>OW388081.2:47190610-51990610 GCA_936449025.2 Sarcophaga subvicina
GAATTCATTGGTTTACGTTCTAAAATGTATTCCGTCAAAATAGATAGAGTAGACAAAGAAATTAAAAAAATTAAAGGTGTTAGAAATAGTGTAACATCTAGACTAAGTATTAATGATTTTAGAAAATGTCTACTAGAGAAAAAGCTGTATCATGATTCTATGTATGTGTTTAGATCTAAGATTCATCAAGTATATACACAATATATAAGTAAATTAACTTTAAGTTATTTAGACGATAAGAGATTTATATGTGAAAATAATGTTGACACTTACGCCTGGGGACATTATAAAATAAAAAACCTCAGACTTAACAGTTTATAAGAAATTAAGTGTAAAAAATAAGAAAAAATGTAAACCTACCTATTTATCTACATAATAAAAATAGAAAATAAAAAAAAATCGTTTATCTGTTGTTTCATTTAAAATTTTATTTCAGTTTAATATCTTTTAACATTTCCTTTAGAACAGCTCTTGTCTTTACAAGATCTTCTAACATTTTAGTATGGTAATTTTTAGACATTGTGCTAATTTTTTCATATTAATTTTGATCTGCTTTGTATCTGGACGCGATCTGCTACGTATCTGGTCACGATCTGCTTCGTATCTGCTCACGATCTACTTGGTATCTGGTCACGATCTGCTTCGTATCTGCTCACGATCTGCTTTGTATCTGCTCACGATCTGATTTATACCTGATCATGATCTGCTTGATGTCTTATGTCTATATCTTTTGAATTTGGGTACGCTGTATCGTGCTTTCTACAAGCTGCATCCAATAAATTTATTCCTTTGTCTCCTCTTGCTAATCGTTTTTGAACTTTTGTATCAGGTTCACAAAACTGATAACCAGGTAGATGTAATTCAACAAGTAATTTGTTTAAGTTGTTTACAAAACCTCTTACAATCTTACACTAATTAGGTTTATTTTTTTTTTTTGGTTTTGACTGTAGTTTATAACCATTGTTTTCGTTACTTTCATACCTCTTCGTATGAAACACTATTCTAGCAAGCTATACCATCTGTACTAGCTATACTAGCAAGCTATACTAGCAAGCTATACTAGCAAGCTATACTAGCAAGCTATACTAGCAAGCTGTACTAGCTATACTAGCAAGCTATACTAGCAAGCTGTACTAGCTATACTAGCTATACTAGCAAGCTGTACTAGCTATACTAGCAAGCTATACAATTTATACTAGCTATACTAGCAAGCTGTACTAGCTGTACTAGCTGTAATAGCAAGCTGTACTAGCTATACTAGCAATCTGTACTAGCTATACTAGCAAGCTGTACTAGCTATACTAGCAAGCTGTACTAGCTATACTAGCAATCTGTACTAGCTATACTAGCAAGCTACACAATCTATACTAGCAAGCTGTACTAGCTATACTAGCAAGCTGTACTAGCTATACTAGCAAGCTGTACTAGGTATACTAGCAAGCTATACTAGCTATACTAGCAAGCTGTACTAGCTATACTAGCAAGCTACACAATCTATACTAGCAAGCTGTACTAGCTGTACTAGCAAGGTGTACTAGCTATACTAGCAATCTGTACTAGCTATACTAGCAAGCTATACTAGCAAGCTGTACTAGCTATACTAGCTATACTAGCAAGCTGTACTAGCTATACTAGCAAGCTATACAATTTATACTAGCTATACTAGCAAGCTGTACTAGCTGTACTAGCTGTAATAGCAAGCTGTACTAGCTATACTAGCAATCTGTACTAGCTATACTAGCAAGCTGTACTAGCTATACTAGCAAGCTGTACTAGCTATACTAGCAATCTGTACTAGCTATACTAGCAAGCTACACAATCTATACTAGCAAGCTGTACTAGCTATACTAGCAAGCTGTACTAGCTATACTAGCAAGCTGTACTAGGTATACTAGCAAGCTATACTAGCTATACTAGCAAGCTGTACTAGCTATACTAGCAAGCTACACAATCTATACTAGCAAGCTGTACTAGCTGTACTAGCAAGGTGTACTAGCTATACTAGCAATCTGTACTATATATAAGGTATATATATAAGGTATATCCATTTGCTTTTTGAAATTTTTAAAACTTACGATATTATTGTCTACAGAGGGTAGACTGGTTACAATTTTGTTGCACTCATCTTTGTGTTTGATCAGCACCGTTTCACTATGAAAATGTATTAAACAAGTGTTACATATATAAACTTGTCGACGGTGTTTTGTTAATTGAGTTTTAATTAATCTGTAATTAAATGGAAAGTGAAGCAATTTTATATTAATATAATTTTTTTAACATAAAATTATTATTGATTTACCTTGAAATATTTTTAATCCATACGTAATGGAATCTCTCACCATCTTCTAGTAATAACAAATTTACGTGCATAGCTTTTTCATTTATACTGGAATAGTACGGTCCGACTATATCATTGTTATCATTCAACCCAAACACGTTCACGCTAATATCGGGATTTCTCATTTCAAAATCTTTAATTCTATTCGTTGGTAGCGGAAAAGTCAAATATTCAAAATTTAAAACAATACCATTTTCCAACGTGATAATATCATCACTAATGTTATTAATTTTATATGATGTGGTTCTTTTAGAACTGTCATTAACAGGATACAATGCTGATATAACAGCCCACTTGAAGCAATATTGATCATAGTTTTGTACATTGATGCATGCATGTTTCTTTTGTATTGGGGTTGGTAGAGGGATATACTGCGAACCTTTTAGACACTGATATTTATTTATATTAATTTCTATCCGTAATATTTGTATTAATGTCCATCCGCTATCACGTTCCTGGAATTCACTCATTTTTTTAACGATAACATCACATTGTGTTTTGTAAATATTGAGGAGATCATCTGTAGTTGATGATGAAAGATTAATTATAATCATTTTAGTCTGATGTGATTTCACTTCGATGTAACATAAATCCTCCTCTTCTTTAACCAGCATGTATTCACAAAATATCTCCAGATTGAATTTTATATTATCATGTTTTCGAATCATATTACTTAACAGCTTAAGCACTTTGAATTTAATTCCCGATAAAAAGTTCTCAGGTATTAAATTCGTTTCCCTATTATTTGCAATCAAATATGTAATGATGCGATTATTAAACACTGAGCTAACGCATTTTACTTCATCGTCATCAATATCAATACCATTATCATCATTTCGGATTTTGTTAGTACAATTAAGTTTGTGAGCATTTGTTCGAATATGATAGCGCCAATTTGTCTTTGGAATATGTTGATTGCAGTCCGTACAATTAACTGTATCAAATGTTTCTCCCTCATCACCAATCTTTGAATGTTGTAAGATGTGTTTTTGATAATTCAGTTGGTTTGAGAAATACCTATTGCAAGGTATGCATTTAAATGATGTGGATGGTCCATCATGATACAATCTTTGATGTTTTCTTAAATTTATATTCAGAGTGAATACTTTTTGACAAACTTCACAAATAAAACCAGCCATTTTTTAATATTGAATTTGTAAATACAACTGTAACGAGTTCTAGCACAGGAATGACTTCTAAATCCTTAAAACAAGTCTATTTATACTCTGGGATGTGCATGAGGAAACGTGCACACACTCATATATACTCATATTAATACAAATAAAATGAACATGCACAATCATGTTTCTATTTAGGTATATGATGTAAACCCGCGCACAGCTGCACAATTCTTGAGTCAGCGTTTTAAAATTTGTTTACATTAAAAAAAAATATTCTTACTGATCTTATGCTTAAGAGTAAGAAATTATAAGGAGCCGCGCTGCTATTATTTATAACAAAGCGCAGCTATTGTTTACAGCAACAATATGTCGTTTTCCCACATTTGTCTACAAGAAAGAAAACACACATAACGGAAATATATCGCGTTAAATCATACAAAAAAAATTAATTAAACAAAACCACATCTAAAATTCTTTATTTGTTTACATTCGACTATCATAAAATGCGTTCATAAGAAAACACACACACACACACACACACATAACGGAAGTATATCGCATTAAATCATATAAAAAAATTAATTAAACGAACCTACATCCAAAATTTTTCATACTTAACATTAAAAACTGTAATATGAGTCAAGCGTTTTAAAATTTGTTTACATTAAAAAATATTTTTATTGATCTTATGCTTAAGGATAAGAAATCGTAAGGAGTCACGCTGTTTGTTGTTGTGTAGCTTATAACAAAGCGCTGCTATTGTTTGTAACAAACATGTGATATCCCATATTTGTCTACAAGAAAAACAAAACACAAATGTATCACACTAACAAAAAAAATTAATTAAACGAAACCACATCCAAAATTGTTTATTTGTTTACATTAAAAAATATTCTTATTGATCTTATGCCCGTACACTTTTCATAATACATGTTACAAACCTATAGCCGGATCGCACACAATAATTCAATTCATAACTCCCAGCTATGCATAATCCCTAATTTTAACACACACACACACACACACACACGCACACATATTATACATGTTACAAACATATCCGTGTGGTAGCGGGTTAGAATTCTACCACAGTGGTTCCCTGCTTGTCGTAAAAGGCGACTAAATGGGAGGGCAGGGGTAGAGGGTGCGGATGAAAAGTCTAGCATATACCCAATGACGCTCACGCTTCAAAGCGAAACAATGCCGCTCAATGCATTGAACTACCGTGGTATCACGTTAGCACCGTGGGAATCACAGACCGTCATGCGTGTGAGCACGCTCCTAACGGATGTGGACGATCGGAGCCTAGTCGTATAGGCATCAGAATTGATACCAGTAAGATTCTGATTATGGCATACTGGACTACGCTGAAATATTATGATTTGATGACATGGGCTGGCGGATGGGGTATTCTGTTACCAATATGTGCTGGAGTGAAACCTGGTACAGACGGCTTTCAGGCTAATACACCATCTGTCTCCGTCCCGTTAAAACCTGGCAAGCCTTGGAGAACGATCTTGGACTCGTCCTGTTGAGTTGGGGTGTAGGGGCAGTTAAGTAATTCTTCTGTTTAGCTCCCGGTCTGGCTCTGAACACAAGCTCTCATGAGGACTTGTGTCAACCCTCGCATGGCCTCCCTGCATTGCAAAGATAACCATGGGACCACAACAAGGGTAACTACACAACGAATCCAAGATAACGGCTGCAAGTTGGGACCCAATAGAATGGAATTTATAAAAAACATTTCACACAACCCTACAGGCGCTAATTCTCCAGCCGGCACCGAAGGTGCAAAGGAGACCCAGCAGGATAGCCCTTTCCTGAATCCTTTCCGGAGAGCTTCGAGATTACTCCACTCTCCACCGCTGAGGCAGAACGGCGAGCGATCGCGCTCGTCACCACCGGAGTTGCAGAGGAACAAGGATCCTGAAAAAGAGGTGGATGATTTCACCAAACTAGGCGATAAAATTTCTGAACTCGTGGAGATGATGGGCGGAGGAAGGAGGTCCATACACCAAGCGATGCGCGACTTAGTGGCTTCTATATCGTCACTATATCAGCAAGCCGCTAAGGATAAAGTTGAGGAACAAGAGAAAAGGATCAGAACTAATGATAGAAGCACGCAGACGAGCCTTCAACAGCAGACACCTTGTGTTTCCAAGAGGCAGAGAGAAGAATTGGGAAAACCTAGGAGAACACCTCCGAAGAGGACCAGACCAATTCAACTGGAGAGATCAATTGACCCAACCTCAAAAATTGGAGGCAATGATACGAAGAAAGGAGCAGTACGTACTAATGAAAGTGTAATAAATCGGGATGCTGAAGTACCGGGTACCGGAGTGGAAATGAGCACAGAGCCCAATGATTGGGTGCTCAATACAAGGAAGCGCAAAAAGCCCCCAAGACCGGATGCAATGATAATAAAACCTACGGAGAAGCTCTCATTTGCAGACATCCTGAGGAAGGTTAGGAATGCCCCGGAGCTTAAGTCAGTTGGCGAAGACGTTCACCTTGTTAAGAAAACACAAAAGGGTGAAATTCTGCTGGAATTTAGAAGATCGGCTGAGGCGTCTACAGAAACTCACCAATCCAAATTGAAGACCATATTGTCCGATGATATAGAGGTCAGGACGATAACTCAGGAGACAACATTTGAACTGCGATACCTGGACGAGGTTACCACGGAAGATGAAATAATAACCGCTTGGAGAGAACAAATAGGAGAATTACACCCATCGGCTATCAGGACGATAAGAAGTGCTCCAGGGGGTACCCGGACTGCAATAATTGTAATACCAACGAAGCTGGCTAGCAGGGCCGAAGAGGTAAGCAAACTGCGTGTCGGGTGGACAGTTTGCCGGTTATTGAGGAAAGTTGTCCCAAGGAGATGCTACAAATGCCTAGAATTCGGGCACGTAGCTAGAAATTGCGGCAGTAGGAGTGATTGGTCAAAACACTGCTTCAAGTGCGGAGGGCAAGACCACCTTGCCAAAACTTGTAGTGGCGACCCTCACTGCCTACTCTGTAGGAGCGATCGTAATGTGGACTCAAAACATGTCACGGGGGGACCTAAGTGTCCACAGTACCTGGCAGCTCGGCGGAGGATGATGAACATAGGAAAATGAGGATCTTGCAGCTGAATTTGAACCACTGCGAAGCGGCGCAGGAGCTTCTTAAGCAGACAGTCCGGGAGCAGAAAATAGACCTTACGATTTTGAGTGAACACTATAGGGCACCTGACAATCAGCGTTGGGCTACCAGTAAATGCAACAAGGCAGCGATATGGTCATGCGGTAAATTCCCAGTGGGAAATGTTGACAACAGGAGAGAAGGCTTTGTGAAATGCACTGTTAATGGGGTACATTTCTTCAGCTGTTATCTCCCCCCCAGCTTATCAATGGAGGAGTACAGACTCAGATTGGACGGCATCGTTCGCGAGGCCAGAAATCTAAGACCCGTGGTGATTGCCGGGGACTTTAATGCATGGGCAGTGGAATGGGGTTCAGCGTACACGAACCCAAGAGGTGAGAGCCTGCTTGACGCATTTGCAACTCTGGAGGTTGTCTTACTCAACTGTGGGCAGATTGATACATTCTCGAGAAATGGAAGGAGTTCTAAGATTGACTTAACATTCATCAGCGATACACTGGCAACGACATCGAATTGGACTGTGGCCGATGTCTACACTCATAGCGACCATCGGGCGATCATTTTTGATATCCAGGAACGCGCTGCAGTGAACCCCACTACTGCCGCCCCTCCTAATCCCTTGTGGAGGGACTCTACTTTTGATGAGGAAACCTTTGTTCTCGCGATGAGCGACATTCGGGTGACCGGAAGCGCAAACAACATGGCGGTGGAACTTATGCGCTGTATAACGGAAGCCTGCAGTGCGTCTATGTCGCGGAAGTCTCACCTGCCAGGCAGGAAACACGTTTATTGGTGGAACGCGGAGATAGCTGAATTAAGAAGGAAATGTAATAGAGCGCGGAGGATATTCCAGAGAGCAAGGAGTCGCAATGACTTCACAGAACTTCGGGAAAGATACAAAGTGCTCAGAGCCAACCTTAACTGGGCCATTGACAGGAGCAAACGAAGGTGCTATAGGGAAATGTGTGCCGATTTGGATGAAAATCCCTGGGGCACGGGATATAAGGTGGTAATGAGGAAGCTGAATTGCTTTCGACCACCGGCCACGGAAAGCGCGGAGAAGCTGCAGTCAATTGTTGAAGGCCTCTTTCCGGAGAGGGCCGAGATCACGTATGCTGTGCGAGACAGTATGTCGCACGATGACATTCCTGAAGTCAGCGGCCAGGAATTCGATGCAGTCTGGAAGGAAATGAAACTCAGGAAGGCTCCGGGAATTGATGGAATCCCAAACGTCGCACTAAAGGTGGCTATAGAGAACAACGTTGAGGTGTTTAGGAAAGTATTTGATACATGCATTCAGGAGAGGAAATTCCCAAGGATATGGAAGCGACAGAGGTTGGTTCTCATCCCGAAGGGCAACGGTGCGCAGGATGCAACAGGTTACCGCCCACTTTGTATGATTGATACCGTAGGTAAACTGCTGGAGAAGATAATATGTAGAAGACTCGAAACGATATTGGAGAGAGACGGCCTGTCGGATCGCCAATTTGGCTTCCGAAAAGGGCGCTCCACAGTGGACGCAATGGAGGCGGTCATTACCGTAGCGAAAGAGGCCATCAGCGGTGACCGCTGGTTTGAAGGTGATAAGGAGTATTGCGCAATCATCACCCTGGATGTCAAAAACGCATTCAATTCGGCAGATTGGGACGCCACCCTGGCTGCACTTGATGAGAGGAGCGTACCTGGATATTTGATGGAACTCAAAGTGGACTATTTTAAGGATAGGGTACTTTTGTATGATACAGACGAAGGCAGAAAGTCATACGCAATAACAGCAGGGGTACCACAGGGTTCGGTGCTGGGCCCAATACTATGGAACGCCATGTATGATGGTGTACTGAGGCTTAGGCTTCCTACGGGCGCACAAATATTCGGATTTGCGGACGATTTAGCCCTCGTGGTGAGGGGTAAACACCTTGATAATTTGGAACGAACGTCCAATGCGGCAGTTAGCAGAGTTAGAAGCTGGATCGCGAGTATAGGTCTGAAACTTGCTGATCATAAAACGGATGTCGTATTAGTAAGCAGTAGAAAGAAAATGGAATACATCACCATAACTGTCGGCGAACAAAGGATAACATCGAAGCAGTCTATCAAGTACTTAGGAGTTATGATTGACAACAGACTCACATTCAAGGAGCACCTGACGTATATTAGTAGGAAGTGTGCGGCGGCAACGGGCGCACTCGCGCGGATAATGCCCAACTTGGGAGGTCCCAGACAGGAGAAGAGGCAATTGCTGATGAGAGTGGTTAGATCGATTGCTCTATATGCAGCCCCTATATGGGCCGAGGCCATGGATAAGAAGACATATAGATTAGGAGTTGATGGGGCCTACAGGAGATCTGCCCTCCGAGTAATTTCTGCCTTTCGCACAGTATCTACGGATGCAGCCTTGGTGATAGCGGGAATGATGCCGCTACGAATGTTGGTAGAGATAGAGAGGAGAAAACGTTTAATAAGTAGGAGAACGGGGCTAGTGCAGCCTGACCAGGTGAATGATGATGTAATGAATAGGTGGCAGCACGAGTGGACTTCTTCCACAAAGGGAAGATGGACCTACAGATTGATACCGAATATAGAAGAATGGACTGGAAGGAAGCACGGCCAGGTGAATTTTTACCTTACTCAGTTCCTAACGGGCCACGGATGCTATAGGACATACCTTTACAAGTATGGGCATGACGTGGATGAAGCGTGTCCATCACGTCTGGATACAAGTGAAACAGCGGAGCATATATTCTTTACTTGCCCGCGCTACGAATTCCGACGAAATTTCCTTGAGAGGACGATCGGTTCCCAGGTGACTCCCGACAACGTGGTTAACCTGATGTTAACATCGCGCGAAAACTGGAACGCGGTATGTTTATTCGCGAAGGAAGTTTTAGTACAACAGAGAATAATAGAGAGAGCAAGAACAGCAGAAATGGATAGCAGCACTCGCTGAATCTTTACCTCCCCCGATGTAATACTTGATTGTGGTCCCGGGGGGGGCGACTTAATGGAAGTGTGACGAACTAGGTTGGGTTTAGTACGTATGCGTTTAGCAAGCCGAGAGTAAGTCTTGCGGCGAATCGTGCACTTTGGTAGGCCGGGCTACCAATGCCTTTCGAAGATTCCCAACCTTTAGCTCGTAAAGCTATAAAAAAAAAAAAAAAAAAAATGTTACAAACATATAGACCCATCGCACACAATTCATTTCACAATTCAATTCATAACTCCCAGCTATGCATAATCCCAAATTTGTATGAAAAAAGTGCCCCAGAAGGTACAAAAACATACTACTAACCAAGTTTATATATCCTGAGGAAAAAAATATCGAAAAACAAATAAATGCCACTTTATTGCCAGCAGCAGCATCTGTTACAAAATCAGATCATAAACAGCAAAAACTGAATATTGACTTCGATAAGGTAGTTAAAGCCGAAGTCGAAATAAAAGCTGCCCGTGAACTATACTCACGTAAACGTACGCACTCGACTATGAGTAACGAAAGCAAAATGTCCGAAAGTGATTCTTCCAATAAAGATGAACAGCAACCAGCTAAGAAGAGCCGAACAAAGGTAAAGAAATCCTCTACGAAGCACAGTTTAGATAGAGGCTCCTCAAGGAAGCCACAAGCTGAATCCAGTAAACAGAAGAAATACAGCAAAGCAATGAGAGAACGGATGCTGGAGCTTTTTGGTAATTGTAGTAGCGACGAAGAAGAACGCCGTCCAGACAAAACCTCTTCTAAGAAGCCGGTAGCTGAATCAAAAGAAAAGGAAGACCGTAAGAAATCTGACAACGACATGAGAAAACTTGAGTTTGAGCTTTTTGGCAGCATGAGTAGTGATGAAGAAACCGTTTAAAATATACTCGGCAATGAAGACTAACTTTTTACAACAGAAGCTATGGTATGGGACGATGCTAATGTAGATTATAATTTTGAAAAAAAAGTTTTATATTTAATATCACATGACAATATTTTTAATTTTTATTTAAAATTTATGTAATAAATAAATAGTTTTTAAGTTTAATTTTTAATCTTAAGAAATATAAAATAAAAAAAAAAAATTTATTCAATGTTCTAATTCAACTATTATGCTAAAGAAGGAAGGGAAGGTTTTAAATCTTATATTTACAGAAGAAATCATTGTTTTCATTACTTTAAATATTATTTATTATTATTTCACGTTGTCGATAACGAGCGCATTTTTTATAAATATATTTGATGTCATATTGTTTGTGCATTATGTTTCTGTCAATGACAGATCATATCGTTTTAAAAACTTATTGCAAAATTGTAGAAAAATATTAATTATTAAGCATATGTTTATTACGATTGATAAAAATGAAGCGTTTTAAGATAGATGAAGTCGCCGTGGTCTAGTAGGTAGTGTGTTGGCTTATTAGACGTAAAGCCAGGGTTCGAGTCCCAGGTCAGACATCAAAGACAAAATACAAAAAGTATTTCTTCGGCGACTTCCTCTCAGGAGATTTCTGACAAAAACTCTGAGAGTAAAATAAAATTGCCAGAAAAAAGTTTCTCAACACTTAACTACTAGTACTTTAAGCAGCAAGAATTAACAGGTGGATAAGGAAAATAATAAAAATGCAATCAATATTAAAAATCAAATACCTAAACAGGGCAAGTCTGGATCAAAAGATAATCAAATTAATAAAGACAAATCAAGCAACCGTTCCGCGGATTGTTCTTCACATCCTTCTGAAAAATTAAGTGCTACTGGTGCTATCAAAAGCAAACATCCAGAAAGTCAGAACAATGATGGTGCAAGCGGCTTAGACGATTTCGCAAACATTTGTATGTATTCCCCCCAACAGAAAAATGCAAATGTAAGTTTACAGGATCAACATCGTTCTTCACATTGTGCAGAAATGGACGAATTTTTGAAACTTTGGAATGAAGCACCCGATAAGGAAACAATTCTATTATCAGACAAGTTTATATATCCTGATGAAAAAAATATTGAAAAACAAACAAACGCCACTTTGTTGCCAGCAACAGCATCAAAATCAGATCATAAGCAGCAAAGACGCAATATTGAGAAGGTAGTTAAGGCAGAAGACGAGATAAATCTGTTCGCGAAGTACAATCACTTAAGCGTACACACTCGACAATGATTAGTGAAAGCAAAAAGTCCAAAAATAATTCCTCCAATAAGGATGAACAGCAGCCAGCTAAGAGGAAACGGACAAATGCAAAGAAAGACTCATCGAAATGGAGTTTGGACAAAGACTCATCAAGGAATCCAGAAGCTAAACCAACAGAAAAGGCGGAACACAAAAAATGTAACAACGAAATGAATAAACTTGAGTTTGAGCTTTTTGGCAGCATCAGTAGATACTGAAGAAGAATGCAGTCCAGGACAACCATCTGCGAGAAGTTCTGAAGCTGTAAAGAATAACCACATCATAGAAATGAGTACCCTTGTGGCTGATCTTTCTATCAGTAGCGATGAAGAAGACGTCTAGAATATCCGCTGCAAAGGAGATAAATTTGCTAAAACAAGAATAATGATAGGGGACGACGCTCACGAGGAGTTTAATTTTAGAAAAAAATATTTATTACTTGTAGTCATAATTTGTATAAGTTTTGTATTAAATATCGCATAACAATGTTTTTAATTTTTTATTAAAAATTGATGTAAAAAATGAATAATTTTGTAAGTTTAAGTTTAAATTATAATAAATTTATAAATTTTCCTTTTCAATTTAATTCTTCAATTCTTTATTTGTAATTAATTTTAAAATGTAATATTAAGCAAATCATCATAAAAATCATAATTAAAATGAAAATGAAAATTAAAAATGCTTTAACATTCAATTAAAGGGGTAAGGAAAATTGAAGGTTTATTTGAAATATTCTTCCACTCAGAACTAAAAAATTGTTTCTGGCATTCACATAAGAAATCATTGTTTAATTATCCTTAAATATTAGACTGTTTTATTGTGTAGATATTGTATGTATGTATGTATACATACCTCAGTAAAAAAATTATACGTGCAAAATTTCTTTTTGTCCCCCGAACAGAACACTAATTTTAATTTAATTTTGACTATTTGACTAAATTTTGTTGTTTATTTGTAAACTCCCTTTGTTATGTACTTACTTTAATTGTGATACCGTTATCTGAGATTATCACTTTAAGTTAAAATTTTAATTGAAAATAATTATATGTGCGTGGTCAATCATTCTCGTTCTTTAGCTAGAAGAGTAAATATAATTCAATTCTTAATTTATTTTTAATTCAATATCGACGATGAGTAAGTATTATTTTGTTTTTTATTAAAATTTAAAGTAATCTGTTATTAACAATTTTTTTTGCGTTCAATATTCCACGTGGCCGTGAACTTTTCGATGAGGAGCGTGGAAAAATTGAAAGCATGAGACATGCAGGTATACGAATATGTGACATTGCAGCTGCAACAAATCGTCATCGCAATACGGTCTCAAATTTTTTAAAAGACCCAAGAAATTATGGCTGCATAAAGCGCAGTTGGTGCATCCCTATCGTAAGCCAAAGAACAAAGAGACGTATTCGACATTTAGCTGGCGAAGAAAATGTGAGCTGTCGTCAAATAAAAGTTGAATTAAATTTAAATGTCAGGAGACAGCGTATCCAGTAAATAATAATGGCAGATTTAGGTCTTCGGTATGAAAATCATATTCCAAAACCAAGACTTACCCATAGGCATTGCCTATGTTAAAAAATATAAATTTTGGTAGGAGGAATTTGAAAATGTTATATTTAGCGACGAGAAAAAGTTTAATTTTGACGGAACTGATGGTCTACATAAGTATTGGAGGGATCTGCGTCATCCCCGAAAAATGTAGCACATACATACCGAAACCACGTTGGTGGGTGTCTAATAATTTGGGCTGCATTTGGAGCTCGTGGAAAGTCCAAATATGCTTTGAACCAACAAGCAGGAATTCGGAAAAATACGTTGAATTGTTGGAAAACAATTTGATTGATTTTGCAGCTGAACTATACGGTGATAATTGGACTTTCCAACAGGACAATGCTCCACTACAAGTCCCTCGACACACAAAAAGTTTTTTTGAAAGGCACAATATACCTTTATTGGATTGGTAAGTAAGTACAGACTTAAACCAAATAGAGGATCTATGGAGGATACTTTCCGCTAAAATATTTTCAAACTCAAAGCAGTACACGACATTAAAAGTGAGTGAGTTCACGACATTAAAAGAGTGGGAAAAAATTGGTATATAAATATTAAAAAATCTGGTCTATTCCATGCTACGCAGGTTACAACAGGTTTTTATAAATAAGGAAAACATAATATCATATTAATCACAACAATCACAATTCCCTTAATTTGGTTTTTGTTTATTTTATTTCGATTTTATTTCAATTAGAATCTAATATAACGGAGATCAAGAGTTTGTCCTTTTTTACTTACGTTGTAGGCTGTTATAGATATTCAGTATTTATTTGTTACGTTAGGTTAGCTCAGCTGGTAGCTTGCTGTAATCATCCTAATCATGATCCCTTCCTTAATGGGGGCTTGAACCACGTCGAGCTTCAGATGAAACTCGCCAGTTCTCTTAGTGGCACGTTCGCTACCATGCCTAGATCCTCAAACATTCTGTCACTCAAAAACTGACGACGTTTGTTTTGGAGTTCACGGCACTCGCATAAAAGGTGTTGTAGTGATTGATTTCGTTTTCTCCAGAATAATACTGGTAGGACAAATCGAGCTTGTCAGCGAAATTGCCAATAGCGCAGTCACCATTTAGAATTCCTGTTAGAATGCGAACCGTAGTTCCCTTGGCGAATTCAAGTAGTTCTCTACATCTCCCGCTGTCCACCACCACCACCTATGGTTCCTTCAAATTCAATGCTACTTTTTCCAGTTTAAAAAAGAATTCTTGTAGGACCATATCAGAAGCTGATATGCATACATCTAGTATTTGATACCAGGCTGCATTTCCCATCTACTCCCAAATGTCCGTTTACAGGCGTACATTGTTTGGTAAGCAAAACTCAAGGTTACGCAAAGGTAGAAAAAAATAAGAAAACTGTATATGTTTTTCTCTCTTCCCCTGAGTAAACCTACTACAATCTATTATTTTGATATAATAAAGCATTGCTTTTAGGCAGACAAAATACTTCACAACCTTCAAAATCAATAGCGCCATCTGTGTATTATACTGCAAACTCTTAAGCCCAGACATCATATTAGCTTCTACTTTAAATACAATTCAAGAAAAAATAACTAAAAATGTTTACAAAACAAAATTAAAAGAATTCTTTTAAACAAATTTAATAATTATTCGTATTAAAATATTTATTTATTAAATAATTTAAAACGTTGTGCTTAAATTAAAACTTTTTAACATTAAATTCTATTCCAATTTCAGTGCGAATTGATACACATTGAAATGTAATGAAGTCGAATTACAATTATGGCTAAGACACACACCGCGAATTGGTTTTTTTCGAACTAAAATGTTGATCCTGTTACCGATTTCCGGTAAGTTGTAATTACTTGTTTTTAATATTTTGAAAACTGTTTAAAATAAATAAAGAATTGACGTATTTAATGACAAAGTAATGTAATATTTAAGGCATGAAAACATTGACTTCTTCTGTCGATACCAGAGTCAGTGTCGTCCATTGAAACAAATAAAAAAATTTTAGTTCATTTGAGTTCAAGAATATCTCAAATAAACCTTACCTTCCTCCTTCTCTCTATAATTGAAATGAAAGCATTGAATACATTTTTTATTTACATTTTATTTTAATTATGAATTCTATAATGATTTGCTTAATGTTTTCATTTAAAATACTTTACAAATAAAGAATTAAATTGAAAAAGAATACATTTTTATATTAAAATTATTATAATTTAAACAAAAGCTTAAAAGTTATTGAATTATACATCAATTTTTAATAAAAATTAAAAACATTGTCATGCGATATTTGATACAAAAGTTATGCAAATTATGACTACAAGTAATAAATATTTTTTCTAAAATTAAACTCATAGTGGGCATCGACCTCTACCATTATTTTTGTTTTAGAAACTTAGTCCTCTCTGCCTGGTATATTTTAGACATCTTCTTCATCGCTACCGATACTGCCGAAAAGGTCCAAGTCTCAAGTTTATTAATTACGCTGGTAGCCTGCTTGTGGTCCTCATTTTATTTTGATTCAGCTTCTGTCTTCATCTACAGGGCATTCGTCTTCGTCGCTACTACAATTACCAAAAGGCTCCATCATACCTTCTCTCATTGTTTTGCTTTACTTCATGTGGGTTTTCTTTTTACTTGACGAGTTTTTGTCCGAACTGCTTTTGGATGAGGATTTCTTTGCCTTTATCTGTTTCTCCGTAGCTGGCTTCTGTTCATCCTTATTGGTGGAATTATTTTTGGACTTTTTACTTTCATTAATAATTGTTGAGTGTTTGCGTTTAGGGGCAGCTTTCATTTCGGATATTAATTTGACGGTCTCATCAGAATTTGTGTCTCTTTGATCTGATATAGTGACAGATGGCGGTGACAATACAGTGGTGGCAGCTTGTCCTTCAGCACTGACGATAATATTTTTCAGTTTCTGTGGTGTTTTAATTTCGTAGAAATCGTCTGGACGTCTTCTACACTTTAAAAACTCGTCTAGTTCCGCACATTGTTCCAACAAAAATTCACGAAATGGTGTACGAGGACATTGATTTTGTAAGTTATCGTTTAGGCCGGCCGTCTTCATTCGGGAATCGTCATCAAGTTCGCTGTTGCTAGCATCTCTAGCACTTAATGTCTTTGGTGAGTTTTCTGATGAGAAAGTCGTCGGGGATTGGTTTTCACTGTTTGTTTCATCGGGATACACAAATTTGTTTGACAATAGAATTGTTTCCTTATCGGGCGCTTCACTCCATTGACACAAAAATTCGTCCATTTCTGCAGAGTGTTGTGTTAAAAATTCACGAAATGGGGTTGAAGGCCGTTGATCATGTGGAATAACATTTGCATCCTTCTGTTGAGGGGAATACATACAAATGTTTGCGAAACCGTCTAAGCCGCATGTCACCACTCCTGTACCATCATCGTTAACATGTTCACCAATTTGAATTTCTAGATTACCAGAATTTTTATTGTTTTCCTTATCTGGCTTCTGCTTCTGTTCTACTTTCGTGCTACTTCCCTCATCCTTTTCAATATAGACGTGTCCTTGTGGTTTGTGGTTGGAAGCGAAAGTGGTAGGTGGTACTAATGGTTCCTTACCGCCATTCATAACTTTACCTTGTTTTCTGGATTGAGATCGTTTGCAGTCTTTGGTTTGAATTACTTTCTTTAGAATTTCATCTTTCTTCGGTTCCACCGTATCATTTGCTATGGATGTAGCACTCTCTTCAGCAGCTAATAAAATCGGCCATAATTCGCACATGAATTGCCTTACCAAAGGACCATTTAGAAATTCTGTTATGTGGATATGCATCTTCATCGGACTGATGAATTGCTCCAATTTCAACTCGTTATAAATAAATGTTTTTATTTGAAAAATGTTGTTGATTTTCTTGTTAATTTTTGGTTTTACATCGTCCAGTTTTACTTTGGACATGTCAATTCGTTTATTGAACAAATCGCCAGTTTTCACTTGTTTATTTGCTTCCATTTTTAATTTTCCGCTGATGTTGTCTGCTGTCTACCGAAACTATCGTGTAATTGAACTTATCGGGCAAAGTCCACGCCTTTTATAGGCGGAAACCATTTTGGAAATTTGTGTTTTCGCTAGACCAGGTACCTTATTTAACGTATGGGTTCTCATAGATATTCCACAGAGGGTCAACCAGCTACCTGGTATTTCAACATAGCAATTGAACATATTGGCCCAATCCTTCAATGCAAATTTGTATTTACGATACTCAGGTAACAAATAGATGAGCTTGGTTCACATGTCTACCTCCCTGGTTCACTGGCTACCTCAACCAGCTACCTGAACTATCTGCAGCCATCAGTTTCAACCAATGGCTGTTGTTTACTCTTCTTAGTATTAAAAAAGAACAATTTAATTTATTAACTTGAATTTCAATAACAATCCCTCATGGTCTGTCGTAAAAAAATATTTTTAAATCCTTCAATATCGTTATCAGATCAAATATTTCTTTGGCGTCCTTGATTTTTGGAAATTTGATGTCTTAACGTTAACTTTTGCGTCCGAAAAATCTCGTTACGAATACCATAAATGCTACATAAGCCGAGTAATTTAAAATCAGACAGCGCCAATATTTAAGATAAGAAGGAACACTTAATAGGGAAAGTTTTATCGTTCTATAATCTACTGAGCTGCTGCGGAGACGAAACTGGAGAAAATGTCTCATGAGAGCACCCTAAAGGAAGAAAAAGAACAAAACAAATCTAGTTTATGGCCACCGATTTTTTATACGGTTTTGTAGCACTTGAAGCAATCATTTTAATATATCCAGTTTTTGTTTGAATAAAATGTTGCACATTTGAGAGGCCTATTGACGTAATTAAATTTGTAGCTTGTTATTGAACAGTATGTGGACATTTGATCAGGTTCTTCTAATTATACACACTCACTCTAGTCATATAAAAACCTATAACTTAACAATTGTGCTGAAAAGTTTGTAGGTTAACATTCGAGAAAGATATGATCCAATAACGTTATGTAGTTGCTGTTGATGGTTTTTTTCATTGCAAGATAGTTGATCAATTCGTATCCCATATACCAACATCATGACTTTGCCAGCTAACCGTTGCACATTTGTATGCTTTGATGTTCACTTAGATATCGATCGAATTGAGTCTGATATGACCTGATCCGGTGGTTTTTTTAGAGTGAAGTAGCTTCAAACACTACGTATAATCATCAATGCGTCCTTGTGTTCGTCGATTGTGAGCACCAGCCGGCACCCACTTTAAACAGAGGCACCTATCCTCTCCCTCAAGTAGCCTATTTTTCCAATTACAATTACACTACATGGGTTGGCCTTAAAATACAAAAATAATTGTTTCTTAGAAAATTATTTTGTGAAGTTCTTCGCTGTTATCATTGGTAACAGCTTCTGTAGGGCGTTTAAATTTTGCAAACTACTACACAACTGCGTATTTTCCTAGTAGTAAGTTTAATTGCCTATACATGGATGATGAGGGTCTTTTGTCGGAATTCTGTTTATTTTATTAGAAATTTGGAATTGAAGCTGACACTCTTACAGACTGAAATACATCCATAATTGGCCATGACAACCCTTCAGTCAGGATTTCCCACACCACTCATGTTTTGTGTGTTAATTTTATACATGAGTGATGGGACATACAGTTTAAAGTCGACTCCGAACGAGCCGAAATCTGCTGAGAGGAAGTTGCCGAATAAATATTTTTTCATATTCCGTTTTGATGTCTGACCGGGGGTTTGAACCGTGGCCTTACGTCTAATAAGCCAACATACCACCTACTAGACTACGGAGACTTCGACAGATTGAAAGAGTCTTATAAAGTTTGAAATTGATACATGGATGTGGCAAGAACACGATAAGACTATCCAATAAAATACATACGTACTCTTATCGTTATAAAATTAAAAAAATCAATAAAAACTGAAAATTGTTCTAAACTTCACAGCATTAAAGCAAAGCGTTCCGTGACTAATCAATTCATCATTAGAGGAGTTGAGAATGATATCGGCAAATCGGCTGGCATCTCATGCTCCATAACTGTCAATAAGTTTGTAACAGAAGAACTATTACAGAATAATTTCATTTCAAGAGAATAGATTTAGAAGAAGCTTTACTTCACCAAAGCATTGTATCGTTTGCTAATTAAGATATCATAGATGATATAAAGACCTAATTACTTACTTAATTAATTGGAAGCTGAGAGCAAGTCGTCGAAGAAATATTTCTTCGAAGTCGCTGTAGTCTAGTAGGTAGTATGTTGGTTTATTAGACGTAAAGCCAAGGTTCGAGTCCCAGGCCAGACATTAAAGACAAAATACAAAAAGTATTTCTTCGGCGATTTCCTTTCAGCAGATTTCGGGCAAAAACTCTGAGAGTAAATAAAAATTGCCATGAAAAATCTGTTGTTCGGAGTCGACTTTAAATTGTAGGTCCCGCCACTCATGAATAAAATTATCTCACACAACATAAGTGGTGTGAGGGGTTAGGTCGTGATCCAGACTAAAGGGTTTTAATGTCAAGTAAATTTGTAGGCACTTTCTTTTAAAGTCCATAGATTCTTAGGAGAAGGCTGTAAACGCATTATGCTGACTTTAATTGTGGAGCTAACGAACAATCCCAGACACGTCCTCAGAAATTGCTGTTTTAAATTTTATTTTATGGATCTTCAAGTACGCATCATGAAGCCATGAAATGTTTGCATTTAAAATCTGCTCCTCGGACTTGCCTTAATTTTAAAATAACGAAAACTGACTCCTTGATTTAAACCGGACATCTGAAAAAAAAACAGACGTAACCATTTACAAAGAAATAAAATTAAATGAAAAATAACTCGACATTCTTTAAAGAAACGAAAACCAATCCCATGTTCAAGGTTTAATTACATTTTGCTGTTAAAAGAAAGAAAAGTCCTTGTATTCACAGAAATTTGTAGATTTTCATAAAGATTGGTACGTCAATATTTACGGTTTAAAATATATATTTTGATACGATGAGAGTTAATAACATTTCATCAGTCTATGGTGGTCATAAACTAGTTTTTTTGAATCTTTAAAGTCGGATTTACAGTGTTACAGGATAACAGTTTTTAATATGTAGTTTGACAGCACTATTCTTGACAGAAAGAAATAATTTTTTTATGAACTCTCAGTTCGTGATTGGGTTAATTTAATATTTTGTCTGGAAAAACTTGAACAGACCAGCCAGTAGGTTATAATTTACATAAAAAGTTGATTTGGTATGCCCACATATTAGGTTAGGTTAGAGTGATAGCTTTGATAACAAAAGATCATTTGAGCACGTACAAGTGAGCGCAGTCCCTTAACTGACTAAGTTCTACCAAACCAGGGAAGAAAAAATAGTTGGTCGGCACAAGGGCTGCACGCCCACATACATAAATCATGCAAAATTTAACTTTCCTTTAAAAATGTCGTTTTTTTCAGAAATGCATGAATCATGCTGCAGAAAACACGCAGTTAGCTGTCATTCAGAAAAAGTTAAGTGTTTATAGCAAGCCTTCTTAATTTTTTTTTTGCATTTGAATATTGGAACATGTCGAGAGGAATATCTTGTCATTAAGCTTATACGCGATATAACAGAAAAATATAGAAAATTCAAATCTCGATCAAAAAAAATAAATTTTATTCCAATAACATGCTTCGTTTCCATGTCTTTAATTAGGTTTCTCCCGTCATGGGAATGATACTCTTGGCGCTGTCTGACATTAAATTTTTCGGCTTGTGATGGTTTGCACATAGAACTGACTAAGGATTTATGACTTTAGCATACGTAACGAGTTGCTATTAAACCAGAAAAGTCTAAAAGGCTAAGAAACCAAATTGCAAACAAACCCGGAAGCCAATGGAATTTTTGATCTGTAAAGCCTAATGAAGGGTATAAAATATTTTTTACAAGAGTCCATTAGGGATTTTTACTGAAACACATGTTTACATATTTAAATGTTTTGTGAATGTTAAGAGGAAAACGACAGCCATTGCTTGAAATTAATGGCTGCAGAAAGTTCAGGTAGCTGGTAGACCTAGTGAGAAATGAATACAAGAACACTTTATAACGGTAGCTGTTTCTAGCAAAAATACAAATGTACACGAAAGGGTGGAGTTCAATTGCTCTGTTGAAAGATCAGGTAGCTGGTTGACCCTCCGTGAAATATCTTTGGAACCAATCGAACCTATTTGCTACCTACTTACGCTGAATAAGCTAAACACGGTACCTGCTGTAACGAAAGCACAAATTTCCAAAATGGTTTCCACCTATAAAAGGCGTGAAGCTTGCCTAATAAGTTCAATCAGAATTTAGTCTCGGTAGACAACATACAACATCACCGGAAAATCAATACAAAAATGGAAGCAACAAAACAAGAAAAATCTGGCGAAGTGTTCGACAAGTGTATAGACATGTCGAAAGTAAAACTGGATGTGTTGAAGGCACAAATTAGTAAGAAAATCTCCAATGTTTTTCAAATTGAAAAATTTGTTTACAATGAATTGAAATTGGAAAAAGTTCTCAGTCCGATAAAGATGCATAGAAATATGACTGAATTTCTAAATGATCTCCGCGTCAAACTATTCAAACTATTATGGCCGATTTTATTAGCGGCTGAAGAGAGTGCTGCAAGCATACCAAATAAGCCTACGGAGCCGAAGAAAGATGAATGTATCCAGACTAAACATCGAAATGGAAACGAACAATCTAAATCTAGTTCACATTCTCGATCCAGAAAGCAAGGCAACATTGTGAACAGTGGAAAGGAACCATTTGTACCTCCTAAAACTTTAAATCAAGATGACATTGAAAACGTTATTAAACATCGCGAAAAACACAGTGAATCTACATCGCTTTCTGAATCCCCTGAAAGCCGAAATAGTGGTACGGGAAATAGCACTAAAAAGCAACCACTAGTACCGTTTAACACTTTTGGTGCCAGCCTTAAACCACAACAACGCATCAGCATGTTGAATGGTGGAAATAAACTGCTAGCATCTCCTAAAACTTGGGTTCCAAACTTAAATCCCAGGGACGTATTGACATATCCAAAGTAAAATTGGACGTATTAAAACCGTGGATAAGGAAGAAAATCGCCGATATTTTGGAAAGAGAAGATAATGTTGCCGTAGAGTTCGTATACAATAAATTAAAACAGGATAAAATGCTTTGTAAACAGAAATTCCAAATTAGAATTGCTGGATTTCTAAATGGTGGCAAAGCACAGAAATTTGTATGTGAGTTATGGCCACTTTTGTTGTCAGCCCAAGAGAGTGAAAGCGGCATACCAGCTGATTTTATGCAGCAGAAGAAAGATGAGAATGTAAAGGTAATTTAAAAGGATATTAAGCATGACGGATCTGCATTGCATTCTCGGTCCACTGATAGCCAAATTAGTGGTGAGGGAAGTAGCACAAACGTGGATGAGAAGCAACGTTTAACCACCAACACTTTAAGTACCAAGAATAAACGCTCGGAAAAGGAAAATAATAAAAATTCCATTAACATTGAAAATCAGTTATCTAAACAGCACAAGTCTTTATCAAAAGAATCCTGCAAGCGTTCTGCGGAATGTTCTTCACAATACCGTGATACAGAACGTAGTCATAATTCAAGAAGTTCCACTTCACATAAGAAATCATCTTCTAAAATAGTCAGTAAGAACCGTGAACATGGTAGCGATGATGGTAAAGCATGCGGCTTAAACGGGTTTGAAAATAATTGTATGTTCTCACCTAAAACCCTACAACAAGAGACAAAAGCCATTTCACTGGATCAACGTCCTTTTACACCAATCCGAGAATTTTTGTTGGAACATTGTTCACAAACCCATGAGTTTTTGAAATTTTGGAATGAAGCATCCGATAAGGAAACAATTCTATTATCAACCAAGTTTATATATCCTGAGGAAAAAAATATTGCAAAACAAATAAACACCACTTTGTCGCCACCGCCATCATCTGTTAGAAAATCAAACCATAAGAAGCAAAGACGCAATATTGACTTTGAGAAGGTAATTAAAGCCGAAGTCGAAATAAAAGCTGCCCGCGAACTACACTCACGTAAACGTACGCACTCCACTATGAGTAACGAAAGCAAAAGGTCCGAAAGTGATTCTTCCAGTAAAGATGAACAGCAACCAGCTAAGAAGAGCCGAACAAAGGTAAATAAATCCTGTACGAAGCACAATTCAGACAAAGGCTCGTCAAGGAAGCCAGAAGCTGAATCCAGTAAACAGAAGAATTACAGCAAAGCAATGAGAGAACGGATGCTGGAGCTTTTTGGTAGTTGTAGTAGCGATGAGGAAGAACGCCGTCCAGACAAAACCTCTTCTAAGAAGTCCGTAGCAGAATTAAAAAGACAGGAGGACCACAAGTGTAACAACGACATGAGTAAACTTGAGTTTGAGCTATTTGGCAGTATGAGTAGTGATGAAGAATCCGTTTAAAATATACTCGGGAATGAAGACTAATTTTCTACAACAGAAGCTATGGTATGGGACAATGCGGATTATAATTTGGAAAAAAATGTATTATTTGTAATCAATTCGTATAAATTTTTAATAAAAATTTATGTAATAAATGAATAACTTTTAAGTTTAGTTTTTAATCTTAAGAAATATAAAATAAAAATAAAAAACAAAAATAAAATTTTTTTTCAATGTTCTAATTCAACTACAGTGGTAAAGAGGAAAGGAAAGGGTTATAAAAGGTTTTTTTTTGTATTCCCAACTAAAAATGGAAATAAATTGGTTTTGAATCTTATATTTACAGAAGAAATCATTGTTCTCATTGTCACCGTAGTATAGTAGGTAGTGTGTTGGGTTATTAGACGCAAAGCCAGGGTTCGAGCCCCAGGCCAGATATGAAATTAACACACACAACATAAATGTAGTGAGAAACTAGGTCGTAATCCTGACTGAAGGGTTGTAATGACCAATCATGTATGGATGAATATTCCGGGAATTGTCCCTAATAATGTAGTGAGTGAATTATGCTGCAATTAAGAAACTAGGTATTTTTTATGCGTTTATTTACCAAAAAGAAAATACTTATAATTAAACTACAAATAAACAAATAGAGGAAAAATACAATAACTAACTCGCACTGTCCCCCATTGGGCGCTCAAGCTTATACGTATTAGATTTAATTTTAATACATTTTAATAATACTTATTTTAGTTCTGTTATCTAATAATAGTTCGATAGAAAACAAATTACTTTGCAATGAAAAAATAGAAAGAAAAACATTATCTATTTATTACAAGGATAAAAAACAAAGTCACGAGATGAAAGCAGTATGCAATGTAGGCACCTTACATTTCAAGCCACCAATATTTTTTAAAATTTATGTTTGGAAACATATTTGTATTCTTAAGATACATGCTATCATCATAAATCTCTTATTACCCGCTGTAATTTGTTTGCATGTCAATGGCCGGCGGTTAATATGGTAAAATATTGGAAGGCCCCTTTCATTCTAGATATATCCATATTTATCCAGGTATAAAAAGGCCTCTGGAGGAATATGTCCATTTTGAATAGTTCTATATATGTACTCTTCCCCCCAAATAATTTGAGGCCATAATCAGATTATTTTCAGTGCATTCCATGGTCTTCACAATATGATCTCTGATTAAATGAATGATAAGGTTATCAGTTCTGTCAACTTTTGCCTTGGAATATAATCTTCCATTCGACACATACTTCGTAAAGCCACTATCTTGTGACCTAAACAAAGAAGTACAAGCCCTAAGGCATTTTCAATCAAATACTCTCATTTTCTCCATATATGACGGTGAGACATTATACCAAATTGGACAACCATACGTGAGAATGGGTCTAATCAATGATTTATATAAGATAAGTTTAACCGTAGGATTATTATGTTTAGAAAAAACAGTCTTTTGTACACGAAAAAAATCCTTTTTAGCCTTATCTATTTGTATATCAATATGATTATTGAAATATAGAAATTTGTCATGGTTAACATCCAAGTATTTTTTTACAGATTGTTTGCCTGGAATAGGTATATTAGAGTAAGATTTTATTCCAAAATTTCTCCAATTGTTTCTAATGTTAGAATTGCACTTGCCTACAGAAGGACGAGAAAGAATTGTTGCGTATTTTTCGAAATTTATTCTCATTTTCCAGTCAATAGCATATCCTTCGACCATATGGTAATACATTTGTAGTTTATCATTGATTTTCTGAATTTTATCGTCAGAATGAAACAAAATAATGTTAAGAAACTAGGTTATAGAGGAGAGGAAACAGGGAATACGTACATACACCTTTTCTATTCGTAAGTTAAACTTGTCAACATGGTAATTGCACTGTTTGTATTCAATATTTCGCTCAAGTCTTTGTTGAAAAACCCAAGCCATTACATACATAAATTACAACCCTTCAGCCGGGATTACGGCCTATTTTCTTACGTCACTTATGTTGCGTGTGTTAAATTAACACAGAGTGGCGGCGCCTACAGTTTAAAATCGACTTCGAGCGACAGATTTTTTTTTAAACTTTTCATGGCAATTTTATTTGCTCTCAGAGTTTTTGTCAGAAACTTGCTGAGAGGAAGCTGCGAAAAAATTTTTCTCACATTTTGTTTTGTTGGAGATGTCTAACCTGGGATTTAACTGTGGCGAACACACTATCTACTAGACTACGGCGACTATGACAGAAAACAGGGAATAGTGTATTTGTATTTAAATCTACAGAAAAGACTTATGCAGGAAGAAGGTTATACACACGGATAAGGCGGTTAATAAATATATTCCGTCTGTAACGTATTCTGCGATCTTCTAGCCAATCAAACACAAACATATGTAAGTTACGAGTTTTATGGAAAAAATATATGCAATTTAGAGTGAGACGGTCATTTATTTACCTCACGAGTATAATCCTTTGAAGTAGCTATAGAACAGCGAAACTGAAGTGTAGTTGTTTGAGATACCAGAGGCTTTAAAAATATCAAAAGGATGTTGTGGTGGTCGCATATTGTGTATGAATAATGTTTGGGTATAAGAAGGCTCTGTTTTAAAGAGTGCCAGTTGAGCTCACATGGATTCTCAGATGAAGGCCATTAACGTATTACGCTGATATTAATTGTGGAGCTGACGAACAAACCTAGATACGTCCTCATCAAATGCTGATTTAAATTTCATTTTACGAATCTCTAAATATGCATCATGAAGCCATTAAATATTTTCATTTAAAACCAGATCCTCGATCCTATTTTAAAATAGTAAGAAAAGCTGACTTCTTCTAAACGAAAACCAGTCTTATGTTCAAGGTTTTATTATATATTTCTGTGAAAAGGAATAAAAATCCTTAAATCCATAGAAATTTTTATATTGTCATAAAGTTAGGTACGTCAATATTTATACAGGATGGGAGTTATTGACATTTTATCGGTTTAAGTGGCTCATAAACTAGATGTTTTATTGTTAGGCTAGGTTAGGTTATGTGTAATTTGACAGCCCTCTTCTTGAGAGAAGAAAAAAATATTTTTTATGAACAACTCTCATCTCGAGTTGCTTAAATTTCAGATTTTATCCGGAAGAACTTGAACATAGCAGCCAGTAGTTTATATTTTACATAAAAAGGTGAATTAATTTCCCCACATATTAGGTTAGATTAGGTTAGAGTGGTAGCTTTGATACCAAAAGCTTATTTGAGCACGCACAGGTGAGCGCAGCCCCTTTACTGACTAAGTTCTACCAGACCAGGGAAGAATAAATAGTTGGCCAGCGCAAGTGCTGCACGCCCACATACATAAATCATGCAAAATTTCAATTTCCTTTAAAAATGTCGCTTTTTTCAGAAATGAATGAATCATGCTGCAGAAAACACTCAGTTAGCTGTCATTCAGAAAAAGTACCTGTAAAGTGCCGATAGCAAGCCTTATTCATTCTTTTTTGCATTTGTATATTGGAACACGGCGAGAGAAATATCTGAGAAATATCTTGTCATTAAGCTTACACGCGATGTTCACGCTGGCTACCTTAATTTTAAGCCTTAGTATACATTTAGTTTAAGTGTATAAACCACCCCTGTTATTAAGTTTCTATTATTGTGAATTATCTGAAAATATAAAAGAATTGATCATATACCCAATCAACCCCCATACCCGAAAGGTACGTTTGTGTACAGAATAAATATTAATAATATTTGAATCTAATACATTTTGTATTTTTATTTACCCCGATATCTCGATAAATATTTTATTTTATTTGCTTCCCCTCTCACCCCCACATTTTGGTCCAATCGAACCGGATAATCCCCGAATAAAATAAAATATTTGCCGAGATCTTATTTGCAGATTTTGTGTCGAGGATCACCACATTGGTTTTTTTGTTGTTGGATAAACCACACCCTTAATCCAAATATTTCGCTGGTATTTATTAAATAAATTATTTTAATAATCTTCTACCCGATTTTTATAAGGTATGTAAAATAAATTGTAATAGGTGCTTTAATTGGTGTTTTTAAAATAAGAATTAAAGAAAAAGAATTAAAATAAGAATTGAAATAAAAGAAAAAGAAAGCAAAACAAAATAAACAAAACGAAAATATCCAAACAACACAGTATATTCACCCTTATTCTGGTTGTCGTCGTCGTCGTCGTCGTCGTTTTTGAGTCGACATCGTTTTCTATCGTCGTCGACATCACGTCGACACTGTTTTGGTATTCTGTAACACTACTGTGTCGACGTCGACTGTTTATCGAAAATTGTAATAACACAAAACACGCATCTCTAACATTTAAGTCAGCTGATTCATTTTATGGTTTATTTAAAAAGAAAAAATTTAATTTCTGTGATACGAGCGTAAATTTTTTTAAATGTTTTTTATTTCTGATACAAGTTCAGATTCGAGTGATGCCTTGGTTACCCAAGCGTTAGAAACGTAAAATCGTAACGTACGTAGCCTTAAAAACGTTTGTGTAGTTATAGAAACGTTTAAAACGGGACATATGTCAACGAAGAATGTAAATAAAAACGAAACAGAACACAAAGCAATACACAAACAAACACAACACAATGCATAGGAATTGGTATTCAGACTCATCTTCAGTGTTGCCGTTTTTTGTTCAATGTGTAGATTATTCCGGATTTGGTTATTATTTGTCTTATAAAAATAGCTTTTGTTTTGTTTGTTAAAATTAATTAATTATGAGACTATCATTTTGTTTTCTTATTTTCTGTTTCATTTTTCTCAATTATAATTTAAATTTGAAAAAAATAAAATAAAAAAACTGCGAATTTAATTTTGATCATATTTTTCCTTATTTGGTGATTTTTTCCCAAATGTTGGTTACAATATTTTTTTTTCGTGGCAACACTGCTCTCTCTCATGTTCTCTCTCTTATGTGCAAATGTCACGTAAAAACGTGGGAGAATTCTGTTTTATACAGATCGTTCCGTTTTGCTAACGAGAGAGAACGTTCGGGTAAGCGTTTACATTGTTCTCCATATGCTAAAAAGAGAACGTTTTCTACGGTACGTTACGTTACGTGTGGCTAATTCACACTTGATGAAAATAATAAAGAAAACTTAATTTTGCAAAGAAAACAAATCAGACTAAAGTCCGATATCTTTAAACTTCCAGATAATAAGTGAGTAAAAAATCAAAATCCGATGCTTCCATATTGTTTGTTATATTTTTTTTTCAAAGGTTTGAGTGCTACTTTCGTCTAAATAAGGCAGCCTTTAAGAGTGTTTTGGAAACAATATCTCCTCATTTAAAAGATGGTATTAAATCATCATTTACTACAAAAACAATAAAATTGGCAACGACTTTAAGATTTCTGGCACAGGGTTCTTACCAGGTTAGTGTTGGAAATGATTTTAATCTGGGTCTGTCACAACCAGCCGTTTCTAAAATATTGGCCGAAACTCTGGATGTCTTAGAAAGGACAGTTTGTCCACAATGGATAAAATTTGAAATGTCCGATGCGGAAAAAAATGAAGCCAAAATAAATTTTTTTGAAAAAACGGATTTTCCTGGTGTTATTGGTTGTGTGGACGGAACACACATTAAAATTTTGGCACCAAATACAGATGACCAATATTTATATTTTAACCGTAAAGGATTTTTCAGTTTAAATGCTATGGTGGTTCGTATATTAAAATTTTATTGCATTTCATAAACTTAAAAACTTCATTTTAATGTAGATTTGTGATCATAAAATGCGAATACGATTTTTGGATGCCCGATATGCAGGATCTGCACATGATTCCTTAATATGGAATCTAAGCCATGCAAAAAGAATATTGCAGGAACGGTATTCAGCAGGTGAACGAAAATCATGGCTTTTAGGTAAAATTTTTATGTCATTATGATTATCATTTAATAATGTTATTTTTGAACTAGGTGATGCAGGATATCCTCTTGAGCCCTATCTAATCACTCCATATCGTTCTACTGTTGAAGGAAGTGCCGAAGCTATTTTTAACACTAAACATGCTAAAGCAAGAAATATTGTGGAAAGAACAATTGGAGTATTAAAAAATCGGTTTCGATGCCTTCTTGGAGCACGTCAATTACATTACATGCCTGCCAAAGCAACTAAAATAGCTAATGTTTGTGCTGCTCTTCACAATGTTTGCATTGAATATGGCTTAGACAATGCCACTTATGAAGATTTAAGAGGCGCTGAAATCAACCAACATATTGATGTAGTTAATGTGCAAATTTCACAAAGTAGTGAGGCATCTGAAATAAGAGAAGAAATAAAACGAAATTTTTCATAATTCAAATCATTCTTTAATTCATTATTTTCAAAAGCAAATAAGTATCACAAATGTACTATGTACTGGTAGAGATTCTAACTAAGTATAAAATAAATATATTCTATTTTTTATTGAGAAGCTCAAGCTCCTTTTTCTTAATACTAATTTTGATTGCCCTAATTTCTAATTCACCTTCGTGCAATTCCTCCTCTCTCTTAGCTCTTTCTTCCATAATTTTTAATTTTTTTTCTTTTATTGATAGTATTTTTTTTTGGTATTTATTTGCATCACGGAGACTGTATTTCACTGACGACAAAGTGTTGGATATATCAGTCAAAAGTTTTATTTGATTATCGCTGTGCTTTTCTAGCAATTCATTGCGTGCATCGGATTTGTGTTTGGTTTTTGAGATGGAACAAGATCTTTTCCTTTTAGGTGTACAATCTGGTTGCTGATGGCTGGAGCTTGAAGGCATTGAATCTATGATGTTTTGTGATGTTCCAGGTAACTCTTGGTTAATGGGGGCGTCAGTTGTATCCAACTCAGAACCTTTAGCTATTTCTTCTTCCAAATAATCTTCTGACACTGGGACCTCAACACTAGCCTGAATTTGTACACCTTGCACAATACCCTCCGGATTAATTTGCTTATCAAACTGCAGCAGATTTGCTACATCTTCCTCCAAAGGAGTAAGTGCCAACTGTTTAAATCTACCGCCACCTGTGGCATTACATTCACTTCTGTTGGTTACTAGTTTTTTTTTTAACTTTAAATTTTAAATCTCTCCAGACCTAAAAAAAATGTGATAAATTTATGATGGGTATACATTTAATAATTTCCATACCTTTTGCCATCCATCAGAAGGTCTCCTGGGTGGGCCAAGAGCATTTAAAACTTTGGCAATATCATCCCATTGTGCCTTAAAATCGCTCTTAACATTACCTCTAATAAATCCTCTTGCGAGAGATGGATTTTTCTGCAACTCCTCCACAAGCTTCTCAAATTGATTTGAATTTGTCAATTTAATTTTTTCATTTTTTTCCATTTTGTTAATTTTGTTATATTTTTTTGTTTTTCTAACTTTAAAACCACTTGTCGTTACCAAAAATGACGTCGACAAAATAAGAGTCGACACAACACAATATCGACGGCGTATTGACTTACAGAATACCAAATGTGTGTCGACAGTCATCGATAACTGTCAATAACGACAAACAGAATACCAATTTTAAATTGTCGACGCAAGTCGACGCCGTCTTGCGTCGACGACGACAACCGGAATAAGGGTGATTAATTTAGCCGTGTTGTTGTTGTTGTATACTACTTTAAAAAAAACAGTTGTAAGATTGTCGCTAATTAAGGTGGTCGCGTTTTTTAATATATTTTGCTTTGATATTTGTGTCTCATATAGTACTCCAATATATTTTGACAATTTCATGAAATTTCATTTCATAGTTTGTATACAAAATTAAGGTTTTTAGATTTATTTTATTTGTTTATTTCTGTTTTATTATAAAACAAACAAATTTTTAATGTTTTTCATAAAACAAGAAAAAAATAAGGAATAGTTTCAGATGACTCCATAGGTATCCCAAGGAGAACCCTGAGTAAATTTAAAATTCAAAGGTCTAATATATGAAAATGTTATCCCTTATATTTCGAAGAATATCTCTGGAGGTAAAGTGCTCCATTTAACCCATTTGGAATTGAATGTACAAGTTTTGTTTAATATGTTCTAATGGCACCATGAGCAAGTTTTTCGATTGATTTTTGTTTGAGGTTTAGCGATTACATAGCCGTTCTTTCAAATAATCTCCTAAATCTCTCTCTTGAAGACATATCGGGACTTTGCGCAAGAGTATTAAGCCTGTGAGGACTGTTTTTTCGTCAAAATATATTGGAGTACTAAGACTTTTGCTGTCCACTGTATTTGGTCATTGCAACCCTTCAGTCAGGATTACGACCTAGTTTCTCACACCATTTATGTTGTGTCTGTTAATTTTATACATGAGTGGCGGGACCTACAGCTTAAAGTCAACTGCGAATGTCCGATTTTTTTCGAGAAGCTTTTCATGGCAATTTTTTCACTTACAGAGTTTTTGCCAGAAATCTGCTGAGAGGAAGTCGCCGAAGAAATACTTTTTGTATTTTGTCTTTCATGTCTGGCCTGGGGCTTGAACCCTGGCTTTGCGTCTAATAAGCCTGTTGCCGGAATTCGCCCGAGTGCAAAGCTTCCACTAGATTATGAACAGCAAATAAAACCAAAATTCTTTAGATATTAATTCAATTTTATTTGCTTGTTAAAATTCCTACAAAGTACAAATTATTTTAAGTAATTTACAATATTTTATGAATAAAAGAGTTACGTACTTTTTTGGTGTGAAAGCTAGCACAAGAATATTAAGAAAAAAGGTTTTAATTCACATAAATTTTAATTTAATTTAATTTAGATAAATTTTGCCTTCACAACTTCGTACTGATTTCTAGAAAAATGTAGAAGGAAAGAAAAAGGAAATGATTTTTTTTTTTTGTCATGATTTTTTGACATTTAGATATGACGTCTCAAAGTAACCGATAAATGACTTATCGATACATAATTGGGCGACAGTGGCGGTAACACCCCCCCACAGTATGGCGAGAAAAGCGTTCGATGCCCTACTCCTTATCCTGAGCCACGTCGAGTATAGCTAACTTAGTCACCGGCCTCTCCAATACACCACAAGCCGTCATAACTTTTGCCTTGCGCACTTGTCCATCTTTGGCAACTTTGGTCTCCAGTATTTTGCCTCTTGGCCACACATTACGGGGACTTAAAGGGTCAACCACAACCACCAAATCACCAACACAAATCGGCTTCGATTTGGCGAACCATTTTGTCCTGCATGTAAGCGATGGTAAATACTCTGTCAGCCATCTTTTCCAAAAATTTTGCGCATACATCTGCGATTGCAACCAGCTATTCTTAACCACCATGCCAGAGTCGTCATAATCAGCTAATGGTTTCATGCCATTTGAACTTCCTAACAGTAAATGGTTAGGGGTTAGCGCATCCTGATTTTCGTTGTCCATTGGCACATAAGTAAGCGGGCGTGAATTTATTATATTTTCGACTTCAGCCATCATACTGCGGATTGTCTCATCATTGACGGGTCTTGATGGCATTATTTTATAAAGAACAGTTTTAATAGAACGTACCATACGTTCCCACGCTCCGCCCATATGTGGGGCAGCGGGCGGATTGAAATTCCATTTAGTAGTAGCAGTGGTGAAATTGCGAACAAACTCATTACAATCAACCTCTTTTATAGCCTCGCGTAACTCCCTTTCTGCTCCAACAAAGTTGGTACCGTTATCGCTGAAAAATTCTCTTGGCGTACCACGTCTGGCCATAAAATTCCGGATGGCCAGAATACATGAACTGGTGGTTAAGGAATGTACTATCTCAATGTGAACGGCCCGAATAGTTAGACAAGTGAACAGTGCACCATATCGTTTTTCCTTGTGTCTATTGACGGTTACCAAAATTGGGCCAAAAAAATCAAGCCCGGTAAATGTAAAGGGTGCAACATGTGCTGACAGCCTAGCCCTAGGAAGTCTTGCCATTTGCGGATATGTTGGTTCTGCTTTATTCACTTTGCACATTTGACACGTTCGTACAACCTTCTTAAAAGTTGTTCTTAGTCGAGGCATATAATATTTTTGTCGAATTTCGTTTATTGCAGTTTCGTGATTTCCGTGATGGTATTTTGCATGATAATGTAGTATTATTAGCTCAGTGGTGTAACACTGTTTTGGCATAATAGCTGGGTGTTTAAGTTCATCTGGAACATCAGCATAATCTATTCGGCCGTTAATACGTAAAACACCATCGCTATCTAAGAAAGGAGAAAGCTTATAAAGAGAACTACTCTTGTCAATATTGCCATCACATTTTAGCGTTGTTATTTCGTCTAAATATTTGTCGATTTGAGCTTGCTTAAGAAGAAGGATTTCCGCCTGTTTTAGTTCGTCTTGGGATATATTATTCAAAGTTGTACTATTTTTTAGTTTATTTATAAAATGTATGACATAGGCAGCCGATCTAATTGCTCTACGCCACTGAGAAAAACGCTCAATTTGGATCAAATGGTTAACCTCTTTTATATGAAAAACATGTTGTTTAAGTTCACAATCAACGTTAGCGCTTATGTCATTATCTACAGGCCACAAATTTGGATGCTGTTTTAAGAAACTCGGACCATTTTGCCATCGACTGTGATTTGATAAATCGGGACCTCCTTTGGACCACTTTGTTGCTTCATCTGCCACATTTAATTTACCGGAGACCCATCGCCATCCATCTATATCAGTAGTGTCGAGAATTTCACTTACGCGAAAAGCTACGAACTGATGATACCTTTTCTGATCTGACTTAAGCCAACTAATGACAGTTTTAGAATCAGACCAGAACACCATTTGGCTGATTTTTATAGTTGTACTTCTTATAATACTATTAGCAAAACGTGACGCAATTACTGCGGCCATTAGTTCTAAACGGGGAATAGAGGCTACTCTTAGTGGAGCGACTCTCGTTTTTGACCCAACCAGAGACACAACAACATCGCTACCATTCGAAATCCTAAAATAGGAAACTGCTGCATAGCCATTTTCGCTGGCGTCGGCAAATGTATGCAACTGCACATCAACTTCGTGATAATTACTAAACGTTTGAAGATAACATCGTGGTATTGAAATGTTTTCAATTTCTTGAAAGAATGATAGCCATTTAACCCACTTAGCCATGTGATGGGGCTTGATTTTTTCATCCCATGTTACGCCACTCCTCCACACATCCTGAAGTATTATTTTTAAGTACATTAAATAGTGTCCAATAAGACCCAAAGGGTCATATATTGACATCAAAAATCTTAACAGTTCACGTTTTGACGGAATTTTATTTTCCGTTAATATATTGTTGGCTATATTTGTAGAAACTTTAAACGTAAAAGTGTCATCTGACGGTTTCCAGAAAACACCAAGCACCTTCTCTACTTCTATTTCACTTCCGAGATTAAGACTCTTATGTTGTTGACCATTGCTATCAGTTATAGCAGCCAAAACATCTTTATTATTACTAATCCAGTTTCTTATATTGAAACCAGCATTTCCGTGAATGTATTTAACTTCTTGAGCTAAGGTAATCGCCTCTTCTACTGTGTCAACTGAATCTAAATAGTCATCCACGTAATGATTATTTTTTATAGCGGCTGCCGCAATTGGATATTTATCAATAAATTTGTTAGCATTAGTATTTTTTACGTACTGCGAAATGCATGGTGAGCAGGATGCCCCGAAAATCATCACGTTCATAACATAAACGTCTGGTTGATCGCTCTCACCACGCCATAGAAACCGCTGGGCATTACGATCCTCATCTCTTATGAACACCTGGTGAAACATTTGTTCTATATCGCCACAAATGGCTATAGACTTTTCACGAAAACGAATAAGTATTGAAGGTAGAGAGCACAGCATATCTGGACCTTTCATCAGCATATCATTTAACGATACACCGTATGCTTTTGCAGCTGCGTCCCACACTATTCTGGTTTTCCCAGGCTTGTTTTTATTGAAAACGGGGAAAATTGGCAGATACCACAACTTTTCTTCTTTGGTTGACGTTTTACGGTGTTCTATGATCTTGGTGATATATCCTTTTGAATTATATTCAGAAATGGTTTTATTAAAAATTTCGTTCAAATTATTATCGCTTTTCAACTTTTTGTCCAAACACTTGTACCTCTTTAGTGCCATTTCGTAACTGTTTGGCATTAAAACATTTTCGTTTCGCCACAACAGTGAAGTCTCGTAATGTCCATCCGCTCGCTGCCTGGTATACTTTTTTAGGATAGACATGGCCTTTTCATCGTCTTTACTCATCATGGCTGTAGCATTATCTGTACAGGCAGTTTCCAAAGTGTAAAATTTTTTCATTAAATCGGATAGTATTTTATTACTGCATTCGTCTACATGACAATGATGGTGTTCTATAAACTTATTTCTCATTGCACCGTATATCAACCAGCCAAGACGAGTGCGGATTGCTACAGGTTCACTGAAATTACCTTCTTTAATATTATTGTAGACACAAAGTCTGGAGTTATTTAAGCCAATTAGTAGTCGCGGTGTGGCATTAATATAACCTTTCACAGGCAATCCTGTTAAATAAGGAAAATCTTGTGCAAGTTTTTCAATATCAAGAGTTTGCTTTGGTAATGAAAGATGTTTTACTGTTCGAACATCTACTGTATGAACTTTTTTATTAGGACCAGCCACATTTATACAAAGTCGACGAGAGTTATTCTCATTTCGTTCAACGTTCCCAGTCCATTTTAGGCATAAAGGTTCTGAGGTGCCGGAAAGATTTAGGTCGTTAATGATTTGCTCATCTATCAGACTCGTTGACGAACCGTCGTCAATAAACGCAAATGTATCTATAAATTTATTTTCATTGCCATAAATTGTTATTGGAATAATTTTAAACAAATTGTTACACCCCGAGGCACTGTGCGTGTTACAGCTCTGTGTTTGATTGTTTTGCATTGAAAATTTGTTTTTATTTGATTCAGCAGCATTTGACATTTCCCTTTTATCAACATTTTCTATTTTTTTATGCAAAAGATAATGATGTTTAAATTGGCAATTATCAACACCACAAACATTGTTGCTATTGCATTTGCCAAAATGTTTACGTAAACATTGTTTACAGAGATTAAATTCTCTCACTACATTCCATTTACTTGATCTATCCTTCCTCTTAAATTTCTCACAGCTAGCAACATTGTTGCAGTCACCACTGCACACGATACATTTTTTTCTACTCTGTTCAGTGTGAGTGTGTATATAAACATTTTTCTGCCTATTACGTGAGAGAGTCTCTGCGGTTTTGATAAATTCATTTTGTATGTTCCCCAATTAATCTGGAAATATGACGGCAATTTGGAAATTAATTCTTGTAACAATGACGGATTATTGAGCTCATCGAGGAGACCACAAGCTTCTATTGTGGCCTGGAGACCTTTAACCTGTACGGCAAATGAGGTAATTGTTTCCAGCTTGTTAACATTAACCGATGGTAATGATCGTATTTTTTGTTTCAGTGAATGGAGAATCTTTTCTGGTTGTCCATACAATAATTTAAGTGTTGAAATTGCGGCCGGTACACAGGATGGGTGGATTAAAATGTGTTGTACAGACTTCAAAGCATCTCCTCGCAGAGCTTTTTGTAGACGAATCAGGTTTTCGGCATCTGTTAGACCACATACTTCCGTGGACCAATCGAATGTGGAGCTGAAAAGAGGCCACTCTTCTGGATTGCCAGTAAAAATGGGTAGATCTTTGGGAACAGTTTGTCTCGATGTTATTTGCTGATGGGTGAGGTTTGAGGTTACGGTATTGTGAGGAATAGATGAGAACGATGGACGAAAAGTGTAATTAGCAGGTGCTCCTAATGAAATGTTGGCTGGTATAGCTGTTGTTGTTTGTGTTGTTGCTGATTTATTAATAAATGTGGTTGTATTATTATATGAAGTTGAATTTAAATAAGAATGTGGTATTTTATTTTGAAAGTTTGTACTTGCGGTGTTTATTGGCATATTATTTTGAGAAGATTGTGTTGCTACTTGACCTTGTCTTGACATTGGGATTGCAAAAGTTACATTATTATTTTCATTAGTACAATTTTGTACATTAACGTTAAGCGGTGGTACACCAGTTTGGATTGCCTCAGATAAGTTTGGAAGATTGGGTTGATTGTTAAGCCATTCGTGTACGGAATTGATATCTATGGAGCTACGATCATCAAGTTCATCTTCTTCCTGTTGCAGCAATTGATATTTTTGTTTTAAGTATTCGGTGTCTCTTTCTTTAGCGAGCTGCCTTTCTTCTTCGAGACGCTGAAGTTCTAAATTTTTCCTTCGGATGGTTGAATTTTTTGAAGTGCTAGAGGCTTTGCTACGGTGACTTCGTGTAGATTTTGGTGAGCCTGAAACATGAGCTCTATTGGCACAATTATCGCAAGTAAAAATTTCTTCATGACTGTTTATGTTGACACAATTAAGGTGATGACTTTTTTGGCATTTATGACAGAGTATACACTGACTTGTGGGTGGCTCATTACAAACCGGACAGTTTTGTGCAGGTGGCAAGTTGGTGTTGGACGCCAGTTGGTTTTGTTGTGGTGGTTGACCCTGTAAAGAAAATTTTTCCATTTTTTGGGACTTACAGTTTCTGCCAGTTGGACGTGATTTTCCTTTGGGTGTATTTGGACCGTGGTTGGTGAACTTCACACTGCTTTGAGGTTATGTTTAACAAAACGTGATGCGGGAACGTGAATCTGACCAGCAAAAAAGAATTTTAAATTTGTTGCCGGAATTCGCCCGAGTGCAAAGCTTCCACTAGATTATGAACAGCAAATAAAACCAAAATTCTTTAGATATTAATTCAATTTTATTTGCTTGTTAAAATTCCTACAAAGTACAAATTATTTTAAGTAATTTACAATATTTTATGAATAAAAGAGTTACGTACTTTTTTGGTGTGAAAGCTAGCACAAGAATATTAAGAAAAAAGGTTTTAATTCACATAAATTTTAATTTAATTTAATTTAGATAAATTTTGCCTTCACAACTTCGTACTGATTTCTAGAAAAATGTAGAAGGAAAGAAAAAGGAAATGATTTTTTTTTTTGTCATGATTTTTTGACATTTAGATATGACGTCTCAAAGTAACCGATAAATGACTTATCGATACATAATTGGGCGACAGTGGCGGTAACAAAGCCAACACATTACCTACTATACTACGGTGACAATGATTTCTTCTGTAAATATAAGATTCAAAACCAATTTGTTTCTATTTTTAGTTGGGAATACAAAAAAAAACTTTTATAATCCTTTCCTTTCCTCTTTAGCATAATAGTTGAATTAGAACATTGAATAAATTTTTTTTTGTTTTTTTATTTCATATTTCTTAAGATTAAAAATTAAACTTAAAAACTATTCATTTATTACATCAATTTTTAATAAAAATTAAAAACATTGTCATGCGATATTTTATATAAAACTTATACAAATTTATTAGAAATAATAAATTTTTTTTTCTTTCAAAATTATAATCTGCATTAGCATCGTCTCATACCATTGCTTCTGTTGTAAAAAGTAAGTCTTCATTGCCGAGTATATTTTAAACGTCTTCATCACTACTCATACTGCCAAAAAGCTCAAACTCAAGTTTTCTCATGTCGTTGTTACACTTCTGGTTCTTATTTCTTTTCAATTCCGGTACCTGCTTCTTAGAAGAGGTTTTATTTGGACGGCGTTCTTCTTCGTCGCTACTGCAACTACCAAAAAGCTCCAGCATCCGTTCTCTCATTGCTTTGCTGTATTTCTTCTGTTTACTGGATTCAGCTTGTGGCTTCCTTGGGGAGCCTTTGTCTGAATTCGTAGAAGATTTCTTTACCTTTGTTCGGCTCTTCTTAGCTGGTTGCTGTTCATCTTTATTGGAAGAATCACTTTTGGACCTTTTGTTTTCGTTACTCATAGTCGAATGCGTACGTTTACGAGAGCGTAGTTCGCGGGCAGCTTTTATTTCGATTTCGGCTTTAATTACCTTCTCAAAGTCAATATTCGGCTTACGCTGTTTATGATCTGATTTTGTAACAGATGCAGCTGCTGGCAACAAAGTGGCGTTTATATGTTTTGCAATATTTTTTTCCTCAGGATATATAAACTTGGTTGATAATAGAATTGTTTCCTTATCGGGTGCTTCGTTCCAAAAATTCAAAAACTCATGGGTTTGTTGACAATGTTCCGACAAAAATTCTCCAATTGGTGTAGAAGGACGTTGATCTAGTGAGATGGCTTTTGTCTCTTGTTGTAGGGTTTTAGGTGAGAACATACAATTATTTTCAAAACCGTTTAAGCCGCAGGCTTTTACATTATCGCTACGATTATCACGGCTCTTGCTGACTATTTTAGAAGATGATTTCTTATGTGAAGTGGAACTTCTTGAATTATGACTACGTTCTGTATCACGGTGTTGTGAAGAACAATCCGCGGAACGCATGCTTGATTTATCTTTATTAATTTGGTTATCTTTCGATCCAGACTTATCCAGTTTAGGAACTTGATTTTCAATTTTAATGGAATTTTTATTATTTTCCTCATCCGAGTGTTAATTCTTGGTGCTTAAAGTGCTGGTGGTTAAACGTTGCTTCTGTTCTACTATTGTAGACCGAGAAAGCACTGCAGATTCGTCATGCTTAATATCCTTTTCAATTACCTTTACATTCTCATCTTTCTTCTGCTGCATAAAATCAGCTGGTATGCCGCTTTCACTCTCTTGTGCTGACAACAAAAGTGGCCATAATTCACATACAAATTTCTGTGCTTTGCCAACATTTAGGAATCCAGCAATTCTAATTTGGAATTTCTGTTTACAAAGCATTTGATCCTGTTTTAATTTATTGTAAACGAACTCTACTGCAACATTATCTTCTCTTTCCAAAATATCGGCGATTTTCTTGCTTATCCACGGATTCAAAGTGTCCAATTTTACTTTGGATATGTCGATACGTCCTTGTGGTTTAAGTTTGGAACTCAAAGTTTTAGAAGGTACTTGTGGTAGTTTTCCTCCATTCACCATGTTGATGCGTTGTTTTGGTTTAAGGCTGGAACCGAAAGTTTTGGACGGCACTAATGGTTGCTTTTGGTCTGCTTGTGTGCCACTTCCCGTATCACTATTTCGGCTTTCAGGGGATCCAGAAAGCGATGTAGATTCACTGTGTTTTTCGCGATGCTTAATATCGTTTTCAATGTCGTCTTGTAGTTTAAGGGTGGAACTGAAAGTTTTAGGAGGTACAAATGGTTCCTTTCCACTGTTCAAAATGTTGCCTTGCTTTCTGGATCGAGAATGTGAACTAGATTTAGATTGTTCGCTTCTATTTCGATGTTTAGTTTGGATACTTTCATCTTTCTTCGGCTCCATAGGCTTATTTGGTTTGCTTGCAGCACTCTCTTCAGCCGCTAATAAAATCGGCCATAATTCAGATATGAATTGTTTGACGCGGAGATCATTCAGAAATTCAGTCATATTTCTACGCATCATTATCGGACTTATAAATTTTTCCAATTTCAATTCATTGTAAACAAATTTTTCAATATAAAAAACGTCGTGGATACTAATTCAACACATCCAGTTTTACTTTCGACATGTCTATACACTTCTATAAGTTTTCCGCTGACAACTATTGTCTACCGATATTCAAGAGTGTTTGAAATTTATTCGGCAATTTCAACCCTTTTATAGGTGGAAACCATTTTGGAAATTTGTGTTTTCCCTAGAAGCAGCAGTTACCGTATTCAGGTAGCAAATAAGTAAGTTCGGTTCAACCCTTTTATAGGGGAAAATTGTCATGGAAATTTGTATTTTTGATTATGCCCAGGCAAAAAAGGGCTGTGTTTGATGTAGGTTCAAACAACTACCTGATCTTGCTGAGGGTAACAGCGTTATGTGTGTTTGCTTCAATATCCATTATTAAACTAAGCTGCGGCTTTTTTGAGTGCATTTGGTTTCCTTTCTCAGTTTCCTCAAAAAGGATATGAATTTATAAATTTGAATTTTAATAACTAACTAACTAACTAACCCTATACTTAATAGGCTCTAGAGAATATAATTTTTGAACCTACATTACCCTTTTCAGAACAAATCTCATCTTTATTGTCAGTCCCTCAATATCTGGTGATAACCGATTTGGCAATGCCATAAAAACTTCGAAAGATTTGTTCGTTGGGAATCATTGAGTCATTTATGAGAAATGTATTTCAAATTCATTACAACCCTTCAGTTAAAATTATTCGTTTAAAATTTAAAAATAATAAAAATGTCACAATTTTTTACTCTTTCTAAAAAAGATAACGATTTTAAAGGTGAATGTAGTTTTTAATAGTTTGATATTATATACCACAAGAAAATACGAACTCTCTACATTCAGGAACAAAAAAAGTTTGCGTAAATTTGCACAATTATTTTTGACGATTTTTTGAAAATTTTAGTTTTTTTTTAAATTAAAAAAAAAATTAGACGCAGTGCAATAAAGCCATAGGCAATGAAGCCATATGGCGTACGAATTATGCGAGGAAATTCAGTGGAAGCGATACCAATGGAGATGTCCTGAATAGGTTACATTTAAGCAGCGACCCTTTTATGAGCTGCAGTACACAAAAAACGCGAAGGAATAGAAAAGCATTTTCATCAGATACTATTAAATTACTCCTTCCTGACATTGATGATGAAAATGATAACGATTTTAACGATTGTAGTTGGTTTCACTTTTTAAGTATTTTTTTTAAGTTAAGTATTAAATAATGTAAAATATATATTATGAATAAATATTAATTATCATAGAAGATTAAAAACTTAATTACATACATATGTATGTATGTATATCGACTATTATAACAATATGAGATGTATGTTTGATTTTCTTAATGGACCGTATGTGATACCTAGAGGCACTTATGATCCGAGTATAATAAAATGTGATCATAAATGATTCACATTCATATTAAACATGTTCATGTCGAATTTCATCGAGGTAATAAAATTTTTAAGGCAATTATAATTGCTAAACATATTTTCTTAAGGGGCCCTATTTTGGACCAAGGGGCAATTATGGACCAACAAAATTTGGTAATATGATTTAGATTTACAAAATACACCTTCATACTGAATTTATGACCTTATCGATGTTTTTAAGCCATTTATAAGCGCAAACGTGAATTTCTAAAGGGGACTCTATATGGGGACTAGGGTCAAATGTGATCCAATTTTCACCAAACTACACATCATGATTTCTTAGTATACAGAACTGATCCATGCTAAATTTTATCATGATTGTTGCATAATTACCATAATTATGTGTAAATAAGTGCAATTTCGAGGAGAATTGGGGGCTAGGCGAAATCGTGGACCGATTTAAACCAAAATCAGTTGGGTTCATCCTTGGGCCTAATTATCACTAACACTGTCAAAAAATTCCAGCCATTAACTCATAAAACACTTCTATTAACTTTGGCCAGGTTTTCTGGCAAAATGCCCCTCTGTGGGACGGCGGAATTTCGTCAAGAACGAAGAAAATTCTAAAAATACAGTCAGTACACCAGGTACCGTTATAAAGTGTTCTTGTATTCATTTCTCACTAGGTCTACCAGCTACCTGTACTTTCTGGAGCCATTAATTTCAACCAATGGCTGTCGTTTTCCTTTCTTAGTATTCACAAAACATTTAAATATGTGAACATGTGTTTCAATAACAATCCCTAATGGGCTGTCGTAAAAAATATTTTCTACCCTTTATTAGGCTTTACAGATCAAATATTCCTTTGGCTTCCGGGTTTGTTTGCGATTTGGCTTCTTAGCGTTAACTTTTCTGGTTAATAACAACTCGTTACGTATGGTAAAATCATAAATCCTTAGTCACTTTTATGTGCAAACCATCACAAGTCGAGAAATTTAATGTCAGACAGTGCCAAGAGTAACATTCAATGGGCAAAGTTCTATTGTCCCATGAGCTGGAGAAACCTAATTAATGACATGGAAACGATGCCTGTTATCCGAATAAAAATTATTTTTTTATTGAGAGTTGAGTCTTCACTCTTTTTCTGTTATATCGCTTGTTTATTATTAAGCTTAATGACAAGATATTTCTCAAAACTATGTATGCTGTGTTCCAATACACAATTGCAAAAAATAATGAAGAAGGCTTGCTATCGGCACCTTACAGCTACTTTTTCTGAATGACAGCTAACTGAGTGTTTTTTGCAGCATGATTAATACATTTCTGAAAAACCACATTTTTAAAGTAAATTTATATTTTGCATGATTTATGTATGTGGACGTGCAGCTTTTGCGCTGGCCAACTATTTATTCTCCCCGGGTTTGGTAGAACTTGGACAGTAAAGGAACTGCTTTCGCCCGTGCGTGCTGAAATGAGTTTTTTTTTATCAAAGCTGCTACTCTAACCTAACTTAACTTAATATGTGGGCAAATCAATTCACCTTTTTATGTAAATTATAACCTACTGGCTGCTCTGTTCAAGTTTTTCCGTACAAAATCTGAAATTTAACCGAACCGATCTGAGAGTTGTTCATAAAAAATATTTTTTCTTTCTCTCAAGAAGAGAGCAGTCAAACTACATATAAAAAATGGGGTGAATCCAGCTTTAATGAAAGAAAAGTAACAATAAAAAAATCTAGTTTATGACCAACTTAGACTAATAAAATGTTATTAACTCCCATCGTGTATAAATATTGGCGTACTTATCTTTATGACAATATAAAAATTTCTGTGGATATAAAGATTTTACTTTACATACATACATAATTGGCCATTACAACCCTTCAGTCAGGATTACGGCCTAGCTTCTCACACCACTCATGTTGTGTGCGTTAATTTTATACGTGAGTGGCGGGACCTACAGTTTAACGTCGACTCCGAACGACAGAATTTTGAGAAACTTTTTCATGGCAGTTTATTTTACTCTCAGAGTTTTTGCCAGAAATCTGCTGAGAGGAAGTCGCCGAAGAAATATTTTTTTTCATATTTCATTTTTGATGTCTGACCTGGGATACGAACCCGGGCTTTACGAATAGTAAGCCAACACACTACCTACTACACCACGGCGACTTCGATTTTACTTTAGTTTTTACTTTTCGCAGAAATATATAAAAAAACCTTGAAAGTTAGACTGGTTTTCGTTTAGAAGAAGTCAGCTTTCTTACTATTTTAAAATAGGATCGAGGATCTGGTTTTAAATGAAAATATTTCATGACTTCATGATGCATACTTAGAGATTCCTAAAAAGAAATTTAAATCAGCATTTAATGAGGACATGTCATAATGGTTTTGTTCGTCAACACCACAATTAATATCAGCGTAACTCTCAACTGGCACTCTATAAAACATAGCTTTCTTATACCCAAACATTATTCATACACAATATACGACCACCACATCCTTTTGATATTTTTATTGCCTCTGGTACCCTCAAACAACTACACTTCAGTTTCGCTGTTCTATAGCTACTTCAGAGGATTGTACTAGTGAGGTAAGTAAATGATCTTCTCACTCTAAATCGCATCTATTTTTCAATAAAACTCGTAACATACATACTTTTGTGTTTGATTGGCTAGTAGATCGCAGCATATGTTACAGACGGAATATATTTATTAACCGCCCTATCCGTGTGTATAACCTTCTTCCTGCATAAGGCTTTTCTGTAGATTTTAATACAAATACACTATTCCCTGTTTCCTGTTATAGTCGCCGTAGTCTAATAGATAGTGTGTTCACCACAGTTAAATCCCAGGTTAGACATCTCCAACAAAACAAAAAGTGAGAAAAAATTTCTTCCCCGTCTTTTTTTTTTTTATTTATTTATTTATATACAAGTTTTCAGTTTGGAATACAATTGCCTCAGCGTCTTGCGACATTGTTGAGGCGAGTTGGCATTTACTTATGTTTGATACATATACATTTATAAATTCAAAATGAAAAATTATCCTAGAAGCATTTCTAAATTATTTAACAAAAACTTTTTTAAATTTATCTTAAAAGCAGACATGGTATTTAAATATTTTATACATTGAGGCAAATTATTATATTCAAAACAACCGATATATTCTATTCTTTGCTTTGTCGTTTCAATTCTACATCTTGTTGTCCTTAAATTTGAACTGTTTCTCGTATTGCGCGTTGTTTGATTTTTTGAAAATGATATTGTGTTATGACCAATGTTGTTAATAGATTTAAAAACAAAAGTTAGTAGCCTTAGCCTATAGATTCCATTTACAGGCAAGATATTTTTACTAACTTCTTTATATAATGTGATTGTATGGTAAGATATTGGCAGGTTATATATGGTTTTCAGGGCTTTGTTTTGTAATCTTTGGAGAGACTGTAATTCTGTACTATTTTTCCAGCCATAAATCATTATCAAATAGTTTAAATGGCTATGGATCAATGTCTGATAAAGCATCAATTTTGTGTTCTCATTGAATTTGTATTTGAATTTATATAGAATTCCCATTACTGGATATATTTTCGACTTAATATTATCAATATGGAGATTCTACCTCAGGTTGCTTTGCAATAAAATTCCTAAATATTTTATAGATTCACACTCAAAAACCTCTTCTCCATTTACAACGATGCTAAATGTTTCAGCATTGATACTTGAATATGGCTTAAATCGGATGATTTTAGTTTTTGACGTATTAATGACCAATTTATTTATCCTTGCATATTCAAAAATTATGTCTGCATCTTTTTGCATGTATGCTTTTAACGTTGTCTCATGTTTATAAGGGTAAAAAATAGAAATATCATCGGCATACAGGTACATTTTTCCATTAAGCTCAAAGTTTACAATGTCATTTATATAAACAGTAAATAACAGTGGTCCTAAAACGCTGCCATGTGGAACACCATGTTGAATATCACCAACAAAACTTCGTCTGTTATTTAATTCAACATATTGTTTGCGATTAGTCAAATAACTTCTTAATAACCTTAGTGCTGCATTTCTAATTCCATAATATTCAAGCTTTTTAAACAAGATCTCATGATCTACTAGGTCAAATGCTTTTGAGAAATCGTAGAAAATTCCAGCGACACCATTATAACCCTGATCTAGTCCGTGGCATATATAATTCACAACATTAACTGCAGCATTCTCAGTACCACTGCCCCTTCTGAACCCGTATTGACAGTCGTACAAGAGGTTCTTGTTTTCAAGATAATTCGAAAGTTGTTGATGTAATATTTTCTCGAAAATTTTGTCAATTACAGGTAACAATGCTATAGGTCTATACATCTCCACTCCTTTAACATTTACAATTTTTGGTATTGGCACGATTTTTGTTATTTTCAATACATCGGGATACTGTGAGGTTAAAATTATGCTATTGAAAATGTTTAACAAAAAAGGCGATATCTCTATACTACATTTAGCAAATATTTTAGGCGATAAGCCATCGTGTCCAGGAGCTTTATTCGTAGCCAGATTTGTTGTAACCCGGTATATTTCTTCTAACGTTGAATTAGTGAAACTAAAAATGTTGTGGCAATGTCGTAATGTTCTAAGTCCATTAAAGCAATCATTAGCGGAGTACTGAATTTGTTCCTTCATTAATATTGGTATTTCTAAAAAGTATTTATTAAGAAGTTCACATTTAGTTTCATCATCTGTTATCAGTTCCTCATTTGAATTGTTTAGATTTACTTGTGTTTTTATGTTCCTTCCTAAACTTTCATTTAAAAACCTCCAACTTTTTTAGGATCTTGTTGATAACTGTGAAGATGGTCTTGATAATAATTATTCATAGATTCGCGATATGTAGTTTTAATAATTTTGCTTAATCTACTGAGTTTGATCTGGATATTAGCATCATTAGGATTTCTCCTTCTTTGCCTTAAAATTCTTTTCTTCAGTAATATTAAATTCTGCAAATATTCATTCATCCATGGCGTTATTTTATTTTTAAGGGATTCTTTTTTATTTTTTATATATGTTGACTTTATGCTTGCATTTGATAGACTTTGTACTAGATTTAAAGTGTCAACAGATGGATTGCCACTTTGTTGAATGGAATTATCATTTAATAAAAGTTCTTTAAGCTTATTATAATCGCAATTTTTCTGAATTATTTCAGTGTAATTAGAGTTTGGAATTTTCATTTTTACTTTACAGGATATTATATTGTGATCTGATAAATTTAATTCTACAGCGCTAACAGAAAGGAAACTTGAAATATTACTAAATACATTGTCAATTGACGTTCCAGATATAGGGCGTGTGATTAACGTATGACAATTCTCAAAGTCATAACTTTCCAGTATATTCAATAACTCAGTTGATACATTTTGTAAAAAGTCAACATTGGAATCACCGACAAAGATACAGTAAGATCTACCATATGCCTGCATAAGATGTTCAATTATTTCATAAAACTGATTCAAGTTACATTTTGGAGATCGATAAAAGGATGATATTTTTATTGGCTTGCCATTTATTTTGTAGTTATTGAGTGTTAAAATTATTACCTCACAAAACATTTTGCTTTCGCACACATCCACGCTATACTGCAGATTATCTCTCACATAAACAGTTGTTCCTCCAAATCCATCTTTCCTGCAGCAGTGTACACAATTGTAACCAGGTATTTGATAAATTTGAGATAATTCCTCACGAAACCACGTTTCTTGAATTGCAATAATATTGTGCAACTTTTCAAAATTAGCAATAAAAGTTTTGAATTTATTAAATTTATTTATCGACGAAATGCTTCTAACATTTACAGAAATAATATTTAAATAGTAAAAATTATAAGTTTTTGAATTCTTAAAATTGGTAAAATATTTATTATTCATAAGTTAAATTAATTTTTTTTATAAAATACATTTAAAATGTATACAGGAGTTAAATCATCTGCATCAACAACATCAGATTGATTTCGCTTCATAGTAGCAGCTTCCGACATGATTTTATCAACATCGCCTTCATTCTTTATTAGCATAGGTCTTGCATTTTCCGTTTTCCTTGCAAACACTCTCGAACTACTTGTATAGACATGGATATAAGGATTTTGCGTAATGAAGTAGATCTAAAGTTTCTTTGCGTAAATAATCACCGATGAAAATATTTTTAGTATCCTCAGTATTTTTAAGTTTAGCTTTGCACATTATAAGTTTATCTTTGGATTTTTTGTTATCGAATTTAACAACCATAGTCTTCTTTTCATTCACTTTATCGCCTTTATTTTTAAAGAAGAAGGCATCATCAATATTGTCTTCATCCAGTTGAACACCAGCTTTTTTTGATAATTCAATAAGTGTTTCTACTGCACTTGAGTTATTATCTGCAACTACATTTCTAACGATGCAGTCATTTTTAACTCTTTGACTATTTAAAAATTTTATGGATTCTTTCAATGTGTTAACTTCATTTTTTAACATACGATTTTCTTTTTGCATTATTTCCAATTTTTTTATTGTTCTCTGCAACACTTTTTAACAACTCGTCATACTGATTTGACATAAATTCAATTGCTTGTGTAATGGAAGCCAGCTGATCTAGTTTTTTTAAGTTTGTTTTGATCTCTCTTAATTCAGATGTTATAGACATATCATCGACACCCGCACACAAGTGGCATACATATTCTTCACTCTCATTATCCATAAAATATTGATATTGACGTTTGTCGAGTTTCGTACAGAGAGCATGAAATTTTTTGGAGCATTTATCACACTCTATATTATCTTCTTTATTTTTTACAATTTCAAGTTTACATTGTCCGCAAAAAATTTTTAGATTTGCAATGCTACGACGGCTTTTTGGTGCCATATTTGAATATATTTAATTAATTTGTTGTTTGTTTTATTAAATGTTCACAGTTTTTTTAATAATGCACAAGTTTTTTATATTTATTTTTAGAAAAAAAGAAAATACACTTTAGGAGCTTTTATTCTTTAATGTTTTCACGCAGGGTTGCCAACTTGCTTCATCTCAGCAAGTTTCTGACAAAAACTCTGAGAGCAAATAAAATTACCATGAAAAGTTAAAAAAAAACAATCTGTCGTTCGAAGTCGATTTTAAACTCTAGGCGCCGCTACTCTATATAAATTTAACACACGCAACATAAGTGACGTGAGAAAATAGGTCGTAATCCTGGCTGGATTGTAGTAATTTATGTATGTAATGGCTTGGGTTTTTTAATAAACACTTGAGCAAAATATTGAATACAAACAGTGCAATTACCAAGTTGACAAGTTTAACTTACGAATAGAAAAGGTGTATGTATGTATTTCATGTTTCCTCTCTTCTAAAACCTATAATTAGGGACAATTCCCTGAATATTCGGTCTAAAAATAAAATAAAAAGATTTCGTATTTCTTTTATTGGCAACAGCTCTGTGGGGCGTTCACTACTCGGTACTTATTTTGCTTCGTTTAAATTTAACAAACCACTGCTCAAATGCATATTTTCCTGGTGCAAAGTGCGAATAATGTTCATAAAGTTGAAGCTCGAACTTAACGGGGGTTTTCTGTGACAAAATACTTTATTATGCTTCATGGGTGATGGTGTCTTTTTGCTTCCTTACTCGCAGAACCTGGCTGCTGGATTAAGTCTCTAAGGAGGAAGTCCTTTGTCAAAATTCACTGCGTAGCGTTTTATGAAATTTTAAGTTATTAAGAACACTCGTCAAGACACTGATTGGACCTTATCAGTGCGGCTTCAGACCTGACAAGTCCACCATCGACCAGATCTTCACACTACGCCAAATCCTGGATAAGACCCACGAAAAACAAGTCGACACACACCATCTTTTTGTCGACTATAAGGCTGCCTTCGACAGCCCCATAAGAGATCGTGTTTCTGCCGTAATGTCTGAGCTCGATATACCTGCGAAGCTGATAAGGCTATGCAAAATGACGTTGAGCAATTCATGCAGCTCCGTCTAGGTAGTACCCCTAATCATGCGACCTCTTCAACTTCGTCATGGAGATTGTTCTGCGAAAGGCGAGAGTGCATCGCAATTGCACTATTTTTCAAAAAAGTGTCCAGTTGCTTGCGTACGCTGACGACATTGACATCATAGGGCGTACCAAGCGAGATGTTACGGCTGCCTTTAGTGCTATCGAACGGGAGTCTGCTAAGATGGGTTTGGCAGTAAATGAGGGCAAAACAAAGTATATGTTATCGACAAGTAGAGATGCGCGGCTTATTGTTTCTCAGATTACGGCCATGTTTGCTGACACTACAATTTACAACAGTAACGACTTTAAAAGTCCTACCGCAACATTGGCTTAAAAAAATATTTCTAAAAAAACAAAACAAGTTAGCTATCGAAATACTCAACGCAAGTTAAAAGTAGAAAAACTTTATACTTTACGTGTCAATTCGACCTCCGGGTACTGTACTTGTCTTTATTGACAAGTACACGTCCTCTAACCTTATACGTTGCATTAATAAAGAAGTACCAAGTGGTCGCATCATAATTTTCCAAATTTTTGTAATACATACATATATACAGTGGACAGCAAAAGTCTTAGTACTCCTATATATTTTGACAATTTCACTTCATTAAAATTTTATTTCATAGTTTGTATAAAAAATTAAGGTTTTTAGATTTATTTTATTTGTTTATTTCTGTTTTATTATAAAACAAACAAATTTTTAATGTTTTTCATAAAACAAGAAAAAAATAAGGAATAGTTTCATATGACTCCATAGGTATCCCAAGGAGAACCCTGAGTAAATTTAAAATTCAAAGGTCTAATATATGAAAATGTTATCCCTTATATTTCGAAGAATATCTCTGGAGGTAAAGTGCACCATTTAACCCATTTGGAATTGAATGTACAAGTTTTGTTTAATATGATCTTATGGCACCATGAGCAAGTTTTTCGATTGATTTTTGTTTGAGGTTTAGCGATTACATAGCCGTTCTTTCAAATAATCTCCTAAATCTCTCTCTTGAAGACATATCGGGACTTTGCGCAAGAGTATTAAGCCTGTGAGGACTGTTTTTTCGTCAAAATATATTGGAGTACTAAGACTTTTGCTGTCCACTGTATTTGGTCATTGCAACCCTTCATTCAGGATTACGACCTAGTTTCTCACACCATTTATGTTGTGTCTGTTAATTTTATACATGAGTGGCGGGACCTACAGCTTAAAGTCAACTGCGAATGTCCGATTTTTTTCGAGAAGCTTTTCATGGCAATTTTATCACTTACAGAGTTTTTGCCAGAAATCTGCTGATAGGAAGTCGCCGAAGAAATACTTTTTGTATTTTGTCTTTCATGTCTGGCCTGGGGCTTGAACCCTGGCTTTGCGTCTAATAAGCCAACACACTACCTACTATACTACGGTGACAATGATTTCTTCTGTAAATATAAGATTCAAAACCAATTTGTTTCCATTTTTAGTTGGGAATACAAAAAAAAACTTTTATAATTCTTTCCTTTCCTCTTTAGCACTGTAGTTGAATTAGAACATTGAATAAATTTATTTTTGTTTTTTTATTTCATATTTCTTAAGATTAAAAATTAAACTTAAAAACTATTCATTTATTACATCAATTTTTAATAAAAATTAAAAACATTGTCATGTGATATTTTATATAAAACTTATACGAATTCATTACAAATAATACATTTTTTTTTTCAAAATTATAATCTGCATTAGCATCGTCCCATACCATAGCTTCTGTCTTCATTGCCGAGTATATTTTAAACGGTTTCTTCATCACTACTCATACTGCCAAAAAGCTCAAACTCAAGTTTTCTCATGTCGTTGTACACTTCTTGTGGTCCTCATTTCTTTTCAATTCCGCTACCGGCTTCTTAGAAGAGGTTTTATCTGGACGGTGTTCTTCTTCGTCGCTACTACAACTACCAAAAAGCTCCAGCATCCGTTCTCTCATTGCTTTGCTGTATTTCTTCTGTTTACTGGATTCAGCTTGTGGCTTCCTTGAGGAGCCTTTGTCTGAATTCGTAGAGGATTTCTTTACCTTTGTTCGGCTCTTCTTAGCTGGTTGCTGTTCATCTTTATTGGAAGAATCACTTTCGGACCTTTTGCTTTCGTTACTCATAGTCGAATGCGTACGTTTACGTGAGCGTAGTTCGCGGGCAGCTTTTATTTCGACTTCGGCTTTAAATACCTTCTCAAACTCAATATTCGGCTTATGTTCTTTATGATCTGATTTTCTAACAGATGCTGCTGCTGGCATCAAAGTGGCGTTTATTTGTTTTGCAATATTTTTTTCCTCAGGATATATAAACTTGGTTGATAATAGAATTGTTTCCTTATCGGGTGCTTCGTTCCAAAGATTCAAAAACTCATGGGTTTGTTGACAATGTTCCGACAAAAATTCTCCAATTGGTGTAGAAGGACGTTGATCTAGTGAGATGGCTTTTGTCTCTTGTTGTAGGGTTTTAGGTGAGAACATACAATTATTTTCAAAACCGTTTAAGCCGCAGGCTTTACCATCATCGCTACGATTATCACGGCTCTTGCTGACTATTTTAGAAGATGATTTCTTATGTGAAGTGGAACTTCTTGAATTATGACTACGTTCTGTATCACGGTGTTGTGAAGAACAATCCGCGGAACGCTTGCTTGATTTGTCTTTATTAATTTGGTTATCTTTTGATCCAGACTTATCCAGTTTAGGAACTTGATTTTCAATGTTAATGGAATTTTTATTATTTTCCTCATCCGAGTGTTGATTCTTGGTGCTTAAAGTGCTGGTGGTTAAACGTTGCTTCTGTTCTACTATTGTAGACCGAGAAAGCACTGCAGATTCGTCATGCTTAATATCCTTTTCAATTACCTCTACATTCTCATCTTTCTTCTGCTGCATAAAATCAGCTGGTATGCCGCTTTCACTCTCTTGGGCTGACAACAAAAGTGGCCATAATTCACATACAAATTTCTGTGCTTTGCCACCATTTAAGAATCCAGCAATTCTAATTTGGAATTTCTGTTTACAAAGCATTTGATCCTGTTTTAATTTATTGTAAACGAACTCTACTGCAACATTATCTTCTCTTTCCAAAATATCAAAGATTTTCTTGCTTATCCACGGCTTCAAAGTGTCCAATTTTACTTTGGATATGTCGATATGTCCTTGTGGTTTAAGTTTGGAACTCAAAGTTTTAGAAGGTACTTGTGGTAGTTTTCCTCCATTCACCATGTTGATGCGTTGTTTTGGTTTAAGGCTGGAACCGAAAGTTTTGGACGGCACTAATGGTTGCTTTTGGTCTGCTTGTGTGCCACTTCCCTTATCACTATTTCGGCTTTCAGGGGATCCAGAAAGCGAAGTAGATTCACTGTGTTTTTCGCGATGCTTAATATCGTTTTCAATGTCGTCTTGTAGTTTAAGGGTGAAACTGAAAGTTTTAGGAGGTACAACTGGTTCCTTTCCACTGTTCAAAATGTTGCCTTGCTTTCTGGATCGAGAATGTGAACTAGATTTAGATTGTTCGCTTCTATTTCGATGTTTAGATTGGATACTTTCATCTTTCTTCGGCTCCATAGGCTTATTTGGTTTGCTTGCAGCACTCTCTTCAGCCGCTAATAAAATCGGCCATAATTCAGATATGAATTGTTTGACGCGGAGATCATTCAGAAATTCAGTCATATTTCTACGCATCATTATCGGACTTATAAATTTTTCCAATTTCAATTCATTGTAAACAAATTTTTCAATATAAAAAACGTCGTGGATTTTCTTACTAATTTGTGTCTTCAACACATCCAGTTTTACTTTCGACATGTCTATACACTTGTCGAGCACTTCGCTAGATTTTACTTGTTTTTTTGCTTCCATTTTTTTTTCTATAAGTTTTCCGCTGACAACTATTGTCTACCGAGATTCAAGAGTGTTTGAAATTTATTCGGCAATTTCAACCCTTTTATAGGTGGAAACCATTTTGGAAATTTGTGTTTTCCCTAGAAGCAGCAGCTACCGTATTCAGGTAGCAAATAAGTAAGTTCGGTTCAACCCTTTTATAGGGGAAAATTATCATGGAAATTTGTATTTTTGATTATGCCCAGGCAAAAAAGGGCTGTGTTTGATGTAGGTTCAAACAACTACCTGATCTTGCTGAGGGTAACAGCGTTATGTGTGTTTGCTTCAATATCCATTATTAAACTAAGCTGCGGCTTTTTTGAGTGCATTTGGTTTCCTTTCTCAGTTTCCTCAAAAAGGATATGAATTTATAAATTTGAATTTTAATAACTAACTAACTAACTAACCCTATACTTAATAGGCTCTAGAGAATATAATTTTTGAACCTACATTACCCTTCTCAGAACAAATCTCATCTTTATTGTCAGTCCCTTAATATCTGGTGATAACAGATTTGGCAATGCCATAAAAACTTCGAAAGATTTGTTCGTTGGGAATCATTGAGTCATTTATGAGAAATGTATTTCAAATTCATTACAACCCTTCAGTTAAAATTATTCGTTTAAAATTTAAAAATAATAAAAATGTCACAATTTTTTACTCTTTCTAAAAAAGATAACGATTTTAAAGGTGAATGTAGTTTTTAATAGTTTGATATTATATACCACAAGAAAATACGAACTCTCTACATTCAGGAACAAAAAAAGTTTGCGTAAATTTGCACAATTATTTTTGACGATTTTTTGAAAATTTTAGTTTTTTTTTAAATTAAAAAAAAAAATTAGACGCAGTGCAATAAAGCCATAGGCAATAAAGCCATATGGCGTACGAATTATGCGAGGAAATTCAGTGGAAGCGATACCAATGGAGATGTCCTGAATAGGTTACATTTAAGCAGCGACCCTTTTATGAGCTGCAGTACACAAAAAACGCGAAGGAATAGAAAAGCATTTTCATCAGATACTATTAAATTACTCCTTCCTGACATTGATGATGAAAATGATAACGATTTTAACGATTGTAGTTGGTTTCACTTTTTAAGTATTTTTTTTAAGTTAAGTATTAAATAATGTAAAATAAATATTATGAATAAATATTAATTATCATAGAAGATTAAAAACTTAATTACATACATATGTATGTATGTATATCGACTATTATAACAATATGAGATGTATGTTTGATTTTCTTAATGGACCGTATGTGATACCTAGGGGCACTTATGATCCGAGTATAATAAAATGTGATCATAAATGATTCACATTCATATTAAACATGTTCATGTCGAATTTCATCGAGGTAATAAAATTTTTAAGGCAATTATAATTGCTAAACATATTTTCTTAAGGGGCCCTATTTTGGACCAAGGGGCAATTATGGACCAACAAAATTTGGTAGTATGATTTAGATTTACAAAATACACCTTCATACTGAATTTATGACCTTATCGATGTTTTTAAGCCATTTATAAGCGCAAACGTGAATTTCTAAAGGGGACATTATATGAGGACTAGGGTCAAATGTGATCCAATTTTCACCAAACTATACATCATGATTTCTTAGTATACAGAACTGATCCATGCTAAATTTTATCATGATTGTTGCATAATTACCATAATTATGTGTAAATAAGTGCAATTTCGAGGAGAATTTGTATGGGGGCTAGGCGAAATCGTGGACCGATTTAAACCAAAATCAGTTGGGTTCATCCTTGGGCCTAATTATCACTAACACTATCAAAAAATTCCAGCCATTAACTCATAAAACACTTCTATTAACTTTGGCCAGGTTTTCTGGCAAAATGCCCCTCTGTGGGACGGCGGAATTTGTCAAGAACGAAGAAAATTCTAAAAATACAGTCAGTACACCAGGTACCGTTATAAAGTGTTCTTGTGTACATTTCTCAATAGGTATACCAGCTACCTGAACTTTCTGCAGCCCTTAATTTCAACCAATGGCTGTCGTTTTCCTTCTTAGTATTCAAAAAACATTTAAATATGTGAACATGTGTTTCAATAACAATCCCTAATGGGCTGTCGTAAAAAATATTTTCTACCCTTTATTAGGCTTTACAGATCAAATATTCCTTTGGCTTCCGGGTTTGTTTGCGATTTGGCTTCTTAGCGTTAACTTTTCTGGTTAATAACAACTCGTTACGTATGGTAAAATCATAAATCCTTAGTCACTTTTATGTGCAAACCATCACAAGTCGAGAAATTTAATGTCAGACAGTGCCAAGAGTAACATTCAATGGGCAAAGTTCTATTGTCCCATGAGCTGGAGAAACCTAATTAATGACATGGAAACGATGCCTGTTATCCGAATAAAAATTATTTTTTTTATTGAGAGTTGAGTCTTCACTCTTTTTCTGTTATATCGCTTGTTTATTATTAAGCTTAATGACAAGATATTTCTCAAAACTATGTATGCTGTGTTCCAATACACAATTGCAAAAAAGAATGAAGAAGGCTTGCTATCGGCACTTTACAGCTACTTTTTCTGAATGACAGCTAACTGAGTGTTTTTTGCAGCATGATTAATACATTTCTGAAAAACCACATTTTTAAAGTAAATTTATATTTTGCATGATTTATGTATGTGGACGTGCAGCTTTTGCGCTGGCCAACTATTTATTCTTCCCGGGTTTGGTAGAACTTGGACAGTAAAGGAACTGCTTTCGCCCGTGCGTGCTTAAATGAGTTTTTTTTATCAAAACTGCCACTCTAACCTAACTTAACTTAATATGTGGGCAAATCAATTCACCTTTTTATGTAAATTATAACCTACTGGCTGCTCTGTTCAAGTTTTTCCGTACAAAATCTGAAATTTAACCGAACCGATCTGAGAGTTGTTAATAAAAAATATTTTTTCTTTCTCTCAAGAAGAGAGCAGTCAAACTACATATAAAAAATGGGGTGAATCCAGCTTTAATGAAAGAAAAGTAACAATAAAAAAATCTAGTTTATGACCAACTTAGACTAATAAAATGTTATTAACTCCCATCGTGTATAAATATTGGCGTACTTATCTTTATGACAATATAAAAATTTCTGTGGATATAAAGATTTTACTTTAGTTTTTACTTTTCGCAGAAATATATAAAAAAACCTTGAAAGTTAGACTGGTTTTCGTTTAGAAGAAGTCAGCTTTCTTAGTATTTTAAAATAGGATCGAGGATCTGGTTTTAAATGAAAATATTTCATGACTTCATGATGCATACTTAGAGATTCCTAAAATGAAATTTAAATCAGCATTTAATGAGGACATGTCATAATGGTTTTGTTCGTCAACACCACAATTAATATCAGCGTAACTCTCAACTGGCACTCTATAAAACATAGCTTTCTTATACCCAAACATTATTCATACACAATATACGACCACCACATCCTTTTGATATTTTTATTGCCTCTGGTACCCTCAAACAACTACACTTCAGTTTCGCTGTTCTATAGCTACTTCAGAGGATTGTACTAGTGAGGTAAGTAAATGATCTTCTCACTCTAAATCGCATCTATTTTTCAATAAAACTCGTAACATACATACTTTTGTGTTTGATTGGCTAGTAGATCGCAGCATATGTTACAGACGGAATATATTTATTAACCGCCCTATCCGTGTGTATAACCTTCTTCCTGCATAAGGCTTTTCTGTAGATTTTAATACAAATACACTATTCCCTGTTTCCTGTTATAGTCGCCGTAGTCTAATAGATAGTGTGTTCACCACAGTTAAATCCCAGGTTAGACATCTCCAACAAAACAAAAAGTGAGAAAAAATTTCTTCCCCGTCTTTTTTTTTTTTATTTATTTATTTATATACAAGTTTTCAGTTTGGAATACAATTGCCTCAGCGTCTTGCGACATTGTTGAGGCGAGTTGGCATTTACTTATGTTTGATACATATACATTTATAAATTCAAAATGAAAAATTATCCTAGAAGCATTTCTAAATTATTTAACAAAAACTTTTTTAAATTTATCTTAAAAGCAGATATGGTATTTAAATTTTTTATACATTGAGGCAAATTATTATATTCAAAACAACCGATATATTCTATTCTTTGCTTTGTCGTTTCAATTCTACATCTTGTTGTCCTTAAATTTGAACTGTTTCTCGTATTGCGCGTTGTTTGATTTTTTGAAAATGATATTGTGTTATGACCAATGTTGTTAATAGATTTAAAAACAAAAGTTAGTAGCCTTAGCCTATAGATTCCATTTACAGGCAAGATATTTTTACTAACTTCTTTATATAATGTGATTGTATGGTAAGATATTGGCAGGTTATATATGGTTTTCAGGGCTTTGTTTTGTAATCTTTGGAGAGACTGTAATTCTGTACTATTTTTCCAGCCATAAATCATTATCAAATAGTTTAAATGGCTATGGATCAATGTCTGATAAAGCATCAATTTTGTGTTCTCATTGAATTTGTATTTGAATTTATATAGAATTCCCATTACTGGATATATTTTCGACTTAATATTATCAATATGGAGATTCCACCTCAGGTTGCTTTGCAATAAAATTCCTAAATATTTTATAGATTCACACTCAAAAACCTCTTCTCCATTTACAACGATGCTAAATGTTTCAGCATTGATACTTGAATATGGCTTAAATCGGATGATTTTAGTTTTTGACGTATTAATGACCAATTTATTTATCCTTGCATATTCAAAAATTATGTCTGCATCTTTTTGCATGTATGCTTTTAACGTTGTCTCATGTTTATAAGGGTAAAAAATAGAAATATCATCGGCATACAGGTACATTTTTCCATTAAGCTCAAGGTTTACAATGTCATTTATATAAACAGTAAATAACAGTGGTCCTAAAACGCTGCCATGTGGAACACCATGTTGAATATCACCAACAAAACTTCGTCTGTTATTTAATTCAACATATTGTTTGCGATTAGTCAAATAACTTCTTAATAACCTTAGTGCTGCATTTCTAATTCCATAATATTCAAGCTTTTTAAACAAGATCTCATGATCTACTAGGTCAAATGCTTTTGAGAAATCGTAGAAAATTCCAGCGACACCATTATAACCCTGATCTAGTCCGTGGCATATATAATTCACAACATTAACTGCAGCATTCTCAGTACCACTGCCCCTTCTGAACCCGTATTGACAGTCGTACATGAGGTTGTTGTTTTCAAGATAATTCGAAAGTTGTTGATGTAATATTTTCTCGAAAATTTTGTCAATTACAGGTAACAATGCTATAGGTCTATACATCTCCACTCCTTTAACATTTACAATTTTTGGTATTGGCACGATTTTTGTTATTTTCAATACATCGGGATACTGTGAGGTTAAAATTATGCTATTGAAAATGTTTAACAAAAAAGGCGATATCTCTATACTACATTTAGCAAATATTTTAGGCGATAAGCCATCGTGTCCAGGAGCTTTATTCGTAGCCAGATTTGTTGTAACCCGGTATATTTCTTCTAACGTTGAATTAGTGAAACTAAAAATGTTGTGGCAATGTCGTAATGTTCTAAGTCCATTAAAGCAATCATTAGCGGAGTACTGAATTTGTTCCTTCATTAATATTGGTATTTCTAAAAAGTATTTATTAAGAAGTTCACATTTAGTTTCATCATCTGTTATCAGTTCCTCATTTGAATTGTTTAGATTTACTTGTGTTTTTATGTTCCTTCCTAAACTTTCATTTAAAAACCTCCAACTTTTTTAGGATCTTGTTGATAACTGTGAAGATGGTCTTGATAATAATTATTCATAGATTCGCGATATGTAGTTTTAATAATTTTGCTTAATCTACTGAGTTTGATCTGGATATTAGCATCATTAGGATTTCTCCTTCTTTGCCTTAAAATTCTTTTCTTCAGTAATATTAAATTCTGCAAATATTCATTCATCCATGGCGTTATTTTATTTTTAAGGGATTCTTTTTTATTTTTTATATATGTTGACTTTATGCTTGCATTTGATAGACTTTGTACTAGATTTAAAGTGTCAACAGATGGATTGCCACTTTGTTGAATGGAATTATCATTTAATAAAAGTTCTTTAAGCTTATTATAATCGCAATTTTTCTGAATTATTTCAGTGTAATTAGAGTTTGGAATTTTCATTTTTACTTTACAGGATATTATATTGTGATCTGATAAATTTAATTCTACAGCGCTAACAGAAAGGAAACTTGAAATATTACTAAATACATTGTCAATTGACGTTCCAGATATAGGGCGTGTGATTAACGTATGACAATTCTCAAAGTCATAACTTTCCAGTATATTCAATAACTCAGTTGATACATTTTGTAAAAAGTCAACATTGGAATCACCGACAAAGATACAGTAAGATCTACCATATGCCTGCATAAGATGTTCAATTATTTCATAAAACTGATTCAAGTTACATTTTGGAGATCGATAAAAGGATGATATTTTTATTGGCTTGCCATTTATTTTGTAGTTATTGAGTGTTAAAATTATTACCTCACAAAACATTTTGCTTTCGCACACATCCACGCTATACTGCAGATTATCTCTCACATAAACAGTTGTTCCTCCAAATCCATCTTTCCTGCAGCAGTGTACACAATTGTAACCAGGTATTTGATAAATTTGAGATAATTCCTCACGAAACCACGTTTCTTGAATTGCAATAATATTGTGCAACTTTTCAAAATTAGCAATAAAAGTTTTGAATTTATTAAATTTATTTATCGACGAAATGCTTCTAACATTTACAGAAATAATATTTAAATAGTAAAAATTATAAGTTTTTGAATTCTTAAAATTGGTAAAATATTTATTATTCATAAGTTAAATTAATTTTTTTATAAAATACATTTAAAATTTATACAGGAGTTAAATCATCTGCATCAACAACATCAGATTGATTTCGTTCATAGTAGCAGCTTCCGACATGATTTTATCAACATCGCCTTCATTCTTTATTAGCATAGGTCTTGCATTTTCCGTTTTCCTTGCAAACACTCTCGAACTACTTGTATAGACATGGATATAAGGATTTTGCGTAATGAAGTAGATCTAAAGTTTCTTTGCGTAAATAATCACCGATGAAAATATTTTTAGTATCCTCAGTATTTTTAAGTTTAGATTTGCACATCATAAGTTTATCTTTGGATTTTTTGTTATCGAATTTAACAACCATAGTCTTCTTTTCATTCACTTTATCGCCTTTATTTTTAAAGAAGAAGGCATCATCAATATTGTCTTCATCCAGTTGAACACCAGCTTTTTTTTGATAATTCAATAAGTGTTTCTACTGCACTTGAGTTATTATCTGCAACTACACCTCTAACGATGAAGTCATTTTTTAACATACGATTTTCTTTTTGCATTATTTCCAATTTTTTTATTGTTCTCTGCAACACTTTTTAACAACTCGTCATACTGATTTGACATAAATTCAATTGCTTGTGTAATGGAAGCCAGCTGATCTAGTTTTTTTAAGTTTGTTTTGATCTCTCTTAATTCAGATGTTATAGACATATCATCGACACCCGCACACAAGTGGCATACATATTCTTCACTCTCATTATCCATAAAATATTGATATTGACGTTTGTCGAGTTTCGTACAGAGAGCATGAAATTTTTTGGAGCATTTATCACACTCTATATTATCTTCTTTATTTTTTACAATTTCAAGTTTACATTGTCCGCAAAAAATTTTTAGATTTGCAATGCTACGACGGCTTTTTGGTGCCATATTTGAATATATTTAATTAATTTGTTGTTTGTTTTATTAAATGTTCACAGTTTTTTTAATAATGCACAAGTTTTTTATATTTATTTTTAGAAAAAAAGAAAATACACTTTAGGAGCTTTTATTCTTTAATGTTTTCACGCAGGGTTGCCAACTTGCTTCATCTCAGCAAGTTTCTGACAAAAACTCTGAGAGCAAATAAAATTACCATGAAAAGTTAAAAAAAAACAATCTGTCGTTCGAAGTCGATTTTAAACTCTAGGCGCCGCTACTCTATATAAATTTAACACACGCAACATAAGTGACGTGAGAAAATAGGTCGTAATCCTGGCTGGATTGTAGTAATTTATGTATGTAATGGCTTGGGTTTTTTAATAAACACTTGAGCAAAATATTGAATACAAACAGTGCAATTACCAAGTTGACAAGTTTAACTTACGAATAGAAAAGGTGTATGTATGTATTTCATGTTTCCTCTCTTCTAAAACCTATAATTAGGGACAATCCCCTGAATATTCGGTCTAAAAATAAAATAAAAAGATTTCGTATTTCTTTTATTGGCAACAGCTCTGTGGGGCGTTCACTACTCGGTACTTATTTTGCTTCGTTTAAATTTAACAAACCACTGCTCAAATGCATATTTTCCTGGTGCAAAGTGCGAATAATGTTCATAAAGTTGAAGATCGAACTTAACGGGGGTTTTCTGTGACAAAATACTTTATTATGCTTCATGGGTGATGGTGTCTTTTTGCTTCCTTACTCGCAGAACCTGGCTGCTGGATTAAGTCTCTAAGGAGGAAGTCCTTTGTCAAAATTCACTGCGTAGCGTTTTATGAAATTTGAAGTTATTAAGAACACTCGTCAAAACACTGATTGGACCTTATCAGTGCGGCTTCAGACCTGACAAGTCCACCATCGACCAGATCTTCACACTACGCCAAATCCTGGATAAGACCCACGAAAAACAAGTCGACACACACCATCTTTTTGTCGACTATAAGGCTGCCTTCGACAACCCCATAAGAGATCGTGTTTCTGCCGTAATGTCTGAGCTCGATATACCTGCGAAGCTGATAAGGCTATGCAAAATGACGTTGAGCAATTCATGCAGCTCCGTCTAGGTAGGAATGGAACTCTCCGAAACTTTTGATACCGTACCCCTAATCATGCGACCTCTTCAACTTCGTCATGGAGATTGTTCTGCGAAAGGCGAGAGTGCATCGCAATTGCACTATTTTTCAAAAAAGTGTCCAGTTGCTTGCGTACGCTGACGACATTGACATCATAGGGCGTACCAAGCGAGATGTTACGGCTGCCTTTAGTGCTATCGAACGGGAGTCTGCTAAGATGGGTTTGGCAGTAAATGAGGGCAAAACAAAGTATATGTTATCGACAAGTAGAGATGCGCGGCTTATTGTTTCTCAGATTACGGCCATGTTTGCTGACACTACAATTTACAACAGTAACGACTTTAAAAGTCCTACCGCAACATTGGCTTAAAAAAATAATTCTAAAAAAACAAAACAAGTTAGCTATCGAAATACTCAACGCAAGTTAAAAGTAGAAAAACTTTATACTTTACGTGTCAATTCGACCTCCGGGTACTGTACTTGTCTTTATTGACAAGTACACGTCCTCTAACCTTATACGTTGCATTAATAAAGAAGTACCAAGTGGTCGTATCATAATTTTCCAAATTTTTGTAATACATACATATATACAGTGGACAGCAAAAGTCTTAGTACTCCTATATATTTTGACAATTTCACTTCATTAAAATTTTATTTCATAGTTTGTATAAAAAATTAAGGTTTTTAGATTTATTTTATTTGTTTATTTCTGTTTTATTATAAAACAAACAAATTTTTAATGTTTTTCATAAAACAAGAAAAAAATAAGGAATAGTTTCAGATTACTCCATAGGTATCCCAAGGAGAACCCTGAGTAAATTTAAAATTCAAAGGTCTAATATATGAAAATGTTATCCCTTATATTTCGAAGAATATCTCTGGAGGTAAAGTGCTCCATTTAACCCATTTGGAATTGAATGTACAAGTTTTGTTTAATATGATCTTATGGCACCATGAGCAAGTTTTTCGATTGATTTTTGTTTGAGGTTTAGCGATTACATAGCCGTTCTTTCAAATAATCTCCTAAATCTCTCTCTTGAAGACATATCGGGACTTTGCGCAAGAGTATTAAGCCTGTGAGGACTGTTTTTTCGTCAAAATATATTGGAGTACTAAGACTTTTGCTGTCCACTGTATTTGGTCATTGCAACCCTTCATTCAGGATTACGACCTAGTTTCTCACACCATTTATGTTGTGTCTGTTAATTTTACACATGAGTGGCAGGACCTACAGCTTAAAGTCAACTGCGAATGTCCGATTTTTTTGGAGAAGCTTTTCATGGCAATTTTTTTACTTACAGAGTTTTTGCCAGAAATCTGCTGAGAGAAAGTCGCCGAAGAACTACTTTTTGTATTTTGTCTTTCATGTCTGGCCTGGGGCTTGAACCCTGGCTTTGCGTCTAATAAGCCAACACATTACCTACTATACTACAGTGACAATGATTTCTTCTGTAAATATAAGATTCAAAACCAATTTGTTTCCATTTTTCGTTGGGAATACAAAAAAAAAACTTTTATAATCCTTTCCTTTCCTCTTTAGCATAATAGTTGAATTAGAACATTGAATAAATTTTTTTTTGTTTTTTTATCTCATATTTCTTAAGATTAAAAATTAAACTTAAAAACTATTCATTTATTACATCAATTTTTAATAAAAATTAAAAACATTGTCATGCGATATTTTATATAAAACTTATACAAATTTATTAGAAATAATAAATTTTTTTTCTTTCAAAATTATAATCTGCATTAGCATCGTCTCATACTATTGCTTCTGTTGTAAAAAGTAAGTCTTCATTGCCGAGTATATTTTAAACGTCTTCATCACTACTCATACTGCCAAAAAGCTCAAACTCAAGTTTTCTCATGTCGTTGTTACACTTCTTCTGGTTCTTATTTCTTTTCAATTCCGGTACCTGCTTCTTAGAAGAGGTTTTATTTGGACGGCGTTCTTCTTCGTCGCTACTGCAACTACCAAAAAGCTCCAGCATCCGTTCTCTCATTGCTTTGCTGTATTTCTTCTGTTTACTGGATTCAGCTTGTGGCTTCCTTGGGGAGCCTTTGTCTGAATTCGTAGAAGATTTCTTTACCTTTGTTCGGCTCTTCTTAGCTGGTTGCTGTTCATCTTTATTGGAAGAATCACTTTTGGACCTTTTGCTTTCGTTACTCATAGTCGAATGCGTACGTTTACGAGAGCGTAGTTCGCGGGCAGCTTTTATTTCGATTTCGGCTTTAATTACCTTCTCAAAGTCAATATTCGGCTTACGCTGTTTATGATCTGATTTTGTAACAGATGCAGCTGCTGGCAACAAAGTGGCGTTTATACGTTTTGCAATATTTTTTTTTCCTCAGGATATATAAACTTGGTTGATAATAGAATTGTTTCCTTATCGGGTGCTTCGTTCCAAAGATTCAAAAACTCATGGGTTTGTTGACAATGTTCCGACAAAAATTCTCCAATTGGTGTAGAAGGACGTTGATCTAGTGAGATGGCTTTTGTCTCTTGTTGTAGGGTTTTAGGTGAGAACATACAATTATTTTCAAAACCGTTTAAGCCGCAGGCTTTTACATTATCGCTACGATTATCACGGCTCTTGCTGACTATTTTAGAAGATGATTTCTTATGTGAAGTGGAACTTCTTGAATTATGACTACGTTCTGTATCACGGTGTTGTGAAGAACAATCCGCGGAACGCTTGCTTGATTTATCTTTATTAATTTGGTTATCTTTCGATCCAGACTTATCCAGTTTAGGAACTTGATTTTCAATGTTAATGGAATTTTTATTATTTTCCTCATCCGAGTGTTGATTCTTGGTGCTTAAAGTGCTGGTGGTTAAACGTTGCTTCTGTTCTACTATTGTAGACCGAGAAAGCACTGCAGATTCGTCATGCTTAATATCCTCTTCAATTACTTTTACATTCTCATCTTTCTTCTGCTGCATCAACTCAGCTGGTATACCGCTTTCATTCTTTTGGGCTGACAACAAAAGTGGCCATAATTCACATACAAATTTCTGTGCTTTGCCACCATTTAGGAATCCAGCAATTCTAATTTGGAATTTCTGTTTACAAAGCATTTGATCCTGTTTTAATTTATTGTATACGAACTCTACTGCAACATTATCTTCTCTTTCCAAAATATCAAAGATTTTCTTGCTTATCCACGGCTTCAAAGTGTCCAATTTTACTTTGGATATGTCGATACGTCCTTGTGATTTAAGTTTGGAACTCAAAGTTTTAGAAGGTACTTGTGGTAGTTTCCCTCCATTCACCATGTTGATGCGTTGTTTTGGTTTAAGGCTGGAACCGAAAGTTTTGGACGGCACTAATGGTTGCTTTTGGTCTGCTTGTGTGCCACTTTCCGTATCACTATTTCGGCTTTCAGGGGATCCAGAAAGCGATGTAGATTCACTGTGTTTTTCGCGATGCTTAATATCGTTTTCAATGTCAGCTTGATTGAAAGTTTTAGGAGGTACAAATGGTTCCTTTCCACTGTTCACCATATTGCCTTGCTTTCTGGATCGAGAATGTGAACTAGATTTAGATTGTTCGTTTCCATTTCGATGTTTAGTTTGGATACTTTCATTTTTCTTCGGCTCCATAGGCTTTTTTGGTATGCTTGCAGCACTCTCTTCAGCCGCTAATAAAATCGGCCATAATTCAGATATGAATTGTTTGACGCGGAGATCATTCAGAAATTCAGTCATATTTTTATGCATCTTCATCGGACTGATAACTTTTTCCAATTTCAATTCATTGTATACAAACTTTTCAATTTGAAAAACATCGGAGATTTTCATATTAATTTGTGCCTTTAAAACATCAAGTTTTACTTTCGACATGTCTATACACTTGTCGAACACTTCGCCAGATTTTTCTTGTTTATTTGCTTCCATTTTTAATTTTCCGCTGATGTTGTTTGTTGTCTTTCGAAACTATCGTGTAATTGAACTTATCGGGCAAGGTTCACGCCTTTTATAGGCGGAAACCATTTTGGAAATTTGTGTTTTCGCTAGAGCAGGTACCTTATTTAACGTATGGGTTCTCACAGAGGGTCAACCAGCTACCTGCTATTTCAACATAGCAATTGAACATATTGGCCCAACCCTTTAATGCAAATTTGTATTTATACTACTCAGGTAACCAATAGATGAGGTTCTCTTGGGTATTCCTCACAGGCTCAACCAGCTACCTGTACTGTCTGCAGCCATTAATTTCAACCAATGGCTGTTGTTTTCCCTTCTTAGTATTAAAAAAACATTTGAATTTATTAACTTGATAATAATATTTTCAAATCCTTCATTATCGTTATCAGATCCAATATTTCTTTGGTGTCCTTGATTTTTGGAAATTTGATGTCTTAACGCTAACTTTTTCGGTTGGAAAGTCTCGTTACGAATGCTAAATTCATAAATGCTACATAAGCCGAACAATTTAAAGTCAGTCAGCGATGATTTTTAAGAAAGACTCATGCTTAATGTGGAAAGTATTATCGTCCTCTAACCTGCTGATCTGTGAAACTTGATGAAAGCAGTAATAAGTGGATGGAGAAAATGTGACATGAGAGCACCCTAAAGGAAGAAAAAGAATAAAGCAAATCTAATTTATGGCCACCTTAGACAGATAAAAAAATGCATTCGATTTTCTTTATACGGTTTTGTAGCACTTGAAGCAATTATTTTTAAAATATCCAGTGTTTGTTCTTTGTTGATATTTTCATTGGTAACAGCATCTGTGGAGCATTTATTAGGAACATAGTTCTCGATGCTCATTTCGCTACGTTTAAAGCAAAAGCTGATCTGAGCTGATCACTGGTTTCAAGAATATGTTCTGATGATTCATTTTCATCATCGGAAAATCTACATATTGGGCTCGACGATCAATATTCTGAACAAGTGTACTAAAGCTGGATTCACCTATTGTTTCGGAACAAAATGCTATCTGTAAGTGTCATTAAAGCTCTCTAAGCCATCCTAATATCAATATGCTGCCATGTACTCCCTGTATTAACTCTGATCTTTAAAATTTTTGAGATTAACAAAATATCAGTCCCATATATATACATCGTCATCAATCGTTTGAATATCTTCCATGGTAATGTTTTCATTACTGTTGTTATCAGCCGGATGTGGTTGCAGGTCCTCTTGTTTCGCTTTTTCTCTCTGTTGCTGTTTCTTCTTCTTTATTTGCATAAATTGATGAAATCTCATGCTTGCTACGTGTCGTTTCAAATCCGTTTTGAAAATAGTTTCCCGGTTAAGTGTCTCCAACTCATCTGGCGTACATTTGTGTGCATTTTTCATTGTATTCGTGATGAGTTTTTCCGTCAGCTGCGGTTTTGTACAGGCTTTGCACATAACTCCTGCATTTGCATTGCTAAACGTTTGACGGGGCACAAAAAGAACGTGTGGTCCACTAAGTTTTGATGGCTGGACCTTATGTGATGGATCCTTTACAGGGCTGCATCCAATATTTCTGGATGGTATGGTTGCCATTATGAGCTTTTTAAAAATTTCAAGAAACTAAAATTGAAATCACAAAAAAAATTTGTTACAATGCTGTTACTGGTTGAAAAATTCTCATGTGCTTTTATGCTCATGTGAGCCTACCTATCTAGGGTGTCTGTTGTTAGCGTTTACGATTTGAAGAGCATGCATGTACAGACAAGTACCCTTTAAAGAAAGGGATAATTCCTCATATAGTTTTTGGCAAATCTCAATCCTTTTTTAACCTTTTTTATGATTTCTGTAACAAGCAATTTGCCTCATATTTTATATTTATTTTAATTACTTTACAAAACTATTTTTCCAATGAATTTTTTGCCAAAAGTTTCCATGTTTTTGGCTACCTTTGCATAACCTTGGATTTTGCCAAACAAACAAGCCAACTATAGATTGAAATACAGTTGTGTCAGACAGCTTTCTTCATTTTTTCCATATAAATTAACCCTGGGAAGTAAATCGCATATTAAAGTAATTCTTCTAATTTGTTATGAAACCTTCCTTCATATTAAAAGTTTCTAAAACTTATGTTCTACAGATTGATAAATACCGAATTGGAAAACTTATTTACAAAACTTTCAAGACTTAGCATTGAAAACAACAGTCTTGTAAAAAATATTAGCAATGTCCTCAGCTTAGGAATATTAAAGACTCGATTAGAACATAAACTGGCTTATTTAAGATATTTATTAACAAGGGCAGTCAAGTCCAAAACTTTTGATTTTTCTATTTCCTAACTGTAACACCGCATCTAGAAACAATATACCAGTTTGCTACGGCCAAATTTTAAAGAAACTGTGGCATGTAATATATGATTTCCTCAGCAACTTAAGTGACCTGGTGTTTAAATTCAATCCAGAGTAATTCAGTTTTCAACCTCGGAGAAGACAAAGTAAAATCGTCGTAATAATTTCAAAATTTATAAAATTAAAAAGCTTTATTAGCCTGTTTCAAATAATCCACATAGCATCAACAACGTGCATTGCTTCTTCAGAAAGATTAGAAGTCAGTCAGTTCCTCTCTACTACACTTAATAGATACTTATCCGCAGAGGTAATGATAGATGGATCAGTCACCATCCAACGACCCTCTACAGTAGACCAATCACTTGCAACCTAGCAAAACTCGATTAATGAAGGAGCCAAGCTTCGATACTGCATGAATTTGCAGCAAATTCCCCACATTTTAGATGTGCCTACATGCTTAGGTTAGGTTAGAGGACGTTCACTTGTCAATCGAGACAAGTACAGTACCCGGAGGCCGAATTGACCCATTGTACAAAAACTACATACTACTAGAGACTATTTTCGGATGTAAATACCAAATTCACATAAGAATGGGCTGCTGTAGCTATCATCGGTGACGGTGATATAACGATCTTCACCAAGGGCTCGAAAATGGAATGTGGAACTGAATCTGGGATTTATTCCGATAAACTGGCACTCAACGAGACCAGAGCATTTCAGTGCAGCACGCACTTCCTTCGAACTTAATCATATGTGTGGACAGTCAAGTTGCGGTCAAAGCGCTGGGATCTCATTTCGTGAAAACAAAGGGCATCAGCAGTTGCAGCGTATACGACGACACAATACCCGCCTCTACTGAGTTCAGAGAGACTGTGGTATGGAGGAAAACGAAAAGACGGACCAACTGGCATGAAAGGTATCGGAGATGTCAGAGAAACAGACGTGAGAGGGGATATATTTGCCTCTACAATTATACTCCTCCAAACTGGAAAAAGCACCATGGAATTGAACAAGCCGTCGGAGATCCAACATACTTGGTTGCCAAATTTCAAAACTGCTGTGTCCAGCAGTGGACAATTTCGATCTCTTCCACCAGGATTACTGTAGAAGCTGCCGTGAAATGAAGGAAACGGAATCGGTACAACACCTTTTATGCGAGAGCCTTGCATTTCAGAACAGACGTTATGTGCTTTTGGGTGATCGGTGACCTGACCATGGTGGCAAATGTGCCACTAAGAGAACTTGCAAGTTTCATACGAAGCTCAGTGTGGTTCGAATTCCCCATTAAAGGGGACTTACGTCATACTTGGTAATACAATGGGCCACCGGGTGAACTTGCGTGTGAACGGCAATCTAACCTGGATTTAACATATCTGTAACAGACTACAAAGCAAGCAAAAAGTACAAATCAGCCGTTATAGTAGCTTCTATTTTAAATTAAATGGAAAGAAAATGAGTAAAAATTAAAAACTTTTTTAAATAATTTTTAGAGAATTCTTTTCAACAAATTTAATAATAATTCGTATTAAAATAATTAATAAATATTTTTAAATTGTTTGTTTAAATTAAAAGTTTAAATTCTATTTCAATTGAAAGCGAATTGATACAAAATGAAAATCAATTAAGTCGACAAACATTGCGAACTATTTTTACTCGAGCTAAATAGGATGATCATGACAAGTAATACTTTACATAATTTCTAAAGTAGTCCGTAACTTATTACCGATGAGTTGTATTTACTATCTCTTAATATTTTAAAAATTGTTTAACCGCAGATCGAACTTTGTATCAAAAATGATACATTTCAATTTTTGGGACTACACCCAAACCTGTTTTTACACGGTTTTTTTTACGCGAATTTGAAATAACACGATTTTTTTTCAATAACTGCCATGTTGATACTTGACGGTCTTCAAATGGCAAATAAGTTGGCAGAACACTTTTTGCCATGTGATAACGTAATTGAAAGAGCTGTGAAATTTCAATCAGGCCTACAAACATGTATGGCTAGATACAGAGAGCTCTATAAAGAGCTTTCCAAAGTTGGATCACAACGCACTATAACAAAATTTGCTGTTAAAAGAAATAAGCCAGCACCAGAAGCAGCTTCTGAAGATGTAGAAGGAATAAGTATTTCTACTGACGAGACTGATATTGAGCCACCCCAGCATAAGAGAATGCGCTTGCTATCAGCAATTCAGAAAATAATTCCGTTCCTAATTGTCTTAAGAGTTTGATAACTAATTTTATTTTTGTAAATGGAAGAGAATTTTTAAGTTTTTCCTTTATTTTTTTATAATCATAAAATGAAATAAAATAAAAACTCTGTGTATACTATTGAACTAAATCTGTGCGTTTTTATAAAGTTATTCAATTTTTTAGACATATGTAGGCAGCTGCATCAATCCTATGTATATCTTTTCAGTTTGTTTATACACTTACATACATACACAATATTTGTCTTTTTTACGCGTTTTTTTACACGGTATCCACTGGAACGTATCTACCGTGTAAAAAAAGGTTTGGGTGTATATAACTTTATTTGAGAAAAAGTTAGATGCGTGATATTTTCTTAATTCGTTAGTATTGTTATCGCCATCATTTTACACCAAATAAAAAAAAGAAAATTTCAAACAGGAGCTAAAAAATTCAAAAATTTCAAAATTCTAGCCTATGTATCATTTTTGATACAAACGACTTCCATAGGGATTCTTTGGTATTTTGTACGTAATTTTTTTAAGTTTTCAAAGATTTTGTAAAGTTTTATAGTAAATAATACATTATTTATGGTATTTGAGAAGAAATTGAAACTTAAGTGTTGAATGAAAGTGAAGAGGTTGAATTTTCTGTTCTGGATTCTGGACAAATTCTTGACATTGATTGAAGTAGTCGTAGTCTAGTATGAAACGTGTTAGATTATTAGACGTCAGACCAATGTTCAAATCTCAGGTCAGACATTTCCAATTTACAACGAAGGTTGTAATGATCGATTTTGTAGGTATGTATGTATTTTTTTTTGTATGTATGTATGTATTTTCTTGTACACGAAGACTCTTAAAAAAAGAAAACAGAAGCTCGTCCTATGAACTGATGAAAGTATTGGCAGCAACAATCATGACAATAGGATGTTTATCGCCAAAGATGGTACTACTTGGAACAGAGAACCGTAGTTTGGGGAGAGAAAATATTACCAATTTTCACGCAGATTGCCAGCAGCTGCTTCCCAAAATGTTGTAGCGCCTTTCCTACTGCTCTTCTCATATTTATCTCACGTGACAGACAAACACAAGAAAAAAAGTGTTTTGTCCTACGTTTTATTTCATAGATATTACAGATATTAATATTTCGGTCAACTACGTAAGTATGAGATAACAGAAAATCATTCGCTTTGATGATGTGCAACCCAAAAATTATGATAAATTTCCACCTATTACACCTTTTCGAAAAATGAGCTGAAATTATTGAAATTCCCAGTAATTTTGTCGCTTTAGATTAGTAACTAATTGAAACTGGTCGTTATAAATTTCGTGGTCCACCGAAATCGAATTGGCAGTTTTAGATTCAAGTATTTGGGGAAAACCATTCCCGAGAGGAATCAAAGAGAGAGCATTGTTATTGACAATCGATGTTCTATTGCAACGGGAAACTTTTTTACCTCACAGCACGTTGATAACAAATTTTTTTAACGAAATATAAAAATGGTTTGTACAATCAGGCTTCAGACTCCAGTGAGAGCGTTACTTATGCGAATGACAATAAGCTGCCATATCGAAACAATTGAAAACTTATAAATCGCCACAAAGGAAGGGTGCTAGATATCAAAATTTTACCATTTAGAAAAAAATAAAACCAAGCTGGCATGAAGTGTTTAATTTTTGCATAAAAAGCCATTGCAGCATAGCACAACACGTCAAAAATGTTGGCATAAATTTCATAAAAGTGATAATATAACGTAATAATATAATATAATTTTATTAAAATGAATTAAAATAAATCGAAACATTTAAATTTTTTGACAAAATCTATCAATAATTGCGAAAATTCTATATTACAAGTATGTATCAAAAGTGATACATAAGCTTGGCTTATGAAGTTTTTTAAGGCTCGATCTACGTTTAAAATAAATCAAGAAATTACTTATTTAATGACGTACATATGTATACAATGTAAATACCTGTAACATACAATACAAAACTTATACGAATTATGACTACAAATAATAAATATTTTTTTTCTAAAATTAAACTCCCCGTGAGCGTCGTCCCCTATCATTATTCTTGTTTTACCAAATTTATCTCCTTTGCAGCGGATATTCTAGACGTCTTCTTCATCATTGCTGATTGAAAGATCAAGTTCAAGAGTGTTCAGTTCTCTGTTGTTCGTTCTAGTTTCTGAATTTCTCTGTCCTGGACTACATTTTTCTTCATCGCTACTGATACTGCCAAAAAGCTCAAACTCAAGTTTATTAATTTCATTGTGAGATTTCTTGTGGTTCGCCTGTTGTGTTGGTTTAGCTTCTGGCTTAGTTGATGAGGCTTTGTCCGAACTCAGTTTCGATGAGGCTTTCTTTGCATTTGTCTTTGTGTGTTTTTTCTTAGCTGGCTCCTTTTCATCCTTATTGGAGGAATTATTTTTTGACTTTTTGCTTTCACTAATCATTGACGAGTGTGTACGCTTAAGTGATTGTACTTCGCGAAAAGATTTTATCTCGTCTTCTGTTTTAATGATCTGATTTTGTAACAGATGCTGTTGCTTTCAACAAAGTGGCGTTTGTTAGTTTTTCAATATTTTTTTCATCAGGATATATAAACTTGTCTGATAATAGAATTGTTTCCTTATCGGGTGCTTCATTCCAAAGTTTCAAAAATTCGTCCATTTCTGCACAATGTGAAGAATGATGTTGATCCTGTGAAATTGCATTTGTATTTTTCTGTTGGGGGGAATACATACAAATGTTTGCAAAACCGTCTAAGCCGCATGTGCCATCATTGTTCTGACGTTTGCTTTTGATAGCACCAGTAGCACTTAATTTTTCAGAATGATGTTCTACAGGCTTAGTACGTGATTTCATATCTGTGGTGGAACGCTTGCTGGATTTGTTTTTATCAATTTTATTATCTTTTGATCCAGACTTGCCCTGTTTAGGTATTTGATTTTTAATATTGATTGCATTTTTATTATTTTCATTATCTGGCTGTTGATTCTTGGTGCTTAAATTACTGGTAGTTAAGTGTTGTTTTTGTTCTGCATTTGTATCTTTTACATCCCCTCCAATTCTTACATTTTCATCTTTCTTCTGCTTCATCATCTCAGCTGGTATACCGCTTTCACTCTCTTGGGCTGATAACAAAAGTGGCCATAATTCACATACAAATTTCTGTGCTTTGCCACCATTTAGAAATCCTGCAATTCTAATTTGGAATTTCTGTTTACATAGCATTTGATCCTGTTTTAATTTATTGCAAATGAACTCTACGGCAACATTATCTTCTCTTTCCAAAATATCGGCGATTTTCTTGCTTATCCATGGCTTTAATACGTCCAATTTTACTTTGGATATGTTGATACGTCCCAGTGGTTTAAGTTTGGAACTCAAAGTTTTAGGAGGTACTTGTGGTAGTTTTCCACCATTCAACATGTTGATGCGTTGTTTTGGTTTAAGGCTGGAACCAAAACTATTGGATGGTACTAGTGGTTTTAGTTTGGAACTCAAAGTTTTAGGAGGTACTTGTGGTTGTTTTCTGTCATTCAACACGTTGAGGGGTTGTTTTGGTTTAAGGCTGGAACCGAAAGTTTTGGACGCCACTAATGGTTGCTTTTGGTCTGCTTTTGTGCCACTTCCCGTACCATTGTTTCGGCTATTGGTGGACCGAGAAAGCAATGCAGATTCATCATGTTTTTCGCGATGTACTGGTGGTTCCTTTCCACCATCAACCATGTTGCCTTGTTTTCTGGATCGAGATTGAGATCGTTCGGCGTCTTTTCGAGGTTTAGACGAGAATACTTTATTCAGAATTTCATTTTTTGTCGGTTCAATATGTACTTCCTTTAGATTTTCATCTTTCTTCGGTTCCACCGTATCATTTGCTGTGCTAGCAGCACTCTCTACAGCCGCTAATAAAATCGGCCATATTTCACATATGATTTGCTTTACCAGAGGTCCATTTAAAAATTCAGTTATGTGAATATGCATCCTCATCGGACAGATAAATTGTTCCAATTTTAATTCATTATATATAAAATCTTCTATTTTAAAAATTGAGTAGATTTTCGTATTAATTTTTGCCTTTAAAGCCTCCAACTTCACTTTCGACATGTCTATGCAATTGTCGAGCAGTTCGTCAAATTTCACTTGTTTGGTTGCTTCCATTTTTCTATCGATTTTCCGCTGATGTTGTTGATGTACGTTGTCTATCGTGACTAAATTGTGATTGATCTTATTAGCCAAGCTTCACGCATTTTATAGGCGGAAACCATTTTGGAAATTTTTGTTTGCATTAGAACAGGTAGGTTAGAGGACGTGTACCTGTCAGTCAAGACAAATATATACGTTCGATTTGTTCTTACAGATATTTTACAGAGGGTCAACCAGCTACCTGTTCTTTCAACAGAGCAATTGAACTCATACGGCCAGTTCAACCCTTTCGTGTACATTTGTATTTTTTGTAGAAACAGGTACCGTTATAAAGTGTTCTTGTATTCATTTCTCACTAGGTCTACCAGCTACCTGTACTTTCTGGAGCCATTAATTTCAACCAATGGCTGTCGTTTTCCTTTCTTAGTATTCACAAAACATTTAAATATGTATACATGGGTTTCAATAACAATCCCAAATAGGCTGTCGTAAAAAATATTTTATACCCTTTATTAGGCTTTACAGATCAAATATTCCTTTGGCTTCCGGGTTTGTTTGCGATTTGGTTTCTTAGCGTTAACTTTTCTGGTTTAATAACAACTCGTTACGTATGCTAAAGTCATAAATCCTTAGTCAGTTGATAAATTTAATGTCAGACTGTGCCAAGAGTAACATTCAATGGGCAAAGTTCTATTGTCCCATGAGCTGGAGAAACCTAATTAATGACATGGAAACGAAGCCTGTTGTCCGAATAAAAATTATTTTTTTTATCGAGAGTTGAGTCTTCACTCTTTTTCTGTTATATCGCTTGTTTATTATTAAGCCTAATGACAAGATATTTCTCAGAACTATATACGCCGTGTTCTAATAAACAATTGCAAAAAAGAATGAAGAAGGCTTGCTATCGGCACTTTACAGCTACTTTTCTGAATGACAGCTAACTGCGTGTTTTCTTCAGCATTATTCATGCACTTCTGGAAAAACCACATTTTTAAAGTAAATTTAAATTTTGCATGATTTATGTATGTGGGCGTGCAGCTTTTGCGCTGGCCAACTATTTATTCTTCCCGGGTTTGGTAGAACTTGGACAGTAAAGGAACTGCTTTCGCCCGTGCGTGCTTAAATGAGTTTTTTTATATCAAAGCTGCCACTCTAACCTAACTTAACTTAATATGTGGGCAAATCAATTCACCTTTTTATATCACTGACATTCACCTATTTATATCCGAAAGAGAATAGAATACAACTCTCAAGTATAGGCCGATGCCTCAACGTCTATTTCGACGTATCGAACTCTATTGATTCTTTGGAGCATCGTTGTAATGTGGCTTGTGTTTCACTGTTCTATCGCTATTTTGCTCGAGCGAAATAAGGCGACTTGTTCCCGAAAATCGTGTATTCTCGTCTTTCTCGGCGAACACATCCGCATGTGGTCGATTGACCAGTGAATCGCACACTGAATTATAGACAAAATTCGTTCTTTGGTCGGACTATTCGTATGTGGAACTCCCTTCCTGCAGAGGTTGTAATTTTTTGGATTTTTAGGGACGAAAAAGGCATAAAATATATAAAAATCATCACAAGTGTTCGCAAATAACTTAAAAATATAATACTTCACTCCTCGTTATTATTAACCTAAATTTACAATAGTAACAATTGCAAAGCAAGTACAAAGTTTAAAGTGGCTTTTAATGTACTAAAGTAAAGAATATGATGTAAATTTTTAATTTCCAAAAATCGTCAAAATAAGGACATAAATCGTCATATCGTCAATATGATATTTTTGGAGCTCAAAATCGTCAAAATGACGATAAATCGTCAAATCTGGCAGCTATGCATATAGGTTTTGTATCGTTGGAAGTTATACTCCAACACCACCAGATCTTCCCCAATCTAAAGAAACTAAATTACGTATAAATTCACCAGTCTTAACTGCCCATGATTTCACAGTACCATCATCGAAACTGGTGACAAAAAGTATGTAACATCCGATTACAGTTTGTAAAGTTTGTAAACACTGAACAGTGGTAATATCCCATTCATTAATGGTTAAATCGGCATTACCAGATATTTACGTAGCTCCATACAGGAAGTTAAACTATTATGTTCCATTAAATTGTGTTTACAATTATCCGTCTTCATATCCCAAATTCGTATAGAGGTCTCTAAAGAATCATTAACAACATTAATGTCATCAAATTGTAATGAGTAAACGCGATTGGCTTTACATAGTATGTAGACATTTGGATCTTTCTGGATGACATATTTTTATCATATAATCATAAGCTCCTAATACAATTAATTTACCATAATATTGCACACAACAAAAACACATGGCCGCTAAATGACCAAAACTTATGCCTTTTTCAAAACCACATATACGCAAGCCACTCACAGCTTTATTGCCATGTAGATGCATACAACGCACTGTTGAATGACCTAAAAGTATATGAACACACTTTCTGTCTCCATGTCCCATACTTCAAAAGTACTACCTGAGATAATGATATTGCCAGACTTTTGCAAAATCTCCACCAACTAATGTACGAAAACATATTCCAGTAACCGTCCATCAAATTTTTGGGGTCATTATTAAAACTTGCCAAAGAGAGGTTTTTAATGGGCAAATAAATTGTTTTTCATTATTATAGGTGGACAATAAGGTAGAAGTGAGCATTAAGCTAAAGAGGAGATCATCCTACATCTAACTTTTAAGGTTAAGGTTTATCTTTAAACTTGCCGTATTATATATTATTTTCAATATGGCAACTTCAAACATAAACAAAATGAGAAAATACAACACAAAAAATCTCGTTGTTGCCAGTGGCAATTGTTATATTTTTGAAAAAGTTAACTTTATTTCTGCATTATGTTATCACAACGAAGAGAAGTTAAACGAAGAAAGTTAACTTTAGGTAAAGTGAACTTTAGTTCACTCGCCTTAGAAAACCGCTTACATGCGTCAACACATAATCGAAAATAACTAGCTCTTACGACTTATAGTCAAACCTAAAGTGCAATTTACCAAAAATCGTATTCTGTGCGGTGCAGATGATAAAGTAAACTTTAGTTAAAGCTAACTTTAACTAATCCCAAGTTTAACCGCACACAATACGATTTTCGGTAAATTGCAAACATGTTATTACATGTTCATCGTGTTATTTGAGCACTTTAGGTTTGAGTATAAGTCGTGAAAGTCAGTTCATTTCGATTATGCATTGACACATGTAAGCAACTTCCCAAGGCGATGCTGTCAGTCACATGTTACCAGTTCTGCCGCGTTTTGAACGATCGATACGTGGTTCAGTCAGTATTTGCACCTGGCGGCATTTTCTTTAACAAAAGATTGTTATCGTATAAGAAACGCCAACTGCGTCTTTTTTGGGCAGATCTTAACAGATCTTTAGGATCCAAGTAGGAAAGTACTTTCAGTGCCAACTCTCGAGGCAGCGCAGAAAATAAGATTAAATCACTTTCATCATATGACGTCCTTGTTTCGGCTTACATAGCTCGATTAAGCAATCGACGGAAAATAACGGTTCAGCATGTAAGCACTATTATTAAAATTTAATAATAAAAACGAAAATAGAAATATAAACTCCAATAAATATAAATAAAATATTTAATTAAATTCGAATAACCTTTAGATACCATACGAATTAAGTCAGAAAGAAAGAACATTAAATCCAATTACACACGGACAGTCTAGACTAAGTAACGTCTTTAGACCCTAATTGCAGGTGTCTGCAAAATATATCTGTCAAAACATTTGTAAGCTCTTTGATTTTTATGAAATAAATAACCAATAAACCATTTACCAGACTACGGCGAGTACGAATGTTACTTTAGCAGACACAATTCATGTTACTCTAGTGGAAACTGAAACTGGTTTCAAATTAACGGTAGTGGTGAAGTCGCCGTAGTCTCGTAGGTAGTGTGTTGGCTTATTAGACGTAAAGCCAGGGTTCGAGCCCCAGGCCAGACATCAAGACATAAAACAAAAAGTATTTCTTCAGCGACTGCCACTCAGGAGATTTCTGGCTCTAAGAGTAAATAAAATCACCATGAAAAAGTTTCTCAAAAATATGTCGTTCGGAGTTGACTTTAAACTGTAGGTCCCACCACTCCTGTATAAAATTAATATACACAACATAAGTGGTGTGAGAAACTAGATCGTTGTACAATGGGTCAACTCGACCTCCGGGTACTGCACTTGTCTTAATTGACAAGTACACGTCCTCTAAACTAACCTAAACGGTAGTGGTACAAATAAAACAAATGAAAGATACGACGGCTTGGTGATAATTTAATAGAAAATAATTAATAATGGAATAATAATACGGTGCGACAGTGAAAATACATCCGAATAACTACATAGTGTAAGTTGTTGTTCAGTTAGTCGAGTAGAAACCAAAAATACTTGTTTTATTTGACAAAAACGGGTTTTTTGATCTTTTCACACAAAATTATTGATTACCCAAATATGTTTAAATATATTTTAAAAATCAAAAGGATGTCAGAAAAGGGAGAGATTAGCCTTTAAAACGGTATACATAAACATTTTGTTCGAACTTATATGTTATGAGTTTTGATCGGGTAAACTTAGAAAATATGATTTTTTTCTTATTTTTTCAAATTTGGCCATTCTTAATTGCAAAATTTAATTAAAAGAATATAAAATAAGTGGCGACATTCAGAAAGTGCATTATATTGTGAAGCGATTGACACTTCGTGTGATAAAATTGGAGAAAAATTACCGTAGTTATTATTTAAAGAGTATAACGGTCATGTTATAATTTTTATATATGCTGTCTCATCAAAACACATAACATAGAGGTTTGAACAAAATGTTTATGTATACCGTTTTAAAGGTTAATCTCTCCCCTTTCTAAAAACCTTTTTATTTTTAAAATATATTCAAACATATTTGGGTAATCAATAATTTTGTGTGAAAATATCAAAAACCCCGTTTTTCTCAAATAGAACAAGTTTGGATGGTTCGAGAAAAATAAAAAAAAAATATTTTTGTGTCCTACTCAACTAACTGAACAACTTAGACTAGGTAGTTACTCGGGTGTATTTAATTTTTTGTATTTTGTCGCATAGTGTAATTGATGCGAGACTAATCCTTATCAAAAGAGAAAGAAATCTCACGTATTTAATGTCGTATCGTACCTCTCGGTGTGAAAAGGCGGCTTTTGACAAAAGTTGAGGACTCTATGCCGTGCCAATATGAGCATATGCAAAAATCTGTTGAATGCGGCAGATACTACAGCTTTACAATTGTGTCGTCTAGTGGCTAGAACAATATCTTTATTAGGCCATCGGGAATGGTAAAACAAATTAAAGAAATCTGCATCGAACCGGAGATAGCCCTCGGCAAATAAAATTTAATATGCTCTCAGCCCTTTCAATAGATTTATAATCCTTACACATGCAGGTCAACAAAAATCATTCACGTACACTTCCATTTCGCAATAGCCGCAATAGTGAGAGTAGTCGCAGTGATTGAAATCAATTTTAAATAGTCCTTGCCAATTCAGGCAATGTGAGTCCTGCTATGAAGCAAGACACCTGATCATACATTGGTATTATTTGATAGTAGTGTGCTTGCTATAGCAAACAGTCAAATTATTCAGCGTGTGCTTTACCTCGATGGGATCATTCTGAATATAATAATTAAGTTCATCAATTACGTACATGCAAATGTAAGATATTGTTTTTTCCAATATCGTCTTTAAGACTGTAAAAGTATACAAAAAGGATTTCTATGACACAGCAAAGTATTCAGGAATTCATTTGCTTCTCCGTTAAGAAAAGATGAGAAAATTTCTTTCTTTGAATTCAATTTGCAGCTGCACAAATGAAAAGTGAATTCCGTTGAAAGATGATAGAAATTCTTCACTGTTTTATTCCATTAAGACAACAATCGACATTTCAACTTTGTTGTGCTAATAAATATACACACTTTATAGTACGCATATATGTACATATGAGCTGTTTATTTTGAAAGTGGTATAAGTCCATTTATGTATTTGCGTTTGAATTGTTTCAAAAATATTGTTAACTGGTATTAAGTTCTTTTTATGGCTATGTCACCTTAAACATGTTAGAATATATAACGTAATACGTTTTGTAAACTTTACTAGAAAAATAAGCTGTGTTTCAGAACCTCAAATGGACTTACACCACTTTCAAAATGAATAAAATGACTTTTTTGTTTGTGAAAACGAATAAGTCCACTTTGTGTTCTTTGTTTAATATTATTATAAGTTAATTGCTTCACTTAAAGTTACTCCACTAGTGATAGTTATTCCTCTAAATAGGTATCCTTATACTTAGGAGTTGAAATGGGTCGTACATTTTTGTATAATGGTGTTAATTTTATTTTGCTGAAGTTCCTTGGTCCTCCCCGACAAGGTAATAAATTAAGTATTTTGAACACTTCCATAGATTCTTTATAAATCATTTTATAGTGTTCATTTTTTATAAATCGCATCCAACATATCCTTAGCCAGTTTACAGGTTCCCCACTAGAGTTTTTTAATATTTTATGAATTGCTTCTCCAAGAGGTTTTGTAGAAAAAATATTGACGTTACATAATATAATATTTGTTACTCTTTCGACATGTTTTTATGGCTTCATAGTAACCCTGGGGTACGTACATTAAATTATTTTTCCTCAAAGTCATTTCTATCACTCCTAAATCACTATCATTTGGCAAAAATGAATGCCCTGATAGTAAAAACTTATGGTCAATAATATCCGCATTATTTTCTGCCGATTGCACAATTTTCAACCATATTACTGCCAATTTTATGGATTTCAATGGACTGAAACCAGTTTCAAAATAAATTTTTAGGCATTTCGTTAACTAGCTAATTTTCAAGTGCCCCAAATCATAGCAATTTTAATGATACTAGACTTAAATTGTTTATAAAAAAAGGATTATATAGGATTGTGATTATTGTTATCATTAACTAATTTTTTTTAAAAATGGACTTAAACCACTTTCAAAATAAACGACTCATATATATGTACATACTTATTTATATACAATATGAGAGATAAGTATGGTAAGGAAGAATAGAAATTTATTTTATTTATTTATTAAGGCCCCAACACTAGAAGGTTATATAGGCCATTATATTTTAGTTCATATACAATATTTTCTTATTACTAATTTTTTATGATACGGTACAGGTTATGTATAAATGTGTGGAAAAATATAAAAAATATTATTATAATACAATATATAGTACAATATATTTGATGTTATAATTTGATTTAAATCGAGTTATATAAATTAATTTCCACCAAAAAATTTCTAATGTTATTAAATTTGTTTTCTTTTGTAAGTGTTTATATACTGGCTATTTTGTGTTTTACACTTTTTGATTGTAAAAGATTACACTCATTAAAGATATGATATGGAAACATTTAGAACATTGCCACATCCACAAAGTGGAGATTGAGTTTTCTCTATTATATATTTATGGGAGAATAAGCAGTGGCCAATTTTCAATCTATTTAATTTAATAAAATGAGATTTTGGTAATGATGTTCCCTTAAATTTTGGTTCAATATTCTTGTATATCCAATATAATTCAGATCGGTTACCATTGTTCCAAGAGTCATTCCAAATATCAGTTATGTATCTCCGAATCCATTGTTTATAATATGAGGGTTGATAATTGAAATTTGTCGATACTAATTCTTTCAATGAATTTTTCGCAAAGAGATCTGCCTTATCATTTCCCGATATATTTAAGTGGCTTGGTATCCACAAAAAACTTATTGTATTTTCCGGCAATTTCGTGAGAGATTCCCTTATTTGATTCACGATCATGTTACTACTAAAAGGATTTTGTAATCCCTCTAGAGCGCTCTTACTGTCGGATATTATTAGAATTTTCCTATCAAAGTTGGGAATATTCTCAATACAAGTTTTTATTGCAAGTAATTCGGACGTGTATATGGAAGAGTAGTCTAGAATGCGGTTCGTGATGATAGCATAATTACTATAAATGGCAAATCCCGCTCTTTATATATAATGGTCTGAGTATGTAGTGTTAATCAGTTCAAGATAATTCCGTTGTATCTCAGTAGATGTCATATTGCCCTTACTACATATTGCAAGGGAGAAATCAATGCTAATGTCGGAAAAGCACCACGGTACAATGTTACACAATTTCCTATTCTCTATAATATTTGTCTCTATTATGTATTTCGAGGTTACTTGGGACATTTCTATTGCGGCTTTTACGTAGAATGGATAGGATCTTGGGTGTTTTTGCCTAAAGTGTTCTATTATCGTAATATCAGCTATCATTGAATAGAGAGGATGATTTTGCATCGAAAGAATTTTAAGTGTGTAATTAAGTAAAAATCTTAATCTTCGAAGGTTTAATGGAGGAAATGATGATAATACTTGAAGACTACATGCGGGACTAGTTCTAAAAGCGCCAATAGAAAGCCTTATTCCTGTGTTCTGGATGGGGTCTAAAATGTTCAAGTTAGTTTTGTTTGCAGATAAATAAATCATTGATGCATAATCAATGGATGTAAGAACGATTGAATGCAAGATTTTCAAGAGAGATTGTGGATCACATCCCAATTGTGAGCATCTTAACATTCTAATTATATTCGATTTTAAGTTTGCCTTCGCCTTAATTTTTCTAATATAAGGTTTGAATGTCAATTTCCTGTCAAATTTAACACCTAAGAATTTGTGTTCTTCCACAAATTTTATATCTTCGCCATTTAATTTTATTGGGATGTTGTCGCAGGGTTTTAAACGTCTAGAAAATTTAATTGCCACTGTCTTCCCCGCATGAAATTGGAAACCGCTTTTATCATTCCATTTTTCCAACCTGTTAATGGTCGATTGGATTTTATTAACTATAGCCGAGTGTTTCTTGCCTGAACAATACATGACCAAGTCGTCAGCATACAAGAGTGCCTTTACATCCTTATGACACTGGACTAAGATGTCATCAATTGCCAAGAGAAAAAGAGTGACACTTATAACAGATCCCTGTGGGACTCCGTTTTCAAGATCAAAAGAGTCTGATGGCGAGTTTCCAACTAGACAATAAAATTTTCGGTCTCGCAAAAAGTTCGAAATCAAAGCTGCCATATTTCCCTGGATATTGCATGCATTTAACTTCCCAAATATCATTTGTTTCCAAACGCAATCATAGGCCTTCTGTATGTCGAAAAAAACTGCTATTAAATCCTTCCTCAAGGAAAAACTTTCCATAATGTCCGATTGTAATATCGCTAAATTATCTATTGTCCCCCTATTCTTCCTAAATCCAGACTGGTTTATATTCAGCATATTGTTCATCTCCAAGTGATAAACTAACCTCCGGTTTACCATTCCCTCCAGGACTTTGCATAAACAATTAGTAAGCGAGATTGGTCTGTAGTTGTCCGATTTCAGACTGTCCTTGCCAGGTTCCAGTATTGGAATAACTACAGCATTCCGCCAGTTTCTGGGAAAAGCTTGATTCGTCCAAATAAAATTGTAAAAGTCAAGAAGGTATCTAGAGTGCCATCTATATCGAGTTTCCTCAACATTTCGTACCTTATGTTATTAGGGCCCAGGGAGGAGCCCCTACGTGAGACAAGAGCTGATCTCAATTCAAGTAAAGTAAAGATTTTATTATAAACTTCGTGATTATTAGACAGATTGAGGGAAAAGCTAGTGTTTCTTGAATAGTTATAAAATCTGCTCGAAAACTTTAATGGTGATGAGTTGCGTGCAAAGTTTTGAGCCAACAAATTACCAATATCACCATTGCTAGTTAATAAAGTACCGTTACTTTCCACAGCCGGAATTCTATGGAAAGAAGGAATACCATTCAAGCATCTAATTTTCCTGTAAACTTCAGCCGAAGGTGGTCGAAGATTTATCGATTCACAAAAAACCGTCCAGGACTTTTTCCTACTCTCTCTAATAGCCCTACGAGTTTGAGATTTAGCCCTTAAAAACTTAGCCAATTTCTCAGCGCTACAGTCTCGCTTAAATTTTTTTAGCATCCTCCTTCTCTCCCTAATGAGGGATTTTATATTCTCATTCCACCACGGAACTTCTCTTCTATGGGTCATATTATAACGAGGACTAGCTATCCTAGCAGAATTTAATATGGTACCAGTTATATGTTCCTCGACCACGTCTATGTTAACAGCGGCTGAGAGGTCCTTTGTAAATTTACACTTAAATTCATCTCAATTCGCTCTTTTCATATTCCAACTGAGAAACTGTTCAAGCCAACAATAATAGGGTAATGATCGCTGTTATGCAGATCATCACAAGCATTCCATTCGAAAAGGTAGTTAATATCTGGACTTACTAGGCTTAAGTCAATATTACTGAAAGATTTGTAAGCAAGACTAAAGTGTGTAGCACATTCAGGTCTATTCAATATCTTAAGGTTGTTACTATTTATAAAATTGTCAACTATTCTTTCTCTTGAATCTGTTTTAGAGGAGCCCCAGAGGGAATTATGAGAATTAAAGTCTCCCAATAAGAGATAAGGCAAATCAAATTATGAAGTTATATTATTTATATCATTTTCGCAAATGTTTTCCGAGTTTGGAAGATATATTGAACAAATTATAAATTTTATTGGATACTTAACTATAATGGCGACAACTTTATACTGTGATAAAATTGTCAATTCTTCTCCATCAAACATATTATACAGATATACATATACAAACTCCACCGCATGCATATGTGGAGGAAATCGTGTTCTTATAGAAACAAGTGTAGTCTTTTAGTTTTAGTATAATTATTCGATTTAAATCTAATTTCTTGTACATACATAAAGCCAAACAAATAAAATTAGTTAGTATAAGTTTTATTTCATCTAGATGGTATGAAAATCCGTTGCAGTTCCATTGGATTATTTTATACTGATTATTCATTTAAGGTAGAGTCACTAGAATCATCTTTATTGTCTTCGTTATTTAGTTTTAGGTTTTCATTTGTTATTACTGATGTTTTTGATGGATTCTTTCTTCTTTTTTTCTGCACTTGTTAGTTCACGCTTTTTTCTTTTGGATATGCTTTTTGGTAGCACATCTATTTTTGATCCATCAAGTTTAACTATTTGTTGTACTGGGGCAATTTGGTGTAGTTTTTATGGTGGTATCAGCTGTATGTCCTATTTGTTTTCTATTTGTATTAATATTATTTGTTTTTTCTTTGCATTTACATACGCAATTGCATGGTTTGACTGCGTAAGAATATAACGTTAGTATAATTCGCAAAGACGCTAAGTCCACTTTTTTCCAAAATTGAGATTTTAATGGAAAACGGCAGCACTATACAAAATACATATTTTATGGCAACAAAAAATGTCATTATTTAGTTTAACGTTGTTGTAATTTTGTGGTTTGCAAAAACGCTAAGTCCACAAAACTACGAAAAATATTAAAAGCACGTACTAACTCCACGAATATTAATTATTAATTATTCTTAATTTTTGATCTAGGTCATTTAAAGAGAGCTATTTTGTAAAAATAATTGCGTTTAAAAAGTTTACAAATTTTAAAAACTGAAAAATCTGCAATGTTTTTTGTGTCTTCTGTAAAATTTGAAAAAGGGACTTAACACATTTGCGAATCATACTAACGATATGTTGTTGGTAGTTGATTTTGTTTCTCATATTCTTTCGCGCTTGATTTAATGTTATTTTCTGTGTTACTTTAATTTTTTGTATAACATATTCTCTTTTGTAAATAGTACACTGTTTTGAGAAGCTGTTGTGTGGTTGTTGGCAATTAACGCATTTTGCTTCTTTATTGCATTTTTCTCGTTTGCCTGTTTCGTCAGCTGGAGTATGTTCTGTGTTGCTGCAATGTGGACAAATTTTTTCTTGTGAGGGACAGTCATTTAACACATGGCCAAACTGGAAACATTTATAGCATCGAAGTGGGTTCGGAATATATGGTTTTATTTTAGTGTACGCGTAGCCTAGTAAAATTTTTTCTGGCAATTCACTACCGTTGAACGTTGTGATATATAATCCAATATCAGTAGATGTCAGTATTCTGCTCTCGGGGTCTCTTCTTTTGAGTCTTTTAATTTCTACTACGTTGGGGTTTTGTAAACGTATTTCACTAAGAAGTTCTTCATCAGATAAGCACCGGAGTTCATTGGAATAAAAAATTCCTTTAGATTGATTGAGAGTCTTATGTTCTTCAACTTTCACGAATATATTAACAGACAAACTTAACATTTTTATTATTTTGTTGGCTTGCTGTCCATTAAAGCATTGTATCAGAAGTTGTCCGGACCTCAATTTTTTGCAGAATTTAACTTTTCCAGCAACTGTATCGATGGATTTTTGTATAAGGAAAGGAGAAACATTAGTAAGACCGCTTTCTGCGTGAACACATGATCTGCTCATTATTAAAAATAAGGGGTGAATAGAATTAGGGTTAGAGACCGACTTGTCTCTATCAAAGAGAATACCTCCCATGATGGGAGCTATAGTATATTAATTTTACTAGTCGAGGATGATTATATATGTATATCGTCTATTTATTAAAGACTTATACTTTATTGTAAAAAAAAAGTTGTTTTTTTTTTTTTTGCTTTTTGCCTCTTTTTTCTTCACGGAATGTTACTATAAAAGCACTGCACACGCGGTGAGAGTTAAACAGTAATTGAAGAATAGAAAGAAGATGATATGTAATACCAGGACTTAAATAAAATAACAACAAACGCAATGTGGTTGCAACTTGTCGGAGTTCGCAATGAAATCGCATGCAGAAGAGAAATCAAGTAATAAATTGTTAATAATTAGATGAGTGTTATAGGAATTAAAAGATTAAAAATTTATTATTCAAGCGGGAGTGTGGGGTGAAAAAAAGAGCAGTTGGTTAGAACGACACTTTCCAATAACGGTAAATTAAAAATTTTTGCTATAATTTTACGATTGAAACATAGGTGCTATAGAATTGCATTAAAGATTAGTACTTATACTCGGGCTTTCATTATTAAAAATATTTTGAATGAAATAGTTGTGGACGTAATTAAATGTTGCATGATGCCGCGCACAAGTGGCCGAAAAAATACCAAACTTTGCATAGAATTTTTCCGTATGGCGGTTTTGGTGAATATTGGCTTCCAATAGAACAAAAGCTGCTGATTAATGATTTAACATATCGCCATAAAAAGTAATCAAGAAATGTTTAATCGCATGGACGAAGAAGCAAGAGAAAAGGATCAATTATAAATAAGAAAAAAGAAAAGAAATTTGTAACAAAGCTGATGAATATAAACGAATGTTTGAAGTAAATTTAAAGTATTGTTACGAAAATGTAAATGGTGTTTTGCTTTTACATCATTTAACATTAAAATTATAAACAAAAGCTTCAAAAACACAAACAATGTGCTTGTTTACATGATAAACAAGTAAACAAAAATATACCAACAAAACACCAGTATAAAAAACTGATAAACAAGTAAACAAGAATGCAACAACAAAAAAACTGCAAGAATCAATGTAAACAGAAATGCAACAACAAAGAAGAATAAATGTTAACAACATGTTTATATTTATAGAGATTTCGAGAAGGCAAAGTCATTTGCCTTCAAGATCATTCATCGCCATAAAAAGTAATCAAGAAATGTTTAATCGCATGGACGAAGAAGCAAGAGAAAAGGATCAATTATAAATAAGAAAAAAGAAAAGAAATTTGTAACAAAGCTGATGAATATAAACGAATTTTTGAAGTAAATTTAAAGTATTGTTACGAAAATGTAAATGGTGTTTTGCTTTTACATCATTTAACATTAAAATTATAAACAAAAGCTTCAAAAACACAAACAATGTGCTTGTTTACATGATAAACAAGTAAACAAAAATATACCAACAAAACACCAGTATAAAAAACTGATAAACAAGTAAACAAGAATGCAACAACAAAAAAACTGCAAGAATCAATGTAAACAGAAATGCAACAACAAAGAAGAATAAATGTTAACAACATGTTTATATTTATAGAGATTTCGAGAAGGCAAAGTCATTTGCCTTCAAGATCATTCATTAGACTGTTTACCCTGCGAAATAAAAGGCATGGAAAAGCAGGCAACCAGTTAGTAAATATTCAGTTAGTCAAAACAAATTAATTTTTTATTTTATTTGCAATCAACGAACTCATATTTTAAACGTTTTTAAAAGGTAAAAACGTAATAGTATGAAATATACTTTTTCGGGTTTATAAGCGAAAAATTCTAAAGGCGGAATGCATATATCAAAATAATTTCAGTACATTCCATAAAGCAAAATCAAGATTTCATAAGATTCAGTGCTACTAAGCGGGAATTATTATATTCGTGGTACTTATACCATTTGAAGTCGCCGTAGTTTAGTAGGTAGTGTGTTGGCTTATTAGACGTAAGGCCACGGTTTAAATCCCATGTTAGACATCACAACGAAAATATGAAAAAAATATTTTTTCGGCGACTTCCTCTCAGCAGATTTCTGGCAAAAACTCTGAGAGTAAATAAAATTGCCATGAAAAGTTTTTCGAAAATCTGTCGTTCGGAGTCGACTTTAAACCGTAGGTCCCCCACCGATGTATAAAATTAACACACACAACATAAGTGGTATAAATATACCAATAACGCATGGTTAACATGTGGTCTATGCGTATAGCAATCTTAAATTCAGTTCAGGTTAAAACTGTTTCATTACTTTTCCTATTAATTTTTCCCTGTTAATTTTTCATAAAGAAAACAAGAAAGTTTTGGCCAGTGCAGTCATTACCGAAGTAATTTTTGTTACTTTTGCTCTTTCATAAATAACTCATACCGTGGGTTTGCACTTTTACAACATATGTTGAAGGAATAACAACGCAAACAACAACAAAATGATACAAGTGTTGGGAGTAAGATTATAACCAATGATTTCATTAAACATGGCTTATGAGCCAATCTAAAATGTTTTCTAGCATTGGCCTTAATTGCTCAATATCTTCTTAACAATTCGAAAAAAAACTTTTTTGTTGCGGCTGACTGCCTGTCGTATTGTATTACCAATGTGCTCAGCATTATAATCTGCTAATAAATGACTCTCGAAATCAAAAGGACGATGATAAATAGAAATGAAAAAAAAAACGAACAACAACAACTATTAGAATGAAAGCAAAAAAGAAAATAAAAACAATTATAAACACTTTTGGCGACTATTGAATGCAATCGTTTCGCTCATTTTTTATTGGAAACCAATGATGTATGAATGCATGAGAAAAGTTTCATACTCTTCATGCCTCAATTAAGAAATTTTCTTTTAAAATTCAAAAAAAAATATTTTTTTTCAGATTTGGCGATCGTGATCAAAGCTGCTCTTAGAACTTCTGAAGTCTCATATAAGGCGTTGTTGTCCTCAACTGGTTATTAACTGATAATGTAAAACAGCACTAACACTACACAACAAGAAAATAGACAAACATGGTCAAAATCCAAACCCTGTGTACAATTAATTTAGGATTTAAGACACACGTGCGATACTAGAAAACTCTTCTGTTTTCTAATAAAAATATTGGACCGTGGTATCCAAGTTCCAGTATGGTATTCACAGATGGATCACACACCAAGGTCGGGTATGGAATCTTTTAAAATTGATTCAATCTTAGATGATCTCTTAAACGCTGTTAATTTATAGTTTTTTGAAAAGTATTTGATTTGTTTCATTTAAATTTATTAAGTTTTTCTACTTAAATTTGCGATTGGTTGAAATATTTCCCATCTGACGTCACTCAGCAACTACCCGAAAACCATAGCCCTAGTTAAAGGCACTCATAAGTGTTCCTGGTTACGAATATTCGTACGCATTTAGGCCTGAGATTGTCATTTTCGCTTCAGGATTCACAAAATACTTCACACAGACTTTACTCATTCACAAATAGAAGATAAGAATATGAGCCCACTAGTAAACAGATAAACCTGGTCCTTTGATTATATGAGAATCCACGTAGAAACCTCATGGCAATCTCAATACGACACCGACAAAAATACAAAAATACAAATACTTTTGTAGAAGCAGTAATAACGCGGAAGAAGAGGAGAGCAGTGAACAATTCAACTGTCATAATACCCCACTTGTGGCTTTGAGGCTAAGAATATAATGTAACACAGAACTTATCGACAGAATTAGTCTTTCTAATGGTTATAAAGAAATTTACAGAATGGCTGTGAAGCGATGTTAAATGGGAATTATGATATACGGTACTGTAACGGTAATTTTCTTATACACCGAATAACACTTTTTCGAAGGACGGGGTTGAAGAAGAGGAGGTCAGATATACAAATTGAAGATCTCATGCCTAAACACGTACACCTAAGCCATCAAATCGGCTTGTTATGCACTCATCGTTAAAAAGTATCAACAATATTTTCTATATAAAGTCTAAACAACTTCCTTAACTTCTTGCAGTCTACTTCTCCGCGATGTTACCAGAACATGAAGTTACCTTTATCATTGGCTTAATGTACTCATGGTGTCTTTACAGTGCTTCCTGTTGAATCATTGTTCTGCAATAGTCTATTCAGATCCGCATATTTTCGCAGCCTGGTCTTCTATGTACTGTTAAGTAGATTACTTGCTCGCTCCCATATAATATGTACTGTTAGACCTTTTTATCTCGTATCCATGTATGCTATTGTCCTAATTGTCATTTGATAATCAGTTAAACTATTTAAATCCGCTTCTGTCGCGTTCATTTGAAAATCGTTTGAGCTTAATCGTCAAATCGTTACATAAAGGAAGTGATTTGCAATTGGTATTGAATACTCAACGATATTGCATCGAGTCAACTCACTCTAATTTATCGATTAATTTTCTTCTTTCAGCTTCAGTTTGACGAAATGTGTCCCTCACAGATTCATTCTATTTAGCACCTTGGTTTCAATTAATCACTTTATTGTTCGCACTACTTTTTTGTGCCACCGTCTACAACTTGACGATACAACAATAATTTGTTTATTAGCTATTCTTCTTTGCTTACAACGCAGATCTTTTCAACGGCGATCTTCAAACCACGACTGTTGTTTTCACACGCAACGCGTCTTCACACAAGACTGACTGAATTCTTACTACTCGTTGCCTGGTTTGTCTTGCCTTTTTATATGCTCACGTAAACAGATGAAGGTTCTTGAAGTAGAATGTTCGTGTCTTCGCCTTCTCGAGAGCGCTATCGCTACTTCATTGTTGTTTGTGTATTTTGTTTACTTTGTTTGTTGTTGCCTTCTTTCTTATGCCCTGGTTACCCAAGCATAAGAAACGTAAAATCGTAACGTACGTAGCCTTAAAACAATTGTGTAGTTATAGAACCGTTGAAAACGGGACATATGTCAACGAAGAATGTAAATAAAAACGAAACAGAACACAAAGCAACACACAAACGAACACAACACAATGCAAAGAAATTGGTATACAGACTCATCATCAGTGTTGCCGTTTTTTGTTCAATGTGTAGATTTTTCCGGACTTGGTTTTTATTTTTCTTAAAAAAATAGCTTTTGTTTTGTTTGTTAAAATTAATTAATTAGTAAGACTATAATTTTATTTTGTTATTTTTTGTTTCTTTTTCTCAATTATAATTTAAATTTGAAAAAAAAAATAAAATAAAAAACTGTGAATTTAATTTTGGTCATATTTTTCCTTATTTGGTGATTTTTTCACAAATGTTGGTTACATTATTTTTTTTTTCGTGGCAACACTGCTCATCGTCTCTCATGTTCAAATGTCACGTAAAAACGTAGGAGAATTCTGTTTTATACAGATCGTTCCGTTTTGATAACGATAGAGAACGTTTCGGTAATCGTTTACATTGTTCTCCATATGCTAAAAAGAGAACGTTCGCTACGGTACGTTACGTTACGTGTGGGTAACTACAGCATTACTTGTCTGTCTCCTTTCCTTTCATACTGATGTTGTTGGTATATGCAAGCAAGTTCGTTGTATTTGTTTGTGTAGCTTTTGTTGATCGTTTTAATGTTAAACGATGGTACACCGTTTCCATTTTCGTAACAATATTTTAGTTGAAGTTATTATACTTTTATCAACAGCATCAGAATAGGTTTGTGAGTCCTTGTCCTATTAACTTTGGTTGAAATCGATGAACGACCTTATATAGGGCGAATTGCTAGGTTAGTAAATAGTGTGTTAATCCATCGCTTTGGCAATTTTAACCTCAATTCCCAAAAGAAATTTGTACTATTGCACTAAATCTAGACTAAGATGTTAAACACTTCACAACAATTAAAATTAAATTCGTAATTGCAATATATATAGTGAATAAAGAAATATGAATGAAATTAAAAACTAGCAACCAACATCAATTGGCAAAAACTTTCGATTATCCCCCCTGTTCATGAAAAAAATTTTCATTCAAATGACCACCACGGCTTCCCTGGGTGGATTGTATCCGACTTTGCCAAGCTGATGGGTGTGCCTAGGCCAAGAAACCTAGTCATATCCCCTGTCAGATGGGTAGTCGGTGAGTACAAACTAAATACTACCAATCCCTCAATCCCTCTTCTTTCTTTTCCCCATATTCTCCATTTTCCCGTCTTCTCTCCAAAACCAAAAGCGTCTGTCCGCCATTGGGCGGCTCCCTGTTCTGCGTATAACCCCGGTGTGGCTAGCAGTAGGTATAAAATGCAACGGACCTCAGTATCCAGCAAAAGAGTGTGCTAAAATCTGCGGAAACCCGATCACTCAGGTGCAGGCCATAGACCTAAGTGACTGCCGTGCTACTGGAACCTCGGCTACCCAAGTGTCAACCTCAGGTTTTGATAGTAAATGAGCTACTGTGGGGGCTCATCAAAGGCAGAGCAGAGCTGTCTCTATAGGCTATGAAATATCGTCGCAGGCGTCAGAGCTGGCGGAATTGACTCTCTACTCGACTGACGAAGAGGACTCGAAACTCCTGTCTCAGTCGAAGAGAGCGCCAACCCAACCCGAGAATGTTTGTGCACCGACGAAAAAGGTTTGTGAGGAAGGTTCGTCTAAGCATTCGGAGGCCTACAAAACAGACACAGACCTGGAGCGTAAGTGTAGATCGGGTTATAAAATTTCACTTCGGTTTTTTAAGAGTTGAGTTAATGTGATCCAAACTAGTTTATTCCCCAGGAAATAAAGCTGAAGAAGAAACATACCTATCTCGTTAGGCGGTACCAGATTGCAGTCGGTTCCGAATTCAAATTCAATGCTGCGCGGCGAGCAGGCATAATCTTCAGCGAAGACGACGAGGCCGCCAACGATGTGCTCCAAACCTTCAAAGGTGTGGCATCTGCTGCAAGGGTAAAGGCGGCCAGCTCTAAACGGGATCGACTATTAGCATCAGGTTCAGAACCAAGGACTAGCGGTCCGGAAGCTCGTGCTGCTGTTGCTGAACCATTGACGTCGAAAGGCGCATCGTTCAAGAATTTCAAGCGATTGCGATCGAATGACCCCACTCAGATGGAAAAGAACAAGCGCCTGAAACCATCAGCAAGCTGAACACCAAGTGGCTATTATGTACGTCCCGCTAACCTAACCTATGTTCGAGTATCTGACGTACCAAAATGCAACTGTAATCATCCGTAAGTTCATCTTAGAAAGTTTTCTATATTTGAAGCTGAGTTAATTACCCATTAATGCATGCAATCCTCATCTCAAAATAATATTTTTGAATATTGTTTTGCAAAACATCATTATTTAAATCATAATTTGATATGAAGCACTTAAGAAGCTTTTCTTTATCACTGAGGTTTAAAAGTGAAGTCTTCAATGACAATTTTTTATTCAATATTCGAAAAACATACTTTCGAAACATTTTTATTTCAATTGATTTTTCTATTTAAGAGGCAATCGAACGGAGCAAACGCCAAATACTATACAACAACTGTTTTACAACAAAAACAAATAATTTTCATTCAAATCTTGAAGTTGTCAACGAACGGAAACGGAAGCAAAAAAAAAATGAAACAAAAAGGAAATAAAAAGAAGAAAGAAAAGATGAAATCGATGTTTATGTAATATTGGATCACGTATTTCACACTGTTTATCGACAGAAATTACATTTTAATTCAAAATGATTTCCTTTTACATAAATAGGTTACGCTTCTTCCTCCAAAACTCCGAGGCATTGTGTATGTGTCCATAACGTGTGGATAGTGTATGAACCCTTCTACATTGAAGAATGACGAATATTTTATATTTTTAAATGAAAATACGCGCCATGATGGTCATAGACGCATACAAATGATCATTTAGCACAACAATATGTAGACAACACGACAGACAGACTTTCGTACAACAGGCAGGGATGTTTGCGAGACATGAACCTTGTCTGGAGGACTTGTGATGAATTCTAAATTAGTGGCTACAACTTCATATATTCAGAACTCTTCACAGTTATTATCATTTTATATCGTTGTGTATGTGTGTGTGTTATTGTTCTCTTTTTTTTGTACCTGCAAAACTTTTTGGACCATTTTTGTTGATGTTGGGTTACTTTAAAGACTTTCCACGAAGATTTATTAACACATTCTTGAAATTAAAATTACCTCGAATCTGAATCTGAATTACAAAAAAATTATTACAAAGAAAAAAACAAAAAAAAATTTTAATCTTTAGAATGAGACGAAATACTTTCAGTTTCATTGTAATTGTTAATAAACTATTCGTAAATCCACTACATTATGGGTTAATATGTATCTCAAGCGGAGGAGTGATATTCAAGTGAAATATTGCTTTGATTAGGATTTCCATCTTTTTTTTTTTAACAAAAGTTTTTTAATAAAGAAAAATGGTGTAACAAATAGGAAACATCGTCAATTTCTGATGTTGATTTAAAAATTAAGAACAACTTTTATTTTGTAAAAAAAAATTATAAACACACCAATGTGACGCATAATGATTTGATGAAAATGTAAGGAAAATGAAAACATTGCTGATAATTATCCTCTCAGTTTATGTGTCGCAAAATTAAGATTTCATTGCAATATAATAAAATTTTTGTTTTTATTTTAAAATATTTGTGAAATAAAATTTAAAATAGAAGAAAGAAATAATATAATAACACATTTGCATTAATTAAAATTCTAATATTATTCCCGAATGACTAATATTTTATAGAGACGACTATGGTGTTGTATAAAATTGGTAGAAATAGTAAGGTAAGCACCGAAAGTAATTCCCAAAGTTTCTCATAATATGTGGGACACATTCCTTTTTTTATTTATGTATTTGTTTATGTCAATAGATAATTACATCCTTACTGATTAAATATATTGTTACGAAAATGGAAATGGTGTAACATCGTTTAACATTAAAATGATAAGCAAAAGCTACAAAAACAAAAACAATAAACTTGTTCAATACGAAAGAAAAGGGGACAAGTAAAAAAAGAAGGCATCTATTTTTTTATTTTATTATTAGATGCGAAAAAGTTTTCATTAAATTTGTTTTCTAACAAAACAAGTTTTTTCGACAAAATGCAATTTTAATTTTTTTTCCAATAAATTCAATAATAATAACACGAAATATTTAAATTTTTAAATAAAATATTGTGTATTTTATTAGTCCTGGGCAAAAGAAGCAAGGAAAGACCAACAGAGGGAACAGGGCTCCGGTGTTTCCTTTAAAAACATTGGTACTTTTGTAGAAAACAAGTTTTTTTTAAGTTTTTTTCTAGAAATAAAAAGTTCTTTAAAAAAAATTACTGGCAACGCTGGTAGGCACATAAAAAGGCAATACAAAGTAGTAAGTAGTAAGTAAGAATTCAGTCAGTCTTGTGTGAAGACGTGTTGCGTGTGAATAATCGTGGTTTGAAGATCTTCGTTGTAAAGATCTGCTGAACAATTAGTGTTTACGCCATAAGAGTGTAAAGAAGAATAACAATCAAAGCAAATTGTTGTTGTTTACATCAAGTTGTGAGCAGTGGCACTCAGAATTGGGCGAACAATAAAGAATTTTAATTAAAACTAAACACAAATTTATTTTTATTTTACTTGCAATCTACGAACTCATATTTTAAACGTTTTTAAAAAGGTAAAAAAGTAATAATATATACAAAACACAGAGTTTAATTTAAATACAGCAAAAACAAAACGTTATTAACCAATTCAAATAAAGAGTTAAGTTTTTTTGAAATACTTCATTACTCTCAGAGAAGTCAATTACTTGGTTGCATTCATTAAAGGTTTTACAGGCACGTCGAACAGAAAATTCAAAATTACATGTTGGTGTCACGTGGACATTAAATTTCCGTTGGTTACGCAGGAACTCTGAATCAACATCAGCTCGCATTAAAGCCAACATAGATCGACGATTTTTAATTGTTGACAATTTAATCAAGTCAAGTATACTATGTTACGGCGGTTAGGCATAGAAGTTCCAAGCAAGACCACGTGGACAGAAAATTAAAAATTGTTTTTGTACTGATTCAATACGTTTTATATGAATTTCATAACAATTTTGTTAAATAACGTTCATGAAATTCTTTAGTGTTTTATACATCCAAGTATGACATAAGCTTTATTTACTATCATTGCTATTGTTACATTTTTACCATTTTAAAAATGTTTAAATATGAGTTCGTTAATTGTAAACAAAGTAAAAACAAATATGTGTTTAATTTTAGTTACACTCTTTATTGTCCGCACCATGTTATGTGTTCGAACTTGTACCACGTATATAACAATAACTACAACAATTATCTGTTTATTCACTTTACTAGTTCTTATCACACAACTATTCGCAACGGCGATCTTCAAACTGTTTTGTTCACACGCAACTTCACACAAGGCTGACTGAACTCTTAATGACTCGCTGCTGGCCCTGCTGCCCTCTTATATACGCACGCAATCAGTATGGTGAACGTTCTCGAAGTGGAAGGTTCTTGCTCTCGCATTCTCGAGAACTCTATTGCTAGTACATTATTGTTTGTGTACCTTGCTTACGTTGTCCATCCCTTTTTGTCACATACGTGTTGTTGTTGGTACCAGGTGCAACCAGGTTCATTGCACATATGTGTGTGTGCAGCTTTAGATAATCAACACGTTCATTGTATTCTTAGTGTTAGTGTGCATTTGTATCGTGTGGCTTTTGTTTATCGTTTTTAATGTTAAACGATACTAGATCGTTTCGAGTTGCGTAACAATATATTATCACGAATGTGAAGTCTTTGATCCAACAGTATACCAAGGTCCAAAATGGTTTGAACTTTATCCAAAACAGTGTTGTCAATACAATACAAGGTAACAATCTTAATGTGTCTAAAAAATGTCGTATGTTTACACTTTTTAATATTCAATTGCAACAAATTGGATTTGCACAACTTATAAAAACATTGGTTCTTATTTTACTATGTTCCACAAATTCTTGATCGGATATAGATCTGAAGATTTCGTGACCGAAACCCATTGTAGGATAATTACCGCCAAACAGCAATACCGCTGTCTCCATGATGTCTAGCAGTTTTAAACAACGCCGGAATCTCGAATGTATTATTATATTTTTTATAACTATTCTGAAGTCGCCGTTATTTAGTAGGTAGTGTGATGTCTTATTAGACGTGAGGCCTCAGTTCAAACCACAGGTCAGCCATCTCCAACTGAACGAAAATATGAAAAAAAATTTTTCTTCCGCGACTACCTCTCAGCAGATTTCTGGCGAAAACTCTAAAAGTAAATAAAATTGCCATGAAGAGGTCCTAAAAAATCTGTCGTTCGGAGTCGACTTTAAACTGTAGGTCCCACCACTCATGTATAAAAATTAACTCACACAACATAAGTGATGTGAGAAACTATATCGTAACCCTGACTAAAGGGTTGTAATGACCAATTATGTATGTTTGTATAACTAATGGAGTGTCCTTATTTTTTTCACAGGGTGAATTTTTATTTTAAATATCATTTAGTAATGATTCTAAAATGAAAAAGAATTAAATAAAACGTCAATGAAATTAGTTTTTCTGATACATAAGCTGAGGATAAGTATGCTTACTTATCAGATATTTTTCACTTTACCTGCTCATTCATCAAATCTCGAAGTATCACATTGTCGTCTTTATTATTATTCGCATCACCGTATATCTACTCTTTTGGTAAAATTTTCGAAAATGTTGCGAAGTAATTGCCTTCTCATTCACATTTTTGATGCCACATGAACCACAAAGGTTTGCTAAAACAAAATATTAATTTCATTCATAAAATGTACAAAATGGATAATAAAACACTTAAAATTTGTTTGGGTACAGTCTTTACTACCGACTTTAATTTATTTTTATATCAGCAACTGGAAAGTTCTTCAGGTTAAATTTTTGCTGTAAGCAATGAATAAAAAAATGTTTTTTTAATAATAATTTTCAACTCTGATGCCCTTTTAGATTTACCCTCATGTCAGTATGATATTTACGATGGAATTTATTTTTTTTTCGCTCTCAATATTTTATTTAAATTTAAATGTTAACTAAAATGAATATTACATAACATAATTGGCCATTACAACCCTTCAGTCATGATTACGGCTTAGCTTCTCATACCACTCATGTTGAGTGTATTAATTTTATACATGAGACCTGCAGTTTAAAGTCGGTTCCGAACGACAGATTTTTAAGAAACTTTTCATGGCCATTTAATTTACTCTCCGTGTTTTGATAGAAATCTTCTGAGAGGAAGTCGTTTTGATGTCTGACTTGGGGTTTGAACCGTGGCCTTACGTCTAATAAGCCAACGCACTACTTACTAGACTATGGCGTCTTCAAAATGAATATTATTTTACATAAAGTGTCAAAGTAGGGCTATATACCATAGTAAAGGTTGTATTGATTATAAATTCTTTCTGACAGCTTCACGTTCCTTAGATGAACAAATACAAATACAATAACAAAAAATTAAAGATCTTCAACTCTTTTGTAGCACTTTAGTTTCAATACAAGAACTATGAGTTTTATGCCAGTAAATGGTAAGTTGCCAATAAGAGTTAACGATTGAAAACTAAAATAATATATGAAGGGTTTTTCTATACGGAATTCCAAACTTTGACAGTTAATAACGGGCATCTGTCAAATTAGTTGTCATTTATTCAGTCCATTCAATAACACGCGCAAATAATAAAACAATTTTATCAAACTCTAATCGCCATAGCGAGAGAACTATAAGTAAATTCCGGTCCACCATTTTAGTAAACGATTGCAATATTTCCGCGATAACATCGCCGTTGATTTTGAGAACTCGTCCTTTCGCAGAGAATAACTTGGTGATTTTTTTCGTTGGGGTTTTTGACTAAAGGTAAACGTCCATGACAACTAAGTGTCTTTGCTAAATGGGATCTTGTAGTAAACATCTGCCTCTAATTAATACTAAAAATAATAATAACACTATGCGACAAAATAAAAAAAAAAAATTAAATACACTCAGCTAATGAATGAGTGTAGGTTGTGAGGCTTATCGAGTAGGACTCAAAAATATTTTTTTTATATTTCTTGAACCCTTCATCCAAACTTGTTTTATTTAACAAAAACTGTTTCTTTTTAATTTACGCACAAATTTATTGATTACACAAACATTTCTGAACCGATGTCCAAAATTTAAACTTTATTAGAAAGGACATACACATATATATTCTTTGAACTAATATTCTATGAGGTTTGATGACGTAAACTTGACAACTTTTTTCATGTTATTCCGTTTATTGTAGCAAACTTTAATTAAAAAATATGAAATAAGTGATGACATTCTGAAAGTGAAGAGAAGATTGGCACTTCGTTAGACAAAATCGATATAAAATAAAATACTGTCGTTACTGGTTAAAGAATCCAATAGTCGTGTTATATTTTTCATATACATATAAGACCCTGCGAGAGAAAGAAAATCATTAGACAATCGAATGTACGCTAAATTTTTTAATTTATTTTCCATATTATACGATTACACACGAACAGTGCAACTCATCACATCATGTGCTGTATTTTCACAGACCCTACCTAACTCTAATAGGCTAACCACACTACCCACTACATCACAGTACACAGCCGGGTTACCTTTCCTGTGATTAATTAGAGGCATTACTGCAAATATTAAAATTTAATTTTTTTACACAAATAGCTTTTAAAATATCAATTAATTTTCACAATAAAATAATCTTCGTGCAGTTAATCGAATGTAAAATCCAACAATTTGTCTTCTGTAAACATTGCAATTTGAGTCTTTCTAGTTTTTCATTCACGAACAAAAAAAATACTAAACACTACCGTTTCTTTGAAAACATTGAATTCAGATTATATCTGAATGCGGTTTTTGCCACTGGACCACTTAAAATAACAACAAAACTAACATCAATGACAATAACTACGTAAACAATTCTTAGTTCCATAATGCCAACATTGTGAGCAACTTTTCGACTGACTGTTCATACTTGAATGCTCATAAATGATTCCATTTTAATTATTTTTTTTTGTCTTCCTTTTGTTTATTTGCCAGTGGTATAGCAATCACACACAGACAATTTAGAAAATAACAACCCATGGAGACCGACTATGTGATACTCTAAGGCGATATCGTGAATTCTTTTTTCTTCATTGAAATGAAATTCTAAATCATCCTGACCTGATTGAGGCGAAGCTTGGTGCAATTGGTATTAAAAATGGCCAATTTCTATGAAATTATGCTGATTAAAAGCAAAAAAAAAATTAAATTTGGAACAACTTCATGTTTTAAACAATAAGAGAATTCGCCGAAAGTGCAAGCACAGGATATCGCGTACAGATTTTAACCGAAAGTGAAAGAAGTCATTTTAGATCATAAGGATTAATTAAACCCGATCAATATTCTGAGCCTTGCTGAACTAAAAACGACTACTGATATGGTACAAACACCTGCTCGAATGCGCATCTACTCTCTTCACATTGGGGGCTTGGAACATAAGCCTCTTAGAAGTGATAAAAAAAAGTCACGAAAGGTTTGCATTCTATTGGATTTTTTTACGATATTTTACGTCGTAACATGGTTCACTTAAAAATACACACACACACAGATGAGTAATGGAATATTTTTACTCCGGTTGTTTTTTTTTTCATTTTTCTTTTTTATTATTGAATCGCTTTTTATTGTTTTGTTATAGAAATATCGGAATCCATATATCCTTGTAGAATATACATGCATACATACATATATGAGTGTGACTGGGGACATTTAGAGTGGATGTGTGTGTGTAGTTTATGGTTGTTAAATGTTTGTTTATATTTGTTGTGGTTCCATTGACAATGTTTTAAAATCCCCGTTTAAAATATCACTTATTAATTGTACATGTATTAGTGTGTATGTAAGCGTGTGAGTGTAACCACGTATTGCACATATGTATTTGTGTGTGTGACTTTTTCTATTGGGGATACACTCTCCTTTAGTTTGCCATTTCGTTTATTTGTATTTTAAAAACCACCACTAGACGAGACCAATTTTGTTCACTTTTTTGTTCTGTTTTAACGACAACAGCTGTTGTCCTTGTTTATACACACACAGAAACTTATACATATAAACACAGAACATTGGTTTCATTTAACATTTTTTCAAGGATATTTTTTTAAGTTTATAACTCATAAGACTTTAGAATTTAAGGAGACTTCTTTACGTTTGTTTTTTTAATGTTTGTAATTTTAATTGAACAATTTTAATGAATATATGACATACAGACATACATACATAATTCGTTATTACAATCCTTTAGTTAGGATTACAACCTAGCTTCTCACACCACTTATGTTGGGTGTGTTAATTTTATATCTGGGTGGCAGGACCTACATTTTAAAGTCAACTTCGAACGATAAATTTGTGAGAAAGTTTTCATGGCAATTTTTATTTGCTCTCAGAGTCATCTGTTGAGAGAAAGTCGCCGGAGAGATATTTTTTCATACTTCGTTTTCATACATATATAAACTATCGCATCACTTATTAGACTACCGCGACTTAAGTGAATATATGGCATTCAAGTTTAAATAGCTTCGATGGTATTCTAAGAACTAAGTTTACTTACTTAATTGGTCATTATAACACTAAGCTCAGTCGAAATAATTGGAAAAATTTGAAAAGTTGGAATTCAATTAAAAACGAAAACTCTCCTCCTATGGACCCCACTAATGATGATCCTAAACATCCTGTTCATCATCATATTTCCGTCAAACCGCCGATGGGACGTTATCCGTTTGTTTGCTGTACAGATTCCCTACAATAAAATCAGACTTAATGAATGTACAAAACTGTTCAAAAATCTTTTGGGATGAAAGGTCATCATGATACATCAGGATCGAATTATACATTGTGGCGCACAGCAGGAAATCTTAAAAGATTCCTTGGATTCTTATATTGTTTTCAACGCAATTTTACAACTTGGATGTTACCCTCAGCGCTGGAGGATTCGTCTAGTAATAAATGATAACCAAATCTGACAGAGATCAGGCCTGTATGTTTGTTACTAACACTGTCAAATTTGTTCAAAAAACTTCTGATGACTATCAATTTAGTCGTAGAAAGAAACATGGCAATATTAAACAAACCAATTGACTGGTGCAAGTCATTAGAAGAAACAGAAAAAGTACTGGAATACTAGTTTATGAACGTTTCTTATGAGCATAATACCCCGATGCTGCTGCTAGCTATTATTGGCAGTAAGTTTGTTGTTAACAAGATCGAATTTATTAGTACTTTTCAGTCGACTGCCGTTAGTTTCTTACAGGGTGTATAGGTTTAGTACAGGGTTCGTCAAAAAATTTTTGGTTATGTGTTAGTGAGTAAGAGAGAGAAAATAAGTTGAGAGAATTTATTTATTTACAGCCATAGAAAAGTGTTAGTAATATACGCTATTTTTATTTTCATTTCATCAGCATACATATGTAAAGCTATATAACTTTGGCTTAATAATTTTAGATAAATAAAAATAAAATAAAAAATCCATTTTTTATTAAAAGAACATAAAGCTATCCATCTTTGGCCTAAAAATTATGCCATCTTTTTGTAAAAATAAAAAGAATAAAAACCCATTTTTTATTAAAAGAAAAAAAAAACGATTATTCCAAAGCATATAAAAAATTATACTATGCAACAATATAAAAAAAATGAAATACGCCTAGCTAATAACATAGATGCATGCAGTCGCCGTGGTCTAGTAGGTAGTGTGTTGGCTTGTTAGACGAAAAGCCAGGGTTCGAGCCCCAGGCCAGACATCAAAATAAAATACGAAAAGTATTTCTTCGGCGACTTCCTCTCATCAGATTTCTGGCAAAAACTCTGAGAGTAAATAAAATTGCCATGAAAAGTTTCTCAAAAATCTGTCATTCGGAGTCGACTTTAAATTGTAGGTCCCCGCCATGCATATATAAAATTAACACACACAACATAAGTGGTGTGAGAAACTAGGTCGTAATCCTGACTGAAGGGTTGTTCGCCAGAAATCTGCTGAGAGGAAATCGCCGAAGAAATAATTTTTCATATTTCGTTTAGTTGGAGAGGTCTCTCCTACAGTTTGAACCGCGGCGACTTCAATTAATTTATTTAAGTTGAAAAACAAAAATTAGGACAGTTTTTAAATGAATGGGAATGATAATGTACTGTTAACAAGGTACAGTTCCACTCTTTCCTGTACGCGATCGAAAACACTCAAAACAGACTACAAGGAAGTTTCCTTAAGATTTTGCTTAACTTAAGTCCAGTATTCGAAAGAATGTAGTCATATTATCAAGGTTATGGTAGGTAGGTAGGTAGGTAGAGGTGGCTGCCCATCCAAGAAAAAAAAATTTTCTTGTTGATGGACACACTTAGGCCGCATTGGGCCCATTGTGCTACCACAGTCATCCGTTGTCCCCTAGTCTCGAAACCATTCGGAGCTCCTGATGAAGCGATTTAGGCTGCCAATGTCAATCTCTGACAGTTCCTCCAGATCATCCATGTAGTAAGTACCCAAGTGCTTCCTTCTCCTTTGGCATAGAGCCGGGCATGTACCCAGCAGGTGAGAGACAGTCTCCTCTTCTTCCTCATCTCTGCAGCTTCTACAGAAGTCGTTGGCAAGGTGTCCAAGTCCAATGCGCCTCGCATGCGTACCCATAATGCAATGCCCCGTAATGACACCGACAACTACACTGAGCGCGCCTCTTTGGAGTTTAAGTAGACTCATTGTGCGCCCCTCATCCAGCCTTGGCCAGATTTTACGAGCCGTTCTACCCGTGTCCGAGGCCGCCCACCTGTCGTTGACGGAATCGACGATCGCATTATCAATTATGAGCTCGAGAACTCAGCGGTGAGCTCGATGGTCGTGCCCCGCCTGGCAAGTTCATCAGCTCTACAGTTGCCCGGAATACCACTGTGTCCCGGTACCCATACGATATGGATGTCATATCGTTCCGCTATCTCGTCGAGATATCTGCGACAGCCGTACACCCTCTTGGAGTTCATCACGTTAGAACTCAAAGCCCTGATAGCCGCCTGGCTATCAGAAAGTATGGTAACGTTCCGCTTGGAGACCTTTCCATCCCCAATAATACTCGCCGCAGCCTGTATGGCCACCACCTCCGCCTGAAAGACACTGCAGTGGTCTGGTAGTCTTATAGACTGAGCTATTCCAACCGATTCCGAAAAAATTCCACTGCCAACCGCTCCGTTCAGCTTAGAGCCATCGGTGTAGATTTGTACGGAGTCTCTAAACAGGTGGGTCACACCACCCTTCCAGGCCCCGTTATCCGGAACCGATGTCCTGAATCTCTTCGTGAAGTCGTACCTCGGTGTCATGTAGTCACTGCTCCCGACAGCTCCAACTTCCCTCAGGATTCTTGCGTGGCCTATGCCCGAGTCATGCCACTGTCCAGTCGCCCAGAGACGTTTACTTATTTTAGCCGCCACTCCCCTACAGAAAAGGTCAAGCGGAAAGAGGCCCAAAATTATCTCCAGTGCCGACGTAGGTGTAGTGCGCAAGGCACCACTAATGATAATACAGGCAGATCTCTGCAGTCTCTGTATTAGTTTCGAATTAGTTTTAATTTCAAGGGATTCCCACCAAACTAGGCACCCATAGGTCAAGATAGGTCTGACCACCGCTGTGTAGATCCAGTGTGTCATCCTAGGTCCTAGGCCCCATTTTCTCCCCAACACTCTGTTACAAGCATACAGGGCAATGGAAGCCTTTTTAGTTCTGTTGATGATATTCGATTTCCAAGACAGCTTCCTATCCAGAATAAGTCCTAGAAAGTGTGCCTCCTGTTTGAGTTTCAGTTCCGTCCCGTTAAGTTTCAATGGACGAAATGTCGGTGGCTTGTACCTTCTCGTGAAGAGTACTACTTCCGTTTTCACCGGGTTAACACCCAAACCACGCTCAGATGCCCACACGCAGACCCTCCTCAGAGCCAGTTGCATCCTATCTCTGATAGTGTCGACAAATCTTCCGGAGATAACAAGAACAATGTCATCCGCATAGGCAATTGCCTCACATCCATTTTGTTCTAGTATCACTAGTAGCTCATTCATCACCAGATTCCACAGAAGAGGAGAGAGTACTCCGCCCTGTGGAGTTCCCCTCCCTATAGCCCTGGTTGTCTGTGAGCTCCCAAGTGTGGGGTAGATTGTTCTCCCACAAAGTAACTTAGTTATCCAGTTCACTATAGTGGATCGTACACCCAGACTATCCAGCGCCCTGGTTATAGCGCAAAGTTCCACATTATTGAAGGCTCCTTCGATGTCAAGGAAAGTAGCCAGAGTGTATTCCTTCTGTGCCAGCGATTTCTCTATCCTGCACACCAGGCTATGTAGGGCAGTCTCAACAGACCTCCCCTTAATGTATACGTGTTGTCCCCCGGAAAGGAGATTTCCATCCAAGGTCTGACGCAGATTCACATCCACGAGTCTCTCCATAGTCTTCAATAAGAAGGAGGATAGACTTATGGGTCTGAAATCCTTGGGTGTAGTATGAGAGTTTCTTCCAGCCTTCGGTATGAAGACTACCCCCACTTTACACCATTCCGACGGTATATGGCCCATCCGAATACTGGCGACAAACATCGCCCCAAGCATTCCGATGTGTTTCATTTCCAGACGTTGCAAGAGGGCCGGATATATTCCGTCCGGTCCCGGAGATTTAAACGGTCTAAATCCGTCTATCGCCCATTTTATCGCCTCCGCAGACATGATCGAGCAGTAGTCCCACTGTGATTCACTCCCCGAGACGGTTGTTCGCGCATCCGAACCATGTCCCGGTGGAAAGTGGGTGTCCACAAGAAGATCCAAAGTTTCCTTCTCAGAGTTGGTCCATGAGCCATCCTCCCTTTGCAGTACACTAGGTATAAAGGATGTTGTCGAGAGAATTCTCCTTAGCCTAGAAGTTTCGTTGATAGTTTCCATGTTGCCACAGAAATTTCTCCACGAGTCCCTCTTAGCCCGTCTTAGAACTCTCTTGTAATTTCCAAGGGACACTTTATAGTCCCTCCACTGATCCGCATTACCGGACTTTCTCGCCACATTGAAAAGTCGCCGTGACTCCTTTCTGAGCATGTCCAGATCCCGGTCCCACCAGGGTGGTTTTCTTCCACCCCTGTTGACCCTTTTCGGACATGCTTTTTCAAAAGCCCCTACTATGACCTTTGTGAATTCAGCTACTGTAGCCACAAGTCCAGAAATACTGTCTATTCTACAGCTCGTGAGTGGGTCCAAGCCCAGCCTGACAAGGCGATCATAAAGATCCCAATTCGTGTTTCTAGGATTTCTAATCGCCCTTACAGTATTGTTCCCCCTACCAAGGGAAAATTCAATAAACCTATGATCAGAAAAGGAGTGCTCCTTCGAGACTCTCCAATCTCTGACACTATCATAAATATTGCCGGAGGTAAGGGTTATGTCCAAAACCTCCCTTCTGTTTTTCGTTATAAATGTGGGCTTATTACCCGTGTTACAAACTAATAGGTTATTAGATATAATAAAATCAAAAAGAGACTCACCCCGTTCGTTGACGTTCGTGCTGCCCCATATAGTGTGATGAGAGTTGGCATCACAGCCAATCAGCAGGCCAACATTTGCGCGCTTTGCCTCTGTAACCAGTCTCTTCACTGGATCTGGTGGTGGGTGACTGCTTAGGTCATGCGGCATGTAACTGGAGGAGATCCAGTGTTGCTTACCATTGATCTCCGCCGTTAGTGTGGTTAGGTCTTCATTGCTGAAATTAGGAAGCAAATATGCCATTAAGTTGTTCTTAATGAGTATACATTATCTGGGCCTACCTACGCATTTGGCATGGACCAGCCTATAATTTTTGTGCCCTAATCCACAAACCTTATTGGCTATGGACCATGGTTCTTGGATCAGGGCTATGTCTTCTCCTCTGTTCGCCAGCCGGAGAAGTAGTGCAGCCGATGCTGCCTTAGAGTGATGGAGATTTATTTGGATTACTCGGACCATGGGTCTGTTTCATCCTCTCTCCTCTCCACCATCGTAATGTCTAGGCCATAATCCTCTTGATCAGCCTCGTCCAGGAGGTCAGATTCCCTTAACAGCATATCAAAGGCAGATGCTATATCCGACCCAGTGGAAGAGAGAGAGCTAACTCTGGACCGGGTATGAATCTGCGTTGAGGATGCTGTAAGGTTATCCTCCTCCTTTTCTCCATTATCTGATGCGCCCATGTGTTCGTCTTGTGGCTTGTCCCCCTGAGGGGCGTTGTCACCCGACTCCATGGGGCGATTATCCTTTTTGTATACTTTTAGGATAATATGTTCAAATCCAAAGGCCACCACACCATTTGATTTTGCCAGGTGCTCCAGGGATTCCTGATTGATTATGATAGTCGCACAGCGAGATCCATGGCGCTCCTCCAACTTTGCAATTTTCCAATTGTGTGTTGGTAACTTTGGATTGTACATTTTTATTATCCTTAGTACTTTTTCTTGCTCTTTTGGAGTTAAAGGTATGCAAGAGCGTGTTCGGGGTCTGCTAGGTATGGCATCCTTGGGCACTACTTCTAGTTTGGCGCCCTTCCAGATTTCACCTACCCTCATTATCAAGGTTATACAACATGTCGTGTACGACATTATCGGAATCTCAACGGACAAAAGTATGCACTGCTATGATTTTCAACATTGTTCTTTATGCCTTGATGTTGTAGGTATCCAAACATAGTAAATAAATTAATTCGGAAATAAACCTCAAATTTTGCGATTTCTATTACGCCGACAAGTTTATCACGCCACTAATAGGCATTCAGACATAACAGGAATGCTTAAGTTTCGTAGTTGGGTATTTTGATGTACTATTAGGATTGTTACTCAACAGTTATGACCTCCAAATAACATAACAAATACAGGTGGTTCACCTAAAGACATAAGGGCTCGTATAAATAAATGTCTTACAGCTCGAGAAAGTGTGGAGCTTGACACACATTTCAAGGCACAACAATTAAAAACATTAAATGTGAGCTTCGTGTTAGTTGTTCTGTTTAGAACTTAGAAGATATTGAGATGAGGATTACATTAATTACATGGACTTAAAAAGGGTTTGGCCATAATATGGGATGCCTAATTTAGAAAATGAAAATTGATAGGCTCTAGCCTCAGAAAGCCACAAAAAGACATCTCAACAGCAGTCAACTATCCTCTAGGCTGAGATGAATAGTAGATGCAGAACTCCCAGAGGGAAGAACTTAGCCTTGAATAGAATTAAGCGGAATGACTTTATTACAGTCTTATGTTCCTCTTAGGAACTATGAGACTATAATACACCAAAAATTGAAAACTAAAGCGTTTTTTAATTGTAAACAAATAGATTTCTATTGTATTCTCAATTCAATGCTTCTGGGTTTTTACTTAAACGTTCTCTCTTTCTCTTTTTTACAATATGTAGAGGAGAATTACTATAAATAATAAGTTACGGATTTAAATTCCAAATGTAGTCGCCGTAGTCTAGTAGGTAGTTTGTTGGTTTATTAGACGTTAGGCCACGGTTCAAATTCCAGGTCAGCAATCAAATCGAAAATACAGAAAGTATTTCTTCGGCGACTTCCTCTCAGCAGATTTCTGGCCAAAACTCTGAGAGTAAATAAAATTGCCATGAAAAGTGTCTTAAAAAATCTGTCATTCAGAGAGAGTTGACTTTAAACTGTAAATCTCACCACTCATGTATAAAATGGACACACACAACATCAGTGGTATGAAAAGCTAGGTCGTAATCCTGACTGAAGGGTTGTAATGGCCAATTATGTATATACATATGTATTCCGAAATGATGTACATGTCAAGCTCATATTGAGTTGCTAATTGATATGATGAATTCAGTGCAATTTCTGAAGCCACAACTAACTACGATATTACTTTGGAATACAAATCGAAGAACATCATATTTTTCTCGCAATTTTAATTCTTGAACATTTTCAAACACAATTGTTTGTTGGGTTCTTTTAAACGGTTTTCTAAATGTATAGGTATACTTGCAATGGTATGTTCGTCTGTTTAAATATATTTTATGATGGCGACAGTTGCTTTTCGATTACTAGTTACAGTTACCGTCAAATATTTGCCTTTATTTCTGTTTCTGTTCTGTTTCGGTGTTTACACTCGCAAAAATTTTGTATGAAAACACCCCGTATTTTGAAGAAGCTATTTGCATACTTAGCAGAGATTAGCAATGAATCGTTTTTTCGCTACTCATAAGTACTCATGAAATTTTGAGTATGAGTGAGTCAACAGTATTGAAATTTAACTAATCTGATTCATTCGTATTCACTACAACGTTGATTTATAAGCACAGGTTGCAATGAGTATGAGTACAACGTTGACATCAAACTCATAACATTCGAAATATGTTTGATTCAGATTCATAAATTTAGAAAAATACTCATAAATGATTCGAGTGATTCGATGTTCTTGCATTTACAAAAAAACTAGAAAGAAAAAGACAAAGACACCAAGCAAAGCAAACACACAACCTTCTAGTGTGTATTGTAGTGTTCGTACGTGAATCATACTTATTTTGTTTTTCTAGTAAATGTTGAGTCATGGAGAGTCGAAATCAACAACATCATACGTATTGTTAAGTATGAGTACGATGAGTACTTCAAACTTTGAATATGAGTAGTATGAATATGATATTAAAATAAGTATGAATGGGTATAAGTATCAGAAATTATTAGTATGATTCGAATCTACTCATCTTTTTGAATACTGATTGCTGATCTCTGATAGTTACATACGTTTTTCATAATCAGTTGAAATGGACTCAATACTCCCATCATTCGAAATAATTCCTTTTCGCGACGAGTGGACCCATTTGCATTTAATGGTGATGATTGATTTGTAAATTCAGTTACAAATTGTCGACAGATCGCTTTAAAGTCTGTGGAAGATTTTTTGCGAAGATTTTTATTGAAGATTTTTATCAAAATCACAATATTCTGTGAGGCGTTATCTACATTTTAAAATGATTGAAAATTAGTAACATTCATGTTATATCTTTTGGATTTCCTTATTTTATTTGACCAGGTAGCTTCCCGTTCCTACTTGTTGCACCCTTGCAAGGGGGGCGGGATGTTTACGCTGGTCACCCTAATTTTAAGTATAATGTATTAAGTAGTGTAAATACGCTTAAGTTATGTGGAATGTAAGGAAGAAAGGAAAAAGATAAGAAAAATAAAAGGAATTGATCATTCTCTCGATCAACCCCCGAACAACAAGGTAATGTTTTTTATTTAGAAACATTTATATATTTTTTTCTAATACAATTTTGAGCCAAGAAATACACAAAATTGTATTAGAAAAAAATATATAAATGTTTCTAAATAAAAAACATTACCTTGTTGTTCGGGGGTTGATCGAGAGAATGATCAATTCCTTTTATTTTTCTTATCTTTTTCCTTTCTTCCTTACATTCCACATAACTTAAGCGTATTTACACTACTTAATACATTATACTTAAAATTAGGGTGACCAGCGTAAACATCCCGCCCCCCTTGCAAGGGTGCAACAAGTAGGAACGGGAAGCTACCTGGTCAAATAAAATAAGGAAATCCAAAATTCAATTAATTCAAAATTCATTAAAAAAAAACAATTCATAGCAAAATATAATAAAGAGAGAAAAAAAAAATAATTATTTGCTCAATACATTGATGACAATTGTGGCACCAGCAGAGTTGGGTGTTGCAACCACATTGTTGTTGTCATTGTTGTTTCGAGGCTGGCAGGAACACTCATGAGCTTGGCTGCGGGTTGTGCTCTTATTGTTGGGTTTCCGTAGACTAATCCTTTTGTTGTGGGGAGTATTGGACTTATTGCTGTTTCGATGTCGAAAATGCAGCATTGTGTGGTGTTTGCCCAGACATTCCATACACCGCTCCCTACTACGGCAATTCTTAGCAAAATGGGACTGGGCCAAACAGTTCGTGCAGTATTTTAGTTTCTTTACTGCGCCCAGTCGCCTGTAGGAGTTCAAGCGGCGGAATGCCGGGCATTTTTGAAGGGAGTGATGACCTTTGCACAAAATGCAATTTGAGACGTTGCGTTTCACCACTTCATCCAGACTCTGGGTTTCTGGACGTTCCACCGTAAATTTTCTGGGTACTGCTTCGGACATCTATAAATAAAAGGACAAAACAAAACAAGGAAAAAGAAAGAACGAATTAGTTCTGACTAGGGTTAGGGAGTAATACGAGCTTAACAATAGGCCGTGTTAGAACGCCATTGGCAGTCCGAACGTCAGCCACTCGTACTTTCGAATCCGATCCTACATAAACGCGCGAGATACGACCGAGTTTCCATTCGCTCGGAGGCAAGTTGTCGTGTCGAATCACGACAAAATCATCAATCGCGAAATCGCGTTGGGGACATTTCCACTTGTTGCGCTTATGGAGTTCAACTAAGTACTCGTCCTTCCAGCGACGCGCAAACAAATGGTGCAGAACCTTCAATTTTCGCCACCTATTAGCGTAGGTGAGAGATTCCATTGACAAATCAGGTTCAGGGGGTGAAAGGATAGCACTTCCCACAAGGAAATGACCAGGGGTTAAGGGGTTAATGTCTGAAGGGTTATCCGTCATGGGACAGAGTGGACGAGAATTCAAGCAAGCTTCTATTCTTGCCAGCATGGTAGTGAATTCCTCAAAAGTAAACTTTTGAGCATTAGATATTTTCCGCAGATGGGTTTTAAAACTTTTCACACCAGCTTCCCAGAGGCCACCCATATGTGGGGCTCCGGGAGGAATGAAGTGCCATTCGACTGATTGAAAAACGTTCTCCGATATAATCTTATGCTTCAATTCGGTAAAGAACTTAGCTTGATCCCTTTTCATCACATTCGCTGCGCCAACGAACGCGGTTCCATTATCCGAATATATATGTGCGGGGCAACCTCGTCTGGAGGAAAAACGAGTAAACGCGGCCAGAAAACAGTCCGTCGATATTTCATTGGTGGCTTCCAAATGAATTGCCTTTGTGGCGAAACACACAAACACCAGCACATATCCTTTAGTGATTCGACAACCACGTCCAATATAGGATTTAATTTCAAAAGGTCCAGCGAAATCTAGACCAGTATGGGTGAAAGGACGAGTCAATGTCGTTCTTTCTGGGGGTAGCGCAGCCATAATTTGCTGACCCAAATTCTTACGATAAATCGTACAGATCTTACAGTTATGAATAACTGTTCGAATTAGGGTTTTAAGCCTAGGGACCCAAAACTCCTGCCGCATGAGGCGCAGCATTAAAGACAACTCAGCATGTACAGAGCATTTATGGAGATGCTCCAAATATAGTCGGGTAAAATGACCATGGTAGGGGAGTAATTTGGGGAAGCGTTCGTCGTAGGTCAAAGTTGGTGATCGAGAGAGTCTTCCGTTGACTCTCAAGAAACCATTCGAGTCAACAAAGGGGTTGAAGGTCAATAGAGGGCTCTTACGAGGCAAAGCAGCTCTCTCCTTCAAAATTGAGTATTCGGGGAAGTGTGAACTTTGACACAAAATAATTAGCCGACGCTTCACGAAACTGATTTCGTCCTGAGTAAGTCCAATTGACAAGTATTTCCGAGATAACTCATGGGTTTTATTGGCGGAATGGTAAAACCGGAAAACGTAGGACAATACTCGCAACGCGCGAGATAAGTGCGAAAATCGGCTCAAAATTTCCTCAGTGAACGTTGTCGTATTGACGTTCACTCGAACCACACGTGTTTCAAGCTGGGTACAGGGCTGGAATGACGATTTCGGCCATTCAGAACGTGGAAGGCTTAGCCAAGTAGGGCCCTTCCACCAGATGTCAGAATTGACGAGTTCTCTGGCTGTTATACCTCGACTAGCCAGGTCAGCAGGGTTATGATGAGATTCCACATGATTCCAATTATCGATGCCAATAGTATCCAAAACATACTGTAGCATGATTTTACAGTTGTCAATACTGGCACAACATTTCATATGCATAAACAAAAGAATATCCAATTGCATATGAGCGGCGACCACTTGACTCAATGTTATTGACCGTCGCGCACATGCGACGATCATTTGACACTTTATTGTCAGGCCTCCGACTGCATTGGTTTGCATATAATATGTAGTATGTGTGTTGTTGTTGTATGGCATTGCTGGTGATCGTGTGTGGCTCTCTTTACACTTCACCGTGGGAATTATTGTGGATAATAGGTGCGTGTCATATAACATCCACTTGTCCCATAATTATTACACACACAAACCAATATAATATAGTTAAACATATAATGTACACACAAACATATGTTATAGTATTAAGTCAATACAAAATTGTATTAGAATTAAGGGTTTGATTTGGAATTGTCAAATCAGCCAAAATTAGGTATAAAAGAAGGGACATTTTCCCTCAAGAAGACAATCAATAAAATTTAGCAAAATAGTGCGGGTCAGCTGCACTTAGTTAAAATTATTGGTCTTTTATTTGATAGTGCTCCCTGAGTGCACTTTATTAAAATAAATAAATAAATACGTTACAATACGAAACTCTATTCGCCACAAAAGTTGGCCAATGGGACGGGGGTTTCTGAAACCAGGACAGAACTATTGTCGAGTCTGTCCAATAAAAAGCTTTAGTATTGGTAAAATTCAACTCCGTGAGGAGTGAGTGTACCATTTTTGCCAACAGAGTTGCACCGCAGAGCTCTAAACGGGGTAAGGTTTGCACCTTTACTGGCGCAACTTTTGTCTTGGCAGCGAGCAAATGAGTGAATATTTCACCTGACGGGGTTTTGATTCTGCTATAAAGGGTGGCAGCATATGCTTTCTCAGAAGCATCACAAAATGCATGAAGTTGTACTTCATACTCAGGGTTAAAATTAACCCAGCGGGGGATATTAATCCTGCCGATGAACGAGTAATCATCGACAAATTCGCGCCACCTGTGTAACGTCATGGGTTTCAAACAATCGTCCCATTCGGTTTTGTCCTTCCAAATTTGTTGCATAAGTATTTTAGCGACAATTATTTTGGGTGCTAGCCACCCAACAGGGTCAAATAGCTTGGCTATTTGAGAAAGGACAGAACGTTTGGTGACTTGGGTAATATCGGGCGTTGGAGATGGCTTGAAGAAGAATGTGTCCAAGCTCGCGTTCCAACGTAAACCCAACATTTTAGCAGTACTAGCATCTGAAAATTTCAAAAAATTGGAATCCAATAAATGTTCGGGGGGTAAGTCTCGAATAAGACTTTGTTCGTTCGAAGTCCATTTCCGCAACGAGAAACCAGCCGACTTCAAAACGTGAATTAATTCATCGCGATTATGAATGGCCTCCTCAATAGAATGTGCACCCGACAAAATATCGTCCACGTACATTTGAGTACGCAAAATGGTGGACGCAGAAGGGTAGTTTGACTCACAGTCGCTAGCTAATTGGTGCAACGTTCTAATTGCCAAATAAGGAGCACAGTTCACTCCGAACGGCACTGTTCTCAATTCATAATCCTCTATATCTCCCTCGGGGTTTCGACGAAATAATATGCCTATACATTTTCTCTATATCAGAATTAAAAACATATCTGAACAGTCTCCAACGTAAAATCAGTATAGTTAAGTTAGACTGTAAAATTGGTCCAGGGTGTAGGACATTGTTGAGACTAGCACCGTTCGAAGACGGGCTTGAGGCATTAAAGACTACCCGAAGTTTAGTCGTAGTACTATCGGGTTTAAAAACAGCGTGATGTGGCAGGTAATAATTAGAGTTGGGAGAATGAGCTAAATCGGCGCTGACCTTTGTCATGTGACCCAAGGTAGAATATTCCTCAATAACCGAGTCATACTGGCTCTTAACCTCCGGGGATTTAAGTAATCTCGCTTCATTCCTCATGAACTGCGAGAGGGCTATTCTCCGGGAGAACCCAAGGTTCAAACTGGTCGGAAATTCGGACCTAAAGGGCAAGGTAACCACATAACGTCCCTCCCTATTTCTAGTGGTGGTACGACGGTACAAATCCTCACAAAATTTGTCCTCAGCCGAAACTTTCATAAATTTGGGAACTTCCTCAACTTCCCAAAACCGAGTGATTTGGTCGTTCAACTCCAAATGACTGAAAAATGACACGATAGAGTGTAAAGAATGCGGCTGAGGAACTCTACCAGTAAGGACCCATCCAAAGACGGTCTTCTGGGCTATAAGGGAACCTTTAGGGTCCCTTTTTACGTCGGTCAACATAATTTGCGAATATACATCCGCTCCCAATAGTAGATCCATATGGCAGCATTTGAGATCCGAAGCAGGGATTTCGGACAAATCGAAATCAATTGTGTCTTTCAGTGAACACGTAGGTAGGCGACCAGTTAGTTGCTCGACCACATAAGCATCAGTCTCCAAGTGAAATTCTGGGTCAATGGACGAACCCAAGGAAACCGAGCAGATTTTAGTAGAATTAGCTGCTATCGCTCCATTCAAACCGAGTATCGTAGCAGCAGGGGCAGAGAATGTTGGAAGATCCAGCTTTCTCTGAAGTCTCTTCGAGACAAAGGTAGCTTGAGAGGCAGGGTCTATCAATGCTCTAGCAGAATATCTTACGTCGTTGAGCATGATATCTACTACAGTCGTGGCCAGCAAGACTGTAGAATACGGGGTGGACTGTAATTGTGTCGAAAAATTTCTAAACGAGCGAGCCTCGGCAGAAGTTGATGGTTTCTCCACCAAGGTTTGCTCAGAACGAGAGGTGTGCTCCGGAATAGGAGCAGAGTGACTTGATGTCGCGGGAGTTGTTGAATTATTTCCGGGTTTGGGTCGAGAAGGGTTAGGGGCTTCAGTGCGATGAAGCAGCGAATGATGCCTTTGCTTGCACATATAACAAACATTAGTGCTCTGGCATCTTCGAAATTCGTGGGAGGTTGCCAAACAATTCGTACAAATTTTGTTCCTTTTGGCAACATTTATCCTTTCGCTCACTGACATCCTGAGAAACTTGGAGCACAATCGAATGGGATGATTATCCGAACACAGTGTGCATTTTTTCGGGGGTATATTAGGAGTGACCGTTGTCCCAAAACTCTTAAACTTTCGATTCTCCTGAGGAGAATTTCGGGTACGATTATTCACTTGATTCGGATTGTGACTGCCAATTATATCAGAAACAGACTCTAAGGTCCGATACCTCGCAGTCAAAAACTCGTCCATGCTGCTCCATTTGGGCAAGCATGAGTTAGGGCCCTGGGACTGTTCCCAAAGACCAAGAGTATTCTCAGTATTCTCAGAGTATTCTCCCAATTTCGCGTTTCAATCCCGAGCAAGGATAAATTAGTTATGCAATCATTGATCGTCCTCTGCAATCGCTTGATTGCAGGACCCGATTCTCTTTCAATAACAGAAAGATTGAATAAGGTTTTCAACTGGGAATTTACCAGTACTCGCTTGTTTTCGTACCGGTCTACCAGATTTTTCCACGCCATATCAAACCCATCGTTCGTCATAGGGCATGTTCGGATTATATCCCTAGCCTCTCCTTCCGTTTTTTTTAGAAGATAATACATTTTCTGTATATTACTGATATGGGGGTTAGTCCCGTAAAGGGCCGTGAACATGTCCCTGAAGGTTGGCCAGGACGCGTAATCCCCAGAAAATGTTTGGGTATCACACGGGGGAAGGTGTATGGGGATAGTACCACTAGGGTTCGCGGGTTTAGACTTGAAATTATCAACTAAACTATCGAGAAATGATACCAGTTCGAAATACAAAGTATATCCCGACGTGTACTTTGTCTTGATGTCTTTTGTCGACATCTTGGTATCCTCAGCATTCTCTAGAAGGTCTTCATAACTATCGCGGAAGACCTCCCACAAACGGACTAATTCCTGCCGATGGGTGTTCAAAGAATGAACGGAATGTCCCTCTTTCGGAATAGCCCGAACAAAGGTTTCAAAATCCGCTAGGCGGTTGAAATTTTTACTGAAATTTCTTAAATTCCGTTCCATTCTCGTATGAGTTAGGGAAAAGGGTTACAGACAACTTTCCGTAAAAAAGAAACCAAAGAAATCGCGGAACGTAATGTGAATTTCGCAATATTCCGACACGAAATGCAGGGTTACAATTACGAATCCGAATCAAGTAAAAAAAAAACTTCTCGTAAAAAAAAGAACCCAAAAAAATCGCGGTACGTAACGAAAATTTCGCAATATGTCGACACGAATGATTTAAGGAAACACAAAAAAACGAATAATAAAAATATCCAAAATCCGAAAAGGTTGAAATCGTTTAAAAATATTTCGGCATAAAACGTTCACGCGAAAATGTTCAAAATCATAAAAATATTTAAATATAAAAATAAATAAATAAATGAATTTATAAAAATATTCAAAACAATATGAAATAAAATTAAAGTAATAAAATTACTAAAATTTTCCAAAAAAATTATTAATAAATTTGGTTGAGTGTAAGAATATAACTTTAGTTCACTGCTGAATTGCCGAAAAAAAAAAACGCAAAAATAATGTCAATAACGAAGATTGACAACACACGCAGAAAGCAATAAACTGTTTACTTAAAAAAAGAAGTAAACAACCAACAACAATTTGTATACTTATTGCTGTTTACCTTAAAAAAGAAGTAAACAACCAACAACACTTTGTATACTTATTGCTTTCACCAACAACAAAACGCACTTTGCTGTAATCGCAACAACAATTCACTTGATATTACCGTATATTCAGCACTATTCTTACACTTTAATTTAATTTTTAATTATATTTTATTTCTCACTTTCGCACTTTTTTTTTTCAAAAATTCACAAACATACCTTTTACAAAATAGTATTTATAAATGGGGGGTTTTGTGGAGTGATGAATAATGGGGAAATTCCAAAAATTGTTGGCGAAAATCAAAAAAAATCTCCTTTATGTATTAGGCCAATATGGCTGTCTCTTCAAATCTGGAAAGAGATAGCTCAAATTAAAATATTTTATTTTGGTTTTATCTGGCTCGAAGTGGACCAAATGTTTCGGGGGAATTGGGGTAAAAAAGTCCAAAATAATATATTTTAATTTTGAGCCAAGAAATACACAAAATTGTATTAGAAAAAAATATATAAATGTTTCTAAATAAAAAACATTACCTTGTTGTTCGGGGGTTGATCGAGAGAATGATCAATTCCTTTTATTTTTCTTATCTTTTTCCTTTCTTCCTTACATTCCACATAACTTAAGCGTATTTACACTACTTAATACATTATACTTAAAATTAGGGTGACCAGCGTAAACAGTTTCTGTTGTAATCAAAATTTTGCAAAGTTTGTAGAGACGATGCTGTAACTATAAAAACTATAGCGAAACTGTTTGCTTGTATCTTATTCTAATATTTAGTCGATAGTTATCGAACCTAATCTTACTTATGAAGTTGTCTTCCGCTCGACAGCCCTCAATAAAAATTTCAACGTGGAGCCTCTGGATAGAGTAGAAATCTGTTGCGATAACGATTACGAATGCTTTCCATAATATCCCTAAAAAGCTTTTCACTTGTCGCACTGCCTTGGGGAGAATGAACATTACTCTCTCAGTGCACTTTCCTATACTAAGGGAGAGTCCCTAGATTCTGCGAAAATTGTCTCACTTGAATCTCCTTATCGGCAAAAAGAACCTCACACATAGTCTGCCTTGGGGAATCTGTGAAAGTGTACACTGATTGCTTTAAAATTGGGAATAAGACGGACTGCAGAATTTTTTCGTCGGAGCCTTATCTTAGAATATATTTCCGGCTGAGGTAATGGCCATAAATCATACTACGAAACTGATCCTGAGTAAAGATTTTCCAACTCTAACCATTTTTATCCCCTTTCAAGTCTAAACTAGTTGACGTATGTATGTTACAGTTCCTTTGAATGACTCCCGCGTCAGTTTTTTGTCAGTCTAACATAAGTCTCTGCTCATAACGATATCCCGCGTAATTGTGAACTTGATGAACTTAATATTCGATGAACGAATACCTATCCAAACGTAATACTGATGTGCGTTGTACCTCTGTTAGGGTGTCTAGTAAGAAATTGTTTTTATTGGTTGCAGACAAATCCTGGGCTAAGAAATAATCTTGATTTATTGACAGACATTGAATTCGTCAAGCGTCTTTAATTTGGCCGTAAGAATATCCCTGTAACTGTATATATTCTATGCATAACGTGTAGATATGCAGAGAGACTACGCCTGACCTCCGTAGAGTTTGTAAAACGCAAGAGAGTATTCTCCACTTTCTTTGCCAATCATCGATTGTTCTTCCCTCGTGTGGCTCTCTCTTTTTTGACAGTATAACAGAGCTATCGTTATTAAATATTGGAGCCATCACTAACTTCATTATAGGGATGCTTCAACAGCGAAGCTCTCATTCTAATTATCAAGACCGTTTAAGGAGTCAGTTTTCTGTTAATTCTGAGGCATTAGTTCATATGATAGAACAGTAAGCAGTGAAGTGAAATGGGGTTTAAGTGCCACTTCCTCCTATCCTATCCATCTTAGGTAGAAGGAAATGTTAAGTAAATTTAATATTTAAGAAACGATTTTCTTCTCTTTACTTTTCTTTTATAATCCGTATGACAAAATTTTAAACTCATTTCTGTTTAATTGCTGCCATTGTTGGTTAACCCGTTAGATTATTTTCCATTTACTTGTGGTTTATTTCACTTAAACTAACATTTCACTTTGAGTGTATTATTTAAATATTTTTAGACTCAATGACATTGTATGCGTGTATGTATTACACCATATCTAAATGAATATGTAGATGGGTATGCTTTTGCTGGTCTTTTGTCAACCGAAATAAACAGAAAAATGGTGGAGAAAACATCGTATAAAAATCTAATGAATCACAATATAAAATTCTAACAACAATAAAAGGGGTTTTGCTGCGATTCTTTTCCTTTTTTTCTGATTTTTGTTACCAGTTTTGTATTCATACTTTAAATTATTTTCATTCATTTGTGTTTTATATATGTACTCAAGTGTATATTATTTTTTCATTTGGAAAATTTTTTCCCCCCAATAGCCAAATGTATCACTAGGCGCCATTTATTTAAATTATTAGATTAAAAACAAAACCTATTTTATAAACTGTAAAGCAAAAGCAAATCTATGCTTTGTGGGATCATTGTGTTGCGTCCACATTTAAATTATTCTGAAAAATAATGTCGAGTCATTTTTCAAAATGTGAAACCCAGAAAAGAAATCATAAATAGAAAGCAATGTAAATAAATAAGTTCATTATTAATGTTTATTTAAATTTATGTAAATAAGTGCAAAAAATGCAGTGCGTCGAAATGATAAACATAATATAACGGTACACCTCTAAGAGAAAAATTGCCTTCCTATTCACTATTTGAACGTAGATTTTTTTAAATAAGTTGGCCATACATAACATTCTATAGTTTGGATGAATTGAGTATATATTGGGGTGACCTTATCATTTTGACGCGCACCTTATCATAACACTGCCATTGAAGTGTGTAAAATTTTCTTGAATAATGAAACTAATTGCCTTAAATGGTTTCGTATATGTCGCCATTAATTTGGTCTTTCTCTTTTAGATCCGGAAATACAAAAATACCCATCATTTAACTGAAAACATCGCCATAGTAAGAGAAAAAATTTGAAAAGAACTAAATTTTAAGCCTGCATAATTCACAGAAACAGATGTTTTTTGCCTCATTGTGTCTTAACTAATTACCTCTTAAACCTTACGATGTTCTTAAGACCCTAAAAAATACAAGGCGATATTGAACTTACTGAAGCCACCGTAGTCTAGTACGTAGTGTGTTGGTTTATTGGACGCAAGGCCACGGTTCAAGCCTCAGGTCAGACATCAAAATGAAAATATCTAAAAAATATTTTTTCGGTAACTGCCTTTCAGCCGATTTCTGGCAAAAACTCTGAAAGTAAATAAAAAATTGCCATGAAATGTTTCTCAAAAAAATCTGTCATTCAGAGTTAAGTTTAAACTGTTGGTTCCGCCACTCATGTATAAAATTAACACACACAACATAAGTGGCGTGAGAAACTAGGACGTTGTACAATGGGTCTATTCGACCTCCGGGTACTGTACTTGTCTTAATTGACAAGTACACGTCCTCTAATTTAAGCTAGACAAACTTAGAAAGCTTGAGTTAACTAACTTACATAAAAATGGACATAAAAATGGCGTTACATTAAATAATTTCCATCTGGATAAACCAGCAGCAGCCTTTTTTAAAAAAAAGAAAGGAAATCTAACATAATATATGACAGTCAAAGCATAAATTTAAAGAAGAAAAATGGCTATGTTAACACAATACAAAACAATAATCCACTCTGTAGTATATTCAATTATAATATAATACGATATATATATATATATATATATATATATATATTTTAAATTATAAAATAAAACCACCAAAGAACAATTATTTTAATATTGTGGGCAATAAATAATTTAAAAATATTTCAACACATCCTTTTTGTGGCTGCTAAAAAACACACACAATAGCCCCAATAGAGAATTCAAAATGAATTTTTTTTTTTTTTGTTTTTTGGTATCCGGGTCATGTTTAACAAAACTTGTATATTTTTTTGCACCGGGCGATTTAAAAATTGAATATAAGAACGAAAGATTTGCTTTTCTACAATAAAACCTGCAAACATATTCCCATGTTTTTTATGAAAATTTTTTGAAAAGTTAATTAAAGAGAGGAGAATATTTGAATTAAAACTTAACCAGCATTTTGTATATCCAAACTCATGCAATAGTATATCATTTTCATTAAAAAATGTAATCAGAAAAAAAATTACTTTTGAAGAGTTTCCCTGAATATCTCTATCGCAATGGAAAATATTGTTACGAAAATGGAAATGGTATAACATCGTTTAACATTAAAATTATAAACAAAAGCTACAAAAACAAAAACCATATACCAATAACAGCAGTGTGAAAGAAAAGGGGATAGACAAGTAAGCAAGAAGGCAACAACAAACAACGTAAACAAAATACATAAACAACAATGAAATAACGATAGAAATCTCGAGAAGGCGAAGCTACTAACATTCGACTTCAAGAACATTCATCAAACTGTTTACGTGGGCATATAAAAAGGCAAGACAAAGCAGGCAACCAGTAATAAGAATTCAGTCAGCCTTGTGTGAAGACGAGTTGCGTGGGAAGAGAATAATCGTGGTTTGAAGATAACGGAGATCTTCAGATCGATCGAACAATTGCTGTTGTTTCCGCAAAGGGTATAAGCAAAGAAGAATAACGAACAAAACAATTATTGTTGTATACATCAAGTTGTAAACAGTGGCGCAGAAAATTGTACGAACAATAAAACATGTAATTGAAACTAAACACAAATTTATTTTTATTTTGTTTGCAATCATGAACTCATATTTTAAACGTAACAATATGTTTTAGCACGCAAATGTTTACCACAAAAATAAAAAATATTTACACACCAAACAATTTCAAAATTCAAACAGAATAGTTAATTACAGCACGTAGATGACTTTAGCCTTAAGACACCGAATGTGATTAGTACATTGTCACAAGAACTATTTCAGATCTCTTTTAGTAGGAAATATTCCTCGTGAATAGATGACAATGATAGTTCTAAGCGAAGTAAAATTATTCACAATCAGTGCACATATTATTGCAGCCTAGTATTAACAACATAGAACGAGGCCGCCGGCGGTTTCTGTTAAAGCAATCTAGTTTATGTATCTCTTAGATTTCAAGCAGATTTCAAACTGCATAATTGCGCCGAAATTCAATTTCGGTTTTTATACTAAAACAGTCGTAGAATACTCTGCTCTTGCGGTACCTTTTATTTCCATCAATTCAGTTGCTTTGTTAATTATTTTTATACTAACTAGACCTCTATGTGAGTGAGAATGAAACCAGTAACAAAACCTATGTAGAAATTATTATGGCTATCAGAAGAATCTGCAAAAATACCAAGGACTACCAGTTCATAATAATATTCAAAAAAATCCTGGTTTCTAATCCAGACAAACTATAACAAACAAAATACGTCCTGGTTCCTTAAGAGACATAAACAACCCAAAGCCGTAGATTGTATATCTGAAACGTTCAACAGTAGGCTTACATGAGATGTAAAAGAAGTATGTACGTATGTAAATGCAGAGTGAAGCAAATAGTAGTAGGATTCTACGGCATTCGAAAAGAAGTCATGGAAATATCGTTAGCGAAGTAGCTACAAAAACTATGAAATTTGAAGAAAACAACAATTGACGGAGCATAATTTCACACAATTCGGGAAAAAATAGATGCAGATCGAAGATGTTTCAGTGACAGTGCGTTGCAAGATATTGTTACGAAAACGGAAACGGTGTAATATCGTTTAGCACTAAAATGAGCAAAAGCTACACGAACAAATACAACGAACTTGTTAGAAATAAACCAACAACATCAGTATGAACAAAATACACAAAAACAATGAAGTCACGACAGAGATCTAGAGAAGGCGTACACACTAACATTCGACTTCAAGAACCTTCATCAGACTATTGACGCGAGTATATAAAAAGGCAAGACAAAGCAGGCAACGCACAGTGGACCAAATGCCCAATCTAGCGCGAAATTGGTCGAGAAATTTTATGTTTTAAAATTAAAATTGTTGTCGCTTTTACACTTGTCATGTTTCCAGTGATCTTAACGGTAATTATTATTTTTTGTTTACTACCAAATTAACAACGCTGTATGCTTTCAAACATAAGCAATAATTTGAAATAAAAACTTATCCAAATTCCGACGAGATGTGTTGATAGTTTCAAGTCTTTTTTCTTATAATTGTGAAGAAAAGGTAATTAATAAATAAATTTATTATTTTTTAACTCTAAGGTATGCTTAAATAACGGTATATATATAGTATGTTTGTGTCATGGTTCGCCAGAAAATTGCGATCAAACGTAAGCCTCTTTTGAAGATATTTTTGAAGAAATTTTGAATTTTATTAAAGTTTTTAATTACTACTCCCGCTTACTTCTGTCGATATTTTATATATATTCGAAAGGATAGATCCTAAGCTTTAAAATAATAGAAAAATTGGCTGCCACCTTTTGCCCCTTTCTTTGTTATTAGTCGAAATGTCTATATTAAGACGCGAATTATTTAATATTTGGGTAAACAGTCATGACAATAAAAATAAATGTGATACCCTTATTGAATATGTAATGGAAAAAATCGGGTTAAGCAAGTAACACAAAAGTGTTGATTATGATAAGGCGAAGCAAGTTCTATATAAATTTGTCCATGATCTTTCCGAGAAATGGAAAAGTGTGAATAGAACTAGGCAAAAATTCGAATCTAAATATGTAAACTGGTTAAATAGTGACATAGTTTTACTAACTAATTCTGAAGTTCCTGAAACATCTGGACCGAAAAAGGATTATTCTAAAAAAGTAAGAGGGCGCAACTTTTAGATGTTTTTCCTCTTGCTAATTCTAAATCGTGTGATGAATTGGTTCTTGCAGCAAAAGTCGGTTTATATAAATCTGGAAAAAGAGATGCTGCAAAAATGTTGCAAGAATTGGCTGCCTCTCCAACGACAGAAAACAAAATAAAAAAACAAATTTTTTTAGCTCATCAGCTCGAAGAAATGAAAAGTATTTTATTTTTATTATGTTTTTATATGTATTTTTTCCAAATAAATCCTTTTTTAAACTAAATGAAATGTTAATTTTTTTATTTAAATAAATGTACTTTGTCAAAGAGGTAAAATAATAAGTTAAAAAATATGAAATTTGAACCTCGATAAAATCTTAACCGTAATGAATTTGGAAATTTTGGAGAACTTTAAATTTTGTATTTATACAAAGAATGTGTGTACCAAATTTCATAAATATCCATCAATGGTTCATTTTTTTGTTCAAGATTGTTTGTTTTATCCACATTTCATTTTAATTAGTGCCACGCCCCTTTAAATGTCAACCACATTTCAAAGCTCACATCATGTTCTAGTCCAATTCCAAATTTCAGATTTCTAAGTGCTTTTAAAGTCGAATTAAACTCTCTTGCGCGCTAGATTGGGCATTTGGTCCATTGTGCAACGATTGGTAGGAAGAATTCAGTCAGTCTTGCGTTGCGAGTGAAGAAAACAGTTGTGGTTTGAAGATCGCCGTTGTAAAGATCTACCGAATAATTGTTGATGCTTACGCGAACAGAAGGGTAAAGAAAAATAAAGAACTAAGCAAATCTGATTGTTGAAGTGATCAGACGTGTCTGTGTTTGAGCTCCTGCAAAATTTTTGTGAAGTGCCAGTATCCGTGTTTTTGAAATTTTGATATAAACAGTTTATCTATTTTATATATTTTCTATGCTTACATTTAAATCTCAACATAAAAATAAATCAATTCTACAGTGCACAATAACAATTTGAAATTTATCAAATTGAAAAAAGAACGCATAGCAACAGAATATAGAATATTCTGCAATATTCAAAATTTACAAAAACTAATATACAACGGACAATATTATTCTTATTTTTGATGACTCATCTACAAAATCAGACAACTGCAATTAAAACAACAACAAACTTACTCAGTATTTTTAATCCTATTAATCCTAACACCTACATAACAACATTAAAAAAAGATTAAAGATTAATTCTATATACTAAACAAAACATAAACAATATATAAAACAATTGAAACAACAATTTTGTGTAAAAACAGTTCGCGCCAATGTGATAATATTTAATAAAACAGAAATACAAAACGATAACAATAAACAAAACAGAATTTCAAAAGGACAACAATAAATTCAAAACAATAACAATCAATTCACAGTCAGCTGATTTCTCCCAACAAAAAAACATACAAATAAACAAACAATAAAAATTTAAAACAAAACAATACGAAACATATGCAAATTGAATATAAAGAAAAGAAAAGAAATTGAAATAAAGATCAAAACAAAACAAAATCAAATACACAAACAATAACTAAGATCGGAACAGTTTAAACCGTTTTTTTACACCAATTGAACATAGAAACAATAACTACAGCTGAATAATAGAGTTGCCATCTACTTCATACTTATTCTACACTGAGCGAAACATTAAATAATTAATTTTGAAAATGGCTTGCTTAGTAAAAAATTGTAATATAAAAAACGATGATGAAAGAATGATTGTTTGTTGGCTGTGTCACGAATGTTGTCATTTTAAATGTAGTGGTCTTTCAGGACTCGTTGCTGAAGCCGTTTCTAAAAATAAAGGTCTGCATTGGTGTTGCGAAAATTGTAGAAAAATCGGAGTAAATTATTACCGTTTTTTTCAAGAGACTAAAAACAAATTCACCGAACTTCAAAAAGAGGCAATTAAATTAAATGACCGCATTTCGGCATATGGAAAATTATTTGATGATTTTAAATCTTTGGATAATTTAAAATCTCCCCCACAGTCCTCTCCAAAACGTCGTAAGTCGGCAAGAAATATGAATAAAGATAAACGTGACGACCAAGAAAATGTTTCTGCGCCCCCATGTAATTCTGCATCCGATGGTAATGTTCAATTCTCCAATATTACTGAATTGAATAGTAATAATTTATATCGTGAATCCGATTGCATTGTTCCTTCTTCCAATATTACTGAATTAAATAGTACTAATTTATATCCTAATGTAATCAATCCTCCACAATCTATAAATATTAATCCTCCCGGATCCATAAATAGTGATTCCAGGTATATTCCTCTACGAGCAGTTCCTCCAAAAAAGACAATTTTCGTTTCGCGCTTACATTACGATACAACATCGGAATCTGTTGATTTTTACATAAGAAATGCTATTGGTAGTGATGCGGATATATCAATACAGAAATTTAATTTTTCTCAACCTAGATCTATCTCATCATTTAAAATTACTATTTCTACGGATATTTTTGAGACTCTAATTAATCCGAATTTCTGGCCAACAAATACTCTAGTTCGGGAATATATCTATAAAGCTAGACCCCAAAGTATTGCCGTACTTCCACAACGTGAATCGTTTGTTCCAAAAAACTAACTGATGATTTTATGTCCATCGCTTATCAAAATGTTCGTGGCTTGAGAACAAAACTTACTACATTATACACGAATAGTTTTAACATCGATCAGCAAATATTAGTATTTACGGAGACGTGGTTAAATGATAATTTTTTGAATACTGAAATACTTTGTAACAAATTTAACATCTTTCGTCGTGATCGTGGCAATGAAACTACAGGAGGAGGTGTCCTTATTGCTATTTCATGTAATTTACCATCTGAGCTTTTAGTAACTGATACACCTCACGATATTGAATTTATAGCTGTTTCTATAAAAATGAATGGTCATCGTATTTTTATTACCTGTTCATATATTCCGCCATCTTCTCCACAAGCTGTATACATAAAACATGCAGAAGCTATAAGTACTGTTGCTCATTCTTCAAAAGACGGTGATTTTATTTTTGTCCTCGGTGATTTTAATCTACCTTCAATTCAATGGAAATACTTACCAGACGATGGTTATTTCATTCAAATGAAGCAGAATTCAAATTTCGACGAATTTTTTAATATTTTGTATGATTTGGGTCTGTTCCAAATTAATGGCATTCCAAACATTAATTTCAAAATATTGGATTTAATATTCGTAAATGAGGTGACTAATAGCTTTATTAAACGCTCGTTCCCTATTACCAGTCCAGAAGATTGTTATCATCCAACGCTCGTATTAAAAACATCCATTCCACTTAATTTATCGATGCCTTCGTGTAGCAAAAATGAGAAAGTTTTTTCATTTAAGCACACCAACTATAATATGTTAAATGAACTCCTAATCAATACGGATTGGCACTCCTTTTTTTCATGCTATACTAATGTTGATGATATGTCTAAAGCCTTTTACTCTAAGGTTAATACCTTTTTGAATTTATGTGTTCCAAAGCAAATATCTAGACAATTATCCGGTCCTCCATGGAATAATAAACAACTGGCTCGTGTAAAAAATAAGAAGAATAAATACTATAAAAAGTTTAAACAATCTGGTTGTTATATGGATTATATAAGATATTCTGTTACCCGGGCGGAATACACAATACTTAATAAATCATGTTACGATAAATATGTAAATACAATGAAATACAACTTTAAGCGTAATCCAAAATCGTTTTTTAAATTTGTGAACTCAAAGAAAAAAGTAACTGGTTTTCCATCTTCTATGAGATTTCAGCAGATTGAATCTAGTGATGACAGCATTATAAGCAATTTATTTGCCAGCTTCTTTTCCACAACTTATTCGGATGCAACTTATAATGATTCCACTGATTATCACATTAAAATAAATACAAATTCCACAGTATCAATAAATTTAATCAACGTTCCTACTATTTCTATGGAATTGAGAAAACTAAAATTCTCCTATAACTTTGGACCTGATAACATTCCTAGTAGCATCTTAATTAATTGTGCCGACTCTATAGCTGTTCCACTATCATACTTATTTAATAAATCGATTATATGTGGTTATTTTCCTAATGTTTGGAAGGATTCATTCATTATTCCTTTGTTCAAATCAGGAAATAGATCCGATGTTACAAATTATCGTGGTATTGCAAAACTGAGCATAATTCCAAAACTGTTTGAAAAAATGGTTACAGATGATTTATGTTATCAAGTTTCTAACTTGATATCTCCTTATCAGCACGGTTTTAGGAAAAAGTGTTCTACTACAACAAACCTGCTTCATCTCTCAACAGTTGTGTATCAAGGATTTTTTCATCAGCAACAAACAGACGTTATCTATACGGATTTCAGCAAGGCCTTCGATAAAGTCAATCATGTACTTTTGAGGAAGAAACTTTATTTATTGGGATTTTCCGATCTTAGTCTAAAATGGATTTACTCGTATTTAACTAACAGAAAACAAACCGTACTTTTTAAAAACTGCTGCTCCAGAAGTATTGATGTCCTTTCTGGGGTACCTCAGGGTAGCCATCTTGGACCGCTTCTGTTTTCATTGTTTATTAACGACTTACCTGAAACGATTCACTATTCCAATATCCTAATGTACGCTGATGACGTAAAAATTTTCTTAAGTTATCGCCAAAGTTCCGATCAGAAACTTCTTCAAAATGACCTAAATTCGTTTCATTTATGGTGTAATTTAAATCTAATGCAGCTTAATCTCAAAAAATGTAAATACATGAGATTTGTAAGAAAGAATCCGATTCCTGCAAACTATGCTTTTGATGGATACGAGCTTGAGCTTGTAGATAACTTCCTGGATCTAGGAGTTCTACTTGATCCCAAACTAAATTTTATCCCGCACATAACTATGACTGTAAATAAAGCTAGAAGCGTTCTTGGTTTTATAAAACGGTGGGCAAAAGAATTTAACGATCCTTATGTTACTAAATCGCTCTACACATCTCTTGTAAGGCCTATACTCGAATATGGTTCCATACTATGGGATCCTCTATATAAAAAATATTCCGACGTCATCGAATCTGTACAAAAGCAATTTCTGATGTTTTGTCTCCGAGGACTGAATTTTAATCCTACAAGTTTACCTTCTTATTCTGCCAGACTAGCTTTAATTAAACTTCCGACACTTAAAAGCCGCAGAACTATGTTAAATATCTCATTCATATTCAATGTAATTACTGGTGATATAGGCTCCAGTTTTTTAATCCATAATATCACGTTTAATGTTCCTCAACGTCCGTCACGTCATTTTTCCCCATTATCAATACAATTTTTTAGATCCAACTACGCTGGTGCTGATCCAATAAGGAGAATGTGTAAAGAATTTAATAAATTGTATATGCTAATAGATTTTTCGTCATCAAATAATGTTATAAAAAATAATGTAATTATATATTTAAATTCATAGTTTTTAAAATTGATATAAATTTAAATTTACAATTGTAACTTTAATAAATTGCCTGAAAGGAATATTTCCATAGGCAAATAAAATAAATAAATAAATAAAAAAAAAAAAAATTATTGTTGGATTCATCAAGTTGTGAACAGTGCCATATAAAATAGTGCTAACAATAAAGAATTTTAATAAAACTAAACACCAAATTATTTTTTATTTTGTTTGCAATCAACGAATTCATATTTTAAACGTTTGTAAAAAGGTAAAAACGTAAGAATATGATTCGGCTTTCTGCGAAATATTAGATGTATCTGCAAAAATCCTTTTACAATAACCAGAACTGATCATGTAAACTATGCTTTCCATAGATTATTGATTATAATAGCAAGATATTTAAAATAAAACCAAAATTTTTAAACAACATAATGTGTAGTAATCTTGAAGTCAAAACATACTTTCAACGAAGATAGTGTCAATGGCATATTGAATACAAACATTTTCTAATATTGCGATCACAGGATATTGATTTCAGAGTACATATTAATATAATAATAGAGATGGTATGTATTTTTGTGTGACTTCTCTGGATTCGACACTGTTAAAGGATAAGAAAGAAAAAAAATTTACGGAGCAGGGAGTTACACAAATATCGAAATACAAGACCAACACTACATAGCAAGATCGCAAAGATGACAGGCATAAAATATGAGAATCTAAATAAATTTAGTCAGTCGTGAGCCAGTATTGGAAAGTAATGACAATTAAAACGTTAAGCACAGTGGTATTTACTTTGAAAGTTTGATCTTTGATTTACATAATGAGGGATTTATTTTAATAAAGAAATAAACAACGATTGAAAGCAAGCATTTCGGAAAAAAATTAAATCTTTGCACTCGGCACCGTTTCCTACGTTACCTACCAGAACTCGACTTGATTATATAATAATCGATTTTAATTATATAATACAAGGCTTTGAAAATAGCTAATGGTAAATTACGAAAATAATGAAGTGAGAAACTAGGTCGTAATCTTGACTAAAGGGTTGTAATGACCAATTATGTATGTATGTATGTAAATTACGAAAACACAACACTGTCTTATTACTGCAGAGATCTTTTCTATTCGACACATCAATACGAACTGAGAACTTGTACATTTCACCTTTCGGTTATCGGATTTCTTTATTATCGTATCAAGTTTCCCACTTCATGGAGCCATACTCTCGTAGATATGTACGCCTAATCCACTATATTTACAATATGCTGATCTGATCAGAGAAGTGTACAGTACGTCGTGAACGCACTTCGCACGTTCTTTTTCGATGCGTAAAACGGTTGGTTTTTTATCATGCATCTTGTTAATTTGATCATATTTCGATCAGTTTTCTTGTGCCATTTTAACAGAAAACTACAGGAGAACACGTGTTTTTTAAAAAATTGCGGTGGAATTATTTCATTATCCGTAATCGCCAACAAACTATCAAGTCTAGCAAAGGGTTAAAATTAAGATCGTAACAAATACTTTCCTTCAGATTTTTAGATATCTACTTGTGCTATTTGATGAAAGTACGAGCTCTTAATACATCGGATAGAATTGAAAATTTGCATTGTAGTCAACAAAACATACGAAAACTTTGGCCTGTAAACTGCTTCATTTCTAAACCACTGGATTAGAGTTCTCATGATCTCTTTAAAACTAAACTAAGAGTCATTAATTTTCTTTTCACATTCTCCATATATTGTGGGGTAAAATATCCTGAAGAATATTTTGAACACATAACTCATTAGGACAAGAAGTACTTAGGATACTTCACAAATGATTTTTCTAATCTTGTGGTACTTTTCTTCTTGTCAAAAGTGAAGTTAAAAAATTCTTTTAAATGTGGAATGCAATCGTTATCAATTATTTTTTGTTTTTAATTAAAAAAAAAATGTTCTTGTCAGACACTGCATTACTCAATGTGGAGTGGGGAAAGAAAATCAACTTCAAAAAGGAACGATATTTTGCGAAAACTTAAAATTATTTTTCTTCTTCCGTTTTGAGCAATAAAATTTAATTTTTGTAAGAGTGCCAAATTCAAAAAGAGAAACTTTATCAAAATTTAATTATATTCTGTACTATGTGATGGTGATGATTTCAATTTTCAATTTTCTTTTAAATTTCCAAAAAGATAAAAAAGTAACTTTGCAAGCCAAAAAGAAATCAAATTAAAAACAAAAGGGAAAATTTTATCGCTGAGTAGTGCAAAATAATATATAAGGAAAACTATAATAAAATCAAAAGTTTAAAGGAAAATTAAGCGATAAACTTGTATTTGTACTTGTATTTGCCAACAAGTTAATGAATCGTGAAAACTTTATTTTGCTTTTCGCCAAACAAACTAAATGGGAAGGTACGAAAGTTTTTCAGTTTAAAGCCTAAAATCAATGCCAAAAAGTAAAGGTACTTGAATTATATTTGTATTTATTTTTTTATTTAATTTAAGTAAGTGGATGAAATTATTACTGACAACAAAAATAAAAAAATATTTCCAATGATTAGATTAGTCAGAAATGATACGCTTAACATGGTACGATGACTTTTGAGAGTATGTATGTAGTTTTCTTAATGCAAGTCAGAAAGCGTACGAACAAAATAATAAAAATTGTTTCTGCACAGATTCAGTTTGATTGCTATGCGTTTTGCGATAAGAATCCCACACTATCGATCGGTACTCAAGAATAGGACGACCTAATGAGAGAAACAGCTTTTTGGTAACATATGGATCAGGAAACTCTTTTGATTACCGCTTACCCAGTACACATCTAGCCTTATTCACACATCGTAATGTGATCGTTAAAGTTTAATTTTCCATCCAATGACATGCCATGGCTAATGAATGATTCAATCAAATCCGATTGATGACTATCAAATTAATAATTAACTTCAATAAAATTTAGTTCTTGAAAATCTCATACAATTTTTAATATTCAATTCCATCATGTTATATTTACACCATAAACGGAAATTATTGAGATCACTTTGAAGATTTACATGGTCAATGAAGTTATTAAAACCAATTTGTTAAAATATCAGATAAAATGAATAACATTAGGAAGATCACTAATAAAAAGTGATAAATGAAGTGGTCCAAGAGGGTCAAGAGAGCACCAGAGGCGACGTAAATGTATTTAGATAAGCTATCATTCACTCGTAGTCTTGTAGGAAATGTGTTGGTTTATTAGACGTAAGGTCACGGTTCAAACCCCAGGTCAGACATCAAAACGAAAATATGAAAAAAAATTATTTCTTCGGCCACTTCCTCTCAGCAGATTTCTGGCAAAAACTCTGAAAGCAAATAAAATTTCCATGAAAAGTTTCTCAAAAGTTCTGTCGTTCGGAGTCGACTTTAAACTGTAGGTCCCGCCACTAATGTATAAAATTAACACACACAACATGAGTGGTGTGAGAACCTAGGTCGAAATCCTGACTGAAGTGTTGTAATGGCCAATTATGTTTTATATTATATACGTATGTATCATTCAATCTGCTTCCCTTGAGTAAACGCAGTATTAAACATGGATGTTAATTGAAGAACATTAGCCATAGTTGAGCAGCTCTTTTTAAAACCATATTGACGGGATGATAGTAAGGATATGAGTTTGATGTCAACGTTGTACTCATAATCATTGCAACCTGTACTAATAAATCAATGTTGTAGTGAGTACGAATTAATCAAGTAGTTGAATTTCAATATTTTTGACTCACTCATACTCAAAATTTCATGAGTACTTATGACTAGCGAAAAAACGATTGCTGATCTCTGACCTAAGCCATCAAATCGGCTAGTTATGCGCTCATCGTTAAGAAGTATCAACAATATTTTCTATATAAAGTCTAAACAACCTCCTTCTTCCAGTGTATTTCTCTGCGGTGAGTATAGTTTCATCACTAAAATATTACGTTCTCGAACTTACGAAGGTTGAACAATGACAGAAGAAGTGTTTCAAAATTTTAATGTTTTGTTAGCATACCGTGCACTCATTATTATTTACGTTTCAGATGTAGGAGGAATACTGACGTTACCTTTTTCATTGGCTTACTTTACTGTACTCATGGTGTCTTTACAGTTTTCCCTGTTGGATCATTGTTCTGTAATTGTCTATTCCGATTCCGCATATTTTCGCAGCCTGGCCTTCTATGCACTGTTAAGTAGATTACTTGAGACAATGTTGGTAAACCTTCTATAGCCCTGGACCGTCCTTTATCCCGCATCCATGGATACTATTTCCTAAATGTCATTTGATAATCAATTAAACTACTTAAATCCGTTTGTGTCGCGTTCATTTGAAGATCGTTTGAGCTTAATCGTCAAATCGTTACATAAAGGAAGTGATTTGCAAATTTATCTATTAATTTTCTTTTTTCAGCCGCTGTTTAACGAAATGTGTCCCTCACAGATTCATTCTATTTGGCACCTGATCTATGATTCTATTGTTAAGTTTTTACCTTTTTACCTGAGTTCGTTAATTGCAAACAAAATAAAAACAAATTGGTGTTTAGTTTCAATTCAACTCTTTATTGTTTGCACTACTTTTGTGTGCCACCGTTTACAACTTGACGATACAACAACAATTTCTTTATTCGGTATTCTTCTTTGCTTACAACGGAGATCTTCTCAACGGTGATCTTCAAACTACGACTGTTAATTTCACACGCAACGTGTCTTCATAAAAGACTGACTGAATTCTTACTACTCGTCTTGCCTTTTTATATGCTCACGTAAACAGATGAAGGTTCTTAAAGTAGAATGTTCGTGTCTTCGCCTTCTCAAGAGCTCTATCGCTACTTCATTGTTGTTTGTATATTTTGATTACTTTGTTTCTTGTTGCTTTCTTTCTTACTTGTCTGTCTCCTTTTCTTTCAAGCTGATGTTGTTGGCATATGCAAGCAAGTTCGTTGTATTTGTTTGTGCAGCTTTTTTTTTATCGTTTTAATGCTAAACGATGGTACACCGTTTCAATTTCCGTAACAATATTTTAGTTAAAGTTATGATACTGTTATCAACAGCATCAGAATAGATTCGTGAAGTCTTGTCCTATTGACTTTGGTTGAAATCGATGAACGATTTGACTTTAGGCTGAAACTTTAGTATACATACGGGTAACAAATTTCAAAAATTTTTTAACTAATCCGTTTTCGTTGAAAATCTCCTGTCCATGAAAAAAAAATTTCGTTCAAATGACCGCCACGGCTTCCCTGGGTGGATTGTACCGGAAATGTCCAATTTTGCAAAAATATAGCGCATAAATCAATATGAATTTGACCGATGGCATGAGTTGTAGATATATTTTATATTGAGAAGATAATTGCTGCCAGCAACTTTGCTGGATTCATGTTTTTTCTAACAAATATGATGTCAGAAAGCCAATGTATTTCGAGTGAGAAAATTTGAATGCGGGCTTGTTCTGAAGAGTTTCCTATCTTAATTTTAACTAACGTCGAGGTCTTTATGTAGGTACATATGTTCGAGTTCCTTCGCGCGAGTTAGTTACAACGATCCGACTCGGACAAGCTGATGGGTGTGTCTAGGCCAAAAAACTTAGTCATATCCCCTGTCAGATGGGTAGCCGGTGAGTACAAACTAAGTACTACCAATCCCTCAATCCCTCTTCCTTCTTTTCCCCATATCCTCTATTTTCCCGTCTTCCTCTCCAAAATCCAAAATCGTCTGTCCCACATTGGGCGGCTCCCTGGTCTGCGTATAACCCCGGTGAAGCTGCAGTTCTAAAACCTAGCAGTAGGTATAAAATGCAACAAGCAACGGACCTCAGTATCCAGCAAAAGAGTGTGCTAAAATTTCCAGAAACCAGATCGCTCTGGTGGCGGCCATAGGTCTAAGTTCCTGCCGTGCTACTGGGACCTCGGCTACCCAAATGTCAATCTCAGGTTTTGATAGTCAACGAGCTACTGTGGGGATCATCAAAGACAGAGCAGAACTGCCTCTATAGACTCTGAAATGTCATCGCAGGCGTCAGAGCTGGCGGAATTGACTCTCTAATCGACTGAAGAAGAGACATGCCTATCTCAGTAGGCGGTACCAGATTGCAGTCGGTTCCAAATACAATGCCGCCAGCGAACAACGAAGACGACGAGGCCGCCAGACGATGTGCCCCAAACCGCGAAAGGTGCGGCATCCGCAGCAAAGCCAAAGACGGCCAGCTCCAAAGGGGATCGACCACCAGCCTCAGCGGCAAGGGTTGTGAACCCAAGGACTGGTGGTTCGGAAGCTCGTGCTGCAGATGCTAAATTATTGACGTCGAGAAGCCAAACCGACACCGATCGAACGACTCCACTCAGGTGGCGAAGAACAATCATCTGAAACCATCAGCGAGCTTAAACTTGCCACCTGAACACCAAATGGCCATTATGTGAGTCAACATTCCGCTAACCTAACCTATGTTCGGGTATCTGGCGTACAAAAATGCAACTGTAATCATCCTTAAGTTCATCTCAGAAAGTTTTCTATGTTTGAAGCTTAGTTAGGTACCCATTAATGTATTCAATCCTCACTTCAAAATAATATTTTTAAATATTGTTTTGCAAAACATCATTATTTAAATCATAATTTGATATAAAGCACTTAAGAAGCTTTTCTTTATCACTGAGGTATAAAAGTAAAGTCTTCACACACATACATAATTGGTCATTACAACCCTTCAGTTAGGATTACGACCTAGTTTCTCACACCACTTATGTTGTGTATGTTAATTTTATACATGAGTGGTGGGACCTACAGTTTAAAGTCGACTCCGAACGACAGATTTTTTGAGAAACTTTTCATGGCAATTTTATTTACTATCAGAGTTTTTGCCAGAAATCTGCTGAGAGAAAGTCGCCGAAGAAATACTTTTTGTATTTGAAATGTTGAAGTTGTCAACGAACGGAAACGGAAGCAAACACAAAAATAAAACAAAAGGGAAATGAAAAGTAGAAAGAAAAGATGAAATCGATGTTTATTTAATATAGGGTCACGTATTTCACACTGTTTATGCACAGAAATTACATTTTAATTCAAAATGATTTCCTTGTACATAAATAGGTTATGCGTCTTCCACCGAAACTCCGAGGCATTGAGTATGTGTCTATAACGTGTGTATGGTGTACGACATTGAAGAATGTCGAATATTTTATATTTTTAAATGGAAATACACGCCATGATGGTCATAGACGCATACAAATGATCATTTAGCGCAACAATACGTAGACAACACGACAGACAGACTTTCGTACAACAGGCAGAGATGTTTGCGAGACATGAACATTGTCTGGAGGACTTGTGATGAATTCTAAATTAGTGCCTACAACTTCATATATTCAGAAGTCTTCACATTTATTATCGTTTTCTATAGTTGTGTATGTGTGTGTGTTATTGTTCTCTTTTTTTTTGTACGTGCAAAACTTGTTGATGTTGATGTAACTCTAAAGACTTCCACGAAGATTTATTAACACATTCTTGAAATTAAAATTACCTCGAATCTGAATCTGAATTACAAAAAAATTACAAAAAAAAAACAAAACAATATTTTAATCTTTAGAATGAGACGAAATACTTTCAGTTCCATCGTAATTGTTAATAAACTATTCGTAAATCCACTACATTATTGGTTAATATGTATCTCAAGCGGAGGAGTGATATTCAAGTGAAGTATTGCTTTGATTAGGATTTCAATCTTTTGTTTTTACAGAAACTTAATAAAGTTGTTGTAAAATTTCTGAAGTTGATTTAAAAATTAAGAACAACTTTTATTTTGCTCAAATATAATACACAAGGTTTCTTAAATTTAAAATCCTTTTTGAAAATACATACGAGTATGTATGCGAGTACTTTAACAATCAGTTTGAATTATAACTGGTAATTGCGAAATATTACTCGCATTCAAGCCTACATATGTGCCGTGATGTTTAAAATAATAAATACACCAATGTAACGCATAATGATTTGATGAAAATGTAGGGAAAATGAGAGCATTGCTGATAATTATCCTCAGTTTATGTATCGCAAAATTAAAATTTCATTGCAATTTTATAAAATTTTTGTTTTTATTTTAAAATATTTGTGAAATTAAATTTAAAATAGAAAAAAGAAATAATATAATAACACATTTGCATTAATTAAAATTCTAATATTATTTCCGAATGACTAATATTTTATAGAGACGACTACGGTGTTGTATAAAATTGGTAGAAATAGTTTAAGCACTGAAAGTAAAAGTTTCTCATAATATGTGGGACACATTCCTATTTTAATTTATTTGTTTATGTCAATAGTTAATTATATCGTTACTGATTAAATATATTGTTACGAAAATGGAAATGGTGTAACATCGTTTAACATTAAAATGATAAACAAAAGCTACAAAAACAAAAACAATGAACTTGTACAGTACGCAAGAAAAGGGGACAAGTAAAAAAAGAAGGCAACAACAAGCAATGAAAACAAAATGCACAAACAAAAATGAAACAACGATAGAGGTCGCGAGAAGGCGAAGCCACGAACATTCGACTTCAAGAACATTCATGAGACTGTTTAAGTGAACATCAGTGTTGCCAAGTTTTCCCTTTTTTCCACGTTTTTTGAGATGCGAAGTGTTTACATTAAATTCGTTTTCCAACAAAACAAGTTTTTTCGACAAAATGCAATTTTAATTTTTTTCCAATAAATTCAATAATAATAACACGAAATATTTAAATTTTTAAATAAAATATTGTGTATTTTATTAGTCCCGGGCAAAAGAAACAAGGAAACACCAACAGAGGGCATAGGACTCCGGTGTTTCCTTTAAAAACATTGGTACGTTTGTAGAAAACAATTGTTTTTTTTGTAAAAAAAGTTTTTTTTTTAGAAATAAAAAGTTTAAAAAAAGAATTACTGGCAACGCTGGTAGCCTCATAAAAAGGCAATACAAAGTAGTAAATAGTAAGTAAGAATTCAGTCAGTCTTGTGTGAAGAGAATAATCGTGGTTTGAAGATCTGCGTTGTTAAGATCTGCCGAACAATTAGTGTTTACGCCATAAGAGTGTAAAAGAGAATAACGAACAAAGCAAATTATTGTTGTATGCATCAACTTGTAAACAGTGGCACACAAAATTTTACGAACAATAAAGAATTTATCTAAAACTAAACACAAATTTGTTTTTAATTTACTTGCAATCTACGAACTCATATTTTAAACGTTTTTAAAAAGGTAAAAACGTAATAATATATACAAAACACAGAGTTTTATTTAAATACAGCAAACACAAAACGTTACTTAACAATTCAAATATAGAGTTAAGTTTTTTTATAATACTTCATTACTCTCAGAGAAGTCAATTACTTGGTTGCATTCATTAAAGGTTTTCCAGGCACGTCCAACAGAAAATTCAAAATTACTTGTTGGTGTCACGTGAACATTAAATTTCAGTTGGTTACACAGGAACTCTGAATCAACATCAGCTTGCATTAAAGCCAACATAGATCGACGATTTTTAATTGTTGACAATTTAATCAAGTCAATTGTACTATGTTACGGCGGTAAGGCATAGAAGTTCCCATCAAGACCACGTATACAGAAAATGAAGAATTGTTTTTGTACTGATTCAATACGTTTTAAATGAATTTCATAACATTTTTGTTAAATTACTATCATGAAATTCTTTTGACCAGCATTTTATGCATCCAAGTATGACATAAGCTTTATTTGATATCATTCATATATTATCACGAATGTGAAGTCTTTGATCCAACAGTATACCAAGGTCCAAAATAGTTGCAACTTTATCCAAAACAGCGTTGTCAATACAATAGAATGTATCAATCTTTGAGTGTCTAAAAAATGTCGTATGTTTACACTTTTTAATATTCAATTCAATTGCAACAAATTGAATTTGCACGACTTATAAAAACATTGGTTCTTGTTTTACTATGTTCCACAAATTCTCGATCGGATTTGCATATGAACATAGTGCAGATATTATGACTTAACACCACAGTAGGATAATTACCTTCAAACATCAATATTACCGTCTCCTTGATGTCTAGCAATTTAAACAACACCGGAATCTCTACAAGTTGTTAACCACTCTAGAATAAGGTTATAATTTCAATAACGGCAAATGTATTATCAGATTTTTTTAAGTAAAAATTAAGTGTCTACTTTTTTCACAGAGTGTATTTACATTTTAATTATAATTGAATAAAAATTCTAAAATAAAAAAAAATTAATAAAACGTCAATGAAATTAGTTTCTCTGATACATAAGCTGAGAATAAGTGCAGTTACTAATCAGCTATTTTTCACTCTACCTGCTCTTTCATCAAATCTCGAAGTATCACATTGGCGTCTTTATTATTTTTCACATCATTTTATATCTACTTTTTTGGTGAAATTTTCGAAAATGTTTCGAAGTAATTGCCTTCTCGTTCACGTCTTTAATGTCACAGTTTGCTAACTTTTTCTTTAACCACATGAAATGTACACAATAGATAATAACGCTAAAAAATTTTTTGGGTACAGTCTTTAATGCAGCTTATTATTTTAATTTTATATCAGTAAGTGGAAAGGTCTTCAGGTTAAATTTTTCCTGTAAGCAATGAATAAAAAATGTTTTTTTTAACAATAATTTTCAACTCTGATGCACTTTTAGTTTTACCCTCATGTCAGTATGATATTTACGATGGAATTTATTTTTTTTCGCTCTCAATATTTTATTTAAATTTAATTGTCAACTAAAATCAATATTACATAACATAATTGACCATTACAACCCTTTAGTCAGGATTACGACCTAGTTTCTCACACCACTTATGTTGTGTGTGTTAAATTTTTATACATGAGTGGTGGGACCTACAGTTTAAAGTCAACTCTGAATGACAGATTTTTAAGAAACTTTTCATGGCAATTTTATTTACTATCAGAGTTTTTGCCAGAAATCTGCTGAGAGGAAGTCGTTTTGATGTTTGATCTGGAGTTTGAACCGTCTAATAAGCCTACTAGACTACGGCGACTTCAAAATGAATATTATTTTACATAAAGTGTCAAAATAGGGTGCTATATAGGGTTGCCAGCCTGGCTGGACTTGGCTGGATTGTCCAGCTTTTTTGATGCTTGTCCAGTTTCAAGCTTAAATTTAATTTGTCCAGCTAAATAGAAATTTTTTTAGTACACCGCAATAACTTGGGCAATAATTTTCATGTTATCTTTGTCAAATCATTAGCTTATTACAAACGTTTTTTTTTTAAGTACAAACTAGTATAAACAAGATCAAACTAGACTGAATTGCTATTTTTTATTGTTTTGTTTATTCTTCGATTTTTTGTTTGTTTTTAGTATTTAATTTTAATTCTTACTTACATATGTATATGAAAATATTTATATGTCGGACTGAACCGAAAAAATTTAAGTTTAGTTAAAAATTTTTTAAAATGCAATGAATTTATTTAATTGTAATATTATTAAATAATAATAAATACATATGTTGATAACAATGGATATTTTAATAAAAATTATTTACACAAAACCAGAATTAACATTTTCTCAGTATTTTGTATGTCCAGCTTTTTTTGTTTTGTCCAGCTTTTTAAAACCCAATGTCCAGCTTTTTGCGAATCGGAATCTGGCAATCCTAGTGCTATACCATAGTAAAGGTTGTATTAATTATAAATTCCTACTGATAGCTGCACGTCCCTTAAATGAAAAAATACGAATACAATAAAAAAAATTAAAGATCTTCAACTAACTAAAGGGTCCGCCAAATTACTTTTTTTTAAATACTACTGAATATTTTCTCAAATTTCTTTTTTAATAATCCTTCCGGTTAATAATGGAAAATAATTTCATTCAAATGGCTGCCTCGGCTGGCCATGCAGTAGCCTACACGATCGGTCCAATTTTTAAGCACATTATCGATTGTGTGCACTGTATTTTACCAATGGCTTCTCGAATATTGTCCTTTAAAGCGTCAATTGTCTCTGGCTTGTCGGCGTAACACTTATCTTTGACGGCACCCCACAAATAATAGTCCAACGGTGTTAAATCGCAGCTCTGAGGTGGCCGAACGACATCAGCTCTGCGACTGATAATGCGATCTTCAAAAGCAGGGGGAAAAACATCGAGTGTAGCTTCGGCTGTGTGGCACGTAGCGCCGTCCTGTTGAAACCAAATGTTGCCAATATCCTCCTCTTCAATTTTTGTGAACAAAAATTCGTTCAACATGCCCCGATAACGATCGCCATTGACTGTAACGAACACTCCTTGCTCATTTTCGAAGAAAAATGGCCCAATTATGCCTCTGGACCAAAATCCGCACCAAACAGTGACTCGTTTTGGGTGCGTCGGCTTTTCAATGTATGCGTGCAGGTTTTCTGTGCCCAAAATGCGACATTTTTGCTTGTTTACATACCCGCCAAGATCAAAATGAGCTTCATCTGAAAAGATGATTTTTTTTTTGCCAAAATCGACATCTTCTGTAAGTCGATCGCAGGCCCACTTAGCGAAGCGAAAACGCATTGGATGGTCATTGATGTTGATGACGCTTCACGCACACTTTCTGCCACAGCAGCAATATTCTCGGGTGTACGCACTGCTTTTGGCTTTTCACGCTTTGGTTTATCGATGAGGATGCCAGTTTCTTTCACTTTTTTCACTAGATAACGAACATACGGAGCTGACGGTGCAAAATACTACAACGCGCTTCTCACGTTTTACTATCGCTCTAATCGTCGTAGCGAGAGAACTATAGGTGAATTCCAGTTCACCATTTTAGTAAATGATCGCAAGATTTGCGCGGAAACATCGCCGCTGATGTTGAGGAGTGGGGTCTTGGGCCTGCATCCGTACAATACAACTAACCAAGGAACTAAAGATAAACGTCCATAGATAACAAAGTGTGCTTGCTAAACGGGATGTTGTAGTAAACATCTGGCCCTAATTAATTCAATTAAAAAAAATTAACATATAATCGATGAATTTGAAATCACATTTATGTTAAAAAGATAATCTAAAAATCACAAGGAAATCATTTTTTTTTTGACTGTTAAAGAAAATTATCTTTTAATGATATTTTGAAAAAAAATTAACTTTATAATCGTCTTCTAGTTAACATCACCACCACCGTGACCTTATTTTCATTATTTTTCTCATTCTCTCTGAATTAAAATTAGTTTGCATATGCTCTGTCTTGTAATACACACCCGTACTATCTTATATCGAAAAATGTTATTTCACGTAATCTCTTGTCTGTCCAAAGCTCGTTGTTTATTTATAATGTGGTGCGAGTATTTAAATGTCTGAACAAATTAAGGACTTGCTTTGGTATATGATTACACGTATCAAGTCTGTTTAAAATAAAAAATTTTTTTCAAATATGTTTTCATGAGATGTTACACTGATGAACAAAAAACAATTTTTAAATAAATAAATAATTTGGATATATAAACTAATGCTGCCAGGTAAAAATAATATTAAAAATTAAATTAAAATTTCACGTAATGTTAGCGAAATCAAGCCTTTCATTTTTTTTTTTTTTGTAATCCAATACCAGAGTTGCTTGAACAAGTCATTTGCAGTAACTCAAGAGTGAAGTGGCTCAAGAATTAGAAACCTGCAAAACTCATCCGCTTAGGACATGCTGTGTAATCCAGTCTGTTGCGTATATTTTCACCAATATTATTGAAAAACTTAAAAAATGTTTAAATTTAATCAAAAGAATTCTGTGATTAATTATTTCAAATAACAATAGAATAATCAATTACAAACAAAAAGTTTATATTACCGTCATCGCTACTAGTCGCCGTAGTCTAGTAGGTAGTGTGTCGGCTTATTAGACGTGAGGCCTTGGTTCAAAGCCCAGGTCAGGCATTTTCAACTAAGAGGAATATGACAAAATACATATTTCTTCGGCGACTTCCTTTCAGCAGATTTCTGGCAAAAACTCTGAGAGCAAATAAAATTGCCATGAAAAGTTTTTCAAAAAATCTGTCGTTCCGAGTCGACTTTAAACTGTAGGTCCCGCCACTCATGTATAAATTAACGCACACAACATAAGTGATGTGAGAAATTAGGTCGTAACCCTGTTCAAAGGGTTGTAATGACCAATTATGTATGTACATAGGTATGTAACGTGATTTCAAAATCGAGTTTAATGCACAAAAATGTACGTCAAACATGGAGTATGAGAATTAGTTTTTTCAAGCATAATATTTTAAAATGTTTACTTTAAGAAATTAAAAGAAACTTATATTTCGTAAATTTAAACACAGATTTAAATTTTTAATCGGAGAATTGCATAATAATTTCATATCAATTTGAAATCGATTTGCAATCATAAGTTTTTTACTACTGCTTCCGCTTTTATATTCCTATTATTGTTCCTATTATTGCAGAAAGGCTTTTTTGCTTTTCTCTTTTTTATGGCTTAAGTACAAGTACGAGACCTAGTTTTACATCCATTTTAAGATGATTACTACTAACCTTCTATATAAAAACAAAACGAAATAAATCAAATGAAATCCGCCAAGAAAAATGTCTCATAACAACAGTCATAAATCAATGAATGTTTTCCGAAAACGAAAGACAAAACGATAAAGTAGAGGTAGTAGAGGTAGTAGCAATAGAAGAAAAATTGCAAATAATGCCAACGATTCATATAAAACTAAGAAAGGAAATTCTCGACTTCTTTTGGAAGAAAGCACGAGGACACAGGTTCTTAGCTACTACTGTTCTGCGTGTTATCATTGGTTTATGAATAGCATTCGACAATATCTGGTGGCATCCTTTTTTATTTCATTTATCCGAATATTAACGCAGTAAAGTTATATTGCCACACATTATGTATAGAAAAGATTTTATGGACAGCACTTTTCCTTAACCATATGAGCCACGGAATTGACAAAAATTTGATTTCATTAGATATCCATGGTCTTAATGGAATGGCGTTAAGATTTGCGAAAAGTGTGATATATTTGGAAGTTATAGTCGTCTCTAGTGTTATGGACAATAAATATTCAGAAGATGATTAGAAACGATTGGACATTATGTCACCTTGAGGCATCTTTTCGTTCCTGACTTTTTCAGTTTTTTTCTTTGTTTCTCAATGTACCAATTTTTGTTTTTATATCGTTTTTTTTTTCTGATTATGTCCAATATACAATGCCATCTAAATGATCGAATCTGGATTGTTCATAACAGTACATTTGACTCAATTGTGAACAATTGTTTTATACATTTCGATTGGTACCCTGGTGAAAACTTAAGGAACGTTGGTTCCGAAATGCTTTAACGTTAAGAAATTTTCCTTGTAGACACTGCCTTTGACGTATCCCAACAGAGTTAGTCAACGGCGTCAAATCGTATAATATTGGTGGTCAATTGACGTTGTCAGAAAAGATAAAATTACTCTTTTTGAAAACTTCTAATACAGTGAAGCTAAAATCGATCATTATATGGAACTCATGGTACCCTCATATGGAACATATCATAATGGGCAATTAAAGGCTAAAGCTCGGATATTGTTTGGTCATAGTGCTCTAAATTGATAGTTATGGTTCTTGCAGGTATATTTTCAAAAAAATATTCGACATACCATAATGTACACACCACAGTCACTTTTTAATGGCTTGTCCATAATCAGTTTTTGTTCTCCCAAGTCTGTAAAAGACAATTTTACTTGGTGATGTAACTACCAGTTCGGGAATAAGTTTCATCGCTGAAGAAAACTTTGTTCGAACGATCAGCATAGACAGCTTGTTACGCTAATACACAATCAGCAAGTCTAAGCCGTTGTAGTCAGCGTCTTTGGGCGACAGTGGTCAGAAAGATGGATGCTGCGATTATTTGGAAGGAATTAAAGCCACTTAATTTGGGTGAAATTTTTTTTACTTCTCCACTGGATTGTTTAGTACTGTAGTTGAGCAATTTTACTGCTACATCACGTCTTCTCTATACGATTAAATTATGGAAACTCCATTGTTGTGCAGATTGTAGACTAACCACGCTTGGTGTCTGGAACAGGATTCATACATGAACTGCTCCAAACAGCACTTTAATGGTAGTCTAAACTATTTCATTCTATCAGATATAATAAACTTTCGTGTTCTATCTCTAAATTTGGAAATAAATTGTAGATGAAACTATTTTAGGAATCGAAAATTTTTGAATCAAAAATATCACACAACCATTTCAAATGATTTTAATTTACAAATACTTCATGTTGTCCTCACTAACACATCATAGCAAATATGCTTCACAATATTTATTAATTGCGTACTTATTTAAGCCATACAGCAGCAATACACACCATATTGTTACGTTTCTACCTTTTTAAAAACGTTTAGAATATGAGTTCGTTGATTGCAAACAAAGAAAAAAAAAACATATATGTGTTTTGTTTCAATTAAACTCTTTATTGTTCACACTACTTTTGTGTGCCACCGTATACGACTTAATGAAACGAACAATAATTACTTGTTCACTATTCTATTTCACACTTCTGTTCGCGTAAGCACCAACAATTATGCGGTAGATCTTTACAACGGCGATCTTCAAACCACAACTGTTTACTTCGCACGCAACGTGTCTTTACACAAGACTGACTAAATTCTTACTGACTGGTTGTCTGCTTTGTCTTGCCTTTTTATATGTCCACAAAATCAGTCTGATGAACATTCTTAAAGCAGAAAGTTTTTGTTTTCGCCTTCTCGAGAATTCTATTCCGACTGCATTGTTGTTTGTGTATTTTGTTCATACTTGTTGTTAGTATATGCAAGCAAGGTCGTTATATTTGTTAGTCTAGCTTTTGTTAATGTTCTGTGAAAAAATTACCAAAAAAAAGGGTAAAACCCTATCACACTATTTATATAACATTTCCCGAATGTCAAATAAAACTCTGACTTAGGTCTTGTGGCTTCTTAATGTACTTTTATGCTAGTAAAACCAAAAAATGAAAGTAAAAAATTACTGACGAGTCACCCAGTTTTGCTTCATTTACAATAGAAATACCGAACGTATGAGTAATGCTTACGGATGGTACGCAGAGTACAAACTCATACATCATACGTCGTGTATGTATATACGTATTATGTATGTGATAACAATTTATACCATTTCTTATTTGTAAATACGACACATTCATCCATTCATTCCTTTTATCATTTTTATGTATCACTCATACGCATCCGGTCGTTTATGTGTGTATAGGTGGCTGTCTGTTCACTTTGTCAAATATGGGTTATTTTCATAAATATTAATGCACACACTTTCACAATTACAATGTAAACACGAAAACAACACTACAATACAATACAATATTCATTTACTTGTGCATGTTGATGTTCTCTCTCTGATGAACTCTTGAATTCATATTATGTTTACATACATACGAGTATGTACTAGAATATATGTATAAGATGATACGCATTCTTCTATATTTGTGGAAAACATGTGTACTGTACAGTATAAGCAAAAATTATGGCATTATGGAACAAAGAAACAGAGCGTATGTTATTAAGGTTCTAAACTGCTGATATCTACGGTATCAGCAACAATAATTACTGAACCTACTTTGCATCTTATTCACTATACCAAGGGTAGTAGTATGTTCACTACATACTACTACATTCTAGTAGGTAGTATGTTGGCATATTAGACGAGAGGCCACGATTTCTCAAAAAGATCTATCGTTCGAAGTCGACCTTAAACTGCATATCCCGCTATTCATCGTTAAAATTAACACACACAACACGGGTGGTTCGAGAAATAGCCAAATATTTAAGAGAGTCTCTATACAGGAATCCCACTCTGTTTTCTGTTAACGCAAGGCAGTTAGTAATTCTCTATACAAGATAATGCTAACGATTTAAACTTCCTCAAAAATCATTCCTTCTACGAAAGTCTGAATCAGTTTTCTCCGCAGGCATACCTATTATCGTGATCAGTTATCACTCCAAATAACTAGCAAAGTGGTCTCCTATATATATAAATCGGGTCAAAGGAACTCCTATTATACTAATTAGGAAAAATTTATAATGTTATCGTCGTAGTCTAGTAGATAGTGTATCGCTTTATTTGACGAGAGCCCTTGGTTCAAACGCTAGCTCAGACTTTTCGATCACAACGAAATAAAAAAAATTTCTTTCGGCCACTACCTTTCAGAAGTGTTGTAGCAAAAACTCTGATAGTAAATAATTGCCATGAAAAGTTTCTTAAAAATCTGTCGTTCAGATGAAGTTAACATACATAACATGGGTGGTTTGAGATGGTAGGTTGTAATGATGATTTAAGTAAAAAAGTAAGTAATGCTTTAACTTAACTTTAACGTCAACTTTTTTGTTTATTATCTACTATAGTAATAATAGGTTATCTGGTGCCATGCCGTTTCATTTTGAAAACATTGTATTTCCCGATCAGCATCGATTCACAACGACTTTACCTAAGGCTTATAAATTTTGTAGCTTAAAGGCTATTTTTCAAGACAAAATTGTTCGCAACCAACCAGTACATTGCATATCTGGATCTGGATAAATTTATTATCGAACAATTTAGCAGAGAGGCAATTGTGTACATTACTGGAATATTTCTGAATGATAGAAAAAAAGTTACCGCATGTTCTATCAGTTAACTCCTACGTTATATTTTTTTCGAACATATCAATTCATAAAGAGCTCATTTGATAAACGTTAAGAAAGAGCGCATGGAATTGAGAACAAAATTGTTACCATAAGTCTCATAAAATTGCAATTCATTAAATATGAATACATCGATTGAAAATACTTTAAACGAAATAATTATTAATTCAGTTGCTCAGGTTTCCCCATTAAATGGAATGTGAAAATACCTACAAGACCTCTAAAAGTAGCTGTAAAATCTTAACCGATAAATTCACAAACATTTTCTGTTGCAATTGTCGAACTTTAGAAGTCGCCGTAGTCTAGTAGGTAGTCTGTTGGTTTATTAGATGTAAGGCCTCGGTTCAAACCCCAGGTCAGACATCAAAACGAAATATGAGAAAAAAATATTTTTTCGGCGACTTTCTCTCAGCAGATTTCTGGAAAATACTCTCAGAATAAATAAAATTGCCGTGAAAAGTTTCTCAAAAATCTGTCGTTCGGAATCGACTTTATGCGTAAGTCCCGCCACTCATTTATAAAAATTAACACACACAACATAAGTGGTGTGAGAAGCTAGGTCGTAATCCTGACTGAAGGCTTGTAATGAACAATTATGTGTGTATGTATACAGCAAAAAATTAGAGCCTTTTTAATGCATTGAAACCGATTCATCGAATTCGTTTACTTACAAATAGAGTTATGGGTGTAATGGATTGCAGGCGACTAAAAACACACCAGTGATGGATAGAGGATGAATTAATTGAATGCACTACTCATACTATTGCTTAGAATCAGCGCCCTCTGTGGGGTGAGAATCGTTGCACTTTACGTCTTTTTAAATAAATTTGTTGTTCTTTTTCTCTGCTTTTATTTTACAATCTATATTGTAATCGTAGTACGACTAAGTAATATATTTTAAATAATTTAATTTAATTCTTCGACTCTTTGCCGAATTTTTGTCTACTAAGCGACAGAGCACCACGTTAAAACTGTTGCCTGAATTTGAATTTAAATTTAAAGCTTAGAAAACTCCTTACTGCACAAAATTTTCAAGAGAATGATTTTTTCATTATTTATTTGCTGGAAATTCTTTATTTAGTATTTAAAAATATTGAATAATTTAAATGGGAGACATTCTCCTACTTACAGCTATCGAAATGCCTAATTGTGTTCAGTAATATTACACGGAAATGCAGAAATTTTTTATTCATTTGACAGCATTTTTTCCGGAATATGTCATCGTATTTATGTGTTTCGTTCGTTCGTTTTTATGTGTACTCCTTAAAAAAAGCAAAAACACGCTCTACGTGGGAGTAAGTATTTGGTTTTTTTTAAGATTTGAGCTACAGAGTTATACAAACGGATGGAATCACAACATTTGATGTCGGATTGTGTTATACATACGAGCAACTTTAATTAATTTTCGAACTCAAAGAAGACCAAAGATTAAGTCAAGCTGAATCTATTTTTTTAAAAAGATCTTGTAGACCTACTTGAATCAGAAAAAGATTAGAAAAATTGTCACTCTTTACAAAAGTTGGAAGAATTTCAATATTGTGTTTTTATTTCATATGTACGTATCAGAGATCAAAAGATGAGTAGATTTGAATCATGCTCATAATTTCTGATACTTATACGCATTCATACTTATTTTAATATTATACTCATACTACTCATATTCAAAGTTTGAAGTACTCATCGTACTCATACTTAGTAATATGCATGATGTTGTTGATTTCAACTCTCCTTTACTCAACATTTACAAGAATCACAAAATAAGTATGTTTCGTGTACGTACACTACAATACTCACTAGAAGGTTGTGTGTTTGCTTTGCTTGCTGTCTTTGTCTTTTCCTTTCTTCTTTTTTTTTAAATCCAACAACGACTAAGACTGTAAATTTTGATGAATGATTCGAATAACTCGAATTTCAATTTTGAAAATTTTTTAAAAATGCTGTTGGATTCAATTGGCTACATTGTGACATTCTAATAAATTTAACACATTTTTCACGTCGTTCCCGTGTCATCATGCCTCCAAAGCGGCAAGCAATTGGTCGACTTACACCCCGAGAAGAAAAAGACTATTACGAGCCTCAGAATCAGACACGCAACTAGAATTGAGACTGGAAAATCTTCGAGTACATGCCGCTGAGACCCGTTGGCATGAATCACTTGAACAACGAGAAGTGAGATTAGAAACTGATCGAATGCGTACTACTCAGGCCTGTTCGTCTGAATCATATGGACAAGGGGAAACAAAATCAATGTAATGTCTTTCCTTCAAATTTATTTTAGTTGGTGGCGCAGTAACACGCGCAGGGTACAGCTAGTATAAAATAAAAATAAAATTTATATAACGAGTGATTTTTTTATTATTTAAGTTTTCTTAGTAGATTATTTCAATGATCAGTAAAGTTTACATTTCGCAAGAAATAGTGATTTACTCAGGAACAAAGCGTGTAGGTCATTGAGTTTTATTGTTAAAATTTATGTTGTTTAAGAAGTGCGTTTCCAAAAAAAAAAAGAAAAATAATGTTTGACGATTATATTGGGCTCAATGTCCACGCCAATAGATTTGTTGTGAACAGCAGAGAATTTCTAATGCTCTCTGATAAATGCACTTCTTTATATCTTCATCTTAATAGAGTGGCCCATCTATCGGTTTAAATTTGAAATATCGGTTATTTCGTATCCGACAATATTTATTTCATTCTACTCTGTCACCAAATTCAGTATATTATCTCCACTGACACACCTATCGCACCATGATAACCGATTTTTTCGTATTAGCTCTTCCTGGTATTCATGTGAACGATGTTTGGTTTTAACAGGCCGAAATCGTGATGTCAATTAGCCACCAAAAAACTTTAATTTGACACCGTTGGACTATTTTCTGAGGGCCCAGTTAAAGAAAAGTGTTACGCCGACAAACCAGAGACAATTGAAAATTTGAAGCCAAAATTCGTGACGCCATTACCGAGATGCGACCCAATACACTCGTAAAAGTGCATTAAAATGAATGAAACCGAAACAAATTTACTTTACAACAAAAAAAAAAGAAATTCGGTAAAATCTCCAACTGATTTTGTTTTATTGCATTTTAGAATTTGAACTTTTAAATGGACTACACTTTACTTATGCAAGAGCGATGAAATTTGCAACATTACTGTCAATGGATCATGGTACCGAAAGATTATTACAACCTGTTTTTTTGCTATATACCACACGTCACACAATACCAGGAACATATTGATAGAAGGGCAATTGAGTAGACTGTTACCCGATTTGACCTCACCAGGGTGTTTTTCTGAGTCTCTCGTATATAGGTCTCAATTCCTATCCTGGAAGACAACATTACTGCTGCTATTGGTGAAATACAGGATTAAAAGAATGCTAAACATGAAGCTAGGAGTAAAGTCAATAATACTAGAAAGTATTTTCGACTGCGTGGAAATTAAAAAAAAAATAATGTTTTAATTATTACATGTTATATGTTATAGAGTCATAAAATCATATGTCCTATAATAGTATTATGAAAAGAAAACGACTGTTGTAAACGGCCTTGCATAATGGCAAAAATAGTCTAAAATGCTAAAATAAAGCTATTTTATGCGAAAAGGACACTTTTTGGTGTCAGATACTAGAAAATAAAGAATATTATGATTTTGTGAATTCAACGACCCTAGTTTTAGAAACAAAATTGGCTCGGTTTAGCCAGCACAGACGTTTAACGCAGACCTAAATAATTCAATAATACACCACAATATGACATGATATAAAAAGTTCTCTTAACTTATGACACGTTTTGTTTAAAGTCCACTCTAAAATTTAAAATTTATGCAAATATGACATGATAATACTAAAAAAGGGTTAAGTTTTTTTTTTTTGTTTTTTTAACAAAATTACAAAAAACTTCTTAGAGAAGAAAAAAATAGAATAAAAACAACATATATTCGATAAAGATAAAATAATTATTATTATCGCCTAAAACCAGTTCTTCCACTTTCTTGTTTAAAATTTGTAGCAACTCTACTTTTGAAATTTTAGTCCCTGTAGTGGATTTTTTTTATTTTTGCAGGAATAATGCACAAAAGAGTTCATCTTCATCTCGCTCTAAATCATTGACCACAATACCTCCACATTGAATTCCTTTTCACCTGGTGGGTTGAGAACTGAACGAGGAATTTGTAGACGACAACAAATAGTCAAATGAAGAATTCATCGCGTCAATATTTTCATTTTCATCGGAATAATATCCTATAGATCTATAGAAAAAAACTAATTCGATTTATATACGTAAGTATGTACGAGAATACTTATATAAAATATTTACTTAAAATTTGGATTTTACGTGCTCTTATAAAAATCAGAATTGTACAAAACCAAAAAAGTAAATAAAAATCTGTAAAAAATTTTATGAAATTAAAATAATCACACAAACAAAACACAAGAAATGAAAGAAAATAAAACAACAACAGAAAGTTAAAAGAATAGACAAGAAAAGTTTGTTGCTGTGGAAATTCATAAAAAGTTTAATTTTTCAATTTAAAATTTGTAACACAATTTCATGAAATTGTCTTGAATTAAAAATGATTATGAAATTGTTAATAATTTTAATAAAATACTATAAACATACATTATGACAATTGGAATGTAATGGAAAGATATTCAACATTTAAATTCTCATTTATACACGATTAAAATTTAAACGAAAAAAAACTTTTTTTTGTTTTTGAAATGAAAGTAAAATTTTTAAATACAAAGCAAGACAGTATTTTTATTGCAACTTTGATTTTGTATTATTTTTTAAATTCCATAGTGTGTTTCATTCTTACACATAAAAATAGTGATAAAAGAGTCTCTAAGATGCATTGAAAAGGCAAATAATTCCTTTAAATTCAAATAAAAGTATGATGAATGTATGAGGTTTTCTTTGACCCTAAAACACGTACTCACGCAAAAAGGATAAGCAATTACAAATAATACAATTAATAATTATAATAATTACAAATAATATCGAATGCAAGCCATTTTAAAACTGCCATATTTAAGCACTTTTCATAGTTATGTTTTTTCTTTTTTCTTTTTTTGTTCTTTTATGTTATATTTGTCTAAATGTTATCTTTTTAAAAAAAACATGTTATATAATATAGTTCAACTTTTATTTTTCTTAAATTTATTATTTTACTGAAATTAACTTTAAATTTCCACTTTTATATTATAATTATAATTATTATTTCAAAAAAACCTATATGACATTTACCTAACCAATACTTTAAAATAAGACTTGTTCTTGTTGTATTGAATTTACTATAAATAAATAAATAAATAAATAAATAAATAAGTCTTTATACATTCTCGTCTTTAATAAGTTTTTAACAACGGATTCTTTAGCCTCTATGTTCTGAAAATTCAACATTCATTTATTCGTCCAGTTGATCTATTGATGCCATTATGTGTGGAATATAATATCGTTCGATGGTGCCCTGGTAGTCTAGTGGGTACTGTGCTAGACTATCAGCGTGAGGGTCGTGGGTTCGGTTCCCACTCTGGTCTGTGACTCTACACCGAGCGTATGGTCAAAGTTACTCAGCTCGTATATAATTAAAATATAATTTGTAATTGTATTGTAATTAATAACGTAAATATCGTTCGAATGTCGGCCACGGCTTCTTTGCGTGTAGTGCATTCGGAATACCCAATTTTCCACGACGCTGACGTTTATGTTAAATCAGACTGAATTTGATTGATAGGTCGTGTTTGCCTTGAATTCCGCTGTATTTTGTATCTTATTCGCATACACCTGCAGTTTAATGAGCGTCAAAAGAAACTGTACATTAAAAATATATATTAATAAATTGCAGTTATTTTATTTTAAAATTGTTTCATTACCAACTTTTTAAATTAAACAAAAAAATTACAAAAAATTTCGAAATATTGTAAAATTTTTTCGGGCGTTCTCCTTAAGTAGTAAAAGTTGAGTTTGGCGATTTTTAGAATTTTATCCTTAGAGTACACCAATCTCTCGAATAGTTCTCCAAGTCTGCCTAGTCTCCATTGCAGAGTCAAACCGTCTAGAATAGTATTCCATTTTCGCACGTCTGATACACTTGTCCACATTCGCCCTTGCGGCACTATATTGTAATTTCAACTCAGCTGTCCTAAATCTCTTCCAGCTTGAATAAGCAAGATCCCTCAGATCAATGACACGTTTGATGGACTTCGTAAACCAGGGTTTCTGCCTATTAGAGATCCTTTTAAATCTGATAGGAACAGTCGCATCAAATAAAATCCGTATATTTTCCTCCAAAAAAGAGGACTGCATATCGACGGAGGGCATATGATACAAATCGTTCCAAGCAATTTGCGCAAAACGTTCACGTAGAAGATCGCCGTCCATATGTCTAAAATCCCTGTAGCTATAAATTTGTTCAGAAAATAGAGGTTTAAAATCATATGTCAAAAATAACAAATCATGTCTTGAAAAACAAGGTGCAGATACTTGATCATACAATAAAGTCCTCAAATTATTCGTTACAAAAATTATGTCTATGCGTGTACTAGACGTCGAATTGTGGTGCGTAGGTGTGGTGGTATTAACACAAACAAGACCTAGGGATAGCATGTAGTTGGTGAGAGAAGATTCCGACAAAATATTAGAATTAAAATCATCACAGACCACAATGTCGTCGTATTCGACTGTCAGGTTTTCAATGGCATCATAGAAATCACAAAACGATATCCTATTATTCGGTCGGTATATGCACCCAACCAACATTTTTCTATCATATGAAAAAACTTCAATAAAGATAAATTCAATATTGATTGTGGATGACGATTTCACACGGACTCTACAAGTTAGACCATTTCTCACAAATATGGCAACCCCGCCCCCACGACTCTCCCTATCATTCCGGAAAACCTGATATCCTTCTGGGGCTATAAGACCGTCAGAGGTCGAATTCGAAAGCCATGTCTCAGAAACACACACAATGTCCACACCCGAATTTTCAAAAACTAATCTAAACTCATCCAACTTACTGTTCAGATTTTGGGCATTAATATGCGAGATTGTAAGTCCCGTCCTGTATCTCGCCAATATTCTGACCATATTCATTGTTATATCTCTGGAGCTTCCACTCAAAACATTGGCAATAATCATAAAATAAATATAAACTTGTAATGGGATAAACACAACGCTAATAGATTCGTGGAAAAGTAAAAAAGTAAAAATACATGTCTACAAGGGAAAAAAAGAATCAAGTAAATGATTAAAATAATATGAATAATAAAATAATAATAATATATAATAAGGAAAAGAAAAACAATTGGATTAATTATAGAAAAAAATAATTCACAAATAATATAATAATAAATGTAGAAATATTCAGGCATCAGTTCGAAAAAGCTGATCCAGCTGCTCGGGAAAATTCAACTGAATAGGATCACCAGCATCACAAATTTTCACATAAACAACTCCTCGGCGCGTAAAGACTGCTTTAAGCCGACCATTCTTTTTCATAGCAAGCGCGTTCTTAAAGATACCATGATAGTGTGGTGTCAGGTTTTCATTTATATAAAAAATTGAGTTGCTGTCATGACCATCAAATTCTCACTTACTTAATTGGGCATTTCAACCTTTCAGTCTGGGTTACGACTAAGTATCACCAACCACCCACGTTGTATGTGTTACTTTTATCCATGAGTATCGTGATCTACAGTTTAAAGTCGATTGCGAGAGCTTTTGCACTAAAACTGCTTTTTCATATTTCGTTTTGTTCGAGACGTTTGTGTAGTGGGTAGAGTTTTTTTATTTGTAAGCGGCTAGGGGGTTCAAATTCCATGAAACACTCTTCAGTTACATTTCATTGATTTTTTAATCACTTAGCTGAGAAAGATGTCTATAAGATGGATATCACGATTGTACGATCACAAACACAATTGGTTCACAACTTTGAAGCAGTGTTTGGCATTGTACAAACACAATTAGGAAGAGTTTTTACACCGTCTTCAAAGATCAAACAGCAGTATAAACAGTGGGTTTCCAGCGTCAGTCAAAAAAGGCCAAGGTGAGTTTCTCAATCAAAAATGGTGATCTTTTTTTTGTATGCACGCGAAATAATTCTTATGATCCATTTAAAAATATAAATTTTAAGAAGAGTTTCAAAGGAATTTGAAAAAAAAAATGTTTGCTCTTGGCAATTAAAAAACTTCTTGTGAACTGGGACAATAAGAGAAAGGAAGCGCGAACACAAGTGTAGTTTCATAGCAAAAGTTCTTTAATGAGGCTATCAATTTATTAACTGGAATTAGCCCCATAAAACCATCTAAAAAACAGCACTGTAATGATGACAGTGATAAATCTTTTTATTTTGGAAAGAACAGTAAGATTGAAAGATTTCAACAGTCTGTATAGATCTGCAAGGAGAATATATTGAAAATAATTTTTATTTCTGAAAACCTGGCTTCATTACATTCACCCTCATAAGTCCACTATATGAAAAATTTTATAAATAAACTTCAATCACGACCTGATCGTGATGAAAGCTCAAATTGTTAAAATTCAAGAAGCGGCACAAGAAGCGGACTTATTTGCTTAAAGTAAATTGAAATTAATTTTTAATTAAATTAAATGTGAAATTTAAATAGAGTACGAAATATATATGTATGAATGTATCTCCATGAACATGAAATAATATAAGATTGTAAATTAAAAATAACATTTTAAATGATATTGTAAATGAATGTTTTTTAAATAAAAGAAATTTAACTAAAATCGAAAGTGTCTTCTTCTTAATAGATCATGAAGATCGTAAAACGTCTCCTATAGAAACGTTAACTTTTCATAAAAGGTTTTGAGCGCGACCAATATGAAGAAATAAGAAACAAAATCTTTTAAAAGCAATTTTTCACTTCACATGAAAATGGCTGTCACATGAAAATGGCTTCTGGCAGTATATTGGGAATTATACCGAGCACTTTATTAATTCAACAAATAAACGACGACAAATCATAATGCAACGTTACTTTAGATGAAAAAAAATTTATGATTTATTCACATTTTGAAATTGTCTAATTAAACTTCATCCCTCGTATATTTTTAGGATAGATTCGCATATGCGTTTATTGAATTTATGTTTCGCCTTCATACGCTCAAATAAATTGATTTGATGAGTACAGACACCAACAAAGTCTTGCCTTAAAAAATTCTTTTACCCACAATATTTCCGGTTGAATATGTGCGTCTTTTTTATTGCTTTCATTACTTCATACCATTTCCTTTTTCTTCTTTTCGGGAGGCGTAAGAGCAGATGTCTAATAATAGCCAAAACTCAGTAGAAATTTTTGTTGTCTGGCTGTCGGAAAGTTCGCTTTGCTTCAAATTATTTGGTCGCTCGAAAACTCGATTTAATTGTGAGATATTGTTGTGTGTCTAATTGAATTTCTTAACAAAATAAATGTGACCTGTAAATGTCCTAAACTGATGTACTTACAAATGAATAGTATTATCTAACGAATTCCATACGAAAATTATTCTACCAATTCCATCATCACCTTTCAATCCTCCTCTAACCATTACCAATAGGGAAAACGAAGAAAAGTGGACACCATAAACCCTGACAATTTTTCTAATAATCTCAGTTAAAGGTCACATCAACAGTTTTCACAAGATTGCCTTTCTAAAAAAAATATATCTCAGATGAAATTAGTGAAGCATTTAAAGTTAATTTTGTTTTAATATCTGTGCCAAAGCGTGTGAAGTGGTATAGTTGGCATAGAATGCGAATGGATACTGGGAAATACTAATACTATTCTATAACCGAAATCGAAATTAAACGCTAATATATATTTGAAAGTCGAATGCAAATCGTATTTGAACGTAATATTATTCAATGGAAACAAGAATGTTATTCGAAATATAATATTTAAAGACTCATACCCAATGTTTTTAAAACGTATACTATTTAGAAACGTAACAAAATAAACAGAAATTTATTCTTTCTGTTGTGGAACACTTCTGAACCTACAAAAAAGGAAATATTTAAGTTTGGTCTCGGATATTTGTTATCTATTTTTTTATTTATTTATTTATTTATTACAATACAATTACAAATTATATTCTAATTATATACGAGCGGAGTAACTTAACCAAATGCTCGGTGTAGTGTCACAGACCAGAGTCTCTGGTGGGAATCGCTAATAGTCTAGCACACTAGACTACCAGGGCACCCATTTGTTATCTAATTTTCATAATGGTTTTCCATCAGCACTGAACATATTAGGCCAATAAACACAAAAGTTTAGGACCACCCCTTGGAAAAAAATAGGACTCAAAAGCAACAGTTAATCCCATCATTCCAACAACAACTGATTAGTAGGAAAAACTTGACTAATATGGTAGGAGAGAAATTCTTTGTGTCAGTTAAAGGAAGAAAAACAAATATCGAGTGATTTTTTAAAGAGTTTGAGAACTTAAATTGATAAGACAGAAATATTGTTGGAATGCAATCCTATTTATTATAATTTATATAATTTCTGGCATATGTTCGTCGCAGTTACGATTTACGAGTATATAACGATCAATAAGTCGACGTACCATATGAATTTTAAACTGGTTGGGAAAAGTAAATAATTGAAGACGAAAGCCAGCGAAAATGTTGTGATCAAATTGCGAAGAGTCGGCCAAACCCAAACTCTGAAAAGGAAAACTCAAAAACTCCAGCTTTTGATAATAGCACAGATATTTGGTTATATTAGAACAACGCCACACCACATACATCGATTATGACTCTTATAAAACTCCGTGCGTTTTAATGAGTGTCGTCCTCGGCACACTGGAAAATAATTTGATTGGTGAAAAGTTCAACTCATCAGTGTCTATTGAAGACAATTTAAACAATTTATTTGTTTGTAAATGTTGCTGGAAGACTTGATAACCACCTGCCGAATAAATTATCGGCAGTGAAATTAAGTGTGGAAGACCCGTAACCTGGCGATATACTGTCAACGAAGTCTGAAAGAGAGATAAAAATTAAGTACCAGGATAGTGAAAATATGTTCACATATTTAATCAAATCCATTAAATAAGTTTAAGGACTCAATGCGAGAAAAAAGTGCATTTTAGAAGCAAAACTTATGAAAATAAATTAAATGAATTCTTACAATAAAAATACGATACCATTTGCTTAGTTAAGTTTGCATTGCCATTTGATTGAGAAAAAAATTTTGTATTTGCGTAACTGATGATTAAGAAAGAACAAAATTCAACTACAGCGTCTAAGAATTGAAATTTAATTGAATTTTCATAATTTAATGCCAAGAAAACAAAATGTATTGTATTCTCCATGCATTCATTGAATAATCCTGTAAATTAGCATCATTGCTGTTGATGATTACTACAGTATTCCTGCAATACTATTTGTATGTAAATTAGCTTTGAGAGTTAATCTTATAAGATGGAAACATAGAAATGCGAATAATTTCAATGAAAAAAATTCGAAAACAATCCCCTGTGAAATTAAATGCATTCAAATGGAAATTGTGCTTATTTATCACTTTCACAGAAATTAATTCATTTGCATACAAATACAGGTAAATCTTTTGAATGACGCAAATACTGCAAGATTTCTTACTTTAAAGAAGTAATTGGAACAATTTGTTGTGATCAATAAATCTGATTTTACTGATTACACTGCTTTGCTTTTAAGGAAGTAAATGCTATGATTGGAGCTTAACTGGGTGTTAAATTTATTATAGATTAATGTCATCTAATCGAGTCTATTAGCTATTGTTTTCATCTCAGTAGATTACTGGCAAAACCTCTGAGAGTAAAAAATCTGTCGTTCGGGGTCCACTTTAAACTGTAGGTCCCACCGGTCGTGTATAAAAGCAACACACACAGCATAAGTCGTGTGAGAAGCAAGGTCGTAGTCCTGACCAATTCTGTATGTATAGTATATATTCTGTATGTATAGTATATATGTTACGAAAATGGAAATGGTGTTTTGCTTTTACATCATTTAACATTAAAATTATAAACAAAAGCTACAAAAACAAAAACAATGAACATGCTTACATGATAAATAAGTAAACAAAATATACCAATACAAAAAAGGGATAAACAAGTAAACAAATATACAACAACAAACATTACAAGAATGAGTGTAAACAAAATACACAAACAACAATGAAACAAAGATGTTTGTATTTATAGAGATTTCGAGAAGGCGAAGCCACAACACATTAGGTATCAAGAACATTTATCAGACTGTTTACATTCCCATATAAAAGGGCAAAGCAGGCAACGAGTCAGTAAAAGTTCAGTCAGTCTTGTGTGAAGACGCGGTACGATTGAAGAGAGTAATCCTGGTTTGAAGATCTCTGTTACAAAGATATGTCGAACAATTGACTAATAGTTGTTATTGTTTATGTAAAATAGTGCAAAGATTAATAACAAACAAAATAATTGTTGCTGTTTACCTTAAGTTGTGAACAGTGGCACACTGAATTGTGCGAACAATAAAGAATTTTAATTTAAACTTAACACAAATTTATTTTTGTTTACAATCTACGAGCTCATATTTTAAAACGTTTTTAAAAGGGAAAAACGTAACAATATGTATACAGAAAATGTCGCTCATAAAAACTAATGTAAAGTAAACAATTCAAATAAACACATGCCCTAAAGCACATAACCATGCGTTTTATGATGAACGATTTAAAAGTTTTTCGATTGATCGGCGATGTATCGTTCATCAAACGCTGATGATATCCAAGCGTCGATATTATCCACGATTTTTATGAGCAAAATATTGGTGTTTTATAAACATCAATGTATTATTTGCCTCCATACATATGCTGGTTTTTTTACATCTTCTCAATCCGTTGTATTTCGGCTTCTTTGTTTTTGGGTCACCTCTTCTGTAGCCTACTGCTTTCTGAAATATTGTACAGCATGGAAAGCCATTGCTTTAGAAACGTTTAACATTGTTTCGAATCCTCGGTAAGTGCTTTCATTCAGATGCATTTGTGGTGAACGATTCTTGTTAAAGTTAAAATTGGAAATTTTGTTATTTCTTATTAAAATTATTAGCATCCATCCCACATTGTTCAAGCAGTTTCATGTCAATTCGATCACGAAATAACATCCACTTATTATAACCATGTTGCCAGAATGTCAGCTGTGATGTAAATAATCTAATCTTAAAATCTAAGTCTTAAGGCCATTATTACAACTTCCCGTTAAAGTTGGGTTTAGTTAAATGTAACTATAGCTACAGTGAACTTTAAAGTCACCTTTAAATTCTTTTCTTTATTACGACCTAATGATAAAATAAAGTTAACTTTTTCAAAAATAATGGCAGTGCAATTAAATAAGTTTTTTAAACGCAGTGGCAACGACGGGCTTGGTTTTTTGTTGTATTTTCCCACTTTGTTTATATTTGAAGTTGCCATATTGAAAATAAAATATAATATGGCAAGTTCAAACATAAACTTAACTTTAAAATTTACCGGTAGGATGATCCTCCCTTTAACTTAACGCTTACTTCTACCTATTGTCCACTTATAATAATGAAAAACAATTTATCTGCCCGTTAAAATCCTACCTTTTGTTATCAGCAAGTTGTAATAATGGCCCTTAGATACTTAAGATAATAAACATCTCGTTAAACATTGTTCTCCCACATGTATATGTGTAGTTGACAGAGTTTATCAACAATGTTACCAATGCCTACTTTCCAGACATGGATTGTTGAAGGAATTAATTTGCAATTAATTGTATTTAAAATTTTGATGATTAATTGCTGAATATAATGTTATTGCAATTCATCAAATTTTAAATACATTTCATTTATTAATATTCGTCTGGCCAATTAGTGAAGTTGCCACTGACTGATCGAATAACTATTATGCAACTCTGATTAACCGGAAATATCATGTTGCTTTCGTTCTATCCAATTAGAATATTCACAGAAATTTGCCAAATTTGAGAACGTTCTCTTTCTTCTCATCTTCAAGCTACAACTAGTCGCAATAAAGCAACAAAAATCATTAAAAAGTATAGAAGAACCTAAACTTAAGGGAGGTTAGCTATCGCTTGCCTCTGCTAGTTAAGGGTATGTGCAAATAAATAGTCCGGATTTTCCAAGAAACAAAAAGAAAGATAGTTTGTGAGACTTGTACTCTAACGATACAATAACCGCAGGAGAATTTAAGCGCTAAGGTAACGGAATGGTGTATTAAATTAAGAACGTGGTACAATTTGGAATACGGTCTTCTCAGTTTCCGAAGATTCTTCTACTTAAAACACCTGTGCTAAAGGGCATCTCTACAGAATGATCCACCGTTTTTGTTTTTTTTTTTTTTTTGTGTTACTCATCTTTACACAACAACTCCAAAACAACAACAACTTCCAAAATTTAAGAACAATTGTAATAAAACTACTAAGGTATCCTTATATATGTATTTATATGCAAGATACCATAATAGTTGCTGTAGTCTAGCAGGTAGTGTGTTGGCTTATTAGACGTAAAGGCCCGAGTTCAAACCCTAAGTCAGACATCAAAACGAAATATGAAAAAAAAATATTTCTTCGGCGACTTCCTCTCAGGTCATGAAGAGTTTCTTAAAAATCTGTCGTTCAGATTTCAGAGTCCCGCCACTCATGTATACAAATTAACGCACACAACATAAATGGTGTCTGAAGTTAGGCCGTAATCCTGACTAAAGGGTCGACTCGAAGAGGCTTTATCGTCATCGCTGCTGTAAGGTGGTAAGTCCAAATTCACTATTTTTCTTTTGTAAGTGTAAAATCTCTTTTTTTTAACATATAATAATAGATACATACTGTCAAAGGAAAAAGTCTACATACAGTGGTGTATGTACCGACTGGTTTTTTCCAAATTGAAAAAGATGTTATAGCGTTTTTAAAGGATTTACAAGTAAGAATGTTTGAAGGAAAAGCGAATTTAAAAAAAAAATACAGTCAAACTTCCATAACTCGAACTTCTCTATTTCGAATTTTCTGTAACTCGAACAAATTAGATTGGCAGTAGGCTTAAGATAACAAATAACATACAATTACTTTTCCGTAACTCGAACTTCCATAACTCGAAGTTCTCCATAACTCGAACGAAACACATATAAATGAATTCTATAACTCGAATTATTTTGTTTATTTGGTTGGTTAGTTGATTTTGTTTGTTTGTTTTGCTTTCTTTTGCTGGTTAAACTGGTTTGCATATTTCGCTGTCTTTTTATGGGGAAATCCTTTTTTATGGTACTTTATTGTTCCTTTGTACTTGTGTAAATATTATTTCCATTCAATTCAATTTTCCACCAAATATGACCTCTAAATTACAACCTCTTGATCAAGGGGTTATTCAAAACTTTTTTCGTTTACGTTTTCTACTGAAAAACAGGAGGTTACGCTTATGGGACCATGTAACAAAAGCTTGGAATATTGACGTCAGTGAGCAAACCATAGCAGATTGCTTCAAAAAAGCTGGATTTGGTCAGTATTCTGAGTGGGAAGAAGAAGCTGATATTCCTTTAGTTTTTTTGAGTAATGTTGATGAAAGTCAAAATGAAATTGAAGCCGATTACCAAGCTTAGTTAAAAGCGAAAAAACTAACTTGCAATACTACTTTTCAAGATTATATTGAAGTAGATAATGAGCAAATATGTATTGAACCAGAAGATCCAGTCTTAAGCGGAACCGAGAGTGATGGCGAGGGTTCGTTGGAAGAAACTATTCATCAGCCCTCCAAAGCCGATGTAGAAAATTCTTTGCGAACATTGAATTTATTTTTGCAAACTAATGACCGTACAACTGAGGAACACTATAAGGCTTTGAAAAATTAGAGATATTTTATACTAAATAAAAAATACATAATAAACCCACATGCTTGCAATTAACTCTTAAAAAAAAAAAAAAATTGTAACTCGAAGTCTCCGTAAGTCGACGTTTTTTTTTGGATAATGATTCGAGTTATGAAAGTTCGACTGTATAACGTAAAAATAAGTGGGAAAAAAATATAAAAATTAGCGGTAAAAAGTCTACATAGAGTAGTGTATTTAGATTTTTTTCTTTAACTGTAAATTCCCTAGACGTATAAAGTTATTAATAAACAGATTCCGCAAATAAATCGTCATCTGTGGATTGAAATTATTTTCGATAGTTTATTAAAAAATCAAAAGAAAATTAAAAAAAAATTTAACGTGTAGATAAATAATATGTATTATTTTATATACCATGCAGTAAAACTAAGTTAATACTTTTGTTGCGTAAAAGTGCTATTCTATTATTGTTATCCTTAATGTCACAATATTATTATTATATGCTTAAATTCTTATATATATTTTCATTCCTAAAAGAATAATTAACAGAAAGAATGAAAAAATCTAAATTATGACTGAAAATATATAAATTTCCAATTTATTTAATATTTAAGATATCATTTATTTGTATATACAACTTATAATTAATAGTATAGTGCAGTTAGGTTAAACTAACTCCTAAACCATTAGGAGTTGTTTTTAAGATATTTTATTTTTTTCGTTTTCTCACCTAAAAATTTAATGTCTTTAGTTCTCTCTTCGGAAATGAGATAATTTAGTTTAATTCAAATGAATTTTATAGTCTGTTTACATTTTAATAAAGTATTGTTGAATTCAACATGTATAGTTGAAAAGTCATGTGAATTCTCTTGTATGGATTAACCGAAATATGCGAATTAAAATTAAGCATCCTGCCAACAAATTACGCTCTTAGGATACAGCTTTAGGAAGGATTATGAAGCGTGATTACTCAAAACGTCAGAGAAATCTATTTTTAAATTAAAAATAATTAATACCCTTTTATTTCCCAATTTATTAGTATAGTACTATTCAGAACAAAGTATAAAAAACTCTTTTGTAATGCAACAGTGGTCCCCTCACCCGACTCCTAGCTAGCAATTATAGGCTACCGCAGACCTGCTTTAGTTTGATGCCTCGTTTGTTTATATCGTAGAAGTACATAGACATCTTTTATGTCTACATTACACATTCGTACAATAATCTTCTCAGTAGCAATATGGTGGGACTTGTTTTTACCCCAACTTAAGAAAGCAGCATGAAATTTTTAAATTCCGAAAAACACTTCTGTCAGTATGTATTTGCAGTTTATTGAAACTTACATAGTTTAAAATAAGGTATATCTACACTGTGTATGAAATTTAGACAAACGGAGTTAAGTTAATGAAACCAAATTTTAACGTTTTATGACAACATAAATATCGAATATTTTAAATTTTCTTAATTATTTCCACTCTACTGTATACAAACTAAAGCCCGTTTTCTGTCCTTTAAGTTAAAAGGTGGGGGGGGTGTTAGTTAACTTTGCAGTTAGAGTTCTAACTAGTGTTTTTCACGGGAATTCCCGGGAAGGGAAATTCCGGGAATTCCGCAAATTTTTCAATCTCGAATTCCAGGGAAATTTGTTTGGGAATTCCCGGGAATTATTGTAAAGAAAAGCCTCATTGATTTGGAAATGGGTGATCTGTGGATAGAATCCAATATAAATAATTTGCAGAACCTTTTTGACGTTTTAAAACCAATAAAATTACTGTGGAAGCTTTATTTCGGCGAGAAGTTAATATTATAACAGCTGATGTGATAGTGAATTCTTTATGCCAACAAATTTCTTTAATTAATACTTCACTAGGAAAGACAATGTTTGAATCTCTTATATACCGATTTTATGTTCCAGGCGGGAATTCCCGGGATCCCGGGAAATTTTAAAATCAATCCCGGTTTCCCGGGAAATGAATAAGTCCGGGAAAGAAAAACACTAGTTCTAACCCATTGGGTCAGCTACATACATATATAAAAATTTCCCTAAAATTGTTCTTTTATTCAAAAAAACAAAATATATTTAAAGCGTAAATTCTTTAAAATATTTAAAATAAAAACATACTTAACACGTTCACGCCTCACTAGACTCCCTTATCGGACGGCGTACCGATACCACCGGTGGCCCACACTAGACTGTACATCCGGTGGTACGCATTTGATTATGCTATTAGACGGTACGAAATATTAAATATTTAGATCTTTAATACGTCGACTGCCGAACAAGAATATTTGAGAGTCAAATTTTATTAAAACACTTTATTTTTTACTTTATTTCAAGAGGAAAGTTCCGCATATTAACTATATTACTACCTTTCGGTACCATTTAATGGTTTTTTTTGTTAGGGCGTTCGTATACATGTCTTTCTTTTAACCTTTTAATCTCATTCTGGGACTTGAGTTACACCCATTATAAGCAAAATTCCATTAAATGCGTTTATTTATTTCTTCCCTAGTTATTTGAGTATGTTCTATCTTCACGGTATTTATGGTATAATATTTACATCAGACGAATTTACGAAGAATCTACCCTTAGTCAATCACACAAAACTTTACACAATACCGTTGCATTGTTGGATTGCCTATGCTGCATAATAGCTGCCGTCCGATAGAACGAAAAGCACTAACTGCAGCCGCTAGTAGGCGACAAGCATGAATTACAGAGCCGGCTTGAACGTGTTAATGGGTTTCTAATGGAGGTGACACACGTATATGACGAAATTCTATAAACTCTAATTTAAAGAAAATTTTGCATAAAAATGAAATGTTTGTTTACATTTACTTTCTCTATTACAGGCAGCAATTTGCGAACTCCATACCTTTCTTCCAAAACATTTGCTTTTAAAATTTTTTTTTTTCTCCTTTTAAATTAAGGATAATCATTGTTGTGGGAGGGATGGAATGCATGCAAACAAGGTAAAGTTTCTGATTGTGGTCAACTTGGCGACCACCAGGACGATCCTTGTCTTGCTGTATTCAAGTTGACACGCAGCCTCCTCGCGGCCCCTCCTGGATGGCATTCTAGCACCCGCTAGATGTTAACTAATGCGTGCAGCGAATGTCCAATCCCCTGGACGTTAAATTTGGGTTGTGCGTAGGGCTTGGAACCCACCACGTAAAAATATGATCCAATGAAAACCGGAACAACAAACCTAAAAAAGATCCCCTCTAAAGTTGACGACCACGGCAAACGTTCAAAGGACAACGATTTAAGAATAGCCACATGGAACGTCCGCACCCTTTATAGGGTAGGCGCTTCCGCCCAGCTGGCGGATGCCCTCAAGAAATGTAAGACGGACATCACTGCCATACAGGAAATGCGATGGATAGGGCAAGGATGCAAAAGGCTGGCATCTTTCGATGTGTATTACAGCTGCCATGTTGATAAGCACGAATTCGGATGCGGTTTTGTGGTTAATAAGAGACTTCGACACCTTGTCTCTGGGTTCACGCCTGTGAACGAAAGAATAGCCACAATCCGCATCAGGGCAAAATACTACAACATCAGCCTAATTTGTGCTCACGCCCCGACGGAAGAAAAGGACGATGTGGTTAAGGATGCCTTCTACGCTAAACTCGAGGACGTATATGATAAGTGCCCGACCCATGACGCCAAAATCGTCCTCGGAGATTTCAATGCGAAGGTCGGGCGGGAAGGTATCTTTGGCCCCACTGTCGGACAGTTCAGCCTCCACTCGAACACTACCTCCAATGGTATGAGGCTGATCGATTTCGCCGCGGCGCGTAACATGGTAGTATGTAGCACTAAGTTTCAACATCTCGACATTCACAAGGCCACATGGATGTCCCCTGATCGATCAACATCCAACCAGATCGATCATATTGTGATAGACGGAAGGCACGTATCCAGTGTACTAGATGTGCGCACATTCAGAGGTCCAAACATCGACTCGGACCACTACCTTGTCGCAGCCAAGTTTCGATTGCGCATTAGCGCTTCGAGGTCTGCGCACTCTAGTGCATTGCGAAAGCTGGACGTTAAGAAGCTGCGATCACAAAGGACATCTGAGGCGTTCTCCGCTCAATTCTCGGATAAGCTCCGTCGTCCCCCATCTAATCTCAACGACATTGGCGGACTGTGGGCCAACATCTCCCACTCCCTGCGCACTACTGCGGAAACAGTCCTTGGTTTCGAACGCCCACCCCAACGAAATCAATGGTACGATGAGGAGTGTCGCGAGGCAACTGCAGCGAAAAACGCCGCATACAAGAAAACGTTGCAGTCTGCCGCTACGCGAGCCATTGTCGAGAACTATAGAGAGAAGAGAAGGGATGAGAGACGCCTTTTCAGACGCAAGAAGAGGGAGCAGGAAAGGCGTGAGCGTGAGGAAGTCGAGATGTATAGATGTAGGAATGACGCTCGAAAATTTTATCAAAAGGTTAAGCGTCTAACCGAGGGTTATAAACCCGGAGCGTCTTCCTGCAAGGACGAAAATGGAAACTTAGTAACAGATCCGCAGGGAGTACTGAGGTTATGGAGGAAACACTTCTCTACTCTGCTACAAGGCGATGACGACACCAATACCGCCTTTAGAGATGATGTTCCGAACCCGATCGATGATGACGGCGTGGAGATTCCGCCGCCTAGCTATGAAGAGGTCAAAGTCGCGATTACGCGACTTAAAAACAATAAAGCGGCAGGTCCTGATGGCCTCCCCGCTGAATTGTTTAAGACCGGATGTAATGAGTTGGTAGGGCGCATGCACCAGCTTATTTACAAAATATGGCTAGAGGAAAGTATGCCCAACGATTGGAACCTCAGTGTCCTCTGTCCTGTCCTGAAAAAGGGAGACCCTACTATATGCGCCAACTATAGGGGTATAAGCCTTCTCCCTATCGCATATAAGGTTCTTACAGGCGTATTGTGTGAACGACTGAAGCCACTCGTCAAAACACTGATTGGACCTTATCAGTGCGGCTTCAGACCTGGTAAGTCCACCATCGACCAGATCTTCACACTACGCCAAATCCTGGAAAAGACCCACGAGAAACAAGTCGACACACACCATCTTTTTGTCGACTATAAGGCTGCCTTTGATAGCCCCATAAGGGATCGTGTTTTTGCCGCAATGTCTGAGCTCGGTATACCTGCGAAGCTGATAAGGCTATGCAGAATGACGTTGAGCAATTCCTGTAGCTCCGTCAAGGTAGGAATGGACCTCTCCGAGCCTTTTGATACCGTGCGAGGTTTCAGACAAGGCGACCCCTTATCATGCGACCTCTTCAATGGAGAGTGTTCTGCGAAAGGCAGGAGTGCATCGTAGTGGCACTATATTTCAAAAAAGTGTCCAGTTGCTTGCGTACGCTGACGATATTGACATAATAGTGCGTACGAAGCGAGATGTTACTGCTGCTTTTAGTGCTATTGAACGCGAGTCTACTAAGATGGGTTTGGCAGTAAATGAGGGCAAAACAAAGTATATGTTATCGACAAGTAGAGACGTGCGGCGTATTGATTCTCAGATTACGGCCGATAACTATACTTTTGAAACAGTCAAGGAATTTATTTATCTTGGCTCCGCCGTTACCACCACAAATGATGTCAGTCTGGAGATCAAGCGCAGGATCACTCTTGCCAACAGGTGCTACTATGGTCTCAATAGGCAATTGAGTAGCAGAGACCTCTCTCGTACGACGAAGCTAACACTATACAAGACGCTCATCCTACCCGTGCTTCTTTATGGCGCAGAGGCATGGACCCTATTAAGTACTGATGCAGCAGCCTTGAGAGTGTTCGAGAGAAAAGTACTGCGTAAGATCTTCGGTCCAGTACGTGTTGGCGATGATTTCCGCATTCGATACAATAGTGAGCTGTATGAGCTCCTCAACGACATGGACGTTGTACAGCGTATTAATATCCAGCGGCTGCGCTGGCTCGGCCATGTCGTTCGAATGGAGGAGGATGCTCCAGCGAGACGGGTATTTGATGCGGGGATCTGCGGAAGTCGGCGAAGAGGACGACCTTGTATCCGTTGGAAGGACCAAATCGAGGGAGCCCTGTCATCGATTGGTGTGACCAACTGGCGTAGGCGCGCAAGAAGCAGAGGCGCCTGGAAGGATGTGTTGCGGCAGGCCGAAATCCGTTAATCGGGTTGTTATGGCCAATTAAGTAAGTAAGTAAGTATAATCATTGTTGTTTTCAGCTTTTTTCCTACATTAGAAATAAATACTCTGTGTTTACCCTGTGCTTTTCAGAAAGGAGAGAATCAGTCAGGACAATTACACTCAACTGTAGTTTCGCTACTAATTAAATATGTCAAGTTCACAAGTTGTCAATGGAAAACAATATTGGGAAGTGTTTGGAAAACCGTTAGATAAAGTACAATATTGCGAGTGATGAAATACATACGAAGAAAACACTTGTCTGAACTCATTTTCTTATACATACATATGTACAATGGCTTGATAGCTCTCTAGTTGTGAGAGAGGAAATTTTTGTTACGAACACCATTTGGTTTAATCACTTCAAAAAAATGTGCTTCTGTTGATGAGGGAGCAACAAGTAAATGCACTGTGAGAAAAGGTTAGTAAATAAGAAGTTATTTGACTGCATTTACATTTGTTTAAAACATTAGTTGGATAGACTTTAAATATGTAGCTTTCATGACACATTCAATGTTTCAAGTCAAAACAAGTAAAAAAATTTTACTTTTTATTGTTTATAAAATAACATTAATTAATTGAAAACACATATATTTGCCACAAAAATGCTTGTTACTAATTTAGAAAAGTAAAATATGGACTCGGTGAAATTGAGTAGTTTTTATTTAATAAAATTATAAAAAAAATTCCTTTAATTGGAGTTAGTAAGAGAGTAATCATAGTTTGAAGATCTCCGTTACAAAGATCTGTCGAACAATTGACTAGTAATTGTTATTGTTTATGCAGAGAGTGTAAATATAGGAATAATAGGCAAAGCAATTGTTGTTGATTACATCAAGTTGTGAACAGTGGCACACAGAATTGGGCGAACAATAAAGAATTATAATTAAAAATAAACACAAATTTATTTTTATTTTTGTTTGCAATCTACGAGCTCATATTTTAAACGTTTTTAAAAGATAAAAACGTATCAATATTAATTTTTGTTCATATATTTTATAGAGACGATGAAATTTTTTGGTAATATCGTCACCATAAAGTATTGAATATTCTTGTATTCAAAACTTCAATCTATGGGTTAAAAAACCAAATTTAGAGATCTATCGTCTCGAGTGATATAGTCCAGGTCACAATTTCTCAACCGCCATGTATCGAATTGAAAAAAGCGTTTTAATGGAATTCAATACATACATTCATATCAAGTAATGTATTGTCTTTACATAGCCTGAGCGATACATTTCAGCCTAACCAGTAAGGGGACAATCGATCAATTTTTCATCATTTTTTAGAATTGAGATATTGGGTGCTTTTTACCTGCATAAGAACGACATGATAACAATAATTTAACAGCTCAGAATGTTAAAAGTCCACTCGTCATCATTTCCAACCTTTTGCCTTTTGTCCTTCGTGGAGACTTTCGAATAAACTCAAACAAATATTGAAAGTAAACAACCATCGGTTGCGTTGCTTCTTTTCAGGTTTACTCATTTTTAATTGATCAAAGATGAGCATTCATATAGAAAAAACTATGATGATAAAATAAACCAATATTGCATTAATTAAAATTGACTGTTTGATGCAGTTAACACAATGGCGGCATTATCTGACTATATTTCTTTTGAAATAAGCAAGAAGCTGAGGACATGGCTAATGACGATCTTTATCGAGCTAAGTTGACTGGATTTTTTATTTTTTTTTTTTTTTTTTTGAGTAATCAGTTAACCATCAAAGAAAATTACCCCATACAACATTCTAATTTCTCTAATATTCACAGATGATATTACTTCCTTAAGTAATTTCTCTTGAATCTAGTTTGCTTTTCGATTTATCGTATAAATTTGATTTTATGGCTTTATTCCTCATTGCAATCAAAACCCCATGTGAAAAGGTGACATTCAAGTATTTTCTACAACTGCAATCTGAATGTATTGCGACAAATACAATGAATATATTTTATTTTATTTATTTTATATTTTTATTTTAAATAATAAAAATACTCGCTTCATACTGGTAACAAACTGTTTCCATCTGATTAAATAAATATGTATGTATGGTATGTATCAGAGATCAGCAATGAATATTCAGAAAGACGAGTAGATTCGAATCATACTTCTAATTTCTGATACGTATTCATACTTATTTTAATATCATACTCATACTACTCATATTCAAAGTTTAAAGCATTCATCGTATTCATACTTAACAATACGTATGATGTTGTTGATTTCGACTCTCCATAACTCCATAACATTTAAAGGAATCACAAAATAAGTATGATTCGCCACTTATATTAAATAAAACTACAGTTTTATTTATTTTAGTTTTTACTCTTAAGAGTACTAACACTATTAAATTGAATCTTAATACTAAACAAAGTTTTATATTTTCAATATTTAAATAGCTTAAGTTTTCTAAGCAATGCAGCGGAAATGCTAACACTGCTGTCTGGACTAAAGTGTGGGAATATAAAATGTAATTTAAAGCTAATGCTCCGCTACACTTAGCCAGCCAATAATGGTCGTTTAGGGATGGGTATGTAACTCGCGTACGAACACTACAATACTCACTAGAAGGTTGTGTGTTTGCTTTGCTTGATGTCTTTCTCTTTCTTCTTTTTTTTTTGTAAATGCAACAACAACTAAGACTGTAAAATCATTTATAAGTATTATAAGTATTTTTCTAAATTTATGAAAACTAATGAGTAGGCGTATGAATCAAACATATTTCGAATGTAATGAGTTTGATGTCAACGTTGTACTCATACTCATTGCAACCTGTACTTAATGTCAATGTTGTAGTGAGTACGTATGAATCAGAGTACATAGTTAAATCTCAATACTGTTGACTCACTCATACTCAAAATTTCATGAGTACTATGAGTAGCGAAAAAGACGATTCATTGATGATCTCTGGTATGTAGATCGTTTCACATGAAAGTAATTTCAATTTCATTTTTAAAATGTTCAAATTTCACTTATCCTTCATTGATTATTGAAAGGCTTTCCTAAAGTGAGTGACATTAAGTAGTCATTTTTTATCTCCCCAATCTACAGTTTAAGGACGATTCGATGTGGCATACGCTTTGTCTTATATGTATATTCATATGCCTGCGGCTGTTCACAATATTGCGTGTGTTGTGGGTGTTGTATCATTGTTTTTGTATTTGTTCTTTTAACTTGTTTTTCTATTCTTACACAAAAAACACCAAAAAAAATCTTTTCCACATCTGTTGCTTGTTTTCAAACACTAAACGTAAGTGAGAACCATAACAATTCAAACTTGTGCAACAATGGAGATGATAGCAGCCCTGTTAACAACAAACGTAAAGGCATTAACAGAACTGTTATTATATCAAAAGAATACGTGTATTTATAAGATTATTAAATGAAGATAATAAATATAAAAACGTTTTCAATGAATAGAAGCAGATTAAACAATATAGACAAGATAAATCCGCCGAATTAAAAAAAACCCAGTCAGTCATTGATTTCTTTTTAATATCTGAAAAACAGGTATGCGTCCACATTACATCCACTCATTTCATAGCAGTTAAGTCGTATACCCAAGTAAATTTTGGTCGCCTTATTCTTCATGGCGGATAGGATTAATAATGAATCAATTTCTAAGGGCTATTATTACAACTTGCCGTTAAATTTGGGTTTAGTTAAAGGTACATTTAGCTAAAGAGAACTGTAAAGTTACCATTAACTTATTTTCGTTATTACAACTTACAGATAAAAATTTTCAAAAATATGGCAATGCCGGAGCAATGTCGATAAAACTGCTCAATTAAAGAAGTTCTTTTTTAACGAAGTGGCAACTGCGGGCTATGTTTCTTTTTTTGTTGTATATGCTAATTTTGTTTAAATTTGATGTTGCCATAATGAAAATAGTATCGTTACTCTCATTCGCAAATGAGTTAAGTCCCTTTTTTCAAATTTTACAGGAGACACAAAAAACATTGTAGCTTCTTCAGTTTTTAAAATTTGTAATCTTTTTAAACGCAAATATTTTTACAAAATACCTCTCTTTAAATGACCTAGATCAAAAATTAAGAATAATTAATAATTAATATTCGTGTAGTTAGCACGTGCTGTTAATATTTTTCGCAGTTTTATGGACCTAGCGTTTTTGCAAACCACAATATTACAACAACTTTAAACTACATACTGAGATTTTTTTGTCGTAAAATATGTATTTGGTATAGTGTTATCGTTTTGCATTAAAATCTCAATTTTGGAAAAAAGTGGACTTAGCGTCTTTGCTAATTATACTAACGATATATAATATGGCAAGTTCAAACATAAAGTGACCTTTAAATGTTAAAGGTAGGATGATCCTCCCTTTAGCTTAAGGATCACTTCTATCTTATTGGGTACTCATAATAACGAAAAACAATTTATCTGCCCGTTAAAATCCTCCCTTCAGTTAACGGCAAGTTGTAAGAATGGCCCTAAGTAATTTTAATACAGTTTCTAAAGCAGAGGTACGTGCGATCAAAGAGTGTATAATCTGGACAAGTGAAAATTAGTAAACTTAACATAGAGAGGTTTAAATGTCTTCACTGAAACGGAAATGTAACACAGATCGAATGGTACAGCAGACACAATAGCAAAGTTACTCTGCGGCAATCCTGATGAGAAGAAAAGCAGGAGTATATGGACACCAAACGCAGGCAACAAAAGTGTATTGATAAGTGTTCTTGCGGAATAGTGTGCCTTACATAAGTATATGAACTGCATTAGTTTTTTTCTAACACGCGGACATGCGGAGAGGACATCGATACGATGAAACAGTTTCTAAGTCATTGCCTATCCTACGTAAGCTTGGGATCCCAATATTTTGTAAGATACCATACAGTAGTCGCCGTAAACTAGTAGGTGCTGAGTTGGCTTATAAGATCCTCTGCTCAGACATCTCCAACGAAATGAAATATGAAAATATATTTCTTCGGCGATTTCCTCTCAACAGATTTCTGGCAAAAACTCAGAGAAAAAATCACAAAAATCTTTCGCTCGGTGCCGACTTTTCATGTGTAAAATTAACAGACACAACATAAGAGGTGAGACAAACTAGGACGTAATCCTGACTAAAGGGTTGTATAGGGATGTACTATACCAGACATACATATGTAAATCATCTCAGAGAAGAGGACTGGACGAAGTAAAGGAAATTTATACAGGATACAAATTTCCTTTAGAAAACTTGGATCTTTTCTCTTAATTGTTAGCGCAGCCAGCTGAGGTATTTAGTGAGAGGCATGAGAGCTTAAACCTCTGTGATTGGTTTCTTCTGAAATAGAATATAACAGAATAAGCTAAATGGGAAATATGATCCCAGCGAAAGAAAGACGTATCTTGCTATATTGTTGTATGCCAGGTTGAGTTTCCGGTTGTAATTACTATCACAGTTTGCAAATATATCACACCCATACAAAAGCACTGGAATTAAATACGTTTTAGCACGTTTCATACGAAAGACAAAAGGAGTTGAATCTTTGACAGCCCATAAATTTCGAAGCATGCTGTAAATTCTGCCAACAACAACAGTTATATGGCTAGACCACGATAATCTGTCATTTAAGACAATTCCCAAGTTGGTTGCAGACTTGACAAAGTCAATTCGATTTCCCCTGATACTCAATTCAGGTATGACAAACGACCCATTGGTTTTCGAAAGCTTAATACATTTGGACTTTGACGGATTGATGCGCAGTCCATTTGCCGAGGCCCAACTGTCAATTCTCTCCAATCACGGTTAATAGAGTGTAAACAAGAATCAATATTCTCCTTACGAGTACTGGTATAAAGCTGCACATCATCAGCATACATATGAACCAGACAGTCAACCACAACATCTGGTAGATCATTTATTTACATACAGAACAACAAAGGCCCCAGTATTGATTCCTGGGGAGCACCTCTGTCCAACAGATAAGAAAAAATTAGACTACCGGCAGAATTAGAAAAATTAAACAGTTTCCTGAGCATATTCAATAAATCTTTGTGATCGACAGTCTCGAAAGCCTTGGTGTGACCAAGAAAACAAAAAACGCTACACTATTTTCATCTAGCTCCAACCTAAGATCCTCAACTACATTTAATAGAGCGGTTTCATGAAACTCGACTGAATAACAGTCAAGTAATTGTAATTCTCCAGATAACTATTGGCCTGAACTCATTGTTCGTTTTGGGGATGGGAAGGATTTTAGCTAGTTTCCATTCATCAGGAGAAGTAGATTTAGTCAGCACTGTATTCAATATGTGGGTATAATATAGCAAATGTCTAGGTCTCAATACTTTTAAAAACAAGGGATCTAAATCATTTGAACCAATTGTATTCGATTTTACCGCTGATCAACGCAACGAATACTAAAGGAGTATTGGGGGGGACATAACAAAGGTAATTACACAAATTACCGATAGACGTTGGAACCCTAAGATGTACAAACTGGTCATTAAGTTTATTTATAGAAGGGCTGTTTTAGGGGTATTCCAGTATTCCAGCAAGATTTTCACGGCACTATCGTCCTCTTTCTTTAGATTTTTATAGAACGCACTATGGATGTAATTTTCCTTTTCGTAGATTATGTAGCGATTTTAACTTATATTATGATTTTATTGATTTTATTTGTAGTGTTTGTAATATAAAACGTAGCTTATATGCTGGCATTAATTTGTAAATTGTTATATAAAAATGTATTTTCGTTCTTGTCATAGGTAATTCCAGTTTATTGTTACTTTATTCAGCTTGTGATTAAGTTCTGTAGCTGATTTATGATTCTCGTTGCCATTACTTCTCCCTTACCCGCTACAGTCCGAACTGTAGTGTGTACGTGTCCCTACGTAATGGGGACGAGCCCTCCGCGGTCGGGTGAGGGTGGGTTAGTGTGAGACCGGGGACGTTCGAATAAAAAAAAAAAGTTTATTCACGTCTACAACAAAATCATTTTTAGGACATTTTCCTCCAATTCCTATTTTTACGAATCACATTCCATTTAGATTTAGATAGAAAACTTGCTACCATAATACAATGTTTTCGCAATTTTTATGTGCCTAGTAACCTCAGACCGTGCGAATTTATGAAGAGCTTTCAAGTCATCAGCCCTGAACCTCTTCCAGCGCTTTTAGGCAATATCCCTCTTCTCAATTAGTGCTTTTTCAGTAGTAAACCACGGTTGTTGTTTGGGTCTGATGAGCTTCGTTTTAGCAGGAACGCATCTGTCATAAAGCTGACGCACATTTTCCTGAATAAACGATAATTGGTCATTAACATTACCCAGTGTATAGACTTGGTATTTAAAGTTACATAATCTATATTCTTAAAATCACGATATTTTTATAAACGTAATAACCCCGATCTATCACGGATCTTTTTATGGTACATTTTCAAAAAGATTTAGGAACAAACCTTTAGGAAAGCCTTTAATATTTCGTTAACCTTAATTTTTTTCAGTTGTCAATATTTCTTATAAACAACATACATATCCTGAAAAATGCATCATTATTTGTGAAAAAATGTGTAATAAACTTAAGATTAAGGGCCATTATTACAACTTGCCGTTAAAGTTGGGTTTAGTTAAAGGTAAATTTAGCTAAAGTGAACTTTAAATTTACCTTTAACTTTTTTTCGTTATTACAACCTACAGACAAAATAAAATTAACTTTTTCAAAAATACGGCACTGCAGGAGCAATGTCGATAACATTACCTAAATAAAAACAATGTTTTTTTAAAACGCAGTGGTAACGACCCTACAAGAAATTACCCTACAAGAAATTAATGACCGAAACTAACACGAACAAAACTTACTTACCACATGTAGTTTTTATTTGACTTTTTAGGCTACAGTGTTGTATTTTTTAATATTTATTAATTTCAAAAACTGAATCGTAGTAGGCTTTGAAAACAACGCTACTCCCACAAAACTTTTGTGAAAAAACTGTGTGAAAAATAGAATAATATAAAATTTAAATTGAAAATTTGAAGCTTGTGGAAAAAATAGAAACAAAATGTGAATTTAATTAAAGTCTGAAGAGAAAAAGGAAAGTGAATCAATTGAATCAAGAAGAGTAAGAAGTCGGACAGGCAATAAGGAAGGAAAGTATTTTATTTTGTGTGATTTATTTGTGAATATTAATTCCTCTAATTTTTGGTTACTTTTTTGTATAATGTTCCAATTGGTAGATGCTGCCATTAAAACATTGAAGGAATGTGGAAGCTCATCTTTGTCAGCTATCAAGAAATACCTTGCCAGCACATACATATAAGGTAGATGCCCAAAAATTGGCTCCATTCATTAAGCAATATTTGAAGAGTGCTGTTACCAGTGGAAAATTAATCCAAACTAAAGGTAAGCTTTCTTCTGGATCATTCAAATTGTTAGCTGCCGCCCAGAAGTAGATTAATTTTGGAAACTGTGGAACTATGACTAGTCAACTATACTTGACTATAGTCAAGTGTAACCAGTTAAATAGTCAACTGTGACTAGTCAACTATACTTGACTATAGTCAAGTGTAACCAGTTAACTAGTCATTTGTGACTTCAAATAGTGCAAGAGTGAGCAGGTTAGATATATGTTTTACAGTCGAAAGAATTCATATGTTAGAAAGAGAGGCAAAATCACATGTACACGAATGTTTACGTCGTTTTTCACATTGCCCTTAATCACTTGAAGTTGTGACTAGTTTATACGTCACACTTTACGGTCAAATAACAAGTCATTTGACTAGTTATGTTCTGGTAGGGGACGACTGTGATTCTGTTGTGATTGCTCATTTTATATATATTTAAAGTTGCCATATTTAAAATAATATATACATATGTGTGTCAAGTTCTAACATAAACTTAACTTTAAAAGTTAGTGGTAGGATGATCCTGCCTTTAGCTTAACGTTCACGTCTACCTTATTGTACGCTTATAATGAAAAAAATTGTATCTGCCCGTTAAAATCCTCCCTTTAGTCAACGACAAGTTGTAATAATGACCCTAAGTCTTTCATTTTACGACATGTTTTTAATATCTCCGAAAGGGCGAACAATAGAGTTTTACATCGATATACCAGAAAATTCAAAATGTTTCACTGGTGAACATACCTACGCCATATCCTAGATTTTATATAAGAATACTAGTACTTATTAATCAACATTTTAATCGAATTTCGAATCAATATTTTATTGCAAACCCATCGATGACAATCCACGAGATATCGAGGTCACCACATTTTGATTTCACTGATTGAAACGGCTTTAAAAATTTCATAATGTTATGATGCTTACTTTGATTTCTGCAACCTGCAATTAGTTCTCAGTGGAATTGTAACCTGCACTGCATGAGAAAGAAAAATCGAATTGTTTAAAAAAAGTATTGCTTGACATAATGAGCCATGTGCTGTGGTCGCCCTGGTCTAGTAGGTAGTGTGTTATCTTATTAGACGTGAGGCCTCGGTTCAAACCCCAGGTCAGGCATCTCCAACTGAACGAAATATGAACAAATATTAATACGGCGACTTCATCTCAACAGATTACTGGCAAGAACTCTGAGAGTAAACATAATTGCCATGAAAAAGTTTCTCAAAAATCTGTCGATCGGAGTCAACTTTAAACTGTAGGTCCCACCACTCATGTATAAAAATTAACGCACAATATACTATAAAATCCTTTAATCAGATTCTTAAAAATTATTAAAAATATTTCTTTGAATATCTTCTTATAATATTTGAAACCTATTTTGAATGCCTTAACATCCAAAAACATAATTTAACGTACTTTTCCTATGAAAATTAAATATAAAATGAAACTGTCATGTTATCATCATTCTTCAGCAAATAGCAGGTAATATTTCACAATAACTGGGGGAAATTTAACAATATTTTCGTTTTCTTTCAGTATCTTTTTAAAACTTTTTTTAATCTTTTTTAACCGAAAAACGTAAACAATTTTTAAACTTATTTAGCATTTTATCTCTGCCCAAATTTAAAGAATGAAACTTTTTAATATCCAGTGTACGTTGCCAAGAAAATAAAAACAATCAAAAAAACAGATAGAAAGTGTAGTTTGTCACATGGTCCTGTTCGTTCCGAATTTATTGCCTTTTTTAATTTCCGTCACTGTTTACTTTCGTTTTCTGTTGCTTATTTTAAAACGACATTTTAAAGGATAAATTTGCTTGGTATTGACATGAAACATGCGGTTGTTGTATAAATAAAGTTTCCTTCACTCTGCAAGATGAAAGTTGAGTAGATTGTGTTAGGAAACGCGGCAGAGTATTTTAAACTATTATTTTCTTTTTTTCTTATCATCAGCACGTAATTCCTGCAACAGCATTACAGTTTTTGCAGTACTGCCAGTGCAGTTAACAACAGCACATCGTACAAGTTGTTGAAGCGAATTGAAAGCCTTTTTTATTTATTGCCTTGCTTTATTAGCAATTCGGAAGATGATGATGAGAAAACGAACCATAAAATAGATTCATCTCTTATTCTTGTATCTCAGCAACATGTCATGGATACCCCTAGTAGGAAACATCAGCCTGATAAGCTGACACTTAGAAAGGGAGGTGGAGAGGGAGAACTAGGTGTAGATATAACGAAAACGCAATCCATAGTTATGTTTGTCAAATAAAATCATGCAAAATTGCTTCTTTTAATACAATTTCCCCCTCCATCAAAATAACACCGAAATGATGTTCATAAATATTCGTATTTTTATTTCGCAATAAAAATCCAACCGAGTGAGAGAGAAGTGGTGTTTTCCCGATAATCAAAATTCTATTTAAATTTATTTGTAACATTGAGCCTTGGAAACGATTTAACGTTTAAATAAGTACAACAACATTAAATGGATTTTGGCAAATCGATTCAAATAACTTTTTCGTTTATTTGACCCTTTTATGAGGCATGGTGACGTCACAATATTAAATTTATTTGCATTTGATCATTGACTGAGAGGAAGAAGATTATAAAATTGTTTTAGAAACAAATCTAGTTTGATTAAGGAGACAAATCTTAACCTTTGCACGAGATAAAAGGAGACCAATAATGAAAACTTAAATCAACTGAGGAACATTTGATCTATGAAAAAAGTTAAGAACACATTAAACACTCACATACTTCATTGTAAAGATTCATTGTAAAGATTCTACTTCTTTTACTTTATCTTATTGACTGTTGTTACATTTTCTTTTGTAGTATACAGTCGTTTGTTAACTGATAGAATGAAGCATAGTTCTTATCGGACTAAAGTATCATTTTGTTGAAATCTCATTAAGAAGTTGACAAATGAACTCTTACTCATTAAAATGTATTTTAAAATAATCAAGTTTCCGCTATTAATACAAAGTATTACAGGTATTGATTGATTAATTAAATATTCACTCCTTTCCCTTCAACTTCGCGGAATTCAATTTGTCTTCATTTATTAACTGTACTGGCCCTACGTATTTTACTGCATTTTCAGTTGCTCGTGTATCATCAAATAGTTGCCCTAAGATTTTAATGGCTTTTCCCTACGCTATAAAAATTAAATTTTTTTCTCTTATTTTCTTTTTAAATACCATGTAATTAAGGTCGTCTTTGGTTGACTTCTGTTTTTGTGACCGTATCAGTTGTAGTTGGTACTCACGCATGAAAAAGGTTAGTCAATGTGGTTTCCCTTTTTCCCTTTTCTTCAATACTTTAGAGAGTTTCACTTTTCATAAGAAATGAAACATTTTCGCAAAATTTTCTTTCGCCAAATTTTTTTAGTTTGTTGTAGGGTGTTCCTTTTATAGGGACTTCCAACACGGACTTCCGAATTTTCACAGTTGATAATGGCCATCTTGATGAGGCCAAATTAATTGTTACTTTTTTGTCTGTTTTTCCAAATTACCAGTGACGGCTATAGAAAACAACGTCCGTTCCCTGAAAGGGCTCTGAAGCAGTTGGGAACTGGCCCTAATTTTTATCGAAAAATCATTTTCAGCGATGAGGCCCATTCCAGTATGAATGGGTACGTGAATAAGCATAATTGTAGAATATGTGACAATACACATGAGATCCAGAAGCTTCCAATGCATCCAGAAAAAGTCACTGTTTGTTAAGGAATTTGGATAGATAACACCTTCGGTTCATTGAGAACGATGTTAGCCAGGCTATCAGTGTCAACGAGCTGCACTATTGGTCCATTTGGTTTCAACAGAACGATGCTATCGTGTTACACAGCTCATGCCACATGTATGTTATGTTCAAATCAATTTGTTTCAATATCTTTACGAGAATAAAAGAAAGCCGGATAGTTAAAAAAAATCGGATACATTTATTTCTTTATTTAAGTAAATACTTTATTTATCCAAACCCTTTATTTTTTTAAATAACAACGTATTTTAACAGACAACACTGCCCAATCACAATCCTTTTTAACGAAGATCAAACTTTTTAGTGTTCAATACCACTGTGCGTTAAGCATTTTTTAATACAACTCTCGGTTACTTATCCCAGACATATGTACATATGTCTCATCTCTGATTGACTTTTCATGACAACTCACGAGTGCCCATCAGCATCTTTGTTCGATGTATTGATAATCCCATATTTTATGTCAAGCCAGGGTTCGAGCCCCAGCCAGACATCAAGACAGAATACAAAAAGTATTTTTTCGGCGTCTTCCTCTCAGCAGATTTCTGGCAAAAACTCGGAGAATAAATAAAATTGCCATGAAAAAGTTTCTCAAAAATCTGTCGTTCGGAGTCGACTTTAAACTGTAGGTCCCACCACTCATGTATAAAATTAAGACACACAACATAAGTGGTGTGAGAAAGTAGGACTTTGTACAATTGGTCAATTCGACCTCTGGGTACTGTACTTGTCTTAATTGACAAGTACACGTCTTCTAACCTAAACTAACCTTTAGTCAATTGTGGTAAATGTCTAGGTATTTGTTCTGTTAATCGTATGAAGTGTGTAGTTTGTTGCTGTCCATTTCTCTTGCCTGCTCAACCAATTGAGTGGACATATTCCGGTTTTGTGTCAATGCTTTTACTTCGCTCCAGTTTTTTCCCTTTGCAGGTTCAAAACAATCTGTATTTCTATGTTTGATCTGAGCGTTCACTTTAATAAGTTTTAGATTGTCCTATTTCCATTGTCTGATTCTAAATGATATTCAGCCAAAATTCTACAGCGTGAATTCTACATTCGTGTATTAAATCTAACATGCTTTGTAAATCTAACATGCTTTGAAGGCTTTTCAAACGACCAATGAAAGGTATGTCAAGACTTTTTCATTTCATACTCAATGTCTTTGCTTGACTTACCATTGTTGCGGGTCTCATATGTAGCGCATGTTTAGCACAATACCGCAAAAGTTATTAGTCAGACGACTGATATAGACTATACAGATGCACTGAGAGTTAGGTGTCCTTGTACTTCCTATTTATTCCTAACGGATTGTGCTCTTTTTAAGATAGAGTCCAATACTATAATGAATAAAGAGAGAGATATGATATGCTTTAATAGAATTCTAGATTATTCTTATGTATGTATGTATTGGAAAAGAAAAATTTGGGTGTGTTAAGCTCACGTAACTTGTATTCACGAGTTGGATAAAATATAAAGAAATATTGTTGGCAGCGGGTACTGTCATATCGTGCTTCACATGGGGTCTTTATGCACTACTCTTTCCATTGATATAAGGATGAGATCAGAGCACAGTTGATGAAACTGGTACACTTTAGATACAATATTTTAAGTGCCACACTGGGGTTAACATTTACAAAACTAGTCTTCAAAGACTACCTTTAAATATTTATTCAAGTAAAAGTATTTTTAGACTTAAATGGAGTCGAAAGCTTTTTCTAATCATTAGATATTGTGTGGTAGAAGTAGCTGGAAACGAGGAACTGATAAGAATAGATATCCCTTTATTATACATATGTTTCGTAGGTTGTCGCGAAAGTAAAAAAACCTTTGAGGCCATTGCACTGTGGTCGAAATACATGATCTGGCGTCATTAAATTCAAATTTTGAAATGTTAAAATCGATAATTTTTTTGCACTTTATCGATAACTGATACCATATTGATCATATTGACGTTTTTACTTTTGCTTTGCTTTAATATTCGCACAGCTGTGAGCTGTCAAACATATTTGTTGTAGCTTTTGTTGATATTGACATAAGTGATTAATTTTTTGGAAACTATATTTATTTCTTTTATGCAAAAGATATTTATGTACTAAAAAATGAATGTTTGTGACCTGTGTTCCTCTAGTTTTTTAGAAATGGGTTGTAGTAGGCGACGTATATGGTAGTATATTAGAAGTGGTCTATATTGTAGTTTCATGGAGTGCAACTTTCGGGATTCAATAGGATTCTGTCCAATGTCCAAAGTGGTCTGCCCTTTCACCTGTTATTGCATTTTTTTGGGCGCAATGAATGTCTCAAAACGCACGCTTTTTCAAATTTGTTATAAAGAAAATGTACCCACAAACAAATTTTCTGCTGTAGAGGCCCATGTATTTGATAATATCATTCCCAAAAATAATTTTAGTGAGAATCAGTGCCGAGAAAAAAAAAACTGAGAAGCTTTATAAGTAGACTGGTAGAAAAGTGGAAGAACTCCAACAGGACTTTATCGAATTTTGAAGAATGAAGAAAGATTGGTTTGACAATTAAATTTTATTGTTTCAGCAACCAACAACAGGTCATAATGCTGGACGACCTACAAAAGAGTTCTCAGAATGCTCCCCTAAAACCCAAATAAACAAACTTTCACAACTTGTGAATTAAAACCCTTGTGAGGAGCTTGTAGTGGCCACCGGCGTTAGTTTACACAAAGCGGGGAAAAGAAGTGCATTTGAAGTGATATCAATGGTACATTCTGATAAAGAACTTGCAGCTAAAATTAAAAAACTATTGCTTCAGAGGTTAGTAAACCTATTGCATATACGCGCGATGACGGCGGTTCCTCAAAACATTCCTACAAACTTATGGAAACTGGTGCAAAAATAAGAAATGCAAACATATATCCATCATATGATACATTGTTGTTAGCAAAAAAAAATGTTATCCTCTTGGAGTCGAAATTACTGATAGGTCTGCAGAAGTGTCTTTGCAGAGCTTGGTTGGCCATACTGTAAGGAGGATAGTTGAATTGCAAAAGCAGTGTTTTGTGAATATCAACGAAGATCCCAGTACAGCTATATATAAATGGGGATGTGATGGCAGTAGTGGACATTCCACTTATCGGCAACGATTTTCTGACGCTGAATAACTTCGAATAGATGAAAACATATTTGCTGTGTGCATTGTGCCATTGCAAATAAAAATGGTGGATGTTATTCTTTGGGAGAATTCACGACCTTCTTCAACACGGTTTTGTAGAACAATTAAATTTATTTTCGAAAAAGAAATGTCTGAATTAGTTAGTAGGGAAGTTGAAGCAATTAAAAAGCAAATTTTGGAAATAAAGCCCACACAATTTGAGTTTTTTCAAATGTATCACAAATTTTACATGACCATGATAGATGGAAAAGTGTTTAGTGTTATAGAAGAATCCTCGTCGCAAAATTGTGGTATTTGCGGAGCCGTACCTACAATGATGAACGACTTAAATGCTGTTAAAAATCGATCATGTAATACAAATATGTTTGAATATAAGATGCTTTGAATGCATTCTACACATTGCTTACCGAATGCCTATAAAAAAATGGCAAATTCGTGATTGCGATAAAGACATAGTTCAACAAACTAAACTAGACATACCAGAAAAATTGAGAAATAGAATGTCTTTATTAGTTGATATCCCTAGGCCTGGGTCAGGAAATACTAATAACGGTAACACTGCAAAAAGATTTTTTCAAGAGACAAATTTAGCTCCTATTTTGTCTGGAATCAATGTAAATAGAATTAGTAAGCAGATTTAGTGTAATTTTACGAACTATGTCTTGTGGGTATAAAGTTAATACAATATATGTTGCGCTATATCCATGGTTTTATATCCCGCCTTCCGTGCACAAAATTTTAATTCATCAAAATAATAGTAGATAATGACGTCCAAAACTTACTTTTAGAACAAAATATACAAGAAGACACTGTTTGTTCTTATAATTCTGACTCTGATTAGAAACATGAATTTTTGCCTTAAAACTATGTATCAATTGTGCAAATTTTTTTTTTATATATAAATTATTAAAATAAATGTATAAAATTTACTTTTTTATATTTTTCCAAGTGAAACAAAAATAAATAATTATGTTTCAAAGCTGTTTTAAATTAAATGACTCCAGATTGCGTATTCGACCACTGTGCGTTGATCTGAAACCAAAATACTACAAAAAGATGGGCCATTCTCAGAGGCACAAAGTGGAGTGCTGTCTTTGAAGTAATACTAAATAAGTCTTTGTGGAATTCTTAATGGAATATAGAAGCGGAAAACTGTATAAGTCCTATAAACAGTTGCTAATCGGTCATACGATCTTTGTGCATACTGTCATAGAGATCAAGTAATAATTTTGACTTTTTTTTATCATAATAGTACTGCATGCGGACACTGACTAGGCATACTCACGTTTATGTTGTCATGAAATGATCGGAGAAAGTATAGAATTAATTAGAAATTAATTAAATATTAAATTAAATTAAATTAATTGAAACAGAGCTTGTTAACGATGCCAAATTTACGAATATCACAAGTGTTTATATTATCTTCCTCTTTCATTCTTTTTGCTTTAATTCAGTTTTACTAATCGATTATTTCTAGAGAAAAATAATGAAGGTTTATACTTGAATATTTGTTGATTAAACACTACTTTTTTCTGAGATCTGTAACTGGAATCCTATGGTGTTCTTACGTGGTTGGGGGTACTGAGTTTGGTGGCATTGATTATTTGTGTGAACAGGACAAGTTCCGTTTTGCCTGGGTTCACACCCAAGCCGTTTTTCTCCGCCTATATATACTTATACCTTTACCAGTGACGACTCCATAAGATCGCTGATCGTTGGAAGATCAATATCACCATGTCGCCAGCATATGCTGTCATTTTAAATCCTCCGCTCTTCAGCTCCATCAGGATTTGATTAAAAGTAGGTTCGATAGCAGTGGTGATTTTACCCCCTGGGGTGTGCCCCTAGTTACTCTTTTCCTGACGGATGATAACCCCAATGAAGATGGGATGCTCCTAGATGATGACATATTTTCAAGTCATCTAGATTTGCAATTACTTGTCAGTGTTATTACAGTATGGTCTGACGAATATCTGAGTCCATGAATGTATCAAAAAATTATAAAAAAAGTAGAGGACTTGTAATCTATAATCAGTTAATTAGTTTTTCAGCTTAATGGTGTAGTGATCTCCATGATCTTCCATGAGAACTTTCCTCCTTTTCACATAGTGTGACACAAATTTACTAATAAACTTCGATACTAAACGCACAGAATTTTATCAATTTAAATACATACATACATACATACATAATTGGTCGTTACAATCCTTTAGTCAAGATTATTACCTAGTTTCTCACGCCACCCATATTGTGTGTGTTAATTTTATACATCCAGTTTAAATACAATACTTAATTAAGAATATAAATAATTTGATTCAAATCAAATAGGACGTCCGAAATCGTATACTTAATATTGAATCGATTGAATAGAATAGAAGCAAAGAATATGGATATAAAGAATGCGCATCATGTAGAAGTAAAATTTCTTATGGCGGGTCATAACATCACGACCCGCTCTCACCAAATTTTTTTTAAAAATCATTTCTGGGTGAGAGGAGAGGAAGACAGAAGGAAAATGAACACAAACAAAGAGCGTAACAATGTGTTGCTCTCATCGTACGTATGTACATGTGTATGTATTCTTGTGTTTTTTTATTTAGTTGTCGATCAGACTGCGACAAGAATACATGTGCTGCGGATGCTTTATCATTTTATTTCAGAATAACACTCGAAGAATATTTTGTGTTAAAAATTTTCTATGTCATTAGCTGGGCGTATTTTATTTTGTCCCACAGTATATTTTTTTTAAATGCTTCGGAATGCTCGTTTTTTTTTTCTTTTAATAAAAAATGGTTTTTATTCTTTTTATTTTTATTTATAAAAAAACATGGCCTAATTTTTAAGCCAAAGTTGGATAGCTTTATGTTCTTTTAATAATAAAATTGATGTTTTATTTTATTTATCCAAAATTATTAAGCCAAAGATAGACAGCTTTACATATTTATGTTGATGAAATGAAAATAAAAATAGAGTATATTACTAACACTTTTATCTGGCTGTAAATAAATAAATTCTCTCAACTTATTTTCTCTCTCTCACTCACTAATCCATAACCATAGACATGTGTTAACCTAGAGGAAAATTGTTAGTATTAATGTCAAGTCCACTTATTAACCCAATGATATGTATATATGATCGGAAAATATAGAAAAATTGTACTGCACTAAGATACTAAGACACCGTATTTAACTTGGCAAGTATTCATCCAAAAATCGAAATCATTTCTCATTGATATTAGTGAATACTACTGTGATATTTCTTTGGGTGTATCATTGAAGTCTGAAAAAAGCGACATGAACCTTCTTCTTTAAAAACTGACAAGATTTTTACGCTCTTTTTAACGAACATTCTTGATGTTTGTGTCCTATGTGTGTAAAAAGCCGAAGATGTTCTTCCCCTGAGGGACATTAGTGCCGACCTCTGTTTTTAACACCAGAAAAATAAATAAAAAAGTGGTCAAACAACAAAAACGCACAATGAGAACAACGCATGATGAGAACAACGCATTGTTACGCTCTTGGTTTCTGTAACCTTCCCTTCTATCTTTCCCCCCTCGTCAAGAAATATTTTTGAAAAATATTCCAAAATATGTTAAAATGCACATTCTTTATACTTTATTTTCTTTGATAGAAGTCTTAACAATCATACGCACCTTCGCACACCTACTTATTTACAATTATTATTAAATTTCGTTATCTTTACTCGAAACTATACACTGTGGCTTTTTTGGAAAGAAAATTGAATTGATAACAAAAAATAAAAAAACACTATGCGACAAAAAAAAAATTAAATACACGCAGCTAATGACATAGTGCAAGTTATGAGTTTTGTTGAGTAGGTTAGGTTAGGTTAGACGACGTGTACTTTTCAATTAAGACAAGTACAGTACCCGGAGGTCAAATTGACCAATTGTACAACGTCCTAGTTTCTCACACCACTTATGTTGTGTGTGTTAATTTTTTTATACATGAGTAGAACTCAAAAATATTTTTTTTATATTTCTTGAACCCTCCAAACTTGTTTTATTTGACAGAAACTGTTTTTTGGACTTTACGCATAAATTTATTGATTACACAAACATTTCTAAACCGATGTCCAAAATTTAAACCTTATTAGAAAGGAGGGGGATGTGCCTTTAAAACGATATACATACATATATCTAATTATTATTTGACTTAATATGCTATCAGGTTTGATGAGGTAAACTTGACAAATGAGAATTTTTTATATTGTTTGATGATTTTCCTTTCATAGTAGCAAAATTTAATTAAAAAATATGAATTAAGTAATGACATTCTGAAAGCGCATTCTGTTGTGAAGAGTTTGAAACTTCGTTTGATCAATTCGGACAAAAATTACCGCAGTTATAATTTAAATAGTCTAACAGTCGACTTATATTTTTCATATATACGAGTAAATTTTTTCAAATTATCTTTTAGTTCAAAAATTTTTTAAATTTTTTGATAGATCTTGATCGTTTATTGTAAAATGTGGCAATTTCATGTTTGAGCGACCTCCAGAAGTTGGCCAATGTTTGCACAAAGAGAAATAATAATATTTGTTAAAAACACAACTATTAGGCGACTTCTGGTACTCGTGCAACGTGAAATTGACACATTTTGCGATTAACCATTAAGATCCATCAAAAATTCTGAAAATTTTTGAACTAAAAGTTCATTTGATGAGATGACATATATAAAAAAATATAACACGATTGTTATACTATTTAAATAACAACTACGGTAATTTGTGTCCGATTTGATCAAACGAAGTAATAATCTCTTTACAAGATAAAGCATTTCAGAATGTCAAAACTTATATTATATTTTTTAATTAAATTTTGCAATTAAGAATATTTAAACTTGAAAAAATTAGAAAAAAATCATATTTTCTATGTTTATCCGATCAAAACTCATAAAATGTAAGTTTGAACCATATGTTTATGTATACCATTAAATGGGTTAAAAAATATTTGGGTAATCAATAATTTTGTGTGAAAAGAACAAAAAAAAAACAGTTTTTGTCAAACAAAACAGGTTTAAAGGGTTCGAGAAATATAAAAAAAAATATTTTTGAGTTCTACTCAACAAAACTCACAATGTCATTAGCTGGGTGTATTTTGACTGTCGCACTGTGTAACTAAAGGACAATAAAAACTAAATTTGGTTGTAATTTTAATTAAAAAAATTTTAAGAATTTATTAGACGCTGCATAACCATATCGACAATGTGTTCCTTCGTTCGTTCTTTCCCTTTACATGCCAGAAGAGAAACAGAAATTTAAATCCTGAAGAAAAATTTCATTTAGAAATTCCATCGATTTATTCTAGCCAGAAGAAAAGTAACAAAAATTTATTGAAGAATTGTCTTCCAACAAAAGTAAAATCGTAAACAGTGAACGATTAACCGTAGAATGATGATAAATTTGATTTAAAGCAAATGAAAACTCAATAACAGCAAAAGAGTCAGGAAGAATGTTGCTATAAATAAAACTGCTCTTCCAACAGGTCCACGATATAAATATTCTAAAACCAGACGGGACGCATGTTAAACAATTGTTGTGGTAAAATCTTATTTTTCGTGTTTGTTTTCTATTTTTCGTTTTATTAACACCCACCATACTTTTCACTCCTCAATATTAGCCCTCAGAAAAAAAAACATTATAATAAAAATTAAAACACACAATACAGACGTCAGAAAAAAATATACGGAGAGATTAAAGGACTGTTTATTGGTACCCCACTTGCAGATGAATAGAGTGAATGAATAGATGAAAAAACCCATTCAAGTTAAAGCTGAAAACTGTGGGGAAAAGTTACTTTTTTGTTTATTTATGGAAGGTAAATGTGTTTCAACAACAATTTGCTGCATATGAATTTTGTTTTGTAAATTTCATTTCATCTCCTTTTCCTAAGTTTTAAAAAACAATAAAAAAGAGGCCGGCATTGCTTTTCTCGAGCAGCAATGTGGTCATTTCAATATTTCTTTAGCATTAGCAGAGACAATGAACGATGCTCGTATATTTTTGACAGGCATTCTGCCTTTACATACGTCTATCCGTCTGTTGTCTGTCTGTATGTCACATGGCTATACTTTGAGAAAATTATGCCAATATAATTGTAATTTATCAAAAATATAAAGAATAAAGAAACAATTCATATGGACTTTCAAATTGTCTGACTGTCAATTCACAAGACCGACACAATGTGAAAATAACACAAGAAATGATAATAAAATGAAATAATAAGAAATGTGGAAAAGGATAACGACATTGACACGGAATCTGACATACACGCTGACTCATTTACAGGTCGTACAGATATGCAGGCAAAAAAATCTGATGCTGATAAACGATTAATCCGTCAACAAAAGTGGTCGCGTTTTATTTTTAGGGCTTCATGTTGGCCATTATCCATAAATTTGTCTTTATTCTTGTAAAATTATATACATATGTATACTACATACACAAATAAATAAATAAAATAAATAAATTTTTTGTTTTAAATATTTTATTTTTTATTTATCGATTGCAGTTGAACTGAAAATTGATTTAAATTTTGGCAAATTTATGACACAAACACACACAAACATTTTATCCATTCCTTAGACAACAAATGGAATGTTTTTTCAATTAAATTTTGTTATGAACTCATGTTGTGTGCGTTAATTTTTATACATAAGTATAAAGACAGATTTTTTGAGAAACTTTTCATGTCAATTTTATTTACTCTCAGAGTTTTTGCCAGAAATCTGCTGAGAGGATGTAGACGAGGAAATATTTATTTATATTTCGTTTTTTTGGGGCCTGCGGTTTGAACCATGGCCTTACGTCTAATAATTCAACACACTACCTTAGTAGTCTAGTGACTACGGCGACTTCCATTTTTTATTATTTATTTTAATTTTTTCTTTCTGTTTTTATTATTTGCAGCAATTTTTCTACCATGATTTTCCCAAAACACATCAAACAACAACAAGAAGAAAAGTACACAGGTCCTGTCTGGCGTGCGATACCTCTATACAAGAGCTGGTAGTAAATAATGTTCCATCCCAGATAAATTAAATTACATGTTTTATGATGTCAACGATAAAAATAAATCATAAATATATTTTACTTGGCATTGCAAATAATTCATTTAATTCTAAATTTTTGTTTATTGAATTCAAATCTAAATTTTATTGGTAATAAACGATAACAAAAAATCCCATTTATAGGGGTATATGGTTAATTTTAAGCAATTGCGTACGATAATTATTAAAATAGTTGAAAATCTGTTCAACTGGTTATTAAGTATTGAAAGAAAACATTGATATGAAAAATTAAAGATATGCATGCCAGAGCGAAGCAAGAAAGACAATAAAAATTTTCTCAAAACACTCTTAAATTTCTCGCAGAAAATTGGCTCAAGCACTATAATTCTACAAGTCATTTGTTGAAAAAGATAGAAAGGGAACTTTTTTAATAATTGATTGCAATTTGGAAAAGTATATCAGAAAAATGCAAACAAGAGTTTAACGTTTGAAAAAGTGCGAGAAGTTTATAAAAGGATTTCTTATAATAATATGAGTGATGAGTGCTGTAATTTTTAGGATCATGACCTTGATTATTCAGTAGTAACATGCAAACCAATGCACCAAATTACCCAGAACTCCAAAGAAAGGTAATATATATTTTCCTCTGGTTCTCCTAACGAGATTTTGTTAATCGTTATATATCCATAGGAGCAAATGATTAGTAAACTGCATGCCAGTCTGACGATGACAGTCCACTGCCACAAACAGTGCCTGCCATCCCCTTTCGAGGATACCCGCAGCCTCTGATCTGTCCTCTTACCAATGCCATAGCTCGATACACTAAAACTCTCGATCCAATGACTACTGGAATTAAGAAAGAAACAAAAGCTCAGTCAAAATTGAAAATGATTCTACTTTGAAGTGTAAAATTGCCATAAAAATGGTACAATAAAGGAGAAGCAATTCCAAAAATAGTAAGAAACATTATTGTTAAATAATATTTTCTTTAATTTAAATAAAAACTGAAACTGTTTCACATTTAACTTTACTTTTTATACTAAAATTTTTTTTGTGCACAATCAGAAAACTGAAATTTATGATTTTTAAAAAGCAGTTGATAATGTATACTTTTAACCAATGTTCAAGAAGTGGTAAAAAACGTTGCTCAATTACTGCATAGCAGTATACTTGATCCAGTTCATGTAATTCTAAGTATGACATAATTTTAAAAAATCAGCCAATTTTTAATTTGGTTTCCATGAAATGAAATCGGATAATTTTTATCGAGATTCATACTAAAGGAAATTCATAATTAAAATCAACACAGACAAATTTTGATTTCATTTTCGTTGTATTACTTGAAGGACATTTCGCTGATGTCACAATAGCTGGCAGCACTGAGCATAGTTTAGCTTATAGCAGTTGCTTGTAAATGTTTCCAGTAGTATGTTTATGGGGTTTCTGGCGCACTATTTTCATACAAATTTGGGATCATGCCTACGCTACAGTCGGTAGTGGAAGTTAGTTGATAGGTTTGTGTGTTGCGGAACAGGAGGTAAAGGTCAGTGTATGTGTGTGTGTGTGTGAGACATTTTTAAAGTGTGTAGGTTCGTCTCGAGTCTGAGTTGTTGACTTGTGCAATGTTATGCTTTTGTTCATTTTATTTTTTAATGTAAACAAATTTTAAAACGCTTGACTCATATTACAGTTTTTAATGTAAACAAATTTTAAAACGCTGACTCAAGAATTATGCAGCTGTGTGCACGTCTACATCGTATACCCAAATAGAAAAATGATTATGCATGTTCATTTTATTTGTGTTAATATGAGTATATATGTGTGTGCACGTGCATAAGATCAATAAGAACATTTTTTAATGTAAACAAATACAAAATTTTGGGATGTGGTTATGTTTAATTAATTTTTTTTGTATGATTCAATGCGACATATTTCCGTTATGTGTGGTCCTTTTCTTGTGGACAAATGTGGGATAACGACATATTGTTGCTGTAAACAATAGCAGCACTTTGTTATAAATAAAAGCAGCGTGACTCCTTATCATTTCTTACTCTTAAGGGTAAGATCAATAAGAATATTTATTAATGTAAACAAATTTTAAAACGCTTGACTCATATTACAGTTTTTAATGTAAACAAATACAAAATTTTGGGATGTGGTTGTGTTTAATTAATTTTTTTTGTATGATTCAATGCGATATATTTCCGTTATGTGTGGTCCTTTTCTTGTAAACAAATGTCGGATAACGACATATTGTTGCTGTAAATAATAACCGCGCGACTCCTTATGATGTCTTATTCTTAAGCATACGATCAATAAGAATATTTTTTTCTTTTTTTAATGTAAACAAATTTTAAAACGCTGACTCAAGAATTATGTAGCTGTACGCACGTTTACATCGTATACCTAAATAGAAACATGATTGTGCATGTTCATTTTATTTGTGTTTATATGAATATATATGAGTGTGTGCATGTTTCCTCATTTACATACCACAGTATAAATTGTTAGCATTTTTTTTGATTTTTAATTATTATATAACTGTATATTTAATATAAATAGGGATTCTAAATGGAACTTTTCAATAGTCGTATTCTGAAAATAATAGTGAAAGCATACACAGCAGTTCCTCTAGAAACGTGAAAAAGGAAAAAAAAACTAAAAAAAATGAACACAGTCTCTGGTCTTAATAAATTCAGTTTGAAGCAGTACGAGAAGGAAGCAATATGTTTAAAGGATATACCTATAGATGACATTAATCCAATCATTAAATGTAATAGAGTGAATACTAAATTCGGGGAAAGAATAATGCTCGAGTTAGAAAAAAATGTAGTCTTTCTCCCTCAAAAATATTTAAGGATGACAGGAGATCAAATTGAAAGGCAATTTTTATTTTAAAAAAATTAAACAAGGAATTACTAATTATACTTTACAATTTGGAATGTATGAAATTTAAATTAAGAAAAAAAATAATAAAAAAAAACGACTCTAAATCAATATTTGTTATTATTCCAGTTTTATTAGGGGTATGACAACATCTATAAAACAAGAACCGCAACAGCAAAATAGATTTATAATTGTTGATGTGCAAGGAATTTTCATTGGGGATAAATTTCATGCAAAAGAAGTCTGCGTTTCAATATCAGACTTTGAAATCCGAACGTTTCTCATTTCAACGCTGGAAAAACATTCAGAACTAACTAATAAGGATATTAAGGTCAATAATTGGCTATTTAACAATTTTCATGGCATACATTGGAATAAAGGTTACTCTGCACTACAAGATGTGATAGATTACTTAAAAACTACTTTGAAAAAAGGGAACAACTATACTCTGTCATATATGTTAAAGGAAATGAAAAAATTAAGTGGTTAATAGATCTTCTTAAAGGAGAAATAGAAATATGTGTAATTAATTTAAATGAACTGAACTGTCCTAATATAAGAACTTTATATAAATCTAATACTAATATAAATACTTGTGAAAATCACTATAATTGTGATCGAATTTGTGCTGGAAAAAATACCATTTTATTTAGAAATTTCGTAAAGTTAATTCTTAATAAAGAAAACTCTATTCCAAACATTTGAAAACATTAACTAAAAACCATTTCAAAAATATGTTAACATCGTTTAGTTAATCATTACTCTCTGTTCAGAGTACATCGTCCCGCACTACCACGACCTGCTATTGACTTTTTAAAGAAGGGGAAAAAATGGTGACATCAGCAGAGTTAGAGGATATATTATATACACATAGTAATCAAATTCATAAACAACATGTTGATTTATTTTTAAGTATTATCAATGAACTAAGGCTATACAACATTAGTAAAATAAGTTATCCATTTTTATGTATTAATAATGTCATACATTTGTATTATTGTGTAAAAATTTACTCAGAATCTTTTGACATTTGTCGATGTCAAACATTTTATGAAAAATATATGATAACGCAAAAACTTTTCAATCTGTATAAACGAATATTTAACTATTATTATGTTTCATAGATATATGTATTGTATTGTACAAAATAACAAAGAAAAAAACTGAAATAAAATACGCATAAGAAAAAAAAACTATTTTGTTTTAATTAATCTCTTTACTATAGCGATGGGGTTATTGTTTTTAAAAATAAGATTTTAAATGTGGTTAAGTTTTTTCTTCATTTATTATATAATTTCTTCGTTTGAATTTATTGAAAATTACAATTTATTGAAAACACAATTTTTACATTTAGTAAGATTATAAAAATTAATTATATTTTTAACTTCATTTTCAGCTTGATATAGTCTATGTTTATAAAAAGTACAGGGGCATGTGTCAGGACCACATGTGCTGTTTTCATTCGACCATTCGCAATCCTCGAAATGTTCACCATGCCTATTTTTTATTCTTTTCAGGTTGTCTACATACTCCAGTTGTGTTTGTATGTTGATCAGTTTAGTTTTATCTGCATCAGAAATTATGTGTGAGAATGATTTTAAAAAGTTGTATATATCCTTTAAAATCATTTTATGTTGATGGTTTTAATATTTATATGATTTAAAATCGCTCGTAAAAGATAACTCCTCTCGTCTTTAGGGTTATTTATTTCAACACCGGTGTCTATATCCCTCTCGTGTTCGGGATCATACTGAAAACAGTAGATGTTAAGGTTGATATTTATATTTTAATCTCTTCTGTACGAGAAGATGGACACACACAGTTATGTTAGATAATAAACCAAATTTACTCCTTATACCTACGCAAAGTTTAAAATTTCATAATATTGTGAAATTAAAAGAATATTTTTTATTTTTTTTATTTCTTTTTTATTTATATAACATATAAAATATTCAGAGTTACATATACATTTACAATATTTTCTTTACTTCATTTGTAAGAGGTACATATTCAAACATTCTATCATGTATAATTAAACAATATGCAGACGTGTTAAGTGGTATGTTTTGTTGTGTCTTCAATTCGATTCGTATATCAATAGGTCCAGTTTTTACGGTTTCATTTTGATGTGTTACATCTAGAACAATTATTGGTGCAATTGTCTTAAAACTATCTCGTTTTAGTAAGGGTTGTGAGGGGCGTGAATAATAACTTTCTTGAAATCTTGAATACATATGATATAGTAGAGCGAACCGATTTCTATCAAATTTAAGATTTAAATCATCGTAGGGATACGTCTCTGAGTTGAGATGAACTTTAACGTTGGTTAGATCACAATGTATAAATTTGTTAGAGTTGTCTCGAAATGCTATTAACAGAAATCGAGGTCTTTCATTTTCATGAGCAAGCTTAACATTCCATAATATTGTATTGCTTTCGGGAAGAGAGGGATAATAATACATATCCCAACTTCTAAACGATATATTCAAAGGTCGACGACTGTTGATAGTTTTATACATTTCCAATTTATAGGCATCAGCAAGTTGAACATGTGGTACTTTCCATGTTATATTTAAAATCGATAGTTTACATTTTTCACTTGATATATTTGATTTAAAGACTTGAGAATCATCTTTAGATCGTAGAAGAATTAATTCGTGTTTGGAATTAACTATTATCTTATTGAAATCTTCAGCAAATCCGAGTAACATTTTTAATGGAACACAAAAATTAAAACCTCCAGTAATAAGCGAAAGATCAGATTCACCATTGATTGGTGACCATCCTGCATTTACTAGTGCATCACTTTCGAATTGATTTAATGAAATATAGTTCTTAATATCCGTTGTTATACCCAGATGACGTGTACGATCAATTTCTACACCATTTATCTCATAACGAATTTCATCGAACAGATAGGACATACAGTTGTTTAAGAGTTTTAATGATGGAGAGACTGTAGAATCGTCTTTTGTTGCAAATCCTTCTACATACATACATACATAATTGGCCATTACAACCCTTCAGTCAGGATTACGGCCTAGCTTCTCACACCACTCATGTTGTGTGCGTTAATTTTATACGTGAGTGGCGGGACCTACAGTTTAACGTCGACTTCCTTCTATGTATAGAAAACTTTCACTTGGTAGAACTAACAAATCTTGGTTTTGAATTGATATACGAATTTCATCGTTATTCTTAAATGATTGTAGATATGATGTATAACTATGATATTCTTTCTTGATGATTGAATTATTAAAATTTGGTTGTTGTAGTATGTTAATTATACTCATTTTTGTTTTAGTTTGAAACCAAGTTGTTTTAGAAATTCACAATTATGTCTACTGAGATTCTGTGTCCTCTGTTTTTGTGTATTTTTTTTTATTTGTGATAATTTTTTAAAATCTTCAGATCTTGTTGCTGTTTTTATTGCTGGAGATGGGTGTAACGTTTTTGATTGCGATACTGATAATAAATTGTTGTTGTTGTTATAGGAATTGTTTCTCCTATTAAATATAATCATTCCTTCAGAGGTTTCAAATGTAATCTAATAGATATTTTTTCTCCGCGAAAATTAATAAGGTTTCCGTCCTGATCGGCTACTTTTAGAACAATGGTGTTGATTGATCTAGCATTAACTGGTAAATAAATGACGTTTGCTGGTGCTTCTGTTATTTTATAGCCAGGACTCACGTTAAGCGAAAATTGATGTAGAGTGTGAGCAGAAACGTCATTTATATAGGATCCGCTGACAATATTACACTCAATTAAAATAGTGTTTATTTTTGTAATATCTATTGTTTTGTCTGATTTATGCTCTTCACCAGGCTTTAGAACTCTCTTACTAAATCCAAGTAGTGTTCCAATTGATCTCTCTTTATCGAAAAATATCGTATCAATTGAGCTCTCTATGTAGGTTTGTAGTGTGTTATAATTTGATTGAATATTAAGTTTTCCTTTTACATTCAACTTTTTATATTTTCTAAATAGAAAATCAGCTAAGTCTGAAAATTCATATGATCCCACAGGAATTTCTATAATATGGTTACCAATATGAAACAAATTGTTCTCATAATCAATATTCGGAATTGAGTGATATGTATCAAAACTTATTAGACCGCAAACATAGTTTGATTCAAGCACAATGGGTGGAAAATAGTCAGCAACTAGTTTTGATGTATTTCCGTTCAGAGTTAATGTTATGGACATCTTAACGTATACCTTGCGAATGAATAACTTTCAAATATTACAGTGTTTTTATAATGATGTTGATGACGATGCTGATGTATTATTTGAATTTATCCAAGAATTGTGATTTTATGAAAATCCCAACCATTTAACGTACAACATATTTCCTCTCCTCTTTAATACTTTTTCAACTAAATATGTTTGAGTATACTTCGTTTTCAAAAGTTCATATTCATAAAATCCACCTTTAATTTCACTACCACGATAGTCTTCTAAAATGTAAGTATTGGGATTTGTATTCCTTATATTTTTGATTTTGAAGATTTCTGTAGTCCAATTTGGTGTATATCCTTTTTCAAATACATGTTTATATTTGCTTATACGAACATGATCACCAATTTTAAACTTAGGTCTCCTAAAAACCTTTAAGTTATTATAGACTGTATCCAAAAGAGTTTTTTCATTGAAAGAGTTCACTTCATTTGGTGTCATTTTAATTGTTCTATGAAGTGTATTATTATATTTATCGATCAGTTCTTGATATATGTTTATCCATTTGTAAGTTCCTTGAAAGCTAAACTCTTTCCACATCATCCCTTTCAATGTTCTATTAAATCGTTCAACTATTGATGCTTTCAAAGAACTATATGTTGAATAGTGATTAATTTTATGAGATTGCATTAAATGTTGGAATTGATTATTAAAGAACTCTCTACCATCATCGGTTTGCAGGTTTTTCGGTTTTCGCTTTGCTGTATCGAATACACTTTTCATAGCAGCCGTTACGTTCTGTGCACCTTTATTTTTAACAGCAACAGCCCAGGCTTTTTTTGAAAAAGTATCTATAACTGTTAGAAGATAACGATATCCATTATTATATGTTTCATAGCTTCCCATTTCTACTAGATCAGCTTGCCATAAATCATCAATTCCCTTCACTACAACTCGTCTTCTTTTGAAATTTTTTCTTACTTGTTTGTGTAATTCTTCTACTATTTGTCTTTTGTCTGCATTCAAATCCATATTATTTATATGTGTATGTATGTGTGTGTGTGTGTGTGTAAGTATATTTTATTCGATTTTTAGTTTTTCCTTTGAGTGAATGTTTTGAATAGATATTCTTCAATATGATTTAACCTTTGATTATAGATATTAATTCTCTTTAAAACTTCAATTTCAATTTTCTTGAAAGCTTCGTTAAATACTTTCATTTCACTTTCAATTTTATTGAATTTCTCTATAATTTTATTTCTGTATTCAATATTTCCATTATAGTTTTCCTGCTTAGAATCTATTATTGCCTTCTCAACATAGTTATCAAGAGCTTTTTCAAGTTTCTCCATATAGTCTTTTATTTTCTCAATTTTTACAGATTGTTCGCTAATTTTATTTTTAACATCATTACTCATTATTTCTTGATTATGTATAATTAAAGTATTAACATTATCTTCGAATACTTTCATTTCATTGTCATGCTTTAGATAAACATTTTCAATCTCACTTTTTAAATTGTTTATTTGATCAACTAGATCATCATATATTTGTGTTATATATTTTTGGATTACAATATTTTTGTTTTTATAATTATATTTATTAAAACTTTCTCCAAATTTATTAATATAAGACATCTCTTTCACTCTTCTAATAAATTATGTTAGCTTCTTTAAGTTCTTCGATAATAGACATTATTTCGTTTTGATGATTGTTGTGACCAGCACCTTCCGATGAGAGAAGTAAACGTAGTCTGTCAACTAATTCATTAGGATCATCCCAATATATATAGTTTGATTTCCGATTATCTAGTGATTTTAGCAATAATCCACTGCCTTTTGTTGAAATTTTTGTTGTTGTTTTGAATAAATGTTTAATTATTCGTCTATATTTGAAGGCTCGTGTTCCTTTCACTTGTTCCTTAGATTCATAACGACGTGTATGTGCATTGGTATGAATTAAAATCTCTTTATATTTTTTCAAATCATTTTTAGTATAATGAAAAGGTTTTGTATGAAATACTAGTTCAAATAATCCAGGTGTCATTTTCAATTTCATATTTCCTATCCGCATAGTATTATCTCTATTAAATATTAATTTTTCTTTGCCATATCTCCAACTTCCGTCTTCATCTTGATTAAGACCATAAATTTTATCCAATTGCTTATTATTAATAAGTAATTGAATATTTTCAAATAATGGAGAGTTTTTCGTTAGCTTTAAACTTTGTTTTCTTTTAAATTTTTTGATACATGTACTTTATACAGCACATTGGTTTAAAATCGATTTTTTTTGGCCAAAATTATTTACGGCGAGAATATAATAGTTTTTTTTGTTAATATTTGAATTATTATTAATTCATTAATTAATCAATTAATTTGTCAATTCTGTTAAATTTAATTAAAAATTGTGTTTTCTCTCTACACATATTAATTAAAAACGACGTATTTCAAATATTTCTAAATACTAGTTTTATTTATAAAGAAAAGATAAACAATTATATTTCAAAAAGGAATAGTATTATTAGTTTAAAAAACTCTTATTACAAATTAATTGTTAATTACGTCTAATACGTTTTCTAATATTATATTTTCTAAAAATTCGTTCTCAAATTTTTCTTCAAAGTCTTCTTCATCCGTGGTTTCATCAGTATCTGTATTATCTCCAAATATTGCTGGATTATAGGGCTCTTCACAGGCTAAAAGATTAATAATTTCGGGAGGAAATTGTTGGCGTTTTCTTTGATGTATGCGTGTGTTTTGTTGTAGTGACGAAATAAGAGGATCTGATGAGTCTAATGCATTATTAAATACATCTGTCAGATTATTGATACGATTATTTCTCCGAGCATGAAACAATTTGTCGTGTTTGTAAATTTTATTTCTGCACACTGCTATATCCTCACCAAAGCATCCAACTGGTAATAGTGTGTTCTGCATAATTTGCTTTGAATGAAGAAGCACTTTATGGTGTAATGGGAATCCAATCGTAGTTGGCTTGGAGATATCTAGCAGTTTCAAAACAATATTCTTCAAACTTATCTAGTTGCAATGGAAACTGGCATGTTCCTTCCTTCCTTTAGAACAATAGCTAAGTCTCTTTCTCCCTTTTTACGAGCAGACATACGCGCTTCATTTATTAATAAATCTGTCGTAATTTCTTTGGATGAAGACATAATTGCTGCTTCTCTTCTCTTGTTACGATTCGACATTTCATTAAAAGACATTCGTTGCCAACCTGCTTTAGAGGTGCTTGGTACTTAAGTTAAAACTTTTTTTAAAATACTTCATACATAAATACATTAGTGTTTCTAAAACATTCTGACTGACCACTTTGCATCTAATTTTACGCAATATATCCCTATTTTTTTCTTTTAAATGTTTTAAATAATCCTCAGGAGCATTTGCAGTTCCACTTTTTTCTAGAACGAAGTTCAAAAGTTCCTCCTTTTTCTTTTCTTTAGCATTTGTTTTTTGCCAAATTTTGAAGAGCTCTTCATTTCTGAAGCCAAGGTAGTCTAGTAAAAAGCAAATATCTTAAGTTATTGCAAGTTATTGCAGGAAAAAACTTTAGAATGTGTTGCACAAGACCACATGCTATTTTCGAATTTTGTTTTTTCACTGGACAAAGTTGGACATATTTTTAAAAGTTTAAATTTATGGAAAAACAAAATAATAATTGAATGCGCGAATATGCATGTAAACAACACACGTTATTTCTATGTCTATTTATTTTTTTTAACTTTTTATTTTACAATTAGTTAATACATACCATAAACTTTATTTTCCATTAAGAATATTGTTTTTAACTTTTTAATTTTATTCAAAAACACTATTTAACCAACTACTTAAGTTAAACTACTTGCACTTGATTATTCAACAATAGTAAAAAGTTCTATGTTTGTCGCTCTGTAGACTAACGGTAAATACCGGTTTAGGAAAACAAAATTTATTTTCTGATAACTTGAAGTGTTGTCTATCATGCTATATTAAAAAATTTAAAAAAATGAAAATTAAAAAATTACATTTTGGCCAAAAAAACTGAATTTTAAACCAATGTGTACAGGTCTATTATGGTTATAGTTTTGTTCATCATCATTATCATCAGTTGACCTATTTCCATATTGAAAATCGTCACTATCACCATTTACGTTATAATAATCATCATCATCATCAATAGTGTTGTCTACATCCTTATGCTTATGTTCAAGTTTTGCGATGATTTTATTATCACCATTTACATCATCATTATCATCCTCGCCACCAAAAGTGTTGTCTATATACATATCCTTATGTTTATCTTCAAGTTTTCCGATGATTTTTTTAAGTGGTTTTGTTATTGGTTGAAAGGTATCTTCTAATAAATTAACTCTATCTATTTGATTCAGTTTAATATTTTTTAACTTTTCCTTTAGAACAGCTCTTGTCTTCACAAGATCTTCTAACATTTTATTATGGTCATTTTTAGACATTATAATAATTTTTTTATTTGATTTAATCTGGTTATGATCTGCTTGCTAAATGCTCACGATCTGCTTTATATCTGGTTGCGATCTGCTTGCTATCTGGTTATGATCTGCTTGATATCTGCTCACGATCTGCTTTATATCTGGTTGCGATCTGCTTGCTATCTGGTTATGATCTGCTTGCTATCTAATATCAAATAACATATCATAGTTGTATGAAACTATCAAATCCTTTTCGATAACGTCCTTTATTTATTAAATCATCCTTGCTTAGAACAAGAAATCCATATTTATCTTTCCAACACTCACTGCAAAGGTCAACAAATTGTTTAAAAGTCATATCACCAATAACATGATCATTATATATATGTTTTAAATTCATTTCATCCTGTTTAAATATTATAATCATATTTGCATTATCACGTATTAGATGTTTTGGAATTTTAGTATATGTTTGACACAGGTAAAAGCAATCAATAAATTTATGTCTTCCCATACAGAAGTAGTCTCTTATACTATTTTGTTTCTCACAAATAACATCATCGAATATTATTATAGAATGTGGATAAGCTTTTGTTGGACTTAGAACTTCTTCATTTTCCGAAAACGTAAATAGATTAATTTCTTTTATCGGTTTAATTAATTTTCTTAGATAGTAATATTTTGGTTGATATAATGATTTCGAGTATAAATAGATATTTTTAAATCTCAATCCGTTAGGACTTTCAATTAGACTTATCATTACATTAGTTTTACCACAATTCGATGGTCCCACTATCAATGCACGAATCGAATTCGGTAATAATGTATTGTGTACAACTGTTTTATCTCTTGATTGAGATGATTTATCAATATTTCTTATAATAATTTGTTTTGCTTGTTTAACTAGCTTCATGTTGACTGACATACTGAAACAGTGATCGTATAAATTGGTGTATATATAGGAAATCGTCTTGGTTTCAGATATTTTTGCGAAGAAACTAACGAAAAAAAATGGATATAATCTACAGTCAAAACAAAAACCCAGTCAGTGTAAGATGAGAAGAGGAATTGTAAACAACTTAATAAATAAATTACTTGTTGAATTACATCTGCCTGGTTATCAGTTTTGTGGACCTGGTACAAAACTTGAAAAACGTTTAGTAAGAGGAGATAAGGGTATAAATTTATTAGACGCAGCTTGTAGAGAGCACGATATTGCATATTCACAATCAAAAGATATAGACACAAGACATCAAGCAGATCAAATATTAGCTGAAAAAGTCTGGCAACGAGTTAAATCTAAAGATAGTGATATTACAGAACGTGCTAACGCGTGGTTTGTGACAAACGCTATGAAAGCTAAAGTGAAATTTGGATTAGGTATGAAGGAGCAGAGACATAAGAAAAGAAAGAATTCAAAAAGAACGAGAAAAGGAAATATGAATAAATGTAATAAGAAATTATTCACTGCTACTGTGAGAAAAACTTTGAAACAATTGAAAGAACAGAAACCCCTTGATATAAATGATGCTGTTAAAATAGCTCAAAAGACTATTCATTCAAATTTTAAAGGAAAAAAGCGAGCAGACATTATAATACCGAGAGTTATACCTGTACCGAAAATTGGAGGATTTCTTCCACTTATTCCCGTACTAGCGGCATTGTCAGCGCTTGGTGGTTTAGCAAGTGGAGGATCCGCTATTGCCAAAGCAGTAAATGCTATCAAAAATGGAAAAGAACAATTGGCGGAAGCTAACCGTCACAATAGATATATGGAATCAATTGCAATGGGTAAAGGGGTATATCTCAAACCATATAAAACTGGATATGGTCTCTACTATAGTCCAGCTCCAAAAAACTACTGGATAACCTACCTATGCGTCCATTAACAGATTTGGATTTGAATAAATATGGAAATCATCTTAAATACTTTAGGGGTGTTTTCATGCGTGATTCTTTACCTAAAAAACCACTCAAACAAGAATGCGGCATTGTTAATTTAGATGATTCATATGGTATGGGAACACATTGGGTAGCATATTATAAAAACCACAACTATAAGGAATACTTTGATAGCTTTGGAAACTTACAACCACCACTTGAGATTGTCAACTACTTAAAATTTCCTGTTGAATATAATTATGAACGAAAACAAAAATTTAATACATTTAATTGTGGGCACTTGTGTTTAAAATTTTTATTCAATAAATATAAATTGAAATGAAATAAAAAAATTGTTTAATTTATATACATATAATATATTCTTTTTTATTAATTCATATTATTTTGTACATTATATTCCTTATAAACTACTTAATCTATATATTTACATTTAAAAACATTTCATCATTATCGTCTTGCAGAAATTCTCTATATGAATTTAAATTTGATGATGATGAGGTTGATGGAGAATTTATTTTGTAATGTCCCCAGGCGTAAGTGTCAACATTATTTTCACATATAAATCTCTTATCGTCTAAATAACTTAAAGTTAATTTACTTATATATTGTGTATATACTTGATGAATCTTAGATCTAAACACATACATAGAATCATGGTAAAGCTTTTTCTCTAGTAGACATTTTCTAAAATCATTAATGCTTAGTCTAGATGTTACACTATTTTTAACGCCTTTAATTTTTTTAATTTCTTTGTCTACTCTATCTATTTTGACGGAATACATTTTAGCTCGCAAACCAATGAATTCCCTAATAACTTTTCCATTACATTCATCTTTCATCATACACAATACTTTTTTATTCATCAAGGGGAAATTATATGGATTGTCTTTTGAATAAGCAGATGTATCGAAATGTGTCGGAATATCATTTCTAATATCATCATACATATCATTTGTTCTCACATCATGTATAAATGAATCGGTATCCATATAGCAGAGATTAATATTATCAAGATATTTTGTCTTCATATAATCGCAATGAAAATTATACATTTTCCATTTCGATAATTCTAGAACTGAAAAACCAATATAAATGGGTTTATTATATTCCGTTCGCACTCTACTCATTTCAACGGCAACCATTTCTTCAGTAATTTCAATACAACTATGAAAATTTGGTTTCGCAATTAGTGATCTGGCTCCTAATCGTTTTCTTCTATTTTCCCATCCAATTACTATTTTGATGTCTTTTCTCTTATCCACATTTTCCATAGTCTTACCATAGACCGCATTATTGAGTAATTTGAAAAAGTTTTGTTCAAATGTGTTTTTAGCTAACGTTCTATGATGATTATTTACATCAATATATTTTTTTAACCAATTCGATTGATTAAATTGCAGAATTCTATGAATTTTCTTCAAAATTAAACCATGTTGAATGCATTGCTGAAGATTGCGGTAATGTATTATGTAATTCTTTTTGTCATTTAAGTCTGTTATTAATTTTACATGTTTCATATTCTCAATTTTCTTATTTTCAGCACAAAATGGAAAATCACTATGGTGATCGTGCAATACAGTTGGATATTCCAAATCCACTTCTAAAATATAACCAAATTCTGAATCTTCTTCTACAGTAGTTACATCGAAGTCGTTACAGTTATCAAGCCATTTAAAATTTTTATAGGGGAGATATTGAGACATTGCATAACCATATAAATTATTTACATCTAAATACATTAGATAATTTTATTTTTTTGTTGAATCATAGTCACTAACATATTTATTATTAGCTGTCACATGTCGCTTACTGCATTGAACAATACCTCCCCTAATACCCCGCACAACGAAATTGTACATGCTGATATCTGTCAATAATTCCAACTCAATTTCATTTGTTTTCAACATTGCATCCCAGGATAAACCTGTTGTAGTATAATATTGACAGGGGTCTAAATTGTAAATGTTTTTACAAACCTTACGAAAATTTTCAAATACATCACAAAGCAATAGGACATCAACTTTTAAATATAATAGAAGATAATCTAAAAGTTTATTACATTTATTTATTGTATTCCAAACTTTTTCAGCGTGTTCGTAATCATCTACACTACACGACTCATTAGTAAGTTTATTAAAGAAACATGATCGGGGTGGTAGTCCTGTTTCTTCAAGACGGTTGACTGAATCTAGATAGTCATATGGAAAGACACCTTTACGTTTCATTAAACTAAATTCATTGGGAGTTTGATAACTTGATTTTACTGTCAACAGATCATTATCTGACAAATATACCGCTAGTTTTTCCAAACTTGATGGCATAAACCGACAAGAATCTAGAAAACGTAGTTCGATAGTATTTTTTTCATCTATATTAATCTTTTTCGATATAGATACATATAGTTCTTTGTTTAAGGGAATTACATTTATATCACCTTCAATAGAAGAGAGTTCTCTTACGAACAAATGACAATCATATGATGAAAGATTATGAAAGAATATAGGAATAAAATTTGCTATTTGATACTCTAAATTACATTTGTTATGGGCCGGTCCTCTATATTCACCTGTTAAGTGACAATGATCGGCTACTCGATCTACAGGAGATAATTTTTTTTTACAAATGTGGCAAATTGTATCCTCCTTCTGTCTAATCTGCTGAGAAGGTGTTAAGGTATTCATTGGTTTTACGATACTTAAATAATTCACATATAAATCTTTACAATCTTTAACTAAATTTACGAAGAAATGTTTTGGTGCATCATCACCACTGTATATGTTAAATTTATCTAAACTACTGTTAAATGAACACTTGATGTAATAACTATAAGCAAATGGAATATGTTTTTGTATTGAATTAACATTAGCTGAATTTTGAATATTAATTGTCTCTACAATACACTCAAAATCAGCGTAGACTACAAAAGGTACATCCATTTCCTTTTTGAAATTTTTAAAACTTACGATATTATTGTCTACAGAGGGTAGTCTGGTTACAATTTTGTTGCATTCATCTTTGTGTTTGATCAGCGCCGTTTCACTATAAAAATGTATTAAACAAGTGTTACATACATGTATCTTATGTTTATGTTTTGTTAATTGACTGTTTATTAATCTGTAATTAAATAAAAAGTGAAACAATTTTATATTAATATCATCTTTTTTTTAACATAAAATTATTATTGATTTACCTTGAAATATTTTTAATCCATACGTAATGGAATCTCTCACCATCTTCTAGTAATAACAAATTAACGTGCTTAGCTTTTTCTTTTATACTGCAATAGTAGGGTCCGACTATCTCATTGTTGTCATTCAAACCAAACACGTTCACGCTAATATCGGGATTTTTCATTTCAAAATCTTTGATTTTATTCGTTGGTAGCGGAAAAGTCAAATATTCAAAATTTAAAACAATACCATTTTCCAACATAATATTATCTTCACTAATGTTATTAATTTTATATGATGCGCATCTGTTAGAACTCATATTAATAGGATACAATGCTGATATTATTGCCCACTTGAAACAATACTCATCGTTATTTTGAACATTGATGCATGCAAACTTTCTCTGTATTGGGGTTGGTAGAGGGATATACTGCGAACCTTTTATACACTGATATTTATTTATATTAATTTCTATCCGTAATATTTGTATTAATGTCCATCCGCTATCACGTTCCTGGAATTCACTCATTTTTTTAAAAATAACATCGCATTGTGTTTTGTAAATATTGAGGAGATCGTCTGCAGTTGATGATGAGAGATTAATTATAACCATTTTAGTTTAATGTGATTTCACTTCGATGTAACATAAATCCTCCTCTTCTTTAACCAGCATGTATTCACAAAATATCGCCAGATTGAATTTTATATTATCATGTTTTCGAATCATACTACTTAACAGCTTAACCACTTTGAATTTAATTCCCGATAAAAAGTCCTCAGGTATTAAATTCGTTTCCTTATTATTTGCAATCAAATATGTAATGATGCGATTATTAAACACTGATCTAACACATTTTACTTCATCGTCATCAATATCAACACCATTATTATCATTTCGGATTTTGTTAGCGCAATTAAGTTTATGAGCATTTGTTCTAATATGTTGATGCCAATTTGTCTTTGGAATATGTTGATTACAGTCCGTACAATTAACAGCCTTAAAAGTTTCTCCTCCATCTCCAATCTTTGAATGTTGTGAGATGTGTTGTTGATAATTCAGTTGGTTTGAGAAATACTTATTGCAAGGTGTACATTTAAATGATGTGGATGGTCCATCATGATACAATCTATGATGTCTTCTTAAATTTGTATTCAGAGTGAATACTTTTTTACAAACTTCACAAATAAGTCCAGACATTTTTTCTTTTTAAATTTTGCACTTGAAAATATAACTTGCTACCAATTTCTCACTCAAGAATGACTTCTAAATCCTGATAACAAGTCAATTTATACTCTGGGATGTAGATGAGGAAACATGCACACACTCATATATACCCATATAAACACAAATAAAATGAACATGCACAATCATGTTTCTATTTAGGTATACGATGTTAACGTACACACAGCTGCATAATTCTTGAGTCAGCGTTTTAAAATTTGTTTACAGTAAAAAAAAAAGTATTCTTATTGATCGTATGCTTAAGAATAAGAAATCATAAGGATATTTTATTTTTTTATTTACAGCAACAACATGTCGTTATCCCACATTTGTCCACAAGAAAAGGACCACACATAACGGAAATATATCGCATTGAATCACAAAAAAAATTAATTAAACACAACCACATCCCAAAATTTTGTATTTGTTTACATTAAAAAATGTTCTTATTGATCTTATGCACGTGCACACACTCATATATACTCATATTAACACAAATAGAAAGAACATGCATAATCATGTTTCTATTTGGGTATACGATGTAGACGTGCACACAGCTGCATAATTCTTGAGTCAGCGTTTTAAAATTTATTTACATTAAAAACTGTAATATGAGTCAAGCGTTTTAAAATTTGTTTACATTAAAAAATAAAATAAACAAAAGCATAACATTGCACAAGTCCACAACATGAGTTTACGGTACCCTACATCACGCACTCGCGGATCATCGGAATCATGAACTCAGACTCAAGACGAACCTACACACTTTAAAAATGACACACACACACACACACACACTCATTCTGTCCGTCCAATCTATATGTTACAAACCTATCAACTAACCTAACACTACCGACTGTAGCGTAGGCATGATCCCAAATTTGTATGAAGAAAGTGCTCGCGAAGCGGCATAAACATACTACTTATGGCTTTATTGCAAGAGACATTTCCTGGCCGCGTAATTTCTCCTCGTGGCGATATCAACTGACCACCAAGATAATGCGATTTGACACCATTAGACTTTTTTGTGGGGCTACGCGAAAGACCGTGTTTATGAAGATAAAAACCAACACACATAATGTCAACGTTCAAACTTTACAATAAAAAAGAAATATCATGAAAAAAATATTTTATATGTGTTTTATTTACGTTTACTTTTGAAACCACGAAATGGATAACCCTGTACAAAAACAAAACCCTGTTTCTAGTTGTAGTCGCCGTAGTCTAGTAGAGTAGTGTGTTGGCCATGGTTATACCCCAGGTTAGACATCTCCAACAAAACAAAACGTGAGAAAAAAATTTCTGCGGCGGCTTCCTCTCGGCAAGTTTCTGACAAAAACTCTGAGAGCAAATAAAATTACCATGAAGAGTTTAAAAAAAATTCTGTCCTTCGAAGTCGATTTTAAACTGTAGGCGTCGCCACTCTGTATTAATTTAACACACGCAACATAAGTGGCGTGAGAAAATAGGACGTAATCCTGACTGAATGGTTGTAATTTATGTTTGTAATGGCTTGGGTTTTTCAACAAACACTTGAGCAAAATATTGAATACAAATAGTGCAATTACCATGTTGAGAAGTTTAATTTACGAATAGAAAAGGTGTATGTAGGTATTCCCTGTTTCCTCTCTTCTATAACCTATAATTAGGGACAATCCTCTGAAATTCGGTCTTGTTGTTTCTTTTATTGGTAATAGCTCTGCATATTCTCGATACTTATTTCTCTTCGTTTAAATTTAGCAAACCACTGCTCACATGCATATTTTCCTGGTGCAAAGTGCGAATAATGTTCATCAAGCTGAAGCTCGAACTTAACGGGGGTTTTCTGTGACAAAATACTTTATCATGCTTCATGGGTGATGGTGTCATTTTGCTCCCTTACTCGTAGACCCTGTCTGCTGGATTAAGCCACTGAGGAGGAAGTCCTCTGTCAAAATTCACTGCGTAGTGTTTCCTGAAATTTGAAGTTATTAAAAACAATTATCCTTTCGAGTTTTTGCCGACACTTCAATTTACAACAGTAACGACTTACCGGAACATTGGCTTAAAAAAATTCTATAAAAACCAAACAAGTGAGCTATCGACGTACTCAAAGCAAGTTAAAAGTAGTAAAACTTTATACGTTGCATTAATAAAGAAGTACCAAGCGAAGCGGTCTTATCATAATTTTCCAAATTTTTGTAATACATACATATATACAGTGGACAGCAAAAGTCTTAGTACTCCTATATATTTTGACAATTTCATAAAATTTCATTTCATAGTTTATATTAAAAATTAAGGATTTTATATTTATTTTATAATCAACAACATCATACGTGTTGTTAAATATGAATATGATGAGTACTTTAAACTTTGAATATGAGTATGAATGCGTATAACCATCAGAAATTATGTGTATGGTTCTACTCATCTTTTTGAATACTCATTGCTGATCTCTGTATTAAATGCACTTTTTCAACTGAAAATTCTTAATAATTAATAATTTTCTACACTTTTGCAATAAGTTTTTAAAACGATATGATCTATCACAAAGCGATTCATTTTTATCAATTGTAATGAACAAACAATATGACATCAAATATATAAAAAATAAACCCTTACTTTACCTTAAAGAAATGAAAACAATGATTTCTTTTGTAAATATAAGATTCAAAACCAATTTGTTTCCATTTTTAGTTGTGAATATAAACAACTTTTATAACCCTTTCCTTTCCTCTTTAGCACTGTAGTTGAATTATAACATTGAATAAATTTTATTTTTGTATTTTTTATTTTTATTTTATATTTCTTAAGATTAAAAATTAAACTTAGAAACTATTCATTTATTACATCAATCTTTAATAAAAATTAAAAACATTGTCATGTGATATTTAATATAAAATTATACAAATTGATTACAAATAATACATTTTTTTTTTCATAAATTATAATCTGCATTAGCATCGTCCCATACCATAGCTTCTGTTGTAAAAAGTAGGTCTTCATTGCCGAGTATATTTTAAACGTCTTCATCACTACTCATACTGCCAAAAAGCTCAAACTCAAGTTTACTCATGTCGTTGTTACACTTCTTGTGGTCCTCCTGCCTTTTTAATTCCGCTACCGGCTTCTTAGAAGAGGTTTTGTCTGGACGGCGTTCTTCCTCATCGCTACTACAATAACCAAAAAGCTCCAGCATCCGTTCTCTCATTGCTTTGCTGTATTTCTTCTGCTTACTTGATTCAGCTTCTGGCTTCCATGAGGAGCCTTTGTCTGAATTCGTAGAGGATTTCTTTACCTTTGTTCGGCTCTTCTTAGCTGTTTGCTGTTCATCTTTATTGAGAGAATCACTTTCGGACCTTTTGCTTTCGTTACTCATAGTCGAGTGCGTACGTTTACGTGAGTGTAGTTCGCGGGCAGCTTTTATTTCGACTTCGGCTTTAACTACCTTCTCAATGTCAATATTCGGCTTATGCTGTTTATTATCTGATTTTCTAACAGATGCTGCTGCTGGCAACAAAGTGGCGTTTATTTGTTTTTCAATATTTTTTTCCTCAGGATATATAAACTTGGTTGATAATAGAATTGTTTCCTTATCGGGTGCTTCGTTCCAAAGATTCAAAAACTCATCGGTTTGTTGACAATGTTCCGACAAAAATTCTCGAATTGGTGTAGAAGGACGTTGATCCAGTGAAATGGCTTTTGTCTCTTGTTGTAGGGTTTTAGGTGAGAACATACAATTATTTTCAAAACCGTTTAAGCCACATGCTTTACCATCATCGCTACCATGTTCACGGCTCTTACTGGCTATTTTAGAAGATGATTTCTTATGTGAAGTGGAACTTCTTGAATTATGACTACGTGCTGTATCACGGTGTTGTGAACAATCCGCGGAACGCTTGCTTGATTTGTCTTTATTAATTTGGTTATCTTTTGATCCAGACTTATCCAGTTTAGGTACTTGACTTTCAAAATTCATTGCATTTTTATTATTTTCTTTATCTGGATGTTGATTCTTGGTGCTTAAAGTACTGGTGGTCAAATGTTCCCTTTGTTCTGCTTTTGTATCTTTTGTATCCTCCCCAATTCTTACATTTTCATCTTTCTTCTGCTGCATTAACTCAGCTGGTATACCGCTTTCACTCTCTTGGGCTGATAACAAAAGTGGCCATAATTCACATACAAATTTCTGTGCTTTACCACCATTTAGGAATCCAGCAATTCTGATTTGTAATTTCTGTTTATAAAGTATTTGATCCTGTTTTAATTTATTGCAAATGAACTCTACGGCAACATTATCTTCTCTTTCCAAAATATCGGCGATTTTCTTGCTTATCCACGGCTTCAAAGTGTCCAATTTTACTTTGGATATGTCGATACGTCCTTGTGGTTTAAGTTTGGAACGCAAAGTTGTAGGAGGTGCTAGTGAGTGTTTTCCACCATTCAACATGTTGATGCGTTGTTGTGGTTTAAGGCTGGCACAAAAAGTGTTAGACGGTACTAGTGGTTGCTTTTTAGTGCTATTTCCCGTACCACTATTTCGCCTTTCAGGGAATGCAGAAAGCGATGCAGATTCATTGTGTTTTTCGCGATGCTTAATATCGTTTTCAATGTCGTCTTGTAGTTTAAGGGTGGAACTGAAAGTTTTAGGAGGTACAAATGGTTCCTTTCCACTGTTCACAATGTTGCCTTGCTTTCTGGATCGAGAATGTGAACTAGATTTAGATTGTTCGTTTCTATTTCGATGTTTAGTTTGGATACTTTCATCTTTCTTCGGCTCCATAGGCTTTTTTGGTATGTTTGCAGCACTCTCTTCAGCCGCTAATAAAATCGGCCATAATTCAGATATGAATTGTTTGACGCGGAGATCATTCAGAAATTCAGTCATATTTCTACGCATCTTTATCGGACTGATAAATTTTTCCAATTTCAATTCATTGTATACGAACTTTTCAATTTGAAAAATGTCGGAGATTTTCTTACTAATTTGTGCCTTCAACACATCCAGTTTTACTTTCGACATGTCTATACACTTGTCGAGCACTTCGCCAGTTTTAATTTGTTTATTTGCTCCCATTTTTAATTTTCCGCTGATGTCGTCTGTTGTCTACCGAAACTATCGTGTAATTGAACTTATCGGGCAAGGTTCACGCCTTTTATAGGCGGAAACCATTTTGAAAATTTGTGTTTTCGCTAGACCAGGTACCTTATTTAGCGTATGGGTTCTCATAGATATTCCACAGAGGGTCAACCAGCTACCTGCTATTTCAACATAGCAAATGAACATATTGGCCCAACCCTTTAATACAAATTTGTATTAATGCTACACAGGTAACAAATAGATTAGCTTGGTTCTCTTGGGTATTCCTCACAGGCTCAACCAGGTACCTGAACTGTCTGTAGCCATCAATTTCAAAGAATGGCTGTTGTTTTCCCTTCTTAGTATTAAAAACAAAAACACATTTTAATTTATTAGCTTGAATTTCAATAACAATCCCTAATAGACTGTCGTAAAAATATTTTTAAATCCTTTATCGTTATCAGATTAAATATTTCTTTGGTGTCCTTGATTTTTGATTAACTTTTTTCGGTTGATAAATCTCGCTACGATTGGTAAAATCATAAATGCTAAGTAAGCCAAGCAATTTAAAGTCAGACAGCGCTGATTTTTAAGGAAGACTCATACTTAATGGGGAAAGTTTTATCGTCCACTAACCTACTGATCTGCTGCGGAGATGAAACTTGATGAAAGCAGTAATAAGTGGATGGGGAAAATGTGTCATGAGAGCACCCTAAAGGAAGAAAAAGTATAAAACAAATCTAATTTATTGCCACCTTAGACTGATAAAAAATGCATTCGATTTTCTTTATACTTTTGTAGCACTTGAAGTAATTATTTTTAAAATATCCAGTGTTTGTTCTTTGTTGATATTTTCATTAGTAACAGCATCTGTGGAGCGTTCATTAGGAACATAGTTCTCGATGCTCATTTCGCTACGTTTAAAGCAAAAGCTGACCTCCGGGAACGTATGGCATTTACCCGATGGCAACGGACAGGCGACAGACGGTATCAATTCTCGCATCGAGTGGATTTTGGGTGGAAAGAGGTGAGAATAGTTTTCATTTCCAAGCCGCTGAAAGTGAGCCACATAACAACAAAAGACTACAGACCGATAAGATTCTTCTCGTTTTTAACTGAAAACCTTAGAGGAACTCATTCATATATACGGAGTAAACTCTGAGCCAATAACTTCAATAGTGCACAATGATAAATGACTAATACACAATCAATAATATGCTGCAGAAAGCTTGTGAGACAGTGAAATTACTAAGAAATGATGATCCCTATTGTAATTCAGCAGCCGGCATTTCATTATTATTGTTGACCATTGGACCTCTGCAATGTCTTCTCGAAACTTATTTCATCATCACAAAATCTGCATATTGGGCTCAACGATCACCATTCTGAACATGTGTACTAAGAGTCTACAGTGTCTTATATAAAGGCAGATACTCTTGAATGGTCTGAGGGTTCATTTTGTAATTTTCCAACAATTTGGCTTGAGAAGAGTCTTTGCCACTTTTTACTCATCCTCTTTCGTGTTATTTTTCCAAACTCTGGCAGAACTTACTCTAACATTCATGTCTTTTCCATCCATAATTATTCCTTTAAGTGTGATCAAAGTTCTCTAAGGCATCCTAAAACCAATATGCACCCTGTTATATTAACTCTGATCTTTTAAATTTTTGAGATTAACAAAATATGACTCCCATATATACACATCGTCATCAATCGGTTGAATATACTTCATGGCAATGCTATCATTACTGTTGTTATCTGCCGGATGTGGTTGTAGTTCCTATTGTTTGGCTTGTTCTTTCTGTTGCTGTTAGGTCTTCTTTATCTGCATAGATCGACAAAATCTCATGGGTGCAATATGTCGTCTCAAATTCTTTTTGAAAATAGTTTCTCGACTAAGTGTCTGCAAATCATCTGGAGTACATTTGAGTCCATTTTTCATTGCATTCGGAGTCGACTTTAAAACGACTCCGAACGACAGATTTTTGGAGAAACTTTTCATGACAATTTTATTTGCTCTCAGAGTTTTTGTCAGAAATCTAATGACAGGAAGACGCCGAAGAAATACTTTTTGTATTTAGTCTTGATTTCTGGCCTGGGGCTCGAGCCCTGGGTTTACGTCTAATAACCCAACACACTACCTACTAGACTACGGCGACTTCTGAACTGTTCTCATTCTAACAACAATTCTAAAGGGACACTACACTATTGACAGTTTCGCCGACAATTTCGATCTCTTCCACCAGGCTTACTCTAGAAGCTGCAGCGATATGGGGGAAACGGAATCGGTACAACACTTTTTATGCCCTGCACTTCAGAACAGACGTTATCGGTTTTTGGATGACAGAATGTGTAAAGACCTGGGCATGGTGGCAAATGTGCCACTAAGAGAACTGTCAAGTTTCATACGAAGCTCAGTGTGGTTTGAATTCCCCATTAAAGGATCAGGACAAAGGGAGTTACGTCATACTTGGTAACACAATGGACCACTACAAGGTACCCTAATCTAACCTGGACTAAACATATCGTACATCTGTAACAGACTGCAACGCAAGTAAAAAGTACAAACCAGCCGTTCTATTTTAAATAAAATCGAAAGAAAATGAATAAAAATGAAGAACTCTTTCAAATCAAAATTTAGAGAACTCTTTTCAATAAATTTAATAATAATTCATATCAAAATAATTGTTAAATATTTTAAAATTGTTTGCTTAAATTCTATTTCAATTGAAAGCGAATTGATACAAAATGAGAAGCGATTAAGTCGACAAACTTCGCGGACTATTTTTAATCGAGCTAAATAGGGCTAAATCATGACGAATAATAATTTACATAATTCTTAAAGTAGTCTGTTATTGATTTCCCGCCATTTGTAATTACTTTCTTAATATGTAGAAAATTGTTGAAAATATATAAAGAAATGACTTATTCGCCATTTTGAATTTTTTAAATCTGAATGAAGAACTGTAATCAGCGACCCCAAAAACCTCTGAGTAACAATTTTCAAGTAAATCTGAATAATTTTTAGGGACCTCCGTAATGTGTTTCTTTTTCTTTTGCACCTCTTGACATTCACCCACCCCCACTTTAAGGGCGCATGCAAACAATTTGGCTTTGGGATCATTTTAAAGAGCAAAGATCAATCGTCAATTTCTGACAATAGCGATGGTTCTAGCATGTCAGTGTTTAGCTCTACAATTTTTCAAAAATTGCCAAAAACGCTATTTTTAGGGTTTTCAACACCCTTTTTCTCGAAAACCTGACGTAATGGAAAATTTTTGAAATCAGATTCGTGTTCAGCGCCCATAATGCCTTTGGAAACACCTGGAGCCATCTTATTTGCACAAAAAAAGTTCAAATTTACAGGGCTGTGTTATTGAAGCATTGAATAGATTTTTAATTTTCATTTTCATTTTATTTTAATTATAAAATCTATAATGATTTGCTTAATATTACATTTAAAATAGATTACTAAGAAAGAATCAATAATTAAATTCAAAAACTAAAATTTCTATTAAATTTATTATAATTTGTACTTACAAAATTATTAATTTTTTACATAAATTTTCAATAAAAAATTAAAAACATTGTCATGCGATATTTAATATAAAACTTATGCAAATTATGACTACAAATAATAAATATTTTTTTCTAAACTTAAACTCCTCGTGAGCGTCGTCCCCTATCATTATTCTTATTTTACCAAATTTATCTCCTTTGCAGCGGATATTCTAGACGTCTTCTTCATCACTGCTGATTGAAAGATCAAGTTCAAGAGTGTTCAGTTCTTTGTTGTTCGTTCTAGTTTCTGAATTTTTCGCAGAAGGTTGTCCTGGCCTGCATTCTTCTTCGTCGCTACTGATACTGCCAAAAAGCTCAAACTCAAGTTTATTCATTTCGTTGTCAGATTTCTTGTGTTCCGCCTGTTGTGTTGGTTTAGCTCCTGGCTTCATTGATGAGGCTTTGTCCGAACTCCGTTTCGATGAGGCTTTCTTTGCATTTGTCTTTGACTGTTTTTTCTTAGCTGGCTCCTTTCCATCCTTATCGGAGGAATTATTTTTCAACTTTTTGCTTTCACAAATCATAGTCGAGTGTGTACGTTTACGTGATTGTAATTCGCCAGCAGCTTTTATCTTGTCTTCTGTATTAACTACCTTATCAAAGTCAATATTCGGCTTATGCTGTTTATGATCTGATTTTGTAACAGATGCTGCTGCTGGCAACAAAGCGGCGTTTATTTGTTTTTCAATATTTTTTTCATCAGGATATATAAACTTGGTTGATAATAGAATTGTTTCCTTATCGGGTGCTTCCAAAGTTTCAAAAATTCGTCCATTTCTGCACAATGTGAAGGACGATGTTGATCCTGAGTACTTGCATTTGCATTTTTCTGTTGGGGGGAATACATACAAATGTTTGCGAAACCATTTAAGCCGCATGTATCATCATTGTTCTGAGTTTTGCTTTTGATAGCACCAATAGCACTTAATTTTTCAGAAGGATGTGAAGAATAATCCGCGGAACGCTTAGTGGATTTGTTTTTATTAATTTGATTATCTTTTGATCCAGACTTGCCCTGTTTAGGTATTTGATTTTTAATATTCATTGAATTTTTATTATTCTCCTTATCTGGCTGTAAATTCTTGGTGCTTAAAGTACTGGTAGTTAAGTGTTGCTTTTGTTCTGCATTCGTATGTTTTGTATTCTCTCCAATTCTTACACTTTCATCTTTCTTCTGCTGCATCAACTCAGCTGGTATACCGCTTTCACTCTCTTGGGCTGATAACAAAAGTGGCCATAATTCACATACAAATTTCTGTGCTTTGCCACCATTTAGAAATCCAGCAATTCTAATTTGGAATTTCTGTTTACAAAGCATTTGATCCTGTTTTAATTTATTGCAAATGAACTCTACGGCAACATTATCTTCTCTTTCCAAAATATCGGCGATTTTCTTGCTTATCCATGGCTTTAATACGTCCAATTTTATTTTGGATATGTTGATACGTCCCTGTGGTTTAAGTTTGGAACTCAAAGTTTTAGGAGGTACTTGTGGTAGTTTTCCACCATTCAACATGTTGATGCGTTGTTTTGGTTTAAGGCTGGAACCAAAACTATTGGATGGTACTAGTGGTTTAAGTTTGGAACTCAAAGTTTTAGGAGGTATTTGTGGTTGCTTTCTGTCATTCAACACGTTGAGGGGTTGTTGTGGTTTAAGGTTGGAACGAAAAGTGTTGGCTGGTACTAGTGGTTGCTTTTGTTCTGCTTGTGTGCCACTTTCCGTACCACTGTTTCGGCTGCTGGTGGACCGAGAAAGGGATGCAGATTTATCGAGTTTTTCGTGATGCTTAATATCCTTTTCAGTGTCGATGCGTCCCTGTGGTATAAGGGTGGAACTGAGCGTAGTATGCGGTACTGGTGGTTCCTTTCTGCCATCCGACATGTTGTCTTGTTGTCTGCATCGAGATTGAAATCGTTCCGCGTCTTTTCGAAGTTTAAACGAGAATACTTTCTTCAGAATTTCATTTTTTGTCGGTTCAATATGTACTTCCTTTAGATTTTCATTTTTCTTCGGTTCCACCGTATGATTTGGTATAATAGCAGCAGCACTCTCTTCAGCCGCTAATAAAATCGGCCATAATTCACATATGAATTGTTTTACAAGAGGACCATTTAAAAATTCAGTTATGTGGATGTGCATTTTCATCGGACAGATAAATTGTTCCAATTTCAATTCATTGTATATAAAATCTTCTATTTTAAAAATTGAGTAGATTTTCGTATTTATTTTTGCCTTTAAAGCATCCAACTTCACTTTCGACATGTCTATGTAATTGTCGAGCAGTTCGTCAAATTTCACATGTTTTGTTGCTTCCATTTTTGTATTGATTTTCCGCTGATGTTGTTGATGTACGTTGTCTATCGTGACTAAATTGTGATTGAACTTATTAGCCAAGCTTCACGCCTTTTATAGGCGGAAACCATTTTGAAAATTTTTGTTTGCATTACAACAGGTACCGTGTTTAGCTTATTCAGCGTAAGTTGGTAACAAATACGTTCGATTTGTTCTTACAGATAATTCTGCTTTTTTTATCAAAGCTACCACTCTAACCTAACTTAACTTAATATGTGGGCAAATCAATTCACCTTTTTATGTAAATTATAACCTACTGGCTGCTCTGTTCAAGTTTTTCCGTACAAAATCTGAAATTTAACCGAACCGATGTGAGAGTTGTTCATAAAAAATATTCCCTCAATAAGAGGGCTGTCAAACTACATATAAAAATGGGGTGAATCCAGCTTTAAAGAAAGAAAATTAACAATAAAAAATCTAGTTTATGACCAACTTACACTAATAAAATGTCATTAGCTCCCATCGTGTATAAATATTAACGTACCTAACTTTATGACAATAAAAAATTTCTGTGGATTTAAGGATTTTTCTTCCTTTTCGTTTAGGAGAAGTCAGCTTTTCTTATTATTTTAAAATAGGATCGAGGATCTGGTTTTAAATGAAAATATTTTGTGGCCTCATAATGCATACTTAGAGTTTCATAAAATAAAATTTAAAACAGCATTTACTGAGGACGTGTCTAGGTTCGTTCGTTAGCTCCACAATTAATATCAGCGCAATACGTTAATGGCCTTCATATGTGAATCCATGTGAGGTCAGCTGGCACTCTATAAAATATAGCTTTCTTATACCCAAACATTATTCATACACAATACGCGATCACAACGTCTTTTTGATATTTTTATTGCCTCTGGTATCTCAAACAACTACACTTCAGTTTCGCTGTTCTATAGCTACTTCAAAGGATTATACTCGTGAGGTAAATAAATGACCGTCTCACTCTAAATCGCATATATTTTATCCATAAAACTCGTATGTCATGTAAAGTACATACATACATGCATACGTTTGTGTTTGATTGGCTAGTGGATCGCAGAATACGTTACAGACGGAATATTAACCGCTCCATCCGTGTATATAACCTTCTTCCTGCATAAGGCTTTTCTGTAGGTTTTAATAAAGGGCTATCCACTTCGTGGTTTCAAAAGTATGGGACTGGAATTCGGCATCTGTCAAACTACTTCTTCGAAAACGACGATGGAACGACTGTCATAACCGACTTTTTTTGCCTGCTATTGAAGAATACGACTTGGAGAATATGTGGTTTCAACAAGACGATGCCACATGCCACACAACTCGAGTGAATATGGCTTTATTGCAAGAGACATTTCCTGGCCGCGGAATTTCTCGTCGTGGCGATACCAACTGGCCACCAAGATAATGCGATTTGACACCATTAGACTTTTTTGTGGGGCTACGCGAAAGACCGTGTTTATGAAGATAAAAACCAACACACATAATGTCAACGTTCAAACTTTACAATAAAAAAGAAATATCATGAAATAAATATTTTATATGTGTTTTATTTACGTTTACTTTTGAAACCACGAAATGGATAACCCTGTACAAAAACACTATTCCCTGTTTCCAGTTGTAGTCGCCGTAGTCTAGTAGATAGTGTGTTGGCCATGGTTATACCCCAGGTTAGACATCTCCAACAAAACAAAATGTGAGAACAAAATTTCTGCGGCGGCTTCCTCTCGGCAAGTTTCTGACAAAAACTCTGAGTGCAAATAAAATTACCATGAAGAGTTTAAAAAAAAATTCTGTCGTTCGAAGTCGATTTTAAACTGTAGGCGTCGCCACTCTGTATTAATTTAACACACGCAACATAAGTGGCGTGAGAAAATAGGACGTAATCCTGACTGCATGGTTGTAATTTATGTTTGTAATGGCTTGGGTTTTTCAACAAACACTTGAGCAAAATATTGAATACAAATAGTGCAATTACCATGTTGAGAAGTTTAATTTACGAATAGAAAAGGTGTATGTAGGTATTCCCTGTTTCCTCTCTTCTATAACCTATAATTAGGGACAATCCTCTGAAATTCGGTCTTGTTGTTTCTTTTATTGGTAATAGCTCTGCATATTCTCGATACTTATTTCTCTTCGTTTAAATTTAGCAAACCACTGCTCACATGCATATTTTCCTGGTGCAAAGTGCGAATAATGTTCATCAAGCTGAAGCTCGAACTTAACGGGGGTTTTCTGTGACAAAATACTTTATCATGCTTCATGGGTGATGGTGTCATTTTGCTCCCTTACTCGTAGACCCTGTCTGCTGGATTAAGCCACTGAGGAGGAAGTCCTCTGTCAAAATTCACTGCGTAGTGTTTCATGAAATTTGAAGTTATTAAAAACAATTATCCTTTCGAGTTTTTGCCGACACTTCAATTTACAACAGTAACGACTTACCGGAACATTGGCTTAAAAAAATTCTATAAAAACCAAACAAGTGAGCTATCGACGTACTCAAAGCAAGTTAAAAGTAGTAAAACTTTATACGTTGCATTAATAAAGAAGTACCAAGCGAAGCGGTCTTATCATAATTTTCCAAATTTTTGTAATACATACATATATACAGTGGACAGCAAATGTCTTAGTACTCCTATATATTTTGACAATTTCATAAAATTTCATTTCATAATTTATATAAAAAAATTAAGGATTTTATATTTATTTTATCAGTTTATTTCTGTTTTATTATAAAACAAAGAAATTTTTAATGTTTGTCATAAAACAAGACAAAAATAAGGAATTGTTTCAGATGACTCCATAGGTACTCCAAGGAGAACCCTGAGTAAATTTAAAATTCAAAGGCCTAATACATGAAAATGTTATCCTTATATTTCGAAGAATATCTCTTAAGGTGAAGCACTCCATTTAACCCATTTGGAATTGAATGTACAAGTTTTGTTTATTTGTTTTCTTATGGCACCATGAGCAAATTTTTTCGATTGACTTTTGTTTGAGGTTTAGCGATTACATAGTCGTTCTTTCAAATAATCTCCTAAATCTCTCTCTTGAATACATATCGGGACTTTGTGCAAGAGTAAGCCTGTGGGGACTGTTTTTTTCGTCAAAATATATTGGAGTACTAAGACTATTGCTGTCCACTGTAATTGGTCATTGCAATCATTCAGTCAATTGCGTATTAATTTTATCGTGAGTGGCTGGACCTACAGTTTAAAGTCAACTGGGAACGTCCGAAATCTGTTGAGAGAAAGTCGCCGAAGAAATACTTTTTCGTACTTCATTTTGTTTGAACAGTAGCCTCACGTCTCATAAGCCAACGTAGTGTGTTTTTTTACTTTTCACAAGACTGTCACAGCTGTTCTATGTTAGGTTATGTTAGAGGACATGTACTTGTCAATTAAGACAAGTACAGTACCCGGAGGTCGAATTGACCCATTGTACAACGTCCTAGTTTCTCAAACCACTTAGGTTGTGTGTGCTAATTTTATACATGAGTGGCGGGATCTACAGTTTAAAGTCGACTCCGAACGACATATTTTTGAGAAACTTTTTTATGGCAAATTTATTTACTCTCAGAGTTTTTGCCAGAAATCTCTTGAGAGGAAGGAAGTCGCCAAAGAAATACTTTTTGTATTTTGTCTTTGATGTCTGGCCTGGGGCTCGAATCCTGGCTTTGCGTCTAATAAGCCAACACACTACCTACTAGACTACGGCGACTTCTAAAAAATACTTATATGTATGTACTTATAAATGATTCGAGTGACTCGAAAATTTAATTTTTAATAATTAATAATTTTCTACACTTTTGCAATAAGTTTTTAAAACGATATGATCTATCACAAAGCGATTCATTTTTATCAATTGTAATGAACAAACAATATGACATCAAATATATAAAAAATAAACCCTTACTTTACCTTAAAGAAATGAAAACAATGATTTCTTTTGTAAATATAAGATTCAAAACCAATTTGTTTCCATTTTTAGTTGTGAATATAAAAAAACTTTTATAACCCTTTCCTTTCCTCTTTAGCACTGTAGTTGAATTATAACATTGAATAAATTTTATTTTTGTATTTTTTATTTTTATTTTATATTTCTTAAGATTAAAAATTAAACTTAAAAACTATTCATTTATTACATCAATCTTTAATAAAAATTAAAAACATTGTCATGTGATATTTAATATAAAATTATACAAATTGATTACAAATAATACATTTTTTTTTCATAAATTATAATCTGCATTAGCATCGCCCATACCATAGCTTCTGTTGTAAAAAGTAGGTCTTCATTGCCGAGTATATTTTAAACGTCTTCATCACTACTCATACTGCCAAAAAGCTCAAACTCAAGTTTACTCATGTCGTTGTTACACTTCTTGTGGTCCTCCTGCCTTTTTAATTCTGCTACGAACTTCTTAGAAGAGGTTTTGTCTGGACGGCGTTCTTCCTCATCGCTACTACAATAACCAAAAAGCTCCAGCATCCGTTCTCTCATTGCTTTGCTGTATTTCTTCTGCTTACTTGATTCAGCTTCTGGCTTCCATGAGGAGCCTTTGTCTGAATTCGTAGAGGATTTCTTTACCTTTGTTCGGCTCTTCTTAGCTGTTTGCTGTTCATCTTTATTGAGAGAATCACTTTCGGACCTTTTGCTTTCGTTACTCATAGTCGAATGCGTACGTTTACGTGAGTGTAGTTCGCGGGCAGCTTTTATTTCGACTTCGGCTTTAACTACCTTCTCAAAGTCAATATTCGCTTTTGGCTGTTTATGATCTGATTTTCTAACAGATACTGCTGCTGGCAACAAAGTGGCGTTTATTTGTTTTTCGATATTTTTCTCCTCAGGATATATAAACTTGGTTGATAATAGAATTGTTTCCTTATCGGGTGCTTCATTCCAAAGTTTCAAAAACTCATCGGTTTGTGAACAATGTTCCGACAAAAATTCTACAATTGGTGTAGAAGGACGTTGATCTAGTGGAATGGCCTTTGTCTCTTGTTGTAGGGTTTTAGGTGAGAACATACAATTATTTTCAAAACCGTTTAAGCCGCACGCTTTACCATCATCGCTACGATTTTTACGGCTCTTGCTGACTATTTTAGAAGATGATTTCTTATGTGAAGTGGAACTTCTTGAATTATGACTACGTTCTGTATCACGGTGTTGTGAACAATCCGCGGAACGCTTGCTTGATTTGTCTTTATTAATTTGGTTATCTTTTGATCCAGACTTATCCAGTTTAGGTACTTGACTTTCAAAATTCATTGCATTTTTATTATTTTCTTTATCTGGATGTTGATTCTTGGTGCTTAAAGTACTGGCGGTCAAATGTTCCCTTTGTTCTGCTTTTGTATCCTCCCCAATTCTTACATTTTCATCTTTCTTCTGCTGCATCAACTCAGCTGGTATACCGCTTTCACTCTCTTGAGCTGATAACAAAAGTGGCCATAATTCACATACAAATTTCTGTGCTTTGCCACCATTTAGGAATCCAGCAATTCTAATTTGGAATTTCTGTTTACAAAGCATTTGATCCTGTTTTAATTTATTGCAAATGAACTCTACGGCAACATTATCTTCTCTTTCCAAAATATCGGCGATTTTCTTGCTTATCCATGGCTTTAATACGTCCAATTTTATTTTGGATATGTTGATACGTCCCTGTGGTTTAAGTTTGGAACTCAAAGTTTTAGGAGGTACTTGTGGTAGTTTTCCACCATTCAACATGTTGATGCGTTGTTTTGGTTTAAGGCTGGAACCAAAACTATTGGATGGTACTAGTGGTTTAAGTTTGGAACTCAAAGTTTTAGGAGGTATTTGTGGTTGCTTTCTGTCATTCAACACGTTGAGGGGTTGTTGTGGTTTAAGGTTGGAACGAAAAGTGTTGGCTGGTACTAGTGGTTGCTTTTGTTCTGCTTGTGTGCCACTTTCCGTACCACTGTTTCGGCTGCTGGTGGACCGAGAAAGGGATGCAGATTTATCGAGTTTTTCGTGATGCTTAATATCCTTTTCAGTGTCGATGCGTCCCTGTGGTATAAGGGTGGAACTGAGCGTAGTATGCGGTACTGGTGGTTCCTTTCTGCCATCCGACATGTTGTCTTGTTGTCTGCATCGAGATTGAGATCGTTCCGCGTCTTTTCGAAGTTTAAACGAGAATACTTTCTTCAGAATTTCATTTTTTGTCGGTTCAATATGTACTTCCTTTAGATTTTCATTTTTCTTCGGTTCCACCGTATGATTTGGTATAATAGCAGCAGCACTCTCTTCAGCCGCTAATAAAATCGGCCATAATTCACATATGAATTGTTTTACAAGAGGACCATTTAAAAATTCAGTTATGTGGATGTGCATTTTCATCGGACAGATAAATTGTTCCAATTTCAATTCATTGTATATAAAATCTTCTATTTTAAAAATTGAGTAGATTTTCGTATTTATTTTTGCCTTTAAAGCATCCAACTTCACTTTCGACATGTCTATGTAATTGTCGAGCAGTTCGTCAAATTTCACATGTTTTGTTGCTTCCATTTTTGTATTGATTTTCCGCTGATGTTGTTGATGTACGTTGTCTATCGTGACTAAATTGTGATTGAACTTATTAGCCAAGCTTCACGCCTTTTATAGGCGGAAACCATTTTGAAAATTTTTGTTTGCATTACAACAGGTACCGTGTTTAGCTTATTCAGCGTAAGTTGGTAACAAATACGTTCGATTTGTTCTTACAGATAATTCTGCTTTTTTTATCAAAGCTACCACTCTAACCTAACTTAACTTAATATGTGGGCAAATCAATTCACCTTTTTATGTAAATTATAACCTACTGGCTGCTCTGTTCAAGTTTTTCCGTACAAAATCTGAAATTTAACCGAACCGATGTGAGAGTTGTTCATAAAAAATATTCCCTCAATAAGAGGGCTGTCAAACTACATATAAAAATGGGGTGAATCCAGCTTTAAAGAAAGAAAATTAACAATAAAAAATCTAGTTTATGACCAACTTACACTAATAAAATGTCATTAGCTCCCATCGTGTATAAATATTAACGTACCTAACTTTATGACAATAAAAAATTTCTGTGGATTTAAGGATTTTTCTTCCTTTTCGTTTAGGAGAAGTCAGCTTTTCTTATTATTTTAAAATAGGATCGAGGATCTGGTTTTAAATGAAAATATTTTGTGGCCTCATAATGCATACTTAGAGTTTCATAAAATAAAATTTAAAACAGCATTTACTGAGGACGTGTCTAGGTTTGTTCGTTAGCTCCACAATTAATATCAGCGCAATACGTTAATGGCCTTCATATGTGAATCCATGTGAGGTCAGCTGGCACTCTATAAAACATAGCTTTCTTATACCCAAACATTATTCATACACAATACGCGATCACAACGTCTTTTTGATATTTTTATTGCCTCTGGTATCTCAAACAACTACACTTCAGTTTCGCTGTTCTATAGCTACTTCAAAGGATTATACTCGTGAGGTAAATAAATGACCGTCTCACTCTAAATCGCATATATTTTATCCATAAAACTCGTATGTCATGTAAAGTACATACATACATGCATACGTTTGTGTTTGATTGGCTAGTGGATCGCAGAATACGTTACAGACGGAATATTAACCGCTCCATCCGTGTATATAACCTTCTTCCTGCATAAGGCTTTTCTGTAGGTTTTAATAAAGGGCTATCCACTTCGTGGTTTCAAAAGTATGGAACTGGAATTCGGCATCTGTCAAACTACTTCTTCGAAAACGACGATGGAACAACTGTCATAACCGACTTTTTTTGCCTGCTATTGAAGAATACGACTTGGAGAATATGTGGTTTCAACAAGACGATGCCACATGCCACACAACTCGAGTGAATATGGCTTTATTGCAAGAGACATTTCCTGGCCGCGTAATTTCTCGTCGTGGCGATACCAACTGGCCACCAAGATAATGCGATTTGACACCATTAGACTTTTTTGTGGTGCTACGCGAAAGACCGTGTTTATGAAGATAAAAACCAACACACATAATGTCAACGTTCAAACTTTACAATAAAAAAGAAATATCATGAAAAAAATATTTTATATGTGTTTTATTTACGTTTACTTTTGAAACCACGAAATGGATAACCCTGTACAAAAACACTATTCCCTGTTTCCAGTTGTAGTCGCCGTAGTCTAGTAGATAGTGTGTTGGCCATGGTTATACCCCAGGTTAGACATCTCCAACAAAACAAAATGTGAGAACAAAATTTCTGCGGCGGCTTCCTCTCGGCAAGTTTCTGACAAAAACTCTGAGTGCAAATAAAATTACCATGAAGAGTTTAAAAAAAAATTCTGTCGTTCGAAGTCGATTTTAAACTGTAGGCGTCGCCACTCTGTATTAATTTAACACACGCAACATAAGTGGCGTGAGAAAATAGGACGTAATCCTGACTGCATGGTTGTAATTTATGTTTGTAATGGCTTGGGTTTTTCAACAAACACTTGAGCAAAATATTGAATACAAATAGTGCAATTACCATGTTGAGAAGTTTAATTTACGAATAGAAAAGGTGTATGTAGGTATTCCCTGTTTCCTCTCTTCTATAACCTATAATTAGGGACAATCCTCTGAAATTCGGTCTTGTTGTTTCTTTTATTGGTAATAGCTCTGCATATTCTCGATACTTATTTCTCTTCGTTTAAATTTAGCAAACCACTGCTCACATGCATATTTTCCTGGTGCAAAGTGCGAATAATGTTCATCAAGCTGAAGCTCGAACTTAACGGGGGTTTTCTGTGACAAAATACTTCATGGGTGATGGTGTCATTTTGCTCCCTTACTCGTAGACCCTGTCTGCTGGATTAAGCCACTGAGGAGGAAGTCCTCTGTCAAAATTCACTGCGTAGTGTTTCATGAAATTTGAAGTTATTAAAAACAATTATCCTTTCGAGTTTTTGCCGACACTTCAATTTACAACAGTAACGACTTACCGGAACATTGGCTTAAAAAAATTCTATAAAAACCAAACAAGTGAGCTATCGACGTACTCAAAGCAAGTTAAAAGTAGTAAAACTTTATACGTTGCATTAATAAAGAAGTACCAAGCGAAGCGGTCTTATCATAATTTTCCAAATTTTTGTAATACATACATATATACAGTGGACAGCAAATGTCTTAGTACTCCTATATATTTTGACAATTTCATAAAATTTCATTTCATAATTTATATAAAAAAATTAAGGATTTTATATTTATTTTATCAGTTTATTTCTGTTTTATTATAAAACAAAGAAATTTTTAATGTTTGTCATAAAACAAGACAAAAATAAGGAATTGTTTCAGATGACTCCATAGGTACTCCAAGGAGAACCCTGAGTAAATTTAAAATTCAAAGGCCTAATACATGAAAATGTTATCCTTATATTTCGAAGAATATCTCTTAAGGTGAAGCACTCCATTTAACCCATTTGGAATTGAATGTACAAGTTTTGTTTATTTGTTTTCTTATGGCACCATGAGCAAATTTTTTCGATTGACTTTTGTTTGAGGTTTAGCGATTACATAGTCGTTCTTTCAAATAATCTCCTAAATCTCTCTCTTGAATACATATCGGGACTTTGTGCAAGAGTAAGCCTGTGGGGACTGTTTTTTTCGTCAAAATATATTGGAGTACTAAGACTTTTGCTGTCCACTGTAATTGGTCATTGCAATCATTCAGTCAATTGCGTATTAATTTTATCGTGAGTGGCTGGACCTACAGTTTAAAGTCAACTGGGAACGTCCGAAATCTGTTGAGAGAAAGTCGCCGAAGAAATACTTTTTCGTACTTCATTTTGTTTGAACAGTAGCCTCACGTCTCATAAGCCAACGTAGTGTGTTTTTTTACTTTTCACAAGACTGTCACAGCTGTTCTATGTTAGGTTATGTTAGAGGACATGTACTTGTCAATTAAGACAAGTACAGTACCCGGAGGTCGAATTGACCCATTGTACAACGTCCTAGTTTCTCAAACCACTTAGGTTGTGTGTGCTAATTTTATACATGAGTGGCGGGATCTACAGTTTAAAGTCGACTCCGAACGACAGATTTTTGAGAAACTTTTTTATGGCAAATTTATTTACTCTCAGAGTTTTTGCCAGAAATCTCTTGAGAGGAAGGAAGTCGCCAAAGAAATACTTTTTGTATTTTGTCTTTGATGTCTGGCCTGGGGCTCGAATCCTGGCTTTGCGTCTAATAAGCCAACACACTACCTACTAGACTACGGCGACTTCTAAAAAATACTTATATGTATGTACTTATAAATGATTCGAGTGACTCGAAAATTTACGGTCTTAGTTGTTGTTGCATTTACAAAAAAAGACACATAAGCAAAAAAGGCAGAGCAAACACACAACCTTTTAGTGAGCATTTTAGTGTTCGTACGCGATTCACACTTGTTTTGTGCTTCGTGTATATGTGGAGTTATGGAGAGTCGGAATCAACAACATCATACGTGTTGTTAAATATGAATATGATGAGTACTTTAAACTTTGAATATGACTATGAATGCGTATAACAATCAGAAATTATGTGTATGGTTCTACTCATCTTTTTGAATACTCATTGCTGATCTCTGTATTAAATGCACTTTTTCAACTGAAAATTCTTAATAATTAATAATTTTCTACACTTTTGCAATAAGTTTTTAAAACGATATGATCTATCACAAAGCGATTCATTTTTATCAATTGTAATGAACAAACAATATGACATCAAATATATAAAAAATAAACCCTTACTTTACCTTAAAGAAATGAAAACAATGATTTCTTTTGTAAATATAAGATTCAAAACCAATTTGTTTCCATTTTTAGTTGTGAATATAAAAAAACTTTTATAACCCTTTCCTTTCCTCTTTAGCACTGTAGTTGAATTATAACATTGAATAAATTTTATTTTTGTATTTTTTATTTTTATTTTATATTTCTTAAGATTAAAAATTAAACTTAAAAACTATTCATTTATTACATCAATCTTTAATAAAAATTAAAAACATTGTCATGTGATATTTAATATAAAATTATACAAATTGATTACAAATAATACATTTTTTTTTCATAAATTATAATCTGCATTAGCATCGCCCATACCATAGCTTCTGTTGTAAAAAGTAGGTCTTCATTGCCGAGTATATTTTAAACGTCTTCATCACTACTCATACTGCCAAAAAGCTCAAACTCAAGTTTACTCATGTCGTTGTTACACTTCTTGTGGTCCTCCTGCCTTTTTAATTCTGCTACGAACTTCTTAGAAGAGGTTTTGTCTGGACGGCGTTCTTCCTCATCGCTACTACAATAACCAAAAAGCTCCAGCATCCGTTCTCTCATTGCTTTGCTGTATTTCTTCTGCTTACTTGATTCAGCTTCTGGCTTCCATGAGGAGCCTTTGTCTGAATTCGTAGAGGATTTCTTTACCTTTGTTCGGCTCTTCTTAGCTGTTTGCTGTTCATCTTTATTGAGAGAATCACTTTCGGACCTTTTGCTTTCGTTACTCATAGTCGAATGCGTACGTTTACGTGAGTGTAGTTCGCGGGCAGCTTTTATTTCGACTTCGGCTTTAACTACCTTCTCAAAGTCAATATTCGCTTTTGGCTGTTTATGATCTGATTTTCTAACAGATACTGCTGCTGGCAACAAAGTGGCGTTTATTTGTTTTTCGATATTTTTCTCCTCAGGATATATAAACTTGGTTGATAATAGAATTGTTTCCTTATCGGGTGCTTCATTCCAAAGTTTCAAAAACTCATCGGTTTGTGAACAATGTTCCGACAAAAATTCTACAATTGGTGTAGAAGGACGTTGATCTAGTGGAATGGCCTTTGTCTCTTGTTGTAGGGTTTTAGGTGAGAACATACAATTATTTTCAAAACCGTTTAAGCCGCACGCTTTACCATCATCGCTACGATTTTTACGGCTCTTGCTGACTATTTTAGAAGATGATTTCTTATGTGAAGTGGAACTTCTTGAATTATGACTACGTTCTGTATCACGGTGTTGTGAACAATCCGCGGAACGCTTGCTTGATTTGTCTTTATTAATTTGGTTATCTTTTGATCCAGACTTATCCAGTTTAGGTACTTGACTTTCAAAATTCATTGCATTTTTATTATTTTCTTTATCTGGATGTTGATTCTTGGTGCTTAAAGTACTGGCGGTCAAATGTTCCCTTTGTTCTGCTTTTGTATCCTCCCCAATTCTTACATTTTCATCTTTCTTCTGCTGCATCAACTCAGCTGGTATACCGCTTTCACTCTCTTGAGCTGATAACAAAAGTGGCCATAATTCACATACAAATTTCTGTGCTTTGCCACCATTTAGGAATCCAGCAATTCTAATTTGGAATTTCTGTTTACAAAGCATTTGATCCTGTTTTAATTTATTGCAAATGAACTCTACGGCAACATTATCTTCTCTTTCCAAAATATCGGCGATTTTCTTGCTTATCCATGGCTTTAATACGTCCAATTTTATTTTGGATATGTTGATACGTCCCTGTGGTTTAAGTTTGGAACTCAAAGTTTTAGGAGGTACTTGTGGTAGTTTTCCACCATTCAACATGTTGATGCGTTGTTTTGGTTTAAGGCTGGAACCAAAACTATTGGATGGTACTAGTGGTTTAAGTTTGGAACTCAAAGTTTTAGGAGGTATTTGTGGTTGCTTTCTGTCATTCAACACGTTGAGGGGTTGTTGTGGTTTAAGGTTGGAACGAAAAGTGTTGGCTGGTACTAGTGGTTGCTTTTGTTCTGCTTGTGTGCCACTTTCCGTACCACTGTTTCGGCTGCTGGTGGACCGAGAAAGGGATGCAGATTTATCGAGTTTTTCGTGATGCTTAATATCCTTTTCAGTGTCGATGCGTCCCTGTGGTATAAGGGTGGAACTGAGCGTAGTATGCGGTACTGGTGGTTCCTTTCTGCCATCCGACATGTTGTCTTGTTGTCTGCATCGAGATTGAGATCGTTCCGCGTCTTTTCGAAGTTTAAACGAGAGTACTTTCTTCGGAATTTCATTTTTTGTCGGTTCAATATGTACTTCCTTTAGATTTTCATTTTTCTTCGGTTCCACCGTATGATTTGGTATAATAGCAGCAGCACTCTCTTCAGCCGCTAATAAAATCGGCCATAATTCACATATGAATTGTTTTACAAGAGGACCATTTAAAAATTCAGTTATGTGGATGTGCATTTTCATCGGACAGATAAATTGTTCCAATTTCAATTCATTGTATATAAAATCTTCTATTTTAAAAATTGAGTAGATTTTCGTATTTATTTTTGCCTTTAAAGCATCCAACTTCACTTTCGACATGTCTATGTAATTGTCGAGCAGTTCGTCAAATTTCACATGTTTTGTTGCTTCCATTTTTGTATTGATTTTCCGCTGATGTTGTTGATGTACGTTGTCTATCGTGACTAAATTGTGATTGAACTTATTAGCCAAGCTTCACGCCTTTTATAGGCGGAAACCATTTTGAAAATTTTTGTTTGCATTACAACAGGTACCGTGTTTAGCTTATTCAGCGTAAGTTGGTAACAAATACGTTCGATTTGTTCTTACAGATAATTCACAGAGGGTCAACCAGCTACCTGGTCTTTCAACAGAGCAATTGAACTCATACGGCCAGTTCAACCCTTTCGTGTAGATTTGTATTTTTGGTAGAAACAGGTACCGTTATAAAGTGTTCTTGTATTCATTTCTAACTAGGTCTACCAGCTACCTGTACTTTCTGGAGCCCTTAATTTCAACCAATGGCCGTTGTTTTCCTTTCTCAGTATTCACAAAACATTTAAATATGTATACATGAGTTCCAATAACAATCCCTAATGGACTGTCGTAAAAAATATTTTCTACCCTTTATTAGGCTTTACATATCAAATATTCCTTTGGCGTCAGGTCGTATTTTAAAGTCATAAATCCTTAGTCATTTTTATGTGGAAACCTTCACAAGCCGAGAAATTTAATGTCAGACGGTGCCAAGAGTAATATTCTAATAAATAAAAATTATTTTTTTTTATTGAGAGTTGAGTTTCACTCTTTTTCTGTTATATCGCGTGTTTATGATTAAGCTTAATGACAAGATATTTCTCAGAACTATATACGCCATGTTCCAATACACAAATGCAAAAAAGAATGAAGAAAGCTTGCTATCGGCACTTTACAACTACTTCTTGTGAATGACAGCTAACTGCGTGTTTTCTGCAGCATTATTCATGCACTTCTGAAAAAAACGACATTTTTAAAGTAAATTTAAATTTTGCATGATTTATGTATGTGGACGTGCAGCTTTTGCGCTGGCCAACTATTTATTCTTCCCGGGTTTGGTAGAACTTGGACAGTAAAGGAACTGCTTTCGCCCGTGCGTGCTTAAATGAGCTTTTTTTATCAAAGCTACCACTCTAACCTAACTTAACTTAATATGTGGGCAAATCAATTCACCTTTTTATGTAAATTATAACCTACTGGCTGCTCTGTTCAAGTTTTTCCGTACAAAATCTGAAATTTAACCGAACCGATCTGAGAGTTGTTCATAAAAAATATTCCCTCAATAAGAGGGCTGTCAAACTACATATAAAAATGGGGTGAATCCAGCTTTAAAGAAAGAAAATTAACAATAAAAAATCTAGTTTATGACCAACTTACACTAATAAAATGTCATTAGCTCCCATCGTGTATAAATATTAACGTACCTAACTTTATGACAATAAAAAATTTCTGTGGATTTAAGGATTTTTCTTCCTTTTCGTTTAGGAGAAGTCAGCTTTTCTTATTATTTTAAAATAGGATCGAGGATCTGGTTTTAAATGAAAATATTTTGTGGCCTCATAATGCATACTTAGAGTTTCATAAAATAAAATTTAAAACAGCATTTACTGAGGACGTGTCTAGGTTTGTTCGTTAGCTCCACAATTAATATCAGCGCAATACGTTAATGGCCTTCATATGTGAATCCATGTGAGGTCAGCTGGCACTCTATAAAATATAGCTTTCTTATACCCAAACATTATTCATACACAATACGCGATCACAACGTCTTTTTGATATTTTTATTGCCTCTGGTATCTCAAACAACTACACTTCAGTTTCGCTGTTCTATAGCTACTTCAAAGGATTATACTCGTGAGGTAAATAAATGACCGTCTCACTCTAAATCGCATATATTTTATCCATAAAACTCGTATGTCATGTAAAGTACATACATACATGCATACGTTTGTGTTTGATTGGCTAGTGGATCGCAGAATACGTTACAGACGGAATATTAACCGCTCCATCCGTGTATATAACCTTCTTCCTGCATAAGGCTTTTCTGTAGGTTTTAATAAAGGGCTATCCACTTCGTGGTTTCAAAAGTATGGGACTGGAATTCGGCATCTGTCAAACTACTTCTTCGAAAACGACGATGGAACGACTGTTGAAGAATACGACTTGGAGAATATGTGGTTTCAACAAGACGATGCCACATGCCACACAACTCGAGTGAATATGGCTTTATTGCAAGAGACATTTCCTGGCCGCGTAATTTCTCGTCGTGGCGATACCAACTGGCCACCAAGATAATGCGATTTGACACCATTAGACTTTTTTGTGGTGCTACGCGAAAGACCGTGTTTATGAAGATAAAAACCAACACACATAATGTCAACGTTCAAACTTTACAATAAAAAAGAAATATCATGAAAAAAATATTTTATATGTGTTTTATTTACGTTTACTTTTGAAACCACGAAATGGATAACCCTGTACAAAAACACTATTCCCTGTTTCCAGTTGTAGTCGCCGTAGTCTAGTAGATAGTGTGTTGGCCATGGTTATACCCCAGGTTAGACATCTCCAACAAAACAAAATGTGAGAACAAAATTTCTGCGGCGGCTTCCTCTCGGCAAGTTTCTGACAAAAACTCTGAGAGCAAATAAAATTACCATGATTTCAAATTCTTTTTGAAAATAGTTTCTCGACTAAGTGTCTGCAAATCATCTGGAGTACATTTGAGTCCATTTTTCATTGCATTCGGAGTCGACTTTAAAACGACTCCGAACGACAGATTTTTGGAGAAACTTTTCATGACAATTTTATTTGCTCTCAGAGTTTTTGTCAGAAATCTAATGACAGGAAGACGCCGAAGAAATACTTTTTGTATTTAGTCTTGATTTCTGGCCTGGGGCTCGAGCCCTGGGTTTACGTCTAATAACCCAACACACTACCTACTAGACTACGGCGACTTCTGAACTGTTCTCATTCTAACAACAATTCTAAAGGGACACTACACTATTGACAGTTTCGCCGACAATTTCGATCTCTTCCACCAGGCTTACTCTAGAAGCTGCAGCGATATGGGGGAAACGGAATCGGTACAACACTTTTTATGCCCTGCACTTCAGAACAGACGTTATCGGTTTTTGGATGACAGAATGTGTAAAGACCTGGGCATGGTGGCAAATGTGCCACTAAGAGAACTGTCAAGTTTCATACGAAGCTCAGTGTGGTTTGAATTCCCCATTAAAGGATCAGGACAAAGGGAGTTACGTCATACTTGGTAACACAATGGACCACTACAAGGTACCCTAATCTAACCTGGACTAAACATATCGTACATCTGTAACAGACTGCAACGCAAGTAAAAAGTACAAACCAGCCGTTCTATTTTAAATAAAATCGAAAGAAAATGAATAAAAATGAAGAACTCTTTCAAATCAAAATTTAGAGAACTCTTTTCAATAAATTTAATAATAATTCATATCAAAATAATTGTTAAATATTTTAAAATTGTTTGCTTAAATTCTATTTCAATTGAAAGCGAATTGATACAAAATGAGAAGCGATTAAGTCGACAAACTTCGCGGACTATTTTTAATCGAGCTAAATAGGGCTAAATCATGACGAATAATAATTTACATAATTCTTAAAGTAGTCTGTTATTGATTTCCCGCCATTTGTAATTACTTTCTTAATATGTAGAAAATTGTTGAAAATATATAAAGAAATGACTTATTCGCCATTTTGAATTTTTTAAATCTGAATGAAGAACTGTAATCAGCGACCCCAAAAACCTCTGAGTAACAATTTTCAAGTAAATCTGAATAATTTTTAGGGACCTCCGTAATGTGTTTCTTTTTCTTTTGCACCTCTTGACATTCACCCACCCCCACTTTAAGGGCGCATGCAAACAATTTGGCTTTGGGATCATTTTAAAGAGCAAAGATCAATCGTCAATTTCTGACAATAGCGATGGTTCTAGCATGTCAGTGTTTAGCTCTACAATTTTTCAAAAATTGCCAAAAACGCTATTTTTAGGGTTTTCAACACCCTTTTTCTCGAAAACCTGACGTAATGGAAAATTTTTGAAATCAGATTCGTGTTCAGCGCCCATAATGCCTTTGGAAACACCTGGAGCCATCTTATTTGCACAAAAAAAGTTCAAATTTACAGGGCTGTGTTATTGAAGCATTGAATAGATTTTTAATTTTCATTTTCATTTTATTTTAATTATAAAATCTATAATGATTTGCTTAATATTACATTTAAAATAGATTACTAAGAAAGAATCAATAATTAAATTCAAAAACTAAAATTTCTATTAAATTTATTATAATTTGTACTTACAAAATTATTAATTTTTTACATAAATTTTCAATAAAAAATTAAAAACATTGTCATGCGATATTTAATATAAAACTTATGCAAATTATGACTACAAATAATAAATATTTTTTTCTAAACTTAAACTCCTCGTGAGCGTCGTCCCCTATCATTATTCTTATTTTACCAAATTTATCTCCTTTGCAGCGGATATTCTAGACGTCTTCTTCATCACTGCTGATTGAAAGATCAAGTTCAAGAGTGTTCAGTTCTTTGTTGTTCGTTCTAGTTTCTGAATTTTTCGCAGAAGGTTGTCCTGGCCTGCATTCTTCTTCGTCGCTACTGATACTGCCAAAAAGCTCAAACTCAAGTTTATTCATTTCGTTGTCAGATTTCTTGTGTTCCGCCTGTTGTGTTGGTTTAGCTCCTGGCTTCCTTGATGAGGCTTTGTCCGAACTCCGTTTCGATGAGGCTTTCTTTGCATTTGTCTTTGACTGTTTTTTCTTAGCTGGCTCCTTTCCATCCTTATCGGAGGAATTATTTTTCAACTTTTTGCTTTCACAAATCATAGTCGAGTGTGTACGTTTACGTGATTGTAATTCGCCAGCAGCTTTTATCTTGTCTTCTGTATTAACTACCTTATCAAAGTCAATATTCGGCTTATGCTGTTTATGATCTGATTTTGTAACAGATGCTGCTGCTGGCAACAAAGCGGCGTTTATTTGTTTTTCAATATTTTTTTCATCAGGATATATAAACTTGGTTGATAATAGAATTGTTTCCTTATCGGGTGCTTCCAAAGTTTCAAAAATTCGTCCATTTCTGCACAATGTGAAGGACGATGTTGATCCTGAGTACTTGCATTTGCATTTTTCTGTTGGGGGGAATACATACAAATGTTTGCGAAACCATTTAAGCCGCATGTATCATCATTGTTCTGAGTTTTGCTTTTGATAGCACCAATAGCACTTAATTTTTCAGAAGGATGTGAAGAATAATCCGCGGAACGCTTAGTGGATTTGTTTTTATTAATTTGATTATCTTTTGATCCAGACTTGCCCTGTTTAGGTATTTGATTTTTAATATTCATTGAATTTTTATTATTCTCCTTATCTGGCTGTAAATTCTTGGTGCTTAAAGTACTGGTAGTTAAGTGTTGCTTTTGTTCTGCATTCGTATGTTTTGTATTCTCTCCAATTCTTACACTTTCATCTTTCTTCTGCTGCATCAACTCAGCTGGTATACCGCTTTCACTCTCTTGGGCTGATAACAAAAGTGGCCATAATTCACATACAAATTTCTGTGCTTTGCCACCATTTAGAAATCCAGCAATTCTAATTTGGAATTTCTGTTTACAAAGCATTTGATCCTGTTTTAATTTATTGCAAATGAACTCTACGGCAACATTATCTTCTCTTTCCAAAATATCGGCGATTTTCTTGCTTATCCATGGCTTTAATACGTCCAATTTTATTTTGGATATGTTGATACGTCCCTGTGGTTTAAGTTTGGAACTCAAAGTTTTAGGAGGTACTTGTGGTAGTTTTCCACCATTCAACATGTTGATGCGTTGTTTTGGTTTAAGGCTGGAACCAAAACTATTGGATGGTACTAGTGGTTTAAGTTTGGAACTCAAAGTTTTAGGAGGTATTTGTGGTTGCTTTCTGTCATTCAACACGTTGAGGGGTTGTTGTGGTTTAAGGTTGGAACGAAAAGTGTTGGCTGGTACTAGTGGTTGCTTTTGTTCTGCTTGTGTGCCACTTTCCGTACCACTGTTTCGGCTGCTGGTGGACCGAGAAAGGGATGCAGATTTATCGAGTTTTTCGTGATGCTTAATATCCTTTTCAGTGTCGATGCGTCCCTGTGGTATAAGGGTGGAACTGAGCGTAGTATGCGGTACTGGTGGTTCCTTTCTGCCATCCGACATGTTGTCTTGTTGTCTGCATCGAGATTGAGATCGTTCCGCGTCTTTTCGAAGTTTAAACGAGAATACTTTCTTCAGAATTTCATTTTTTGTCGGTTCAATATGTACTTCCTTTAGATTTTCATTTTTCTTCGGTTCCACCGTATGATTTGGTATAATAGCAGCAGCACTCTCTTCAGCCGCTAATAAAATCGGCCATAATTCACATATGAATTGTTTTACAAGAGGACCATTTAAAAATTCAGTTATGTGGATGTGCATTTTCATCGGACAGATAAATTGTTCCAATTTCAATTCATTGTATATAAAATCTTCTATTTTAAAAATTGAGTAGATTTTCGTATTTATTTTTGCCTTTAAAGCATCCAACTTCACTTTCGACATGTCTATGTAATTGTCGAGCAGTTCGTCAAATTTCACATGTTTTGTTGCTTCCATTTTTGTATTGATTTTCCGCTGATGTTGTTGATGTACGTTGTCTATCGTGACTAAATTGTGATTGAACTTATTAGCCAAGCTTCACGCCTTTTATAGGCGGAAACCATTTTGAAAATTTTTGTTTGCATTACAACAGGTACCGTGTTTAGCTTATTCAGCGTAAGTTGGTAACAAATACGTTCGATTTGTTCTTACAGATAATTCTGCTTTTTTTATCAAAGCTACCACTCTAACCTAACTTAACTTAATATGTGGGCAAATCAATTCACCTTTTTATGTAAATTATAACCTACTGGCTGCTCTGTTCAAGTTTTTCCGTACAAAATCTGCAATTTAACCGAACCGATGTGAGAGTTGTTCATAAAAAATATTCCCTCAATAAGAGGGCTGTCAAACTACATATAAAAATGGGGTGAATCCAGCTTTAAAGAAAGAAAATTAACAATAAAAAATCTAGTTTATGACCAACTTACACTAATAAAATGTCATTAGCTCCCATCGTGTATAAATATTAACGTACCTAACTTTATGACAATAAAAAATTTCTGTGGATTTAAGGATTTTTCTTCCTTTTCGTTTAGGAGAAGTCAGCTTTTCTTATTATTTTAAAATAGGATCGAGGATCTGGTTTTAAATGAAAATATTTTGTGGCCTCATAATGCATACTTAGAGTTTCATAAAATAAAATTTAAAACAGCATTTACTGAGGACGTGTCTAGGTTCGTTCGTTAGCTCCACAATTAATATCAGCGCAATACGTTAATGGCCTTCATATGTGAATCCATGTGAGGTCAGCTGGCACTCTATAAAATATAGCTTTCTTATACCCAAACATTATTCATACACAATACGCGATCACAACGTCTTTTTGATATTTTTATTGCCTCTGGTATCTCAAACAACTACACTTCAGTTTCGCTGTTCTATAGCTACTTCAAAGGATTATACTCGTGAGGTAAATAAATGACCGTCTCACTCTAAATCGCATATATTTTATCCATAAAACTCGTATGTCATGTAAAGTACATACATACATGCATACGTTTGTGTTTGATTGGCTAGTGGATCGCAGAATACGTTACAGACGGAATATTAACCGCTCCATCCGTGTATATAACCTTCTTCCTGCATAAGGCTTTTCTGTAGGTTTTAATAAAGGGCTATCCACTTCGTGGTTTCAAAAGTATGGGACTGGAATTCGGCATCTGTCAAACTACTTCTTCGAAAACGACGATGGAACGACTGTCATAACCGACTTTTTTTGCCTGCTATTGAAGAATACGACTTGGAGAATATGTGGTTTCAACAAGACGATGCCACATGCCACACAACTCGAGTGAATATGGCTTTATTGCAAGAGACATTTCCTGGCCGCGGAATTTCTCGTCGTGGCGATACCAACTGGCCACCAAGATAATGCGATTTGACACCATTAGACTTTTTTGTGGGGCTACGCGAAAGACCGTGTTTATGAAGATAAAAACCAACACACATAATGTCAACGTTCAAACTTTACAATAAAAAAGAAATATCATGAAAAAAATATTTTATATGTGTTTTATTTACGTTTACTTTTGAAACCACGAAATGGATAACCCTGTACAAAAACACTATTCCCTGTTTCCAGTTGTAGTCGCCGTAGTCTAGTAGATAGTGTGTTGGCCATGGTTATACCCCAGGTTAGACATCTCCAACAAAACAAAATGTGAGAACAAAATTTCTGCGGCGGCTTCCTCTCGGCAAGTTTCTGACAAAAACTCTGAGTGCAAATAAAATTACCATGAAGAGTTTAAAAAAAAATTCTGTCGTTCGAAGTCGATTTTAAACTGTAGGCGTCGCCACTCTGTATTAATTTAACACACGCAACATAAGTGGCGTGAGAAAATAGGACGTAATCCTGACTGCATGGTTGTAATTTATGTTTGTAATGGCTTGGGTTTTTCAACAAACACTTGAGCAAAATATTGAATACAAATAGTGCAATTACCATGTTGAGAAGTTTAATTTACGAATAGAAAAGGTGTATGTAGGTATTCCCTGTTTCCTCTCTTCTATAACCTATAATTAGGGACAATCCTCTGAAATTCGGTCTTGTTGTTTCTTTTATTGGTAATAGCTCTGCATATTCTCGATACTTATTTCTCTTCGTTTAAATTTAGCAAACCACTGCTCACATGCATATTTTCCTGGTGCAAAGTGCGAATAATGTTCATCAAGCTGAAGCTCGAACTTAACGGGGGTTTTCTGTGACAAAATACTTTATCATGCTTCATGGGTGATGGTGTCATTTTGCTCCCTTACTCGTAGACCCTGTCTGCTGGATTAAGCCACTGAGGAGGAAGTCCTCTGTCAAAATTCACTGCGTAGTGTTTCATGAAATTTGAAGTTATTAAAAACAATTATCCTTTCGAGTTTTTGCCGACACTTCAATTTACAACAGTAACGACTTACCGGAACATTGGCTTAAAAAAATTCTATAAAAACCAAACAAGTGAGCTATCGACGTACTCAAAGCAAGTTAAAAGTAGTAAAACTTTATACGTTGCATTAATAAAGAAGTGCCAAGCGAAGCGGTCTTATCATAATTTTCCAAATTTTTGTAATACATACATATATACAGTGGACAGCAAAAGTCTTAGTACTCCTATATATTTTGACAATTTCATAAAATTTCATTTCATAATTTATATAAAAAAATTAAGGATTTTATATTTATTTTATCAGTTTATTTCTGTTTTATTATAAAACAAAGAAATTTTTAATGTTTGTCATAAAACAAGACAAAAATAAGGAATTGTTTCAGATGACTCCATAGGTACTCCAAGGAGAACCCTGAGTAAATTTAAAATTCAAAGGCCTAATACATGAAAATGTTATCCTTATATTTCGAAGAATATCTCTTAAGGTGAAGCACTCCATTTAACCCATTTGGAATTGAATGTACAAGTTTTGTTTATTTGTTTTCTTATGGCACCATGAGCAAATTTTTTCGATTGACTTTTGTTTGAGGTTTAGCGATTACATAGTCGTTCTTTCAAATAATCTCCTAAATCTCTCTCTTGAATACATATCGGGACTTTGTGCAAGAGTAAGCCTGTGGGGACTGTTTTTTTCGTCAAAATATATTGGAGTACTAAGACTTTTGCTGTCCACTGTAATTGGTCATTGCAATCATTCAGTCAATTGCGTATTAATTTTATCGTGAGTGGCTGGACCTACAGTTTAAAGTCAACTGGGAACGTCCGAAATCTGTTGAGAGAAAGTCGCCGAAGAAATACTTTTTCGTACTTCATTTTGTTTGAACAGTAGCCTCACGTCTCATAAGCCAACGTAGTGTGTTTTTTTACTTTTCACAAGACTGTCACAGCTGTTCTATGTTAGGTTATGTTAGAGGACATGTACTTGTCAATTAAGACAAGTACAGTACCCGGAGGTCGAATTGACCCATTGTACAACGTCCTAGTTTCTCAAACCACTTAGGTTGTGTGTGCTAATTTTATACATGAGTGGCGGGATCTACAGTTTAAAGTCGACTCCGAACGACAGATTTTTGAGAAACTTTTTTATGGCAAATTTATTTACTCTCAGAGTTTTTGCCAGAAATCTCTTGAGAGGAAGGAAGTCGCCAAAGAAATACTTTTTGTATTTTGTCTTTGATGTCTGGCCTGGGGCTCGAATCCTGGCTTTGCGTCTAATAAGCCAACACACTACCTACTAGACTACGGCGACTTCTAAAAAATACTTATATGTATGTACTTATAAATGATTCGAGTGACTCGAAAATTTACGGTCTTAGTTGTTGTTGCATTTACAAAAAAAGACACATAAGCAAAAAAGGCAGAGCAAACACACAACCTTTTAGTGAGCATTTTAGTGTTCGTACGCGATTCACACTTGTTTTGTGCTTCGTGTATATGTGGAGTTATGGAGAGTCGGAATCAACAACATCATACGTGTTGTTAAATATGAATATGATGAGTACTTTAAACTTTGAATATGACTATGAATGCGTATAACAATCAGAAATTATGTGTATGGTTCTACTCATCTTTTTGAATACTCATTGCTGATCTCTGTATTAAATGCACTTTTTCAACTGAAAATTCTTAATAATTAATAATTTTCTACACTTTTGCAATAAGTTTTTAAAACGATATGATCTATCACAAAGCGATTCATTTTTATCAATTGTAATGAACAAACAATATGACATCAAATATATAAAAAATAAACCCTTACTTTACCTTAAAGAAATGAAAACAATGATTTCTTTTGTAAATATAAGATTCAAAACCAATTTGTTTCCATTTTTAGTTGTGAATATAAAAAAACTTTTATAACCCTTTCCTTTCCTCTTTAGCACTGTAGTTGAATTATAACATTGAATAAATTTTATTTTTGTATTTTTTATTTTTATTTTATATTTCTTAAGATTAAAAATTAAACTTAAAAACTATTCATTTATTACATCAATCTTTAATAAAAATTAAAAACATTGTCATGTGATATTTAATATAAAATTATACAAATTGATTACAAATAATACATTTTTTTTTCATAAATTATAATCTGCATTAGCATCGCCCATACCATAGCTTCTGTTGTAAAAAGTAGGTCTTCATTGCCGAGTATATTTTAAACGTCTTCATCACTACTCATACTGCCAAAAAGCTCAAACTCAAGTTTACTCATGTCGTTGTTACACTTCTTGTGGTCCTCCTGCCTTTTTAATTCTGCTACGAACTTCTTAGAAGAGGTTTTGTCTGGACGGCGTTCTTCCTCATCGCTACTACAATAACCAAAAAGCTCCAGCATCCGTTCTCTCATTGCTTTGCTGTATTTCTTCTGCTTACTTGATTCAGCTTCTGGCTTCCATGAGGAGCCTTTGTCTGAATTCGTAGAGGATTTCTTTACCTTTGTTCGGCTCTTCTTAGCTGTTTGCTGTTCATCTTTATTGAGAGAATCACTTTCGGACCTTTTGCTTTCGTTACTCATAGTCGAATGCGTACGTTTACGTGAGTGTAGTTCGCGGGCAGCTTTTATTTCGACTTCGGCTTTAACTACCTTCTCAAAGTCAATATTCGCTTTTGGCTGTTTATGATCTGATTTTCTAACAGATACTGCTGCTGGCAACAAAGTGGCGTTTATTTGTTTTTCGATATTTTTCTCCTCAGGATATATAAACTTGGTTGATAATAGAATTGTTTCCTTATCGGGTGCTTCATTCCAAAGTTTCAAAAACTCATCGGTTTGTGAACAATGTTCCGACAAAAATTCTACAATTGGTGTAGAAGGACGTTGATCTAGTGGAATGGCCTTTGTCTCTTGTTGTAGGGTTTTAGGTGAGAACATACAATTATTTTCAAAACCGTTTAAGCCGCACGCTTTACCATCATCGCTACGATTTTTACGGCTCTTGCTGACTATTTTAGAAGATGATTTCTTATGTGAAGTGGAACTTCTTGAATTATGACTACGTTCTGTATCACGGTGTTGTGAACAATCCGCGGAACGCTTGCTTGATTTGTCTTTATTAATTTGGTTATCTTTTGATCCAGACTTATCCAGTTTAGGTACTTGACTTTCAAAATTCATTGCATTTTTATTATTTTCTTTATCTGGATGTTGATTCTTGGTGCTTAAAGTACTGGCGGTCAAATGTTCCCTTTGTTCTGCTTTTGTATCCTCCCCAATTCTTACATTTTCATCTTTCTTCTGCTGCATCAACTCAGCTGGTATACCGCTTTCACTCTCTTGAGCTGATAACAAAAGTGGCCATAATTCACATACAAATTTCTGTGCTTTGCCACCATTTAGGAATCCAGCAATTCTAATTTGGAATTTCTGTTTACAAAGCATTTGATCCTGTTTTAATTTATTGCAAATGAACTCTACGGCAACATTATCTTCTCTTTCCAAAATATCGGCGATTTTCTTGCTTATCCATGGCTTTAATACGTCCAATTTTATTTTGGATATGTTGATACGTCCCTGTGGTTTAAGTTTGGAACTCAAAGTTTTAGGAGGTACTTGTGGTAGTTTTCCACCATTCAACATGTTGATGCGTTGTTTTGGTTTAAGGCTGGAACCAAAACTATTGGATGGTACTAGTGGTTTAAGTTTGGAACTCAAAGTTTTAGGAGGTATTTGTGGTTGCTTTCTGTCATTCAACACGTTGAGGGGTTGTTGTGGTTTAAGGTTGGAACGAAAAGTGTTGGCTGGTACTAGTGGTTGCTTTTGTTCTGCTTGTGTGCCACTTTCCGTACCACTGTTTCGGCTGCTGGTGGACCGAGAAAGGGATGCAGATTTATCGAGTTTTTCGTGATGCTTAATATCCTTTTCAGTGTCGATGCGTCCCTGTGGTATAAGGGTGGAACTGAGCGTAGTATGCGGTACTGGTGGTTCCTTTCTGCCATCCGACATGTTGTCTTGTTGTCTGCATCGAGATTGAGATCGTTCCGCGTCTTTTCGAAGTTTAAACGAGAATACTTTCTTCAGAATTTCATTTTTTGTCGGTTCAATATGTACTTCCTTTAGATTTTCATTTTTCTTCGGTTCCACCGTATGATTTGGTATAATAGCAGCAGCACTCTCTTCAGCCGCTAATAAAATCGGCCATAATTCACATATGAATTGTTTTACAAGAGGACCATTTAAAAATTCAGTTATGTGGATGTGCATTTTCATCGGACAGATAAATTGTTCCAATTTCAATTCATTGTATATAAAATCTTCTATTTTAAAAATTGAGTAGATTTTCGTATTTATTTTTGCCTTTAAAGCATCCAACTTCACTTTCGACATGTCTATGTAATTGTCGAGCAGTTCGTCAAATTTCACATGTTTTGTTGCTTCCATTTTTGTATTGATTTTCCGCTGATGTTGTTGATGTACGTTGTCTATCGTGACTAAATTGTGATTGAACTTATTAGCCAAGCTTCACGCCTTTTATAGGCGGAAACCATTTTGAAAATTTTTGTTTGCATTACAACAGGTACCGTGTTTAGCTTATTCAGCGTAAGTTGGTAACAAATACGTTCGATTTGTTCTTACAGATAATTCTGCTTTTTTTATCAAAGCTACCACTCTAACCTAACTTAACTTAATATGTGGGCAAATCAATTCACCTTTTTATGTAAATTATAACCTACTGGCTGCTCTGTTCAAGTTTTTCCGTACAAAATCTGAAATTTAACCGAACCGATGTGAGAGTTGTTCATAAAAAATATTCCCTCAATAAGAGGGCTGTCAAACTACATATAAAAATGGGGTGAATCCAGCTTTAAAGAAAGAAAATTAACAATAAAAAATCTAGTTTATGACCAACTTACACTAATAAAATGTCATTAGCTCCCATCGTGTATAAATATTAACGTACCTAACTTTATGACAATAAAAAATTTCTGTGGATTTAAGGATTTTTCTTCCTTTTCGTTTAGGAGAAGTCAGCTTTTCTTATTATTTTAAAATAGGATCGAGGATCTGGTTTTAAATGAAAATATTTTGTGGCCTCATAATGCATACTTAGAGTTTCATAAAATAAAATTTAAAACAGCATTTACTGAGGACGTGTCTAGGTTTGTTCGTTAGCTCCACAATTAATATCAGCGCAATACGTTAATGGCCTTCATATGTGAATCCATGTGAGGTCAGCTGGCACTCTATAAAACATAGCTTTCTTATACCCAAACATTATTCATACACAATACGCGATCACAACGTCTTTTTGATATTTTTATTGCCTCTGGTATCTCAAACAACTACACTTCAGTTTCGCTGTTCTATAGCTACTTCAAAGGATTATACTCGTGAGGTAAATAAATGACCGTCTCACTCTAAATCGCATATATTTTATCCATAAAACTCGTATGTCATGTAAAGTACATACATACATGCATACGTTTGTGTTTGATTGGCTAGTGGATCGCAGAATACGTTACAGACGGAATATTAACCGCTCCATCCGTGTATATAACCTTCTTCCTGCATAAGGCTTTTCTATAGGTTTTAATAAAGGGCTATCCACTTCGTGGTTTCAAAAGTATGGGACTGGAATTCGGCATCTGTCAAACTACTTCTTCGAAAACGACGATGGAACAACTGTCATAACCGACTTTTTTTGCCTGCTATTGAAGAATACGACTTGGAGAATATGTGGTTTCAACAAGACGATGCCACATGCCACACAACTCGAGTGAATATGGCTTTATTGCAAGAGACATTTCCTGGCCGCGTAATTTCTCGTCGTGGCGATACCAACTGGCCACCAAGATAATGCGATTTGACACCATTAGACTTTTTTGTGGTGCTACGCGAAAGACCGTGTTTATGAAGATAAAAACCAACACACATAATGTCAACGTTCAAACTTTACAATAAAAAAGAAATATCATGAAAAAAATATTTTATATGTGTTTTATTTACGTTTACTTTTGAAACCACGAAATGGATAACCCTGTACAAAAACACTATTCCCTGTTTCCAGTTGTAGTCGCCGTAGTCTAGTAGATAGTGTGTTGGCCATGGTTATACCCCAGGTTAGACATCTCCAACAAAACAAAATGTGAGAACAAAATTTCTGCGGCGGCTTCCTCTCGGCAAGTTTCTGACAAAAACTCTGAGTGCAAATAAAATTACCATGAAGAGTTTAAAAAAAAATTCTGTCGTTCGAAGTCGATTTTAAACTGTAGGCGTCGCCACTCTGTATTAATTTAACACACGCAACATAAGTGGCGTTAGAAAATAGGACGTAATCCTGACTGCATGGTTGTAATTTATGTTTGTAATGGCTTGGGTTTTTCAACAAACACTTGAGCAAAATATTGAATACAAATAGTGCAATTACCATGTTGAGAAGTTTAATTTACGAATAGAAAAGGTGTATGTAGGTATTCCCTGTTTCCTCTCTTCTATAACCTATAATTAGGGACAATCCTCTGAAATTCGGTCTTGTTGTTTCTTTTATTGGTAATAGCTCTGCATATTCTCGATACTTATTTCTCTTCGTTTAAATTTAGCAAACCACTGCTCACATGCATATTTTCCTGGTGCAAAGTGCGAATAATGTTCATCAAGCTGAAGCTCGAACTTAACGGGGGTTTTCTGTGACAAAATACTTCATGGGTGATGGTGTCATTTTGCTCCCTTACTCGTAGACCCTGTCTGCTGGATTAAGCCACTGAGGAGGAAGTCCTCTGTCAAAATTCACTGCGTAGTGTTTCATGAAATTTGAAGTTATTAAAAACAATTATCCTTTCGAGTTTTTGCCGACACTTCAATTTACAACAGTAACGACTTACCGGAACATTGGCTTAAAAAAATTCTATAAAAACCAAACAAGTGAGCTATCGACGTACTCAAAGCAAGTTAAAAGTAGTAAAACTTTATACGTTGCATTAATAAAGAAGTACCAAGCGAAGCGGTCTTATCATAATTTTCCAAATTTTTGTAATACATACATATATACAGTGGACAGCAAATGTCTTAGTACTCCTATATATTTTGACAATTTCATAAAATTTCATTTCATAATTTATATAAAAAAATTAAGGATTTTATATTTATTTTATCAGTTTATTTCTGTTTTATTATAAAACAAAGAAATTTTTAATGTTTGTCATAAAACAAGACAAAAATAAGGAATTGTTTCAGATGACTCCATAGGTACTCCAAGGAGAACCCTGAGTAAATTTAAAATTCAAAGGCCTAATACATGAAAATGTTATCCTTATATTTCGAAGAATATCTCTTAAGGTGAAGCACTCCATTTAACCCATTTGGAATTGAATGTACAAGTTTTGTTTATTTGTTTTCTTATGGCACCATGAGCAAATTTTTTCGATTGACTTTTGTTTGAGGTTTAGCGATTACATAGTCGTTCTTTCAAATAATCTCCTAAATCTCTCTCTTGAATACATATCGGGACTTTGTGCAAGAGTAAGCCTGTGGGGACTGTTTTTTTCGTCAAAATATATTGGAGTACTAAGACTTTTGCTGTCCACTGTAATTGGTCATTGCAATCATTCAGTCAATTGCGTATTAATTTTATCGTGAGTGGCTGGACCTACAGTTTAAAGTCAACTGGGAACGTCCGAAATCTGTTGAGAGAAAGTCGCCGAAGAAATACTTTTTCGTACTTCATTTTGTTTGAACAGTAGCCTCACGTCTCATAAGCCAACGTAGTGTGTTTTTTTACTTTTCACAAGACTGTCACAGCTGTTCTATGTTAGGTTATGTTAGAGGACATGTACTTGTCAATTAAGACAAGTACAGTACCCGGAGGTCGAATTGACCCATTGTACAACGTCCTAGTTTCTCAAACCACTTAGGTTGTGTGTGCTAATTTTATACATGAGTGGCGGGATCTACAGTTTAAAGTCGACTCCGAACGACAGATTTTTGAGAAACTTTTTTATGGCAAATTTATTTACTCTCAGAGTTTTTGCCAGAAATCTCTTGAGAGGAAGGAAGTCGCCAAAGAAATACTTTTTGTATTTTGTCTTTGATGTCTGGCCTGGGGCTCGAATCCTGGCTTTGCGTCTAATAAGCCAACACACTACCTACTAGACTACGGCGACTTCTAAAAAATACTTATATGTATGTACTTATAAATGATTCGAGTGACTCGAAAATTTACGGTCTTAGTTGTTGTTGCATTTACAAAAAAAGACACATAAGCAAAAAAGGCAGAGCAAACACACAACCTTTTAGTGAGCATTTTAGTGTTCGTACGCGATTCACACTTGTTTTGTGCTTCGTGTATATGTGGAGTTATGGAGAGTCGGAATCAACAACATCATACGTGTTGTTAAATATGAATATGATGAGTACTTTAAACTTTGAATATGACTATGAATGCGTATAACAATCAGAAATTATGTGTATGGTTCTACTCATCTTTTTGAATACTCATTGCTGATCTCTGTATTAAATGCACTTTTTCAACTGAAAATTCTTAATAATTAATAATTTTCTACACTTTTGCAATAAGTTTTTAAAACGATATGATCTATCACAAAGCGATTCATTTTTATCAATTGTAATGAACAAACAATATGACATCAAATATATAAAAAATAAACCCTTACTTTACCTTAAAGAAATGAAAACAATGATTTCTTTTGTAAATATAAGATTCAAAACCAATTTGTTTCCATTTTTAGTTGTGAATATAAAAAAACTTTTATAACCCTTTCCTTTCCTCTTTAGCACTGTAGTTGAATTATAACATTGAATAAATTTTATTTTTGTATTTTTTATTTTTATTTTATATTTCTTAAGATTAAAAATTAAACTTAAAAACTATTCATTTATTACATCAATCTTTAATAAAAATTAAAAACATTGTCATGTGATATTTAATATAAAATTATACAAATTGATTACAAATAATACATTTTTTTTTCATAAATTATAATCTGCATTAGCATCGCCCATACCATAGCTTCTGTTGTAAAAAGTAGGTCTTCATTGCCGAGTATATTTTAAACGTCTTCATCACTACTCATACTGCCAAAAAGCTCAAACTCAAGTTTACTCATGTCGTTGTTACACTTCTTGTGGTCCTCCTGCCTTTTTAATTCTGCTACGAACTTCTTAGAAGAGGTTTTGTCTGGACGGCGTTCTTCCTCATCGCTACTACAATAACCAAAAAGCTCCAGCATCCGTTCTCTCATTGCTTTGCTGTATTTCTTCTGCTTACTTGATTCAGCTTCTGGCTTCCATGAGGAGCCTTTGTCTGAATTCGTAGAGGATTTCTTTACCTTTGTTCGGCTCTTCTTAGCTGTTTGCTGTTCATCTTTATTGAGAGAATCACTTTCGGACCTTTTGCTTTCGTTACTCATAGTCGAATGCGTACGTTTACGTGAGTGTAGTTCGCGGGCAGCTTTTATTTCGACTTCGGCTTTAACTACCTTCTCAAAGTCAATATTCGCTTTTGGCTGTTTATGATCTGATTTTCTAACAGATACTGCTGCTGGCAACAAAGTGGCGTTTATTTGTTTTTCGATATTTTTCTCCTCAGGATATATAAACTTGGTTGATAATAGAATTGTTTCCTTATCGGGTGCTTCATTCCAAAGTTTCAAAAACTCATCGGTTTGTGAACAATGTTCCGACAAAAATTCTACAATTGGTGTAGAAGGACGTTGATCTAGTGGAATGGCCTTTGTCTCTTGTTGTAGGGTTTTAGGTGAGAACATACAATTATTTTCAAAACCGTTTAAGCCGCACGCTTTACCATCATCGCTACGATTTTTACGGCTCTTGCTGACTATTTTAGAAGATGATTTCTTATGTGAAGTGGAACTTCTTGAATTATGACTACGTTCTGTATCACGGTGTTGTGAACAATCCGCGGAACGCTTGCTTGATTTGTCTTTATTAATTTGGTTATCTTTTGATCCAGACTTATCCAGTTTAGGTACTTGACTTTCAAAATTCATTGCATTTTTATTATTTTCTTTATCTGGATGTTGATTCTTGGTGCTTAAAGTACTGGCGGTCAAATGTTCCCTTTGTTCTGCTTTTGTATCCTCCCCAATTCTTACATTTTCATCTTTCTTCTGCTGCATCAACTCAGCTGGTATACCGCTTTCACTCTCTTGAGCTGATAACAAAAGTGGCCATAATTCACATACAAATTTCTGTGCTTTGCCACCATTTAGGAATCCAGCAATTCTAATTTGGAATTTCTGTTTACAAAGCATTTGATCCTGTTTTAATTTATTGCAAATGAACTCTACGGCAACATTATCTTCTCTTTCCAAAATATCGGCGATTTTCTTGCTTATCCATGGCTTTAATACGTCCAATTTTATTTTGGATATGTTGATACGTCCCTGTGGTTTAAGTTTGGAACTCAAAGTTTTAGGAGGTACTTGTGGTAGTTTTCCACCATTCAACATGTTGATGCGTTGTTTTGGTTTAAGGCTGGAACCAAAACTATTGGATGGTACTAGTGGTTTAAGTTTGGAACTCAAAGTTTTAGGAGGTATTTGTGGTTGCTTTCTGTCATTCAACACGTTGAGGGGTTGTTGTGGTTTAAGGTTGGAACGAAAAGTGTTGGCTGGTACTAGTGGTTGCTTTTGTTCTGCTTGTGTGCCACTTTCCGTACCACTGTTTCGGCTGCTGGTGGACCGAGAAAGGGATGCAGATTTATCGAGTTTTTCGTGATGCTTAATATCCTTTTCAGTGTCGATGCGTCCCTGTGGTATAAGGGTGGAACTGAGCGTAGTATGCGGTACTGGTGGTTCCTTTCTGCCATCCGACATGTTGTCTTGTTGTCTGCATCGAGATTGAGATCGTTCCGCGTCTTTTCGAAGTTTAAACGAGAGTACTTTCTTCGGAATTTCATTTTTTGTCGGTTCAATATGTACTTCCTTTAGATTTTCATTTTTCTTCGGTTCCACCGTATGATTTGGTATAATAGCAGCAGCACTCTCTTCAGCCGCTAATAAAATCGGCCATAATTCACATATGAATTGTTTTACAAGAGGACCATTTAAAAATTCAGTTATGTGGATGTGCATTTTCATCGGACAGATAAATTGTTCCAATTTCAATTCATTGTATATAAAATCTTCTATTTTAAAAATTGAGTAGATTTTCGTATTTATTTTTGCCTTTAAAGCATCCAACTTCACTTTCGACATGTCTATGTAATTGTCGAGCAGTTCGTCAAATTTCACATGTTTTGTTGCTTCCATTTTTGTATTGATTTTCCGCTGATGTTGTTGATGTACGTTGTCTATCGTGACTAAATTGTGATTGAACTTATTAGCCAAGCTTCACGCCTTTTATAGGCGGAAACCATTTTGAAAATTTTTGTTTGCATTACAACAGGTACCGTGTTTAGCTTATTCAGCGTAAGTTGGTAACAAATACGTTCGATTTGTTCTTACAGATAATTCACAGAGGGTCAACCTGGTCTTTCAACAGAGCAATTGAACTCATACGGCCAGTTCAACCCTTTCGTGTAGATTTGTATTTTTGGTAGAAACAGGTACCGTTATAAAGTGTTCTTGTATTCATTTCTAACTAGGTCTACCAGCTACCTGTACTTTCTGGAGCCCTTAATTTCAACCAATGGCCGTTGTTTTCCTTTCTCAGTATTCACAAAACATTTAAATATGTATACATGAGTTCCAATAACAATCCCTAATGGACTGTCGTAAAAAATATTTTCTACCCTTTATTAGGCTTTACATATCAAATATTCCTTTGGCGTCAGGTCGTATTTTAAAGTCATAAATCCTTAGTCATTTTTATGTGGAAACCTTCACAAGCCGAGAAATTTAATGTCAGACGGTGCCAAGAGTAATATTCTAATAAATAAAAATTATTTTTTTTTATTGAGAGTTGAGTTTCACTCTTTTTCTGTTATATCGCGTGTTTATGATTAAGCTTAATGACAAGATATTTCTCAGAACTATATACGCCATGTTCCAATACACAAATGCAAAAAAGAATGAAGAAAGCTTGCTATCGGCACTTTACAACTACTTCTTGTGAATGACAGCTAACTGCGTGTTTTCTGCAGCATTATTCATGCACTTCTGAAAAAAACGACATTTTTAAAGTAAATTTAAATTTTGCATGATTTATGTATGTGGACGTGCAGCTTTTGCGCTGGCCAACTATTTATTCTTCCCGGGTTTGGTAGAACTTGGACAGTAAAGGAACTGATTTCGCCCGTGCGTGCTTAAATGAGCTTTTTTTATCAAAGCTACCACTCTAACCTAACTTAACTTAATATGTGGGCAAATCAATTCACCTTTTTATGTAAATTATAACCTACTGGCTGCTCTGTTCAAGTTTTTCCGTACAAAATCTGAAATTTAACCGAACCGATCTGAGAGTTGTTCATAAAAAATATTCCCTCAATAAGAGGGCTGTCAAACTACATATAAAAATGGGGTGAATCCAGCTTTAAAGAAAGAAAATTAACAATAAAAAATCTAGTTTATGACCAACTTACACTAATAAAATGTCATTAGCTCCCATCGTGTATAAATATTAACGTACCTAACTTTATGACAATAAAAAATTTCTGTGGATTTAAGGATTTTTCTTCCTTTTCGTTTAGGAGAAGTCAGCTTTTCTTATTATTTTAAAATAGGATCGAGGATCTGGTTTTAAATGAAAATATTTTGTGGCCTCATAATGCATACTTAGAGTTTCATAAAATAAAATTTAAAACAGCATTTACTGAGGACGTGTCTAGGTTTGTTCGTTAGCTCCACAATTAATATCAGCGCAATACGTTAATGGCCTTCATATGTGAATCCATGTGAGGTCAGCTGGCACTCTATAAAACATAGCTTTCTTATACCCAAACATTATTCATACACAATACGCGATCACAACGTCTTTTTGATATTTTTATTGCCTCTGGTATCTCAAACAACTACACTTCAGTTTCGCTGTTCTATAGCTACTTCAAAGGATTATACTCGTGAGGTAAATAAATGACCGTCTCACTCTAAATCGCATATATTTTATCCATAAAACTCGTATGTCATGTAAAGTACATACATACATGCATACGTTTGTGTTTGATTGGCTAGTGGATCGCAGAATACGTTACAGACGGAATATTAACCGCTCCATCCGTGTATATAACCTTCTTCCTGCATAAGGCTTTTCTGTAGGTTTTAATAAAGGGCTATCCACTTCGTGGTTTCAAAAGTATGGGACTGGAATTCGGCATCTGTCAAACTACTTCTTCGAAAACGACGATGGAACGACTGTTGAAGAATACGACTTGGAGAATATGTGGTTTCAACAAGACGATGCCACGTGCCACACAACTCGAGTGAATATGGCTTTATTGCAAGAGACATTTCCTGGCCGCGTAATTTCTCGTCGTGGCGATACCAACTGGCCACCAAGATAATGCGATTTGACACCATTAGACTTTTTTGTGGTGCTACGCGAAAGACCGTGTTTATGAAGATAAAAACCAACACACATAATGTCAACGTTCAAACTTTACAATAAAAAAGAAATGTCATGAAAAAAATATTTTATATGTGTTTTATTTACGTTTACTTTTGAAACCACGAAATGGATAACCCTGTACAAAAACACTATTCCCTGTTTCCAGTTGTAGTCGCCGTAGTCTAGTAGATAGTGTGTTAGCCATGGTTATACCCCAGGTTAGACATCTCCTACAAAATAAAATGTGAGAGAAAAATTTTTCGCGTTTCATCTCAGCAAGTTTCTGACAAAAACTCTGAGAGCAAATAAATTGCCATGAAAAGTTAAAAAAAAAATCTATCGTTCGAAGTCGATTTTAAACTGTAGGCGCCGCCACTCTGTATTAATTTAACACATGCAACATAAGTGACGTAAGAAAATAGGCCGTAATCCCGGCTGAAGGGTTGTAATTTATGTATGTAATGGCTTGGGTTTTTCAACAAACACTTGAGCAAAATATTGAATACAAACAGTGCAATTACCATGTTGACAAGTTTAACTTACGAATAGAAAAGGTGTATATAGGTATTCCCTCTTTCCTCTCTTCTATAACCTAGTTTCTTAACATTATTTTGTTTCATTCTGACGATAAAATTCAGAAAATCAATGATAAACTACAAATGTATTACCATATGGTCGAAGGATATGCTATTGACTGGAAAATGAGAATAAATTTCGAAAAATACGAAACAATTCTTTTTCGTCCTCCTGTGGCCAAGTGCAGTTATAACATTAGAAACAATTGGTGAAATTTTGGAATAAAATCTTACTCTAATATACCTATTCCAGGCAAACAATCTGTAAAAAAATACTTGGATGTTAACCATGACAAATTTCTATATTTCAATAATCATATTGATATACAAATAGATAAGGCTAAAAAGGATTTTTTTCCTGTACAAAAGACTGTTTTTTCTTAACATAATAATCCTACGGTTAAACTTATCTTATATAAATCATTGATTAGACCCATTCTCACGTATGGTTGTCCAATTTGGTATAATGTCTCACCGTCATATATGGAGGAAATGGGAGTATTTGAAGTCGCCGTGGTCTAGTAGGTAGTGTGTTGGCTTATTAGACGAAAAGCCAGGGTTCGAGCCCCAGGCCAGACATCAAAACAAAATACAAAAAGTATTTCTTCGGCGACTTCCTCTCAGCAGATTTCTGGCAAAAACTCTGAGAGTAAAATAAACCTGCCATGAAAAAGTTTCTCAAAATTCTGTCGTTCGGAGTCGACGTTAAACTGTAGGTCCCGCCACTCACGTATAAAATTAACGCACACAACATAAGTGGTGTGAGAAACTAGGTCGTAATCCTGACTGAAGGGTTGTAATGACCAATTATGTATGTTATGTATGAGAGTATTTGAGAGAAAATGCCTTAGGGCTTGTACTTCTTTGTTTAGGTCACAAGATAGTGGCTTTACGAAGTATGTGTCGAATGGAAGATTATATTCCAAGGCAAAAGTTGACAGAACTGATAACCTTATCATTCATTTAATCAGAGATCATATTGTGAAGACCATGGAATGCACTGAAAATAATCTGATTATGGCCTCAAATTATTTGGGGGGAAGAGTACATATATAGAACTATTCAAAATGGACATATTCCTCCAGAGGCCTTTTTATACCTGGATAAATATGGATATATCCAGAATGAAAGGGGCCTTCCAATATTTTACCATATTAACCGCCGGCCATTGACATGCAAACAAATTACAGCGGGTAATAAGAGATTTATGATGATAGCATGTATCTTAAGAATACAAATATGTTTCCAAACATAAATTTTAAAAAATATTGGTGGCTTGAAATGTAAGGTGCCTACATTGCATACTGCTTTTATCTCGTGACTTTGTTTTTTATCCTTGTAATAAATAGATAATGTTTTTCTTTCTATTTTTTCATTGCAAAGTAATTTTTTTCTATCGATCTATTATTGGATAATAGAACTAAAATAAGTATTATTAAAATGTATTAAAATTAAATCTAATACGTATATGCTTGAGCGCCCAATGGGGGACAGTGCGAGTTAGTTATTGTATTTTTCCTCTATTTGTTTATTTGTAGTTTAATTATAAGTATTTTCTTTTTGGTAAATAAACGCATAAAAAATACCTAGTTTCTTAATTGCAGCATTATTACAATCACTACATTATTCGGGACAATCAATTTCATACATGCGTGGTGGGACCTACAGTTTAAAGTCGACTCCGAACGACAGATTTTTGATTCGCCGAAGAAATACTTTTTGTATTTTGTATTTCATATCTGACCTGGTGCTCGAACCTTGGCTTTTCGTCTAATAAGCCAACACACTATCTACTATACTACGGCGGCAATGACAACAATGATTTCTTCTGTAAATATAAGATTCAAAACCAATTTGTTTCCATTTTTAGTTGGGAATACAAAAAAAAACTTTTATAATCATTTCCTTTCCTCTTTAGCACTGTAGTTGAATTAGAACATTGAATAAATTTTTTTTTGTATTTTTTATTTCATATTTCTTAAGATTAAAAATTAAACTTAAAAACTATTCATTTATTACATCAATTTTTAATAAAAATTAAAAACATTGTCATGTGATATTTTATATAAAACTTATACGAATTCATTACAAATAATACATTTTTTTTTTTTTCAAAATTATAATCTGCATTAGCATCGTCCCATACCATAGCTTCTGTCTTCATTGCTGAGTATATTTTAAACGGTTTCTTCATCACTACTCATACTGCCAAAAAGCTCAAACTCAAGTTTTCTCATGTCGTGTTACACTTCTTGTGGTCCTCATTTCTTTTCAATTCCGCTACCGGCTTCTTAGAAGAGGTTTTGTCTGGACGGTGTTCTTCTTCGTCGCTACTACAACTACCAAAAAGCTCCAGCATCCGTTCTCTCATTGCTTTGCTGTATTTCTTATGTTTACTGGATTCAGCTTGTGGCTTCCTTGAGGAGCCTTTGTCTGAATTCGTAGAGGATTTCTTTACCTTTGTTCGGCTCTTCTTAGCTGGTTGCTGTTCATCTTTATTGGAAGAATCACTTTCGGACCTTTTGCTTTCGTTACTCATAGTCGAATGCGTACGTTTACGTGAGCGTAGTTCGCGGGCAGCTTTTATTTCGACTTCGGCTTTAATTACCTTCTCAAAGTCAATATTCGGCTTATGCTCTTTATGATCTGATTTTCTAACAGATGCTGCTGCTGGCAACAAAGTGGCGTTTATTTGTTTTGCAATATTTTTTTCCTCAGGATATATAAACTTGGTTGATAATAGAATTGTTTCCTTATCGGGTGCTTCGTTCCAAAGATTCAAAAACTCATGGGTTTGTTGACAATGTTCCGACAAAAATTCTCCAATTGGTGTAGAAGGACGTTGATCTAGTGAGATGGCTTTTGTCTCTTGTTGTAGGGTTTTAGGTGAGAACATACAATTATTTTCAAACCCGTTTAAGCCGCATACTTTACCATCATCGCTACCATGTTCACGGCTCTTACTGACTATTTTAGAAGATGATTTCTTATGCGAAGTGGAACTTCTTGAATTATGACTGCGTTCTGTATCACGGTGTTGTGAAGAACAATCCGCGGAATGCTTGCTTGATTTGTCTTTATTAATTTGGTTATCTTTTGATCCAGACTTGACCTGTTTAGATAAGTGTTGTTTAATGTTAATGGAATTTTTATTATTTTCTTTATCTGGATGTTGATTCTTGGTGCTTAAAGTACTGGTGGTCAAATGTTCCCTTTGTTCTGCTTTTGTATCCTCCCCAATTCTTACATTTTCATCTTTCTTCTGCTGCATCAACTCAGCTGGTATACCGCTTTCACTCTCTTGAGCTGATAACAAAAGTGGCCATAATTCACATACAAATTTCTGTGCTTTGCCACCATTTAGGAATCCAGCAATTCTAATTTGGAATTTCTGTTTACAAAGCATTTGATCCTGTTGTAATTTATTGTATACGAACTCTACTGCAACATTATCTTCTCTTTCCAAAATATCAAAGATTTTCTTGCTTATCCACGGCTTCAAAGTGTCCAATTTTACTTTGGATATGTCGATACGTCCTTGTGGTTTAAGTTTGGAACTCAAAGTTTTAGAAGGTGCTAGTAGTTTATTTCCGGCACTCAACATGTTGATGAGTTGTTGTGGTTTAAGGCTGGCACAAAAAGTGTTAGACGGTACTAGTGGTTGCTTTTTAGTGCTATTTCCCGTACCACTATTTCGCCTTTCAGGGAATGCAGAAAGCGATGCAGATTCATTGTGTTTTTCGCGATGCTTAATATCGTTTTCAATGTCGTCTTGTAGTTTAAGGGTGGAACTGTAAGTTTTAGGAAGTACAAATGGTTCCTTTCCACTGTTCAAAATGTTGCCTTGCTTTCTGGATCGAGAATGTGAACTAGATTTAGATTGTTCGCTTCTATTTCGATGTTTAGTTTGGATACATTCATCTTTCTTCGGCTCCATAGGCTTATTTGGTATGTTTGCAGCACTCTCTTCAGCCGCTAATAAAATCGGCCATAATTCAGATATGAATTGTTTGACGCGGAGATCATTCAGAAATTCAGTCATATTTCTACGCATCTTTATCGGACTGATAAATTTTTCCAATTTCAATTCATTGTATACAAACTTTTCAATTTGAAAAATGTCGGAGATTTTCTTACTAATTTGTGCCTTCAACACATCCAGTTTTACTTTCGACATGTCTATACACTTGTCGAGCACTTCGCCAGTTTTAATTTGTTTATTTGCTTCCATTTTTAATTTTCCGCTGATGTCGTCTGTTGTCTACCGAAACTATCGTGTAATTGAACTTATCGGGCAAGGTTCACGCCTTTTATAGGCGGAAACCATTTTGAAAATTTGTGTTTTCGCTAGACCAGGTACCTTATTTAGCGTATGGGTTCTCATAGATATTCCACAGAGGGTCAACCAGCTACCTGCTATTTCAACATAGCAAATGAACATATTGGCCCAACCCTTTAATACAAATTTGTATTAATGCTACACAGGTAACAAATAGATTAGCTTGGTTCTCTTGGGTATTCCTCACAGGCTCAACCAGGTACCTGAACTGTCTGTAGCCATCAATTTCAACCAATGGCTGTTGTTTTCCCTTCTTAGTATTAAAAACAAAAAAACATTTTAATTTATTAACTTGAATTTCAATAACAATCCCTAATAGACTGTCGTAAAAATATTTTTAAATCCTTCATTATCGTTATCAGATTAAATATTTCTTTGGTGTCCTTGATTTTTGATTAACTTTTTTCGGTTGATAAATCTCGCTACGAATGGTAAAATCATAAATGCTAAGTAAGCCGAGCAATTTAAAGTCAGACAGCGCTGATTTTTAAGGAAGACTCATACTTAATGTGGAAAGTTTTATCGTCCTCTAACCTACTGATCTGCTGCGGAGATGAAAATGTATGAAAGCAGTAATAAGTGGATGGAGAAAATGTTTCATGAGATCTCCCTAAAGGAAGAAAAAGAATAAAACAAATCTAATTTATGGCCACCTTAAACTGATGAAAAATGCATTCGATTTTCTTTATACGGTTTTGTAGCACTTGAAGCAATTATTTTTAAAATATCCAGTGTTTGTTCTTTGTTGATATTTTCATTAGTAACAGCATCTGTGGAGCGTTCATTAGGAACATAGTTCTCGATGCTCATTTTGCTACGTTTAAAGCAAAAGCTGACCTCCGGGAACGTATGGCATTTACCCGATGGCAACGGACAGGCGACAGACGGTATCAATTCTCACATCGAGTGGAATTTGGGTTGAAAGAGGTGAGGTTAGTTTTCATTTCCAAGCCGCTGAAAGTGAGCCACATAACAACAAAAGACTACAGACCGATAAGATTCTTCTCGTTTTTAACTGAAAACCTTAGAGGAACTCATTCATATATACGGAGTAAACTCTGAGTCAATAACTTCAATAGTGCACAATGACAAATGACTAACATAGAATCAATAATATGCTGCAGAAAGCTTGTGAGACAGCGAATTGACTAAGAAATGATGATTCCTCTTGTAATTCAGCAGCCGGCAATTCATTATTATTGTTGATCATTGGGCCTCTGCAATGTCTTCTCGAAACTTATTTCATCATCACAAAATCTGCATATTGGGCTCAACGATCACCATTCTGATCATGTGTGCTAAGAGTCTAAGGCAGATACTCTTGAATGGTCTGAGGGTTCATTTTGTAATTTTCCAACAATTTGGCTTGAGAAGAGTCTTTGCCATTTTTTACTCATCCTCTTTCGTGCTATTATTCCAAACTCTGGCAGAAATTACTCTAACATTCATGTCTTTTCCATCCATAATTATTCTTTTAAGTGTGATCAAAGTTCTCTAAGGCATCCTAAAACCAATATGCACCCTGTTATATTAACTCTGATCTTTTAAATTTTTGAGATTAACAAAATATGACTCCCATATATACACATCGTCATCAATCGGTTGAATATACTTCATGGCAATGCTATCATTACTGTTGTTATCTGCCGGATGTGGTTGTAGTTCCTATTGTTTGGCTTGTTCTTTCTGTTGCTGTTAGGTCTTCTTTATCTGCATAGATCGACAAAATCTCATGGGTGCAATATGTCGTCTCAAATTCTTTTTGAAAATAGTTTCTCGACTAAGTATCTGCAAATCACCCGGACTACATTTGTGTGCATTTTTCATTGTATTCGTGATGAGTTTTTCCGTTGGATACAGTTTTATACAGGCTTTGCACATAACTCCTGCATTTGCCTTGTTTAACGTTTTACGGTGTACAAAAAGAACGTAAGATACACTAAGTTTTGATGGCTGGACCTTATGCCCTTTACAGGGCTGCTTTTAATATTTCTGGATGGTACGGGTGCCATTATGAACTTTTTAAAAATTTCAAGAAAATAAATTTGAAATCGCAAAAAAAATTTGTCACAATGATGAACTGCTACTGCTGTACATTGGTAATATTTTTTTAAGACTGTTGTTTTCAATGCTAAGTCTAGAACGTTTTCTAAATTAATTTTCCAATTTTGTATTTATCAATCTGCTGAACACCATTTTAGAAACTTTTAATATGGAGGAAGGTTTCATAACAAAGTAGGAGAATTACTTTAGTATGAGATTTACTTTACAGGGTTAATTTATATGGGACAAATTTAAGAAAGCCGTATGTAACAACTGTACCTCAATCTATAGTTGGTTTGTTTGTTTGGCAAAATCCAATATTACGCAAAGGTAGCAAAAAAATATGGAAATTTTTCGATAAAAATAAATCCGTTGGAAAAACAGTGTTCCGTAAAGTAATTAGAAATCAATAACAAGCTGAGTCAAATTATTTTTTACGTAGGTTAGGTTAGGTTAGGTTAGAGTACGTGTACTTGTCAATTAAGACAAGTACAGTACCCGGAGGTCGAATTGACCCATTGTACAACCTCCTAGTTTCTCACACCACTTATGTTGTGTGTGTTAATTTTATACATGAGTGGTGGGACCTACAGTTTAAAGTCGATTCCGAACGACAGATTTTTGAGAAACTTTTAATGGCAATTTTTGACAGAAATCTGCTGAGAGGAAGTCGCTGAAAAAATACTTTTTGTATTTTGTCTTTAATGTCTGGCCTGGGGCTCGAACCTTGGCTTTACGTCTAAGAAGCCAACACACTACCTACTAGACTACGGCGACTTCTGAACTGTTCTCATTCTAACAGCAATTCTAAAGGGACACTACACTATTGACAGTTTCGCCGACAATTTCGATCTCTTCCACCAAGCTTACTCTAGAAGCTGCAGCGATATGGGGGAAACGGAATCGGTACAACACTTTTTATGCCCTGCACTTCAGAACAGACGTTATCGGTTTTTGGATGACAGAATGTGTAAAGACCTGGGCATGGTGGCAAATGTGCCACTAAGAGAACTGTCAAGTTTCATACGAAGCTCAGTGTGGTTTGAATTCCCCATTAAAGGATCAGGACAAAGGGAGTTACGTCATACTTGGTAACACAATGGACCACTACAAGGTACCCTAATCTAACCTGGACTAAACATATCGTACATCTGTAACAGACTGCAACGCAAGTAAAAAGTACAAACCAGCCGTTCTATTTTAAATAAAATCGAAAGAAAATGAATAAAAATGAAGAACTCTTTCAAATCAAAATTTAGAGAACTCTTTTCAATAAATTTAATAATAATTCATATCAAAATAATTGTTAAATATTGATACAAAATGAAAAGCGATTAAGTCGACAAACTTCGCGGACTATTTTTAATCGAGCTAAATAGGGCTAAATCATGACGAATAATACTTTACATAATTCTTAAAGTAGTCTGTTATTGATTTCCCGCCATTTGTAATTACTTTCTTAATATGTAGAAAATTGTTGAAAATATATAAAGAAATGACTTATTCGCCATTTTGAATTTTTTAAATCTGAATGAAGAACTGTAATCAGCTACCCCAAAAACCTCTGAGTAACAATTTTCAAGTAAATCTGAATAATTTTTAGGGACCTCCGTAATGTGTTTCTTTTTCTTTTGCACCTCTTGACATTCACCCACCCCCACTTTAAGGGCGCATGCAAACAATTTGGCTTTGGGATCATTTTAAAGAGCAAAGATCAATCGTCAATTTCTGACAATAGCGATGGTTCTAGCATGTCAGTGTTTAGCTCTACAATTTTTCAAAAATTGCCAAAAACGCTATTTTTAGGGTTTTCAACACCCTTTTTCTCGAAAACCTGACGTAATGGAAAATTTTTGAAATCAGATTCGTGTTCAGCGCCCATAATGCCTTTGGAAACACCTGGGCTGTGTTATTGAAGCATTGAATAGATTTTTAATTTTCATTTTCATTTTATTTTAATTATAAAATCTATAATGATTTGCTTAATATTACATTTAAAATAGATTACTAAGAAAGAATCAATAATTAAATTCAAAAACTAAAATTTCTATTAAATTTATTATAATTTGTACTTACAAAATTATTAATTTTTTACATCAATTTTTAATAAAAAATTAAAAACATTGTTATGCGATATTTAATACAAAACTTATACAAATTATGACTACAAATAATAAATATTTTTTTCTAAACTTAAACTCCTCGTGAGCGTCGTCCCCTATCATTATTCTTATTTTACCAAATTTATCTCCTTTGCAGCGGATATTCTAGACGTCTTCTTCATCACTGCTGATTGAAAGATCAAGTTCAAGAGTGTTCAGTTCTTTGTTGTTCGTTCTAGTTTCTGAATTTTTCGCAGAAGGTTGTCCTGGACTGCATTCTTCTTCGTCGCTACTGATACTGCCAAAAAGCTCAAACTCAAGTTTATTCATTTCGTTGTCAGATTTCTTGTGTTCCGCCTGTTGTGTTGGTTTAGCTCCTGGCTTCCTTGATGAGGCTTTGTCCGAACTCCGTTTCGATGAGGCTTTCTTTGCATTTGTCTTTGACTGTTTTTTCTTAGCTGGCTCCTTTCCATCCTTATCGGAGGAATTATTTTTCAACTTTTTGCTTTCACAAATCATAGTCGAGTGTGTACGTTTACGTGATTGTAATTCGCCAGCAGCTTTTATCTTGTCTTCTGTATTAACTACCTTATCAAAGTCAATATTCGGCTTATGCTGTTTATGATCTGATTTTGTAACAGATGCTGCTGCTGGCAACAAAGCGGCGTTTATTTGTTTTTCAATCTTTTTTTCATCAGGATATATAAACTTGGTTGATAATAGAATTGTTTCCTTATCGGGTGCTTCATTCCAAAGTTTCAAAAATTCGTCCATTTCTGCACAATGTGAAGGACGATGTTGATCCTGAGTACTTGCATTTGCATTTTTCTGTTGGGGGGAATACATACAAATGTTTGCGAAACCATTTAAGCCGCATGTATCATCATTGTTCTGAGTTTTGCTTTTGATAGCACCAATAGCACTTAATTTTTCAGAAGGATGTGAAGAATAATCCGCGGAACGCTTAGTGGATTTGTTTTTATTAATTTGATTATCTTTTGATCCAGACTTGCCCTGTTTAGGTATTTGATTTTTAATATTCATTGAATTTTTATTATTCTCCTTATCTGGCTGTAAATTCTTGGTGCTTAAAGTACTGGTAGTTAAGTGTTGCTTTTGTTCTGCATTCGTATGTTTTGTATCCCCTCCAATTCTTACATTTTCATCTTTCTTCTGCTGCATCAACTCAGCTGGTATACCGCTTTCACTCTCTTGAGCTGACAACAAAAGTGGCCATAATTCACATACAAATTTCTGTGCTTTGCCACCATTTAGAAATCCAGCAATTCTAATTTGGAATTTCTGTTTACCAAGCATTTGATCCTGTTTTAATTTATTGCAAATGCACTCTACGGCAACATTATCTTCTCTTTCCAAAATATCGGCGATTTTCTTGCTTATCCATGGCTTTAATACGTCCAATTTTATTTTGGATATGTTGATACGTCCCTGTGGTTTAAGTTTGGAACTCAAAGTTTTAGGAGGTACTTGTGGTAGTTTTCCACCATTCAACATGTTGATGCGTTGTTTTGGTTTAAGGCTGGAACCAAAACTATTGGATGGTACTAGTGGTTTAAGTTTGGAACTCAAAGTTTTAGGAGGTATTTGCGGTTGCTTTCTGTCATTCAACACGTTGAGGGGTTGTTGTGGTTTAAGGTTGGAACGAAAAGTGTTGGCTGGTACTAGTGGTTGCTTTTGTTCTGCTTGTGTGCCACTTTCCGTACCACTGTTTCGGCTGCTGGTGGACCGAGAAAGGGATGCAGATTTATCGAGTTTTTCGTGATGCTTTATATCCTTTTCAGTGTCGATGCGTCCCTGTGGTATAAGGGTGGAACTGAGCGTAGTATGCGGTACTGGTGGTTCCTTTCTGCCATCCGACATGTTGTCTTGTTGTCTGCATCGAGATTGAGATCGTTCCGCGTCTTTTCGAAGTTTAAACGAGAATACTTTCTTCAGAATTTCATTTTTTGTCGGTTCAATATGTACTTCCTTTAGATTTTCATTTTTCTTCGGTTCCACCGTATGATTTGGTATAATAGCAGCAGCACTCTCTTCAGCCGCTAATAAAATCGGCCATAATTCACATATGAATTGTTTTACAAGAGGACCATTTAAAAATTCAGTTATGTGGATGTGCATTTTCATCGGACAGATAAATTGTTCCAATTTCAATTCATTGTATATAAAATCTTCTATTTTAAAAATTGAGTAGATTTTCGTATTTATTTTTGCCTTTAAAGCATCCAACTTCACTTTCGACATGTCTATGTAATTGTCGAGCAGTTCGTCAAATTTCACATGTTTTGTTGCTTCCATTTTTGTATTGATTTTCCGCTGATGTTGTTGATGTACGTTGTCTATCGTGACTAAATTGTGATTGAACTTATTAGCCAAGCTTCACGCCTTTTATAGGCGGAAACCATTTTGAAAATTTTTGTTTGCATTACAACAGGTACCGTGTTTAGCTTATTCAGCGTAAGTTGGTAACAAATACGTTCGATTTGTTCTTACAGATAATTCTGCTTTTTTTATCAAAGCTACCACTCTAACCTAACTTAACTTAATATGTGGGCAAATCAATTCACCTTTTTATGTAAATTATAACCTACTGGCTGCTCTGTTCAAGTTTTTCCGTACAAAATCTGAAATTTAACCGAACCGATGTGAGAGTTGTTCATAAAAAATATTCCCTCAATAAGAGGGCTGTCAAACTACATATAAAAATGGGGTGAATCCAGCTTTAAAGAAAGAAAATTAACAATAAAAAATCTAGTTTATGACCAACTTACACTAATAAAATGTCATTAGCTCCCATCGTGTATAAATATTAACGTACCTAACTTTATGACAATAAAAAATTTCTGTGGATTTAAGGATTTTTCTTCCTTTTCGTTTAGGAGAAGTCAGCTTTTCTTATTATTTTAAAATAGGATCGAGGATCTGGTTTTAAATGAAAATATTTTGTGGCCTCATAATGCATACTTAGAGTTTCATAAAATAAAATTTAAAACAGCATTTACTGAGGACGTGTCTAGGTTCGTTCGTTAGCTCCACAATTAATATCAGCGCAATACGTTAATGGCCTTCATATGTGAATCCATGTGAGGTCAGCTGGCACTCTATAAAATATAGCTTTCTTATACCCAAACATTATTCATACACAATACGCGATCACAACGTCTTTTTGATATTTTTATTGCCTCTGGTATCTCAAACAACTACACTTCAGTTTCGCTGTTCTATAGCTACTTCAAAGGATTATACTCGTGAGGTAAATAAATGACCGTCTCACTCTAAATCGCATATATTTTATCCATAAAACTCGTATGTCATGTAAAGTACATACATACATGCATACGTTTGTGTTTGATTGGCTAGTGGATCGCAGAATACGTTACAGACGGAATATTAACCGCTCCATCCGTGTATATAACCTTCTTCCTGCATAAGGCTTTTCTGTAGGTTTTAATAAAGGGCTATCCACTTCGTGGTTTCAAAAGTATGGGACTGGAATTCGGCATCTGTCAAACTACTTCTTCGAAAACGACGATGGAACGACTGTTGAAGAATACGACTTGGAGAATATGTGGTTTCAACAAGACGATGCCACATGCCACACAACTCGAGTGAATATGGCTTTATTGCAAGAGACATTTCCTGGCCGCGTAATTTCTCGTCGTGGCGATACCAACTGGCCACCAAGATAATGCGATTTGACACCATTAGACTTTTTTGTGGTGCTACGCGAAAGACCGTGTTTATGAAGATAAAAACCAACACACATAATGTCAACGTTCAAACTTTACAATAAAAAAGAAATATCATGAAAAAAATATTTTATATGTGTTTTATTTACGTTTACTTTTGAAACCACGAAATGGATAACCCTGTACAAAAACACTATTCCCTGTTTCCAGTTGTAGTCGCCGTAGTCTAGTAGATAGTGTGTTGGCCATGGTTATACCCCAGGTTAGACATCTCCAACAAAACAAAATGTGAGAAAAAAATTTCTGCGGCGGCTTCCTCTCGGCAAGTTTCTGACAAAAACTCTGAGAGCAAATAAAATTACCATGAAGAGTTTAAAAAAAAATTCTGTCGTTCGAAGTCGATTTTAAACTGTAGGCGTCGCCACTCTGTATTAATTTAACACACGCAACATAAGTGGCGTGAGAAAATAGGACGTAATCCTGACTGCATGGTTGTAATTTATGTTTGTAATGGCTTGGGTTTTTCAACAAACACTTGAGCAAAATATTGAATACAAATAGTGCAATTACCATGTTGAGAAGTTTAATTTACGAATAGAAAAGGTGTATGTAGGTATTCCCTGTTTCCTCTCTTCTATAACCTATAATTAGGGACAATCCTCTGAAATTCGGTCTTGTTGTTTCTTTTATTGGTAATAGCTCTGCATATTCTCGATACTTATTTCTCTTCGTTTAAATTTAGCAAACCACTGCTCACATGCATATTTTCCTGGTGCAAAGTGCGAATAATGTTCATCAAGCTGAAGCTCGAACTTAACGGGGGTTTTCTGTGACAAAATACTTTATCATGCTTCATGGGTGATGGTGTCATTTTGCTCCCTTACTCGTAGACCCTGTCTGCTGGATTAAGCCACTGAGGAGGAAGTCCTCTGTCAAAATTCACTGCGTAGTGTTTCATGAAATTTGAAGTTATTAAAAACAATTATCCTTTCGAGTTTTTGCCGACACTTCAATTTACAACAGTAACGACTTACCGGAACATTGGCTTAAAAAAATTCTATAAAAACCAAACAAGTGAGCTATCGACGTACTCAAAGCAAGTTAAAAGTAGTAAAACTTTATACGTTGCATTAATAAAGAAGTACCAAGCGAAGCGGTCTTATCATAATTTTCAAAATTTTTGTAATACATACATATATACAGTGGACAGCAAATGTCTTAGTACTCCTATATATTTTGACAATTTCATAAAATTTCATTTCATAATTTATATAAAAAAATTAAGGATTTTATATTTATTTTATCAGTTTATTTCTGTTTTATTATAAAACAAAGAAATTTTTAATGTTTGTCATAAAACAAGACAAAAATAAGGAATTGTTTCAGATGACTCCATAGGTACTCCAAGGAGAACCCTGAGTAAATTTAAAATTCAAAGGCCTAATACATGAAAATGTTATCCTTATATTTCGAAGAATATCTCTTAAGGTGAAGCACTCCATTTAACCCATTTGGAATTGAATGTACACAAAACTTGTACTTGTATTTGTTTTCTTATGGCACCATGAGCAAATTTTTTCGATTGACTTTTGTTTGAGGTTTAGCGATTACATAGTCGTTCTTTCAAATAATCTCCTAAATCTCTCTCTTGAATACATATCGGGACTTTGTGCAAGAGTAAGCCTGTGGGGACTGTTTTTTTCGTCAAAATATATTGGAGTACTAAGACTTTTGCTGTCCACTGTAATTGGTCATTGCAATCATTCAGTCAATTGCGTATTAATTTTATCGTGAGTGGCGGGACCTACAGTTTAAAGTCAACTGCGAACGTCCGAAATCTGCTGAGAGAAAGTCGCCGAAGAAATACTTTTTCGTACTTCATTTTGTTTGAACAGTAGCCTCACGTCTCGTAAGCCAACGTAGTGTGTTTTTTTACTTTTCACAAGACTGTCACAGCTGTTCTATGTTAGGTTATGTTAGAGGACATGTACTTGTCAATTAAGACAAGTACAGTACCCGGAGGTCGAATTGACCCATTGTACAACGTCCTAGTTTCTCAAACCACTTAGGTTGTGTGTGCTAATTTTATACATGAGTGGCGGGATCTACAGTTTAAAGTCGACTCCGAACGACAGATTTTTGAGAAACTTTTTTATGGCAAATTTATTTACTCTCAGAGTTTTTGCCAGAAATCTCTTGAGAGGAAGGAAGTCGCCAAAGAAATACTTTTTGTATTTTGTCTTTGATGTCTGGCCTGGGGCTCGAATCCTGGCTTTGCGTCTAATAAGCCAACACACTACCTACTAGACTACGGCGACTTCTAAAAAATACTTATATGTATGTACTTATAAATGATTCGAGTGACTCGAAAATTTACGGTTTTAGTTGTTGTTGCATTTACAAAAAAAGACACATAAGCAAAAAAGGCAGAGCAAACACACAACCTTTTAGTGAGCATTTTAGTGTTCGTACGCGATTCACACTTGTTTTGTGCTTCGTGTATATGTGGAGTTATGGAGAGTCGGAATCAACAACATCATACGTGTTGTTAAATATGAATATGATGAGTACTTTAAACTTTGAATATGACTATGAATGCGTATAACAATCAGAAATTATGTGTATGGTTCTACTCATCTTTTTGAATACTCATTGCTGATCTCTGTATTAAATGCACTTTTTCAACTGAAAATTCTTAATAATTAATAATTTTCTACACTTTTGCAATAAGTTTTTAAAACGATATGATCTATCACAAAGCGATTCATTTTTATCAATTGTAATGAACAAACAATATGACATCAAATATATAAAAAATAAACCCTTACTTTACCTTAAAGAAATGAAAACAATGATTTCTTTTGTAAATATAAGATTCAAAACCAATTTGTTTCCATTTTTAGTTGTGAATATAAACAACTTTTATAACCCTTTCCTTTCCTCTTTAGCACTGTAGTTGAATTATAACATTGAATAAATTTTATTTTTGTATTTTTTATTTTATATTTCTTAAGATTAAAAATTAAACTTAGAAACTATTCATTTATTACATCAATCTTTAATAAAAATTAAAAACATTGTCATGTGATATTTAATATAAAATTATACAAATTGATTACAAATAATACATTTTTTTTTTCATAAATTATAATCTGCATTAGCATCGTCCCATACCATAGCTTCTGTTGTAAAAAGTAGGTCTTCATTGCCGAGTATATTTTAAACGTCTTCATCACTACTCATACTGCCAAAAAGCTCAAACTCAAGTTTACTCATGTCGTTGTTACACTTCTTGTGGTCCTCCTGCCTTTTTAATTCCGCTACCGGCTTCTTAGAAGAGGTTTTGTCTGGACGGCGTTCTTCCTCATCGCTACTACAATAACCAAAAAGCTCCAGCATCCGTTCTCTCCTTGCTTTGCTGTATTTCTTCTGCTTACTGGATTCAGCTTCTGGCTTCCTTGAGGAGCCTTTGTCTGAATTGTGTTTCGTAGAAGATTTCTTTACCTTTGTTCGGCTCTTCTTAGCTGGTTGCTGTTCATCTTTATTGGAAGAACCACTTTCGGACCTTTTACTTTCATTACTCATAGTCGAGTGCGTACGTTTACGTGAGAGTAGTTCGCGGGCAGCTTTTATTTCGATTTCGGCTTTAATTACCTTCTCAAAGTCAATATTCGGCTTACGCTGTTTATGATCTGATTTTGTAACAGATGCAGCTGCTGGCAACAAAGTGGCGTTTATATGTTTTGCAATATTTTTTTCCTCAGGATATATAAACTTGGTTGATAATAGAATTGTTTCCTTATCGGGTGCCATATTCCAAAGTTTCAAAAAATCATCGGTTTGTTGACAATGTTCCGACAAAAATTCTCGAATTGGTGTAGAAGGACGTTGATCTAGTGAGATGGCTTTTGTCTCTTGTTGTAGGGTTTTAGGTGAGAATATACAATTATTTTCAAAACCGTTTAAGCCGCACGCTTTACCATCATCGCTACGATTTTTACGGCTCTTGCTGACTATTTTAGAAGATGATTTCTTATGTGAAGTGGAACTTCTTGAATTATGACTACTTTCTGTATCACGGTGTTGTGAAGAACAATCCGCGGAATGCTTGCTTGATTTGTCTTTATTAATTTGGTTATCTTTTGATCCAGACTTATCCAGTTTAGGCACTTGACTTTCAAAATTCATTGCATTTTTATTATTTTCTTTATCTGGATGTTGATTCTTGGTGCTTAAAGTACTGGTGGTCAAATGTTCCCTTTGTTCTGCTTTTGTATCTTTTGTATCCTCCCCAATTCTTACATTTTCATCTTTCTTCTGCTGCATTAACTCAGCTGGTATACCGCTTTCACTCTCTTGGGCTGATAACAAAAGTGGCCATAATTCACATACAAATTTCTGTGCTTTGCCACCATTTAGGAATCCAGCAATTCTAATTTGGTTTTCTGTTTGCAAAGCATTTGATCCTGTTTTAATTTATTGTAAACGAACTCTACTGCAACATTATCTTCTCTTTCCAAAATATCAAAGATTTTCTTGCTTATCCACGGCTTCAAAGTGTCCAATTTTATTTTGGATATGTCGATACGTCCTTGTGGTTTAAGTTTGGAACTCAAAGTTTTAGAAGGTGCTAGTAGTTTATTTCCGGCACTCAACATGTTGATGAGTTGTTGTGGTTTAAGGCTGGCACAAAAAGTGTTAGACGGTACTAGTGGTTGCTTTTTAGTGCTATTTCCCGTACCACTATTTCGCCTTTCAGGGAATGCAGAAAGCGATGCAGATTCATTGTGTTTTTCGCGATGCTTAATATCGTTTTCAATGTCGTCTTGTAGTTTAAGGGTGGAACTGTAAGTTTTAGGAAGTACAAATGGTTCCTTTCCACTGTTCAAAATGTTGCCTTGCTTTCTGGATCGAGAATGTGAACTAGATTTAGATTGTTCGCTTCTATTTCGATGTTTAGTTTGGATACATTCATCTTTCTTCGGCTCCATAGGCTTATTTGGTATGTTTGCAGCACTCTCTTCAGCCGCTAATAAAATCGGCCATAATTCAGATATGAATTGTTTGACGCGGAGATCATTCAGAAATTCAGTCATATTTCTACGCATCTTTATCGGACTGATAAATTTTTCCAATTTCAATTCATTGTATACAAACTTTTCAATTTGAAAAATGTCGGAGATTTTCTTACTAATTTGTGCCTTCAACACATCCAGTTTTACTTTCGACATGTCTATACACTTGTCGAGCACTTCGCCAGTTTTAATTTGTTTATTTGCTTCCATTTTTAATTTTCCGCTGATGTCGTCTGTTGTCTACCGAAACTATCGTGTAATTGAACTTATCGGGCAAGGTTCACGCCTTTTATAGGCGGAAACCATTTTGAAAATTTGTGTTTTCGCTAGACCAGGTACCTTATTTAGCGTATGGGTTCTCATAGATATTCCACAGAGGGTCAACCAGCTACCTGCTATTTCAACATAGCAAATGAACATATTGGCCCAACCCTTTAATACAAATTTGTATTTATGCTACACAGGTAACAAATAGATTAGCTTGGTTCTCTTGGGTATTCCTCACAGGCTCAACCAGGTACCTGAACTGTCTGTAGCCATCAATTTCAACCAATGGCTATTGTTTTCCCTTCTTAGTATTAAAAACAAAAAAACATTTTAATTTATTAACTTGAATTTCAATAACAATCCCTAATAGACTGTCGTAAAAATATTTTTAAATCCTTCATTATCGTTATCAGATTAAATATTTCTTTGGTGTCCTTGATTTTTGATTAACTTTTTTCGGTTGATAAATCTCGCTACGAATGGTAAAATCATAAATGCTAAGTAAGCCGAGCAATTTAAAGTCAGACAGCGCTGATTTTTAAGAAATACTCATGCTTAATGTGGAAAGTTTTATCGTCCTCTAACCTACTGATCTGCTGCAGATATGAAAATGTATGAAAGCAGTAATAAGTGGATGGAGAAAATGTTTCATGAGATCTCCCTAAAGGAAGAAAACGAATAAAACAAATCTAATTTATGGCCACCTTAGACTGATAAAAAATGCATTCGATTTTCTTTATACTTTTGTAGCACTTGATTTAATTTTAAAATATACAATTTTTGTTCTTTGTTGATATTTTCACAGCATCTGTGGAGCGTTCATTAGGTACATATTTCTAGATGCTCATTTCGCTACGTTTAAAGCAAAAGCTGACCTCCGGGAACGTATGGCATTTACCCGATGGCAACGGACAGGCGACAGACGGTATCAATTCTGGCATCGAGTGAATTTTGGGTGGAAAGAGGTGAGAATAGTTTTCATTTCCAAGCCGCTGAAAGTGAGCCACATAACAACAAAAGACTACAGACCGATAAGATTCTTCTCGTTTTTAACTGAAAACCTTAGAGGAACTCATTCATATATACGGAGTAAACTCTGAGTCAATAACTTCAATAGTGCACAATGATAAATGACTAACATAGAATCAATAATATGCTGCAGAAAGCTTGTGAGACAGCGAAATGACTAAGAAATGATGATTCCTCTTGTAATTCAGCAGCCGGCAATTCATTATTATTGTTGATCATTGGGCCTCTGCAATGTCTTCTCGAAACTTATTTCATCATCACAAAATCTGCATATTGGGCTCAACGATCACCATTCTGAACATGTGTACTAAGAGTCTACAGTGTCTTATATAAAGGCAGATACTCTTGAATGGTCTGAGGGTTCATTTTGTAATTTTCCAACAATTTGGCTTGAGAAGAGTCTTTGCCATTTTTTACTCATCCTCTTTCGTGCTATTTTTCCAAACTCTGGCAGAACTTACTCTAACATTCATGTCTTTTCCATCCATAATTATTCCTTTAAGTGTGATCAAAGTTCTCTAAGGCATCCTAAAACCAATATGCACCCTGTTATATTAACTCTGATCTTTTAAATTTTTGAGATTAACAAAATATCACTCCCATATATACACATCGTCATCAATCGGTTGAATATACTTCATGGCAATGCTATCATTACTGTTGTTATCCGCCGGATATGGTTGTAGTTCCTATTTTTGGCTTGTTCTTTCTGTTGCTGTTGCATCTTCTTTATCTGCATAGATCGACAAAATCTCATGGGTGCAATATGTCGTCTCAAATTCTTTTTGAAAATAGTTTCTCGACTAAGTATCTGCAAATCACCCGGACTACATTTGTGTGCATTTTTCATTGTATTCGTGATGAGTTTTTCCGTTGGATACAGTTTTATACAGGCTTTGCACATAACTCCTGCATTTGCCTTGTTTAACGTTTCACGGTGTACAAAAAGAACGTAAGGTACACTAAGTTTTGATGGCTGGACCTTATGCCCTTTACAGGGCTGCTTTTAATATTTCTGGATGGTACGGGTGCCATTATGAACTTTTTAAAAATTTCAAGAAAATAAATTTGAAATCGCAAAAAAAGTTGTCACAATGATGAACTGCTACTGCTGTACATTGGTAATATTTTTTTAAGACTGTTGTTTTCAATGCTAAGTCTAGAACGTTTTCTAAATTAATTTTCCAATTTGGTATTTATCAATCTGCTGAACACCGTTTTAGAAACTTTTATGTAGGAAGGTTTCATAACAAAGTAGGAGAATTACTTTAGTATGAGATTTACTTTACAGGGTTAATTTATATGGCAAAAATTTAAGAAAGCCGTATGTCACAACTGTACCTCAATCTATAGTTGGTTTGTTTGTTTGGCAAAATCCAATATTACGCAAAGGTAGCAAAAAAATATGGAAATTTTTCGATAAAAATAAATCCGTTGGAAAAACAGTGTTCCGTAAAGTAATTAGAAATCAATAACAAGCTGAGTCAAATTATTTTTTACGTAGGTTAGGTTAAGTTAGGTTAGAGTACGTGTACTTGTCAATTAAGACAAGTACAGTACCCGGAGGTCGAATTGACCCATTGTACAACCTCCTAGTTTCTCACACCACTTATGTTGTGTGTGTTAATTTTAAACATGAGTGGTGGGACCTACAGTTTAAAGTCGATTCCGAACGACAGATTTTTGAGAAACTTTTCATGGCAATTTTTGACAGAAATCTGCTGAGAGGAAGTCGCTGAAAAAATACTTTTTGTATTTTGTCTTTGATGTCTGGCCTGGGGCTCGAACCTTGGCTTTACGTCTAAGAAGCCAACACACTACCTACTAGACTACGGCGACTTCTGAACTGTTCTCATTCTAACAGCAATTCTAAAGGGACACTACACTATTGACAGTTTCGCCGACAATTTCGATCTCTTCAACCAAGCTTACTCTAGAAGCTGCAGCGATATGGGGGAAACGTAATCGGTACAACACTTTTTATGCAATGCACTTCAGAACAGACGTTATCGGTTTTTTGGATGACAGAATGTGTAAAAACCTGGACATGGTGGCAAATGTGCCACTAAGAGAACTGTCAAGTTTCATACGAAACTCGGTGTGGTTCGAATTCCACATTAAAGGATCAGGACAAAGGGAGTTACGTCATACTTGGTAACACAATGGACCACTGCAAGCTACCCTAATTTAACCTGGACTTAACATATCGTACATCTGTAGCAGACTACATGTACGCAAGTAAAAAGTACAAACCAGCCGTTCTATTTTAAATAAAATGGAAAGAAAATGAATAAAAATGAAGAACTCTTTCAAATCGAAATTTAGAGAACTCTTTTCAATAAATTTAACAATAATTCGTATCAAAATAATTGTTAAATATTTTAAAATTGTTTGCTTAATTGAAAGCGAATTGTTACAAAATGAAAAGCGATTAAGTCGACAAACTTCGCGGACTATTTTTAATCGATCTAAATAGGGTGATCATGACGAATAAGACTTTACATAATTCTTAAAGTAGTCTGTTAGTGATTTCCCGCACGTTGTAATTACTTTCTTAATATGTTGAAAATTGTTTAAAATAAATAAAGAAATGACTTATTTAATGGAGTACATACAGTGAGGGGCACAAATGAGAATATGTTTGTACTTTTTACGCTTTTTATTGAATAAAACTGAAAGTAATAAAGAAAACTTAAAAAGTTTTTTGTCATTTATTTAGCATATAGTGATTAACAGAATAATATAAAATTTAAAAAAGAAATCAAGTCCTAAGAAAAAAGCAAACAAAGCAAAATCAACTCGCATGTACTCAATTTTGCACGTCTCCATTTTATGATATGTTTGCAAAAACGAAATCAAAAACTATCGTAAGTTTTTCATGTTTTAATATTAATTACTTAAGTTAGTCGTCATCAGAGTCCAAAAACGGTCTTTTGGAATGGTGTAAAATGATTGTTTTTTTTTCTTATGATTCGTTCATTTTATATTATTTTGTTAAGTACTAAATACTAAATTAAAATCGAAAAAAAATGTTGAATTACTTTATCACTTTTATTTTTATGCAATTAACATTGCTCAGAGTACAAACATATACTCATTTGTGCATCGCACTGTATGCATATAATGTAAGTACTTACACCATACAACAAAGTAATCTAATATTTAAGGGCAAGTAAACAATGATTTCTTATGTGAATGCTAGACTCAGTGTCGTCCATTGAAACAAACAATTATTAATTCTGAATGGAAGAATATTTCAAATAAAACTTCCCTTAACCCATTAATTATTGAAGCATTGAATAGATTTTTAATTTTCATTTTATTTTAATTATAATTTCTATGATGATTTGCTTAATATTACATTTTAAAATTGATTACAAATAAAGAATTCAAGAATTAAATTAAAAAAGAAAATAATTTTAATATTAAATTTATTATAATTTAAACTTACAAAATCATTCAGTTATTTAAATAAATTTTTAATAAAAATTAAAAATATTGTCATGTGATATTTAATACAAAACTTATACAAATTATGACTAGAAGTAATAAATATCTTTTTCTAAAATTAAACTCCTCGTTAACGTCGTCCCTTACCATTACTCTTGTTTTAGCAAATTTATCTCCTTTGCAGCGAAAATTCTAGACGTCTTCTTCATCGCTACTAATAGAAAGATCAGCGTCAAGGGTACTCATTGCTATGTTGTGGTTATTCTTTACAGCTTCTGAATTTTTCGCAGAATGTTGTCCTGGACTGCATTCTTCTTCATCGCTACTGATACTGCCAAAAAGCTCAAACTCAAGTTTATTAATTTCATTGTTAGATTTCTTGTGGTTCGCCTGTTGTGTTGGTTTAGCTTCTGGCTTCATTGATGAGGCTTTATCCGAACTCACTTTCGATGAGGCTTTCTTTGCATTTGTCTGTTTCCTCTTCGCTGGCTGCTGTTCATCCTTATTGGAGGAATTATTTTTCAACTTTTTGCTTTCACAAATCATAGTCGAGTGTGTACGTTTACGCGATTGTAATTCGCCAGCAGCTTTTATCTCGTCTTCTACCTTCTCAATATTGTGTCTTTGCTGCTTATGATCTGGTTTTGTAACAGATGCTGCTGCTGGCAACAAAGTGGCGTTTGTTTGTTTTTCAATATTTTTTTCATCAGGATATATAAACTTGTCTGATAATAGAATTGTTTCCTTATCGGGTGCTTCATTCCAAAGTTTCAAAAATTCGTCCATTTCTGCACAATGTGAAGGACGATGTTGATCCTGAGTACTTGCATTTGCATTTTTCTGTTGGGGGGAATACATACAAATGTTTGCGAAACCATTTAAGCCGCATGTATCATCATTGTTCTGAGTTTTGCTTTTGATAGCACCAATAGCACTTAATTTTTCAGAAGGATGTGAAGAATAATCCGCGGAACGCTTGGTGGATTTGTTTTTATTAATTTGATTATCTTTTGATCCAGACTTGCCCTGTTTAGGTATTTGATTTTTAATATTCATTGAATTTTTATTATTCTCCTTATCTGGCTGTAAATTCTTGGTGCTTAAAGTACTGGTAGTTAAGTGTTGCTTTTGTTCTGCATTCGTATGTTTTGTATCCCCTCCAATTCTTATATTTTCATCTTTCTTCTGCTGCATCAACTCAGCTGGTATACCGCTTTCACTCTCTTGGGCTGATAACAAAAGTGGCCATAATTCACATACAAATTTCTGTGCTTTGCCACCATTTAGAAATCCAGCAATTCTAATTTGGAATTTCTGTTTACAAAGCATTTGATCCTGTTTTAATTTATTGCAAATGAACTCTACGGCAACATTATCTTCTCTTTCCAAAATATCGGCGATTTTCTTGCTTATCCATGGCTTTAATACGTCCAATTTTACTTTGGATATGTTGATACGTCCCTGTGGTTTAAGTTTGGAACTCAAAGTTTTAGGAGGTATTTGTGGTAGTTTTCCACCATTCAACATGTTGATGCGTTGTTTTGGTTTAAGGCTGGAACCAAAACTATTGGATGGTACTAGTGGTTTAAGTTCGGAACTCAAAGTTTTAGGAGGTATTTGTGGTTGCTTTCTGTCATTCAACACGTTGAGGGGTTGTTGTGGTTTAAGGTTGGAACGAAAAGTGTTGGCTGGTACTAGTGGTTGCTTTTGTTCTGCTTGTGTGCCACTTTCCGTACCACTGTTTCGGCTGCTGGTGGACCGAGAAAGGGATGCAGATTTATCGAGTTTTTCGTGATGCTTAATATCCTTTTCAGTGTCGATGCGTCCCTGTGGTATAAGGGTGGAACTGAGCGTAGTGTGCGGTACTGGTGGTTCCTTTCCGCCATCCGACATGTTGTCTTGTTGTCTGCATCGAGATTGAGATCGTTCCGCGTCTTTTCGAAGTTTAAACGAGAATACTTTCTTCAGAATTTCATTTTTTGTCGTTTCAATATGTACTTCCTTTAGATTTTCATTTTTCTTCGGTTCCACCGTATGATTTGGTATAATAGCAGCAGCACTCTCTTCAGCCGCTAATAAAATCGGCCATAATTCACATATGAATTGTTTTACAAGAGGACCATTTAAAAATTCAGTTATGTGAATATGCATCCTCATCGGACAGATAAATTGTTCCAATTTCAATTCATTGTATATAAAATCTTCTATTTTAAAAATTGAGTAGATTTTCGTATTTATTTTTGCCTTTAAAGCATCCAACTTCACTTTCGACATGTCTATGCAGTTGTCGAGCAGTTCGTCAAATTTCACATGTTTTGTTGCTTCCATTTTTGTATTGATTTTCCGCTGATGTTGTTGATGTACGTTGTCTATCGTGACTAAATTGTGATTGAAATTATTAGCCAAGCTTCACGCCTTTTATAGGCGGAAACCATTTTGAAAATTTTTGTTTGCATTACAACAGGTACCGTGTTTAGCTTATTTAGCGTAAGTTGATAACAAATACGTTCGATTTGTTCTTACAGATAATTCACAGTGGGTCAACCAGCTACCTGGTCTTTCAACAGAACAATTGAACTCATACAGCCAGTTCAACCCTTTCGTGTAGATTTGTATTTTTGGTAGAAACAGGTACCGTTATAAAGTGTTCTTGTATTCATTTCTCACTAGGTCTACCAGCTACCTGTACTTTCTGGAGCCCTTAATTTCAACCAATGGCCGTTGTTTTCCTTTCTCAGTATTCACAAAACATTTAAATATGTATACATGAGTTCCAATAACAATCCCTAATGGACTGTCGTAAAAAAATATTTTCTACCCTTTATTAGGCTTTACATATCAAATATTCCTTTGGCGTCAGGGTTTGTTTGCAATTTGGTTTCTTAGCGTTAACTTTTTCTGGTTAAAAAAACTCGTTACGTATGCTAAAGTCATAAATCCTTAGTCATTTTTATGTGGAAACCTTCACAAGCCGAGAAATTTAATGTCAGACGGTGCCAAGAGTAATATTCTAATAAATAAAAATTATTTTTTTTTATTGAGAGTTGAGTTTCACTCTTTTTCTGTTATATCGCGTGTTTATGATTAAGCTTAATGACAAGATATTTCTCAGAACTATATACGCCATGTTCCAATACACAAATGCAAAAAAGAATGAAGAAAGCTTGCTATCGGCACTTTACAACTACTTCTTGTGAATGACAACTAACTGCGTGTTTTCTGCAGCATTATTCATGCATTTCTGAAAAAGCGAAATTTTTAAAGTAAATTTAAATTTTCCATGATTTATGTATGTGGGCGTGCAGTTTTTGCGCTGGCCAACTATTTATTCTTCCCGGGTTTGGTAGAATTTGGACAGTAAAGGAACTGCTTTCGCCCGTGCGTGCTTAAATGAGCTTTTTTTTATCAAAGCTACCACTCTAACCTAATATGTGGGCAAATCAATTCAACTTTTTATGTAAATTATAACCTACTGGCTGCTCTGTTCAAGTTCTACCGGATAAAATCTGAAACTTAATCACATCGATCTGTTCATAAAAAATATTTTTTCTTTCTCTCAAGAAGAGGGCAGTCAAACTACATATAAAAAATGGGGTGAATCCAGCTTAAAAGAAAGAAAAATAATAATAAAAAATCTAGTTTATGACCAACTTACACTAATAAAATGTCATTAGCTCCCATCGTGTGTAAATATTGGCGTACCTAACTTTATGACAATATAAAAATTTCTGTGGATCTAAGGATTTTTCTTCCTTTTCACAGAAATATATAATAAAACCTTGAACATAAGACTGGTTTTCATTTAGGAAAAGTCAGCTTTTCTTATTATTTTAAAATAAGACCGATGATGCATACTTAGAGATTCCTAAAATGAAATTTAAAACACCATGTAATGAGGACATGTCTGGTTTTGTTCGTTAGCTCCACAATTAATATCAGCGTAATACCTTAATGGAATCATCTGCGAATATATGTATGTAAGCTCAACTGGCACACATTAAAACAGAGCCTTCTTATACCCAATTCATGCACAATATGCGGCCACCATATCCCTTTGATATTTTTAAAGCCTCTGGTATCTCAAACAACTACACTTCAGTTTCGCTGTTCTATAGCTACTTCAAAGGATTGTACTCGTGAGGTAAATAAACTACCTTCTCACTCTAAATCGCATATATTTTTCAATAAAACTCGTAACATACATACGTTTGTGTTTGATTGGCTAGTAGATCGCAGAATACTATACAGACGGAATATATTTATTAACCGCCCTATCCGTGTGTATAACCTTCTTCCTGCATAAGTCTTTTCTATAGATTTCAATACAAAAACACTATTCCCTGTTTCCTGTTGTAGTCGCCGTAGTCTAGTAGATAGTGTGTTCGCCACAGTTAAATCCCAGGTTAGATATCTCCTACAAAATAAAATGTGAGAGAAAAATTTTTCGCGCTTCATCTCAGCAAGTTTCTGACAAAAACTCTGAGAGCAAATAAATTGCCATGAAAAGTTTAAAAAAAATCTATCGTTCGAAGTCGATTTTAAACTGTAGGCGCCGCCACTCTGTATTAATTTAACACACGCAACATAAGTGACGTAAGAAAATAGGCCGTAATCCCGGCTGAAGGGTTGTAATTTATGTATGTAATGGCTTGGGTTTTTCAACAAACACTTGAGCAAAATATTGAATACAAACAGTGCAATTACCATGTTGACAAGTTTAACTTACGAATAGAAAAGGTGTATATAGGTATTCCCTCTTTCCTCTCTTCTATAACCTAGTTTCTTAACATTATTTTGTTTCATTCTGACGATAAAATTCAGAAAATCAATGATAAACTACAAATGTATTACCATATGGTCGAAGGATATGCTATTGACTGGAAAATGAGAATAAATTTCGAAAAATACGAAACAATTCTTTTTCGTCCTCCTGTGGCCAAGTGCAGTTATAACATTAGAAACAATTGGAGAAATTTTGGAATAAAATCTTACTCTAATATACCTATTCCAGGCAAACAATCTGTAAAAAAATACTTGGATGTTAACCATGACAAATTTCTATATTTCAATAATCATATTGATATACAAATAGATAAGGCTAAAAAGGATTTTTTTCGTGTACAAAAGACTGTTTTTTTCTAAACATAATAATCCTACGGTTAAACTCATCTTATATAAATCATTGATTAGACCCATTCTCACGTATGGTTGTCCAATTTGGTATAATGTCTCACCGTCATATATGGAGAAAATGGCAGTATTTGAAGTCGCCGTGGTCTAGTAGGTAGTGTGTTGGCTTATTAGACGAAAAGCCAGGGTTCGAGCCCCAGGCCAGACATCAAAACAAAATACAAAAAGTATTTCTTCGGCGATTTCATCTCAGCAGATTTCTAGCAAAAACTCTGAGAGTAAATAAAATTGCCATGAAAAGTTTCTCAAAAATCTGTCGTTCGGAGTCGACTTTAAACTGTAGGTCCCACCACTCATGTATAAAATTAACACACACAACATAAGTGGTGTGAGAAACTAGGTCGTAATCCTGACTGAAGGGTTGTAATGACCAATTATGTATGTTATGTATGAGAGTATTTGAGAGAAAATGCCTTAGGGCTTTATTATAATTGTCTGTCTCGTTTACAAAAAGAACATTTTATTTGTAATTCAAAAAGAATACAATAGTGATATCAAAAACATAGTTACTACATACTACTAAAATATCGGTTATTAGTTACACACATTAGGGTGGTTACTATTTATGTAACATCCCCCTTTTTTTAAAATAAATGTATTTATAATACTTATAATAATTAAAAATTAAATTTTTACAAATTTAGCCTATTAGGCGGTATTATTTTTCTACCATATTTTGATGTGTAATGTTCACTATTATCATTATTAGAAATATTTTCATTATTTACATTTTCATTGTGATTTATATTATTATTTCCATTATTTATCAATGAATTATTGTTTTCATTGTTGTTACTAACATTGAAATCAAAATAAATATTTTCATTATTATTACAATTAAAATTCATAAAATTGTTGGGTTTCCGAGCTGTTGTTTTCATTATATGTTGCCTATTTCTTCTGTATACTACACCCTTTTCATCCTCTATCAAAAATGATCTTGGTTCATTACATTTTTTCAAAATCTTACCTTTAAATCAAACTGACTTCGGATTTGTCTTGAAATATATTTGTTCACCTATTTCAATTGGTTTTAAAGTAACTGAATTTCTATTGTAATTTTCACACGATTTTAATTGTTTTCGTTTTAAAAATTCCTTTAATTTCCTTCGGTTCACCAATTTCGGTTTTAAATTATCTGTAACCAAAGGTAATTTAGTGCGTAATTTCCTGCTCATAAGCAATTCAGCAGGACTTGGCATATTATTACTCGATGTTGTCCGATATTGTAATAAAGATACGTATGGATCTGAACCAGAGTATTTACATTTATACAGAATATTTTTTATCGTCTGAATAGATCTTTCTGCAAGACCGTTAGATCGTGGTAAGTAAGGACTTGACGTTATATTTTCAATACCCCAATCAAGACAAAAATTTTTAAATTCCTTCGAATTAAAGGGCGGCCCATTATCCGAAATTAAAATTGTCGGAATTCCGTGTCTAGCAAATACTGATTTTAATTTCGTTATCACATTAACGGATGAATAACCAGAACCTAAAAGTTCAATTTCAAAAAATTTCGAATAATAATCAACAATAATCAAGTAAATCTTCCTGTCAAATTCAAACAAATCACATCCTAATTTGTACCAAGGTATGTGTATAATTTCATGATTCTTTAAATCTTGTTTAGGATTAGCATTTCTATAAGTTAGGCAAATATTACAATTCGAAACCATATTATAAATATCGCTATTTATGTTAGGCCAATAAATAGAACTTCGTGCCAAATTTTGGCAACCTCCTATTCCCATGTGACCCTCATGGATATATTCTAACATCTTCGACCTTAAATTCCTTGGAACTAATATTCGTTTACTTTTAAATAGAATACCTTTTACTTCACTTAAATCATCCCTAACTGAGTAAAATGGTCTTACATCCCCGTCTATGTCCTTCCCGTTATTTGGCCAACCATATTTTATATATTTCCTAAGTTTCTGAAAAACTTCATCATTTTCAGTTTCCTTTCTAATGTTTTCAATTTCATCTACAGGTAGTGCTATTTGACAAATCAACGAATTACATTGCAAATCAATGTCTTCGTCTAGATCCGAAAGTGTCTTCGTATTAAGTGGAGCCCTAGACAAGGTGTCAGCTATAAACAGATCCTTGCCCGGCCTGCTAGACCACTGTTAAATTATAAGATAATAATCTCAGCATAAATCTTTGTAGACGCGTAGGAATGTTGTACAAAGGTTTGTTGAACAACGGGACAAGAGGCTTGTGATCTGTTTCAACAGTCACATTTCTTCCATATATGTACTGATGGAAACGTGTGCACCCGAACAAAATGGCAAATAATTCCTTTTCGATCTGCGCATAATTTATTTGACTTTCAGTCAATGATGCAGATGCATATGCTATTGGGTTGGTACCATGCATAATAACTGCCCCTACTGCATATTTAGACGCATCGACCGATAACGTTAACGGCTTGTCCGTATCATAATAGGCTAAAACAGGTGCCTTCGTGATTTCTGTTTTCAAATTTTCAAATTCAACTTGTTGTTCATTATTCCAACACCAGACTGTATCATCTTTCAAAAGATCCCTCAAATGCTTATTTTTGGACGACAAATTATCTATAAAAGACCCTAAATATGTAATCATGCCCAAGAAGCGTTGTAATTCCCGTTTATTTGTTGGTACTGGCATTGCCAAAATAGATTCAATTCGTCCCTCATCTGGTCTTACACCACTTCCACTAAAAATGTGTCCAATAAACTTAATTTCCTGCTTTAAAAAAAATGATTTCGACCTGTTAAATTTCAAACCTACCAACTTGCCTCTTTCCAGAACTTTATTCAAAATTTCATTATGCTTATCAATATTTGGTGCATGGATCAAAAAATCGTCCATATATATCACCAATCCTGATATATCACCGAAAAGTCTTATCATTTCACCATGAAATATTTCAGGCGCTGAACTAATGCCAAACGGCAGACGTAAAAAACGATACCTCCCGAACGGAGTGTTAAATGTGCACAATCTAGATGATTCCTCATCTAGCTGAACCATCCAGAAACCAGAATTTGCATCTAGTCGACTAAAAATATTGGAACCACTCATACGAGATTTACACTCGTCAATTGTAGGGAAATCGAATCTAGGTCTTTTTATTACCTTATTAAGATTGCGTGGATCTAAACACAATCGTAGACTACCATTTGCCTTTGTGACTAACACGACTGAGTTCACCCAGTCTGTAGGCTCTTTTACTTCAACAATTACTTTTAATTTTAGCATTCTCTCAATTTCCTCCTTTAAAGGCCTGTGAAGGCTAAATGGTACACGACGCGGTGGGTCAATAACCGGCTGACAATTTTCCTCAAGCTGTAAATGACACTTTTCCTTAAGACACCCTAACCCTTGAAACATATCTTTATACTTTTCCAAAATGGTCTCACAATTTATTGTATTGACTCTTTTAATTAAATTCATTTTCGAGGCCATTTCTAAACCTATAATATTGTTACACCTCATGTTCACAATATAAAAATAAGTTTCATAAACCATATTATTAAAAGAAAATTCTGTGAACATTTTTCCAACAACTGGGATCCTTTCACCACTAAAAGAAAATATATTGTTATATACCTTATAATCTACCTTACGAATATCCAAATTGTTGACAGTGTTGATGGACATCAAATTCGTCTGAGCTCCGGTATCCACCTGGCAAATAACGTTCTTACCATTTATATCGATGTTGACATTCCATATGTTGTTGTTACTCAATTGTTTGTTGTTGTTTATCTCCTCGTTGATGATTATTGAAGATTTTCTTCTTCATCCGAGTTTTCATTCTCACCAATTTTTTTGACAAACTTCTTTGGTTGCTTTTTACCGTAGGATTTATAAAAACACATTTTTGCATAATGGTTTGCTTTTCCACATGCATGACAAACTGCGCCCTCTGCTGGACATTTATTTTTGTGGGTTTGACCACACCTTTTACATAACACCGACTTATCATATTGTTGTATTGGTTTATATTGTTGTTTTTGTTGATGCTTATGGTTGTATTTGTTTTTCCACGCTGTAGGGCTGCTACCATCGAGTTCTCTGCTTTTTCACCATGTATGTTGGCCATGTTTTCTTTTGCCATTTCAATACTCTTGGCAATTTCCAAAGCCTTCGACCATTCTATTGAGCCTTCACTCAATAACCTTTCTTTTACATTTTTGTAATTATCAGACAGGCCACAAATAAAAATATCTTTGACAAGGCTTTGTCTTAGTGTGCCGAAACCGCAGGTATTACTTAGATTTTCCAAAGCAGTTGCATACTGAACTATTGACTCCTCTGTTTTTTGTCGGCGGGTAAAGAACGTATGTCGTTCCATGGCCAAATTTACCTTCGGTATGAAATGTTGTTCAAACAGTTTTAGCAAATTCTCGTATTTAACAGAATCGATGTCCACATTAAACGAGTTAAAAATCTCGAGACACTGCGGTCCCATATCGTGCAACAATAACGCCACCTTCCTCTTATCGGACTGCAAATCTAAATTGGAAGCCAATAAGTAGATCTTAAATTGTTTGCTCCAATTTTTCCATTCAACGGCTACGTTATGTGCCTTTATGTTAAACGGTAACATGGTAGAGGCAAACATAACCTCTTTTTCCGCTGGCACGTTGTGCGGCATCTTATACAATTGTTTTAATTTATTTTATTAAAAAAAAAAACCAAAACGACAGGACGTATTTTCCTTTTAAAACTATTTTGTTTTAATAGTTCTCTTTTTTTTTTCTTGTATTTTAAAAGTTTTATTTTTTTATTTTAAAGTTTGCACACCTGACACCATATTATAATTGTCTGTCTCGTTTACAAAAAGAACATTTTATTTGTAATTCAAAAAGAATACAATAGTGATATCAAAAACATAGTTACTACATACTACTAAAATATCGGTTATTAGTTACACACATTAGGGTGGTTACTATTTATGTAACAGGCTTGTACTTCTTTGTTTAGGTCACAAGATAGTGGCTTTACGAAGTATGTGTCGAATGGAAGATTATATTCCAAGGCAAAAGTGGACAGAATTGTTAACTTTATCATTCATTTAATCAGAGATCATATTGTGAAGACCATGGAATGCACTGAAAATAAACTGATTATGGCCTCATATTATTTGGGGGAAGAATACATATATAGAACTATTCAAAATGGATATGTTCCTCCAGAGGCCTTTTTATACCTGTATAAATATGGATATATCCAGAATGAAAGGGGCCTTCCGGTATTTTACCATATTTACCGCCGGGCCACTGATAATTTGCAATTACATGCAAACAAATTACAGCGGGTAATAAGAGATTTATGATGATAGCATGTATCTTAAGAATACAAATATGTTTCCAAACATAAATTTTAAAAAATATTGGTTTCTTGAAATGTAAGGTGCCGACATTGCATACTGCTTTTATCTCGTGACTTTGTTTTTTATCCTTGTAATAAATAGATAATGTTTTTCTTTCTATTTTTTCATTGCAAAGTAATTTTTTTCTATCGATCTATTATTGGATAATAGAACTAAAATAAGTATTATTAAAATGTATTAAAATTAAATATAATACGTATACGCTTGAGCGCCCAATGGGGGACAGTGCATACATATTTAGTTATTGTATGTTTCCTCTATTTGTTTATTTGTATTTTTCTTTTTTGGTAACTAAACGGATAAAAAAACTAGTTTATTAATTGCAACATAATGCACTCACTACATTATTAGGGACAATTCCCGGAATATTCATCCATACATGATTGGTCATTACAACCCTTCAGTCAGGATTACGACCTAGTTTCTCACTACATTTATGTTGTGTGTGTTAATTTCATATCTGGCCTGGGGCTCGAACCCTGGCTTTTCGTCTAATAAGCCAACACACTACCTACTATACTACGGCGACAATGACAACAATGATTTCTTCTGTAAATATAAGATTCAAAACCAATTTGTTTCAATTTTTAGTTGGGAATACAAAAAAAAAACTTTTATAATCATTTCCTTTCCTCTTTAGCACTGTAGTTGAATTAGAACATTGAATAAATTTTTTTTTGTATTTTTTATTTCATATTTCTTAAGATTAAAAATTAAACTTAAAAACTATTCATTTATTACATCAATTTTTAATAAAAATTAAAAACATTGTCATGTGATATTTTATATAAAACTTATACGAATTCATTACAAATAATACATTTTTTTTTCAAAATTATAATCTGCATTAGCATCGTCCCATACCATAGCTTCTGTCTTCATTGCTGAGTATATTTTAAACGGTTTCTTCATCACTACTCATACTGCCAAAAAGCTGAAACTCAAGTTTTCTCATGTCGTTGTTACACTTCTTGTGGTCCTCATTTCTTTTCAATTCCGCTACCGGCTTCTTAGAAGAGGTTTTGTCTGGACGGTGTTCTTCTTCGTCGCTACTACAACTACCAAAAAGCTCCAGCATCCGTTCTCTCATTGCTTTGCTGTATTTCTTATGTTTACTGGATTCAGCTTGTGGCTTCCTTGAGGAGCCTTTGTCTGAATTCGTAGAGGATTTCTTTACCTTTGTTCGGCTCTTCTTAGCTGGTTGCTGTTCATCTTTATTGGAAGAATCACTTTCGGACCTTTTGCTTTCGTTACTCATAGTCGAATGCGTACGTTTACGTGAGCGTAGTTCGCGGGCAGCTTTTATTTCGACTTCGGCTTTAATTACCTTATCAAAGTCAATATTCGGCTTATGTTCTTTATGATCTGATTTTCTAACAGATGCTGCTGCTGGCAACAAAGTGGCGTTTATTTGTTTTTCAATATTTTTTTCCTCAGGATATATAAACTTGGTTGATAATAGAATTGTTTCCTTATCGGGTGCTTCGTTCCAAAGATTCAAAAACTCATGGGTTTGTTGGAAATGTTCCGACAAAAATTATCCAATTGGTGTAGAAGGACGTTGATCTAGTGAGATGGCTTTTGTCTCTTGTTGCAGGGTTTTAGGTGAGAACATACAATTATTTTCAAAACAGTTTAAGCCGCATGCTTTACCATCATCGCTACGATTATCACGGCTCTTAGAAGATGATTTCTTATGCGAAGTGGAACTTCTTGAATTATGACTGCGTTCTGTATCACGGTGTTGTGAAGAACAATCCGCGGAATGCTTGCTTGATTTGTCTTTATTAATTTGGTTATCTTTTGATCCAGACTTATCCAGTTTAGGTACTTGACTTTCAAAATTCATTGCATTTTTATTATTTTCTTTATCTGGATGTTGCTTCTTGGTGCTTAGAGTGCTGGTGGTTAAATGTTCCCTCTTCTGTATCCTCCCCAATTCTTACATTTTCATCTTTCTTCTGCTGCATCAACTCAGCTGGTATACCGCTTTCACTCTCTTGGGCTGATAACAAAAGTGGCCATAATTCACATACAAATTTCTGTGCTTTGCCACCATTTAGGAATCCAGCAATTCTGATTTGTAATTTCTGTTTACAAAGCATTTGATCCTGTTTTAATTTATTGTATACGAACTCTACTGCAACATTATCTTCTCTTTCCAAAATATCGGCGATTTTCTTGCTTATCCACGGCTTCAAAGTGTCCAATTTTACTTTGGATATGTCGATACGTCCTTGTGGTTTAAGTTTGGAACGCAAAGTTGTAGGAGGTGCTAGTGAGTTTTTTCCACCATTCAACATGTTGATGCGTTGTTGTGGTTTAAGGCTGGCACAAAAAGTGTTAGACGGTACTAGTGGTTGCTTTTTAGTGCTATTTCCCGTACCACTATTTCGCCTTTCAGGAAATGCAGAAAGCGATGCAGATTCATTGTGTTTTTCGCGATGCTTAATATCGTTTTCAATGTCGTCTTGTAGTTTAAGGGTGGAACTGAAAGTTTTAGGAGGTACAAATGGTTCCTTTCCACTGTTCACAATGTTGCCTTGCTTTCTGGATCGAGAATGTGAACTAGATTTAGATTGTTCGTTTCTATTTCGATGTTTAGTTTGGATACTTTCATCTTTCTTCGGCTCCATAGGCTTTTTTGGTATGTTTGCAGCACTCTCTTCAGCCGCTAATAAAGTCGGCCATAATTCAGATATGAATTGTTTGACGCGGAGATCATTCAGAAATTCAGTCATATTTCTACGCATCTTTATCGGACTGATAAATTTTTCCAATTTCAATTCATTGTATACGAACTTTTCAATTTGAAAAATGTCGGAGATTTTCTTACTAATTTGTGCCTTCAACACATCCAGTTTTACTTTCGACATGTCTATACACTTGTCGAGCACTTCGCCAGTTTTAATTTGTTTATTTGCTTCCATTTTTAATTTTCCGCTGATGTCGTCTGTTGTCTACCGAAACTATCGTGTAATTGAACTTATCGGGCAAGGTTCACGCCTTTTATAGGCGGAAACCATTTTGAAAATTTGTGTTTTCGCTATACCAGGTACACCTTATTTAGCGTATGGGTTCTCATAGATATTCCACAGAGGGTCAACCAGCTACCTGCTATTTCAACATAGCAAATGAACATATTGGCCCAACCCTTTAATACAAATTTGTATTTATGCTACACAGGTAACAAATAGATTAGCTTGGTTCTCTTGGGTATTCCTCACAGGCTCAACCAGGTACCTGAACTGTCTGTAGCCATCAATTTCAACCAATGGCTGTTGTTTTCCCTTCTTAGTATTAAAAACAAAAAAACATTTTAATTTATTAACTTAAATTTCAATAACAATCCCTAATAGACTGTCGTAAAAATATTTTTAAATCCTTCATTATCGTTATCAGATTAAATATTTCTTTGGTGTCCTTGATTTTTGATTAACTTTTTTCGGTTGATAAATCTCGCTACGAATGGTAAAATCATAAATGCTAAGTAAGCCGAGCAATTTAAAGTCAGACAGCGCTGATTTTTAAGAAATACTCATGCTTAATGTGGAAAGTTTTATCGTCCTCTAACCTACTGATCTGCTGCAGATATGAAAATGTATGAAAGCAGTAATAAGTGGATGGAGAAAATGTTTCATGAGATCTCCCTAAAGGAAGAAAACGAATAAAACAAATCTAATTTATGGCCACCTTAAACTGATGAAAAATGCATTCGATTTTCTTTATACGGTTTTGTAGCACTTGAAGCAATTATTTTTAAAATATCCAGTGTTTGTTCTTTGTTGATATTTTCATTAGTAACAGCATCTGTGGAGCGTTCATTAGGAACATAGTTCTCGATGCTCATTTCGCTACGTTTAAAGCAAAAGCTGACCTCCGGGAACGTATGGCATTTACCCGATGGCAACGGACAGGCGACAGACGGTATCAATTCTCACATCGAGTGGAATTTGGGTTGAAAGAGGTGAGGTTAGTTTTCATTTCCAAGCCGCTGAAAGTGAGCCACATAACAACAAAAGACTACAGACCGATAAGATTCTTCTCGTTTTTAACTGAAAACTTTAGAGGAACTCATTCATATATACGGAGTAAACTCTGAGTCAATAACTTCAATAGTGCACGATGATAAATGACTAACATAGAATCAATAATATGCTGCAGAAAGCTTGTGAGACAGCGAAATGACTAAGAAATGATGATTCCTCTTGTAATTCAGCAGCCGGCAATTCATTATTATTGTTGATCATTGGGCCTCTGCAATGTCTTCTCGAAACTTATTTCATCATCACAAAATCTGCATATTGGGCTCAACGATCACCATTCTGATCATGTGTGCTAAGAGTCTAAGGCAGATACTCTTGAATGGTCTGAGGGTTCATTTTGTAATTTTCCAACAATTTGGCTTGAGAAGAGTCTTTGCCATTTTTTACTCATCCTCTTTCGTGCTATTATTCCAAACTCTGGCAGAAATTACTCTAACATTCATGTCTTTTCCATCCATAATTATTCTTTTAAGTGTGATCAAATTTCTCTAAGGCATCCTAAAACCAATATGCACCCTGTTATATTAACTCTGATCTTTTAAATTTTTGAGATTAACAAAATATCACTCCCATATATACACATCGTCATCAATCGGTTGAATATACTTCATGGCAATGCTATCATTACTGTTGTTATCTGCCGGATGTGGTTGTAGTTCCTATTGTTTGGCTTGTTCTTTCTGTTGCTGTTGCATCTTCTTTATCTGCATAGATCGACAAAATCTCATGGGTGCAATATGTCGTCTCAAATTCTTTTTAAAAATAGTTTCTCGACTAAGTATCTGCAAATCACCCGGACTACATTTGTGTGCATTTTTCATTGTATTCGTGATGAGTTTTTCCGTTGGATACAGTTTTATACAGGCTTTGCACATAACTCCTGCATTTGCCTTGTTTAACGTTTCACGGTGTACAAAAAGAACGTAAGGTACACTAAGTTTTGATGGCTGGACCTTATGCCCCTTACAGGGCTGCTTTTAATATTTCTGGATGGTACGGGTGCCATTATGAACTTTTTAAAAATTTCAAGAAAATAAATTTGAAATCGCAAAAAAAGTTGTCACAATGATGAACTGCTACTGCTGTACATTGGTAATATTTTTTTAAGACTGTTGTTTTCAATGCTAAGTCTAGAACGTTTTCTAAATTAATTTTCCAATTTGGTATTTATCAATCTGCTGAACACCGTTTTAGAAACTTTTATGTAGGAAGGTTTCATAACAAAGTAGGAGAATTACTTTAGTATGAGATTTACTTTACAGGGTTAATTTATATGGGAAAAATTTAAGAAAGCCGTATGTCACAACTGTACCTCAATCTATAGTTGGTTTGTTTGTTTGGCAAAATCCAATATTACGCAAAGGTAGCAAAAAAATATGGAAATTTTTCGATAAAAATAAATCCGTTGGAAAAACAGTGTTCCGTAAAGTAATTAGAAATCAATAACAAGCTGAGTCAAATTATTTTTTACGTAGGTTAGGTTAGGTTAGGTTAGAGTACGTGTACTTGTCAATTAAGACAAGTACAATACCCGGAGGTCGAATTGACCCATTGTACAACCTCCTAGTTTCTCACACCACTTATGTTGTGTGTGTTAATTTTATACATGAGTGGTGGGACCTACAGTTTAAAGTCGATTCCGAACGACAGATTTTTGAGAAACTTTTCATTTTCAATTTTTGACAGAAATCTGCTGAGAGGAAGTCGCTGAAAAAATACTTTTTGTATTTTGTCTTTGATGTCTGGCCTGGGGCTCGAACCTTGGCTTTACGTCTAAGAAGCCAACACACTACCTACTAGACTACGGCGACTTCTGAACTGTTCTCATTCTAACAGCAATTCTAAAGGGACACTACACTATTGACAGTTTCGCCGACAATTTCGATCTCTTCCACCAAGCTTACTCTAGAAGCTGCAGCGATATGGGGGAAACGTAATCGGTACAACACTTTTTATGCAATGCACTTCAGAACAGACGTTATCGGTTTTTGGATGACAGAATGTGTAAAAACCTGGGCATGGTGGCAAATGTGCCACTAAGAGAACTGTCAAGTTTCATACGAAACTCGGTATGGTTCGAATTCCACATTAAAGGATCAGGACAAAGGGAGTTACGTCATACTTGGTAACACAATGGACCACTGCAAGCTACCCTAATTTAACCTGGACTTAACATATCGTACATCTGTAGCAGACTACATGTACGCAAGTAAAAAGTACAAACCAGCCGTTCTATTTTAAATAAAATGGAAAGAAAATGAATAAAAATGAAGAACTCTTTCAAATCGAAATTTAGAGAACTCTTTTCAATAAATTTAACAATAATTCGTATCAAAATAATAGTTAAATATTTTAAAATTGTTTGCTTAATTGAAAGCGAATTGTTACAAAATGAAAAGCGATTAAGTCGACAAACTTCGCGGACTATTTTTAATCGATCTAAATAGGGTGATCATGACGAATAAGACTTTACATAATTCTTAAAGTAGTCTGTTATTGATTTCCCGCACGTTGTAATTACTTTCTTAATATGTTGAAAATTGTTTAAAATAAATAAAGAAATGACTTATTTAATGGAGTACATACAGTGAGGGGCACAAATGAGAACATGTTTGTACTTTTTACGCTTTTTATTGAATAAAACTGAAAGTAATAAAGAAAACTTAAAAAGTTTTTTGTCATTTATTTAGCATATAGTGATTAACAGAATAATATAAAATTTAAAAAAGAAATCATCAAGTCCTAAGAAAAAAGCAAACAAAGCAAAATCAACCTGCATGTACTCAATTTTGCACGTCTCCATTTTATAATATGTTTGCAAAAACGAAATCAAAAACTATCGTAAGTTTTTCATGTTTTAATATTAATTACTTAAGTTAGTCGTCATCAGAGTCCAAAAACGGTCTTTTGGAATGGTGTAAAATTGAGTACATCCGAGTCATTTTCCTCTTGATTGTTTTTTTTTCTTTCTTATGATTCGTTCATTTTATATTATTTTGTTAAGTACTAAATACTAAATTAAAATCGAAAAAAAAAAATGTTGAATTACTTTATCACTTTTATTTTTATGCAATTAAAATTACTCAGAGTACAAACATATACTCATTTGTGCATCGCACTGTATGCATATAATGTAAGTACTTACACCATACAACAAAGTAATCTAATATTTAAGGGCAAGTAAACAATGATTTCTTATGTGAATGCTAGACTCAGTGTCGTCCATTGAAACAAACAATTATTAATTCTGAATGGAAGAATATTTCAAATAAAACTTCCCTTAACCCATTAATTATTGAAGCATTGAATAGATTTTTAATTTTCATTTTCATTTTATTTTAATTATAATTTCTATGATGATTTGCTTAATAATACATTTTAAAATTGATTACAAATAAAGAATTCAAGAATTAAATTAAAAAAGAAAATAATTTTAATATTAAATTTATTACAATTTAAACTTACAAAATCATTCAGTTATTTAAATAAATTTTTAATAAAAATTAAAAATATTGTCATGTGATATTTAATACAAAACTTATACAAATTATGACTACAAGTAATAAATATCTTTTTCTAAAATTAAACTCCTCGTTAACGTCGTCCCTTACCATTACTCTTGTTTTAGCAAATTTATCTCCTTTGCAGCGAAAATTCTAGACGTCTTCTTCATCGCTACTAATAGAAAGATCAGCGTCAAGGGTACTCATTGCTATGTTGTGGTTATTCTTTACAGCTTCTGAATTTTTCGCAGAATGTTGTCCTGGACTGCATTCTTCTTCATCGCTACTGATACTGCCAAAAAGCTCAAACTCAAGTTTATTAATTTCATTGTTAGATTTCTTGTGGTTCGCCTGTTGTGTTGGTTTAGCTTCTGGCTTCATTGATGAGGCTTTATCCGAACTCACTTTCGATGAGGCTTTCTTTGCATTTGTCTGTTTCCTCTTCGCTGGCTGCTGTTCATCCTTATTGGAGGAATTATTTTTCAACTTTTTGCTTTCACAAATCATAGTCGAGTGTGTACGTTTACGCGATTGTAATTCGCCAGCAGCTTTTATCTCGTCTTCTACCTTCTCAATATTGTGTCTTTGCTGCTTATGATCTGGGTTTGTAACAGATGCTGCTGCTGGCAACAAAGCGGCGTTTGTTTGTTTTTCAATATTTTTTTCATCAGGATATATAAACTTGTCTGATAATAGAATTGTTTCCTTATCGGGTGCTTCATTCCAAAGTTTCAAAAATTCGTCCATTTCTGCACAATGTGAAGGACGATGTTGATCCTGAGTACTTGCATTTGCATTTTTCTGTTGGGGGGAATACATACAAATGTTTGCGAAACCATTTAAGCCGCATGTATCATCATTGTTCTGAGTTTTGCTTTTGATAGCACCAATAGCACTTAATTTTTCAGAAGGATGTGAAGAATAATCCGCGGAACGCTTAGTGGATTTGTTTTTATTAATTTGATTATCTTTTGATCCAGACTTGCCCTGTTTAGGTATTTGATTTTTAATATTCATTGAATTTTTATTATTCTCCTTATCTGGCTGTAAATTCTTGGTGCTTAAAGTACTGGTAGTTAAGTGTTGCTTTTGTTCTGCATTCGTATGTTTTGTATCCCCTCCAATTCTTATATTTTCATCTTTCTTCTGCTGCATCAACTCAGCTGGTATACCGCTTTCACTCTCTTGGGCTGATAACAAAAGTGGCCATAATTCACATACAAATTTCTGTGCTTTGCCACCATTTAGAAATCCAGCAATTCTAATTTGGAATTTCTGTTTACAAAGCATTTGATCCTGTTTTAATTTATTGCAAATGAACTCTACGGCAACATTATCTTCTCTTTCCAAAATATCGGCGATTTTCTTGCTTATCCATGGCTTTAATACGTCCAATTTTACTTTGGATATGTTGATACGTCCCTGTGGTTTAAGTTTGGAACTCAAAGTTTTAGGAGGTATTTGTGGTAGTTTTCCACCATTCAACATGTTGATGCGTTGTTTTGGTTTAAGGCTGGAACCAAAACTATTGGATGGTACTAGTGGTTTAAGTTCGGAACTCAAAGTTTTAGGAGGTATTTGTGGTTGCTTTCTGTCATTCAACACGTTGAGGGGTTGTTGTGGTTTAAGGTTGGAACGAAAAGTGTTGGCTGGTACTAGTGGTTGCTTTTGTTCTGCTTGTGTGCCACTTTCCGTACCACTGTTTCGGCTGCTGGTGGACCGAGAAAGGGATGCAGATTTATCGAGTTTTTCGTGATGCTTAATATCCTTTTCAGTGTCGATGCGTCCCTGTGGTATAAGGGTGGAACTGAGCGTAGTGTGCGGTACTGGTGGTTCCTTTCCGCCATCCGACATGTTGTCTTGTTGTCTGCATCGAGATTGAGATCGTTCCGCGTCTTTTCGAAGTTTAAACGAGAATACTTTCTTCAGAATTTCATTTTTTGTCGGTTCAATATGTACTTCCTTTAGATTTTCATTTTTCTTCGGTCCCACCGTATGATTTGGTATAATAGCAGCAGCACTCTCTTCAGCCGCTAATAAAATCGGCCATAATTCACATATGAATTGTTTTACAAGAGGACCATTTAAAAATTCAGTTATGTGGATGTGCATTTTCATCGGACAGATAAATTGTTCCAATTTCAATTCATTGTATATAAAATCTTCTATTTTAAAAATTGAGTAGATTTTCGTATTTATTTTTGCCTTTAAAGCATCCAACTTCACTTTCGACATGTCTATGCAGTTGTCGAGTAGTTCATCAAATTTCACTTGTTTTGTTGCTTCCATTTTTGTATCGATTTTCCGCTGATGTTGTTGATGTACGTTGTGTATCGTGACTAAATTGTGATTGAGCTTATTAGCCTTTTATAGGCGGAAACCATTTTGAAAATTTTTGTTTGCATTACAACAGGTACCGTGTTTAGCTTATTCAGCGTAAGTTGATAACAAATACGTTCGATTTGTTCTTACAGATAATTCACAGAGGGTCAACCAGCTACCTGCTCTTTCAACAGAGCAATTGAACTCATACGGCCAGTTCAACCCTTTCGTGTACATTTGTATTTTTGGTAGAAACAGGTACCGTTATAAAGTGTTCTTGTTTTCATTTCTCACTAGGTCTACCAGCTACCTGAACTTTCTGCAGCCATTAATTTCAACCAATGGCCGTTGTTTTCCTTTCTCAGTATTCACAAAACGTTTAAATATGTAAACATGAGTTTCAATAACAATCCCAAATGGGCTGTCGTAAAAAATATATTTAAATTCTTCGTTAGGCTTTTCAGATCAAATATTCCCTTGGCTCGTTACATATGCTAAAGTCATAAATCCTTAGTCAGTTTTATGTGCAAACCATCACAAGTCGAGAAATTTAATGTCAGACAGCGCCAAGAGTAACATTCAATGGTCAAAGTTCTATTGTCCCATGACGTATTGAGCTGGAAAAATCTAATTAATGACATGGAAACGAAGCCTGTTGTCCGAATAAAAATTATTATTTTTTATTGAGAATTGAGTTTTCTATATTTTTCTGTTATATCGCGTGTAAAGTTAATGACAAGATATTTCTCAGAACTATATACGCCATGTTCCAATACACAAATGCAAAAAAGAATGAAGAAAGCTTGCTATCGGCACTTTACAACTACTTCTTGTGAATGACAGCTAACTGAGTGTTTTCTTTAGCTTGATTCATGCACTTCTGAAAAAAACGACATTTTTAAAGTAAATTTAAATTTTGCATGATTTATGTATGTGGACGTGCAGCTTTTGCGCTGGCCAACTATTTATTCTTCCCGGGGTTGGTAGAACTTGGACAGTAAAGGAACTGCTTTCGCCCGTGCGTGCTTAAATGAGCTTTTTTATCAAAGCTACCACTCTAACCTAACTTAACTTAATATGTGGGCAAATCAATTCACCTTTTTATGTAAATTATAACCTACTGTCTGCTCTGTTCAAGTTTTTCCGTACAAAAACTGAAATCTAACCGAACCGATCTGAGAGTTGTTCATAAAAAATATTCCCTCAATAAGAGGGCTGTCAAACTACATATAAAAATGGGGTGAATCCAGCTTTAAAGAAAGAAAATTAACAATAAAAAATCTAGTTTATGACCAACTTACACTAATAAAATATCATTAGCTCCCATCGTGTATAAATATTAACGTACCTAACTTTATGACAATAAAAAATTTCTGTGGATTTAAGGATTTTTCTTCCTTTTCGTTTAGGAGAAGTCAGCTTTTCTTATTATTTTAAAATAGGATCGAGGATCTGGTTTTAAATGAAAATATTTTGTGGCCTCATAATGCATACTTAGAGTTTCATAAAATAAAATTTAAAACAGCATTTACTGAGGACGTGTCTAGGTTTGTTCGTTAGCTCCACAATTAATATCAGCGCAATACGTTAATGGCCTTCATATGTGAATCGATGTGAGGTCAGCTGGCACTCTATAAAACATAGCTTTCTTATACCCAAACATTATTCATACACAATACGCGATCACAACGTCCTTTTGATATTTTTATTGCCTCTGGTATCTCAAACAACTACACTTCAGTTTCGCTGTTCTATAGCTACTTCAAAGGATTATACTCGTGAGGTAAATAAATGACCGTCTCACTCTAAATCGCATATATTTTATCCATAAAACTCGTATGTCATGTAAAGTACATACATACATGCATACGTTTGTGTTTGATTGGCTAGTGGATCGCAGAATACGTTACAGACGGAATATTAACCGCTCCATCCGTGTGTATAACCTTCTTCCTGCATAAGGCTTTTCTGTAGGTTTTAATAAAGGGCTATCCACTTCGTGGTTTCAAAAGTATGGGACTGGAATTCGGCATCTGTCAAACTACTTCTTCGAAAACGACGATGGAACGACTGTCATAACCGACTTTTTTTGCCTGCTATTGAAGAATACGACTTGGAGAATATGTGGTTTCAACAAGACGATGCCACATGCCACACAACTCGAGTGAATATGGCTTTATTGCAAGAGACATTTCCTGGCCGCGTAATTTCTCGTCGTGGCGATACCAACTGGCCACCAAGATAATGCGATTTGACACTATTAGACTTTTTTGTGGGGCTACGCGAAAGACCGTGTTTATGAAGATAAAAACCAACACACATAATGTCAACGTTCAAACTTTACAATAAAAAAGAAATATCATGAAAAAAATATTTTATATGTGTTTTATTTACGTTTACTTTTGAAACCACGAAATGGATAACCCTGTACAAAAACACTATTCCCTGTTTCCAGTTGTAGTCGCCGTAGTCTAGTAGATAGTGTGTTGGCCATGGTTATACCCCAGGTTAGACATCTGCAACAAAACAAAACGTGAGAAAAAAATTTCTGCGGCGGCTTCCTCTCGGCAAGTTTCTGACAAAAACTCTGAGAGCAAATAAAATTACCATGAAGAGTTAAAAAAAAAATTCTGTCGTTCGAAGTCGATTTTAAACTGTAGGCGTCGCCACTCTGTATTAATTTAACACACGCAACATAAGTGGCGTGAGAAAATAGGACGTAATCCTGACTGCATGGTTGTAATTTATGTTTGTAATGGCTTGGGTTTTTCAACAAACACTTGAGCAAAATATTGAATACAAATAGTGCAATTACCATGTTGAGAAGTTTAATTTACGAATAGAAAAGGTGTATGTAGGTATTCCCTGTTTCGTCTCTTCTATAACCTATAATTAGGGACAATCCTCTGAAATTCGGTCTTGTTGTTTCTTTTATTGGTAATAGCTCTGCATATTCTCGATACTTATTTCTCTTCGTTTAAATTTAGCAAACCACTGCTCACATGCATATTTTCCTGGTGCAAAGTGCGAATAATGTTCATCAAGCTGAAGCTCGAACTTAACGGGGATTTTCTGTGACAAAATACTTTATCATGCTTCATGGGTGATGGTGTCATTTTGCTCCCTTACTCGTAGACCCTGTCTGCTGGATTAAGCCACTGAGGAGGAGGTCCTCTGTCAAAATTCACTGCGTAGTGTTTCATGAAATTTGAAGTTATTAAAAACAATTATCCTTTCGAGTTTTTGCCGACACTTCAATTTACAACAGTAACGACTTACCGGAACATTGGCTTAAAAAAATTCTATAAAAACCAAACAAGTGAGCTATCGACGTACTCAAAGCAAGTTAAAAGTAGTAAAACTTTATACGTTGCATTAATAAAGAAGTACCAAGCGAAGCGGTCTTATCATAATTTTCCAAATTTTTGTAATACATACATATATACAGTGGACAGCAAAAGTCTTAGTACTCCTATATATTTTGACAATTTCATAAAATTTCATTTCATAGGTTATATAAAAAAATTAAGAATTTTATATTTATTTTATCAGTTTATTTCTGTTTTATTATAAAACAAAGAAATTTTTAATGTTTGTCATAAAACAAGAGAAAAATAAGGAATTGTTTCAGATGACTCCATAGGTACTCCAAGGAGAACCCTGAGTAAATTTAAAATTCAAAGGCCTAATACATGAAAATGTTATCCTTATATTTCGAAGAATATCTCTTAAGGTGAAGCACTCCATTTCACCCATTTGGAATTGAATGTACAAGTTTTGTTTATTTGTTTTCTTATGGCACCATGAGCAAATTTTTTCGATTGACTTTTGTTTCAGGTTTAGCGATTACATAGTCGTTCTTTCAAATAATCTCCTAAATCTCTCTCTTGAATACATATCGGGACTTTGCGCAAGAGTATTAAGCCTGTGAGGACTGTTTTTTTCGTCAAAATATATTGGAGTACTAAGACTTTTGCTGTCCACTGTAATTGGTCATTGCAATCATTCAGTCAATTGCGTATTAATTTTATCGTGAGTGGCTGGACCTACAGTTTAAAGTCAACTGCGAACGTCCGAAATCTGCTGAGAGAAAGTCGCCGAAGAAATACTTTTTCATTTTGTTTGAACAGTGGCCTCACGTCTCGTAAGCCAACGTAGTGGGTTTATTTACTTTTCACAAGACTGTCACAGCTGTTCTATGTTAGGTTATGTTAGAGGACATGTACTTGTCAATTAAGACAAGTACAGTACCCGGAGGTCGAATTGACCCATTGTACAACGTCCTAGTTTCTCAAACCACTTAGGTTGTGTGTGCTAATTTTATACATGAGTGGCGGGATCTACAGTTTAAAGTCGACTCCGAACGACAGATTTTTGAGAAACTTTTTTATGGCAAATTTATTTACTCTCAGAGTTTTTGCCAGAAATCTATTGAGAGGAAGGAAGTCGCCAAAGAAATACTTTTTGTATTTTGTCTTTGATGTCTGGCCTGGGGCTCGAATCCTGGCTTTGCGTCTAATAAGCCAACACACTACCTACTAGACTACGGCGACTTCTAAAAAAATATTTATATGTATGTACTTATAAATGATTCGAGTGACTCGAAAATTTACGGTCTTAGTTGTTGTTGCATTTACAAAAAAAGACACATAAGCAAAAAAGGCAGAGCAGCAAGCAGAGCAAACACACAACCTTTTAGTGAGCATTTTAGTGTTCGTACGCGATTCACACTTGTTTTGTGCTTCGTGTATATGTGGAGTTATGGAGAGTCGGAATCAACAACATCATACGTGTTGTTAAATATGAATATGATGAGTACTTTAAACTTTGAATATGAGTATGAATGCGTATAACCATCAGAAATTATGTGTATGTTTCTACTCATCTTTTTGAATACTCATTGCTGATCTCTGTATTAAATGCACTTTTTCAACTGAAAATTCTTAATAATTAATAATTTTCTACACTTTTGCAATAAGTTTTTAAAACGATATGATCTATCACAAAGCGCTTCATTTTTATCAATTGTAATGAACAAACAATATGACATCAAATATATAAAAAATACACCCTTACTTTACCTTAAAGAAATGAAAACAATGATTTCTTTTGTAAATATAAGATTCAAAACCAATTTGTTTCCATTTTTAGTTGTGAATATAAAAAAACTTTTATAACCCTTTCCTTTCCTCTTTAGCACTGTAGTTGAATTAGAACATTGAAAAAAATGTTATTTTTGTTTTTTTATTTTTATTTTATATTTCTTAAGATTAAAAATTAAACTTAAAAACTATTCATTTATTACATCAATCTTTAATAAAAATTAAAAACATTGTCATGTGATATTTAATATAAAATTATACAAATTGATTACAAATAATACATTTTTTTTTTCAAAGTTATAATCCGTTGTTGTAAAAAGTAGGTCTTCATTGCCGAGTATATTTTAAACGTCTTCATCACTACTCATACTGCCAAAAAGCTCAAACTCAAGTTTACTCATGTCGTTGTTACACTTCTTGTGGTCCTCCTGCCTTTTTAATTCTGCTACGAACTTCTTAGAAGAGGTTTTGTCTGGACGGCGTTCTTCCTCATCGCTACTACAATAACCAAAAAGCTCCAGCATCCGTTCTCTCATTGCTTTGCTGTATTTCTTCTGCTTACTTGATTCAGCTTCTGGCTTCCATGAGGAGCCTTTGTCTGAATTCGTAGAGGATTTCTTTTCCTTTGTTCGGCTCTTCTTAGCTGTTTGCTGTTCATCTTTATTGAGAGAATCACTTTCGGACCTTTTGCTTTCGTTACTCATAGTCGAGTGCGTACGTTTACGTGAGAGTAGTTCGCGGGCAGCTTTTATTTCGATTTCGGCTTTAATTACCTTCTCAAAGTCAATATTCGGCTTACGCTCTTTATGATCTGATTTTGTAACAGATGCAGCTGCTGGCAACAAAGTGCCGTTTATATGTTTTGCAATATTTTTTTCCTCAGGATATATAAACTTGGTTGATAATAGAATTGTTTCCTTCCTCGTTGATCTAGTGAAATGGCCTTTGTCTCTTGTTGTAGGGTTTTAGGTGAGAACATACAATTATTTTCAAAACCGTTTAAGCCGCACGCTTTACCATCATCGCTACGATTTTTACGGCTCTTGCTGACTATTTTAGAAGATGATTTCTTATGTGAAGTGGAACTTCTTGAATTATGACTGCGTTCTGTATCACGGTGTTGTGAAGAACAATCCGCGGAATGCTTGCTTGATTTGTCTTTATTAATTTGGTTATCTTTTGATACAGACTTATCCAGTTTAGGTACTTGACTTTCAAAATTCATTGCATTTTTATTATTTTCTTTATCTGGATGTTGATTCTTGGTGCTTAAAGTACTGGTGGTCAAATGTTCCCTTTGTTCTGCTTTTGTATCCTCCCCAATTCTTACATTTTCATCTTTCTTCTGCTGCATCAACTCAGCTGGTATACCGCTTTCACTCTCTTGAGCTGATAACAAAAGTGGCCATAATTCACATACAAATTTCTGTGATTTGCCACCATTTAGGAATCCAGCAATTCTAATTTGGAATTTCTTTTTACAAAGCATTTTATCCTGTTTTAATTTATTGTATACGAACTCTACTGCAACATTATCTTCTCTTTCCAAAATATCGGCGATTTTCTTGCTTATCCACGGCTTCAAAGTGTCCAATTTTACTTTGGATATGTCGATACGTCCTTGTGGTTTAAGTTTGGAACTCAAAGTTTTAGAAGGTGCTAGTAGTTTATTTCCGGCATTCAACATGTTGATGAGTTGTTGTGGTTTAAGGCTGGCACAAAAAGTGTTAGACGGTACTAGTGGTTGCTTTTTAGTGCTATTTCCCGTACCACTATTTCGCCTTTCAGGGAATGCAGAAAGCGATGCAGATTCATTGTGTTTATCGCGATGCTTAATATCGTTTTCAATGTCGTCTTGTAGTTTAAGGGTGGAACTGAAAGTTTTAGGAGGTACAAATGGTTCCTTTCCACTGTTCACAATGTTGCCTTGCTTTCTGGATCGAGAATGTGAACTAGATTTAAATTGTTCGTTTCTATTTCGATGTTTAGTTTGGATACTTTCATCTTTCTTCGGCTCCATAGGCTTTTTTGGTATGTTTGCAGCACTCTCTTCAGCCGCTAATAAAATTCAGATATGAATTGTTTGACGCGGAGATCATTCAGAAATTCAGTCATATTTCTACGCATCTTTATCGGACTGATAAATTTTTCCAATTTCAATTCATTGTATACGAACTTTTCAATTTGAAAAATGTCGGAGATTTTCTTACTAATTTGTGCCTTCAACACATCCAGTTTTACTTTCGACATGTCTATACACTTGTCGAGCACTTCGCCAGTTTTAATTTGTTTATTTGCTTCCATTTTTAATTTTCCGCTGATGTCGTCTGTTGTCTACCGAAACTATCGTGTAATTGAACTTATCGGGCAAGGTTCACGCCTTTTATAGGCGGAAACCATTTTGAAAATTTGTGTTTTCGCTATACCAGGTACACCTTATTTAGCGTATGGGTTCTCATAGATATTCCACAGAGGGTCAACCAGCTACCTGCTATTTCAACATAGCAAATGAACATATTGGCCCAACCCTTTAATACAAATTTGTATTTATGCTACACAGGTAACAAATAGATTAGCTTGGTTCTCTTGGGTATTCCTCACAGGCTCAACCAGGTACCTGAACTGTCTGTAGCCATCAATTTCAACCAATGGCTGTTGTTTTCCCTTCTTAGTATTAAAAACAAAAAAACATTTTAATTTATTAACTTAAATTTCAATAACAATCCCTAATAGACTGTCGTAAAAATATTTTTAAATCCTTCATTATCGTTATCAGATTAAATATTTCTTTGGTGTCCTTGATTTTTGATTAACTTTTTTCGGTTGATAAATCTCGCTACGAATGGTAAAATCATAAATGCTAAGTAAGCCGAGCAATTTAAAGTCAGACAGCGCTGATTTTTAAGAAATACTCATGCTTAATGTGGAAAGTTTTATCGTCCTCTAACCTACTGATCTGCTGCAGATATGAAAATGTATGAAAGCAGTAATAAGTGGATGGAGAAAATGTTTCATGAGATCTCCCTAAAGGAAGAAAACGAATAAAACAAATCTAATTTATGGCCACCTTAAACTGATGAAAAATGCATTCGATTTTCTTTATACGGTTTTGTAGCACTTGAAGCAATTATTTTTAAAATATCCAGTGTTTGTTCTTTGTTGATATTTTTATTAGTAACAGCATCTGTGGAGCGTTCATTAGGAACATAGTTCTCGATGCTCATTTCGCTACGTTTAAAGCAAAAGCTGACCTCCGGGAACGTATGGCATTTACCCGATGGCAACGGACAGGCGACAGACGGTATCAATTCTCACATCGAGTGGAATTTGGGTTGAAAGAGGTGAGGTTAGTTTTCATTTCCAAGCCGCTGAAAGTGAGCCACATAACAACAAAAGACTACAGACCGATAAGATTCTTCTCGTTTTTAACTGAAAACTTTAGAGGAACTCATTCATATATACGGAGTAAACTCTGAGTCAATAACTTCAATAGTGCACGATGATAAATGACTAACATAGAATCAATAATATGCTGCAGAAAGCTTGTGAGACAGCGAAATGACTAAGAAATGATGATTCCTCTTGTAATTCAGCAGTCGGCAATTCATTATTATTGTTGATCATTGGGCCTCTGCAATGTCTTCTCGAAACTTATTTCATCATCACAAAATCTGCATATTGGGCTCAACGATCACCATTCTGAACATGTGTGCTAAGAGTCTAAGGCAGATACTCTTGAATGGTCTGAGGGTTCATTTTGTAATTTTCCAACAATTTGGCTTGAGAAGAGTCTTTGCCATTTTTTACTCATCCTCTTTCGTGCTATTATTCCAAACTCTGGCAGAACTTACTCTAACATTCATATCTTTTCCATCCATAATTATTCTTTTAAGTGTGATCAAATTTCTCTAAGGCATCCTAAAACCAATATGCACCCTGTTATATTAACTCTGATCTTTTAAATTTTTGAGATTAACAAAATATCACTCCCATATATACACATCGTCATCAATCGGTTGAATATACTTCATGGCAATGCTATCATTACTGTTGTTATCTGCCGGATGTGGTTGTAGTTCCTATTGTTTGGCTTGTTCTTTCTGTTGCTGTTGCATCTTCTTTATCTGCATAGATCGACAAAATCTCATGGGTGCAATATGTCGTCTCAAATTCTTTTTAAAAATAGTTTCTCGACTAAGTATCTGCAAATCACCCGGACTACATTTGTGTGCATTTTTCATTGTATTCGTGATGAGTTTTTCCGTTGGATACAGTTTTATACAGGCTTTGCACATAACTCCTGCATTTGCCTTGTTTAACGTTTCACGGTGTACAAAAAGAACGTAAGGTACACTAAGTTTTGATGGCTGGACCTTATGCCCTTTACAGGGCTGCTTTTAATATTTCTGGATGGTACGGGTGCCATTATGAACTTTTTAAAAATTTCAAGAAAATAAATTTGAAATCGCAAAAAAAGTTGTCACAATGATGAACTGCTACTGCTGTACATTGGTAATATTTTTTTAAGGCTGTTGTTTTCAATGCTAAGTCTAGAACGTTTTCTAAATTAATTTTCCAATTTGGTATTTATCAATCTGCTGAACACCGTTTTAGAAACTTTTATGTAGGAAGGTTTCATAACAAAGTAGGAGAATTACTTTAGTATGAGATTTACTTTACAGGGTTAATTTATATGGGAAAAATTTAAGAAAGCCGTATGTCACAACTGTACCTCAATCTATAGTTGGTTTGTTTGTTTGGCAAAATCCAATATTACGCAAAGGTAGCAAAAAAATATGGAAATTTTTCGATAAAAATAAATCCGTTGGAAAAACAGTGTTCCGTAAAGTAATTAGAAATCAATAACAAGCTGAGTCAAATTATTTTTTACGTAGGTTAGGTTAGGTTAGGTTAGAGTACGTGTACTTGTCAATTAAGACAAGTACAGTACCCGGAGGTCGAATTGACCCATTGTACAACCTCCTAGTTTCTCACACCACTTATGTTGTGTGTGTTAATTTTATACATGAGTGGTGGGACCTACAGTTTAAAGTCGATTCCGAAAGACAGATTTTTGAGTAACTTTTCATGGCAATTTTTGACAGAAATCTGCTGAGAGGAAGTCGCTGAAAAAATACTTTTTGTATTTTGTCTTTGATGTCTGGCCTGGGGCTCGAACCTTGGCTTTACGTCTAAGAAGCCAACACACTACCTACTAGACTACGGCGACTTCTGAACTGTTCTCATTCTAACATCAATTCTAAAGGGACACTACACTATTGACAGTTTCGCCGACAATTTCGATCTCTTCCACCAAGCTTACTCTAGAAGCTGCAGCGATATGGGGGAAACGTAATCGGTACAACACTTTTTATGCAATGCACTTCAGAACAGACGTTATCGGTTTTTTGGATGACAGAATGTGTAAAAACCTGGGCATGGTGGCAAATGTGCCACTAAGAGAACTGTCAAGTTTCATACGAAACTCGGTGTGGTTCGAATTCCACATTAAAGGATCAGGACAAAGGGAGTTACGTCATACTTGGTAACACAATGGACCACTGCAAGCTACCCTAATTTAACCTGGACTTAACATATCGTACATCTGTAGCAGACTACATGTACGCAAGTAAAAAGTACAAACCAGCCGTTCTATTTTAAATAAAATGGAAAGAAAATGAATAAAAATGAAAAACTCTTTCAAATCGAAATTTAGAGAACTCTTTTCAATAAATTTAACAATAATTCGTATCAAAATAATAGTTAAATATTTTAAAATTGTTTGCTTAATTGAAAGCGAATTGTTACAAAATGAAAAGCGATTAAGTCGACAAACTTCGCGGACTATTTTTAATCGATCTAAATAGGGTGATCATGACGAATAAGACTTTACATAATTCTTAAAGTAGTCTGTTATTGATTTCCCGCACGTTGTAATTACTTTCTTAATATGTTGAAAATTGTTTAAAATAAATAAAGAAATGACTTATTTAATGGAGTACATACAGTGAGGGGCACAAATGAGAACATGTTTGTACTTTTTACGCTTTTTATTGAATAAAACTGAAAGTAATAAAGAAAACTTAAAAAGTTTTTTGTCATTTATTTAGCATATAGTGATTAACAGAATAATATAAAATTTAAAAAAGAAATCAAGTCCTAAGAAAAAAGCAAACAAAGCAAAATCAACTCGCATGTACTCAATTTTGCACGTCTCCATTTTATGATATGTTTGCAAAAACGAAATCAAAAACTATCGTAAGTTTTTCATGTTTTAATATTAATTACTTAAGTTAGTCGTCATCAGAGTCCAAAAACGGTCTTTTGGAATGGTGTAAAATTGAGTACATCCGAGTCATTTTCCTCTTGATTGTTTTTTTTTTTTCTTATGATTCGTTCATTTTATATTATTTTGTTAAGTACTAAATACTAAATTAAAATCGAAAAAAAATGTTGAATTACTTTATCACTTTTATTTTTATGCAATTAACATTGCTCAGAGTACAAACATATACTCATTTGTGCATCGCACTGTATGCATATAATGTAAGTACTTACACCATACAACAAAGTAATCTAATATTTAAGGGCAAGTAAACAATGATTTCTTATGTGAATGCTAGACTCAGTGTCGTCCATTGAAACAAACAATTATTAATTCTGAATGGAAGAATATTTCAAATAAAACTTCCCTTAACCCATTAATTATTGAAGCATTGAATAGATTTTTAATTTTCATTTTCATTTTATTTTAATTATAATTTCTATGATGATTTGCTTAATATTACATTTTAAAATTGATTACAAATAAAGAATTCAAGAATTAAATTAAAAAAGAAAATAATTTTAATATTAAATTTATTATAATTTAAACTTACAAAATCATTCAGTTATTTAAATAAATTTTTAATAAAAATTAAAAATATTGTCATGTGATATTTAATACAAAACTTATACAAATTATGACTACAAGTAATAAATATCTTTTTCTAAAATTAAACTCCTCGTTAACGTCGTCCCTTACCATTACTCTTGTTTTAGCAAATTTATCTCCTTTGCAGCGAAAATTCTAGACGTCTTCTTCATCGCTACTGATAGAAAGATCAGCGTCAAGGGTACTCATTGCTATGTTGTGGTTATTCTTTACAGCTTCTGAATTTTTCGCAGAATGTTGTCCTGGACTGCATTCTTCTTCATCGCTACTGATACTGCCAAAAAGCTCAAACTCAAGTTTATTAATTTCATTGTTAGATTTCTTGTGGTTCGCCTGTTGTGTTGGTTTAGCTTCTGGCTTCATTGATGAGGCTTTATCCGAACTCACTTTCGATGAGGCTTTCTTTGCATTTGTCTGTTTCCTCTTCGCTGGCTGCTGTTCATCCTTATTGGAGGAATTATTTTTCAACTTTTTGCTTTCACAAATCATAGTCGAGTGTGTACGTTTACGCGATTGTAATTCGCCAGCAGCTTTTATCTCGTCTTCTACCTTCTCAATATTGTGTCTTTGCTGCTTATGATCTGGGTTTGTAACAGATGCTGCTGCTGGCAACAAAGCGGCGTTTGTTTGTTTTTCAATATTTTTTTCATCAGGATATATAAACTTGTCTGATAATAGAATTGTTTCCTTATCGGGTGCTTCATTCCAAAGTTTCAAAAATTCGTCCATTTCTGCACAATGTGAAGGACGATGTTGATCCTGAGTACTTGCATTTGCATTTTTCTGTTGGGGGGAATACATACAAATGTTTGCGAAACCATTTAAGCCGCATGTATCATCATTGTTCTGAGTTTTGCTTTTGATAGCACCAATAGCACTTAATTTTTCAGAAGGATGTGAAGAATAATCCGCGGAACGCTTGGTGGATTTGTTTTTATTAATTTGATTATCTTTTGATCCAGACTTGCCCTGTTTAGGTATTTGATTTTTAATATTCATTGAATTTTTATTATTCTCCTTATCTGGCTGTAAATTCTTGGTGCTTAAAGTACTGGTAGTTAAGTGTTGCTTTTGTTCTGCATTCGTATGTTTTGTATCCCCTCCAATTCTTATATTTTCATCTTTCTTCTGCTGCATCAACTCAGCTGGTATACCGCTTACACTCTCTTGGGCTGATAACAAAAGTGGCCATAATTCATATACAAATTTCTGTGCTTTGCCACCATTTAGAAATCCAGCAATTCTAATTTGGAATTTCTGTTTACAAAGCATTTGATCCTGTTTTAATTTATTGCAAATGAACTCTACGGCAACATTATCTTCTCTTTCCAAAATATCGGCGATTTTCTTGCTTATCCATGGCTTTAATACGTCCAATTTTACTTTGGATATGTTGATACGTCCCTGTGGTTTAAGTTTGGAACTCAAAGTTTTAGGAGGTACTTGTGGTAGTTTTCCACCATTCAACATGTTGATGCGTTGTTTTGGTTTAAGGCTGGAACCAAAACTATTGGATGGTACTAGTGGTTTAAGTTTGGAACTCAAAGTTTTAGGAGGTATTTGTGGTTGCTTTCTGTCATTCAACACGTTGAGGGGTTGTTGTGGTTTAAGGTTGGAACGAAAAGTGTTGGCTAGTACTAGTGGTTGCTTTTGTTCTGCTTGTGTGCCACTTTCCGTACCACGGTTTCGGCTGCTGGTGGACCTTATACCCTGTGGTATAAGGGTGGAACTGAGCGTAGTGTGCGGTACTGGTGGTTCCTTTCTGCCATCCGACATGCTGTCTTGTTGTCTGCATCGAGATTGAGATCGTTCCGCGTCTTTTCGAAGTTTAAACGAGAATACTTTCTTCAGAATTTCATTTTTTGTCGGTTCAATATGTACTTCCTTTAGATTTTCATTTTTCTTCGGTTCCACCGTATGATTTGGTATAATAGCAGCAGCACTCTCTTCAGCCGCTAATAAAATCGGCCATAATTCACATATGAATTGTTTTACAAGAGGACCATTTATAAATTCAGTTATGTGAATATGCATCCTCATCGGACAGATAAATTGTTCCAATTTCAATTCATTGTATATAAAATCTTCTATTTTAAAAATTGAGTAGATTTTCGTATTTATTTTTGCCTTTAAAGCATCCAACTTCACTTTCGACATGTCTATGTAATTGTCGAGCAGTTCGTCAAATTTCACATGTTTTGTTGCTTCCATTTTTGTATTGATTTTCCGCTGATGTTGTTGATGTACGTTGTCTATCGTGACTAAATTGTGATTGAACTTATTAGCCAAGCTTCACGCCTTTTATAGGCGGAAACCATTTTGAAAATTTTTGTTTGCATTACAACAGGTACCGTGTTTAGCTTATTCAGCGTAAGTTGGTAATAAATAGGTTCGATTTGTTCTTACAGATATTCCACAGAGGGTCAACCAGCTACCTTCTCTTTCCACAGAACAATTGAACTCAATATGTTTGCTAGAAACAGGTACCGTTATAAAGTGTTCTTGTATTCATTTCTCACTAGGTCTACCAGCTACCTGTACTTTCTGGAGCCCTTAATTTCAACCAATGGCCGTTGTTTTCCTTTCTCAGTATTCACAAAACATTTAAATATGTATACATGTGTTCCAATAACAATCCCTAATGGACTGTCGTAAAAAAATATTTTCTACCCTTTATTAGGCTTTACATATCAAATATTCCTTTGGCGTCAGGTTTTGTTTGCAATTTGGTTTCTTAGCGTTAACTTTTTCTGGTTAAAAACACGTTACGTATTTTAAAGTCATAAATCCTTAGTCATTTTTATGTGGAAACCTTCACAAGCCGAGAAATTTAATGTCAGACGGTGCCAAGAGTAATATTCTAATAAATAAAAATTATTTTTTTTTATTGAGAGTTGAGTTTCACTCTTTTTCTGTTATATCGCGTGTTTATGATTAAGCTTAATGACAAGATATTTCTCAGAACTATATACGCCATGTTCCAATACACAAATGCAAAAAAGAATGAAGAAAGCTTGCTATCGGCACTTTACAACTACTTCTTGTGAATGACAACTAACTGCGTGGTTTCTGCAGCATTATTCATGCATTTCTGAAAAAGCGAAATTTTTAAAGTAAATTTAAATTTTCCATGATTTATGTATGTGGGCGTGCAGTTTTTGCGCTGGCCAACTATTTATTCTTCCCGGGTTTGGTAGAATTTGGACAGTAAAGGAACTGCTTTCGCCCGTGCGTGCTTAAATGAGCTTTTTTTTTATCAAAGCTACCACTCTAACCTAATATGTGGGCAAATCAATTCAACTTTTTATGTAAATTATAACCTACTGGCTGCTCTGTTCAAGTTCTACCGGATAAAATCTGAAACTTAATCACATCGATCTGTTCATAAAAAATATTTTTTCTTTCTCTCAAGAAGAGGGCAGTCAAACTACATATAAAAAATGGGGTGAATCCAGCTTAAAAGAAAGAAAAATAATAATAAAAAATCTAGTTTATGACCAACTTACACTAATAAAATGTCATTAGCTCCCATCGTGTGTAAATATTGGCGTACCTAACTTTATGACAATATAAAAATTTCTGTGGATCTAAGGATTTTTCTTCCTTTTCACAGAAATATATAATAAAACCTTGAACATAAGACTGGTTTTCATTTAGGAAAAGTCAGCTTTTCTTATTATTTTAAAATAAGACCGATGATGCATACTTAGAGATTCCTAAAATGAAATTTAAAACACCATGTAATGAGGACATGTCTGGTTTTGTTCGTTAGCTCCACAATTAATATCAGCGTAATACCTTAATGGAATCATCTGCGAATATATGTATGTAAGCTCAACTGGCACACATTAAAACAGAGCCTTCTTATACCCAATTCATGCACAATATGCGGCCACCATATCCCTTTGATATTTTTAAAGCCTCTGGTATCTCAAACAACTACACTTCAGTTTCGCTGTTCTATAGCTACTTCAAAGGATTGTACTCGTGAGGTAAATAAACTACCTTCTCACTCTAAATCGCATATATTTTTCAATAAAACTCGTAACATACATACGTTTGTGTTTGATTGGCTAGTAGATCGCAGAATACTATACAGACGGAATATATTTATTAACCGCCCTATCCGTGTGTATAACCTTCTTCCTGCATAAGTCTTTTCTATAGATTTCAATACAAAAACACTATTCCCTGTTTCCTGTTGTAGTCGCCGTAGTCGAGTAGATAGTGTGTTCGCCACAGTTAAATCCCAGGTTAGACATCTCCTACAAAATAAAATGTGAGAGACAAATTTTTTCGCGCTTCATCTCAGCAAGTTTCTGACAAAAACTCTGAGAGCAAATAAATTGCCATGAAAAGTTTAAAAAAAATCTATCGTTCGAAGTCGATTTTAAACTGTAGGCGCCGCCACTCTGTATTAATTTAACACACGCAACATAAGTGACGTAAGAAAATAGGCCGTAATCCCGGCTGAAGGGTTGTAATTTATGTATGTAATGGCTTGGGTTTTTCAACAAACACTTGAGCAAAATATTGAATACAAACAGTGCAATTACCATGTTGACAAGTTTAACTTACGAATAGAAAAGGTGTATATAGGTATTCCCTCTTTCCTCTCTTCTATAACCTAGTTTCTTAACATTATTTTGTTTCATTCTGACGATAAAATTCAGAAAATCAATGATAAACTACAAATGTATTACCATATGGTCGAAGGATATGCTATTGACTGGAAAATGAGAATAAATTTCGAAAAATACGAAACAATTCTTTTTCGTCCTCCTGTGGCCAAGTGCAGTTATAACATTAGAAACAATTGGAGAAATTTTGGAATAAAATCTTACTCTAATATACCTATTCCAGGCAAACAATCTGTAAAAAAATACTTGGATGTTAACCATGACAAATTTCTATATTTCAATAATCATATTGATATACAAATAGATAAGGCTAAAAAGGATTTTTTTCGTGTACAAAAGACTGTTTTTTTCTAAACATAATAATCCTACGGTTAAACTCATCTTATATAAATCATTGATTAGACCCATTCTCACGTATGGTTGTCCAATTTGGTATAATGTCTCACCGTCATATATGGAGAAAATGGGAGTATTTGAAGTCGCCGTGGTCTAGTAGGTAGTGTGTTGGCTTATTAGACGAAAAGCCAGGGTTCGAGCCCCAGGCCAGACATCAAAACAAAATACAAAAAGTATTTCTTCGGCGACTTCATCTCAGCAGATTTCTAGCAAAAACTCTGAGAGTAAATAAAATTGCCATGAAAAGTTTCTCAAAAATCTGTCGTTCGGAGTCGACTTTAAACTGTAGGTCACACCACTCATGTATAAAATTAACACACACAACATAAGTGGTGTGAGAAACTAGGTCGTAATCCTGACTGAAGGGTTGTAATGACCAATTATGTATGTTATGTATGAGAGTATTTGAGAGAAAATGCCTTAGGGCTTGTACTTCTTTGTTTAGGTCACAAGATAGTGGCTTTACGAAGTATGTGTCGAATGGAAGATTATATTCCAAGGCAAAAGTTGACAGAACTGATAACCTTATCATTCATTTAATCAGAGATCATATTGTGAAGACCATGGAATGCACTGAAAATAATCTGATTATGGCCTCAAATTATTTGGGGGGAAGAGTACATATATAGAACTATTCAAAATGGACATATTCCTCCAGAGGCCTTTTTATACCTGGATAAATATGGATATATCCAGAATGAAAGGGGCCTTCCAATATTTTACCATATTAACCGCCGGCCATTGACATGCAAACAAATTACAGCGGGTAATAAGAGATTTATGATGATAGCATGTATCTTAAGAATACAAATATGTTTCCAAACATAAATTTTAAAAAATATTGGTGGCTTGAAATGTAAGGTGCCTACATTGCATACTGCTTTTACCTAGTGACTTTGTTTTTTATCCTTGTAATAAATAGATAATGTTTTATTTTCTATTTTTTCATTGCAAAGTAATTTGTTTTCTATCGAACTATTATTAGATAACAGAACTAAAATAAGTATTATTAAAATGTATTAAAATTAAATCTAATACGTATATCCTTGAGCGCCCAATGGGGGACAGTGCGAGTTAGTTATTGTATTTTTCCTCTATTTGTTTATTTGTAGTTTAATTATAAGTATTTTCTTTTTGGTAAATAAACGCATAAAAAATACCTAGTTTCTTAATTGCAGCATAATTCACTCACTACATTATTAGGGACAATCAATTTCATACATGCGTTGTGGGACCTACAGTTTAAAGTCGACTCCGAACGACAGATTTTTGATTCGCCGAAGAAATACTTTTTGTATTTTGTCTTTCATATCTGACCTGGGGCTTGAACCCTGGCTTTTCGTCTAATAAGCCAACACACTACCTACTATACTACGGCGACAATGACAACAATGATTTCTTCTGTAAATATAAGATTCAAAACCAATTTGTTTGAATTTTTAGTTGGGAATACAAAAAAAAAACTTTTATAATCATTTCCTTTCCTCTTTAGCACTGTAGTTGAATTAGAACATTGAATAAATTTTTTTTTGTATTTTTTATTTTTATTTTATATTTCTTAAGATTAAAAATTAAACTTAAAAACTATTCATTTATTATATCAATTTTTAATAAAAATTAAAAACATTGTCATGTGATATTTTATATAAAACTTATACGAATTCATTACAAATAATACATTTTTTTTCATAAATTATAATCTGCATTAGCATCGTCCCATACCATAGCTTCTGTCTTCATTGCCGAGTATATTTTAAACGTCTTCATCACTACTCATACTGCCAAAAAGCTCAAACTCAAGTTTTCTCATGTCGTTGTTACACTTCTTGTGGTCCTCATTTCTTTTCAATTCCGCTACCGGCTTCTTAGAAGAGGTTTTGTCTGGACGGTGTTCTTCTTCGTCGCTACTACAACTACCAAAAAGCTCCAGCATCCGTTCTCTCATTGCTTTGCTGTATTTCTCATGTTTACTGAATTCAGCTTGTGGCTTCCTTGAGGAGCCTTTGTCTGAATTCGTAGAGGATTTCTTTACCTTTGTTCGGCTCTTCTTAGCTGGTTGCTGTTCATCTTTATTGGAAGAATCACTTTCGGACCTTTTGCTTTCGTTACTCATAGTCGAATGCGTACGTTTACGTGAGCGTAGTTCGCGGGCAGCTTTTATTTCGACTTCGGCTTTAATTACCTTCTCAAAGTCAATATTCGGCTTATGCTCTTTATGATCTGATTTTCTAACAGATGATGGCGGTGGCGACAAAGTCGGGTGCTTCGTTCCAAAGATTCAAAAACTCATGGGTTTGTTGGAAATGTTCCGACAAAAATTCTCCAATTGGTGTAGAAGGACGTTGATCTAGTGAGATGGCTTTTGTCTCTTGTTGTAGGGTTTTAGGTGAGAACATACAATTATTTTCAAAACCGTTTAAGCCGCAGGCTTTACCATCATCGCTACCATTTTCACGGCTCTTACTGACTATTTTAGAAGATGATTTCTTATGCGAAGTGGAACTTCTTGAATTATGACTGCGTTCTGTATCACGGTGTTGTGAAGAACAATCCGCGGAATGCTTGCTTGATTTGTCTTTATTAATTTGGTTATCTTTTGATCCAGACTTATCCAGTTTAGGTACTTGACTTTCAAAATTCATTGCATTTTTATTATTTTCCTTATCCGGGTGTTTATTCTTGGTGCTTAAAGTGCTGGTGGTTAAACGTTGCTTCTGATCTACTTTTGTGCTCATTCCAACACATTAGTGGACCGAGAAAGCACTGCAGATTCGTCATGCTTAATATCCTTTTCAATTACCTTTACATTCTCATCTTTCTTCTGCTGCATAAAATCAGCTGGTATGCCCCTTTCACTCTCTTGGGCTGACAACAAAAGTGGCCATAATTCACATACAAATTTCTGTGCTTTGCCACTATTTAGGAATCCAGCAATTCTAATTTGGAATTTCTGTTTACAAAGCATTTTATCCTGTTTTAATTTATTGTATACGAACTCTACTGCAACATTATCTTCTCTTTCCAAAATATCGGCGATTTTCTTGCTTCAAAGTGTCCAGTTTTACTTTGGATATGTCGATAAGTCCTTGTGGTTTAAGTTTGGAACTCAAAGTTTTAGAAGGTGCTAGTGATTGTCTTCCACCACTCAACATGTTGATGCGTTGTTGTGGTTTAAGGCTGGCACAAAAATTGTTAGACGGTACTAGTGGTTGCTTTTTAGTGCTATTTCCCGTACCACTATTTCGCCTTTCAGGGAATGCAGAAAGCGATGCAGATTCATTGTGTTTTTCGCGATGCTTAATATCGTTTTCAATGTCGTCTTGTAGTTTAAGGGTGGAACTGAAAGTTTTAGGAGGTACAAATGGTTCCTTTCCACTGTTCACAATGTTGCCTTGCTTTCTGGATCGAGAATGTGAACTAGATTTAGATTGTTCGTTTCTATTTCGATGTTTAGTTCGGATACTTTCATCTTTCTTCGGCTCCATAGGCTTTTTTGGTATGTTTGCAGCACTCTCTTCAGCCGCTAATAAAATCGCCCATAATTCAGATATGAATTGTTTGACGCGGAGATCATTCAGAAATTCAGTCATATTTCTACGCATCTTTATCGGACTGATAAATTTTTCCAATTTCAGTTCATTGTATACGAACTTTTCAATTTGAAAAATGTCGGAGATTTTCTTACTAATTTGTGCCTTCAACACATCCAGTTTTACTTTCGACATGTCTATACACTTGTCGAGCACTTCGCCAGTTTTAATTTGTTTATTTGCTTCCATTTTTAATTTTCCGCTGATGTTGTCTGCTGTCTACCGAAACTATCGTGTAATTGAACTTATCGGGCAAAGTCCACGCCTTTTATAGGCGGAAACCATTTTGGAAATTTGTGTTTTCGCTAGACCAGTTACCTTGTTTAAAGTATGGGTTCTCATAGATATTCTACAGAGGGTCAACCAGCTACCTGCTATTTCAACATAGCAATTGAACATATTGGCCCAATCCTTCAATGCAAATTTGTATTTATACTACACAGGTAACAAATAGATGAGCTTGGTTATTTTGGGTATTCCTCACTGGCTACCTCAACCAGCTACATGTACTGTCTGCAGCCATTAATTTCAACCAATGGCTGTTGTTTTCCCTTGTTAGTATTAAAAAAAAACATTTAACTTGAATTTCAATAACAGTCCCTCATGGACTGTCGTAAAAAAAATATTTTTAAATCCTTCAATATCGTTATCAGATCAAATTTTTGTTTGGTGTCCTTGATTTTTGGAAATTTGATGTCTTAACGTTAACTTTTGCGGTTGAAAAATCTCGTTACGAATACCATAAATTCTACATAAACCGAATAATTTAAAATCAGACAGCTCCAATACTTAAGATAAGAAGGAACACTTAATAGGGAAAGTTTTATCGTTCAATAATCTACTGAGCTGCGGCGGAGATGAAACTGGGGAAAATGTCTCATGAGAGCACCCTAAAGGAAGAAAAAGAACAAAACAAATCTAGTTTATGGCCACCGATTTGCTTTATACGGTTTCTGTAGCACTTGAAGCAATAATTTTAAAATATTCAGTTTTTGTTTGAATAAAATGTTGCACATTTGAGAGGCCTATTGACGTAATTAAATTTGTAGGATGTTATTGAACAGTATGTGGACATTTGATCAGGTTCTTCTAATTATACACACTCACTCTAGTCATACAAAAACCGAAAACTTAACAATTGTGCTGAAAAGTTTGTAGGTTAACATCATAGAAAGATATGATCCAATAACGTTATGAAAAAGTTGCTGTTGATAGTATTTTTCTATTTCACGATAGTTATTATACCATACGTATCCCAAATACTAATACCAGAAGTTTGCTAGTAGTTGCTGTTGATGGTTTTTTTCATTGCAAGACATTTGATCAAGTCGTATCCCATATACCAATATCATGGCTTTGCCAGCTAACCGTTGCACATTTGTATGCTTTGATGTCCAATTAGATATCGATCGAATTGAGTCTGATATGACATGATAAAGTCATGTTCCGTTCCTCGTCTAATATTAGCATAAAAATCGGGGATTTTGTAAAATGAAATAACTTCAAACACTACGTATAATCATCAATGCGTCCTTGTGTTGGTCGATTGTGAGCACCGCCATCACCAACTTTAAAAAGAGGCACCTATCCTCTCCCTCTAGTAGCCTATTTTTCCAATTACAACACAATAGACTGTATGGGTTGGGCTCAAAATACAAAAAGTAATTGTTTCTTAGAAAACTATTTTGTGAAGTTCATTGATGTTATCATTGAAAACAACTTCTGTGGGGAGTTTAAATTTAGCAAACTACTACACAACTGCGTATTTTCCTGGTGCAATGTGAGAATAATGTTTATCAAGCTGAGGCTCGGCTTCAACAGGAATTTTTGTGGACATAATACCGCATCGCACTTTATCGGAGGAGATGGCGTTTTTGAAAAATTAGCAGCTGAATCGCTATCTCTTTGCTGAATTGAAGTTCTGAGTAAGTTAAATTGCCTACACATGGATGATGAGGGTCTTTTGTCGAAATTCTGTTTATTTTGTTTTAAGAAATTTGGAATTGAATCTGACACTCTTACAGATTCAAATACATACATAATTGGACATGACAACCCTTCAGTCAGGATTGCGGCCTAGCTTCTCACACCACTCATGTTTTGTGTGTTAATTTTATACACAAGTGGCAGGACCTGCAGTTTAAAGTCGTCTCCGCACGGCCATAAATCCGCTGAGAGGAAGTTGCCGAGGAGTTGGCCAGGGGTTTGAACCGTGACCTTACTTCTAATAAGCCAACATACCACCTACTAGACGGTGACTTCGACAGAAATTCATATATGGAATGTGGCAAGAACACGGTAAAACTATCCAATAAAATACATACGTACTCTTATCGTTATAAAAATAAAAAAATCAATAAAAACTGAAAATTGTTCTAAACTTCACAGCATTAAAGCAAAGCGTTCCGTGACTAATCAATTCATCATTAGAGGAGTTGAGGATGATATCGGCAAATCGGCTGGCATCTCATGCTCCATAACTGTCAATAAGTTTGTAACAGAAGAACTATTACAGAATAATTTCATTTCAAGAGAATAGATTTAGACGAGGCTTGACTTCAACAAAGCATTGTATCGTTTGCTAATTAAGACATCATAGATGATATAAAGACCTAATTACTTACTTAATTAATTGGAAGCTGAGAGCAAGTCGCCGAAGAAATATTTCTTCGAAGTCGCTGTAGTCTAGTAGGTAGTATGTTGGCTTATTAGACGTAAAGCCAAGGTTCGAGTCCCAGGCCAGACATCAAAGACAAAATACAACAAATATTTCTTCGGCGACTTCCTCTCAGCAGATTGCTGGCAAAAACTCTGAGAGTAAAATAAAATTGCCATGAAAAAGTTTCTCAAAAATCTGTCGTTCGGAATCGACTTTAAACTGTAGGAGCCACCACTCATGTATAAACAACATAAGTGGTGTGAGAAGTTAGGTCGTAATCCATACTAAAGGGTTTTAATGACCTATTATGTATGTGAGTGAGCTTATAATTGGAGAATGTCAAGTAAATTTGTAGGCACTTCGTAGAAAAAATCTTTTAAAGTCCATAGATTCTCAGGAGAAGGCTGTAAACGAATTACGCTGATTTTAATTGTGGAGCTAACGAACAAACCCATACACGTCCTCAGTAATTGCTGTTTTAAATTTTATTTTAGGGATCTTCAAGTACGCATCATGAAGCCATGAAATGTTTGCATTTAAAATCTGCTCCTCGGACCTGCCTTAGACACCTTGATCTAAACCGGACATTTGGAAGAAAACAGACGTGACCATTTACAAAAAAATAAAAATGAAATGAAAAATAACTCGACATTTTTAAAAGAAATAAAAACCAATCCCATGTTCAAGGTTTGATTACATTTTGCTGTTAAAAGAAAGAAAAGTCCTTGTATTCACAGAAATTTGTAGATTTTCATAAAGATTGGTACGTCAATATTCACGGCTTAAAATATATATTTTGATACGATGAGAGTTAATAACATTTCATCAGTCTATGGTGGTCATAAACTAGTTTTTTTTAATCTTTAAAGTCGGATTTACAGTGTTACAGGATAACAGTTTTTTATATGTAGTTTGACAGCCCTCTTCTTGAGAGAAAGAAAAAATATTTTTTATGAACAACTCTCAGGTCGTGATTGGTTTAATTTAATATTTTATCCGGAAAAACTTGAACAGAGCAGCCAGTAGGTTATAATTTACATACAAAGTTGATCTGATATGCCCACGTATTAGATTAGGTAAGTTTAGGTTAGAGTGGTAGCTTTGATACCAAAATCTCATTTGAGCACGTACAAGTGAGCGCAGTCCCTTAACTGACTAAGTTCTACCAAACCAGGGAAGAAAAAGTAGTTGGTCAGCACAACAGCTGCACGCCCACATACATAAATCATTTCCTTTAAAAATGTCGTTTTTTTCAGAAATGCATGAATCATGCTGCAGAAAACACGCAGTTAGCTGTCATTCAGAAAAAGTTAAGTGTTTATAGCAAGCCTTCTTCATTTTTTTTTTCATTTGTATATTGGAACATGTCGAGAGGAATATCTTGTCATTAAGCTTATACGCGATATAACAGAAAAATATAGAAAATTAAAATCTCGATCAAAAAAAATAAATTTTATTCCAATAACATGCTTCGTTTCCATGTCATTAATTAGGTTTCTCCCGTCATGGGGCAATAGAACTTTGCCCATTGAATGATACTCTTGGCGCTGTCTGACATTAAATTTTTCGGCTTGTGATGGTTTGCACATAGAACTGACTAAGGATTTATGACTTTAGCATACGTAACGAGTTGTTATTAAACCAGAAAAGTCTAAAAGGCTAAGAAACCAAATTGCAAGCAAACCCGGAAGCCAAAGGAATTTTTGATCTGTAAAGCCTAATGAAGGGTATAAAATATTTTTTACAAGAGTCAATTAGGGATTGTTACTGAAACACATGTTTACATATTTAAATGTTTCCTGAATACTAAGAAAGAAAAACAACGGCCATATTGGTTGAAATTAAGGGCTGCAGAAAGTTCAGGTAGCTGGTAGACCTAGTGAGAAATGAATACAAGAACACTTTATAACGGTACCTGATTCTAGCAAAAATACAAATGTACATGAAAGGGTGGAACTGGCCGTATGATGAAAAGAGCAGGTAGCTGGTTGACCATCTGTGGAATATCTGTAAGAACCTATCGAACCTATTTGCTACCTATTTACGCTGAATAAGCTAAACACGGTACCTGTTCTAAGGCAAACAAAAATTTCCAAAATGGTTTCCACCTATAAAAGGCGTGAAGCTTGCCTAATAAGTTCAATCACAATTTAGTCACGATAGACAACAGACAACATCAGCGGAAACTCAATACAAAAATGGAAGCAACAAAACAAGTAAAATCTAGCGAAGTGCTCGGCAAGTGTATAGACATGTCGAAAGTAAAACTGGATGTGTTAAAGGCACAAATTAATATGAAAATCTCCAATGTTTTTCAAATTGAAATTGGAAAAAGTTATCAGTCCGATGAAGATGCGTAGAAATATGACTGAATTTCTGAATGATCTCCGCGTCAAACAATTCATATCTGAATTATGGCCGATTTTATTAGAGGCTGAAGAGAGTGCTGCAAGCATACCAAATAAGCCTATGGATCAGAAGAAAGATGAAAGTATCCAAACTAAACATGGAAATGGAAACGAACAATCCAAATCTAGATCACATTCTCGATCCACAAAGCAAGGCAACATGGTGAACAGTGGAAAGGAACCATTTGTACCTCATAAAACTTTCAGTTCCATCCTTAAACTACAAAACGATATTAAGCATCGCGAAAAACACAATGAATCTGCATTGCTTTCTGCATTCCCTGAAAGGCGAAATAGTGGTACGGGAAATAGCACTAAAAAGCAACCACTAGTACCGTCTAACAATTTTTGTGCCAGCCTTAAACCACAACAACGCATCAACATGTTGAGTGGTGGAAGACAATCACTAGCACCTTCTAAAACTTTGAGTTCCAAACTTAAACCACAAGGACGTATCGACATATCCAAAGTAAAATTGGACACTTTGAAGCCGTGGATAAGCAAGAAAATCGCCGATATTTTGGAAAGAGAAGATAATGTTGCAGTAGAGTTCGTATACAATAAATTAAAACAGGATAAAATGCTTTGTAAACAGAAATTCCAAATTAGAATTGCTGGATTCCTAAATGGTGGCAAAGCACAGAAATTTGTATGTGAATTATGGCCACTTTTGTTATCAGCTCAAGAGAGTGAAAGCGGTATACCAGCTGAGTTGATGCAGCAGAAGAAAGATGAAAATGTAAGAATTGGGGAGGATACAAAAGCAGAACAAAGGGAACATTTGACAACCAGTACTTTAAGCACCAAGAATCAACATCCAGATAAAGAAAATAATAAAAATGCAATGAATTTTGAAAGTCAAGTACCTAAACTGGATAAGTCTGGATCAAAAGATAACCAAATTCATAAAGACAAATCAAGCAAACGTTCCGCGGATTGTTCACAACACCGTGATACAGAACGTAGTCATAATTCAAGAAGTTCCACTTCACATAAGAAATCATATTCTAAAATAGCCAGTAAGAGCCGTGAACATGGTAGCGATGATGGTAAAGCATGCGGTTTAAACGGTTTTGAAAATAATTGTATGTTCTCACCTAAAACCCTACAACAAGAGACAAAGGCTATTCCACTAGATCAACGTCCTTCTACACCAATTGTAGAATTTTTGTCGGAACATTGTTCACAAACCGATGAGTTTTTGAAACTTTGGAATGAAGCACCCGATAAGGAAACAATTCTATTATCAACCAAGTTTGTATATCCTGAGGAAAAAAATATTGCAAAACAAATAAACGCCACTTTGTCGCCACCGCCATCATCTGTTAGAAAATCAGATCATAAAGAGCATAAGCCGAATATTGACTTTGAGAAGGTAATTAAAGCCGAAGTCGAAATAAAAGCTGCCCGCGAACTACGCTCACGTAAACGTACGCACTCGACAATGATGAATGATAGCAAAAAGTTGAAAAATAATTCATCCGTTAAAGATGGACAGCAGTCAGCTAAAAAGAAACAGACAAAGGTAAAGAAATCCTCTACGAAGCACAATTCAGACAAAGGCTCCTCAAGTGTGCCACAAGCCGAATCCAGTAAACAGAAGAAACACAGCAAAGCAATGAGAGAACGGATGCTGGAGCTTTTTGGTAACTGTAGTAGCGATGAAGAAGAACGCCGTCCAGACAAAACCTCTTCTAAGAAGCTGGTAGCGGAATTGAAAAGAAATGAGGACCATAAGAAGTGTAACAACGACATGAGTAAACTTGAGTTTGAGCTATTTGGCAGTATGAGTACTGATGAAGAAGATGTTTAAAATATACTCGGCAATGAATTTTCTACAACAGAAGCTATGGTATGGGACGATGCTAATGCGGATTATAATTTTGAAAAAAAAATGTATTATTTGTAATGAATTCGTATAATTTTATATTAAATATCACATGACAACGTTTTTAATTTTTATTAAAAATTTATGTAATAAGTGAATAGTTTTTAAGTTTAATGTTTAATTTTAAGAAATATGAAATAAAAAAACAAAAATTTTTTTTTCAATATTCTAATTCAACTATTATACTAAAGAGGGAAGGGAAGGGTTATAAGGGTTTTTTTGTATTCCCAACTAAAAATGGAAATAAATTGGTTTTGAATCTTATATTTACAGAAGAAATCATTGTTGTCATTACTTTAAATATTATTTTCCTTTCACGTTGTCATTGAAGTCGCCGAAGTCTAGTAGGTAGTGTGTTGGCTTATTAGACGCAAAGCCAGGGTTCGATCCCCAGGCCAGAAATGAAAGACAAAATAAAAAAGTATTTCTTCGGCGACTTCCTGTCAGCAGATTTCTGGCAAAAACTCTGAGAGTAAATAAAAAAAAAGTTTCTCAAAAATCTGTCGTTTGGAGTCGACTTTAAACTGTCAGTACACTTCCTCTAACCTAACCTAAGATAGAACAGCTGGTTTTTGTGAAAACTAAATAAACACACTACGTTAGCTTATGAGGCCACTGTTCAAACAAAATGCCATGAAAAATTTCTTACAAATCTGTCTTCCGGAGGAACAGATAAACCCTGGCTATTATTAACGTCAGATTTGAGTATCCTGTATGCGCTTGCCGTAATCTAGTAGGCAGTGTGTTGGCTTATTAGACATAAAGCCATACAACAAGTATTTCTTCGGCGACTTCCTCTCAGCAGATGTCTGGCAAAAACCCTAAGAGTAAATAATGAATTTAAACTGTAGGTCCTGACACTCATGATAAAATTAATACGCAACTGGCTGAAGGGTTGCAATGATCAATTACAGTGGACAACAAAATTCTTAGTACTCCAATATATTTTGACGAAAAAACAGTCCCCACAGGCTTAACACTCTTGCACAAAGTCCCGATTTGTCTTCAAGACAGTATTAAGGAGATTATTTGAAAGAACGGCTATGTAATTGCTAAACCTCAAACAAAAGTCAATCGAAAAATTTGCTCATGGTGCCATAAGAAAACAATAAACAAAATTTGTACATTCAATTCCGAATGGTTTAAATTTAGTGCTTGGCCTTAAGGGATATTCTACTAAATACATGGGATTACATTTTCATATATTAGGCCCTTGAATTTTAAATGTACACAGGGTTCTCCTTGGGGTACATATGGAGTCATCTGAAACTATTCCTTATTTTTCTCTTGTTTTATGAAAAAACATTAAAAATTTGTTTGTTTTATAATAAAACAGAAATAAACTAATAAAATAAATATAAAAACCTTAATTTTTTATATAAACTATGAAATGAAATTTTATGAAATTGTCAAAATGTATTGGAGTACTAAGAGTTTTGCTGTCCACTGTATATATGTATGTATTACAAAAATTTGGAAAATTATGATGAGACCGTACGCATGGTACTTCTTTATTAATGCAACGTATAAAGTTTTACTATTTTTAACTTGCGTTGAGTACTTCGAAAGCTCAAAGTCAATGTTCCGGTAGGTCTTACTGTTATAAATTGTAGTGTCGGCAAAAACTCGAAAGAATAATTGTTTTTAATAACTTCAAATTTCATGAAACACTACACAGTGAATTTTGACAAAGGACCTCCTCCTCAGAGGCTTAATGCAGCAGACAGGTTCTACGAGTAAGGGAGCAAAATGACACCATCACCCATGAAGGTTAGGTTAGGTTAGAACACGTGTAATTGTCAATTAAGACTAGTACAGTACCCGGAGGTCGAATTGACCAATTGTACAACGTCCTAGTTTCTCACACCATTTATGTCGTGTGTGTTAATTTTATACATGAATGGTGGGACCTACAGTTTAAAGTCGACTCCGAACGACAGATTTTTGAGAAACTTTTCATGGCAATTTGATTTACTCTCAGGGTTTTTGCCACAAATCTGCTGAGAGGAAGTCGCCGAAGAAATACTTTTTGTATTTTATTTTGATGTCTGGCCCGGGGGCTCGAACACTGGCTTTTCGTTTAATAAGGCAACACACTACCTACTAGACTACGGCGATTTCAACGACAACGTTGAAGGAAAATAATATTTAAAGTAATGACAACAATGATTTCTTCTGTGAATATAAGATTCAAAACAATTTCCATTTTTAGTTGTGAATATAAAAAAACTTTCATAACCCTTCCCTTCCCTCTTTAGCATAATAGTTAAATTAGAACATTAAATAAATTTTTTGTTTTTATTTTATATTTCTTAAGATTAAAAATTAAACTTAAAAACTATTCACTTATTATATCAATTTTTAATAAAAATTAAAAACATTGTCATGTAATATTTAATATAAAACTTATACAAATTGTTTACAAATAATATATTTTTCTTCCAAAATTATAATCTGCATTAGCATTGTCCCTTACCATTGCTTCTGTTGTAGAAAGTTAGTCTTCTTTGCCGAGTATATTTTAAACGTCTTCATCGCTACTCATACTGCCAAAAATATCAAACACATGTTTGCTCATTTCGTTGTTAGATTTCTTGCGGTCCTCCTTTTCTTTTGATTCCGCTACTGGCTTCTTAGAAGAGGCTTTGTCTGGACGGCGTTTCTCTTCGTCGCTACTACAATTACCAAAAAGCTCCAGAATACGTTCACTCATTGCTTTGCTGTACTTCCTGTGGGTTTTCTTTTGACTTGATTTACCTTCTGGCTTACTTGAGCAGTTTTTGTCCGAACTGCGTCTCTATGAGGATTTCTTTGGCTTCGTATGTTTCTCGTTAGCTGGCTTCTGTTCATCCTTATTTGTGGAATTATTGTTAGACTTTTTACTTTCATTAATCATTGTCGAGTGTGAACGTTTAGTGGCAGCTTTCATTTCGGATATTGATTTGACGGTCTCATCAGAATTTGTGTCTCTTTGATCTGATATTGTGACAGATGGCGGCGACAACACAGTGGTGGCAGTTTGTCCTTCAGCACTGGCGATAATATTTTTCAGTTGCTGTGGTGTTTTAAGTACGTAGAAATCGTCTGGTCGTCTTCAACACTTTAAAAATTCATCTATTTCTTCGCATTGTTCCAACAAAAATTCTCGAAATGGTGTAGGAGGACATTGATTCTGTGAGTTAGCATTTGTGTCTTGATTACACTGTTGGGGTGAATTCTTATAACTGTTTGCGAAATCGTCATCACAACCACGTACTAAGCTCTGACTTTTTGAATGTTCGGTATTGCTCTGTGGTGGGTTTTCTGCCGGCTTAGAACATGGTTTACTATGTGATGAGAAAGTCGTCGGGGATTGGTTTTCACTTTTTGTTGTATCTGGATATACAAATTAGTTTGACAATAGAATTGTTTCCTTATCGGGCGCTTCATTCCATTGACACAAAAATTCGTCTATTTCAGCAGAGTGTTGTGCTAAAAATTCACGAAATGTTGTTGAAGGCCGTTGATACTGTGGAATAACATTTGCATCCTTCTGTTGAGGGGAATATATACAAATGTTTGTGAAACCGTCCAAGCCACATGTTACCACTCCTGTACCATCATCGTTAACATGTTCACCAATTTGAATTTCTAGATCACCAGAATTTTTATTGTTTTCCTTATCTGGCTGTTGTTTCTTTGTGCTTAAAGTGCTGGTGGTTATGTGTTGCTTCTGTTCTACTTTCGTGAGACTTCCCTCATCCTTTTCAATATGTACGTGTCCCTGTGGTTTAAGGGTGGGACCGAAAGTGTTAGGTGGTACTAATGGTTTCTCTCCGCCATTCACCATGTTACCTTGTTTTTTGGATCGAGGAAGTGATGTAGATTGAGATCGTTTGCAGTTTTTGGTTTGGATTACTTTCTTCAGAATTTCATCTTTCTTCGGTTCCACCGTATCATTTGCTATGGATGTAGCACTCTCTTCAGCAGCTAATAAAATCGGCCATAATTCGCACATGAATTGCCTTACCAGAGGACCATTTAGAAATTCAGTTATGTGGATATGCATCTTCATCGGACTGATAAATTGCTCCAATTTTAATTCATTGTAAATAAATTTTTTTATTTGAAAAATGTTGTTGATTTTCTTATTAATTTTTGGTTTTATATCGTCCAGTTTTACTTTGGACATGTCAATCCGTTTATTACACAAATCGCCAGTTTTAATTTCTTTATTTGCTTCCATTTTTTAATTTTCCGCTGATGTTGTCTGTTGTCTACCGAAACTATCGTGTAATTGAACTTATGGGGCAAGGTTCACGTCTTTTATAGGCGGAAACCATTTTGGAAATTTGTGTACCTTATTTAGCGTATGGGTCCTCATAGATATTCCACAGAGGGTCAACCTGCTATTTCATCATAGCAATTGAACCCTTTAATGCAAATTTGTATTTATTATACTCAGGAAACAAATAGATGAGCTTGGTTCTCCTGGGTATTCCTCATAGGCTCAACAAGCTACCTGAACTATCTGCAGCCATCAGTTTAAACCAATGGCTGTTGTTTCTTCTTCTTAGTATTAAAACAAAAAAAACATTTTAATTTATTAACTTGAATTTCAATAACAATCCCTCAAGGACTGTCGTAAAAAAATATTTTTAAATCCTTCATTATAGTTATCAGAACAAATACTTCTTTGGTGTCCTTGATTTTTGGAAATTTGATGTCTTAACGTTAACTTTTTCGGTTGTAAAGTCTCGTTACTAATGGTAAAATCATAAATACTACATAAGCCGAGTAATTTAAAGTCAGATAAGAAGGAACACTTAATAGGGAAAGTTTTATCGTTCTATAATCTACTGAGCTGCTGTGGAGAGGAGACTGGGGAAAATGTCCCATGAGAGCACCCTAAAGGAAGAAAAAGAACAAAACAAATCTAGTTTATGGCCACCGATTTGCTTTATACGGTTTCTGTAGCACTTGAAGCAATAATTTTAAAATATTCAGTTTTTGTTTGAATAAAATGTTGCACGTTTGAAAGGCCTATTGACGTAATTAAATTCTGTAGCATGCTATTGAACAATAAGTGGACATTTGATTAGGTTCTTCTAATTATACACACTCACTCTAGTCATAGAAAAACCTATAACTTAACAATTGTGCTGAAAAGTTTGTAGGTTAACATTAGAGAAAGATGTGATCCAATAACGTTATGTAGTTGCTGTTGATGGTTTTTTTTTATTGCAAGACAGTTGATCAATTCGTATCCCATATACCAATATCATGGCTTTGCCAGCTAACCGTTGAACATTTGTATGCTTTGATGTCCACTTAGACATTGATCGAATTAAGTCTGATATGACATGATAAAATCATGTTCTGTTCAACGTCTTATATTAGCATAAAAATCCGGGGGTTTTTTTAGAGTGAAGTAGCTTCAAACACTACGTATAATCAAAGAAAATAAAGTATAAAGAATGTGCATTTTAACATATTTTGGAATATTTTTCAAAAATATTTCATGAGGCGGGGGGAAAGATAGAAGGGAATGATACAGAAACCAAGAGCGTAACAATGCGTTGTTCTCATCGTGCGTTTTTGTTGTTTGACCACTTTTTATTTATTTTTCTAGTGTTAAAAACAGACGTCGGCACTAATGTCCCTCAGGGTATGAACATCTTCGGCTTTTTACACACATAGGACACAAACATCAAAAATGTTCGTTAAAAAGAGCGTAAAAATCTTGTCAGTTTTTAAAGAAGAAGGTTCATGTCGCTTTTTTCAGACTTCAATGATACACCCAAAGAAATATCACAGTAGTATTCACTAATATCAATGAGAAATGATTTCGATTTTTGGAAGAATACTTGCCAAGTTAAATACGGTGTCTTTGTGTCTTAGTGCAGTACAATTTTTCTATATTTTCCGATCATATATACATATCATTGGGTTAATAAGTAGACGACATTATTACTAACAATTTTCCTCTAGGTTAACACATGCCTATGGTTATGGATTAGTGAGTGAGAGAGAGAAAATAAGTTGAGAAAATTTATTTATTTACAGCCATATAAAAGTGTTAGTAATATACTCTATTTTTATTTTCATTTCATCAACATACATATGTAAAGCTGTCTATCTTTGGCTTAATAATTTTGGATAAATAAAAATAAAATAAAACATCGATTTTATTATTAAAAGAACATAAAGCTATCCATCTTTGGCTTAAAAATTAGGCCATGTTTTTTAGATAAATAAAAATAAAAAGAATAAAAAACCATTTTTTATTAAAAGAAAAAAAACGAGCATTCCAAAGGATTTAAAAAAATTATACTATGGGTCAAAATAAAATACGCCCAGCTAATGACATAGAACATTTTTAACACAAAATATTCTTTGAGTGTTATTCTGAAATAAAATGATAAAGCATCCACAGCACACGTATTGTTGTCGCAGTCTGATCGACAACTAAATCAAAAAACACAAGAATACATACACATGTACATACGTACGATAAGAGCGACACATTGTTACGGGCTTTGTTTGTGTTTATTTTCCTTCTGTCTTCCTCTCCCCTCACCCAGAAATGATTTTTAAAAAAAAATTTGGTGAGAGCGGGTCGTGATGTTACGACCCGCCACAAGAAATTTTACTTCTACATGATGCGCATTCTTTATATCCATATTCTTTGCTATAACACATGTGTGGACTATAGAGATGAAGAAGAGGAGAGAAATATTTTATTTGAATAAAAAAACAAAAAAGAAAATAAAAAACCAACATAAAGATAACAGAAAAAACCAGAAATTTACACACACAAACATACATGAATAGCAAATAAACAGACGGAAATTGTATGAGAAACAAAACGAAGGTGTTTGGGAATGTGAATAAAATTGAAACAAATACTACACCCCACTCATACATACAGATCGCCGATATGCTTTTTTTTTGTCTTGAGCCGGAGGTGGGAATCTTCGAAAGACACTTTTGTTCCAACAAAAGAGTGCACGATTCACCATCACTGGTGCCTACGTACTAAACCCACCCTCTACACACTTCAACCACTCTCCCTCCGCGGGACTGCCGTAAGGTATTACTTCGCGGAGAGCTGGTTAGCTTGAAAGCTTTATCTCGTTAATTCAAATTTCGCCTCTGTTCCTCCAGTCTTCGGAGTACTATCAAAACTTCAGCCATTCTCTGGCTATATTGACTCCATAGAATCCTACGATTCAACAGCTCTTTCATTAGCCAGTTTGGTCCTAAACTCGTTTCCCCGGGCCATCTAAATCTGGGACAGCATATTAGAATATGCTCCGCATCTTCCTCCTCATCTACACAGTTTGGGCATATAGGGGAAGTGTTATGACCAAATCTGTGCAGGTACTTCCTGAAGCACCCATGACCAGTTAGGAACTGAGTCACGTAGTAGTTCAGCTCGCAATGTTTGTTCTTCATCCAAAGGGTTACATCAGGGATAAGGCGAAATGTCCATCTTCCCTTTAAACTGCTTTCCCATCGTGACTGCCATTTGTGCATGGAAGTCCTTCGTTCCTCCGCTTTTATAGCTGCTATTCGTCCCGGGTGCTCGAGACGGCGAAGGTATATCCTCCTCATCTCATCCGCCAATATGTCTATTGGTATTGTCTTTGCCAACACCAATACCGCTTCATCAGACACTGTCCTGAAGCCACTTATCCGTCTAATCGCGCTTAGACGATACACCGAGGACAGTATCCTCCTTGTCGTCCCCACGGAGAGTGCCTCCGACCATATTGGGCAAGCATACAGCATTATCGACGTTATTACCGCCGAAATTTTCCTCCTTTTGAATGGACCTGGTCCTCCAATATTTGGCATCATCCTCGCCAGTGCTCCCTGTGTTACAGATGCTTTTTCGCCGATGTATTTCACGTGCTCCTTGAAGGTCAACCTGTCGTCGATAATCACTCCCAGGTATTTTATCGCCCTCTTCGATTCGATCCTTGTGCCTCCAACGGTCACTTCCATCTTCTCCACTATCAAGACGGCCTCCGTTTTATGCGCAGCAAGTTTCAAACCTGCTTCATCCAGCCATGCTCCAACCTTTCGAATCGCTGTGTTCGTTTTCTCCTCTATTTCCCTTACCGTCTTAGCTACCGAGACTATGGCTATGTCATCTGCAAAGCCCACAATTGTAGTCCCGTTCGGCAATCGCAATCGAAGTACTCCATCGTACATAATGTTCCATAGTAGTGGCCCAAGTACAGAGCCCTGCGGGACACCCGCCGTCACTACGTATTCCTGCTCTCCTTCATCCGTTAGGTATATTACCTTCCTGTCCTGAAAGTAATTGTTCAGTATCTCCATTAAGTATGGCGGCGTACCCATGTTAAAGAGGGCTCTCATAATCCGCCCCCAATTCGCTGAGTTGAACGCGTTTCTAACGTCAAGTGTGACAACCGCGCAGTATTCCTTGGTGCCAAATCTCCATCTTTCGCCCTCTATTGCATCTCTTGCAATGTCGACCACTCTTTTTATCGCGTCAATAGTGGACCGTCCTTTCCTAAATCCGTATTGCAGGTCCGAGAGAGCTCCTCCTGCCTCGGCACACGTCAGTAGTCGATTGTATATTATCCTCTCCAGTATTTTTCCCATCGTGTCAAGTAGACAGATGGGCCGATACGACGATGGTTTCCCTGGTGGTTTGTCAGGTTTTGGAATGAGAACCAATTTCTGCTTCTTCCATCTACGTGGAAAAACACCCTCGACGAAGCACATGTGAAACACCTTGGCGAACATATCCGGTCTGAGCCGGATAGCCACCTTAAGTGCCCTATTTGGGATTCCGTCTGGCCCCGGTGTCTTCCTATCTCCTATTCCAGTGCATGCTGCGAGTACCTCCTCTCCTGTTACCTCGGGTATGGTATGAATGGCTTCCGGCTCCCTACTTATAAAAGTGTAGGACTGGCCCCGTGGGAATAATGTAACAATGATCTCCCGTACCAAAAGTGGACAACCTAGTTTAGGCTGTTCTCGAGCACCGATTCTCTGTACGCCGTCCCAAAAGGATTGATGTCAGCTTCCTGGCATATCCGCTGAAAGGATAGTTTCTTGCTCATTTTAATGACTCTTCTAAGTTGATGCCTTAGATCTTCATAGGAAGCCCGTCGGTCTTCCTCTCGGATCGCCGATATGCTACAATTGTGTGTGTGTGTGTGTGTGTGTTCATAATTTAAAATAATTTCTCTGAACAATAATAAAAACATTTAAAGTAATCAGATTTAAACTGCAAATAATAATAATGGAATTAAATAAAACAAAAACAGTAGAAGAAGAAGAAGAATAAGATTTAATAAATTGAGTTAATTGATAATTAATTGAGTTAAAAGTATGAAATTACTATTCTTATTACAACAGAACAATAACATGAAAAACACCAAACATAAAGGAAAACTTATGTGAAATAGATTATAAATACATACAAACAAATATATTTCGTGTAGTTGTTAACGTTAACGTCGCCGTGGTCTATTAGTTAGTGTGTTGGCTTATTAGACGAAAAGCCAGGGTTCGAGCCCCAGGCCAGACATCAAAATAAAATACAAAAAGTATTTCTTCGGCGACTTCCTCTCAGCAGATTTCTGGCAAAAACTCTGAGAGTATATACAATTGCCATGAAAAGTTTCTCAAAAAAAAATCTGTCATTCGGAGTCGACTTTAAACTGTAGGTCCCGCCACTCATGTATAAAATTAACACACGCAACATAAGTGGTGTGAGAAACTAGGTCGTAATCCTGACTGAAGGGTTGTAATGACCAATTATGTATGTATGTTAACGTTATTATTAATTATTAATAAATTATTATTAATTATTAATTGCGATGAACAATTGCAAAAACAATTTGAATTATCAGAGGTTTTAATTTGCAAGGCTTTTTTAATTCGAAAAGTTTACTTTTACGTCTGGTAAGTTTTTAATATTATTCTGAAGACGTTTATTCTTTTAAAATCTTCATCACTACGATATATTAAATAAAATTAAATTAAATAATAAATATTCTTTACAATATTTTATAATGGAACTTAATGTTGAAAATCAATAAACATTCGAATATTTTATTATGAAAAAATTAAGTATAATGAAGTATCAGTCGCAGTCACAAAAGTATTAATAATATTACAATATAAGAGTAAAATAAACCACAAAATAATTGAATATCGAATCGGAGACTTACCGCTTAATTAGCTCCATTAGTCATAAATTAATCCCTTTTAATCTAGCGGCCGACTTCGGAAATGTTAGAGAGAATTTGTGGGCCCATGTCCGATAGGCCCTTAACGATATTAGTTTTTCAAATACGTCCATCATATGTCCTTTGCGAATAAAAGGCTATATGGCAGATTCGATTACTTTTTGTAGTAAATCTGACCGTATATCGTCAGAGGAGACCTCAATATATCCTTCCAACTCTTCAAGGGTTGCTGATTTGTCGGTATAAAGCAATGGCTAAACATAATCGCATGAAAACCAGTGAACTGAATCAATTCTGCAAGGAAAATGGTCACAAAATTCATTTCTTAAGAATGCATAAATAGGAAATTCCGCTGTCTTTTTGGTAGAAAAACTCGTTGGTATTTAGCTGATAAATATTTGGAAACATAAATTCAGAAATCAGAAGCGATAATACCATCTGCGTGTAAAAAGCAACAGAGAATTACTTTTATTGGATGTAATAGTGATTCGTTAACAGCTTGAGGAAAATTTGCATATTGAAGTAGCCATCTAACCGAAAATAAATTTTATCAATAACAATAATTGTTTAATAAAAATGCTTACCTCCTCCTCCCAGTTTCAACTGAGCCTAATGAGCAAAAAGTGGACGCAAACGGTTGTGTACACGTAAGCCAAGATTCAAGCACAATGGCTAACAAATTGAGAACCATGACGAAACAATATTTTGGCGTATTAATGAAGATTTCACTCAAAGCAGCAATGTTCTATTCAATACATTCTTTTAAAAATTTGTTTTAAATTAAAAACTTATAATATTCGAAGTCGCCGTAGTCTAGTAAGTAGTGTGTTGGCTTATTAGACGTAAGGCCGCGGTTCAATCCCCAGGTCAGACATCAAAATGAAAATACGAAAAAAACATTTCTTCGGCGACATCTTCTCAGCAGATTTCTGGCAAAAAATCTGAGAGTAAATAAACCTGTCATGAAGAAGTTTCTCAAATAAAATCTGTCGTTCTGAGTCTACTTTAAACAGTAGGTCCCGCCACTCATGTATAAAATTATACACCCACAAAATAAGTGGTGTGAGAAGTTTGGTCATAATCCTGATTGAAGGGTTATAATGACCAATTATGTATGTATGTCTGCATGTATTTTTTACAAAAGTACCATTTGATTCAAAAAAGTACTTTTTCAGTTATAGTTCAGTACCATTTCAAAATTTCAGTTTTGCAACTCTGAATTGAAATCATTGAATCGCTTTTTATGCTTTTCTAATAGAAATCTCTGAATGCGAACTTGTGGGTATATATGGATACCCATATATATGGAAATGTATGTATGAGCGCATGTGTCAGTGGACATTAGTATGGATGTGTGTATAGTTTATGGTTGTTAAATGTTTGTTTATATTTGTTGTGGTTCCATCGACAATGCTTTTAAACCCCCTTTTATAATTTCACTTAGTATTTGTACATGTATTTGTATGTAAGTAACATAATGTGTAATGTGTATGTGTATCTTACATATTTGCATGTATGTATGTCCTTTCCTGTTGGGGATACACTCTTCTTTAGTTTGCCATTTCGTTTATTTGTATTTTAAAAAGCACCAGTAGACGAGACCAATTTTGTTCATTTAATTTTTTGCTGTACTGTGTTGACGACAACAGCTGTTGTCCTTAATACTTGAATTTATAAAACACGTATAAACACAAACATTTGGTTTTGTTTGACAGTATTTTGAGGATATTTTTTTATTTTTATAACTCATAAGACTCTACAATGTAAGGCTATTCTAAACACTTTATTAAATTTATACTTTTTTTTTTTTTTTTTTTCCAACTACTTACGCAGTTGTATATTTTATTTGAACAAAATTCATTTACAATATTGATTGGGCCTCAGCGCCAAAAGGGCATTATTGAGGCAAGTTGACAAACTAATTTAACACAATGTATGTACAAATAAAATTGTAAAAAAAAACTTATATAAATATTAAATATCTATTTTAAAAGGAATAAAATATAAATATTGAAAATACTAGGAATGTAAGAAAAGATAAGAAGAAATAAAAATAAATTGAATTTATTATTAAATTATTTATATTAGATTTATAATTAAATATAATAATCTCAAAAATTTATTAAATTAAAAGCGTTTCAATTGAATTCAATAAAAACTCTTTACAAGAGGATTTAAACGTAGAAATTCTTTGAATAAGCTTGAGGTCATTAGGCAAATTATTAAACTTTACTCCACCTATATAATCTATTCTCTGTTTGGTTAGTTCTAATCTGCATCGAGGAACTCTAAGATTTGTCCTGTTTCGAGTATTAAAATTTTCCTGGTTTTGTCTGAAAGGGATGGTATGGTATCCAATACTATTAAGGCATTTAAAAACAAATATGAAAACTTGATATTCATGCAATCCATAAATTGGTAATATTGACCTAGTAACGTCCTTGTATAAATTAAGAGTAGAATACAACAAAGGTAAATTGTATACAATTTTTAATGCCTTGTTCTGCATACGTTGCAGAGATCTAAGTGTGTTATTATGGTTATTGTAAGCGTAAGTAATAGCCAAGTAATTTAAATGGGACTGAATTAAGGATTGATAAATCATTAGCTTCGATTTTTGATCCAATTTATTCTTTAACTTGTATAGTATCCCTATTGCTGGAGCTATCTTCCCTTTTAAAGCATTGATATGCAGGTCCCAGCATAGATTGCTTTGAAGAATAAGTCCTAAATATTTTACTGATTGTGTTTCACGCACAATATTTCCATCTACATACACATTAAAATAGTTGTGGATACTCAAAGATTGTGGCCTAAACCGAATTAGTTTGGTTTTCTCCGAATTGAGTACTAATCGATTTAGTCTCGCAAATTCAACAATAAGCGAAGCATCTCTTTCGATTTGAGTTTTTAGCGCCAAGTCGTGCTTGTATGGGTACAGAACACATACATCATCTGCAAACATACATATCTGACCGTTTAACTCAAGGTTTTTTATATCGTTGATATAAATTGAAAACAATAACGGTCCTAGTCCACTTCCCTGTGGAACTCCATATTCGACTGAACTAACAAAGCTTTTTGCATTATTTATATTTACATACTGTTTTCTATTTGCAAAGTAACTTTTAAACAATAAAAGTTCTCTATCCCTGATACCATAAAACCTTAGTTTCTGTAGCATTATCCGATGATCTACTAAGTCAAAAGCCTTGGAAAAATCAAAGAACATTCCAGCAACTCCAGAAAAACCATCATCAAGACCTTTGCAAATACTTTTAACTACGTTGAGGACTGCGTCCTCAGTACCACACTCTCGTCTAAATCCATATTGATAATCATACAGAAAGCTGTTATCTTCCATGTACGAATGCAATTTATCGCACAAAATTTTTTCAAAGATTTTATCAATGGAAGATAGTACAGCAATCGGTCGATATTTGTCTACAGTGGATACATTTACTTCCTTAGGAATTGGAACGAGTTTGTGCACTTTCAAAATGTCAGGATACACTGAGTTGTTTACCATTTTATTAAATATATCACATAAAATTGGAGCAATTTCTTCTCGACATTCCTTAACAAATTTTGGTGATATAGTATCATCTCCTGCACATTTATTAGTATCCATATCCAATATAACCTTAATTACCTTATCAATATTAATGTTTTCAATGATAAATCTATTCGGTGCTTGAGACAGTGTCCTTAGTGCATTACAATTATCGTTATGATAAATTTCAATTTCACTCTTAAGGTTTCTTATGGCTGTTATAAAATAGTTGTTAAAACAATTTGCCTTAGTTTGATCACAAGTGATTAGCTGTCCTTGAGCATCATTTAAAAGAATTTCCTTATTCCCTTGACGACCAATGGTAGAATTAATAAATTTCCAAGATTTCTTTGGGTCATTTCCAATTTTGGATAAACAGTCGGAATAATAGCTGTCTCTACACCTCCTTATAGCAATTTTTATCACCTTACTTAGTCTCTTCAAGCTATCTTCTATGCTCTGTTAACTTCTATATTTTCTTCTTTTTTTCAATAATTTCTCCTTTAGTAAAATCAATTTCTGCAGATTTTGATTAACCCATGGAGTAAGCTCAAATCTTAATGGTTTTTTACATTTGCTCACTATGGTTGATTCATTAATAGCATATTTCATACCAGAAATTAACAAATTTGTCAATTCTGATGCGTTAAAAGCAGAAAAGTTCTCAGATAAACGATTTCGCAGAATTGCCATTGCTTTTACGTAATCATACTTCTTTGTTGTTATCTCTGTATATTGTTTGTTCACCACATTGCTGTCGAATCTACAGTAAACCATATTATGATCTGACAGATTGCATTCAACCGAGTCAACACAAATTCTATCTGCAAAATTACTAAATACCTGGTCAATACTTGTTTTACTTTGGGGTCTTGTAATCAAACTATGCGCACTATCACAATCATAATTTTGAAACATCATATGCAGATTAACATAATGTACATTCTGAAAAGCATCGACATTCGAATCACCAACTAATATAATTGGATTACGGGCATGAATATTTAATATATCATCAACAATATCTATGAAATCATCTACAGTGCACTTTTGCGAACGATAAAATGAAACAAGCTTTAGATGCTTGCGGTTAACATTAAAATTACTAAAAGTGATAATTATGCGTTCAACAAATTTGTCACTTTCACATGTATTTACTTCATAATGAATGCCTTCTTTGACATACAGAGATGTACCACCATAACCATCCTTTCGACAACAATGTACGCTACTATACCCAGGAATTGCATAAATTCGTGTTATGTCATTATGAAACCATGTTTCTTGGATTGCAATTACATCTGGTAGTTTAGGTAGCCTAACTATTAAATCTTTAAATTGATTGAATTTACCAATAGATGAAACGCTTCTAATGTTAAAACTTATTACATTAAAAAAATTCGAATTCAGATTACAAATATAATTTTTAAAATTTAAAAATTGTTTAAAATATTGATTTTTAATCATAAAAAAGTTAAAATACAAACTAAAAGATATTTTATTAAATTCATAGCATAATTCATAATATATATGTACATATTTAAGAAGAAACATAAGCAGCTCCGCCTACACCATCTTCATCGCCATCATCATCGCTTGAATTTACATCTGCTTCATTGCTGTTGACTATAGACTTTCTTTTATAATGTTTATTGGTTGTTGTTTCTAATAACATTCGGTCAACATCATCTTCACAGCTGATCAGTTGTTGTTTTCCCAGATTACTCTTTTTGCAGTAAACTCGTCCGTTGCGAGCATAAACTTGTTGAAAACCAATTGATTTTAACGACTTTGCATAATATAAAAGGCTTAGTGTCTCTTTACTGTGGAAATCATGCACATAAACTTCTTTTGTATTTTCATTTTCTTTTAATTTAGATTTCGATGACATCAGTTTATTATTATCCATTTTTGATGAAAATTTTACAACAACAGTTTTTCTACCATCCTTAAATTGTTTTTTAGTTTTTAGAAAATATGCATCATCAAAAGCACTAGGTTCAAATACGACACCCACATCTTTAGACAGATTAACAACAGCATCAATAGCACTAACTTTATCATTCACTTTAATATTGCTAATAACGCAATCGTTTTTTACTTTAAAATCATTTAATTCTTTCATTGCAGTTTTAAGAGTTTGTATTTCTGTTTTTAATTTCTTGTTTTCCTTTTCCATTTCATTAATCTTCTTCTTATTTTCTGCAACGTCTTTCAACACTTGATCAAATTTTGATGACATAAAATTAATAGATTCAGTCAGCTGATCCAACATTTCCAATTTTTCCAGTTTTTTTAATTCAGTTTTTATTGTGGTTAATTCATTTCTTATTTCCTTATCTCCCTCTTTACACAAATGACATAAAAACAATTCAGTTTCATTTTTTAAAAGTCTCTCAAATTCTCTTTTACTCAATTTAGTACACTGAGAATGAAAGTTTTTAGTGCATTTATCACACTCAATATAACTGTCTGTATCTTCTTTTATTTCATATTCACAAATAACACAACTAATAATTTTTTTATTTGCCATACTTCTGCGTGCAATTTTTTTAGACATTTTATACTGTGTTTATGTTCCAAATGATATTCTTTAAAACTTCACAGATTTTTATTAATATTTGACCACTTTTTCCTTCAAAATTTAAAAAATTTTTGGAACGCTTTTAGCACTGAGAAAAATGTACGTTTATTCACCAGGGTTGCCAACTTACTTAAATCACACCTACACTAATGTTTACATCAAGTTTTTCACATTGCCCTTAATAACTTGATGGGAACGAATGATGTTTTTGCACATCACAAATGACGGTCAAATGACTAGTCATAACCATGCGAATTTTCAGTGCATTTTTATGACTTTGATGTTGCTGTTGTTAAAATGATAGCCAAGATCATATGATAGCTGAATTTTATAGGTCCATACGTTTGTCTCGCCTCACTAACAGGATTTTTCCTCAACATTCCCGAATTTAAAATTATGAGCACTAAAAACCATCACCTAACTATTGCAACATAACAAATGCATATGGTCCAGCTGAAGGCATAAAGGCTCGTATAAACAAAGATCGTACAAAAAAAAAGTTTAAACTTTTTTCCTCGACATCAATATCTAAAAATTTTTAAGCACTGTTGTTTGTTGGGTTGTCCTAAGCAATTTTCAAAATGTGTAGGTGGGCCAATACAAATACTTACAAGGGTATGTTCGCCTGGTTAAATATATTTTATGATGGCGACAGTTGTTTTCGGTTACTGGTAACACTAGCTTACAGTAACAGTGTCTAGTATTTATGTTTCTTTATATATTCTGTATGTATTATATTCTGTTTATACTTCACTGTTTACCATACACTTACAAAAAATTGAGTGTAAATATGAATCGTATTTTGGAAAGTTCTTTGCATACTGAAGTACAATTTTCTTATTCGGTTGAAGTGGTTTCACCACATTTAGATAGTAGCTTTTATATAAAAAGGTCACTTGAGCACGCATAGCGGCCCGTTGTGACACCACGGGTAAACGCAGTCCCCGTACTGACCAAATACCACCGAACTTATAGAAGAAATTGGTCAGTGCGGGATCTGCACCACATTTACTATTCGAAATAAATTCCTTTCCCAGACGAGCCATTTGCATTTGGTAACATTTGGTGTTGGGCAAAATTCGGTAACAAATTTCCAATAGATAGATGAAGAAAATATAATACCGGTAACAATATTAACTTCATCAGACAGTACTTTAGATTGTTTTCATGACGACGTTTTAAGCTTCACTTCAAAGTTTCGAAGGCTTTATCACAAATCACAATATTCGGTGAAGGGTTATCTGTTAATTGAAGGCGCCGTATTCTAGTAGGTAGTGTGTTGGCTTATTAGACGCTTGGCTGCGGTTCAAACCCTAGGCCAGACATCAAAACGAAAATATGAAAAAAATATATCTTCGGCGGCTTTCCCTCAGCAGATTTCTGGCAACATCTCTGAGAGTAAATAAAAAAATACCTTGAAGAGTTCCTCAAAAATCTGTCGTTCAGAATCGACTTCAAACTGTAGGTCCCAACACTCATGTATAAAATTAACACGTTGTACAATGGGTCAATTCGACCTCCGGGTACTGTACTTGTCTTAATTGACAAGTACACGTCCTCTAAGCTAACCTAAACTGACCTATCTTTTAATTTAAAATTTATTGAAAATTAGTAACATTGCTGTTATAAAAAAATATTTTTAAGTTTCTGTAGACGATGCTATAACTCTAACGGCTATTATTACAACTTGCCGTTAACTAAAGGCAGGATTTTAACGGGCAGATAAATTGTTTTTCGTTATTATGAGTACCCCATAAGATAGAAGTGATCGTTAAGCTAAAGGGAGGATCATCCTACCTTTAACATTTAAAGGTCACTTTATGCTTGAACTTGCCATATTATATATTATTTTTATATTGAGAGACAATATGTAGCACTTATCGCAATGCTACTTAACGCTTTGACGCGTTTGTACATTACTCTCTCTCTCTCTGGGCACATTTTTATACTACCAGAGTATCTCTAGACTCAGAGAGAAATTTTGGTGCCTGAATCCAGTCATGATAGGAGGTTTCACTTTCGAACTCTCATCAAACCAGAAATGTTCGCTAACATAATCTGCTTTGTAGATTCTGTGAAAATCTACACTTATTGTTTTAAACTTGTAAATATAATTTTTTCCGCAAAGCCTAACCAATCAATATATTTCAGGCCGAGGAAATGGCCACGGTACTGAAAAAATGATATTCCAGCTCTAAGTATTTTTTAGAGCCAGACGGCAATCAAAAGTCTTTTGTCTACAACCTTTAAGTTAAAACTAGTTGGAATATGTCAAGATTACCTTGATCAAACCTGGCAGTATTTTTGTTTCAGTTTTAAATGAGTCCCTGTTTACAGCAATTACGCGGGTAATTGTGAAGCTGATGAACTTACTTAGGCAGGCACGGCACATTCTCAACTAATACCTCTGCTTGGCTGACTACTTGGCAGAAGAGTTTATTGACGGCAGCCAAATCCTGAGCTAAAGAAGAATCTTGCTTTATTGGCATACTCATCTGGCCTAAATAGTAAGTGAACCAATGAAGTACTTAAATTAACAGTGAGAACATCTCTGCCATTATGTCAGTTCTTTTCATAACGGGTAGTTATGCAGACTGACTTACTTACTTGCAAATGACGGTTTAACGATAATTTACTAGATATCGGAGCAATCACTAACTTCATTAAAGGGATTCACACTTTAAATGAGAAGTCCTAATGCGAACTTTCTTCCGAGTCCAAAATTTTGAACTCATTTCTGTTTAATTGCTGCCATTGTTGGTTAGTCCGTTATATTATTTTCCATATACATACATACGTGCATAATTGGCCATTACAACCCTTCAGTCAGGATTACGGCCTAGCTTCTCACACCACTCATGTTGTTTGCGTTAATTTTTATACTTGAGTGGCGGGAACTACAGCTTAAAGTTGACTCCGAACGACAGATTTTTTTGCGAAACTTTTTCATGACAGGTTTATTTACTCTCAGAGTTTTTGCCAGAAATCTGCTGAGAGGCAGCAGCCGAAGAAATATTTTTTTCCATATTTCGTCATAATGTTTGGCCTGGGATTATTTTCCATATACTTGTGGTTTATTTTACTTATACTACTAACATCATCACTTTGAGTGTATTTAAATTTTTTTTAGACTCAATGACATTGTATGCGTGTTTGTCAATCCGAAAGAAGTGACATTGAAACTTGAAAAAGCAAAAGAATTGTAAAAAAAGAAATGTCGCATAAAAGTTTAATGAGTCACAATGGAAAATTCTAACAACAATAAAAGATGTTTTGCTGAGATTCTTTTCCATTTTCGTTATTTGGTAGCTTTTCATTCATTTTCTCTCATTTGTGTAACAGTTTTATATACTCAAGTGGATATTATTTTTTTGCTTTACTTTACTTTACGGAACAAATGGAAAAACAAAACTTTAAGTGGTATTTTGTTTCTATTTTACATTACAAATGCACAAGTTTTATCCCCACATTTCCAAATATGTCGCTGGGCGCCATTTCTTTAAATGTAAAACAAAAATAGAGATTTTGTGGAATAAGTACTGGTACCATTGTGGTGGACAGTCAATTATTTGAAACATGAATTTCATTTAAATAGTTTAAATTATTCTAAAGATCGATTGATATTGTGTCTTAACGACATAACATTACAATGCTTCTATGACTGTGAAAAACAATAGCCGATATTGAACTCAGCTCATCTCATCAATTTCTCATCAATTTCTAAAACTATTTGACTGATAAGACTTAAAACTAGTTTATCAAAGTCTAATATATGCATACATAATACTCACACCACTATGTTGTGTTAATTTTATACATGAGTGGTGCGACCAACAGTTTAATGTCGACTCCGAACGACAAATTTTTTGAAAAAACTTTTTATGGCAATTTTATTAACCATCACAGTTTTTGCCAGATATCTGCTGATAGGAAGTCGCCGAAATAATATTTTTCTTATTTGGTTTTGTTGAAGATGTCTGACCTGGGTTTGAACCGTGGCCCCACGTCTAATTAGCCACACTATCTACTAGAAAACGGCGACTACTCATACATAGTATTGTAAGGCCACCATCAATTTAAGCTTAAACGAAAAGTACTGAATAGTAACGATGTTGAAGATAAATTTGTCATATCATACAAAATCTACGGAGTTTGAAGAAATCATTATCTTAATTGCAGTAGTGATTAAAGATAGTTGTGATAACTCATTTAATACCATCAAATCCCAACTGTGATTAACAGCACAATCACAATTAGGGATACACTTTCGTCACATCAATTCTTGCTTATATAATGCTTTTTAAAAGCGCATAAAAATTTCAATTATCTTATAAAATGTTTATCAAATACCCAAAATATATGTGGTATTTACATATTTATAGTTATGTTTCTAATATTATATTAGAAACATATCAATCGATCCTGCAAAGGATATCAAAACAGCTCTCCGGTAACAATCCAGTATAAAGGGGTTTAATTTTTGACAAAGAGCATGTTTTGACGCGAATCGCATTTGCATTTACCAGAGTTTCCAATGCCGAGCGACAATGATAAACTGTTTTTAAAACAACAAAAACATATTTATTGCACACGAGAGCATAATTTCACGAAAATATGACTCAATTCGGGTAATTGTAGATGAACATCAACGATATCTCAAAGGCAGAACATTATCAATTAAAAGAGAAACAATTAATACCTTGGAAAGATATGATTCGGCTTCAAGTCTTGTCTTCTGTGATATGCTAAATGTATTTCTTAGATATCCTTTGACATTTATGCTATTGATATGTGTATTTAAAAATACTTCTTAATGTCATTTATGGCTTATCACTCCAAGGTCTGTAAAATTTACTTTGGAACCTAAAAAATATTGAGCAATACTTAAAAAAGAATAAGAATCAAAGAATAGGAATAATAATTCACGTTTAAAGGTAAGCATCCCGAGGAGACAAACGTTTTGAAATTTTAGAAACGTAACAAATACTTTCCTTCCGTCTGTACTATTTGATGACAATATGGGCTCTTAATACATTGGATGAAATTGAAACTTTGCATTAACCTATCACGCAAAGCATAAGCAAATGTTCTGCAAACTGCTTCATTTCTAAGCCAGTGGATGCGGGTTCTGGTGATGTCTTTAAAACTAAACTGAGACTCGTCCATTCTTTTTTCGCATTTTCCATATATTCTGGAGTGAATTATCCTGACGAATATTTTTAAGATACAATTCATTAGACCAATAAGTACACAAATGTTTTCTTAAATTAATCTTGTCGTACTTTTCTTCCTGCCGTAATAGAAGACAAAATTCAAAAAACGGGCGATAATATGCAAAAACTTCAAATAATTTTCTTCTTACATTGTGAGTAAAAATTGAATTTTTGAAATGTTGCCAAATATAAAAAGAGAGAAAAACTTTTTCTAAATTTAATTAAATTCTCTATTAAGTGATGAAGATGATGATGATTTCATATTTAAATTTTATTTCAAATCTCTAAAGTCTCACAAGAAAAGCTAACTTTGAAAGTCAGAAAGAAGTCGTAAAAAATAAAAATAAAATTAAATTTTATTGCTGAGTATTGCAAATACTCGTCTGATGAGATTAAAATTACAATAAAACCCAAGATTTAAAGAAATATGCGAATACTAAGCAATAAACTACGTGTACTTGTATTTGCCAAAGAGTAAATGATTCGCAAAAACTTTGCCTTACTTTTCGCCAGACAAGCTAAATGAGAAGGAACGAAAGTTTTTCGGTTTTAAGCCTAAAATCCAAAGCAAAAAAGTAAAACTTCTTAAAAAACTTTTTAGTAATGAAAAACAAACAAAACGAATAGAAAGAGAGAGAAAAACGTATTTTACTTTCAAATCATGTACTGCCAGGAAAAAATATAATCAGTTGGAATGCAGTGTCTGGATGCTGTATGCTGAACTCACTTGTTGTTGTAGGAAAGGTGTTTTCACCACTAACGGATACGGTGATAAATTGATTTCAATGGAACGATAAAAGTCTTTTTTTTTTGGTTTTGTTTTACTTTGTACTGTCAACAGGCTTCAAATACTAGAAATGAAGAATTTATTGTGCTAACGTACACCATCGCCAATACTGCACCAAAATTTATTTCATTTGAATTGAAACTTATTTACAGAAGTATTTTACAAGGAAAATAAAGGGAGGGCCATTTAAACGTTTACGTTTAAAGTTGTGAAGTACCATCGTTTCGTTTAGAAATGGAATATTATTTCATTCATATGGCTGCCGCGGCTGGCTTTCTATCGAACCAATTTTCGTGCACTTTTCCGAGTGTATGGGGTCGTATCTTGGCAATGACATCACGAATGTTGGCCTTCAAATGTCCAATTTTCCCTGCTTTGTCCACATAACACTTTTCGGCGCTGCACAGAAAATAATCAAACGGTGTCAAATCCCAGCTTCTTGGCGTCCAATTGACATCATCATTTCTGCTAATTAAACGGCCATAAAACGTTTGACGCAATAAATCGATTGTGATATGTGATGAATGGCAAGTTGAACCATCCTGTTGAAGCCAAACATCGTTCACATGAATGTCATGAACAGCGGGTACAAAAGAATCGGTCATCATGGTGCGATAGGTGTCTCCTTTGACCGTAATGGTTGCGCCATCGTCATTTCGAAAGAAATATGAGCCAATGTGCCTCCGCTTCTCAAGCCGCACCAAACAGTCGCTCGTAATGGGTGCATTGGATTCTAAAAGACCATGTGTGGGTTTTCTGAGCCCCAAACACAACAATTTCGCTTATAAACGTACCCACCAAGATGAAAATGAGCTTCATCGGAAAAGATGAAACTCCTCATTACGCTGTAGGAAAAAAAAGAAAAATAAACGACAAAGTTATAAAACAAAACGGTGTATATTTCACCTAAGTAGGATCATTCCGAATATGATAATTAAAGCCATTAATTTCAAACAAAAATAATAATTTTCTTCTCGACTTAAGAAATCGCCACAAGAAAAAGTCTAATGAGGTCAAATTGCACGATATCTGTTGCGAATTACTTTAGAATTGATTCCCCTACGAGTGAAGACCTAAGTCAAATTAGCCAGGTTGTGGTCTGCAACAGTTCAAGTTCCTGTCAGCAACGCGAAATCGATTGCCTCAGATTCTCCTGCAGACTCCCACGGACAACAGTATGTTTTCTGCGCATCTTGCGCCACATAGACCTACGGTTTACTGAACCAGCAGAGACGAATTTATTCACTACATTTCTAATAATCCTCTCGGTAGGAAGAAGTCGCCGTAGTAATATCATAGAAATATCAAAAAAAATATTTCTTCGGTGACTTCCTCTCAGCAGTTTTCTAGCAAAAACTCTGAGAGTAAATAAAATTGCCATGAAATGTTTCTCAAAAATCTGTAGATCGGAGTCAACTTTAAACTGTAGGTCCCGCCACTCATATACATATAAAAATTAACGCACACACACAGCTGCCAGATTTGACGATTTGTCGTCATTTTGACGATTTTGAGCTCCAAAAATATATTGACGATTTGATGATTTATGCCCTTATTTTGACGATTTTTAGAAATTAAAAATTTACATCGTATTCTTTACTTTACTACATTAAAAGCCACTTTAAGTATTAAATATTTAAGTTACTTTCGACTACATGTGATGATTTTTCTGTATTTTATTCCGTTTTACAACTCCTAAATAACCTCGTAATTGAGAAGAATTTATCACTTTTCGTCGCAGACAATTTTTAAAGATTCGAGTATAGCTTCTAATATTACCATCGGAAGAACAAGGATGGATAGCATTGTGTTTGGAACTATGAAAATATGTTATGAGAAGAAGGAAATAGAGAACAGCGTTTATGGACACTAGGCACACAGGAAAGACCTCTGCAGGAATTGTGTTCCATATATGAATAGTCCGAATAAAAAACGTACTTTTTCTGTAATGCAGTGTGCGATCGACTGGCCAATCGACCACATACGTATGTCCTGGCCGAGAAAGACAAGCGTTACGTAGGAATATATGATTTTCGGGAACAAGTCCCCTTTTTTCGTTCGAGCAAAATCATTTTGTAGTAGAGATAGAACAGTGAAACACAAACCACATTGCAACGATGCACCAATGATTCAATGGAGTTGGATACACTACCGTTATTAACGAGCTACTACGGCCTCTCCTGCACACGGTCGAGAAACCTCAAAAAAGACGTTGAGGCATCGACCTCATAAATAGTATAAATAAAATCTAAAGAAGGAACTGAAAAATGTGTCGGTTGAAGCCAACTGAATTTTCATGCTCCGAATGTCAAGAGTTTCTGGCTCCTTAATATTTACGCCACCCATAGATTAAGATGATGCAATATTATTGCTGCCCTTATGTGTCAATAAACATTTCTCCATTTTTGGAAAAAAAATAATAAATGAAGATGAGGGTCGCTAGCTTTAATTTCTAACAAATTTTTTGTTAAAGGTTTTACTTTTGAACTCAGATATGTACATACATTGACTTTATATGTTTAACTACAATAGAAATAGTTATGGTTTTTAAATAATTTTAATTTATTTATTTATTTTTTCTGACGATTTTAATAAACGTCTTTGACGATTATAACGATTTTTTCTCAAATATTTGACGATTTGATGCCTCATTTATCTGGCAGTTATGCGCACACAACATGAGTAGGATGAGAAGCTACGCCGTAATCCTGACTGAAGGGTTGTGATGGCCAAAATAGCGATCCTAAAATAGACGAAGAGTGCAGTACGTTCTCGGAAAACGTTAATAAAACAATTTTATTATTTGCATGTGTTGTTGAATGTTACATTCATTCATGGTGATTTAGATAAACAGGTTAAGCAATTGACAACTAATTATAACAGCTGTAGCTTCACGTATCAACTGTCAAAGTACAAAAGTCTCGGTTGGAAGAACCGACTGTTTAAAAGAAATTAAAATTGTATGATTTAAACCTTCTTCTCTGACTTGAGGCCGCTATAAGATCTCTGTAGGGTGTTGTGAATAACTACAGGATCGTTAGGAAATATCGTCGCTGTCTCGACCTTCTTTTTGGGCGCTTTAGTGTCTCACTGGTCTGGGTCCCCGGGCACAGTAACATTCCGGGGAACTTCAGGCCCGATGAGCTCGCCAGAGCTGGTGCACTCTTTCCGGAATCCTCTTCAGTAGACTTGAGTATGCCACTCGCCTCAGTCAAGCTGGCCATTGCGCAAAAATTCTTTCTTTCTTTCTATCCTGGGTCAATGAGGAGTCCTGCTCCACCGCTAGACTCATCTGTCTCTTGATGGCTAGAAGGCGTACTAACCAGTTACTTGGACTTGATCGTGGCATCATCTCAATCACAGTGGCCGTGCTTACATGTCATTATGTTATTGGTAAACGTGCGGAAAGGATTCGGCTCCCATTTAACGACTTCTGCCGTGGATGCAGATCCGCTGAGGAAGAGGTGACTGTCATCCACTTTGCCAGTGCCCATCTCTTGCGAGGTGCAGATATAGGTTATTTAACTCCCCAATCCATGTCAGCTTGACGGTGCTATCATCTATTGATGTCAAGGATATAGCTTCGTTTATCAAACTTTCTGGTTGGTTTTCCAGTGTAGGGTAGTTGTGCTTTTGATGTGCAGCCCTTGCGCTGGTCAACTTCTTCTCTATGATTTTGGTGGAACTTGGTCAGTAGAGAGACTGCGTTAACCCGTGGCATCACAACGGGCCGCTATGCTTGCTCAAGTGAGCATTTTGATATCAGAGCTACCACTTCGACCTAACCTAACCTAAACCTTCTAAAATATCTTGAAATATTAAAAAAAAAGTTTATGACACGACGAAGTGCTCAGGAATTTATTAGTTTTTTTTCTAAGAAATGGTAGAATTGTAATGAATGTTACAATGATATGGCAAGATCGTCATGTAATGAATGTAATGTATGTGTACGTATTTTAGATTCAGTCAGTTTTGTGTTTGTTCGGCTTTGCTTATTATTAAGGCGAGCACGCCCTAATAATAACGCAGCTAATAAGACGCAGTTTGGGTGAGAATAAAAATCAAATCTTTTTCAGCTATGAAGCCGTTTTGATCATTATTTTTATTCTAATTCTATCAATCAACTTACAGCTGTTTATATAAATTTCTTAAGTCTAATTTCTTACATATTAATACTTATGACCTAATTTAGTTTTTACTTAACTTAGAGTGTGCATGGTCAGCATTTTGCTACTTTACAATTATTACGTACTGAAAATTTGTATAATGCAATTTAATACCTCGTGACGTTGGTCATTGACAGTTTGTTTATATTATTGGGGAATGTACCAAAAATGCATTTTTAGGTAGCACAAACGTAACCAACACACAACAGTGGATAAGTGTGACCAACACACTACAGAATCATTGTGAATACGATAATTCAAGTCAACAATTTCATACAAAAGTAATAAATTCCTTACTCAAATACTACGTAGTTAAAATGTAATTAAAATTGTACGATTTATACTGTCTTTAAGCATCTGGAAGCATTCAAAAAGGAATTCTATCATACAGCAAAACATTCAGGAATTCATTTGTTTCTCCGTTAAGAAAAGAGGAGCATTTTTATTTCTTTAAATTCATTTTGTTGCTGCACAAATGAAAAGTGAATTTAGTTGAAAAATGTTACAAAGTCTTTCGTATTCTCTACCATTAAGACAACAATCGACTTTCAAACTTTGTTGCAACTGAAATATTGTTGTTCTAATAAATATACACTCTTCATAGTATGTACATATTTATGTGTATACTTACGCATGTGTATACTTATTTATACACAGAAATAAATGCAATAAGTGAGAGAAGAAAGAGGATAAAACAATTTATATTGTAATGCCAAGAATTAAATAAAATAACAACAAATACAATGTGGTTGCAACTTGTCGTAGTTCGCAATTAAATGATGAAATGGCAAGGAACAGAAAAAACAAACATTTCTCATTTGACGTTTTTGCAGTAATAAATTGTTAATAATTAGATAAAGATTATGAGAATTAAAAGATTAAAAATGTGTTATTCAAATGGGGGTTTGGGGTGAAAAAAGTAGAAGTTTTTTGGAAGATGCCAGACTTACGACACTTGCCAATGGTGGTTAATGGTTAATTTATAATTTATGCCATAACTTTATAACTATAAAATAAACGCTTAGAATTGCATTAAAGATTAGTACTTATACATTTCATTATAAGAATGTTTAATTATTAAGAATACATCGAATTAAAGAATTGTGAGTACAATTAAACGTTGCAAAATGTCGTTTACAAGTGGAAAAAAATATCAAAACTTGCATAGAATTTATTCTTATATTCCACGCACACAAGGTTGTCGAAGTTTGTCGTCTACTGATACTGAGTGTAAGTTTTCTTGTAGAACTAATTCCTGGTCATGTCAAAGCTCGATTCCTAACAGCTAAAATAATGGTTGCGTTTCAACTAGATCAACTCATATTCATCCATTTTTAAACATTTTATAAATATTTTTTATAGAAATCATTCTTTTGTATATGAATACTGACCGTAATATTTTTGTCTAAGAGAATTTATTGTCCCTGGACCTAAATATGTCAAGTCAGGAGATAAGCTATGGCATTCGCTTAGAATGTTTCATTACAATTTTGGTTAGATGTAGTCAATAAAAATATTACCGTCCTGGTGTTTTTCCCAGACTTACTACGATTACAACTTTAATCGATAACTGAAGCCCCTGACAAAAAGCTTTACTTACATACGTCTTTTTATACATATTTTCCATTTTTTTTCAATTTATTTATATTTATATTTATAAAATATTTATTTATATATTTATATTTATAAACGGTATGATAAAATTATATTCTATTCAATTAAGAAAAAAATTCAAGTTTTTTTTTTTTTTTTTTTTTTTTTTTTTTTTTTTTTTTTTTTTGAAAAAAAAACCATTTCAAGTGTTCATTATCGAAAATCTTCGACACAATATTTTAAAAATTTTGACTTTATAGTCAACCTGTATCTCTTGCGGAAATTGTTTTTTGGTAAGACAAAAAAGAGACATTACATGTCTCTTTGCCTCGATCCTTAAAGGAGAGTTAGGGGAATATGAGGAACTAATTTTGATGTCATCTGCACAATAATAAAATATAAGATTATCTCAAGGCATTTAAATGCTGAGAGATAAAATAAAAATTTCCATACTTAACCTAAAGATAACCCACCTAGTACAACCCGTATACATACGTAAATTAAGACATCGACTACCGACATCAAAAGCAAAATTTTAAATAAAACCAATGCTTTCAAAACTTTGCCAAATGCCGAGAAACTGTCGGGGACCACAATTTGATACTCAAAAAACCATTGGATGGATAAATGCTCCATCCTTTATAAAGAAAGCCAACAGTTCATTACTCGATTGATCTCTGGAATAATGATATTGTCTGCTATTGACGGCAGTTTTTCAATCAATCAATATTTCACAAAATCTTCGTTAATAATATTTTTGTAAAAAGCACAACCTAATTAATGGAAATATTAACAATTGTAAAGTATGAAAACAAGTTTTTTCAGAGAAGCGTACAGTTTGACTATATTTTATTAATTAATTCTTATCCCTAAAATTACTCAGTATTTATACATAAATAATGCTGATCAAGCATTATGTCTACAGTGGAAGGTATAGCAAGAATTACAAAGAATTATTAAGAATATGAATATATGAATATGTCCAACACAAACAATGTTGACAGGATTGACTATTACATTGCAAACGCAAACAAATTGATATTTGCTTGAATTTACCAAACAGCAGTGCCGTCAACAATGTGTGTGTGTATGTACATATGTACGTTATTGATAGTTTGTAATAAAAGCATAATAAAAGAATTACTTTAAACATGTGTCGGCAATGATGACATCATGAACATATTACACAATCCTTAGAAGGATTGACACTGCATTAACGAATTTCCAATACGAAAAATTATCCGGTCGAGCTCAAATGAATATAATTGATCAAATTATGAGTACATCTTACAAGATCTGATTGCCAACATTTAATAAAAATTAAGTGCTTGCGATCACGGTCAATATTTATAAAATTTTGAACCAAATTAACCTTAGAATAAATGACCATGATCTTCCGAAATCTACTGTAGTCTATTAATACAAAAGTCTAAGGGCTGTTATTACAACTTGCCGTTAACTAAATGGAGGATTTCAAATTGTTTTTCATTATTATAAGTGGACAATAAGGTAGAAGTAGAGTTAAGTAAAAGGGAAGATCATTCTGCATACTGGTAACTTTTAAAGTTAAGTTTATGTTTGAACTTACCATATTATATATTATTTTCACTATGGCAAATTCAAACATAAACAAAATAAGAAAATATAACAAAAAAGAAGCCCGTCTTTACCACTGCGTTTAAAAAAAACTTGTTTAATTTGAGCAGTGTTATCGACATTGCTCCGCCACTGCCATATTTTTGAAAAAGTTAACTTTATTTTATCATTAGGTAGTAATAACGAAAATAAGTTAAAATTAATTTTAAAGTTCCCTTTAGCTAAATGTACCTTTAACTAAACCCATGTTTAACGGAAAGTTGTAATAATGCCCTAAAAATTTGAATTATTTTTGACATTTTAAACACAATAATTTAATATTTCAAACACTTCTTTAAATTGAATGTTATGCCATACAATAAAAATCCAAAATGCATGAGAAATACAATCGTGTTACCATTAAAGGGAATACAAATTTGTTGAAAAAACTGTTTACACTTCTAATAATATAAAGGGTGGTCCATCTAAAACGGTGAATTTTAATTGTAAATAAAATTAATAGTTTTTATAGAGTCATCGTCATATTTTATATTATTACTGAAGGATCCATAGCTTCGGTGGAGTACCCCTATCCGATGATCCATGTTTTCAATGATTCTGAGGCATAATTGAGGTTTAATGTCGTTAATATGCCGAATGATTTCATCCTTGGCTAATTGACGTAGCAATTCTCTTTTAAATATCCCTACAGAAGGAATACTACGGTGTCAAATCAATAATCGTAGCCAATTAATAACGCCATTACGTAAGATAACATCGCCACAGATTTTCTCGTGCAAAAGAGCCATTGCTTCGTTGGCTATGGCTCCATCCTGTCCACATACCTTCCAGTTTCCTCAATTTCTTTCCACAACAAGTCCGGTAACAACACGCGATATGGAACAGCGATAATCATTGGCTGACGTTATTTTTAAACAAGTACGCCACGATAACGCAGCCAACCCATATACCTCACCAAACAGTTACTCTTTGTGGATGTATCGGCTTTTCAACAATCGGTTGTGGATTCTCATTTGATCAAATTCGGCAATTCTGCTTCTTAACGAATCCAGAGAGGTGAACGTTTGTCTCTTCGCTAAAGATGATTTTCTTTGTAAATCCAACTATTACATGCATACATAAGTGATCATTACAACACTTTAGTCATGATTACGACCTAGTTTCTCACACCACTTACATATGTTGTGCGTGTTAATTTTGTACATGAGTGGCGGGAACTACAGCTTAAAGTCGACTCCGAACGACAGATTTTTGAGAAACTTTTCATGGCAATTTTATTTACTCTCAGAGTTTTGCCAGAAATCTGCTGAGGCAGCAGCCGAAGAAATATTTTTTCCATATTTCGTTTTGTTGGAGATGTCTGAGCTGATGTTTAAACCGTGGCCTCAAGTCTAATAAGCCATCACACTACCTACTAGTCTCCGGTGACTATGTTCACCCTATCAACCATGCTTAATAATGATCAATAGGCCTCAGATCTTCAGTCAATTGAACCATCTAAGCTTGTAAATTCAAATCCGTATTCAAAATCTTCTCCAGTGATGTTCATGAGCACGACGACGACTCGCGATTGACGACTCTTTTGTCACACTATCGCGATTGTGGACACATTTTGACGATTATGCTCACAAGGTAAACGAAATGCATTTTTATTAGCATGCTCCTTTTCCTAAAAGGCTTCAGCAATCTTAACGACCTGCTCAATTGTGTACAAACAAATGTCAAATTAAGTTGTGTGAAAAAAAACTTTACGTTAAGCTCCAACTTCTAATCAACATCGTGCTTTATGGTTGAACCATCCATTCTGTAGAAAGTTGAAATTGAAAAATTATTTGTTTTGGCAACCACCTCTCCGCAGCAATATTTTATCAAATCCTCTGATATGGAGCAGCTTCTCAAATCTGTTGTTCGGATTCGACATTAAATTGTAAGTCTCAAAAGCCTTTCATCAATATTTCCCTATTTCATGTAGGAAATGAGAAAATTTTGTTCAGTACGGTTATTTCCGAAATAATTTTTGTTACTTTCTCTCTTTAAGTAATAATTTAAAACGTTTTCCTGCGTTCGTTCTATAAACTTTGTTGAAGAAATAACAACACAAACAACAACAAAATGATACAATTTTTGGGAGTGAGATTATAACCAATAATTTCATTAAACATGGCTTATGAGCCAATCTAAAATGTTTTCTAACATTTATGGCTTTAATGGCTCAATATCTTCTTAACAATTCGAAAGAAGCTATTTTGTTGGGGCTGACTGCTTGTTGTATCGTATTAAAAATGTTTTCAGCATTATAATCTACTAATAAATGACTCCCTAAATCAAAAGGACGATGATAAATAAAAATGAAAACAAAAAAACAACAAAAACTACAATGAAAGCAAAAAAGAAAATAAAAACAACTATAAACACTTTGGCGACTATTGAATCCAATCGTATCGCTCATTTTCTATTGGAAACCAATGATTTATGAATGCATGAGAAAAAGTTTCAAATTTTGCACACTTCAATTGATAAATCTTCTCTTAAAGTCCAAAAATAATTGATTTGCAGATTAAAAATGACTAAAACAATCTGAAATCTCATCCAAGGGGTTGTTTATAGTGCCGAGCTGGCTTCTACTTGATATGCGAAAGAAGCATCTGTGAATACAGCGCTAATTATAAACGTTACGACAACAAGAAAGCTTGGTCATGCCAAAATTTGTAATCCTATTAAATAAGGATGCACATTATCCATAGGATAGCTGAAATCACTTTAGATTTCGGTTTTATAACAAAAATATCGGGAAGATTTTAATATGACCGCGATATATATCAGAGCATCATTCACAGATTGATCACACAAATAGATAATCATTTTGACTCAGTTCAATCTTAAATTGTCCTTTTTTAATATTTCTTTGATTTGTCAGTCAAGCTTTTGTAGCCAGGTCCTAGGCTGATAGAATTTTCGCTGCCATAATACCGCACTGGCTAAACTCTTTCGGTCACCCAGAACTAATCGACAGAACTTATCTGACTGAAAATAACTCTGAAACCATATCTGATGGAGATTAAAGATGCTCGATTTGAAAGGCGGAATATTATTATAACGCGACGTTTATTAGGAACTAATTTATTAAAATATACTTATACTGTCCATTTAATCCTAACGTAATCTAACCGAACCAAAGCCTTTTAAGTTTGAAGAGGAGGAAACCAGTCATAAAAGTTAAAAGTCTCATGTCAATTGGCGTGCACCTAAGCCACCATAAATTGGTATCAACAATATTTTCTATAGAAAAGTGTGTATCCTGTACAAACTTTATTAACTTATTTCAATCCACCCCTCAGACATGAGTTATGTCTGGTGTAGTTTCATTCCAAAAATATTCCAACGTTTTATTGTTCAGTTGGCATGTCATGCATTCCATATTATGTACTACACCTATATTCTGATGGTATTTTTCTTATTAGGGCATCATTTGGTGCCATTTTTTTTGTAGTAGTCTCTTTTCATCTATTTTTGTAGCCTGGTTTTCAATGCACTCAAGGGCATTGGGTTATCCAGATATTGTGTAAGCCTCTAGCTCTATAAGCTAAACTATTCGTTTTCTCATTGCCGATCAATCCGTAATGACTAGGTCCCCATCCCAGAAGAAATTCTTGATCAGCTTTTAGACTACAGGACAGAGATTAGCAATGAGTCGATTTTTCGCTACTCATATACACTCATGAAATTTTGCGAATGAGTGAGTCAACAGTATTGAAATTTAACTATGGACTCTGATTCATTCCTACTCACTACAACATTGATTTATAAGTACAGGTTGCAATGAGTATGAGTACATCAAACTCATACTATTCGAAACATGTTTGAATCATACGCCTAATCATTTAGATTCATAACTTTAGAAAAATATTTAAAATACTTATACAGGGGTTACTCCGAACCACGATTTGAAAAGTACAAGTATTCGAAAGGTGTTTTCGATAAGTAAATAAAAGCGTACTCTGTAAATCGTTCGAAAATTTCCATGGTAGCAGTAAAAATATAAAGGGAAAAAACAAAAATAAACTTGGCAGCACTTGGTGATTACAACTTTTACCAATTTACAATTCACAAATATTTTCATTTTTAGTTTCATTTAAAATTTTCGTGTAATAGCAAAGAATATTTTTTATTTTTTTTAGAAAGTATTAAAGGCGACCTTAAGTCTAACAAAAAGATCTACCGCTATAGGTCTATCCTTCAAGTTAGCCGTAGCCTTAAAATTCTTAGTACAAGGTGGATATCAGCGCCAAATAAGCCAAGACCGTTACCTAGAGCTCTCCCAGCAGTCAATGTCTAGATGTTTGACAGAAGTATGTGTCATCGAAAGAATTGTTTGTCCTAAACACATAATTTTTGAATCTTCTGCTGAAAATCAACGTGAGGCTAGAAAATGTTTTTACAATAAAAGTGGAATCACTGGAATCTTCGGAGCTGTTGATGGTACCCACATACAAATAATGAGACCAATCAATCGGTGGACCAAGTAAATCCAAATCGGTTCTTAGTTTTTGCCACAGGTTATTAGATTTGTTTCTTGCATCCGGCATTTTTGGATGTCCCTTGGCAAAATCCGTATGCGTCACTATAAAGTCCACAATAGTTTCGTATTGTTTTTGGTTGGTATATAAAATTCTTTTTGACTTATTCCTTTGAGATTGTTTAAAAAATATTTTTTAATTTTTTTGGTCAATGTATTTGAAGTCGTCGTAGTCTAGTAGGTAGTATGTTGGCTTATTAGACGTAAGGCCCGAGTTCAAACCCCATGTCAGACATCAAAACGAAAATATGAAAAAAGTTACTTCGGCGACTTCCTCTCAGCAGATTTCTGGCAAAAACCCTGGAAGTAAATAAAAAATTGCTATGAAAAGTTTCTCAGAAATCTGTCGTTCGGAGTCGACTTTACACTGTAGGCCGCGCCCCTCATGTATAAAATTAACACACACAACATAAGTGGTGTGAGAAGCTAGGTCGTAATCTTGACTGAAGGGTTGTAATAGCCAATTATGTATGTATGTTTGTAATGTATTTGTATTAATTTACTTACATTTTAAATTTGATGTCAACAACGCAATTGCTAACGAAGAATTTTCGAATATTTACTACGAAAAAAAAACACGAAAATTTTCCGTACTTTCGTACTACAGAGTACAATTTGTTCGAATATGCAGTTTTTAATTTTCGTGTCGAGCTACAGAGTAACCCCCCCAGTCTTAGTTCTTGTTGCATTTACAAAAGCACAAAAAACAGAGCACCAAGCAGAGCAAACACACAATCTTCTAGTGAGTATTTTAGTGTCCGTAAGCGCATCATACTTATTGTGTAATTCTTGTAAATGTTATGAAGTTATGGAGTTATGGCGAGTCGAAATCAATAACATGATGCGTATTGTTAAGTATGAGTACGATGAGTACTTCAAACTTTGAATATGAGTAGTATGAGTATGGTATGGTATTTTTCAAAGCATTCGCCCATTGCAAAATACCACGGTTTCTCGTCTCTGTCCTCGTTCTTGCCTGTTGGAACAAACTATGCAATCCCCTTTTTTTGCCCTTACGCAAGATGTGAAGTCTTTTGTCAAGCCTAGCTTCTTGATTTGAGGTGGATGATATTGATCTTCTCGGAATTCTCCACGGGTTGATCGACTAACCGCTTGTTCTTTTGTGATGCAAATGGGTCGACAAGGGATTGCAAAAAGTAAAAAATTAATACCAAGTAAGAAGGAGAAGGACTTCAAGACAGACTATAATTTACTTAAAACAAAAACACAATAATATAACCATATCATTATGTATTCATGTGAATATACAGTGGGGGTATTATAATCAGCACACTCATCCACCAAAAAGTTTGTGTTGAATACTTTATTCTTAGAAGCAATATTTTTTTTTGTCATATGCTATTTAAAATAACATACGGACAGACTGTAATAAAAAAAAAACCTAATAAATAAATAAAAATATCAACAGCAATTATTAAAATTAACTTAAAAAAAATAAAAAAAATTTTTTTTGGGGTGTAATTAGCACACCATGTATTTTGTTATTTTCTCAAAGAAATGAAAAAAAATTTAGCTTGATTTCATAGTTTGGTATGAATATGTATGTAATATATGTACGTGTTTCACCAGAAAAAGAATATATTTTATGTTAAACTGGATAAGTAAAATTATAATAAGTTTCGTAAAATTATAATAAATACTCGTATGTATGCCCAAAAAGAAGAAGAAGACATTTCTCAAATTGAACTTACTCGTTGCAGACATCTATAAATCGTGCAAGAATCCTCTGTCATATCAAACAAATCACAAAACATTTTCGGCCATTAGGAGAAAACCACGACCAAGAAACACAGTTAGTACCACAGATCGTGTAATAATTACTTATGCGACGAAGAATTCCTTCATAATGTCTTCAGAAATTCGGAAACTCGTTATGGAGGCACACAAGATATTAAAAAACTTGACTGGCGATATAACGCCATACGACCCTGTGATATCAGAAGAAATCTTGTGGTTCTTCTTTCTTTCGCTAAAATATAAAGAAGGAGGCTGACATTATTCCGAAAAAAGAGTTTTACGTGTGTTGAAACTAAATTCAATCGAATAGACTCAAATTGAAAGAGTAATGAATGGCGTTCACCGAAGCACGACTTAAAGGCTTTGAAGGCAATTAAGCATAGAGGAGTTATGTAATGAAAGTTGTGTAATTATGATTTTTTTTAGAATGATATTTCAAAAAAATTAATTCGCCACGTAATCAACACCACCACCGCCGACTTTATTTTCATTTTTTCGTCTTTTTTTCAGAGTATAAGGTGGCCTTAGTGAATAAAGTGAAATATTGAAAATATTTGCATATGCTTTCTGTTATAATACACTCTTCTACTATATTTCGTCGATGACGTTATCCCATGCAAGCTCTTGTCTGTCCAAAGCACGTTGTTTGTTTAAATGTCTGACACATTAAGGATTTGCTTTGGTATATGATTACACATATCAAGTCTGTTTAAAATGAAACTTTTTCTATGAGATGTTACCCTGATTAACAAAAAAAATTTTAAATAAATAAATAAGTTGGTTACATTCACTAAGGCTTACAGGTAAAAGTAAAATTAAATTAAAATTTCCTGCAATGTTAATGAAATCGATCCTCTCGTTATTCTAGACAATATTATCCAACTGTGGGATTCCCACATAACGATACAATACGAGAGTTTGAGCTTGAGCAAGTCATTTACATAAATTAAGGAATGAAATCGTCAAAGAAAACACCACCGTTTAGCTGCAAAGGACATGCGTACGTATTGCTGTGTAAACCAGTCAACGGTTGATCTGGTGCGTATAATTGCACCGATATTAATGAAAAATGTAAAAATCTATTATCAATTTAATCAAAAGCATGCAGTGATTAATTATTCCAAATAACTTAGTGTGATCAATTAAAACCAACAAGTTTATATTATCGGAAATCAATTATTAATCGTAAGATTTCCGAAACACAGCTGCGATTTGATTAAAATTTAATTCCATACATTCCTTGTGTTGATTGAGGACGCCTGCAGAAACTTCGATAAGTGTAAAACAATAGTAATTGGTACGCGTATCCAATCTTTCTTATTCGCAGTATCTGAAAATGGACAACGACAACTGGATGAAGGAAAACTAAATTTCAAATTTCAAATAAAACTTCGTTGTCCTCATAATAATTAATTTGTATAGAGTTAGCACCTTTAAATTGTACAGTCTATGTTAACGATTTGCAAAAATAAATTGCGCAATGCAGACTTCATTCGAATGCAAGTGATAAGCAGTTGTAGATTTTTTATTGAAAACTGATGAGAACCAATAATGAACGGTTGGGCCACAATAAATGGACTTTGTTAAAACTACCTATCATCCGTTAACACTTAATTGTAACGTCAATAATAACATTTGAGTAAACGAATCCAAATTTAATACTCCAAATACTGCCAAATACCATACATTGGGATAATTACATATTGCGACCTAATTTCTAACACCACTTATCTTGTGTGTGTTAATTTTATACATGAGTGGCATGAACTATGGTTTAAAGTCGACTCCGAACGACAGATATTTAAGAAACTTTTCATGGTAATTCTATTTTTGCCAGAAATCTGCTAAGAAAAATTCGCCAAAGAAATATTTTTTCATATTTCGGTTAGTTGGAGATGCCTGACCTAGAGTTTGAACCGAGACTTCACGTCTAATAAGTCAACACACTACCTACCAGGCTACGGCGACTTCCTTTGGTATTATTATCAATAATAATATTGATTAAACAAATCAAACTTGTAATAACATCTGGGGCCTTTGTTTGACATAACACTGTCCTTCTTTACACATTAGGCTAGTTATTGTCTTCTTCCAGGTATATTACGTGGTTGTAAACCAGTGTATACCATTTCATAGCACAGTTGTGCAGAAAGAACTCACACACATTCTTGTGTTTTTTCATTTAGTTGTCGATTAGACTGCGACAAGCATGATGGCGGATGCTTTATCATTAAATTTCAGAATAACACTCAAAAATATTTAATGGTAAAAATGGTCTACGCCATTAGCTGGGCGTATTTCATTTTATAGTATAATTTTTTTTATGCTTTGGAATGTTCGCTTTTTTTCTTTTAATAAAAAGTGGGGTTTTTATTCTTTTTATTTTTATTACTTTAAAAAACATGGTCTAATTTTTAAGCCTGAGATGGATAGCTTTATGTTCTTTTAATAAAAAATGGATTTATTATTTTATTTTTATTTATCTAAAAATATTAAGCCAAATATATATAGCTTTACATACGTATGTTGATGAAATAAAAATAAAAATAGCGTATATTACTAACACTTTTCTATGGCTGTAAATAAATAAATTCTCTCAACTTATTTTCTCTCTCTTACTCACTAATACATAACCAAAAAATTTTTGGTAAACACTGTTGTAAACTATGATTCTATTAGCAAAAGAAAGCTGGACTTCACGCCATTATTTCATCTTTCTACAACAAGCATATTTGATTTCTTAAAAATTGTTTTAAAATTCTGAATGTGAAGAATTATTCTTAATCAATCAATCTTCACGCAATCAATCAATGTAACACTGGCTGTAAACCGAAAGTGACACTTGCTCAAATCAAAATAATTATGTTGATTGGATAAAGATACGTACGAGAACATCCGGATTAATAAAGTACATTCGTGCCACAGAATTTTGTTAACCTATGTTATTTGCACTAATGTAGATGCAGGAAATGTTTGGTTTTAATTCAATAATTAATTGAAATATTGAGTATGACTGAAGTCGCCGTAGTCTAGTAGATAGTGTGTTAACTTATTAGACGTAAGGCCACGGTGCAAACTCCAGGTCAGACATCAAAACGAAATTTGAAAAAATATTTCTTCGGCGACTTCCTCCCAGCAGATTTCAAGCAAACACTCAGAGAATAAATAAAATTGCCATGAAAAGTTTCTCAAAAAATTTGTCGTTCGGAATCGATTTTAAACTGTACGTCCCGTCGCTCATGTATGAAATTAACACACACAATATAAGTGGTGTGAGAAGCAAGGTCGTTTTCCTGACTGAAGGGTAGTAATGACCAATTATGTATGTTGAGTATGACTAGTCGTATCAGATTTCAGTAATACTTTCAGTTTTCCATCACGTGTGCATATGTGTGGTTATAATGTAATTCACAATTTGATTCGTTTTCTCGTAAAGGTGCAACCAACATTATTTCGCCTCAAAAATGATGAATTTGTTTAACAAAAATTTAAATTTTATTCTGTTCTGACTTAATCAGTCTGATCTTGTTTAATAATGAAAACCACAGTAAAATAGTGTTACACGAATGGAGTCTATCTATTTGCCGTTATATTTTGTTACCTTTTCATTAAATTTTAATTCCGTCTCTTAAGTGGCATAGTCTCGTCTTACCGAGATCCTGGAGAGGGTTTCAACTGGGTGGATTTCCACATAGTAGAAGAAGGAAGGCTAATCAGTTGACGTCCACTTCAAGACTTTGTGCTACAGGTTTTGCACCTAGAGCTAGTGCAAAATCCTGCATGGATTGCTTGCTTACTGGACATAATGATCGTAAAATGGACAAAGCCGTCTATATACTTCGCAAACATTTATTATTTTCAGCTGTCTAAACATAGTTAAAGCTATCCATAAAAATATTCGATCTCATATTTACTCTCAAAAATCTGCTGAGAGGAAGAAGTCAACGAAGACATTTTTTTTATATTTTCGTTTTGATGTCTAACCTGGGGCTTGAACCCTGGCCTTACGTCTAATAAGCCAACACACTACATACTAGACTACGGCGACTTTAAGTATTAGAGTGTTGAAGAATATTTAATTGCCTATGTAAAACCAGAATTGAATTTCAATGAATTTCTATGTTGTTATACTAAGAGTACATTTTGTATGCTTCAGCAGAGTAAGCATTCAATTTATTCTGTTGATATACTACAAGCAACTATACTTTCATTAAACATTATAATTTTATTACATTCCACAAACCATCCAAATAATTACAGAGATGTTGATGTCAGTCATTCTGTCATCATGTGACATTTGTGTACCTTGGAAGGTAGAACACGACAAACTGTTTAACGTGAAACACACAATTTTGTTACTGACAACATAATCTCAAATTTGATTTTGTCTTACAAATATTTACGAACAACATCGATTTTAAAAATTTATTTTAGAAACATAATATTTTTAGACGATCTTGTAATTTTTATTGTAAGAAATTAAAAGAAAAATATTTCGATAAATACACGACAAGTTTTAACACAGATTTAAACGTTTAATCTGAAAAATACAAAGAAATTTCATTGAATTGAAATCGATTTGTAATCGAAATTATTGTGTACCTAGTACTGCAAAAACGTTCATGTCCTATTTTTGTTTTCATTTTAATATGATTTATATCTACCATGCAAAGAAAAGCAAAACGAAATAAATCAAATAAAATCTTCCAAGAAAAACATCTGACAATAGCATTCATAAATCAATGAATGTTTTCTGAAAAATAAAAACAAAACGATAAAATGGAGGTAATGGTAGTAGAAGAAGTATAGAAAACATCGTTTGATTCTTATTTAAAATGATTTTAAATTTTTCAATGATGATTTCATTTTCTTTAAACAGTAATGCTCAGGCCATTGAAGCCATCTTAAATTGTTGTTTGACTTCTTTTGGAACTGAATACTGGTATGCAGTTAGACAGTTTATTCTTCTTGCATTGATTACAAGGATCCACAGGAATATTTTGTGTTAAGCTGACCCTCTGATGGTATTACATGTGCCAGTAGAACCTCGCCTCAGATGGTTATAGATGTTCCTGTATGGTAGACCACTCGGTACTGATGGAACAATTAAACTAACGAGGTTAAGTTATTTCGACTTTTCGAATGACGGATCATATGGCCTGACTGATTGAGTAATTTGGATAGGTTGGTACATGAAAATATCGCACTTTTAGGTACGAGTACTAAATGGAGACGATCACAAGAGTAGATGTCTTCATATATGGGAGTAATATTAGGGAATCGTATATCTTCCAGCATTAAAACACATTGTTAGTCTATTTACTTTACCAAAAAGGTGAAATTAATCATTCTGTAAACTTTTTATGCAATGAAGCTAAAAACGGTCGTATTGTCTGACTCGTGGCATGCTCGAGCTAGAACTACATATTAAATCGAATTCATATTATCCAATTTAAGGGCTTACATTCGGATATCATATGGCCTTAGGGTTTTTATGGCACCAACAGAACAATTTTCAAAAAAAAAGATAAATCCGAATGTCACGACCTTTCAATAACCACTTTGGATACCCGGAACTCAGTTAAGAAATAATTTTCATCGCTGACATAACTTCTTTATTTTACTACTTTCTTCCAGTTACTAATGTCCTAATATTAGTACTGTTTTCAAAGGAGCATTTATAGAATACATTTCACATAAAAAAAATTACTACAGCAGGGGTGCGCTGGTAGTCTAGTCGGTAGTGTGCTAGACTATTAGCGGGAGGCTCGTAGATTCGATTCCCATCAGACAATATGGTCTGTGACACTACACCGAACATATGGTCAAGTTACTCCGCTCGTATATAATTAGAATAAAATTTGTAATTGTATTGTAATTAATAAATAAATTAATTAATACTACAGCTGTTTTTGTATTTTAAATCAAAAATATCACACAATCCTATCAAATGATATTTAATTACAAATACTTAAACCGTACATAGTAAGCATAACATAACAAATATGCTTCACAATATAATTAATTGCGTATTTATTTCAGCAATACAGCAATACACACATACATACCGTATGTATTTTGTGAGAAAATCCACCAAAAAATAGCAAAAATCCTTCACACAATTTATGTAACAGTTCCCTACTATTGCAAAAAAAAACTCTGAATAAGTGTTGTGGCTTTCTTTATGTGCTTTAATGCCAATAAAATAAATAAAAAGAAGAAAAATATATTGACTGAGAAGTTACCCAGTTTTGCATCATTTACAATAGAAATAGCGGACGTATGAGTAATATTTATAAATGATACGGTACAGTATACGATGTACGTAGAAAAAATAAAATATAAATACATACTCATACATCATTATGTTGTGCATGTCAATGATGCGGTGATTTATATGTACATATGTATGTATGTGATAACAATTTGTATCATTTCTTATTTGTAAATACGACGCATTCATCCATTCATTCCTTTTATCATTTGTATGTATCATTCATACGCATCCGGTTGTTTATAGCTGTACGTTCTCTTGTCACTTTATTAAATATGGGTTATTTTCATAAATATTAATACGTTTAAGTAAGTGAAAATTTCTGGTACACACATCTGCACAACTACAATGAAAATATAAAAAATAAAAACAACTTAACAATGCAAAACAATATTCAATTGTTTGCAAAAGCATACATTGTTACTTTTTTCAACTTTTTAAAAACGTTTAAAATATTCGTTCGTTCATTGATTGCAAATAAAATAAAAATAAATTTGTGTTTAGTTTTAATTAAATTATTTATTGTTTGCACTACTTTTGTGTCACTGTTAACACTTAACGAATTCAACAATAATTGCTTGTTCGTTATTCTTCTCCGCTCACACCCTTTGCGTAAGCAACAACACTTGTACGTTAGATCTGTATAGCGGAGATCTTCGAACAACGACTGTTTACTTCACACGCACGCGTCTTTATACAAGACTGACTGAATTCTTACTACTCGTTGCCTGCTTTGTCTTCTCTTTTTATATGCCCACGCAAACAATCTGATGAATGTTCTTGAAATCGAACAATTTAATTGAAACAAAACACCAATTTTTTTATTTTGTTTGCAATTAACGAACTCATATTTTAGACGTTTTTAAAAAGGTAGAAAACGTAACAATATATCTATGTAAACATGAGCGTTGTACAGTGTAAGTGAAAATGATGGCATTAAAGTAATACGATTAATAGAGAATTAGTGCTGGAAGATAATTTATTCATGTCCTTTTTTATTATTTCAGCATCAGAACATTTTTGAACATTTTTGAAAAAGGAAGAAACTCTACAAAAAATTTTAAAATAATAATAATAAATCATTCTGAAACCGTGCAGTGCTGATGAACCAACATAGCGTTCAGACGTGAGCGGGAGCCGGATTAGACAAACAATCACGAAAGTCCTTATGCAGATATTTTACTCTGTTTTCCGATAATGCATGGCATTGATAATGGTAGTGAGTAATTCTAAATAGAAAATAGTGCTAACGATTTTAACGTCCTCGAAAGTCAATCCATTTACGAATATCTAAAACCAAATTTTCTCGAAAGGCTTACGTACTAGACAGTGATCATTAAACATTTATAACTAACATGCGCAGTTGTCTCCTACACACTGCAGTTAGGGTAGAACAACGGTTATGATCATAATTATCAAAAAGTGTCTTGCCATAGTTGAAACATCTTCTCTCAGATAATCTGACTTGTGTCAACTTTCTTGGTTTAAAATGAACTCAAATATTAAGTGGAGATAGTAGAACTCCAGTAGAACAGCAGGCAATGTGTAAGTCTATTTAACAAGTAGCCGGTGTTCAAACCCCAGCTCACACATCTCGTATAAAACGAAATATGAAAAGAAAAATATTTCTTCGGCAACTGCCTTTCTGCAGTCTTCGAGCAAGAACTTTGAGTGTAAATAAAATTGCCATGAAAAGTTTCTCAGAAATCTATCGTTCGGATTCGACGTTTAACTGTAGGTTTCGCCACACACATACGAGGTCTGTTCAAAAAAAGGTGCATTTTAAAATTTCGTGGGCTACGTTCTATCGACTTTTAATTATTTATTTTCATATGTTCGTACACTCATCTCGAACATATGTTCACATCAGCTGGCATGTTTGGTTTGTTAGGGAGAGGCATAAATAAGACAATTCTTTTGCGTGTTTTGTGCTTTCCGGCTATCGAAAAAAATTGATCAGTGTTCCATCGTGCATGCCGTACATTCGTTATTACCTACCATGCCTATGCGATTCAGATACATGTAAGCCGGAGTGTCCCATAAGACGCTAATCAGTATACTCCTTGGTATACTCCAACAATATAAACCTTTACTTACCTTTAATATACTCATGATTTTCTTCTTATCAGAATCGCCACAGAATCCTCTGAATTTTTCCTGCTAGATCGTTGCATCCCCAAATGTTGATATTTCTGCCCACTTTTGTGGGAATTAAAATAAATACCACGACACATTCACTAATTGGAACCAAAGATATCCTTAAAAGTTTAAAAAATTTTGAAAAGTGTTATACGGCCAATAACAATCCAATTCTTTTTTATTCTTTTGCATTTTCAACAAAAGTTTTTATATCAAGATAAGAATGTACTGCCAGCAATTAAATAGCATAAATCTTCAATATCAAGTGTCAAAAAAAAACGACGAATCGTTTTTATTTCGTTTTTTTTTAGAATTTTGACCACTTTTTCCGTATTTAAAGTCTGGAAAAATACCAGATACTTCTCTTTAACTTTCACAACAAAAGCATAAAAAAACTTCCAAAAATCATTCAAACCTATACGAATATACTATACATACATATATACTCGAGTACAGTGGACCCTCCTATAACGCGATGAGTGCGTACCGCGCTATATGGAAACCGCGCTATATGAAACTCGCATTTAAGCATACAAACCAGGCGAATTCGTAGTGTGTTCTATGGAAACCGCGCAATAATAACTCGAAATTAGTACAAATCACACCAATCTCACCGCATTATATGGAGACCAAGAAATATAAAAGACAAGATAAATAATAAATTGTTTTTATTGAATTGAAGAGTTCATATTAGAATTAATAAAAAAAAATTAAATAAAAACTAAACTAAAAGAATGTTTTCCAACAAAAAATAAGAAAGACTTGTAAAATTGTGTAATTCTAGATATGAGTCGCCTAACTCGTCTTCTTTTAATGGGCAAAATTTCTTCTTCACTTAGTTCACCTTCACATTGGTTTTCGATTGTAGCTCTCTATAGGGAGCTAAGCAACTCCTTAACTCTCTTTTAAACTTTGCGCAGTGCACTGTTGAACGATCAGTTTGAATGAAATGAAGTTTTAATTCTTTTTAGCCAAATTTAGCCCTTTTCTCACATCTTGCAAATCGAGATTTGGCAACCATTCGTTTTCCTTATTTTCGTTTATCAATGCATTTGAGACGGGTGCATCAACTGAAACCAATGTCGTAGACGATTATGCGCTAAGGTGGCATGTTTATATAAACATGTTGTTTATGTATCTCGGCTGAGCTTTTGCGTCGAAAATAAAACTTATATTAAACCCTCTTACAATATCTAGTTACTACTATAGAGCCATTCATAGGCTGTGCGGAAGGAACTTTTGGGATGTTGATGAACAGAAACCGCGCTGTAAGAGTACCGCGTTATAGGAGGAATCCGCGTTATATGGAAACCGTGTTTTGGGAGTACCGTGTTATAGAAGGGTTGACTGTACATATATATTTAAGAAGGAATACAAACATATAATGTTTTCCTAAGCATATCTACGAAAGTCGAAGCTGTTGGCTGAGCGTTTGTGAGTGATCAATAATGGAAGAAAAGCAGGAAATGGAAATGTTTAAAATTTTTAAAGGAATCATATTCAACAACAGTTGCATATGTACAGATTGATGTACAAATAACTACATATGTATGTATACGATAGTATGTATTTAAGTGTGCACAACAGACGCATATAGAATAAAACCTTAACAAATAACCAACGCGCTGAGCCTTCAACATTTGGAGACTTTAACTGGATGCTTAAAATAATGTGGGACTGTTTTTAATCCTGAACAAAATGACTGAAACAAAAACATGGAGTGCAACAAAAGGAAAATAAAAATCTTTCAACGATTTTATGAAATTAAAAATAATCCTCCAAACTAAGCACAACAAAGTAAAGGAGATTAAACAACAGCAGAAAGTTAAAAGAATACACAAGAAAAGTTTATTGGTGTGGAAATTTCCAAAAAAAGTTTATTTTTAAAACGCAAAAAGTTAATCTGACCCAGGAACTGAAGGTAAACCACCATAATCAACGGTATGTGTTTGCTGAATGAGCTCTGTACTTGTTACCAACTGGTCTTAATTTTAATGGAAACATCATCTTCAGTTATCAGGCCCATATATAGATGAATGGGTACGTGAACAATGAAAATTGCCGAATTTGGAACCAATCTACATGAGATCCAAGAGCACCCAATGCATCCCTAAAGAGACAGTGTTGGGTTTGGTTTTTGGGCTGGCAGTGTCATCCGTCCATATTTCTTTGAAAGCGACGTTAGCTAGGCCATCACTATCCTGGGGAGTTCTATAGATCGACATGATTTCATTCGAGAGGTATACTGTAAGATAAACATCTCAGTTTTAGATATTATATTGGACCATATCATGACTTAATCATGACATAGCTTAACTTAACAGTATTTTGGCTCACAGGATCATTTTTTACGTATTTCCTATTTTCTAACTAGCAAGAGCTGGTTTTATAAATGGACTTACTGATCGGATACCAATTAAAAAATATTTGATTGGTTTAGTGTATATCAAACTTTTCCTATGTTAAAATGAAGCAACTCCCAAAGAAAGTATAATTTTTTGGAGTTCAGAAAATGCTGTGACAATAGTAAACGTGCTGATGCATTACTCAAATAAGCAGAAACTCTTAAGCTGTCACGAATAGCTCAATATAAGCGGAACTTTGAGTTCTTAAGTAGAAAATAATTATCCTAAATGAATGAATATTCTTATACATTTTACTGAATTATTTGGAAAGAAAAGGAATGCTGTATGAATATGAGAAAATACTTCGCACCATTAGAAATATTTTGCTTATCTTACGAAATTCCTATCATCCAAGAATTTTTTCGTTATTTCGCAATTCATTAAATTTCTTAAGACGCTTTTTCTTGATTCTTTTTATCCTTATCGACCTTACATTGCTTTTGTATAAATTTTTAAATTCCACAGTGTATTTCATACCTCCATACAAAAATAGTGTGATACAATTTTACAGACCATACTTAAGGATAACAAAAAAGAGAAATCAGAGTGCCTAAGATGCCCTGAAATGGAAAATAATTCCTTTAATTCCATTATTACAACTTGCCGTTAAACTTGGTACCTTTAGCTAAAGTGAGCTTTAAAGTCACCTTTAACTTCTTTTCGTTAGTACAACCTACAGATAAAATAAAGCTAACTTTTACAGAAATATGGTAGTGCCGGCAGCAAAGTTATCGACATTGCTCAATTAAACCAGTTATTTTTAAACGTAGTGGCAACGAAGGGCTTCTTTTTTTATTGTATTTACTCATTTTGTTTAGATTTGAAGTTGCCATATTGAAAATAATAATAATATGGAACGCTCAGACATAAACTTAACTTTAAAAGTTAATGGTAGGATGATCTTCCCTTTAGCTTAACGCTCACTTCTACCTGCCCATTAACAGCCTCTCTTTAGTTAAAGGCAAGTTGTAATAATGGCCCTTAGTTATATTAGTTAGTTTATTATATTATTATTATAGTATAATCCACTTAGAAACCAAATATCTTCATGATTTTGCATATCACTAAGTTTATTTTTAGTTGTTTCTTATATGTACCTACAATATTAATTGAATACATTAAATAATTTTAATTTATAAAATGAAATGAATTATATTATGAAATATTATAAAAGTACAAAAATATAAAATATCGCACAATTCTTGTGTCAAAAATCTTCGCACCTATTTTTCTATCCAGGTGTGTATATTATAATCCTAATATGAATATTATTACATTAAATAACACTAATTACTGAATTTTTACTGGGCCCGCTGCTTGCTTTGTCTTGCCTTTTATAGGCAAACGTAAACAGTCTGATGAACGAACTTTAAGTCGAACGTTCGTGGCTTCGCCTGCTCGAGATCTCCATAAATGTAAACATCGCTGTTTCATTATTGTTTGTGCATTTTGTTTACATTGTTTGTTTATCCCCTTTTTTGTACTGACGTTGTTGGTGTAATAAGTTTTGTGTCTGTTAGTGTCTATAGTGTTCCTATAGTATTCTTATTTATTTGAAGAGCCTTAGAATATTAGACGGCTCTATATCATGGCAAAATTAATTGCCGAAGTTTTGAGAAATAAGAATAACTGTATTCGTAGTCAGAATTATTTCTAATTTTGTTCACAATTTTCTTCAGCTTATATACTATTTCTTATTCTATGTTTTCTTATAATAATCTTAAACTATTTCTTACCCCTACTTATTTTTGTTTATGTTTTCTTTTTCTTTTCCCCTTAAATCTATTAATTGTTAATAGTTAAGTGACCTACAATAATATTAATATCGTGTTAATTTGTATTAATATATTAATATTATATTAATACATATTAATTAATTAAATAAATTAATTAATTAAATTAAACAATTAATTAATACATATTAATCAACACCACCCACTTGATATTGCATACTCTGCATATTACGATTATATTTTGTGAAGTCACTTTACATTTATTTACATTTTATTTTTGTTTATTTTAGTTATTCTATATATGGGTGAATGCATACATTACATTGGTATATTTTGTTTACTTGTTTAACTTTTAAACAAGTTCATTGTTTTTGTACCTTTTGTTTATCATTTTAATGTTAAACGATGTAACACTATTTTCGTTTTAGTAACAATATTTTTTTACTTTCAAATTACACTCCATACCTCGTAATTTTTACGAATATAAATTGATGCAATGGGTATGGTGGACACCAACAAAGTATCGCCTGGGTGGATTATTTTTATTGATTTCATTATTTCATACCATTTCATCTTTCTTCTTCTTCTGGAAACGTGAAAGCAGATGTCTAGTAACTGCCAAAAGCCAGTATAAGTATCTGTTATCTGGTCAGGGGAGTGTCTTCTTAGCTTCATGTTATTTGGACTTTGAATTCAATTCCTTTAGTTGAGCGATATTGATATGTATCTAATAGAATTTCTTAACAAAATAAATATGCCCGCAAATGTTAAATGTAAATGAATATTATTACATTAAATAACACTAATTACTGAATTTTTACTGGGCCCGCTGCTTGCTTTATCTTGCCTTTTATATGCAAACGTAAACAGTCTGATGAGTGATCTTAAAGTCGAACGATCGTGGCTTCGCCTCCTCGAGATCTCCATAAATGTAAACATCACTATTTCATTATTGTTTGTGCATTTTGTTTACATTGTTTGTTGTTGCAATTCTTGTTTACTTGGTTATCCTCTTTTTTATACAGTTGTTCTTGGTATATTTTGTTTACTTGTTTATCATTTAAACAAGTTCATTGTTTTTGTAGCTCTTGTTTATAATTTTAATGTTAAATGATGTAACACCATTTCCATTTTCGTAACAATATTTTGATACTTTCTAATTATACTCCATACCTCGTAATTTTTACAAATAGATTTGGCATACGCGCACATAATGTGCTACATGTTTAGCCTTCTTACGATCAAATAATTTAATTCAATGGGTATGGACACCAACAAAGTATCGCCTGAGTGGATTATTTTTATTGATTTCATTATTTCATACCAATTCATCTTTCTTCTTCCTCTGGAAACGTGAAAGCATATGTCTAATAATGGCCAAAAGTCAGTATAAGTATCTGTTATCTGGTCAGTGGAGTGTCTTATTTGCTTCATGTTACTTGGCCTTCGGATTAAATTCTTTTAGTTGAGCGATATTGATGTGTGTTTCTAATAGAATTTCTTAACAAAATAAATATGGCCGCAAATGTTAAACTGACGTACATACTTATAATAGCATTATCTAATAAATTCAATACACAAATTATTCCATCAACTTCATCCACCCAACCAGCCAACCTTTATCAGTAGGGAAAACGAATAAACGAAAAAAATAAAACACCGTGAAGCATGAAATCGTTTTGGCAGATTATTTATATTTTCAAAGTAGTTGCCGTGGATACAATTCCTCCTCTCTCAGTTAAAGGTCGCGTCAGCTCTTCAATTTGCTTTCCAAAGATTGTTTGTCTACATATTTACACATTTTATAAAAAAAATATTATGTATGGAGAGGAGCCAAATGGAATCAGTGAGTCATTTAAAGTTAATTTCGTTTTAATATTTGCGCCAAAGCATGTGATGTGATACAATTTGCATGCAAAGGAAATGAAAATTGGGAAACAAGGGAAATACGAGATATTCTCTAATTTTGCTTTGTCTTCTTCTGTAATTACAACAGCAAGAAATACTCTTTCAATAGTAATAAAACGCAAAACTTATTTGAAAGCCAAATACAAGTCGCATTTAAAGGCAAAATTTTTTAAAAGACTTTTTCTGAATATGACGTTCGAAGGCTCAAACTCATATTTTTAAAATGCACAACAGAAAAGTAACGAAAGAAACGTAAGAAAGAATCAGAAAGTTAAAGATGGGAGAGGAAATATGAGGTGGTTTTTAATAGCTTAAGGATTTATAATCATAATACAAGGCAGAAATATAGGTGGAATGAAATGCTTTTTGTTAAATATAATTTCCAGCATATGTATGTCTGTCGTATGACACAGTAAATCCGTTCAACCTTTGTCAATATTTTGCAAAAAAGAAACTTGCCGTATAGCATCAATGTTGGCTTGAATATTGTCTTCCATGAGTTCAAGAGTTGGTGTTTAGTTGGCATAAACCAATGGCTTAATATGACCTCATAAAAATCAATCCAGAGGCGTTAATTCGCACAAATAAGGGGTCCAGTGACAAGAATCGCTTTTGTTAATAAGTTGTCGTCAAATTGATTTTGCAACAGACCCAAAGTTAAGCGGGCTGTATGGCAAGTTGCGTCGTCGTATCGTAAATGTTAAGGATTAAACATAAAAACAAACTTTTTTAGTTGCTCGCAGTAGAAAATAACCGAAATAAGAAATAATTAAAAAACTTAACATATAAGTGTAGTAAAATAAAAATAAAAAAGCAAATAAAATGGAAAGAAAGGGAAAACAAAATTCAAAACAATTTTTTTGTAAAATACATGAAAAACATAAATACATACATAATTGGTCACTACAACCCTTCCGTCAGGATTGCTCCCTAGCTCGTCACACCACTTATGTTGTGTGCGTTAATTTTATACATGAGTAGCGGAACCTATAGTTTTAAAGTCGACTCCGAACGAAACTTTTCATGGCAATTTTATTTACTCTCAGAGTTTTTGCCAGAAATCTTCTGAGAGGAAGTCGCCGTCTTAAAACATTATTTTCTAAATCGGGTTGTTCGGAAAGTAATTTCGTTTGCTCCCGACAGTGGATTTAATTGTATTTTTTTGCACCCAACTTCACACTTAAGACGTATAATTTTTATTCGCAAGGCTTGTGTGTAAAAAATTCCAATTAATTCTACGCAGTAATTTTTGGTTGGTGCCCTTTTAAATATGGAGAGCGATAAGCAGCATTTTCGACATATCGTACTGTTTTACTATAGAAAGGGTAAAAATGCTGTTCAAGCCAGAAAGAAATTGACGGTACGCCAGTGCCAGAACAGGTCCGTTAAATATCGATCCGGCAATTTAGATGTCGAAGATGCACCACGTTCGTGAAGGCTGATTGAAGCTGATAAAGACGCGATAAAGGCATTATTTGATGCGAAACGGTTAATAAAAACACGTGAGATTGAATTGAGGTTAGATCTATCAAAGTCAGCAGTTTATGACCACTTGATTGATATTATATGAAAACTGTATTTCGTTCCCACAAAAAAGAAAAAAAAACTAAATTACTTTCCGAACAACCCAATATATTGATTGGTAAGCAAAACTAACTTTTGTTAAACGGTGTGTGTTCATTTAAATCATGGCAATACGATATAGCCGGGCAATTTTTTCCCCCAAAATGGCCATTATTACCATTTAGATCACCGTTTACAGGTGGTTTTGTGGTAAAAGTGGTATAATCGACATATTTTCATCCTTTAGGTGTTCTTAAGGCAAAAAAGCAGATGGACCTAGGCATAATGGCGCGCTCAATGGAGGCAGTTGTGGTAGCGGCATTCATTCAGGAAATGAAAAATAATTCCAAATTTTAATGTTTGTTCAGATTTATTGTCACTATTTCTTGCTGCAATTTTCGAATTCTACACCTTTGACTTCCAAAACATTTGTCTTCCAGTACATGTAACATTTTTTCTATCCCTTCAAATTAATGGTTATGATTGTTTTTCGGCTTATTTTATGCAGGACAATTTCACTCAACTGTAGTTTCGCTACTAATGAAATACGTTCAAGTGCACAAGTTATCAAAGCAGCGTAATTTTGGAAGTGTTTGGAAAGCTGTTAGTGTAACATTGCGAGTGGTGAAATTTACGGTATTAAGAGAAACCATTTGAAAGAAAAAATTTTTAAGAACAACTCTCTGTACAATTTGGTTGAATTGAATTGAGTCATGCGCATAAAAGTTGTGCTTGTGTTGGTGAGTAACAAATTCACTGCGAAGAAAGTTTATTAAATAAGAAGATATTTGACATCATTTACAATTTTTTAAATAATATATGTTGGATTGATTTTAAATAATTTTTATGAAAAAGACTGTTTCACATCCTAACAAATAAGAAATATTTACAATAATGCAAAACACCAATTTCTGTACGTAAATTAAAAATTTTAAAAATTTTTTTGTTATAATTTTCAAGTAAATATCATTTATTTACTCGTAGTATATTTGCAACTAACATTTTACTAAAAAAATACAAAAAACCTTAAGTTTTGTAATAAAATTATTAATATTCAGTGTAAATCTTGACTCATACTTAAAATGAGATTCCACAAGTTGACTATTTTAATACTTGATTAACATGAAGTTACAAACAAACAAACAAATTACTTCTAAACTCAATATATTTTTCAGAAGCCAAATTTAATTTCTTTCAGTGTACTTGAAAAAAATAAAACACACCCTATGCTCAGTGCCATTACCGATATCCTTTGCTGCACATCTACTATATGTTTCAGAAGTTTTATCCTAATTTATCAAAATCTAGAAAAAAAGAAAAATAATAAGAAGCCAACTTCGATAGGGATTACATACATACATACATACATAATTAGTCATTACAAAATGTAGTAGGCAAAGTAGTAGTTCTGCAAAGGAAACCGAATTCCAAAGTTCACCTCAGTCTGAAAAAACAAGTGAAAGCGGAAAACACTCCCTCTCCTTCATAGAATAAACATACATACATACATAATTGGTCATTAAAACCCATCAGTAAGGACTACGACCTAGCTTCTCACACGACTTATGTTGTGTATGTTAATTTTATACATGAGTGGCGGGACCTAAAGTTTAAAGTTGACTCCGAACGACTGATTTTTGAGAAACTTTTCATGGCAATTTTATTTGCTTTCAGGGTTTTTGCCAGAAATCTGCTGAAAGGAAGCCGGCGAAGAAATATTTCTTCATATTTCGTTTCATTGGAGATGTCCGGCCTGGGGTTTGAACCCGGGCCTTACGTCTAATAAGCCAACACACTACCTACTGGACTACGACGACTTCAAATAGGGATTATGTATTATAATTTGACCCTATTAGTAAACTGCGCCTCAAAGGAGGTCTGCTTTTATTTATAGCATACCAGCAACAAGACGGGCTAGAGCAGAATACATCACGGCGCACTCTCATAAGATACTTTATATATTTAGTTCAAAAGGGCGCCCGCCTTGTTACGAGTGAAATAAACAAATCTTCTTCGCCTTGAAGCCGATGTTTACCATTCTAGGGATAAGAGCTAGTTGCTCCAAAGTTTGGTTTTATGCGAAAATATTCATCATTTTAATGACGTGCATTACACATTTGGAGAGTCTTACTGATTAACATTAGCACTCGTGCGTGCACCATTCTTCGATAGGCTAATATTAGTTAGAAACATTCGAGATTATTTGGATGTTAGTCTTTTCTGGAGAACACATGTGAATCAAATGGGTTACAAACCACTATAATAAGATTAATAAGATTCATTGTCAGGAGATCCGTTCCGTCCAGTTTTTCGAAAACATTGTTCATGCAACAATTTCAAAGACGGAGCTGGATTAACCTTTGTGTTCGCAAAAAATATTGCTTTCTCTCTCAAAAAGAGAGCTGAAAAACTACGTTTAAAAAAATGTTGTGAACACAGCTTTAGTATCTATTTGACAAAGACGTTTGTTACATCATTCACTTCAAATAATGGATTGCTTTTATATTAGACTGTGAGTTAGATTATAACGTTACCTTTCGGAACACCATAGTCTACTCCATCTAATGAATTGCAAGATATCAGTTGTTTTTTAGTTGCATGAGAACGATATCGGGAATTCCGAACTGAAACTGATTTGGTAAGTCATCATAAAGTGCTTAACGCCACAGCATAGCGTCTACATGGTGGAAGTTTATTGTGTAATAAAATAAATCTGTTAGTAAAGTTCGTACAGGTCTTCGTAAATTTTACATACGTTATCGGTCTTGTGAGCACATAATTCGTCCTGTGATTTTACCATAAGAGTGAATAGTGGTTTTAGTTCTAACAGGACGGCACAATGTACTATACAGTGCGATTAACAATCGATTTAGTGCAAAATTAATTTGGTGACAATTTTCTTTCGCACGTAAAATTTAATTTACCTGTATTACTTTTTATGTTACTATAATGAAGTCTTTTGCTTGTGTCGTCAAACAAGTAACTCTTGAGCCATTGGTAGCCAGCATTCAGGCCACCATTGATGCCATACAGTCTGATTTATTGGTAAAAATAGTCAGAAATTGAAATGATCGAATGATACGTGCATATTTAAAAAATAAATGCTTCAGTATCTACCAGATTATAATAAAAAAGTTACATAACAATTTTCCGGTCTTACCATTTTAAGTTCACAAGCTCATTTAACCTTCAATTTTAACCCATTTTTGAAGAGAAATTGAATTTTATTCTGAAAGTTTTGATATGTTTTGACTTTAATTTCAAATCGGAACAGTAATAATAGGTCTTTGAATAAATATATTTGCAGAAAAATTATTTAAGGTCTTCGGATCTAATTTGATCCATGTTACGCTTTTTTATTTGCACACAAACATTTTTTATCAAATTTGAATTTGGGTGCAACTAATTTAAATATTTTAATGCATTCTTGGCTATGGCATAACCAAATACATTTGGGTTCTTCAGATTTGATAACATTTCCTTGTACAAAACTAGGTTTTCTCTGGGATATTTTTTAACGCGTAAAGCAAAAGCAATGTTGAGTTATAGTGAATATAAACACGTTACAAATTCAAAGTATTAAGGTTTGAAAGTGCTATGTTTGCTGTTTTTAGCAGAATAATGAGCCCTAGTTGAATAGAATAAAGTGCATTTTAGGTGGTATCAAAAATTGGTGAAATAAAATATTTTATGGAACCACTGAAAAACAAAACTGGAAGTCCTAACGAAGGACATTATATGCATGATACTAGGCTTTTGACTCATTAATCCTGCCCCAGAATTTCAAAGGAAGATATTTCTAGTTTCATATTATTTTTTCCACCTCTAGAAAATACAGACATATTCAGGTATAGAAAAAGGAAATATGCTTGAAAAAAAAACCAATGCATACGAATACGTGCCGTTCTCGACCTAACAGTTAATGATAATGTAACAGCCAAAACTATTTAAAAAAGCAGACTACTATGGTAGGACCAATACTCAAAAATAAAACTGAATTACCACCGCAGCTATTAAAAATAAAAGGCTGACTTATATTTTCATATACTTTATGTTACTGTTATATTTCAATATATTGTTACGTTTTTACCTTTTTAAAAACGTTTAAAATTTGAGCTCGTTGATTGTAAACAAAATAAAAATAAATATGTGTTTAATTTCAATTAAACTCTTTATTGTTCGCACTACTTTTGTGTGCCACCGTTTACAACTTGACGAATGCAACATTAATTGCTTCTTCGCTATTCTTATTTGCTTACAATGCAGATCTTTTCAACGGCGATCTTCAAACTACGACTGTTCTCTTTACACGCAATGCGTCTTCACACAAGACTGAGTGAATTCTTACTACTCGTTGCCTGCTGAGTCTTGACTTTTTATATGCTCATGTAAACAGTCTGATGACGGTTCTTGAAGTCGCATGTTCGTGTCTTCGCTTTCTCGATAACTCTATTGGGACTTCATTGTTGTTTGTGTATTTGGTTCACGTTGCTTGCTGTTACGTTCTCGCTTACTCTTTTCTATCTCCTTTTCTTTCCTTTCCTTTTTCTATCCCCTTTTCTTTCATACTGATGTTGTTGGTTTACTTGTAACAAGTTTCTTTGTATTTGTTTGTGTAGCTTTTGCTCATTTTAATGTTAAACGATATTACACTGTTTCCATTTTCGTAACAGTATGTTATTGACATATTCGTCTACAATGTTTTTAAATTATTTGCATATGCTGACCATGGCTGGAATGTCGATATTTTATAAAAAAAATTAAGGTTTGCAAAGAAAAACGCTACCAAAACACTATTTTCAAGGGATATTGTACAAAAACTACGCGATGAGTTTGAACTGAATCAGCAGCCTTCAACTTTAACTAAATACAAAGAAATAATAACCGAACCAGGGTCAAATCTGACCCGAAGACCGTTAACGTCAATTTTTTTAAAGACCATATAGAGGTTAAAAGAGTCTGTAGAACTTTTTATATGACACCCTCTATCAGACAAATTACTTACACAACAGAGCAGTGAATTTATTGAGCAATAAAAAAATGTAAAAAGATGAATTGAAGTATTTTCCACAATACAATACAATAAATATGCGAATAAGAACCTTTGAAACTGTTTTCAAATTTAAATAAAGAAGTGCACACTTCTGACAAACTATTTGCATCTGATTAAATAAATATCTACGAGGTCTGATCAAAAAATAACCGTTATTTTCAAATTTCGTGATTTACGTATGTTCGATTTTCGCATTTTTTCTGTTATGTTGGTACACATGTCTGTTATATATGTTGACAATATCAGCCATTTTGTATTGTCAGTTTGTTTTTGACAGATGAAAAGGTTAGTCGTGTTTTGGAGCGCTTTTCGATTTTTTACTATTCGAAAAAAATGGATAAAAAAACTGTATTAAGTTTTGTGTAAAAAATGAAATTAAATGAGCAAGGACATTTGAAATGTTAACTGTGGCGTTTGGCGAGTCTACTATGAGCAGAACACAAGTTCAATTGTGGTATAACCGGTTTAAGGAAAGCCGAGAAGATGTCAATGACGATGCTCGTCATGTTCGCCCCAACACGTCAACAACCGATGAAAACATTGAAGCAGTGAAAAAAATAATTTTGGATAATCGTCGAATCACTAGAAGAAGAAGTTGCTGATGATATTGGCATATCGTTCGGCTCATGCCAAGCAATTTTTACGGATGTTTTAGGCATGAAACGTGCTGCAGCGAAGATTATTACAAAATTGCTAAATTTTGAGCAAAAACAACGTCGCATGGACATCGCTCAGGAGATTTTGAACGTCGTCCACGACGATCCAGATTTGCTCAAAAAGGTCATAACTGGTGACAAATGATGGGTGTATGGCTATGACATTGAAACCAAAGCCCAATCATCCCAATGGAAGAGTCCAGAACAGTCAAGACTGAAAAAAGCACGTCAAGTTCGGTCAAATGTGTAGGTTTTGATCAAGAAAACTTCGATTGCAATGGCGTGGTGCATCATGAGTTCTTGCCACAAGGTGGTACGGTCAATAAGGAATACTACCCTGAAGTTATGCACCTATTGCGCGAATCAATTCGTTAGAAACGCACAGAATTGTGGAAAAACCACAGCAGCATGATAACGCACCAGCTCACACATCGATGCTTGTGCGTGAGTTTTTGGCCGAAAACAAAAAGAGCCTAATCATTCCTCGACCACGGTATTCACCGGACTTGGCCCACGCTGACTTTTTCCTTTTCCTAAAACTGAAGACACCGTGAAGAAAGCAAAGCGTTTTGCTACGATTGAGGAGATAAAAAAAATCGAAACAAGAGCTGTTGGCGATACCAAAAAGCGCGTCTCAGAAGTGTTTCGAGGATTGGAATAAAACGCTAGGATAAGTGTATAATATCTGAGGGGGGTTACTTTGAAGAGGACAATATAGTTATTGATAAATTTAAAATAACGGTTATTTTTTGATCACACCTCGTATGTATCAGAGATCAGCAATGAGTATTCAAAAAGAGGAGTAGAATCGATTCATACTCATAATTTCTGATACTTATACGCATTCGTACTTATTTTAATATCATACTCATACTACTCATATTCAAAGTTTGAAGTACTCATCGTACTCATACTTAACAATACGCATGCTGTTGTTGATTTCGAATCTCCATGACTCAACATTTACACGAATTATAAAATAAGTATGATTCGCGTACGAACACTCCAATACTCACTAGAAGGTCGTGTGTCTGCTTTGCTTGCTGTCTTTGTCTTTTTCTTTCTTCTTTTTTTTGTAAATGCAACAACAACTAAGACTGTAAATTTTGATGAATGATGAATTTTCTAAATTTGTGAATCTGAATGAATCAAACATATTTCGAATGTTATGAGTCTGATGTCAACGTTGTACTCATACTCATTGCAACCTGTACTTATAAATCAATGTTGTAGTGAGTACGAATGAATCAGACTAGTTGAATTTCAATATTGTTGACTCACTCATACTCAAAATTTCATGGGTAGCGAAAAAACGATTCATTGATGATCTCTTGTATGTATGGAATGTACACCCTTATGCATGAAAGTAATTTCAATTTCTTTCTTAAAATGTTTTTAATTTAATTTAATCTTCATTGATTATGCAAAGGTTTTGCTAAATAGAATGGCATTTAACAACCACTTTTTTATCTCTACAATATACAGTTTAAAGAGGATTAGATGTGGCAAACGCTTGGATCGTGTAAATGGCTGCAGATGTTCGCAACGCTGAAGTTGTTGCGGATGTCGTGACTTTCCTTTTGTAATTTTTTATACTTGTTTTTCTATTCTTACAAAAAAAAAAAAATTTGAATGACTGTTACTTGTTTTTTAACACTTACGTTCTGCGACAACAATGGCAGATAATGGCAGCAATATTAACAGCAAACTTAAAGCCAGTAACAGAAATTTTATTATAACAACAGAATGAGTGTATTTATAAGAACTTTAATGAGAAAAATAATAGACAAACACTCTCAATGAATGGAAGCAGATTAAACAATATTGCCGTGATAATCCCAAATGCAGAAGAATTAAAAAAAACTCAGTCAGTCATTATTTTTTTATGTATCTGAACAACAGGTTCTCCATTAATTCCTCATCAATTAAATTGTATACCCAAGTGAACCTCAAAACCTGGTGAAAAATTTAGTAAACTTATCAGAAAGTGTCTTAACTGTCTTCACTGATAGTCAAGTGACAGTGGGACCACTAACATCTATGTAAACGATATTTGACTGTAAAAGAGCAATTAACAATTCTTCCAGTGATGACTCAGTTAGCTTTATATGGGTATACAAGAGTAATCGAATATATGAAAGTGAATAGTTGACCTAAAAGGCTGGTGAATTACAGAATTTTAATCCAAAGACTTTGTGCAAATTGAAAGACCACAAAGCTGGGCGGAAAATATACGTAGAATTTTGTGAAACAATGATACAGCAGTCGCCGTAGTCTAATAGGTAGTGTGTTGGCTTATTAAACGTAAGGCCACGGTTCAAACCCCAGGTCAGGCATCAAAACGAAAATATGAAAAAATATTTCTTCGGTGACTTCCTCTCAGCAGATTTCTAGCAAAAACTCTGGAAGAAAATAAAATTGCCATGAAAAGTTCCTTAAAAAAGTTTGTTGTTCGGAGGCAACTTTAAACTGTAGGTCCCGCTACTCATGTATAAAATTAACGCACACAACATAAGTGGTGTGAGAAGCTAGGTCGTAATCCTAACTGAAGGGTTGTAATGACCAATTATGTATGTATGTTATATAATGGTACAGCAAGGTAAATTGTTATGATACTCGTTGTTAATCCTAACGATATGAAATACGTTTAGTGGCCTAAAATAAGTTTTCATACAAATACTATGGATCGTACTTTTAAAGAGTGAGCGATCATTACATATCGACATGACGGCTTTGGTGTATGCCGAAAGACATGTGACCTTGTCTTTCTTTCAAAGTTGAAATTATTTTTTTTTTTCTTAATTTTAGAATTATATTGTAATCGGGAAGAGTAGAAATCTTTGAATAGTTTCGAATTAGTAGTGAAATTAGCTCATAATAAATAATTCTCTGATGCTATCCTAAAACACACCGCGAATCTTAACCTGACTAACATTTGCTATTCGCCCTTAACTGTTGTATTGTCGTAAGTGATGTTGTTTCCATCGCAAGAAAAAAACTCACTTGTCAATAACTTCTTAGCTATGAAAATTTGTTCAAATCTGTTGGCCAGATCCAATGCTAATCGCTGTCATCCAGGCTAAAGTATTTTAATGGCCAATAAAGAAAGTAACTGTCAAAGAAGCTTTTTAAATATTAAACCATAGTTTTCTAATTTCAGCTGACAGAGAATAGATGCAATACATAACGAAACATATGGTTAAAAAAGCCTTCTTATTACAATTCCGAATACACATCTTATATGAGTCGAATACAAATAGACTATGGATCTTAATGAGTACAATTAGTTACAGTTTCCTTAAAGATATTCTTAAATGCATCAAATTCTAAATTCATCGGCATCAATTATTAGAAAAATCAATACAATCGTCTTTGTTCTCCGCCTTGTGATACTACAAAATTATTTGTTCTTCCTTATCAAAGCTGATGTGTGTGATTGTGTTTCCCTAAATCACCACCCCAACAATATTGTCTTTAATATTCTACGGCGACATTCTTTTCCCATCAACCACCCAAAATTATAGAAATTTCAAAGCAAATTTGTCTTGGTTTTGTCGTTTTAGATTTTGTTTTGTATCCCATAATGCAATCTATTGTCAGTAAAGATGAATGAATGATGGATGGAGGAATGAGTGAATAAATAAGTAATGGAATGAGGAGTGATGAAATTAAAATGAAATGGAGAACAAACAAAACTTTACTTCACAATACCAGATTCTGTTTCGCATAAAAAAGAGTTGGAAGAAAGCAAACAATTTTGTGTTGTTTGCTGAGTGAGTATACTGGAGTGGGTGAGGTAACAGCCGTGGCCTTGTAGAACAAAGGAGGGGAATCTGAAGCTATTATAAAGGCAGACACTTCAAAAACATTATGAGGTTTTTAAATAATGAAATACTCTCATACATACAGAATTGGTCATTACAATCCTTCAGTCAAAATTACGACCTAGCTTCTCACACCACTTATGTTGTGTGCGTTAATTTTATACATGAGTGGCGGGAGCTACAGTTTTTTAAAGTCGATCCGAATGACAAATTTTTTGAGAAATTTTTCTTGGCAATTTTATTTACTCTCAGAGTTTTTGCCAGAAATCTGCTGAGAGGAAGTCGCCGAAAAAATATTTTTCCAAATTTCGTTTTGATCTCGTCTCTCAGCGAACACATTTTCGCTGCCCCTAATTTAGTGTACAGTTGGTTTTATTTCACAAAATTATAAAAAAAAAACACCGAAAAATAAACAGAATAACGATGGATCTTGTATTGCCATTCAGAATTTCAAATGAACTGAACATAGAACTACTTTTAATACGCAATTGAAATATTGAGTACATTGTACTTAATTAGTTGCAAACAGTTGAATGTACGTCAGATCACCAATATATTTGATTCGAAGGCACTAGACTTGCTAAAACAGATTCTTAGAAAATACAATTAAAATTACTTTTTCGAATACCTTCTTAGAAGATTTAAAAGTTATTTTGAATGCATTCACATTAATTGATAAAGTTTTCCTATGAAAATGGAATGAAACTTTCATGTCATCATCATTTTTAAAAAAGTATCAGGTACTATGCCATAATAAACATTCCATATCTGTTTTATTAGAAAAATGAAAATAATTTTTAAACTTATTTAGCATCTTATCTCAGCGTAAATTCAAAAGAAGAAAATTTTTAATATGAAATAAACGTTGCAAGAAAACGAAAACAATAAAACAGAAAAAAAGTAGATAGAAAGTGCAGTTTGTCACATAGTCATGTTCGTCCCGAATTTATTGCATCTTTCAATTTAGCTGTTTTACTTTATTTTTCTATTGTTAGCTTTCAAAGGGCACTTTAACGGATAAACTTGCTTAGTATAGACATGACGGTAAAACATGCAGTTGGCGTATAAATAAAGTTTCTCCACTTTTAAAGAATTGAAAAAAAAAGTTCGAATGGAAAGAAAATTTTTTTTCTTATCATCAGCCAGTAATTCTTGCATTAGCATCACAGCTTTAGCAGTACTGTCAGTGCAGTCAACAACAGCACATCGTACAAGTTGTTGAGGTGGATTGAAAGTATTTTTTATTTACGAGTATAGCCTTAGTTTGTTGACAATTCGGAGCATGACGATGAGAATAAGAGCCATAAAATTGATTCATCTCAAGATCTTGTTTCCGTATTTCTCAGCAGCATGCCATGAATACCTGTGGTGGGTATCATCAATGTTAAACGCCTAGGCTTAAACGTAAAGGAGATGGTGGAGGAGGAGAATTAGGCAGTGGATATAACGAAAGCGACATAGGAGTTGTGTTTTTCGGATCAAATTTATATTTGAATTTATTTATAACACTGAGCCTTCCAAACGATTTAACGTTTCAATAAGTAAAACAACATTAAATGGAATTTGGTAAATCGATTCAAATATCTTTTTCGTTTATTTAACCCTTTTAGGTGACATGGTGCCGTCATAATATTAAATTTATTGGCATTTGAATATTGACTGGGCGGAAAAAGATTCCAATTATGAAATTGTTTAACAAACAAATCTGGTTTGATTAAAAAGAGACCAATTTGAATTGAAAACTAAAAGGAATCTGTGATCCATAAAAAAAGTTACTTGATTGGAGTTTTTATGCCACTTCTCTGTTACATAACGTACATACATAATTGGTCACTACAACCCTTTTCATGGCAATTTTATTTATTCTCAGAGTTTTTGCAAGAAATCTGCTGAAAGGAAGCCGCCGAAGAAATATTTTTTCAAATTTCGTTTAGTTGAAGATGCCTGACCTGGGGTTCGAACTGAGGCCAGTCGTCTAAAAAGCGACTTCATTGAAATACAATATTTAATTAAGAATATAAATAATTTGGTTCAAATTACATGGGGTCTCTTATCGAATAGAACCACGTGCATTTTTAACGTAAATCAGTAGGCTGTTGTAATAAAGCTTTATAAAAACCAAATATAATTAAAATCACAGTTTGTGGTTGCAGTTATCTAAATCCATATGTGAAGAAAGAGTTCTTTAAATTCGTCGGAAATGGTAAAAATTGATGTTTACCATCCTGAAAATTATTCTTATCGCGAAATCGATAGACAAATAGGACGAAGTCATAATGTGGTAATGAATTACATAAAACATAGTGAACAATAAAATAAAAATTACAAAGGAGGTACTTAGACAGCTCTGGTACCACAGGACAAGCAAACAATTCTTCGAATTGCCTCAAATTCAGCCCATTCTACCTCTAAAATTAAGTATTTAGCAGGAGTTAAAGTTTGGCTAACTGAGGGCTCTGTTGTTGACGGATTATATTTAATGGAGGTTTTTTCTTTAGTTTTCGGACTTGTAAATGTCCACTGTTTAAAATAGCGCGACAAACTGTTGATTTACTTGCTTTAACTCCTGCTAAATACTTAATTTTAGAGGTAGAATGGGCTGAATTTGAGGCAATTCGAAGAATTGTTTGCTTGTCCTGTGGTACTAGAGCTGTCTAAGTACCTCCTTTGTAATTTTTATTGTATTGTTCACGATGTTTTATGTAATTCATTACCACATTATGACTTCGTCCTATTTGTCTATCGATTTCGCGATAAGAATAATTTTCAGGATGGTAAACATCAATTTTTACCATTTCCGACGAATTTAAAGAACTCTTTCTTCACATATGGATTTAGATAACTGCAGCCACAAACTGTGATTTTAATTATATTTGGTTTTTATAAAGCTTTATTACAACAGCCTACTGGTTTACGTCAAAAATGCACGTGGTTCTATTTTGTTGAACCAAAAAATAAATGAAAAATTTTATACTTGACTACAAAGAAAGTGAAAAAGTACTGTTATAATTCACTTTTATAAAATTTTTTTGTGCTTAAATTATCATTTATAGTATCAACTATCTTTCTGCAAAACAAAATTTTTTTATTCAATCTGTATTTGCAATTTATACAGTTTTTTTTACTTTAAAATATGTTGGTTCTATCCTGATGAACCGCAGTGTACTTACGCCTTGCTTGGCAGAAATTAAGAATAATTCATGGAAAATTTTAATGAAATTTGTGTGTAATTTTAAATGAAGACATTTTAAGTAGTCATTAGACGCTGCTTAACAATGCCGACAATGATTTCCTTCATTCATTCCCTTTACGTACCATAAAAGAACATGGACATTTGTCCATCTATTGCCGATAACCCAACTGGCAGCTCCATACTGAAGTCTGCAAATTTAGTTGAACTGAGTCCAAAGTCTACTCTATCTCCTTTACCTTTACCTCTAGGTGATGTCACTTCTCATGCATCTTATAAACCGTCTTCTGTTTCGTATTCATCTGTAGTGTCCGCTAGTTTAGATACTTCTGCTCCAAGGGAATTGGTTGTAGTTAAACCTAAAAGGACTATTTTTGTGTCTCGTCTTTCATGTGATACTTCGGTCGATGATATAAGATGTTTCGTTAAATCGAAGATTAGGGAACCTTTTGAGTTTGGTTGCTATAAGATGAGTCCATCTTTGAATAGCAGTATTTCTTCGTTTAAATTGTATGTTCCCGATGAAAAATTTGGTGAAATTGTTAATCCTGCGTTTTGGCCGCAGGGTGTATTGGTACGAGAATTCGTATTCAGGCTAGGCCAACGAAGGCCAAAAGGTGCTAATTTGCCTGGTCCTATTTCTCAAAAAAACTAACTTCGAAATCGTCTTTTAATTTCAAAATTGCTTATCAAAATGTTCGCGAACTTAGGTCTAAACTTTCTTCGCTTTATAATAGTAGCTTTGATTTTGAATTTGATGGAATTGCTTTTACTGAAACTTGGCTGAATTGTAATATTTTTGATTCTGAGATTATGTCTGGTAATTTTAGTATTTATAGACGTGATAGGAGGTCTAAAAATTATGGTGGTGTTCTTATTTCCATTTGCTCTAAATACACATCTGAATTGATTGACTTGTGCTCTTCTGAGGATGTTGAGTTTATTTGCGTTAAGGTCTCTGATCGTGGAAAGTCTATATACATTACTTGCTCGTATATTCCTCCCTGTTCTGACATTCATATCTATAGGGCTCACTTCGATTTAATTTCTAGAGTAATTGATTCAATGGGGCATGAGGGGATTATAGTAGTCCTTGGTGATTTTAATCTTCCGCATACATCTTGGAATTTTTCACCTGAGACTGGCTCATTGGTGCCATGTTCTTCAGTTCCTTTCTATGATGAAATTCTGTCCGCTATGTGTGATCTGGGTCTTTTCCATGTGAATGGTGTATTGAATTCAATGGGTAGAATTCTGGATCTTGTATTTTTAGAGGATCCAAGTATTTCTTCGTTATTTCGCATTGATCCTATATCTATTCCTGAGGATAATTATCATCCTACGTTGTTACTTTCTATTGAAGTTGATCTTTGTTTACCTCCTTTAATAAATCGCTTATTTAGTGATGAGGGGCGTTTTAATTTCCATCGTACGGATTTTAGTCGTTTGAATACACTACTAGCCTCTGTAGATTGGTCGTCTGTGCTAATTTCACCACCATACGACTCTCTTTCACTTGACAGGATCTTGGATGGCTTTTATGAGGTATTATTTAAATGTTTTAGGGAGTGTGTTCCATTTGTAAATAGTCGTTTGGAGCGTTCTGGTCCTCCGTGGAATTCTGCTAAACTGTCAAGGTTGAGGAACAGAAAATCAAGATTATTTAAGAAGTTTGTTAGATCAGGTACTGATATTGATTATGCTCTTTACTCTATGGCGCGTGCGGATTATCGTAGAATGAATCATTACTGTTATGAGGAATGATTAGGGTCAGGTCGAACTTCGCTAGCGATCCTAAGTCGTTTTATGACTTCGTTCGAGGTAAACGTAAATCATCTTTGTTTCCCACTGAGATGTTTTATGGGGACGTATCGTCCTCTAATTACCTTGATATTTCTAATATGTTTGCTGACTTTTTCAGTCTACTTATAGGCAGTTGGACTCGGGACCTTATCTGAGTAGCGGCTTTTCGTATCCTTATTCAGTGGGAAGTGTCTCTATTTCTAATATATATTTATTTGATGAGGAATCTGTTCTTGAGTCTTTGTCTGGACTGAAACTTACATACTTGCCGGGCCCTGACGGGGTTCCGGCCTGTATTTTGAAAAAGTGCGCTGGTTTTGAGTGGTCCTTTGACCTTTATATTCAATGGGCTTCTGAAGGCTGGTCATTTTCCATCTATTTGGAAGAGTTCATTTATAATTCCTTTGCATAAGTCAGGTAATAAATCCAATATTTCCAATTACAGGGGTATTGCCAAACTCAGTGCTATTCCCAAGTTAATGGAGAAACTGGTGACGGATTATCTCTCTTTTAATACGAGATCTTTAATATCCCCTTTCCAACATGGTTTTTTGAAAGGTAGGTCGACTGTCACTAATCTTCTTGAATTTACTACGCATGTTTTCAGGGGTTTTTTTGCCAGGGCTCGGACTGATGTAATTTATACTGATTTCAGTAAAGCTTTTGATAGGGATGATCATAGAATTTTGCTTCTTAAACTTTCATTAATCGGTATTCCTGATATTATTCATCGTTGGCTTGACTCCTACCTCTCCCTTAGGACTCAGAGGGTAATGTTTAGGAATGTATTGTCTAAGACAGTATATGTTACTTCTGGTGTTCCGCAGGGTAGCCATTTGGGTCCTTTACTGTTCTTATTGTTTCTTAATGATCTTCCTTGTGCTATTTCTGATTGTAATATCCTGATGTATGCTGACGACGTTAAATTATTTTATACTTTTGATGATGATAATGGTCAGGCTGTTCTTCAGCGAAATATTGATTTGTTTGTAACTTGGTGTAGAATTAATTTAATGGATCTTAACTTGAAGAAATGTAAATGCATGGTTTTCTCTCGCGGGGGCGTAATTTCGTTCACTTATGTGATTAATTCTTGCCCCTTGGAAACTGTGACTACATTTCTTGATTTGGGAGTATTATTGGATATGAAATTGTCTTTTATTGATCATATTAGTATGATGATTGGCAAGGCTCGGGCTGTTCTTGGTTTTGTGAAAAGATGGGCTAGGGAATTCATTGATCCTGCTATACATTTCACTTGTTAGACCTATTTTGGAGTATGCGTCTAATATTTGGAATCCATACTATCGTTGTCATAGTGATTCAATAGAGTCTGTGCAGAAGCAGTTTTTATTATTCTGTTTACGTGGCTTAGGATGGGATTATGCCAATGGGTTTCCGTCATATGAGGCTAGATTAGGTTTGATAAAACTTCCAACTTTGGAACGTAGAAGGACTGTTTTAGGGGTTTGTTTTGTTTTTAATCTAATTAAAGGTGATATCGATTCTGAGTTTTTGCTTTATAACCTGAATTTCAGTATTCCAGCAAGATTTCCACGACACTATCGTCCTCTTTCTTTAGATTTTTTTAGAACGAACTATGGATGTAATTTTCCTTTTCGTAGATTATGTAACGATTTTAACATATATTATGATTTTATTGATTTTAATAGTAGTGTTTGTAATATAAAACGTAGCTTATATGCTGACATAAATTTGTAAATTATTATATAAAAATGTATTATCGTTCTTGTTATACGTAGTTCATGTTTATTGTAATTTTATTCAGCTTGTGATTAATTTCTGTAGCTGTTTTATGTTCTCGTTGCCATTACTTTTCCCTTACCCGCTATAGTCCGGACTGTAGTGTGTACGTGTCCCTACGTAATGGGGACGAGCCCTCCGCGGTCGGGTGAGGGTGGGTTAGTGTGAGGCCGGGGACGTTCGATTAAAAACAAAAAAAAAAAAAAAAAAAAATTCGTGAAAAAGAAAATTCCACCGAATTATTCTATCCAGAGGAAGAGTTGTTATGCGTCGCCACGTCACATATGAAATGCGGTCCTATTTCTAACCGTTCGACCACCTACATGTAACGCCTCATATACACATGCAATATTAGACCCAAGTAGGCCGATATACCATATGTATAAATTTCAAATACAGAAGTTAAGAGACATGAATTTCTGTTTACCCGCTAGCTCTACACTAAGATCGTTGGTTCTCAACCCGATTTGACGCATTAACATATAACACACTCTGCATGTCACCAGAGTGTGCAATAAATAAAATAAAATAATAAAATATTAAGGAAAAAAAAAAGTATTTAAAAAGAAATTAAACGATGGCGAGATGAATATGCCAACGTAGGGTACACTTTTCCCATCCCTTTATTATCTAAACGCCAATGACAGATAGAATACCCATAGTTTTTTTAAATCTGTCCCATAAAGAAAAATACATAGTCTACCTATACGCTCACATCCTGATTGAAGATATCCTTCCCCATTAAATAATTTAATGTTTCATATTCATTGAATATATACGAACAATTTTATTATAATAAAATAGAAAATAAAAGGAATTAACATTAATCATATAAGTTCCTTACTTAGCAAGAGCAGAGAACAAACTAAAGTTATTAATTCAATAAGCATTATGAAACAAAGAACATACAAAAAAAAAAAACAATAAATTCGGACAGGGGAACAAAACTGAATCGGACCGACTATATAATCAAATATTAAAAGCAAAGAAAGAAATATGAATGAAATTTTTTTTTTTTTGTAATTATCACTTACAGATTATTTTATCCACAGCAATTGAGATGATGGGCCCAGCAGTCAATGTGTGTTGTTGTTGTCTCTAAATTCTGTTTAGGGATAATTAGTAAGATCATTCATATATCTTATAAATGTAAAGATTTAGTAAAATAAAATAAAAAGAAATACACTTAAAGAAAAATGTTAGTTAAAACAAAATTAATAAAATACAAATTTAATGAAAATAATTATGAAATTAGGTTAGGAAATTTAAAGAACTTTAAAATTAAATTTAATTCATTGGAAACATTTATGATTAATAATTTAATTAATATTTCAGGTTACAATTTCAGGATTAACAAAAAAAAGAAAATTGTTTTTTTTTTAATATAAATATACATAAGTAATTATACACAAAAAGAAATTATAAAGCAATGCATTTAATGTAATAATTTTTTTGGTTACAATTTTTTTTAAGTCATAGTTGATTTATAATTTACACATTTTGGTTTTAGGTTATGGTTGAACAATTAATGATTTTAAAACAGTTTAATTAGGCTTTAAATTTTTTACAAATAATTAAAGATTCAAATTAATTGTAAATTTAAATGAATTTTATAATGTGATAGATTCTTCTAAAACCAGGAAAAACTTATTAGAAATCTTTATAAATAAAATATAAATAAAATAAAAACAGGATCACGTGATGATTAGAGACCGAGGTGCTTCTAGAATCTTCTTCGAACTGTTAATTTTAATCCAGTATGTCGCCCTATGGTTTGTGGAAGGCGTAAACCATATATTTTGCCAGTACGAATGACTTGGTGCATATTTTATTTTAATAATTTCAATTAAATTATCCTATGTGGTCTTATAATTTCTTCTAGTTTGCACTAGTTCACTTTATCACTTTAAACTTATAATTAAAAACAATTATTATTTAAAATTTTTATTTTAAGAAATTTTCTCTTTTTTTTTCTGACTTCTGCACTCTTTGAGTTCTATTTCGCAAGTGATCTTTCTGCCAAAAATCACAATCTATCAAGCTTACTTTTGTTACACCAATTCCAATGTAAAATATCATTTCAATGGAATGTGTATTTAGATATTTAAGATAGAGAAGGATAGATATATATTACGTCTATTGCTATCTATAGAAATCACATGATAATCGTATGATAATCACATGCTAATCACTGATTTTGCTATAATTAACGGGACAAGACAAAAATATATCATGCTATAAAAAAAATATGTAATGATACAATGTAAAGATTACAGTGTATAACAAAAGTGGTGTAATAAAAAAAAAACTAGAAAAAATTAATAGAACAAAAAAAAATATTTGTTTTCATAAAATCGTAACAAACCTGCTTCGCTCATTGATTAACTATGAAATGACGAACAGGAAAAGATTTTATTTGCTCATTTCTTAGTTGTTATTATAATGAAAATATTTGTCAAAATACGTGTGGCACGACCCACGATAGCCGGGCAAATCTATGAAGATTTAAGATCAGATGTGTGATATCGGCCTACATAAACGCCTTTAAGATCTTCTATATCATATAAATTATTACCAATCTTTTCTTTTATCTTGCATTTAATAAACTTTGGAAGGAATTTCCTATTTATTGCTTTCGGCATATTGCTTAAAACATGGTTTTTTCTAAAGACAGTTTCACCCTTTTTAAATTGAATCGGCCTTGTTCTAAAATTATACGTTTTACTGGCCTTTTCATGAGCTATAGTTAAATTTTTCCTTACAGTGCTCCTAACTTTTTGAAGAGTATCTGCGTTACTCAAAATCATACAATCTTCACCGGATAGACATCCTAATTTATCTAATATTTTATATGTAGAACCATGCTGAATCATGTTCTGTCCAAAGCATGCATAATAAGGTGAACATTTTATGGACGAATGGTAATCGCTGCGCAAAATGGATAATATTTGAGGAATAAACTTATCCCAGTCGCCATGATCCTTGTGATCTTTTAAAAAGAACCTAATTTTCGTTAAAATCTCTCTATTAGCTCGCTCTGAAGCATTAGATTGCGGTGCATAGAAACCAGTTTTGATGTGTTGAATATCATATAAACCAAAAAATTCAACCATTTCTTTGGAGACAAATTGCTTGCCATTATCACTATGGATAAATCTTGGCACGCCAAATGTAGGAAAAATTTCATTTTGAAAGTAGGAAATAACACTAGCGGATGTTGCTGCTTTTAATGGCTTTAAGAAAATAAATTTTGTTAAATGATCCAAACATACAAATATAACAGAATTTTTAACTTTGGTATAAGGGTAGGGTCCCAAAAAGTCACAATATAATCTCTCAAAGGGTCTATTAGTTGAAAATTGATTACCCATTGGTGGTTTTGAAATTCTGTTTGAAGATTTTATCGTTTTACATGTTTCGCAATTACTAACATACTCTTTTACATCAATGACCATTGTTGGCCAGAAATATTTCTGACGTACTCTTGCGAGTGTTTTTGTAAATCCTCCGTGACAAGCTGTGGGTGTATCATGGGCAGCTTTTAAGATCTTTCCAGACATTGACTTAGGAATCCACAAACGCCATAAATTCCCTTCTTCCGCACCATTTTGCCTAAAGTGTATTCGTTTATATACTAAACCCTCATTCGATAAGTGAAGATCTGGAAAACAATCCTTCTTACTGGAAACTAAATCTATTATTTTCCTATATTCATCACTCTGAAAATCTGGAGCTTTTAAATCAATATCATGTGCTATGTCGATTGGAACAATTTCTTCTACATCCATTCGGGAAAGAACGTCAGGGACAATATTCAAAGAACCTTTACGATGTTCTATTTTAAAATTATAACGTTGTAACTTAAGACTCCATCTAGCCAATCTACCGCTGAGATCTTTCTGTGACATTAACCATTTTAATGAAGCGTGATCTGTTATAATTCGGAACGGAAGTCCTTCGATATATGGTCTAAATCGATTTACACAGACTACTGCTGCCATACATTCGAGTTCCGTTACAGTGTAATTGCGTTGGCATTTATTTAATTTTTGAGATACAAAAGCTATAGGATGTTCTTTTCCGAAGTCATCTAATTGAAATAAAACACCACCTACGCCTACTTTCGAAGCATCACATTGTATGATAAATTCACGACTGAAATTAGGCTGAGCTAAAACAGGAGCGGTTGATAAGGCATCCTTTAATTTCTCAAAAGAAAGTTTTGCCTCATCTGTTAACATGAATGGTTTAGAACTTTTTCTTAAACAGTCAGTCAAAGGTCCAGCTAAATCAGCAAAGTTGCTTATAAATGATCTGTACCAATTAGCCATACCAATAAATCTTCGAACCTGTCTTGGCGTTTTTGGTATAGTAAAATCTCTAATTGAAGCCACCTTATCTGGGTCAACCTTTAGACAACCATTTCCAACAATATATCCTAAATAACGTATTTCTCTTTGGCAGAATTTGCTCTTACTCACATTTATTGTTAGTTTTGCAATCCGAAGACAGTTTGCTACTTCACCTAAAAGTTTCATGTGAGATTCAAAATCGGAGCTACATATCAATAGATCATCTAAGTAAATAAAGACATTATCTCGCAGACGAGAAGGTATAACCTTATCCATAAGTCTACTCATAGTCTGAGGACCTTTACAAAGCCCAAAAGGCATGTATTTGTAATGATACAATGGTTTTCCTGGCACCACAAAAGCAGTCTTCTCTTTTGAAGATTCTGTTAATCTAATTTGAAGAAATGCATCTTTAAGATCAATACCGGTTATAAAGTAAGTGTCTTTCAATCTGCTGAGTAACCCGTTTATATGAGGTAGAGGATAAGAATCCTTTTTCGTAACAACATTGAGCTTACGCGAATCTATACAAAGACGAACTTTCCCTGGTTTCCTTACTAAAACAACTGGCGAACACCAGGGTGAATTGGATTCTTCAATCACTCCCATATTTAAAAGTCTCTCTATTTCACGAAATGCTTCCTCCTGTCGAGGTGGAGATAATGGATAATGCTTACATTTAATAGGAACTGCATCACCGGTATCTATGTTATGTTCGAGAAGGTCCGTACAACCTAATCCGAGCTTTTCGAATGACGGAAATTGTTTTATTGTATTTTCCAAAGTAATCTGCTGTTGAGGACTAAGATCATGAAATTTTAAATTCCTATTAAGATTGGAGAAATTTGCTTCAATTGAAGATAAGGCTGGTATAATATCAGGAGCCAATGCAAATTCTCGCCAGAAATTTGTACCAAAGTATGCTTCTTGGGTAAGAGAAGGCGCTAAATAAAAATCTATATTCTTTGTTACGTTCTTGAAATTAATCGGTAAAGTACAGTAACCAATCACTCTTTGAGTAGCACCACTAGCCGTTGATAATTCTGATCTCATTGGTTTATAAGCAATCATGTTCTTCTCTAAAAATTCTAAACAATTTCTTCCTAGTACAGATATATTCGCACCTGAATCCAATAAGCCTATCAAATAATCCTCAAAAACCTTAACTTTTGCAAATGGACGATCATCAGAGCCAGGTAAAATTGTTGATGCAACAAGCTTACGAAAATATTTCCGCTTTCCGAACCGTTCTCTACATTTCAAAATTTTCTTCGATGGGTATTTCTGAAAGGAACAAAGCTTACTGTAGGTTTTGTACTGACAAATTTTTTCTTGTTTTTTCGTGACATCACACCAAGTAGTTTCAGAATCTTTTTCTGTAGTACAAGCAAGAGAAGTTAATTTAAAATCAGTTTCTAAATTAGACTCGGGGTCTATTGAGATGGACGAGTGTCCCCGGTAGCCATTTCGCCCGTTTGTCGGTTTCCCTGAAAGTTATGTTGGTTAGGACATGAAGGCGTCAAATATCCTTTCTGACCACATTTAAAGCAAAAAGGTTTAATAATTTCCTTTCCACAATAGATATAAGAATGACCATAGGATAGACAATTCCAACATTTGATTTTCGAATAATCTCCTTTATCGAAATGTTTTGATAATTTCAGAGCCTCGATCTGGGGATCTGTAAACTCAAAATCGGTTTCCTTTTCATCAGGTAAACTAATTTGGCTAACGTTTCTCATTTGACCTCCAACAGGTGCACTCGATCTGTTGTCACGTAGAACTTTTTCAGCTTTGCGGGCGAGATCTCTGAAATCATTTAAAGATCTACAATCCGAACTGAACAATAAAAATCTTAAATTTGGTAATATATTCCTCTTCATTATATCAAGAAGAGTGGAATCAGGTAGCGGATTTTGAAGCCTCATATTCATTGCTACAACTGCGCTATGGAAATCATCATAGGTCTCTTTATAATGTTGTTTACGGAGAGATATCTTTAAAATAACATCATGTTCAGATTCCGGAACACCAAATTCCTTGGTCAGAGCATGCTTTAAAATAGAATAAGATACTTGTCGATTTTGTTTCATAAATAACCAGTACCACTGCTCTGCCTTTCCTTCAAGAAGTACATGAAAATTAGATAAAAGGTGTTCGTTTGAACATCTTGTACGAGAGGCTAACGTTTCAACCTTAAAAAGAAAATCCGAAACACAACTACTGCCATCATATACTATTTTCCACTTTTCAAGTTTAATGTTAGTGTCACCATTCGAATAAGGCCTATTAGTATCAAAAGCTATATTAGAATTCAAATTTTGGGTATTTGAATAAGCTGTATTTAATTCTTCTGCTGGTCTGTCTTGAGAATCTGCTGTATTTCCCATTTGAGATATACTGTCCCTAATAGAAGAAAGTTCTCTCCTAAACTCTTCTCTTGTAGTTCTCATGGTCTCTTCCATCAAAGATATTAGCACATCAAGCGGAGAATTAGAATTATTTTCATTACCGTTTGCACTGATTGAATTACTACTCAAATTAACGGTTGGTACAGCACTAACAGCTTGAGGTAAAGAAGTCGGATTATTATTCACTGGATTAGTGTCCGAGGCATTCATATTAGCTGACAAATTGGAAAAACTTTCAGCACGAGATACTTGCTGTGAAGATTCTAAATTTCTTCTTACTACTGGTGAATGTGCAACACGTGCAGTTGTGGGAGGATCTTGCAATTCAATCGTTATATTATTCTGTGATGAATTTAAACTTCTATTACGATTGCGCGAAGAAACGTTACTTTGAGCACCACGATGTCTAGTATTCATAGCAAAATAAACTTTCTAGTGACCAAAATATTCACAACAAATAAAAATAATAATAAAAAAAAAATAATAATTATAAAAAGAGTTGTAATGTATAAATCTTAACTTAAAATTAAAGTTTTAAGCAAAGCAACCTTAAGGTATAAATAGAAGTATAAAAAAAAATATATTCTTTTGTATGGGAAGGATAAATTGCGACAAGATGTTGAGCGTAAACCAAAGCCAATGTATTAATCAACAAACAAAGTAATTATGTTGTTAATAGCAATGGAGAATACTACCATTTAGGTGATTCTACCGACTTATTAACAAAAAAAAAAAATTGTTTGTTCGAAGTTAAAGTATCTTGTTAATAGCAATATATTGTAGGATACCTCTATCCAGGTGATTTTATTAACTTATTAACATTAAAAAAAACAAAAATTGTGTTAATAGCAAAGTAAAATACCTTCGTCTGGATAACCTTACAGACTTATTAACAATTACATCAAGTTGTTTTATAATCTTCTTGAATGTCATAAGATATATAATCAAAATCTTATGTCTCTTCAAAAAAATTTAACATTTAAATGATTTACTGGAATCAATAATTTCGTATTGCCGCAAATAGATTTAAGAATTATTTATTCATGATAAAACTATGACTTACAATTGAAAATGTACTGATCCAGGGCAATTAAACCATATAAACCATATAAAGTTGTTGAAAATGATTGTTACATAAAAGTAACAGGAGTATTTCAACTTGACAGAAACCTAAATACCATCTTTTAGCTTTTTCGTTGGGCGCCATATATGTTATGCGATGTAGCCCAACCTAAGTATTAAAATTTAGCCATTTAAATAGAATTAGGCTCTGCTTTTTCGTTGGGCGCCATATATGTTATGCGATGTAGCCCAACCTAAGTATTAAAATTTAACCATTTAAATAGAATTAGGCTCTGCCCCACGTTGGGCGCCATATATGTTATGCGTCGCCACGTCACATATGAAATGCGGTCCTATTTCTAACCGTTCGACCACCTACATGTAACGCCTCATATACACATGCAATATTAGACCCAAGTAGGCCGATATACCATATGTATAAATTTCAAATACAGAAGTTAAGAGACATGAATTTCTGTTTACCCGCTAGCTCTACACTAAGATCGTTGGTTCTCAACCCGATTTGACGCATTAACATATAACACACTCTGCATGTCACCAGAGTGTGCAATAAATAAAATAAAATAATAAAATATTAAGGAAAAAAAAAAGTATTTAAAAAGAAATTAAACGATGGCGAGATGAATATGCCAACGTAGGGTACACTTTTCCCATCCCTTTATTATCTAAACGCCAATGACAGATAGAATACCCATAGTTTTTTTAAATCTGTCCCATAAAGAAAAATACATAGTCTACCTATACGCTCACATCCTGATTGAAGATATCCTTCCCCATTAAATAATTTAATGTTTCATATTCATTGAATATATACGAACAATTTTATTATAATAAAATAGAAAATAAAAGGAAATAACATTAATCATATAAGTTCCTTACTTAGCAAGAGCAGAGAACAAACTAAAGTTATTAATTCAATAAGCATTATGAAACAAAGAACATACAAAAAAAAAAAACAATAAATTCGGACAGGGGAACAAAACTGAATCGGACCGACTATATAATCAAATATTAAAAGCAAAGAAAGAAATATGAATGAAATTTTTTTTTTTTGTAATTATCACTTACAGATTATTTTATCCACAGCAATTGAGATGATGGGCCCAGCAGTCAATGTGTGTTGTTGTTGTCTCTAAATTCTGTTTAGGGATAATTAGTAAGATCATTCATATATCTTATAAATGTAAAGATTTAGTAAAATAAAATAAAAAGAAATACACTTAAAGAAAAATGTTAGTTAAAACAAAATTAATAAAATACAAATTTAATGAAAATAATTATGAAATTAGGTTAGGAAATTTAAAGAACTTTAAAATTAAATTTAATTCATTGGAAACATTTATGATTAATAATTTAATTAATATTTCAGGTTACAATTTCAGGATTAACAAAAAAAAGAAAATTGTTTTTTTTTAATATAAATATACATAAGTAATTATACACAAAAAGAAATTATAAAGCAATGCATTTAATGTAATAATTTTTTTGGTTACAATTTTTTTTAAGTCATAGTTGATTTATAATTTACACATTTTGGTTTTAGGTTATGGTTGAACAATTAATGATTTTAAAACAGTTTAATTAGGCTTTAAATTTTTTACAAATAATTAAAGATTCAAATTAATTGTAAATTTAAATGAATTTTATAATGTGATAGATTCTTCTAAAACCAGGAAAAACTTATTAGAAATCTTTATAAATAAAATATAAATAAAATAAAAACAGGATCACGTGATGATTAGAGACCGAGGTGCTTCTAGAATCTTCTTCGAACTGTTAATTTTAATCCAGTATGTCGCCCTATGGTTTGTGGAAGGCGTAAACCATATATTTTGCCAGTACGAATGACTTGGTGCATATTTTATTTTAATAATTTCAATTAAATTATCCTATGTGGTCTTATAATTTCTTCTAGTTTGCACTAGTTCACTTTATCACTTTAAACTTATAATTAAAAACAATTATTATTTAAAATTTTTATTTTAAGAAATTTTCTCTTTTTTTTTCTGACTTCTGCACTCTTTGAGTTCTATTTCGCAAGTGATCTTTCTGCCAAAAATCACAATCTATCAAGCTTACTTTTGTTACACCAATTCCAATGTAAAATATCATTTCAATGGAATGTGTATTTAGATATTTAAGATAGAGAAGGATAGATATATATTACGTCTATTGCTATCTATAGAAATCACATGATAATCGTATGATAATCACATGCTAATCACTGATTTTGCTATAATTAACGGGACAAGACAAAAATATATCATGCTATAAAAAAAATATGTAATGATACAATGTAAAGATTACAGTGTATAACAAAAGTGGTGTAATAAAAAAAAAACTAGAAAAAATTAATAGAACAAAAAAAAATATTTGTTTTCATAAAATCGTAACAGAGTTGTCTTCAAATAAAAGAAAATTTATTGTTGTAAGAGTAAACGAAAAGCGTGGAAAGGATAATAAATTTGATTTAAACAAAGGCAAACTCAACAAAAAAAACAAAGGCAAATGCGGGTCAGGTGGATTCTTGCCATAAATATAACACTGTTCCCACAGATTTACGACCCAAATTTCTATTAATTTTTTTTTTTGCATTCACCAGACATTGTAGTTGTTTAGTAGTCAGACAAGTCGTAAGTATGATGGTCCATCATACACACATTTGTTCTTGTTCATTTCGCTCGCGGGTTCTTACACAATGTTATTCTAAATACCAAAATATAGTCAGCATAGCGAAAATAAAAGGCCGTAAACAATTTGTCGTTTATCTTCCAACTGAAGATGGAAAACTTGAAGTGAATTTAGCAAAACGAAATCCGCGAATAACAGCAGCACCTTAACTGTCAGAAGAATTCAACGAAATACGAGCAGCCAAAAATAAGATTTTGTAGTTATCATACTTAGCATCATTATTTCAACTTGCCCCCTTTATCTAAAGGCAGGATTTTAACAGATAGATAATTTGTTTTTCATAATTATAAGCGGACAATAAGGTAGAAGTGAGCGTAAAGCTAAAGGAAAGATCGTCCTACCATTAACTTTTAAAGTTATTTTCAATATGGCAACTCCAAAATGAGCATATACAATAAAAAACCGAAGTACGTCGTTGCCGCTGTATTAAAAAAAAACTTGTTTAATTGAGCAGTGTTATCGACATTGCTCCGGAACAGCCATGTTTTGAAAAAGTTAACTTTATTTTATCTGTAGGCTATAATAACGAACAGAATTCAAAAGTGACTTTACAGTTCCCATACATACATACATACATACATAATTGATCATTACAACCATTCAGTCAGGATTACGACCTAGTTTCTCACACCACTTATGTTGTGTGCATCAATTTTTTTATACATACGTGGTGGGACTTACAGTTTAAAGTCAACTCCGAACGACAGATTTTTGAGAAACTTTTCATGGCAATTTGATTAACTCTCAGATTTTTTGTTCCCACACTTTGCCACTTACTTAATATCATCAATTAATTAATTTTTCTTTCCTCTTCATTAAACCATACTCGGAAGGCGTTTTAACAATTTCGAAATTTATTTTAAATATTTTCATTTGACTTTACAATAAAATTTAATAGAATTAATGGAATATTTTCGTTATTTAAAGAATGAATAAAATATTGTTACGAAAATGAAAATAGTGTTACATCGTTTAACATTAAAGTAATAAACAAAAGCTACAAAAACAAGAACAATGGACTTGTTTACATGTTCAACGAATACACAAAAATATAGCAACAACATCAGTATAAAAAGGAATAAACAAGTAAACAAACAGGCAACAACAACACTGTAGGGAAAAAAGTAAACAAAATACACAAACAACAATAACGTAAACAACAAGTTTACATTTATAGAGATTTCACGAAGGCAAAGTCATTCTCCTTCAGTAGCATTCAGTAGCATTAGCAGTTAACGGCATCAGCAAAAATGCAGTGTCAGTCTTGTGTGAAGACGCGTTGAGTGTAAAGAGAATAATCGTGGTTTGAAGGTCTCCATTATAAAGATCTAACGAACAAATGTTAGTGTGTTACGCGGAAGAGTGTAAAGAACAATAACAATTAAAGAAAATTGTTGTTGTTTAAATCAAGTTGCCAAAGGTGGCACGCGGAATTGTGCGAACAATAAAGAATTGATTTAAAACTGAACACAAATTTATTTTTATTTCATTTGCAATTTAGGAACTCATATTCTAAACGTTTTTAAAAGGATAACAATATTTTTATTTGATTTTACAACAAAATTTAATAGAAAATTGAATATTTTCGTTATTTAAAGAATGAATAAAATATTGTTCGTATGCCTGTCATCTGGGCCTTAATTTGCCAAAATTTAAAACAATTTCCGGTTCAGCTACAATCGATAAATAGAAAATAAAATATTTTAATTTGTGTATGAAAGAACAAAAACAAATTCATGGATAATGGTAAAAAAAAAATCCCGGCCACATTCATTTATCTGAAAACAGGTATTCACTGTCACTGAGTTAGTGACAGATTAAGTGTCAGTGTCGCTATCTCTTCCCATATATCTTAATCAGACTGTGTGTGTTTTCACATTGTATTCGTCCTGGCAATTGTCAGTCAGACAATTTGAACGTCCATTTGAATTTTTGAATGTTTTAGATGTTTGATAAATTACAATTTTATTGCCATCATCTTCTCAAAGTATACCGAGGTGACATACAGATAAATGGACAGACGATTGTATAAGCATTACGTCTATCAAAACGAAATCCGCATCATTCATTGTCTTTGCTAATGCCAAATAAATATTGAAATGAGCATATTGCTCCACGAGAAAAGGGATGCCGGCCTCTTTTTTATTGTTTTGAACTGAAGTTTATTTTATTGCTGCGAACATCAAAACAAAAACAAAAATCATTTGCAACAAATTGTTACATTTTGCTCTCCTTAAAGAAACAAAAAAAAAATGTTTGCTCACAGTTTACAACTTTAACTTGGATTTGTTTTCTCGTTTATTTTGTTTGTCTTTTGGACTGTAAGTGCGGCATCGACAAGCGGTCCTTTATTCTCTCCGTATTTTTTTTGTTTCCTTTATTCTGATAGCTTTTTTGTTTGTTTTAAATTTTATGATGAAGTGTACCTTTTTTACTGTTTTTATTTCTTTTTCTGGCATCAAAAATTTGTTTATTTTGCTTCTTTAAAAAAAGTTTAAAAATAAATTCAAGGAATAAGAAGAAATAAATAAAAAAAAAGCACGAAATGGCTTACAAGGAAGACTTTATGAAATAAATATTAAGGAATTTGATGTGTTTTTATCTGTTTATCCATTTTATTTTTGAGACTTCAAAATAACAAACTGTTCTCATTTAACTTATATGGTGTGTTCAATTTGGACCTTGGTTCTCAAATATCATCGAAATAACCAATTGGTGACAAGACAAAATATTTTACAAGCAATCGAAAACTCGCCGTAAGCTAGTAGGTAGTGCGTTGGCTTATTAGATGTGAGGGCTCGGTTCAAACCCCAGGTCAGATATCTTCAACAAAACGAAATATGATAAAATATTTCTACGACGATTCAGGTTTAGCAGATTTCTGGCAAAAACTCTGGGAGTAAAATAAAATTGCCATGAAAAGTTTCTCAAAAATCTGTCTTTCGGAGTCGACTTTAAACTATAGGTTCCGCTACTCATGTATAAAATTAACATACACATCATAAGTGGTGTGAGAAACTAGGTTATAATCCTGACTAAAGGGTAGTAATGACCAATTATGTATGTATGTTTATGAATCGTAATTTATGCATTCATCTGTAGTCATTTCACTCATGTAACAGTTAACAATATTAAGGGCCTTTATTACAACTTGCCGTTGTTGGGTTTAGGAAAAGATAACTTTAGCTAAAGTTAGCTATAAAGTCACCTTTAACTTTTTCGTTATTACAACCTACAGATAAAATAAAGTTAACTTTTTCAAAAATATGGCAGTGCAGGAGCAATGTCGATAAAACTGCTCAAATTAACCAAGTTTTATTTAAACGCAGTGGCAACGACGGGCTTTTTTTTGTTGTATTTGCTCATTTTGTTTATATTTGAAGTTGCCATATTGAAAATAATATATAATATGGCAAGTCTGAAGATAAACTTTACTTTAAAAGTTAATGGTAGGATGATCTTCCCTTTGGCTTAACTCACTCTTCTACCTTACTGCCCGCTTATAATAATGAAAAACAAATTATCTGCCGCTTTAGTTAAAGCAAAGAAAATAAAGTATATCCATATTCTTTGGTTAGAGGCAAGTTGTAATAATTGCCATTAGTTAATTAATTTTAAATTATTCTCAAAATTAAACTACAAATAATGATTTTTTAGTATAGTAGACTTTAGACTTTACCCGTGTATTATTAAACCCTTTTTATATATATGTTTTCTGTACTTTTTATGTTTTCTACTTATTGTGAAAAAGATTTTTTAATTGAAAAAAAGTTAAACTTATCATTTGAACGTCAGTCAAACAGCATAAAATCCAATTCTCTTGGAAACCGAAATAAATTTTTAAAATAAAAACTTAACCGTCCGTTCTTGTATTAATAACAAAAAAAAAAAAAAAAGAAACATAAGAGAATACTGAACAAATAATAATTTTTTTTCTTTTAAAGAAAAAGAAAACACAATAGAACAGACTCCAGTAAATTAGTAGATATCATAAGCACTTATTGTTCGTGAAAACAAACACGCGCTTTCCATTACACAGTCCTCGCGAATCCTTCAAACTTTTCAACTCAACGACAAAAAAAAATAAACAAAATATAGGATGAAAGGACAAAAGTATAGTTGTCGGCTATTTCATGCATACATAGAAAGACCAGAAAAAAAGGAAATATTGGAAGACACTGTATAAAAAAGTTTATTGATTAGAGACAGAATTTGGACGACAGAAATCGAAGCAACTGAAATAATTTCAAACTGGCGTTCTTTTCTAATACAATGTGTAGCACTATTTCGCCAATGAAATTGCGAAAAACTTTTAATTGGCACCACACACACATCTTTGACTAAGTCGTTGATAACTGTACAACAAAATTAATAAAACTCTCAATCGCAATGGAAATTTATTTGGTTCGGTCATGTTCTGAGTGGACCTCGCCTCGGAAGGCGAGGGAAATCTACAAACACCTGCAGAAGATTGTTAGAATTGTTAGAAGATTGGCGAAACTGATGAAAATAAAGGACGAGTTTCGCACTGACCTCAAGCCCTGGGGAAACTAAAAAAAGTTAATCTTAAACAAAGTTTCGCGTAAATGAAATGTCATCGAAAACTTTGCGAAAAGATTCATATAGAAATTAGTGTATTACATACATAATTTGTTCTTGTAAGCCTTCTGTACGACCTAGCTTCTCACACCACTTATGTTGTGGGTGTCAATTTTCTATACATGAGTTGCGGGACCCACAGTTTATAGTCGACTCCGAACGACAGATTTTTGAGAAACTTTTCATGGCAATTTTATTTACTCTCAGAGTTTTTCGCAGAAATGTGCCGAGAGGAAGTCGGCTAAGAAATACTTTTTGTATTTTATTTTGATGTCTGGCCTGGGTTTGAACGGCTTTAGGTCTAATAAGCCAACACACTGCCTAAAAGAATACGGCGACTTCATTAAACTTATTAAACGGTAGCTCAGAATCCAAACTTAAGCAATTTATTATATATATATGTATAGTTAGTATTTGTAGGTACGTACGTAGAAATGGCTGTCTCCTTGATGGAGTCATGAGCGAACACATTTAGGGCCCATTATGATACCACAGTTTCATATTTTCCCCTAGTCCAAGAACCACTCAGAGCTTCCGATGAAGCGACTCAGACTGCCAATATCCCATGCATGTATTAATAAATGTGATAAATTTTTGTTAAAAAAATGTGGCTCCTTTGTATACACTTTCGACATAAAAAACTCAATAAGAAAAACTCTCTTTTAGTCAAATAGAACAATCTCAGGATCGGGTTCACATCATCTCTACATGAGATGACCATGCCCTCAAATCTATATTACAGAATATTCTTCCTGTTGAAACCACCTTTTGTTGGACTCCAAATGACTCAATTTAGGACAAACGAAGTTGGTAATCATTGACATAAGTCGCCGTAGTCTAGGAGGTAATATGTTGGCTTATTAGACGTGAGGTCAGGGTTCAAATCCCAGGTTAGACATCAAAACGAAAATATAAAAAAATATTTCTTCGGTGAAAAAATATAAAATTGCCATGAAAAGTATCTCAAAAAATCTGTCGTTCGGAGTCGACTTTAAACTGCAGGTCCCGCCACTTATGTATAAAAAATAACACACACAACATAAGTCGTTTGAGAAACTACGTCCATAAGCCTTACTGAAGCGTTGTAATGACCAATTATGTATGTACACATGTATCATTGACACTGATGGCCTGGCTAATATCGGTCTCAAAGAAATATGGACCCAAAATCCATACTAAAAATAACTTTTTCGGTGTGTTTTGAACGCTCTCGGATCTCATGTGGATTGGTATCGACATTTTTTGTTCGCGTACCAATTCATCGAGAAAAGAGTCTCATCGCTGATAATTCTTTTTTCGATTAAAATTATGTTCAATTGCCAAAATTCAATGGGCACACGATGTTGTCTACGGTCCATGGCTTTCCGCTAATGGTGATTTGACATAGCAGACTGAATAAATGACAACTAATTTGACGGATGTAGTTTCAATAAGATGGCCTGACCAAAGTTCAGAAGTCATTATTGTAACCGATACATATTTATGTGTGTATGCACCATACCTGTTAAATTTCGATTACGATTAGTAATCAATTACATTACTTTTTAAAAATAATCGTAATGATTATATAATTCTATGAACAATTTTTTCCAATTACTAATTGATTACGATTACCAAAGAATCAAAAAATAATCAGGATTACTGACGATTAGACTAATAATCAAAAAGAATCAAAAGAAGTTTAAAAAAGAATCACATTGTTTTAAATAATTCTTTTTGATTATTTTCAAATATACAAAAGTAATCCAAAAGTAATCAAATTTTTTTCAATTCTTTTTTTTCATTATTTTCAAATATTCAAAAAGAGTTCAAAGTAATTATTGAAAATAAATTGATTACTTTTGATTCCTTTTGATTATTAGACTAATCGCCAGTAATCCTGATTATTTTTTGATTATTTTGTAATCGTAATCAATTATTAACTATTTTAACCAAAAATAATCGTAATTGTAATCATTATTTCACCATTCAAAAAAAAGTAATCAAATTACTAATCATTACGATTACTAATCATTACTTAACAGGTATGGTATGCACTACATATCTATTTAAGCCGATACGATACGATATAATTCTTTAATTCTAATTTTTAATTCCTTTTACTAGAACAGAATGGATTAATAGAACTCATAAAATTTTTTTTTATCAAAAAACGAAAACGAAAAAAGCAAAAAGATCTCACAGAATGTATGAAAATCAAGTCGTAAAATTGAAAAAGAATGAACGGCATTGTTAACCCTATGCATTGTTTCACTCTGAAGTATATTTTATTATAATAAAATACGACATGATATGATAACACCACCAGAGAAAAATTATTTTAATACTGTTGGTAATAAATAGTTTAAAAATATTTCAACACTTCCTTTTTATGGCAGTTAAAAGGCACCTCCTGTAAATACACACAAATTAGCCTGAGCAGTGAATTTAGAATGAATATTGTTACACTTTTACCTTTTAAAAATGTTTAAAATATGAGCTCGTAGATTGCAAATGAAATAAAAATAAATTTGTGTTTAGTTTTAATTAAAATTCTTTATTATTCGCACAATTCTATATGTTCACAACTTGATGTTACAACAGCAATATTTGCTTAGTTCGTTATTCTTCTTTACACTTCTGTTCGGTAGATCTTTACAACGGCGATCTTCAAACCACCACTGTTCTCTTTGCTCGCAACGCGTCTTCACACAAGACTGACTGAATTCTTACTACTCGTTGCCATCTTTGTCTTGCCTTTTTATATGCCCATGTAATCAGTCTGATAAAGGCTCTTGAAGTCGAACGTTCGGGTTTTCGCCTTCTCGAGACCTCTATCGTGACTCCATTGTTGTTTGTGTATTTTGTTCACATTGCTTGTTGTTACGTTCTCGCTTACATGTCTATCCCCTTTTCTTTCATAATGATGTTGTTTGTTTACTTGTAACAAGTGCGTTGTATTTGTTTGTGTAGCTTTTGTTCATTTTAATATTAAACGATATACACCGTTTCCATTTTCGTAATAGTATTCTTGTCCGACACTGCATTACCTAATGTGCTGTAAGAAAAGATATCAATCTCAAAAAGAGGACGTTATTTCGCAAAAACTTCAGATATTTTTCTTCTTTTATTGTGATTAAAAATTTAATTTTTTAAATGGTGTCAAATGCAAATATTTTCTAATGGCGATGATTTAATATTTCAATTTTATTTCAAATTTCTCACGAAAAAAGAAAAATAATTTGCAACTCTAAAAGGAATCATTAAAAATAAAAAAGAAAATTGTATTGCTAAGTATTGCAAATACACGTACAATGAAAGGAAAATTGCAATAAAACTAAAGATTTAAAGGAAAAATGCGAAAACTTAACGATAAACTCCGTGTACTCGCATTAGCGCTTTTAATGAATCGAAAAACTTTTCTTTACTTTTCGCCAAACAAAATAAATGAGAAGGAAAGTAAGTTTTTCAGTTTTAAGCCTAAAATCCGTACCAAAAAGGTAAAAATACTTAAAAAAAAGTTTTTTAGTATGAAAAAACAAAACAAACAGAATGAAAGAGAGAAAACTAAATTTAGTTTCAATTTATAAACTCCAATGAAAAAGAAAAATAATCAGTTGGATTGCTGTAACTGGATGCTGTATGTTGAATTCACTTGTTGTTGCATGTAGTTGAGAGGTGTTTTCACCGCCATTGAATGCATGGAACGAAAAAAGATTTCTGATTTCACATCAGTTTGCAAAGTCAACAGGCTTCATATAAAGAAATTGTTGTGGTAAAGTACCGCACCATACTATATGAATAGAATTTATTGCATTTAAATTGAAACTTATGTGCAAAAGTATTTTCAAATGAAATTCTAAACGTTAAAAGTGAAACTACGATTTTCAAAAATAAAAGAATGAATGACAGAAAAGAGAAGAAGAAGGTAAGATTCACATACGAACTATCTGTATGATAATAGGAGCCTTTATGTGGCATTCATCAAATAACACTTTACTTACATACTCAATTGGTCATTACAACCCTCTAGTCCAGATTAAGACATTGCTTCTCATACCACATGTGTGTGTTAATTAATAATAATTAATATCCATAAGTGATGGCACCTACAGTATAAAAATCGACTCCAAACAACAGATTTTTAAGAAACTTTTCATGACAATTTTATTTCCTCCCAGAATTTTTACCACAAGACTGCTGAGTGAAAATAGCCAAACAAAATCTTTCATTTGAGATGCTGGAGGTTTAAACCAAGGGCTCGTGTCTAATAAGCTCACTAAACTACGGTGTCTTCGACATTATTCACCTAACTGTAGTGGCATGCGATGTACGATGACATCTTGAGGCTTAAAGCCTTTCAAATGAAACAGAACTGAATTTAGCGGCTTAGTAAATGGCAGCGGTACTAATAAGATGGAGGGGATATATGGTGATAATTTAACACCAAGCTATAAAGTACCTTTGAATAATATTTGATGAGAGCCTCAGTCTTAAACAATATTTGACATTAGTGGTATTCTGGTTGCAAAGAAAGAAATCTCGTATTTAATGTCCTATGCTGGTGGTTCTCGGGTCGAAAAGAGGCGGATTATGTCTAATGTTGAGGGCTCTCTTGCACTCTATGCAGTACACTTGTTAACATATGCGAAGATCTACTGAATGCGGCAGATAATTTAACTTCAAAATTCTGCTGACCAACGGTTGTAACAAAATCTCTGTTAGGCAATCGGGAGCAAATAAAACAAATGACAGAAAGCAGCATCGAACCGGTGAAGGAAAGTGGCAAATAAAATGGACAATACTCTCGCGTACACACTTATTTCGCAATGGATCCTGGGACGATACACATTGATTGAAATCAAGTTTAATTGATTGAGTGATACGCCCCTATCCAATTTAGATTACGTGGTCGTGCTATGAAGCAAGCTTCTGGCTCATCCTAGGATTTGCTTTATGAACCATTTGACATGTAATATGTAGAAGGTAGCACTATTTTCATGTGTGGACATTCATGATATTCGATAGTAATGTGCCTGTTGTAGAGCAAACATAGAAAAAAGAGTGAATATTTCATATGAAAAGGATCATTGTGAATATGATGATTAAAGTCAACAATTTCATGCAAAAGTAATAAATTCCTTACTCAAATACTACGTAGTTAAAATGTAATTAGAATTGTACGATTTATACTGTCTTTAAGTATCTGGAAGCCTTCAAAAAGGAATTCTATCATACAGCAAAACATTCAGGAATTCATTGTTTCTCTGTTAAGAAAAGAGGAGAATTTTTCTTTCTTTGAATACATTTTGCAGCTGCACAAATGAAAAGTGAATTCAGTTGAAAGATGATAGAAATTCTTCACTGTATTATTCCATTAAGACAACAATCGACTTTTCGACTTTGTTGTTCTAATAAATATACACACTTTATAGTACACATACATACATATATGCATATACATGTGTACTAATGTACAATGTATATACCTACTTATTTATACACCATGTAAGATATAAGTATGGTAAGGAAGAGTAGAAAGAAGATGATATTGTAATACCAGGAATTAAATGAAATAACAGCAAATGCAATGTGGTTGCAATTTGTTGTAGTTCGTAATGAAATGGCATGGAGCAGGAAAAACAAACTTTCAGTTCTTTTCCGATGTCTTTGTAGTAATAAACTGTTAATAATTAGATAAAAATTATGAGAATTAAAAGATTAAAAATGTGTTATGCAAACGGGGGTGTGGGGTGAAAAAAGCAAATTTCCAATTTTACGACACTTGCCAATAACGGTGCATTAAAAATTTTTGCTATAATTTTACGACAGCAAAATAACTGCTATAGAATTGCATTAAAGATTAGAAATTATTTACATTTAGTGGGCTTTCATTATTAAAAATACGTTGAACTAAATAGTTGATGTGTACAGCGGTGGAAAAGACAGAACGAGTTTAGAGCGGGTAGATCGACGAGGGGAGCCATTAACGAAGTAGTGACTAGCGTGAAGGCTGTCCAAAGCGGAAACCATTTTTCGCGGCAGATAGTTCTGTTTGCTACGTTAGATGTCCGGAATGGGTTCAACAGCCTGCAATGGGTTAACGTACTTGATGCTCTGAGAACAAAGTTCGCTGTTCCTGGTTGTCTGCAGAAGATCATTCAGAGCTACTTACGAGATCGTGAGCTTATTCACAATACAAACGAAGGACGTAAGAGAAATCAATCAATCAATTCTTGGCACTGACCTTCACATAACCTATGATGATATCTTTCGCATTGAGATGCCAGACGGTACACATCTTGTCGGATATACCGATGACGTTGTGCCCATAATTGTGGCTCGAAATGTCGAAGAGGCCAGAAGAAAGGTCAACCAGGTGATAATAAGAACGAAATCGTGGCTCGAGGACAGAGGCCTCAACCTCGCAAAGGAGAAAAGAGAGTTGGTACTTCTTACGAGGAAGCGCATACCGCTGGAAATTGGCATGACGATATGCGACACTACTTTGACGACGCAGAAAGTAGTCAACTATATTGGCATTCGACTGGACCCTAAACTGACGTTCTGGGCTCAGATCCAATCCGCTGCAACTAAAGCCGCGAAGGTTACCTCCTTACTTAGTAAGCTTATGGCCAATATTGGTGATCCTGTACAGAACAGACGCAGGTTGATGATGGCGGTTACGTGCTCTATTCTGCTTTACGGCTGTAAGATCTGGGCAGAAGGATTAAAGGTCGACTGCAAAATGAAAACCGGTACAACGAACGGCTGCACTTAGGGTGGCATCGGCATATAGGACTGTATCTAAGTCAGCAGTACTGGTAATCGGTGGTGCAATACCTATAGGTCTACAGGCAAGCGAGCGGCAGAAGGCGTGGGTGACTAAAAACGTGCACAGAGACAGTAAATATCGACGAGGCCAGAAAGTGAACTATACAACACTGGCAAGAGAAATGGAACACTGAAACAATTGGTAGATGGACGGCGAAACTTCTCTCAGATATTACCCTTTGGATTGAGAGGAAATTTGTCGAGGTTAATTACATTTAGCACAGCTATTATCCGGACACGGTTATTTTTGTAAATATCTGTTTAAAATGGGGAAGATGACACGAGCAAACTGCATCTATGATGATGCGTCGATCGATGACGCGGAACAAACTTTCTTTCATTGTGAGAGATGGAGTTTAGAAAGAACGAATTTTGAGACCAAATTCGGCGTCTATACTGTCGAAAACTTCTGCGATATACTTCTGAACAGCGTAGGAAATTGGAATAGCATAGCCACTTAGACTGAAGCCTTGCTGAAATCTAAGAAACTTGACTTGGGTGAGAGAATTAGAATGGATGTTTCCCAGATGTTGTTGCGCAATCCGGACGCGAATATGGATATAAGGAGCCAAATGGCCAGAGGGACTCCACTTCGAAGTAATACTACAGTAATTCCGGAGTGGGCACAAAAAGTCCAAAAGAGGAGGGGGAAATTAGGTTAGTTACATTTACTCCTCCTCAGCGGAAAAACAAAATTATTGTGGACGTAATTAAATACTGCCTGATGCCGCGAACAAGTGGCAGAGAATACTAAACTTTGTTGTCAGAGGATACGCAACGTTCTATTAGAATCAAACGAAAAAATATTCTTTCAATTCTTGCAACTGTAAATACCTTATAATCTAATATGCATTTGCATTTAATCAAGTATATAATTAATAAAATAAAACGTTTACATACTTACTAAAGTAAATGTCCAAAACTCGCACAGTGCTTTGAAGTGAAACTACTAACTCTCAGCAGCCGTCTTTTAGCAAAAGCTCTGATAAGGGACAGATTCTCAAATCTGTCGTTAAATGGAAGGTTTATCCGCTACTAATGGATTATGTATAATGAAGCGTATTACGTGGGTAGCGTGAGCAGCCATTTTGTAATACCGTTTAAAGAATTATAATGTACAATATGTGCATCCATGTATGTATGTATGTGTTCATCACTTTTAAATTCAGTTGAAGGTTAAAACTATTTCATCAATTTCCCTATTTCATGTAGGAAATGATAAAGGTTTTGTCCAGTGCAGTCATTTTCAAAATAATTTTTTAATTTTTAATTTAAACCGCTTTCTTGCGTTCGTTCTATAAACTTTGTTGAAGGAATAACAACAAGAGCAAAAACAAAATGATACAAGTGTAGAGAGTGAGATTATAACCAATAATTTATGAGGCAATTTAAAATGTTTTCGAACATTTATGGCCTTAATGGCTCAATATCTCCTTAACGATTCAAGAAAAACTTGTTTGTTGTGGCAGGCTGCTTGTCGTATCGTATTAACAATATGTTCAGCATTATAATGTGATAATAAATGACTCTCTCAATAAAAACAACGATAATAAGTAAAAATGAAAAATGAAAAAAAGACCAAGAGCAACTATGCCAACTATGATAGAAAACAAAAATAATTATCAACACTTTAGGCGACTATTCTTTTCACTTTTTCTATCGTAAACTAATGATTTACGGATTTCAGAGAAAACATTTAAAATTTTATCCGCGTCAATTGATGATTTTTTTTTCTAAAATTCGAAAATAAATTGATTTGCAGTTTAAAAATCAGTAAAATAGTCTGAATTCTCATCCAAGGCCTTGTTTGTTATCCTTAGCTGGCTGTGAGTTGATACGCGAAACATGAAGCCGCGAACGCAGCAATAACACTACACGTCAAGAAAACAGGAAAGCTTTGTAACTTCAAAAGCCTTGGCATCAGAAAGATTCAATTAGATAGACGTCTATACCTCTCAGAGGACATCATTGAAGTATTCACAGATAGATCACACAACGCGGCACTTAAAGTGTACGGACGTGCAGTCGGCAAATTATAAAAAATATTTGGAATAGGTGTTTTATTACAACTAAAATAAAAAAAGAATAATAAAAAACAAAACAACTTAAACTTAATAAAGTTTAAAAAAGAAAAGAAAACTGCATAAAGACAGACAACAATCAAATAAGTAAAAAAAAATATAAAGGCCGTTAACCCAATTAATGAGTGAGCCAAGTGCAAGTGCTAATGAACGCAGACTGAGTTTTAATGATAGAAATGCTTACGTGATCATTACTTCAAAAGAATGTGAAACAGTTAATATAAATAAAAAAATTGATGACTCGCGTTATTTGACAGCGAAGCATGCAAATCGGGTACGCTACGTTAGCGACCCAACAAGTGAAAAAAAAATCAGCAATAGTGCGAGCGGTCAAAATTTAAATAAGTGTGTTGGGCCAAATACAAATCTACCCCATACCCCTCTTTTGGGTAGTCATAAGAACATCGAAGATATTTTGCAATCACCGGACGTAAATAAGGAAAGTACAACAATTAAAAAAAGTGCAGCGAAGACTGAGAGCAGTGAAAAAGTTCTCACAGGTATGGACCGTTATATCACAATAACGAAACGTAAGTCCAGCCCTAGAGCAGCCTCCACGTTGGAACCACATCCAAAACAGGCAAAAAATAACACTGACAACGCAAACCGTTTTGCAATTCTTGCAGAAAAAGAGAAGGAAGAGAATACAGCTGCAAAAAAGAATTTCAAACCCCCACCACTGTACCTACGAGAGCCCACTACCAATGCCTTGGTAACTAAGTTGACACAGATTGTTGGCAAAGACAATTTCTACGTTGTTTCTCTACGAAAGGGTAATATTCAGGAAACCAAAATCCAAGCCAAAGATGAAAAGATTTTTAGAGCAATTGTGAACAAGTTCGATACTGAAAAGAAAAACTACTATACTTATCAACTCAAAAGTGCAAAAGGTTTAAACGTAATCATTAAAGGCATTGACAGTACTGTACCTATTAGCGATATTAAGAATGCCCTTCAATCTGAAGGGTATGAAGTCAAATCAATCCATAATATTTTAAATAAAAATAAAATTCCACAACCGCTATTTAGAGTCGAAATAGAATTTAACTCGAACAATATAAGGAAAAAAGGTGACAATCATCCTATATATGGATTACGGTATCTTCTAAACCGTCGAATATATGTAGAGGAACCCATTAAACGTAAAGGCCCCCCTCAGTGTCAAAATTGCCAAGAATTTGGGCACACAAAATCTTTCTGCAAATTACCGGCAGTATGCGTCAGGTGCGGAGACGTACACAGAAGCAGTGAATGTCCCCACCCGAAAACTGAAGTTAGCTGTAAAAAATGCAGTAATTGCGGTGAGAACCACACGGCTAATTATCGAGGATGCAAAGTATACTTGGAACTCAAAAATAAAGCGGTGGTCAAAAGACCTATATATAATCAGTACCGAGAATCAAACTTCCCAAGTTTACCTCAGCCCACCATTCCACAACAGGCAAACTCCAAAAATGTTGCCCAAACCACAAGTAAATTTCCAGATGCCTTTTCATATGCTGACGCTCTAAAAGAAGGCATTCCAACTGCACATTCGAATTCCCAAAATTCAATTGAAACTCTAATCCAAACAATGAGTAATTTTATGGCTAACATGCAGAACATGTTGCAACAGCTGCTGCAAAACCAAAATATGCTTATGCAGATTTTAGTAAATAAGACATGAACACCCTCAAAATGTGCTTTTGGAACGCGAACGGCTTAAGCCATCATAAAAACGAAGTACAAAACTTCTTATATACTTACCAAATTGATGTCATGCTAATATCGGAAACACACTTCTCGGACAAAAACTGCTTTAGAATTAATGACTACTACACATATGACGCAAAACACCCTAGTGGTAGGGCATGCGGAGGGGCAGCTATTCTTGTTCACAAGGACATTAGGCACTTTCCATTGCCAGAATTCACCCAAGATTACATTCAAGCAACATCAATCAATTTACCCTACATTGGTGTTACAATATCAGCACTTTATTGTCCTCCAAGACACAACATTTGCAAAGATCAATTCCTCGATTACTTCAACACGCTGGGCCCGAAATTTATTGCAGCAGGTGATTATAATGCAAAACACACATTCTGGGGATCACGTCTCATTACTCCGAGAGGAAGACAGCTATTGGACGCAGTATCTTCGAACAGAATGGATGCCTTGTCTGCTGGTCATCCTACTTATTGGCCAACTGATCTAAACAAAATTCCGGATGTAATAGATTTTGCCGTAGTAAGAAATATTAGACGTGAAAATCTTCGTATGCACCCGTCATTGTATCTGTCTTCTGATCACTCACCAACCATTCTAACATTTGTGCCTGATACAAACCTACTGGAGCAAAATTATCTTCAGACGAGGACAAATTGGCGGAAATACAAAATGTTCGTAAGCTCGCACCTGCCATCAAATATCTCTTTGAAGTGTGAACAGGAAATTGAATCCGGCGTCCGCCAGTTTGCTAACATCTTAACTGAAGCTGCTAGGGTATCTACATCCTCTACCCCTTCGGTAAGAAAACGAAAATTTCCCTGCTCTAATAACATAGAAGCACTGTTACGCCAAAAAAGGAATTTAAGACGCCAATGGCAAGAATATCGTTCTCCAGGTCTAAAGTCTCAACTTAATCAGTGCCAAAGACTTCTGCGTGACGCTTTGCAGAAGCACAAAGAGTCGAACCTGCAAAAATACTTGCAAAATTTGGACGCAACGAAAGACTCAGAGTACAGTTTATGGAAGGCAGTAAGGAAAATGAGGAGACCTACTTTGCATGAATCCCCTTTACGACTACAGCACGGTGATTGGGCAAAAATCGCAGAACAGAAAGTGGACGCTTTTGCCAACTACTTAGAGAATGTTTTTACACCAAACAATTCTGTTTCTAGTATTGCCCCAGTTACAATCGACGATGTGGTTAGTAGGCCGATCAAGTTCCGGCTGTCTGCAGTGATTGCCGTCATCCAGAGCCTAAAGCCGAACAAATCACCTGGTTGTGACAAAATAACTGCGACAATGATTAAAAATTTGCCTACATCGGCCGTGCGTTTTATATTGTTCATCTTTAACTCTATGTTGCGAATAGGCTACTTTCCTGCATCTTGGAAATTATCTGATTTAGTGATGATACCTAAACCAGGCAAGGACATAACGCAAGTATCATCATATCGTCCAATAAGTTTACTCCCAATACTTTCTAAGATGTTTGAAAAAATGCTGCTTAATAGTTTAATACCGCATATTGATGCCAACGCCATAGTTCCCGACCATCAGTTTGGTTTTAGGCGAAAACATAGCACGATTCAGCAAGTGCACAGAATTACCAATTTAATTAGACGTGCTTTTGAGAACAAGCAGTATTGCTCTGCGCTATTTATTGATATATCTCAAGCCTTCGATAAGGTCTGGCACGAAGGACTTCTTTTTAAGATCACACAGTTTTTACCAAAGAATGTGCATAAATTGCTAAAAAGTTACTTATGGGATAGATATTTCCAAATAAAATCAAAAGATGTCACCTCTTCCCGCAGAAAGATATCTGCTGGCGTACCATAAGGAAGTATTCCAGGGCCGTTCCTTTACTTATTGTTCACTGCAGATATGCCTACAAGTTTAGTGACTCACACGTCTACTTTTGCGGATGATACGGCGTTTTTAAGTATTCATAGAGATTCTACAGTTGCGTCACAAAGACTTCAATCTCATGTTAGTGATTTGGAAAGTTGGATGCTGAAATGGAAGATTAAAGTCAATGTCTCTAAATGCATGCACATCACGTTTACACTGAGAAAGGGAAATTGTCCGCCCATCAAGATTAATGGTGTGACAGTACCAGAACATAGTAGTGTAAAATATCTGGGCATCCATCTCGACCGTCGCCTTACCTGGGCTCACCATATAGCTGCCAAAATTACCCAGATCAAACAGTACAGTACAGCTTTACTGGCTTATTGGACCTAAGTCAACCCTTGATCTAGAACTAAAACTGCTTTTGTATAAGTCAGTATTGAAACCTATTTGGCTTTATGGTATCCAACTGTGGGGAACAGCCTCACCATCCAATGTAGAGAAGCTTCAAAGGCGGCAATCTAGGCTTCTTAGAATAATAACAGGTGCTCCTTGGTATATGAGAAACAGTAACATCCACAAAGATCTGAAGGTGCCCTTAGTTCGAGAGGAAATAAAAATAGCAAGTGTCAATTACATCTCTAGGATTACAGAACATCCCAACCGTCTTGTAAGAGACTTACTTGTATTCGAGGGTCACAGACGTCTCAAAAGGGTTCAAACAAATGATCTGATCAGATAAATTTACTTTTGATGTGCACTTTTAGTTGTACGTTGCAGTGGCAATAACAACTTTTATTATTGTATTTTAGGTTAAGATTTGAATACTTATTGTAAATTCTGAAAGGAAAGATTCAATAAATAATATACGAAGAAAAAAAAAAAAAAAAAAAAAAAAAAAACAAGGTCGAATACAAAATCTCTTTTTCAATCAGTTCAATCTTAAATCATCCTTTTTTACTATTTCTATGATTTAATAATCAAGCTTGTCAAGCTAAACACCTGATGTGTTTAATAGTACCACCACTATTTATAGTGCCGTCACTGTTATTGATATTGTAATATTGGCAGCACTATAAATTTTATATATAAATATTACAATATCAATAACAGTGACGGCACTATAAATAGTGGTGGTACTATAGTTTACTGTAGCAGGTCCCAGGTATTACCTGTCATAACAATGCAAAAGATTTTCGGTCACCCAGAACTTATTTATATGAAATTGATAATAAAATCTACAGCTATGCTGTGAAATAATGTCAGACGGGAAGTACAAATGTACGGTATAAAAGGCAGAACTGCATTATAACACAACGTTCAGTAGGAACTAATTATTCTGTATTCATACTGTGAATTTAGCTTAACATAATCTACACAAACCAAAATCTTTTAAGTTTGGGTTTTGGTAGGAAACCAACAATAGGAATTCATGGTTTCATGTCTGTCGGTAATCAACAATATTTTCTATATATAGTACGTATCCTGTGCAAACTTCCTTAATTTCTTTAAATCCACTTCTGTGAAATAAGTTATGTCCGCTGTAGTTTCATACTTAAAATATTGGCATCTCAAGATTACGAAAGCTGAGTTTGTAATCGTCGTAGTATAGTTGATAGTGTTTTGGATTATTAGACTTGAGAACACGGTTCAAAGCCCAGGTCAGACAACTCCAACAAAACAGAATAAGAAAAGAAAAAACTCTGAGAGTAGATAAACTAGAAAACGAACCATGAAAAAGTTTCTTAAAAATTTGTCATTTAGAGTCGACTTTAACCTGTAGTATATCGTTTATATTCTGTAATTCTATGGCTATATTAAATCACCCCTTGATGTCTAAGTTCCGACACTTGTAGAATTGATGAAAACCTTTGTCCAGGTTAGCCCTCTATCCAGTATCCCCGGCTGCTATTGCTTTAATTGTCATTTGATAATCACTGAAGCTCGTTAAATCCACCAGTGCTACGGTTGTTTGATGGTCGTTTTGGGCTCAAAATTCAAAACGTAGATAAATTCGTCAAGCGATATTGCAATTGATATTGAACCAAATTATTAGTTCCATACCGATCGATCGATTGAGTCCATACAAAACTTTCTATTAAGTTTATTCTTTCACCTTTATTTCGTCAAAATGTGCTCTTCACTGATTTCGTATCTGTATGCCTGTGTTTAATACGTTTATGAACGTGAAAACTTTTGATCCTTTGTATAAATTAATTTCTTAAAATGAATATTCACAAAAAAATGCAGCAGCACATTGATCAAAAATATTTAAAATATTTATTAAATATAATAATAAATATTTAAATAAAAATATCTTTGGTAAATGGAAAAATGCTATCAATTTCCCTAATATCTCGCATTTTTTGATCCCAAATTGAGTTTCTTTTCCTTTTTTTTCGCTATGAAGTCTGGGTCATGCCTCAAACGCAGTTCTATGAGTAGCTTTTTTCTTTCATGATTCCTTTTCTTTCACTATATATAAAAAATTAGAATTAGGTTTTTAAAAAGAATCACAAATAAAAACCCTGCACGAAATTGACAAATAATGTGCACTGAAAAGCATTCCCATGCAATAATGAACATGAGGTATTGCCAAAACAAATTTTACTGCTTTTATGAACATGCATTGTAAGGTTACATTGCAAACTGCGTTTATGAAGTCAGCCTGTATTTTAGCTGAAGCTATTATGCTGTCATCAACAGCATCAGAACAGGTGTGTGAATCCAATGATCACTGTCCTATTGACTGTGAACGAATAGATTAAAACACATGTAGGGTGTACTGCTGGATTAGTGAATAGTTTGGGAATTTTGAATTCGATTCTCAAACGAGATTTATTCTGTTATCCTAAATCTGGAATACGATGTTCGATACACCACAATAATTAGAATATAACTTGTAATTGCAATAAATATAATGAATGAATGAATAAATGAAAATAAAGGAACCATGTACCAGTATCAATCAGTAAAAGCATTTTGTAAGGGTAACATCGACTAAATCAAATCACAAAATTCTTTATTCCTTTCCGTAATGATTTCGTTTGTATTTTCATGTTGTCTTCGCTAGAACGTATGCAATGACTTAAAATTTTTCCTTAAATTCGCACAGTAAAATCGTAAAAATCAATACAATGTAAATTACTTATAAAAATAATACAAACAAACACAATAACATGACTTTGCTAATATGTATGTGCTTGAAAATTTATTAAGGCATGAAAATGTCCGCGATGAATTGTAATATTCTTTACAAAAAAATAATTTATCATTCCGTTCAATGCAAGTGTTCAGTGCGAGTTTTTAAAGGCTTAAAGACTTTTATAAAGAAAAAACACACAAGATTTTTTAATTATTTAACACATATTACACGGTGCGACAGTCAAAATACACCCAGCTAATGACATAGTGTAGGTTGTGAATTTTGTTGAGTAGAACTCAGAAATATTTTTTTATATTTCTCGAACCCTCCAAACTTCTTTTATTTGACAAAAACGGTATTTTTAATCTTTTCACACAAAATTATTTATTACCCAAATGTTTTTTAACCAATTTTCAAAATCCAAAGTTTTCTGGAAAGGGGACAGATGAGCCTTTAAAATGGTATACATAAACATATGATTCAAACTTATATGTTATGAGTTTTGATCGGGTAAACTTAGAAAATATTATTTGTTTTCTAATTTTTTCAAATTTAACTATTCTTAATAGCAAAATTTAATTAAAAAAATATGAAATAAGTAATGGCATTTTGAAAGCGCATTATCTTGTGAAGAGATTAACACTGCGTTTAATAAAATCGGATAAAAATTATCGTAGTTATTATTTAAATAGTATATCAGTCGTGTTATATTTTTTATATATGTATGTCATCTTAAATGAACTACCACTTTAAAAATTTTCAGAATTTTTGATGGATCTTGATTGTTTATAAGCAATTCCACATTTGCACGACTACCAGAAGTCGGCTAATATTTGTGTTTTTTGCAAATATTATTATTTTGCTTTGCGTAAACATTGGCCAACTCCTCCTGGTGGTTACTCAAACGTGAATTTGACACATTTTGCGATAAACAGTCAAGATCCATCAAAAATTTTGAAAAATTTTTCATTGAAAGTTCATTTGATAAGATAACATATATAAAATATAATACGACTGTTCCACTCTTCAAATAATAACTACGGTAATATTTATTCGGTTTTATGAAAAGAAGTGTCAATCTCTTCACAACAGAATCCACTTTAAGAATTTCCCCACTTATTTTATATTTTTTTTTTATAAAAGTTTGCTACTATGAATGGACAAATTTGAAAAACTATGAAAAAAATTCGCGTTTGCTAAGTTTACCTCATAAAACCTCATAGAATATTAAGTCGAATATTAGGTATACCGTTTTAAAGGCCCATCCCTCCCCTTTCTAAGAAAGTTTAAATTTGTGATATTGGTTCCGAAATGTTTATGTAATTAATAAATTTGTGTGTAAAGTCCAAAAAACAAAAACAGAAACAAGAGGGGCCAGCATTTAATTTTAAAAGTTGAATATTAAAATGGAATCCTCCACGATAAAATAAATATAAAATAATCACAACTCTAATTGAATTTAATTTGAATAAATCATTTGATTTTCTTCTTTGATTTATAAAATGGAATGAAGAATACAAGAAGATAGCTTCTCATACCGAAATATCCAGTGTCGTGAAAAATAATAAGGATGCGAATGTAACACAGATTAATGAATTAACGAAAAAGTAAATACAATGAGAAAATAGCTGATAAATAACAGTTTTTATTATCATTTACAAACTTTTTCGTCAAGTGTATGTGTGTCACATTGATCACATTGATGTCCTTATTATGTTTCACATCACTGCATATGGGTATATGTCAGCAGACATATTACTTGCATACAAATTATTTGCTAGTTGTATTGATTACATATGTAAAGGGTATTTTTTAAGCGCTTCCTATCTTTAAATTTAAATAAATCCTATTGATGCCGTATGTGTATGATATAACATCGTTCAGATGTTCGTCATGGCTTCTCTAAGTGGATCGCGGAGTTTGTGGTTTAATCCAAAATGGACCAAATCACCCATTTCAGGCTAAAAGAAGTTGGTAGAAAGTGGCGCCTTCTAACTGTAACCAGATTCAGACCTAGATCCATACCATTCAGTTGAGGCCACAAGAACTCATGTTCCTGTAATAGATGCCGTTCACAATCACTGCAGTTAAGGACTCATCTCCAAATCACACCTCCTGAGCAAAATTCGTACCATACAGTAGCTTCCAGTGGATACATTTATTCCTCATGATTTGTATGAGGAAAAAGATGCAATTTTTCGACTTCACTTTGCTTCATTACACAGTGAAGAAATTGTAGCTACTTGGTTTGGTCATTTGAGCTCCTGAATAAGCTGGATTCGTGATATTTGATGTTAATGAGAACAACGCTTAATTGAACCTGAGAGCCTCTCTGAGCATCAGTATCGAATTGACTGACACTGCTTTATAATTCAAGCATTCCGGAGTATCAAACGAATTAATGTATACAAAACAGTTTATAAAGTCATTTTATATTCAAATTTAAATTCAGATTAGGTTTGGGTATGCTTCTCTACAGTGGCAAATACTGCCTTTTGATATTACATATTAATGCTTCACCCATTGTGAGGAATACTTCAAAAGAATATTTAATATTTGAGAATATTTTCTTGCAAAAGTTGATTTTTTTTAATCAAAAGTTATCACAGACATTTGTTTGCATCATGATTTAAATCATGTTTCGGTAAGAAACACTCAAAAATCTATTTTCTATTACTTCGGCTTAAAGCTAAATTAATTATTTCAAAATTTTTATCGAATATTCGCAGAAGACACTTTTGAAATATTTTTATTTCAATTGTAATTTTCATTTAAGAGACAGTTTGAGCAAATGTTGCATCAATTTTGCTTTACAACGAGAATAATGATGATGTCCTCCATTTCAACGAAAGGAAATGGAAGCAAAAAGAAGTCAAAACAAAAATGAAACCAGAGAGAAATAAAAAGAAGAAAAAAGAAGAGCAGAAATGTATGTTTATGTCATATTGGGTCACGTATTTCACACTGTTTAGCCACAAAAATTACAATTTAATTCTCATAGATTTTCTCTTGTATCAACAACTAACGCGTTTCTTTCCAGAACTTTCTGCAACTGCTTAGCAATGTGTATGCATGTATAACGCGTATGGGCCCTTCTGCATTTAAGGACGACAAATATTTCATACATTTCAATAGAAATACACACCATGATGAAAATAAACGCATACAAATCATTATTTAAAGCTCAAGGCAACACGACAAATAGACAGACAGACTTTCATACAAGAGGCAAACATGTTAACGAAACGTGAACCTTGTCTGGAGGACTTGTGATGAATTTTAAATTAGTGGCCCTATAACTTCATATACTCAGAATTATTCACAGTGATTACCATTTTTATTCTTTTGATGTGTTTGACCATTTTTGTAAAGGGCAACATCTCTAAATTATTTCCACGATAATTTTCATTACGTCAAATTTGATTTAATATTAAGCTTTTTAAAGTTGATGAATTAATAAAAGTACCATTCGATCAAAAAAGTATCGTCTTATCAGGTTGTTGCTAACAAGTATTATAGAAATTCATGGGATTAGTCTTAATTTATTTAGTCAATATTGAATTGGATTAGGTAGGTTAATTTACTTGGCATCGCTATACATATAAACACGTGAGGTCCCCAATTCCAAAGTCTATTAAATTTAAAAAATGTCCACCATTGAGATATTAAGCCGTAATATAGAGTGATCCGCATTAACGATTTTTGTAACATTTCTTGAGATTTAAATTTGGTCACGGAATACTTTTCCCTTTAGTTTATTTAGTTAGTTTAGTTTCTCACACCACTTATGTTGTGTGTGTTAATTTTATACATGGGAGCGGGACCTACAGAGTTTAAAGTCGACTCCGAACGACAGACTTTTTAAGAAACTTTTCATGGCAATTTTATTTATTTTTAGAGTCACCAAAGAAATATTTTTTTTTTTATATTTTTGTTTTGTTGTCTGACCTGGGTTTGGAACCGTGGCCTTACGTCTAATAAGCCAACACACCACCAACAAGACTACGACTACTTCTAAATAGGTCTCTAATTTATTTAACCATACAGAATGAATACAGATCGAGAAAATATAAAATTCTATTTCAAAGTTTTACTGAGTACCCGTAGAAGTATGCTCAATTTTTTTTTTGTGGTGAAAGCATGTCCCCACTAATGGAGTAGTAAGTTACCTCTTAACGCTAATCTTACTGACATAAGCCTGTGATTTTGAGGATCGAATCAATGTAACAAGAGATATATCTAACATAACGCAACCAAATTTCATGACTTTTATTTTACATATGTTTTGGAAAATTCATTAAAAACAACGAGAATAATTAAATATTTCCATCTGTTAGAGACCGAAATATCAAGTAATAACGTTAGCTACTGACATGAGCCTCAGAGTTTTTGCCTGAATAAATTATTCTTCATATCTTTGTAAGGCATCTTCTATTTACAAATATGAGTACTTTTATATGCAAAGAAACCTTTCATATGCAAGAACTGATTTTTCTGTTCTGCTTACTTTAACGTTGGAAAATCCCTTTTTATTTATATTAAAAATTAAGCGATTCGTATATCTGTTTGCAATCGTTAAAAAGCTCAATTCCGTTTAGATTTTGTAAGGAAATGCTTTCGTAAGAAAAAAATCGAAGTTGTTATACATGTATGAGCCTCAGAGGTTCATGTCACTAAAAAATTTTAAATTTTTATGTCAGTAAGTTTAGGGTTCAAAACAAAAAATATTGTTCTTAAAATGTATACAAAGAAAAATAAAATGCTTACAATTTCTTCGTGTACAATCTTTACTGCCATTTTTTATTTCGATTTTATTCCTGCAAATGGAAAGATCCTCAGGTTAATTTATGTATTTTAAGCAACGTAAGCAATGAATAAAACAAAAATTATTTTTCTACAATAATTTTCAACTTAATTTTCTCTGTTGGCCTATAAATTCTACCCTCATATCAGTATGATATTTAAGGTCCACTTTTTTTTTTCAACATTTTATGTAAATTTAATTTTATCTAAAATAAATATTATTGTACACAGAGTGTCAAAATCGTTGAAGCAAATTGGCAAAATTGACAACTGATTGTAAGCTGTCAAAATATTGATGGAAGAGAATCATAAAGGGAGATATAAGGAAAGGAACGTGGACCTAGTTCCTCAAAACGAAAAAAATTATAAATTTTCAAAAAATTTTTAACATTTCAGTTTTAAGGCAAGAATTGTTAGTTTTATTCCGGTAATGCTGTAAACAACATTTGTAGCCTCTTATGTGTTTATAGTCTATTAAATGGCAAATTGCCAATGGTAGGTTATGACTGGAAACCAAAAATATTTATAAAGGGTCTTTCAACAGGGACTCCCGAAGTTTAACAGCTGATAACGGCCACCACGTTGAAGCTACAACTGTCGAATTAGTTGTCATTTATTCTGTCTGTTGTGCCAAATCATCATGGACGGATATAGTAATCAACAATACGTAAAGTCGCTGTAGTCTAGTAGATAGTGTGTTGGCTTATTAGACGTAAGGCCAGGGTCAAACCCCAAGTCAGACATTAAAACGAAATATAAAAAAAATATTTCTTCGGTGACTTCCTCTCAGCAGTTTTCTGGCAAAATCTCTCAGAGTAAATAAAAAATTGCCATGAAAAGTTTCTCAAAAATATGTCGTTCGGAGTCGACTTTAAACTTTGTAGCTCCCGCTCTCATGTATAAACTTAACGCACACAACATAAGTGGTGTGAGAAAGTAGGTCGTAATCCTGACTGAAGGGTATTAATGACCAATTATGTATGTATGTTTTATCAAAATGGGTGTCTCTTTTGAGCAAAATATCACAACGCGCTTCCACCATTTTACGATCGCCCTAATCTACGTTCTAGCAAAAGGAGTATTCGCAATGTTGTGGATAAATTTGAGTCCACTAGTTCAGAAAACGGCAGACTTACATTCGTACCATTGACCAAGTGAAACTTTTGAGGAAAACACCATCGATGCCTTTGAGAACTCTGCCTTTCGATGAGCCTAACTTGGCGAAGTTTTCGTTGGGACTTGGTCCTACACACGTACAAAATTAAACTAACCCGGGAACTGATGGTAATCGATCATAGACAACAACGTATGTTCGCTAAATGGATCATGCGGCAGTTGGCAACTGATCCTAATTAATTTACTAAAGAAATTTAAAATATAATGTCTGAATTAAAACTCACATTTAATTAAAAAAAAATATTTAAAAATTATAAGTGAACTATTTTTTATGATTATTACAGAACATTGTCTCATAATGATATTTTAAAATAAATTAACTTTATAATCACCTTCTAATCAACATCACCTCTACAATTTTTTTTTATTTTTATTTTTTTCCTCTTTTTTCCACCCACGTACATCGTGGCCTCAATAAATAAAGTGTTAGAAAATATTGAAAATTAGTTTGCATATACTCTGATTTGTAATACACACTCGTACTATATTTAATCGATAACGTTATTCCACGTAATCTCTTCTTTATCCAAAGCATGTTGTTTGTTTATAATGTTGTACGAGTATTTAAATATCTGCACATATGTATTAAGGACTTGCTTCGGTATATGATTACAGGTATGAGCTCTCTTTAAAATGAAAATTATTCGAATATGTATACACGATACATGTGTTATTACACTGATGAACAAAAACGAAAATAAAAAAATAAATATTTAAATAAATAACTTGGATATATAAACTTATGCTTACGTGTAAGTACGTGGAGTACAGTAAATAATTAAGCAAATTTTATCATAATTCTAATGACATTAGTCCTTTCGTCATTTATTACAATATCATCCCACATTACAATACAATACCGGAGTTATTGGGCAAATCATTTGAATAAATTGAAAAATAAAGGGTAGTGTAAACCGATAGTCATCTGTTGTCGTCTGAGTTCACTGATGTTGATGAAAAATGTAATAAATGCTTATGTTTAACGCTTTCACGCCGGCGCTTTATGCTAGTTGCCTACTGGTGGCTGCGCTTAATGCTTTCCGCTCTATCGTGACTTGACTCTCAGGCATTTTTTTTCGGCAGTCGAAGTATTAAAGATCATAATATTTGTTATTACGTATCGTCCAATAGCATGATCAATTGCGTACCATCTGTGGTACACGCCGCCCGATGAGACAGTTTAATGCGGGCCGCCCTATAATGCAGTCTAGTGCGGGCCACCGGTGGTACGCGCCGACGTGAACGTATGAATAAAAAATATACATAAATAATTGGCCATTATAACCTTCCAGTCAGGATTATGGACCTAGTTTCTCACACCACTTATGTTGTGTGTGTTAATTTTATACATGATTGGCGAGATTTACAGTTTAAAGTCGACTCCGAACGACGTATTTTTGGGAAACTTTTCATGGCAATTTTATTTACTCTCAGAGTTTTTGACAGAAATGTGCTGAGAGGAAGTCGCCGAAGAAATATTTATTTTTATATTTTTGTTTTGTTGCCTGACCTGGGGTTTGAACCGTGGCCTTACGTCTAATAAGCCAACACACTACCTATTAGACTACGGCGGCTTAAATAAAAAATAAAAAGAATGATCAACTATGACGGATAAATACATACATTGACATCATCCAGTCTGCATCGTAAACTATCCGAAACACTGCTGTTATTTGGTTCCATTGTATCCATTCCTCGTGTTGAATGACGATGTTTGCAGTAGCTTCGATAAGTGTGAAAAAATATCAATTGGTATTCGTACTCAATCTCAATCAATCTCAATCCATTGTTATTCGCAAAAGGCAAGCTATTGCCTTCTTCCAGGTATAATATTTGGTTGTGAACTTGTTCAAACTACGATTCAATTTGCAAAAGAAAGTTGAACTTCACTATGAAATTATTAAGTTTTTCATTCAATATTTCATCTTTATACAACCAGGGGCCAAATTGCCGCAGTCGTTATCGAATGAAGTTGATCGAAATTTTAGTATTTGAAATCACCGCAGTCGTTAACGAGTCAGGTGTATCGAAATTTGAGATTTTGTCATTCGATAACGAGTACCATTTCGAGTGATATCTCTCGAAACCTCATTCGATACTAAATGAGCAATCGAAATTGCACACGCTTTTTTTTAATACGAAATAAACGGCAACTTTTTTATTTATAATAATATTGCCAAAAATGTGAGTAGTAAAGTAAAGTAAAGTAAATGTAAATATAATTTCCCCTTTCAGAACAAATAACAAAATAAACGGTAAGCAAAAGGACGTATGGCACAATATATGTTAATTTAGCTAAGAAACTTGTTACCCAAAGAAACAACTAAAAGATTGTGGGAATAATTGTCCAACCGTTTGAATGCATGTGGTCCACCTATTAAAGATGTGTCATGGCGAAACGTGAACTAGTGAATTTTTTTATTTCTTATTTATAATAAAATTTTTTTACACATTTTTAACGTTTTCGCTGACCAAAAACTTAACGTAAAAAAGGTTTCATTTAACAAGGAATCAAAGAAAAAAACCGGTGGTGGTTCCTATGAGGAAATACATTTGTCTCATGCAGATGAACAAGTAACTGAAGCAGTCGGTATAAAAGCCAGCGTTGAAGGTATAGAAGCCAGTGTTGGAAAAAAGTTTACAAAGAATTTTAGGTCAAAACGGCGAATATGATAATTCTTAACCTGAAAGTATAGGAAAACAAACTCCTAATCCTAAAAAACAAAGCTAAAAGCAAATTAACGCTCAGCATAAATAAAAGTGAATAATATCACAAAATTTGAAATTCGCAGCTAGATCGCCTTTTGGAGTTGCAGGAAAAGTCTTTTAAACTAAGAGAAGAAGAACATGCTGCAAACATGGCTATTAAAAATGTAGAATTACAAATTAAAACGATTGAGCATGAGCTCTTAAAAAACAACAATAATTTTTCTTAGCTAATTCCTATTCTCAAAGTACAAAGAATTGAATTGAATAATATTATAATTAATATATTTAAATATTTTTCTCTAATTTTACTTACTTGTGTTTTATTTCAAAATAATTTTTTTTTATTATTTACAAATGTGCCAATCATATGCCTTTGTACTATTACTAAACAAAAAATCTTTTACATTCTTTTTGCAAATTTCGATGATTTTGCCGTAATTTGGTTATTCGATACGAAACGAAATTTTACTCGATACGAATGCTCATTCGATCACGAGTGCCGCAATTTGGGCCCAGGATATCTGACTTCTTTAAAGTATAAAAATATTCGCTTTCAGAGGCCCGAAGTTCTGCAAATTTTTTTGAACAAAAGAATTCATTAAGAAGTTGCTGAAATAGTAGATTTATGTGTTATTTGAGATGATTCTGGAGCAAACCGTTCTCCTCTACGGCATTTTGAATTTCGTTTTACCTTATTTATCTTTAGAGCTGTGGTTCTTTTTAGTGATGCCACCGAAATTATAAAATAAGCAAAAGGCATGTATCTGTCCTTAAATAGGAAAATCTACGCATGTAACACAAACAAAACTTGTCCAGTTTGTTTTGAAACTATCTTGCCATACACTTAACTGCAGGCAAAACACGACCACGTTGGTTGGATAATACTCTGAATGTGAAAACATATATTTAAAAATGGTCAGTCTCTACACGTGGTAACAGTGCTACATCTGCTGAAATCAAAATAAATAAGATAGTCCAATGTGGCTTTCAAGCCACAACATTTTGTTAACCTGCGTTATTATCCCTAATGTACGTACATATGTATGTGCAATTATTAAATGAAATATTGTATTTGACTAGGCCTATTAGATTTTAGTTATATTTTCAATTTTCCATAACATGTTTACAATGTTGAATTTTTGTTTAAAATTTAATTGAAAATTTCATTAGATTTTCTCTTAAAACTGCAACCAATATTGTTTTTACCAAAAAAAAAAAAAAAATATGAATTTAATTAAAAAAGTTTTAAATTCAATTTTGTAACGTTTTAATCTGCTCTTATCGTTTAATAATGTAAATCGAAAAATGTTAAATTTACCTATTTTTCTTTACCTTTTGGCAGAAGTTTTTTAAATTTTAATACAGTGTCTTAAACGGCGGTTTAACGAGGGACTAGTGTGGGTTTTAACTACAAACCAGTGTCGTACAATTTCAGACCACATAGGTCAGGAAATTGGGGTTAATTGGTGGGTGGTGAAGCATGCTCCCAAGAAAGTATAGCATCAATAATGAACATCGAGCCGTTCTTAAGAAGAGTAGCCATTAATCAGGAAAATGTTCCTGTATTGACTCAGCTGATTTGCTGGTCGGTTTTGATTTGTCCGGGCGGAATCAACGGGACAATTATATATACAACACAAGTATTTGAACTTGGTTTGTAGTGGATTTGAACTTGGTTATTGCGGAGGGTTTTAGAATAAAAACAACCGTTGTCTTTTGTTAATCAATTGTTTCTATCAATTTATTTTTGTCAATCATGGTCTTAAATAATATTTTATTGCCAAATTGTAATATTTATATTTAATTTATTTTATTTAAATATTTATATTTATATATATATATATATACATATATATATTTATATTTATATTTATCTTTATATTATATTTAATTTATATTTTGTTGCTGAATTGCAACAAATTATTCTTAAAGTATTTATTAATAATATAAAAGTGCTTTGGACTTATGCATTTTCCCACACGTATAAAACATTCCAGGAAACATGAAACCCCAGACAAATGCAATACAAATAAACAAAAGCCAAACTTGAACCTTAATCAGAAGTTCAAGGTTTTTCTTTATCATACTTTGAATTAGCTGTTAAAATTAAAAATAAGGGAAAATGCATAAATCCAGCAAAAATAAAAACAAATAAGAAGTCAGCAAAATAAGGTTCTTCATCTAATTTCGTGCAAGCATATGTACGCAAGTATGTTTGTTCATTTATACAAACGTACATGCGGACATATGAAAGAAATTCATTGTGAAGGTCTGAACAGTACCTTTTCACCACCAGCAAATGTTCGCAAAAGGCATTTTTTCTAAGGAACGACAGATAAATCTGCTCTCATTCTCGAGCCTAATCGAGACCAATAACTCACTTAGCTGGAACAATTATGTTTAATGAATGATTAATGAAACTAAAACAAAAACAAAGAAATAAAAAGATCCGGTAAGAGCTGTGTGAGAACGCTATGTTTTGTTAAAGGAACGAAAAGGGATACATAAATACATACAAACTTTTCTATTTTGTGCCGTTATTTTCTAGTTACAAATTTTAATTTTCTAATAAGCTGACTACGATTTTGTTGGTGTTGTTGACAACTAAGAAATATAGGGTGTTTTTGAAAGGTGCTTAAAAATGTAAAAAGTAATCCAGAGATGTTAAATCACACAGACGAAGGGGTGAGTGGGAACTCCACCAAACATACACACATACTTAATTAGTCATTACAACCCTTTTGTAAGGATTATGACCTAGTTTCTCACAAATCTCTCATTCGGAGTCGACTTTAAACTGTAGGGCCCACCACTTATGAATAAAATTAACACACACACAACATAAATGGTGTGAGAAACTACATCTTAACCTGACTGAAGGGTTGTAATGACCAACTAGGTAAGAAATAGTGATTCGATTACGACTTGAGGGTTGTTTTCGCTTCAATACTGCCGTACTCCTTACTAGAAATGGGCTTCACCACACTAAAAATGCTTAATAATATGATGCAAACTCTGTTCGTTTGGCTTCAGTTTGTATACGGGCAGTATTTTTGAGGTATATAAGCCAAAAGCATTTTGTAAAATTTACCACTTAGCCGAAGAACAAAGGTTAACGAATCGACATTTCGGCATCGTGATCCAGATTTCCAGCTATGGCAACAATATTCAATTTAGAACGAAAATTTCTTTGCCTTGTTAATAATTTTGAACACAGAAGAGTAAAATTTGTGCAAAATCGATCAATAACTGCCTGAGTGGCTTGCTTGCTAGATTTTGATTTTTTTCTTTGTTTGTAAAGCAGAATTGTCAACAGAGTTTCACATTTTCAGCAGTCCAAATGTAATTGCTGCTATCGATAAAAACATCCGATCTCACAATGAAATTTATGTACTTAACCTTATTAATCAGGAATAGATCACTCAACCTGCTACATGATGTTAAATTTCTAAAAGATTATGAAAATTGGATGCCATTTATAGCGATAGTTTAAGTAGAGATTTTAATATCCGCATAATAATGAGTTTCTAAACTAATAAAGAAAGAAAATATTTGCTGGTGTCTGCATTTTCCAGTCATTCACTGATTAATGGCTATTATAACTCTGGAATATTTGAGTTTTGAATAATGCATGTAAAAATTTAATTTAATTTTAAATAAATTTGTTTGTTATTATGCTACGAGTACCTTTTATATACTTCAGTAGGAAAACTATTAAATATACTCTGTTGATATATGTATAAGCCTAGAAAAGTAAAACAAGACGAACTGTTTAATGTGAACCACACGATTTTATTTGTGACAATTGTAACATGACCTCAAAATTAAATTCGTCTCACAAACACAATGTATTCAATGAATTTTCAGGACAGTATTAAATAGAATTATAATATATACTACATGTGCAGAAATTTAATTGATAGAAGCTAGGGGCTGAGACCGAGTGCGGTTAATTGTGTTTACATCTCGGTAGTTAGACAGTTTCTTATTTATGATGGCATTGAAAACAAAGAGCTACAGGAACATTCTGTCTAAAGTATAAATATGTGTCTCTGTTGGTATCCCAAGTAACAGAAGTTGCACATTAATACAATTACTCCTCCTGAAATCTTCTCAAGCCAGATCAGTACATATTATTCAATTACAGGCCTAAAGTTCTAATACCGTTTGGACATGAATTGAATTGCTGAATTGAAGGTTATGGCTTCTCCAAAATCATTTTTAACAAATACTACACATTGGCGCCACCAAACTTTTTCCCGCTGCAATGGCTTTCAATAACGACATTTGGTTCTCCGAATCCAGTAATCGATAATTTTATTTATTTGATGTAACCACCTGGTGAGAAATAATTTTCATCGCTGTCGTACTGTTGTCATAACAGCATTTATGGAATGGAATTTATTTAAAAATAAATTACTACCGTAGTATTTGTGTTTTAAATCGAAAATATTACACAATCATATTAAATGATATTTATTTGCAAATACTTTATATCGTACTCACTAACATAACATAACAAATATGCTTCAGAATATTATTAATTGCGTACTTATTTCAGCAATACAGGAATACATATGTACATACATACCATATGTATTTTGCGAGAAAATCGATCAAAAACGAACAAAAATCTATCTCACCATCTGTGTTACAATTCCCGATTGTCAAAAAAAAAATTAAAGAAAAGAAAACTCTGACTAAGTCTTATGGCTTGTTTATGTACTATTATGCTAGAAAAACCCAAAAAAAGAAAGCAAATAGAATGACTAAAAATTTACACAGTTTTTTTTCATTTACAATGGCAATACCGGACGTATGAGTAATGTTTACAGATGGTACAGTACAGTATACGATGTACGTAGAAAAAATAAAATATAAATACATACTAATACATCATTATGTTGTGTATGTCAATGATACGGTGATTTATATGTACATACGTACATATGTATGTGATAACAATATGTATCATTTCTTATTTGTAAATACCACACATTCATCCATTCATTCATTCAACGTTTTATCATTTTTATGTGTCACTCATACGCATCCGGTCGTTTATGTGTGTATACCTGACTGTCTGTTTGTTATTTTGTCACTTTGTCAAATATGGGTTATTTTATACCACACTCACATCCACGATTACAATGAAAACACGAAAACAACAATACAATACAATACAATATTCATTTGCTTGTGTATGTTGATGTTCAATGAACTCTTGAATTTATATTCTGTTTATATTATAAGATGATACACACGCATTTTGATGTGCAATGTAACCGTGTGTGCTGAACATTAAAGTGAAAATATTAATAGACAAATAGAATTAAAGATTAATATATTTTCTACTTGGGTCCAAATACGGATGTCACCATGATATTTTCAAGGAAGAAATATATTGTTACGAAAATTGAAATGGTGTCTTACTTTTACAAGTAAACAAAAATGCAACAAGAATAAATGTAAACAAAAGTATACAAACAACAATAATGAAACAACGACGTTTACATTTATAGAGATCTCGAGAAGGCGAAACCACGTACATTCGACTTCAAGATTATTCATCAGACTGTTTACGTTGGCATATAAAAGGCAAGACAAGTCAGTCAACGTAGTCAGTAAAAATTCAGTCAACCTCGTGTGAAGACGCGCGGTGTTTGAAGAGAATAATCGTGGTTTGAAGATCTCAATTGGAAAGATCTTACGAACAATTGTTATTGTTCACGCAAAAGAGTGTAAAGAAGAATAACAAACAAAGCAATTGTTGTTATTTACATCAAGTTGTGAACAGTTGTACATAGAATTGTGTGAACAATAAAGAATTTATCTAAAACTAAACACAATTTTACAAGGCAAAAACGTAATAATATGTTATGTTATTAAGCTGCTGAACTGCTGATATGTATGTAGCTACTACGACATCAGTATCAATAATTATTAAATATACTTTTCATCATCGTCCAAGAGCATTAGTATGTCCACTTCTTATTTTTGATAGTCATTAGACTGAAGCTTAAATGAATTCCGATCATATAGAACTGTCGATGAATTCACATATCTGACCTAAAGCCAGATTAACTAAATAAACGAGAAAGTCCCTGTACTGAAATCTCTCTCTGAGTTCCGATAATGCAAGGTAATGCTAAGGGCAGTGAGTAGCTCTCAACACAAAATGATGAGAATGATTTCAATTTATACAAAAATCATCCCATCAATGAAAATCTAAATGAACTGTAATCTTATTATTCTAATTATCATGTCATCATGGTATTCTAGTAGGTATTGTATTGGCCGCTAGACATCTTAAACATATCTAGCTTAGACATCTTACACAATACGTCATATGATAATAAAAATATTTCGTTCGGCAAATTCCTCTCAGCAGTCTTTTGGCAGAAAAGCTGGAAGAAAATAAAATTGCTATGAAAACTTTGTCAAAAACCTGCCGTTTGGTATCGACTTTAAACTGTAAGTCTCATCGCTCATGGATAAAGGTAGCACACGCAACATGGGTGATGTGAGAAACTAGGTTGTAATGACTAATTAAGTACTCTCTTCGTACTATTTGGTCTGCGTTAATTTTCTTTATTTGCGGTCCACTTCAATATTAATTCAAGATTGTAAAACAAAATTTCTATGATCATTGCTCGAAATAGGATATTTGGTGCCACGCCATTTCACAGCATTGTGTTGCTCAGTCAGTATAAATTTTATGTGGATTTTCCCTAAAGCTAACAAAGACCCTGACATATACTCGTTAATACCATAGTCAGAATAGCCTTATAAATCACGCAATTTAAAGAGTATCTTTTAAGGCAAAAGTGTTGCCAATTAACTAGAAAGGCAATTGTGTACATAACTGGAATATAAAAATGTTGCACCATGTTCTACTGATTCATGTACAAGTGATATGCCGATGATTTTAGACAACTTTTTCGTCATTTTATCAATAGGTAGCGAGTTTCAATGCATAAGAAGCGCTTTTGTCGTGGTTTCAGTTGTATTAAACATGATGGTGGTAAGAGTAGCGAATGATTTTGACCTCTCCTTTAAGATTTTATCTAAAATGGAAGAGCAACTAAAATTATTGAGAACCAGATTATTTCTGTAATTGTTTATAGAATTTCAATTTATTAAATCAGAACACATGAGTCAAAAATGATGTCAAAATTTGGTTTTTGAAGTATAAAATCTGTTTTCAAACAAAATAGATATGAGTCCAATTACATTCGCTTCACCATTAAATAAAAGGAGAAAATATTTAAAATCCCTTTAAAAAAGTTGTGAAATCTTAATCGATCAACTGACAAATTGTTCCTGTGGTAATTGATAAACATTCAAATATTTCTGTGATAAAAATTAGAATTTTTTTGATTCATTAAAACTGTTGGAATCTGTATTCGTTTTGTGTTAACGGAACAAATATTCACGAAGAGAGTGATGGGTACAGTGTTGTGTACTAGATTTTAATCGACTAAAACCACATCTTTGATGGATAGCGGATTCACTAATTTTCTATTTCTTGCACTTTTGCAAAATGATTGTACTGTTCAAATAGTCTTGCTTAGAAAAACGCCCACAGTAAAATGAAGAACTCTTCTTATTATATCTTATAATTTCTGTATAGAAATGATTTATCTTTAAAAACTTTTTTTCATTGATTTTACTCTACTTTGTAATCCTAGTATCGATTGAATATCATATCATTTTTATTAATTTAATTTAATTCTTCAACCATTAATTTAAATAAAATCACATCGGATGAAAAATTTTAGAATTTTTGTTTGCTATCTGTGCGACAGAGCATCACGTAAAAAGTATTGAAAGAATTTGAATTTAATTTATGAATCTTCTTACCGTACTCGAAATTTTCAATTAAAATTTCTTTGTATAATTAAATTTGTAAAGGAATTTCTTTTCTTGTATTTAAAAATATTGAATAATTTAAATCGGAGCCATTCTCATACTAAATACTTAATTGTAGAAATAGTATCGTCTTCACCAATATTACAAGGAAATGTAAAAACCGTTTATTTAGTAAATTCATTTGACATTGCATTATAATCTGAACATACTCGTATCACCGCATTCTATTACAAGATGCATCTACAAACGAAGGCAAGAATATATTTTAGTTTCATTTGTTGTATTGTCACATACTTTGGCACTTACATACATATTTACACACCCCCATGTACAATATTTTGTTTTTATTTGTAATTTATAATAAAAATATCATTTCTGTTGTTGCCGACGTTACATCCTTATTGTTGTTGCAGTGTGTTGTACAGTGAACTCGCGAAAACGTGAACACTTGACAGTGTGAACGTCTCAGAAACGTGAACAAATTTATTTTTCCACAGAGTATTCTAATACGTGAACAAAATCTGAAAGCTCTAAAACGTGAACACTTTTTTATTTTTTGTTTTTTTAATCCGTTTTTCATTGTTCAAATGCTTCGGGGACTCACAAATTTAATTTACTGGTAATTTGAAAATTTAATAATCTACGAATTTTCATAAACTTTACTTGTCCAGTGAATTACAAATTCTCCAAGTCAGCATGGATGACATGTAAATTTTTTTATTTTTTTTATATTCAGGATGATACCGACGATGATGATTTGTATATATTCCAGCCAGAAATTACAATTAAACCCAAGGAAGCTGTAGAAGCTTTTGATAAGGCATTAATATAAGCTGAAAACGAGATGGTAGACCAAAGTGACATTAGAGTGCTGAAAAACATTAAAGATGGCTAAACAAAAAACAAAATAGATTTACTTCTTTGTTTATGGGGCACCTTTCCTGTATTCGAAAACTTTCTTAAAAATAGCACTACTTGGCAAACCAATTTCTTATAAACGTTTAGCGTTGCTGGGATTACTTGATAAGTGCTTCTATTCTGATGTATCCGTACAATAGTGTATTGACTAAACTAACAAGTCAAGCAAGGTGAATTAAATTTTTTTAAATAGTGAAAGCAATGATAGTTAACTGAATAGAATTTTAAAAATTACTTGATTTTATAAATGTTGCAATACTTGTCAGTTTCCTGAATTTAGTATACAGTTTATAATTTTTGTTTTATAAAATTAAAACAAAAAACACTAAAGGAAATAACAAAATAACGTCAAACACTGTATTGCGATTCAGAATTTTAGACGAACTAAACAGATATGAGCGAAAAATTTTCTTAACATTTAAACTGCGTTGCCTTTAATATGACAATTCAATAATTGAATATTTATACTGTCCTTAATTAATTGCAACGTGTGCTCATCGATTTATTTAGAATAACAGACAGTAGACTAAATCAAAAGTAATTCTTAGGAAATACAATGAAAAACATAGTTACGTTTTAACCTTTTTAAAATCGTTTAAAATATGAGTTCGTAGATTGCAAATAAAATAAAAATAAATTTGTGTTTAGTTTTAAATAATTCCTTTATTGTTCGCACAATTCCGTGTGCCACTTTTGGCAACTTGATTTAAGCAGCAACAATTTGCTTTGTTTGTTATTCTTCTCTACACTCTTCCGCGTACACACTAATGCCTTAGTTACCCAAGCGTAAGAAAGGTAAAATCGTAACGTACGTAGCCTTAAAAACGTTTGTGTAGTGTTAGAAATGTTCAAAACTGGACATATGTCAACGAAGAATGTAAATAAAAACGAAACAGAACACAAAGCAACACACAAACGAACACAACACATACATAATTTGGCCATTACAACCCTTCAGTCAGGATTACGGTCTAGCTTCTCACACCACTCATGTTGTGTGCGTTAATTTTATACGTGAGTGGCGGGGACCTACAGTTTAACGTCGACTCCGAACGACAGAATTTTGAGAAACTTTTTCATGGCAGTTTATTTTACTCTCAGAGTTTTTGCCAGAAATCTGCTGAGAGGAAGTCGCCGAAGAAATATTTTTTTTTTTCATATTTCATTTTTGATGTCTGACCTGGGATACGAACCCGGGCTTTACGAATAGTAAGCCAACACACTACCTACTACACCACGGCGACGACGAACACAACACAATGCAAAGAAATTGATATACAGACTCATCATCAGTGTTGACGTTTTTTGTTCAATGTGTAGATTATTCCGGATGTGGTTATTATTTTTCTTATAAAAATAACTTTTGTTTTGTTTGTTAAAATTAATTACATAATTAGTAAGACTATAATTTTATTTTGTTATTTTTTGTTTCTTTTTTTTTCTCAATTATAATTTAAATTTGAAAAAAATAACGTGAGAGAATTCTGTTTTATACAGATCGTTCCGTTTTGCTAACGCGAGAGAACGTTTCGGTAATCGTTTACACTGTTACCATATGCTAAAAAGAGAACGTTCGTTATGTTACGTGTGGATAACTACAGCATAACAATTGTTCGTTAGATCTTTACAACGGAGTTCTTCAAACTACAATTATTCACTTCACAAGCAACGCGTCTTCACACATGACTGACTGAATTATTTCTGATCCCGTTGCCTGCTTTGTCATGCCTTTATATCGCAGGGTAAACAGTCTGATGGATGCTCTTGAAGTAGAATGACTTTGCCATTGCGAAATCTCTATAAATGTAAACGTGTTGTTTTCGTTATTGTTGTTTGTGAATTTTGTTTACGTTTGTCCTTGCAGTGATGTTGTTGCCTGTTGGTTTACTTGTTTATCCTTTTCTTTATACTGATGTTGTTGCTATATTTTTGTTTATTCGTTGATCATGTAAACAAGTCCATTGTTATTGTTTTTGTAGCGTTGGTTTATTATTTTAATGTTAAACGAAGTAACAACATTTCCATTTTCGTAACAATACTTTTTGAATTCCTTTTTAGAAGATTTAAAACCTATTTTATACGCCTAAATATCCATTAATTGACATACTTTTCCTAAGTAAGTTTAAAGTATACTAAGAAGTAGGCAATATCCCATAATAAATTCGTATATTTGACATTTTCATCTTCTTTAAGTACATTTTTAAAACGTCTCAAATCTTTTATTAGAAAAATGTAAATAATTTTTAAACTCAATTAGCATCGTATTCCCGTGTAAGTTTAAAGTTAGACACTTTTTAATATGAAATGTACGTTGCAAGCTAACAGAAACAAACGCAAAGGTCATTTTCGTCCTGAATTTATTGCATCTTCAATGTCACCGTCGACATTCCGCATCTGTTGCTGCTACTTTAAGGGATAAACTTGTTTGGAATTAACATGACAGTAAAACATCCGATTGGTACATAGAAAAGTCTCTCCACTTTTAAGGAAATGATAAAAAAACAAAATTCAAAGGAAGAGAAAATTTAAAATTTTTTTCATTTTCTTTGCAGGATGAAAGTTAGTAGATTGTGTCAAGAAATGCGGAAGTGTATTTGAAACTTTTTCTTTATTTTTATCATAAGCACGTAAGTCTTAGCATCAGAATCAACAACTTTTAAGGCGAATTCGCAACATTTTTTATTTATTGCCTTGCTCTACTGACAATTCCAAGTGTGAGAAGGAGAGAATAAGAACCATAAAATTGATTCATCTCTAGTTCTTGTTTCCATATTTCTCAGCAACATGTCATGGATACACCTGATGGGAATCGTCAATGTTAAACGATTTGATTTAGTGGTGGTGGAGGGGCAGAATTAGGAAGTGGATATACAGAAAATGAAATCCATAAGGATATTTGCCAAATAAAATCATGCTTCATTTAATACAATTTTTACAAAGTCAATCCCCTTCATCAAAATAACACCGAAATGATGTTCATAAATATCCGCTGTTTTATTTCGCGATAAAAATACAACCGAGTGAGGGAGAAGTGGTGTTTTCCCGATAATAAAATTTATATTTGAATTTATTTATAACATTGAGCCTTGGAAACGATTTAACGTTTAAATAAGGACAATAACATTAAATGGATTTTGGTAAATCGATTCAAATACTTGGTACATGTTAATCCAGTTTTTTTCACATATTTAACCATTTTAGGAAGCATTGGGTCGTCTTAGTAATGATTGCATTGGTATTTGAACATTGCCTGTGAGAAAAAAGGCTCAAACGGTAAAATCATATCACAAATAAATCTATTTTATTAACTAGACAAGTCTTATCCTCAGCAACAGATAACAAATTACAAAAATGTTGGACGACGTGTACATAGCCCAAAGGATACCAACATTTAAAATATAATGGAACTTCTAATTAATAAAAAAAAGTTACGAGTGTATTAAACATTCTCATTCAGTCTTCAGAACAATACTCTGCTATTCACTCTTATTTGCGTGTGCTGTTGCAGTCTTTCGGAGTTCTATTGTAATACACAGATGTTTGTTTACTGATAGAATAATCACCCTTCTCATCGGACTGCAACGCCATTTTGTTGAAATTCTAATATTATATGATTTTTTAAAAAGTGTAGGGTTTTACTTCACCTTCGGTTTATACACCTTACTTATCTTATGGGTCATTACCATCCCTTGGTCAGGATTATGACCTAACTTCTTACACCACTAACACACACACATGAGTGTTAATTTTATAGATTTTTGAGAATTTTATAGACTCTCTAACAGGAGGGTTGTAATGACCAATTAAATAAGTTAAGTAAGATTACCTACCTGAATTGGATGATATGAATAGCAACGACATCTGGTTTCAACAAGTCAGCGACATTCAACTCATGCCATATTGGATATTCTACATCAGCGATTTGAGATCATGGCTTTTTATTTTTCTTGTGAAGTTTCCTTAAGTCGCAGGTGTATGAGAATAAGCCATAAACCACCGAGATCTTCAATGCTAACGCAACCTATGCCGTCGGTCAATTTCAGCTTATATCCGCCAGAGTTATAAAAAATTGGGCATTTCAGATGTACTTCATCCAGATAAGCCATGGAGGATATTTGAAAGATGTTATATTCCAACTAAAATGTATCATGTGCATCAATGTACCATCAAATTTTGATGTTATCTCACACAAACACTCTGTTTTATTTAAGTTTAAAAATAGAATACACTTACTGAAAGATTCGATACATATGTAAGTACGCACAAGTAATCATCATGCTTAAAAGACTCTACAATTTCTATCGTCTTTTGTATTCGATAGTCAATATGCTCCATTCACCGACCGTTTTGTTTTTTTTTTTGTATAATGATGCCAGCTGAGATAGAAAATATGTTTCTTACTTAATATGTTTCTTACTTAATTCATTAGGTAGGATTTCAATTTAGCTTCTCACAGCATTCATGTTGTATATATTTTCCTTAAGCAAAGGGAACCATAAATTAATATCGACTCCGATTGTCAGCAACCTCTAAGAAACTTGTCATTGCAATTTTATTTCCTCTCATAATTTTATTAAAAGACTGCGAGATGAAACCATTGTGTTGAACAAGATAGCTGCGTTAATTTCGCGTTACTTGCATTCACGAGTGGGTTTAAAAATAGTGGAACAAAGTAGTGCGTCCTGTGTTTTTGTGCTTCATTGCTCATGATTTCAGGATGCAATCACTCATGGGAAACGGGATAGTGAAAACTCCATAAATGAAGAAGATACAGTACAATTGAACAAAGCAGAATTGACGAAACTGGTATCTTCTCTTTACACCGAAAAACATTATTCCATACGTCAGACGCCCTACATTTTATGATGTCCCGTTAAGCGCTCATTACAATAGCGAACGCTCATTACAATAGCGAACGTCGAGCTGATGAGAGAGAATCTTTTGCTATTACACCATCCCGTCAAATGTAAAAAGTTTCTGATATCCATCAGGTCAAGTTTGCAAATACGAATTTTGTTCAATTATACGAGATAGTTTGTTTGCCATCAAGTGGTGTATTCAGGCGAAATTCTGTAGCGTAATATGCGCTTTAGAGTTTTTAAGGCAAACGCAGTAGTTAAGTGTCACTTTGGAACTCTGAAAGTAAATCAATTATCAACGTCGATTTTCAAAGACATCTTAAAGTATTTGTATCTCGTAGTCCTTTTTTCTCAATTAAACAATCGGGTGCTAATAAGTTTCAAAATTTATTGTATTTATTTATTACAATACATTTACAAATTCTATGTAATTATTACGAGCTGAGTTACGTAGGCGTTAATGTAACAGAGCAGAGTCTCTGGTGACAATCGAACCCACAAACCTCATGCCAATAGTCTACACTACCCACTAGACTACTAGGGCACTCAGTTTCAAAATTAATAACAGAGGACAGAATATAAATAAAGTCGTTTACATCACTAAGACGTCATATCGTATACTTAATATTGAATTGATTAAATCCTAACAATCATTCGGTGTGATGCAGATGTGAAATAATTTTTATTTTCATTTTTCATTCACTCCTCTTTCTGTCCTGTCCTGTTTGTTTCTTTATCTTCACTCACAAGTAAACGCGCAAGCCTTTTCATGGTGAAATTAAAAATAATTAACGACCAATTAAAAAGAAATATAAGTATTCACTAGACGCTGCTGAACAATGCCGACAATGTGTTCCTATATTCCATTACATTGCATGTCAGAACAGAAACAATTTAATTCATGAAGAAAATTCCATTTTGAAATACCATCAATTTATTCTATCCACAGGAAGTACGAGAAGAAAAGGAATAAAAATTACTCTGTACAATTGTCTTCCAATAAAAGTAAAATTGTTGTTTGATTTAAAGTAAATGAAAACACAACAAAAGCGAGTCAGGATGATTGTTTCCATAAATAAAATTGTTGTTCCATCAAATTTAAGATCGAAATATTCTAAAAGTTTACCTTTCATTACAGCCAGACAGAACGCATGTTTAACAATTGTTGTAGTAAGGTTATATTTATTTTGTTTTTTGTTGTTTTTTTTTAACATCCACCCGACATTTCACTCCTTAGTGCTTAAACTTAAACTCTCATTTATACAAAATTCATACTTTTAATAGGCAAACAGGTCGTAGAGATAATGGTAAGGAAACGAAAAGTATGAGCGGAGTTAAAACAACAGCCGACTCACGACCATAAAAACATAAGTTTTTCTTTATTTCCATCGCGTTGTTTTTCAAAATGTAGTCCTTAAGGCCAAAATACAGTCAGCAAATCTAAGCAGTAAATGCTGTAAAAAATTTGTAATTTATTTTCTGACTGAAGAAGAATAATTTGAAGCGAATTTGTAATAAAGAAATCAACGAATAACAGCAGCATTTTAAATGTCACATAAATACAACGTAATAAGAGAAATGTATATCCGCATTCACGATAGGAAGGATGATTCGAAACGGAAAACACGCTCTCAGTAACATCGAATATATTCCCCACATTTCTTCAAGCAGTTAAATTCGAATTTGGAAATCTTGTCTCACACTTGACACATGTTAGATCTTGCTACACATCAAAGTGAACATTCTGATTTTATATTCATTAATTTTGTAACCAACATGAGTAAAAACAACCAAAAATGCAATTCTTTCCTATTGTTACGAAAATGGAAATGGTGTTACATCGTTTAACATTAAAATGATAAACAAAAACTACAAAAACACAAAAACAATGGACTTGTTTACATGATCAACGAATAAAAAAAAATATAGCAACATCAGTATAAAAAAGGGATACACCAGTAAACAAACAAGCAACAACAAACATTACCAAAATAAATGTAAACAAAATACACAAACAACAATGAAACAATGATGCTTACATGATGCTGTTTACGTCGTCATATAAAAGGCAAGGCAAAGCAGGCAACGAGGTCAGAAAAAATTCAGTCAGTCTTGTGTGAAGATGCGTTGCGTGTGAAGAGAATAATTGTGATTTGAAGATCTCCGCTATAAAGATCGATCGAACAATTGTTATGTTTACGCAAAGATGTGTAAAGCGGAATAAGAAACAAAGCAATTGTAGTTGTTTACATCAAGTTGTGAACATTGGCACCCAGAATTGTGCGAACAATAAAGAAATTAATTAAAACTGAACACAAATTTATTTTTATTTTTCTTGCAATCTACGAGATAATATTTCAAACGTTTTTAAAAGATAAAAACGTAACACTATCTTGCAGTCCAACCAGATTCATTTTAATTCTGACAGAGGTATGCGTTGAAAATTAAATTTGATGAAAGTTTTTGAAATAAATACAGTGTCTATACAATATGCCATTGAAGAAGACAGAAAGAAGCGTGGTTTCTAGACAAATTGGTGATGATTTCTTAACCTTATGTAGTGCTGCAAATAACTGTTGTTCTTCAATTATTTTCTTTCTTTCTTGAATTTCAAAATTTCCAAAAATTTCTTTAATTTCTAAGCGTAGAAATTTTTACGTCTTCTAAACATGTCATAACTTTTTTAGAAACTTATGGATTTGATTTTTTTATAATTATATGATTGAAGTGAATAGACGTGTTTTTGTCTGAGCTCCTGAAAAGTGTGATCGATGCCCATATTTTCTTAAAACTTTGCCATTATTCTAAATCAAGGAAAGAAAATTTTGTGAACTGCCAGAATCTATGTGTTTTTGTAATTTAAATATCCTCTAAACAAACTATCATAAAATTAAAATCTATGTTTAAATTTCTTACAACAAATAATAACAAATGAAATAATTCTACAGCGTACAATAACAACTTGTAATTTATCAAAATAAAACAACGCATAGCAACAGAATACAATTCTTAGTGAAATATTTAAAATTTACAAAAACTAATTCTTCATCCAACGGACTATCTTGTTCTTATTTTTTGGTGACTCATCCACAAAATTGTAAATAACAAATTTTAAAGATCGCATAGCAACAGAATAAAACTCAGTGAAATATTTGAAAATTTACAATAACTAATATCTTATCCAACGGACAATCTTTTTCTTATTTTTTGGTGACTCATCCACAAAATTGAAAATATCAGCAATCGAGCAACAACAAACAGGCAACTTACACAGTATCTTTAATATACAGTGTCAGTGTTTTTTCTTTATAACAACTACATAGTAACATAATCCTTTACAAAACAAAACAAAAACAAAAGTAAACAAATTTCGAATAACCAGCTGATTGTTTTTACACTGATTACTGGTTTAATAAGTGCTGCCAAATTTATTACAAATATCCACAGTTAAATTTAAAAATTCTGATTTCACTTACTATTTTTAATGTATAACCTAAGGAAGGACAAGAAAATAAATAAAAGCAACGTACGCAAATCTAAATCTAAGACACTAACCAACAAAAACCCAACAAACATGCCTATTATCGAAAACTCGGAATTTATACCATCAACCTCGGATGGATTGCAAAACACACCAGTCAATAAACGTATAGCGGACATTCAGCAAAGTTCTTTACGACCATCTTTAATTGACTCGCCTTTTAAACTACTAAACTGTATGGACAAAAGGTTTGACAAATTCGCAGAACAGATCCTGAACACTATTGACCAGAAATTTAGAGAATTTAAAGAAGACCTCGTAAAGGATCTCCGCGAAAAATACAATATCCTCGATAACAAACTGCATGAGATAAGTGAGAGGGTAGCAATTCTTGAAAACAGATCGGCGGAAATTGAGAGTATGCGAGTGGAAATAAATAATCTAAAAACAAAATTGCGGCAACAAGAGAACTATCCTGTTTCCACTGAACTCAGGATAAATGAAATTCCGTTCTCTGAAGAAGAAAATCTACCGGAGATTTTTAAAAAAATTTGTAATACCATAGACACACCTGTACCTAACTTAAAATCTATATACCGCTTGAGAAACCATAATAATAAACACAACGCGACCTCGAAAGATGCCGTTATAATAGTCAAACTTTGGTCTGCGTACGATAAAAATTTCTTTTTAAAATCGTTGGCTAACTTCCGAAAACAGCACAAGGGTTTTACTTTCCGGCTAAGGAACATTGGTTACAACTCGGATGTAAAATTCTTCGTAAACGAGAACCTGACTCAAAACAACTTTAACATCCTTCGTGCTGCAATTCGTCTAAAAAAGAAAAAACTTTTGTCTTCTGCATTTACTATGAGGGGTTGCGTATATATCAGGAAACAAGGTAACGAAGACACAATTCTAATTGAAGACATAAATATCCTGAATCAGTTATTTCCTGGGCTTGGTAGTTAACTACTCAACTAGTTTTCTGATAATGATAAACCTGATGATGTGCAACTTTAATTTAATGTTCAATTTTAATTTAATTTTTATTTCCTTCCTTATCTGTATGTATAACTCCTTTTTTATTATGCGCTTAGTTATCTTAATTATAGCAATTTACTTAGCTTTTGATTGCATTGCCACAACTTACGTACAATCTGATGAACTCTAACAGTCCTTATTCCAGAGACTGTGTGTACAACATGATTAGAGTTTTAGCCAAACAAAGAACTGGTCTCAACATTGTTCATATAAATGCACAGAGTCTGAACAATAAATTTGATGAATTTAGGCGTTTATTTGTGGCAGCAGGAATCGATATTATTTGCGTTTCCGAAACTTGGTTTCCTCTGGAAGTTCAGGATTCGGTGTACAATCTACAGGGCTTTAGGCTTTTCCGGTCAGACAGGAAGATCTTAGTTAACAATATGGCAACCAGGGCAAAAGGTGGCGGAGTTGCAATTTATGTTCGAAACGGTATTCCGTGCAAGGTAAAATTATTAACAGAAATTGGTAGTCAAATAGAATATTTATTTCTTGATATTTCATCCACCAATAAGAAGAAGGTTTTATTAGGTAGTGTCTATAGACCGAATTCTAATATAAACTTTGATCACTTTATTTCTATTCTTGAGGAAATTTCTATTCAATATGATGACATTATTATTATTGGTGACTTTAATAATAATCTCTTAATTGATAATGCGCTATCTGATTCAATGTTGTCTCTCCATCTTAACCCTGTGAATGTGTCCTTGCCAACTCACTTCCATTCTTCTTCCAGTAGTCTAATCGATCTAGTATTTGTTAATGATATGACTAAGGTACTGTTATATGATCAAATTTCAGCCTCTTGCTTTTCCAATCATGATCTTCTCTTCTTAACTTATAATCTGTCTACGAGTCATGAGGACAGGTATATTACATACCGTGATTTTAAAAGTATCGATTTTACAGTTTTGAACAGAAGTGTTGATGATATCTGTTGGGATCAAATCTACTCACTGGGTAATGTTAACGACCAGGTGGCACTAATTCAGGAAAATGTGCGTCTGCTATATGACAGTTGTGTTCCTATCAAAACAAAACTTGTTAAAGCCAAACACCAACCGTGGTTTAATGCTGAAATTAAAGCATTAATTGATAAGCGCGACATTGCCTATCGGCGATGGAAGAGGTTCAGAACGGATGATCTGAAAGCCGTTCATAAGGCCGCTCGTAGCGAGGTTACCAAACACATTAAAATTGCAAAAACAATGTTTTACGGCAGGAAGTTCGCTTCCGCATTAGATAATAGAGCTAAATGGAAGGTAATCCGCGATATTGGTATTGGACATAAATGCCATAATACTTCTCCTGATGTCGATGTAAACGTTCTGAATGACAAATTTGTTAATATTAATGTTCCTACACCTGACAGTAACCTATATGATGACCTTTGTTTTGTTCCGCTAGAAAACCCCTTTAGTTTTCGTTGTGTTAGTCAGCTCGAGGTTTTGGAATGCTTATCTTCTGTGAAATCGAATGCGATTGGTTCTGATGACTTAGATCCTCTGTTTTTAAAAGCTTTGTCACCTAGACTTTTACCGTATTTTACTCATGTATTCAATTCAGTCTTAACTATGTCCTCTTTCCCTGATGAATGGAAACGGTCAAAAATCATCCCAATTCCTAAATCTAACAATGAACTCAGGCCAATTGCCATTCTTCCGTTCCTGTCCAAAGTTATGGAAAACCTCATAGCTAGACAAATGAACGATTATCTCACGAGTAATAATTTTTTATCTGATAAACAGTCGGGATTTATGAAAGCTAGGAGCTGCACTACTGCTTTAGTCAAAGTAGTTGATGACCTTAGGTTGAAGCTGGATGAAAATTACATAGCGTTTTTGATTCTTTTGGATCACACTAAGGCTTTTGATACAGTTGATCACAGAATATTATTGAGAAAGCTACAGACCCTCTTTCATTTTTCTAATTCAGCTTGCAGCCTTATACGTTCCTATCTCATTAACAGATCTCAACGAGTTTACCTAAACGGCAACATCTCGAATTCGGTACACGTTGGAAGAGGTATTCCTCAGGGATCAATTTTAGGGCCCCTTTTGTTCTGTATATACATTAACGACCTGCCTGATGTTTTGGATAATTGTAGCGTACATATGTACGCTGATGACGTTCAGCTCTATAGGAGCGCTTGTATTGATAATATCCGACTATGTGTAGATACGATTAACGATGATTTACGGAAAATTGACAACTGGGCTAGTGCTAATGGACTTTGTATTAATCCCTCTAAATCGAAATGTTTATTGCTCTCCAGGTCTAAGAGAGCGTTTGATGTGCCGGAAATTATTATCAGGGGGAATAAAATTGATTTTGTTGAATCGGCATCTAATCTGGGTGTTATCTTTAATGGTCGGCTAACGTGGTCTAGCCACATTAATGTCATCGTTGGTAAAGTTTATGGTATGCTTAGGAACTTATGGGCTGTTATAGATTCGACTCCTTTTGCTATACGCCTGCAACTGGCAAAAACGTTTTTGATTCCTGTTCTTTTATATGGATCGGAAATTTTCGCAAACTGTGATGCGGATGATAGGCGGAAACTCAACTTGGCTTATAATAACATAGCCAGATATGTATTTATTAAGGGACGTCGGGACCATATATCACAATTTTCTTACCAGATATGTGGTATTCATTTTGATAATCTATTGAATATTAAGTGCCTAATTCTCCTCCATAAGATTATTACTTTGGAACAGCCAGTATACTTATTTAGCAGGATTAGATTTGCTAGATCCAACCGCGGTAGGAAAATTATCCAATTAAGGCATAGGACTCTTTTGTCGAAACGACAGTTCTTTATACACACCATCAGTCTTTGGAATGCACTACCTAATTATATTCAGAACATAGGCAATGCAACTAAGTTCAAAAAGGAGTTATACAATCTGTTTAAGTAGTTTGTAACATATTTTGATTGTTTATACATTTTTACTCTTCATTTTTATTAGTGATTAATTATTTTCATTTTTCTAATTTATAATTTATTACTTAAGTTTCATTGTATCTCATTATATGAATATATTTCCTTGTTTGTATTTTTCTTTATATTTGTATCTTTCCTAATTTAGTTTTTTACATATACTCATTTTCTTATCTTAATTTTTTTGTATCGATTGCTATTTCCTGAGTTTAAATCATGTTATTATTCTTATTCATTTTTATTTATACTGTACTTCAAACAATTCATTACTCATATAATGAGCGATTTGTTATTACTTTTTCCTATTTGATGTCCTCCCATAGCACTTTCATTTATAAGATTATTATCTTGTTGTGCTATGATTAATAAATAAAATAAATAAATAAATAAAAAAAAAAAAAAAAAAAAAAAAAAAAAAAAAAAAAAAAAAAAAAGAATGTACTGAATAGTTTTTAATCCCAGTTTTGACTGTTAGTACTTCAAGATCTTTATGTGCGTTTAAATTTACCACCAAGTTACTGCTTTAATCATGCTTTAAGTCCTTTTTTGTGCCTTTTGATGGTTGTTATATATAAAGATGAAACAGTTTACCATAACACCACACAGACTTTAGAACTTCGGTATTTCTACATCGATTTATCGACAAAGATTACAAAATTTGACTGAAACGAGCTGAAGGAGTTGTATTTTAAACCGTAAACTTTTTAGATTTTATTTTGACTTTTCACGGATTTACATCTGGAGTGATAGTTTTTATTTTATATCAAGGCAATATTGAGGCAATTTCTCTTATTTGATATTTAATACTGTTCATCATTTGAAGCGATTTCAACGAACTTAAACACAAGATATACTCAAATATTTAAAGCGGTAGAATTGAAAATGAAATTGTATTTAGAAAAGGATTTCCTTCCGCTCATTCTTATATTCTTACTCTGTTTTCTAATGCTCGAGTAGAAAATGTGGATTTTTTTTATTTACGCCATAATTTAAACACAACCTCATGAAAATATAATAAACTTGGAATAATGAAACATAAAAAAAGAAAGAAAAAGAAAATAGAAAAATATTGTACTGGGACTATGTGTGAGCAAAAGATTGTAATAACGACATGAAAGAGTGAAACAATGAAAAAAAACTTCAGTGCATTATTAAATAAAAATCACGAAAACAATGAAAAATATTATTAAAACTGAGTGAATACATGCTGAGAAGCAAGCCTCAGTGAATTAACTTTTTCTTATGCTCCACCAGCCATTGCCCGGACGTTGAGGAAACAGGATTTAAACATTTCCTGTACAACATATTGAATGTACCAAATTCGTTAAGACGTTTTCTTTTTCTTTCGTTTCGGTTTGTTAAATTAAATGTTTCGAATCTATTCTATACTCTAACACGAGTTTATGATATTTAAATTTTTCTTACAAAAATAACATTCAAATGCAGAAAAATATCTGATGGATACGTATGTATATACAGTGGAGAGCAAACGTCTTAGTACCACAATATATTTTAACAATTTTAAAATTTTAAACTAAAGTTTATATAAAAAATTTAAGTTTTTATATTTATTTTATTAATTTATTTCTGTTATATTATAAAACAAAAAAATGTGTAATGTTTTGCCCAACAGAAAAGAAAATGAAGGAAAATATTCTGGTGACACCATATTTTGGCATCACAAAAGTGTGCTTAGCCCCAAGATAAACTTAAAGTAAATTAAAATTTAAAGGTCAAATATATTAAAATGGTATCCCTTACTTATATTTAGTACGATATCCTTCAATAGCACGCACTCCATTTAATATACATATTTGAAATTTAATGTACCAATGTGTTTTGTTAATATTTTTCGCCATTCAATCATAAGCAAGTTTTTCAGTTGACTTTTGTATGAGGTTTAGCGACTACGTAATTGTTTTAATTTTGTTAAAATTTTTTGTGTGCACAATAGAAACATAACAATAAGTATTTATTTCTTATAAAATAATTTTTTTATTATTATTTTAACCCATTAGTGCGCAGAGCCCGTTATAAAGGGCGCTCCAATTTTCTACTATACCACTTCCAAAAATTTTAATTTCAAAATAAAAAGTATTATGTGTTGTTACTGACATTCCAACGAAACAAGATTTATTACATTTTGTTCAAAAAATGCGATCTGAGTATTGATTTTAAATATGATGTGAATAATTATTATAAGTTTTTGTTTTGTGTTTTATTATGTGTTTTATTATGTGAATAAGTATAATGACTCAATTGATGTACAAAAATTATGATAAAATGTAATACCATGCGCGTAATGTGACTTTCAATGTAACGTCCGTTAAAAGGGACACTGCGCACGTAGTGCAATTACTAAACGATAATTGGATAAAATTTTTTTTCATATATGGATAGACCAACAATTTCCGCAATATTGTATGAACTGGACTACCTTAACGACAATGAGCTCAATGATACTCCAATTTATACAATCCGATACTGATCAAGATGGCTATAAAAGTGATGATGAGCATGAAGAAAATCGTATCTGCTGTTTCTGTAAGACTAGCTGTTTCAAACGAACGTCTGTTTTTATGGAAAAAACAAACAATGAAGGTTCTGAAACCGCTTGTCTTACAGAAACATCATATTAATTATTATCTACAGCATGTGAAGTAGTACAGGATGGTAATAAATGGGATCACAGTGACTGATTATTAAATTTAACGGACAATTACATACATACATCCAGTTTGACATACATATGTATATGTGGGAAAAATTGCATAGTCCATTATTAAGTGATTTATTGTAGTTGATGATGTAGTGCTTGATGAACTTTTAAAACCACTGCTACACGTAATAAAGGATTCAACAATTTATAGAACACAACTCGTTATATGTCTTTCAGGTACTTGTTCAGATACTTGTTTTGTATCCGCTTATCAATCGGACTATGTAGTTCAGGAACAATACAATACAATACAATAATAAATCTTAGATGGACCTATTAGTTGTAGTCTACTGCTTGCGAATCAGACATAAGAAATTGTGGTGACCAATATTTGCATATCTCTTTGACGCCCCTTATTCTAATGCATGGCTGCTGCTAAAGAAATATCATCCCAATGGTCTGACATGTGTGTCTCTTCACATTTTTCTTCGAAATCTTGTTAATTCTTACCTTGAAACGTATGGTACACCATGTACAAGAGGTTTGCGAATAATTAAATTGATGGCATATACACGATATGATTATTATAAAGGGCGCTAGAAACAACCTTATTAAATATTACAAAATTGAAAATCGATGTGAATATTGTGGAAATAAAACAAATTTTATTTACAACAAATATTAAAAAGGCTTTCATCCCTAAGAATTCTTTAAAATCTATCATACGCCAAGTGTACCTAGTGCGCAGTGTCCGTTGTAACGGACGGTCTATAACTCCAAAACTATAAATTTTTTTGAATAAAATGTTTTTTAGACTATTTAATCACATCATTTTTATTAATAATTGATTAGAATTATTGAAGGAGAGTGGCCAGGGAACTTCATCCACTAATGGGTTAATCAAAAATTAAAAAATTCATTATATACATCAAGGCGAATTCATAGAAGGTGGTGTTATTAGCCCAGCTGATTGCTTTTTTCAGTCCATATAAATGTCAAATATTTTGTTTCCGTACAGTGAGCAAAAAAATCTTTCACTTACTACCTCGAAATTACTTATATTCTAAGACTAAAAAAACAAAGTTATTAAAATTTGTTTTTTAATTTTTTTATTTATTTATATCCTTATTATTGAAAAACACAAACTTAAGGAGTTAAGAATTCAATTAAAAAAGTTATGATTCAAAATACTTTTAAAGTCGCAAATATAAGCGGACAAAACTAAAGCACCCCTAATTTAAGGTACCGATAAAAACTATTGAAATCAATATTTCGTTGCGAATCCTTAATTCTGGATGACGCACGCACATCTTTTAGGTATAGAGGATATTAAACTATTAATTATTTCATATATTGCTTCCCAGGTTATTTTTGCGTTTTAGTTTAATTTAAAGGATTCAGATGGCATAAGGCGTGTGCGCAGACGATATGAAATGTTTCACGATATGAAAGGTTTTTTCACTGGTCGTCGACTGAATAATCCGGCCTCTACTGCCCTTCTGCGAATCGTTTTTTCGCTAATTTTTAAATCTAAGCGGTTTCGTATGTGACTAGAAGATGCTGTGGCAGCATTTTGCATTGTCCTTTTAATTAAATAGTCTTCATGTCGCGAAATTTCACGTGGCCTTCCTCCAGAGTGAGTAGGCGATGTGCGACAAGTCTGCAAAAAATTTTTAATAAGCTTAAAATAATTGATCTCTTGATTGAATATCTTGCACTCAAGTGATCTTAACCAAATCGAGAGCTTGTGGGAGATCGTTAACTTAAAAATCAACCGAGAAAAATGGAAAATTAAAGAAGATTTATTTGAAGCCGCAAAAATAGCCTGGGAAGTAATATCACCTGAAATAATTAATAATTTAATATCCTCTATGCCTATAATTCGCAATGAAATATTGATTCTAATAGTTTTTTCTGTACCTTAAATTGGGGATGCTTTAGTTTTGTCCGCTTATATTTGCGATTTGAAATGTATTTTGAATCATAACTTTTTTTTATTGAATTCTGAATTCCTTAAGTTTGTGTTTTTCAATAATAAGGATATAAATAAATAAAAAAAATTAAAAAACAAATTTTATTAACTTTGTTTTCGTAAAAAAATTATCATTTAAAAAAAATGTACTGAGGGGGTGCTTAGGTTTTGGCCGATACTGTATATGTATTCTGATTAAAAACATTTCTCTATTGGTTACGTATAAATAAAATAATTATCGAAACTAAGAAATTCCCACATTTTTGAGCAAAAAAGTGGTGATTTTTTAACTATGGCTAACGGATGTTCTAGAAAGTCATCTTAAACAAAATCCTGTGGAATAATTTATTTAATAGTTTTTTTTTCGTGCTGGGCATAGACCAGGATTAATCACTTTCCTATATGAATCTACAGATTTGATCATCAATCTAATTTGATCTTCCCTCAAAGATTTATAACTAAAATCTGTTACGGATTGTCGAAGTTAGAATTGCAACTTTTACTCTTCTCTCTACTCTCTACTCTTTCAACTCTTCCATTATCTTTATCCCTTTTGCTATGTATGTACTTCGTTATATTTTTTTTTTGCGCGTCCTGATCGACCAATTAGATTCTGACACCAGGCGTCTGTTTCGTTAAAAATTTTACCGTTAGACAGTTTAACCAACCAGAATGTGCCATTTGTCAGAAACAAGGATGAGGGATATAGGTAGAGGAAGATAATGCGTTATGGCGGGAGAAAAGAACATTCCAGAAGAAAAAAAATGAAATAAAAAAGAGGAATGTTGAGATGGACAGGCAGTTCACGTGTGGTACTCGAACCGAACGGTTCGAAGATATTTGGTCTCTCCTTTCGAATTAAAAATATAAAAATAAGTTTTAAAAAAAAAAATATTTTAAAAAAAAGTTAAAGTTCAACTCACGTTTCGGTCGAGTGAAGAAAATTGAAAAGATCCACATAGTGGATGAAATAAAGAACAATGTGAAACAATTATAAATATCAATAAAAATAAATAGATCTTAACAATATAGTGAATAAGATTAAATAAAGAAATATGTGAAATTAATACTAAATAAAATTAAAAATAAATAGATCTTAACAATATAGTGAATAAGATTAAATAAAGAAATATGTGAAATTAATACTAAATAAAATTAAAAATAAATAGATCTTAACAATATAGTGAATAAGATTAAATAAAGAAATATGTGAAATGAATACTAAATAAAATTAAAATAAATATAAATTAAGAATATAGTGGTTAAGATAAAATTAAGAACTATGTGAAATTAATTTTAAACTAAAATAAAAATATATAAAAATAATTTAAAATAAAAGTTAAGAAAGAAGAAATAGATTAATTTGATTCAGTAAAGGTTTCGCATAGTGGAAAGGACTAATATAAAATAAAAATAAGGATTAAAATTAATACATAATAATACATTTTCGTAATGCTGCAACAAAGTAATTAAGAAACACAGCAAAATTAAAATTGAAAAAAAAAATAATTTAAAAAAAAAATAAGTGAAAATTCAATCTTAAAGGAAATGTAGCTGAAAAGAAAATAATAAAATTTAAAGAAGTTTTTTTTTTGTTAGTGAAATAAAAATAAGAAAGAAAACAAATTATTTTTTTTTCTATTTTATGTAAGACCTAAAAATAAAATAAAACTAAAAATTGCTTAAAATTAAGACCTCCGAGTGCTAAATAAAAGAAGTATAAAATATATAAAAAAAAAAAAAATAAAAATGAGAACAAAAAAGAATATTAAAAAGTCATGCACACGTTATCTGTGAAAATTTAAAAAAAAAAAAAGAAAATCTATTAATATTGATCTTAAAGAAAATTATTATACACGCACTACGCAAAACCACACTATAAACTTAAATGAACTTGTAGAATTTTTTTAAAAAAAAAACTAAAACGAAACAAAAATTATAATGTCTAAATAAAAAGTAAAACAAGCAAAAAAAAAAAAAACAATCAAAAGACAAAGAAAAAAAACATTCAAAAAACAAAGACTTACCTGATTATACAACCTAGCAACAAGAGCAACAACACCAGCCATCATCAACACCCCCAACTAGAACACCAACAACCCAAGAGCCATCGTCGTGGGAGCGGTGCACCGCCGAGATAAGTCGACCAACACATTTATTTTTTTTTTTAAATATCATCATTATATTTATTGAATTTCTATTTATTACTATATATATAATTGTATTATTAATATTTTATTGTTTTTTTTCCCCCTTCCCACAATTTATTTGATTAAATAAACTTGAATATTTTTGTAAAATGTATATATATATCATATCATTCCTTAGGTGAGATTTAAGGAAACATGATCCTTTAATCTGCTATTTCGGAGGGAGGGAAACGCGGGGAGCATGATAGGGTAAGAGGCACGTGGTTATATTAGGGACAGATGTAGTATTTGATTAGGGCGTCCGTCTGTCATGGCGTGTGACTTTGTCACTGGGAGGGAACTCATGCCCTAGGCGGGATAACACCTAACCGTTAAATCGTTTTGACTCGGTTTTTTTTTGTTTCCGGATACTTTATCGTTTTTTCTTTATATTCGCACAGTCTAGGTTTTTTTATCTTGATGGCATGCAGGCTGTGCTTATATGCTTGCGCGTCGTAAAATACGGGTTGAGAACCACTTTAGTCTGAGCTACCGGGGAGATCTTTGCATGCCCTTAACCTTGATATTTTATTCGGGTATAACCGGCGCGTAACAAATCTTTAGTAGAAATAATTTGACTTAATTTGGATATCATAATATTTATATTTTGTGCATAAGGAATATAAATTGATGGTGGTTGGCTGTCTTCTAAAATGTTAGTTTCTTTGTGTTTGAACAAAGTAGAGTGTTTCATAAAGCCGCTATACAAAATGTTTACAATGTATACTATTTCAAAACGCGCCCATGTCCATTTTTAACGCAGTCAAAAAGCAATCAGGCATCGGATTTATAGTTGATGCATTGTTTGGTAACTTTGCATATGTACATAATTTATATACCGTAGTAGAACTGCATATAAACTTTGTATTGATACATTTTGAAAGTCAGCCATTGCTGTCACTTAGAGGATACCATTGAAACATTTACAAACTTAATATTTACATGAAGCAGCATTGATAGCAACAAATAAATAGTAATAACGGTAATAATGTTCGGTTATCGGCAGAAATTAGGGAGCTAATTGCAAATAGGAGAAAACTAAGAAGAATATACAAAAGCACTAGAAGCATATTAGACAAAACAAATTTTAGAAGAGCTTCACAACAACTAAAAAACGCATTAAAAACTATAAAAACTATTTATTAAATAATTATTATAAAAATTTGGATACTGTAGCTAATGATAGCGAACATAAACTATGGAACGCAACCAAGTATTTAAAATGACCTACTAAATGAATATTCCAATCAAGAATATAAACGGTGAATGGTGTAGATCAGACATCAGCAAAGCTAAAGTTTTTAAGCAACACTTATCATCAACATTTAATCCATTTAATTTAAACAACCCCACTATTAGGGCTGATATTGTAAAATTTTTAGATGTTCCCTGTCAAACGGATTGCCCTATAAAACCGTTATCCTTATCCGAAGTGCAAAAAGGGATGAATAAATCGAACAATACCAAAATTCCAAGCTATGCCAAGGTTTTAAAATCTTTACCAAGAAAGGGAATTGTTTTTCTAACAACAATATATAATTCAATACTAAGGTTAAATCATTTCCCATCGCAATGTAAGTATGCAAAATAATAATAGTATTAAAACCCAACAAACCTGAAAATAACGTCGCATCCTATAGGAGAATTAGTTTGTTGTGCTGATTCTCAAAGATATTTGAAAGGCTCTTTTCGGAGAGATTAATCCCAATTTTAGAAAGACAAAATATTATAGCTGAATATCAGTTCGGATTTAGGCACAAACAAGGTACACCAGAACAGTGGTATAGGATTGTCAATAAAATTTCGAATGCCTTAGAGAGAAAACAATGTTGTTCTGCCGTATTTTTTGATATCCAACAAGCTTTTGACAAGGTTTGGCATATTGGACTTTTATATAAAATGAAAAACCTTATCCCAGCCCCATTTTACTTGGTGTTAAAAACATACATATATTCAAGATAGATATTTTTTATAAGCGTTAATGGAAACTACTCAAACTTTGGTAGCATCAACGCGGGTATTCCAGAAGGTAGTGTTTTGGGATCAGTACTGTACACCATTACAGCTGATATGAAAACGATTGAAAATATCACCATTGCTACCTATGCAGACGATACTGCAATACTAGATGAATCGCAAGTCATAGCTTCAAAAATGGAACATAAAAGTTAATAACACCAAATCTGTTCACGTCACATTTACCTTAGGAAAAAGGATTGCGCGCCAGTATATCTAAGCGGCACGATTATTCCAAGCACGATTTCAAATACTGTTAAATACTTAAGCCTCAATCTAGATCGGAGACTTACCTGCAAACATCATATTAAAAAGAAGCTTGAACAATTTTAAATAAAAATAAGAAAAATGTATTGGTTATTAAGCCCAAGATCAAGCTTGATCATAGAAAACAAGATTCTGCTATATAAAGCAATACTAAAACCGGTATGGACTTATGATATTCAAATTTGGGGAACTACAAGTAATTCCTATTTAGAGATATTACAGAGATGCCAGTGTTAAACTCTCAGACTATTAACAAATGCGCCATGGTTTATCATAAACAAAAATATAAACAGAGATCTTAGAATTTTAATGGCCAAAGATGAGATTCGTAACTTTAGTGAAAGGTACCTGAATAGACTAAGTAATCATTCAAATGTGTTAGCAATAAAACTGTCAGATGATAGTAATGAAATCAAAAGACTTAAAAGGCTACATGTACTTTCAAAATTAGACAACGGATAATTCCACCTTGCTGAGGCTGCATTTGTTAAATAAGTTGCCATTTATTAACAACCCATGCATATAAAAAATGTTTTCTTATTAAAATATGTTTTCTATTTTGGCAACGTACAGCATTTTATGAATTAGCGTCGTTCACAAGAACTCAGTCTTTCACAGACCAACTCAACAAGAAGAATTTTGAGTCAGAAACTAAAAGTAAATTATAAAAATTACGTGTGTTTGCTAAATGCGCTCTGGACCTGTTAACAACTGACCTTAATTTTAATCGAAATATCTTCAGTTATGAGACCAATTTATGGGACGATAAAAATTTACATGAGATATAAGATCGTCCAGCGCACCCCAAACGAGCCAGAGTTGGGATTGTATTTTTAGATGGTAGAGACATCTATCCATATTTTTTTGAAAGCGACGTCAGCTAGGCCATTACTATCACGGGGAGTACTATAGATCGATACGATCTACTGAGCTTTCGAATAGTTCAAGATTCAACACAAGACCTGGCAAGAATCATTATTAACATGTCTAATGTCCACAACGTAGGTACTAAGGAACTAAAAGAGGTATACTGTACAGTAAAAATATCAGCTTTAGATATAAGAGACCATTTCATGACGTTAGACATATCTCTGATTAGAACAATACACAAGAAGCATATTATAGTTATGTTGTGTATCTATCTGGCTCGACGAAGTCGCTGTATTTCTGGATGAGAGCTCATCCATACAGGATCAGGATTCTGGCGGCTCTTATGAATAGGGTACAGCGAAAAGTTGCTGACATATTTTGCTCGCTTTTGGAAAATTTCCGGTTGATTCAGCTTTAGCTGAGTATAGGATGGTTGACTATGTTTATTGGTTTTGTTAAAGAAGTAGCTATCGTGCAATCGATCGTCAGGCTAAGAAGTTCCCTGATGTATATCGCGTTAGACTTGGTCTCTGTTGTCCCAACCATATTCTTTATATTGTTTAAGTTCTCATTACCTTAGTTATAATGTACGCCTCTATATGATCCAACTTCACGTGAGCTGTTTTCATGCGTTTATTTACAAAACGTTTTATTACATCAATTAGCTACTATACATAATATACAGAATTGGTCATTACAACCCTTCAGTCAGTATTACGACCTAGTTTCTCAAACCACTTGTGTTGTGTGTGTTAATATTTATACATGAGTGGCGGGGTCTACAGATTTTTGAGAAACTTTTCATGGCAATTTTTTATTTACTCTCAGAGATTTTGCCAGAAATCTGCTGAGAGATTTGGCCAGAAATCTGCTGAGAGGAAGTCGTAGAAGAAATATTTTTTGTATTATATTTTGATGTCTGGCCTGGGCCTCGAACCCTGGCTTTACGTCTAATAAGAAAACACACTATCTACTAAACTACGGCGATAATTAGTTACTATGTTGAATCCAAACAGAAGTTTCAATTAACCTGGCATCACTTGAAACAAATATGAAATAATTTTACATAAAGAGGACCAACTCAAAAAATACGTTTTAACAACGATTGATATTGTTTGTTTACCCGATAACCATAATAGTTGGACACTTATATTATAAATATTATAAAAATAAGTTTCTTCTTTTCACTCTTCTGACAATTTATAACATCTGAGTTGGCTGCACTGTGCAGCTTCTTACTTAACTCTTAGATGTAGTAACGGAAGAATTCTGTAGGAAATCTATTAGGAAAGGTAAACCTAAGCCCAGCTGGCAAAATGCTGAATTTTCGAAAAAAAACCGCAAAGTTTACAGGAAACTGTTTAATAAGGTCACATAAAATTCCTCATGCAATGGATTCAAAAATTTAAAGAAGAAAAAATGATATGCCTGGACGAATGCGTGTAGCAATGTAGAAAATCATTTTTATCGACAAATACCACTTTACCCAAGATTACCAATAGTAATGGCACACTATATGTAATCTTTCAGAGACATTTCTCAAGCTGTCAATCTCACTCGAATGCATTTTATTTTCATTTCAGCTTTTAATAACATGGGACTTGAAGAAAAATAAAGCAAATTAATACAATGCCAGAAAGAGGGAATGTAACTTTAGATATGTGACGGTGTAAATAATTTAGTTTGTTTTTTCCTGTTCCTTGCAGTTGTCGATGCATTCCCTCAGTTTCTTACTGAATGCTTCTGCTATCTCCAGCTTGCAAAAACGAACAGCTAATTTTTCCAAATCCCCATCGTTTGATTCAGTGTAATTTAAAGCTTCCCAAACAAAGCTTTTTGGATTGTTGTTCATATTGTCGAAGTGGAAGTCAGCGTTAATAGCATGATTTAGTACGAGTTTATGGATTTGCACACAGCGCATAACCAAACGATAGTTTCGTTTTACTGGATGCAAAAGTATTTTCAATTCACCAACACCTGGAAATAACATGATGGGCCGAATTAAATTTTAAATTTTGAAAATATTTTTCACTCAAATTTCAAAAAATAATACTAACCGCTCTCTTTAATTTGTTTATTAGTGGCATCCCAACGGAATAGAAATGCTCTTTCGCCAAATAATTTAGTCTCTTCCTCTTCTGGTGTACTAAACATAACTTTATTGGCTAATTCAATAACGGGAACATAGTGAGGATTGTAGTTTTCATCATTGTTATCCCCAGCGCCTTCACCTCCACCATTCACACTCTTTTGCGGCTCATATATCTTACTTGCGGATGAGTTTTTGTCTAAACTTGCAAATTCTTTAAGAGGGTTACCGAAACTTGAAAAGTCATTTTGATTGGTTAAACCTATAAAGGCAGAATTTAGTGTTAAATTGGTGTTGGTACTGCCTTTCGCTAAACTAGCAAAGTCAATGGAAGCAGTTGCAGTTTTCGATAAATCAGCGAAAACTATTGATGTTTTATCGAGTGATTGTGAAGCATTTAAATTTAATTTTGTGGTTAAGTTACTAAAGTCTGCATATGCTTTTGATGTCTTAGATAAATCGGCAAATGTTGTGGTGGTAAATGTTGAGGATATGCCGGATGGCGCACTCCAATTTTCAAAAATGAAGTTAGCAAAATACGATGCAGCCGTTGTCGTTACTGCTCTTGATTTAGCTGAGTTGACATTTGACGATGATATTTTAGTGGACCAATTTAAGTCACTAAATAAAGATTTTGAAGTGGATGCTTTAATCGATGGTGCAGTAGCAGTTGCAGTAAAAATTGATTTTCCAAGAACCTTTTGTGTTTGAGATACTAAACTGTATTCATTTTTTGGTGCTAGAGTACTGGTGACAAAATTAGTTGCTGTTGATTTGGTCAATGCAGAGTGTGCTCCTGTATTAGACTTTCGCGTTACTTTGTATTTCTCTACATTTTTGGCTAGCATAGTAGATTGTTTTTCTTTAGCTTCCTTTCGTATCTTTTTCAAATTTTTTGCAAATTGTGTAGAGATACTTGCAAAAGTACTACTGATTGCGGCTCCGGTATCCGAAGCAACTGTAGATGATATTGTCGTGGTTGGTGTTGAGGATATGCCGGATGGCTTATTCCAATTTCTAAAAGTGAAGTTAGCAAAAGGCAATGCAGCCGTTGTCGTTACTGCTCTTGATTTATCTGAGTTAACGTTTGACGATGGAGTTTTAAAGAAGTCGGCAAATGTTGTGCTGGTTGATGTTGTGGATATGCCTAATGGCGCACTCCAATTTCCAAAACCGAAGTTCGCAAAAGCCGTTGTCGTTACTGCTCTTGATTTAGCTGAGTTAACGTTTGACGATGGGGTGTTAAAGAAGTCAGCAAATGTTGTGCTGGTTGGTGTTGAGGATATGCCTTTTGGCGATGTTGTTACTTCTTTTCGTTTGACTGACTTAACATTTGATGATGATATTTTATTGGATAAATTTAAGTCACTAAATGAAGATTTTGAAGTGAATGCTGTAGTCAATGGTGCAGTAGCTGTTGCAGTCAAAACTCTTTTCCCAAATAGCATGTTTCTTTCAGATCCTACACTGTATCCATTTTTTGGTGCTGGAGTACTGGTCACCAAATTAGTTGCTGTTGATTTGGTCAATGCAAATGGTGTTCCTGTATTAGACGGTGAAGTTACTTTGGATTTATCTACATTGTTGGCTGACATAGCAGATTGTATAGTTTCAGATTCCCTTTGTGCCTTTTTAAAGGCTATGCGGAATGTTTGAGCGGTTACTGGTAATTTAAAGCACACGTAGAATCTTTTCAATTGCAAAGACCCCTCTGCAAAGTCGTTAGCGGTCCAAACAAAGCCTTTAGTCTCATTTTTAGGCACAGTCAATGTTAATTCATGCGTAATTTTATGATTTGCACATATATTGAGAGTCTGATCACGTCGGATTAAAATTCGTGAAGTACCATCATTGCTCTTAAGAATTGTTATATCACCAGTACTGGGTTCTTTCCACATCATATCTTTGACATGAAACAATCTTGCACTGTGGGAAAATATCACTTCCTCACCCTTCAATATGGATGACACATTCAGTGTTGTAGATGTAGTAGAAGGTGTAATGGATTCGAAAGGTTTTGTACTCTTATCTACTACTACTGGTTGAGTAGCACCAAAGTATAAAAGTCCGAAATAAAATTTCTCTGTGGGGATGGTGTCATCTTCAGGAGCATAACAAGCCTTGCAGTATAAGGTATCGGCTGAATTAGTCAAATGACAACCTTGACATGTCCAAGAATCTGTTTTGGGCTTAAAAGCGTTAGCAGCAGATGATCCAAAGGATGGAAGTGCGCTTCCAAATACTGGCTTACCTCCAAATATTGAACTAGATGTGGTGCTATTGCCTCCAAAAATCGATTTTGTAGTCGTTGTATTCGCTGAACTTGTAGAATCTTTTGAACTAGAGTTGAGAGCAGCAGTTGCTACTCCAAAAATAGCAGGTTTTTCGCCGAATGTAGATTTACTGTCCTTGGCACCACCAAAAATAGATCCACCTGCACTCGCGGTTGATGTGGCTGATCCAAATAAGAATCCACCAGATACGCCGGTACCGAAAAGCTTCGTATCACCAGAGGGCTTGGAATTGTTATTTAAAGCAGCGGTAAATGAAAAGGTAGTATTGACCGGTTGCTCCGCTGTTGTTGAAGCTGTTACGGTGGGAGTCGCAAAAGCTGTTGAATTTGCACCACCAAAACCAGAAAAGATGTTCTCATTACGTCCCGCAGTTTCTGATTTAACAGTAGCTGGCGACAGTGCACTTTGCTTTAACAGTGTTCGGTTAATAGTCGACTTGTTTAAAGTCTGTGCTGGCAGTTTAATAATGTCCAATTGGTTATTGGTGTCTTCCGAATTCACAAAACATTCATTCACATCTGCAAACACAAATTTATCGGGATCACAACCGCGGCATCCTGGACTTGAACTATCAGCAGTAAAGAAATGATAGGGCAATTTTAATTTATCTGCAGTCTTTTTAACCTCTTCGCTTAGGGCTAAACTGCTTGTTGCAGGCTGAGAACTCGTGGGGGTAGCTATTGAGGTGTTTGCTGGAGATTCGATAACCTCAGCTGTTCCGTCAAGAGCTTTTTTAACAGTATCCATAAAAGCTTCTGCCACTTCTTTAGTCTTAAATCTCAACGAAAATTTCTCTAGTTCCACAGAACCTTCGCTGAAATCATTAACGACAAATAACCAAGATTTGTCATCTTTACGTTTGTAATCAACATCTTCGTTAAGCACATGGTTGAGGCATATTTTCAAAATCTGTTCGCGTCTCATTACAACACGTAATTTTTTTGTTTCTTTATGACGTAAAATTTTAACATTGCCTAAACCGCGCTCCTTCCATTCGCCATCGACGAAACGATATAATTTGGCACGATGTACGTAGAGCAGTTCCTCATCTTCTTCGCCGGTTTTTACTTCAATCTGTAGCCAAATTTTCATTCAGAATCCCAGCTAGCATTTGGAAGATTGTTTTTAAAAAATCACTTTGCTGAGTCTTTTTAGAGTACTTTTGGTGATCAAAAACATTCGTCAGTTACACGATTAAAAAAGGACTCAAAAATGATTCGCGCCAATAAGTAAAATGAGTTCGATTTAAAATACAATAAAATACAATAAAAGTTGTATAGCAATCGAAAATTAATCATCCAGACGTTCAAAAAGATCATGCGGGTATTTGAAATGTGATTGTAATTACGTATTTTATGATCATATTTTGAACAGATCATAATACTATTAGAAAACGGGTCGAAAATTACTCGAAACTAATATAGAAAATGACTCATAAATGACTTCTTTAGAAGAGTCGCCCGTAGTCACTTTTTTCTCCCGACAAAAGAGGCTTTTATGATTAGAAAATGAGCGCATATTTTAGCTTTTCAATCGCGAAGAAGAATCAAAAAAGACTCGAATTTGATAAAAAAAAAATTCCAAAAATGCTGGCTGGGAAATAATAATTATTAAAAAAATAAAATATTATACGTAAGTATGTATGTATGTACATATGTATGTATGTGAACAATAAAGAAAGAAAAAGTCAGAAACAATTACGATTTTATTTTAATAAGTTAATGCCAAAATTAAATATTTGTCTGTTTGTTTTTGTTTTTGAACTTACCTTATCTGGCAATGGTATGACGGGTGTAAAGTATGTGTTGTTTTCTTTTTCCTCATGATACTCCGCATCGCCATCACCTTCAACTCCTCCATCGGCATCACCTCCACCGAACTTCATTGGGCTCTTACCTGATTTACCAGGACTTTTGGGTTTTAAGGTAAAACTGAATTCCTTTTTATCCAGAGAAAATGCGTTCGGAGTCGATTCGCCTCCGGCCAAAATGGGTGATTCTATAGCTTTCGTTGGTAAATTAAAGCTAAATGTTGCTTTACCCAAAGATGCATTGCTAGGTGCTGTGGCTGGTGTGGATGACATATTCAGTATTGTAGAGGTAGCAGAAGATGGTGTAAATGTAAATGATTTTGCACTCTCAGTTGTTGCTACTGGTTGAGTACCAAAACTAAATCCACCTACAACTGGTTTCACAGAATTATCACTTGAGGTGACAGCAGTTGCAGGGGAGCCAAATCCAAAGGAGAATTTCTGTGCAGGGTTTGAAAGGGCCAGTATATTTGTGTTGGCGTCTTTTTTATGTACAGCGTCATCTTTAGGAGCATCACAAGCATTGCAATATACGGCATCGGCTGAATTATTCAAATCACAGCCTTGGCTTGTCCAACAACCTGCTTTGGGCTTAAAAGCATCACCAAATCCCCCAGTAGCTGGAGGTTTTATTGGCGCAATAAATCCAAAGCTTGGTTTTACGGTGGAAGATTGAGACTGTGTTGCTGCAGATATGATCGCTAAAGAAGATGCAGCACTAAAGCCGAAACTGAACTTCGTACTACTACTGTGAGCTAAAATATTCGATGTGACTTCCCTGTTAGGTACTGTATCATCTTTAGGTGTATCGCAAGCCACACAGCATAATTGATTAACGTCATTTGATATAAAACATGAATTGCAAGACCATGAACCAGGTTTCGGTTTAAAAGCGTCACCAAATCCTTTATTTAGTTTAGATTCTTCAGCATCATTTTTCTTTTCACTGGTCTTAGAATTGGCCTCTTCTCTCTTATTAGTCATTTTGACTTGAGCGTCTTGTATTATTTCCAAAAATTGTTTGCAAGTTTCTGGCAACTTAAAACGAACAGTCAACATTTCTGCAACCAATTCATTTTCGGAGAAGTCCTGACCTGCCCAAGACAGAGCTCTTTGTGAGTTTTTGGCATATTTGAATGAAGTATCTTTGTAAATGCGTTGATTACAGCATAATTTTTGAATCTGTTCTCTCCTCATTACCAGTCGTACTTTATTAAAGTCATCACTGTCTTGCAGCAGTTTAATAATGCCTACACCACGTTCTTTCCACTCACCAGCTTCTTTGTCGAAACGAAACAATTTGGCTCGATGGAAGAAAAGGACAATTTCATGCTCTTCACCAGTATTCACTTTCACGAAATTGGGTAACTGAATGACTGGGTTAAACTGGGCTGTGGGTACATAATTGTCTTCTGTGTCAGAAGTCGAAGATTTATTCAAAGCACTGCCAGTGGCTGTTTTAGTTACTGTTGTAGGTATGACAGACACAGCCGATGCATTCGATGTTGGGTTGATAAACGGCGATGAAGACAAATTGCTGAAAATACTTGCAAAAGGTGAGGTGGTACTCGTGATTGTAGCGCCAGTTTTCGAAGCAACTGTAGATGATGCAGTGTTGGTTAGTGTTGTGGATATGCTGGATGGAGCAGTCGATTTTCCAAAAGTGAAGTTAGCAAAAGGCGATGAAGAAATTGGTTGTCCAAAAACAGGTTTTGTTTGACATCCTGAAATGTCATCATTCTTTGGTGCTCGAGTATTGGTGGCAAAATTAGTTGCTGATGATTTGGTCAATGCAAATGGTGTTGCCGTATTAGTAACTGGCGTTGAAGCTATTTTGGGTTTCTCTGCATTTTTGCCTGGCATAGCAGATTGTTTATCTTGAGCTTCCTTTTGTGCCTTTTTAAAAGCCTCTTGCAATTGTTTAGCGGTTTCCGGTAATTTAAAGCGTACGAAGAATTTTTCCGATTGTAAAGACTCGTCTGCAAAGTCGTTAGCGGCATTGGGATTTGGTAAAGGATCAGTATTAGTAGTAAAAACATTAGCTGGTATGAGCTTAGCTAGTAGACATTGTTGTTGAGACATAAGTGAAGAACTTAATATCATATCGAGTCCATTTTTTATACTTCCATCATTATTACGACTCTGACTTACACCCATGTACGGTGGTGGAAACGTTTGCTGTCGTTTTTGATACGGGCCATCATCCCATGAGGTATTTTTCCTCATTGCCTCTTCAGAACTTGAGATCTTGTCTTTTAATGTGCAAATTTCCTTGGTAATGTTTTGTAATTCTGATTTAAGATTACTTATTATTTCATCCTTAAAAATGGTTAAAATTTTGACTATGTGCTTAACAGGAGTTTCGATTTCCTGATTGTGAGATGGCAACATGGCTGTAGTAGATGAAGTATCTCTCCTCGAAGAAGTAGTATTCGACATACTTACAGGAGGCATAATCGAGTTTTCAGTATAAAAATCAGTTTCCGCATCTTCAAAAGTACTTGAGTTGTTATGACCGGTGATTGAACTAAAATTCGTGTTCGATTCATTTAAATAGCGCGCAGAAGTTTGTTGAAGTCTTTTAATTTCGCTGTGTATGAGTGAACTCAATAGATGATTTGAATTCGCATGGGTGCTACTTTTAAAAAAAGCTAAAGTTTGATTTAAACATACAATAGCGTGATTTAAATACAGCCGTTTACTTTTCTTCGGCGTCTTACTAGTCTCACATAGTTTGCGATAAGCCTCAGCTTGCAAGTATGTTGTAAATGGTAATTGAATGCCAGATAATTCTGCGATTAAATCTTCATATTCAGACCTCTTGAAATATCTAGTGGCCAAATATGAAGCGGCATCTTCAGCAGCAGAAACTAATGCACGTTCGGCGGCCGGGGTTTGTGATTTTATGTATTTGAAATATTTACGGAATGGCTCTAAAACACCCTCATTAGGCATTTTCATCATATTCAAACCATATTTGTAAATGGATTCAGCTCTAGCTTCCAGATATGCTTTCTCGATAGGTTTTACATTGTCCTGTGCTCTGGCAGCAAATACTTGGCCCAGTTTAAGGACGATTGCCATGTCCAATTTTGGTCCATTAATGCCTCGAACAGCTTTGATTCCATACTGCAAATTTGCTCTTAATTCCGCCAGATCGTTGCCACTGCTAAGATTTTTGTAAATAATATAAGCAGCATTCCACCATTGTGATTGTTCTTTGGTGCACAACATATTATGAATATTAACAAATGGTAGAAGTTTTGGTTTTCCCGAAACCGATCTATCTACTTCCAAAGCTCTCTTAGCTTGAATTGTAGCGGCGTAAAGGAAGCTATCTACATCGAGCTGATTCAACGATTCGGCTCCACAGAAGGAAAGATTTTGTGTAGAGTAATTCAATCCACTAAAATATTTAGCTTTTACATACGCCAAGTTTTCATTGCCTAGGCATAAGTAAACCATATGCTCTAGAGATTGAGGGCGAAGATATTGAGCGGCATCTTCATAGCATTTAACGTCAGCATATGAAGGCATTTCATAAATAGGTTCACTCAGTTTGGAACTCTTTGCGAACAAAGATGACTGTTCCTTAACATTTGGGTCACTATTGCAGAATAATAATGCAAAAATATTACGTCTCCACTGACGATCACTGCAAGTCTGACGTACTTGATTTAATAGCTCATCATTACTTTGCCAAAGGCCCGATGATTGCGAACCCAAAAGATTGTTAATGTTGTGGGCATTTTCTTTGTCTACACCGTTCTCATCGACACAGGATAGTAGAGTTCGTCCAACCTTTAATTAATTGGGTTAAATGCGTTAACTATGACAATAGCAGATTAGTCTTGAATTTATAATATTTATGACTTACCTGTGCACATCGAAAAGAGCCCTCCCTCTGCCATAAAGTGATTAATTGTTTACTTTGTTTGTCGCAATGCTTCATCCATGGCTCTTTGTTGTTTGAAGCTGCAATTTGATAGGCTAACAACAGTACCGGCAGAACAGAGCGAGTAGTTTCTTTCCATTGGCTTTCATTATGAAATCGTCCTCGTTTAAATATTAACACTGTGGCATGTAGCAAAAGTTGACCACGATAATGATCAAGAAATAGTTCTACTAGTTCCTTTTGAACACAGAATTTATCAGACAGTTGTGATATCTTAAAGAGGTACTGGTCTAGATTGAAGAGTAAATTTTCTGTTTCAGTCACTCCACCGCCTATGATTGTGGGCTTTGATGGTAAAGAAAATGATATTTGAACTTGACGTTCCAAACACATGGCCAGCAATAACCAGAAGTCCCAGTCTTTTTTTGTATTCGGCATTTGTTCGTACTTGTTTAAGACGAGCCAAACGACATTGTACCATTCGCTACTTGTCGCAAATTCATCCTTCTGACTCATTTCCAAGTGATGCACATACTTGAATGCATCTAATATTTGATTGTTCTCAACATAGTTGCGAACCAGTTTAACTCTCAATTGAACATCGTTCGGTTTTGCCACGATTTCCTTTTGTATCAATTCTTCTACTTGATTGGTTCCCAAATTCTCTATGTTCATGAGTTTCAGTCGTAAAGAAAATACGGCTTCATGTTGTACTTTTTCGGATTCGGCCAACTCACACCAATACTTTGCGTTGTTGGTATTTAAATTTTTATCCTCTAACAACAGTTGACAGACTTCGGCCAGTATATCCGATTGCTTTGGATTCAATTGCAATGAACGCTGGAACGATTGTAACGCTTTGTCGGGTTTTTTCAAATGCTGATAACATTGACCAAGTAAATTATGGGCCTGATCATTATCTTCTCTAAAACTCAAATAAGAACAAAGATATTCCTCAGCATCAGTAAATTCATTAATTTCGTAGTATAGCTTTGCTATAGTAAAATTGTGTAAATGGCGCTAAAATTAAAATAAAATTTATTAAAATACGTGATAAGTGGTTATAAAGCAGGGTTTACCAAAAAAAAATTTCTGGTCGTGTATTAGTGAGTAAGATAGAGAAAATGAGTTGAGAATTTATTTTTTTACAGCCATAGAAATGTGTTAGTAATATACGCTATTTTTATTTTCATTTCATCAACATAAATATGTAAAGCTATCTATCTTTGGCTTAATAATTTTAGATAAATAAAAATAAAATAAAAAAATCCATTTTTTTATTAAAAGAACATAAAGCTATCCATCTTTGGCTTAAAAATTAGGCTATGTTTTTAGATAAATAAAAATAAAAAAGCGATCATTCCAAAGCATTTAAAAAAATTATACTATGCGACAAATAAAAAAAATTAATATGCCCAGTTAAAGGCATAGACCAGTGGTTACCATTTAATACAGTGTTGAAAAATTCAGTACTTTAGTGCTTTTTTCAATACTTTTTCATTCCAAAAATACCGCAGTACCCAGTAATATTATTACATATTTTATGTCTTGCAGTTTTCAACTATTAATACGTTAGCAACATGTTCAATGTAATGCTAAAAGTAGAATTAGGCTTTAGTCCCGCTTAGCCAAACGTCCACGGAACGTACATTCGTTTTTAGAAAACGAAAAGCAATGAAAATGCCGAACCGTAACGTAATTTCGGTAAGCATTTGCATTGCTCTTCACATGTTAAAAACGAACGTATGTTACATTACGTTCCATCGACATTTGACTAAAGCCCTAGTTATGCTACCGGAACTTAATGTAACGCAATGTAACAGTAATGTGCACGGAACGTAAAAATGTAAGAGCAATTATGGAACGTAAAAACGCATTCATATGTTTTTAGGTAAACAAAACAATAAAAGAAATAAACAAAAACAAATAAAGAAATAAGAATTGCAAAAACTAAGACAAAAATTCAGATATGGATACAGAAAACATGTTTTTAGGTTGGAGTTTTTATTTTATAATATTTAATATTGTTTTTTAAACAAACTTAATATTAATTTCAGATTTTAAAAACTTCGTTTTCACTTTTTTTTATCACTTTCAATATGGCGCCTTTTGTTTTTCTTTAATTCAGCTGTTAACCAGTGTTATCACTACAGAGTTTTTAGGATCATTTTAAACGATTTTATATTTATTTAAAGGTACTTATTAAAAGTTTTATGTACTGTTTCTGTAAGCCAAACAATTTCACTTTCTCTCAAACAAAAACACTCAATTTAGTTTGTGTTGAGGAAAACAAACACAAAATTGAGTGCTTTTGATTGTACTTTCCATATAAATAGACAAGCAAGTGAAATCGTTTATTTTACAGAAACAGGTCAGGTATTTTGGAAACCAAATTTGTACGAACGTTAAAACGTAGTTATCTTCTCTAATAAAAGTAAAGTGAAATGCTTTTCGAACGCTTTAATTAGTTAAAAATCTATAATTATATTTTTCTAATTTAAAATAAAAATAAACACTACCTACATAATGTAGTAGTAAAATTCTTTTTATTTTTATTTTAAATTATAAAAGTCAATAATGAAATAAATTATAATTTGGATTTTTTAAATATGTGAAGTTTTATTTAAAGAGAATTCCACATACAGGCAAACATAACATACGTACAACATGTAAATTCTGTTTATGATTACAATTTTCAGTTTTGGTGGTTTTTAATATTGACATGTTGTTAACACTGCTAAACAGATGTCATGAAAAAATGTAAGAAAATTCTATTTTTACAGAATCTTACGTTCCGGTTACGTTACATTACATTTCTATAACCATTCGTATTGCTTTATACACAGCAAAAACGATCAGCTGTTTCTTACTGTTGCGGTTACATTCCGTTACGGTAGCATAACTAGGGCTTAAAAGGGACTTTTACGTTTTGTTACATTCCGAATCAAATGTTTTTGTCTTGCATGTGAGGAATACGAATAAGTCGTTAGTTTTTCTGTTCTGTGCCGTATGTGTATTAAGTATAAATAAATAAATAGTCTAGTGGGTAGTGTGCGGGCTTACTAGACGTTGGCCCACGGTTCAAACCCCATTTCAGATATCTCCATCAAAACGAAAAATATTTCTTCGGCGACTTTCTTCTGGGAAAAACTCTAAGAGTAAATAAAATTGCCACAATAAAGTTTCTCAAAAACCTGTCGATCGGAGTGGACTTTAAAAAGTGGGTCCCGCCACTCATGTATGAAATTAACGCACACCAAATCAGTGGTGTGAGAAGTTAGGTCTTAATCCTGATTGAAGGGTTATAATGACCAATATGTATGTATGTATTTTTTTACAAAAGTACCATTTGATGCAAAAAAGTACTCTTTCAGTTATAGTTCAGTACAATTTCAAAATTTCAGTTTTGCAACACTGATTTTTTTTTGATTGTGCAAAGAGAATTCACACCAGGGATGGGAAATTGATCTTAGCAGATTGTTCCAACTTTCACAGAAAATTGTACTTTTTTCAGCCCGATTTTCTTTTTTAAACTTTTTTATTAAAAAATTAAATAAAAATATAAATGACAATTCATTTTACATATATTTATGTACATATGTATGTATATATGTAAAAAAAAAACATAAAAATTAACAAAAAGGTACATTCCAGTTTCTTTGTACTAAGCACTTGTATATATATGTAATAGGTAATCTTAACAACTTTCTTTAATACTTAACTATAAAGGAAAAGAAAAGTTTATGAGATCTAAATTTTAAATCACTATTTATGATACATTTTTTGCTACCAAACTATTTGTTATTTCAAAATTGTAGCAACACGAATTAAATGACTTCAATAAATCCCTTGTTTGGATTAAATTGGAGACAGTCGAAGCAAACAGTCTATTTCTCCCTTTTATTAAATTTTGGTACGAAAATATCCTTTCTACATTTGTAGATGAATGTGGAATCGATAATATTCCTTTTATAACTCTTGAAATGTCATTGAAATTTGGTTCATTTAGTTCCTTTTTTATTTCTGATACTTTCGACCAAACGGTACATATATTCTCATTTTTTAAAGCTTTAATAGTTTCTAAGTCCGAAAGCGTCTGAAATTGGTTATTTATTGATTCAATATTCTTAATTTCATTGGGAAATATTTTTAATATAAACGGTACAACACTTAAAGTTTTACCTGAAACAACGTTTTCTAGTGTAAATTTTTTGAACTATAGTAACATTTCATTATTTAAATCAACTTTTGATTTTAAAACTTTAAATAAATTTTTTTGCTATTTGTTTAAGCTCCAAAATAATACTGTGTTATTTATTGATATGTATACATCAATTTCTGTTCCACAATATATTTCGCCAATAGGAATATGGTTTTCATTGATATTGATTTTTAATATATCATTTTCATCTAATGCATGCTTTTGTATAAAATTGCGAGCTATTTGACTGAACAAAAATTTTAAGCGGTCTAAAAAATATGCATTCTGGCATCCTCGGATTGCATTTCTAAATTAATATTGTTAACAATTTTAAGGACATATTGTAAAAATAGAAATATCATTTTATAAAGTGGATTTGAAAGTCCGGATAAAATTGAATTAATTCTACCGTTTTGAAAATCAGCTTCAAAATAATAATATGGAAGTGGCTGCCAATGTTCCAAAATTCTGTTAATTACTTCTTCGCGTGACAGCCAACGGGTTGTTGAGTATTTTAGTATTACGTGAAAACTAGTACCAAAATATTCTTGAAATTTGGAGAAGTGATGAGAAAGAATAATTGAGTAATGTAATAAAATAGGGAAAATTTTTAAATAGTGCTAAATAAGTCATTGAGGTGCTATGGTGTTTTTGACTTCCAAATAGTGCTAAAAAAAAGTACAATTGTACCAACTTTTCCATCCCTGATTCACACACATTGCTTATGCTCTTTTATTTAGTCGCCGACGAGACTGCGGCGAGTGCACATGTTCGCGTGTGCTATACTATTTTTTTCAGATTTACACTCAAAAATACTTTATTTTAAAAAATGTCCAATGTTTTAATGTTCTAAAAGGACATTTTAAAACATTGAATTGTAAGGAAAGGAACATCCTTTTCGTAGACAGAAAGCAATTTTTATGAACCAAAAGTAGTTCCCTCCAAATATCTAAAAGACATTCCCTAATTTGTGAGTCAAAGATGTATAACTTTATATACATATGTATGTTGATGAAATGAAAATCAAAATAGCGTATATTACTAACACTTTTCTTTGACTGTAAATAAATAAATTCTCTCAATTTATTTTCTCTCTCTTACTCACTAATACACGACCAAAAAATTTTTGGTAACCCCTGGTTTAGAATGTTTGTATAGAATTGAACAATAATAATAATCGTACCAACTATTCTGTAGACTATTCCTCCGCATCAACCGCACATCTTTAAAGCCGATCAGACATATATTGCTAGCAAGGTTAAAACAATATCGTTTCTATTCAGATCCTGATCACATAGAATGTGCTATACCTCAAGGCGAATTCATAGAAGGTGACCGTAACTCTACAACAAATACAACAATGCTAAAGAGTACTCAGCTTGTCAAAAAAATTAACGTTCAAACCTCCATAGGAAATTAGTTAAAGCAATTAAAAAAACTAAATAAAATTTATATACTGAAAATTCTTATGATTTTTCTGTCATGCTAAATTACACAATAGTGCAGCACATATAAATTTAAAAAAAATTAATGCATGCAGTCAATAACATTTCCACTTTACTTAAAGAACATGTTTTTATATGACCATCAAGAGAATTATCAGCTGCAAAAGTTATTTCTTATTTGCCATAGTTTATGCACCTAGTTGGAGAGACCGAATTCTTTTTTTTTTTTTTTTTGGTAATTCATCACTCACGTCTAAATAAGCATAAATATAGTAAATCTAGGGCGTAGCTTATAATGTCTATGTATTTAGTGTTAAAGGCTTAAATATTGTTAATCAACTCGCAAAAATTTTAATATAATTGGCCTTAGAATAGTAATCCTAAAGAATTTCTAGAGTGCGTATCGTTAAGGATACATGCGGTACATATGAGGGTTTATGACTAATATAAATACGAAATTGAATATCGAAACTCCAAAACTCCTCAGCTGTTGACATGCTCCCACCTTATATGAATTCGCCTTGCTATACCTCGTTCAACCAAAGGAAAAGTTGAAGTACATGTTTTCTTGTGTGCTTTGTTCTATTAAGTACTTGTCCATTAACGTAACGCTTAAAGTTATGTACCGTATTCACGTATATCCAAAACTTTGACATATTACAGTAGATTTCTTTTTCTCTTTAAGTTTCTGCGTCGTCTGGATACACTCCGATACTCCTTATCTTGAGGTTTTTTTGTACATCAAAGTATTTGTCGTGTCATACGTTGTTACCTGTAATAGCGCGTGACGGATTCAATGTGTCTCGGCCAGAAATTTAACAAAAATTATACGTACTTTGTTCTTCGTAATAACTATAAAATGAAATTTGATAGCATTCATTTGATTTAGTACTATTCGAAGCAAAATCAAACCAACCCTTAACCAACACTCACATAAATTTGATTAAATTCCCAATGTACGAAATGACTTGAGAATATTATGATAAAAATAAACTTACACTACGAGTACTAAGCTTGAAAAAAATTGTTAGAGGCGTCTACAAACGTAAACATTGTTATAATATTTTATGTGATAAGTTTATTGGTTAGCTTATCTTTGTAATTGTACCTTCATTAGTTTTTTTTAGTCCCAAAAAGTTCCAAGCTTGCCATCATCGAAAGTAATTCAAAATTTCATAAACATATACATTATTTCAGAACCATTTGTCTATAAAAATAGTTTCTCAAGCATTGTTAAAAAATGCTTGGAATGACAAAAATATATTGTACAGTGCACGCTCGCTAATGTGAACTAATTAAAACTGGCGTTGTTCACTTTTGCGAATTGTTCACATTTCCGAATACCGAAAATTTTAAAACAGAATTATACCATCTTTTAAACTAAAATCATTATTTATGATTTTTTTATTTTTTTAGAACACATTTTATAATTTAATCTTCACAAACTTTCTTCACAGTATCTAAATAGCAATTGAAGAATAAATATGCAAGCAGATGTATTAACACATATTAACACATATATATGTACACCTAAAACGGGGATTCCCGCAACTAATAAACAAAGAATTTTTACGTTTCAAATTAAAAAAAAATAATTCTGTTAAAATTATAAGGCTTTTTATATTTTTTCATCTTTTAGAGTAGTCACTGAAGCAAAAATATTGTTCACGTTAAGCGGTGTTTATATTATGCGGTGTTCACATTAGCGCGCGTGCACTGTATGTATAATTGAAATTTAGAAAAAAAAAATTAAAATCTGCCATAAAAAGCTTATCAAGTAGTTTAAAAAGTTCGTTGATGTAGGATACATTGGGTACATTAGATGTGCCTCTGCTACTTAGATGTCTTTTTCACGTTCAAGATTTACTTTACAAGCCTTGAGTTTTACAGAACGGAAGAATGAACAGGAATGATGAGTACATCCTTTAATATAATTTCAAAGTTGATTTCTTTTCGTTTGTAGATGGCTGTATACAGAATATCACGTAATCTTTTGACTTGCAAAAGGCGTCTTATACCCTGTTTCTGTCTGACGATCGGTTTCTGACGAACACCTGTTTGTATGAAAAAACACTAAATTTTGTCTGTGATTTTCCACGCAAATACACGTTCGTCCAAGAGCATCCGTCTAACAGAAACAAATCCTTAATACTTATTGGGAAAAAAAAATACACACAGACTCACCTCTGTCAACGATAGTATTTTAGACAACTCAGAGCGGGCGTAAGCATCGACCTCCTTTTTGGTTTTGTACATGACGATTTCTTATTCACAAAAAAAAAAATTTTTAATACTTTAAATTGTTTTCTTTTGCACGAAGTATGCAGAATGAATTCATTGAAATTTTTCAAGAGTTCTTTTTCTTCTCAGGTTCTTCTTTTTTAGTGGACATTCTTCTCCACACTTTTTAAACACATTAAACAATAATTACGAAATTCTTTTTTAATCTGGTGTTGTTATTTACTATATTGTCTGACGATATTTTTAAAGTTTTCAACAATATCACGGTCACAGTATATTCTGTGATCACGGTATTCAATTTCAGCGAATTATTAAAAAATAAACAAAACACTCTGATTCACTCGCGCCGCTTTGTTCAGCAAAAAATTGCTGTGGCTTTAAAATTTATAACGTCACTTTTTTCTCGCTGCATATGTAGTGTAAAAACGGTCAGTAGCAGTGTTGATTTTGATAACGTTTTATTTGTTAGACCGTTACTATTGAAATGTTAGAACGTTGTGTATTTGTTTTAATTTAAATGAATTAATTTTGTAAAGTTTTATAAAAGAAATTTATAATTAATGGTAAGATTCTCATGTTATGGTTACATATATCCTCTAATAGCGTAAACAATGCATCTATTGTGAAGAACTCTATATATGTAAATGATCTCAATAATTTCTTTTTTTCTTTTTCGTTTTTCAATTACACGGTACGACAGTCAAAATATACCCAGTTAATAACATAGTGTAGGTCGTGAGTTTTGTTGAGGTAGAACTCAAAAATATTTTTTTGTATTTCTCGAACCCTCCAAACTTGTTTTATTTGACCAAAACGATATTTTTGATCTTTTCAAACAAAATTATTGATTACTCAAATATTTTTTAACCTATTTTCAAAATCCAAAGTTTTTTGATAAGGGGACAGATGAGCCTTTAAAATAGTATACATAAACATATAGTTCAAACCTACTTGTTATGTTATGTTATTTGATCGGGTAAACTTTGAAAATATGATTTTTTTCTCATTTTTTCAAGTTTAGCTATTCTTGATTGCAAAATGTATTTACAAAATATAAAATAAGTGATGACATTCTGAAAGTACATCATCTTGTGCAGAGATGACACTTTCTTTAATCAAATCGGACAATAATTACCGTAGTTATTAATTAAATAGTATAACAATTTTGTTGTTGTTTATTTACTTTTTCTTTAGAAAACAGATTTAATGAAAGCTTTTACGCATCTTAAAAAACTTGGAAAAAAAGAGAAAACTTGGCAAATGGCAACGCTGTTTACAATATGGATGATGAAGTATATAAATTTTGGGAATCCCCGCATAAAACTCATCACCTCTTCGTTTTGTCTTAAGTTGTATGGCCACACATCGAATAATGGATCAAACTCGTCTGTTTTGGTTATTTTGTTGGTAAATAACACTCATCCATATAGGTCGATGTGAGTTTAAAGAATATCTAAATACACACTTTTGATCTTCACTAACTCAATTAATTAGCAGAAATCCTATTTTCTCGTCTTCACAACAACTATACAATGAAGTATAAAGGTATAATTTTGATGAGTTGCTGTGCTGAGCAAAATATTGCCAATACATACAGCATAGATTTGATCAGTCTAATTTGATGTGGCGCCATTCAGCTTTAGTTTACCAAAAACAAATCGGAGACATGAACAAAATCGAAAACATGAACACCCTTTGCAAAAAATATTTCACGTTTCTGTGAGTTCACTGTAGAGTTTGAAAAAGTATTTATTTCAATACAAGCTACATACATATCAGGGCGAACTCAATTAGGTGATGGCAATAGTACAACAACTCAATTCGCAGTGTTTTTTAACAAAAACAACATGTATTTTCTGTTGTTTTTGGGTGACGATAATTGTCAAATGAAATTCGCCTTTAGCCGGAAATGACAAAGGCGAATCCATATAATGACATAAAGTTGTTATTTTATGTCATTATTTCTCTTTTGTTTCTTTTTGTTAAAAAAAAAATTAAAAAACAAATATTAAAAAATAATTTTTTTAAATACGAGCTGATTTGCGCTTCCACTAAGGTATGACGATCTTCAGAGGAATACTGGGAAGCATAAAAGTGGATTCTGCAAGAAAAGTTGTGCCCAAACATCCAGAATATTTAAATAAATTATAAATTGTGTAGAATAGAAATGTAAAAGGAAATAAAAAATAAATAAACAAAAGAATGTATATACAGTGAGCAAAAATAATGTGTACACTTATTGTAAAAAACTATTAAATAAATTATTCCACAGGATTTTGTTTAAGATGACTTTCTAGAAAATCCGTTAGCCATAGTTAAAAAATCACCACCTTTTTTGCCCAAAAATGTGTGAATTTCTTAGTTTGGACAATTATTTTCTTTATATGTAACCAATAGAGAAATGTTTATAATCAGAATATAGTCTTTAAGCTTTTGTTTAGTCTTAGAATATAGTTTTTAAGCTTTTTCAGTCTTAAGGACAATAAATTTCTTTTTATGGATAATTTTTTGTTCATAAGTTATTTCGAGGTAGTAAGTGTAAGTTTTTTCTTGCTCACTGTACGCAAACAAAATATGTGACATTTATGTGAACTGAAAAAAGCAATCAGCTGGGCTAATAACACCACCTATTATGAATTCGCCTTGATACATATCGTAAGTTCCAAGGCGAATTCATTAGAAGGTGAGAACAAAAGACCAGCTGATAGCAAGTAACAATGTCAAAAAAAATTTTGTGTTTTGTGTATTTTGTTTCGATATTCAATTTCGTATTTATATTAGTCATAAACCCTCATATGTACCGTATGTATCCTTAACGATACGCACTCTGGAAATTCTTTAGGATTACTATTTTAAAGCCAATTATATATTAAGTATTTCTTCGGCGACTTCCTCTCAGCAGATTTCTGGCAAAAACTCTGAGACTAAATAAAATTGCCATGAAAAGCTTCTCAAAAATTTGTCGTTCGGAGTTGACTTTAAACTGTAGGTCAGTCATATATAAAATTAACACACACAAAATGAGTGGTGTGAGAAGCTAGGCCTTAATCCTGACTGAAGGGTTGTAATGGCCAATTATGTATGTATATATTAAAATTTTTGCAAGATCATTAACAATATTTAAGCCTTTAACACTAAATACATATATTTATAGTTATTTAGGTAAGAGTGATGAATTACTAAAAAAAAATGCATGTCTCCAACTAGGTGCCTAAATTATGACTGAAATAACTTGTGTGTTATTTTTAAAACAAATTCGCTTTCTGAAGATTGGGATATAGGGATTAAAACAAATTGGACCAATCTTCTGGTGAAAATTTGTTATTATAAGAAATAACGTTTGCAGCTGATATTTTTTTAATTTACAGGTGCTGCAGTATTATGTAATGTAATAATAATTTATTTAGTTTTTTTAATTGCTTTAACTAATTTCCTATGGAGGTTTGAGGGTTAATTTTTTTGACAAGATTAGTACATTTTTACAAAAACAAAATGTCTGTTGTTTTTGCATTGTTGTATTCAAGGCGAATTGATTATAAGGTGACAGTGCCTCAGCAACAAATACAACAAGGCAAAAACAACATGCATTTTGTTTTTGTGAAGCTCCCGCACGTTTGTCAAAATCAGCTGTCATTTGTAAATAAAAATTTGTAATAAATATCAACAAAAATATACATTTGTTGCGAAGAAAATTAAATTTTAAGTAAAAAGACTAAATAATTCTTGAAAAATATAAAAAATTAAGAATTACGTATGTATATACAAATTAAAACAAATAACTGTTGGAGATATGTACATATTTGCCTTTCAGTGGAGTAGTTTTGGCCGTCAAGTAGATTCAGCCAAATATCATTGGTCCCTGATGTTCTTCATATTTTATATATCCTGATGGAATCTCTCTCCGCCACATCACATGTACATTATTCCGGAATGTATACGGAATTTCATTCATGAATTTCAGACAAAGCTGAAACACATGTTGAAGGGAAACAAATTCAAGGTCACCATTTCACATAAATTTTAGTGCCATGAATTTCACACTTTTAATGTAAAACAATTTTGCTTATGTTTTTAACAAATACAAATATTTTGACGCTTCTGATGCGAAAATTATAGGGCTATAAGTACATATATATTTACAAATGTTAATTACATTTTAATTGGGTAGATTTGCTTACTCTGTCTGGGATTCTTGAGTTGTGTAAATTTTTTCCAACGTATTAGGAACACTTTCTGAGAAGACAAAGTCTTCATATGAAACAAATGTCCCAAAGTTGATCATTTCTGTACCAACTGTTGTACAAAAGTCTGTGGACAGTATGTTCTGACATTCTAAAAAAGGCATAACATCTTCATCGCTTACCGTAGTTTTCGATACATGCTCATACCTGTTTAAAAAGTTTGAAAAATCACTTGACTGCTGATGTGAATATGGTTCAGCTATTATATTATATATTAATTTACCCAGAATGGTATGGAATGGTGGGATACTCCAGGGGCAGAGAGGTATAATCATCTTCACAGATGGGTCTAAGTTAGGTGGAGGTGCAGGTACTAGAGTTTTCTGTAGGGGACTCGGTCTTGAACTTCACTTCAGGTAAAAGGCTAACTGTAACGTGTTTCAGGCGGAGATTTTCGCAATCTTTATTTCTATTGAGGCCATAGTTGGTTGGCCCGCTTCGAATACGGGGCACTGCGAGATTAGATCGCTGACAAGGATCTGGAACAGATCCCAGCCTGACTATTGCAGGGTATGTTGCGATGAGGAGGAGTTGAAGACTATCAAGTACCTCCACTGTAACTGCCCAGGGGGGTTACTCCGTAACTCGATTCGAAAAGTAAAAGTATTCGAAAGGTGTTTTCGATAAGTAAATAAAAGCGTACTCTGTAAATCGTTCGAAAATTATTATAGTAAAACAAAAAATAAACATGGCAGTACCTTAAAAATATAAAGAAATTTATAAAAAAAAATATTGAAAAACAAAAGAAAACCGAATTCATTAAATATATATATGTATGTATGTATATCTATATATGTATGTATATCTATATATGTATGTATATCTATATATGTATGTATGTATATCTGTAAGCTAATTATTTTTGTGTCCAGACTCTAATCCCTCCTAATTTTCTTCAACTAAATACTGAGTTATTACTGGTGAACTTGATTCTGGATTTGAATCAAAGTGTTTAATTTGGCTACCATTTTTATAGTCTGCCCAAACCTAATAAAAGTTAAAATGTTTAATAACCCCGCGATAGATCGCACTCAAATATTTAGATCTATCTAAGCTTACTTTTTTCCAAACTTTAACATATCGCTGCTGTGGACCAAGTGAAACCAAATCTGTTCTTTGGTTGGTATATACAATTCTTTTTGACTCACTCCATTGAGATTGTTTAAAATATATTATTTTATGTTTATTTTGCAATGTATTTCCATTAATTTACTTATATTTTAAATTTATTATTACTTGTCACCAACACAATTGCTAATGAAGAATTTTCGAATATTTTATGCTCGTTTTCGTAATACAGAGTAACAGAATTTTTTGTTCGTACGAAAAAAAAGAAAACATTGGTATCACTTTCGAAAATTGTCCGTACTTTCGTACTACAGAGTACAATTTGTTCGAATACGTACATTTTACTTTTCGAATCGAGTTACGGAGTAACCCCCCAGCCCTTAGTAGGTTGAGGTTGAAGACCCCTCGCTGCGGTTTCTTTGAGGGTTTGAATTCTATGTCGAGAGCCAACTCAAGGCTTCTCCATAGATTCATTATTAGTGTAGTCGCTCTATCCCTTATGTGTTTGGTGGTCTGTGTAATTCCTCCGCTTCCTATTCTCCCTTACCTACTTCCTCTCCTTTGTCTTATCCGCTCTATTATCCTCTCATCTTGAGGACGTTTTGTACAATGGGTCAACTTGACCTCCGGGTACTGTACTTGTCTCATTTGACAAGTACACGTCCTCTAACCTAAACCTACTAGCCTATTAGCGATATGATTATGATTATCTACATTTCTATACGCCGTCAGATATTTCTGCATTAAGATATATCCATCGTCACGAGATTATTGAGAATCGAATCGAAAAATGATAATCAAATGAGTGAGTAATAGAAAAGCACTCGTATAGCCATTACAGATTGCCAGATGGGACCTGCATAAATAGCAAGGATTTTAGCTGGTATCGTTTTCGTCGTCAGTTCAAAAGATAGCAGGTTAGATAGACTGCATTGCAAAAGGATTCCTACTCTTTTCGACACAATAAGCTTACAATGCATCACCGACTATTATCACGTCAACTAAAGGGTGTTTTTTATAGAGGTATAGAACTTTAAGTTGCAATAAAACAACGATGGATTATTCGATTGACATGAATTTTATTTATCCGAAAGATAATCTTGTGGCATTACATTTTAAATATGATTTCTTGCATATGACCGCCACGGCTGGCGAGGATGTAGTCCAATCTGGACGTCCAATTTTCTTTTTCCAACATTTGTGGCCGTATATCGGCAATAATACGGCGAATGTTGTCTTCCAAATGGTCAAGCGTTTGTGGCTTTACCGCATAGACCAATGACTTTACATACCCCCACAGAAAGTAGTCTAGCGGTGTTAAATCACAAGATCTTGGAGGCCAATTTACAGGTCCAAAACGTGAAATTAGGCGGTCACCAAACGTGTCTTTCAATAAATCTATTGTGGCACGAGCTGTGTGACATGTTGCGCCGTCTCGTGAAACCACATCTCCTGGACATCATGGTTATTCCATTCAGGAATGAAAAAGTTAGTAATCATGGCTCTATACCGATCACCATTGACTGTAACGTTCTGGCCACCATCGTTTTTGAAAAAGTACGGACCAATGATTCCACCAGCCCATAAAGCGCACCAAACAGTCAGTTTTTCTGGATGTAACGGTGTTTCCACATACACTTGAGGATTACCTTCACTCCAAATGCGGCAGTTTTGTTTGTTGACGTAGCCATTCAACCAGAAGTGTGCTTCATCGCTAAACAAAATTCGCTTATGAAAATCGGGAACAACGGTAATCTCGTTTTGGGCCCATTCGACGAATCTACGCCTTACTTGATGTTCGTTTGGCTTCAAATCTTGCACGAGTTGGATTTCTTCCATAAAGTGGATGAACACAGATCCAATTCCTGTGCTCGATGGCGGATGGACTCATTCGGGTCTTCCTCAATGCTACGCTCTACAGCAGCAATAGCTTCTTCTATACGCACCGTACAGCGTCTCTGGGGATGCGAGTTATCAATAAGAGTAAAAGTGGTGCGAAAACGTTCCATGGTTAATCGAATTAACTGCTCTGATGGACGATTTTGTCGACGATAAAATGGACGTAGTGCGCGATACGTTTTCCGTACAGAACCATTATTTTCGAAATAAAATTGCACTATTTGCAAGCGTGAGTCTCTTCATGATGAATTGCCAAACCAAACTGAGAATAAATCACTTGACAGCTATTAAATCGGTCGCCATCTTGAAAAGTAATGCCAACTTAGAGTTCTATACCTCTATAAAAAAACACCCTTTATTAAGACGTGCCGTCTATGTGATCTTCAAATTTTCATTTCAAAGATCACTTATGATTCACACATTTTAAAATCATCGCTTGGCGATTTAATCTGTTGAAAGCTAATATTTGCAATTTTTTATTTTTTTATTTTTTAATCTAAGATTTAATAATTTTTTATAAATTTTTTTTTTAAATTTTGAAGGTCAATTTTGTTTTAATTTCTAAAGGGAAGCAGTTCCCACTTATCAATTAATAAAATAAACCGAAAAAGCTTATCTACCATTAGCTTAAAATACATACATTTAGTATGGGAGATTTGCTCTGAAATCAATGAATGAATGATTATGGATGACTAGTATTTTGCAAAAATCCGAAACGTTAACATCGTCGCAAAAGCGAACAAAATATTCAGTGTAAAAACAAATAATGAAAAATTCAAAATTGAAATCTAAGCCGAGTTGCTACGTATTAATTGCGTTTGTAATTTTGTTATTGAACTTAAACGCGAATGCAAGCACACAAAACTTTACGTACATTTATCGTGACTATTTGAGAAATATGATTAACATGATGGATAGTAATCTACAGCCATGCGATGATTTTTTTCAACACGCGTGTGGAAACTTTAATAAATTTCATCATTTGGATTCTGTGACAGAAAGTACTACTGAACGCGATCAAATTGTTGCCGATCAGGATGTTGTACCATTCCTGTATAATAACCAGGACCGTTACACATTCTTTGAATCGCATAAAGAATATTTTGGCACAGTACCGGGCATTCTAGTGCGTAATGTATACGAACTGTGTAAAGCAACACTGAAGCACAATAATGGCAAGCGAAAATTATGGCTGAAAATGATAAAGGAAGTGCCATTTCTTAAACATGATCATGACCTTTTGAGGAAATGGCCATTTTTAGAATATCAATGGGAGAAATATGAAGAACAATTGGATTTAATATGGCCTGTTCTGGCAGCTGAATTTAGTGCCCACGGCTTGAACACATTTATCAAAATCTACTTTGCTGAAAACACACTTTACGTAGCACCAAATGATGGCCTCAGTTGTCCAGAATATGAGAATGACGTCAGAACAAGTATTCTGCCCCTATTGCGACAGCGTAACCCTCAAATAGCCGATATCATAGGTGGCGAAATATGGGTATTATGTCGTCAACTAAAGGGCGAAATAGCATTTTCAGGCGAAATAACTAATGGTACAAATTTTTTAACGCACAACGCCATAATGGACAAATTTTTTCAACGTTTATTTCCTCGTCTGAACATTGTTGAGCCGGAAGTGGAATACTCTCGAAAAGTTTTTATTCATGTTGATGAATTAGCCGAAATAATATCGTTGCTAGGTTTAACCAATCCACGTATTGTTTACAATTTTATTATTTGGCAAGCTTATCAGCAAATAACCAGCATAGATGACTGTTTTAATTTAATCCATGAATTTGATTCGCTTCTGGAAGTTGAATATTGGAACTGGCATGCTTTTAACCAGCACTTTAGGCGAGAAGTTGCCTTAGCTTCATATTTATTTCACACAACTCGCTTCCAAAAGCACTATCGAAATTTTATTACGAGCACATCAGCAGAACGACTCTTTCAAAATCGTTCAGAACGGAAAGATCTGAATATTGAGCGAATCATTAAAAATTACGCTAAACAATATCTCAATCGTGATACATATTCAGATGTATATAAATCGGCATTGTTTTCGACAGAACCATCAACATTCTATTCACTGCTTTTCGAATTTAGAAGACTAAAGTTGCGTTACACCTTTTTGCATCCAACTGCCGAACATCTGGAAGATCTAAATTTCTTTAAGGAGTTTTTAAATTTCTCCATTTTATTACACTATCGACCACGTCTGCACTATTTCGCCTCGTATGATCGCGTCTTTTGGGAAAATTCAAAAATTTTACAAAGTTCCGATGGTTTTTATGCAGCTGAAGACTGTTTAGAACGTCAAACGACTTTAAATACGGACGATTCAAAACTATATGAAAACCTTACGGAAAATCAGGTGGATGAGATTTTTAATTTTTATACTGCTTTCACTGAAGCACTGTCAGACTATAAATTCTGGTTGGAAAGCGAGAATTTCGCAATTGCTGAAGATTTTATTTTGGAATATTTCAAATTAAATTCCACGCGTGTCCTATTCTACGCTGTGGCCCAACAATACTGCAGTCGCAACGATTTTCTTTATAGACATCTAATAAATCGCAGTTACATGAATATGCCTGATTTTCAGGAAGCCTTCAACTGCCAACCTGACGATGAAATGAATCCAATAACGAAATGCATGGTAAATCTGTGCCAATCAGCGCCAACTTATTTGTTTACATTTTAAAATTATAAGATTTTTAGAAAATCAAATTCAAATGTTTTACAAATAAAAAGTAAAGAACACCTGTCTACTACCAGTGCTCTGAATGAGCAAATTCTTCTGTGTTAAATATTTGTGTGCATTTGGTCGTAAACGGTAAGAACTGACAGACTTCCTGTATAGATTCCGAAAGTGTTATTCGATTCGAGTTGACTTTTGTTCATAGGTACAACGCAATACACAGAGTGTTTGTTTTTAAGAGTTTGGCAAAAATATTTACATGACATTTATTTTTTAAATCAGATTTTCAACATACATATGTATGTATGTACGTCCATTCGATCAGTCCAATTGTTGACTCTTTGTTGACTTTTTTTAAAAAATCTGATCTGATAAATCTGGTTTTAATAGTGGATTATATATTGGCTGTCGCTTAACAGATTATCTTTTGCCTATTGACATATATATTTAACCAGAAATAAGCTTCAACACCAAGCATAATTCTCTGACAAAAATGCTTATCTTCTTAAAGTTTCTGCCAGCCAAATGCAAAACAAACGCCTTTGGTCTCAGTTCTTATACCAGCTGTATGTTCTAAACATGCGAGTTAATATCCTTACTGTTATAGTCAGTATGGGAACGCTATTATTTATATATTATAGTCCTTAAGGCCCATAGTTGACATTTTCAACTGACAGCAAGATAACAATGAATGAGGTTGACACAATGAGTATTTTGACGTACAAAAAAAATCTAAAGATAAGAGTGTAAAACAAACTAGTCGATACCCGCCAAAGTATTGGAAGGTATCCAGACAACACAAAAACCTAAGAGGAAACAGCAAAACAAAAGAGTACACAACTGTCCAGAAAAGCTGAACGACTTTCTCCATTGCATTAATGCAAAGTACCGAATGGAACAAAGTAGTACATAAGGAAACACGTTTTCCAATTGTGCAGTCAGTACGACGGACAGCCCTTGCACTGACCAACTTCTTCATCTTCCCTGATTTTTTGTGGAACTTGGTCAGTACTTGGGACTGCGTTCATCTCGTGGCATCACAACAGGTCGCTATGCGTGCTCAAGTAAACTTTTTGATATCAGAGCTACCACTCCGACCTAACCTAAGCTAACGACGGACTTTGACGGACTTATGACTTGGCCTTAAAGCCGACTTTTGACTTGCGTTGAGTAATTTGACAACTACCTGGTTTTAACCTGATTGTGTCAACTTGATGCATTGTTACTTTGCTGTCAATTGAAAATGTCAAAGTACAACTTATGATGGATATGAATAAGCCTTTAAGATGGTTGTCGGTGAATTCGCCACGCTGATGGAAGAGCAACAACACTTTAGATACTCCATCAAGAGTAGTGCGGGGCAACACCAACAGTTAACATAGGGTGTTAGTTCCTAGCTTTGAAGCTTCTGATCAAGCAAAGGAGGCGTACAGAAATTACATACAACGGTCCGAAAATTGCGCAAATACGAAAGGAGTTGATGTTGTACGAGGCTCCTTTTAAGTTTGATTTCGATAGAATGACAACATTAGTTGCACCAACAGTAGCAATAGAGCTGAAGTACGATAATTTGTCAAAGTTGTTAGCAGGGACCGTAACTGTTATAACTTTTATCGTAAAAGTCAGAAAATAAAAGTTATTTTTTGACTTTTATTTTTTCGAGCAGAAATAAAAGTTATGTTTTGACTTTTATTTTTTCGAGCAGAAATAAAAGTTATTTTTGACTTTTATTTTTGAGAGCAGTAATAAAAGTTATTTTTTGACTTTTATTTTTAAGAGCAGAAATAAAAGTTATTTTTTGATTTTTATTTTTTCTAGCAAAAATGACAGTTACTTTTGACTTTTATTTTTGCGAACAGAAATAAAAGTTATTTTTTAACTTTTATTTTTTCGAGCAGAAATAAAAGTTATGTTTTGACTTTTATTTTTTCGAGCGGAAATAAAAGTTATTTTTGTTTTAATTCATGATGAATTCATAATATTTATTAAAAAATTCTTTAAAAAAATTAAAGTAATTTATGTTAGAAAATTATTAGGATTAAGTGTGGGGTATATTAAACACTAATCTTTGACCGAAACAACTTTTATTTCTGCTCGAAAAAATAAAAGTCAAAAAATAACTTTTATTTCTGCTGGAAAAAATAAAAGTTAAAAAATAACTTTTATTTCTGCTCTTAAAAATAAAAGTCAAAAAATAACTTTTATTTCTGCTCGAAAAAATAAAAGTCAAAAAATAACTTTTATTTCTGCTCTTAAAAATAAAAGTCAAAAAATAACTTTTATTTGTGCTCGAAAAAATAAAAGTCAAAAATAACTGTTATTTTTGCTAGAAAAAATAAAAATCAAAAAATAACTATTATTTTCTTTCTAAAAAATAAAAATCATGTTTTTAAAAAGCAGCGCATTTTATAAAAATTTGGTCCAAGACAATCAAAATGGTATACTTGGTTTTGTTCTCCGACATTTCCTTGCGGTTGCTTTTTTAAATCAAAAATTCAAAAATAACAGTTATTTTCGGTCCCTGGTTGTTAGTTTTTGGCTGCAAAAAAATAAAAAATAAGTTTTAGTATGAGCGTGGAAGACAGTCAATGGAAGCTTTTTTTCAACAACACTACGTTGTGATATTATCGATTACGAGTTTTGTCTCCATAATATTAACGAAAGATCTAAATTTGAGAAAATTGTTTTAAAAGCGTTGGCGCTCTTAACTACGAAATTGGATACGAAGGTATTGTTCATCCATCGCAACTGTACATAAAATTTTCAAAAAAAGAAAGCGGTAAATCGTTCTAAATTTCAACAGCGATGTGATCGAAACGATCCATTCCAGGTCGCCATAGTCCAGTGGGTAGTGTGTTGGCTTATTAGACGTAAGGACACGGTTCAAACCCCAGGTCAGACATCAAAACGAAATATGAGAAAATATTTCTTCGACGACTTCCTCTCAGCAAATTTCTGGCAAAAACTCTGAGAGTGAATAAAATTGCAATGAAAAGTTTCTCAAAAATCTGTCGTTCGGAGTAGACTTTAAACTATAGGTTCCGCCACTCATGTATACAATTAACACACACAACATAAGTGGTGTGAGAAGCTATGCCGTAATCCTGACTGAAAAGTTGTAATGACTAATTATGTATAATTACAAAAAACAACGTCAAATTCCTAAAACGAATCGACAAGGAGCCTGCGAAAGTAATCGATAATGACTGGAGTTCACCATTAGTGGTCACACTTACAGCTGACGGTGTCGACTATATGGTAGGCGTGTATGAGAGATTAGTAGACCCTCACTACCGGACACAAAAATTTTTTTGGCTGACTTCATAAACGCAGATTGCAATGTAACCTTACAATGCATGTGGTTCATAAAAGCAGTAAAATTTGTTTTGGCAATGCCTCATGTTCATTATTGCATGGGAATGCTTTTCAGTGCGCATTATTTGTCAATTTCGTGCATGGTTTTTATTTGTGATTCTTTGAGCCAATTCACATTAGCACATTTTTTAGTCCGCACAATTTTTGTTCTTTTCAATTTACACGGGATGAATGTTCGTTTGGCAACAAATGTATACGTATACAGCGCTTTGTATGTATTAGTGTTTTTGCATTCATTTGATGTTTGGCTTTTAAAGTGTACACAACAAATAAACGAATAATTTTAAAATTATTCTATGCGGAATTTCACAAATTTTCGACTAATAATTGTTTTCAATTCATTTATTTTTGTGCAGATTATTTAAACTAATTATTTACAAAAATCTTTTTGTTAATTGTAATTCACTAACTTACTTTATTCTTATTTTAACATTTTCTTTAATTTTCATTTTTATCAAATATTTTCTTAAATATCATTCATTATAGAATACTCTTTATTTTTAATATCAACTATTTTCCTAATTACTAATTATCTCTTTTTAATCTTTACTTATAAATTATCAAATATTCTCTTATTGTTAATCCCGTTAAATCATCAGATTTTTGTCAAGTATAAATAAGCTTTCGTTTTTAAGGATTGGTTAATTAAGAAAATATTCGTTGAAGTGACAACATTAAATAAATATTGATTTTAAAAAGATCATTCTTTTACTAAAGGCAATAAGAAAGAGGAATCTGTAAATGGAAAAGCAACAAAGACGTGTAATGATTTCAAAATAAAGAAAAAAATCCAAAACGGAAATGATTTTATGCGACCATCCCCCTTTCTTTGTGATCATGTTCATTGTTTCAAATGCAACTAACGACTAAATCAACTCTGTTGAAAAAAAATTGCCAACCCTGATTTTTAAAAATGTGTATGTATTAGTTTTGTGCTGGTGATGCGGGGTTGTAGCTGGTGGAAAATTTACGCCACCGAAAAACCATTCTCTTCACCCCTCTTGCCTACAAACTATCATTTGCTGCCAGCACAATTGTGCTCGTGTGAATATAGCCTTTGTAAACATTTATTGGCGGCAAAAGTTTTGTGATAGAAATGCCAGATTTGTAGTAATTTAAATTTTTTTATATACGTACAAATGTGATTCAACATATAATTTTTTATATATGTATAGTGAAAAAAATGGATTCATGAAAGAAAAAAGCTATTCATAGACATTATTATTATATTTATTAAATTTTAATGATCAAAGCGCTGCTTGAATTTTTATTATCATCCAAATAGAAAGCTGTTTTCAAAAGAAGACTGCATTTTTTCTGAATATTCATTTTAAGAAATTAAATTATACAAAGGATCAAAAGTTTTCGCGTTCATAAACGTATTAAAATATCATCTCATTATTTGACAAAGAAGTGTTGCATTGCAAACTGCGTTTATGAAGTCAGCCTTTATCATATTTTCAATACCCTAAAGGAATCGAGATTCTATTGTCGCTTTAATCTGATGGACATTCCCATTGATGAACAATTTCAATAGAGCTACTTTACGGATGAATCGTCTGTCTTTGAGTAATAAAACTGTACCAGCCGAGTGCAAGGTTTACTTGATATTTTGTTCATCTCAAATCAAAAAGTACGACATTCACGTGAATATTTCAAAATGTACATTCCGACAAAAACAAATTGAACTTTTGGATCACACTGTAGAATATAACAAAGATCAAAAAGTTTCTAAATTAAAGAACATTATTGAGATGCCACAAGCAAAATGTGTGGATAATACTATTACATGCTTGTACCCAATGTCTCTACATTAACTGCATCGTTACTTCTGTTACTACGAAAGAACCCCGTTCTTAAATGGAATTCCAGCTGTCAAAAAGCATTCCATAATCTGAAAAGAGAAATGGCCAGAGATTGAGTTTTAGTGCCATTCAATCCGAATTTTAGTGTACAAATCGCGTGTGACATTTTCGCACAGGGATAGCGGGTGTTTTGTTTCGCATAGAAAGGGGCGAAGAAAGACTAATTGCGTTTGCAACTGCGCCGGAACAGTTGTTACAACAGAACTTGTCTAAAATATCCGCTTATACATCAGATAGTGATCAATGTCGGATTACATATTAACATGTTCAAAATAAATATTCCATTCATTAACAATTAATGTGTTAGGATTTTTGCTATCTGCCTGCGGCTTATGCGAGAATACAAAGAACAGCAGAAAAACTAGCTCAGACATTTGGAGCTCTAATGTAAAACATAAGTATCAATACAGTTTGGAATACTCCGAACGACATAAACTCTCTCCAAGCAATTATCAATAGCTATTTACGAATACTGTTCGAGATGTTCAGACCAAATGTAAATTGTTATATTCTTGTCGAAATTATAAGCAAATGGTGAGAAGCGTATGTATGTCTTACCAAACCCAAAAGTACAAGTGCTTCTTTGGATAACTGGGTGTGTTGCTATGGGTCATCAATTTGTACGGCACAAATACCGTTGATACCCTTTAGAAATATTTGCTGAATGTTTTAAGTGACTTTTTGTAGCTCGCATATCAAAAAGCTCGCATTCTGTAAGTACGAACATATCCCACAATTCCAGTTGGCAAACCGGTCTGCTATCCACAACTAAACATCAAAAATCCCTGACAAGTCTGTCTTCTGAAAATAATTAAAGTTGCCTGTTGATTTTGAAACCTGCACTAGCACATGATGACAGACCAATCAACATCGAAAGGCAGATGTTATGAGTTACATAACTTTGTACGTTTACGAATTAAAAGTGTCGGCGACACGATAGAAGCAAGATATAATCTCACTGGCTCTAATCACACGAGAACAATTGTGCTGGCGAAGAGAATGGTTTTTTGGTAAAGTTTCAACCAGCTACAACCGCGCATTACTAGCACTAAACTAATACGGGCACATTTTTAAAAATCAGCCAAACATCCAATGAATGCAAAAACACTAATTCTTACAAAGCTGTGTATACGCATACATTTTATGCCAAACCAATATTCATCCCGTGTGAATTGAAAATTTTTGTGCGATAAAAAATTGTTCTCGTGTGATTAGAGCCACTGCCAACACTAAAGGTTTTAAGAGAGCCCAACACTAAAGTTTTTATTCTTGTACAACAAAAACAAGAAAAACAAAGTTCAACAAAACAGAAAAGAAATGACCACAATAGGGACAACAGAGATCAATGCCCCTATTGCGGTTGACAACTTTTTTAGTAGTTTAGTCGTCTTTCAGAAATCGGTATTGCCATTCTCAACTTAAATATACGGTTGACTTTTTGGTTGTGCGGCGGATTTTTAGTTGTGTTTTATGGTATTGCGGTTCACCACTTTGTATGAGTTTGGTTGACAAAAACGGTAAATATAGACAACTGCTTATTAGCAGTTGAGTCTCTGTTATAGAGTTCATTTTTATATTTAATACATTTTTTAAATAATAGAAAAAAAAGATAGAAAATGAAAAAATCTTAAGTTTTTTCTGCTTAAAATAAATAATTAAATATTTAATACGCAGGAAATTAAAAATAACAAACAAAGCCCAATTTGAGCGACTTATGAAGTTGATGGAAAATAATCCAGAAATTTCTAAAGGAGAGCTAAAATTTGGGATGACCAAAAATTAGTACAACGTGTAAGTATACAGCATCTATAATATTGTAAATAGACACTTTATTAGAATTTTTCCGTATAGGTTTGGATTCACTACAAAGCAAGTATTAAAAAAATTTCTAATAATAAAAACACAGCCCAATACGCCGAGAAATCCACATTTTTCAAAAAACACAAATTTTGAAGCATTTATTTCGTCTTCGATCATTTGTGTTTTTATCCATTTTCTACAAATGCGATCCTCTATTGCCGGTAACACTTCCTTTAAAATAAGTGACATTGTGGATTGAGCTACTCCAACATAGAAGTCATTTCCATTCCACTTTTGATAGCTTCCGTCAGCCAAAAATCGAAGGACAGCGCACAGCTTTAATATCGGTGGTATAGCTGCCATACGCGCAGGTTTCTTCCAGCACATAACAAAATGCTTCTTTGTTCAGTCGAAAATAGCTAATAAATTTAGAAAAAATCACTTGTTATAAATATTTGTTAATAATTTTGGACATTTCTTACTTCGCGCTGGGTAGTTCAAGAGGATTTAAATCATCGCGTCTTTTTCTACGTATACGAAGAACATTTATATTAGCATCATGATTCTCATCTCCGTAAAATAAATCCTCACTTAAATCCATTTTTAATTTACTTTTATTTCTACAAAACGTGATTTTAGCTAATATTTTCGTTTTCTTTTCTTCTATTTCCAAATAAATTTCATGGTGTTACCAACATGAAATTGAAATTTCATATCGGCAACACCATAACAATCACAACTAAAAAACGTTGAGTTCCGCAATATCAAAAAATAATTTGGTTGAGTGAAAGTTGGGTTGACTGGCAGACGACCAAACTGAGTTGAGTTGAGAACGGCAATACGGCCACAAATTACATGAACAAAACTTTATAGAAACATTATTTGGGCAATTCACACAACTTTGTATCGTGTATGTTGTATTGAATACACTTTTTGTTTGTGAACGCTCAATGTTATGTTGTATTGTGTATTTCGTATTCCAAACGTCAAAAAGCGATAAGAAGAAGAATAAAATTAGTAATAATTCGATTTTCAAGCAGCAAAATGAAAAATAATGCGGAAAAAAGTAAATTATATAATTATCTGTGTGAAAAATATAATTTTGAAATGTTAATTGTTGACTCAAGTTACATAGAAAATATTTTGTATTTTTATTCTTCTGCTTGATTAAACCTACTTTACACGGTACCACAAGTAATATGATCTGTCAAAATTTTGTGTAGAAGAGTACGGATGTGATCGTCTAAATGTACTATGTAATGAAACCATCACACATTGAGAGAAAATACGGATGAAAAGTTTGGCAGTCGTATGCCTCTCTTCATTTTTTGAAATGATTCAAAAAACAAGCAAGTCGCATTAGATCAGGGATGTATTTTTATGTAAACACATAGAAAAAAAGTGTAACAGCTGTTTTCATTTTACTTTGTTATTGTCTTATACCGATCATGTAAACGCAAAAATATAAATCATACGACTTTTATTCTCTTTTTTGTCATACGTATGGAATTTCATTTTACTTTTTCATTAGACTTTACGTACGTAAAGTATTACCGTGTGAAGTGGGCTTTACTGGCATTTACATAAACTGATAGTACAAAACCAATACAACTTTTAAAAACATATGAAAAAATGTGGATTTTTATATGAAAATAATCAACAACATATCATAGACTGTACAATACAAGGGCTTGTGTGAATTGCCCAATTGTGAAAGAAGGAAATGAATAACAGTAAATAAATTAACAATAATTTTTTTTTAGAACTGCGCTGTTAACTTAAATAAACGATTTTATTAAATGAATAACATTCTTTTATTAAATCTTTCCGAATGCATAGAAAGTAATAGTTTTTAAATTAATTTTTTTGGGTACATTTTCAGAAATAAATTCCGAAAGTGAACAAAGCATACATAAATAAATGAAATTAACATACAACGTTCGAATATAGTTTCGGAAAATAGACAAACCATTCGACCGTCAACAGTTTTAAGAGTTTCACAGCTTTAGAGTTTCACACTAATGACCTTGACACATAAACGAAAAGTCGTTGTTTTAGATTCTTCTGTAGTAGGTTCTATAAAATGAAATCTTGAAAAAAAATTGTATTTAAAATATTTTGGGAAAATTATTTTTATAATGGTCCGATAGCCTTGGTTGCTAGTGCCTTTCGAATATAAGCTAGATATTTATAACTAGTGTTATAAGGTAAAAATAAATAAAATAAATAAATAATTGTTTTTATAATTTATATAGAGGGGCTGTTAAAGCCTTCCACGGCTTCTTTTGGCTTTTAAGATAGTTGTCTCGCAGCAAATTAGGAAATTCAATGAATTTGGCACATAAAGAAATTAAACGCTTACAATTTTACAAGTTATTTTGTATACAATTTTTTATTCAATGAATAAAATATTTTTCATTCGTTCTAATTATTTTCAAACAATTCAAATTAATTCTGAATTTATTGACGATCTATCTAGGCATATACTAATTAATACAATATAATAAAAAATAGAATCTTAAACATGTGATAAAAATCTTAAGATACTTTAATATTAAATTAAATTTTAAATTTCACATTGGCGCTCAGTTTATGGAAGTAAAAACAACTAAACGCACTTAATGAACTTATTTGTACAATAAGACTAAAACTTAAAACCTACAACTGTCTTTGACTACTTATGTGACAATATTTAGTTTAGGACTTGATGATTATCTTGCAAAAAAAAAAATCTGAATGCTTTTTTAACATAAATTATTAAGGTTTAACGAAACACAAGGATGATGATAGATAGACAAATTTAGCAGACTTGGCCATAAGAAATGAAATAAATCTTCTTTATGATTAAAAAAACAATACAAAAAGAAAATTATTTATGAAATAGAATTAAAAAAAAAATTATTCGTGATTAGTAATTAGTGAAACCTATCAAATAAATAAAAACTAATTAAGAAATGGCATTAGAGAGTAAAATTGTCAATGCAAATAATAAATAATAACATTGGAGAGAATATATAGTGAAACATTTGACCACTATGGTAACACTGAGGTCAATGTTTTCAATAATAGATATTGTAATAAGTTAAAGTATTAGTTATCATTGATGTTATCTTCTACATTGACATTATTCATAGCACAATTGAAATTGAGGACATTGGTACAAGATCAAGTAAATATCAATTAGATAAGAATTCCAATAATTAAGGCAGTTTTCTTATAATGAGAAGCAGATTAAACTGAGTTGACCTATAAATTAGATTACCAATCCGTATAGAGTTTAATATTGGTAACTCATTATTGTTTATCTCTTCTAGCAGCATTATCCAAAATACTGAGTCTTAATATTTAACAAAACAGATTTGATTAAATGCAAATGACCATCAACATTTAACTGATGGCGGGAATTGTGTATATCAGAGCTAATCTTAACGCAAGCGATATTTACTTTTATCTTAATTTAAAAGAAAAGGAAAATCATAAAAATAAAACACTTACACACACACACACACATACATTTTGTTTGAATGTATGTGTGCGTAAAGGAATTAGTTAAATCTACGTAACTCTAGAGATAATATTTCTTAATGCAAATGATTCTTTGCGTTATTCACAGCTACTAAATGTACGAGAACGACTTAGTCGTCTAGCAGCCGCTGCAAGGGCGGCTGCTTCACTATCTCCAGGTAAGTCAGGCAATTTTAATATTTCACTCAACTGGACCTTTAATTCGTTGGTGGCTGGACGTTCTTCAGGATTTGAGGATAACATTTTCTTAAGCAAATCGTATTCTTCGGGATGCTTGTGGGGAAACTCTTTTGGATAGACTCCATCACGCAACGATCGCAACGTCATAATGCGTTCCATTTCGGTGCTAAAGTAGACAAGTAACTCAAAGAATATCAGGCCCAATGAATAAATGTCCACCTTAAAGTCATATGGCAGACCGCGTAATTGTTCGGGAGACATGTACAAGTGCGTTCCCACTTGCTGGGTATGGCGAGCACATGAGGGCAGGCCCGTTTTATCTCCACATTTGGTTATCATATTTGGTATATCAGCCATATCGGTTACAAGGCCAAAATCACCAATTTTAATTTGGCCTTCTTGAGAGAAGAAAATATTACTGGGTTTGAGATCACGATGTATAAGACCCTTGTAGTGAACATAATCGACAGCGTCAACAATTTGATGAAAAATACTGGCCACAAAGTCTAGACGGTCTTCAGTCTTATTATCCCTTAGCCAATCTCTTAAGCATTCTTTGCGGCACAACTGCATTTGAATGTATAGGTAAACTTTATTTTGTTGTGGTTTTGAACGATTGTTGTTGTTATTCTCTCCTGAGCTGATGTTCAAAGCCAAGTCACGTGGTCTACGTTTCTTATTTGTCGTAGAAGTCTTTAAGTCGGGAGTTTCATCATCGCCATTTGCCGAACCAACAAATTCAATTTGAAATGAATCTGAAAGCTGGCTGTAATCTATTAATCTGCCATTCTTATGCGAATGCAAATTACTGGAAGCCGTCTGTATATCAATAGAAATAGCATCATTTCTTAATTTATTCTTTGAAGGATCGTCATCATCGTCATCATCATCATTCTCATTTTCACGCATAGCCCTAGACTGGGATTCTGAGCGAAATATAACACAAGAATCGGTATCTTCGTCCTCATTGCTGTCGCCTCGCAATGCCATCGACTGGGATTCTGAACGGAAAATTACACAGGAATCATCATCGTCTTCATCCAAATCATCTCGACGATTGTAACGTTCAGAACTGCATGCCGTAGAAGTCATACTCTCCATCCACGACTGCAACTGTTTCTTTTTATCCACTTTATTACAAACCATATTGTGGTGGGTTGGAAATGTTGGATGAGTATCGGAGGGAGTATCAATCTGTATAGACGTGGACATTTCCGTAGCCAGCCACTTGTTATCCTCTTCTTCCTGCCAACCGGGTGGTGGTTTTTCAACCCATGACTATAAATAAAAAGTATTTGAAATGCTTTTATTTCATTTATATTCTTACTTTAAAATCTAAGACAAATAAAGCGATTCATTGAAATACAATCAATATTTACCTGAAAATACCGAACAATATTTTGATGTTCACAATTCGCCAATGTTTTGACTTCTCGCATAACCCGCATACGTGACTCTTCTTTGTTGGGCAATGTTATACGTTTGATTGCATAACTACAGTCATCCAATTTATTTTTAGCTTCAAATACTACACCAAATCCACCACGTCCCAAACAGCGCTGCAAGTCGAAATCACTCTGGAAACGCGATGTGAAATGTTCCCCTGAATTTGAGGTAGACTCGGATAAGGAACGATGACCGTTAGCGATATTTTTGGTATTCGTATTTGTATTGTTAGTGACTGGACCTAAAAGTGCCGCTGTGGATGATTCAGTAGCCTCAATACCGGTTGGCACTGGAATATGACGTTCAATGACCACAATTTGTCGTTCACCACGATTTCTTTGGCTTATCAAAATGTTGAGCAATAAGGCCGATGTAAAAGCAACAATTGCCAGTTCTTTCCACCAAAACCACAGGGATAGTATAACTACCTTTACGGGAGCATTAACATCGTCAAGACTAAAACCTAAATCGTCATCGATTGTTTGGTTGTTTGTGCTCGTATTATCAGTTTTCTTATCTTCAATAGCAGGAATTTTATTTGCCGTGGTGGTGTCACAGATGTCATCAGCATTAGATTCTTTTAATTCATCGCTGGTATACAAGAAGAAACCATTGCCATTAACATACTCCGATGCATTTAATACCGACTGAGCCGAGAGAGCAAAGTTGTCCTCATCGTAAGGAACCAATTCATTGCCATTAATCTCATTTGATGTGTATGAACCGCCAACCCCAATATGTTGATCATCCGATTGTTGGTATATAATTAGGGAATTACTACTGGCAGCTATAGGTCGCCAAGGAATTTTTGGTAATCTTGTTTCAGTTGTAAGATGCGTATAAAGGTTTGATTGATCTAAAATTTCTTTACGCAGATTAACAGATTCCTATTAATTAATTGAAAATAAAAATGTTGTTGAGTAGAAGAAATTAGGAGTGACGTGTATTCGTAAATAAAATATACCTGAATATATAATTGTCTATCATACATTCCCACATAAATGGATGGATTAATAGTTGGCAAAGGCATTTCAAATACATTGTTACGATTCCAAAGCCATTGGGCAGATCCAAACATGTCAATAGACTCTAACTGGTCAGTTGAACCAATTTTCCAAGCACTCACAATAGGATGATCAAACTAAAACACAAAAATTCTATAAATTCTTAAATCCATAAGTGCAATTAAACGTGAATTACTTACCTTATATTTCCATAGCATAACACTGGGTTCCATTTTACTGTAGGCGCATATAACACCTTCGGGTACTATAACCTTGATGTCTAAATCTAAAATTGCCATTTCCAAATCACTAAATTTACGTTCATGACACTCGGCTGGTCGAATCAAATCCAATTCATGCTGACCTACACTAAAATTCCATCGTTCAACACCGGTGCGCGTCTCAATGGCTCGAACTGTTTGAGTTTGACGTCTTATAACAATGACGTCATCTATTAATGGATCATGTTCTTTAATATAATGATTGCTATTCATGGCATCCTTTTCATTTTCCACATCCTCTTCTACAATAAGTTCATCATCCTCATCTACTGTAGCTGTGGCATTTCTGTTTATATTCGCACCCGTAGAATTAATACAACCATTCATAGAACATTCGTATAACATTTGGCCAGTACGTGCGGATACACCGTATGTACGAGTTTCTTTGCCACCCGATATTACCAAATCATCTGAGAACTTGGCCGATGAACTGAGTAAATTATCCGTGGTTATTGGTATAGGATCAATTGTTTCGCCATCAAATTTGTATATGCCGCCACTCAATGATGGAATCATACGCACAAATTGTCCATTACTTGTCAATTCCAAACGATGTATACTTGAAGATATCAAAGGTCCCGGACTAGTTGGCACACTCCAACGCAATTTTCCACCTTTGGTTATATCCAACGCCGAAAGTCGTCCATCCAAGGTTGTTACATATAGGAGTCTAAAAATAAAATTACATTTCAATTAAATAAATAAAATAAATTCTTAATCATCGCACTTTATTATAAAATCAATAAGTGTAGATGCACACATCTTATACGAATCCGTTCCGGCGTTATCATCCGGGTTAAAGCTTTAATAATACTAAAATTAGATACCAAACGAATTAATCGTTTACAGTCAAAATAATACTAAAAAAATTCTTTTTTCCTTTTGAAACAAGTTACGGTAATGTGCGTATTAATAATGCCAAAGAGATGATAAGGGAAGATAAAAACCACAACACATCTGTTAATATAATGAGAATGGAAACATTCGATTTCTATAAATGCATTTTCTTCTTTACAAATACAAAATATTAAATGTATTATTTACAATACATTTAAATATTTATTCCAATTTTTTATAACATTATGTAACATTAATTATGAATGCAAAGGGAATCCAGTTGATAAAATTAAAACAGATGGCGGTTAATGTATTTTCAGCTTTGAACACACTTTAAAAATATAATTTTTAATTTATTTTTATTTAATTTTAGATGAAATTTTCTTCGACGTTTCTTTTGTAAATGTTTATAAATAACTTAGAATAGCTAAGGATTTAAGGATGCTATTCAGCTATTATAATCTAACCCAGCTAATTATGTATTAAATTATTTCGATTAGTTCATAATCCAATCGAATTATTATTGTTTAAAGAAAAATTACTTAAAATCCATTCCACTTTTCTTGAAAAAATTTAGATTCCATTACACATACTTATATGAACATTTAATTAATTTAAATGAATATCATTAAGAACTTATTAAAGCAATTCCTAATTTTAGAGAGTAAAATGTAACACTGGCAACATTATACGATTTTAGTAAATTTAATTATTAAGGAAATCATTTCGATAGTAGACAGACAACTCTTCTAACAATTTTCTATTTGACCATATAAATTCAATTATAACATACATATGTGCGTTCATAAAGGGTGTCTTAGTAAGAATACAGTTTTTCAGTTTAAAATAAAAACACGTATCATTTGCGATAGTCGTGATTTTTTAATTGGATAATAAAGAAGACAATATCCATTTAAGTTTGAATCAAAAATCAATGAAATGGCCGTAACGGCTCTGATGATGTGCTGTTACTGATACCAAGAAATGACTTTTTTCACCAGATCAGAGTATTAAAAGGCGTGATTTGTATCGCCAACTAACATTAGAATTTCTTGCAATTAATCTATTGTTGCATGTGCAGTGTGTTAAATGGTGCCATCTTGCTGAAACCATAAGAACTCCTTTATCATGTTCCCGAAACGAATGTCAATCATTGCAATAGCAAGGCTCATATCCAGTACGTTAAAGCAAGGAAATCATACTGTCTATAACCGACCCACGCAGTTTTTTTAAATTTTTTTGATGACACTTTCAACGGTCAACACATTAGGTGCTTAAAAGAAGTCTTCCACCCTTTATATACATATATGAACGTATGTACATACATACATATAAGAAAGTGATATGATAAGATATATATTTTTTTAAAGCGAACAACAATTATATTAATATTACTTAAGAGATACTGGGGGTTTGGTCTATTTTGATAGACCTAAAGTTGTACGGCCGGCTCGAATTAAGTACATTGCAAAAAATCATAGCAGAAGGCAATCTCGGTATCGAAAAGGTATTAAGGTTTGTCGTCTGGCGAACTAATTCAACGAAGTTAGAGTTCAGAAATTCAAAAATGTTAACGAATTACTTGACTCCATAAACTGAATATTGCTAATTATTTGGCTGGGATCATTTTAAAATAAAGGTTTTCTATACATTTACAATTAAAAATTTTGCTCCATCAAAATAAACTAAATTAGTTCAATAAAAAAAAACAAAATTCCCAATGTTTGATAAGGAATTCAAGTATTTTAAAAGTAAAACTGAAATCATTTGCAACTTTTCTTGAAACTACTTTTCCATAATATGCATACAACATAATAATTTGTTAATTTTCATTTTCTTTTTTTCCGAATTATTTGATATTCTAAAGACATCCATAAAAATTATATAATCAAATGGATTGTAAAAATATCTAAAATGATTGCCTTTTAAAACCAATGTCTATTAATATATTAACATAAATTTAAATATTTTTAAAAACAACCGCAAGCACAAACGTATATTAGCCATGTTATAGGTATTATTCCCTTATTTATAAAAGTAAAATATTTAAAATTTATTTAAAAAAAGGTATTTTTTACCTCTAACATAATTTGTTTAATTAAAAAAAAAAAAGGAAAAGTTTAAAAAAAAAGAAAGTAATAAACAATTGCAAACTTTAATTGTGTGTGTTTCGTTATCAATATCAACAATTATGACAAATACTTGTTAATTTTCGTTTTTCATTTTATTTTTCAAAATACCACTAATGTTAGGCTATGATGACTCATTGTGTTTATCAATATTTGGTAAACAGAACCGAAAAGTTAAAAACTGTCTACACGTTCACTTCACGTTTTATGTATTTTTCTTTTTGCTTTAGTTGGCTGTTTTTCTTTTGATATCGTTGTTTTCCGTTTTAAAATAAATCCATAAATAACATAACATAAATATCCAATTTAACAAAGGAATACCAAAATTGCATCATATAAATTTTCTGTTCCATCTTTTGCCATCCCTACAATGAAGCTAACTCTTTAGGCGCAAAATGCTGTTATCCAGGTAAACATTTGAGCTCCATCTTAGAATATTTCATATTAAATGTGGTGTGATATATTGCCCTCATTTGTTTGTATTTGGTATGTTTGGTCTAAATAACAAATAAGAAAAGTCCACATCAGCCTTACTTTCATGCTGGTACATTTTTACGAAAATGAAATAAAAACAAAAGAAAAAATACGTCAAATAACCACCGGGTTATGCTATACACTTGGATAAAAAAAAATAGAGGCATAAAAGAACATGCAACAGGCATATACAATACTGAGCGAAATTCTAGCATGTATGCATGTGTAAAATTTTCTGAATTTAAAATAATTTACTGCATATGTAGAGTAGTTGAGCGCTATAATATGCACCTCATACATATTTAAGGAATAATTTTTAATATTATAGGATACATAGTAGTAGCCTTTGATATCAATAATATTTAACTTCTGTGAATCCACAGTGTATTTATATACTATACTTATGAGATACATTTTGCGCATGGCATTAAATGGTGTGTGCTGTTCCGTCGTCAGCTGTTTAATTTGTTTTAATTATTGCTCCCATAAATGAAAACAAAATAAAAACAAAACAAAAACAAATAAAAACCTAATCAAGTGGTTCTCTACTACGTGCGCTTACATTAATTTTGAAACATTTCAAAATTGCAGCAGAACGTAAACTAATCTGTCGTTGAACAACTGGGAACTTTTAAAAATCGCTGTAATGAATAAAAATTAATATTAATTGGTATTTGTAAGGATGTTTAAATATTTAAAACATTTAATATTGCATAAAATTATACAAGATTTTGAGTATATTTTTATTGGAACAGATATATTTATGTATCATAAAACCTATAAACGAATAATTCTTAGATAAATTGGTAATCAAAATTATTAAAAAGGCACAAAATATGATCAATTTTACAACAATCCTTTTTTTTAATTTTGTAGTATACATACATTGTTTTTAAGAGCACGAGAATTTAAAATCATAATATAAGACAGAGATATTGTTGGAATGAATTTTTTTTTCGTTTATTGAATACGATATCCGACATAAGACCGCTACGACTACGAGTTACATGATCCACTCTAACAACGACAATGGTGACTTGAATACTGGCTTCCATTGTTTCATGAGTTGCTGGATTGTCGGCAAAAAGTAATGTCTTAACAAGTCATCCGGAGGTGTTAAATTGCACGAACGAGGGGGTTGGTGAGCAGGAACACTTTTGGAAAGAAAATTGATTTTGCAACTAAAAATAAGCACGATTTATGGCAAGTTGAACAGTACTGTTGAAACCAAATATCGTTGATGTATATCTTATTAAACATAACGTTAGATCCTTTATCATAAGAAAGAACTCAACACCGATGATGCCGTCAGAGTGTAAACCGCGAAAAACCACGGATTTTAATGGATGTAATGGTAACTCGTTAACGGCTTGAGAATTATATTCGCTGGACGTAGCCATTTAAGGAGAAATTATCTCCTATTGTTGTCCGTGGAAGGAATTCAGTGAATGTTTCAAATCACTGTCAGGAGTCGTTTTATATTTCTTATATTTAATAAATACTTCGAACTTGCCTTTGAGCACTCATACTCATACCTCTACCTTGGCTGATGACAGTGCTTTTTTATCTTACATGAGGACTCCAAGTAGTATCTCGGTATTTACAGGAACACATGTTCTAGATATGAAAGTGGTTTCACGTTTGGAAAATTAAGGTGAATATGTAACAGTATCGGCCAAAGCCTAAGCACCCCCTCAGTACATTTTTTTAAATGATAATTTTTTTTACGAAAACAAAGTTATTAAAATTTGTTTTTAATTTTTTTATTTATTTACATCCTTATTATTGAAAAACACAAACATAAGGAATTCAGAATTCTATAAAAAAAAAGTTATGATATATAATAATATAAGTTATCGTCAAAAAATAAGAAAGGGAGACTTGAATTCGCCAAGACCCATCTCAACTGGAGAGTCCAAAAATTGAGGACTGTGCTGTTTTCTGACGAATCTAAGTTTAATTTAAAGGATTCAGATGGCATAAAGCGTGTACGCAGACGATATGAAACGTTTGGCGATATGAAAGGTTTTTTTACTGGTCGTCGACTGAATAATCCGGCCTCTACCGCCCTTCTGCGAATCATTATTTCGCTAGTTTTTAAATCTAAGCGGTTTCGTATGTGACTAGAAGATGCTGTAGGATCATTTTGGATAGTCATTTTAATTCAGGAGTCTTCATATCATGAAGTTTCACGTGGCCTTCCTCCAGGATGAGTAGGAGAAGTGCGACCAATCTGCAAAAACTCTTTAATTAGCCTAGTAATAATTGATCTGTTGATCGAATAACTTACACTCAATTGATTTTAACCCAATCGAGAACTTGTGGGAGATCGTTAACTTAAAAATCAACCGAGAAATTTGGAAAACTAAAAAAGATTTATTTGAAGCCGCAAAAATAACCTGGGAAGCAATATCACCTGAAATAATTAATAATTTAATACCCTCTATGCCTAAAAGATGTCCGTGCGTCATCCAGAATTAAGAATTCGCAACGAAATATTGATTTCAATAGTTTTTATCGGTACCTTAAACTGGGGGTGCTTTAGTTTTGTCCGCTTATATTTGCGACTTTAAATGTATTTTGAATCATAACTTTTTTTTATTGAATTCTGAATTCCTTAAGTTTGTGTTTTTCAATAATAAGGATATAAGTAAATAAAAAAAAATTAAAAAACAAATTTTAATTTAATAACTGTATTCGTAAAAAAATTATCATCTAAAAAAATGTACTGAGGGGGTGCTTAGTTTTTGGCCGATACTGTATAATAATTCGTACTTTTTTAACTAATAAAACTAATTTGAATTTAAAGTTTCTTTACTGTTTTATATATACATATACACTGCTCTACACTCTACCAACTCTAATTTTTTTAACGTCATACAGGAACAGTGTATAAATTTGTATATAATAAATCTAATAAGTTAGAGCTCTAACGCCGTAGTTAGCTGACACCGCTTTAACTTACGTCAAATCTTAAAAGAAAAATATATGCTATTGTTTAGCCTCTTACTCATCATGAGGCCTTTGGAAGGCAAGTGAGGTTTTAATCTGGAATTGGGTCTAAGGGCAAGATACAAGAGATACAACAACTACACATCTCTACAAAAAAATATCGGGGTCAAATCGGATGGTCTTAACGCAGTGCTCAAAAATGTAAGATTAATTACTCACTAAGTAAAATTTGAGATTAATTAGCTCGCTAAATTCGGCTCTCAATAGGTTGCCCTCAGAAATACATTTTTCGCACAGCAGGAATAATATTGCTAACAGATGATATTAATGGGAAAACTTTTGTTTTATTCCCTTAATAAAGAAATCATCATGAGAATCGTGAAAGTAAACTAAAGTAATGCGCTGGTTAGCCAAGCGTAGTAAACGTATAAACGTAACGTACGTTGCCGTAAGAACATTTGTGTATTTAAGCCGAAAGTCCATAACATCTGTTTCATGCGCCTTGCGTTACATGCGATTCTTGCTTTCTATGCCGATTTTATTGCAAGTTACACACAATGCGTTTTATACGACTGGTTTTTTGTTTTGATCAGCTGTTGTGGTAAACACCAAACAAGCGAACAAGAACATTTTTGGCAAAAATAGAAAATCAAATTGTAATTTTAAAAAAATGTATGGCATTAATTACAAATTTATGAGTCTACATATGTGATATTTTGTGCTGTTAATGCCTACGAAAATCCTCAAAAGAACACAAGACAAGTGTTTTCAGTTAATTTATCCTCCATTTTTCTTATTTACAAATTAATAAATTCAAAATAGATGACAGTCAGTACATAAAAACAATCATATATACATACATATAAATAATCATCATATACATATTTTGTTCATGAAAGAAATGTTTTAAAAAAAAGTATTTTAATGTATTTTCCTCTTAAATTAATAATAAACTTTATTATGAAATATGCTTTTATTAATATTTTTGTAATGCAAAAAGAAAAATGCTAAAATAGTAATGCACTATTTAAACATATTTATAGAAACCATTCACAATAGTATATAATTTGGCATGCCAAGTTTAAAAAACTGCTGACATTTTCCAACACTACATGAGTCGCATAGAAAAGTAGAAAGTAAACCTACTTGATGCATTCTATGCTTTTTCTGCTGTAACTTGTCACAATCAACTCCACTGATTCTACTTTTTCGGTATATGCATGTAACGCAAGGCAGCATGAAACGGTTGGTATGCACTTTCGGCTTTATAGAAACGTTAAAAACGTGACATCTGTCAACGAAGAATGTAAATAAAAACGAAACAGAATACAAAGCAACACACACACACACGAACAAAGCACAATGCAACGAAATTTATATACAGACATTTGCACGAAGTCAGCTGTTTCGAACAGTGATAAGTGTTGTCATGCAAAATTCAAAAAGTACCAATCAGGCCTTAATTGGAAAAAAATAAATTTGCTTCTTAAGTTATGTGTTATTATAAATATTTATTCTTGTAATATTATGGAGTATTACATTTTTTGTTCAATCTGAGCCAATATCGACGATTGTTCTATTCAAAGTACAGTAGGACCTTGATTATCCGTGATTCGATTATCCGGCAACATCAATTATCCGGGATGGAAAAGGAAAACGTTTTGCATCGACTTAATTTTATTTTGGACCGACTTAAATTTTTCTGCATCGTTTAACGGTGATTACCTCTATTATCCGTGATTATAAGCAAATATATTTTTCTATTTTTTTTTGGACAAACAAGCGAAAAAGGGGAATTCCCTCTTTAGTATACGATGGTCAGAAGCATACATGTAAACCTGTTTAGTTTAATTTAGAAATTTGAGAAGTGCGGTTTTTTATATTTTTGAGACATGTATGTACACTGGTGGCCAAAACTAAAGCAACTGACATTACACTTTGATATTTTAGCTAATATGTTCCGCTATAAAGGTTAAAACTGGATGATTTTTGGTTTTTATGTTTACACATTATTCAGACTAAACGTAAATGCAAAAAAAATAATATTCAATTTGCTTAAAATATTGCTTTTCTTTCAAAATAACGAAATAACCATAAAATTCTAGTGGTCAAAACTAAAGCAACTTTCGTACTTCTGTAACAAAACTTAAAAATTAAATTAATAGTCAATAGCGTAACCCTTATTTTTAATGACGGGAGCACATCTACGGGGTGTTGAGTCAATTAGCCTCTTAATTTGATCTTTAGAAATGCTGTTCCATGCGTTCTGGATACGATTAAAAATGGGGTGTTTATTTGTCCCTAAATCCCTTTTTATTTTGCGGTCAACTATGCTCCAAAGGTTTTCAATAGGGTTAAGGTCTATCAATTAACCTAGCCACCCGAGAACACTTACTTTTGATTGACTCAACCATCCCTTAACAAATTTTGAAGCATGATTTGGGTCATTGTCATGTTGGAAAACCCAAACCAGTGGCATATTCTCTTCTGTGTATGGCAGCATTACGTTTTCCAACAGATTTTTATAAACAAATCGATCCATTTTCTCAGTAATTTGATAAATTGGTCCAACTCTACAGCTGTAGAAGCAGATTTAAATGCTCGGAAACCATCAAAGAAACCATTTATTTCCCAGAAAAATCGCAGAGCCAGGTTAGCTTTTGGAAAGGCCCATATTGGTTGAAGTCCTGCTCAGTGAAGAAGCATATTGTTCTCCGATGAATCCAAATTCTATATAAAAAAGTTTCAGACATGAAGAACTTCACCGTAAGGAGACCAAAAAATTAACGCCTTAAACCGCAATATTATAAAGGAACGGTAAAAGATGGTGGAGGCTCAATAATGGTGTGGGGCTGTTTTTCATACGATGGAGTTGGACCAATTTATCAAATTACTGAGAAAATGGATCGATTTGTTTATAAAAATCTGTTGGAAAACGTAATGCTGCCATACACAGAAGAGAACATGCCACTGGTTTGGGTTTTCCAACATGACAATGACCCAAATCATGCTTCAAAATTTGTTAAGGGATGGTTGAGTCAATCAAAAGTAAGTGTTCTCGGGTGGCTAGGTTAATCGATAGACCTTAACCCTATTGAAAACCTTTGGAGCATAGTTGACCGCAAAATAAAAAGGGATTTAGGGACAAATAAACACCCCATTTTTAATCGTATCCAGAACGCATGGAACAGCATTTCTAAAGATCAAATTAAGAGGCTAATTGATTCAACACCCCGTAGATGTGCTCCCGTCATTAAAAATAAGGGTTACGCTATTGACTATTAATTTAATTTTTAAGTTTTGTTACAGAAGTACGAAAGTTGCTTTAGTTTTGACCACTAGAATTTTATGGTTATTTCGTTATTTTGAAAGAACAACAATATTTTAAGCAAATTGATTATAATTTTTTTGCATTTACGTTTAGTCTGAATAATGTGTAAACATAAAAACCAAAAATCATCCAGTTTTAACCTTTATAGCGGAACATATTACCTAAAATATCAAAGTGTAATGTCAGTTGCTTTAGTTTTGGCCACCAGTGTATATAAAATCCTTGAATTTGAATTATTTAGTTTTTATATAAATATGTACGTATTCATTTATTAACTAATAAAAATATCTATTAAAAACTAGCCAAAATTGATCCTCAATTAACCGGGAAAATCGATTATCCGGAATGCATCCGGTCCCGACCATCACGGATAATCAAGGTCCTATTGTAATTTATAGTAGTAATAGTTATAATAAAAGGCATTTAAAAATTTTAAATATTATAAAGATTTATGCATAAATAGGAAAGTACCAAAAAGGGCATTTGCGTTACATTGTCACATATGATTTATTAATTTTGTTTAAAAGATTTTTATACACATTACAATCATAACAGTAATAATAATTAAAAAAAAGATCACTTTTAATGTACAAAGTTTAAAAGATTAATAAATACGATTAATATATATGGAAGTATCGAAAAGGAGAATTCGTAGCACTTCGTCACTCAAAATACATACATATATATATTTTTTTGTTAAAATTTTTTTGTGCACAATTGAATCATAACAATAAGTATTTCTCATAAATTATTTTTTTATAATTATTTTAATCAAAAACAAAAAAATTATTATTATATACATTTAACAATTTAAAAGTTTTATATAAATAACCATGAAAGTACCAAAGACTGCATACAATAGTCCCATCACTCATGTTCAAATGTCAACTAAAAACGTGAAGGAATTCTGTTTTATACAGATCGTTCCGTTATATTAACGAGAGAGAGAGCGTTTCAGTAAACAGTAAACATTGCTCTCCATATGCTAAAAAAACGAACGCACGGAACGTTATTTTATGTTACGTATGGCTAGAGGACGTGTACTTGTCAATTTAGCCAAGTACAATTATATAATATAATTTATACATGCTACAATGGAACGCAAATAGAAAGACTTCAAAAACTACAATATAAGGGAAGGAGATCTATATTAAAATGTAACCTATACACGCCGATAGAAAGAATGAATACACTTCAATTTATACAGAAAATGAAAACTGGAAATGCCCCTAAATAGCTAATAGAACAACTTAGATATGTTGGAGAAACACAACCCTATCACCTGAGAAATGCGAACAACTTTAGAATTCCAAGAACAATCACAACAAATATGCAAATGTCCCTAATGTATAAAGGATTACAGGTTTACAATATGCAGCCAAATGACATTATATATGAAACCAACATTAATGTATTTAATAGAAAAATTTTATATTTCATTAAAGAAAATGTTTTAAATTGAGATTTATGTAGCATATCATAATTGTAAATATTTAAAGTATTTTAACTATAATAATAATATAAATGAAAAATTTAATAAATAAATAAATAAAAAAGTACCCGGAGGTCAATTTGACCCATTGTACTAAACGTATGTACGTATGGCTAACTGGCCCATAATGTTTGGGAACTACTGCTTGTATTCGAAAACAAAACCACATGCATGAAATAAACAAAACAATGATTACAAAATAAATATTAAATTTATTTTTATTGTTTTATCAGAAATGTTGGAGATATTTTAACAATTGTATTGAAACAAATACTGTTGATAATAAAATAATAAATATAAACATTTTTACGTATTCCCAATAGAAAATAATTATAACGAATAAGAGTAGCAAAACAAAAATACAAAAACAAAAAAATAGAAAGAAAAAGCGAAAGCCTTCAAAAGAAGAATAAAAACCACACAACACAGCCAAACACACACTACGAATTGACGATCAAATCTAATTTCCACACAAATTTCTAGAAAATTCCATGAAAAATATTTATTTCTAGAAGACTATTCAAACGGCATGTAGGTGGATTTTAATTTTATTCTAAACCAAACTTACCTTCGTCCAATTGTGCGTTCATTTGAATCATCACAATACGGTATTGCTGGCCGATTTTTAGGTACCAATTGGACATCACTTTCATTTGAATTATCGTTTGCAGGTGGTTTTGCTGGCATTGATGGTTCTATTGACATATTCTCATTATTTAGAGTTTCTTTAGACGAAGATGAAGATGACAACATAGACTTTGACGGAACGGCGGGCTCAATGGAGGCAGTCGCAGTAGCGGCGACAACTATTGATGTCAGCATTGTGAGATGCAAAAGCGATTTGCGATAGTTGTGCACGACATTCAAATCATTTTGAATGCCCATAGTTCTTCTTCAATCTCACAAGGGATGAATACTTTTATAGGCTGTCGCAATGTCAACGAAGAAGAAGAAAGCAAAACAACAACACAACATTCAATAATATTCTTCTCTTTTTATTTCAATGGATTGCATTTGACGTGAACAGTGTTGTGAAATCGTAAACACACACTTTTTTCAACACACGAATGTAGCTGCGCGCGATCAGGCGAAGGAAATAAGAAAATGAATTCACAACTTGGAAGAACGTTAAAAGTTTTCTTTTTATTTTTCAAATTCTTCACTTCAGTGGTTAACTATTTATTCTCCTAGTTTTTTTTTTTTGATTCTTGTATGCGTTTTATCGAACTACGTGTATATGGGACAGAATAGAGCGACACGATAACGGAATGTTAAAATAGAAAATGCGTTGTATATGTAGTTTGGAGCACCCATCAAAAACCACGACAACTTGGAACCCGTCGATTTTGTTTGTGCTCTTTTAGGCATCACTTTTTTAAGCTTTTCTACGAATAAAACACACTAAATTGTTTAGAAATAATCACGAATAAATATAAACACTGCTGGATTAAACTATTAGAAACACTTTTCTTTTCGGAAAATAGAAAATTAGACAGAACGATTTCAGTAAACTGGAGTTTCGCAACTGATGAAATACGTCAAGCTGACATTTTGTCAAAGCAATTTTGGAAGTGTTTGGAAAACCATCAAATAAACAGCTTCGTTGCGTGTGGTAAAGTTGAAAATCATACACTGCGAAAAATGCTTCTAAAAATTTTTTCCCCAAAAGTTAGAATTGTAATGAATTGAAATAAAATGTGAGGCATTTATTTTAAGTTCCAACAAAAAAAAGAAAGATCGCATTCCCAGTGGCCGATAAAGAATAGCTGAAAGCATTTTTACTTCCACCACTGATCAAGGGAGGAATGAGACTCGCTTCTGAAAGTTTAAGACGGTGGATACCGACCACATCTTTTCATGAACTGTACAATGTTTAGTACAAGATATAGTTTAAACCTACCCTCTGACCCGTAAAGAAAAACTAAAATGAAAAAAAAACTAAAATAGATTTAAATTTATAGCGCAGAAAATTAAAAACCCAGTAGCAAAGAGAGCGCTGATCAACTCATTCACAATACGAAAATTGTGATTCATCTTTATATATTTGGGCAAATGTGGATATAAGTACGTATGTATGTATCCATGTATGTAAGGCTCACTTATGGTGAAAGTTAAATAAAATTAATGTTTATCAACGCAAATACCTTGAAAAAGGAATAAATAGCCTTTAACATATAAATTGAGATATTTTTATTTGAAGTTTTTGGGATAAAAAAACTCACTGTGTTGGGGATTTATAGGGAATAGCTATTTAAAATTGGGCATGAGTTTGTAAAGAAATTGGAATCTCTATGTGAAACTATAATATTTTAGATAAAATTTTCTCAAAAATTAATAGATTTATGTGAATTATGTGTAATTTAAAAATTGTATTATGTAGAAGCTTTGTTGGAGCCAAAGATTGAATAAAACATTTCGAAGCATTTTTAAATGCTTCATAATCTTATGTACTATACTTTTAGTGGTTCACTTCTAATCCTTACGTAAAACTTATATATGTATTTCAAGTAAACTATTTTTGTAACCAAATATTTTAGAGAAATTATTATTATTCTATTTCTAATATAACAAAATGTAATACTATGTCTCAAAGTGTTTCCGTATATTTTGTACCTGCATGTAAGTTTTGAAGTTTTTTTTTTGCAATATTTTTTAAGCCATCGTAAGTACTACTACTACAACTATGTAGAGATACACAGAATTTTTCATGTTTCATTAATATATTATGAATTTTAGTATTATTCAACGGAACGGCGCGTTTTCATAATCAGTAGTAAATAGAATTTAATTTAGCGCCTTTCGATTTAACCCTGTCATGCCCGAATTTTTTGGGCCAGAGCTAAAATTTTTTTTAGGACATGTGTTTGTTAGTCATGTCCTAAATATGAAGTAATATTAAATTCAGAGTCCTACGTATTCTGGTTTTATACGTTTTTAATCAAGCTTGTTTGCAAAAAAAAAATCATTTAAAAAATTAAAAATTACGGAATTTATGAACAAAAATGTACAATGTTGCCTATAGGCAACATCGGGCATGAAAGGGTTAATATACATGGCAACAATGTTGACAAGTTATTGAAGCAACATTATTTTGGAAGTGCTTGGAAAGCCCTTTAATAAATTGCAACGTTACGCGTGGTGAAATGTAAAAGTAAGGTTGAAACTCATACACCGAGAAAAATGTTTCCTTAAATTTTTTATTTGCAGAAGTTCAAAATGGGGTGGACTTCAGGGTAACAAGGTTATTGCAACCGCTTTTACCCTTTTTCACAAATTATCGATCGAATTTGTATCTGGAGATAGCGAGAGCCGGTCTAATACATTGATGTTGTTATCTTCGAACCATTTCTTGATGCACTTTTCAGTATATTTTTTGGGAACTTTATAAATAAGTCTGTTGGAAGATTTCTAATAGAATACGTTGTCTAAATGTGCCTTGTGTATGATATAATGATCTAAAAATATAACAGAAAAATTATTCCGTCACAATGATTTACCGCATTAACAGTAAAATTACAATGTGGTTGTTGTTTAAAATTAATTTATCTTATCCATACTGCAGGGAGATCAATAAACACGGTGTACATTTTTCAGTCCACTTTTCCATTCTTCGCCAACGCTTTATATAGGTAGATAGAAGTGGCTGTCCCCTCGATGGCGTCATGAGCGGACACACTTAGGCGCACACAGAGCCCATTGTGATACCACAAACGCTTTATATACTCGGCACAGAAATTCCTAACGGTAGCATTCCTTACTTCCCTGTTGTACTCTGTAAATTTCGCCTTAGGTTTCTGTCTGTACCAACTAAGTTTGGTTCTAAGTGAAGAAAATTGGATATTTCACCAGGCCATGTCTTTCTCTTTACCCCTTGGTCTTCAGGGACAGCTATCATTGAAGCCATCTAGTATTGTCTCACAGAGTCACACTGTCCTCGAACTCTTACTGATTCTCTATAAGTTTACTCGTTGAAATTTCCTTGAAGACAATTAGCTAAGCTTTCCCGATGTTTCCCAATTAGTTTTTTCCGCTAGGGAGAATTCAATTATCTTGTGATCTGATGAAAGATTCCTCACTTGATACTTTGCAATCACTAATACACCTGGGAAAGTTTTTCTGTGTAACGAGAATCAATTACTTGGTTTTATGTTGTTTGTATAAACCTCAATATCCAGTATGTATCGTGAGCTCATCACCATTCGTCGAGCCATTGTTATCTTTGCTGAGAATACGTATTCCCGTACGACTCTCAAAAATACACATACATGATTGGCCATTACGACCCTTCAGTCAGGATTACAGCCCAGCTTCTCACACCACTCATGTTGTGTGTGTAATTTTAATCAAGAGTGGCGGGACCTAAAGTCTAAAGTCGATTCCGAACGAGAGATTTTCGACTTTTCATTGCAATTATATTTACTCTCAGAGTTTTTGCCAGAAATCTGCTGAGAGGAAGTCGCCGAAGAAATATTTTTTCATATTTTGGTTTTGATGTCTGACCCGGGATTTGAACCCGGGCCTTACGTCTAATAAGCCAACACAATACCTACTAGACTACGGCGACTTAAGGAATAAGTCGCCTACCCTTAAAAAGTTGCAAACAGCAGTACATTAGTTAAGGCTAAAATTAGTTTAGAATTTGGCACACACATATCAAATAAGTATCTTTCATCCTCCAGACCGCGTACGAATAAAAATTCTTTTTTAAATCTCTTAAAATTGTTTTTCTTCAGGATCATATAAAGTTATTAGGTTAGGCTAGGTTAAGTTAGAGGACGTGTACTTGTCAGTTAGGACAAGTACAGTACCCGGAGGTCGAATTGACCCATTGTACAACGTCCTAGTTTCTCACACCACTTATGTTGTGTGTGTTAATTTTATACATGAGTGGTGGGACCTACAGTTTAAAGTCGACTCCGAACGACAGATTTTTATTTATTGAGAAACTTTTCATGGCAATTTTTATTTACTCTCAGAGTTTTTGCCAGAAATCTACTGAGAGGAAGTCGCCGAAAAAAATACTTTTTGTATTTTGTCTTTGATGCCTGGCCTGGGGCTCGAACCCAGGCTTTTGCGTCTAATAAGCCAACACACTACATACTAGACTACGGCGACTTCAAGAAAGTTATTGATTTTTATAAAAATTACTAGCTACTCCTATCGATATGAAATACAAATATTCAAAATACATATATTGATATACATTTTCTTCTTATGTATATTTTTATTATTTCTAGTCAATAACCTCAACGTAATAAAATAAGAAGTCTGGATTTTAAAATATTTATTTTGTTACTGATATTTACATGTTTCATAATAATTATTTCTTATTCTAGCGGCTCTACGTCGCTGACTCTGAATTCGAGTAACACGTTGATCGGCAGCTCTAGATGTTAATGCTCGTAGTCTCTCTCCTTCTAGGCGTACATCGCGTTGATCCGGCGTCTCATCAGTTCTTGATGATTGGGATCGTTTTCTTCTAAGAGGTGCATCACGTTGATCAGGTGTCTCAGCAGCTCTAGATGTTGATGCTCGCATCCTCTCTCCTTCTACACGTGCATCACGTTGATCTGTTGTCTCCGCAGCTCTAGATGTTGATGCTCGTAGCCTCTCCTTCTAGGCGTACATCGCGTTGATCCGGCGTCTCATCAGTTCTTGATCTTGATGATTGGGATCGTTTTCTTCTAAGAGGTGCATCACGTTGATCAGGTATCTCAGCAGCTCTAGATATTGATGCTCGTATCCTCTCTCGTTCTACACGTGCATCACGTTGATCTGGTGTTTCTGCAGCTACTGCTCTTTGCGATCGTATTCCTTCCCTTTCTAAACGTTCAGTTTCAACGTTGAACTAGAGTCTCAGCAGCTCTAGACCTTTCAATATTCAGACGAACATCACGTTCTTCGGGAGTTTCGTTAGCCATTTGTGATTGTAAATGAACTGCATTTTTGGTGCGTTTAGAAAGCAAAGGTTTTTTAGGTGGCATTTTTTTTTTGTTTTTAATTTATCACAATATGATCACTAACAAAATAAATGTTTAACTCGTTTAGAATCTGGGATTCAAATGATTTGCGAAAAAGATTGTAAGTATCTACTATTTAAGTACTTCCTTTCTATCATTATTAGGCAAATATACCATAACAGGTCATATTTTTTTATTTTCAAGATAAAAAATTTTGGGCAATATAAAATATTTAATATTTTTTATTAGGGTGACCATAAAGGTTTGGTCTGTATTACATAACCACAGGTAACAATTGGTTCTATAAAAAATTATGTATGCTGTAGGTAGTTAATAAATTAAGGCAGTATAGTGTCATCAATGTTTTGTGTCTACTGTTAATTGTACCTAAGTTACGCATGTCCCTCTATGCGTATTTTTACAAACATATACAGACAAGTCACAGATTGCGATCGGAATGTTTTTGATTCCGAATATGCAATTCCGATCGATTTTGTTTTCGGTTCTTTAGATTCCGAACGATTTTGTTCGTTCACAAAAATTATAAAATTGCTATTTTTTTAAATAAAGTATGGCAGTGTAGTGCATGATAAAAGAAAAAAACATAATTAGTGAATAAAAAAAAGCAGAACCAAAACAATTTTTAATTAAAATAAAATAAAAATTAAAAATTTTATATGAAAAATGCCGGGGATTTCAATTTTTGCTGTTGTTGAAAAAGTACGCCGAAATGCATTGAGGGATGCGATACTTCGATGAAAAAATACATCACTTTGTTTAGTTTTTCTCAGCAAGTTTACAAAATTAAATTTCTTAAGCATAAATATTAACTAAATACTTAGAAAACCTATGTAATAACAAAACATACCATTTTGTCTTTCAGTTTGACTAAGTTTTATTAATATTTTTCTTTAACAAATCGTCAAAAATATCAAAACCACTTTGAAAATTTGAAGTGGTTTCATTCCGAAGAAATTTTTCGTTTTCTAAAGACTCGACTTTCGGACTTAAAATCACTTTCGATCAGAATTGCGTTCTGTGATGTGACATGGCTGATAATAAAACAGGTATTGGAATGAACAGGCAATACACATGACTAGCTGTTTAGTATTTACTTTCTGTCTAAGAATTCATTTAAAAATAGAGTCCATTTATTTCCCTAACCCGAAATGTTCATATGTGTGTCAAAGTGGTTCATGCTAGATTCTTGCTCTAATAGTTTTCCATGTACACGAACTTTTGTATCATATTTATATGGGAGGGTCTTGCTCTTATTGCTAGTCCGGCAATTTTTTCACAAATTATTCATATGGGTTTCAGTGTTGCCCGTGTACAATTCGATGATTTTATCTATAATGATTTCCCAGATATAAGAAGTTTTAAATTTAATTCATATGGGAGGTACTACGCCCCCTTTTCCTAGTCAGCCCATTTTTGTCTAAAATATTCATATTGATACTAAAGTGGATTCGACAAAATTTTAGGACTCTTAACTATTATATTTTCTTAGACATATTAATTTAATATTTTTATAGGAGGTGTCAAAGTTCTCCATACACAATTTGAGGAATCTAGCTGTTGAAGTTTATGAGATGAGATATGCGACATTAAATACTTATTGGGTATGTGCCTACTTGAAATTTTAAAACAAAAAGTAGCCTATAGCTACTTTCCTTCCAGACATACAGGAAGGTACTGTTAAAATTTCAAGAAAATCGGTCCAGCCGTTTAGCCGTCTATAGAACCCACAAACAAATAAACACACATTCATTTTTATATATAAGATGATTTTATAATTAAAGAATATCCCTTTGTTTTATTTGAATTGAATGCCATTAATAATTAAAAAAAAAATTAAATAAACTTAGAATTTCAACAAGGATTTTTTTCTAATTGATTGTAAGTAAATCAATTTGGTTTCTAAATGTGGTATACAATGTAATGAAAAGTTAACATTTCAGAATCAATACAAATTATTATACAATAAAATTATTAGAATAAATTGGTACATTTATTGAACATAAAAGTCAAAAGAAAAATAATATTTGAAAATTGTTGACCAAAAACCAAAGTTTTTAAAAATGTTATTGGTCAGAAAATATGTGTTTGTTTTTATCTTGTATCTTGTAAATATATATTGTAAACATAAACTTATAATTACCAAAAAATATATATATATATAGTAAATACGATTGATTAAAAGAAAGTAAAACAAAATAGAAATATGCCAGAAAGAGTGGGTGTAACTGTGGATGTGTGAGGGTGTAGTGTAAATAATTTAGTTTGTTTTTGCTCGCTCCTTGCAGTTGTCGATGCATTCCTTCAGTTTCTTACTGAATGCTTCTGCTAACTCTACTTTCTTGAAACGAACAGCTAATTTTTCCAATTCCCCTTCAGATGATTCAGCGTAGTTTAGAGTTGCCCAAACCAAGCCTTTTGGATTGTTGTTCATATTGTTGAAGTGGAAGTCAGCGTTGACAGCATGATTTAGAACGAGTTTGTGGATTTGTTCACGCCGCATAACCAAACGATAGCATTTTTTAACAGGATGCATAAGTATTTTCAACTCACCAACACCTGGAAATATCATAATTAGTCGAATTAGAAGAATTCAAATTTAATATTTCACTTGGATTTCATACAATTTTACTAACCTCTCTCTTTCCATTCTTTATTAGTGGCATCCCAACGGTATAGAACTGCTCTTTCGCCAAATAGTTTAGTCTCTTCCTCTTCTCCTGTGCTAACCACAATTTCATTGGGTAATTCAATAATGGGATCGTAGTGAGGGTCATAGTTTTCATCGTTGCCATCCCCAGCACCCTCACCACCACCATCGACACTCTTTTGCGATTCATTTATCTTACTTGCGGATGAGTTTTTGTCTAAACTGTCCAATTCTTTGAGAGGTTTGCCGAAACTCGAAAAGTCGTTTTGGTTGGTTAAACCTATAAAGCCAGACTTTTCATTAGATTTTGGCGTTAAATTGGTATTGGTATTGGATTTCGCTAAACTAGCAAAGTCAATGGAAGCGGTTGCGGTTTTCGATAAATCAGCGAAAGTTGTTGATGTTTTATCGAGTGATTGTGAATCATTTGAGTTTGATTTTGTGATTAAGTTACTAAAGTCTGCAGATGCTGTTGATGTTTTAGACAAATCGGCAAATGTCGAACCAACTGGATTCGACTCCTTGGTAAGACTGCCGAATTGGGTGAAATTGGTAGAACTTGAGCCAAATATAGAACCACTAAAGCCCGATGTATTCATTGACGAACCAAATAAGGAGCTTCCTGTACCATTGCCAGCACTTTGTGATGTATTTTCAGATGAAGCGAAAATCGATTTGTTTGTATCGTTAGCAGCAGATGATCCAAAGGATGGAAGTGCGCTTCCAAATACTGGCTTACCTCCAAATATTGAACTAGATGTGGTGCTATTGCCTCCAAAAATAGATTTTGTAGTCGTTGTATTCGCTGAACTTGTAGAATCTTTTGAACTAGAGTTGAGAGCAGCAGCTGCTCCTCCAAAAATAGCAGGTTTTTCGCCGAATGTAGATTTACTGTCCTTGGCACCACCAAAAATAGATCCACCTGCACTAGCGGTTGATGTGGCTGATCCAAATAAGAATCCACCAGATACGCCGGTACCGAAAAGCTTCGTATCACCAGAGGGCTTGGAAGTGTTATTTAAAGCAGCGGTAAATGAAAAGGTAGTATTGACCGGTTTCTCCGCTGTTGTTGAAGCTGTTACGGTGGAATTCGCAAAAGCTGTTGAATTTGCACCACCAAAACCAGAAAAGATGTTGTCATTACGTCCCGTAGTTTCTGATTTAACAGTAGCTGGCGACAGCGCACTTTGCTTTAACAGTGTTCGGTTAATAGTCGACTTGTTTAAAGTTAATGCTGGCAGTTCCATAATGTCCAATTGGTTATTGGTGTCTTCCGAATTCGCAAAACATTCACTGTTTTTAACATCTGCAAACACAAATTTATCGGGATCACAACCGCGGCATCCTGGACATGAACTATCAGCAGTAAAGAATTCATATGACAGTTTTAATTTATCTGCAGTCTTTTTAACATCTTCGCTTAGGGCTAAACTGCTTGTTGCAGGCTGAGAACTCGTGGGGGTAGCTATTGAGGTGTTTGCTGGAGATTCGATAATCTCAGCTGTTCCGTCAAGAGCTTTTTTAACAGTGTCCATAAAAGCTTCTGCCACTTCTTTAGTCTTAAATCTCAACGAAAATTTCTCTAGTTCCACAGAACCTTCGCTGAAATCATTAACGACAAATAACCAAGATTTGTCATCTTTACGTTTGTAATCAACATCTTCGTTGAGCACATGGTTGAGGCATATTTTCAAAATCTGTTCGCGTCTCATTACAACACGTAATTTTTTTGTTTCTTTATGACGTAAAATTTTAACATTGCCTAAACCGCGTTCCTTCCATTCGCCATCGACGAAACGATATAATTTGGCACGATGTACGTAGAGCAGTTCCTCATCTTCTTCGCCGGTTTTTACTTCAATCTGTAGCCAAATTTTCATTAAGAATATATGAAATAAATAATAAATAAAATTGTACGTATGTATGTATATACATATGCATGTGAATAATAAAAAAAAAAAAAAAAAAAAAGTAAAAATCAAAACAATAATGAAATTTGAAATATTTGTCTGTTTGTTTTTGTTTTTGAACTTACCTTATCTGGCAATGGTATGACGGGTGTAAAGTATGTGTTGTTTTCTTCTTCCTCATGATACTCCGCATCGCCATCATCTTCAACTCCTCCATCGGCATCACCTCCACCGGACTTCATTGGGCTTTTACCTGATTTACCAGGACTTTTGGGTTTTAAGGTAAAACTGAATTCCTTTTTATCCAGAGAAAATGCGTTCGGAGTCGATTCGCCTCCGGCCAAAATGGGGGATTCTATAGCTTTCGTTGGTAAATTAAAGCTAAATGTTGCTTTACCCAAAGATGCATTGCTAGGTGCTGTGGCTGGTGTGGATGACATATTCAGTATTGTAGAGGTAGCAGAAGATGGTGTAAATGTAAATGATTTTGCACTCTCAGTTGTTGCTACTGGTTGAGCACCAAAACTAAATCCACCTACAACTGGTTTCACAGAATTATCACTTGAGGTGACAGCAGTTGCAGGGGAGCCAAATCCAAAGGAGAATTTCTGTGCAGGGTTTGAAAGGGCCAGTATATTTGTGTTGGCATCTTTTTTAGGTACAGTGTCATCTTTAGGAGCATCACAAGCCTTGCAATATAGGGCATCGGCTGAATTATTCAAATAACAACCTTGGCATGTCCAAGAACCTGCTTTAGGCTTAAAAGCATCTCCAAATCCGCCAGCTGGAGGTTTAGTTGACGACATTTTTTCGTTCAATTCTGATGAGAAAGATGTCGAAGTTGTTGTTGGCGTAATAAATCCAAAGCTTGGTTTTACGGTGGAAGATTGAGACTGTGTTGCTGCAGGTATAGTTGATAAAGAAGATGCAGCGCTAAAGCCGAAATTGAACCTCGTATTACTACTGGGAGCTAAAATATTCGATGTGACTTCCTTCTTAGGTACTGTATCATCTTTAGGTGTATCGCAAGCCACACAGTACAATTGATGAGCATCATTTGGTATGTAACAAGCATTGCAAGACCATGAACCTGCCTTCGGTTTGAAAGCATCTCCAAAGCCTTTAGTTGGCTTAGATTCTCCAGCATCATTTTTCTTTTCACTGGCCTTAGAGTTGGCCTCTTCTCCTTCACTAGTCATTTTGGCTTGAGCGTTATGTATTGCTTCCAAAAATTGTTTGCAAGTTTCTGGCAACTTAAAGCGAACAGTCAACATTTCTGTAACCAATTCATTTTCAGAAAAGTCTTGAGCTGCCCAGGACAAAGCGGTGTGTGAGTTTTTAGCATATTTGAATGAAGTATCTTTGTAAACGCGTTGATTACAGCATAGTTTATGAATCTGTTCTCTCCTCATTACCAGGCGTACTTTATTGAAGTCGTCCTTGTCTTGCAGCAGCTTAATATTTCCTAGGCCACGTTCTTTCCATTCACCAGCTTCTTTGTCGAAACGCAACAATTTAGCTCGATGTTCGAACAGGACAATTTCATTCTCTTCACCAGTATTAACTTCCACCAAATCGGGTAACGGAATGACTGGATTAAACTGGGCTGTGGGTACATAATCATCTTCTGTATCAGAAGCCGAAGATTTATTCAAAGCACTGCCAGTGGCTGTTTCAGTTACTGTTGTTGGTATGACAGACACAGCCGATGCATTCGATGTTGGGTTGATAAACGGCGATGAAGACAAATTGCTGAAAATACTTGCAAAAGGTGAGGTGGTACTCGTGATTGTAGCGCCAGTTTTCGAAGCAACTGTAGATGATGCAGTGTTGGTTAGTGTTGTGGATATGCTGGATGGAGCAGTCGATTTTCCAAAAGTGAAGTTAGCAAAAGGCGATGCAGACGTTGTTGTTACTGTTGTTGATTTGTCTGAATTATCGTTTGACGTTGATATTTTAGTGGACAAATTTAAGCCACTAAATAGAGATTTTGAAGCAGGAGCTGTATTCGATGGAGTAGTAGTTGTAGCAGCAAATGTCGGTTGTCCAAAAATAGGTTTTGCTTGAGGTCCTGAACTGTCTTCATTCTTTGCTGCTGGGGTACTGGTGGCAAAATTAGTTGTTATTGATTTGGTCAATGCAAATGGTTTTGCCGTGTTAGTAACTGGCGTTGAAGCTATTTTGGGTTGCTCTGCATTTTTGCTTGGCATAGCAGATTGTTTATCTTGAGCTTCCTTTTGTGCCTTTTTAAAAGCTTCTTGGAATTGTTTAGCGGTTTCCGGTAATTTAAAGCGTACGAAGAATTTTTCCAATTGCAAAGACTCATCTGCGAAGTCGTTAGCGGCCCAAATGAAGCCTTTAGTTTCATTTTTAGGCACAGTCAATATTAATTCCGGTGTAATTGAATGATTGGCACATATTTTGTGAGTCTGATCACGTCGCATTAAAATTCGAGAAGTACCCTCCTTATTCTTAAGAATTTTTATGTCACCAATACCACGTTCTTTCCACTCCTTATCTACGTGACGGAACAGTTTTGCTCTGTGACAGAACATCACTTCCTCATCCTCCTCACCAGTACGAACTTCTATTTCATCAGGCAAAGGAATGATTGGCTTGAAATCTGGTCGTGGATCATATTCAATTTCTTCAGTGATAGATCTATTGTAATCACTACTCTCCGAAGTTCTATTAAGAGTATCATTAGCCGTAGATTGTGTTCCAGATTGGGCGGCGGCGGCAGCTGCTGCAGCTGCTATTTGTGGTTTAAAACTGAACGTTGATGTGGCAATGGAAGTTCCAAACGTAGTTGTGGTAGAGGAAATTGTAGAGGTTACGATTTTATTTGCTAAAGAAGCTAATTCCGCGGAGAATGGCGGTTGTGGTTGACTAACCAAACTGGGCTTAATATGGTGGGATGGTATTGTGACACATAAAGGAGTTTGTTGTTGTGATTGCAAGGAGATCGTATTGGGATTTGGTAAAGGATCAGAACTAGTAATAACAACATTAGCTGGTGGACCTTTTTCTACTGGCTGGTTAATCAGTGGTTTATGGAATTGCATTGTAGTTGTTGGAGTGGTGGTAGGAGGAGCTGGCATTGATATACTCATTGAAGTATGAGTTTGCGGAGTTGTTGAAAATGTGGGTGCGGATGGCGGTAGTGGTGTTATGTTGGTAACGCTTGGGGTTATTGATACAGGGGGCTGTTGCAAAAGGTTGTATAAATTGCTGGGTCTATTTGCTTCCACTCCCATGCCTGTTGGAGGAAGAGTTGGTGGCGGCAGCAAAGGTGTCGAAGTAACTGGCATGTTGAAGTTCATTGCGGCGGATGGCACCGGCACCGTTGGATCCAGATACGGTAGAGAAGGGAGTGTACCAGCACGTTGATTAATACCGGGTGCTGCAGGTTGAGGCGTCATCATATACGGGTTTGGCTGGTTTGGATGGCCATAATAATTCAACGGATAATTGTGTGTTGGTGGGAACATAGGACTATTGTAGGTTGCTTGTAGACGTTGTTGTTGAGGCATAAATGGAGAATTTGACATCATATTTGGTCCGTTTGTTACACTTCCAGCATTATTTCCGTATTGATTTGCACTTATATGTGTTGTTGAAGATGTTTGCTGTTGCTGCTGATACAATTGCTGCTGCAGAGTGTCTTCGATAATGTATAAATCATCCAGCACATTAGAGGCATCATCCCGTGAGGGTGGATTGGATGAAATTCTCATTTTCCTCATTGCCTCTTCCGAACTTGAGATTTTATCTTTTAACATGGAAATTTCCTTGGTAATGTTTTGTAATTCTGGTCTGAGATTATTCATTATTTCGTCCTTAAGCAGAGTTAAAGTGTTGGCCATTTCCTTAACCAGAGTTTCGATTTCCTGATTATGGGACGACAATATGGCATTAGCCGATAAAGTATCTCTCCTCGAACGCGTAGTATTCACCATAGATGCAGGAGGCATATTAGAGTTTTCAGCATAAAAATCAGTTTCTGCATCTTCATAAGTACTTGAGTTGTTATGACCGGTGATTGGACTAAAATTCGTGTTCGAATCATTTAAATAGCGCGCAGAAGTTTGTTGAAGTCTTTTAATTTCATTGTGTATAACTGAATTCAATGGATGATTTGGATCCGCATGGGCGCTACTTTTAAGAAGAGCTAAAGTTTGATTTAAACATTCGCTAGCATGATCTAAATACATCCGTTTAGTTTTCTTCGGTGTCTTACTAGCCTCATCCAATTTGCGATAAGCCTCAGCTTGCAAGTATGTTGCAAATGGTAATTGAATGCCCGATAGTTCTTCGATTAAGTCTTCGTATTCTGATTTTTTGAAATACCTCGTGGCCAAATATGAAACGGCATCTTCGGCAGCAGAAGCTAGTGCACGGTCGGCGGCCGATGTTTGTGATTTTACGTATTTGAAGTATTTACGGAATGGCTCTAAAACACCCTTATTGTGCATTTTCATCATATTCAAACCATATTTGTAAATGGATTCAGCTCTAGCTTCCAGATATGCTTTTTCGATTGGTTTTACAATGTCCTGTGCTCTGGCAACAAATATTTGGCCCAATTTAAAGACGATTGCCATGTCCAATTTCGGACCATTAATGCCTCGAACAGCTTCGATCCCATATTGCAAATTTGCTCTTAATTCCGCCAGATCGTTGCCACTGCTAAGATTTTTGTAAACAATATAAGCAGCATTCCACCATTGTGATTGTTCCTCCGTGCACAACAAATTTTGAATGTTAACAAATGGTAGAAGTTTTGGTTTTCCCAAAGCTGAGCTATTGCCAGATTGGTAATTATTAAAAGCCTCTCTTTCTACTTCCAAAGCTCTCTTAGCCTGAATTATAGCGGCGTACAGGAAACTATCTACATCGAGCTGATTCAACGATTCGGCTCCACAGAAGGAAAGATTTTGTGTAGAGTAGTTCAATCCGCTAAAATATTTTGCTTTTACATACGCCAAGTTTTCATTGCCTAGGCATAAGTAAACCATATGCTGTAGAGATTGAGGGCGAAGATATTGAGCGGCATCTTCATAGCTTTCAACGTCAGCATATGAAGGCAGTTCATAAATAGGTTCACACAGTTTGGAACTCTTTGCGAACAAAGATGACTGTTCCTTAACTTTTTGGTCACTATTGCAGAATAATAATGCAAAAATATTACGTCTCCACTGACGATCACTGCAAGTTTGACGGACTTGATTTAATAGCTCATCATTACTTTGCCAAAGGCCCGATGATTGCGAACCCAAAAGATTGTTAATGTTGTGAGCATTTTCCTTGTCTACACCGTTGTCATCGACACAGGAAAGTAGAGTTCGTCCAACCTTTAATTAATTGGGTTAAATACGTTAACTATGACAATAGCAGATTAGTCTTGACTTAATAATATTTATGACTTACCTGTGCACATCGAAAAGAGCCCTCCCTCTGCCATAAAGTGATTAATTGTTTACTTTGCTCGTCGCAATGCTTCATCCAAGGTTCTTTGCTGTCTGGTGCTTCGATTTGGAAGGCCAATAATAATAATGGCAGAACAACGCGAGTAGTTTCCTTCCATTTGTTTTTATTCTGCAACAGTTCTCGTTTAAATATCAATGCTGAAGCATGCAGCAAAAGTTGACCACGATAATGATCGAGAAATAGTTCCACTAGTTCCTTTTGGGCACAGAATTTATCAGACAGTTGCGATATCTTAAAGAGGTATTGATCTAAGTTGAAGAGTAGATTTGCTGTTTCAGTCACTCCTCCACCTATGATTGTAGAATTTGATGTTAAAAAAAATGATATCTGAACTTGACGTTCCAAACATATGGCCAGCAATAACCAGAAGTCCCAGTCTTTTTTTGTGTTCGGCATTTGTTCGTACTTGTTTAAGACGAGCCAAACGACATTGTACCATTCGCCACTTGTCACAAATTCATCCTTCTGACTCATTTCCAATTGATGCACATACTTGAATGCATCTAATATTTGATTTTTTTCAACGTAGTTGCGTACCAGTCTAACTCTCAATTGGACATCGTTCGGTCTTGCCGCGATTTCTTTTTGTATCAATTCTTCTACTTGATTGGTGCTTAAATTCTCTTTGTTCATGAGTTTAAGTCGTAAAGAAAACACGGCTTCATGTTGTACTTTTTCAGATTCGGCCAACTCACACCAATACTTTGCTTTGTTGGTATTTAAATTTTTATCCTCCAACAACAGTTGACAGACTTCGGCCAGTATATCCGATTGCTTTGGATTCAATTGCAATGAACGCTGGAACGATTGTAAAGCTTTGTCGGGTTTTTTCAAACGCTGATAACATTGACCAAGTAATTTATGGGCCTGATCATTATCTTCTTTAACACTCAAATACGAACAAAGATATTGTTCAGCAGTGGCAAATTCATTAACTTTGTAATAAAGCTTTGCTATAGTAAAACTGCGTAAATGACGCTAAAATAAAAAGAAAATTTATTAAAATAAGTTAGGTAAGTTGTTATAAGAATATAAAATGAATTAAAACTGTTTAAATATATTTCGTTTTCAAGACTGCGTGGTTGCAACTGGAATGATTTTTTATCATAATTGAAAAATAAGTCGTATTACCAAGTCAATAATGTCAAATTCAGGACTACAGTTAAGGAATACGAGGTACCACAAGGATAATTTTTAAAATCGTTTTTTTTTATGTGAATGATATGTCGCACATAATACATGAACGTGATACGTTTCCTTACGTTGACGTTAACATGCATTGACTTAATAGGGAAACATGAATAAGCGAAACTAAAATAATGGAACTGGGAACAAGCAGCAATGTAATCTTTTTTTTTTTTTTTTTTTTTTTTTTTTTTTTTTTTTTTTTTTTTTTTTATTAGTAACGAGAAAAAATAAAAGTATATAGAAAATATGTCCAAAAACGAATGAATTGCTTAAGTTTTATAATGAGCAAAAGGAATCACATTGATGATAGCTGTTTGGAAAGGTATATACAACGAATGAAAATATAAGAGGCAAAAACTTAAGGTTAGGTGCATTAGGTTAACCACGAATAAGGTTCGGTTGGGGATCAGTGTTTTACGGGGTATTCTTGGCTCAAGAGTTCAGAAGAGTTATCTGTGTTATCTGATGTTTTTTCCCAAAGAGAAAAATCCTTGTTCATAATAGGTGATGGGCAGGGAATTATCATTGTTGACGCTGAGCAGAATCGTAAAGTTTGTCAGTGCAAGAGGCTTAATGTAGATATTGTAGGAGAAGCCTATCAGGATTAAGGACCGTATAATAGATCGTATGATCGTAATAATATGACCGATCTTCACGACGACAATAATAATAATGATAGCAATAAATTTTTTATAACAGAAGTAAATTTGCGCTTGAATATCTAAAATGATAAAACAATGACTAATCTTAAGCGATATACGAGGTGTGATCAAAAAATAACCGTTATTTTCAAATTTCGTGAGTTACGTATGTTCGATTTTCTCATTTTTTCTATTATGTTGGTACACATGTCTGTTATATATGTTGACAATATCAGTCATTTTGGATTGTCAGTTTTTTCTGACAGATAAAAAGGTTAGTCGTGTTTTGGTGTGCTCTTCGATTTTTTACTATTCGAAAAAATGGATCAAAGAAACTGTATTAAGTTTTGTGTAAAATATGATATTAAATGTGCAAGGGCATTTGAAATTTTGACTGCGGCGTTTGGCGAGTCTACTATGAGCAGAACACAAGTTCAATTGTGGTATAACCGGTTTAGGTTTAAATATTTCCCAATATTGATCCTCTAGAGTTGTGACTAGAAAAAAAAATTGTGTATATCGATATTACCAGAGTATAAGGATTTCTGGTTATTTTTTCAAAAATTATAGGTAAAGAGGCAGTCAAAAATAAGGATTTTTTCTTTCTGTGCGACGATCAAACAAAATCTGATTGGCAAACATTTCTTGTAACTAAATTGGGATTAAACTTTTAACAACTGAAATACCAAAAAAAAATATACATATGTACATATAATACAAAAATGCTGCAAACGTACACCAGGTGATATCATGAGCACAGCTGGACTGTTTTTATTTATGAATTAAATCGGGTTCAGTTGTTGTAAGACTGCTATTATATGGTATCAGTTCGCCCTGATGCTATACTGATACAAAAAGGGGTACTTTAATTTAAAGCAAAGTAAATTCTGTTAGTTATGTGCCGGATTTCTGACTATTAGATTACATTTCGATTATTAAATGTTTGAAAAATGATCAGTAATTGAGATATTTCAATTTCTTTACATTATTTCCCCTTAAAATTTCAAGTTCTACGAAGCCTGAAGTCTGTTGAGCAATATTTGTAATATGTCAAGGTGTTGTTTTTATTCACAACAAATGAAAACAATGCTGAGGAAAAAGCCGGTACACGCGTCTCTATGTAACAAATGACGTTAATGAAAGACAGACGCCAAACATAACCTCAAATATTATGGTATAATTATTTTTCATAAAATTTTTGTAGTGAATTTCGCCAGCAAACATTGTTTTCTTTCTATATTTAGAATAGTTTCATTTATTTTTAGAAATAATAATATTTAATAGATTATATTAAGAAATATCATAAAATTTGTCTGCCCCAAACAAACACTATTAACACCAAGCGATATGGTGTGTACCTACTTGGCATTGCTATTTGTGCTTAGAAAATGAGAAAAAACAATTATATAAACCAAATACATGTTTTTGTTTTCATTATCGAAAAATGCATCAAATAATTGATCATTCTCAAACACATCAAATGCCATGAAACAAAAAAATATTCAAATAAATAATGTATTTTGTTTCATGATTCAATGCAAAATAAAAAAAGGTGGGAAAAAATACAAACACACTCACCTCTGTCTCGGTTCGTATTTTAGCCAATGCTGTGCGGACGTGAGCATCGACTTCTTTTTTGGTTTTGTACATGATGTTGGTGATAAATTCTTGTTTTCCAAAAACTTTAAATATTTTAAATTTTTCGTTCTGCACAAAATATGCAGAAAAAATTCATTAAAACTTCAGAAGATTTCCTTTTTCTATCAGTTTCTTTTTTAATCTGTTTTCCTTTTTTTACTTTGATGGTCTTTATGCAATACACAGTAGTGGTGAAATTTACTTTTGAGATGATATTATTATTTGATAGGCATTTGTAATATATCCAACAATACTATGTCGTTAAAATTCACCGAATTATTAAAAGTTGAGCATTAAACAATTAACTTTTCTTAAGGAAAATCACTACTTCGGTTCACACAAAAATTTTTCGCACATTGTCTGTGATTCGTACGCGCCGCTTCGTTGTATGGCTCAGAGTTGCTTTTTTTTTGCTGAAAAGTGTATAACGCCCCTGTTTTCCTTACTACATAGGTTATGTAAAAACGGACAATAGCAGAGTTGATTTTGATGGCGTTTTAATGATGAGATTATTTTATGTTGATGCCGTTTTTTTTTTCAACAATTTTAAGTAAAATGTTTGGTTTCGTAAAGTTTTATATAAAAATATATTTATATATATATATTTATATTTATCTATGAAATGACAATTAATTTTTATATTATATTTTGTTTTCGTGTAAAAGTTAGATAAAATCTTAATAAAGTAAAAGATAAATAAATTTTAAATATCTGTTTTGGTATAAAACTAAATTTCAGATTAATTTATTTGAACATTATGGTATGCTATGATGTTAAAATCTCAGGGAAGAGTAGTGTCGATTCCTCTTTGATAGGTTGGGAGCTATAGGAATGGATCTAAATCCAAGACTGAAGTTGAATATGAGTTTTACTTTGTTATTATAATATGATTAAATTCAGACTGAAGGGTGACTGTAGTGTGCTTTATGCGGTAGTATCTGGAATGTATAGGGTTTATAGCTTACCCAATATACAATTTACTCAATAATTATAAAACATGTATATTTGGATGCCTAAAGACATTAAAGCGGGTTTGACGACGTTCGATACAATTTTTATGTCACTATGATTGACCATTTTGTCTAAAAAGTGGCGGCCTACTTCAGTGATGGCTTAAGCTACAGCAACTACCTCAGAGCGTGAAGATTTGTTAAGCCTAAGAAGCCTTCTCCAGCAGGTTCCACGCTAAAGGCAACTACAAAAAAGTATTACGGAATATATAAATACAATATATTTTAATTATTGAAACGATGTCAAAAATAATTTTTATTGTTATTATTTTTGTTGCTGTTGTTGAAACAGTTGGGACTAAAAAGTAGTAAAAAAAATTGGAAATAAGTTGTACAAACAATTACTTGTTGACCCATTTCCATTGAAAACTCCATTAGAAAAGCGAAAAGGGAAACGAAACACAACAGATAGGAAAGCACTGTGTTGAATAGATAATCTTTAATTGGATATTCTCTTTTGCCGTAGCAAAGAAAGTTGAAAATGCTGGGAGCAACAAATGTAAAATGACACCATCAGTGGCATCATCTTCATCATCATCAAAGGCAACAAACAGGCAACATTTTTGCCATGCTTTGCAAAAAAACCGAATAGAGAGAGACCATAAATCTTTTCTTGTTGGCTTCGGTTTTGGATGCTTGGGGATACACTTCTACTTCAAGTACATGCATTGAATCAAGGGTGGATGATTTTGTGAAGGAAAAGAAAAAAGCAGAAGTTTTCGTTGGAGTATGACATTCTTTTTGTTGTAACATAGAGCCTGCGCTGCAAAACTACATTTAATGAACTCCCCCGTAAAGGGAAAATACAAAGTAGTGTAGGGTTGATAGCAAAGCGGAAGTTAGAACGTAGTTAAAATAAAAGTAAAACGTCACAAATAATAAAAACGATGACAACAACAATCGCAATGGCAATAGCAATAGCAAGAATGAAAATAAGAGTGGGAGCATGCAATAAATACAAATACTATGTATTCGTATCAAAAAGATTCAGCCAAGAGTCAAGTCAAATAGGGTACAATAGGAAAAGAAATAAAATAGAATTGTTGTTAAAGATTTTTTTTTAAGTGCAAGTACTTTAAGAAAATAAATATCTTTCATTCCTTTTTGTTGAAGCCCTCATTATTTCGTACGATTAAATTTCATGCCAGTTTCTTCTTCTTTTCTTTTTGTTTATTTTCTACCTTTTCCATTTTCATCCCCTCGTTAAGTAATTTGTTGTAGCCGTAGTGGCGATGGCATATGGGGAAGTTATGCAGAGACCTTAAAGTCAAAACTTTCGTTATTTTCCTCATTTGCTTGGATTATTAGGACATGTGCAAAGTTTTAATGAATTTTTTCTTTACTGGCTACAAAACATTTTTGTCGTCTTTAGTTAAAATTAAGACGTCATTTGTTTACTTTCCATTTAACATAGGATTTGAGTATGATGTGGTCCAAGAAATCCAGTTTGAATATGAAATCATTGCATATCTACGAGACCATATAAGTTGGCAGATAAAATTTATTTGTTCTCCGACTGGGCTCTAAATCATTTAAAACAGAATGTTATGAAGTAGGACCACTTATTGATTCAGTACTGTTTTCACCTTTTTTTCTTGTCCTTCAAGAAATATAGAGCCACAACAAGGTTACTACAATTGGGTGCCCGATGGTCTAGTAGGTGGTGAGCTTTACTTCAAGTGCCTAGGCCTTGGGATCGATCCCCACCACAGACCCTGGGTGTTTTGTGATTATTTGATTGTTGGCATTAATTATATATTTATAATTAACCGCAATAGAAAAATATAAAGTGCGAATTATTATAAAATAATTCCCGAGAAAAAAAAGTAACGAAGACTTTACCACTAGCCATTAAAAAATGCCAATGCGGTACGCAGCATCATAATGTTGAAACTACATGTCATTGGTGTTCAGATCATCCAATTCAAACCAAAAGAAATTGGTAATCATTGACGTTTAGTGCTCGACGTTGACAGTGATGGCTTGGCTAACGTCATTCTAAAAGATATATGGACTAATAAGATCCTAAATCCTAAAATTTCTTTTGTTCATGTACCCACTCATCCAGAAATGGACCTTGAATTTAACGGGCGAATACAGATCATTGTCTATAGTTGTTATGTACAGTTCCAGGTTCAGCTGTATTTTGTACTAGTGCAGTCACTACGCAATTCCCGATGCGAAATTCGGCAAGGTGTGGTAGGCGATCGTAAATTGAGCAAATCCGATCCGATACTTTGGACGTCATCAAATGGACTTTCTTTAAATGTCATCAAATTATAGTGCTGTAATGAAACCTTCAACCTTTGAATCAGAATATTACAATAAATATTGAGAAAAACAAAATTCTTAATGTAGGGAATAATGTTGAAATAATTTAAGCCGTAATATAGCGAGAACAGATAGCATAAACTATCTCGTTAGCTAAACATATGCATAACTTTGATCGCTTTGGCTTACTATGGACTGTAAGAATCTTACTTGCCAACATGTATGTGATTCCCAGCTTAATTAATTTACAAAAAGTTGAATATGTATTATGTTCATACAACATGTTCTTATGTACATAATCTGGAAAAATTTGATGTGTCTACTTATTTTTATTCTCTTTATGGAGTTTCGTTTGATAATTTTATAAAAATTCATATTTTTAGGTCCATTATTACAACTCGCCGTTAACTAAAGGCAGGATTTTAAAGGACAGATAACTTGATTTTCATTATTATGAGTACACACGAGATAAAAGTGAGTGTTAAGGTATAGGGAAGATCATCCTACCTTTAACTTTTAAAGTTCACTTTATTTTAGAACTTGCAATATTATTTATATTATTTTCAATATGGCAACATCAAATATAAACATGGAAAATAAACGTTAATATATTAATAGTTTTTCAAATCAAAATGTATATTGGCGTATTCATTATATTTGTTTTAAAACAAAAAACACAAAAATAAAAAAGCTGACACACCAACACACAAATTTTACAAACAAATAAAAAGGTACGTCGTTGCCACTGCGACGATTGTTGCGGCACTGCCATATTTTTGAAAAAGTTAACTTTATTTTATCTGTAGGTTGTAATAACGAAAAGAAGTTAAAGGTGACTTTAAAGTTCGGTTTAGTTAAAGGCAACTTTAGTTGTAATAATGGCCCTTAGATGATAAAAATTTAAATAAATTAAATTAAAATTTTCTTAATCTTCTGGAAATCGAAATATTATAATATCACTCTAACGATACCAGGTATACTTAAATAACAATTTCCCGCACTCAATCAACAACTAAATAGAAATTCTAAAAGCTACAAACAGTAAGCATTTCATATATTTTTCCTGCGTAGTAATTTTGCAATACATATTGCATATACATATATACATATATACATATAGTATGTATTACATGTATGAATTCATGTACAAAAATTGCATTAAGAATACATAATATGAAAATCAGGAATTGAAATGATATAAATAGTGAAGTGCTTTTGTTGTCTTGTTGCTAATGAGCTAGTCTATCAGCGTGAGGACTGTGGTTCGATTTCCAACCAAAAGCTCTGGTGTGTTACGCTACATTCAGCATAAGGTCGTAGATATTCGCTTCGTATAATTAAAATATAATTTCTAACTGTATTTCTAATATTTTCCTCATGTGCATATATTCAGGTTTTTGATGTACCATACTGCGCGCTTATCAGAAATATAATTCAGCGTTGATGCTGCTGCTGGACACTTAGGCTAATTTCTATTTTTGCTAGCGATTTAGTACTGTTAATACCATAAGATGCATGAAATAGAGGTGTGTGTAAAATGCTATAAAATACTCCAAAAACACCATTGATAAAGATGTCTTCAATTGTTCACTTTTTATTATTTTACTTATACTTTAAAGTAATTAAAGTGAGTGCTGCTTAGTGAAGGCGGAAATTGCAATATTGCTCCGCAGCACTTGGTGCATGGAATCTGTTTATATCACAATCTGTTTGTCAAGGGTAATATCAAGATATTTCAATTTTAAATTGTTGTTTCACTAGTAGCAACACCCTTTATTCGAAAGGAACCTGCTTCTCTCTTAAACATCCTGGCAACGAAAGTAAGAATACACTTTATAGTAAGTATACATATGTATGTATGTATGTATGTATGTATGTGTTAAGTATAAAAGTATAAATTTAAAGGCTTGAATGACTACGCTTTAAAATGATCTTTTAGTATGACCTTTGCCAGGATACGTATCATTTTAACTATGCGACCTTCTATTTTTGACGATGGTATTCAAGTTGTAAAATGAAGAACACTTCACTGGGTTTACCGCGCATCTCTACTAACATCTTGTTAATGATTTTTTAAATTCGTACAGCTTTATGTGGCATTAGTTCCAGCAATAGATTTCTGGATCCCACAAAAATCAAATATTAGCGTTACTGGCTGCATAACAAATTTGCGCTAATTTGGGTTGCAAATGATTATATCAAGTGTAACTTAACCGGATTTGATGTGATGTTTTTTATAAAGCAAATGCATATATTTGTGCGTTGAATTAAAAGAAGTCATCATTCTCTAACTACGTTCGTGAATATACGGGTACGAGTGCTGGGTGCAAGTTGTAATACAATGTACGAATCTCTATATGAAATTTCGTTAAACAGTACCAAAAATCAGCAATGAGTATTCAAAAAGATGAATAGCATCGAATCATACTCATAATTTCTGATACTTATACGCATTCATACTTATTTTAATATCATACTCATACTACTCATATTCAAAGTTTAAAGTACACATCGTACTCATACTTAAGAATACGTATGATGTTGTTGATTTCGATTTTCCATGACTCAACATTTACAAGAATCACAAAATAAGTATGATTCGCGTACGAACGCTACAATACTCACTTTTTGTCTTTTCTCTTTTTTTGTAAATGCAACAACAACTAAGACTGTAAATTTTGATGAATGAGTCGAGTCACTCGAATCATTTACAAGTATTTCTCTAAAGTTATGAATCTGAATGAATAGACTTATGAATCAAACATATTTCGAATGGTATGAGTTTGATGTCAACGTTGTACTCATACTTATAAATCAACGTTGTAGTGAGTACGAATGAATCAGAGTATGTAGTTAAATTTCAATATTGTTGACTCACTTATATTCAAAATTTTATGAGTGATTATGAGTAGCGAAAAAACGATTCATTGCTGATCTCTGAACAGTACATCTTGTATCATCATGTTTTCATTAACATCTGGTAGCAACAAATTTTCATTTGTCATAGTTTGCCAATAGTTTTTACCTGTTACTACTTACTAATACGTCATCAATTTGGCATTTTAATTTGGATATTAAGTTAGAATTTGTTAACCAAACTTCTGATCATCCCTTTACTCACGTAACTCAGTAGAGAATTTTATAAAATTTCATCTCATAAAAATCGTGCTGAAATTGTAAACTGTACTATCGACAGTCATTTAAAAAGTTTAACTAAAGTGCTGCACATCTTCTGTTCATTACACTGTAAACACATATTGCGTGTTAAATTCCTCAAAATGCGTAGATAATGCGGCAAGAATGGGGTGGATATGGTTTTTAAGTGAATGTTGTTTATGGAGTCTCATTTCCTCATTGTATGGCAGCAATATATTACGCATCGCTTTTCAATGTTGGACCTATTACGTCGTTGTTACGACGAAACTTATGATGTTACAAACAATTGCGTTGCATTTCGGATGAAATAAAAACAAAATGATTTAAAACAAACGTAGCCAATTTATGATGCTCGCAATAGTTATTTTAATTGATCTCTTAATCACTTAAGATATTTGTAATTAAACCAAGAAATAATTCTCGATTTAATCGGAGGTGCGACCTTGCATTTGGATCCCGTCAAAAATAGGCAGGGTAACAACTATGCGCAAACTGATTTGCTCCGTGGGTTAGTAGAACTTCGTATTTCGTAGTTTGTGGTGTGAAAAAGCTATATATGAGCAGTGACAGCGAACTAAAGCTCTTTCTTTTTCGAAAGAAAATCAAGAGATTTAGTTAAAAGCTAAAGAACATTATTAGTTCGTTTCCTACTCTTATATAAAATGACCGTGCATTCACTAACACAGTTGCAACGGCTAACAGTATAGCTGAATTATATGCAAGTCGCCGTGGTCTAGTAGGTAGTGTGTTGGCTTATTAGACGTGAGCCCTCGGTTCAAACCCCAGGTCCAGTGATCAAAACGAAAATATGAAAAAATATTTCTTCGGCGACTTCCTCTCAGCAGATTTCTGACAAAATCTCTAAGAGTAAATAATATTACCATGAAAAGTTTCTGAAAAATCTGTCGTTCGGAATCGACTTTAAGCTGTAGGTCCTGCCACTCGTATAAAATTAACGCACACAACATCAATGGTGTGAGAAACTAGGTCGTAATCCTAACTAAAGGGTGGTAATGATCAATTATGCATGTATGTATGTATATGCAAGGTAGTACAGGAAATACATCAAAATAGAATACATATCGGCCTGTGTCTCGAGGTCTATTGTGAGACTTTTCGACTGTACACGATTGAGGACGAAGGTGCTCGTTAATGATAGTAGGATTTCCAACTTTATTGAATTATCTAGACAAGGACACAATGTGGCTTGTGTTTCACTGTTTTGATAGTACGTTAGCGCAATAATATGAGTTGTTAACGACATGTAGTCTAGTAGATAGTATGTTGACTTGATAGATGAAAGCTCCAAGTTCAATTCTTAATTTTGACAAACTGAAAAGAAGAAATATGAAAAAAAAATATTTTTTCAGCAGCTCTTTGTCGTGAGTTCTCAAATCTGTCCTTCAAAGTCAACTTTGAACTGTAGAGCCCGCCACTATTAGATAAAATTTAATACACAGAACACACGGATGGTGTGAGATTGTGAGAGATGCGTAATTCTGACTAAAGATTTGTAACAAGCAATAATGTCTGAAAATCACATAGTTAGTAAATATCATTCAGACCACTGATCCTATTCAGTTGGGTTCTTGTGACTAATATGTTTAGACTTCAATTTCTAAGATCCAGTTTCCAACTCAACGAAAAACGAAATACCATAATAACTACTCGTACCATACATATATGTTTGTATAACAGTTAAGGCAATATCATACTATGATTTCGATTTTTGGATTTTTAATTACACAATCATTTCAGTCTGAATTCAAATGAAAAAATAAATTTTATAAATTCGATTCAGATTGTCTATAACTTTGGAATATTTAATCGATAACTTAAAAACGTTTCACGAACACTTTTGAAATAAAAAAAAATTAAAAAAAAAAACTATTCATAAAAACATTGTTCTACTGTATTTTGAATGTTGAACAGAATAGCGCAGTAATGCCATGACCCAGATTATGTTGATGAGTTGTCTTTGTTGTTCTTGTTGATTTGTTGTTATTATTTGGCATGTATTTTACTTGCCACTACCACCACCGCAACGACAACAAGAACAACAACACACCAGTAATAATATCAAAGAAAAAAAAATTCTGGCTTTTGCTTTAATGCCTTCCTCCAACAGAAAGGAGGCAATAGAGGCAGAGCAAATAGTATTTTCGACGTTGCTATTGCTGCCGCAGCTGCAGCAGCAGCAACAAAAAAGTGAACGTTATTTACAGTTATTTCGGCAGTGTTGCAATGTTTGGCTGATAGTAGTAGTGTTTGATTCATTTAATTGGAAATTCAGAAGCAAAAGAAGCTTTTAAGCTCGAGTATATGTATGTATAAACGTTGTGGCGGTTAAATATGAAACTGGTACATGTTGCAACAACACGTTGCTCTTTGAGTGTAGTATAGTTTTAAGCACGTTTTTAGGTTGAGGACACAAAGAGATTAAAAAAAAAAGACAAGCAAACAAAAAAAAAAAGCACGATCAAAACCGAAACCAATGGATTTTGAAAATGCATGAAATGGAAAATGGCAATGAAAATGGAAAAATACAATGAATAATTTTGAAAGGTCTATTGAACAAAATGAACAATGACAACAATAACAACAAGCGCAACGTCAGGTATAAGAACTTTAATAATATACCACATTATTGTGAAAATCTATCGCTTAAAGACCATAAAATAATGTGGCGAATTGAAAAAAAAAAAAATTACAAAAATAATATAATATTACATAACAAATATATACAATCGTATATTTTAACAAATCAATAAAGGTTTCCATTTTATATCGAAAAGTATATCCTAAAAACTATTCTTTGATGATGATCTAGTCTTAACTAATTCACATTCAAAAAATCGATAGGTATGGGCTATAAAATGGAATATTTTTATTAAAATATCTTTGGTGGACGTGGCACTGAAATGTATCAAATAATTTATTCGTAACTATTTATTTATTAATTACAATACAATTAAAAATTATATACGAGCGAAGTAACTTGACCATATGCTCGGTGTAGTGTCACAGACCAGAGTCTCTGGTGGGAATCGAACCCACGACCCTCACGCGAATAGTCTAGCATACTACCCACTAGACTACCAGGGCACCCTTGTTATTCGTAATTAATTTAACTAGAATCTTGATAATAATAACACTATGCGACAAAATAAAAAAAAATGAAATACACCCAGCTAACGATATAGTGCAAGTTGTGAGTTTTGTTGAGTAGAACTCAAAAATATTTTTTAAATATTTCTTGAACCCTCCAAACTTGTTTTATTTGACAAAAACTGTTATTTTGGACTTTACGCACAAATTTATTGATTACACAAACATTTCTGAACCGATGTCCAAAAAATAAAACCTTATAAGAAAGGAGAGGGATAGGCCTTTGAAACGATATATATATATATACAGTGGACAGCAAAAGTCTTAGTACGGCAATATATTTTAGCAATTTCATGAATTTGTAGCAAGAGTTCGTATAAATAATTTAAGTTTTTATACTTATATTTATTATATTTATTTATTTCTGTTTTATTATAAAAAAAATTTTTAATCTATGGATGTACATTACTATGGAGGAAAAATAAATGAAGTACTCGATCTCAATAAACGGCTAAACATGGTGGTGGTACTATAATGTGTATCGTCACCAGGCGCGGGAAATTTGGAATTTATTGAGAAAACAATGAAGTAGAGAGACTATTTAAACATTCTAAAGAACAAATTCACCAAAAGTTCGGAAGAACTAAGAATTTTTAATGTCAACAGTCAACAAGTTGTTGTTCCAACAAGTCAATGAACCCAATCATACGGCTGCTAATGTGAACATGTGATTTGCCTACCATAGTGTCCACAGGCTCAATACTCTTGCACAATGTTCCGATATGACTCCAAAGGACTATTTAGGAGTTCATTTGGAAGAAAGGTTACGTAGTTGCTAAACTTCAAACAAAAGTTAAACGAAATACTTGCTCATGAGTGCATGGCGGTAAATATCACCAGAAAACACTAAACAAAACTGGTACATTGAATGCCAAATAGGTTAAATGGTATGCTTGACCTTTAGGGATATTCTACTAAATATAAGGAATAACATTTTTATATATTAGGCCTTTGAATTTTAAATTTACTCTGAGTTCTTGGTAGGGGTACCTACACTTTTGCGGTGCTCAAATGAGGAGTCAGCAGAAACGTTTTCTTATTTTTCTCTTGTTTTGTGAAAAAGTTAAAAATTTTTTTGTTTTATAATAAAACGGAAATAAATTAATATAATAAGTATAAAAACTTTTGCTACAAATTCATGAAATTGCTAAAATGTATTGCCGTACCAAGACTTTTGCTGTCCACTCTACATATTATTTGACTTAATATGCTATGAGATTTGATGAGGAAAACTTGAAAAGTGCTAATTTTTTTCATATTTTTTTCAAGTTTGTCCGTTCATAGTGGCAAACTTTAATTAAAAAATACGAAATAAGTGAAGACATTCTGAAAGTGCATTATCCTGCGAAGAGATTGACACTTCGTTTGATCAAATCGGACAAAAATTTCCGAAGTTATTATTTAAAAAGTCTAACAGTCGACTGAACAACCAGAAAAGGGATTACGCTTATCTCTATAGTTTATAAGAATAATTTACACAGGGACCTTAGGTTCATTACTGACAGGAGATCATTAAACTGTATTACGGCGATTCCACTCTGGCGCCTCAGTGTTCTGAAATTGAATAATTTTATCTCTACTTCGCTAAGTTTGTATAAAATATTGGGTTATCCATTTAGTGGTATCAAAACCGCCAAGGCGGTCAGTTGCCAAATATGCTTTATCTGAAGTGTTATTCTTTTAGTGATGGGACTGTCATTTTACAACCGAATTACACGCAAAAATAATTAAAATTTTCGAAAAAAGTGGTAATTTCAACATTTCATTATAGAATGTTTATAGTCATCATAATCGACCAACTATGCAAGGAACTGGCAAGATTACAAAAAATAATTGGAAATAATGTGCATCATCGCAATGTAAGCACTGCCGGAAATTATCGCTTCTGTTGAAGAAACTGTGGCGGATAATCGAAATTTGTCGATTTCTTTGACCCATTCTAAAGCGGATTGTGACTGGTGACGGGTATTGGTGATAGCGGAATGTTGCTTTACTATCGTCTTATAACAGAAAACTGCGCAAAACATACTGTTATTGGGTTCCCAAGGTTATACTTATCCTATGAATTGTTACAGATCTTAGCTAATGACGCAACAAGTGTGAAATATATCTCGATGGTCAATACTACAACACTACTGATATAAGTACCCTTTTTTGTGTTAAGATGTGTCGCTTGAAACACCACATTTGAGCATTTAACAGATGCAAATTACTTGCAGTCATCGAAATATAGTAGGTAGTGTGTTGGCTTATTAGATGCGAACCGGTGGTTCAAACCTCAGCTCAGACATCTCGAACAAAATGAAATATGAAAAAATATTTCTTGGACGACTTCCTCTCAACAGTTTTCTGGCAAAAACTCTGAGAGTAAATAAAATTATTTTGAAAAGATTTTTAAATCTTTTTCAACTGTAAGTCCTGCCACTTAATTAAACACACATAAAAGCGGGTGGTGTAAGAAGATAGGTCGTAACTAACTGACTAAACGATTGTAATGACCAACTAAGTAAGTAAATTACTTGGAGATAATTTAACTAATGGACTATCCTCGTCATTTACATGACTGATAACTGCGATTTGGAATATTTTTTTTATTAGCCTTTGTTAGTCTTGCTTTAAAATTTAAAAGTTAAAATTTTTATTGTATTTGTTTTTGTTTTAATCATTATACCACAGTGCACATTCACATGGCGGCATTTTTTACTTTCGCTGCCAGGCATTCAATATGTTTTTTCGTTCATCCTTGTACTCGGTCGGATGTCGTATCAGTGCCACTAGCACCATTATATAGGAAGTCACAAATACAACGACATGTTGCGCTGTTATATTCTGTATTTTTGTAGCTTTTTTTCAAAAGCTTTTTGACCCACATACCAGTTGTTTGGGTACAGATACATACATTCAAATTCATTTCAATTTATTGTTGCCATTGTTGTTGGTATTGTGTAGTAAATGGTGACATAAAAATGTTTCACTATTTATGTACATATTTCCTTCGAATTTGGGTCATTTGTCTATACATACATATAAACGACAAACGATGAATACCACGGATTCTCTTAGTCGTTTACTATCGACTCACAAATAAGAGAATTTAAGCTTTTTCGACAAAAAGCACTCCAGCTTTGGCATTAGTACTGTTGGCTTCCATTGTTGCATAAATTCGTGTATGCATCTGTGCGAGTTTGTGTACCATAGTTGTGCATGTGCATGAGTAAGTGAAAGTATATGTGTGCGTTGGTTAAAGTATATAGTCGTTCTGCCCCTTTGCTATTGGATTGATGTGAAGGCCTTAACAAACAAAAATAAAAACAAATGCAACAACAATACCAATAGCAAGAACAACATCAAGGCTTAACAATGGAGAAAGGATTGGCATTGGCTTAACTAGCAATGACGACTATGCAGCCTAGTAGGTGCAGCATAAATGCAGTAGCAGTGGTTTTTTAATGTCTCACATGCTCTTCTATTTTCAAATTCAATTTCAATTTCAATTTCATTTTTGTTTTCATTTTCATTTTTATTCCTTCCCTTTGAATGTTTCATTATGATGGCGATGATTTGTTTGTTTTTTTTTTTTGCTATTTTTCGTATACTCAGGTTGTATAATTTTTCCGTAGATTTTCGTATGATTTTCTTTATGCAATTTTATTTAATTTGTTTTTGGTACAGTTGTGCAGAGATTTATTAAAAGTGTACGTTTTTCTTTCGTCTTTCGTCTTTCGCTTTTTTTTTGTTGTTTGAAAACATACGAATTGATGGTATTTAATTAAACAACGCGAATGAGGTTTTTATCACAGGTTCTACTAAATACGTTATTGAAATGTAAAGAAAATTTCGTTTGCATTTGATTAACGAATTTGACTTGTGCAACTCAAGTATATACAAACGGTTCTGAAATTTAGATCGTGTAGTACAGATTTAACCGAAATAGATGGATATTTATGCTACATTACCAACATACATACATACAAATTTTTTCAGTTTTATGTTTGTGAAAGTTTGAAATCCAGAACTCTTAACACTGGTGTCCATATGAAGTGCCATAACTGAAGATCTTTTGTAAACTTTTAAATCACGAATATACAATATGAAGGAATAATTCAAGGATAATTTATTCAAGAAATATCATTAAAATTGATTTTAATGCATATCAATACACATTTTATTTACAGTTTTTAAACAATATTTATGCGAAATTTAACAAAATTATTCTGAATGCACACTGAAGAACTTACTGTCTGTACATGTAATTCTAAACCGATCGGTAGAATTGATCACAAGCCAAATAAAATTGTGGAATTATTATGTCTGCCATCCTTCTGAAATCCTCAATTAGTGCATACAATTACTCAAAGTTAAACTGAAATTGGAACAGAGTTTTTGCCAGAAATCTGCTGAAAGGAAGTCGCGAAAGAAATATTTTTTTTCATATTTCATTTTGATGTCTGGCCTGCGGTTTGAACCCTGGCTTTACGTCTAATAAGCCAACACACTACCTAATAGACTACGGCGACTGAAATTGGAATATTTGATGAATTTTGCTTGTAAATTCAATAAAATTTCAATGTTGTAATTTGTGTAGGGTATTTTGAATAGATTCGGATAAACTCTTTGCGAGCTTGGCTATTTTCATTGTCGAAATATAGGAGCTACTAGAGGACGTTATGGCCACCAAACAAGTCGGAAAACATTTAACGAGGGCACCAAAAGTCAAAATTAATGTTGATAATCAGGCAACACTAAAAGCTTTGAGGCGACATGTTTGGAAGTGTAAGAGGCTGTTTAAGATTATCAAATTAGATTGGCAACGCAGTTTAGATTAGGTTAAGTTTTGATTGCAGGAGGCTTATGCCCTTATGGAGTAGGCGGAAGATGAAAGCTATTATACGAGTACTATTGGGGCATCGTTCCCATGGATGGAATAGAAACATCTTTGATTTCAATAAGCTATGTGAAGGAGCAAAGGATACAATGGATCATATACCAAGGCAGGAATGACATGTTAGTCAACTTGTTGAGGAATTGAGAGGTTCACATGCGAGACTGATTGGCTAGTGGGATATCTTTAAAAAGATAATTTATCTTTTCCTATCCTAATTGACATAATGTTTAATATATCATTTTTCTCTTTTTGTCTTTTCGTTCTCCCCTTTTGTCCTCTTTTCTTCTTTTTTTTTCCATTTTTCATTAAGTTTTCTCTTCATTAAGTTTTTTTCATTAAGTTTTTTTTTTATAAAGAGTCACAAAAGATCAATGGGTCTCTGGGGAAGGGAAAAAATTGTGGATACGGTGATACGCCAACCTTCCAACCTAACCTAACATGAAAAGGCTTTATTTTCTCCATCAAATATTCCCTCTGGAAGCGCCCTGATTCTTCAGAAAGGAGAGCATCAGCACATTTTCGAATAGAGTATGACACAATGAACAATGTGTCTCTTCAGTACACTCAATGCTAAAGCCTACAATATTAACGTCCACAGCTCGGAAAAGAGTATATAGCAATTATGAGCAAGAAACACTACTATATCCAACCTATCTTCCTATAATCGGAGGACTAGCCACAATAAACCAATGGCAACAACCAAACGGAAACCGAATGGAAAGGTAGAGATGAGTTGTGCCAGTCTTATGTACCTTAAAACAGCTAAAAGTATAACAGAAGATTAAGAAATAAAGTCAATTAAGAAGTGAATAGTTCTTTGAATTTAACTTTATGTTGCTGTGTACAACAGCATACTTCTGGAACAATTGGATTGCGATTTCCTACAGTGCCTCAGAAATTTATTTTTCTTAATCGAATTTTATATACAAATATTTATGCTAAGTAGAATTCAGCTAACATTTCTTGTATAATTTTTGGAATTTTAATAATTTGGCGTAAAATATTCTCCACACACTGCATTAATGATCATCTCTAGGTAACTTCCAATCCTATATGGTACACTCTTTTGCACTCATATTTGCTATTCGTATTGGCTTTAGAGATTGAGACGAAAGAGTTGAATATAAGGGAACCAATCTTCTAATTGAGGACGACGAAACAGGTTTAATTTTTCTCGCTGAAACCAGCATATTTTTCAAGTGTCGAAGAAGTGCCCCGGTTTCTTGAGACGATGCAAGAATTATTTCAGCAGTTGGATTACAACTCTCATGTGCAAGGAGTATCAGAGTTAATTTGAGGCTTCTCGATCGCATACATGAAAGAGCATAGGTGCTCATGCTATCTCTACTACAAGAGTTTGTACTCTAGCAAAACAAATATATGTACTTGTTTCAGAACAGAGTTTTACGTAGTGCCACTCTTTCCCGTAGAGCGTACCAGTTTCTGGTTGATTGTCTAATGGAACACATTGTGCATTAAACAGGAAATTCGTTTTTAAGCCGCAATAACTGTATGAGGAATGGTTCTTCAACAAAATCCTTTCGAATTACTTACAACGTAGATAACGCTCCGTTTCCACTTTTCCATAAACTATTTTTCCTAGATCCAAAACAATGCACTGCTTGAGTAGGAGCTATCCCCTGAGTGTTGGTTGTAGAAAAAAGTATTTGACGTCTTTCTGAAGGAATGGCGGCGGTGAACAAATAGAAATTTCGTGCGTAACAGATTGTAACCAAAAAACACAGAGGGTTAGTCCCTAGAATAAAGTGTATTTACGGTTTACGTTTTACGTACACAAAAATTCAATTTTAGTTTGTGTTAGTATCGATTTTTTATTGCAAACTCATAAAAATATTGTGATACCTATTTGTAGCAACTGTCCAACATAACGTATGAGTAATTCCCTTTCAAAGTAAACTTTTTAAATTTAATCTCTTGCAACAGTTACACACTCTTAATGTGCAGAAACCCATTCGAAATGTGTCAAACAAAATAAAAGAACTCATGTCAATAACGGCTTAAATAATTGCTCAATCAGCTATTGAAGGTCAAATAACTCGTATTGCATTGATCACAGAGCACCATTACGAAATTAACACAATCGACCAATCAGTTAATTTCTTGAACAAATCAATATGCTCCTGTATTGCTTTTTTAAACGAGTACAGATTACTTGTAGAAATTTACATTGTGTTCTTAGAGTTGTTGATGCTGCTGTTGCCACAGAAGCGTTGTATGGAATCAACAGATGCTTTAACAACGCCAAACAAACTGACAACAAACAACACAACAAGTGTGTAGAAATTCTCAATGTTTACACTAAATTTGCATCACAATCGTAAACTACGACTAAAGGTCTAACGTTGTCAATATTATGCGAGTTTGTTGTACATATTCGACTCCCACGATGTTAACCATGCAACACAGCCACAGCCACAGCTACAGCCAAAACCACAACCACTTGTACTTTCAAGTGTTACCATAAAAATGTATAAATACTATGCTTATACAAGATAGGTAGGTATATACACTCCTGGAAATATGTTTATGATGTATACGAGCATGTATCAGATTCAAATCTACCGCTACAATACAACTGGAGTATCATTAAATTAATATGTTGGGGTGTTCACAAGTTTTATTGGAGTTGTTTGCCTATTAACGACTCAAATAGTTTCAATAATGAAAATTATAATGTAACAGGCAAACATGTTTGCTGAATTCAGGCAAAAAGAAAAAAAATTATAAAAAAGAAGAAGGAGAAGTAGAAGGAAAAAAAGATACGATAACAACTCCATCTATACAGTATTGAATAGTAACATAAAAACACTTCACTGCACACAAGAGTTGTGGGCGTTTAAATATTCGACTTCGTTCGCAATCGTCGCAGTTTTGCTATTATGTGAGCGAGTATTTAATAATAATCGCATAGACGTAATAAAATAGTTGCACGCAAAAGTTGCAAGTTATAATCAAGGTCTCGAAAAGTGCAAAAAAAAAACAGATGAATAAAAGCAAATACAATAACACATACGAGTACTCACTTAAGTGCATATGTATGCCTGTATCGTAAAGTAATAACTTTCAATTAATAATATTGTTTGGGGGAAAAAGTAATAAGCGAGTTCATAAGAAAACAAATTGAGAAATATCAGATTGCTTGTTTACAGAGGCTTGATATCATTTTATTTATCGAAAAAATAAAATCAAAAAAAATTTTTTTTTTGGTGAATAATTTTTTTAATACGATCAGCTCTGATGGGATGGCTTCTCCAGCATGAGAGTTCTACATTTATATTGTATCGCTGAAAAGGCGCTTTCTCTTTAATGTAGAGTCCAATTAACTTCATAAAAATTTTTAATTTTGACAAAAAAGTTTTCCTCGATCATGATCCGTTGTTATCACAATAGAACAGTGAAACATTAGCCTCTTTAAAATGGTGCTCTAGTGAATCAGTATATTGCAACCCTTTGGTCAGGATTACGGACTAAGTTCTTATACCATTCATGTTGCGTGTGTTAATTTAATTTAAATTCGCCTGCGAATGAGAAATTTATGAGAAATTTTTCATGGCAATTTTATTTGCTTTCATTGATTTTGCCGGAAGACTGCTGAGAGGAATTCAACAAAACAAATATTTTTCATGTCTCGTTATGTTCGTGATGTCTGAGCCAGGAGTTAAAACATAGCCTCACGTCTAATAAGCTTACACACTACTTACTAGACTACGGCGATTTCGGACTGATATGATAAGACCAGAAGGAGTGAAGTATTTCTTGCACTATCTTGAGCATTTAAGGCACTTTTGCCACTTAAATTAAATACAAATTAGCATTAAGTTTTTATGCTTAGAACATCAAAAGCTTCTGATTCCCCAAAACTTTCACCAAACATAGCTGCAACATAGCTCTCTTTTCGGAAAGGGAGTTTAAATTAGAACTTGTTTGCATCATTATAAGCAGGATGCATTTTCTCAGAGAAAATTAGAAAAAATAATTTATTTTTTATTTTTTTTAAATCATGAAGACCAACTCTTTGATCTCCGTAGTCAAGTAGGTAGTGTATTGGCTTATTATATGTGTGACCACGGTTCAAACCCTAGCTCAGATATCTTTAACCAAACGAAACTTAAATATTTCTTTGGCGACTTCCTACCAGCAGTTTTCTAGCAAAAACTCTCAGAGTAAATAAATTTGCCATGAAAAGTCTGTCGTTCGAAGTCGACTTTAAACAGCAGGTCCCGCCACTCATGTATAAAATTAACACACACAACATAAGTGGTGTTAGAAGCTAGGTCGTAATCCTGTATACAGGGTTGTAATGTCCAATTATGTATGTGATCGTATAACTTCAATTCTTATATCAGTTGAGCCATGCAGGATTTAAGAGCCAAATAGGTTGCAGGCAGGCCCAATTTTTTTGAACAAATTCAAATTGCCGTTGATGCATATTTTTCGTAGTTTCGTGCAAAATAAACTCCTACTAAATCATATTCTTACTATTCGTATTAACAAAAAAAGCAGGCAACATTAATTTTATTTAAGCAGGAATTCAACCATGTTTCTAACCATCTATTTAACAGAACTGATAGATTTTCTATTCACTGGTAATTGAAATTGCGTCTCTATTATCGACGAAATGTATGGTGATGCTTTAAAAATCTGCTTAAGTAGCTGTTCTGAATAGCTCATGAAATAATAGGTTTTTAAACACACGCTATTCCCATTATAAAAACATTTCCTTTGTAGTTTATACTTTTGACTTCATACTGGCTAATTTGAAAGTGCCGGGTATAGGAAATTATTTGTTAAGGTTTGATTATCTGCCATACAAGTTCTTTCAAATTCATGTATTGGAATGCTTAATGAGTGTTAAACATAATTCATAGTAGGTGAGAGAGTAGGTCTGGAATAGATAAATCTAATTGCCAAAAAACTTATGTAATATGCTCTTAAACGTGTATATGTATGATCTCAATAGGCAGGTGTATGATCAGCATCTATTTCCACTTCTATCGAAATTTAATGTTTTTGGTGTTGGTAGCCACTTCTCTCGATTTATAGCGCACTTACTCAGGGATAAATGAAAACCCTTGAGTTCAGAATAAATTCAGGTACCACAAGGTTCTGTTCTATTTCCAACTGTATTTTTAATTTTCATTAACGATTTTCTTTCTTTAATATCTAATTTTATCTACTCTTTTGCAGATGACAGTTATATTTGCCATTATTCTTTTAATGGAGATTGAAGCAAAACGGCTTAATATGAATGAACACACTCACGTCCAACAGTCTATCTACGAATGGGGACAAGGCCCAAACGCAGTAATAATATTGCGTCATCTATAGCTATGAGTGGTGTAAATATGTATGTATAAGAGAGCGGAAAGCTTTTGATGTTCTGTGCATACAAATTGAGGGCGATATTCGCTGGAATCAACACATTTTTAAACTGTTGAAAGAATCATTCAAACCTCGGTTTCTTAAGAGGCTCACTTAATCTAATCTCCTTATTATTTACATAACTTATGTTTGACCGGGGATATAATACAACTCTTATGTATGAGCCGGTGACTCAAAATGTATTTTAGGTGCTCATTAATGACACCGTAGTTTAATAAATAGTGTGTTTGGTTATTATACGAGAGTCTGCAGCTCAACTCGAATAAAACCAAATATTAGACAGCCTTCTGGCATAAACTTCGAGAGCAACGATGTCGGAAGTGAGGTTGTAATCCTGTGTCCACAGACACTATTCACTCTTTCCTCCTTCCAATAACCTATTTACCTAGTTCTAAAAGAATGCACTGCATGAGTATAGACTACCTATGGTCGTAAAAAATTTGTCAATGAATAATATACATACAGCCATACATGGATAATATTGTTACGTTTTTACCTTTTTAAAAATGTTTAGAATATGAGTTCGTTGATTGCAAACAAAATAAAAAACAAATATGTGTTTAGTTTCAATTAAATTCTTTATTGCTTTCACTACTTTTGTGTGCCACTATTTACGACTTGACGAATACAACAATAATTGCTTGTTCGCTATTATTCTTTGCTTACAACGCAGATCTTTTTCAACGGAGATCTTTAAACCACGACGGTTTTCTTCACAACCAACGCGTCTTTACACAAGACTGACTGAATTCTTACTACTGGTTGCCTGCTTTGTATTGCCTTTTTATATGCCCACGTAATCAGTCTGATGAATGTTCTTGTAATCGAATGTTCGTGTGTTCGCCTTCTTGAGAGCTCTATCGCGACTTCATTGTTGTTTGCGTATTTTGTTCACGTTGCTTGTTTTTCCGTTCTCGCTTTCTTGTCCTTCCCATTTTCTTTCATACCGATGTTGTTGGTTTACTTGTAACAAGTTCGTTGTATTTGTTTGTGTAGCTTTTGCTCATTTTAATATTAAACGATATTTCACAGTTTCCATTTTCGTAACAATACATTTAGTTTGCATCTCAAAAATGAATACTTTTGTAATGGAAATTATTGTCATGATTGAATTGAATCCGAATTGAACAAAATTTGATTTCTTACTGTCGCACAGAGGCGCATTTTGCCTGAAAACCTGGCCAAAATTAATAGAAGTGTTTTATGAGTTAATGGCTGGAATTTTTTTGATAGTGTGAGTGATAATTAGGCCCAAGGATGAACCCAACTGATTTTGGTTCAAATTGGTCTGTGATTTCGCCTAGCCCCCATACAAATTCCCCTCGAAATTTCACTTATTTACACATAATTGTGGTAATTATGCAATAATCATGATAAAATAAAGAAATGATGGTGTAACGTTTGGTGAAAATCGTATCACATTTGACCCTGGTCCCCATATAAACTCCCCTTTAGAAATCCACGTTTGCGCTTATAAATGGCTTAAAAATATCGGTATCGTGAACTTGTATTTTGTAAATCTAAATCATATTACCAAATTTTTTTATGGTCGGTCCATAATTGCCCCTAGGTCCCCTTAAGAAAATATGTTTAGCAATTATAATTGGCTTAAAAATGTTATTACCTCGATGAAGTTCAACATGAACATGTTTAATATGAATGTGAATCATTTATGATCACATTTTATTATGATCGGATCATAAGTGCCCCTAGGTACCACATACGGCCCATTAAGAAAATCTAACATACATCTCATAGTGTTATAATAGTCGATATACGTACATATGTAATTAAGTTTTTAAACTTCTATGATAATTAATATTTATTCATAATATTTATTTTACATTATTTAATACTTAACTTAAAAAATACTTAAAAAGTGAAACTAACTACAATCGTTAAAATCGTTATCATTTTTATCATCAATGTCAGGAAGGAGTAATTTAATAGTATCTGATGAAATGAATGCTTTTCTATTCCTTTGCGATTTTTGTGTACTGCAGCTTATAAAAGGGTCACTGCTTAAAAGTAACCTATTCAGGACATCTCGATTGATATCGCTTCTACTGAATTTCCTCGCATAATTCGTACAATATAATCTGAAGTGCTTATTTCTGGCCTCGTAAGCCTCTTCTGACAATTGCAAAATTTTCAAAAGTAAAATTTTCAAAAAATCGCCAAAAAATTTGGGCAAATTTGAGCAAACTTTTTTTGTTCCTGAATGTAGAGAGTTCATATTTTCTTGTGGTATATAACATTAAACTACTGAAAACTACTTTCACCTTTAAAATCCTTAACTTTTTTTTTATTTTAAATTATTTGTATTTTATTTAAAAATTTTGAAGGAATAATTTTAACATTAATATATGAGATATATATATATATATATATATATATATATATATATATAAAACTGAAAGTAGCAGTTGCTCATACCTTTCAAATAAAAAAAATCAATATAAAACCTCTATTCGTTTAGCCACAAACAAATATCATATAAACCTATTAAAATTTAAAAAAAAACGCCAAAAACGCATTTAATTTTCTTCACTTTCCTGATTTTGACATCGTCTCTATCTAAACTTAAAGTCTCTACAAATCTCAACTTAAAGTCGTGAAAATTCACTATATAATGCACAATTTTGTTGTCTATCGAACTACAAACTCAGTTTCTTAAATTTCTTGAAATTCATTTTGCCTTTTTGGCCAGCTTTTCGGGGTAAATGCCACATAGTGTGTCGGTGGAACGGAAGTTTCTTGTTGTTTTCAATTTGGGAAGACGTATAAAAAATGAGATTTTCAACGAAGACGGATTAAAGAAATATTCATTTTCTAATAGATTATGGTGTTAAGTTACAATTCAACGAATGTTTGTATATTAATTGATATGGAAATTTGAAATTTATTTTTTTATTCTAGAGTTGCAGAGTTACGTACATACACTGAGCGCCAAAAGTGAGTAAACACCACTGAAATAATTCATTTTCTTCGGATAGCGAGAAAAGAAAATGAGAATAGTCGAATAAATTTCCAAAAATAAAAACGTTTATTTATTACTTATAAAATGTTAAAACAAAAACAACAATTCACCATAAAGAAACTTTTTTTATACTTAAGAACAAAAGTGTTGACTCACTTATGGCGCTCAGTGTATGTATGTAGCATATAGTGAATAAACTTTTTACCGAAACCATGACTAGTCTGGTATGTCAATTGTAAAACAAATGGGAAACATTAAAATATCAACAGAATTATTACACACGATTTCAAATTTATTTTATGAGTTTCTGAAAATGTCAATTTATGTTAAGAAAATAAAGAAACAAAAAAAAACTGAAAAGAAATATTCTGAAAAGATCAACAAGTGTTTGCGACTTAAATGAACTGGGATGAACTGCATTGAGACTTAACACATGGCAACAGATTTAAATTGCTTTTCGTAATTGCGAAAGTGGAATTCAATAAAACAGACTTGCAGATATTAAAATACAACTAAATGTTCGAATATTGCTGAAAAAAAAACAAAAGCACCATAAACTAAACATCATAAACTAAACATCATCATCCTCTAATAAAACTAAAAAAAAATAAATCACCACTTGCGATGGCTATAAAAATTATTGTTATGTAATCAATACTCGTGCAGTCTTAATATCTCAAACGTTTTTTTTTTTAAATATTTTATTTTTCTTAGTCCATAAAGATTAGGTAACAATATTTACCATACGACCAACAACCATAACAATACCATACAATACACATGACTTAGGAACAAAGTTCAACTAAAGGATTAAATGCCCAAAATACTCAAAATGTACTAAAAACTTCAATTTGTACCACCACTAACGAATATAGGTAGAGCGAACCTCTATCGCCAGAAACGAAAAGAAAAACGAAAAAAAATTTTTTTTTTCCTTTAGGCCATTCACATTTTTGAAGGTGTTACTCTCATGTCCCCCACATGTTACCGTCAAGTGCCTTTTGTTTTTGGTGGGCTTTTAGTGAATTTCAAGAAAATATTTCCACAAGAAAAATGTTTGTCAGTTTTTCATATGTGCACTGGCTGACTGAGTGACTGACTGCACTGTGGGTGCATTTTTGCGGTCATTGAGTCAATTCAAGATCGCCCATACACACAGTCAAGGTATAGATGAGTAGGTACTCATCATTTTGATCATTAGCTTAGATTGTATAACTAATGTGTTCTGTAATTAAGAAAACTGAGGCGTCTTTTATGCACTGAAAGAAATAAGACAAGAATTTTTGAATTGAATTCGAATATGTTTCTACATGTTCTACAGATCCACACAAGTCGTACGATATGTCAAGTTTTTGTATAGAAGACAGCGGGTAGTATCAGGTAAAATCAATATTGTTGGAGAGTACAGCATTAATATAAAAAATGTATAGACGTACAGCTCATTTTCAACATTCATTAGATCGGGAATGTATTTGTTTTACTTTGTTTGAGTATTTTACGAATCGTGTAATCGAGAAAAAATCGAAGTCGCCGTAGTCTAGTAGGTAGTGTGTTGGCCTATTAGACGTAAAGCCAGGGTTCGACATTCGACATTTGGCCATTACAACCCTTCAGTCAGGATTACGGCCTAGTTTCTCACACCACTTATGTTGCGTGTGTTAATTTTATACATAAGTGGCGGGACCTACAATTTATAGTCGACTGCGAACGACACACTTTTTTTGAGAAACTTTTCATGGGAATTATATTCACTCTCAGAGTTTTTGCCAGAAATCTGCTGAGAGGAAGTCGCCGAAGAAATATTTTTAGTAATATTTTCGTTTTGATGTCTGACCTGGGGTTTAAACCGTGGCTTTACGTCTAATAAGCCAACACACTACTTACTAGACACGGCTACGTTAAATAAATATTGTGGATTACGTAATTACTTAAAGCGGTCTGGATGCGGGAATATTCGAAACGAGGCAAATATCGTAAAGTAAATTTTACACATGCATTGAATATCCTGAGCTGGGCTCATCTGAATATTAGATTGTAGAGCCGCATGATTACGTTTTCGTCACCTTTCGTTGTCATTATACACGGCCTATATAGAAGAATTTCTATGTTCATAAGAATGTGATTGTCTGACTTGAGAATTTGATGTTGTCTGTGCTATTCTATCTGTTGTTCAATCAGAAATTTTTTACTTTTGTTTTTGCATATTGGACAGTGTAGACAAATATCATCAGCATTCATTGAAGCAAGGACTCCATTAATTTCTATTCACTTTGAGCAGACTATGGCGATGATGTCATTTATAATGATTTTAAACAGTTGAGGGGATAAACGTCACCCCTGTGTTACGTCAGAGTTCAGATCTGAAGAACTAAGAGTTCTGCATCAGAGATCAGCAATGAGTATTCAAAAAGATGAATAGATTCGAATCATACTCATAATTTCTGATACTTATACGCATTCATACTTATTTTAATATCATACTCATACTACTCATATTCAAATTTTGATGTTGTTGATTTCGACTCTTCATGACTCAACATTTACAAGAATCACAAAATAAGTACGATTCGCGTACGAACACTGCAATACTCACTAGAAGGTTGTGTGTTTGCTTTGCTTGCTGCCTTTGTCTTTTTCTTTCTTCCTTTTTTTGTAAATGCAACAACAACTAAGACTGTAAATTTGGATAAATGATTGGAATCACCCGAATCATTTATGAGTATTATGAGTATTTTTTAAAAGTTATGAATCTAAATGAGTAGGCTTATGAATCAAACATATTTCGAAAGGTATGAGTTTCATGTCTACGTTGTACTCATACTCATTGTAACCTGTACTTATAAATCAATGTTGTAGTGAGTACAAATGAATCGGAATCACTTATATTCAAAATTTCATGAGTACTTATGAGTAGCGAAAAAAAAACGATTCATTGCTGATCTCTGTTCTGCATCTTCGTACGTACGTACGCTGGCATTATTATGTTTTAACAATGCAATTTCGTATATATTTTGAACCATTGTGCAACATTATTACAGCTGCACTTGTAACAGTTTCACACATATGTATGCATAAACAGCATCCCATCTACTCACATTCGATCATATATGTATTGTGGCCAGGAGCGGTATGCGAATTTATAGCCGCATTTTAATTTTTAGATTTTTCTTTATTACTGCTGCTGTTGTTGCCTTTATTGCTGTGTTTGCAATTTCAAATAAATCTTTTGGCTACGATTACGATTTAAACGATTTACTCCTTGTATCGCTTATATAACTTGTTTAGTTTGGTTTTTTTTTGTTATTATTTTCTTCTCCAAATTTTTGTTTTTTCTAATTTTTATTGCCGTTGGTTGTCATGGTGTTTATTGTTGGTGGCACCTGTAACACTCAACTGAACTCAACTCCACTAAAAATTATACCTATATTGCATTGCACTGCACTGGACTGTTTGTTATTTGCTGCATAATACTTGTACTTCCAGCCGGTGACTGATTATAAACGAATCGCTGCTGTAAACGTGATTGAGCTCAAGCGCAAATACTTCGACTTATTGATGCAGACGATATTTTCAAATACCAACATGTTTTCTTATATTTTTTTTTGTATTTTTTTTTTTTGTTAATTTTTCTAGCGATAAAGTTAAAAAAATTAACAATTTTAAACGAATAGAAAAAATTACAGTTTCTTTGGGTTGTAGTAAAATAAGTTTTTTCTTCTTTTAACAAAATCTCAAAAATTTTAACGTTTTTACAACTACAACAATAATTAAATGTGATAAGCCGTTTTAATTGCAAATTGTTGGGTTAAAAGAGGTCAAACAGAGTTCCATTCGATGGAAATATTGTGGCAACAAATTGTTTTTTTTTTTTGGCAAATTTTTTGCAATCGTATCTTTTTGTTGTATCTTGCGAAAATAAACAACCACAACAATAACAACAACATGAGAAGATAATCTTGTGAAGTCGAGTCAAGTGAACAACATGGCATAGCTAAACATATGCCTATATTCAGCACATATGTACATACATACGAATACATACATATGCGAAAAGTGCACGTGCGTCACCGCAGTTGGATATGGTAATATTCGTAAATTTCAATTTAAATTCCATGTCCCACTGAACTATTATTTTCAGTTGTGCTTATATGGTGAACAGAGTTCAAGTCTAGCATGTCTTGAAATTGAGTCTGGGCACTGTACTGAAGATATTTACATACATTTTAAATAATTCTAGAATAATAAAAGAAGACTTATTTGCGATAAAAAAAAACAGCTCAGCAAGAGATCTGAGCAGGTAGTATGTACGTCATAGCTTATCAGAAACGAAAATTAGGTTGATTTTCAGATTGCATTAAAAGAAGCTATTTCTCCATATTGTTACATAAATCGAAGCGACCTAATATCGCTTAACAACAAAAACGATAAACAAAAGCCACACGATACAAATACACACTAACACTAAGAACATAATGAATGTGTTGATTATCTAAAGCGGCACACACACATATGTACAACGAACCTGGTTGCACCTGGTACCAACAACAACATAAAATGAAGTAAACCAGCTACGACAAATATGTAATAGACAACAAAGTACACAAACAACAATGTACTAGCAATAGAATCCTCGAGGAGGCGATAGCAAGAACCTTCCACACCGAGAACGTTCATCATACTGATTACGTGCGTGCGTATATAAAAGTGCAACAAGATCAGCAGTCAGTCATTTATAATTCAGTCAGCCTTGTGTAAAGACGCGTTGCGGTTTAAACGTACATGTGGTATTGCTTGCAAAAAGGTTGTAAGCAGAGAAGATCTAACGAGCAGTTGTTAGTGTTAACGCGGACAGAAGTGTGAAATAGAATAGTGTACAAGCAAATTATTGTTGTATCGTTAAGTTGTATACGGTGGCACACAAAAGTAATGTAAAGAATAAAGAGAGTTCGAGAGAAAATAAACACATATTTGTTTTTACTTGGTTTGCAATTAACGAACTCATATTTAAACGTTTTTTAAAAAGGTAAAAACGTAACAATATGTTTACATATTCTTCTTGTATTGGAAAAAAATTTTTATATTGATATTTTCCCAAACTGCTTCAAAAGAAATAAATTTTGCTTTCCTTATATCCTTGAGGTAGGTGGCAAAGTGTACATCACCAGAAGCGATACAAAATCTTCCAAATCCATCAGGTATTTTGAATGAATGAACGAAAGAAATTAAGAAAGACTAAGGGCCATTATTACAACTTACTTACTTACTTAATTGGCCATTAACAACCCGGTTAACGGATTTCGGCCTGCCGCAACACATCCTTCCAGGCGCCTCTGCTTCTTGCGCGCCTACGACAGTTGCTAACACCAATCGATGACAGGGCTTCCTCGATTTGGCCCTTCCAACGAATACAAGGTCGTCCTCTTCGCCGACTTCCTCAGATCCCCGCATCAAATATCCGTCTCGCTGGAGCATACTCCTCCATTTGAACGACATGGCCAAGCCTGCGCAGCCGCTGGATGTTAATGCGCTGCACAACGTTTATGTCGTTGAGGAACTCATACAGCTCACTGTTGGATCGGATACGGTAATCATCGCCTATTTGCACTGGACCGAAGATCTTACGTAGGACTTTTCTCTCGAATACTCTCAAGGCTGCTGCATCAGTGCTTAATAGGCCTCTGCTCCATAAAGAAGCACGTGTAGGCTGATCGTCTTGTAGAGTATTAGTTTTGTCGTACGAGAGAGGTCTCTGCTCATTATTACTAAAGGTACGATTTTAACGGGCAGTTAAATTGCTTTTCATTATTATAAGTGAACAATAATGTAGAAGTGAGCGTTAAGCTAAAGGGAGGATCGTCCTACCTTTAACTTTTAAAGTTAAGTTTATGTTTGAACTTATCAATATGGCAACTTCAAATATAAACAAAATGAGGAAACAAAACAACAAAAACAGAGGCCCTTCATTGCCACTGCCTTTAAAAAAACTTATTTTATTGAGCAGTGTTATCGACATTGCACCGGCACTGCAATATTTTTTTGAAAAACTTAACATTATTTTATCATTAGGTTGTAATAACGAAAAGAAGTTAAAGGTGACTTTAAAGTTCACATTAGCTAAAGTTACTTTTACTAAACCTAACTTTAACGAAAAGTTCTAATAATGGCCCTAAGACAGTGTAAAACGATTTACTTTCAAGAGTAACAGACTCAGCGTTATGAGTCTGTAGTATTATAATTGCGAAAGTGGCTGGTATTTTACCAGGAGAAATCTTTGTAGATTTAACAGCAGAAAAATTGTTCAATCTACACTATTTGGTACGGAATATGCAAATTGGCAACAAAAGGTGGTTTCTATACACTTATACCCAATATGGATATGCTAATATATCAAAGTCACAGATGGGTAAACGATCACCTAATCCAAGTCTGGATATGATATGGCGATGTAGGTAATAGCATTTCGGACATGATAGATTAGGAATATCTAAATGGGAGGGCAGAGAAATGAGAAATGTGAGTATCAAAATAGTAGACAGGAGTCTGATTACTGTAATACGGTATGGAAATTCTGCAGAGTTTTGTGTTGGCAATATATGTAGCTAGTATCAGTCGGTACGGGCTCTGTGGTGGGTCTAGCTTCTGTACTCAAAACGAACAAACGCCTAGAGATAAATTGACTGTCAGTATACATAATTAAGAATTTTTCTTTCTTCTATTCTGTGATTAACACAATTTTATTGCAATACACATTAGAGATGAAATTTATTAGTTGGTTACATCGGGAATTATGCTAATTTACAAGGCAAACCAAATAATTTCAAGAGTCTTTACAAAATCAAAATAAATAATATTTTGTAAGAGGCACTCACTTTATGTCGGAACAGTGCATTTAAGGGCTTGTGAAGTCATTTTAGAGGATGTAGTTTATAGCAACAATGTGTTTTTCGTGGCATGGAATATGATAAAAAAGGAGGGTGAGTCTTCTGATTTGATATTTGTTTTCAGAATTCGAAACACGGACTTCCAAACTTGGAAATATTCAGGCCTATTTCGATGTCTCCAATATGTCGCTTCGTATAGGCTGCCTGACCACTGTTGTGTATTCCAGCCGGAGGTTATGGCCATTCTGAAAGAGACGCAATGTTTATTGAGTAGGGAGAATTTGCATAAAAATTCCCAATTTATTAATTTACTCGCACAGTCAGGTTGCGAAACGTCATCTCAACGTGTTTTATCATCGATAAATGCCATGGATTTCCTAGGCAAATTACTGATCATTCAAAGGCAACTCTTGTGTGGGTTCCAATACATGGGGATATCACTAGAAGGAAGATACGTACGGCATTGATACATATGATTGTCTTCTGTCTTCAAAGAGCAATAACCGTCCTTCGCACAATAACGATTCTCACTGGCCCCTCTCCAATTAAAAGTCTTGCCGTTAAACTTGGCAATCCCACAAATAACTTTTTCTAGAATTACAAGTCTGTGGAGAATGAAGAGACTATGGTTTCTCTCATATGTCAGTAACCGTCTCGTGCCATGAAGAGGCGCAGGTTATGAATTTCTCATTTGAATGCTTAAACTCTCTGTCTCTCTTTCTCGGGTTCTTTTCGTATAGCAAATGTTTCATTTCCAGGTTGAAAATTAATTGTGTATCCTGCCAATCAAAAAGGGTTCGCCATCTAATCTAGTCTACACAGTTTCAAATATAAAATATCACAATAACCAAGTCATAATCTGTGTTAAATGCTATTTTGATAATAATGAAAATCTAAAGCTCGGTTTTCACGAAAAGTTCATTAAAAGATGGAATATCGATTCTTCAAGTCGGTCATCTTTGACTATCAGGAGATATTTGGTACTGACATCTAATTGTAAGCATTTTTGTTTCGTTTAATGTTTACACTCGGCCAATTCAATGTTCTTCAGGGATCCATTGCCCTTTATCTTTGTAAGTGTCAGAGTGACTGTCATTTGAAAACTGTATTAAAAATTAAGTCATATTCTCCATTGCCCATTACTTTTAATGCATACGGTATAACGAATTCTTTACAACTTTAGTATTAAAATTACGATTAAAAATTTCAATAAAATATTAAAAATATTAAAAATACACAATAAATATACTCTGACAATAAACGATTAAGAAACATTAATTAAATACCCTGATCCTCTGGTATAAAAATTTAAAATAATGTGCCTTCGCTTTCAATTTCAATTTAAATTTTAATTTTTTTCCTCTTTTTTTGCTTTTGTGGATAACAAGTGACCACCGCCTTATCGGACATAATTATCGTGCATTTTTCAGTATTTTTTTTTTGGTATATTTTTTTTCATTTAATAATAATGGAACTGGAATTTAAAAATATCTTAATTACACCGCCATATAAACAGGTTGAAATACAACGTTTGTGAGTAAAACTCGCAATAACTTGGTTAATAACAATACAAGCACATAAACAGATACATACAAACACATACTGGTATAATATTGTACAAAAGTATTACGGTATATACGATTGCATAGAAACCGGGCTTATCTAATAGTCGGCAGATATTCGTACAGAAACGAATATAAATTGAACATATTTCTGCTCCTAAACGATATTCAGCGCAAGCCTTTAGCAGAGTTATGCACTGAGCAAAATTTATTGAAGCCGCCGTAGTCTAGGTAGATAGTATTAGGCGAGCACTTGTGGTTCAACCCCTGGTCCAGACATCACGAACTAAACGAAATATGAAATAAAAATATTTCTTTCGGCGACTTTCCCACAGCTGTTTTTTGGCAAAAATTCTACATGAAAAAGGATTGCGACCACTCACGTTGTTTGCGATAATATTATCCATGAGTGGCGGGGCTTACCGTTTAGTGTCGACTCCGAACGACAGATTTTTTGAGAAACTTTTATTGGCAATTTTATTTACTCTCAGAGTTTTTGCCAGGAATCTCCTGAGAGGAAGTCGCCGAATAAATATTTTTTATATTTTCGTTTTGATGTCTGATCTGATCTAATAAGCCAACACACTGCATACTAGTCTACGGCAACTTCATTGAAAAAGTAATTCAGAGGCGTCAAATCGCATGAACGCGGGGTCTAGTGAACGGATCAATTTATTGAAAGAAAGTGATTTTGCAATAAATCGATTATTAAGCGCGCTGTGTGGCAAGTTAGTTTTATTAAAACCAAATATAGTCGATGTTATCTGATCAATATTTATAAATAAAAACACATTCAGCACGGCCGGATAGCGCTCTGTAAACATAACAGCAGCGTCATGCTCAATTCAATTGAAATAAAGACCGTTGATGGCGCTGGCATTTAAACCACACCAAATAGTCAATCTTTAATCTAAATACGGAAATTTTGCAACAATTTAACTTAAACTGAGAATCATCACAAATTAAAATTCTTTGACAAAAGTGCTCATCTTCTGCCTGTTTCAAATGAGTCCAACCAAAAACAATTCGACGTATTCGATAAAAATTCTTGCACGAGCTGTATTTTATAGACCCGTAAGCCAAAATCGATGACAGTGAAGTAACATTTAGGCGTCTTCTTTAAGACTTCGCTCTATATCAGCAATATTGTTTTCGGAACGCACATTTCATCGGTATATACAGACATCTAGAAAATGTGCATTAGTGCGAAGACGATCAATAACTACAGGTATTGCTAATTTACTAGACCGATTATGCTGACCGTGATATGAACGAAATGTTCGCGAACAGACTTATTTTTTATTTCCACAATTTGAAATCGTTGTTATGACGATGTTAAACGAGACATAATGACTAGCCAGACCTTACTGAACAGAAATGTCAGCATAGTTTGACATCCACAGCTGTCAAACTGTAGTTATCGATATCGACAGTTATCAAACAGCAAGCAAGTATACGAAATGGAAACATATTAAGAAAGATTGACCCAGTTTCCGCCGCCCACATGGCGAGTGCCATAACCATCATTAAATATTAACTTTTTCTTTAATATTTAAAATTTGTTCTTTTTTTAATAGAAAATATTTTTCAACGTGTATTTGATTTATAATTTAAAAAATTTTCATTGTGAGTAAAATACAAAAGCTCAGTCAGTGAAAATAAAAGTGAAATGTTAACTGCTTTTTACAATATTTGTTGGATAGACAAAAAACAAAAACAACAACAACAACAAAAACAAAATGATAAATAAAATAAAAAACAACAACAGCAACAGTAAAATAATAATGGCCAAGTGACCATAATAAGCAACAGACAAGCTGCCTGTTAAGCTACATATTTGCTCTTTGGCTCGTTTACTATTGTTTGTTGTCCATCCATCTAACCGACAGTCATCTGACGGTCAACTCAGCCGTCAGTCAGTCATTCAGTCATTGAAATGATTATCTGTCTGCCTTTCTGTCTGTGGTATCAATAATATCTTGTTGTCTTGCTGTAACTGCAACAGCAGCAGTGGCTTCAAAATGATTTTCTTCAGGTACAATACATAGATCAGTATGCAAAATAAATCGTCCGACTCATTAAAGTAGACGAAAATCTGGTCTACAATATAACGACTATAGTTTGACGTTTTTTTTTTTTTTTGTTAGATCTGTGCGATGAAATGACGTTGCACAAATGACGTTTATGATATTGTCCGAGTGGTGTTTTTTAAATTGCAGCACACATCTGAGACATTCATTGAAGTTGTACTAGAGTTAGAAGCTGGCAAAGGAAATGACAATGACGATATTGATGGTAATGATAATGATGACAACGATGATTATGTTGATATCGAGAGGAGTGGTAGCAACTGCTATCTGTCTGCTGGCATTTTCAGTTGTCAATCAGGCCAATGAACGAAACAAACGGATTTTGGCATGTGAGCTAAATATTGTACGTTTGCATCAGGCAACCGGACGGGGCTATGGTCATAAAATGTGATTCGAATCTAAGACAACCAGCAAGCGCTACTCTTGGAAATATTTGGCACACAATACGAGACAAAACCACTTTCTGACTGTAACAAGTCAGACACAAACACAGTGCGTCTCACTTCAATGATCTCTTCCCTCAGAAACATAATTTTGTGAGTACGCGATTGTGGCAACTGGTTTTTCCTAAATCAGAAGATTCAGTAACTAGCCGTGTGTCTACATTAAACTATAACAGCACTCCAGAGTATTCGATATACATTGGATCAGCCTTTGAACACTTTGAGCGAACAACAGCAGAAAAAAGTCTTTGAAAAAAAGACAGAAAATGCGCAGTTTTTAATTTTTTTTCTTTTTTAATTAAACTTCAGCTCTATTTGGAATCACAGCAGTCTTGTCAAACCACTTGACTTGTAACTTTACGCTGTTTTCTTGACTCTTTTCTACTGCTGTTGCTCCCAAGTGTGGTTTTATTACCACAATTAATGGATGATTGCAAAAGATTTTGTAACTTGATGTTGGGGAGTTTTGTAACACAATGAATATACAATGTGAGGCAGTGATGTTTTTAAAATTTCTTAAAAATATGCTCAGGCCTCCTTCGATGACCGTCTTGGGCATTCTTATGTCCCTTTTAAGTGGTCAGAGGAGAGAATCGTTTTCATTCCTAAAGCTGGAAGATCCTTGACCTCCACCACGAAGGACCTCAGACCCATAACTTTGATTTCATTCTTTCTCAAAACATTGGAAAGGGATCTGGACAACTAGGTACTCTCTTATCGCTCTCCTACTCTTGCCTTTACTGATGCTTTTTAACACAGGTAATGCCTGTCGCTGTAGTCTAGTAGGTAGTGTGTTGGCTTATTAGACGTAAAGCCAGGGTTCGAGCCACAGGCGTAGTAGTATTTCTTCGGCGACTTCCTCTCAGCAGATTTCTGGCAAAAACACTGAGAGTAAATAAAATTGCAATGAAAAGTTTCTCAAAAAAGTCTGTCCTTCGGAATCGACTTTAAACTGTAGGTCCCGCCACTCATGTGTAGAAATTAACACACACAACATAAGTGGCCGTAATTCTGACTGAAGGGATGTAATGGCCAATTATGTATGCATGTATATCGATAGAAGATTTGGGATTATAGATTCTGGAACTAGAAATTTCTGATCTGACGATACAAGGGTTCGCAGTAGAGCCGTTTAGGTATATACCGAACATTGTAGGCTGCTGAATATATAAAATAAAGTTTCTAACGTTAGACTTTTCTAAAAGCCGCCGGAGCGCTACAGTCGGAAATTGCATTGATGAACTGCCTAGGACTGGTACGGAGCTCACAATCTTCGACGCATTACAGGACAGTTGCTGACTTTAAACTGAATATTCTCGTGTGTCGTTTCACAAGTAGGTTAAAGTTCTAGAAGAAACGCGAGAACAAAAATCATGCGAAATCGTGATTTTTCAGAGATCCATTTAATGCGCTTGGATCTCATGTGCATTGGTATCGTACCAAATTCGACAATTTTATTTATTCATGTACCCATTCATCTAGAAATGGGAGTCTTTGCTGAAGACTAAATTTCGATGGACATTATGATCAGATGCCCAGTGATCCAGAGCACATTCAGAGAACCCACATCGTTGCCTATGGTCGTTCATGATGGTGTGGCAAAACAGACAAATGGAAACTAATTTGATAGGCGCGGTCTGAGCAAGTTATTATCTAACAAAGTTTGAAAGTCTCTGTTGGAAGAACCTATATATATAATTTTTTTAAGGGATAGCTGTCTATTTTCTATGTATGAAGACATGTACATAAGTATTGCATGAACGGGAATGTAGGTGTGTAGGTATTTATTTAAAACAAAGTTTCTATGAAATTAGATTCCAATGGTTTGTGTTGTAGTTGTTGTCGTCGTTTAAACACAAATTTGTTGTATTGATTTTCGATTTTAACATAAAAACAACAATTATCACGTTTACATGTCATCCATTCATTCTCTATTTGTCGTCATTTAACCAGCATAAGAGGTCAACACCATTGGATACATTACTCGTACACACAAACCACAAACGCCACTATTGCCACTACCAGTGTCATCATCAGTCACATCGTCATTGTCAGCGTCATTTTTAAATTTAAATCGCGTTTTATAAACAAAACAAACAACAATAAATTTCTATTGGTAAGACAAAAAATAAACAATAGGGGACGGACACCCAACCGCCCAACAGAGCACTATGGTACTGGATGCACCGGCTAATCCGTGAACAAATAGCGAAAAAAACAATTTTTTGAATCGAATGCCAAAATAAAAAAATAAAAAAAATAAAGAAACATTAGAAACTAAATAGACATTATCTTTGTTTTCTTCTTCATAATTATTAAATGGTAATTGTTGTTGTAAATGTTTCTATCATTGTGTTGGTAACTAATTTCTGCTTCGCTTCATCAATATGTAATCGATTATTAAACAAATTGCTTTCAATGGTTTAGATACCCTAAAAGAGGATAATGGAGTCTTCTGAAAGGGAATTGATGTCGATAAACCATTGATATGCTAAACCACAATGCACAAAGGCATTCAACTACAGCCGCAAAAATTGTTAGCGATGAATTTTTATAATCTTGTAGCTGATCGGTGGGAAACCTGGTTTGATTCTAAGCTTCTAGATTTGATATTCAATTTTAAATATGGATTTCAGCGTTTCAGACATTCAAAAACATATTCGAATGTCTTTACAACGCCACTTTAGACTGTGTGCCTGACTCTCTAACTTTACTGTATAGATTGTTCTGTCAGGCCAATATTTTCAGACATTTTGGCTATTTATTCTAATGTGTTTACGTGCCGCTTGTGATCGCTATTCACTTGGGAGTAGCCAGAAGAGAATTGTTCAAGAAATAATCTAAACGGCTTACTACGTACGCTTTTCAAAAAGAAGAAAATCAAGTATTTCCATCTAAAGTGAGAAATCGATTATTCAGGCACATGAATTGCGTCTTAGATAAGCACGCTGCAGAAATGTGGTGCTTAAACTCAATGCAATTGGAATTGCCTGAAGTTTGTTGGCAATTCTAATACTAGAAACGGGCGTTGTGAATCTAGATAGAATCAGGAACACATATTAAGTTTAAAAATAATAAGCGCAACAACAAAGTTGTTAGTGTCTCAAATAAGAGTGAATCATTTTGATAAATGTGTGAAGCAAAATGATGACGTAGACTTCTGTTTGGAAGATACTCATGATCTTACAAATGCGCTTGGAATATTTTACTCGGGAAATAAAAACTTCCACTTCTGTCCACATTTCTTTCCTCTGCCCATTCATACTACTTTTATTTTAATTACTCGAGCTGACCTACTTTTTCCTTTAACACTGCATTTTAATGAAATTTGAAAATCAACGAATAAAAAATACAATAGTGGAGTGGAATTGGATACCGCTTTAAGTTTCGAGTCTCGATTGAATATCATATGGCATTAGTTGCACATTTTTCTCTCTACTGTAAGTCCGACAGAGCCCCTCCAGAGTCGCTGTAGAATAATCTCTTGGCTATATCGATACTGCTTTCAGATTTCACCTGACATTCAGATTTCTCTACTACCCTCTGCATATCCTTATGGCATGTCTGGCCTTTCTTGATGTCTTGCTGTCCTAGTATAATGACCATCCACGCCAATGTCTAGCATTCCTTTTTAGAATTAATCTTTTACCCTTATGCAGCTGTATGATGTACAGAGAACCGTTATTTGTAATAAATATTACGAAGAATTATCCAAACAAATAAGATGACAACGATATTTCAAAAAAAAAAAAAAAACACTTTGTAACCACAAGTAAGCTAGTATGTGTACGCATGTGTCCAGCTGTATAGTTTCTTTTTTCTTTCATTGCCTCGTGTTTCCTTTGTTTCGTTCAATGTGGAGCACAGGTTATCCGATAACACAACGAACTTTGATCTTTTTACTCTTTGAATACATCAGTAATACAAACAACAACAGTAACGGCACAACAACAAAATATAAAAATAAACATTAAGACAGAAGATGAAAAATATGTAACTGACAGCAGATTGTTGCATTCAGCATTTGATGAAACAAAAACAATAACAGATTAAATACATACATACATACATATGTGGCGTAAACATTAGTTTAGACATCATCAAGTAATTGTTTTTCTAAACAACAACATTTCGATTACAATCCTGATGTAAAAGAGGTAAGCAAACAACTGCAGTTCAATTGCTGAAGAGGGTAATCAACAATTCTAACGACAACATATTTGAGGGAAATTTTCTCTTGCTTAATTCCAAAATGCTTATGTTTAGAATCAGTATTTGCTTTTATTATATATTCTACCAGGTATACCGTTGCCTGGACTTGAATTGGATTACAAAATTTCCTCACAAATGCACCACAAAAAATGGTGATGTCAGGTAATACAACAAGCATGACATTCAACTTTAATGTTTTATTAATCAATTTTCATGAGCATTTCAGACTAACAAACTTACTCTCCAGAATAACAAACTTATGACATGTCATCGGAAAGTATTTAAAAAAAGTTAGTCGAGGGCCAGTTTCTTTGGTCATGCACTGTTCATAAATCGAAAGCGTCAGTAAGGTTCACTCAAGGGTAACATCCCATCACCGTTATAGGAGTTCAATGGCTGTCTGGAATTGAAATTTTTTTGTGCATATTGCGCGTATGCTGTACTAAACGGATTGAAGAAATGTATACAATTTTTATTAGGAATGTTTGTGAAACCACATTTAAATTTCAAAAAATGGTTTCTTATAAAGGGTGTTTTTTTATAGAGGTATAGAACTTAAATTGGCATTACTTTTCAAGATGGCGACCGATTTAACAGCTGTCAAGTGATTTATTCTCAGTTTGGTTTGGCAATTCATCATAAATAGACTCACGCCTGAACAACGCTTGCAAATAGTGCAATTTTATTTCGAAAATAATGGTTCTGTGCGGAAAACGTATCGCGCACTACGTCCATTTTATCGTCGACAAAATTGTCCATCAGAGCAGTTAATTCGATTAACCATGGAACGTTTTCGCACCACGTTTACTCTTATTGATAACTCGCATCCCCAGAGATGCTGTACGGTGCGTACAGAAGAAGCTATTGCTGCTGTAGAGCGTAGCATTGAGGAAGACCCGAATGAGTCCATCCGCCATCGAGCACAGGAATTGGATCTGTGTCCATCCACTTTATGGAAGATTTTGCGAAAGGATCTTGGTTTGCGTCCTTACAAAATCCAACTCGTGCAAGATTTGAAGTCAAACGATCATCAAGTAAGGCGTAGATTCGTCGAATGGGCCCAAAACGAGATTACCGTTGTTCCCGATTTTCATAAGCGAATTTTGTTTAGCGATGAAGCGCACTTCTGGTTGAATGGCTACGTCAACAAACAAAACTGCTGCATTAGGAGTGAAGGTAATACTCAAGTGTATGTGGAAACACTGTTACATCCAGAAAAATTGACTGTTTGGTGCGCTTTATGGGCTGGTGGAATCATTGGTCTGTACTTTTCAAAAACGATGGTGGCAAGAACGTTACAGTCAATGGTGATCGGTATAGAGCCATGATTACTAACTTTTTCATTCCTGAATTGAATAACCATGATGTCCAGGAGATGTGGTTTCAACAAGACGGCGCAACATGTCACACAGCTCGTGCCACAATAGATTTATTGAAAGACACGTTTGGTGACCGCATAATTTCACGTTTTGGACCTGTGAATTGGCCTCCAAGATCTTGTGATTTAACACCGCTAGACTACTTTCTGTGGGGCTATGTAGTCATTGGTCTATGCGGTAAAGCCACAAACGCTTGACCATTTGGAAGACAACATTCGCCGTAGTATTGCCGATATACGGCCACAAATGTTGGAAAAAGTCATCGAAAATTGGACGTCCAGATTGGACTACATCCGCGCCAGCCGTGGCGGTCATATGCCAGAAATCATATTTAAAATGTAATGCCACAAGATTATCTTTCGGATAAATAAAATTCATGTCAATCGAATAATCCATCGTTGTTTTATTGCAACTTAAAGTTCTATACCTCTGTAAAAAACACCCTTTATTTAATAACGCTTTAAAAAATATTTTAAAAATTACAAACGTTTTCTTGTTTGATTTAAAATCAAAGAATGCTATCGTAAAATTGAAGAGTTTCCAATTATAGTCCAATAATAAGTTACCAAGTGTAGACTTTGCCGAAGCCAGGCAAAAAACAGACAGGTAGACCAATAAGCTTATAACAGACAAAGTCGAAGATGTTTTAAAAACCGTTTCTGTCTAAATTAATGTGAATTCAAAGTGCTAGCAAGGGTATCCAGGACACTAAATTTGGCTACAAGAAGAAACACAGCACTAAAGAACAAACGCCTAGTTTAGTGCAAACACTAAGTTCGGAGTCGATGTTAAACAATAGGTCCCGCCAATCGTGAATAAAAATAACTCCCACCATATCTGTGGTGTAAAAAGCTAGGTTTTAATCCTGACTAAGGGGTTGTAATGCCCAGTTAAATAAGTAAGTAGGTAAGCATATATACATATATATGTAAGTTAAATTAATTTTTGCTGATGTATAATTGACAACTAAGTTGCTAGAATAGGTTTTTTCATCAAATTATCATTAAAAACTTTGTTCTTTGCTATACTAGAAATTCGTAAAAATTGTGACTTCAATGTAAAATAATTTATTTTCCATTTTATAATCGAAACAAACTCAATCAGCTCTGCGTAAGTTAACTTCGAAGACAGAAACACACGTGGCGCATAAAAAGCTTGAGTTAGATAACTTCTAGGACAGAGAAAAAGGGCATTATAGTGAAGTTATTGGAAAATTATATAAATAGCCGAAGGTTTGTCATTAAAGAAGATGGTTTTCAGGGTCCTCTACAGCCAATTGTAGTCAGCGTGCCACGGTGTAGCATTTTGGGGCACCTTCTTTATTTACTGTATACGTCGGACATGTCAATAAGTGGGCACATTTACACTTCTAACTTTGCTAAGGGCACTCACGGGGCATATGAACACTCGAATGATTAAATATCCCAGTCAGAGGGTTAAGTATGTTGGTTCAAAGTGAATGAAAAATAATTTGTTCACATATCGCTTACGTTACTGTGGAGCACTTCAATTAAATAAACAAGTAGTAGCTTAACATTTGCACATAAAATATTTTGGCATCTTGGAAATTCCATACAGAAGCAAAATTATCACAAATAAGTTGAAATGATTTGAAATAGATTGACTTATTGCCTGAGACTAGATTGTAAACTTCTACTGTGAAATGCTTTCAAATATAGAGAATATTTAAAGATGCCAAAATGAAATCTTATGGATCATCTCGGTACCTCAGAAACTCGAACATACATTATGATTTTGACGTATTAGTAATAACAATAAAGAAAGGACACTGTTCAGAAAGATTCTTGAAAATGACATTAGCTAGGCATTACTGCCAAAATCGAGCACTACAGGTCGATGATTGCCAACCTATTTTGGCTTGAATTGGATGATCTATATACCAAAGATATGTGCCTTCAATAGGACGGCACTGCGTGCCACACAGCTCACTCAATTAATTTAAAATCGAAAAAGAAAAATAAATAAATAAATAAATATATGTAAACAGAATTAGAAAGAGGGAATACAATCAGTATCTAGAGTTATCAATTTCGTTGATCTAATGGCAGATTTCGGTCTTCCAGTTTGTTTTTTCAATCGCAGATTCTTGCCATTCATTCCAAGAGCATTGCTGATTTTGATACATACATTCTGTAGTTTCTACAGCACGGATTCGGAGCCAAACAGAAGTGTAGAATCAGTGTCAAAATACCTTTAAAAATTGTGTACCTTAATATTGTTACGAAAATGGAAACGGTGTATAATATACATTAATAATTGGTCAAAAAGGGTTGTAACCTTTAATCAGGATTACGACCTAGTTTCTCACATCACTTATGTTGTGTGCGTGAATTTCTATACATTAGAGCGAGACCAAGGCGAATTCATTACAAGGTGAGAGCGAAAGACCAGCTGATAGCCAGTAACAATGTCAAAGAATTTTTGGTTTTTGTGTATTTTGTTTTGATAATCAATTTCGATTTTTCTTATTGTGTCAGAAGTTTGTATATTTTTCTTCTTTTTCTTTTAACATTTTTCTTCCCATCGTCATTCTTTAACAATTTTTATAAAAATTTTTAACATTTTTCTTCCCGTCGTCATTCTTTAACAATTTTTATAAATTTTTTTAACATTTTTCTTCCCATCGTCATCCTTAAGTCAGCTGTTTTTGACAACATTACTATTTCTCAACAACAAAAAATCCCTGTTGTTTTTGTATTGTTGTACTTATTGTAATAATACTCTCACCTTATAATGAATTCGCCTTGAGCGGGACCTAAAGTTAAAGTCGACTCCGAACGACAGATTTTTGAGAAACTTTTCATGGAAATGTCATTTACTCTCAGAGTTTTTGCCAGAAATCGCCTAAGAAATATTTTTTCATATTTCGTGTAGTTGGAGATGCTTGACCTGGGATTTGAACCGAGGACTCACGTCTAATAAGCCAACATACTACCTACTAGAACACGGCGGCTTCAACGGTGTATATTGTTTAACATTAAAATGAGCAAAAGCTACACAAACAAATACAACGAACTTGTTACAAGTAAAACAACAACATCCGTATTGTTACGTTTTTACCTTTTTAAAAACGTTTAAATATGAGTTCGTTAATTGCAAACAAAGTAAAAACAAATATGTGTTTAGTTTTTCTTAAACTCTCTTTATTATTCACACTACGTTTGTGCCACTGTATACAACTTAGCGATACAACAACAATCTGCTTGTGCACTATTATAATTAATTATTTTAAGTTAAGCTCTCTTTATTCTTTACACTACTTTTGTGTGCCACCATATACAACTTAACGATACAACAATAATAATCTGTTTATTCACTTTACTAGTTCACACAATTACAACCACTACTTGTTTTGTTCACACGCAACTTCACACAAGGCTGACTGAATTCTTACTGACTGCTGCCTGCTTTGTCCAGCCCATTTATAGTCCGACATAACCAGTCTAACGAACATTCTTGAAGTGATCTCGCCTTCTCGAAAGCTCTATTGCTAATACATTGTTGTTTGTGTACTTTCCCTTTTTGTCACATACATGTTGTTGTTGGTACCAGGCGCAACCAGGTTCGTTGTACATATGTGTGTGTGCATATTCTTAAGGCCGTGTCAGATAAAACTTTGTTGCTTTGCGTGACGTTTATAACTTTGACAGACGTTATAACTTTGACAGCAAAAAGTGTATGTCACAATAAAAACTTTGACAACACTAGCATTGTTTGTTTATCAATAAAATAAACCCACACTTTGTTTGTTTATGAATATGTTTATGAAGAAAATGAAAGCAGCTGATTGTCAAAGCGCGTAAAAAGATGAGAGATGCCCAACTTTTTGCATTGCGTTGCGTTAAAAGCACTTTATGTGACAAGTGCCATATAAACATGTACATTTATCTTAAATGTCAAAGTGAACTTGTAACGCAACGCGAAGCAAAGGTTAATGGCCTTTAGTTTTTTTTTTTTTTTTTTTTTTTTGATGTGAAAAAATCATCGAAAGACACTGTTGCCATTGCAACAGTAGTGTGAGACTTTAACCCAATAAAAAACCACCTCTACGATTCGAACATGTTTGTCCTATGATACTACCGTTAGGTATTTCATCACAGGACGAGTTCTAGCATATTGACTACTACTATTGATTTCTATCTCTTTCTATCCTACGAATTCTCTCTATCCTTCTCAATTCCTGCATCACATTTGCAGACAGCATTTTGACATATTGCCAAACCTCAACAGACCGCAGCATATGCGGAACTATATTGTGTGGTGTCACTATTTCATCTACCATCGTCTCTAACAGCTCGCGTTCCAATCTAAATCTATCGCAATAAAAGAAAATATGCTCAGCATTCTCAATTCCATTATTGCAGAAGGAGCAAGATACCTCATTGTCGTGGCCATATTTACAGAGATGTTTCCTGAAGCATCCATGCCCTGTCAATAACTGTGTCATGTAAAAGTCAACATGACCGTGTCTCCTTTCAACCCAACTTTGTACATTTTTGATAAGTCTATGTGTCCATCGCCCTTTCGTCGCAGTATCCCACTGAATCTGCCATTCGTCTAAACTCTTTTGTCTTTCCTCCCTTCGTTCTTCCGTAGTTAATTTTCTACCAACAATACTAACTCTATCGTATATCCTTTTCAGTTCCATAGCCATAACATCAGGGGGAGTTATACCAGATATGACATATGATATGACAATAGCCTCATATGAAACTGTGAGGAAACCACTAGCAACCCTAAGGGCGCTTAGACGAAACAAAGACCTTGCAGCCCTAGCGTAGGTTCTAATACCCAACGCCGGTCCCCACGCAGGTGCTGCATACATCATTATCGACTGAGTAACCTTTGCCAATAACAGTCTTCTGCTCTGATTTGGCCCTCCTATATTAGCCATAATGCGGGATAATGCTGCATTCACTCGAGCAGCCTTCTCACAAGCCTTCTCAATATTTGTTCTAAAATTTAATCTTACGTCAATCATTACTCCTAAATATCTAAGCGCTAGCTGAGAAGTTATATTATGTCCGTCTATATTAAGTGTAATCCATTCAATTTTCTTTCTGCTCGTTATCAAAATAGCTTCAGTTTTCTGTCCAGCCAGTTGAAGATTCGCTGCCATAAGCCAGCTCTTTATTCTAGTCAACGTCGTCATACACGTAGCCTCAATTTGATGCAATTCCTTCGCCACAATTGTTACTGCTATATCGTCAGCATAACCAATTATCTGCACACCTCTTGGTACTGGGAGACGCAACACTCCATCGTAGAGTATATTCCATAGCAGTGGACCTAGCACAGAGCCCTGTGGAACTCCACCAGTTATTTTATACCTCTTAACTTCTTCATCTGTGTCATTGAGTAGTATTCTTTTAGAAAGATAGCTGCTAATGATACGCATAAGATGCGCCGGCGTCTGTATAGTCTGCAAAGCCTGTATAATGTGCGACCAGCACGCGGAATTAAAAGCATTTCTAACATCAAGTGTTATGACGGCACAATATTCCTTAGAACCACCCATCCATCTGGTTCCTTCAAATGCATTGCCTGCTATCATCTGTGCTTTCATTATGCGTCCGCTTCTCTCGTATTGGTCCTACACTGCTGATATCTATTACAATCGCCAAATGATCACTGTGGGTATATGTATCACTGATTCGCCAATTTGTTCTTGCAGCCAATGCTGAGCTCACAAAAGCTATGTCAATAATGGAGCCGCGTCCATTCTTCTCAAAGGTATTCCTTGCTCCCGTGTTCAATAAAATTACGTCAAGAATGGAGAAGGCTCTAAGCAACGCATGGCCTCGTTGGTTTGTGCTTCTGCTTCCCCATTCCAATGCCCACGCGTTGAAATCTCCCGCTGCTATATTTGGCGTCGTTGTGAGAGCATCCCTAACTAGGTTGTCAAGTATTTGATCGTACTACAGCTGAGGTATACTTGTCGGTACATAACAGCTGTAAACGTGTATCCCACCAATCTTCGTCATAGTGTAATATCTTCTGTTTACTAGTGGCCTATCCTGGTGAGTTCTATTTCCACACGCCCACACCGCTACTTTCCCTGTTAGGTCCTCCACCCACGTTCAAAGACGTGGGTTTTTGTACTGCTCACATATTATGGCAGCATCGACTTTCTCCTCATATACAGTTTGACTTAGTAGTTCCTGTGCAGCTTTACAGTGATTCAAATTTATTTGTAGTAACCTCATCCTCATTTCCTAGCCGATTTGCTCGCTGCCTGGAATAACGGACACCTCCTAGTACCCATTGGATGTTTTATATCTCTTCCACCATCTTTTTTACATGCAATACAGGATGGCTCCTTCCTACATTCTTTCCAATAATGCCCCTTTTCACCACATTTTAGGCAACACTCACTCCTGTCCTCAGTGTTTTTACATGTCCTTGCCATATGACCATACTCGAAGCACCTAAAACACTTTCGTAAACTTGTTCTCTCTCGTATTCCACCCAGCCTATTTTTATCTTTCCGGCTTCCAATAATTTCCTTGCCTCCAGCACTGGCAGACTAATAACTGCCACCTGTGTGCCCGCATACGACGGCCTTAGGTTTCTAATGGAGCCTTCTCTGAAATTCTCCAATCCAGGGATACGCGAACAGATAGCCTCAACTATGTCATCTCTCGTAGTAATTTCGTCAAGATCTCGGATTTCAAGAGCTAGTTAGTGCTTTGATTTCCGCCTGCTCTCCCAGTATTTTACCAATTCCCTCTTTGTATTTTACAACGCTTCCTGTAGAAGCCCGCTTTAATTCGAGCAGAATTTCTCCTTTTGTTGTCTTCCTTATTCGGGAGACATTTTCACCTAACTCTTGGAGGCTTTCCTCCTTCTTAACCGCTCTTAATATATCCGTGTAAGACATATCTCCGCTTCTCGCAATGACTATAGCATCCGGTCTTGGAGGAGGCAGTACATTCTTTTTCCCATTGGTCTTATTGTTCCCCTTGTTCTTCGCATTCTCTCTGGATCTAGCACTTCCCCTTCTTTTGCGTTTCACCTTAACCCAGTTTTCTTCCCTGGGAGTTTCATCGCCTACTGAGTCTTTTTTCGTTTCCTCATTGATTAAAATCACTTCCTCTTTCTCGATCCTTCCGTAGAGCGTTTTACTTCTCTTAGGAGGCGTTTCTCTTCGCACTTCCGTATCATCTCTAGACCTCTTCGGCGTTGCCTCTGTAGTCACTTTAGGCACCGACGATTGCTTCTTCTTCAGTGTATTGTACTGCTCCTGCGCGTAGGCATGCAATTTCGAGATATTGCCAAGGACTTCTCGCATATTGTTATTTATCGAGCGTTGCGGTAATCGCATCAATTCGGTCAATTTACTAATATTTTCTCCCAATTCGCTCATGTACTCTCGTTCATGATCTGGTTCCGCAATAGTTGTTGTGTCTTCGTTCAGACGCGGCGGAGAAGATCTTGACCTCACCGTCGTTCCGCTGGAAGTTACTTTTTCCGGTGTTCGAGCCAGCTTCGATGCTCTTTGGAAAGAATTTCTTCTTGTGGCATTATCTGATATGTTGGCCAAGTGCGCCACCATCATATCATTGCAGTCGCTTGATCTCGACGGTCGGGGGCCTGCTTGCCCACCCCTCAATACCGCCGGCACTGGGCTTTTTACACCCTGCACCGTAACTTCATCATTTCTTGTCGAATTTGTATTCATGTTTTATTGTTCCGGGATCCTACCCATATCATTTTATACCTACTGACAGGTGTTAATTCAGCCGCTCCCACTCCGGAGACAGACGCTGCCTAAAAAGCCGCTCAATATGAGACAGACGCTGGTTTGATACCTATTTAAGGGCGGTATCGGCTCGCTCCGTCGCAGTGACTTCAAAAGGCAGTAAAAACCTTTTAAGTTATGCCCTCCATCTCTGCCGCTTTTGGTCGGGGACTACTTATTCAATATTCGCAGCTAACCCACATATCTGTAGGCCGTTCAGCTATTCGCCACCTTGCTGACCCCCACAGTAGCCCAAGCTAAGCCCTGTGACATGGCCTTTAGTGTTTGTGTGTATTTGTATTGTGTGGCTTTTGTTTATCGTTTTTGTTGTTAAACGATATTAGGTCGTTTCGATTTGCGTAACAGTATGAATGAAAAGGGGATGGACAAGTAAGCGAGAACGCAACAACAAGCAATGTGTACAAAATACACAAACAACAATGAAGTCGCGATATAGTTCTAGAAAAGGCGAAACCCGAACGTTCGACTTCAAGAACCTGCATGATTACGTGGCATTTAAAAGGGCAAGACGAAGAAGGCAACGAGTAGTAAGAAATCAGTCAGTTTTGTGTGAAGACGCGTTATCGTGGTTTGGAGATCGCCGTTGTAAAGTTCTACCGAACAGTTGTTAGTGCTTACGCAAGCAGAAGTGTAAAGAAGAATAACGAACTAAACAAATTGTTGTTGTAACTTCACAAAATTAATCGAACAATAACGAATTCATCTAAAACTAAACACAAATTTATTTTTATTTTGTTTGCAATCAAAGAATTCATATTTTAAATATTTTTAAAAAGGTAAAAACGTAACATTACAATGCAAAAATTACATTCTACTAATCATATTGTAACAGAGAACAATTATTTGATTTTTTCTAAAATCTTATACAAATTTAAAACCATTTCAAAAGCTTATAATGCAATGGCAGTACGAGTATGTTTCATATAAGAGAAAGAGTGATAAAATTCGTGAATAATAATTCATAATCTATTTGCGTTTTCCTTCATGTTTGGTTTTCATTTTTAGTATCAAAAGTGTGTCTGTCAACATGTCATGTTACTCCGTGTTTTCATTTATATTTTTTGTTTTTGTTTTCGTTTCTTTTTTAGCTGTTGTCCTTTGCACGAATGTTGTTCATCATTATCAAATATGTATTGTACATAGAAAGTGCGCTTACAAGCATGTTTTCTTTACTTTAGTTTCCATTATTTTTATTCTGTTTTAATACAACTCAGTGATTGTGTATGTGTGTGTGTATTTGTTGTGTATAAATACACTGAGGCTCTGACATGTGTACCCTTTTTTACCGCCTCAACTGACATGTGTTTATCAATCATGTTCTTGCGACCATGTTTTCTATGACGCTTTACAAGCTGTGTTGGTCCCATTACGAGCAACACCATCACTGGTATTGTCCACCAAGTATTGCATGTCCATTCAGTGTTTGTTTACAAAAGAGCATCGTGTAAAAGGTCACAACTTTAAAACTAGTTTTTATAGCTGGGCGATATCTAAAAACAAGTAACTTCTCCCCCTAATAGTATGTACGGTATACTTAACAGCAATTATTCATTTTTGAATAAAAAAAATGTGACACTTGGGTCTTTCTTCCAGATTTAAACAATGTAAAGTCAGGTTTCATGGTGTAAAAGTCTCAAATAATTATTGCATTTGGATATTCGTTTACATTTACCCTCGCACGTTTAAAATAAATTTGTTTTTTCGTTCCTCCTTTGAACAGAATTTTGAAAGTGAAGTGTTGCCGTAAAGAGGCGTTTCATTGCATTATTTTGAAAATAATTTTTTCTATCTTTTTTTTTTGCATATTTTTGAACTGACAGTTATGACTGATGCCGCTGTCAGTTTGTGTTTAAATTTCTAAAGCAGGTCATTGGATAAACATTTATCACCTATTCTAAACGGACTATCAAATGGCCAAAGAAATAAGTCTAAGAGGTCTTTATAAAAAACTTAATATTGTCGAAGGAAAGGGTGTTCAAAACTATGTTGCTCTTTACCGGATTAGTGCTTTCGGAGGACGTATGCGAAATCACAAAAGGGTTCCTATCACAAATAATAATGTTTGCACAACGCAAAATGCAATTTATCGTTCTTTAAGGAGCATAGGGCTTCTTTAACACATTGAACAAACACAACCCGGGTTTCTGCTAACGTCTTTAGTTCTATTCTGCTCTTCCCTATTCTAGATATTTCCAATTTAATCTCATGAACGAGCCGGAAGTCCACCTCTATGGCTTTCTTGTGGATTCCATTTAATTTTCTTTGCATAGCATTTCTAATCCATTGCCATGTCCGACGTTTTATTTAGGCTGCCATATGTTCCTGGACGGCCTGTTCCCACAGTCAGGCATTTCAAATGATGTTTGCCTAGAGAATGCTTAGATTGATTTCCAAACATTTGTATTTCATGCATATATCACTGCTAGTGCTGTTTTAAGTTTCAAAAAAACATTTAGGGGCGCAGATTTCAGATTGGTATCCAAGATATTCAATATAACACACCTAAAGGTTAGAATTAGGGAGGGAGGGATGCATGCAAACTAGGTAAAGTTTCTGATTGTGGTCAACGTGGCGACCACCAGGACGATCCTTGTCTTGCTGTATTCAAGTTGACACGCAGCCTCCTCGTGGCCCCTCCTGGATGGCATTCTAGCACCCGCTAGATGTTAACTAATGCGTGCAGCGAATGTCCAATCCCCTGGACGTTAAATTTGGGTTGTGCGTAGGGCTTGGAACCCACCACGTAAAAATAAATATCCAATGAAAACCAAGACAGAATCCTATGAAAAGATCCCCTCAAAAGTTGACGACCACGGCAAACGTATAAAGGACTATGATTTACGTATTGGCACATGGAACGTCCGCACCCTTTACAGGGTAGGCGCTTCCGCCCAGTTGGCGGATGCCCTCATTAAATGTAGGACTGTGTCATTCAGGAAATGCGATGGACAGGACAAGGATGCAAAAGGCTTGCATCTTGCGATGTATACTACAGCTGCCATGAAAACAAGCACGAATTTGGATGCGGATTTGTGGTTAATAAGAGACTTCGTCACCTTGTCTCTGGGTTCACACCTGTGAACGAAAGAATAGCCACAATCCGCATCAAGGCAAAATTCTACAACATCAGCCTAATATGTGCTCACGCCCCGACGGAAGAAAAGGACGATATGGTTAAGGATGCCTTCTATGCTAAACTCGAGGACGTATACGATAAGTGCCCGGCCCATGATGCCAAAATCGTCCTCGGGGATTTTAATGCAAAGGTCGGGCGGGAAGGTATCTTTGGCCTCACTGTCGGACAGTTCAGCCTCCGCGCAAACACTACCTCCAATGGTATGAGGCTGATCGATTTCGCCGCGGCGCGTAACATGGTAGTATGTAGCACTAAGTTTCAACATCTCGACATTCACAAGGCCACATGGATGTCTCCTGATCGCTCAACATCTAACCAGATCGATCATATTGTGATAGACGGAAGGCACGTATCCAGTGTACTAGATGTGCGCACATTCAGGGGTCCAAACATCGACTCGGACCACTACCTTGTCGCAGCCAAGTTTCGATTGCGCATTAGCGCTTCGAGGTCTGCGCACTCTAGTACATTGCTAAAGCTGGACGTTAAGAAGCTGCGATCATAAAGGACAGCTGAGGCGTTCTCCGCTCAACTCTCGGATAAGCTCCGTCGTTCCCCATCTAATCTCAACGACATTGGCGGACTGTGGGCCCACATATCCCACTCCTTGCGCACTACTGCGGAAACAGTCCTTGGTTTCGAACGCCCACCCCAGCGAAATCAATGGTACGATGAGGAGTGTCGCGAGGCAACTGCAGCGAAAAACGCCGCATACAAGAAAACGTTGCAGTCAGCCGCTACGCGAGCCATTGTCGAGAACTATAGAGAGAAGAGAAGGGATGAGAGACGCCTTTTCAGACGCAAGAAGAGGGAGCAGGAAAGGCGTGAGCGTGAGGAAGTCGAGATGTATAGATGTAGGAATGACGCTCGAAAATTCTATCAAAAGGTTACGCGTCTAACTGGGGGTTATAAACCCGGAGCGTCTTCCTGCAAGGACGAAAATGGAAACTTAGTAACAGATCCGCAGGGAGTACTGAGGTTATGGAGGAAACACTTCTCTACTCTGCTACATGGCGATGACGACACCAATACCGCCTTTAGAGATGATGTTCCGAACCCGATCGATGATGACGGCGTGGAGTTTCCGCCGCCTAGCCATGAAGAGGTCAAAGTCGCGATTACGCGCCTTAAAAACAATAAAGCGGCAGGTCCTGATGGCCTCCCCGCTGAATTGTTTAAGACCGGATGTAATGAGTTGGTAGGGCGCATGCACCTGCTTATTTACAAAATATGGCTAGAGGAAAGTATGCCCAACGATTGGAACCTCAGTGTCCTCTGTCCTGTCCTGAAAAAGGGAGACCCTACTATATGCGCCAACTATAGGGGTATTAGCCTTCTCCCTATCGCATATAAGGTCCTTACAGGCGTATTGTGTGAACGACTGAAGCCACTCGTCAAAACACTGATTGGACCTCATCAGTGCGGCTTCAGACCTGGCAAGTCCACCATCGACAAGATCTTCACACTACGCCAAATCCTGGAAAAGACCCACGAGAAACAAGTCGACACACACCTTCTTTTTGTCGACTATAAGGCTGCCTTTGATAGCCCCATAAGGGATCGTGTTTTTGCCGCAATGTCTGAGCTCGGTATACCTGCGAAGCTGATAAGGCTATGCAAAATGAGCGTTGAGCAATTCCTGTAGCTCCGTCAAGGTAGGAATGGACCTCTCCGAGCCTTTTGATACCGTGCGAGGTTTCAGACAAGGCGACCCCTTATCATGCGACCTCTTCAATTCCGTCATGGAGAGTGTTCTGCGAAAGGCAAGTCCAGTTGCTTGCGTATGCTGACGACATTGACATTATAGGGCGTACCAAGCGAGATGTTACTTCTGCCTTTAGTGCTATTGAACGCGAGTCTACCAAGATGGGTTTGGCAGTAAATGAGGGCAAAACAAAGTATATGTTATCGACGAGTCGAGACGCGCGGCGTATTGATTCTCAGATTACGGCCGATAACTATACTTTTGATACGGTCAAGGAATTCATCTATCTTGGCTCCCCCGTTACCACCAGAAATGATGTCAGTCTGGAGATCAAGCGCAGGATCACTCTTGCCAACAGGTGCTACTATGGTCTCAATAGGCAATTGAGTAGCAGAGACGTCTCTCGTACGACAAAACTAACACTCTACAAGACACTCATCCTACCCGTGCTTCTTTATGGCGCAGAGGCATGGACCCTATTAAGTACAGATGCAGCGGCCTTGAGAGTGTTCGAGAGAAAAGTACTGCGCAAGATCTTCGATCCAGTGCGAGTTGGCGATGATTTCCGTATCCGATACAACAGTGAGCTGTATGAGCTCCTCAACGACATAGACGTTGTACAGCGTATTAATATCGAGCGGCTGCGTTGGCTCGGCCATGTCGTTCGAATAGAGGAGGATGCGCCGGCGAGACGGGTATTTGATGCGGGAATCTGAGGAAGTCGGCGAAGAGGACGACCTTGCATCCGTTGGAAGGACCAAATCGAGGAGCCCTGTCATTGATTGGTGTGACCAACTGGCGTAGGCGCGCACGAAGCAGAGGCGCCTGGAAGGATGTGTTGCGGCAGGCCGAAATCCGATAAACGGGTTGTTATGGCCAATTAAGTAAGTAAGTAAGTAAGTAAAGGTTAGAATTAGAATTAACGCAACGGAAAGTACTTACGTTTCTAGCCACGTGTACGATTAGCCAACCGTTATAGAATTTCGGTAACTAAATATTTGCATTATTTTATATGTTATAAACGAACATACGTTTCGTTACGTTGCGTGAACGTTCTGCTAATTCTACATGTATAGATTTTCGTAACATACAAGGGCTGTGAAGTAATTATTTTTTATATTTTTCTTTTCGTCTCTATTTTCGCCGGTTGGTTGTATTTGAAAGCTTGATCCTGGGCATTGTTAAACTATGATAGATTGTTCTTGATATCTGAATTTCTTTTTTTTTGAGGGTAAAAAAGACATTCGTGACATGTGGCAATCAGAGATCAGCAATGAGTATTCAAAAAGAGGAGTAGTTTCGAATCATACTCATAATTTCTGATACTTATGCGCATACATACTTATTTTAATATCATATTCATACTACTCATATTCAAAGTTTGAAGTACTCATCGTACTCATACTTAACAATACGTATGATGTTGTTGATTTCGACTCTACTTTACTCAACATTTACAAGAATCACAAAATAAATATGAATCGCATACGAACACTACAATACTCACTAGAAGGTTGGGTGTTTGCTTTGCTTTCTGCCTTTGTCTTTTTCTTTTTCTTTTTTCTTTTTAGTGCAACAACAACTAAGACTGCAAATTTTGATGAATGATTCGAATCACTCGAATAATTCGAATCACTCGAATCATTTATGAGTATTATAAGTATTTTTCTAAATTGATGAATCGTAATGAGTAGGCATATGAATCAAACATATTTCGAATGGTATGAGTTCGATGGCAACGTTGTACCAAAGAATATGGATATAAAGAATACGCATCATGTAGAAGTAAAATTTCGTATGGCGGGTCGTAACATTACGCCCCGCTCTCACCAAAATATTTTTAAAAATCATTTCTTGATGAGAGGGAGGAAGACAGAAGGAAAATGAACACAAACAAAGAGCGTAACAATGTGTTGCTCTCATCGTACGTATGTACACGTGTATGTATTCTTGTGTTTTTGATTTAGTTGTCGATCAGACTGCGACAAGAATACATGTGCTGTGGATGGTTTATCATTTTATTTCAGAATAACACTCGAAGGATATTTTGTGTTAAAAATATTCTATGTCATTAGCTGGGCGTATTTCATTTTCTTATTTTGTCCCATAGTATATTGTTTTAAATGCTTTGGAATGCTCGTTTTTTTTTCTTTTAATAAAAAATGGTTTTTTATTCTTTTTATTTTTATTTATCTAAAAAACATGTCCTAATTTTTAAGCCAAAGATGGATAGCTTTAAGTTCTTTTAATAATAAAATGAACTTTTTATTTTATTTTTATTTATCTAAAATTATTAAGCCAAAGATAGACAGCTTTACATATGTATGTTGATGAAATGAAAATAAAAATAGCGTATATTACTAACACTTTTATAAGGCTGTAAATAAATAAATTTTCTCAACTTATTTTCTCTCTCTCACTCACTAATCCCTAACCATAGGCATGTGTTAACCTAGAGGAAAATTGATAGCAATAATGTCAAGTCTACTTATTAACCCAATGATATGTATATATGATCGGAAAATATAGAAAAATTGTACTGCACTAAGACACTAAGACACCGTATTTAACTTGGCAAGTATTCTTCCAAAAATCGAAATCATTTCTCATTGATATTAGTGAATACTACTGTGATATTTCTTTGGGTGTATCATCGAAGTCTGAAAAAAGCGACATGAACCTTCTTCTTTAAAAACTGACAAGATTTTTACGCTCTTTTTAACGAACATTCTTGATGTTCGTGTCCTATGTGTGTAAAAAGTCGAAGATGTTCTTCCCCTGAGGGACATTGGTGCCGACGTCTGTTTTTAACACCAGAAAAATAAATAAAAAAGTGTCAAACAACAAAAACGCACGATGAGAACAACGCATTGTTACGCTCTTTGTTTCTGTATCATTCCCTTCTATCTTTCCCCCCGCGTCCTGAAATATTTTTGAAAAATATTCCAAAATATGTTAAAATGCGCATTCTTTATACTTTATTTTCTTTGATTGAACTTTGAATTCTTCAATGTAGCAATTGTATTTTATTTCTGTCAAAAAGCCAACAAAAACCAACAAAAATCAAATTTCCAATTAATTCCAGTGTTACATCCAATGACAATGTTTAAATTTTGGTATGACCGATGGAATTCAAAGTTCAAAGACATTTTTAATACAAATTTTAATAGAAACCATAAGGAAAGCCTTATTTAGGAAACGAACACCAGAACACACGATTTAAAAAACAATTTCGTATAACAATACAACACTATGTTGACACAATTTTACGAACGAGGAAGAAGCCGGGTTTCTGACTAAATTGCTTCTGTACGGATAATACAACATCATTTACATTTCTTGCCGATTCGAATGTCTTCAATAGAAACCGTTTCCAGAGAGATATTCTTGAGCTTCGAGAAGAAATAATAAATCTAATCTACGAACTGTACAACAGTGCCACTCGCATTGTTCGCTTTAAAGTCAATTGTCGTTGTTTTAAAGCAGTGATATATTCTGACGTCTATAATACGGACAACGCTGACCAAACTCAATTATCTAGTTTGTATCACTGCAATACGAAGCTAATGATAGAGAAAGTAGTTTAATTTCCCATTTTGGTAACACTTTGATATCGGATAGTCGTTCAGATAAAACATCAACGTTCGAATTGTTAAAACCCGATCAAATTGGCTGCCAAGTACTCTTTAAAAAAAATCTTTAAATCAAACATCATTTTCAGTGATTATTTTTTTTAATTTAAAGTATCATCAGGAACGTGCTGACATAATAGACATAAATGGCGCCGGATAGGACACTAAGAATATCACCGGCAGAGTGTTCTTGTGCAGTCTGAAAATGGAATACTCAATAGGCATAGAATACACAGGCCACCCACGTGTTACATGAATTTAAAGTACAAAGAGAGAATATGTTGGATTGGGAATGACGTGAAATCTTGATCAAATCATTGTGAAAGATGGAAATTATTTCTTTGCGCCATAAGTTTACATTGAATCTTTTATCAAATCAAGGAAACAAATTTAATATATTCTACATGCGGAAATCTAAAAGACTTTTTCACGTTTGGCTGTGTATTACTATAATTTGTCATGGATTTTTTGAGTAACGTAAATAGCCGTCATTAGTGCATATTAAAACCGTTTCTTCCAATACCTTTTAAGTGTTTTGAAACTTCTTTTTTTGGTAATTTTATTGATTTTTTTTTCAATTAATTGCCTAACACAACCAGTGACCTATTCTCCATTAATTTTTGGGCCAAATTTACAACGACGCCTCTAAAATAATCAATGAGTCAGTCAGTCCGTCTAGAAACTTTCAATGGAAATAAAAGGCCAATGAAAAACGAAGCCAAAAAACTGGTCTGGCTAGATCAGTCACAAACAATTTTTACAATAAAAATGTTTTTTTTTATGTTTTTTTAAATGTTTCTATTCTTTGTTGTTGTTGTTGTTAAATTACAACCGGTTTTTCATTTTATTTTCGTTAAAAAAAAAAGTATTTAACGAAAAAACAACAACAATAGAACAGTTATATTCACAACAACGAAAGTAAGAACAAATGGTCGGACATAAAGAACAAAAGCCATGTAAAAGTCCAAGAAATACAGGGAATTTTAAATATCAATTCTATATTCGGTCGCAGAATGTCAAAATAAATATTTTTTTTAATCAATTTTGTGGCTAAGAACCAAGTTAAAAAGTCCCAAAATAGACTCGGTTGTAAAGCATAACTTTGTGATAAAAATCTTACAACTCCTTGTGATTAAGAGGGTATCGTAAGATGTAATAAACTTGGACCGTCTATTCGTAAGCTTTTGAATCTGCAGGAGCAGTGTTAGCGACAAAGAAGAATAAACTCCGCCTCTCAAACACAAAAAAATGCCTGAAAGATAATTTCAATGGCGAAGATATGGCAATAAAAACTATGGAAAGTATTCTACAAGGGGCATAAATATCCTCTAACCGACATGAAGTAAATCCAATTTCTACAGAAAAAAAATGACGTACGTCTTATAGAACTTCTGAAAGTTATTGATGCTACACCATGATCAAACTATTCCCTGCGGCCCATTATATCGGATTATCCATTTAATGGTTTTAAAACCACCGGGTTGACTAGACTGTAAACTACCTTTTATCTGAAGAGTCATTTATTTCGTGTAACGTGTATCATTTACGTATATGGAACGTTTAACAACCAAAGAACGCTTAAAAATAATTCAAATTGACTATGAGAGTTAAGATTCAAACGTGGGCATTTTTGGTCATTATGAGCTGATTGTGGCCATTATAATCTACACAGCATGTCGGAAATTGTGAGCTTATAAAAAATATTTGAGGTGACTGCAAGCAATGGTCATAACATCGCAATCCGTCCCATGCCAAAAATAACGCTTCCGTTAAAAAAAATGTGACGTATTATACGAATTTATCGATTCTACCGCTTTACATCAATCCGGATTATCTTGAGGCGCATTATGATGTAATTTGCATTTGAATTTGCCTTTTTCTTCAGCGAAACAGGCTCTTTTCATACTAAGGAGTTACGTCTCATATGGGCTTGAAAAACGAAAAAGTAATTGCACATAGAAAGCGAATGTTTCGTTCGCATTATTAGGTGTCATAGATCTCTGAAAGTACTGTCACCGCCAATTTAGAGCGCTGGGGTCGTATGATTAATGATTTTTTAGCCAACAATTGAAGATTACGAACTGGATGGCATATAGTTTTCTTTTGGTTTATAATAGCATGGAAAATTATCAGAAAGATTAATTTCACTTTTCGGTTACGTCACATGGCCTTCTAGATCATGCAATTTGACACCGTTAAACTTTTCTTGTGAATTTTACCTAGATTGGCGCATATAGCGTGTCTTATAGCGTGAAAACAAAAATTCTTCACGAGATCTGTTAGAAAGTGCGTTTTATTTATCTTTACCTTTGAAATCGAAGAATGGATAACTCTATATTTAAGCCTGATATACCTACGGTTTAGGCTGTTACGTTTAAGATCCGTTTACAGTACTTCATCGGCGATTGGGCAAGAAACCTAGTCTATTTGTTTTTTTTTGTTTTACTCCAAGTGTTTCACCAAGATTCGAGTTTCGAGAGACCCTGAGAACGATTTTTCAACTCTAGTATAGAAAGCTACTGGAATTGATAAAATCAAGAACAAGCTGATAATAGAGTACTTTTTGCCATGAGAGTACTTTTTTATGAAGTCGCCGTAGTCTAGTAGGTGTGTGTTGGCTTATTAGACGTAAAGCCAGTAAAGTTTCTCAAAAATCTGTCGTTTGGAGTCGACTTTAAAACTATAGGTCCCACCACTCATGTATAAAATTAACACACGCAACATAAGTGGTGTGAGAAACTAGGTCGAAATCCTGACTGAAGGGTTGTAATGACCAATTATGTATGTATGTATGTATGTATGTACTTTTTTATTTTCAGTGCACTTTTACCACTTGAATACTATCCTCATGAGTGAAGGCTTGCTTTCGTTAGAGTGATACCTAAGACTGGTAAGTATACTGATGACAGTTATTAAACATTTTGAAAAACATGTTTTATGTAAATTTGTGCTGATTTTAAATGCAAGCAGGTACATTTTTCACCACCAATTTAGCTTGAAAAAGAAACGCAACACTATTTAACAAACCCACAGGTCTTACTGTATAATTCAGTTGTAAAAGCAATATACAGTTCAGTTATGGGCAACTGTCTCTGATTCACTCGTTCCTGTACCTAAACCCACTGGTAGAACTTCTATGGAGACACATTCATTGAAAATAGAGGGATACTGCAGCTCTTGTCTTCACGCGAATTTCAACAACTACGATTGCCGATTTATTCCAGATGTTTATCCGGTATAAATAATTTATCTTTATAAAAATGAAACACACAAAATCATACCCCCTTATGTTCTACTATTTTAAGTATTTTTAGTACGCAATCTGAGTGCACACCCCTAATATTAGCTCTCCTGACATTTTGAAAAAAATTGCAATTTCTTTACACCCTTTAAGAATTAAAATAGATTTCCTAAAAATCAATTTAACAATATTTAACATGACATTAAAAATATCGCTTGAATTTTTTTTTTCTTGAGCTTTGTCGATTTTTTAATATGACAACGAGAAAACGAAAAACACAAAAAAAACTGGTATTACAGAATGAAAAATATTATCGTTTTGTGGTGTAGGCTCTCTATTTTTAAGGGGCTTTTTCTCTCTTTTTAAAACTCTTGCTAGTACCGGGCACAGTTGTTTTGTTTATTTGTTTCGTTTTTTTATTTACGTTTTATTTTCTTTATCACACACAGAGTGAAGAGCATGAAAGCCATAATGTGTTACGTATTGGCATGACACGAAATCGTTATTTAACAGTACTTTAATATTTCTTTTTGTTTTTGTACAGTAACACCAACAATTTAGCTGTAGATATATGTACACGTAACAGCTGAAGATACATTTTGTTAACAGCTGATCAGCTGTTAGACGATAGAATGTTGACAACAATAATAAACAAAAGCGGCTTTTTCTTGCTATATTGAAAGTTTGTTTACATTTTGTTGTTTTACTCTTAGGAGCTCTCACTCTCTGTAACTGTAATAAATCTCAAATGGGGTTTATTTCCAATTGAACAAATGTTTATCACTTTCAACTGTGAATATGTTAACCTTTCTTTATCAGAATAATGGTTCTCTTTTGTTTGCTCTTCTAACGAATTCTCTTTTATTTAGTTAACGTGTGTATTATGCTCTTTAACTCAACCCAACCCAACCCAACCGAACATATTTCCGTATTTATGCCATTCCATGTTATGAAAGTGTGAGTGTGTGTTGTTAAGCATATTTCCAATAGCAAGTGTTCTCTTTTTTCCACTTTTATCGATTATTGGTCTGTAAACGTAATGTGTGCTTGAGTTGCAAATTCATTTTCGCTGTTGTATTGTTGAATTTACTGAAAGCATAAGCGAAACACACATTCACTCGCCATCATGCTGAGTAATAACAACAACAGAAATATGTAAACAAAACGCTTTTCTGAGCATTTTTATTGAGTTTATAATTGGGTTATTCGAACTCATTGCTGTGTGTGCTAGAATGGGATGCATAGTCGGTTGGAATTTTCTCTCTAGTCATCTCTTCATGTTGACCCATTTTTTTTTTTTTTTCCCCAATTTAATTTACTTGTATTTGATTATTGTTGTTGCTGTTGCTCACGTTTTATGTTTACACAGTTTTGTTGGTATAATTTATCTTCTCATTCTTCTCCCTGTTATTCCAAAGAAGTTGAAATCATTAAATTTGTCTCTTCAAGCACTCTCTCTATTTTTTTTAAATTCATATTTTAATCTCCACCATGCATAAGCTCTTATGTTCTATGATCCAATAATTTTAAAGTTTTCTCTTTAATATATTTTTTTTTAACTTATTTTCTATGGGTGTGTGTGTCTGTTTGCTAATACGTTATAAAATTATGACATCAAAAGCTAGGAATTTCGCAAATACATACATGTATGTACATACATATGTTGTTACTGCTGTAGTTGATGCCATTTCATTCTTAATTTCTTACCGTTATCTCTCTTTTTTTTTTTTTTTTTTTTAATTATGTACCGGACATGGGCTTTCTTCAAAATAATCTCTCGTTTCCAATGATATAAGCATGTTCAATTCGCCGTCGTTAACATCTATGCATGTCCTAAACCTAGCGCCCACTCTCACTCAACGGGGCTGCCATTAAGTGGTGGTAGCTTTAAAGGTTTCATATCTTCGGTGTTTCAGAATAACTACAACCATATACTGGCTGGCTGTGGTTGTTTCATACAATTTCGGAATTGAACGTTTCACCGTGAAACTGGCATGGGCTGGGACATCAAAGGCTTTGATTTTCACGTGTTTTGTATTCATTGGAGCCAAACCCTTACCTTTCTCCTGTTATTGTGCCAATTATGATGCCTCTACAATCCCTTTTTTCTACGTCCCTTTCAAAGTCTGTGCATACGTCTGCGAGAGATCTTCTTTACAGGATCCCAGACGATCGCATATTATACTCTCCAAAATTTTGTTCATCGCGTCTAATAGGCAGATAGGACAAATCCGGAACATAGTGATGTATTGTTTTATGGTGTATGTTTATGGATTTTGTGCTATGCTGTGATTTTAATTGTGATTAGACACAAGCAGCTCTTAAAGAATTGATTTCTACATGATGCAAACTAAATTTTTCCACATAACAGCCGTCCTAGTCTGCAATAAGCGAAAGAAACCACATGAAACTGAGAACTTTAAGGTTTGCGATTTATACGGTGTTCTCTATTTGCGGTATAACGCCTCAGGTGAGATGTAGGAAGCAGAATCAACTGAATCTTAAAAAATACAAGATCAGAGTAAACTTTTTGAACTTGAGCTTTATATAAAGTATCAATATTTGTTCCAAGTTCCACATTTCTATTCCTGGATCCTTGACAAAGTGTTCCACTACCAATTTTGGTTTTTAAAACTCTTCTTGAATTTGTGTTTTTACAAATTTATGGAATAAAATACCACCATTAGCTAATCTGTTTAGCGTCTTATACCGTTACTTAGCAATTTCTTTTACTCCTTCGAAGAAAATCAAAAATATTATTTCCTCCCTAAATGAAGGCTTCTGACTGCAGTATTTTCCGGGCTGAGGTCATGGCCATATTTAAAGTGGTGGCAATGCTTGTTAGGTGAAAGGATTTTTCCTGAACATCTTTTAATTTACTTTGGTTGCTACTAATTAGCTTCATGAACTGATTTCTCAGCAAACTTTCGAATCTTTCAAAAGTAACTCTAGGTTTAGGTTCCAGGCGCAGCTATATCATGAGAATTTGCATTGTTGATGAACTCGCTATGACTGGCACAGAGCTTCACAATGTTACAGGGCATAGGTATTCCGATTGTCTTGACAGCATGAGAGCACGGGCAATACAGCTAACCTCCACTGTACTATTATCGATAGAAAGGGCACTGAATGTCTTCTTTCCTTCAATAACATGACTATCCAGTATATTATTTTGAGTCCATCAGTCCACTGCCCTATTGGAAGGTATGCCGATGGGCTAAGCATTACCTCGAATAATTTCTGCAGCAGTAGTAGATCTGAGAAGACAAGAGAGAGGATATATTACTCACCTCATACGTCAGTGCTCGGCTCACGTAAACCATATTATGAAAATTATTGAAATTTTCTAAAGGACTTGGCTAAATTTCTTCTAATCTTAATTGTCTTTTTGAATACTTTCAATTTGATAAATTTGAGAGTCCATAGTATCAAAAAAAATACTGCGTTTTATTTAAGTTCTCATTGCTTGAGTTAGCTTGTGGCATATTTGCGTTATTCTCTCTTGCCCAACTGGGTCTGGTAAGTCAATAAATCATTTATCAAATCAATCCGTAACTTAACATCACAAAATAGTTGACAGCTTTCGACTCAGTGCGTTTAAATTTAAGCTTCTCGAGCGTAAATTAATTAAAAGCTGCGTAAAGAGTAGTCGCCCTTTAGCGCCATGAGCATAGTGTTGCTAACGATGATGATGACAAGCTGCTGTTAATTTAAATTATGTGGCTGTGTTTATTGTTTCTTTGGTTTTTTTGTTGTTATTATTTTGAAAAATTAATTGTTTGTTGTTTCTTTGTTTCGTTTAATTAATTGCTTAGTTAGACATTTTGAAAGTTGAACAAGAAATTTAAAATTTCAAATGAAAGCAGAATTTCGATAAGTAATGGCATTTCGTATGTGGTTTGAAAAACAAAAAGGAAAAGAAAATTGTTTTATCGGTCTGCCACTTGACCAGTGTTGCAGGTACTACTAACTAGTGAGAGACTAAGTGTGATTTAAAAAAAATATTGTGTCATGTATTTAAATATGTATGTAGGTGGAGACGTATGTAAATACATACGTACATCCACTCATACCTATGGACATATGAGTGTCCATATTGAAATGAAAATATTTTCACAAATTGAATATGAATGATTTCTAATTCAAATGCCATATGTTCCGATTTTAATACATTCATCAGACCTTTATTACGGTTTAAAATTATTTGCTATTTCCTTAAAATATTTTTATTTTTAATTTAAATTCGTTTATTGTTAAATTTGCTTTAAAAAAGCTGTAGTAAATTTATTTTTCAATTGCGTTTACGTATATAAATTTTTTAATGCTTTCAATGCTGTTGTTTTTGATTTTTTTTATTCCAATTGTTTTTATGTTTTCAATGACATTTCAATGATCCAGTTATTTTCTGAAATCCTTGCCCCACATTAAGTGAGAAAATCATAGAAAAACAAAAAAAAAACCGAATCGCAAACGAACCAAAAAAGGACCTTCAAATTTAAACATAAAAACTGGGTTAACATTTAACGTATAGGAAAAAGGCGAGCATAAAATCCTTGAAATTCTTTATTGCAGTAAATTCAAAAGAAAAAAATAATAAAGATAGAAAAAAAAAGCAAAACAAAACTACAAAGCACACCTAGAAAATACTAATGGTGTGTGAATGTTAGAAAATTTTTTTATTCAAAGATTCTAAATTTCGATGACAACATTTTTTCGTTTGTGCTGGCTCAATTATGTTGTTGTAGATACAAAAGAAAAAGGAGGAAAAAAAAACGATAAAATTGTGTACAGAATAACAAGGAAAAAGTTAAACCTTACGGTAGAACGTATTTAGAGGTCATTCCAAAGGCAACAACAACATAAAATATCATAATGTTTTAATGTAGAGCGAAAAACAAAAAAGAAAGGGAAGCGAAGAAACAGAAAAATTTTTGTTTGTACGAGTTTTCGAAACAGCATAACACACATGCATATGTAACAGGAAACGCTTTTTAATATGGCAACACCTTGGCAAAAATATTATGAAAACAAAGTACTTAGTAAAGCCTCAACATAACAACAATGTTATGCTCTAAAAACAATAACAGAAATCAGCTGCTATTGTTTTGTTTTGGCATGAGAGTATGTTCACTTTGTTTTGATTTTGTTTTTGCAATAAAAACAGTAAAAGAGAGTGAGAGAGCATAGCCGTGCAAAGTTTTTATTTATATTTTTGTCTTTGCATTGTTTTTACTGTTAGCCAGTGTTGGGTCTGTAAGTAAGTGTGCAAGTGTATGAGTATTTTCAATTACCGGCCGGTATTAATGGGTTTGTTTACTTTTCATGGCATGTTGACAACCTCCATGTTTACAAGGGTTTGAGTGTCACGCACAACGGTAAGTGTTGTGCAACAACAATTCTAAAATAAAAACATAGTTTACCATTTCATAGCACAGTTGTGCAAAGAGAACTCACACGCATTCTTGTGTTTTTTCATTTAGTTGTCGATCAGACTGCGACAAGAACACATGTGCGGCGGATGCTTTATCATTTTATTTCAGCATAACACTCAAAAAATATTTTATGATAAAAATGTTCTATGTTATTAGCTAGGCGTATTTCATTTTTTTTATTTTGTAGCATAGTATAATTTTTTTAAATGCTTTGGAATGATCGCTTTTTTTGTCTTTTAATAAAAAATTAGTTTTTTATTCTTTTTATTTATCTAAAAAAACATGGCATAATTTTTAAGCCAAAGATGGATAGCTTTATGTTCTTTTAATAAAAAATGGAATTTTTATTTTATTTTTATTTATCTAAAATTATTAAGCCAAAGTTATATAGCTTTACATATGTATGCTGATGAAATGAAAATAAAAATAGCGTATATTACTAACACTTTTCTATGGCTGTAAATAAATAAATTCTCTCAACTTATTTTCTCTCTCTTACTCACTAACACATAACCAAAAATTTTTTGACGAACCCTGAATAAAAACAGCTGTTTAAGCAACATTGTTGCTGGTATCGATTACGTTGTAAAAGATATTCTTTACGTTTGCGAATGAAGAAACAAATGAATTAAAAAATCCAGAAATGTAAAAACTAAAAGAAAATTTAATTAAAATACAAATAATACCTATAATGAAGTTGTGCATATAAAACGACATAAAAATAGTTAATAATAAAATAAGAGAGTGGGTCACTGAAAAAGATAGTGGTAAGGACAGAGACAGTGACAGAGACAGAGAGAGACAGAGAGAGAGAGAGAGGAAGTAACCCTTTGATATTAAAGTTGTTTACATTTTTCCATTTTTGTTTTGCTTCTCGTTTTTCCGCAAGCAAGTGTTATTTGTGTGTGAGTAACTAACAGTAACAGTATTTTATACATATTTTCAGTTGTATGAGTATTTGGTTACGGCAATAGATTGGTTTATAAGATTTCTTTTGTATTGAGTTGTTGCTTTGCGGTAATAAGTTGTTGTTATTGACAACGTCATACATTTTTTATTTTCTTTTTGAAAGCAAATCGTATAACCAGACTAACCCAATGATAGAAAGACGTGTGCATGTAGTACATACATATCAGGCCGCTCTTACGTAGCATACAGGCAGGAAAGAAATAAAAATAATAAATAAACACATAAGCACACATACCCACAAAGCACAAAGCAAAGCGAAACGTACAACACAAAACAACAAAGTGAATTTACGTAAAATCAGTCGTTGATAGCCAACTCTCGTGTTCAGACGATAAGCGCTTTTTTTTTGGAGAAGAAAGAGACAAACACACACATTCTCACCTCTCAAATACAAATTGAATTTCTTCACCCCCACAAGTAAATAGAGACAGTGGGCCTTTATGTTAAATAAAGAAAAGCAACAACAGAGAAATAAACACAAAGAAAAACGTATTGATACATACCTACATAAACTTTGAAAGCGTTTTACTGAATACCAAAAAAAAAATTATAAAACAAAAACACTAACAACAACTGTATTGTATACAAACTAAGTTTTCCGCAAATTAATACGAAAGACCAAGAAAAAGAAGAAGAGCCCGCATGAAAACAAAACCAATTCGTTTTTATTGTTTTTGTTTTAATGGTTTAAAAAACAATAACATTGTGAAAGATTTTCAACAATTTTGATTTGATTTGATATTGGAAAACTAAAAAAAATAAATAAATAAAAAAACAAAAAAAATAAAATTTCAAAGAAATTTGTTTAAAGGATTACATCAGTGTTAATTTTTTATGTAAAAATCGTATCGCAAAAATAATAGCAAAACCGATTCTATTTTGTTTGTTAATTTTGTATAATAAATACAACATTTTTAAATTATTATTATTTTAAAAAAAGTAACAAAGAGAAAATTTTAACAATTTGGATTATGCTTAGGCTGCATTGTAAACGTCAAACTCGATTTTTAACCCATTCTATACGGCATGTAGCTAACAGAGTTCCACAAAAACAACAGTTACAATATAACCAACAACAACAACAACAACAGCAACCAAATTATGTTCATGATAATTCAGTAGCGTCTAATACAATAACGGGAAATTTCGATTCGTATCAAAAATTCAATCAGCGTTTGATTCATTTCAATTTGGAATTGTATCATAAAAATCTATTGAAAAAATCTTCACAAACGTTTTATAAAAAATCCAAACGTCAATATCTTTACATAAAAATATCATAGACTCTATCTCTTCCCCCGCTCATCTTGCTGCTATACACTCATTATTATGCATAGGAAAAGGTGAACAAGAAAAACAGAAACGAAATATTAGAGTAGCAGGAGGACGCCAAGAGGAAGAAGACAAAGAAGAAGTGAAAGAAACAATGTTATGACATGTTAGCAATTTTAAATGCGAAGAAAGTTAATTTTTAAAAAGAAATTTTTGATTCTTAAATTTAGTGAATTGAAACTCGCATAAAACTAAAGCACGCAGACGCGCACGATAGTGTCACGTCAAAAAAAATTGAAAAAAACAAAAAAAAACCGCAACGAACCTGTTGAGTTTTGTGTGTGTGTGTGTATTTTTTTTTACTAAAAGCCGGTAAATAATTTTTTTTTTAAGAAAACTGCATTTAAAATTAACAAAAGAGAACAAAACATCTTTAAATAAAATCAAATCTTCAGTGCAATGACAATCTGATAATAAATAAATAAAACTTTTCGACAATCGAATAAATTTTAATAAAAATAAACAAACATTTCCTTGATAAAATTCAAATCATTTTGCCAATCATAATACTATAATAAAACTTAAGTATTCATATCAATCTTATAATATTATTAAAAATAAAATAACAAAAAATATTGCTAAAAATAAATTAAATAAAATAAGCAATATTTTCTATAAATAAAATTACAATAAAAAAATTCTAAAAACTTGTAAATTTAACGAGAAAATAAAAACTATGGAATTATTTTTAATCATAAATAACAAATCGTTCTTAATACAATAATAAGCAAATAATCTCTTCATTAAAAATAAAAAATTAAGAAAAAAATTAAATATTTTTTCTCAGTGTAAAACAAAGTGTAATTTCATAAAAACAAAAATAAAAGACAACAAATCTACAGCCATAAAACATAATAAAATTCAAAACGTACACATTAAACAGCTGTTTAACAACAACAACAACAATAGCAACACCAACACATTGCAACAAGTTCTTATAAACTAACAACACCAACAAATCAAACAAAGTACAGCAACTCAACAATATTACATCAAACTTTAACAGTGATGCTAGCAACACTCACGTAATGTTAAGTTAACAGTGTAATAAAGAAAACTTCTCAACAAAAATTTTTTGAAAGAAATTTACAAAAAAAACAAGTACAAATGAATTAAAAAAATAATAAATAAATTAAAAATATTTTATAAAAAAAAAATAATTAAAAAAATAACATTAAAAAGGAAAAATAATATAAAAACGAAATAATTGTGTTCATTTATTAAAATTTTTATACATATATATTTAGATATATTTATTAAAAGAGAAAGTTAATTTTAAAGAGAAAAATATAAAAAAGAAAATAAAAAATATTTAAAAAAGAAAATACAAATAAATGTTTATCCGCAAGTGTGTTCTCCAAAAAATTCATTAAAAATTTTAAAATAAAAAAAGGAAAAAAAAGAAACACAAAATTTCTTAAAACATTTATTTTATTACACGTTTAAATATCTGTAAACATTTTTAAAAAATAGAATTTTAAATCAAATTCTCTCAACATGTCTACCGGTCGTCGCTTAGCTAAACGCTCTATAATCGGCACTAAAGTTTGTGCTCCCGGTCCCGATGGCCTCTGGTATTCGGGTGTTATACAAGACGTTAGAACACCACCCACCTGTACGGTTACTAATGCTGATGCTAACATTAATACGGATGACGTTTCCAAAGAAACGAAATATATTGTGCGTTTCGATTTCAAAACTCAAGATTTTACCAACGCCGCCGTCTTAGATGCACGTCGTTCGGTTAGTGTTCATACAAGTCCGGCTCTGACACTACGACGTAATGCAATGATTAAGGAATTTCTTGAATTGGATTTAATCGGTCCCGGTTTTCGTTCGATAATGGGCGTTAAACTACAGCCAGGTCAACGGGTTTATTTGACCTATAATGGTCGCGAAACTTCAGGCGATGTTTTGTTACATGACATGGAAAACGATGAAGTTTTGGTGAAAATTACTGCAATAGGAAGTGAGGTAAGTCCAAAACTATTCAATTTCAAAGAACAAGAAGTATCTTACTTAGAAATTACATTTTAAGACGATTGATCCAAGTTTTAAAACCAACTGATCATACTGCCATATCGCACAATAGAGTACTTTTGAAGTCTTAGTGGAATATTATATGTTTTCTTTCGTATTATTCTTTTAAAAATTAGAATGTATTTATTTATTTGGAATATCTATTTCGTATTGTACAAGTACGTTTGAACCACGCTAGGTTCAAGGTACTGAGAAGTTTTGTAACTCAGTATCAGTCAAAAATTAAGCAACAAAAACAAAAACTTTACGAATACACAAAAAAAAATTCTTGAAAATATATTTTCCGGTTTCAAAAATAAAGTCAAATAAGGCATTGATTTCGATGAAACTTTTATTACATTATAGTGCTTGAACATGACCTGTTCTGCAAATATGTTACAGTAGTCGATTCTTTTGGGCGGTATCTTGGTTATAATTCGACAAATTTTAGTACAAATTCAAGTATAAAATAACCTATATGCTCCAATTTCTGGGATTATTCATCACACTTTCTATAACAGAAGAGATATTTTTGACAAAGTGTACATTGCGATGATGCACAGGTCTGAATACAGCTGTAACGCTTCCTGTCTCTTCAAAGTTCTTTATAATATTGGCCGATTGTCACCAACATAATGCTAGACACGCGAAGAATCTGCGAAGAGATCCCAATGTGATTACGTATTGTAGTAGAAGTCACCAAAATTAAGCCCCAGGTACTAGAAACAAACATTCTTTTTCCTATTCGATTGGCTGATTATTTCAAAAAAAAGTTTTTCAAGTACTTATTTCGATTTAATCTGAGATTACATCAGCGATAGGCGATATGAAATCTGATTATGATTAAAGCAGATTTAGTCTGTGGTGTACTTGTGGATATAAAACATGAGGATTACTGTTGGCATCGCCGGGAATAAGATAAGTTTTATTTAGGTTATCATTTACTGGTCTTACTTACAAATGAGTAGTTTATTTACGCAATTTTTATGCTGTTTTTGCAATAAAATGAGATCTTATGCGGCTCCTACACGTTGAGATTAGTTGTACAACAAAGTTAAATAAACAAGTTGGTCGTTTTCTTTACACTTTTCTATTTTTCAACTAACTTTACTTATAAATTCTTTTTGTAGCATCATGTTCGTCGTCGTTTGAATGAGAAACTAAAGTTTTTGAATGAAATGCGACCACTAACCGTTGACCAACCAGTCGTCCAACGTTGCAATTGGTTGTGTAACGCAATCGAGTTTTACAACTAGTCGCAATGTGTAGAGGTCGCATAGCAGCGTATCATTTGGGTTCTTGTAAGTCCTGGGTTATCCCGGGGAAGTAATACATGTTATTGACTTCAACCACAGCATGGTTCTTGAGCATTGAATTCTTGAACATTGAAGGTTTTCTTTTAAACATAAGTCTACGTAAATGACTACTATTCCTATGGAAAATAATAAACTGGTATCGAAATTGGAAACTTTAGTTGTACCTCCCACATATGTACGTGGACATTTGTGCGTATTTATGTATACAATTCTAGCATAAGAATAAATTTGTAATTTTTTTTTTATAACTTTGAACTGATTTTTCCTAGGTATAACGTTTATGGAAATACGCCGGTAAAAATAAAATTGGGTTATATTGCAAATAACTTTGTTGTAATAGTCAATTAAATTTATGCCATAGCTGACACATATGTATTGCACTCTACGTATTAAAATTTTGTGCATCAAAATGAAAAAAAAACGCCAATTTTGTTTACCATAAAGAATCCAAATTAAAAGTATTTTGCTAAAATTACAGTTTCTTGGTTATACTTTCACTTGTTTATTTTTTTTTTTCTAAAACTTTATTCTCACACTTCCTAAAACGAAAAGTTAAAGTATCAGTGGGTGAGAGAGAGGTTGACCAAGACCAGCATTAATGAAAGTACACATTTGGAAGGTCGTCTTTAGTTCACCATACATTCCTTAACACAAATAAGATTTCAACTTAAACCAGCAGGCATGCAGACTTCTTATACCCTGCCATTGAAAAATAAATCGAAATTCTAATGAGTGTGTGTACACTTTACAGTGTTGCTGTAGTCGTAATTTCAATTTCAACTCATTATGTCTTATTAGTGTTTTTGTGGTGTGGTGTGTTTGTTTGTCACTTCTCAGTCCCACTGTGTAGATTGTATTTAATTTTTTCCTTTTTGTTTGACATTGTCACCATCGTTGTCGTCGTTGTGATTGCTGTTGCTGTGACTCTAGTAAGTGTTGATGAGATGCACTCGTTTTTTAGCTCCCGTACTCGTTTTCTTCTTATTACTCGGTTTGTTATTGTTTTTCAATGTTGGTTTTTATGTACAACAGTTTGTTAAATGGTATGATACAACAAAAACCATGGCATTTATTTTAGGAGTAAAATAAAATGCTAACAACAACAACAATAGCAACAGCATTATTGTGCATTTATTAGTATCTGTGTCAAGGTTAAAAAGCTTCGTAAAAGTGCAAAATGAAAAAGAATAAAAAAACAAAAAATAAAAAGTAAAAGACACCAACAGCAATAAAAACACGAATAGAATGAAACTAAAAGTAAAATAAAAACAAAAAAGAAAAAAAAACAGAAAAACAAAATATGGTTGATGGAAGTGTGTATGTGGGTGGGGGAGTGCATGATTATTTTTTGCAATTCATTGTTTTTTTTTTGCATTTTTCCTCTTCAAGAGATGTAAACTTGAAAAATGTGGGCGCAAACGTTTCTGCTCATAGAAGTGTCCTCAATGGGACATAATTCATGTTGAATGTAATTTATTAGAATTTATTTAGTGGAAGAGTTGCTCATTCTATGTGTGGGAGATGTTCTTCAATTCTTTTCGTGATTAGATTCGAATTCTTCATAAAATTGAAAGTACATACGTAGTAGGTTAGATTCAATTGGCATTTGCTTTAAAACTTAACTTCCTTGGGTACCAAGGAAAGTATCAATTTTATTCAAATTACCTGTACATAGCTATATCTGTAAATAATTCTAAGTGCCCTAAAATCTTTCTTTCTAAGTGAAGATGCTCTGTGATTTCGTCATTAGAGCTTCTGAAATAAATGTCAAATCGGTCGTGTTGTGTGCGCCATGGCACCGTTCGTTGGAACTAAATAATAAAATAAAAAATAAATTTCAATTCATAACCTTCAATTGTAGGTCAAAAAGGTAGGAGTTGTACTACCGCTCTTTTGAATGTAGTTGAGGATCTTAGGTTGGAGCTAGATGTAAATAGTGTAGCGTTTTTAGTTCTTCTCGACCACACCAAGGCATTCGATACAGTCAATCATAAAATTTTATTGAATAAACTCCGGAAACTGTTTAATTTTTCTAATTCTGCCGCTAGTCTAATATTTTCTTATTTGTTGAACAGATGTCAGAGGGTTCATTTAAATGGGAATATTTCAGATTCGCTAAATATTTGTAGAGGTGTTCCCCAGGGATCAATACTGGGACCACTGTTGTTCTGTATGTATATTAATGATCTACCGGATGTTTTGGTTGACTGCCGTGTTCATATGTATGCGGATGATGTGCAGATTTATGCCAGTACTCGTAAGGAGAATATTGATTCTTGTTTACATTCTGTTAACCGTGATTTGGATAGAATTGACTGTTGGGCTTCGGCGAATGGACTATGTATTAATCCCTCAAAGTCCAAATGTTTAATGCTTTCGAAGACCAATGTTTCGTTTGCCATACCTGGATTGAGTATCAGGGGAAATAAAATTGACTTTGTCAAGTCTGCTACTAATCTGGGTATTGTATTTAATGACAGATTATCGTGGTCTGGCCATATAAGTGTCGTTGTTGGCAGAATATATGGCATGCTTAAGAATCTATGGGCGGTCATTGATTCAACTCCTTTTGCAATTCGTATGCAACTTGCTAAAACTTATTTAATTCCTGTGCTATTGTATGGGTGCGAAATTTTTGCAAACTGCGATAGTAATGACAACCGGAAACTAAACTTGGCATACAACAATATAGCAAGATACGTCTTTCTTAAGGGTTGCCGGGATCATATTTCTCATTTAGCGTATCAGATATTTAGTGTGAAATTTGATAATCTTCTGAAAATTAAATGCCTCATACTATTCCATAAAATTATTAATACGGGACAGCCGGAACATTCAGTAGACCGAAATTAAGTTTGCTAGGTCATGCCGGGACATGAAGATTATTCAACAAAGTTACAGGACTCTTTTGTCACAGCGACAGTTCTTTATACACACCACTAGTCTCTGGAATTCCCTACCAAATTATATCCAAAAGATAGGCAATGCAAATGCGTTCAAAAAGGAGTTATTTAAATTGTTCTCATAATGAAAAGTTTGGTTATTATATCGATTACATGTTTATCCTTACTTTCTATATCGATTTCCTTTTTATATTATTGGAATTCTTTATTTTTTTAACTTTTTATTTTCTTTTTATTTCTATAGTATTGTTAGTTTTTCTATATTATTTTAAATTATATTTCTACTTAAATTTTATATTTTAATCAATTTGTTTTTTATATTAATTTGTTATTTTTGCTTAACTTCTTATATTTCTTATATATCACAATTTTTATTATTCTTTTATGTTTTATATTTTATTGATCCTAAACATAGCACTATAACTTATAAGATTAAAATCTTGTTGTGTTATGTTAATTATAATAAATAAATAAATAAATAAATAAATATAACCATAGCGCAGTGAAATCACAGTAACGGATCTTCCAGGGTAAGTCTCGAAGATATGTGAAACAAAGACACCTCCATGCCATAATATAACTTTTTGCGGATGAATTCGCATTTTTTGATGTAATCACCGAGTGAACAATGAATTTAATCACTTCATCGAATTAAAACACTGTCGCTCTAGGGGACACATCTACAGCGTTGCAGGTTGTCAGCCGACTACCATTAGCTTGATGAATTAATATTGTTGTGGGTGCAACACTGAATTAAATAAAGCGTCATTATTAGCCGTAAGACACGCCCAGTTGCTAAAAACCTCGTGATAATCTTAAAATTCTGATTATCCGAAACATTTTTTTCTTACAAAGGCGATATTTTCGTTAATGTGCACATTTTGTTATGATACATTGACCTGCAGCCCAGAAGGTCGATTATGACGATGATGCAACACCAATGGAATACTTTTTAGTTGTTTCTCACTTTATTCGGCTATTAAGCAAATATAGTTCGTTAATTTGAATGATTTTTAACATCCAATAGCCTTGAAAAACCGGCGGTTTTCAGAAGCATTTAGTGAAAGCTGTGAAAGTCATTTGACAAAGCATTTACTAAAGTTTATTTGCTGTAAGTAAGCATATATTGGCTGCCTTCCAAAATGTATCAATACAAAGTTTGTATGCAGTTCTACTACTGTATATAAACTATGTAGATATGCAAAGTAACCAAACAATGCATCCGATGCCCGATTGCTTTTTGACTGCGTTAAAAAAACACATTTTGAAATGAAATACATTGTTTATACATATTTTGTACAGCGGCATTATAAAACACGATACTTTGTTCAAACACAAAGCAACTAACATTTTGGAAGGCAGACATTATGTCAGAAGTACTAAATCGAAAAAAGAAATTTAATAAGTCGTCTGTAAAAATGCAATTTTAATTGGGTCGCGGAATAACATATGACTTATAAAATTGCCAAGTCACATGTTAAATACATGTCCTGTAAAAGGGCCTTAAGACCAACCATGTTGACCATGTTGTCAAACGTCGTCTTGATTTTGTCTCGTTTATAATTTTTTTTTAGAAAACTTTCCCAAATTTCGCCTTTCTTTTTAATGAAAGATCGGTAGAGAATAATAATGAAAGATAAAACAAAAAAATGATCTTGGAAACATTCTATACTTCGTTATGAAGTTATTGTTTTGTTTTTTAGTGTTTAAAGCAGGGGTTGTGTATTAGTGAGTAAGAGAGAGAGAGAGAGAGAGAGAGAGAGAAAGAGAGAGAGAGAGAGAGAACAACTTAGTTATTTTTTGCAGTCATAGGAAAGTGTTAATAATATAAGCCATTTTGATTTTCATATCTTCATCATACATAAAGTTATACATCTTCATCCAACACTTAAATTTTTCTAAAAGAATTTGTTTTATGTCAATAAAATGCGAACGTTTTTGTTGTAAAATTTTGTTTTGATGAAAAATCAAATTCTCTTTTTCAAAATTGAATTTTTAGTTTAAAAGTGCTACTTTTTAATTTCCTTATATTACTGTAGTCGTTATTGTTGCAACTAACATAGAAGCAGTGTCACCTGGCAATATCAATTCAGCAGAAAAATTACACAAATTAAAACAATCGCAGAGAATTCGTTTGCACTTTGTCTCTTTGTGTGGCATGGACTGCATCTTTTAAGCAATATATATGTATTTAAGTTGAAGTCGTATTGTCCCAAACACAATCTCCCTAGTTTGTATGACTGGACAAGGTTAGGAATTTTAACGGGTTTTATACTGGTGACGATATATGTCGTCTTGTCCCAACATTTTTTTAAGCTTGAGGGCAATTATCCTCTTGACGGTGTATATCTTAATATAAATATTAGAGGTATTCCGTCATACGGATTCTACACGTTGCGATTAATAGTGGAACTTGATTAAGTCAACAGTTGTATGTCGGTTGGTTGAAGATGAAATATTGAATTGAAAAACAAACAAAAGATATGAAACGTGCGCAGCAAATGGTCATTACAACCCTTCAGTCAGGATTACGACCTAGCTTCTCACACCACTTACATATGTATGTTGTGTGTGTTAATTTTTATACATGAGTGGCGTGACCTATATAGTTTAAAGTCGATTCCGAAGGACAGATTTTTGAAAAACTTTTCATTGCAATTTTTTTTCCTCTCAGAGTTTTTGCCAGAAATCTTCTGAGAGGAAGTCGCCGAAGAAATATATTTTCATATTTTCGTTTTGATGTCTGACCTGGGAGCAAATGTCACTCTTGCTTATTCAACTATGTAGTTCATCAAATCATCATGTCCCCGCCACAAACGTAAATTGATAAGAGAAGACAAGATGGGAAATTTCATCTTTACGACTTTACCGCCATGTTCCAATGGTGTCTTATCGCAACATTTTTCTCTAATTTTGATGGCATTTATTGTTATTTTAGGTTATTTTTTAATGGAACATTTTCATCAGAGTTTATTCATTGGCTAATAAAAAAAAAACAGAATTATGAGTTGTTTAGAAATTAAAGGAAATCCTTGGCAACATCTAACCATAGTCTATCTATCAAAATAAAATTGAATAAAACACTCTTCAAGAATTAATCCACTATAAACTTGAACTTGAATGGTCGTAGTAGTTTTTGTGAAATTTATTTAGAAAAACTGTAAACCGGCAACACTGTACGTACCGTAAATTGTCTTTTTTTTTTGGATTAGAATTTGTGAGTAAAAGTGTATTGTTGTATTCGTCTCTTGATTGTTTTCGTTTTTTTTCCTTTCTCTCTCTCTCTCTCTGGTATTGTGCTTATATTGTTGAGAATATCATTTGTTGTTGTAATACTTGTTGGCTCTATTTGAACGTAACTTGTTATTGTTGACACTTTGTACAGCAAGTGAAGATGATAAATACATAGTTATACAACAGAACACAACGCAACACAACACAATAATGGGGATCGGTTTTGTTTTTGTTTTATCAATTTATTTTTTTTCTTTTCTTTGAATTTGAATTTAAAATAATTACAGAAATTTACACAAAAATAGTCTAAACTATAAAAAATAATATGTAGATAGGTAGGTATATAGCAAACAAAAAAATTTAATAGAAAACTACAAAACTTAGAATTATTCTAATGGAATAGAAGAATGCAAAAAAAAGGAAATACAATAAAACAATAGAAAAGTTAATGAAATTATTAAAATATGTTTAATGCTAAACTGAAGCACTATATATGTATGTATGTATAGTGAAGAGTAATTTAATTAAATAGACGTTATTTATTCAGTTATTATTGAATTACAATGCAATTAAAAATTATTCCATAATAATTACGAGAGTCGCTTATTTCTTTATTTGTTTATGTTAATAGATAATTATGTATGTACATACATATATCCTTACTGACTAAATACTATATATACAATTACAGTTTTATACAAAAGTTTTCTTACAAAAAAAAAAAATTACTTAACATTACTTAACAGTTTAAAAAATGGTTAAGTTTTTTTTTTTAATACACCATTACTCTACAAAAAGTCAATTACTTGGTAACATTCATTGAATACTTTATAGGCTTGTCTAAAGGAATCATTATTGTCATAGTCCGATTTATAGTATTTTAGTGATAACAGTTCAAAATTTTGTGTTGGTCATACAGGAACATTGAATTTCAATTGACTGAGCAGAAACTCTGAATCAACATCACCTCGTATTGTATCCAGAATAAAAAGGATTTTCATCATAGAACGACGACTTATAAGTGTTGGCAGTTTAATCAAATCTAGTCTACTCCGATACGGCGGTAATTCATAGGAGTTTTAACCAAAACCGAGTAGACCGAATATTAAAAATTGTTTTTGCACTGATTAAATGCGTTTTATATGAATTGCATAACAAGGGCCTCATATGGTAGAACCATACTCCAGAATAGATCGAATAAGAAATATATGTATGTATGTAGGTAACAATTTTGTTAAATAAGGATCAAGAAATTCCTTAGGCCAGCGTTTCATGTAGCCTAGTATGCCATAAGCTTTATTCACCATCATTGATATGTTATTCCGAAAGTTGAGCCCGTGATCCAATAGTATACCAAAGTCCAAAATAGTTTTAACTTTATCCAAAACAGCATTCTAAATGCAATAGAAGTTATTAATCTTAGTCATATGTTTACACTTTTTAATATTTAATTTCAGCAAATTCAATTTGCACCACTTATAAAAACTGCAAAAGTCAGCACGAAGTAGATCAAATCCATTAATATCGTTAAAGGTCTAAAAATATTTTAACGTCGTCAGCATACATCAGTACCTTAGAACACAAAACAACTGAGGGAAGATCATTGATAAACAATGTGAATAAGATTAAAATTGAAGAATACTGGTTCGATGTGTGGACTGTTACACTACACTGAACATAGGCGCCTTTCGTAATTATTAGAAGATAATTTTTAATTGTATTGTAATTCGACAATAAATGATTGATTTTCATTCAACCGACGACCAATACGACGCTACAATAACAATTGGTGCATTGCGTATTGCTCAACCCTAAACGCCACGCACACAGTTTTCATGACAGTTAATTTAAGGCAGCTCGCTGAAAGAAATATTTTTTTCCAGATGTCAAACCTGAGTTTTGAAATGTCAAGCTTTTCTTTAGAACACCAACACACTACTCGCTACGCTACTGCTACCACCTAAAATTATTCAAATTTTTAGCTGCTTGTTCTTCAATTTAGGGTTTATAATTGTAACACACATGGCTTGTTTGCTTTTGTTGTACGATTAAGCGGACATTACAGAGTAGAAGAAGAATCATTTCAGGTCCAACATGTAAATTTTGTGATTATGGTAATTAATCTCCACAACATATACTTGAAAACTGTATGAAAAAAATGTGCTTTCAGTTGCCAGGCAAATAATTATACTTATTGACGCCGAGAGCATTCTGAATTTTGGAAGAGACATTACACGACAGTAATGCGTTTGAAGTGTTCCCTATTCTTAACAAGAGTTCTTCGAGTCTACAATGCCCGTTCAATGCATGACTTAAACCTCTTCCTTCTGTAATTACATAGCTTCCTAATTGCCTAGTTTAGACAGCATGTTTGTTTTCTAGCGAGTTTATCTACCTGGACGTAAATTTGAAATTGAGCTGGGATTCAGCAGAGAGCGAGAATATATCCCCAGCCTACCTGATACAGCTTGTCTAAATTCTTGCCATTCTAACCTCTAGTCAGTCTCACAGCGATTGAATGTCGGCTCGTCTGTTACATCTTCTGCATTGTCTATATATGGCGTAAACTTCCACTTGTAAATTATCCGTGAGTTTGATCATGGGTTCCTAATATTTCACTCAGAAATCGAACACCCATGCTGTATTCCACTATCTTTCCCTGATCCATCTGTATAACACTAAATGGATCGTTTACTAAGAGAGTATTGTTACGTTTTTACCTTTTTAAAAACGTTTAAATATGAGTTCGTTAATTGCAAACCAAGTAAAAACAAATATGTGTTTAGTTTCTCTTAAACTCTCTTTATTGTTCACACTACTTTTGTGCCACTGTTCACACTTAACTGATACAACAATAATTGCTTGTTCACTATTCTATTTCACACTTCTGTCCACGTTAACACTAACAACTGTTCGTTAGGTCTTCTCTGCTAACAACCTTTTTGCAAGCAATACCACTTGTACGTTCAAAACGCAACGCGTCTTCACACAAGACTGACTGAATTATTACTGACTAACTGCTGGCCTTGTCTTGCCCTTTTATATACGCACCAAGGCGAATTTATCTATGAATTCGCCTTGATACGCACGTAATCAGTATGATGAACGTTCTCGATGTGGAAGGTTCTTGTTTTCGCCTTGTCGAGAATTCTAAAGTGACCGCATTGTTGTTTGTGTATTTTGCACACTTGTCCATCCCTTTTTCTCTCATGCTTGTTGTTGTTGGTTTTCTTTCATACTTGTCGGTCTCCTTTCATTTCTTGTTGTTGTTGGTATATGCAACCAGGTTCGCTGTACCTAAGTGTGTGCAGCTTTCGTTTATCGTTAATGTTAAACGATGTTTTCATGTGAAATAATAGTAGGTTGTTTCCATTTGCGTAACAATATATAAAGCCTATAAATTGTTCCATTCAGTTTTATTGCTCAGTTATGTAGCGAAGTATTTCCCAAATTCATAAATATGTCCATAGGACAATTAAGAAGTGAGCTGTTAACGACTAATCTACTAACCATAGTCTACATCGTTTTGGGCCTGGCTACTACACGCAGGGCCTTCAGCAGCGTTGTAGAACAAGTCATCATTGCCCCAGTTATAACAACACATGCCAACGCCATCTGATCTGTCTTGTCCTGCCTGCTTTAACTACGACTCCATTGTGGTCTACACAATTGACCTGAATATCATGGTGTACACCCAATGCGTAATTGTTAATTTGGAATACCAAGAATTTTCTGTAAATATTGTGCATATCATTCATTATGGCATGCTTTACATACATAATGTACATAATTGGTCATTACAACCCTTCAGTCAGGATTACGACCTAGTTTCTCATACTACTTATGTTGTGTGTGTTAATTTTATATATGAGTGGCGGGACCTACAGTTTAAAGTCGACTCCGAACGACAGATTTTTGAGAAACTTTTCATGGCAATTTTATTTAATCTCAGAGTTTTTGCCAGAAATCTGCTGAGAGTAACTCGCCGAAGAAAACTTTTTGTATTTTATTTTGATGTCTGGCCTGGGGCTCGAACCCTGGCTTTCGTCTAATAAGCCAACACACTACCTACTAGACCACGGCGACTTTGCCCTCCTTAAAATCCTATCTAGGTATGTATATCAGCCTGACATGTCTGTTTGCTCTCCTTTCCGTTCAATTTTGCTTCCATTTTCTTCACTCAGGAGTTGCGGTTTTATCGGAGCTAATGCTCAATAATCGCACAAAGCTGTATACGGCTGAACAAAGAGAAACCATTTGAAATATTGTCAAATAATGTTCAACAAGACTTAAAAGAAAAAAAAAAACAGCCGGCTAATGAATAAAAGATTTTCAATAATTACAAAAAATTAAAAACTTTTTCGTACATTGTCAGAATCAAATGTCAAAACTACATCTGTAAACAGTGCATAATAATGATAAAATGCTGCTGTGCCGCATGCAACTTTATCACGAATATAATATGGCCCCAGAGTACGAAAACGATTGTTATCGACAATTAACTCGATATTACAGATTTGGTAATCGACTTAATGTTTGAATAACAAAAAAAATTAAAAACATTAGACACTGACTTGGTGACACATTAAATAAATACACACATCTTATCAGCGTCTTCGTCATCGTAATTGTCATTACGATCTCAACACCATTTTTAGACTCTCTCTCTCCCCCTCTCTCTGTTTTTTTTTTGTTCATTGTCTGTATGAAATCACTTTCAAATGAATTTTTCATTTTAATGTACACGGTCAAGGCCGTTGTAGATTTTATTATTTATTCGCCGCTTTTAACCAAAAATGGTTTGAAACCCAAAATCCTTGAAAACAACTGAAAATGTCAAAACAAAAAAAAAATGTAGCAAAACTTGAAAATATTGAAACACTTTTCACGACCATTTTCGTTTTTTAGCACAAAATTTAAAACCTCAATACGTAGTGATATTCAGTCACCCAAATATGATCAATTGCACTGTGAGTATGTCATTGCTTAAGTGATCATCGTTACACACATTGTTGTCACGATAGTTTTGACAAATTGGCAAAAAAAATTTTACAAAATAACACCGAATGATTGTGAGGTAATTTAATACAACAATAACAACAGCAAGTCATGACTATATCAATCGAATGTATTTTTTTTTGTTCAAATCAATTACAATCTAATGATGGATGAAATGAAAATTTCATTTAAAATTTGATTGTTTTGAATTTTGCTTTCGATGTTTAGAATTTTTAATTACATTTTTAAGAGTGTTTTCATGATGTATTATTCAAGGAAATTAGTTTAATTAATGATGCTAATTAAATTAAAGTAAATAAAACTCCATGGAAATAAGATGATAATAACACGGTGCGGCAGTGAAAATACACCCTGTAGTTATTCGGGTGTCTTATTTATTCACTAGGTTGAGTAGAACATAAAAATACTTTTTTTCTCGAACCCTCCAAACTTGTTTTATTTGACAAAAGCAGCTTTTTTGATCTTTTCACACAAAATTATGAACATATTTTAAAAATCTAAAGTTTTTTTTAGAAAGGAAAGAGAGATTAGCCTTTAAAACGTTATAAATAAACATTTTGTTCAAGCTTATATGTTATGAGTTTTGATGGGGTAAACAAACTACGTTAATTTTAGACCGATTTGAACAAACGAACTGTCAATCTCTTCACAACATAATGCACTTTTAGAATATCATCACTTATTTTATATTTTTTAATTAAAATTTTGTACTATGAATGGAGACACTTGTCCTGGGATACATAAGGAATAACGAAAAAGCTTTGTCCGATAGTACTGTTCCACTACTACTGTTTTAGATAAATGGTGGGATATGCATAATGCTGATTAAATGTATCGCGTAAACGTGAATAGTCTTTGAATTTATAAAAATTCTTAAATTTTTTATACAAAAATGAAAGAGAACCATTAGTTGTTGTGAAAATGTTCATAAACTCATTTATATATAGCGACTTCAATGTTTGATTTGATAAGTTCTTGATAGTTTTGTATTTCCGATTCATAAGGGCGAAAGAGTTGCAAGTGAGTGTATTTGAAAACTAAATGGTGGTGGTAATCGTTACACCTGTAAGCAACAATACTACATGTATCTGTTTAACTGATAACTTTTGATGAACAGAAAAAACAAAACTTTGTCCCAATACTCCTCCTATTGTCACTACGATTTCTGGTCAGCCATAAGGTCTTCCTCCATAATATTTATTGCTGTTGAATGCCACGAATAACACGAAGGTAAATACAGAGTTTAACATGAAGATTATACGAATTATATTGGAGTGCAGAATTGTTAGAAATATTTCCTTAGTTTCGATACGCTTTACCGTGGGTGAAAGAAAACACCATTTGCCGAACTCAATCGGATAAGAATATTCTCTTTGTTTTCCCGTTACATAAAAATGTTGACTAGAATATCTATTCCAATACAATAAGTATTTCTTCGGCGACTTCCTCTCAGCAGATGAGCAAAAACTCTGAGAGTAAATAAAACTGCCATGAAAAGTTTCTCAAAAATCTGTCGTTCGGAGTCGACTTTAAACTGTAGGTCCCACCACTCATGTATAAAATTAACACACACAACATAAGTGGTGTGAGAAACTAGGTCGTAATCCTGACTGAAGGGTTGTAATGACCAATTATGTATATGTATGAGTTTTCCATATGGTACTGAATGTCAGTCCCGACCAATATCCTATCAAATGGTATTTTAACTGGAAAATATAGTGTAGAATTTAACGTCTCACTAATAGCTTTCACAAAGTGGCCCATGTAGCGCACTAAAACTGTTTAATTGTTTTTATTGTAATATTCCATTACATGTGGCTCATAGTGGTCGGCTATGATTTATAACCTTTTAAGGGCCATTATTACCACTTGCAGTTAACTAAAGGGAGGATTTTAACGGGCAGATAAATTGCTTTTCATTATTATAAGTGAACAATAAGGTAGAAGTGAGCGTTAAGCTAACGGGAGAATCATCCTACCTTTAACTTTTAAAGTTAAGTTTATGTTAGAACTTGTCAATATGGCAACTTCAAATATAAACAAAATGAGGAAACAAAACAACAAAAACAGAGGTCCTTCGTTGCCACTGCCTTTAAAAAAACTTGTTTAATTGGAGCAGTGTTATCGATGTTGCTCCAGCACTGCCATATTTTTTAAAAAGTTAACTTTATTTTATCTGTCAGATGTAATAATGAAAATAAGTTGAAGGTAACTTTACAGTTCCCTTTAACTAAAGGTACCTTTAACTAAACTCAAGTTTAACGGCAAGTTGTTACAATGGCCGTAAATCTTTTAATCTATCTGGTAGTATTAGTAAGTCTTTAACTTTGGGTCGATAGACACCAAATTCTATCTGAAACTCTGGAACATATGGTGTATTGGTTGTATGATACGTCTTATGGAAATACTTTAAAATGACAACAACATTTAGAATCTTCAGCTTGTGGCAATATTTGAAAAAAACTTCTTAATTGCCGTAAGTCCTTAGCAAAGCTACAATGATCCCATATTATAATTGTTCTTGTATAACTCATGCTATTTACAATTTCAGACAATTGTTCCAATATATTTCTTTTTTCTGCTGATGAGCATATGATTGCTAATCTAACTTCGTTAATAAAATATTTGCGATATCTGTTGCCACTATTGCTGGTGTTTTAATGGATTTAAGCCACTCTAATAAATTATAACAGCACGAGTATTTATTTCCTTCATTAAGTATTAGAATTCCATTAAAGGCTTTTTGCTGGTAGAATATCCTCAACAGATCCTTATGAAATATTTTCTCTTTTTCACTTGCAGTTGATTCGTTAAGCAGTAAAAAACAAAAAAAAAAACTGCTACAAGTGTAGGTTTGGGTTTTTGGTTTTTAAATTCGAATTTATCTTCAAACACATTTAAAATATGTGTGTAGGGTATAAATAACTGTATTTAATAAAAGTTTATTTTAAACATAAACTGTCACATAAATTTTATAAAGAACAGAACACAAAATACACGGGTTTTTTCTTGTTAAACTTTCTTCTTTACATACATAAGATCATCCTACCTTTGACTTTTAAAGTTCACTTTATATTTGAACTTGCCATATTATTTATATTATTTTCAATATGGCAACTTCAAATATACATACATACTACATACATAATTGGTAATTACAACCCTTCAGTCAGGATTACGAATTAGTTTCTCACACCACTTATGTTGTGTGCCTTAATTTTATACATGAGCAGCGTGACCTACAGTTTAAAGTCGGCTCCGAGCGACAGATTTTTGAGAAACTTTTCAAGGCAATTTTATTTACTCTCAGAGTTTTTACCAGAAATCTGCTGAGAGGAAGCCGCCGGAGAAATATTTTTTCATATTTTCGTTTTTGATGTCTGACCTGGGGTTTGAACCGTGGCCTTTCGTCTAATAAGCCAACACACTACCTACTAGACTACGGCGACTACCTTTTTTCCTAACAGTGCGTTATTTTTTCTCCTTAAATCAATGCCATTCAGATGGACCAATAAGGATAAGCGGAAACTGATGATTTTCTGTCCTTAGGAGGGGGAGACACTATCTTTCATTTCACGTTTTAATGTCCGGTTCTTGCCATTAAGATCCGAAGGTTTTTAACTTCTATTTTTTTGCCATCCTTAATCAGCTTTCTGAACTAAGGATTGCTTCAATGGAGTCGAGCTCTGGTTGGATATTAATTGTGGTATCAGCACGAGTCTACATTTCGTCTAACTGCGACTTTATCCTTTAAGAAGGGTTCGCTACCTAACTTTACCAAAGATCGAAGTAAAATTCATAAAATAACTGTGTTTCATTTTTACTACTGTTCCCTCTAATATGGTTTGGCTTTATCACAATCAAGCTTCAAGTAAAAAAAGAGAAAAAAATCAATCAATTACCAACATTATGGAGAATCTTCAAAGGCCACCAATTAGTAATTATTACTGTTAACGTAAGCCCATTAAAATTATTCTTAATTAAGTTACAATTCTCAATGAGTTAAAGAATTTTTCCAAACAAACTTATGAGTGTGTTAAATTCAAGGGAAAACAGGAAAACACTTTAAATCACGGCAATAAAAAAGAAGAAAGGAAAAACAAAAATTAAAAATCCATTAAAAAACGTTGAAAATTGAAATTGAATGACTTTTAAATTCTTTACACGTATTATTCCCATTTTTTTTCTTTTATACCACTTTTATCTTACCCTCCTCACCCCATTCGGCTAAATGGTGTCAGTATTCCTGGTCCAGTTTTTTAACACATTGGCATTAGTCGACTACACTGAGGCTGGACTCGGCATAATTTACTGGTAATGAAGTATCAAGAGCACCTGGAAGGTAAAAATAAGTTTTCAAGAAAAATTGTCCAAAGCGAAACGAGAAGAAATTAATGGACGATGTTTTCCATACGAAAGATTGCTTCAGCACTTGCTCTGCTGTGGAGGTGGTGCTTAATGTTTGTTGTTGTTGTTGGTGGTGGTGGTGTTGCTGTTGATGTTGATGTTGAAGTTGTTAGCAGTCTTGATTTACTAAAAATCTGTAATGAATACACACCATAAAAGTAGTGTCGTGTGTTTGCTTTTGTTATTTCGCCTGTCTGAGGATGCTAAGAATTCCCAGCAAAAAAATAATTTAAATGTCGACAGGCAGCTGAATTTTGTAAATTTACTTACATTTTTACATTACATTACCGTACATTACGTTACATTATAACGGGTGATTTTTTAGCTATTCTTCTTTTTGGCAACACTGGTTTCAACAGCTCACGCACGTTTCGTGTTTTGTTTCACTGTCAAACATCTTCAGTTTGGTGTATAATTTAACCATGAATCGTCTTACAAACGAACAATGCTTGCAAATCATTGAATTTTATTTTCAAAATGCGTGCTCTGTTAAGAAAGTTCATCGCGCGTTTCTTTCATTTTATGGTCAGTTTAATCGACCCACTTAAGCGGCTATTCGGGCTATTGTGACTAAATTTCGCACCAAATTTATATTGTTGGACATTAAACCACCAACACGCTTACGTAGAGTGCGAACTGAAGAAAATATCGCAGCTGTATCGGCCAGTGTTAATGATGACCATCAATTATCGATTCTTTGCCGTTCGCAGCAATTGGGCCTCTGTTACTCAACAACATTGAAAATTTGCGGAAGGATTTAGGTGTGAAGCCTTTAAAAATACAGCTGGAGCAAGGATTGAAGCCGAACGACCTACCGCAACACCGAATTTTTGGTGAATGGGCTCTTGGAAAGTTGGCCGAAGATCCAATTCTTTATCGAAAAATTGTATTCGGCGACGAAACTCATTTTTGGCTCAATGGATACGTAAATAAGCAGAATTGGCGATTTTGGAGTGAAGATCAGCCAGAAGCATGGCAAAAGCTACCAATGCATCCAGAAAGTCACAGTTAGGTGCGGTTTATGGGCTGGTGGCATTATTGGACCGTACTTCTTCAAAGATGCTGCAAATCGTAACGTAACTGTGAATGTTGAGCGCTACCGTGAGATGATATCCAATTTTTTTTTTGCCCAAAATGCAAGAGCTTGACTTGCATGACATGTGGTTTCAACAAGACCTTGCCACATGCCACACATCATGTGTAACAATGGACTTATTGAGAGGCGAGTTCGGAGAACATTATTCAATTGACCGCCTAGATCGTGCGATTTAACGCCTTTAGACTATTTTTTGTGGGGCTATGTTAAAGCTCATGTCTATACAGACAAGCCCGCTTCAATTTATGCATTGGACGACAACATTGAAACACTTATTCGTGAGATACCGGCCGAAATGTTGGAAAGAGTATGCCAAAATTGGACTAAGCGAATGGACCATTTGATGCGCAGTCGCGGTCAACATTTGCATGAAATAATCTTCAAACATTAAATTATATGGACCGTAATATCGATTCAAATAAAGATTTCATGAATTTTTCTGAATTTTATGTGTTTTTTTTTGAAATTTTTTTCCTATAGCTCTTAAAAAATCACCCATTATGTATTACATTTCATTTTGTTGTACAGTGCACTCGCGGTAACGTGAACACCGCCTAACGTAAACAAGCTACATTCTACATTCTAACGTGAACAAACTCAGAGACCACTATAACGTGAACATTTTTTTTCACTGCATATGCTTTTAAGCTTGCAGGCAACACTAAAATACATTAAATTCGAGGGAATCTTCTTAAATAAAAAAGTATGCTTTTTATGTTGAGTTTTTCTTGCCAATGGTTCAAGAGTGGAATAATGATTCTTGTGTTGATGATACCAATAAAAAATTTAAATAATTACAATATGCGCCAAATTAAAAGAAAAAAATTAAATACACCCAGCAGCTAATGACAGTGTTGAGTAGAACTCAAAAAAAATTTTTTATATTTCTTGAACCCTTCAAACTTGCTTTATTTGACAAAAAGTGTTTATTTGGACTTTACGCACAAATTTATTGATTACACACACATTTCTGAAACAATGCCACAAATTTAAACTTTCTTTAAAAGGGAAGGGATTGACCTTTAAAACGGTACACATATATATATATATATATATTTATTGACTTAATATTCTATGAGGTTTGATGAGGTAAACTTGGCAAATGTGAATTTTTTTCATATTTTTTCATGTTTATCCATTCTTAGCAAGAAACTTTAATTAAAAAATATTAAATAAGTGATGACATCCTAAAAGTGCATTATCTTATGAAGAGATTGACATTTCGGTTGATAAAATCGAACAAAAGTTACCGTAGTTATTATTTAAATAGTATAACTAACAGTCGTGTTATATTTTTCGTATCTCGTACATTGTTTTCCAAATGAACTTTCAGTTCAAAATTTTTTAGAATTTTTGGTGATTCTTGATTGTTTATTGGAAAACGTGTCAATTTCGCGTTTAAGCGACCATCAAAAATTGGCCAATGTTTGCGCAAAGCGGAATAATAATATTTACAAAACACACAAATATTAGCCGACTTCGGGTAGTCGACTGTTATACTATTTAAATAATAACTACGGTAATTTTTGTCAAATTTTATCAAACGAAGTGTCAATCTCTTCATAAGATAATGCACTTTCAGAATATCATCACTTATTTTATATTTTTTAATTAAATTTTTGAAATTAAGAATAGCTAAACTTGAAAAAGTAAGAAAAAAAATCATATTTTCGAAGTATACCCGATCAAAACTTTTAACAAGTAAGTTTGAACCATAGGTTTATGTATACTATTTCAAAGGATCATCACTTCCCTTTTCAAAAAACTACGGATTTTGAAAATATGTTAAAAAATATTTGGGTAATTAATAATTTTGTGAGAAAAGATAAAAAACACGGTTTTTGTCAAATAAAAGAAGTTTGAAGGTTTCAACAAAACTCACAACCTATGCAATATCATTAGCTGGGTGTATTTTAAAACACATTAAATTCGACGATCGGTAACATGAACAATTTTGCTAACACGAACACCTTTGATTTTAATTAGTTCACGTTACCGTGAGTGCACTGTATTTGTTTTTGCGCCTGTCTGCCACGTTTGGCTAGTAGGTGCCTATGGAAAGTATCTGTGATTTGTTTAGCTGTTACACTGTCTTGCCGATCGGTTGTGTCTCGGCAAGTGTGAACAGATGTTTTTCCATTTATAATGGCATTGCTTTCGTTGTTATTGTCGTTGTTCTTTTGACTTTTTCCAAAGTCAGGCGACCTCTACGTTGTTGGAGCAGCTATACGATGTGGTCTGCAGACTACATTAAGATTTTGTAATATTTGTGATGTCAGACAAATGAAATTTATATGGGACAGTATTGTTGCAGTTATTTTTTCTGGTTGTTGTCGTTGTTGTTGTTGTTGTCGCTAATGCCATAAATTTTCTTTAAATTAATGGGATATTGTTTATGTGGGATGATGAATGAAAAGAAATCTTAAAGAAAACGTTAACAATTTTGGAATTCCATTTCAAGCGCACCAACCAACCAACCAACCAACCAACCAACCAACCAACCAACATTTACATTTGATTGTTTTGTGTTGTTGTATTTTAGAAATTTCTTCAATTTGTTAAACGATTTGGAATGCATTTCTGATTATTTAACAAAATTTTAAATTTTTTCCATTAAAATGGAAACATTTTTGAAGTGAAATTTATTTATTTCGAGTAATATCTGGTGGATAATTTTATGGCATTTACTTGTAAAATGTATTTATATGCGGAATAATGCATATGTTCGCCGCGGCTACGTCTTATATGATGCAATCGATCATTGTAATGTTTTGAATACTTTTTCTAATAAATTTGACAGTATAGTGTCGATGGTGGCTTGAATATTGACTTCTAATGATTCAAGAGTCCATTGTTAATCGGCATAAATGCCCCATGAAAAGTAACCCACAGGGTCAGTTAAAAGGACGACTTCTGGAAAGAAAGTTGTCGGCACTATAAAGAGTGCTGTAACCCTAGTTGTGTCGTCTTCTGGAAATTAAATTCGTCATTCACCATTGAAGTCATCGTAGTCTAGTAGGTAGTGTGTTGGCTTATTGGGTGTAACGCCCGCGTTCAAGCCTCAGGAAAATATATTAGATTTGCAATTTTTGAGGCCCAATATTTTCACTATTCCATTGGGAAATTGCTTCGAGTCATCCTAATGTAGATGACAGAATAAAATACATCGAGGTAAACATTTTCATTTCAATTTGATGCCCTACAGTTCAGCAGGTATGTTAAGTCTCTCTGGACAGAAAGAATATCCCTCAACAATTGCCTCTTATTAAAGCCAATTAATTCAAGTCTGTCTCTTTCAAAAATAAAGTCGCCGTAGTCTAGTAGCTAGTGTGTTGGCTTATTAGACGTAACGCCCGAGTTCAAACCCCAGGGCAGACATCAAAACGAAAATATGAAAAGAAATAATGCTTCGGCGACTTTCTCTCAGCAGATTTCTGGCAAAAACTCTGAGAGTAAACGTGAGGCTTCGGTTCAAACCCTAGGTCAGGTGTCTCTACCTAAACGAAATATGAAAAAATATTTCTTCGGCGACTTCCTCTCATCAGATTTCTGGCAAAAACTCTGAGAGTAAATAAAATTGCCATGAAAAGTTTTTCAAAAATCTGTCATTCGGAATCGACTTTAAACTATAGGTCACGCGACTCATATATAAAATTAACACACACGACATGAGTGGTGTGACAAACTAGGTCGTCATCCTGACTGAAGGGTTGTAATGATTAATTATATACATATTTAACAATAATAACGTGTTTAACAATAAAAACGATAAACAAAGCTACCAGCTACACTAACACAATACACACGACACAAATACACACTAATGAATACATCGAACACGTTCCAAGTAAACCAACAACAACAAGCTTGAGGGATGGAAAAGTGTGCAAAATACACAAGCAACAATGCGGTTGCTATAGAACTCTTGAGAAGGCGAGAACAAGACCCTTCCGCGTCGAGAACGTTCATCATACTGATTACGAGCATATATAAAAGGGCAAGACAAGGCCATCAGTCAGTCAGTTATAATTTAGTCAGCCTTGTATGAAGACGCGTTGCGGTTTGAACGTACAAATGGTATTACTTGCAAAAAGGTTGTAAGCAGAGAAGATCTAACGAGCAGTTGTTAGTGTTAACGCGGGCAGAAGTGTGAAATAGAATAGTGTACAAGCAAATTATTGTTGTATCGTTAAGTTGCATACGGTGTCACACAAAAGTAGTGTCAAGAATAAAGAGAGTTTAAGAGAAACCAAACACATATTTGTTTTTACTTTGTTTGCAATTAACGAACTCATATTTAAAAGTTTTTACAAAGGTAAAAACGTAACAATATGTATGTATTCACCATGAGCACTTTGCTCATTTCAAAAGTAATAAAAATCGAGGATGCCTCCAGCGTGTAAATCGCACCAAACTCTGACTCTCTTCAGTCAGGTTGGCAACCTAGCTTCTCGCACCATTCGTGTTGTGTGCTTTAATTTTATACATGTCGACTCAGCACGGCATATTTTTAGGAAACTTTTAATGGAAATTTTTATTATACTTTCAGCAGTTTTTTGACAAAAACTCTTAGAGGAAGTCGCCAAAAGGAAATATATTTTTTCCTATCCCGTAAACTTCGATATGTATAAATCGAGGGAAGAACCACGAGCTCTTGTCTAATAAGCCTACACAAATATATCAATTTAGCTTATAGACGTAACCATTCTTTGATAGAAATGCTCATCGTTGACCAGCTTTAAATGAGTCCAATCAGAGAAAATGCTACGCTGGTTCTTGTGTGAACTATATCCACGTAATCGAAAAACAACAGCTAACGAGTTGAGAAGAAGAGTTGAAAACTTCCACAGCAGCAAAATTCTCTTTAATACCCACATTTCTTTGTTTTGTTGGTGGAATGTTGTTTGAATTACTGCGAGTTACTGTAAAAATGATCAACGAATTGCTTGCTTACTAGGCTGATTAGATGTACGAAATGCTCGACAAACATTGCAAAAGGTTTTTCTATCCAATTTGAAAGCGTTGTACTTGCCTATTGGTTCCATTGATGACGGGCCCAACATTACTAAACAGAAATTAACACAATTTAAAAATCTCAGCTTACAAAGCGTACCGATGTTAATATAGTTATTTTTGACGTACCACAGTGCTTCGGTAATTATCGGCTAATTGGTAAGATTTGAATTTTTCTATATGAGAAGCAGACACAGTTTCCAATAATTGAACAGCATAATACCGTATCAGTTTTAGAGGTGAATTGTAAACCAGAACTGTGTTATTTTCTGACTGAAATTGAAAAAGTGCTGAAGTTTCTTTTCCTTTTTAATCACTCTGCGAAATGATCAGTTCTTTTATTTTCCGAAAGCGTTTACAAATGTGGGTTAAAAACGTGGGTGAACGTTTGAATATCATATTAAAATAAAATTGTTTTGCCATATTTTTTTTTGTCATACATTTTTTATAACGAAATTTAACATAAAATGTAGTGCCACTAATTACTTGAGTTTTTGGAATATTGCGGCGCTGTAACTTAACGAAAATGATGCGAATGCTCTTAAAAGAATGTTCTGAACGGTAACGAATCAGTTAAATGGTGTAAAATTAAAGTGGAACTAAATTAGGAGTACCATCAGCGAATACAATGTTTACTTCGCAGTAAAACAAAACGAAAGAAAATAAAAATAAAATCATTATTATCCTACAGTTAAAGAATTTCTTTTAATACAAAATAAAGTCAGTCGATACTTTGGAGCGTTTATGAATTTCAGAAATGTAAGCCAAGTACGGGTAACTCCCGCATAAAGCGGTGATTATGTTCCAATGAAATTTCAAGTTATGTTTCAACAATTTCAGTCCAAGATAATAGGCATAGTAAGTTAAAGATTTTTTTATTTTAAGTTGTAATTAAAATTCGCACTTTAGTTTAAAAGTTCAATAAATCTTTTCAAATATCACGTTACACAAGTCATTATTAATGCGTTATAGTGAAACCGAAGTTTTAGCATTTCATCGTAAACGCGTTGTAGCAGTACCACGTTATACAGGGCTTACCTGTACCAAAAATAACTCGAGTTTTGCAGTTGCCGTTACAAACATAAGTGCAGGGTACATTTTCATTGCACAGTTTTCATTTTTCACCTTCGGCATATGGAGGTGCAAAAGAAAATGATCTTTGGATTTCAAAAACCATCATCAGAATTTTCAAATCAATGTCAATACGCTACAGACAACTGAATGTATATACGCGCCCAGCATTAATAGAGCGTTTAACCGTTGCCATTCTATTTTGTTTAACTTTAAAGTGTTAGTCGAACTCATTCTCAAGGTACTCACATTGGGAATACGTCAGCTTAATTAATAGGGCAGTGAGATAGAAACTGCTCATTGTAGATTGCTCAAAGGACATTAGCGCCTGCGACCACACGATCTATTGCATTGCATGGTTCACTTCTACAATCAATACGGTGTCATGGTATACACCAGAGATCAGCAATGAATCGTTTTTCGTTACTCGGAAGTACTCATGTACATTTTGAATATACGTGAGTCAACAATATTGAAATTCAACTATTCTGATTCATTCGTACTCAGTGCAACATTGATTTATAAGTACAGGTTGCAATGAGTATGCGTACAACGTTGACATCAAACTCATACCATTCGAAATATGTTTGATTTATAAGCCTACTCATTTAGATTCATAACTTTTAAAAAATACTTATAATACTCATAAATGATTCGAGTGATTCCAATCATTTATCCAAATTTACTGCCTTAGTTGTTGTTGCATTTACAAAAAAAAGAAAAAAGGAAAAAAGAAAAAGACAAAAACAGCAAGCAAAGCAAACACACAACCTTCTAGTGAGTATTGTAGCGTTTGTACGCGAATCATACTTATTTTGTGATTCTTATAAATGTTGAGTCATGGAGAGTCGAAATCAACATCATCATGCGTATTGTTAAGTATGAGTACGATGAGTACTTCAAACTTTGATTATGAGTAGTATGAGTATAATATTAAAATAAGTATGAATGCGTATAAGTATCAGAAATTATGTGTATGATTCGATTCTACTCATCTTTTTGAATACTCATTGCTGATCTCTGGTATACACTTACGAAGAACTGGCGTTTCTTCAAACATCGTCAAGTTTATAGGCATGATTACTGCAGCACCGTGATATATTAAAAAAGTTACGATCTCAAGGTGACAACAGTAAAAAAGAAATTGAAAAATATTTTGTTTGACAGACGAAAATGTCAAATTTTGATGACGCTTCTAGGCAGTAAGTGCTAGTAAAAAAAAATTCGTTCGCGAAGTTGATAGCGCACTTCATCGATTTAACGACCAAGATAGTCGACCTAGTCAGCAAGCAATTTATGAGACCAACGAGATAAAGCAATGCAGGTACCGAAGAGAAAAGTCTTGTAGAAAATGCTGATTGTCGACTTGTCGCCGTTTTGTTTTTGTCGGTCTTTGTATCTTGACAACATGGAGAATTTTATGTGCAAATAAAATAAATTGTCGCCGTAGTCTAGTAGGTAGTGTATTGGCTTATTAGACATAAGGCCACGGTTCAAATCGCAGGTCAGACATTAAAACGAAAATATGAAAACAAATATTTCTTCGGCTACTTCCTCTCAGAAGATTTCTGGCAATAACTCTGTGAGTAAATAAAATTGCCATGAAAAGTTTCTTAAAAAAGTCGGAGTCGACTTTAAACTGTAGGTCCCGCCACTCATGTATAAAAATTAACACACACAACTTAAGTGGTGTGAGAAGCTAGGTCGTAATCCTGACTGAAGGGTTGTAATGACCAATTATGTATGTATGTATGGAAAATAAATCATGTACGAGACTTGAAATCAAAGTCTATCGTTTACGTCGTATTTGGGATTAATGTGAAGTGAAGTTTATTTCTGATTAAGTGGCTACGTCAATAAGCTTAATTGCTTATTAATCCTTATTCCTTTCAAAATGAGCAAACAGCTGGCGTTACGGTGAATATGAGTGTTATCGAGCCATACTGATTGAAATGAATGTTTTCAGAAATTAGCAGCTAAACAATAATAATATTTGGGTTCAATAAGATGACTCAACGTGCCATATTTCAGCGTTCTGGATTACTTTTAATGGGGCTGTCATAGTTATTGGCTTATGTCAACGACCAAAAAGACTTGAAGCTGGCAAACTGATATTTAGGCAACCATTGACCAGATGTAGGAAATCATATTTAAAATATATTCAATAATCTTTTTGCCCTCTATTATCTTATCAAGTTCTCAAGCTTTAAAAAAAAACACCCGATATGCAAAACATATTGCATTACTTCTGGTATTATTTGATCACAATATTCATTTCAATTCTATGAAATCGGTTCCAATCTAAAATAATTTAAGGTTTTTAAGGCTTAATTTGTAAATTTGCACAATGAAAAGACAAAAAGATGAAAAAGTCGTTGGAAGAAAAGATCTGCTGCAACAGTAACAGTAGCAGTAGCAACGGTATTCTGTTGGTGAATAATAAATTAATTGATCTTAAGAGCACAGCTTGATTTATTTGTGGCACAAGTAAATCGATGTTTGCATTTTATGTCATTGTTGTTGTAGTTATAGTTGCAGTTGATGTTCCTGTTGCAAAACGGTCAAGACAACACACAGACGGATTGACAGTCATGGATAGACGACGAGAAACAATCAGTAGCAACGGTAACAGTGTTAAATTGGTAATCAACAACATTTCAACAACAACAACAACAACAATAACAACAACATGTTGTTGTTTCTTGGCAATCCAACAACAAAAAAAAACTACAATTAAAAAAATATCGAAAATAGATTGAAACGACAAAAACAAAAATCATTGCGATTGTGATTGCAGAAGTTATGCGGCGCACCAGTAAAATGACTTGAGGGGGCTCCACTTGTAATTGTTGTCCGTGTTTTTAATGGAGAGTTTGTTTTTGTTGCAGTTTCCTTTTGCTTTATTTTCATTGAAAATAAATGTTGCATGTTTAAATGAATTAGTTTTTGTTGTTTTGTTGTTTGTGACTAGCGGTCGTTGTTATTATTGCCCGTGTTCTTGTTGTATGTATTACTACTGTCGCTATATTAATGTTGATGTTGCCATTGCTGCTGCCATTGTGATTGTTGGTGTTGGGTTATTGTTATTGTTGTTGTTGTTGTTGCAACAATAGTTATTTTATACTGAGGTATTGTGTTTTGATTAATATTTTCGTAAATGGTTTACAACAGGAGCAGGAGTTTGAGCTGGTGGAGCAGTAACACAAAAAAAAATTTAAATGCCGCATAATTTTAAAGTATTTGTCGTGTTGTTGTTGCGTTTCGTCTTGATAAAGGAAATGAAACACGAAAAAGGCATGTACGAACGATGTCTAACATCTAACAATTGTCGATTAATTTTTATGTTTCAATTTAATCTGAAATGGATTTTTCAGAGTGTTTAAAAAACGATTTAAATTTTTAAATGATTTCAATTGGCTGGATTAAAAAGTGATTTCTGTTAATTGTTGTAAGTCGCCGCGGTTTGGGTGAGGTCTCGGTTCAAACCTCAGGTCAGGCATCTCCAACTGAAATATGACTAAAAATATTTCTTCGGCAACTTCCTCTCAGCAAATTTCTGGCAAAAACTCTGAGAGTAAATAAAATAGCAATGAAAAGTTTCTCAAAAAAAGTCTTTAAACTGTAGTTCCCACCATTTATGTATAGAAATTAACGCACACAACATAAGTGCTGTGAGAAACTAGTTCGTAATCCTGACTAAAGGGTTATAATTACGCAGCTCGTAATTATTAGCATAACAAACAAATAGAAATCCCGTCTAGTAGTTCTTCAGCGCGAGTGAAAATGTGTTTAATAGTTGACTTTCATCGCCCTCTATCGGCAACGGTTCTTATTGCCTCGACCTTTAAAAACCCTGCAGCAACAAGTTCGTGTATTGTTGCAGTGTACCAAGATATTCGTGGACGTTTACGATTCGAAAATTACAAGTAAAACAAAAGAAATTTATTTAATTCTGTTCGTTATTTAAATAAATCCTTTATTTATTTAAATGACAACACACTTCAACTGATAACACTGAATCTATCAATTATATTTGCGATAACTTCTATCAAAAATGAAACGTTCGTTACCCAATAGCACTGTGCTTATCGAACACTTTTTAATACTTTTAATCATCTCTCGGTTATTAAGCACAGACTTACTTTCCATCATTGTCTAGCCTGACTAGCATAACGCAGTTTGCAAAGAAATTCATTTACTAGGCAAAGCAATGTTTCATTGCAACACTGCTTTGTCAAATAATGAGATGACATTTTAATACGTTTATGAACGCGAAAACTTTACATCCTTGTATGACTTTTTGTATAATTTAATTTTTTAAAATGAATATTCAGAAAAAATGCAGTCTTCTTTTGAAAACCACTTTCGATTTGGCTGATAATAAAAATGCAAGCAGCACTTTGATCAAAAATATTTTAAACAAAAAAAAAATTATCGTCGTATAGCATTATTAACTACCCAAGAGTCAAAGAGAAAAATTCCTAAAGCTTTAAATTTTTGTAAAATTATCGCAAGCATGCATGATGATGTGTTTTATTATTATATATTATTTTATATTATATATTATTTTATTATTTTGATTCTTTTGTAAGTTCCCATTATATTTATCTTTGGTGAATGGAAAAGTGCTATCAATTTCCTTAGTATCCCGCATTATTTGCCCCCGAATTGAGTTTCTTTTCTTTTTTTCGCTATGAAGTCTGGCCCATACCTCAAACGCACTTCTATGAGTAGCTTTTTTCCCTCATGTTAAATGTTAACTCACATTTGTACTTATATAAAAAAATTTTAATTACCACAAATCTGCCATTTCTACCACAAAATTTTTGCCACCAATAAATGTTTACAAAGAATCACAAATAAAAACCATGCACGAAATTGACAAATAATGCGCACTGAAAAGCATTCTCATGCAATAATTGACATGAGGCATTGCCAAAACAAATTTTACTGCTTTTAAGGGGGGATCACACGATTGTCTCAATGCACCAATTTTATACAATTTTTATTGTGCTGAATAGGGCCAAAATAAAGAAATTGTCCCAATCAAATTCTCTGCAGTCAGATGATTGGCTTATCGTACATAAAGTTGGTTGTCGTAAATTGACGTAAAACGGCTTATACTATGTTCACATATGCACCTTTATTGCGTAAATCGCAGTTAACGCCAATATTGATATCAATATTTCATATAAAATCTCAATTTTTAATTGATCAATTAAATGCTAATTGTTATATAATTGATTAAAACTTTAAATACAGCACTGTCATAAGTACGTTCAGTGAACATATTACAATTTTCCGAACACTTCCTGTTGATATTTGACAAATGTCAACAACGACAAACAAAAATGACAACTTGCAAACTAAAGAAAAATAGCAAGTCAATCAGAAGGTAGGTTTTAATTAAATTTATTTATTTATTTATAATGTTTAATAAAAAATAATAACTTTATTTTCTTCAAATATGTAGAAAAAGGAAAAGCAGGATGGGGTGGACTGACGCCAGCGAATCAGCCCTGCTGGAAATGTGGCCATCCAAACTGTGTGGCCTGCGTGGCCATCGGAAAAATGGTCACATTTATGCGGAGATGGCAGAGGAGCTGAAAAAATTAAATGATACTTTTGTACTTACTAAAATAAGAACATAAGGTTTGTCTTATAGCTTCAGCGGTTGGTTCGTTATCGCCAATCGTAGTGTTATAAGTTGGGCTCTCCCGATTTGTTTGAAAATCGTTCATGCTTTCAAGCCACAACTGATTTATGCTGTCATTTCTTTCATTTAAGAAATTGTGCAAAACACAAAAAGCTTGAACAATAATCGGCACGTTCCCTACTCGATTGTATATGCCTTTACCTATACGCCGAGAACCACCACCACTCTTCTACACTTTGATAATTGGTAGTTGAACAACTTTTGTTCACCTGATAAAGTCATTGAAAACGGGTACGGTTTCATTAAATTGGTTGAGAATCTAAATGCGGAATCTCCCAAAATACAAACTGGCATTTTGATACCACCTATTTGTTTCGTATTGGATTTTACTACGCCGCAGTTCCCTAGTACTTTCTTTAATAGGGATGAATTATATATTTGGGAATCATTGCAACGTCCAGGAGCCCCGATGTTTATGTATGAAAACCGGTACCTGTTGATAATGTATTAAATATTTGACAAACAAAAAATTATATATTTTATACCTGTAATCCACAAGCGCCAAAAGTACCATAGAATACCATCCCTTATAGTTGTAGTAGTCAGTGGCATCGTTTTGGTTTGGTTTAACTTCGATATGGCACCCATCTGAAAATTTAAATTGGAATTACTTGTCATTTGAGAATTTTTTTGAGAAATTTCAAACCTACCAATGGCCCCTAGACATTGTGGAAAAAAAAATTTCTTCATACATCTTGTGGAAAACACCTGCCACACTTCCTTACAAAATTCCAGCAAAATTGTACACACCGTCGACTTACCAACACCAAAAAGCTCTGAAACCACACTTATTCCCCAGATAAACTGAGGGTAAACAGCGTAATCGCTTTATGCCACTTTGTGTCATTCCTCCTCAATTTCCCTAACAAACTACAGAGGACGTCAAAACTACTACCGGTCATTCTAAAATGCAGTTTAAAAAACTGATCGTCATTGGAATGACAATTGAGTTTCCAAAATGTCGATTGGCGGTTCTGAAAATTGAAAATGTAGTTATTGTTGTTATTGTTCATATTTTACTTACCAATTTCCATAAAGACCTTTGAGTTCCATTTCCCTCTAATATTGCCATTAATAAAAGTTTTCTTTTCAGCAAACTGTTCAGAATTACCAAATTTTTCTTTCTGATCCTTCTGAGGGAAGCTACTTCCGAATCAAGCGTTGTTCTGAACAACCGCAACAGCTCGGTGTTTCTATTTAACACTAGTAAAACATTTTCAACAAATAATGAATCGTCTTCCATTCTTTTCACATAATTTTTCAAATTTAGTTAATTTTCGCGACCAAAATAAAAACAATGTTGTTGTCTATCAGCTGTGTCAGCTGTCAAATGAATATTCAGTAAGCTGAATATTGCTTATATTTATTATACCTGAACGGTTAAAATATTGTTGTCAATTAACCGAATATTAACTCAATTAAATTGTGTACGTGAACATAGTATTAGTGGCAATAATTGCCGCATTCCAGACACACGATTGTTCTAGTATATGGCAAAAGCTGTTGTTGAGAAACAGCTGTTGTGCTAGATTTGTTTTGTTTACAAAAAATATAGAAAATTTTAATATATTCGGGGAAAAATGAGTTGTTCATTGAAAAAAATTGCGTCGGCTTTAATTATTGCGTGTGCACTTGAAGACGAAAAAAATGAAAAAAGAAAAAAGAAATCTTAAAAGAAGTATATGGGTCAGAGAGTGGCTCGCAAAAAGAAGAACTGATGGCGCATATAAAAAACATTGATGGAGTTTCGAGAAATAGAAAACCAAAACTTTTTGTTCAACAATTTTTTAAGGATAATGATGAAACATTTAAGGAATTATTGCATCTAGTGTCACCATATATCGCAAAACAGGACACAAATATGCGCAAGGCAATTCCAGCAAAAGAACGCTTACCTGTAACTCTCCGATTTCTGGCTTCTGGAGATAGCTACAAAAGTCTTTCGGTCCTATTCCGTATAGCCCCTAACACCTAACAAACTCTTTGTACCAAGTGTTTGTGATGCAATTTATAAAGCATTGAAAGGTTCAGACTTAAAAAGAATGGAACAAAGTAGCATTTAAATTTAACAAACTGTCGAATTTTCCGAATTGCATCTTTTTTTATTGGTACAGGAGTTTGTTTCCTGAGAGAGGGTGCAATAAACCAATTCACTGTACGTGCCATCAAATTCTATGCAGTCATCCAACTCCATAATAAAAACTTATTTTACTTGGGAAAATAAATGCTGCTACAAAAAAATATTTGATTAAAAAAAATTATTGGCGCGTATTGTCGTCTTTAATTGCCGCACTAGAACACAATAAATATTGGTGTATTTTTAACGTTTTTATTTGTGCATGATTGCCTATCAAGCGTTCACATGATTGTCGCACCAGGGTTGCATTTGGTTGGGCAAAATAAGAACAATATTGTTTTGGTTTGACGTATTAGCCAATAAATTGTGAAATCACACGATTGACGTATAAAATATACCAATAATTGATGTATTGCGTCAATCGTGTGATCCCACCTTTATGAACACCATGCATTGTAAGGTTACATAGCAAACTGCGTTTATGAAGTCAGGCTGCATTTCTACGAATTGTTATTGTTGCATTTTTCATCCTTGTTTTGTTCATGCAAATTCGTACGTAAATTTGTTTGCGTAATTCTGTGAACCCTTCCATGCGTGTATTTGTTTCACTTATTTATTTATATTCGTTGAGTTTGTTTCTGCACGCTTCACAATATTATTCATTGTGTTACACAACGCCATTTGACATCGGTATTCCGTTGTTTTCCATGCACATATTAGATTAACGCACGTGTAGTACACATGGATTTTAACATGCCTGCATAGGTTAGCAGACGAATATTCGTCTTGCTCAACGTTTTCTTGAGGCGTACATGCATCTTAATTGTGCAACTTAGGCAGTATAATGATTAAACCTTTTCTAATAATTTTGTTTTAAACCGATAATCCACAAATATGTGGAGCGTTATTGCCGTAATTTAGATTCGTTTGTTACTCCATGATCTTGTGCAATATAATGATAATAAATGGCTCATATGTATGTTTGGCCACTGTTTGACACCTTATAATTGAGAATTCATATTTGACAACGAAACAGAGAATCAAGTAAATCAAACAACATTCTACATGGTTTTGTTTGAAAGAAAGAAAATATTTTTTCATAAACCTAATAACAACGGATTTAATAATAGTTTACATAAAAAATTGTGCAGGAAATGAATCAGCAATCAAAATTAAAATCTAAAACAATTTCATTTCATTTTAAAGCACTAAATCCAAGGATTTCGTTTGAAGAAAACTGAAATTTAAAAGACCTGCCCTTGCCACCTGTTTTCTGTATTAAATGCTATGTTATAGGAATTGTTATGACAATAAAACATAACGGAGCTTACTTTATGGCATAACTATTAAATTTTAAAAACACTTTTCATTGGTTCAGTATAAGTTTGTCAAGGGACATCGTACACTTGTTTCAGCTTCAAATTTCTTTAGCACATTGACCTTGCAGACAAGGTTTTTATTCTCATTTCTTTTGCTTTCAAATATTCTACTTCTACTAGTAAATTCCTTATAGTGTTTTCACACCGAGTGGTTTTAACGCAAAAGTTGGTTTTAACGTTAAAACCAAAAATAAAACCTGATTTTACCATACAAAATTATTGTGTTAAAACCAAAATAAAACCTTTTTTGAATTGGTTTTAAGTTGGTTTTATGAAATACAACCTTGTTTTGATGTACTAAATGTACTAAATCAGAGCTATCAGCTCTGAAAACCTGAAAACAGCTGATAAAAACAAAAACAAATGTAAATAAATAAATAAATGTAAATAATCATTTATTTTGTATTAAAAAAGGAAAAATTTGGAATATTTTTAATTTCTTCAATGAAAATCTTAAAAATTTGTAAATATTTAATTATTAATCGAAATGTGTGTTGTTTCTGGTCACAATGAAAGGTAAGTCAGAAGCTAAATATATCAAGATGAAATAAGGCATATTGCTCATAAAATTTTTTTCTCGCAGTCATAAATGTCATGAATTTAAAACCAATTTTAATAAAACTTGCAGTGTGAACGCAAAATCAGCTGTTTATGGTTTTAATGTTCAGGTTTTAAATTTTGGTGTGAAAACACTATTAAACTCATTTCCATTCGACACTTTGGTTTAATATTTCAAAAATTTCATTAAAAAAAAATACATTTTGTGTCCCTGTTTTTAGTATTTGCTGACAAAAAAAACATTGTTTGGCATAGCATTGTCACAGCTTGGACCTTTAGTGTGTCAAATTATTTTCGGTTAAGGCTCTCCCTGGTCATCAGACAATGTGTGACAATGAAATGTGACTGGCAGTTCGTCATGCTGACGGCAAGCCCCTCAGTGTTGTTTCATTAAAGGTCGTCTGCAACACAGATCCAACACAGGTAAATTTTTCACACAGAGATTGCTGACGTCGTTGTCATAAAAATGTGTTTTTTAACGAAGGAAAGCAAATAAGCATGTGATAACAGTCGTCTCATAAATACTCTACATTAGTTCATGTTGTAGCGAAGTGTTCATATCTGTTAAAAGATTCCATAGATTTCATTTCAATTGAGACAGCGAAGAAAGGCTTGAGGGTAAATAAAATATTTGTGCGTTAATAGAAATGCTCAGAAGAAATTTTATTGTATGTTTTTAATATTGTTTGCCATACTAAATGTTCTTCCATTAGATTCATTTGCCGTCATTTGTACTTGAAATAAGTTTTTAGGGTTTAATTTGCTTTTGTTCTGCGTATGAGTTTAAACTTTAGAAATTTTGCCGTTTAAGCACAACAAAGTCAAAAAACTCTAAATTTGTGTTGACGCTATTATTTGCGAGTTGAATGACATTAAAATGAACGACAGGAAAAAAATTTTTAAAAAAGAATTTTTAAAAGAAAACAAAAATATAAGCAAAGGTCAATGATCACACAGTCATGGTACATCTAATATATAAAAAGATAATTCCTTATTAGAATTCACACAAAATCTTCAAAAAAAAAAAAAATTAATAAATCTTTGAAAACAAATAATATTTCACATCCATCAATCAATACAATAAAGTTGTTCAAATATTTACATCATCAGTATCACCATTAAAATTATTTTCTTCCACATCTTGTGAAATTATTTCTGAATTATTATCTTTAGTCTTCTGTGCACCGAATTCAGAGGCTTTGGAGAGGAAATCAATCATAAAAGATTGTATATGATTTCGTGATAAACTGTTATAGATTGCCCTGAACGATATCATTGAAGATTTTCAAATTTCACACCTTTTTGATCATCAGAATCAGGACTTTGTTCAATTAAATGTGGATGAATCTTATTCGGCATTATCGTTATTTTCTACGTCATATTGTGCCTCGAGATTTAGATCTTCAATTAGATTGTCGCTAATGCTAGAACATCCCCTCTATATGTACAAATGATAAATCATCGCATTTATCTATAAAATCAATATAAACATCGTATTTGGACCAGAGATCAGCAGTGAGTATTCAAAAAGATGAGTAGAATCGAATCATACTCATAATTTCTATTTTAATATTATACTCATACTACTCATATTCAAAGTTTGAATATTATACTCATACTTAACAATAGGTATGGCGTTGTTGACTTCGACTCTCCATGACTCGCGTACGAATACTACGCTACTCACAAGAAGGTTGTGTGTTTGCTTTGCTTGCTGTCATTGTCTGTTTTCTTTTTTTGTAAATGCAACAACAACTAAAACTGTAAATTTTTATGAATGGTACGAGTCACTCGAATCATTTATGAGTATTAAAAGTATTCTTCTAAAGTTATGAATCTGAATGAGTAGGCTTATGCATCAAACATATTTCTGTAGTTATAAATCAACGTTGTAGTGAGTACGAATGAATCAGAGTACATAGTTAAATTTCAATATTGTTGACTCACTTATATTCAAAATTTCATGAGCGCTTATGAGTAACGAAAAAACGATTCTCTGATCTCTGATTTGAATGGCAGAATCTGCTAAATCCTCATTATGGTCGCAAGTTGCTTAAACGTTTTATGTCGTACATCTTTAAAGTAGCAATGACGTAGTGTTTGACGAGAGAAAGTAAAAATATGCATTTGGCTTCTCCAAGACCGAATGATTAGCGGAAAAATTAAAAAAAAAACTTCAATTATCGACATTCTAGAATGAAGTACATCCGAAATTGTTCTGAAGAAGCAGGGTGGGGAAAAATTAGACCATAATCCTGACCAAAGGGATTCGTTGTAATGGCTGTAATAAGGTTAAGTATTCAGATGTGTTATCATCAGACGGTGGACATTGGTACCGACAGGGGGAAGAACATCTTCGGCTTTTTATACACATAGTATACGAACATCAACAATGTTCGTTGAAAAAGAGCGTAAAAATGCATTCAATTGCTTGTCAGCCTCTAAAGAATAAGATTCATTTCGCTTTTTTTCAGACTTCAATTATACACCCAAAGATATATTACAGTATATAATACTTGCCAAGTTAAATACGATGTCTTTAGGGATTTAACGCAGTACAATTTTTCTATATTTTCCGCTTACATATAAATTTGATTGGGTTAATAAGTAGACTTGAAAATATTACTAACAACTTTCCTCTGGGTTAACACATGTCTCTCACAAATACATACATACACACATACATAATTGGCCATTACAACCCTTCAGTCAGGATTACGGCCTAGTTTCTCACACCACTCATGTTGTGTGCCTTAATTTTATACGTGTGTGGCGGGACCTACAGTTTAATGTCGACTCCGAACGACAGATTTTTGAGAAACTCTTCATGGCAGGATTATTTACTCTCAGAGTTTTTGCCAGAAATCTACTGAGAGGAAGTCGCCGATGAAATATTTTTTTCATATTTCGTTTTGATGTCTGAACCCGAGCTTTACGTCTAATAAGCGAACACACTACCTACTAGGCTACGGCGACTTCACAAATACACTCACATTTTTTTTTATCATGTTTTCTCTTTGTGCCGATGTCTGGTTATCATGTTCTCTGATAACAGTTATCATGTCCGCTATTCTACCGTACGGGAGTATATGGTCTCGATGTGTGATTTCCATTGCTCTTTGCACACAGTGGTTGTTATTGCCTCGTCTTGTGCAAGTTATTGCATTGTTGCAGTGCTCGAGGAAGTTCGAACTTGTCCACGATGGCAAGAGTTTTGGAGATTTAACTAAAGTGCTGTATTTGCAAATTTTTTTTTGTGTTTGGTCTGTAGCAACTTACTAATGGCAGTAGACAACGGTTGTGCTGTTTTTAGATAGATCCCTTAAAAGGAGTATGGTCTTAAAGCATCTGTTGAACACTTTGATTTTTAATATGCCAGGGCAGGACTTGCTTTAACGAGTACATGGTCTTAGGTACCGGAATGCCTGAACGAACCCCTTCTTCGGTGTTGTTATTGAAAATTAGGAAGAAAATATGAAGCAAAAGCTCAATTTGGAGGCCAAATATTAAGGCAATATTTAAGAGTATACAATGACGGAAATATTGTCCGTGTTATCGGTGTCATAAGGTTTTTTGAGGATTGTACACTCAATACCGTTTGGTGTTGTATTAGTTGTAGCTGCCATGGCATCGTCCAGGACAAGCTAAAAGGGGAGTGATAATGAAATATTTCGATTGTAAACGGTGTAGTATCACCTGTGTGAATCGAGACTCACACTGATCGACTAGCGCTTAAACCACTAGCACATTATCTCTATGATGCCAGTGTATTTATTATGGTTCTGATTAAAATTTTTGTATCACATTCCTTTTCATTTCTGACCTCGTAACCGACTAACCTACTTAAGTTAAATAACCCATATGATCTCACCTTTCTGCTTCAAGTCAATTGATGGTGCTGGTGAGTGGAAGGGAGAGTGTTTACAAATTTTGCAAAAAAGAAAGAAAGGAAAAAACCGGGAAATAAACTTTTAACATTTTAAAATGAGGCCAAATGAGATTTAAACGAAAGTCATTTAATTTTTTTTTTTTTAACTGACCATCGGAATTTTTCTTCTGTTTAACACTTATCGCTCATTTGTGGTAACAAGGAGGGAAAAAAATCACTTGAAAGTCATTATTGTTTGTTATTTACGAGTATAAGCCATTATTTTCATTTTCACTTTTAAATTGTATCTATGTATTGAAGTCAAAAATTAACCATTTGAGACTGAAGGTTTTTGTTTTCTTTTTTCTTTTTCTTTTATTGTTATAACTTTGAAATGTTTTTTGTTTTGTTTTGGTTTTTTACTATTTTAAGTTTCTATGCATGCTTTCACTTTCAATTTTAAAAACTTTAATTAATGAATTATACGGAACACAGTAGAGTGTTCAAAAGATATCATAGGAAATGTTCACATAAATAAAATTAATTAATTTCACGGCTGATACTTTACAGTACAGTACAGTACAGTACATGAATATAAAAATTAATTTACAATGAGTTGTGACAGATGAAAACACTTGCAAACATTTCATTATTGTGAATGATGTTAAAATTAAATTTTATGGCATATGTGAGGGTCCATAAAAAAATTTCGTTTCGTCAAGTGGACATTAGTCGAAACCGAAAATCACAGAAATTAAAAACGAATTCTTTCCACTATGGAAACAGATGATGTTTTTTCTACGTATTTTAATTGGTAAATTTAAAAAGCCAAAGGAATTGGAAAAAATTCACGGTATGCAAGTGTGAATCTATTGATTACGCTGTGATGTTTGCAACGCTCAATGGAAATTTCGAACTTCTGCTGAAACTGTTGTCTTAAAAAATTTGTTTTTATTAATTCTATTCATAAGCGGCAGGGGCTAAAGCATATAGTTTGAGAAACTTCTCATGGCAATTTTATTTAGTCTCAGAGTTTTTGCCAGACGACTGCTGACAGAAAGTCGCCAAAAGAAATATTTTTCCATATTTTGTTTTGTTCGACATGTCCACATGAACCACGATACTATTACCTGCTATTCTACGTTCTCTTCAAGGCATTTACTTTAACCATATTACTTACTTAATTGGCCATTAACAACCCGATTAACGGATTTAGGTCTGCCGCAACACATCCTTGCAGGCGCCTCTGCTTCTTGCGCGTCTATGCCAGTTGGTCACACCAATCGATGACAGGGCTTTCTCGATATGGTCCTTCCAACGCATACAAGGTCATCCTCTTCGCAGACTTCCGCAGATCCCCGCATCAAATACACGTCTCGCCGGAGCATCCATGTCCATTCCAGCGCAGCCGCTGGATGTTAATGAGCTGCACAACGTCTATGACGTTGAAGAGCTCATACAGCTCACTGTTGGATCGGATGCGAAAATCATCGCCAACTCGCACTGGACCGTAGATCTAACGTAGGACTTTTCTCTCGAATACTCTCAAGGCTGCTGCATCAGTGCTTAATTCGGTCCATGCCTCTCCGCCATAAAGAACCACGGGTAGGATCAGCGTCTTCTAGAGTATTAGTTTTGTCGTACGAGAGAGGTCTCTGGTACTCAATTGCCTATTGAGACCATAGAAGCACCTGTTGGCAAGAGTGATCCTTCGCTTGATCTCTAGACTGACATCATTTTTGGTGGTAACGGCGGAGCCAAGTTAAATAAATTCCTTGACTGTTTCAAAAGTATAGTTATCGGCCGTAATCTGAGAATCAATACGCCGAACGTCTCTACTTGTCTATAACATATACTTTGTTTTGCCCCCATTTACTGCCAGACCCATCTTAGTAGGCACCCAATAGTACACCCTATGAAGTCAATGCTGTATGCTGAAAATAGTGCCATTGCGATGCACTCCCGCCTTTCGCAGAACACTCTCCATAACAAAGTTGAATAAGTGGGATGGTAAGGGATCGCCTTGTCTGAAACCTCGCACAGTATCAAAAGGATCGGAGAGGTCCATTCTCACCTTGACGAAGCTGCGTCATTCTGCATAGCCTTTGACCATATTCTGGGTGAAATTAAAGAATTTCTTTGCCTTTTTAGACATTCTGCAATTTTTTTTGCTTGTCACCCCACCAGCAGGTTTTTTTTGTAATATTTAAACAAAAAACACTTCCAACTCTTTATCTTTTTGGCTTAAAGTTTGAATTTATGAATAATTTTAATATTTTTAAAAATAAAGTTAAACGAAATTATTGAGATATTTTAATAAATTTGAATTTGCAAAAAAAAAAAATATTGAAACAACAGTTTGCCATTCACTAAATGCCAACTTAATGATAACAGACGTCAAAGTAAAAGTAAAAAATATTAAAATTTTATTTTGACCCACATTCTAAAGACAATACGCAAAAACTATGTTAAAGAAATAAGAAAGACGAAACCCCCCACACCCCTTCCCAAACTCTTTTAGATGATAAATTAATTTTAAAATATTTGATAAGCGTAACAAGATTAAAGCTTCACATTAAGTTTTTGCGGAATTTCAGCAGGTTGTATAAAAAAAATTGTAAATCGAATATCGAATAACAATAAAATTGACAATAAATAGGAAAAAAAAATAAACCGAGTAGTGAAGCAACGTCTAAACCAAAGAATTAGTAATGCTTTCAAAAGGCTTGTATTACATTTGAACAACATGAGCACATGAGCAAATACTTTTCTTTTTTACTTAAAGCAGATGATATCCTACATGATAAACGCCAATAATTGTGTTCATTTTCTTTCAAATTCCATTCAAATTAGCCACAGCATCATGCATTAATTCCTGGCAATTATTTATGATTCCAATATGCAACGAATGATTTTAATTCGAATATTGAAGAGAAAAATTCAATTCTGCACACTCCTTCCTTCCTTTCTTCAATGCTTTTTTCAAGCCACTCACAGACAATGCAATGCAACAGCATTCTCATAAAGAAATAAATAAATTAAATAAATAGTATGTATGTATGTATGTACATATGTACATATGTAAGTATGTTAATAAACCGTTAGCTTTAATGCTATTAAAACGAAATAAGATGAACACAAATTTAAACAAAAATTTTATTTGTTTTGTGCAAACAATATTCATAATCGGACAAGTTAACAAAGGCTGTCAGAAATTGTAATCGCGACTCACAAGACAACAATTTTAACAAGAAAAACTTCCTCTTCGTAAATAAAGACTCTTGAGACAAAGGAGGAACCAGTTTTGGTCAATTAGCAAAACGGACAATGATTATGATGACGCCGATAGCAATGATGATGACGATACACACACACACAACCAGCAGCATTATTTACTCACCAAAATTAAAAAGAAAAGAAAAGAAAACAGAACAAAAGCAGAAATCATAGTTAGTATATGATAAATGATAGAAGTCGCCGTAGTCTAGTAGGTAGTGTGTTGGCTTATGAGACGCAAAAGCCTGGGTTCGAACCCCAGGCCAGGCATCAAAGACAAAAATACAAAAAGTATTTTTTCGGCGACTTCCTCTCAGTAGATTTCTGGCAAAAACTCTGAGAGTAAATAAAAATTGCCATGAAAAGTTTCTCAATAAATAAAAATCTGTCGTTCGGAGCCGACTTTAAACTGTGGGTTCCACCACTCATGTATAAAATTAACACACACAACATAAGTGGTGTGAGAAACTAGGACGTTGTACAATGGGTCAATTCGACCTCCGGGTACTGTACTTGTCTTAATTGACAAGTACACGTCCTCTAACCTAACCTAACCTATGATAAATGATGGCTTAAAGAGATGGTGGAAATGAGCCACAAATAACAGAAAATTATAAAAAAAAAATTTTTAAATTTATTCGGAAACAAAATTGCGCAAGTCGTTTGTGCAAATTCAACTAAAAAATCCATAAACGTAAACACAACGACATAAACGGCAGCGTATTTCATTTTCAGATTTGAACATGAGATTAGAGGTCCTTATGTATAGTGACTGTCATAAGTAAATAAACAAAAAAAATTTTTTTTCTTGACCTCAACTTTTTAAATTTATGCAATGCCCGCCAATATTGTGTGACATTTATGCACAACCGTAGTGGCAACAAAAAAAAAAAAAGAAAATTGTAACCGAAGTCTTCGTAGTCTAGTAGGTAGTGTGTTGGCTTATTAGACATAAGGCCCGGATTCAAACCCCAGGTCGGACACCTAAACGAAAATATACAAAAATATTTTCTCGGTGACTTCCTCTCAGCAGATTTCTGGCAAAAATTCTGAGAGTAAATGAAACTGCCATGAAAAGCTTCTCAAAAATCTGTTGTTCGGAATCGACTGTAAACTATAGGTCCCGCCGCTCATGTATACAAATTAACACATACAACATAAGTGGTGTGAGAAACTATGTCGTAATCCTGACTAAAGGGTTTGAAAGGGTATGAATAGGAGTGTTTTTCCGCTTTCACTTCTTTTTTCAGACTGAGGTGAACTTTGGAATTCGGTTTCCTTTCGAGAACTACGGCTTTGCCTACTCCATTTTCGCTGAATTTAAGTATTGATTTTGTCCCCTCGAAAGACGCGAAAATGATGCCAACGTGATCCACGTTGTAAGGCATTAAAATTCCTTTACGTATCGAAATCCTTCGAAGGTGAACTCCAGTCTGACGATAAGAAAGCAGTGTCAACAATAAAGGTGATATAATGAGTAATGGCGCGTCCGACGATTATAAATCTGAACCCAATATACTATTCTGTGCCACAACGGTTTCAATCGGCTGGATAACACTTGTAAGTCTCCTTCATTAACTACCAACATTCTGTCAATAGTAAAGTTTTCCAATAGCTTGTGACAAAGCTCTGTCTAATGGGTTATGGGAAGCATAACAATATTCGCACGTCCTTTTTATTTCATGGATTTTTAACAATTGGGTCTATCCTGCGGTGTATGTGGGCTCTTTGCACCTCCATTCACGAAGCTGTAGATAAGCGAATTGGGTGGTAGAGCTGTTATGCTGTGATTTCGAACAACATTTTCTTTAGCGATGACATCTTACTCGGTCACTCGATCTCATATGAATCCAGAAGTGATTCTTGAAAAGCCATTCCATCCGGAAAAATTACTGCTTGGATCATATTACGATCCGAAGTTGTCATATTCCCGAAAATAACCCTGGAAGAATTTCAATGTGATGGGGCTGTACGTTGACCCAATTTTTTCAACTGAATTTTCACTACCTAAACAGATTGTATAACTGCTTTTTGAACTTAATTGACTTAATTAGGTTAAGTATTCCAAAGACTGATGGTGTATATAAAATAACTGACGTTGTGATGAAAGTGTTTTATGTCTATGTTGGATAATTTTCATACCGCGGTTGGATCTAATCCTACTAAATAAATATAGGCTTGCTGTTTTAAAGTAATGAATCTTATGGAGGAGAATAAGGCATTTAATATTTAAAACATTATCAAAATTAATTCCAAATATCTGGTAAGAAAATTGTGATATATGTATAGCCTCGACGTCTGTTAATAAATACATATGTATGTATGTTATTATAAGCCAAGTTGACCTTTCGCTTATCATCAGTATCACAGTATTATGACACTTTTGTCCAATACCAATATCGTGGATTAACTTTAATTTAGCTTTGATATCCAATGCGGAAACGAACATCCTGCCGTAAAACAATGTTTTTGCAATTTTAATGCGTTTGGTAACCTTACTACGAGCTGATTTATGAATGGCTTTCAGATCGTCCGTTCTAAACCTCTACCATTGCCTTGAGGCAATGTCGCGCTTATCAATTAATGCTTTAATTTCAGCATTAAATCACAGTTGGTGTTTGGCTTTAACAAGTTTAGTTCTGACAACAAGACAACTGTCATATAGCAGACGAACATTTTCCTGAATTTGTGCCACTTGGTCATTTACATTATCTAGTGAGTAGATTTGATTCCAACAGATATTATCAACACTAATAATCAAAATTGTAAAATCGATACTTTCAAACTCATGGTATGTGGTACGACTGTCCGCAGGACTCGTAGACATGATTGGAAAAGCAAGAGGCTGAAATTTGACCATATAAAAGTACTTTAGTCATATAATTAACAAATACAAGATCGATTAGACTACTGGAATCTGAATGGAAGTGAGTTGGTTTGATTGGCAAAAATATTTTTGTTCCCAGCGTTGTAAAAGTAGTTTGTAGTACTTTAAATTCCTTTTTAAACAAATGATGGATTAAGGAACTATTGTCTGGCTGTACCATATCGATATTGTATATCAACAATACCGTAATATCGTCTATTTTTGGTTATTGTAGTGTTATGTACAGTCATACCTACGGATTTTGTATTTCAACTTACAACGTAGTAAGCATTGTGTTATATTTTACATTTCCTTGATTAATTTTATTTTATTTTATTATTATTTTTTTTTTTTTGGTATATTTTAATGCCTTTGATCTGCAACGTTTGTAACCTTGAAGTAGGGTTAGTTTAGAACTGGACTGTAATTTATATGTATTTCGCCATATTTCTCTCACTGTGAGTTCTGTAAATATTTTGAAATTTTTTTTTTTTTTTTAATTTTTATTTATTTTTTTTAAGTTCATTGTACTTTTGTTTATTAAAGTTTTAGATGTTATTGTAACTGTTGTTGTTCCCGCCACATTTTTCTTTTTGAGTAAATTTATTTAAAAATTTATTTCTTTGTTTAGAGCGTTGTTGGAATAACAAAAACAAAATAAACTGAAAAGACCTTCAGTGTGAAAACACGACCTTAATTATAAATTACAATATTTGTTTAAAAGTTTTATTTAATTTTTCTCAATTTGTTTTTGTTGTTTGTCTGAAATTCAGTCGCTGATAATTGGAAAGACTATAAAAACAAAATATGGTACTCACACATACACACAAACACACAAACACACATCCACAAATACTCACATATAACAAAAGTCGAGAAATGTTTGTTTGTACTTCTGGTTTGAATTTATCAAAAATAAATTCTAAGCATTTTTAAGGGCCTTCTTTTTTCGTTAAAATAAAATGAAATGAAATTAAATAAACAATCAAATAATGATGTACGAAATACATACATATGTATGTATGTACATTATACCGGGATTTATCGCAAATGTTTTGTTTTAAATTGAAATATTCGTTGTATAGCAAAATAAAAGTATAAGAAATTATACATCAATGGAAAGAAAATAAAATTTGCGTTATTTTGATGCCCATTACATATATGAATTGAGTTAACAGAGGTTGTCAGATAGATAAGAAATTAGGTTTAAAAAAATTTTAATAAAAAATGAACTAGATTGAATTTTGAAAAACGGAAAAAACCATTTAGGTTAAATTTAGTTAAGTAAATTCTATGAAAAAATTAAAAGAAACAAACATTTTGTCCGAAATTTTCAAAATTTTTGAATTTTCAAAAATTTTTTAAAATTTCTGTTAATCTATTGAAAGCGCCTCTTAAAGACCTTTCATATGATACCAAATTTATATATAGTTCCTTTGGAAGAAATATGAAAAAAATTCAAAAAACCTCAAAAAAGGACCTTTTTATCCTTTGATCCAGCTCACCAAATATTGACCCCAGGACGAAAAAATTGAGAAACGTAGTCTTAGAATGAATCAAACTTTCATTTTAGTGGGGAACATTCGCAACTTTTATTTTGGGGCCACCCTAATGTACATACATTCATACTTACGTGTTTTGGCTTTTGATCGTAATGTAATCAAATACTTATTCACGTATAGAACGAGGGGGAGAGAGAGAGACAGATGTCCAGACTACGAGAACTAAATATACGAGCATATACTAACATATGTATCTTATCTGTTCTTTTTATGTTGGGAATACCCACACATACATATGCACGTGAATTTTACAGTTGGCAATAAAATTATTTGCCAATCAATGTATTTTTGCAGTGAATTTTCTTACTTATCTCTCCACAAATAAATAAAAACATATGAAAAGTATAAAAGATTAGAGGGATTCTTTTAAAATTCCCTAATCAAACAAAACAATCTACCACCAATCGATTTAAATACAACACTTCTTCACACTATTAAATTGACAACAATTTTATGAAGACTTTTGTGCCCAACTGTTGATGTCAAAGAGATAGAAAACAACTACAACAACTACCGTATTTGTATATAAAAATGTAATCAAATGTGCATATGTATAGTTTTTGTATGTGGAAGCATAAAATATTATTTTTTCTCTTGTTGTTCGGCACATAATTTATGTTCTGTAGAATTTGTTGGATTCAAGTGCTAATTTTTTTGTTTTTTTTTTTCGTTATTTTTTAAGAATTCATATCTTATCGAATAGTGAACGAACTAAACAAAAACAATTAAGAGCTCTTATTTAATATACTTTTCCACCATCAAACATTCGTTTGGACTTTATCCTTAGGTTTCCGAAAATCAAAAAAAAAAAAACCAATAAAATGAAAAAATAAATTCATGCTTTTGTATTTAAACTGCGTATTTTCTTTTTGTTAAAATTTTCGTAGAATATTTCAATATGAAAAAATATGCTTTTTTTTCTCAATCTTATTTATTTACACAACATTTTTAATCTATAAAAAAAAAAGAAAAAAATTTTTTTTTATTTTGTTTTTATGCTAAAACATTAGTTGGAAAAGGGTCAACAGCCGCTTTTGTCAATGAAAAAATATTCAAAATTTATGCTTATAAAACACCCCATGTAATATTCATTTAACCTTGGACTATGATGGCACATTAAATCAAATTACAAATATAAAATAAATAGAAAAACAAACAACAACAAAAAAAAAAATGGAAACCAAAAATAATATTTCAACAATATTTTGGTTTTTAAAATTCCAACGTATTTTTTTTTTGGTAATCAATAATATTTAACACATGTCAAGATATATGACAATGTGATAAATATGGATAAGGAAGCTGAAAAAGGCCCTATTAATGTAAATTATGTGCCGAAAAATATACTTGAAGTCAGTTCTAGGTTTAAAGATGGTCGCATAGAAACCTGCTAGCCAAGCTGCTGGAGTTTAAACTCTCAACCAGAAATGAACTTCATGACTACACCAGAGATGAGCAATGAGTATTCAAAAAGATGAGTAGAATCGAATCATACTCATAATTTCTAATACTTATACGCATTCATACTTATTTTAATATCATACTCATAATACTCATATTTAAAGTTTGAAGTTCTCATCATACTCATACTTAACAATACGTTGTTGATTTTGACTCTCCTTTACTCAACACTTACACGAATCACAAAATAAGTATGATTCTCGTACGAACACTCCAATACTCACTAGAAGGTTATGTATTTGCTTTCCTTTCTTTGTCTTTTTCTTTCTTCTTTTTTTGTAAATGCAACAACAACTAAAACAGTAAATTTTCATGAATGATTCGAGTCACTCGAACCATTTATAAGTACATATTTTTTAAAAGTTATGGATCTAAATGAGTAGGCTTATGAATCAAACATATTTCGAATGGTATGAGTTTAGTAGGTAGTGTGTTGGCTTATTAGACGTAAAGCTAGGGTTCAAACCCCAAGACAGACATCAAAACAAAATACAAGAAATATTTCTTCGGCGGCTTCCTCTCAGCGGATTTCTGGCAAAAACTCTGAAAGTAAATAAAATTGCCATCAAAAGTTTCTCAAAAAATCTGTCGTTCGAAGTCGATTTTAAACTGTAGGTCCCGCCACTCATGTATAAAATTAACACACATAAGTTGTGTGAGAAGCTAGGTCGTAATCCTGACTGAAGGGTTTTAATGACCAATTATGTATGTATGTATGTATGAGTTTGATGTCAACGTAGCACTCATACTCATTGTACTCATACTTATAAATCAACGTTGTACAGAGTACGAATGAATCCGAGTAGTTAAATTTCAATATTGTTGACTCACTTAAACTCAAAATTTCATGAGTGATTATGAGTAGTGAAACAGCGATTCATTGCTGATCTCTGGACTACACACAAGTCTTTAATAATTCCAAATCAGCGTAATCATATATGTATATATGCATATGTATATCGGGTCGTTCATTAAGCTCTTCCTAATCGAAATTTTTATTCGCTTGAAAAACCTATCGTGTGGAATACAACATTATTCAAAAGTCCGTCATGGCTCAGTTTGACCAATGGCACGGGTTAAGTATGCTTTGAGGACCGCTGTGGTTTGTGGCTTTCTCTCAAACACTTGCGAAAACTCCACCAGAAAAAGTCAAACTGAGTAGTATCACATAATTTCGGTGGCCAGTTCACATTACCTCCCTATGATCATGTCTACAAATCACTCGTGCAGGACATCTAATGTGGCATGAGCTGTGAAACCATATGTCGTTGCCCATAAAAAGTTGGTAATTATCGACCTATAAATTCACTGCTGCAGAGCCCTTTCAGCGAACATACGTCATTGTCTATGGTCGCTTACTTTCTGTTCCTGGGTCAGTTGAATTTTGTACAGTTGCAGGCTTAAGTCACGACGTGAAATTCGTCGTTATGGTATAAGAAAAGGCAAATTCTTGTGAATAAATCGAAATCGACTATACTTTACTGATTTGGCAAAACAGCATTAATAAGACGGCCGTTATCAACTGTCAGAGTTCGGATATCGGTGTTGGATGACCCGATATACTATACATATTCCCATGGCCCTCATGAAGAGCAAATTTATCTTAAGCTTTTAATCTCGCTGCAAATTTTCTTTCAATAAGAAATCGCCGTGGTCTAGTAGGTAGTGTGTTGGCTTATTAGACGTGAGGCCTCGGTTCAAACCCCAGGTCAGGCATCTCCAACTGAACGAAATATGAAAAAATATTTCTACGGCGATTCAGATTTTACAGATTTCTGGCAATAACTCTAAGAGTAAATAAAATTGCCACAATAAAGTTTCTCAAAAACCTGTCGATCGGAGTGGACTTTAAACTGTAGGTCCCGCCACTCATGTATAAAATTAAAGCACACAACATAAGCGGTGTGAGAAACTAGGTCGTAATCATGACTGAAGGGTTGTAATGACCAATTATGTACATACATATGTATGTTATGTATGTATGATCTATCCAATTCGAATTTGTCCTTCGAATTTCCTGCTTTATTGGAATTCGTTGATTAAGCAACCATAAGTTTCTATTCGATGTACATATTTAGCCAGAAAATTTTAAACATCTGTTTACAATGAGCTAATATCGGTGGCATCTGTATTCCATGACTTGCAATAGTGAAGCATAATTTATTTGATACTGAAGTTGGAGACCTTAATGCTGTTGAGGCTACCAAACTTGTTTGTTGTGATGATTTCATTCTGTTTTCAATGGCCGTACAATACTTTGCAGATTGTGTATAATCGGTATCCGAATAGCAACGTCTTTGGTGTTGCTGTCCTGATTTTGCTCCCTAAAATTTACTTTTAGTTTCAGTAGATAACCAATTACTGCTTAATACTGGACAATGAAACATTAATTCATTTGAATTAAACGAATTGTGCCATCAACGTACATACGTCTTTAACTACATTTTTCTTTTCTTTTTTTTACAAATATTTGGCCAGCTTTGCAATATTTTCATGATTCCATTGGGAAATTGCTTCGAATCATCCTTATGTAGATAAATAAATGACAGAATAAAATACATCGAGGTAAACAGTTCTGCAAGTATGTTAAGTCTCACAATTGCCTCTTATTAAAGCCAATTAATTCATGTTTGTCTCTTTCGAAAGAGTAAAAAACGGTAGGGAATAAAGAAATTGTGTGTGTGTGTGTGTGTGCTTATCCTCATTTTTGTCGATAAAAATAACTTTACCTCTCCCTTTTAAAAGAAATCCTTGAGATATTTCAATTAAGGGGGAGTCGGGATATTTTTTGTAATTTTTTTTTGTCTTTTGTGATGCGTTGTAAAACATGGTTTGATTAAACTCTGACCCAATTTCGAAGGTAATCTTAACGAGAAAATGAGCGTGTGTGAGTGCGTATCGGTTTTTTTTTTGTTTTACAAAAACTGAATGTCAAGGAAAGTCTTTTACGTTGGCGGCAATATTGTCATCCAACATCCCTCAAAAATATAAACAAGAGCATAAAAAATAACGAAAAATAAAAAGCGGAAATAAATATTAAGGTGCAACCTATTGCTGACCTATACAAATTGTAGAGAGAAGCGGCTACTCTATTAAGGCCGGGCTTGGTATATCGAAGTATACATAATTTACAAGGGTGCCACTATTGATTTTGCAATACATCGACTGTTTAGCGCGCTAATTAGCAACAACGAAGCCAGTGCTTCGTAAACCGATTATCTTCGCTCGAAATACTGCAATTTTTCTTATCGACTAGTGTCTTTGACTAGAAATGAAATTTCTATTCCTTGGATGAAAATGCGTATCTTATTATATCATTAAGCTTAAATTTTCCTATGAACTGTATTTTGTTAACACTTTTCACTTTTTCGCGAAATTTGAAAATAATTCATGAAGATTTGCCAAACTTTACAGAAATGTTAAGACAGTTTGACATTCTCTTCTGTCAAACAATATTATCGATATTGAAAGTTCTTATGCAACTAAAAAGTTGTCGATTTTGTGTTATGCAGGATCTTCCAACAGGGACTTCCGAAATTTGACAGTTGATACCTGCTATATCTGTCAAATTGGTTGTCATTTATTGAGTTTGTTTTAACAAATCACCATGAACGACCATTGACAAGGACCCTAATTTTTATCAAAAAATCTTCTTGAGCGTTGAGAGTCATTTCCAGATAAATGGGTACATGAACGAACATAATATCCCGTAAAGATTAATGTTTGGTGTGGATATTCACCTGACGGCATCATCGGCCAAAATCATCAATCAATTGACATCACTGTCAACGGCGAGCACTAGAGGTGGATGATTACCACCTTCTTTCGGGCCTAAATTGAATGATTTGAAGGCCAATGACATGTTGTTTCATGGTGCTACATGCCACACAGCTCAAGCCATTTGGATTTCTTGCATAAGCGTTTTGAGGCCGTGGTTGTCTCACATAGAGGTGATGTGAACTGGTCACCGAGTTCGTCTGATTTGACACTGTTAGACGTTTTCTTGTGGGGTTTTCTTAAGTCGTCAATGTATGCGAATAAGCCACAAACCACAGCGGCCCTCTAAGCCAAAATAACCCGGTAGGCATTTCACTCAATGTGGACATGTGAAAGATGTTACCTACAGCCACACAAAATGGCATCAATAGGTCTTTCAAACCACTTAAATGGTATACAAAATATTAATTTGACTGTGACCGCAGATCGCATTCAATAAGTAGGAGTAGCTGTTTATAGTTCTTAAGACAATCTTAAATAAATACCATCGCAAATGTGTACCATTCTAATCGTTCGTTCTTTTTTTAATTCTTTGCTGTTCTGTTGTGTCAAAGTGACAAGAGCCCTGCAAAAGTCAAACAAAAATTTACACAAACGATAAAAAAAAACATCAAAAAGCTCAAAATAAAAAATGAAAGAAAAGCTCAAATGGCTGACTGACTGACTGACTGACTGAGAATTGACTGACTATTTGACGGGCTGATAATGACTGACTGGTTTTGTAAATTGGCAGTCGATGTTGTAGTACAGTGAAGATAATGTTGATAGAATAGATGATAGAAATTGTGTAGAAAATAATCGATAAAAAGCAAAAGAAAACAAAGATAAATAAGAATTGGAAGAATGGAGTGAGAGAGAAAAAAAAAATTCTAAAATAAAAAACAAATAAAATTGAAAAAAAGAACAGACAGCTGGCTAAAGAAAATAAAAATCTTTCGATATCAGCATAATGATTGTGTCTATCGTGTCTATATTATCCAACCACCCACCCACCAATCTACTCTCCCTCAGTGGAGTAGTCAGATTTTTTTTTCTTTTTTTTTTTGATGGTTTTTCGTTGGAACGTATGTACTACAACGTTAATTTAACATGAATTCTTATTATTATTATCTGTCTGTCTGTCTGTCATTAAGTTCGATGAAGTGCTGAAAACAATGAAAATTGGAGAACAAGAAATGCTGACATGCTACTGCCGCCACTGATGCCGCATATGGCAGACATTGAGATGTGCGACGACCTACTCGCTCTACTTAGGTTCTGGTTATTATTGAACTTGTCTGGTTGTTGGTTCCTCTGTAGGCTTTAGCCTTTTAGCCAACGGAGCGTGTGAATATTTTGCCTGGTGGCATATTTTTTGGAGAGCATTAATAATGCTCTGTTAACCAAGAACACAAAACAAAAAAAAAGGAATTATTTTTTCCAAAAAGCAAAATAAATGCCTGAAAATTTATTCATTAAAATTTTAGGCTGTCATCACATGTATTACATACAATACCAATATAAAAATAATGAAAAACGATCACAATTATGATTTATTGATACGGTAGAGGAATGAAAGAAGCCAAACTCACTCAAATGATATCGCAAATTTAATATATTTTATGGAAAAAAGGCCTGTTTAAATATGATTTCACTGTCTCATGAACTCTATAATAACGCTTTACGATAGAATAAAAGAAATGAAATACACCCAGCTAATGACATAGTGTAAATATGTTGTATGTTTTAGCGGCTAGAACCAAAATATTTTTTTTATATTTCTTGAACTCTCCAAACTTGTTTTATTTGACAAAAACTGTTTTTTTACTTTACGCACAAATTTATTGACTACGCAAACATTTCTGAACCGATGTCCAAAATTTAAACTTTATTAGGAAGGAGAGCGATGGGCCCTTAAAACGATATACACTGTATATATTATTTGACTGAATATGCTATGAGGTTTGATGAGGTAAACTTGGCAAATGCAAATTTTTTCATATTTTTTCAAGTTTGTCCGTTTATAAAGGGTGTTTTTTATAGAGGTATAGAACTTTAAGTTGCAATAAAACAACGACGGATTATTCGATTGACATGACTTTTATTTATCCGAAAGATAATCTTGTGGCATTACATTTCAAATATGATTTCTGGCATATGACCGCCACGGCTGGCGCGGATGTAGTCCAATCTGGACGTCCAATTTTCGATGACTTTTTCCAACATTTGTGGCCGTATATCGGCAATAATACGGCGAATGTTGTCTTCCAAATGGTCAAGCGTTTGTGGCTTTACCGCTTAGACCAATGACTTTACATAGCCCCACAGAAAGTAGTCTAGCGGTGTTAAATCACAAGATCTTGGAGGCCAATTCACAGGTCCAAAACGTGAAATTAGGCAGTCACCAAACGTGTCTTTCAATAAATCTATTGTGGCACGAGCTGTGTGACATGTTGCGCCGTCTTGTTGAAACCACATCTCCTGGACATCATGGTTATTCAATTCAGGAATGAAAAAGTTAGTAATCATGGCTCTATACCGATCACCATTGCCTGAACGTTCTGGCCACCATCGTTTTTGAAAAAGTACGGACCAATGATTCCACCAGCCCATAAAGCGCACCAAACAGTCAGTTTTTCTGGATGTAACGGTGTTTCCACATACACTTGAGGATTACTTTCACTCCAAATGCGGCAGTTTCGTTTGTTGACGTAGCCATTCAACCAGAAGTGCGCTTCATCGCTAAATAAAATTCGCTTATGAAAATCGGGAACAACGGTAATCTCTTTTGGGCCCATTCGACGAATCTACGCCTTACTTGATGATCGTTTGGCTTCAAATCTCGCACGAGTTGGATTTTGTAAGGACGCAAACCAAGATCCTTTCGCAAAATCTTCCATAAAGTGGATGGATACAGATCCAATTCCTGTGCTCGATGGCGGATGGACTCATTCGGGTCTTCCTCAATGCTACGCTCTACAGCAGCAATAGCTTCTTCTGTACGCACCGTACAGCGTCTCTGGGGATGCGAGTTATCAATAAGACGTAAACGTGGTGCGAAAACGTTCCATGGTTAATCGAATTAACTGCTCTGATGGACGATTTTGTCGACGATAAAATGGACGTAGTGCGCGATACGTTTTCCGCACAGAACCATTATTTTCGAAATAAAATTGAACTATTTGCAAGCGTTGTTCAGGCGTGAGTCTATTCATGATGAATTGCCAAACCAAACTGAGAATAAATCACTTGACAGCTGTTAAATCGGTCGCCATCTTGAAAAGTAATGCCAACTTAAAGTTCTATACCTCTATAAAAAAAACACCCTTTAGTAGCAAACATTAATTAAAAAATATGAATTAAGTGATAACGTTCAGAAATGTTTGAGTAATCAAGAAATTTGTACGTAAAGTCCAAAAAACAGTTTTTGTCAAATAAAACAAGTTTGGATGGTTCAAGAAATATAAAAAAAAAATATTTTTGAGTTCTACTCAACATAACACACAACCTACACTATGTCATTAGCTGAATGCATTTTAACTGTTGCACCGTGTAATTAATTAAAGAAGAATATTTTGCTCTAATATCAGTTCTTAGAATAATCATCAAAAACAGTCTTACATGAAGAGATCATGTCAAGGAATTAGTTTTTCAAACTTATATTGCCTCACTACACAATAGACAGGCGATTGGGAAATCATACCTTCGTTAAGCTTCAAAGCTTCAATGTATGGATGATTCAATGATAAGTTTTGTATTGATTCCGGGACACAAGGATATCCATCCAGGGCTGGTGAGTCCCTTTAGAGCTCACAAAATGTAAAATGTCAGAGCATTTTACTGGGCATAAGAGTTCCAATTTCCTCAGTTAAACTGGCTGTTCTCCGGTCGTTTTACAGGGAAACTCTACTTTGAGGGCAGCATGAGTATACGTGCAATATTACTGGGTACTACTGGATTGATATGAATAAGGTTAAATCACATGGCGACTTTTTTATAACAATGCTCTATTTGACAGCATCATGCCGATATAGTTGGCAAATGAATTTTTCCGGAGCTATGGTTCTAAGGAGAAAGAAGAGACTACTTACAGCCTCATCTCTCAGTAAATTGCTGTTGATATGACAAGATGGTAATTCTTGAACTTTATAAAATAAGTTTTACTGCAACAGCACGTTTCATTTTGTAGTCGAGATAGTTTCCTATAACTTGTTATGCTTCAAAGAACGTCCGCTTCTAAGCTCACCCCTGATATGAGTCGATAGTAGAAGTTGATAATTACCAACAGTTTAATACAACGGCATTAAAAATAAATTTCTGTAATGTAATGCCTTTTACATCATTCTCAATAAATACTGAAATAAAAATAAATTTTATGAGCAAAATATCATAATAAAAAACTAAATTATAAAATACCATAGGGCCATACATACAGTATTACGAATAACATACATACATACATACATACATACATACATAAATATTGTAAATTAGCGACATAAAAAATATCGCTTTATTATGTCAGACTAACAACTCTAAGCATAATTTAAAATAGGGAGAGAGAAAAAAATGAAATAAATTTGCGCAGTCAACAAACATTTTTAAACATATTCAAACAAACACTTTTTCATGGCATGGTTGCCAGACTTAACGATTCGTTATTAGTTTCTCCAAAAGAAAATGAGATATGAATTGATTTGTTTCTATTTAAAATCAATTCATTTCCTTACTTTCTTTAGCGTTTAACTTCTATTTGAGTGTTAAAGATGACGAACAATGTAAAATTTGTTTAGAAATCTGGCAGAGCAAAGAACCAGTCAAACTTCAAATATACTCCAGAGTATGGAAGTAATTGCAAAAAAAGTCAATACAATGCCTACCCCCTACAAATATTTCCTTTGTGAAACGGATTGAAATCCAGTCAAATTAAATATTAAAATATCATTCAACGTTATTTGGTATTACAAACTGTTTAAAAGTGTACACAAAAAGTGTACACAAGTGCTTGTTGTTACGTTATTTCGTTCTTTAGTGTGATCTGACTATAACTTGACGTAGAATTAGGCGAAAGTTCACTTAAAGTACGTTTGATTTCCGCTTACGAAAATTATGCAAACTCTTATAGAAAATATTGTTACGAAAAAGGAAATGGTGTTACATCGTTTTACATTAAAATGATAAACAAAAGCTACAAAAACAGAAACAATGGACTTGTTTACATGATCAACGAATAAACAAAAATATAGCAACAACATCAGTATAAAAAAGGGAATAAACAAAGTAACAAACAGGCTACAACGACACTGCAAGGACAAACGTAAACAAAACACACAAACAAAAATAACGTAAACAACATATTTTCTCCTTCAAGAGTATTCATCAGACTGTTACCCTCCGATATAAAAGGCAAGACAAAGACTTTCAGACGCGTTTCGTGTGAAGAGAATAATCGTGGTTTGAAGATCTCCGTTGTAACGAACTCATATTTTAAACGTTTTTAAAAAGGTAAAAAAAATAACAATATATTACGGCTTGCTAATCGTTCTCATTACTTTTCATGTACATATGGAAAGCCCACATCACTCTATACAAGAAAGATGTTATCAATCCTTGAGAAAGTATGGTAGTTATTAATTACAATGCATTAATAAGAGGTAATCATTTTGTCATTTGATTTTTCAGAGTAAATTCTTCAGGACAATAAAGATTCGTGAGATGTTAGAATGTCAAAAAAAATATATAGACTGCCTTGGATAGGCTACAAATCAAATGACGATTGCAAATCGTTGAATAACGTACATACATGTATACAATTGATGATTATTTAAAGCGCCATTTTGTGGCTCAATGGGTAGGTCGTTAAACAGATTTTTTCGTATTTGCTACTCAAGAGCTACGAATGTATTTTCTTTGTAAACTAGCGGCATTCTTAAATTATATTCCTATAAGAACAATGAAAATCGTAATTCTGTAGTCAATAAAGCAAAATAACGTATGAAGTCGAATACCGTATGATGTCCTATTGAGAACAAGTTTGATTGGCAATTAAATCTCACATTCTGAAATAATTCACTGGATGTCAAAATCATGCGATTTAACTTCATTGGAATATTTTTTGCGAGAATAATATCATAAAAATTGTCACATTAATCTGGCATGGCTATGGCATGCCTACACTTACATTCTTGCTGTACGTACATACATATGTACATATGTACATGCATACATATATTCGTACAAAAATAAATAATAATTTTGTTATACCCCACCCTTTATCTGGTATAAGTAGCATAATTTATAAAAACATGGATCATTATAATAACCCAACAACAACAACAATATCATGGATATACACTTTAGCAACACACAAACAATATAAAAACTATTAACAATAGCAGCAGCGACAAAAACTAACAACAATAATAACAATAATATAGGCAAACAAACATAAATACATAGATACGAGTATGTACGTGAAAACATAAGAACAACAACAGCAACAGTAACTAGAAAATATATGTTGAGATAATTGTAATTTTGTTTTGTCCAAAGTGTAAAAGAGTGGCATCACTCTCTACATTTTCGCCAATACAATGGCTTGGAATTTGTCCATCAGAGATCAGAGATCAGGGAATCGTTTTTTCGCTACTCATAAGCACTCATGAAATTTTGAATATACATAAGTGAGTCAACAATATTGAAATTTAACTATGTACTCTGATTCATTCGTACTCACTACAACGTTTATTTATAAGTACAGGTTGCAATGAGTATGAGTACAATGTTGACATCAAACTCATACCATTCGAAATATGTTTGATTCATACTCCTATTCATTCAGATTCATAACTTTAAAAAAATACTTATAAATGATTCGAGTGATTCGAATTATTCATCTAAATTTACAATCTTAGTTGTTGTTGCATTTACAAAAACAGAAAAAGAAAAAGACAAAGCCAAAGGCAGCAAGCAAAGCATACACACAACCTTCTAGTGAGTATTGCAGCGTTCGTATGCGAATCATATTTATATTGTGATTCTTGTAAATGTTGAGTCATGGAAAATCGAAATCAACAACATCATGCGTATTGTTAAGTATGAGTACGATGAGTACTTCAAACTTTGAATATGAGTAGTATGAGTATAATATTAAAATGAGTATGAATGCGCATAAGTATTAGAAATTATGAGTATGATTCGATTATTTTGAGGTCGCCGTTGTCTAGTAGGTAGTATGTTGGCTTATTACACGTAAGCCAGGGTTTGAACCCCAGGCCTGACATCAAAACAAAATATAAAAAGTATTTCTTCGGCGATTTCCTCTCAGCAGATTTCTGGCAGAAACTCTGAGAGTAAATAAAATTGCCATGAAAAACGTTCTCAAAAATCTGTCGTTCGGAGTCGACTTTAAACTGTAGGTCCCGCCACTGATGTATAAAAATTAACACACACAACATAAGTGGTGTGAGAAACTAGGTCGTAATCCTGACTGAAGGGTTGTAGTGACCAATTATGTATGAGTATGATTCGATTCCTTTCATCTTTTTGAATACTCATTGCTGATCTCTGCTGTCCATTAAAGTCCACGAAGTAAATTGCTTAAAATAAGATATATTTACCGATTGTCGTTTTTAGCAGCAATTAAACTATCGATATCGATTACTATGTTAAGTCTTAACGTTTAACGTCAAATCATAATAACGAATTAAAATTTGTGTTGAAAAAATATAAATCTGTACGCGTTATTCGGTGAGTAGTTCGCTTATTTTACGGTCAGAACAATCGACCGTTTTCCAACTAATTTCACTCTTCACGTTTCGGAACCATAAACAAGCCGAGAATATTGTTGTTGTAGTAATAAGTCTTGAAGAAAACGTCGAAATGTCGTGGTACTTCACACGGGCTCTCTGATTTGTTGGATTTTACGCCTCTGGATTACTTTTCATGATTCTCTGTTAAGTCATACCGCCAGCAACTCTTGAATTGGAAGCCAATATTCAACCTACTATTTACGTCATATGAATGAAGTTTTTTTTTTTCGAAAAAGTAATCAAAAATTAAGTTAATGCCTATCAGATTATAATAAAAAATTGTCTTGTATTATCAGTTCTAAAGCTCTGCAAATAACTCCCGATAGTATGCTTAACTCTATTAATAATAAAATAAATTAAAAAAGAAATAAATAAAAGAAAACAAAACATTAAAAAACTTGTTTATAAAGTCCATCATAATAAATCAAATAATTAATTACAACTTAATTGATAGGAGGCGTGTTACCGTTTAAGTCTGTTGATTTTCTCTTGTTTCTCAAGAAGCGTAATAGCCTTTCAGTTTTGAATACGGAGATCTTTATTATGTCTGACATGCCAATTAACGAGAATGTTGTCATTGCAACAAACACAAATGACCCTGCATTATTGGCAGGTATCGGATGGGTCATATATCGGTTTAAATTTAAACCATCGGCTATTTCTATTCTATCACAAAATTCTGTGTATTATCTCCACTGAACGTAATAAATCGTATTTATTGGAAATTTATTTCCAAAACAAAGACAATTGGTGGGAAATTGCACAAAAATGTCGTACAAAATTTGGTCGCAGAGATGGACCAAGAGTGCCCGGTATACGCAATGTTATTGCTAAAGTTTGTGAAAATGGTTTTATTGTTAATGCGCCAAGACGTGACGGTGCCCGTACAGTGCATACACCCGAAAATATCGAAGCTATGGCCGACAGTGTACGCGAGAATCCATCAACATCAACTCGTCATCGTTCTCAAGTATTGAACATTTCACGCACCAGGTTACGTTGAATTTTGTGAAAAGATCTCGGTATGACGCCTTACAGAGTTCAATTGGTTCAAGAGTTGGAGCCGCATGACCAACCGCTTGATTTTTGCTTTGCTAGATGGCCCAACGAGAAACTGCACGATGATGTCGATTTTGCCAAGAAAAAATTATCTTTTCGGGTGAACCTCATTTTCATTTTGGTGGGTACGTTTATAAGCAAAATTGGCGTATTTAGGACTCAGAAAACCCATACGTGTTCTTACAAAAGCCAATGCATCCATTACGAGTGACTGTTTGGTATGGCTTGTGAAGCGGAAGCAACATTGGTCCATATTTCTTTGAATACGAGGGCGACGCAATCATTGCGGTCAATGGTAGACACCTATCTCAACATGACAACCGATTTGTTTGTACCCGCTCTTTATGGTATTGCTGTGAACGATGTTTAGTTGCAACAGCTTGCCACACATTTCATGCCACAATCAATTTATTGCGTCAAACATTTGATGGCCATTTAATTAGCGGAAATGATGATGTCAATTGGCCGTCAATAAGCTGCGATTTTACAACGTTGGATTATTTTCTATGGGGCGTCGTTAAAGAAAAGGGATAATTGAGTATTTGAAGGCCAACATTCGTGATGCCATTGACGAAATACGACCCCATACATTCGGAAAAGTGCACGAAAATTCGTTCGATCGAATGAGGTACTGTTTGGCAAGCTGCAGCAGCTGTATGAATCATTTCTAGCGGGAACAATTTTCCTTCACAACAATAAAAAAAAATTATTTTTTGCTTATTATTTTTAAACTTTTAAAATTTTCTAATAATACGGTATATTTATTGCAGCTGAAATTGCATACCATTGACTCATGGCTAAATAAATACAAACTTAAAGTCGGCACGATAAAGTTCCCCTGTTCTCTAAATATTCCATACATCAGAAACATTAGTTAAACACTAAACGTTACAAATGCTTTGTGGTTTGTGTTGAACAGCGAAAGATTGAAAACAAACAATTTAGCAGGTGGGGTTAGGCATTGAAATTACTCTTCAGATTTTTGGTTCTTAAAAATTCATTTTTGAGATGAAAATGTTTGGCATCTCCAGTTGTAAGTCATCTGCCGGTAATTGAAATATTTTCTTTTAGTGCTACTGTATATAAGTTACTAACGGTATCAGCTTTATTCATTTATTTATTTTCTCTGCCAATTTTTCTTATGTTTTTAGGCCAGTGCTTTCGTCCAACTGATGGATAAATTTCTAGAAAAATTCAATTCATTAATAATGAATTTTTATAAAACTGAAAGGAATTTAAATTTTTTAAGTAATCTGTAATGCAGAGACTTTCAGAAGTCAGTTCAGTTATATGTATGTCATAATTAAAGATTAGGAACAAATACCAGAACAGAGGCAACACCTGTCCACAGTTGTCATAACTTACACGACTTTTGGATTTGAAAATGCAAAAGAGTTATAAACATTTGTTTCCATAAAATTGTTTGCTTCCATTATATTATTGTGTGCTTAAAAACAATGGCATTTAACATTTAATTCTATTGTAGATTATGCACTCCTTTAAAGATCTGATCAGTATCAGTGTAACAGTTAATGGCTAATGTTACATACACACTAAAATATTGCGTACAGTGAGAATATATGTATGTTGGTGTACGTATCAAGAAAAGCTCATGTGAAGGGCTCTAATCACACGAGAACAATTGTGCTGTGATAGTTTATAGGAAAGAGAGATGAAGAGAATGGAATAGAGAATCTTAAAGTTTCAACCGGCTACAAGCCCGCATTACCAGCACAAAACTAATACATGTACAAATATCAAATGGATGCAAAAATACTAATACATGTAAAGCTGTGTATACGTATACATTTCATGCCAAACTAATATTCATCCCGTGTGATTTGAAAAGAACAAAAATTGTGCGACTAAAAATTGTTCTCGTGTGATTAGAGCCACTGAATAAGTTTTGATAGGGCCGTTACACGTAAATATGTATATACTGGCATATGTACACAGACACATCAATCCATACATTATATTCTACTCAGTTAGGCTCACCCATTTCTGTATAATATTTAGATTTCATGGTATTATTTTGACTCTTTTTTCATTCTGTTTCTGTTTCTGTTTTTTTTTCACGCAAGAGATAAATGGCAATAAAATATATGGCACCTACGCACATGTACGCATATTAAATGATATTAGAATTTAAATTTTCTTGCGTTTTACGCCACTACCTCCACTGTCACTCTACCACTTCTCAATATAGCAGCATAAAATGAATGATTAAAAAACCAACAAAAGCAACAACAACGAAATTAAAATGATAACAGCAACAACACCAATACAAAACTATAGAAAATAATAACAATAAACAAGAAAAAAGTAAAACAGAAAAACTCCAAATACAAATACCACAACAAATACAAATAAAATACCGAATAATAATAAAATTATAAATAAAACGCTCTCTCCCATCTGATTTCACTGGTAATGTCTCATATTTTATTCAAAACTTAGCCTGAATTATGCGTACGAGCGCTACTGCGAGTGAGTAACGGAGGGAGTGAGTGTATGCGTGCATGCGTTCCTGTCTATGCTGTGTATAGGAATTACTGTAAATCTATCCAAATGGGTTGCCAACCATAATACAGCCATTTTGAATTTGAATTTAAATTTCAATTCGTTTATTGTGTTCGTGTATCTGAATTTTATTTTATGATTCTCAGATTTTATAGTTAAAATTCGTGGATTAATCGTATCATTTGTATTAAATTGTGCCAGTTTTATGAGGCCGTACATAAAATATCTGAAAATTTATTAGAAATTGACCATGTTTTACATGTTAAAAATATCTTCAGGCATTTTACTTCTATTACTGCTTATCTCAATCGAATTCAAATTGCCACAAATTCTAAATTGGAAAAGATACAATCAAATAACGAAAATTTATTTTTCCCATAAATTTAACCCGGCTGAGAGACTTTGACGTAGAATTTTAATGCTTTTGACGTTTTTCGTTTTATTTATTGACTGAGTATGACTTTGCCAATTTGAAGAAATTTAAAAAAAAAATATTTCGATTTTATTCTAACAACCAAACGTCAATTCGGGGCTGAAAAAATACACATCTTGATCCATCGGCTTCGTTGGGTAGAAACACTTCTGATCAACTATTTCACGATTCATTGTTGCCCAACAAGCGACTTCTGTAGCGATTGTAGATTGAGTTCCCAGTGTACGTTTCTGACTACAATCAGATTTCTCTCTCAAGGCTCGCTATTTCTCGATAGTCTAATGGAGCGATCCTTATTTGATATCAGTTCGACCACTAGATTCATGATTTACAAACTGATTTTAACAAAGTCATGCTTCAAGAAGAAAAGCTGATGTTTGGGGCATTGTTTCGTGTTTTATAACAATAAGTTATCAAGTGTCTTAAGTGGGCTTTGATTTCAAAGTATTTTCCACTGACTCCTTTTTTGTCAAAATTTTACTACTCGTTTGGACGAAAATTGATGCAACTAGGAATCTGTCTAAGAGATGGGAAATGTTGTACACATAGATGTACTTAATGAAAATTGATTTGCAATAAAGAAAATTTAAGTTAAAATAGGGCTGCCTTTCAAAATGTTAGTTGCTTTGTGTTTGAACAAAGTATCGTGTTTCATAATGCCGCTATACATAATATGTATGTACAATGTATTCTATTTCAAAACGTCGTCAATGTGTATTTTTAACACAGTCAAAAAGCGATCAGGCATTGGATTTATAGTTGATGCATTGTTTGGTTACTTTGCATATCTACATAGTTTATATACCGTAGTGGAACTGCACACAAACTTTGTATTGATACATTTTGGAAGGCAGCCTAGAAGTCGCCGTAACTCAGTAAGTAGTGTGTTCGCATATTAGACGTAAATCCCAGGTTCGAACCCCAGGTCAGACATCAAAACGAAAATATAAAAATAATTCTTCGGCGACTTCCTCTCAGCAGATTTCCGGAAAAAAATCTGAGAGTAAATAAATTTGCCATGAAAAGTTTCTCAAAAATCTGTTGTTCGGAGACGACGTTAAACTGTAGGTCCCGCCACTCACGTATGAAATTAACGCACACAACATGAGTGGTGTGAGAAGCTAGGCCGTAATCCTGTCTGAAGGGTTGTAATGGCCAATTATGTATGTAAGTTAAAATATGTACAAAAATACCCTGCGACTTTGTTTTTAAAAGAGTGTAAATCTTTTGCTATATTGGTTTGGAAGCGGTCATGTTGGCCACATGTGAATACAAATCATTATAATTTGTAAATATAATGGCGATCATATTTTAAACCAGATTTACACACGATCCATGTTCAAAAACTTTTTTAAAATTTTATTTCTTTACTTTTTTTTTTGTATAATTTATTTGGTAAGCAATGGAAAAGAAAGAGAAATTTATAATTTATGAATTTAATTTTCTCTTGATGACGTCTAAGCCTACATTTATACTAAAAATAGATTTTAACTGTGAAAACTGTAATAAAAATAATTTTTTTTTTATAAAAAAAAAACTTAAATTTCTGTTCATATGAAACACGTTAATATTGTTTTAGAAAAGTTTTAAAATAAAATTTTAAAGTTGGTCACAACAGATTAAAGAAAACAATTAAAAAAAACAAATTAAACAACCAAAATTAAATAAAATTGAATAAGAAATTAAAAACAAAACAATATATGTACACATACTCATACATACATACATAATATATGTATGTACATATGCGTATGATACTCATACACACAAACGCACAAACCAAACATGTTTGTTTATATTTTTATTGTAAAAAAAAATAAAATTCCATTGCTCTTGTAGGCCCAGACAATATATGCACATATTAAAACACTCTCGCACTTACGTATGTATATTGCTGCTGATACATCCATATTCATACGCGTGTATTCGTATTTGTAGGCGCAAAAAGTGCGTGATACACATTTCGTAAGACCGAGAAAAAACGGCTAGAAAAGACAACAATAAAGAAAAGCGAAAACTATAAGCAAAACAAAAAGGCAAAAACTTAAAATAGAAAGTGTAATAAAAACAAAAACATACACACTAAAATAAATCCATTCTGCTGTTAAAAATCAAAACAAAAACACAAGCATTCGTAAACAAATACAAAGATGCGTACCAAAACAAAATCAAAAACAAAACAAAACCAAACCAAAATAAATAAAATGGGAACAAAACAAGTGCGTAAAATTGAGACACATAAACATACACACATACATGCTCGCATACACTCACTAGCTCGCTTGAAAGATAAATTGGCCTAAAAACCGCTATATTGCTGTGTTTGGCCTCTGGTGGAATTGTTCTTTTTTATTTTATTTTACTAGAAGTGTGACTGTGTGTGCACCGGAATGTTTATTGTGGGTTATGTTTTTATTTTGTTTATTTATTTTTTTATTTAAGATTTCTGAGCAAATGATTGAACCGTCTTTAGCTTAAGGGGTGACGTCTGTATATTTAAGCGTATTTTTAAGGCCTGTGGGCTTATGTGCACGTTAATGCTCGTAGCCGTCCACCATTTGTTCCAATTAACGCGTGCCCGTGAACAAACAAACAAATGAACTCAAATACAGAACCTTAAAAGAATTCATAATTATACACGTTTGCATATTTCGTGCTCAGATATTTGTATGAAATATTTTTCTTTACTTTTTGTTGACTTTTGTTATCTCATGTTCTATTATTATATCTCGAAACCAATCATTTTCAAGTCTATTGATCTCTTTGGCGTAGTGATGTTCGAGATAGTTAAGTTTTTAACCGTAGTTATGCGCTTCCTATCTTTAAATTTAAATAAAACAAAATTGTTGATATTACCTACATTTTTTATTGCTTTAAAATACCTTATGTGTTGAAATAACATCGTTTAATTATCCGTTACGGATTTGCTTGGTGGACCACATACATATGTTTCAAATTTTTTATGCCTCTGATGTATAAATCAGAATGAATTTATGCCACACCGTGATAGTTATGTTGGTTTTCATGGCAACAACTTAAGACAACACCACAAGAAAAAGTCAGTCCGAGGTCAGATTGCACTATCACATCACCCATATTTAAGATGACAATGCTTTCAAATCGTTCGTGAAGAACATCTCATGTGGCGTGAGCTGGAGACACATAGTGCCGTCTTAAAAGACTACATATCGGAGGTATAAAGTTTATTCAATTCAGACCAAAAGAAGTTGGCAATAATCGTGCTATGGTACTCGGTGTTGACAATGATGGCTTGGCCCACATCGTTTTCAATCATATACATATGTATGTATGTGTACTGATGACGTCACTAGTCATTAATCCATTCCAAATAGTAACATTTTCGGGATGCATTGAACACTCTCAACTGAAGATGATTTTTCAATCAAAATTATGGTTGGATTATTACGACTATTACAGACTAGAAGTTCTGGTGGGAATTGAACCCACAACTATTCCACCAGAAGGCCATCCGGCCTTATGACTTATTATTGTTATTTTTATTTATATTTGGTCTTCGTTCAATTGTTATTAAATTTGATTTTTTATATTAAATAAATACTTATATTACTGCAAAAAAATATTACTGTTAACTTCCTGACTTCTCATACCACCCATGTTGTATGCGTTAATTTTATCCACAAACCATGGGATGTACACATACATATTTGAGTAGTTTTTTTTTTGGCAATTAGTTTATTCTCAGAGCTTTTACCAGCAGATTGATGGCAGAGCTGATGTTAAAACTCTGGACCACAGTGACTACATACGCTCTTACACTTTAATTAAGAATAGAAACCCCTCCGCATTTTTCGATTAGAAAAGAATTGATTCTTTGAAATGTTTTCAACACTGAAAATATTAAATTTTATTTCTTTTTCCATTATGTGGCAGCATTTTTGCCAGCGTATAACTGTATGCGTATGTACATATGTATGTGTGCGTGTTAATATTAAACATTTATTGTGGTAGTATTTCTTTTTATTTGCTTTGCGTTTTCTCTCTCTCCTTTTTGTATTTACAGCTGTTCTTTATTTTCAGCAACATACTGTAGATAATTTGTTGTAATTCTTATTAATTTTGGTTTATTCACCTTCACTTCGGGCGTCTATTTTTTTTATTTACTTCATTACGAATTACTTACCACATCTCTCTGTTAAGTGGTGATTATGGTAGGATGCTGGGGAATAAAGAAAAATTTCCTTTTTTTCTGTTTTACTTTAACTTTTTTTGGTTTAAATTCTACTCTTTTATTAGCCGTTAGACTATAGTAAAGACCATGTTCAAGCAGTTGTTTTAAATTGTTTAAATGGCTGCTTTTGTTTTGTTCCTTCCCGTTTATTTATTTTTTTTTCAACGAACCACAACAAACAAAACAACTCCGAATTTTGTTATTAACAATCTTAGTTTTTAGCTTTTAGTTGTTGTTATTGTTATATTAAACGTAGTAAACAATATAAATTAATATGTTAGTACACTAACCGCCCTCATTATGTTATTTACTTCATGGGCTCCGTTCATACAAATAGAAAAGGATATGGGGTGGGGTGGGGAAGAGCAGAAAATAAATCAAAGTACGGTAATAGAAGAAACAACAATTACTTCGTTTTCATTCATGAATAATGGCGCTGTCTATTTTCTTTATATTCTCATGTTGTTGTTTTTTGTCATTATTTTCGTTTTCCTTGCCTTTGTTTCCTTTCATGGCAATTTCGCCAAATTATAGGGAGTATGTGTTCCCCATTTAAAGCATAGCTGGGTGGTGAACAATTTTCTTGCCAAAAAAAAAATACCGTTAATGTATTAGGATTACATGCATACTTATTGTATGTACATTAGGGAAACCCTTATCTACATGGGATTTTTTTTGTTGATTTTTTCCAATCTCAGGCCCAGTGTGTGTAGAATATTGATAAGAAAATGATCCTGTCAAATTTTCAGATCAATCGGTTTGGTGTCAGCCCGATCAACGTCATACATATGTTGGTATTAATGTTATGAAAAAATATTCTAAGAGGAAGATGTTCTCCATTAAGTTTTAAACATTTTTTACTTTAACTACCTCAATGTACATACATGTATATACATTCATGAGAGTACATACAAGTACAATATTATTGATTTCAATTTTGCCTGCTTAAGAGTTATGTTTTCTTGTGAAGCAAAATACAATTTTTGTATTTGTATACCACAGGTAAGCGTAAGCTTCTTTGGAATTCTTTTTTCAATGTTTTCCACCTCAACGCAAATATACATATGCACAGGTAGAATTTAAGGAAAGCAGTGATGCCAACTTAAGCGTTTATGGACTAGATTAATAAATTAAAGAATTAAGAATTTGCAAAGATTTTACACTGAACGATTGGTTACGTTTTGAATTGAAGTCCAATATTATAAGAATTCAATTGGAATGAATTCATTTATTAAACATTCAACTTTGGCTGTAAATATGTTGATATAGAGTCCTGAATTTATTTAAAAATTATATCGGGAATAAAATGTCATCGAATCCATGTTCAATATGGTTTTAAATGAGGAAATTATGTTGTTTGAGTTCCGGAATGCACGACGAGTTATATTTAAAGATTAATTCCAACGGAACGTACTGAAAGTCAATATATCACTCGGATAGTAAATACGAGGTTGATCAGGGAATTGAAAATTTTATTGAACAATGATCGAAATCTGAAAGAGCATTTAATTTTTTCCTTTTAAGTACATTTCTCATATGCCTTCACGTGTTTAGTATTCCAAAAGTTGGCATCACTGTCTCCTGTAGAGTTTGAAATTTGACTGATTAAGAGCCATTGTAACAACTTGCCGTTAAACTTGGGTTTAGTTAAAGGTACCTTTAGCTAAAGGAAACTGTAAAGTTACCTTTAACTTATTTTCATTATTACATCATACAGATAAAATAAAGTTAACTTTTTCAAAAATATGGCAGTGCCGGAGCAATGTCGATAACACTGCTACAATTAAGCAAGTTTTTTTTAAACTCAGTGGCAACGATGGGTTTCTTTTTGTTTGTTGTATTTGCTCACTAAAATATGGCAAGTTTAAACATAAACTTAACTTTAAAAGTTACCAGCAAGATGATCTTCCCTTTAGCTTAACGCTCACTTTTATCTTATTGTCATACTCATAATAATGAAACACAATTTATCTGCCCGATAAAATCCTCCCTTTAGTTAACGGCAAGTTGTAATAATGGCCCAAAGTGTAAACAATACGTACATACATAGAAAAAAAATAATCATTATAAACAAAAGCAAAATACATACATATAAAAAAATTGTGCTTAAACGGTGGTAGTTTGTAAGCAAAATTCCTTTTTTCGGGTCGGGTACAAGGATATTTTATTATGAATTTCAATACAATTTTCATTATGGTTTCTCTCATCGAATAATAATGCTCTGAAATTTTTATCTCATTTATTATGATTTCTATCTTAATAATTAATTTCTTGCTTTCTTTTTGTATTTTCAGGTATGTACACATGAGTTTTGTTTTTGGATCTGTATGTAAAGAGATATATCCAGAACTATATATACTCTATGAAATTGTAGGTGAGTTTTTATGATATAATGGTAATAGACATGCTTAAATACATACGAAAACTAAATCATGTTTTAGACTAAATGAAGAATATTTTTAATGAAAATTATACTAACGGTATCGAGCATTTGTAACGTGTATGAAGTTAACTGCGGAAGTTATATCCGTTATTTCAAAATTTTTTTAATTAACAGAGATTGTTAAGAGATTTCTGGCATTCAGAACAGAAAAGAAAAGAAAAACAGGTAAAACTTTGAAGTTTACAACAAAATAAAACGATAACCGAGTTGTAAAAAACAAATTTTTTTCATTGCTTATACCCTCCACAAATTGAGCTAAATAGGCTCATAGAATAGAAAAGATGTGGGTGGATGTAGGTGAGATATGAAGTTGTATATACGGCAAGTCAACGTAGTTCTCTTTTTGTCTTTCAGGGTTTAAGATTTGAAAAGCATGGTAGACGAAGTGAAGTCATTTCAGAAATTTTGTAGAAAAAGTTTACTGCTCTTGCCTGTAGAGCAAGCAGTTAATTGATCTTTTCTGTTGCCTCGTTCTCTTCCACGATCTTCAAAATTCTTAAATTAAATAATAACAACGACAACAACAACAACAACAACAACATTAAATATTCTAAAGATATGAGAAATATGACCAAACGCAGGCATTTTGTTTAAATAGTCGTTGTTTTGTTGTTATTGGTGTTGTGGGTTACGTATTGTGATACGGAATCCACAAAAATAATATGTTTGAAGGCCAATGGCTTATGAGGCATTCGTAAACAAAATCGTTGTCATTAAAATAGAAAAACAACAAAAGCAACAACAATAACAAAAACATCAACAATAGCAATAACAAAAGCAACGATTTAATGACGAACCTTTTCAAACCGAAACACATACATATGTACATAAATACGCTATAACGACACTCTTTTTCTTTACACATATGCACGTACCCATGAAGGAACGTACAGCCATATGTTTCCATTCATGGATGTATGTATGTATGCAGTTGTGCATAAATATGTCTGTAGGATACACACTTATTTCATAGCTGTTGTGGGCAATTGTACGCATCATTCAATTAACCTCTCTACCTCACGCACCGAAAACCGATAAAAAGCCAACAAAATTAACGACGACTCAACTAAAGGGGAAACGATACACACACTTTTAAGCTCATAAAAGCTCACAATATTATAAAGATAATGAAAACGTCATTATCATCATCATCATTATTATTGTCGTCGTCATCATTATCACAAATTAAAGGGTTCAAAGACATTTATGGTGTCCATTAATTTTTGTATGTCCCCGTGAAATTGTGTGCCTGCTTTATATGTATGTAGATTCACATTCACATAAAAAGGTACTCAAATTCCCTTAAAAAAAATATTTTTTTTTCTTTGTTCACTGAAATGATGTCAGCTTTTATTTTTATTTACTTTATCGCCCTCTTTTCTTCATTCTTCTCTATTAATTGGTTGGTATTGTTGTTTATTTTTGTTGGTTTTGTTGTTGGTATTTTCCGTCCGTTTAAATATGTAACTGAAGGCCTATTTTAATTATTCGATTTTTTTATTCGTTTCATTTATTTTCTTTTGTTTTCATTTCTTATTTGAATTCTTCTCCTTTTTTCCTTTTGATTTTCTCAGTTTCGGTTTTCTTTTCTCTTCTGCAGTATTTACCAATGTTTGATAAACTTTTCCAATTACAAATTTCAAAATAGTTGTGGTGGTGTTTGCTGCTGCTTATTTTTTGTTCTTCAAAAACTTTTCAACAATTTCCCTAAAATTCTCTACTTTTTCTGTGTATCGTTTCTGTTTATCGTTTAGTCAATATAAAGCATTTTTCTACGGCGCACTTTATACTAAATACCATCGCAATGTACATAAGTGGGTTAAATTGGATAAGTAGCCCATCCATCATAAGCAATTGCACCTTAAGGTTCGTAATTCATGAATGACAGCACATCTAAGAAAACTGATGTTTGTCACTTTAGGTTATGTTTGCAATATGAATGAAATTGTAAAAGTGGTAGCCTTACAAAGTCAGTTCAGACATTTGTCCGACCAAACTTGAGGTCGTCAAGTATTTCCATTTGATGGTTGGCAAAATTTCTCAGTTTAATTGTGCTCTTATGATCTTATCTAGGCATCTGTTTTTATTCATTCTGTGCCTAACCATTATTCATATTCGTGGTTGCCACTAGTGGTATACGTATATTATTTTAAGCATCCGTACTTTCTTTATATTGACCGCTTTTAGCGCATTCATCGACAATTTCGTTACAACTTATGTACGTATTCTGATTTCTTAATCAGCTCGACTAAATGTCTTATGTTGGCTAAACGAAACTGCAAATTGACCACCAAATCTCTTTAAAACTGGAGATGATGACTTTTTAAGGAACCTGCGCCCACTTTAGTGGCATGGTGCTGCAAGAGTGCAAAAACCTATGTGCCAACATTAAAATTCAACCTTAAGGCTGCATATAATTGCTTTAAATTGCACATTGACCAGGTATTTATGTACGTAAATTGTGCCAAATCCAAGCGAAGACCCAAGGAAAACAGATATCTGTTTGTCGACTACAAGACCGCCTTTGACAGATCAAGGAGAACTAAGGATACGAATATGAGGCATGTCACTAACCAATATTAGGTCATCAGTTAAAATTGGACAGAATTTCTACGATCAGAGAGTTAAAAATAAATCCAGTGAAATGCTGCTATTAACCGAAAATGACATGATATTCACCAGCAACTGGCATATGTGGACAATGTTGATATTATTAGACGCACTACGTAAGCGGGAACTGCAGCTTTCTAAATAATATAAAAAGCGACGTCGAAACTGATTGCAACAGTCAAGGAAGTAGCACTCACTAGACTGGGTCACTGATAAATCATTGGTGGCTATAAATTTGCGGTTGTGGATGAGTTTTTTTTTAGCTCAGTAATACCGATAAGATAACGGAGAATCATTCTTTCTAAAAGGCGTTATTTCAGCCTAAACAAAATGTTTAGAAACAGATTGGATCTGTCAAAATTTAGTGTTAGGAACTGAAAGAGAAGCACAAAAAAGCACAAAACTGCTACGTATAGAAATCTATTACCGTTCAGGTTACTGATAATTGGAAAAAGAAAGAAAAAATACGACAAGAAAAGAAAATCTGTAGGATTTAGATTGGTAAGTGATTGGCAGCAACAAGCATCAGTTTTATAACTTTGAAATCTGATCAAGATTTTCGTTCAATGAAATTTTGTACAAAGTTTCTTAACGCACGTAAAAATCAGTTAAAATTTTTAGAACTAATTAGGGTGATGAAATTCCATTTTGACATGGAAAAAATTTAAGCATATTCAATTATTTGCAAGGCTTTAACACGCAAAAGTTTTATTCTTTATTTATTTTCTTTATTTTATTTATTTTCTTTAAAAATCATTCCTATGAAGCCTTTAAAGAATATTAAAATGCAACAATAATGTTAAGTTTATGATAAAAAAGATAACAAACAACGAAATAGTGGTGTATTAAGGCTGAGGAAAATGAAACGCAACATTCCCTTAAGAAATAACGAAAATTCCTGTTTCTTTCTCTCTCTCCCGCTCACCACTGTGATATTAATCGTCAATTGAGAAGGACGCGTTTTGGGCACACGTACACGTTAATATTCTTCGACTCTCGTGAACAGAAAACAATAAAAACAATATTTTTTCTACTCAATTACGAATGTGATTGCTAGAGAGAGTAAGTGAGAGAGGAAAAAGCAATGAACATGTATTAAAAGCTTATACATACACAGATAAAGCATAAAGTAAACATTCACTGACCTGTTGTAACTATAACACACACACACATACATTCAAACATGGCTTTAAAATTGTTGTACTTGCAAGTATTGTTGTTGTTCTATTTGTTTTTGTAAACTGTACTTTTGAATTTTCAAATTCTGCCAAATTCTAATATTTAGGGGAGTAAGAGTCCATCCTTTTATTCCCTCGTTTAGCACTGGATTGTACGACACATGCTCATAAGGAGTGAGCGGGTGAGTACGATAAGTGTGTTGATAACGAGATCATTTATTTAATTTTTTGTTTTTATTATGCACGTACATATTAGTATAAATGCGTTTACGCTTAAGATAGAGCAATGAACCCCAGTGTAGTATTTAAGTGTCTCCCCCATAAAGTTCAATTCTCTTGTACAGACAGTGAAGAACAAAAATATTTAAATACAAAACAATACAATCTAACGTAACTATAGAAGCAAGTTAAAATCTAATTTTATTTTGTTCATCTTAAAAAAGCAAGAATTACACCCAACTAATAACATAATGTATTCTGTGTGTTTTGTCGAGTAGAACTCAAAAATATTTTTTTTATATTTCTCGTACCCTCCAAACTTCTTTTATTTGACAAAAATGATAGTTTTGATCTTTTCACACAAAATTATTGATTACCCAAATATTTTTTAAGCTACTTTCAAAATCTAAAGTTTTTTGAAAAGGGGAAAGATCACCATTTAAAGCGGTATACATAAACATATGGTTCAAAATTACATGTTATATGTTTTGATTGAGTAAACTTGAAAAATATGATTTTTTTCATATTTTTTCAAGTTTAGCCATTTCTAATTGCAAAATTTAATTAAAAAAATCTGAAATAAGTGATGACATTCTGAAAGTGCATTATCTTGTGAAAGGATTGACAATTCGTTTGATCTAATCAGACAAAATAGCCGTAGTTATTATTTAAATAGTATAACAGTCGTGTTATATTTTTTATATACTCGTATGTCATCTTATCAAATGAACTTTCAGTTCAAAAATTTTCAAAAGTTTTGATGGATCTTGATTGTTCATCGCAAAATGTGTCAATTTCACGTTTTTACGACTACCAGAAGTCGGCTAATATTTGTGTTTTTTGCAAATATTATTATTTTTCCTTGCGCAAACATTGGACAACTTCTGTTGGTCACTCAAACATGAAATTGACACTTTTTCAAACGAACAAACAATACCCATCAAAAATTCTGAAAATATTTGAACATTTAAAAAAAAATTTATGAAAAATATAACAAGGCTGTTAGAGTCTTTAGATAAGAACTACGTTAATTTTTGTTCGATTTTATCAAACGAAGTGTCAATCTCTTCACAAGATAATGCACTTTCAGAATGTCATCACTTAATTCATATTTTTTAATTAAAGTTTCCTGCTATGAATGGACAAACTTGAAAAATATGAAAAAAATTCGCTTTTGTCAAGTTTACTTCATCAAACCTTATAGAATATTAAGTCAAAGAATATAGATATGTATATCGTTTTAAAGGCCCATCCCTCACCTTTCTAATAAAATTTTAATTTTGGACATCGGTTCAGAAATGTTTGTGTAATCAATAAATTTGTGCGTAAAGTCCAAAAAGTTCAGTTTTTGTCAAATAATACGATACAAATACGATTCCGAATGTTTATTCATCACTGTATAAAGTTTTTTTATTTGTTTCCTATTGCAAAGGGGTCATTCCCCATCTATTAACATAGTTTAACACTTGTGCCTATACATCTGCACATGCTCTCGCATTGTATTTGATGACTCCCTCCCTCTCTCTCTCTCTCTCTCTGTCTCTCTCTCTTTCTTCCTCACATCACATGTAAATAGAATTTGAAGGGGAAAATTATTTCTTCTGACACTTTAATTGCTCATAAATTGATGTGAGCTCTATGAAATTTCTTCTCTTCTTTCTTCTTGTGTTCAACAAAGTTTTGCTAGCGTGCGTTGGTGGAAAGTGGCCAGCCATTGAAAAGTGCAACCGACTTTGCTTTATTGTGAGAAATCTTTTGTACTTTTAAATTTTCTTTTATTCACCCTGTATGTTGGTTTATATTTTCAACCATGTACGGTAAGTTTTTGTATTTAAAAATACTGTCTTCATTACTTTGTTGTTGTTCCCTTAGATTTATTTTTAAAACACTTGCGGTTTCTCTGTTGTACGGCATAAAAATAAAATGTCGGAGAGCAAAAGAACAAAACGAAGTGTTTCAGTTGAAACCCTTCGTTCGGTGCATTTTGTTTGCTTGTGTTACTTTTCAACGAAATTTATTTGCTTTCTAGGAATTGCGTCTAATGAGCCTGTAAAGAATTCAAATTTTCTCTTCTTGTTATTGTTTGTGTTTTTATTTAATAATGCATGATGCCTGACTTTAGGCTCATCTGTCATATGATGCGGTTATTGAACTCTTACTTTGTGCTGTGTGTGCCAATTTCTTGGTTCGCTTTTGTTTTGTCTTTGAACGGCAACGCTACCATTGTAAGAATTTTAATATTTATTGTCATTTGTTTTCATTTAATTGAAATTATTTTATGATTCTCTCCATGAGTTAAGTTTTTTTTTTATGTTTACGAATTAAAAACAAATAAAATAAAAAACAAATAGGATTAAAGGCATACATAAATTGAAAATAAAAATAAATTTTAAATGTAAAATCTTTTGAGCTGTTTTTTCTAAAGCCCTGACCTCTCTTGGTGGATTCATTTCATTGGAATTAACAATAAAAATTAATTGGTTTTTTATTATTATTATTGCTGCACTGTAGTAATAATAATAACAATAAAAAAGAGTAACAAGATCATAAGGCATTCCTAGAATTAATGCAATTGAAGCAGAACGAAAATAATTCATGGAAATAATTCATCGACAAGGCAGTTCAAAGACGTTATTTCTCTTGTTTTAGAATGCGGTTGAATTCAATAAGAAAAGTGTTAATCATGATCTTATTTTTGTTTTTTCGTTTTACGACAAACCCTCACAAGCTCTCTTCTACTCATAGAGAGCATTGTGTTGGCATTTCGCCGCTATCTCCAAAGGCTTTGTGCTACGATCCGAGAAATATGAGTGACAAATACTACTCTCTCGTACAAAAAAAGCAGTTATGATTGGTTGCGAGAGAGAAAAGTCGCCTTAGTCTAGTGGGTACAATATTGGCTGATAAGACGAAAGGCCGTAGGTCAAACCCCAACCAGCTCAGACATGTCGAACAAAGCGAAATATAAAAGAAATGATTTTATCGGCGACTTTCTTTCAACAGTCTTCCAGCTGAGATTAAATAGAATTGCCATGGGAAAGTTTTCCAAATTTTTTTGTTCAGGACCGGCGTTTAACTATAGGCCTCGCAAAAAAGTTGTTCTGTACTCTCTTGTTCTTCCTCGTCATTACAGCTTCTGCAGAAATCATCGTGCGGTATTTCCAAAGTCTAGGCGTGTGTACTCAGGGACCTTTATCCCGTTATGGCTAATACAAGCTTCTTAAGATCGATTTTGGTAGGATTTCATACAAATTTTGTACCATGTATACCCATAGCAAGTTAAATTTCTCTTTTTCATGTACATTGGATTCATTTTCCAATTTTTCTTTCGAAAAAATTCGTATTTAATTGCATTTTACATTGTTATTGTTATTAACTTTAGTCTAGAGTTTCTAATTAGATCGGATGATTATCTTCTACAAAATCAATAGGATCAGCAATGGATATTGCTTCTCAATTAACGTGACCTCTTAGCAGAGGTCATGCGTAGTTAAAGTGCAAAGTCTGCGTGAGATCACACAGACCTCTGCAGAGAAATATTCTTTTTTCCTAAACAGTCTACGGGTAGTTTTGTTAAAGAAAAATTGAATTTAATTTGTTTACAGAAATAATTTACAACAGTTTTCGTTTGAATTTAGCATTCAAGTGCCATCTCTCAACAGATGGAATGTGAAAATTTAGAAACTCCAGAAATGTAAGAATTCAACAGAAGAAGAAACAATTTTTTTCCGAATAAATAAATACGACGCAATAAATGACGTATCAATCGAATTTACAACTTCTTCACTTACAATGTGAAGAAAGAAAATGACATGTTGAGGGAACATGCTTTCGATTTTGAGAAATAAAAAAATTTCATCAGTTAAAACGAATTGTTTACACACTGCCGTACAATTGGAGCGATTACTAAAATAGTTTCATGTGAAACGAAAACCTTCAACATTCGACATAAATGAAGGCGCAAAGTGTTCGCTGTGCATAGTCTATTGGTATCGATTGCAAATTTCTTCCGTTTTTTTTTATAAAACCTTCGATTATTAACAAATCCTCTTATTTATGCTGTAGATAACGGTACGTTGATATACAATATGTGGACGTGTTAGTATGTGTAGGAGTGCGGTATAAATAATGTGTGTTAATATTTTCCTTTTTTTAAATCACAGGAAAAATTGTCACACATTAAAAATTAATGCGAATACCACCCCACTGTTGCTATTGAAACTTTGGATCCATGCCAAGCACACCTCTATATGCAGGCATTACTATGCGATTTCTATATGAAAATCTGTTTCTACTTAATGCAGTCTTCTAAAAGAGTGAATTCATTACAAAAAAAAAAAATTTAACTGTTAAGCTTGGATATCAGCAGGAAGGAGCGCAAAATAATGAAATTTCCAAAATATTTTTGAATATTGAAATGTATGTATTAAGAACAAATCTAGGCAATGCAACAAGATGCGTTTAATTAAAGAATCCTTTTTTTTAACATTTTTAAGAAGTTTTTTAAATTACTGACAACATTTGTTATTTTCGAATACAATAAACAATAATTCGAATTTAAATGAAACTTATACTTAATGGAGTCTTTAAACAAGTCTTTAAGGTTCTTTTACGTTAGCTTGTACATTTGCTCCCCTTTTTAGTGCATCATAAAGATTTTTTTAAATACCGCCGAAAGTTTGCTAATATAACGCCAATCTTCAAAAGTGAAACGCCAATAATCTTGAGATCGCTGCTTCATAATTTTTAACGATTTGTGAAATATTTCGAATCAAACGTCTGGTAGTATGATTTTCGAATTGTCTTTTTTACTGTTAAGCGGCTGATGTTATTCTCCGATGACACTCCATTCAATAATATGATGAGAATAATATTGTAGCTCTTGATACAGTCTAAACTTTTCACTTAGTGCGGTATTGTGCACTTTTATTGCAATTTATTTCATTTGGTGTCGGCAGTAACTTTTCTCTACTTATAACGAGGTTTTTCAGGCTTCGCAACATGTAGGTTGTTACAGATGGAATATAATCAGATTACCGAAAACCCCAATTGATCTTGCTTTAATTCGTTTGATTATTACGGGTAGTTCTCAACTATATTTTTATTGGATAGTTACTTTAAGAAAGGTTTCTTTTAGAGATCCGTAAAGGATCTTGCATATCGTTTTGTATTTATCTTTGCTTGCCATTATTAAGATTTTCTACCCAAGCTAGTCATTAATCCGTCGAATGATAGCAGTTGCATTTGTCGTAGCTTAGAATCAATGCCCTCTGTGAACATGCGTTGGGTGCATTGACGAAGACGTTTGTTGTCGGTTGTAATATACTCTTAAGGTGCCTGAGCTCTTTTTGTTGTTTTATTAATTTGCTGAATACAAGTTATTCACTTTATAAATAGATTTCCATAGACGGCTTTGTTATCAGCCAGGAAAGACTATTTTTGGCACTCGGCTCTGTTCAAAACGGGTACATGCCATATCCTTTAACAAAAGCGAACAACGCTGGCCAAGCGATGAAAAAACATTTGATTCGTAGAGTTCGACAATCATGCAAAAATAATTTGTCCAGAGGCTTAAACTTGAATAAAGTTGGATACAAAATTGAGCTGCGAAATTATATTGAACCTTTTTCTCAATCAAGTCATGGCCACATAGGTCGTATAGTTAAACATCTGGAAGTTTCAAAACCCAAGTGCAAAATTGGCTTCGAATTTTGCTTAAAAACATAAAGCGTTGTTACAAACTCCAAGAAAGAATATCACCCATATGTGTGTAAAGAATAGGTTGAACACTTATGGTATGGATTTCACTCCTTTACACTCTGTACTGCTGTCGGCCGGTTGATTTAAAAACTCACATTGTGGCCATTTAAGAGAACAATCGCCTACAATTTACGAATTTACATGAGCAAATATTTGAGTCTTTGAGTGAATATGTGGGTATGGGAAGGGCAATGCAGTTTTGTATCGTCATATTATTATCATTTACAATTTTACTAATGCCGTTGTTGTTGTCGTTGTTATTGTTGTTGTTACCAGTTGTTGATATTTAATTAAGCATTGACCGACCAGCCAAATGTATGACCCCCCCAGTCCTTGAACGAATAACGTGTGTCTCCATCTATTAAATGCGCGATATTGCGTTGCTGTACTAAATCAGATGTGATTGCCGATTACAGTTGGGAACAGATGTGAAAAAAGCAAACAATAAACGAATGAACAACAACAACGACAATCTTATACTTGTGCAGCTGTATTGGCTGCTCTCCACCCTTTGAACACTTGCATGAGAATCTCTTATGCACACCTCGCATACGTTAACGGGCGCGTGTGTGTATGTGAGTATGCGTAGAATAAAAAAGTAGGTTAATGGGTCATGATTCAGTTCAATTCATTTTGAGTTTGTTGTTATTATTGTTGTTATACGCTGATATTATTGTTGACTGACCTACCCTGTCTCTTTGTTGTGACTAATGTCGTTGTTGTATATGTTTCACACACCACATTTTATGGTGGATGTATGGCGTCTCTATCTCTCTCTCTCTCTCTCTCTCTCTCTGTCTGTATTACCATTGAAACTGATGAAGATTTTCGAATGATAATTCATCTGTGTTGTGTGTTGTGTTTAGCTCTCATAGTGAATGCGTATATGTTTATGTGTGATTTTGTTTCCTTTCGGTTTTACATTCACATTAAAAGTGCATTTGATTGAATTGTTATACGGTTATAGCCTACACTGCCGTAGATGGTGATCGTGGTTATGTATTGTTTATGTTAAAATTAAAAATTTCTGTCATAATATCAAGAATACCTAAATAAAGAAGAAGTTAATTTTATTAATTATCGAACACAAAAAAGTGCGATTATATAACACATTTTAAATGAAAATTTATGTTTTCTTTTAATTCGATCAACAGTCACAGGATGACTCCAAGTATTGGTTTGGAAATAAATGTTGTATCTGGGAGAAAAGAGGCAGTTACGTTTATGAACGTTAGTGCGGAGAGAATGTGGATAAAGACTAAATTCTCTCTGAAATTCTGTGATTCACTACGGATGTAGTGAACCAATGTGCTCTGCGTGACAGATATGCCCATTCTGGGGGAGTACCGATAAAACACTTAAACGTATGAATCAATACACTTCGATAACCTACTGTCACTTATCCCTTCCCTTACTCTGTGTAGGCATTATTAGAAATTAAAACTATAATACTTTTATTTTAAGGAAATGTATAAAAATATGGATTTTATTTCATCTGCGGTGGTACACATATTTATTAAATAATGACAAAAATACCCAAAAAAGAAGTGAAAAAATATCTTCAAGTAACAATGAAACTAAGGAAACATTCCCTGACAAATTGCAAGTATTAGGTGTAAAATTAGTTAATTAGTAATTTTACTGCAACTACTTTTGAAGCATTTAAATATGAGGGGGGCATAGCCAGTCAATGTTAAATTTGGCAGAGAAAATATTTGAGGGCTAAATTCATCATTTCCACTTCAGGGGTTAATGAGCTCCGTCACCTCAGCGACTGAGGAGTCTTTTTTAATGTAAATGTTAAGGAGATCAAATGGAGTGAAGTATTTCTTGCATCATCTCAAGAAACCGTGGTACGTTTGTTCTGGCATGGGATGTTTCGCTTTAGCGATTTTTTTGGACATGTTAAGGTGATATGAACTGGGCGCAGAGAAAGCGCGATTTAATCCCGTTAGTTTCTTTCTTGAGAATTTTCTTAAGTCGCAAATTTATGCGAATAAACATCAAATCACAATGATCTCAAAGTCAACATAACTCATGCCTTCGGCCAAATTCAGCTTGATTTATGCGTCATGGAAAATCGAACCTTTCAGATTAACTGCAGAAATTCCGTGGAGGACATTATTACACACATAATGGTATCAAAAGATACTTCAAATGAATAAGAAGTTTGGATGCAATCTCACATTCGCTTTGTTTATTTACATTCAAAGATAGGAAGTGATAAACAGAAGACTCTATACATTCGCAAAACACACAACCGCAAAAGTATAACATTTTTGATATTTTAATAAAAAAAAAGAAACGATTTCTCGAGGTATAAAATGAACTCAAATCAATTCAGTTTTATGTGTATTGCTTGCTACAGTTTATAAAAGGTATCGTGGTAAATGACAAATGTTATCCACGAGCAAATTTAGCCCTGGCGATTATTTTCGTTAAATTTTAGATGACATTTCATTATTTTAAATCTGATCTTACAACTTTTCAAGAGTTTTTGAATTATTTAAAAACGATAAAGTAGATATTCTGATGAGCTCTCTGAACAAACTCCTCTAAAAAGTTTTCCCACTGTTCAATGTCATTTGTAGGAAAACATTTTCCACTTTTACCATTCAAACAGAAAGTCTTGTGTGCGATGACAATCATTTGCCAAAACTTTACTTAGAATTATTTCAATGAATGCGTTGTGGCTTAGGGTTCTTGTATGTCGTATATTGCATACAGCAAGTGTTTCACTTGATATCATTATTTATTTATGTTTGTTATTTTGCTTTTACAATAACTATCGTTCTCTGTTTATAGTATTTGCATAAATGTTAGTTAGTGTTCATAGGAAAATATAATAAAGTTTTGTAATGTCAGTAGAAAGAAAGAAAGAAAAAAAATCAATCGTGTTAATAATTATCGTAATGAGATTTTCTCCCTTCAAGCGATTAACAATGTTTATTCAAAGTATTGTTTACAGTGAAGTCTAGCTATTTTCTACGAGTTGGAGACTGTTTAAAGTATCAAATCTTGTCAATAAAATTGAAGAATTTTAAATTTTAAATTCTTAACATACAAATAAAAAACAAAATTTTGTTTTCCTATTAAATTGATGCTCTTTAGCAAGTCTTATAGTGATAGCAGGTTCGTCTGTCATTGAACATGTATTGGTGTTATGGTAAGGAACTTTCATGAATTTATAAATAATATTTGTAATACGTACGATCGTTCAGTTACCAGTGATAAATCCGGGAAGTAGTTTTTTGTCAGTGTTTGTCAGTTTCTTTGCTGTTTTCTTTAAACTGTCAATAGGCTGTCAAATCTTATTGATATTATCTTTAGCCCAATTCAATTGTTTACGCACTTTGCACTTGTAATAAAAATATTCAAAGTATTAATCGGTGTAACAATGTGTACTAAGATGTTAGTCTCAATACGTATACAGAAAAATACTCTCAAGTATAATTTAAACAATTAAATTTAATTCATTTTAGCTGGTATTGACTGTAGTAGTTGTGTGCCATAAATTAATTTAATTGTTCGAAAATACGTTCCATTTCAAACCGTATTCAACAGATGCCATTGTTGTATTTCTTTTTATGGTTCAAAATCAATGATCATGATCATCGTCATTCTCGTTTTAATTCCATTGGAAAACAATGGGCCTCTTAAAGCGATATGATGCGAGAATAGAACAATAATCACATACAAATTAAATGAGTTTTAATTTTTTGTTCGTTCTGAATACACTGTGAACATTATCAGTTCTAGTTTCAGCATCATCATCATTGGCACTATTGTACATGGAATTTATTATTGTTAATTAAATTAAGTTTAATTTTCATTCTATTTTATTTCATTTTTTATGTATTCGAAAACTTATTCATTAAATTTACATACAGTCTGCTTGAAATATAGTGGTCAGCGAAAATATTGTAAATTTTAATATTTTTTTTTTATAATTAAAAAAAAGCCAAATCCATATTCCAACGCAGATTATATTAAAAACAATCGATTATTTCGGTGCTCATAAGCTCCCATTGTAATACCGTTACTATCTTTCCCTAATTCTCTACTTTTTATGGGCTTCACTGTTTCTATTTATGTGTTGCTTTTTTTTATTATTACAACTGATTGTGGACAACAATTGAAACAATTGTTTTAAGAGAAGAAAACGAAATAGAAATGAAAAACGAAAATAAAATAAGAAATTCAAGGAGAATTATTTTGCTGATGTTGAGGAAATAAAAAATTAAGTAATTTCATAAAACAGAAATTAATAATTAATATGTACCATTAATGAATAAATAACACCATGCGACAGTCAAAATACATCCAGCTAATGACATAGTGTAGGTTTTTTTTATATTTCTCGAACCCTTCAAACTTCTTTTATTTGACAAAAACTTTTTTCTTTTTGATCACACAAAATTATTGATTACCAAAATATGTTATAACCTATTTTCAAAATCCAAACTTTTCTGAAAAAGGGACAAAGGCAGATGAGTCTTTAAATCGGTATACATAAACATATGGTTCAAACTTATATGTTATGTGTTTTGATCGGGTAAACTTTTAAAATATTTTTTTTTCTCGATTTTTCAAGTTTAACCACTCTTAATTGCAAAATTTAATTAAAAAATATAAAATAAGTGATGATATTCTGAAAGTGCATTATCTTGTGAAGAGATTGACACTTCGTTGGATATAATCCATTAATAGTATTACAGTCGTGTTATATTTTTTTATCTTATCAAATGAACTTTCAGTTCAAACATGTTTTATGGATCTTGATTGTTTATCGCAAAATGTTTTAAGTTTATTTATTTAAATATTTTCTTAACAACAAAATTTTACAAATATTAAATATTATATATATATATTATAACAATGAGTTTAACTACTAGTATTTTTAACAAAGTTTACAAAATTTTTCATAAAAATATTGATATTTCCCTCTCTCATTCTTTAAATAGTTTGGCATTTTATTGTACAAATTCAGTCGCTTATAGTACAATGATTTCTGCATTGCACTTGTATCCGCTCGCTGTAGCCTAAAATCGTTCGCATTTCTCAGTCTGTACGGTTACGCTTCTCCAACATATTTTAATTGTTCAGTTAGGTACTCTAGTGCTTCTCCAATTTTCATTTTTTGAATAAAACTCAGCGTGTTCAATTCTAATCTTTTACGCACATTAAGCCGTCTCAGTGCATCTAACATCAAAGTAGTTGGCGTAAATCTGTTCAGTTGTAATATAGAACGCATCGCCTTATTCTGTAATTTCTGGAGTCTTATTAATTGTTGCTCAGTACAGCATATATATAATATTGTTGATCCGTATTTAAAATGTGGTTTCAGCATTGTATTATATGTATATGTTAATCGATGTTAACCTTGAGACCTTATTTCTCAGCCGTTTAAAGAAACCTATCTTTTTCCCTATTATATACTATAAATATTACATATATACTATATACTACATATATACTATATATATTCCTTTAGTTTCAATTCCCTATCAATTATGAAACCTAGATACTTAATACTGTGGACCTTTTCAATGACCACATTATTTATTCCAAATGACCTACATATTAGTGTGCATATTAATTTCCATCAACTTTGTTTTATTTTCATTTCAATTTCAATTTGTTTATCTTCAACCATTTATTCACATTATCCATATCCTTACCAATCCTATCATAATATTCCTCACACGTTGTACACTCAGTAAAAATGAGAGTATCATCCGCATATAAAACTATCTCGCATTCCCCTATTACATTCTCAATATCGTTTATGTATACATATTATGAACAATAAAGCCACCAATATCGAACTCTGTGGGACACCAAAATCATTCTCCATAGTACTCGATTCAACACCATTTACCTTCGTTATCTGTTTACGTTTCGTGAGATATGATCTGAACCATTTCAATTCCTTATCCTTAATGCCATAACATGAAAGTTTCCTAAGCAATATATCCCTATCTATTGTTTCGAAAGCTCTCTTGAAATCGAAAAAAAAAAATTGCCAGAACCTTGCGATCATTTCCTATAAATTTCCATCTATTGATCACATAATTAATTGCCGTCTCGCATGAATATCTCTTGTCAATGTCAATGTCAATTTTACGTTTGCCCGACTACCAGAAATCGACTAATATTTGTGTTTTTTTTTTTTTGCAAATATTATTATTTCTCCTTGCGCAAACATTGGACAACTTCTGTTGATCCTATCCCTCTCCTTTCTTTAAATTTTGGACATCGGATCAGAAGTTTTTGTGCAATCAATAACTTTGTGGGTAAAGTCCAAAAAAAAACCGTTTTTGTCAAATAAAACAAGTTTGGAGGGTTCAAGAAATATGAAACGCACAATTCACACTATTGAATTAGCTTTTATTTATTTTGTTCCATAGTGTAATTAATGTGTCGCATTAATTGTTTAAAAACCTTTACTTGAACTGCTCTTTCTAGGTCTGGAGTATCATATAAAATGTTTGGGAGTTTATATAAGTTTGTGGCAATCATGGATTAACCAAAATTTCTTAGTAATTGGTTTTTAACGGGGTAGGGATTTTTTCTCTGCACATTTTGTACGACGAAAGTCCGGAAGGTAGTCTTATCAGAAGCGAGCCCGTGGTTCAAATCTTAACTCAATCATCTCGAACAAAACAAAATATTAAAAAAAAAAATATTTCTTTCGACGGCTTCCTCTCAGCAGGGTTTCGGGCAAAATCTGAGACTAAATAAAAATTGCCATGAAAAGTTTCACAAAAATCTGTCGTTCCGAATCGATTTTAAACTGTAGATCCCGCCACTCATGTATAAAATTCACACATACAGAGCATGGTTGGCGTGAGAAACTAGGTCCTAATTCTGACTTAAGTGTTGTAATGATCCATTAATTTTCGTAGACGTAATATTGAACAGGAGATCTGTATGAGGTGAGTTTGACCTAAAGTCCATGTAAAGTAAGGATTATAAATTTTCCAAACGAATGTCATTTGTCTCTATTCGAATAATTAAGACATTAAAGTGAAGTGTGGTTGTAGCTAACTGCCTAGGATTTGCGGACGACATACAGTGGTGACCTTATAATTAGAAACGATGTTTCTGGAACACAGTTCTCTGGAGTGACGAATCTAAGTATAATTTGTCCCAATCTGATGGAAAAACGTATGTAAGACGTCCTCCAAACAAAGCCTTTGATCCCAGGTACACAGTGAAAACTGTAAAACAAATTAACAAGCATACATGTTGCTAAGTCGTTTCTAATTCTAAGGCCACCGCTGTGCATAGTTCAATAAGCACCACTTACGAGAAGGAGGAAACTCGACAAATGGAAGAATATTCGATTTCTAGGTGAGGTGATTGAAAGAAAGAAAGAAAGATACCGAGGAATAGTACTGGATAGTGGACAGATTCATTTCAAGGTGGGTATGCTAAAAGCTTAAGGGAGTAACATGAAAATGTTGTATTGGTTGTATACTAGAGGATAAGACACTATAGTGCTTATGTGGTATGGCGGGATAGGACGAATTTGAAAACAATTTAGGCGAAGTTGAAAACGATATAGAGCATGAATGATTTGTTTGAGGGGCTGCATTGTAGTTTAAAGACGTTGCTTTCATTAGTAAATAGCAAGACCATGTAAACTATTTTTGGGATAATCACGAATGTAAGGTTACCTAATGAATTGCTTGACTGCCTGCTGTTTTCTTATTTGTCCCTTGATCTGGTTTACAATAAGACTGAGTGATAAGAGTAAATGAATTAATCTGGAATGTACATACTCTCCGAAGGGAAGTGCCATTATGTAGTATAAAGATAGGTCAGAGACTGATAATGCAACCCGGCTATTTTTCAAGCTTATTCCTTTTGAAACTGTGGCTATCGTTTATCATTTGAAAGATTTCAATTTTTTTTTGAATTTATGAGATGTAAGCGTTCGAAAAAATCCAGTTCGATTATTAAATGGAACCACTGTAGATAAAATTCTTTTTCTATACACTGTCTTAAATTAATTGAAAATCTGTACATACTCGTTATCAGTTGCGTTAAACTGTTAATCCATTAATCTGTTAACATCGCAGAGTATCTGGTTAGAGAATCGTATTGTAATTTAAAATAATTTGTATTGTGGCATGGGTATATGCCACGTATTTTCATATTTCGACATTAAGAACACGGAAGTATTTTCGAAGAAAAGTGTCAAAAATAGTATAAAAAACACTGTAATCTGGCACTTTTCATAATGCCGACAATTTCTATTTTGAAATCTATTTTCCTATTTCATACATATAAAATGTGTGTGCATTGCATGTATGCATCTGTGTATGTAATTTGCGTAAAATTTTTATTTTTCTAATATTAAAATGTCAAAAAAGAGAACAATGTTGCTTCACATACATACATATTCAAATTGACACATTTAAAGTGTATTTATTTTTACTTAATTTATAACCAGATTGGTTTATGTTAGAAATGTCGTAAGAGACATTTTTGAAAATCATTAGGAATTTATGAGATAAGTTTTACCAATTACTTCGTATAAATACTGATAGTTTTCTTTAAATTTATTCTAGAGAAGGATTTACAGCTTCATCTAGACTATATTCTCAAACCTACTACATTAAGGGCCATTATTATAACATGCCGTTAACTAAAGACAGGGTTTTAAAGGGCAGATAACTTGATTATCATTATTATGAATATGACAATAAGATAAAAGTGAGCGTTAAGCTAAAGGAAAGATCATCCTGCCTTTAACTTATAAAGTTCACTTTATATTTAAACTTGCCATATTATTTATATTATTTTCAATATGGCAACTTCAAATATACATACATACATAATTTGTAATTACAACCCTTCAGTAAGGATTACGATCTAGTTTCTCACACCACTTATGTTGTGTGTGTTAATTTTATACATGAGTGGCGGGACCTACAGTTTAAAGTCGACTCCGAACGACAGATTTTTGAGAAACTTTTCGTGGCAATTTTATTTTACTCCCAGAGTTTTTGCCAGAAATCTGCTGAGAGGAAGTCGCCGGAGATATACCTTTTGTATTTTTGTTTTGATGTCTGACCTGGGGTTTGCACCCTGGCTTTACGTCTAATAAGCAAACACACTACCTACTAGACTATGGCAATTTCAAATATAAACATGAAAAATAATAACATATTAATAGTTTTTCAAATCAAAATAGATTCATTATATTTGTTTTAAAACAAAAAACACAAAAATAAGAAAGCTAAATTTCATATACACACATAAAAACGCACGTCGTTGCCACTGCGTTTTTAAAGCACTTGTTTAATTGAACAGTGTTATCGACATTGCTCCGGCACTGCCATATTTTTGAAAAAGTTAACTTCATTTTATCTGTAGGCTGTAATAACGAAAGGAAGTTAAAGGTGATTTTAAAGTTCACTTTAGCTAAAGTTACCTTTAACTAAACCCAACTTTAAACGGAAGTTGTTATAATGGCCCTATATTTTTAAAAATCTTTTTGTTTATAAAACTGAAATAAAATACAGAAACTAATAAGAAGATGGAGAGATGATTTATGTTATTTCTCTACCAGAGATCAGCAATGAATCGTTGTTTTTTTGCTACTCATAAGTACTCATGAAATTTTAAGTAGGAGTGCGTCAACAGCATTGAAATTCAACTACTCTGATTCATTTGTACTCATTACACCATTGATTTATAAGTACAGATTGCAATGAGTATGAGTACAACGTTGACATCAAACTCATACCATTCGAATTATGTTTGATTCATACGCCTACTCATACAGATTCATAAATTTAGAAAAATACTAAAAAATAATACTCATAAGTGATTCGGGTGATTCGAATCATTCATCAACATTTACAGCCCTAGTTGTTGTTGCATTTACAAAAACAGAAAAAAGAAAAAGACAGAGATAGCAAGCAAAGCAAACACACAACCTTCTAGTGAGTATTGTAGCGTTCGTACGCAAATCATACATATTTTGTGATTCTTGTAAATGTTGAGTCATGGAGAGTCGAAATCAACAACATCATACGTATTGTTAAGTATGAGTACGATGAGTACTTCAAACTTTGAATATGGGTAGCAATATTAAAATAGAAATTATGAGTATGATTCGATTCTACTCATCTTTTTGTATACCCATTGCTGATCTCTGTGCTCTACTGAAAGAAATAACTTAATTGCCAATACATCGCTGTCAAAGATCAAACTACGTAGTGTTGAATACAATATTTTGCTACAAGGGTCTGTCAATGATATTTTTTGCTCCATTGATGGTTCATTCATTTTTAAGCTGGTAATTTCTAGAACTTATTCAGGATTTGTAATTGCTTTTCCCTTTTTGTCTATCCTATGTGACTTTTCTATGTGGTTCTGCTCTTATAATTTGATTCGCGTTTCAATCTATTCTTGTAATATGGTTGTTGTTATTGCTATTCTTTCTTTTGATTTTAGTTTATTCTGTTCTGCGCTGAAACGAAAGTACGCTATTAAGAATTTTATTGTTCTGCAAAGTTTTAATTAAAAATCATTATTATTCGCCTAATTTTATTATAATTTTGTCGAAAACTGTTGTTAAGCCGTTTTTTACAATATTGTACGTTGCATTTTTGTATATTTAATTTAATTTTTAATCATTTCAACTTTTCAGATACGATACATTTAATGCTTCACAAAGATAAGAAAAAAATTAAAATTTAAAACAATTTTTCGTTAGTTTTTGCTTAAATAAACATAAAAATTGTGTCATTGTCACATTATTTTAAATTCGCAAAGAAAACATGCTCGTGCATCCATTAAAAAAAAAATATACATTTTTGTTGCACTTACTTTTATTGTTGTTGTACTCTTTTTTTTATTTTTTTCTTACAAATTTGTGCATCAATTTTGTGTTGTTGTTCTATTTTTTCCTACACACTGTGTGCATCTCTATTTTCGGTGCGACATTGTCATTTACCAACTGAACGGACGACAAATAAACGATTGAAAACAACAAAAACAAAATAAACAACAACAACATATTTAACTTCAAGTACATTCATTATATCTATGAATTTATTTTTATGTACAGAAATCACTTGCACACACATACACGCTCCCATACATCACATTCGAAAATCTGTATCGTATCGTATGCATAATGTGCATCGAAAAGTATACAAATATTCACGTACATAAATATGTATGCAATTTATTTTTTGAAATATACCTAGTTTTTGTTGTTTTTTATTGTTCAGTTTACAATTTTAGTGCATATACATACGTACAAGCAATAGAACACAAATATAAAAATAAAAATTCAGAGATTTTCAAGAAGGTGACCAGGTGTGATAAAAACAAAAAAAAAATATTTTTCGTTAATTTTGGGAAGCGAAATATAGCGAAAGGCTATGCAGAAGTCTAGTAGGTATTGTGTTGGCTTATTGGACCGAAAGGCCACGATTTAAACACCAGGTCAGACATCTCCAACTGAACGAAATATGAAAAAATATTTCTTCGGCGAATTCCTCTCAACAGATTTCTCGCAAAAGCACTGAGAGTAAATAAGATTGCCATTGGAATGTTTTTAAAATTTTTCGTTTGAAGTAGATGTTTAACTATAGGCCTCGCAAAGAAGTTGTTCTGTACTGTCCTGTTCTTCTCGTTATTACAGTTTTTGCAGTAGTCGTTGTGCTGTATTCCCAAATTCTGGGCGTGTATACCAGGGACCTGTATCCCGTTATGGCTAATACAAGCTTTTTAAGAACGATTCTGGTAGGATTTAATGCAAATTTTGTACCATGTATAGCCATAGCAAGTTAAATTCATTTTCCACTTTTTTCGACTTTAAACTATAGGTGCCGCCACTCACGCATTAAATTAACACACACAACATGGGTGGTGTGAGAAGCTAGGACGTAATGCTGACTAAAGGGTTGTAATGGCGAATTATGTTATGTATATATGCAGAATTTTAGAAATTACAGATCATGATTATTTTAATTGAAGAAGATAAAAATTTAACAAAAGAAATTCAGAGCTAAACTGAGTTTATGCCCATCCGAATATCATTCATTATTTGCAATGTCATGATCAAACATTTCAAATGTTTCTCCACTTGGCAGTGATAATGAAATTGTAGGATTTATTATGGAGCCATAGCTGTCGTTACTTGGGCCAGAAGAGTTTGAACAGCTTTCTATTCGCTCGTAAACGTTACTTTATGTGGTCCGATAACTCGTCTCACATCATTGCACTTAGAGATGCTAAAATTCGATATCAAGATCTACTGTTTGGCGATATTACATTCAGTTTGTTGCAGTTTTAAAAATAGAAACTAAGAACTATATACACTGTAAGGTAATCCATCTTTGAAGGAGAACATATTTAGAAATTACTACGAATTCCAAATGTACTCAAACCTAATGTAACGAGTTGCAATGTTTAGACCAATTTTTTTGCGTTTACACGATTAGTAGAATACCAAAACAATGTACAAATACCAATGCAAAGCCCTGATCTAATGAAGTGTGATGACTTTTGAAAAATTTCTGAAAATCGTACGACTGTCATATTGTCATCTGTATTTTCTATTGATTACATACGCTCTCAATACATTTGAATTTACACGCTACTACTTGTGTAAACGCTTGAATCGCCCTTTTGTGCTTATTCTAGAATAAAGAACAAGATTGAAGTCGCCGTAGTCTAGTAGGTAGTGTGTTGGCTTATTAGACGAAAGGCCACGGTTCAAACTCCAACTGAACGAAATGTGAAAAAATATTTCTTCGGCTACTTCCTCTCAGCAGATTTCTGGCAAAAACTCTGAGAGTAAATAAAATTGCCATGAAAAGTTTCTCAAAAATCTGTCGTTCGGAGTCGACTTTAAACTATAGGTCCCGCCACTCATGTATAAAATTAACACACACACACAACATAAGTGGTATGAGAAACTAGGTCGTAATCCTGACTGAAGGGTTGTAATGACCAATTATCTAAAGCACATGGTTAAGAAAAACAAACGATAACAAAACATTGTTCATGTTACGGTAACCAAGAATTACAAAAGCAAAACAGTTAATAAATTACAAGAGTAATAACAAGCACCAACACAAAGCTTCATGAAGACCAAGTAATATCGTATTCATACAAATCAAATTTACTTGATCAATTTTTATTCAATTCATCTTTGAATTGAATACGTTTACACTCACACACAAATCGTTTATAACGGGTTATCAATGGCAGTATTATCAACTCTGTACCGGTTTCCGTCGTCTTTATTCCCTAAAGTCTAAATAGAACTAAAGTACACAGGGAGTTTGTAGAAGTACTCAGAGAGTTGTCTTTGTGGTAAAAGGATCTTGTAATAAAACCGATTGATCACCAGCAATATCTGTAATTATCTGTATTCATGTAGAAACTCTAGGAAGAATGAGAAGAAGAGTTATTGTTAGCTGGATGTAACCACATCTGGTCACTCTATTATAGTACACTATTAAATAAATAGGAAGCTCTAACGGTATATTTATAGAGATCAGAAATAAGAGGAAAAACAAAAAAAAAATAATAATAAATTCTATCAAGTGTTTTAAAATGAAATTTTTATTAAACAGATTTCATATATAATAACAGTGTGGTGCAATTGAAACAGACTTTGAAAAATAAATCGATCACAAGGCTAGCAGAATATATCGTTTGTCTTGTTTTTTTTTTGGTAGTAAATCTTGCATTTAATATTAGCAACGAAACATTTTTTTCGACAGAGTTAGCACCTTGCACTCAAACATCCCAAAATTTAAATATTTCATTGGTACTGCTGCCGAGTATTATCGGCCTTCTGTGGAATATAAATCGAATTTTGAAATTCATTCGTCTCTCAACTAATTTACCAGGAAACCTGATTACCGTATTATCGTAACGAGAGACAATTATTCAAAAATACCGATCTGTTATGTTATGATAGGAGCGTCCTACTTTGCCAACAGTCGAATACTTTTGATATAAAAACGGGTCTAGCAGCCACCCATAGGTTTGCAGGTAATAGCAGCCTAGAGAATACCATTTTTTTATATTTATATAAGTAATCTGAGAGTTTCTAGTTATTCGATGAGAAATTTCCTTAAAATTCTTTAAAGATAATATTTTGGTTTCATTTTCTTATAACATCACCCTCAATACTGTTACCCAAAAGAATCCAATGATGTTGTCCGGTAGCATTTAAAATTCTTAGGTTCCAAGCATGTGATCTGGTGATACGTTTTCCTTTTCACAGAATCTAGATATTGAGATTAAGATGATTCCCATTCTATAAAAATATTTCTTGAGTCTGCAAAGGCCGAATACTATTCTCAATCTATTTATTTTTATAGTTTATATTGACTCAACACCTTCCGGACAAAGTACTGGAAATTTAACCAAACCTCTGGCGTCTCTCTGTACCGCATGTACCACGTGTGGCAATTCTTGTACATTAAACAACTGAGTCTGAGTTGTTTACAAGTTAGTCCTTCCTACTCATACAATGGCCATACATGTAACAACATTGCGGTTTTCAACTAATGACCTGTATTTGATATTTCCATGTTAGTTTACTATCCAAATATTATTCCTCCATATTCGAATATCCGTCTATTTGGTGACATAAAGGACATTATTGTGATTTTGCACGTCTTAATCCTCAATCTTGTCAGAATATACCTTACTTAATTGATTATTACAACCATTTAGTCAGGATTACGACCTAGTATCTCATACCACTTATGTTGTGTGTGTGAATTTTACAGTTCAATATCGACTCTGAAAGACGTATTTTTCATGTGAATCTTTTTCATGGCAATTTTATATACTCTCAGTGCTTTTGCCAGAAATCTGCTGAGAGGATGACGCCGAAAGAAATATTTTTTCATATTTCGTTTAGTTGGAGATGTCTAACCTGGGGCTTGAACCGTGACCTCACGTCCAATAAGTCAACACATTACCGACTAGACTACGGCGACAAACATACCACCGTCTGATAATTTGAAGTCCCATTTTAATAGACTCATAAAGTGACTCTTTCGTCTTTGCTATTAGTCCTGTCAGTACACAATTTCCCTCCTTTTGGAAACAATCATTTATAAATTGACTGTTTAAATCAGGATCTAAAGCTGATATTTGTGGTGGTGTGAGAAACTAGGTCGTAATCCTGACTGAAGGGTTGTAATGACCAATTATGTATGTATGTAAAGCTGATATTTCAAATTATAGAGGAATTGCTAAACTCAACATTAAACTGAAATTATTTGAAAAACTCTTTTGTGATACACAGTCATTTCAAGCATCGTCTATTTTATCTGCATCCCAGCATGGATTCTGTATGTTTCGATCAACAATCACAAATCTTCTTGAATTTACATACGTAAATATATTTTAAATATTATACATACATAATTGGTCATTACAACCCCTCAGTCAGGATTACGACCTAGTTTCTTACACCACTTATGTTTTGTGCGTTAATTTTTGATACATGAGTGGCATGACCTACAGTTTAAAGGCGACTCCGAATGACAGATTTTTTTTTATTTTACTCTCAGAGTTTTTGCCAGAAATCTGCTGAGAGGAAGTCACCGAAGAAATACTTTTTGTAACGGGTGATTTTTTAGTTATTATCTTTTTGGCAACACTGGTTTAAACAGCGCACGCACGTTTCGTGTTTTGTTTCACTGTCAAACATCTTCAGTTTGGTCTATAATTTAACCACAATACAACAATTTAACCATGAATCGTCTTACAAACGAACAACGCTGGCAAATCATTGAATTTTATTATCAAAATGCGTGCTCTGTTAAGAAAGTTCATCGCGCGCTTCTTCCATTTTATGGTCAGTTTTATCGACCCACTGAAGCGGCTATTCGGGCTATTGTGACTAAATTTCGCACCAAATTTACATTGTTGGACATTAAACCACCAACACGCTTACGTAGAGTGCGAACTGAAGAGAATATCGCAGCTGTATCGGCCAGTGCTAATGATGACCATCAATTATCGATTTGTCGCCGTTCGCAGCAATTGGGCCTCTGTTACTCAACAACGTGGAAAATTTCGCGGAAGGATTTAGGTGTGACGCCTTTCTAGAATTGATGCCGATCGACCTACCGCAACGCTGAATTTTTGATGAATGGGCTCTTTTAAAGTTGGCCGAGGATCCACTTCTTTATCGAAAAATTGTGTTCATCGACGAAGCTCATTTTTGGCTCAATGGATACGTAAATAAGCAGAATTGTCGATTTTGGAGTGAAGATCAGCCAGAAGCATGGCAAAAACTACCAATGCATCCAGAAAAAGTCACAGTTTGGTGCGGTTTATGGGCTGGTGGCATCATTGGACCGTACTTCTTCAAAGATGCTGCGAATCGTAACGTAACTGTGAATAGTGAGCGCTACCGTGAGATGATATCCAACTTTTTTTTGCCCAAAATGCAAGAGCTTGACTTGCATGACATGTGGTTTCAACAAGACCTTGCCACATGCCACACAGCACGCGTAACAATGGTCTTATTGAGAGGCGAGTTCGGTGAACATTTTACTTTACGTTCGGGACCGGTCAATTGGCCACCTAGATCGTGCGATTTAACGCCTTTAGACTATTTTTTGTGGGGCTATGTTAAAGCTCATGTCTATACGGACAAGCCCGCTTCAATTGACGCATTGGAAATCAACATTGAATCATTTATTCGTGAGATACCGGCCGAAATGTTGGAAAGAGTATGCCAAAATTGGACTAAGCGGATGGACCATTTGAGGAGCAGTCGCGGTCAATGTTTGCATGAAATAATCTTCAAACCTTAAATTATATGGACCGTAATATCGATTCAAATAAAGATTTCATGCTTTTTTCTGAATTTTATGTGTTTTTTTTGAAAAAATTTTCCTCTAGCTCTTGAAAAATCACCCATTATTTTGTTTTGATATCTGGCCTGCGGCTCGAACCCTGGCATTTTGTCTAATAAGCCAACACACTACCTACTAGACCACGGCGACTTCTTGAATTTACAACTTTGGTAAATGATGGCTTTATTGTAGGCAAACAATCTGACGTCATTTATATTGATTTCAGTAAGGCATTTGATAAAGCGAATCATAATTTACTCGTTCATAAACTTAATCAATTTGGTTTTAGTTCATCATTATTAAATTGGATTAAATCGTATTTAGTAAACAGAAACGCAGTGCGTTAAATTCAGGAATACGTACTCCTAACTTTATTGAAGTACTGTCAGGCGTACCACAGGGTAGTCATTTTGAGCCGCTCACACATTACTGTATACAGACGATGTTAAAATATTTTTTATCATTTAATAACATTGAAGTGAAGACCAAGTACTTTTACAAGATGATATTAACTACTTAACCTCTTGGTGTACATAGTACTAATTTAATGGAGCTGAATGTTAAAAAATCATCTCCAACCAATAATGAATTTTATACAATGAATGATGCTGTTGTTGAACTAGTTAATTCCTTTAATGATTTAGGGATAATATTCGATTGTAGATTGGACCTCAGAAATCATATTACATCAAATGTTGGCAAAGTTACATGTATTCTGGGATTTATCAAACGATGGGCTATAGAGTTTTCTGACCCTTATGCTACCAAACAATTGTTTACCACACTGGTTCGCCCAACTCTTGAATATGGATGGATCTGTAATATGGGACCCTCAATACGCTGTAGACTCTGACAAAATTGAATCAGTTCAAAAACAGTATTTTGTCTTCGTGGTGTAGGTAATGGATGGGATCCTAATCGAAGGTTACCATCTTATGAAATTATTTTTTATCATTAAATTACCATCTTTAAAAAGCCGTCGTAAAATACTAAATGCTGTCTTTCCCCTGAAGCTGATTAATGATGTTATCAACTGTCAATTTCTTCTGGAAAAACTTTACATACGAGTACCTGTTCGTCCAACAAGATACTATAATTTCATAAATATAAAATACTAGCTGTAACCTGCGCGTGTTGCTGCGCCACCAACTAAAATAAATTTGAAGGAAAGACATTAATTACACAAATATCCAATTAATTTTGAATTGATTTATAGATTTTGTTTTCCGTTGTCCTGATGATTCAGATGAACGGGCCTGAGTAGTACGCATTCGATCAGTTTCTCACTTCTCGTTGTTCAAGTGGTTAAAGCGAACGGATCTCAGCGGCATATACTCGAAGATTTTCCAATCTTAATGCTCGTAATGCTCTTTTCTTCCATGCTTGAGGTGTAGGTCGACCAATTGCTTGTCATTCATTTTGAATAACTTTCAGTGACGCCATCCATCGGAAATTAATCGCACCAACCTACGTCGACTCATGCGCTACAACTTTGTTAAAGAATGCACAGTTTACGATTTAATTCATTTTGTGTAATTTTCAGTGGCGCCACCTGTCGGAAATTAGTCATACCAACTTAGAAACCTTCCCCGGCTCATGCGCAACAACTTTGCTAAAGATCATAACATGATCAAATGTATATTCTGTAAGGTACATACAAACAAACATTCATTTTTATATGGGTATGTGGGCGTGGCACCTCGCCTACTTGAAATTAAATAAAAAAATTAAAAAAAAAAATTTGAAAATGAAATTAAAAAAAAAATAAAAAGTAGCCTATAGTTCCTTCCAGACATACAGGAAGGTACCGTTAAAATTTCAAGAAAATTGGTCCAGCCGTTTAGCCGTCTATAGACTTCAAACAAACCCACAAACAAAGAAACACACATTCATTTTTATATATAAGAAGATAGTCTGTAAGGATTTTCCACAGATTTGAAATAAATAAATAAAATAAAAATAAAAGAGTTCGTTTACAACGAGACTCGTCAGCAACCTCTGGTTGTGCCGATCCTTATAACATTTTCTCCTTTGGTTAATCCAGGAGATCATGTGTATAGAAGTTCTGTCATCCATCCGCATATCTTTACTCCTTTTTTTTCAGTGCCTTATCTGTGACCTTGTGTCTTATCAAGTGCGGAATGGCTAAGCACTTCTGAAGAACTCCGACTAAAACCCCAGGGGATACTTACATAGATTTTCTAGCTGTTCAGCTTGTTGCTAGGGTCGCAATGGAAAACTTCAAGACACCTTTTTAAATACTGTCGCTGGACGAAATCCTTTTTTAGCTGCCATTGTTTTATTATTTATTAATGATCATCACTTAAATTATTTTACTCTGTCCAAAGGATTAATTAAATAATTCGACTGTCCATAAATATCTGCCACTGTAAATGTGCTGCGTGTTTATGTAGCATTTGAAATTCAGTGTTTTTTTTTTCCTTAAATCAGATGCATTCAAAGCTAAAAATATTCAATTGAAAATAAACAAACACATTACATTTTATTACACATTTCGTAAAAATTTATTTTTACGAATATTTTTATTGTTTCAATTCAAATGAATAAATATTTTCAAATTTTTGTTTTTGTTTTTTTTGTTTCAAAAAATTTTTTATTTTTAAAATTGTAATTGGAACACCTTAAATAATTTGGGTTAAAAAAAGGCACGTTTCTTTGGAAAAAAATCCGAGTTGATTTTAAATTCAATTCGTATTTAAATGGGAAAGAAATGAAAAATATCTCGAATATAATTCTAATGAATTGAATTTCGAATTCTTCAACGTTGTTTTTTAATCATCATTTGAAACAAATGAACACGAGGTTAATGTTTGGATTGTTTCAATTTCATTTCATTTTTTAAGAAATCAAAACTGATGCAATGGCAACCTGTTGTTCAGATGACTTGTTTAATGAAACAGACAAAATTAAAATGAAAAATAAAAAAACAAAAAAAAAAAAAACAAATTAAGAACTGAAACAGATGTTCTGAATTATAGGGTGAATAAACATTTTTTTTTGATAGTTTTGGCACGATTTTACGGCAGACAAAACTCAACTCGAAATGGAACACAGCTGCATTAAAAGTTTCAAAAGCCATGTCAGACTAATAAAAGAACACAACAAAAAATCAAAAAAAAAAAAAAAATAAAAACTTCACAGAACTTTATAAAATTATTGTTTCGAATTGTTTTCTTGTGCCAGTAATTAAATTTATTTAAAAATTCACCGAAAAAAATGTTAAAAATTGTCTAGAATGACAGCGTAATTTCTAAGAAATTTTATTTGAATGCAAATGTTTGAATGCAATTATCGAAAAATAAATTTTTAAAATTTTTCCTTAACATTGCACAAGTGTTTGGTTTCTATTTCTAAAGTCAAAATAATTTAAAAACTGTTTCGTGTATCAAGCACTTGAGTCACTGGTACGATTATTTTACAGCCATTAGTAGCCTTTTATCCAAAATGACGTACTTTTTTAACACACTTATATGGCCCCAATACTTAGCTGTGTTTGTTATCACCACTTGTATGCCAAGCGATACCTTAAGTGCAACATAATGTTGCAATACAAACATTTTATTTACATGACCTACTGCCCTTTTGAAATCCATAATGACAGTTACATTTTTCAAAAATTTGAACAAATTATCCCACATAATTTCGTATCTCACAAATATGATAATACACACGGAGGAAAGAACTATTTTATAATAATAAAAACTATATATGTATCATATCACGTTTTAAAATAACCTCTTCTGTATTGCGCACTCTCTAGGATTGATTTTGTACAGGAAGCTAACCTGGTAGCTCGCAATATAGGTATTCACCAAGATGAAAAGAGGCTTCATTGCTTTCTACGCTCATACAGTGTTGCGGAGAAAATGGAATGTCAGACTTGTAATGACTCACTGGATTTACACAGGAGCGCCCAGGCTTATCTTAACCTTCAAAGATGTCCGTTATGCTTGTTACGATAACAAAGACTATCCCCAACTTGATCCGACTGATCTTTTTTGAGTATGTATATTCCATAGTAAAGACTTTGAAGTGATAGTTTTAGCCCTGTGAGTTGTATCTTGGGAAGTGATATTATCATACCTTTCGATAGTCATGTAGATGTCAGGGCCAAGCAGCAATCATTAAATTTGAATTTTTTAAATTAAAAAAATTAATTACAAATGAAGTCGCCGTGGTCTAGTAGGTAGTGTGTTGGCTCGGTTCAAACCCCAGGTCAGGCATCTCCAACTGAACGAAATATGAAAAAAATATTTCTTCGGCGACATCCTCTCAGCAGATTTCTGGCAAAAAATCTGAGAGTAAATAAAATTTCCATGAAAAGTTTCTCAAAAATCTGTCGTTCTGAGTCGACTTTAAAATGTAGGTCCCGCCACTCATGTATAAAAATTAACACACACAACATAAGTGGTGTAAGAAACTAGGTCGTAAACCTGACTAAAGGGTTGTAATGACCAATTATATATGTATGTATGTATGTATGTATGTATGTAATTAAAAATTAAATTCACTGCGTTAACATTAAACCTCTTGTGACGGCGCACATTTTACACTGTGTCAGTGAATAAGTGTACAAACATCTGAGGACCGGTAAGTCACTGCCGTATTAACATGACGCCAGCCGCAGTGATGCACTAATTGACTGCCATATTTACTTTGCACCCGTCCCGAAAAAGTTGAACAAAATTCATCACCAACATATCAAAATAATTTCAATGAGGATGCCCTGGGAGTTTAGTGGGTAGTGTGCTAGGCTATAAGCTTGAGGGTCGTGGGTTCGATTCCCACCAGAGACTCTGGAATGTGACGCTACAGCAGCTTATTACAGCAGCAATTGTCTTTAAAAACCTTTTCATTTTCATGAAACTCTTGAAATTTGCAAACTGAAATCTGAAAATTTGATGTTCTTGCCAAAATTATGAAACACAAGCTACGACGGTTGGATAGAAGGAAATCCTCGTTATTATTTTTAAGGGCGTGTAATTAAATTATTGGATATTCATTGGCTTAATGTCCCCTTGTATACATATTTACTATAACTGGATCCACTTTAGAAATCGAGAAAATTAAAAGATTACTTCGTACGATTAAAAATGCATCCGAAAAATAATTAACACACGCCAGCAACAAAAATGTTTATTTCCTTATGCTTTAATGTTTGTAGTCTTCACACAATTAATGTGTGGGTAATTCATTAATCGAATCGACACTGCGGGTTATTCGATCTACTTGGACGTCTGAAATGCACAATATTGCAGACAGGGTTGTACGACAGAACAGTGCAATCGTTGCATTTGCAGACGAATGTTATTTCGAGCGAAACAGTTTTAACAATGAGAACGTTTTTCTCTTGTGAGAAATTTCTTCAAGTGTATTCCTTGAATTTACCTTGCTTGGCAATAGTCAATTCAATTCCAGCAACAACAAATACAAAAACAAACAAACAACAACCAAAGAAGAAAAATTTTTGTAGCTGCCATATTGTACATTTAACAGGCTCCCAGAAATTGTTGCAAGTGTATGGAGGCCCAACAAATTCACAAGACACTCTAATGTACTCCACCATCTCCTGTTTAATGTGCACTCGCAAGTGCCTAAATGTGAATTTGTTTGTTTGGGTGTGCGAGTGCGAGTGTGTGTGAGTTTTTTTTTCTATTTTCAGTCATTCTCTTCACGTTCCTTAAAACGTTTTGCCTATTTTTTGTTGTTGTTGTTGTTGTCGTTGTTGTTTGTGGTGGTGGTGGTTTGATTGTTTTCATTTTTCCTCAGAGTATGAAAATACTTTTAGTGCTGCTACCAATACTAGTATATTGATGGCACTTGTTTTTTGTTTTTTTTTTGTATTCTTTTGCTTCACTTTACATTTCCATGTTGTTGGTTGTGACACATTGACCCACATTAACAATTTTTAGTTGGCAAGTGTATAACAACAAAATGTTTGTTTGTCGACTTCACACTGTATTTCATTCATTCTGTACACAGTTCACGTAACTCTCGTAACACTGTGCAAACACTTTTCGACACTTTCAACTAGAGTCTGTTGCACTTTGTGCCACTACGTGTGAAGGGTTAAAGTTGAGAGACAGAGACCGAGATAGAGATAGAGAGACAAAAAATACAAAAATAAATAAAGTTTTATGTGCAAAAACAACAACAACAAAAAAATATCAACAATAACTGAGGCAACAACATCAATATAAAGAACTTGTTGTTCGTAAATATGGGTCAAGTATTTGAAAAATTTTCTGCGAAATTTTCGTCATTTTCTTTATGAATATTCAAGTGAATGAAATCGTTTTTCGACTGTACAAACTGAAAACAGAAATTGGCGCGTTAGTGATTTTGAATAATAAAACATTTGAAATGATTTTTACTTAAATTTATCAAAAAAAAAAAAAAAAAGAAAATTAAAATTCAAATATTTTTAATTCTTATCCTTCATTTCATTCATACAAGGTTGTCTTATAAATTAAAAAAGAAAACAAACACAAAAACACAAACATTTTTATTTCCACTTGATTACTTGACTCGTATTACAGCCACTAACCGCTTAGGAAAACAAATTGTCTTGCATTTCGTACGTTTGCTGTTGTTTTGTTGGCATATATTCAGGTGTGTTAAGCTTGGGAACAAATTAAACTTTTCATTAATTTAATGAAAATCATAAATTCGTTCACTTTAAATTGCAACAACAATATATTGCCAGACAGCAATCATAAACTGTGGAAAACGTCAAGAGAGAAAAAAAATGTTCGAAACGTAAAAATTATTAACGGCAATGACGAATCGTGAATACCTTTGCAGCGGCATAAAAATTAAGTTTGTAAGTGAACATTCTTAAGAAAATTGCTTTAGGCTTGCAATTGTTATAACACAGGAATAATATGTAACGACTGTGATTACAAATTTCAGTTTAGAATTGAAATAACGTTTAAATACTAGGGGTAGTAGAATACAATGAGGACGACTCTTAGAAATCGAATCTAAAGTGCGGTTTGGAGAATATGGAGACATACTTAAAAGCAGATAGATTGAGTTCACCAAGTTTACATGAGGTAGCGGTTCAAACCCCAGGCCAGACATCTCCAACTGAACGAAATATGAAAAAATATTTCTTCGGCGACTTCCTCTCAGCAGATTTCTGGCAAAAACTCTGAGAGTAAATAAACCTGTTTGTGTAAATAAGTTTGTGAACAAAAGATTTTTAGTATTCTGCAGAGGCATCTATTTGTAAACACTTGAAGCTACTTTGAGGACGTTTCGAAATCGTTGATACCTTCTAATCTTTGCTAAGCTGTACAAAGGATTCAGTGACTTTTCCCTTGTATTGTATACCATTGAGGATTTACCTCCTTTATAATATGGATTTAGATTTCAGTTGTAATACCCTCTCTAACTTAATTGTCATGTCAGAAAAGCTGCGGGAAGAGGGAACACCATTTCCATCATTGCATGCCTTGCAACAATATGGAGAAATATGTTGAAGGACAATAATAACAAAACATAGCTTTGAGCAAACTCTGCGCCAATTTCGATATTTCGTGAGGACAAATTATCATGTAGAATATGAGATAAGGACACCGTATATCGTATATTTTTCATTGGCTGCAATTGTTTCGGCAGTACGCCCTTACATTGAAATACCGTTCAAAGAAAGAGTTTTAGACCTTTCCAAAATCAGTAAATACTAAATTCAACTGATTCTTCCACGATTATACCCAATCTCATTAGTGTTGGCATTAGATCATTGCGTGCATAGGATTAAATTGTCAACAGTTTTCGGGCACATTTGTGAAATCCAATAACCTCCTATATATGTATGAAAGTATGAAGTCCTTAGCTCGCTCCAATCACATAACTGAGCCCGACATGATGACTCAGTTTACATTCTTAAATTTTATGCACCAGAACTCGTACACTTTTTTATGGTAAAGTCGTCAGTTAATTAGACGATTCTGTTAAATTCTCTGCTGCTGCTGCGAAATGTTGCCTAATAACGAACAGGGTATATAATGCTAAAGCTGAAGTTGTTTTGCTATTCTACGAGAAATAGAAAGACACAAAAGCGTCGAACATACCCTTGGTATAAATGATAAAAGCTACTTACTTTGCATTTTAAAATATTTTTAAAAACGTTTAAAATATTAGTTTGTTGATTGCGAACGAAATAAAAATAAATTGATTCCTTGTTTCAATTAAACTCTTTATTGTTCGCACTACTTTTGTGTGCCACTGTTTACAACTTGATGAATCCAACAATAAATTGCTTTATTCATTATTCTTCTTTATACTTCTCTTCGCGTACACTCTAACAAATGTGCGGTAGATCTTTACAACGACGATCTTCAAACTACGACTGTTTTCTTCACACGCAACGCGTCTTCACACAAGACTTACTGAATTCTTACTACAGTAGAAGTCCGTTAATCCGGCACGTTCGGGACCAGCTCGGTGCCGGACTACCGAAAATTCCGGTCTATCGGAAGAATTACTGAGTCACTTTCTTCAAGATTTTTAGTAGGTTGAATGTTTACTACAATGTTGTTAATGTCCTCATCGCTTAATTCTTGTTCAACAGGCTCATTCTCGTCAATTAGAAGCTACTCCTCTACCTCATCTTCAGGCAGGCTTTTTAAGGGATTGTCAGCACTTCTCTCTCTTTTTGAACTCGATGGCTTAGGTTTTGAAAACATGGTCACTGTACAGTTAGAGCCAAAATCACTTTTTTTATAAACAGTTTTAAAAGTTATGTTTACTGCGATGTAAAAGGACGCAAAACAAAAATGGACAAAAAATGGCGTGATTGATTAACGGAGCTGCACTGCACCTGAATTTGTTGTGACAGCTGAGACTAGCCGGCCACTAATTGTTTTCGAACAATACCGAGAGTTTCCGGATGATCCCGAACTATCCCGAAAACTTCCGAATAGCTCTCGAGCGTTTTTATTTGCTTTAAAGGCACACTTTTGGAGAAAACCAAACTTTTTACAATTTTCCGGAGCGATGCCGGACTATCGGGCATTCCGGACTGTCGAATGCCGGACTAATGGACTTCTACTGTACTACTTGCCTGTGCTTTGTCTTGTCTTTTTATATGCCCACGTAATCAGTCTGATGTAGGTTCTTGAAATCGAACGTTCGGGGTTCCGCCTTCTCGAAAACTCTAACGCGACTTCATTGTTGTTTGTGTATTTTGTACACATTGCTTGTTGTTGCGTTTTCGCTTACTTGTCTATCCTCTTTTCTTTCATACTGAAGTTGTTGGTTGACATGTAATAAGTTCGTTGTATTTGTTTGTGCAACATTTGTTTATCATTTTAATGTTAAACGAGGTATACCGTTTTCATTTTTGTAACAATATATTAAACGTAATCCTGATCGCCCATTGTCACCTACGCTGTGAACAGTTTGTTGGCACACAATATGGTGTAGCCCAGATGAAGGGTATCAAAAACACTGATTCTTTTGATTCTGGTTGTTTAAAAAAATAAATTTGTGTCACTCTTTAAAAACCAAAATGAAAGAAATGAGAGATGGGCACATATTTTATAGCCTGGCAATTTAAAACAGGGAATCCCAAATTAAACTTAACTAGACACCCCAAAGGACACGCGTAAAATGTGGAAAATTTGAGAAACGAAGATAGCTGCTCTTGAAGTTGTTTTTGTTTTTTCATTTTTTACTAAATCCAAGCACTCTTAATAACTTTCAAATGCAACAGTTGGGAACAGTTTCTGTGTGGAAAATAGAAGAAGCAGACACACAATTAATATTCAGGTTGCATGTGTTGCATCAACCAACAATTGTAGCAACAACCACAATGGCAGCAACAGTCTTTTGTGGGCATATTTAACATGAGCTCCAGGAACGTTTTGTGCAATTTTTTATATGATACCGTTATTCTATAGCCATATAAGCATAACATGTGGTATATACATACATACATACCTATGTCTGACTAAGCAAACATTTGTCTTTAAACGTGTACATTTGTACTTACATACACAAAGATGTGATGCCTTAATATGTGACACCACATCTTGTCACATCATAAATAAATTTTAAACGTGTGCAATTACTCAGTGAAAATTTTGTATGTGTGAAGAATTCTGTTACAAATTATTGTACAACGATAATCGTTAGAAGAGAAGAAATTAAAAACAAAAAAATACGAACTTAAAACAGAACAGATACATACATACAACATACAATTATTAACCGAGCATAGAAAACATAGATGACGGTCGCCTTTGTTAATTAAAATTAAAAAAAATAATTCTCATGGCCTTTGAAACGGAAAAACAATATAAATTTTAAATATTTTGTTTAGATTTTTAAAAGAAAATGTTCTTAATTGGAGTCTTTGATTTAGTAACGTAATGAAGGAGTAGAGCCTAATTGAAATTCATTACATGTACATGTCATCATACATTTTTGTTTGTTTGTCGTTCACATTACTCACATCATGTTTCGTTTGGGTTAAGAAAGTACAATAATCACCTCCACCTGAAGACCAGATCGGTCCAGTGTGGTTTGCTGTTACTTTAAAAAGGAAATTAAAAGAAGAAAAACTTTAGATAGACTTTTTAAATTTCTTAGAAAAGGTCCTCGTCTACTTGAAGTAGCTGCTTTTAAGGTGTACGTGGCATGGCGTGGTCATCTAAAAATTTACGTTTCTTTTATTTTTTTCTTCTTCTTCGTTTTCGTAATGATTAACACCAACATTTTCTTCAAATTCAATTTAAAAACGGACAACTTTTTTTCTGTTCGTATCTTTTATGGCGCCAGGTTACTTTGTGTCATACGCTTAAATAATTTTTTATTTTTCATAATTTTTTTATGGTATCTTAAATCCCTGCTGTCTGCTTTATTGTATAAAAAAACCCTCGTATAAGAGAACAAAAGATTTGAACGTTTCGTTAATTAATGGTTGACTTAAATTTTAATAATAACGACACCATGAAATTGAAAAAGTTTTTGTGGATCTTTTAACCCACTTCAGTGGCTGTTGTTTGTTTGTTTAATTTCTTTGGATTTTATTTTTGTCAAATTCATTAAAAAACTAATCATAACTCGAATAACCCACTTCTTCTACTTGGCTTATATGACATGTGAACAAATAACGTTTTTCAAATTACAATTCAACTTTCCAGCACTCTTTTGTCTAAAAGAAATAAGTTCTTAATAAATCTTGCTCAATCAATAATATTCTAATCAGCCTTGAATCTTGAATTTTATACTCTTAGTACATTTACATACATTTACGTACTCATATTTCAGAAAACAGTTAATGCTTACGAAACACGTAAAGAGATTTATTATTTAGAGATTACGACTGAAGATTTCCTTACATACTCGTATACCTCCTGTTTGGTTTTTTTTTGTAATTGCCTATGTAATGTAAAAGCAAATGTAATTGAAATTCTTTTTTTTTTCTGATATTTCCTGATGAAATTGTTAGCCTCTTGATATTTGATTTTATACACATTTTGCTAAGAGTCAAAGTATTCTGCATTTGGAAATCAGTTGATGATAAGCCTTTCTGTTCGTCAACTTTTTTTTTTGAGTTAACACTAATCTACAGGCTACTTTTTACCTCTCAAACTAATTTCATAAATCCGCTTGATAAGCCGGAAGATATAGGCACCTATATGACAATTACATTCCACGAAATGTCTCTTTTGTTGTACATATGTTCCCTTCGTCCCATCTTCAGAAAGAGGTTTTCAGTTTTTGGCCCAGCAACTGTCCTTTTATACATCAGTTGAGATATTGATTCCAACGACGGCAGCTAAGTTTTCTTCTGAATTGTTCCTTCCTTTCAAGAAGATGACAAGTTTCAATCTGGAATTTTGCTTCTTCTTATGGTATCGAACTACAGTCCCAAGATATTTTCTGCCTATAATTGCACATTGTCACGTAGCTCTCGTGTTCATGGTAGAGCATATCTATGCGAGGTTAATGGATCATCCATGCAATACTTATCCGCGGGAAATGTTTTCTGTCTCTCTCATAAACTATATTCCCTCTTTCCCAATTGTGCGTAATATATTATCCTTGTGTGTCCTGTATGAGAAACAGTCTTCTGTTTGGTTTGGTGTTTTTAAAATATCGAAAATCGAACCACAGGTAGACTGACAGAGAAGGCAATTCTAAAGTGATTTTCAATCTCCAAAATGTTATTACCGACCTTGTATCGAGCCTGCATATATGAATGATAAATGATTATAATAATTGTTGGCAATCATCATGCATGATGTGTATTACGTAACTGTTTTAATCTCCACTGTTGATAACTAGTACAGCCAAATTCATACTACAATTTTTATTTTCACTTGGATTCCATGAAAAATGATAAGAAACTCATAGCATTTTACATTTTTCTCCTGCTTGGCATTGTAAGAGTATTTAATTTTTAATTCCACTGTAGCTTACGTTACGTGAAATTCATGATTTTCTGTACAAATATTCTGTATTTAAACGATTTGAAAACAGTTTCCGCTTTATTCATGATGATAAACAAAAACACAAAAACCAAACAAAAATAATGCTTTTTAAGTTCATTGTCTTTTCAGTATTGGAAAAAATTGATTTGTTTTCATTGAATTCCTCACAAATAACACGGTGCGACAGTTAAAATACACCCAGCTAATCACATAGTGTAAGTTGTTAGTTTTGTTGAGTAGAATTCAAAAATATTTTCTTTATATTTCTCGAACATTCCAAACTTGTTTTATTTGCAATAACGGTATTTTTGATCTTTTCACACAAAATTATTGTTTACCCAAATATTTTTACACCTATTTTCAAAATCCAAAGTTTTTTGAAAAGGGGAGAGATGAACCTTTAAAATGTAGAGTGCATTATCTTATGAAGAGATTGACACTTCGTTTGATAAAATTTGACAAAAATTATCGTAGTTATTATTTAAATAGTATAACAGTCGTGTTATATTTTTTATATATTCGTATGTCATCTTATCAAATGAACTTTCAGTTCAAAAATTTTCAAAAATTTTGATGGATCTTGATTATTTATCACAAAATGTGTCAATTTCACGTTTGCACGACTACCAGAAGTCGGCTAATATTTGTGTTTTTTGCAAATATTATTATTTCTCTTTGCGCAAACATTGGACATCTTCTGTGGGTCACTCAAACGTGAAATTTACACATTTTGCGATAAACAATCAAAATCTATTAAAAATTCTGAAAATGTTTGAACTAAAAGTTCATTTAAAAATATATATGTATGAAAAATATATGTAAATCGACTGTTAGCTTCTTTAAGTAATAACTACGGTAATTTTTGTCCGATTTGATAAAACGAATTAACAATTTCTTCACAAGATAATGCACTTTCAGAGTGTCATCACTTATTTCATATTTTTTTAATTAAAGTTTGCTACTATGAACGGAGAAACTGGAAAAATATTAAAAAAATCCGCCATTTGTCAACCTCAATGGAATATTAAGTCGAATAATATCGCTCTCCTTTCTAATAAGGTTTATTATTTATTTGTTTATTTATTTATTTATTTATTTATTAATTACAATACAATTACAAATTATATCTAATTATTACGAGTTTAATAACTTCGACCATATGCTCAGTGTAGTGTCACAGACCAGAGTCTCAGGGTGGGAATCGAACCCACGACTCTCACGCTAATAGTCTAGCACACTACCCACTAGACTACCATGGCACCCTCTAATAAGGTCTAAATTTTGGACGTCGGTTCAGAAATGTTTGTGTAATCAATAAATTTGTGCGTAAACTCCTAAAAAAACCGTTTTTGTCAAATAAAGAGGGGAGGTTGGAGGGTTCAAGAAATATAAAAAAAATATTTATGAGTTCTACTCAACAAAAACTCACAATTCACACTATGGCTGCCTTCCAAAATGTTAGTTGCTTTGTGTTTGAACAAAGTATCGTGGTTCATAATGCCGCTGTACAAAATATATACAATGTATACTATTTCAAAACGTCGTCAATGTGTATTTTTAACGCAGTCAAAAAGCAATCGGGCATCGGATTTATAGTTGATGCATTGTTTGGTTACTTTGCATATCTACATTGTTTATATACAGTAGTGGAACTGCATACAAACTTTGTATTGATACATTTTGGAAGGCAGCCTATGTCATTAGCTGGGTGTATTTTGACTGTTGCACCCTGTAATTAACTGTAGAAAATAATTTATGGACAGCAATGGTAACAACAGTTTTCACCATTAGAGTGGGATTAGAGGTGTTCCACACCTTTATCAAACGATAAAGGGATGGATGGTGGAAATATTTCTAATCAACCTTAAAATATTTTTGGTTCCTTCGTTATGACGTTGTTTTTTGTTCATTATCGTATGTTTTTTTTTGTTTCTATAACAAAAACAACAGTACTTATGTGTAATAACAACTGTCAATAAATCGATGTGTTAACGAAGTGTCATTTAAAGTATCTCACGAATAGAAAATGTCATGATTAGATGAAGCACGTGAAAGTATCGGTAAAGTGCGTCTGTTTATTTGAGTTTTTTTTAAATTTTTTTTTAAAGATAAAACACCAACAACTATGAGCAATAAATTAATAATAAAAAGTATCTTCTTTATTAGTTTAACGAAATTAATCTTAAATTTCCTTTCTTTTTTTTGTATTTCTATTTTCAATATTTTATCGACACATGATAGGGCATAAGTATCTTCAAGATACATATGTATGTACATACATATATTTAAATTCTTATGTTTGTTACGTTGAGATAGAATACATGTTTTTCAGGAAGTTTACATATGCTTATTTAACAACAAAAAAAAAGCAATACAGCAGCAACAACAACATTACGAATACTTTAGCTGGGTAGGGTTTAGTCTTCTTTGTAGCAGTCAGTATCCATTCTAGCATGTCTCATTACATTACATTTGGCGGTCGCCGTCAACGCCTTAGACGTCAGATCTAAAAGATATAAAATTTCATCGGTTTCTTTTCATTTTCCTTAAATTGTTTTATTTTTTTTTGTTTTGCTTCTCTTTCGATGTGACCATCTGTATACATTTTTCTTTTCTATGTTTTCTTTATTTTTTGTTTGTTTTTTTTGTTTGTTTATTTTTTCAAGCAGTTTTTATAGGCCGCCTTTTTGCTGGTATGTATCTTGTAAATAAAATACAACAGCAACATTGTTAGCTATCTACTGTTGTATCTAATGTTTTATACCCTACGCCAGTGTAGGTGGTATTAGACGGTTGAAGTCGTTCGTTTTGTTCCCGATGTCTGACCTGGGGCGTGAACCGTGGCCTTTCGTCTAATAAGCCAACACTCTACCTACTAGACTGTGGCGACTTCATTTTAGAATAATATACGATATGTAATCTGCATGCGTGCGCAGAGGCTCTAACTGAAAAACTGCAGCGAATTGCTTTGCACAAATTCCATCTGTTATTTTTGATGCAGCGCGCTCTGTGCGACCAATCATTGAAAATGTCAATGTAATCATTGAAGAAATGGAGAAAGCCCGATACATAAGCAGCGTAGAATTATGTATTTATCATGAAACTTATATCGATAATGGCATTATCAGAATACCATTAGCTTTGGTTTCTCCATAACGCTTTCAGTGCAGTAAATTTAAATTTCATGGAGGCTTAAAAACTGCAATTGGTTTAATTTTTCACTTAGAGAATCCAGAAATACTACGCTAATGGGAGAAAATGACAAAATGTTTTCCATCAAAACAGCTAACGGTGTTTCGTTTTTAATCCAATTTATGATAGAACTCTCTTATGAACTCAGTAGTTGTTTTCAAATGCAAAATTTTGAACACTAGAATCGATAAAGTTAGTAAAGATACTCTTTGATTGAATTGTTGTAAAGTCCATCCAACTTGAAAGATTATTGCTTTTTGTCCGAACATCCACTGTGTGGTAAGGAAATGTGTTCATTTACTCCCACACTTGCCAAACTGAAGGAAGTTGAAAATATTGTAAGTCATTGCAAGAAAGTTCAGCTTGATTCACCGATGAATCGGACTATTTTGTCCGGACAACTTTTCTATATGGAGTTTGACAGCTCACTTCTTAAGAGAGAGAAAATACTTTGTTGCGAACAGCCTTCAGCTAGATTTCGTTTAGTTTCATATTGTTACGTTTTTACCTTTTTAAAAACGTTTAAATATGAGTTCGTTAATTGCAAACCAAGTAAAAAATAAATTTGTATCTAGTTTTTCTTAAACTCTCTTTATTATTCACACTACGTTTGTGCCACTGTTTACAACTTAACGATACAACAATAATTTGCTTGTAAACTATTCTATTTCCCGCGTTAACACTAACAACTGTTCGTCTTCTCTGCTTACAACCTTTTTGCAAGCAATACCACTTGTACGTTCAAACCGCAACGCGTCTTCACACAAGGATGACTGAATTATAACTGACTGTTGCCTGCTTTGTTCAGCCCTTTTATAGTCCGACACAACCAGTCTAACGAACATTCTTGAAGTGGAAGGTTCGTGATCTCGCCTTCTCGAGAGCTCTATTGCTAATACATTGTTGTTTGTATACTTTGCTTATGTTGTCTATCCCCTTTTGTCACATACATGTTGTTGTTGGTATCAGGCGCAAACAGGTTCGTTGTACATATCTGTGTGTGCAGCTTTAGATAATCAACACGTTCATTAGTGTGCATTGTGTCGTGTGTATTGCGTTGGTGTAGCTGGTAGCTTTTGTTTATCGTTTATTAGGTCGTTTCGATTTATTTAACAATATTTTGGCCGAACGAAACTTAAACAGAGTTGCCAATAGGTTATATTTTACATACAAAGTTAAAATGATTTGAATGCCCTCCTCAAATAAAAATACTGTTACGTTTTTACCTCTTTAAAAACGTTTAAAATATGAGTTCGTTAATTGCAAACCAAGTAAAAACAAATATGTGTTTAGTTCCAATTAAACTCTTTATTGTTCGCACTACTTTTGTGTGGCACCGTATACGACTGGACGATACAATAACAATTTGTTTATTCGCTATTCTCTTTGCTTACAACGCAGATCTTTTCAACGGCGATCTTCAAAGCACGACTGTTTACTTCGCACGCAACGCGTCTTCACACAAGATTGACTGAATTATTACGTGAAGACGCGTTGCGTGTGAAGAGAATATTTGTGGTTTGAAGATCTCCGCTATAAAGAACAGTCAAACAATTGTTATACATACATACATAATTGGTCATTACAACCTTTCAGTCAGGATTACGACGTAGTTTCACACACCACTTATGTTGTGTGTGTTAATTTTATACATGAGTGGCGGGACCTACAGTTTAAAGTCGACTCCGAACGACAGATTTTTTGAGAAAATTTTCATGGCAATTTTATTTTACTCTCAGAGTTTTTGCCAGAAGTCTGCTGAGAGGAAGTCGCCGAAGAAATACTTTTTATATTTTGTTTTGATGTCTGGCCTGGGGCTCGAATCCTGGCTTTACGTCTAATAAGCCAACACACTACCTACTAGACTACGGCGACGATTGTTATTGTTTACGCAAACGAGTATAAAGCAGAATAAGAAACAAAGCAATTGTTGTTGCTTACATCAAGTTGTGAACGGTGGCACACAGAATTGATAAAGGAATTAATTTAAACTTATTTACAAATTTATTTTTATTTTTATTGCAATCTATGAGCTCATATTTTACACGTTTTTAAAAGGGTAAAAAACGTAACAATATTTTACCATAAATTAATTTAAAATTGTTTTTATATGCGTACATACATACATATGTATTGTTTGATGATTTCTTGTAAGAATCGAATAAATTGAAGATTCAATATTGTTTACAGAGATTTATCGCACAAGCGTCATATATAATCTATTAATACCATACTGATAGGTTCGTTTTTAATTTTATTAAGATTTATGAGACAATTAATGTTCACATATGTATACATTTCAAAGATTAAAAAACTTTCTCAATAAAATGAAAATAACATCTTTAGATTAAGTGATAGAAGAACACCCAATAGGCAATTAACACCCACCTATCAATAGAATTTTACATTTGCTTGACACCTGACAGCAAATCAAATTTGAATATATTTTCCGTTTTTTTCTTGTTTTTTTTTGTTTTTTTTTTTTTTTTTTATAAAATAAAATATGTTTTTAGTTTGTATTGTTGTATTTATTTATGTTTTGTTGTAAAACTTTTTAAAATTAATTTTATTTATTTATTTTTTTCTTTTCTTTGTTGACATTTAAATTTATTGTTTTATTTTTTTTCCAAAAGATTTGAAAATATTTCAGTTGTTTAACGACTGTTAACGAAATAATTCACTTGTTTTTTGTTGTTGTTGTTGTATTTTGGATAATTTATTGATTTTAACATTTTTCTCTTTTTCGATTTCTTTAATTTTCAAGGTAAATTGTATTGATTTGTTATCATTTCGTTTATTGTTTTATTTTTTTATTTTCAAAAATACAACACTTCTTAACTCTCTTAACTCTTAAGAGAATTTTAAATACTTTTGCTCTTTAGCTACACCCTGCTATTGCACCTTTAGCAACAGCATATCGATTGCTTATGATGGTTAAAAAATTTCACTTGATTTGAGATTTTTGTGCCGTTTGTTTTGCTTTTGTGAGGAAAATCTACTACTAGTTGGCCATTAACAATCCGTTTATCGGATTTCAGCACGGCTTAACATTATCTTTTCTATCGAATACTCTCAAGGCGGTGTGTGCTACTCTATTGCCTATTGAGAACCTAGAATCATCTGTTGGCAAGTATGATCCTACGCTTGATATCCGCGCTGGCAAGGAAAACAAATTCACTGACAATATCGAAATTATAACTATCGTCTGTAATCTGAAATCTGATACGCCGCATTTCCCTACTAGCTGACAACGTATACTTCTTTCTGGCCACATTTACTGGCAGCTCCATCTTGATAGACTCCCGTTCAATACCGCCAAAAACAGCAGTAACTTGTCGTTTCGTACGCCCTATGATGTCAATTTCGTCAGCGTACGAAAGCAACTGGAAACTTTTATGGAAAATAGTGCCATGACGAATTTATAGAGATCGCATGATAACGTATCGCCTTGTCTGAAATTTCGCCCAGTAATACTGCTGAGAGATCATTCTTATCTTGTCGAATCTATAGGAGTCGCTCAACAACATACAGCCTAGCCTTATTAGCATCGCAGGAATATCACGCTCAGACATTGCGGCAAAAACACGATTGCTTACGGGGCTATCGAAGTCCGCCTTGAAGACGACAAAAAGATAGTGTTTGTAGACTTGTTTTTCATGGTTCTCTCCAGGATTTAACGTAATGTGAAGATCTGGACTCTAAAGTTACACTGATAGCGTCCAGTCAGTCTTTTGATTTCAGATGTTGTACACAATACGCTAGTAAGGGCCCCATATGCAATGGAGAGAAGGCTTTCTCTAGCCATATTTTCTAAATATATTCACACATCAGCTTATTATCTCCTATCGGGACAATATTACCTGGAATATTATTTCAAGAAGTTACCTAGATAGGACTGAACCCAGATACATCTTAAGGTGAATGAATTCAGAAGGAACATTTTGTGCAATTGTATGGCGTTTCCAGAACGGCAGGATAATGGCAGCCATGATGAACGAAGAATCCGAAAAAAACTGAAAAGTTCTAGGCACTCTAGATACTCCCATTGAACAAAGGCAAATAAGTAAGCAACAAGTCAAACAGTCTACTGACGTAGTCACGAGAGCCTTAAAGACGAGTTTAATCACGAAAGATATAGCTAAGGCTGTCAACTTATGCATCTACGGTTCTATGTTATACAATTTGAGTAATAAATTGGAGTAAAATTGACACAGGGTCTCTGCAACGAATATGTAGTACAGTACAGTATCTCCTTTACATTGCGCAACACTTCACCTTTGCACTTTGAACAAAACCATACTGTACAATCACTTTCGACAAACTGACAGCAATAGAAAATAGAGTCACCTAACAGTGAGCGCCCCATGGTAAAAGTTATCACGTTTGGGCAACTACCAGAAGTAGGCTAATATTTGTGTTTTTTGCGAATATTTTTATTTAGCTTTGCGGAAACTTTGGCCAACATCTGGTTGTCACTCAAAAGTTAAATTGACACATTTTCCAATAAGCATTCAAGAAGATCCATCAAAAATTCAGAAAATTTTTTGACTCAACGTTCATTTGAAAAAAGTATATAAGAAAAATATAACAAGACTATTGACTCTTTAAATAATAACTACGGTAATTTTTGTTCGATTTTATCAAACAAAGTGTCAATCTCTTCACAACAGAATGCGCTTTAAGAATTTCCTCACTTATTTTATATTTCTTAATAAAAGTTTGCTACTCTGAATGGACAAACTTGAAAAAATATGAAAAAAATTTTAAATTTGCCAAGTTTACCTCATCAATCCACATAGCATATTAAGTCAATAAATATATATATGTATATATATATATACCGTTTTAACGGCCCATCAGTCCTCTATATAAGAAACTTTAAATTTGCGACATTGGTGTAGAAATGTTTGTGTAATCAATAAAATTTTGCGTAAAGTCCAAACAAAAAACAATTTTTGTCAAATAAAACAAGTTTGGAGGGTTCAAAAAAAAAAAATTATGAAAAAAAATTTTCGAAACGTGCACTATGTCATTATCTGGTTGAATTTAATTTTTTATTTTTATTTTTTTTTTTTTTTGGCGCATAGTATTATTTATTATAATTTTGCTTATGTTAACAATTAATTTTCCCGTTATAATATTAATTAAACTTTTTCATTTCATTTCTTTCTCATTTCAGGTATGATGACTAAAATGAAAATTAATCATATGAATACATAGAGTCCTATAGAATTGTAATTATATTAATGAATGCGATGGTAAGGTTATTATTTTATTTACGTATGTACATATAAGTGAACAACAAATAAAATTGTTGAACAATGTTTCACTTGAATTTGTTGTAATTCATATGCAATACGTTTGACACACATTGACAGATGACTTCGCCCACTAAAACAATAACAACAACAACAAACGAACGAACTATATAAAATATTATTTTTATTTTGTTTTTGTAAAATAAAACTTACAAAATAAGAACAAAAACAAAAAACATAAAAAAAATGTTAAAAATGTTCATAAAAATTGCGAAAAATTCAAATAATTTAAATGTAAATAAAACAATACCTTCACCTACATTTACGTTTTCATTTTCATTCTACATACTATTTAATTTGTTCGCGTTGTTGTTGTTGTTGTTGTCGTTAAATAACAACAAATAAACAATAATAATAAAAAAAGTAACAACAACTGAATATAAACAAACATACATAACAAACGTAAAAATATAAAACAAATAAACGAATACAAAAAAAAATAAAAAAATTTTAAAAATAAATGAAGAAAAATAAAAAAAAAAAACAAATGTTTATTTAAATATTCATTTAGAACTAATGATGCAGCAACTGGTGGTGGCTAATCAACATGCACCACCACCGGTAACAAACATGCAACACAATTTGCAATTGCATACCCGGCACTCATACCGGCAACAACTTATTTGCGAGTCGTTCTCATTCATGAAAATAAAAAAAATTTTTTTTAAATTGACTTCGAATGCATTGTAACAAACGAATACGATATGATTTCCCATATGAGCACAACGAAACGAGTTGTAGTTTATGATCCGTATAAGCAAATAACAAAAACAAAAAAAGAAAAAAGAAAATAAATACAAACACAAATAAAATATGTTATTTAAGGTGGCATTTAAAAAAAGCTTAAATAAATTGTGCAACATTTATTGACTCTCTGTTAACCCATTTGTAACGGTAAATACTCGACGCTGTTATAACAAATTCAAGTTAGCAGCACTTTGAGAAGAGCTTATGCTGTTGTCTTTTAGGGATAGGTAGGGAATTACTGGTCGCCATGTTTGATTTGTAGTGACATCCTAATGGAATTCATTTCCACCCTTCACACTATCAGAACACATGATTCGATTACAATCTTTTTTGTTTGACATTATTTCAAGCGTATACTTTTCATTACCCTCCATTGTTCGATCTCTGAGGCCGTGTTTTGCATTAACTTGTATTTTATACATAGAAGTTGCCGTGGTCTAGTAGATATAGTGTGTTGGCTTATTAGACGTGAGGCCTCAGTTCAAACTCCAGGTCAGACATCAAAACGAAGTATAAAAAAAAAATATTTTTTCGGCGCCTTCTCCTCAGAAGAACACTGAGAGTAAATAAAATTGCAATGATAAGTTTCTGGAAAATCTGTCGTTCAGAGTCGACTTTAAACTGTAGGTCCCACCACTTACGTATAAAATTAACACACACAACATAAATGGTGTGTGAATCTAGGTTTGGTAGGATAATACCAGGCAGTAATTTTGTTGAAATGAATTTTTTTTTGTTACATACTCTGGTGGATAAATTCATGGGATTTACTTTTTAAAACTTCATTTTAAGATTCATCACTAAATACAATTCATCTTTGTCCGGTTGCAAATGAGTCCAATCAGCAGAAATGCAATACAAATGACGTTTCTATTCGTCTACGAGCTGTATTTTATAGGCACTTCAAGCAAGATTTTTATGTAAAATTATCCACGTAGTCGAAGGAAATAGGATAAGAAGCAAATAACGACGAATTAGCATTTCGGCTACGTATTCTTTCGCTTTATAGCAGTAATATTCTCTTTTCGAATCGAGAAGAGTAAAATTAATACAAAAACGGTAGATAAGTGCACGATTAGCTTGTTCACCAGGCCGATTATGTTGGCAGTAAAATGACGGGAATCCGCAATTCAAACCTCAGCTCGGATATCTCGCACCAGGCTTCTGGCAAAGGTTCTGTAAGTAAATAAAATTGTCATAAAAAGCTTTTAAAAAATCTGTCGTTCGGACTCAACATTTAACTCTAAGTCCCGTAACTCATGTATAAAATTAACACACACAACATGGGTGGTGGGTGCGTAAGGCTAGGTTGTGATCCTAACTAAAAGAGTTGTAATAACCAATTAAGGCAATAAGTAAGTACAGTTTGACATTTCGGCTGTACAACCATTTTTCTTAATTTTTTGTTTGTATACAGGGGTATGATTATCAATCCCGTTTCCGTCTATGGCGAATATGTCTGGAAGTGAAAAATTCACTTCAATAGCAGCTTGTAAAAATCTCTATACTAGCTTTTTGCTAAGAGCGAGGGCATTATATTGGCAATAACTGATCAAATTTTTAACGATTAATTCATTACGATATTAATGTCGTATACAAAAATCTTCCTACATAATAGCAATCCCTATACAATGTTATCATAGTTTTTATTCCCAGAATTAATAAAAATTTTTTGTTTTTGAATTTTCAAAACTTTGAAACACTGTTCATTAGAAACCGGTTTTTTATATTATTGTTGCGGGTAAACTGTTCAATGAATTTCCATTTAATTGTGTTTTCTTCCATTTTAAGCGATTAAAACTAATTGAAGGGAATTACGGAAAATCGCTTTGCAATGTAAAGGTCAGTTTATGTATTGCGCACGGTTGGTTAGGCGTGAAAAATTCCCATAATAAAACAACAAAAACAACGAAAACAAACGTAATCACTTTAAACAACAATGATAAACAGCAGTGTTGGTGGAAAATATTGCATAAGATTTGTTTTATTTTTACTTTGAAAGACAGAGGATTATCATAAAGTATCCTACACGTCTCTTTTTATTATTATTTTTGCTTCAATTTCATTGATCAAGTGTAGCTGGGAACACTTGACACAGCTGGTTATCTGTTTAATGTAGCCAATCATGGCCATTTTACGCTGTCTAATACTATGTTCAGATATGCACTTTTATTGAGTCAATAGTCGGTTAATTGTGTACAATATTTTAAGTGTTCAGGCATAATAATATACGCAATTCAGCTGCTTATTAAATATTCATTTGACAGCTGGTTGTTTCAACAACATTGTTTTTTTTTTTTTTTTTTTTTTTTTTTTTTTGTTAGTTGACATTTGAGTTGTCAAATATCAACAGAAAGTGTTCGGGCAATGCTTATGACAGTGCTGCATTTTAAGTTTTACTCAATATTATAACGATTTGCGTATTTATTGCGCAATAATTAATTGAAACTGAAATTGAAATTGAAGCGTTTATTGCGATTTACGCAAAACACGGTCACTGATAAATATTTACCGGCATTTTAGAATTGATTAGTGGTATGAAGACTTGCTTTATGGGCCTATACTGACTCGTGTATTATTATTGCAGAGATCTTATTGGATGAATTATTAATGAAATCTTTTAATGTTTCAAAATTCGGAATCTGTGATGAAAAATATACTGGTCTTCATCAGAATTTGAAACCGTTTTTCTTTGTTTCGTTGTAGTGAAGCATTTTAATTGTTATCTCATACTATTTCAGATATTAATTGTTTAATTAATACTTGAAATAATCGATTTTATTTTGGGAATCGTTAAAGAGACAAAATTTTCACATGCAATTTTTCAATGCACGTGTCCAAGATTCATATAATATTCCATATAATTAAACGTATTTATTTCAATATTAAATTTATTTCTACGCCAAATGGTGTTCACTATCTTCACAGACATTAATAACGACGATTTTTATATTTTGACCCAATTATTCATGACACTGTTGTCCTACTTTCTCGTCTAAAACTGGGTTACAAAAGTCGTTGTTGTTATCTTATCTTCTAGAAAGTATATCAGATTTATTGACTACACAATGTTAAACTTTTTTCGCTCTTGTTTATTTGTTGTTTATAGTTGTTTATTGAGTATTGAAGAGAAAAGTTCACAGTGCCTTAAGGGGAAAAAATAACAATAAAAAATAAAAATTAGGTCAGGGTTATAATTATCGAAATCTTATATAAAATTTTGCGAAAAAGTAAAAATAATTGGAACGTACCCTCATTTCATGAGTTTCGAAATATGTATTGTATGGCAATTCCTAAATTTTGCACAGATAATGCAACATGATAGAGAAACGTAAATTTAATCCGATTGTAACATAATCTGAGTCACTGCAGGTTTTAAAATATTAGAAGTCTATGAACAAGACCCCTCCTCTTTTAAAAACATATTTGGTTTCAATGGTATTTAATTTAACATGTTTTTTATACTGAATTTTCTTTAAACTAAAAACTGTAGTGAAATTTTGAAAGTAAAAAAATTATATTTGAAGTCAAGTGAGGCGGGGAATAAGAAAATTTATCGAAATTTTCGAGTTGCTAATATGGTGTTCACCTTTATTGCGTAAATCGCAATAAACGCCATTAAAGTTTCAATTAATTATTAAGCAATAAATACGTAAATTGTTATAATATTGAGCACTGTCATAAGCATTGTCCGAACACTTTCTGTTGGTATTTGACAACTCAAAATGTCAACAACGACAAACAAAAAAAAAGTAATAAAAACAATGTTGTTGAAACAACCAGCTGTTTTGTTTACCAGCTGTCAAATGAATATTGAATAAGCAGCTGACCTGCGTATATTATTATGTTTGAACACTTAAAATACTGTGCTCAATAAACCGAATATTGACTCAATAAAAGTGCATATCTGAACATAGTATAATGTATATCCCTTCGAGTTATTCAATTAATTTAATTTGAAATCATTTAAAAATGACTAAAGTTTGTCAATCGGCTGATCACTGAGTGGCGAATTAGGCAAACAGATTTGGTTACGAGAACTACCGAGTACATTTGGTGGAAGAATAGGAGTCAATTGGCAAGAAAAATATGCAGATAAAGAGTAACTGCTACATTCCTCTTCCTCTTATATACATGTTTGGTGAATACATAGATTCAATGGCGTCACGAAGTAATTTTTCTTTTAAATTAAATAATTTCGACTTTTTACGCCAATTGTTGACTCGACGGATATCTCAGATCATCATGATACACAGCCTACAAAAGTATTTCAAGCGATTTTACTGTCAAAAATAACTTTGTGTCACACACTTTATTTGGCCACCGAGAACGACAGATTTAACACCTATGTTTTGTTTACTTAAACAAGCTAAAGCATCTGATTGAAGACGGATGGAGTCACAATTGTTTGATGGACTGGTACATGGATGAAAGTTTAGATCCTCCTTTAACTTACTAAACATAATTACTTTTCCATTAATTAATTAATTTTTATCATAAAAAGAATTGCGAACTTAAAAATAAAATTTAAAAATAAAATTGTGGTAAAGCCCTGGAATGAATAATTCTGAGAATGGAATCTCTATTCCTTCAATTTGAAATTTTGTATGAGAATGGTTTGAATCAAGAAGACATTTTTATCAAATTAACCAGCAATGAATATTATATTCATGCATCAACCAATATAATTAAGCTTGTCGATCCAAAAGCTTAATGGATAAGCATTGAATTTAATTTTTATTCACCCTGTTGGCAATTATTGATTTTGAATAGTTGAATTGAGGCTCCCGTATCGCTTTCAGGTACAAGTTCCTTTCGTTCTTACAAGGAGCATGAAGTCGCCGTAGTCTAGTAGATAGTGTGTTGGCTTATTAGATGCAAAAGCCTGGGTTCAAGTAAGTGGTGTGAGAAACTAGGACGTTGTACAATGGGTCAATTCGACCTCCGGGTACTGTACTTGTCTTAATTGACAAGTACACGTCCTCTAACCTAACATAACCTAACCTACAAGGAGCATACGGACTCAATAAAATTCATAAACATAACTTCTGTCACTGGTGTTTACTTCGGCCTCAATTTGCCTTCTCTAAGCAGGAGCTGTGCGTCCCGTTCTTTTTTCCCTCAGAATTCCAGTGATATTGCTAGTTTACATACACACATACATAATTGGTCATTAAAACCCTTCAGTCAGGATTACGACCTAGTTTCTCACACGACTTATGTTGTGTGTGCGTTAATTTTATACATGAGTGGCGGGACCTACAGTTTAAAGTCGACTCCGAACGACAGATTTTTGAGAAACTTTTCATGGGAATTTTATTTACTCCCGGAGTTTTTTGCCAGAAATCTGCTGAGAGGAAGTCACCGGAGAAATTTTTTTTCATATTTTCGTTTTGATGTCTGGCCTGGGGTTTGAACCCCGTTCTTTCCCAGAACGTGTGTTTAGCTATGAGGCGTATGATCTTTCGAAGGCACTTTTTATATATTAACGCTCCCAGTTCCACAATCGTACAAGGTAGTAAAGTTTCTATTCGTTTTGAAGATTGTAATTAACATACGCAGACATAAAGCGGATGATTTGCAAATACAGTTCATGCGTGTAAACAAATATCGTCTGTGTAACCAAGATCATGGGCCTCTACAATTCTCACATTACATCATTCTGGTATTATTGCGAGATCTTTCATGGATCGTCGTATTCGGAAATTTATTAAAGAAAAGTGGTGATAGCACACCTATTGAAGACTTATTCCACTCTCACCGTTCCATTCAGTAATCTGTCATGTTCGAGATGAAAACTGTACATTTTGTTTTACACAAACAAAACTACTTCCATAATATGATGTATTCAACCTGAATAAATTTAATTTTTGTTTGTGCTACATTTCTTACATCACTGTTTGTGGGCAGTTACGTCATGGCAAAAGCTTTTTGTAAATAAAAAAATTCTTATTCTACGTAACGTTTACTTTCATTATTTGTTGTCATTGTGCTACATATGTATGTACATACATACATATATAATCTATATAAGGAAATACATTTTTAACACAATATATTTAAACAAAAAAAAAAATGAATTGTTTTTAAAATAAAAACAACACGTTTTTATTGATTGAATTTGTTTTGTTTGTTTTGTTTTTTGTTTTCCGTTTACAATTGCGAATGCATTCGCTAATGTTGCTGAGCGATTTGTTGTCAAATAGTCGGACGGTCACATATTTATGTGACAAACAAATTGACATGGAAAAATTTCAATTTAAATTGACACTCGAACAAAATATTCATTTTAGGCTTTAAGGTAGCAAAAAAAAAAACGCACAAAAAATTTGCGTATGAAGGTATTTATTTAAATGCACAAACGTACACATACACTTAATGACGTTTGGCTTACAGGTACGCGATATTTAAAATTTTTAAGCAAATGAAAAAACAATAATTTATGAACGTAATGTATGCTTGTACATATGTATGTATGTATGTATGTCAGACGACTGAAATGGATGAATGAATTAACGACTGAATGAATGAATTTTTGAACAAAATTTTCATTTCAATTTACATTTTCGTTTAACAATCTATTGCCGCATAAGGTTCATGTTTATGGCCAATTTGTTTGCTGTTTTGTTGGCAGTATTTGTGTAACACTGTAACAATTTCAATCATAGCTGCCAGATTTGACGACTTTATCGTCATTTTGGATGATTTTGTGCTCCAAAAATATCATATTGACGATATGACGATTTATACCCTTATTTTGAAGATTTTTAGATATTCAAAATTTGCATCATATTCTTTACTTTAGTATATTAGAAGCCTCTTTAAACTTTGTATTTGATTTGCAATTGTTAGTTTTGCAAATTTCAGTTAGTAAGAGGAAAGGAGTAAAGTATTGTAAGTATTTTTAAATTATTTACGAAAACCTGTGATGATACGACATTAAATGCTAAATAACCTAAATAAAAGCGCCAATTAGTAAGGAAACTTAAAAAGAAATGATAAGACAGTTAAAGAAAAATAGTAAAATCCTAACATTACCCAGCAAATAATAGCAATACGAAGAATTTGAAATAAGATTGACACTCGTAGTTGAGCATAATTTACCATTTGCCATTACAGATCATTTTTAATGATTCGAATGTAACTTCTAATATTACCCTAGGAAGCCCAAAAGAAAGTGCCATTATTTTTTTTCGTATGACCAATATTCAGGGGATGTCTCCTACACATGTAGTGCATTGTGTTGGAACTAGGAAGATATGTTATGGGAAGGAGGAAAGAGGGAGTAGTATTGCGGACACTAGACTTGAAACTTTTTATACTAAACAATACGAAAGACGACTAAAGAACAAATTTTGTCTGTAATGCATTGTGCGATCCACTGGACAATAGACCACAAACGGATGTGCTCGCCGAGAAACGCGAGTGTTTCATGATTCTCGGCAACAAGTCCCTTTTTTCGCTCGAGCAAAATCCATTGTATTAACAATAGAACAATGAAACGCGAACCAAATTGAAACGATGCTCTAATGAATCAATGAAGTTTGATATCCTACCGTCATTAACGATTCGCCCTCTCCTGTAAGCGATCGAAATGTCTCAAAATAGACGATGAGTCACGGGCCCATACATGAGAGTTGTTTTCTATACTCGGTCGGGTATAACTTGTGTGAATAGAAAGAGGATCAGATGAAGTAAAATATTTCTTGCACTGGCTTAAGAAGCCAAGGCCAAGCACCATCACACTGAATTTTCATCTCAGAACGTCAAGAGCTTCTGACAACACTAGATTGTTTAAACCTTAAATAATTTTTTCCTGAAAATGATATAAAACTTCACGATTTTTGGAAAGAAAATATTAGAAATGAAAATGAGGGATGGTAGCTTTCAATTGCCAGCCTTGACTAAATTTATTAAGAAAAATATTATTATTACCACATTCTTCAGCTAACGTAGAGAGAGTATTAAGCCAAATCAATTTAAATTGAATTAAATTTCTTAAAACAGAATTCCTTAAAACTTAAACGAAATTCCTTAGAAGAAATATTTTATAAGAAAATTATTTTAAACTTAGGAATTTTAAACGCTTCGACTTGTTAAATTTTTTTATTAAAGGTGTTTTAATGTTTTATTTTTGAACTAAAATATGTACGTATATTGAATTAACTTTATATGTTTTGCTACAATTTAATGAATTATTTTTTCTGATGATTTTTTTTACGATTTCAATGAACGTTTTTGATGATTTTGATGATTTCGACAATTTTTTTTCTAATATTTGACTATTTAATGCTTTATTTATCTGGCAGCTATGCTTTCAATATTCACTTCAATCTGAACATCTACAAAGATCGAAAATGTACACATTTATAGGGTGTGCTTAATATGTTCCACTATACATATGTATGTGCGTGCAATTGATTTATCAAGTAAATGAATTCAATATTAATTATAATTGTCATCATTTTTATAGGCTTTAAGTATTATCATTGGCTTTACAATAACAATTACAACAAATATCATTAAATTATAATGTTGTTGATGATGATGATGATGATACGTTGATGACAAACACTTGATAGGAGGAATTTGTAATTCAGGAATGAAAAAAAAACAAAAAAGTTTAAAAAGAAATTAAAATGAAAAACAAAATATCGTTGAATGTCAGCCGTCAATAGTATGACTGATTATGACTGATGCTTTCATGGGTTTTTCTAATTCGTTATTAAATAATATAAGATTTGCAAAATGTTTGTCTTTTGGCAAACTCCTTCCTGATTTTAAAATGTATTCGTGTATCCATTGCCTTTACTCCACATCACTGGCATTTACTATTCTTTTCAACATGTCACTCAATTCCATTGCAAGCCGGAAGAAATTTGTGAAAACTTCTACTTATTTTGTAAAACAATATTCTTTAGAGAAATACACCGAATAGAAACAGCAGTTGGAGGGAAATTATATTCATATGAACGATTTTTCAAAAAAAAAGTTTAAAAAAACAAAAAATCAAACAGAAAATAGAATTCACAAGAGAGTATAAACTGAAAATACAAAAATTTAACTACTGTTTGGTATTTGTGGGTCAAAATGGTCCAAATATTAAGAATATTTTTCAACTATTTTGTATGGTATTAACCGGTTATTTACACCTGAGAACTAATTCAACAAAAAATGTATTTCTTTCAGTGAATTCAACAGCCATGATAAAAGGGCCTCAAATGTCATATTTTGTAGATTCTGTGTAAAAATTTACTGAATTTGCATTTTTTTGCTAGGTTTGCTACCGTTATCGAGACATATCAATGAACAATACAATGAACTGTGACCGCGCTTTAACATTTCAATATCATGCAAAAATAATGGATTTCTTTCTACTACTCCTTATATATTAGCGTAAATGCTTTATTTCTGCGTGGCATGACACGGGTTAAATAACAGTGTTTTCAAAGAAATTTTACAACAAAAACAAAATGCTGAAACTTAAACATACAACCAATTTATGTTTTTTTAAAACAAGTATTAAGACTACGTACTATGTACAGTGTTGCTCAAAATAAATTGCATTAATTGGTACATTTTTATTTGATTTGAAATAAAATATTGTTACGAAACGGTATGGAAACGGTGTAACATTAAAATGAGCAAAAGCTACACAAACAAATACAACGAACTTGTTACAAGTAAACCAACAATATCGGTATGAAAGAAAAATGGATAGACAAGTAAGCGAGAACGTAACAGCAAGCAACGTGAACAAAATACACAAACAACAATGAAGTCCCAATAGAGTTCCCGAGACGACGAAGACACGAATAATCGACTTCCAGAACCTTCATCAGATTGTTTAAGTGAGCATATAAAAAGGCAACACAAAGCAGGCAACGAGCAGTAAGAACTCAGTCTGTCTTGTGTAAGAGAACAGTCGTGGTTTGAAGATCTCCATTGAAAAGATCTGCGTTGTAAGCAAAGAAGAATAGCGAACAAGCAATTATTGTTGTATACGTCAAGTTATAAACAGTGGCACACAAAAGTAGTGCTAACAATAAAGAATTGTTACTAAACACAAATTTATTACATTGTTTGCAATCAACGAACTCATATTTTAAACGTTTTTAAAAAGGCAAAAACGTAACAATTTGTTGATTTTGAATGTTCCACAAAAAAATTTACATAGAATAGCCAAAAGAACTGTTAATTACTTATATGGTCACTACAATCCTTTAATCAGAATTACAACATAGCTTCCACACCACCCATGTGTGTGTGTTAATTTTATCCACAAGTGACAGGACCAACAGTTTAAAGGTGACTTTGAATGACAGATTTTCATGGCAATTTTATTTACTCTCAGAGTATTTGCACGAAGAACTGCTGGTACGTACATGGTTAATAAATCTAAAATAACTGCAACGCTATAACCAGTTCATTCTGGAGGATGACCAAAATGTACTACTGCAACAGACGATGTTTAGATCTGACTGATGTTGTTCGACTATAAGATCAGCGAAGACACCATTCATTTCTTAAAAAAAATCGACTTAAATTTGAATGAAATCATCTTCAGTCATGTGATAGATCAGGTCATTGTGCGACCTGATAAGTTTGCCAGCAGGAGAGCTCCCACTTCGGTACTGGGACCAGAAACTTTTTGTTGAAATGGGAAGAGGCATTTGCAAGGGGTTTTCATAATTTGACCTTTTGTTAGCTCAACATATTAGGAAATATTTTGTATCAGCTTATCTGGGTATAACTTGAGGATGATATCCGATCCCCTGGTCGAGTATATTCGTACATGAAAGGAGACTTTACAAGCCTAATACATGTATAGATTCTGTAATAAGGAGAATATATCATCAGAATACATATTTGGAACCTGTGCGGTATTAAGAAGGGTAAACCTGGGGGTTTATTAAGTACGAATCAACGCTTGCATCGTTTATAATATCGAGCTATTGTTAAGCATGTGTTAGTGAGGAGTTACTTTCCAGGGAAGAGCTTTGGATCTACGAATTAACGCTTGCATCGTTTATAATATCGAGATTCTGTTAAGCATGTGTTAGTGAGGAGTTACTTTGGATCTTAACGTAAAACCGATAGCGTTATGGATAGAGATATACACAAACTTGTTTTACAGAATGTAATGTTATCGTACGTTGCAGTAAAATGCCACATTCTTGAATCATTCAACAGCAAGATTATGACCAAAAGCACATTGTTTACATCATCTATGAGAACCAGATATGGTTGGGAGACTCTACCATTATACTACCATTTAGAATGTTTGGCCGAAAGTATTAAAAAAAAAATTATTAAGCTTATCGATTCAACTCCAATTATGTGAAATTTTAAGAAATAATTGCTTGTTCATCCTAGTATTGACCGACACTGTATATGTATGTTGTATACGTAAGTAAGTAGAGCTTCCACTCTAAATTAATATTTTAATAGAACTTAAGAAACATTTTCAAAAAAAAAAAAAAAAATTAAATAAAAACTAAAAAAAAAACGAGAACAAAAACTTGCGACAAATTTCTCTTTGATGTTGTTGTACTCAAAAGCCGTTTACATATGTATGTGATAACTCAATGACTGACTTGTAGGTAATCTCAGATGAAAGTGTACGCTTTTCGAAACCTTGAATAAGTAGAAATAATTTACTTTGAAATTTAATAAGGCAATGGAAGAAAATGGAACAAAAAGAAACAACAACAACAATAACAAGAACAACAGAAACAATAGCAACAAAGTAAACAAAGAATGGAAAAATTCTACACAAAAACCAAGTTGGCCGGTTAGTGTTGTTTAATAAATAATACGCGTGTAACTCTCTTAATATTTACACCTGGGGAGCATTATTAACGAATGGAGAAATATTCCATCAGCAAAAGTTAAATTTTATTGTATTTGCATTTGTAGTTGCAGCACACATACATAGTTTTATTACATATTGACTAAAAAGCAATTTAAATTAAACACTAAACGTACATTTGTAAAAAAAGTTTTTATGTTAACTAGTTAGGCTTGCTCGCGGTATTTAGTTCACGCTCCGATCTAATTGATCTTAGACGAGCATTGTGTGTTTGTTGTGTATATTTTTGATTTCGTTCGGCAACCGTTTCTGTATGAAGGTCACCGTACTCATTCCATTTTTTTAGATACCACACTGCATTGTGTCGATGTTGGCGGCATATGTTCAAAGCTAACGGAGCCAGATCACATGATCTTGCTTAATTGATCATTACCACCCTTCAGTCATGATTACAATCTAGATTGTCTCATCGCTTATGTTGTGTGCGTTATTTTGTCCATAAGAGAAGTATTCTACCGTTTAAAATTAACTCCGAACGACAGATTTTTGGAAAGTTTTTAATCGCAGTTTTAATTTCCTCTTAGAGTTTTTGTCAGAAGACTGCAGAGAGTAAGTCGCCGAAGAAATATTTTTTCATATTTTCGTTTTCTTCAAGATGTCTAGGTTGGGGTCTAGTAACCCAACACACTACTGACTAGACAACGGTGACTTTAAATCCGCATGATCCTGGTGTCCAATTCATCTCCTTCACGTGACATGGCGATGCCCTAGACGATCTCGCAGAATATGCATGGTTGCATGAGTTGTGTGGCGCGTAGCGCTGTCCTATTGAAACCACATTTCATTGGTCATCATTTTAGCCTAAAAGACCATCGGTTTATATTGCTAGCCATTGAGAGTGATGGCCTGACCGACTTCTTTTCTAGAAAAATATGGACCTATTACGATTTCATTATTTGCATGCGTTATTGAATACTATATGCGTCCATGGTGATTTGGCGAAACAAATTTAATGAATGACAACTAATAGATTCCTTTATAGTTGAAATAACGTGTGTTATTTTTAGAACAAATTCGCTTTAGAAGATTGGAATATATGGATTAAGAAACAATTGGGCCAATCTTCTAAATTAAATTTGTTATTATAATTACTCGAGCGTAATTATAATTGAGGTTAAAGACAAGAGAAAAAGAGATAAAGAGATATTAGTATGTATTTATTTTAAGGTTGTTACGTGTAACTTACCCTTTTGAGATGAGATGATCTTTTTATTTTCAGAAGTATTTAACAATTTTATTTATAATTGAGATTGTTTATAACCAATCATTTGAGCGTTGTGAAAGTGAATAAATTTTAGGTACTAATTAGATTTCATGATAGAATTTTCCAAAAGATAAATTATTTAAAAAAGTATAAGATAAATTTGGAAGGTTGGAATATTTAAGTGTTAGTTAACGTATAACAATTATTTATAATTTATTAAGAGTAATAGGGATAATAGTTTCAATAAATAAATTCAATTTCAAGTTTAAAATTCAAAAGGCAATATAAGTTATTTTTATTTGTACAATAGTCGGCCACAGTAAAAGCTTTTTCTAAGTGGCCTGCGTATGACTGTTCGTTTGTCATACGATTATATGGAATTTATTGTGTTGGCCTTTTCGCTGATGTCCTTCGCGAATAATTGTAAGACTTTTCAATGAAAAGTTCCTTTAAATTCTCTGAAGTTATTTTATTCTCGTTTACGGTGTCCTATATTTAAACAAGTTCTGCGTGGATTTATATTTAAGTTCTATATTGTTAGGATTTTTTTTCGTAGATTGCAAATAAAAATAAATTTGTTTGATTTTAACTAAATTCTTTATTGTTCGCAACTTGATTTAAACAACAACAACTTGCTTTATTTGTTATTATTACTCTTCCGCGTACACACTAACAATTTTTCGGTAGACCTTTACAACGGAAATCTTCAAACCACGATTATTCTCTTCACACGCAACGCGTCTTCACACAAGACTGACTGAATTCATTCTGCACCCGTTGCCTGATTTCTCTTGCCTTTTATATCGCTGGGTAAACGGTCAGATGAATGCTCTTGAATGAGAATGACTTTGCCTTCACGAAATCTCTATAATTGTAAACATGTTGTTTACGTAATTGCTGTTTGTGTATTTTGTTTACGGTTGTCTTTGCAGCGTTGTTGTTGACTGTTTGTTTACTTTGTTTATCCCTTTTTTGTACTGATGCTGTTGCTATATTTTTGTTTATTCGTTGATCATGTAAACAAGTGCATTGTTTTTGTTTATTATTTTAATGTTTTTCGTAACAATATTTTTTTTGTCAGTTTATTTATGTAATTGAATCTTCACTATAAAAGTGAACTAACAATTATTATATCAAATCTTAAAGCTAATGACAATAATTAAGGCCCGCCAGCGCGGGACAAAATTTCATGGTTTCATAGAATCTTAAGTCAATTTGACATTTTTAACGCTCGTCTTCTAATGAGATCCACAGTGTCTCTTCTCCTTAGTCGGATATGGCCGAGATCATTCAAAATAGCACCAACTAGTGGATTCGGTGATCCCTTAGCTTCTCTCGATACTTTTTAGCATATTTCGTCATTCCCTCTCTAACCGTGGGCACGTTTAGGTCTTTATGTATGTTAGAATTTTTTTTGTACTAAGCGGCGTTCGTCAGAATTTTATTTTGGTGCCTTTGTATTCTATTAATGTTTGAAGATGAGGCAGTGCCCCATAGCTCTATTCCGTAGAACCAGATTGGTTTTAATATTGCTTTATATAGAAGAAGCTTGCAGTCCAAGCTAAGGACCGAGTTTCTATTAATTAGCCAACTTAACTGTATCGCCTTTAACTTAATATGTGCTAACTTAGCATCTATCGTGACAATATGAATAGTATTTTTTAGGATGGGAGAGACATGAACTCAATAGAACTCATCTCATAGTTTTCGCACCCACTGTTCTGTAATTTTTTATTTTTTGTTTTTAACATTAAGCCAGTAAATATTGAATTCAAATCAATGCACCTGATAAGTTTTATGATTGCCATTGAATTGATTGAATTTCATATTTTAATTTCCAAATAATCTAAAATGCAATCAAATTTAATTTTTTTTTTTTACTTCTGTTTGTTGTTATTATTCAATAATGAAAATTTAAATTTGCAAATTCTTTCAATTTTGCCGCCAATAGTGATTGAAATGTGTTCAAGTCGATATCAGTTTTTTTACGATCTGCTTAATAATTTTTTATTATTTTAAGAGAATTATGATAATCGTGAAATATGCGAATATATGTACATATGTACTTATGAGCTTATAAGCATTCATATGAGCATATGATTAACGCATTAAAAACAACTGTAACTGACTATGAATAGAAAATTTAATTTCCAAGAAAATTGTTAAGAATTGTTAGGCGGTAGTGCAAAAACTAACACAGTTTTGCATCAGGTTTTCTATTTGGCAGTGTACCCCATTCGGATTCTCAGATAATACGGATATTGGATTAAATTTCGATATTTTTTCAAAACAAGGTTTGAATTTATTTTCTTTAATTTTTGCTTAAACATTTATTCAGTTCGAATTCGATTGTAAGAGCAGCACATTAAGTGTATAGGGTCTTTCAAATTTGAATTTTTTTTCGAGTTTCTTGCAGAATAATAACCTATGTTTCTATGTTTCTGTCTGTTATTTTGCAATTCAAATGAAATGTATTTTTTCATTATACGTAGCATCGTGAGCTAATATGGAATATTAATCTTACGGTTGCATACATTTAATCCTTTGCAGACCCAGCTGAATCGGATGTGCAATCTGTCTGTAAAAATATTAAAAAAATATGTTTTTGTTTCTTCACATTTTCTGAAAAGCAATCAGAAATCAATGATCAGATTCAAAGGAAAAAAACTGTTAAAGAAAAATAATTCTAATATGAAATTTGTATTTGAAGGATCCTGTATTACTCCATGACATAATGATTGAATCAAATTTAGTTACAAAACAAATTGAACACCAAGAAAATGATAAATCATGGCAAATTTTATAATTAAATTTAAATTTAATACTCTTCTCATAAATTTTATAAAACTTTATAAAAATATTTTTTTTCTCATTTTTTTCGCAAATTGGTTGAATTATTGAAATTATTTTTTATGAATTGTAATAAACTTTATGAGAAATTTTTATTACTTCGCTACTCGTTAATGTTAACGAGTACAGTGAGAATAAAATTTGTTGAAAAGTTTAATTTTTATACATCCAAAGCAGAAAACGCAACTCGTTATTATTAAGACCACGATGTGCTCTTTACAATAATATTTCAAAAATTTTTCGAATTTTATTTTAAAATTTCTGTTAGAAAACAGACATGATTTGCTAAACCATTTAAGTGTGCGTTCGGTGGAAAGAACTCCTGGTGATGGTTTATTATATAAGACAGACGATTATAGGCTAATAAAATTTTTGAGAAAAAACTCGAAAATTCCGATGCCTTACATTCCAAGTGGAATCATATTTAGTGGTGTAAGCTAAACAATCTGATTGTATTAAAAAAATTGTCACGATAATAATTTAACGTTGTTAGTGGTCTTTGTTACCATAATACTGAGACAACAGCCATGGGTACACAATGCGATTGTCAAAATACACCCAACTAGTGGCATGGTGTAGGTTGTGAGTTCTGTTGAGTAGAACTCAAAAATATTTTTTTATATTTCTCCAACCCTCCAAACTTCTTTTATTTGACAAAAACGGTATTTATGATCTTTTCGCACAAAATTGGGTAATCAAACCCAAATATTTTTGAACCAATTTTAAAAATCCAAAGTTTTTAGAAAGGGGAGAGATGAGCCTTTAAAATGGTAGACATAAACATATGCTTCAAACCTACATATTATGAGTTTTGATCAGGTAAACTTGAAAAATAATAATTTTTTCTTATTTTTTAAACCATTTAACCATTCTTAATTGCAAAATTTAATTAAAAAATATGAAATAAGTGATGGCATTCTGAAAATGCATTATCTTGGGAAGAGATTGGCACAGCATTTGATAAAATCAGACAATAATTATCGTAGTTATTATTTAAATAGTACAACAGTCGTGTTATATTTTTATATACGAGTATGTCACCTTATCAAATGAACTTTTGGTTCAATAATTTTCAGAATTTTTGGTGGATCTTGATTGTTTATTGGAAAACCTTACTTCGCGTTCACACATAATATAGAAATGACAGTGTGTATTGGTGTATAATTCTTTCAAAATGATCCCAAAAATTATGCCGTAATTAAGATTATAATTGTGTTGCATAATATTTTGTAGCGAATCCATTATTTCCTATAGCCCTAGTACAGCCAAATGATATTCAGTTCAGGCTTTTTCTATAATTTTCCAAAATTGCTTTCTAATGCTATTTTATATCTCATAACCTAACGCCCCTTGAAGTTGTCGTGGTCAAGTAGGTAGTGTGTTGGGTTATTAGCCGCGAGGCCTCGGTTCAAACCCCAGGTCAGGCATCTCCAACTGAACGAAATATGAAAAAATATTTCTTCGGCGACTTCCTCTCAGCAGATTTATGACAAAACCTCTGAGAGTAAATAAAAATTGCCATCAAAAGTTTCTCAAAAAATCTGTCATTCGGAGTTGACTTTAAACTGTGGGTCCCGCCACTCATGTATAAAATTAACACACACAACATGAGTGGTGTGAGAAACTAGGTCGTAATCCTGACTAAAGGGTTGTAATAACCAATTATGTATTTATGCAACCTAACGCCCCTACATTTTTAATTAAATTGTGTTTATAGAACTGCGCTGTTGTTAACACAAAATCATTCGTTAGCTTTTTGATTTATATTTTTTGCTTGATGACGATGTAACATTGCATTTTGATTCAAATAATCATGTATTTCATGAATAGAACTTTAAATTGTGGCAAGAAGTCGTAACGGGTTTTGATTTTAAATACTTTTATTATTTATTATTATTTAACACTACACCACCCCTAACCCTTGCCCATATTGTATATTTGCAAGATAAAGTGTATACATACATACATACATACATCTGTATATGGTATGGTGGTACAATTTTTTTTCTTAACCTCAAATTAAAATACCTGCGGCTTAATTGAAAACAATAACAAGTTTAAATTATCTGTCATTTTTCAAGACCAAAGGTGGTTTTTTTGTTGTTTCCCCAAACGGACTTCAAACCACTTGCGGTGGTATTTTTCAAACCCATTCAGTTCAATGAGCAGTTTGGTTGGTTGGTTGTACGTTCCTTTAAGCAATTTTATATGCTTTTTCGTCCAGTGTATGATAAAACGTATGTACATACGTACATACATACATACATGCATGTCGACAAACAAATGCATTCAATGAAATGTCAATTTAAATTAGCGGTTAATATTATTATTTTATTCACTTGTTGTTGTTACATACATACAAGTGAATATGTATGTATGTATGTATGTATGTATGTATGTCTACCATGAATATGAATTTGAATGGTTTTTCTTTTTGTTGTTGTTTTTGCTGGTTTAATGATAAAATCACATTTGAATTGTCTTAGACAATCGTTAAATAAAATTCAACAAATATTGTGGTGTTGATTGATAAGCATGCAAACAGACAGACAGACAGACAGACGGACAGACAGACGAATGAACAATTTGAGGTTCGTATGCAAAATTAATGAATTTCATGCCTGAGTATGAAAATTAAATTTGATAAGACAATGAAAAATAAACCACAAAATTTATTTAAATTTTTAATTACAAAGTAAATTTAAATTCAGTTTTAAAGTTCTTGTTTTTGTTGCTTTTTTGTTTTCTGTGGTTTGAGTTTATTTTAAAATTTTTTTTTCTAACAAATTGGCTATCTAAACCACATTCGTACAAACACACACACACACACACACACACTCTCATATAGCATACATGCAGTAATAACGAATACATACTGTATCTGTTATTAAGATATTAAGGGTATTCACTACAAATATACATAAATATGTATGTATGTATGTACGAGTACATATTTGGCAAAGAGACTTTTTCTTTGTTTGGTTTACTTTGTTTTGATACGGCTGAGGTTGTGAATTGTGAAAACAATTTTGATTTCAAAGAAATGTTTGGTATTGCGGTATCGAATCCAGTGTGATAAATGATTGTTGTTGTTGTCTGCACTGAAAAATAAGCATAAGCATTCCCATCTAAATGCAACATAAACATGTATGTACAGACAACATGAATTAAAAATTTTTAAAATTCAACAAGTCTAGGCAGCACTGAGTATGTATAGTTTATGAGTATAAATTGAAAAAAATGTTATTATTGTTGTTGTTACTGTTATTTTATAAATTGATATTTCACACGTAATAATTGCAGCAACAAAATAAACCAACAAAGCAAAAACCGGCTATGGCAGTTGCAATAAATCGATTTATCAGTATCAGCATCAGCATCAGCATCGGTATTAGCAATTGCAGTAGCAATGCTTTTAGGCGAACAATTAAAAATATGAATGCAATTAACTTTAAGCAAGCAAAACACATTTGAGGCTACACTCTACGGGCGTCAAAGTTAAAAAAGCGTAAAATAAAAAAAATTGAAATTTATAACTTATTACGTTCACAGATTAAACATACTTACATACATTATAACCCTCTAGTCAAGATTACGACCTTACTTCTCACATCAACCATCAATGTGTGTGTTAATTTTATCCATAAGTAGCAGAACCTCCAATTTGACGGCGAGTCTTTATCAAATCTGTTGATAAGCTTTACTTCAAGGCAATTAGTTTACTCGCACTCCTCTTACCAAAAGATTGTTCCTGTTTTTCTTTTGCTGTCAGCAGTGATGGTTGAACGCCAGAACCCTTGTTTGGTAAGCGAACATAATACTCACTAGACTATATCGATCCCAAACATTAAAAGAGTTAAACGTTTTTTTTATACAATAACCAACAAAGAAATTAGGATTACTACCACAAAGCTACATAGAACGTAGTAAGGAAGTTCTGGAAGTTGCAAGATCTAAAATAAATTACGCATAAGTATAATAATTAATTTTGAGAGAAAAGCTACAGAAAAAGTTATTTAACATCGAGAAGTTTGTTCCTTATAGTAAAAGGATCGCGTAATATGGTTGATAGCGGTGCATTAACAATTAAAGTGTTATTAAATGAATTCGAATGAAGGATTTATTTTAAAAAAAATAACAGTAAATAAAAGTAAACAAATTATTTTATTCAAAATTACAGGCCTCGAATCCATGGACGCTAATCAGTTTTGAAATGTATCAACATTGACCACACCCCTTGAATTGTTGGAACAAAATTTCGAAAATCATGTTCCTCATGAGTGGAGCTCTATTTTTTTTTTATCCAACGAAAGTGGAAATTTATTTATTTTCAAGTTTATTTATCTTTGTTGCTTCTATAGCTGAATTCACCGAAACAAAATATATGTCCGGACACATTTATTTATTGTTTACTGAGAGTTTTCTGCAGCACGATTCATTCATTTCGGAAAATTTTGTCCGGAAAATTAGAGCTGCCAGACAACATTTCTAAAGTAAATTGAAATTTTACATAATTTATGCGAGTAAATCAATTCGAATTTCTATGAAAAATATAACCTATTGGCAACTCTATTCAAGTTTATACGGACAAAGTATAAAATAAAACAACATACATACATACATACATAGTACATAATTGGTCATTACAATCCTTGAGTAAGGCTTACGACCTAACTCCTCACAGCGCTTATGATGTGTGCGTTAAGTTTATACATGAGCGACGGTACCTACAGTTTAAAGTCGACTCCGAACGACATTATTTTCGTGAGAAACTTTTCATGGCTTTTGCCAGAAATCTGCTGAAAGGAAGTCGCCGAAGAAATATGTTTCATATTTCGTTTAGTTGGAGTTGTGTGACCTGGTTTTTCAACTGTGGTCTCGCGTTTAATAAGGTAACACGCTACCTACAAGACTATGACGACCAAATCCAGCTGAGAGTTATTTGTAAAAAATATTTTCTTTATCTCAAGAAGATAGATGTCAAACTACATACAAAGCCAGCTTATTTCGAGGTGTTGGCTCCATGTGTGGCTTTAACGTATCCTATCATGGCTGTCTCCACTTCAGTCTACGAGTCACAATTTCAATTATGATGTGCAGGATTTGTGCGCCAGGATTGAGTGTTGCTGATAGCGCTTAATCAGAAAATCCTTTGGATTTGTCTCAGGCATTAGTTGACAAAAATCTGGATTGTCCTGAGGCTTCAACGAGTTACATTCCATGATTCGTATACGTAGAAGCCAACTGATTTCATATAATTGTTAAAAATGGTCAGTTTAGTAAGCCGACCTATCTGTTAATGCGTTCGTTGTAATGAAGACGTGGAACACAATTTTCTTCTGATATTAATTTATACCACCTTGTTGGAAATTCTCATCTGTCTTAAACTAATACAATTAAATCAAATATGGGTACAAGACTGTCATATCTTTATTAGTGGTTATAGAGCTTTCTTTTATGGTTATAACTCTGCTTCATAATCTTACTTTTGCATTCCCTTCTTTCTGCAGAAGGTAACTGATAAGTGGCATATAGACAGAGACAATTAAGGCCAATGTTCAAATAACAGAAAAGGGGTACATCCGTATCCGTAGTACACGAGAAAAAATATCTGAACACACTTTTTTTATGTTTACTGATCGCAGTTTTCTACAAAATGGTTGAATAAGCTCACGCACTTTTATAAATGCGAGTCTATAATTAGAGAACGACTTTCGGTAGGACTTGTACAATATTTTTAAAGATACAATGGGAATTTGATGTGAGTAGACTAACATTTCATATGGCGTTTACAAACGATGGAAGATCACTTGACCCATCTCTGTTGAAGTAAGTCGCTTAGGGTGATCTGTTATTGGTGAAGACGAGTCTATTGGTTTATTGCGTGAGTGGCAAATTTTAAATAAAATTAGGATATGAACAGGTAGAATGTTTCTGAATATTTTTGCGGTGCAATTGTAAAATAAAACGGATTTTTATTACGTTTGTTATGAATTCTAAGCAGTCGTTTGAACTGCAATTTCAATGAAAAAGAATGGCAAAGAACTGAAAAATCTTGTTAAATTTTTTTTATTCTGTTCAAGGCAATTCTTCCAAAATTGCAAAATCACCAGGGGGCTTTTAGCATTAAAATTTAATAGATTTTTATGTTTTATTTAAAACTTGTCAGCGTGGTAAACTATGGTATTCACAACTACAGTTTTGCAAATTAAAAGAGAAAAAGTATACGGCGCCCCAATTGGCCAGCCTGAATATTTGAAAGAAATAAAAACTATGTACCGAATAATAATACCGAATACAATAATAAAATTTACTTTTTGTTGCTAATATTTCTCAATTATTTTTTCCTTATTGCCACATTTTGTATCAACAAACATACATACATACATACATATGTAATGTGTATGCGTATATAGACGCAGATATGCAAATATTTGCAACATTTGTTCGTTTATTTGTTTTCACTATGATAAGACATCTACGTGCCTCAGCTCTTATTGGTTTTCTTAAATTTTCTTCTTTTTTTTGTTGAAGTTTTTGTTTCTTTTAAATCGAGGCCTCTTGCCACCGCTAGAGAGCGTGAGATGAGCTGTGCGTGATATGCAAAAATCGTTGCATTATGATGGTTGCGTATAATTTTCAGATGCAATACCGTAGATTCAACAAAATGTTGCAATTGCTACATTTTCATTATGATGCTTTTATGCTTTAACAATACATTGTTTATTCGTTCTCATATTTATGCACAAAATATTTCATTCTTTAACAATTTTCACTGATCCTATTAACAGACACAATTACTGGCCACTGAGAAGATGATGAAAAAATCATTGATTTTAAAACATTTCAGTTGCTATGAATGAATTTTAGTGTACATATTCACTATGAGTTCAAAATTCAATTGAATTGTTAAAGCCATCCTATAATGCCCATAAATTTCAACATTTTCTACATTAAATCGTTCACAGCTTTATTTCCTACAATAATTATCGACCATTGTCGTTTGGTATCACGTACTTGAGTGTTACAACTTTAGGACTGTAAAATTTGTTCGATATAAAAAATAAGATTCGCGGCATGTGGAAATACTAAAAATGCTCGATAAGATGTGCCAATTCATCATTAATAGACAAAAATAACGTTTGAGAAGAATGTTTCGTAAAATTTGTCAGCGTTTTCAATCTATTGGGCTTTAATCCACCAACATGTTTGCAAAGAGTTCGAATGGAAAAGAATATTGTTACTATAGCGGCCACTGTCAATGAAGATCGCGACATATAAAATTGTTACCGTTCTCAGCAATTCAGTTTGTGTTATTCGAGCGCTTGAAAAATTTTCCATGAGGGCTTGGCTGTAGAATCATACAAAATATAGCTGTAGAGATAGAACGTCGTTTCGGAAAATTGAAACAAGATTCAAATCATTTATTTTGTGTACAATGGGAGAATTTGAGAGAAAGCAAGCAGCCAATTTATGGATTGGCGGCGTTATTTGACCATAATTCTTCAAGTTCCATGAAAATCGCAATGTTACAGTCCATGCAGCAAACTATCATGTGCTGATAATTGAATTTTTTTTTTGCCAAAAATGGAATGATTGGATTGAGTTAGATTAAGAGGACGCGCGGTACCTTAAACGTATTGAGAGACTAATTTGGTAGGCAAATAATCTAACGACTTTATTAGGAGTAACGCCAACAACATTGGTGGGCCATCGACCGATATACTGGAAAACATATATCGAAATCGTCGTAGTTTCCATATATACGTTTAGATTAGGTTACTGCCTGATTTCTCACACCTTCTATGTCCTGTGTGTTAATGTTATCCTTAAAATATGACGGGTTTGTGATGTCTTTGTCGTGGTAATATTCCTAATTTCAGATCTCTTGCTAGAAGTCCTTTTAATGTGTCCATATTTCTGTTATTTGAATACGACTGAACAAAATTCTTAACTGTCGAGCTCTGGTCTAATAAACAAATAACATATTCACTTGACTGTGGCAGCTATACATTCATTTGTTATCCTACAATGGTGGGCAAATATCTTCTTCATTTTTAGTTGATAACACCTGTATACACACTGTTAAGTTTTTGTATGCCGTCTTAAAAGGCTATTAAGTTGGAATTGAAAAAATCAATTTTTTTATTAATTTTTTGGTTTTACTGTTTATTTATTTTGTTTTGTTATTAATTAAAATTTTAACAATAAATTAATTTAGAAAGATATCCGTCTCTTCTATAATTAATCATAATCATACATAAAAATACGTTTTGGTTTATTTCTTACCAAAAACAAAAGCGTCTTTATTAATAATTTTCCTTTTTTTCGTTTGTTTTGTTTTGTTTCTTCAATATTTTTATAAAAGTTTCACTTTCCACTACATTTCATCATAAATAAATGAAATCGTTAATAAATTTTAAATGAAAGAATCATTAAAAAATTAAATAAAATTTTAATTAATTATTGACAACGAATTAAATGATGTTTTCATGTGCAACAGTCATTTGTTAAAGTCGGATTAACTTAATGATTGTTTGTTTTTGAACAAGCAGTCCAATTAAATGTGGTTGTGTATTAATTTTATTAGTTTTTCATTGACTCATACAAACATACATACATACATACCTGCAGATAAATAGAAATATTTATTTTTATGTTTAACAACATATACAAGGTACAACATAATATCGTAAATAACTGATCAGATGCATTCTACGATTTCTTTTAACGATAATGTATGTAAACATTTTTATTCAATCATTGCATATACATACATTGTATATAGCCGGGCAATAATTCTAAAATTAGGATCTACAAAACATAAATCAGTTTAAATATGAATTTATTCGCAGCATTTTTGTAATGAATTTATCAGGAGTCTATATTTGTTATCTTGACTCATTGCAACCTCATAAAACTTGACATAATTACCTTTGGACCGATAAGACGTATGCCTGACTTCATAGGCCATCTGTATGTGCAGTATGGATAATTGAATTTTGATTTATTTCCATAATAGTTTTTGAATTTATTTAAATTAATATGCCCAAGAGGCTTTACATATTCAAATAATATACATAAATACAGTGCTGCAGTTGTGTTGGTGTTGGTGTTGGTTGATACGACAGTTAATCGGCCATTAATGTTAGTCGTATGGTAGCTTCAAGAGAACATTGTTAGCGATGAGGATGAGGATGTGAAAAATGAAAAAAAGAGAACAACCAGAATATTATGTCAGTAAATAGACGCCAAAAGCATTAAAAATAGAAATCAGGAGCAAGAACAACAACAACAACAGCAGCAGCAACAACTACCATAAAAACAATCTGAAACTGTGATAAGAACGAACGTGTTCTAAACAGCATAATGAAAAAAACTAAACTAAAAGAGAGCAACAGTGTGTTGTTGTTGCTTGTTTGTTAAACACCAGACAAAACCCAAACAAAATGAGTTGAAAACAATTGAATGATTCTGCCTGATTTTTATCACGTAGTACATACTCGTACTCATAACAGAGGCCACAGCGAACTATAAAAAAACTGCACCACTTTACCAGTAACAGCAACATATTTCCCATTTTGTAAGAAGTTTTTTTTTCTAAGATATGCAAGCAGAAATACTTGCTAAAGCCGGTAGGCTCTGTCTCTCTCTCTCTCTCTCTCTCTGTCTCCCTCTCTCTCTCTCTCTTTTTAACTGTGGTTGCTAGTTGCCAGTTGCCAGCAACAGTCTATCTGAACAAAGCAACTCATAAAATATAAATCATTTAGTAAAGCTACCGGGCTTTTTAAGCTTCTAATTCTATTGCATTTAATCTAATATGTTCAAAAAATACAAGCGATTGTGGCTTGTTTTGTTAAATAACACCCAATAAACATAAATGTTGATACAGGAACAAAAATATAAATATGTGATTGGCAAAAATAGTTTTCTTGCTTATTTAGAAAAGTTGAGACATTGAAGTTTATTTACAAATTTTATTCCTTAAATTCTGAAAATGGATTCAGTTTTCAACATATTTTCTTAATCTTTGGCCAAAGCATTGAACGTTATGTAATTTGGATTGTGTTTTAATGTACTGCAGTATAGTGTTAATCCGTGATGGTCACACTTTAGCGGTACACTGATGTGAACGCATACATACATACATATGTACATGCATAATTGGTCATTACAACCCTTCGGTCAGGATTACGGCTTAGCCTCTCACACCATTCATGTTGTGTGTGAAGATATTTAGCGATGGTTATCCAATCTAACGTAATACATATGCAAAGTATTAATAAAAACATCCGGTCTTTAGGTGCCGAAGATGTAAACAGTTTTTTTTTTGGCTAGTAAGGGCTTTGTATAGACAAAATCACATCGAAACTATTTCGCCGCAGCAGACGTGATTGTTCTCGCACAGTGCAATCAATACCTAACAGCGACCGAAACATACACTTGGTTAGTGCAACTGGCAAATCAGGCATTATTGGGTCGAAAGGGTGTTTGAAAAGTTGTAAGGCCAATATTATCAGAACTGACAATAGCATTTGGCACAATGGCCTCCAGCTACACTGTACCTGTATTCGCAATTGAGATTCTTTGCCTATAAATAAGAGTCAGCTGAAAATTCAAAAAAGAAAAATTTAGAATTGCGGAGATTTACTTTTTCAGAAGTGCTCCCTAATGTTTCAGAGATATGTACAACTGCTGTTGGCTGCAGTAGTGCTGTGTAAACTTTGTATTTGTAGTCTGTTCTGTATCTGGAAGATAAGTATGCCTGTTGGTCAATAAAACTACAATTAGTATTAATTTTCATGATTTCTTTTCTTTGATTCGTATCAGAAATCAGCAATGAATCGTTTCTTCGCTACTCATAAGAACTCATGAAATTTTGGTTATAAGTGAGTAAACAGTATTGAAATTTAACTACTCGGATTCATTCATACTCACTACAACGTTGATTTATAAGTACAGGTTGCAATGAATATGAGTACTACGTTGACATCAAACTCATACCATTCGAAATATGTTTGATACATATGCCTACTCATTCAGATTCATAAATTTAGAAAAATACTTATAATACTCATAAATGATTCGAGTGATTCGAATCATTCATCAAAATTTACAGTCTTAGTTGTTGTTGCATTTACAAAAAAAGGAACAAGAAAAAAACAGCAAGCAAAGCAAACACACAACCTTCTAGTGAGTATTGGAGTGTTCGTACGCGAATGTTGAGTAAATGAGAGTCGAAATCAACATTATATGTATTATTAGTATGAGTACGATGAGTACTTCAAACTTTGAATATGAGTAGTATGAGTATGATATTAAAATAAGTATGAATGCTTATAAGTATCAGAAATTATGAGTATGACACGAATCTACTTATCTTTTTGAATACTCATTGCTGATCTCTGATTCGTATGTTATGTTACGAATGTTTGCAATCGTATTGTTAATTAAATGGAAATTATAAAATTAAATTTTATCAATTTAAAGGTAAAGATTTTTAATTTGCTTTTTTATCAACTACGAGGTAAGCGGCGGTAGGCAGAAACTTGGCAAGATTTCGAAACATAAAAAAATAATTTTTTTTAGTAATAAAAAAAATGTTAAAATGTTAACGAGTACCTGTTTGCTTTTAAATTTCCGATTTCTATGAACTAACTTTTCAACTTTTTAAATCTGTTTCAACGAAATATTTAAATCAATTGAAAAATATTTTTTTTTTCTTATTTTCAATTTATTTTACATTGTTTTGCCGGAAACTATTGCTGTTACAACATTGTATGTGCAATACTATATTTTAAAATAAATAAATAAAAAATAAATAAAATAATAGAAAAAACATAAAAAATCAACGTGAATAAATAACTTACTTGCATAAACGAACTCATTTAAAAGGTAGTCATTCTGGCAGGCAGTCAATGAATTTGCACCCTACGCCACATAACAGTTAATAAAACGACTACGACTACGACTAAAACGGTAGCAAACACAGACTGATATCTGATATCATATATACTTTTTGACAAGTTCATTCCGTTTACCTTGGTTTTTATCTTACTTGCAACGAAGTTATTGGTCCGTATTCAGCTGGAAAACACAACCAGCCATTGGCAGTAAACTGTGACATTTACCTGTTAACAAAATATTTGTGTAACGACCTTGAAATGATTTTCATAACATGACAAAATTGTCTTACATTCAGATGAACATCAAGAACAGTAGCTTCTAACTTAAACGTCCACTTTTTTTGTTCAAATTACACTAAAGAAATATAACCTACCCAAGCAGTGTATTGTGCTGGATATAGGAAGATAGGCTGCTGAAGAGAAGAAAGAGAGAGAGAGAGAGAGAGAGAGAGTACAGTTTGTAGACGTTTGATTTGAATTCATGGATATAGTAAGCACCAAGAAAAGCTTTTGTAGTAAGAGCACTCCGCATATACAACTTCAGAATAAGTTTTCTCCAGAATACTATTTCACTGTCCAATCAACTTCAAATCGATATGCTTACGAGAAAGATGAGTACTAAATAGGTGTGCTGCAGAAATTAGTTTCTCTTTTTCGGTAGCACACTATCCGTTTTTGTAGCGCTAGAACAGTAAAACACAAGTGATGATGTTTCAATGAATCAATTGTTTGTCATTAATAACGATCGTCTGCCTTTCCTGCATGCCATTCAGGAACCTCAAAATAAACTTCGAGGCACCCGGTAATGCATGCGCATTGCATTTTGTTTGCGATCAGTTCGAAAATACTTATAAATGACGTAAATTGTAAAGAAAACACTGTCTTGAGAAGCCGTGGCACTTGAAAAATATGCCGATATCAGCGTACATTGCTTTAAATTTTCATAATGTGAACGTGAAGAGCTTCATACATACATAATTGGTCATTACAACCCTTCAGTCAGGATTATGGACCTAGTTTCTCACCCCACTTATGTTCTGGGTGTTAATTTTATACATGAGTGGCGGGACCCACAGTTTAAAGTCAACTCCGAATTACCGATTTTTTGAGAAATTTTTCATGGCAATTTTTATTTACTCTCAGAGTTTTTGCCCGAAATCTGCTGAGAGGAAGTCACCGAAGAATTTTTTTCATGCTTTCATTTTGATGTCTAACCTGGGGTTTGAAGTCTAATAAGGCGACTTCACGTGAAGAGCTTCAGCTGCTTTACTTTTGAAACCATCCGTATTTACAGATGGCATATCATTTATGAGACTTTGGCGAATTAATATTCGACTTCATTCGAACATTTGCTGTTGTTCGGTTGCGAATGAGTTGCTAATATTAAGACTTTTTGCCCCCGTTCTCCAAAGTACTCGATCTATGCTCAAACCAGTATTAATGTCATCTGCAGAGAATTGTTAGGATCGGAAGTTAAAGAGAGAGTAGTAGAGAAGAGACGCAGCCTTGTTGCTTCTCTGAATTTAACCTGAATTTAGCAGATGGAATTCAAACGAGAATAAACCGTAACGAACTGTGGGAAAGCTTGACATAAATCGAGAGAAGTGACTGCTGGCACCTGAAATAATAAATTTCGATAAAAATGTACTTGGACGAACTTTGTGAAGATCTTTGAAAATATCTGAACTCTCACCAAATCACCACCAGTAGCTGATCCAGTCAATTGTTGGATGTGAACAATTAACGCGATGGTAGGGTATCGTATGTTCAACATTATCCAGTAAAATATGAAATTTTTTTTTTACTCAATTATGATTATTTCTATCGTCTGTTTCTATGATTTATTTAAAAAAAAATTTATTTTTTCTAGTTGGGGCATTTATTAGTTGTTGTTTTAGTTGTTGTTGTGCTTGCAACGAATATTGTTGGTTGTATAATGCACTGCACATTGAAATTCAATCAAAATTGATTCACCTTGATGTGGGGTTTCATATTTTCTATGCTGCTACCAGTGCTGCGATTAACAGTAGACTGACAGGCAGACCTGCCGACTGACGGTGTGTCAATCATACGATTTGACAAATAATCCAAATTTTATGAAAACATTGTGATACACATTGGCTGCAAGAATTTAATGTTTTTAGTTTTACTTTCATTTCGGTTGTTTTAATATTTTTGTCAGGTTTTGAAAAACCAATAAAAAAAACACGAAAAAATGAAACTTTTTTCGTTTATTCGTTCGTTTTTGAGAAACACTTTTAAAATGTTTAACGATTAAAATATTGAATATTGGCAGTGCAACAACAACAACAACAACAACAAAAAACTATCGAGACTGATAGCGAAGAACGTGTCGATTTGAAATGCATTTTTTTGTGTTTTCGAAAATATTCGATGACTTTTCAAAATCTGCCAAAGAAATCATGTTGCGGATGAACGGCTGTTCATTTTTCAAAACTGATCAGCTGTCACGTAATTGTCATACAATTGTCAAACGTGATTTTATTAAACAATTACTTGTGGATACACTTACTCGTCTTCTTTATTTCATTTTAATTCTTATGATTTGTTTTTGGTTTTTTGAATTTTTTATTTTTTTTTTCATTTAAAATTAATTTTTGAAAAACGTTTCATTTGTTTTGATTTTGTACTGAGCTTTACGAATTTTTTAAGAGAAAAAAAGACAAAATTTTTGCTTAATTATCGGTTGTACGTGCTTTAAAAAGCTTAAAGATTTTGCGTGTAAACATTTTAAATGTCAAACGAGTATTTATCGTATTTGCCATGTTACAGGTGCGTTCTCTGAAGTATAAAAAATAAAAAATTCAAAAACATGTTGTAGTTTAAACATGCATTATAATTATGCCTGTATAATGGGAATGATTTATGGGTAATAATTTGCCACCTCACAATGATTCTTTAAGTTTAAAGATTTATTCGTAATAAAAATATAAAAAAAAAAATAAAAATAAAATTAAAATATAATCAAAACTTAGGCTGTCGTATATTAATTAAGGGTTCTGACATTAAATTTTCTTATAGGCTTTCTAGGCAGAGGTCATGGCAGTTTTAAAAGCAGCGCAATATTCGTTAAATGTGGGGATTTACCCTGAAAACCTCCTACCAAACATAGTGTTAACATTCGGTCTAGTTCATGGATGCCGAAGATTTCTCATGAAAATATCTGACCATTCAACGCTAATACCTATAGGGGTTCCGGGAGACCGCAGTCTCCGACATGTTACAGGGCGCAGGTATTCCAATTATCCAATTATCGTTTTACAGAGAAGCTCAATCTTGCTGGCTTCAAGAGGGTACTTCCAATATTGCTAGAATCTGTTGGACACATATAGATGAGAAGAGGTAAAACTTCCTTTTGCCCTTAAATTGCATGGCCAATAGCGATTCTTACGGGTTACTGTCCTTTTGGTACATTACATATCCTATATCATTCTATCGTGAAGTCACCGTAATCTAGTAGATAGTGTGTTACCTTCTTAGACGTGAGGCCACGGTTCAAAACCCCAGGTCAGACATCAAAACGAAAATATGAAAATATTTCTTTGGTGACTTCCTCTCAGCACATTTCTGGCAAAAACTCTGAGAGTGAAATAAAATTGCCATGAAACGTTTCTCAAAAAAAAATCTGTCGTTTGGAGTCGACTTTAAACTGTAGGTCCCGCCACTCATGTATAAAATTAACACACACAACAGATGTGGTGTGAGAAACTAGGTCCATAAACCTGACTGAAGGGTTGTAATGACCAATTAGGTATGTATGTCGATAGACTTGGCATTCCGGTAAATGACAGAAACAGTGGGTCTGAGGAAGAGACTGTCTATCACCTCATGTGTCAGTGCTTTGCTCTTATCCTAAAGAAACCGAATATTTCGCTCAATGTCTGACATTTATTTTGGAATCGATTTGATTTTCTTTAAGGAATAATTGAACCTCGGATTGAATTGAACATTGGATCACAATAAAAATGTTGTTATCAGCAGAAATTATAACTTATATGCCAAGACTTTAAAACTAATGATTGAGTTTTTTTTTTGTATCATATCAGATAATTTTGTTGGCTTTAAGGGCTGCTGTAATCAGTGGCTCGATCGCATGCATCTGCGACTTAAGAATATAAAAATTTTAACACGTTCAAATCGGACTATCTCGGTCACCAATTAAGCCAAGACCGAGCATATACTAACGGATTATGTCAATTGATTTCTTTTTTGGCGTACCAATTGCATATTATTTAAAAGCGAAAGAAATCTGGTGCAAAGTACCTCAAAAATGTTATTTTTGTATTGCAGTCGACTGAAAATTTGAAACTGGAAGTGTTACTATAGTTCCTGTAATATAGAAACCTGACATGCACGTGGATATTCTGCAATAATAATTTTAGAATCAGAAATTATTCAAAGAGCAAAAACTCGAAACCAAAATTCATCACACAGCTCTTACAGCTGGAGTGTATACAAATTGCTCTGCGAAAGCAAGCATGGGCACCAGTGATGGCCTAGCTCCTACGTTCACCATTTGTTCTCAATGAACGTAGGGAAAAATCGATAAATCTATCAATGTTTTTGAGATAGTTTTGGGAATTACTTATCAAGCCCCACTAAAAAAATAACGGCACCAAATCGAAAGATCTTTATGGACCTGAAATTAATTTTTCTTAAAACTCCTCATGCTCATGGTAATGTGTTGTTAAAACCACACACAGTACACCTTATAATCTTCAGTTACAGACAAAAAAAAGTTGTTTATCCTTCGGCCATAGTGTTATTTACTGCCGTTGTTATGCGTCTCCACGTCACATATGTAATGCGGTCTTATTTTTCTACTGTTCGACTACCTACATGTAACGCGTCATATACATATTTAATAACAAACCCATGTAGGCCGATATATCATATGTATAAATTTCAAATACAAAAGTTAAGAGACATGCATATCTGTTTACCCGCTAGCTCTACACTACGTTTCGTTGGTTCTTAACCCGATTTGACGCATTAACATATAACACACTCTACATGTCACCAGAGTGTGTAAAAATTAAGCAAAAAAATGTATAAAAGAAAGTATTTTAAACAAATGAAACGATGGCAAGATGAAGATGCCAACGTAGGGTACACTTTTCCCATCCCTTTTATTATCTGAACACCAACGACAGATAGAATACCCATAGTTCTATATCTGTCCCTTATAAAAAAAAAAATACAAAGGCTATTTATATGCACACATCCCGGTCAAGGTTATCCTTCCCCATTTAATAATTTAATAATTCATATTTACGGAATACAAACAAACAAATTTATTATAATAAAATAGAAAAAAAAATGAAATTAACATAAATCATATAATATATTTACTCGGCAAGTATAAAGAACAAACTAAAGTTATTAATTTTTAAATGCATTATGATTGAGGAATGTAGAATATAAGAAGACAATAAATTCGGACAGGGGAACAAAACTGCATCGGACCTACTATATTATATTACTTAATGAAATAGTAAAAGATATAGATTGAAATATGAATCAAATTTTATAATCATCACTTACAGATCATGGTTATCCACAGCAATTGAGATGATGGGCCCAGCAGTCAATGTGTGTTGTTTTTGTTACCTAAATTTTGTTTCAAGGATGATTAGTAAAGATTATTCATATATCTTACAAATGTAAAGGTTTAAAAAAAAAAATTCAATAAAAAAAAGTATTAAAAAAAAAATAACAATATTCAATTTTAATGCAAATAATTACAAAATTAGTTTAGCAAATTTAAAGCATTTAAAAATTAAATTTAATTCATTAGAGACATTTTGATGTTACATATTTAATTAATATTTTAGATTATAATTTACAAGTTTATGAGGAACTCCTTTCAGATTATAATTACAAATAATTATACAAAATTAAAAGTATTTAGCATTAGTTAAATTCGATCATTTAATTTTAAATACGGTATCGTTTTTTTATAAATTGAACATTTTGGCTTTGGGTTATGGTTGAAACAAATGATAATGAGTTTTAATGCAGTTTAAATAAAAATTACATTCTTTAAAAATTAAAGATTTAAATCAATTTTAGATTCAAATAAACTTTAGAATTTAAGAAATTCTTTTAAACAAAAAAAATAACTTTTTAGAAATTGTTATAAATAAAATATGAAAAGGAAAAGGTTCACGTGATTATTTGCAAATCCATAAACTTCTCGAAACTTCTTTGGACAGTCAAGTTGAGTCCTGTTGCCTCTGGCCTATGGTTCGTGGAAGATGTAACCCATAAAATTTTCCAAAAATAGATGATTTGATGGCACGATAGTAAAATTATTCTTTGTGGTCTTCTAATTTCTTTCTTATTTCTTTTTTTTAATATTTTACATTTCCACTTTTTATAATACAAAAAAAAACAATTTGCTCTTTTTTTTTTTTGATGTACTTCTAAGCTTCTGCACTTTTTGAGTTTTGTTTCACCACTCTACTGCTAGACATCATAATCTAATAAACCTACTTCAATTCCAATGCAAAAAAAAAAAAATTCAATGGAATATGCAAAGCCTACTTCAATTCCAATATAAAAATTCAATGGAATATACAAAGCCTACTCCAACTCCAATGCAAAATGTTATTTCAATGGAATATGCAAAGCCTACTTCAATTCCAATATAAAATAAAAATTCAATGGAATATGCAAAGCCTACTCCAATTCCAATTTAAAATATCACTTATATATTCAAGATAGAGAAGGATGAATATATATCCATTGGTAATATTATATATATACTGGAATTATAAATAACGAAACTAGACATAAGTCTCTCATGATATAAAAAAAAAATGTAATGATAAAGTGTAAGATTACAGTATGTAGCAAAAGTTGTGTAATAAAAGAAAGCAACTAGAAGTTAATTTGTACAGGAAAAAAATATTGTTTTTCGTAAAATCGTAACAAACCTGCTTCGCTCATTGATTAACTATGAAATGACGAACAGGAAAAGATTTTACTTGTTCATTCCTTAGTTGTTAGCATATTGAGAGAGGAAAAAAAATCAAAATACGTGTGGCTCGACCCACGATAGCCGGGCAAATCTATGATTTAAGATCCGATGTATGATATCGGCCTACATAAACGCCTTTAAGATCTTCTATATCGTATAAATTATTACCAATCTTTTCTTTAATCTTGCATTTAATGAACTTCGGAAGAAATTTCCTATTTACCGCTTTCGGCATATTGCTCAAAGCATGATTTTTTCTAAAGACAATTTCACCCTTTTTATATTGAATCGGTCTAGTTCTAAAATTATACGTTTTGCTGGCTTTTTCGTGAGCTATAGTTAAATTTTTCCTTACAGTATTTCTAACCTTTTGCAGAGTATCTGCTCTACTCAAAATCATACAATCTTTACCAGATAGACAACCTAATTTATCCAATATTTTATAGGTCGATCCATGTTGAATCATGTTCTGTCCAAAGCATGCATAATAAGGTGAACATTTTATGGATGAATGGTAATCACTGCGCAAAATAGATAATATTTGAGGAATAAACTTATCCCACTCACCATGATCCTTGTGATCTTTTAAAAAGAATCTAATTTTGGTTAAGATCTCTCTATTAACCCGCTCTGAAGCATTAGATTGCGGTGCATAGAAACCAGTTTTGATGTGTTGAATATCATACAAACCAAAAAATTCAACCATTTCTTTGGACACAAATTGTTTGCCATTATCACTATGAATAAATCTTGGCACGCCAAATGTAGGAAAGATATCATTTTGAAAGTAGGAAATAACACTAGCGGATGTTGCTACTTTTAATGGCTTTAAAAAAATAAATTTTGTAAAATGATCCAAACATACAAATATAACAGAATTTTTAATTTTTGTGTGAGGGTATGGTCCCAAAAAGTCGCAATATAATCTCTCAAAAGGTCTATTAGTTAAAAATTGATTACCCATTGGTGGTTTTGAAATTCTGTTTGAAGATTTTATCGTTTTACATGTTTCGCAATTATTGACATACTCTTTTACATCAATGACCATTGTGGGCCAGAAATATTTCTGACGTACTCTTGCAAGTGTTTTTGCAAATCCCCCATGACAAGCTGTGGGTGTATCATGGGCAGCTTTTAAGATCATTGTAGACATTGACTTAGGAATCCACAAACGCCATAAATTCCCTTCTTCCGCACCATTTTGCCTAAAGTGTATTCGCTTGTATACTAAACCCTCATCCGATAAGTGAAGATCTGGAAAACAATCTCTCTTACTGGAAACTAAATCTAATAGTTTTCTATATTCATCACTTGAAAATCTGGAGCGTTTAAATCAATATCATGTGCTATGTCGATTGGAATAATTTCTTCTACATCCATTCGAGAAAGAACGTCAGGAACAATATTCAAAGAACCTTTACGATGTTCTATTTTAAAATCAAAACGCTGTAACTTAAGACTCCATCTGGCCAATCTACCACTGAGATCTTTTTGTGACATTAACCATTTTAATGATGCGTGATCCGTTATAATTCGGAACGGAAGTCCTTCGATATAAGGTCTAAATCGATTTACACAGATTACTGCTGCCATACATTCAAGTTCTGTTACAGTGTAATTGCGTTGGCATTTATTCAATTTTTGAGATACAAAAGCTATAGGATGCTCTTTTCCCAAGTCATCTAGCTGAAATAAAACACCACCTACTCCTACTTTTGAAGCATCACATTGTATGATAAATTCACGACTAAAATTAGGCTGAGCTAAAACAGGAGCGGTTGATAAGGCATCCTTTAATTTTCCAAAAGATAGTTTTGCCTCATCTGTTAACATGAATGGCTTAGAACTTTTTCTCAAACAGTCAGTCAAAGGTCCAGCTAAATCAGCAAAGTTACTTATGAATGATCTGTACCAATTAGCCATACCAATAAATCTTCGAACCTGTCTTGGCGTTATTGGTATAGTAAAATCTCTAATTGAAGCCACCTTATCTGGGTCAACCTTTAGACAACCATTTCCAACAATATATCCTAAATAACGTATTTCTCTTTGGCAGAATTTGCTCTTACTCACATTTATTGTTAGTTTTGCAAGTCGAAGACAGTTTGCTACTTCACTTAAAAGTTTCATGTGAGATTCAAAATCAGAGCTACAAATCAAAAGATCGTCTAAATAAATAAACACATTATCTCGCAGACGGGAAGGTATAACCTTATCCATTAGTCTGCTCATAGTCTGGGGACCATTACAAAGGCCAAAAGGCATGTATTTGTAATGATATAATGGTTTTCCTGGCACTACAAAAGCAGTCTTCTCTTTTGAAGATTCTGTCAATCTAATTTGAAGAAATGCATCCTTAAGGTCAACACCGGTTATAAAGTAAGTGTCTTTCAATCTACTGAGTAATCCGTTTATATGAGGTAGAGGATAAGAATCCTTTTTCGTAACAGCATTGAGCTTACGCGAATCTATACAAAGGCGAACTTTTCCTGGTTTCCTAACCAAAACAACTGGAGAACACCAAGGTGAATTGGACTCTTCAATCACTCCCATATTTAAAAGTCTCTCTATTTCACGAAACGCTTCCTCCTGTCGGGGTGGTGATAATGGATAATGCTTGCACTTAATAGGAACTGCATCACCGGTATCTATGTTATGTTCGAGAAGGTCCGTACAACCCAATCCGAGTTTTTCGAATGACGGAAATTGTTTTATTGTATTTTCCAAAGTAATCTGCTGCTGCGGATTAAGATCATGAAATTTAAAATTCCCATTAGGTTTGGAGATATTTGCTTCAATTGATGATAAAGCTGGTATAATATCAGGGGCCAATGCAAATTTTCGCCAGAAATTGGTACCAAAATATGCTTTTTGGGTGAGAGAAGGCGCTAAATAAAAATCTATATTCTTGGTTACATTCTTGAAATTAATCGGTAAAGTACAGTAACCGATTACTCTTTGAGTAGAACCATTAGCAGTTGATAACTCTGATCTCATTGGTTTATAGGAAATCCTATTTTTCTCTAAAAATTCTAAACAATTTTTTCCTAGTACAGATATATTCGCACCTGAATCTAATAAGCCTATCAAATAATCATCAAAAACCCTGACTTTTGCAAATGGACGATCATCAGAGCCAGGTAAAATTGTCGATGCAACAAGCTTACGAAAATATTTCCGCTTTCTGAAGCGTTCTCTACATTTCAAAATTTTCTTAGAAGGGTATTTCTGAAAGGAATTAAGCTTACTGTAAGTTTTGTACTGACAAGTTTTTTCGGGTTTTTGCGTGACATCACACCAAGTAGATTCAGAATCTTTCTGTGTAGTACACGCAAGAGAAGTTGATTTAAAATCAGTTTCTAAATTGGACTCGGGGTGTGTTGAGATGGACGAGTGTCCCCGGTAGCCATTTCGCCCGTTTGTCGGTTTCCCTGAAAGTTATGTTGGTTAGGACATGAAGGCGTCAAATATCCTTTCTGACCACATTTAAAGCAAAAAGGTTTAATAATTTCCTTTCCACAATAAATATAAGAATGACCATAGGATAAACAATTCCAACATTTGATTTTCGAATAATCTCCCTTATCGATATGTTTCGATAATTTTAGAGCCTCGATCTGGGGATCTATAAACTCAAAGTCGTTTATCTTCTCATCAGGTAAACTAATTTCACTAACGTTTCTCATTTGACCTCCAACAGGTGCATTCGATCTGTTGTCACGCAGAACCTTTTCAGCTCTGCCGGCGAGGTCTCTGAAATCATTTAAAGATTTACAATCGGAACTGAACAATAAAAATCTTAAATTTGGTAATATATTTCTCTTCATTATATCAAGAAGAGTGTAATCTGGTAGCGGATTTTGAAGCCTCATGTTCATTGCTACAACTGCGCTATGAAAATCATCATATGACTCTTTATAATGCTGCTTACGCAGAGATATCTTTAGAATAACATCATGTTCTGATTCCGGAACGCCAAATTCTTTGGTCAGAGCGTACTTCAAAATAGAATAGGATACTTGTCGATTTTGTTTCATAAATAGCCAGTACCACTGCTCTGCCTTTCCTTCAAGAAGTACATGAAAATTAGATAAAAGGTGTTCGTCCGAACATCTTGTGCGAGAAGCCAACATTTCAACCTTAAAAAGGAAGTCCGAAACACAACTATTGCCATCATATACTATTTTCCACTTTTCAAGTTTAATGCTAGTGTCAGCATTCGAATAAGACCTATTAGCATCAAAAGCTAAATTGGGATTCAAATTTTGCGTATTTGAATAATCCGTACTTAATTCTGCTGCTGGTCTGTCTTGAGAACCTGAAACATTACCCATTTGAGATATACTGTCCCTAATAGAAGAAAGTTCCCTCCTAAACTCTTCTCTTGTAGTTCTCATGGTCTCTTCCATCAATGATATTAGCACATCAAGCGGAGCATTAAAATTATTTTCATTACTATTTGCACTGACTGAATTACAACTCAAATTAGCGCTTGGTAAAGCATTAACGGCTTGTGGTAAAGAAGTCGGATTATTATTCACTGAGTTAGTGTCCGAGGCATTCATATTAGTTGCCAGATTGGAAAAACTTTCGGTATGAGGTACTTGCTGTGAAGAATCTAAATTTCTTCTCACTACTGGTGAATGTGCAACACGTGCATTCGTAGTTGTGGGAGGGTCTTGCAATTCAATCGGTATGTTATCTTGTGATGAATTTAAACTTCTATTACGATTGCGCGTAGAAACGCTGTTTTGAACATCACGATGTCTAGTATTCATAGCGAAAATAGACTATCTATTGACCAAAATATTCAAAACAAATAAAAATTATAATCGACAGAGAAAAAAAAAAATAAAAATATAGTTATAAAAATTCTTAAATTAAAATTAAAGTTTTAAGTAAAGTAATCTTAAGGTATAATTAAGAGTATAAGAAAAACAATGTATTCTTTTATATGGGAAGAATAAACTACGACAAGATGTTGAGCGTAAAGCAAAGCCAATGTATTAATCAAAAAACAAAGTAAGCATGTTGTTAATAGCAATGGAGAATACTACCATTTAGGTGATTCTACCGACTTATTAACAATAAAAAAATTGTTTATTGAAATTAAAGTATTTTGTTAATAACAATATATTGTAGGATACTTCTAATTAGGTGATTTTATTGACTCATTAACATTAACAAAACAAAAATTATGTTAATAGCAAAATAAAATACCTACATCGGGATAACCTTACAGACTTATTAACACTTATATCAAGTCGTCTTATAATCTTATTGAATGTCATAAGATATATAATCAAAGTCTTATGTCTTTTCAAAAAAATTAAACATTTAAATGATTTACTGGAACCAATAATTTCGTATTGCCGCAAATAGATTTAAGAATTATTATTTCCTGATAAAACTATGACCTACAATTAAAATTGTATTGATCCAGGGCAATTAAACCATATAAAGTTGTTAAAAATTACTGTTTCATGACACTCGACAGTTTGAAACATAACTACTCTCTTTTACTTTAGCATTCCCTTGGGCGATATACATGTAATGTAGCCCAATTTTGGTATTAAAAATTTTACAAACAGATTTGTATTATTTGCTGTGCTTTACGTTGAGCGCCATATATGTTATGCGTCTCCACGTCACATATGTAATGCGGTCTTATTTTTCTACTGTTCGACTACCTACATGTAACGCGTCATATACATATTTAATAACAAACCCATGTAGGCCGATATATCATATGTATAAATTTCAAATACAAAAGTTAAGAGACATGCATATCTGTTTACCCGCTAGCTCTACACTACGTTTCGTTGGTTCTTAACCCGATTTGACGCATTAACATATAACACACTCTACATGTCACCAGAGTGTGTAAAAATTAAGCAAAAAAATGTATAAAAGAAAGTATTTTAAACAAATGAAACGATGGCAAGATGAAGATGCCAACGTAGGGTACACTTTTCCCATCCCTTTTATTATCTGAACACCAACGACAGATAGAATACCCATAGTTCTATATCTGTCCCTTATAAAAAAAAAAATACAAAGGCTATTTATATGCACACATCCCGGTCAAGGTTATCCTTCCCCATTTAATAATTTAATAATTCATATTTACGGAATACAAACAAACAAATTTATTATAATAAAATAGAAAAAAAAATGAAATTAACATAAATCATATAATATATTTACTCGGCAAGTATAAAGAACAAACTAAAGTTATTAATTTTTAAATGCATTATGATTGAGGAATGTAGAATATAAGAAGACAATAAATTCGGACAGGGGAACAAAACTGCATCGGACCTACTATATTATATTACTTAATGAAATAGTAAAAGATATAGATTGAAATATGAATCAAATTTTATAATCATCACTTACAGATCATGGTTATCCACAGCAATTGAGATGATGGGCCCAGCAGTCAATGTGTGTTGTTTTTGTTACCTAAATTTTGTTTCAAGGATGATTAGTAAAGATTATTCATATATCTTACAAATGTAAAGGTTTAAAAAAAAAAATTCAATAAAAAAAAGTATTAAAAAAAAAATAACAATATTCAATTTTAATGCAAATAATTACAAAATTAGTTTAGCAAATTTAAAGCATTTAAAAATTAAATTTAATTCATTAGAGACATTTTGATGTTACATATTTAATTAATATTTTAGATTATAATTTACAAGTTTATGAGGAACTCCTTTCAGATTATAATTACAAATAATTATACAAAATTAAAAGTATTTAGCATTAGTTAAATTCGATCATTTAATTTTAAATACGGTATCGTTTTTTTATAAATTGAACATTTTGGCTTTGGGTTATGGTTGAAACAAATGATAATGAGTTTTAATGCAGTTTAAATAAAAATTACATTCTTTAAAAATTAAAGATTTAAATCAATTTTAGATTCAAATAAACTTTAGAATTTAAGAAATTCTTTTAAACAAAAAAAAATAACTTTTTAGAAATTGTTATAAATAAAATATGAAAAGGAAAAGGTTCACGTGATTATTTGCAAATCCATAAACTTCTCGAAACTTCTTTGGACAGTCAAGTTGAGTCCTGTTGCCTCTGGCCTATGGTTCGTGGAAGATGTAACCCATAAAATTTTCCAAAAATAGATGATTTGATGGCACGATAGTAAAATTATTCTTTGTGGTCTTCTAATTTCTTTCTTATTTCTTTTTTTTAATATTTTACATTTCCACTTTTTATAATACAAAAAAAAACAATTTGCTCTTTTTTTTTTTTGATGTACTTCTAAGCTTCTGCACTTTTTGAGTTTTGTTTCACCACTCTACTGCTAGACATCATAATCTAATAAACCTACTTCAATTCCAATGCAAAAAAAAAAAAATTCAATGGAATATGCAAAGCCTACTTCAATTCCAATATAAAAATTCAATGGAATATACAAAGCCTACTCCAACTCCAATGCAAAATGTTATTTCAATGGAATATGCAAAGCCTACTTCAATTCCAATATAAAATAAAAATTCAATGGAATATGCAAAGCCTACTCCAATTCCAATTTAAAATATCACTTATATATTCAAGATAGAGAAGGATGAATATATATCCATTGGTAATATTATATATATACTGGAATTATAAATAACGAAACTAGACATAAGTCTCTCATGATATAAAAAAAAAATGTAATGATAAAGTGTAAGATTACAGTATGTAGCAAAAGTTGTGTAATAAAAGAAAGCAACTAGAAGTTAATTTGTACAGGAAAAAAATATTGTTTTTCGTAAAATCGTAACACCGTTAATGGCTCTCACAGACCGGGTTTTGTAAAATGCGTTGCAAAAAATCACTTTATTCGGATGCAATGACTTTCTCACAATTATTTCGGGATTATTCAAGCCCCATGTGTGTCAGTTTTGCTTGTTTGTCATAACGACCGAGTAAAGAATTGGCTTTATACGTGAAGAAAAATTTGTTAAAAAAAATGAAAAATAAAAGATTGTTGCTTCCGCAAAACAATCGGCCTATTTATGGCGTTGATAATGGTTCTTCGGTTTTAAGTGCTGGGTGAGTTGGACTTTATATGGCTGAAGGTGCAAATTCATATGCAAAATACGATAAAATGAGACATAAATAATTTGGACCCCCTTTCCGTAAACGCTGCGAATTAAATAAATCTTTACTTTGAACTGTAAGTCAATTATGATGATCATAATCACCTAGTACTGCTTGAACAGTGGCCACTTTGGAATTACCCCTTTTGATGGTAAATTTCAAATATTTTTACGTGTTCTTCGCTTGTTAAACGATCCATACTCGTAGGCAAGAAATATTTTCTAAAATATCGTATTCAGATCGTAGGAATCGAAACACATGAATGGAATTTGTTACACAAAAATGTATTGATTTTTAAATTATTTGCAACGGAAACTTTAAGGGTTATAGGAGTATAAATGCCATGTTTCTGTTTTTTTAAGCTGTTAAGGCGATTGCTCGCTCTACTGTAGCAAGTCATCTGTTGTCTTTGATTGAGATCTCCTCTGTTTCTATAGGTAGTCCCTTGTCTGATTTGCCTTTGTTGGTAATGTTGTTCTCCTTGGTATAACTATGGTCCAGGAGGCTTCCATAATGCAGTAGTTGGAGGGAATTGAAATTGAATTCATTTTTAAATTTTGAAAGCCTCCCCTCGGGATTTGAACCTGAACTGCTTTTGTCTGTAGTTCGGCACTATAACCACTAATCCATGCCACTTGTTTTTATTGATTTTGTTGTTTTTTTTTTGTTCAATTGATTCAAATTGATTCCCTGCTAAAAAAAACAGGAAAGGTACGTTGTGTTAAGCAGCGTATAAAAAATTATGGAAAAATATTAAATAATGATCCCCAAATAAGGTCTTCAGTTTTACAACAAGAACTTCATATTACATTAAAAGTATTTCCATACTTTTAATTACTTCGTCATTACATAAGTTTAATGAAAATTCCATTAATTTCTCATTGTTGTGTGCGCATATACTACATATATTCCTTGATTTAATGCAAGAATTATGCATATTTTGTTAAGGCAGCACCACCTGATTAACAAGAATATTCATGTGCATGTTGGCCCCGAATGCAATCACAGAATTATTACAAGAAATTCTTGTTTTCATACAACATTCAGCGTGAATTTTGTTTGTCGTCTTATGGGAGAAAAATTACAATTGCGAGCGACTGTTTGAAAACGACAATTGTGAATAAAATTTTATGATTTTGAAGGAAAAACGAGAAAAAAAATTAATGAATTTTGATTTATTATATGAAAACAAACAAACAAAAAAGAAAAAAACTGCTAAAGACTGGTTAAATTAAGCCAAGGTACTCTACACACCAAAACTTATTTTGAAATTGAAAAAAAAGAATTCAATTTAATTAAAAACAAATCCAAGCAAAAAAAGAGAAAAAACACTTCTACAGATTTATAGACTATCAGATTGGCGGAATAGTGAAAAAAAAGAAACTTAAAAATAAATGTGAATGAGGGCGGCGGTTTTTTTTAATAAAAATTATTGGCCTCAAGAAATAATTTTTTTTTTGTTTTTTTTTTTTTAATAAACAAAACAGGTAGTCAGTATTTGCATGCATTAGAAATATGGAAATTACAGATTTGAATGGCTATTTTAACACTTTGCCACAGAATTTTTTTTCTGCAGTTTTCAAAAACGTTATTAATTATAAGGAATTAAAAATAATTCTGCATTTTATTTATTTATTTTTTTTTACGAAAAAGTGGGTGTTGAAAATGATATTTATTTTGCATTATTATTGTTGCTGTTGCTAATGTTTATTTTTGCATACATACAAAATTAGAACAGTTTTAATAACAAATAAAAAAATAAAAAAAATCCTTGAAATGGTTTTAAATCTTGTCAGTTGATTTCATTTTTTTTTATTTTTGTTCAATTCCCATTTAATCATGTCAGTTTTATAACAAAAAGGTGTTGCAATAATATTTTAAATATTTAAACGCTTAGCAATGCAACGCCGTACAACAGCCAGTGACTGTTTGTTTTCAATTATTACAAATGTGCTGCTGTTTTTGCTGACATACACGCAAAAAAAAAATACTCAATCAACAATAAAAATACAATAAAAATAAAAGATAAAATGTTTGTATAAAAACAAAAAAACGAAACATTTTTAAGCACATCTTTTTACGCATAATAATAATCATTTGTCTGTCTGTCATTCATTCGCAATGAGCGAACAATAAATAGCCATCGAAGCAGTCAATGAGCATTTAAAGCAGGCAGGGAAGTAAGCAAACGGTAGGCAGACAGGCTCAACGGCATGCATCAAGAAAACATTAAAAGTCAACATTGTTGCAATCACTGACAGTAGTCGGTAGTCGACAACAACAACGGCATTAGCAACGTCAATAATATCAGTCGTCAATTACAAATTAAGTATTTTGCTGTTTTACTGTTGTCTTGTTATTCCTTGCTTTCTTCTTTCCTCTATTTCTTCGCGTTCTTCTTTTGCTTGTCTTTCACGTACAATAACAACGAAACATTACGATCCAAATGATACGATAACACCGCATTGATACTTTGTTGCCTCATTGGATTTCGTTAGACATTCGTATGTGCATGCATGTAGCAGCGACAACCTAAATTGTTTGGATTTCTCGATAATCGGCAACAGCCAACAGTCACTTATAAAACTAAAGTGTAGTGATAGGCTCTAATCACACGAGAACAATTGTGCTGGCGTAAAATGATAGTTTATAGGCAAGAGAGGTAGAGAATGGTTTTGCGGTGGCGTAAAGTTTCAACCAGGTACAACCTAATACATACACATTTTTAAAAATCAGTCAAACATCAAATGAATGCAAAAACACTAATACATACAAAGCTGTGTATACGTATACGTTTCATGCCAAACTAATATTTATCCCGTGTGATTTGAAAAGAACAAAAATTGTGCCACTAAAAATTGTTATCGTGTGAATAGCCACATATACTAATACTCATACGACACAAACACATATGCAATGTGACACTCGCTGAAACACGACTTCCAGACAGACAGCACTCTTTAAACTGACAAAAAAAAATTGGAAAAATGAAGCCAAATCTTACAATAACAAACAAATAACAAAAGAGAGGCAGTTATGTTCCGTTAATAAGAAAAAAATAAGCCAAACCACTAACCAAGCCAACCAACCAACGAGCCAAGCCTTTCATTATGTTTACTTTCAGTTTTGTTATTGTTATTGTTATTGTTATTTCGGTTGTTGTCATTTTTGTTGTTGTTATGATTTTTACCCAAAATAAACTTTTAGATTCCCTTATTTCTTGTTGCTACAATGTAACATTTTTCAGGACCCCTGTTACCCAGTTAACATCAGAGGAAACATTTTTTTTTGGAACCGTAAAAATAAATGAAATAGCCGTAGTCAACAATGTTCGTTAAAAAGAGCGTAAAAATGCGTTCAGTTGTTTGTCAGCTGCTAAAGAAGAAAGTTCATGTCGCTTTTTTTCAGACTTCAATTATACACCCAAAGAAATATTACAGTAGGATTCACTAATATCAATGAGAAATGATTTCGATTTTTGGAAGAATACTTGCCAAGTTAAATACGATGTCTTTGGGGATTTAGCACTGTACAATTTTTCTATATTTTCCGATCACATATACATACATATCATTGGGTTAATAAGTAGACTTGAAAATATTACTAACAATTTTCCACTGGGTTAACAATGCTTCTCACAAATACACTCACATTTTTATCATATTCTCTTTGTGCCGACGTCTGCTTATTAGACGTAGGGCCACGGTTCAAAGCCCAGGTCTGATATCAAAATGAAAATATGAAAAAAATATTTCTTCGGCGACTTCCTCTCAGCAGATTTCTGGCAAAAACTCCGAAAGTAAATAAAATTGCCATGAAAAATTTCTCAAAAATCTGTCGTTCGGAGTCGACTTTAAACTGTAGGTCTCGCCACTCATGCATAAAATTAACGCACACAACATAAATGGTGTGACTGAAGGGTTGTAATAACCAATTATGTATATTGTATGTATTAAGTATACATATATGTATAGTATGTATATATCTTTTACTCTCAGTCGAGGAATAATTTTGAATCTATGTACCCTGAATATATGGTACAAATTTATTTATCAGAGAGGGAATTTTCAATAAATTTTTACTAAACACGCAGTTAAGGTGTCATATTACTGATTTACCTTATTGGCCATCACAAGTCGAAAGTTATGGTTTCGCTTTCCATGCCATCAATGTTGCATGTGATTTTTATTCAGAGTTACGAAAGTCATATTTTGATATCGACTGTGAAGCACAGATTAGACAACATTTTTTCGTGGCTATTTTACTTACCAGAAGACAAGTGTTTGGAAGTCACCGAAATATGAATATTTTTTGTTGATATTCCTTTCCACAGCTTGGGTTTCACGTCCGTTTCATAAAATTCTAAGAGTATTTTCGACGAGTAGTGGCGTTCATTTTTTCTTTATCATTTTCAGCGTTGTTATGAGTCACATAGCAACACAACTTTAAACATCATTTTGTTGTTTAGAAAGGAATCTAATTTTAATTTTAATTTATTTTTTGTGCTTGGACTTGATCCTTTTTATGCTTTCGAATTTAGGAAATATTGAAATTATTATTTCCATTAAGTTTACTTTTGATAAAGAATACTATGATTAATTTTTTTTTCGTTCACATTCCTTAGTTTACTTGCAAGTATAAAATATCACTTTCAGAATCACTGTGATTGAAATACGATTAGTAATGTTTTCTGTACAGATGGGAACATGTGAAGTGATTTCGTTACGTTCGAATTTTTTCCTTTTCACAAATATTTGTTCATAGTTTTTCTTTTGGTAGCCGTTTGATAGAAAATTTATACCCCAGTAATTAGCAGAAATGTAAATCTGTAAACAAAACGTATACTTCAGCAACTTTTAATCGACCATTTGAATATGAAACTAGCGAAAGATCTAGAAACACTGCCGCTAGAAGGAAAAGCATTACCAATTTGGATGCACCACAGTCGGCATATGTATGTTTGATTTTTTTTTAATTCAACAGGATACCTTTACTGCACTAGAACAAAATGTAATCGACGAAAAAAAAACGTGTGTTCACTAAATGGAGTCGGGAATAGTTGGCAAATAGCTTATTTCTGCATGACATTGATACATATTTCTTTAACTTTAAGAACGGCTAGGACTATAGGTTGATGATTATTAAATTCTTTTGTGCTGAATTGGGTCAACAGGACGGCACTGAGTGCCACACAGGTCTTGCCACATTGGGTATTCTGTACGAACAATTTAATGTTAATGTTCAATGCTAACATAACCTATATCATCGTTCAAATTCAGTCTAATTTATGCACCAGAGGCATGGAAAATTGTGTACTCCAACCAGAGAAGGCGTGGCGGACCTTTAAATGTTATTATATTCCACACATAATAGCATCAATTGATCTTTCGAACGAATGAAAAATGAATTATTTGTATGCGTTTTTTGTATGTGAATCCTTTAAAGGTTTGAAGTTATTTATTAAAATCGTTTATTGGGTTACATTTATGCATGATTTTCACTTGAAAATGTTTAAACTCTTATGTGTAGTTCTGTTCATGCGTTCGTTTTTGCTTCACTTTTATTTGTTGCGTACATACTCGTATGAAAGGAGTATCGAACATTTTTTTGCAACACTCTTGCCGAATACTATTACATACATACGTCTTTAACTACCCGCTGTTTGCTAACTCATATTATTAAGCAGCACAACAAAATCAACAACAACATCAGCAAAAGGTATAGGTTTGCTGCATTTTTGTTTTGGTAAATATTTGCACAAAAAATTCGAAAAAACCCCCGAATTTGAAATGTTTATGAAAACGATGTCGAAATGTTTGTCAAAAGCGCATAAATTAAGGATTTCCGACAGAAGTCAACAAAAATTCTTGAATTTATTTACACTCACACACATACACTGACGTACGCACCCACCCTAAAGAGACTTAAAGTTGTGGTTTCTTTGTTCGTTTGGTCTTTAATTTTTGTTTTTGTTTTTCTTTTCTTTTTTAATATACGATTATAAAGACGCTGACCTACTTTTTTAAGGCGAAGGAATAAAGCTGTGCTGTACGGTAGAAGTGAAGAAAGTCAACAAAATTGAAAAAAAAGTGTAAAATATCCCGTGTATGTAATTTTGTTTTTGAACAACCTCGTGAGGAATGTTTGATTTTATTATTATGTGGTGTTTTTTTTTGGTACTTTCCAAAAGTTGTTTTCATATTGTTTTGTTTTAAAGTTCATTAACTTTGATTTGTTAAACCATAAATTAAAGCATCTTAAATGAATGGTTTTCCAATAAATACTTCGTACTTTTCTTGTCAATCCTGTTTTCTGCTTCAGGCTGTTTTCTTTCTTTCTTTTCAAAAAAATCATTCTTTCATTGAGTTTATGGCCGGACAATCGTATTAAATTAAGTCTGATATCATCAGGATTTCTCATTTTATATTGTATAGTGGTATGTGTTAACATGTAACCAGCCGGCCGGCATTATGTGTTGCTTCGATGAGTAAGGAATTTGACGGAAATTGTTTACATATCTTAAAAAAAGGAACAAAATGTTTACAGGGAAATTAGTGAGGTTATAAATCATTAACACGTAAAATTTCAATTTGTTGTTTAAAAAAAAGGAAGAAAAAACGATTGTGTGACAAGACTGGATCAATGAAAGAAAACGAGGAATGGCACATTGATTTTTGAACTAAAAATGAGAACGTCTTTGAACTCTATAGGTTTTATTCTAAACTCTTCCCACCATTCTTCAACCGAAAAAAAAACAAACAAAAACGGTAGTTTATGAAGGCCATCAAAATAAATTTCTTTGTAAAAAACATGCGTTTTCTGAGTTCACATTTCTCTTCAATAAGTTTAGAACAATGCTTCTAATTCGTGGAAATTTACTTTGAAATAACATAATCCTCTCAGCAGATTTCTGGCAAAAACTCTGAAAGTAAATAAAATTGCCATGGAAAGTTTCTCAAAAATCTGTCGTTAAGAGTCGACTTTAAACTGTAGATCCCGCCACTCATGTATAAAATTAACACACACAACATAAGTGGTGTGAGAAACTAGGTCGTAATCCTGACTGAAGGGTTGTAATGACCAATTATGTATGTATGTATTCGCTCACAATCAGTGAGCGAGCAATTCGTGCAGTTATACATTCGTTTTCGTTTCGCAATTTTATTCTTCTCGATTCAAATTCATCAATGAGACAAAGAAATTTGAGTCCCAAAGAAAATATTGCTTCAATAGTGCGAAGTTTAATCTTTTTCAGCTTTGTCTGTCGTCAAACCAGGCAATTTAAAGTAAGAATTACACAAATTCATACAAGAATTAAAGCCAATCGACCATTGTTTGCATCATATTTTTACTGTTTGGGCTAATTTGCTCATCCGGTTAAATAATTACGTCATTAACTAGAATTGCCTGGAGCGGAGCGGTCCTCAAAGCCGTTCTTTACATTGGCTGTATCATCGCTGTTTATGTCCGACCGATTGAGGCATGCTCACTAATTTTTTGACAAAACTCCAACAACATTTCACTGGTAACAACTGTCTTTACAAGGTAGTCAGTATCACTGACGCTTTTATTCGAGCTACTTAACGTCTCTGGATTACTTTTCATTGATTTATGCATTGGGAGCCATTGTGGCCTACAGGTCAGATTTAATGGCAGTCGCTGTAGGTATAACTCGCATTACCGGCAAATACATACCAGAATTTATATTTAAAAAATAAATACCATGAAAAGATAATTCAGGTTTAATTTTTGTTCTGCTTAACAGATTAAACACAGTAGCGTGTAAATTTGATGCGCCCTAATATGTATATATATGGCTTATATACAGGTTTTATTCTCTTTTGAAGTGGTACAGAAGCCTTAAAACTACAAAAAATTATGAACGTAAATTTGGGTCATACTGTCTAAAGCGAGTTATATTAAAATCCTTTCGTTTTTTCAAAAATATTTCAAAAATGTTGGCAACAATTTCAACCACAAGATTTTGATTCATCTGAACAATGAAGTCATCGTAATTATTATTAACATCATCATTATCTTCATTACAATTATTGTATAAAATTTTGTTTTCCATTTAATACGTTTTTTTTCATGTTTTTTTATTCTCTTTTCGTTTCAGGTGAGTATATTTTCATCGTCAGCTTTTCAAATTCAATTGCGTTTAAATATTCGGAATTAAAGTGGGAATGTAAGTCAAAAGAGAAGAAAAAAGAAATTAGAATTTAATTGTTTGAACAATTTTGTTATTTTGTAAAGATTATTAAACGTTTTGTTACCACATTTCATTAACGTGTTCCTTCCTTCCAACTAGTTAGTCAGTGTAAACATATGTACATACATATGAAGTGTAAACATTTGAGGTGCAAAAATGAATAAATTTTTAAAGTAGAACTTGTAGTTAATTTATCATCACAATTAAAATAATAAAAAAAATATGCGGCCTCTACTTCTTCTCAGGAATAAATTTCATGCTTATAAAACCAAGTAATAATATTACATCGTATGTCTGAGAAGTTTGCCAGTTGAAGTAATCATGCAAGCATAGGCAGGCATTCATTGCATGAAGTCTTTAATGCATTAGCATTGAAGCTTTTAGCACTGAGTTTAAGGTATTCAGAATGACTTGTTAAACAAATAAAACAAACCAATTTTGCCATCAAGGTACAACTTGATACAACCACAAATAATATTTCAAGTAACCATTTCTGATTCGAATACGAAGGATATACTTCGGAACCCAGATGAAATGAACATTGTAGTTTCAAGGCATTCGCAGATCATCATAGAGGTCGGCATGTTAGAACATAGTACCTTGGCAGAAAGAACGGTAATATCTCTCACAGACATAATTCTTAATTATCATCATTGCAGTCCGTACAGTCAACACTTCAACTATATCCACCATTACCCTCGACTCGGTATGGACCAGATATCGGCAATGAGTATTCAAAAAGATGAGTAGATTCGTATCATACTCATAATTTTTAATACTTATACGTATTCATACTTCTTTTAATATCATACTCATAGTACTCATATTCAAAGCATGATGCTGTTTTATTCGACTCTCCTTTACTCAACATTTATACGAATCACAAAATAAGTATGATAAGCGTACGAACACTACAATCCTCACTAGAAGGTTGTGTGTTTGCTTACCTTGCTGTCTTTGTCTTCTTTTTTTATAAATGCAACAACAACTAAGACTGTAAATTTTGATAAATGATTCGAATTACTCGAATTACTCGAATCATTTATGAGTATTATTTTCTAGTATTTTTCTGAAGTTATGAATCTGAATGAGTAGGCGTATGAATCAAACCTATTTCGAATGTTATGAGTTCGAAGTCAACGTTGTACTCATATTCATTGTACTCATACTTATAAATCAATGTTGTAGTGAGTATGAATGCATCAGAGTGTGTAGTTAAATTTAAATATTGTTGACTTACTTATATTCAAAACTTCATGAGTTCTTATGAGTAGCGAAAAAACGATTCATTGCTGATCTCTGGTATGGCCGTTCTGAACTTTGTTGTGAAGCAATTGTGTAGCATCATATAATCTATAGTTATGATGGTTTTCAATTTCGTAGTAATACTTGAGCGGCAGACATTATATCAGTGCCGATGACATAGTCTTTCAGCGGAATGAGTAATAAAAAATCAAATAATTTTTGGAGAGTATTTTAGTGTAACAGTTATCGTGAAAATGAAATTACATCAACGCTTACGTGTGAATTTTTGGAAATCAATCAATCATTTGACGTGATATTTTGCCATTTGCATCAATTCTTTAACCGGAAAACCAAACTTTTCTTCAGATTGTATTGTGTAATGCCGCTATGAAAAGTTTTAAATTAAAACAAACGTTGCCGGTACTATTTTGCAAATACTTGTCATAAAGCTACTCATTAGCATGTCATGGAATTCGGAGGCCATGGCTGAAAGCAATGGAACAAAGCAAATTAGTATAATAGAGTGTTTAGGGTGGTAATAGCGGTTGTAGCTGATAGAGGCGTCATTGAAAATACGTGCAATGTCACATGCATGCAATTATTGATGCATTTCCGCGTTCATGAAACATTAAAATGAGGGCGCATACCGAATTAGATACGAAATAAAATTTCTGAATGCCATATTATTACAGATAAATTTATTTACTGATTTCGTATTGCATGATTCTATTTTTTTTTGTAGTTGTTGTTTTAGTTTTTCTTCTTCTTTGTTTAATAAGCTCTCGAAAAAACTCACGAGAGTTAAAAAACGTATTGCAACGCATATGTGTTGTACGCTTTGGTTGGTAGACGCATTTGTTTTACGCGTTTATTAGCAAGGGATTCTAATGTTTTTGTTGCATGTACACGTTGTTAGTAATTTGCATTACAATACAATGAGTGGCTCAAATCACTGATCTGGAACACAATAAATATGCGTTCGGTGCGTTCATTTCCGTTGCAAATAAAAATTGTTGTTCTTTCTCTTTTATTTTGATTTTCTAATGCCAAATTCATATGCTTTCCAGTCTATGATGATGAGTATTAACCACTATTCTGCCAAGATTGTTGCATAAAAATTAAAGTTTTAGCATCAGACAATTGCAAATAAAATGGAAACGCACGGTTTTTAAGGGTGGGAATGCTGTTCCGCCAAGTAATTTCAATTGCTTGTTAAATTCATATTTTTTTTTTGTTCATATTTTCTATGTAATAAAGAATAAAAAAATTGAAGAAAAAAAATAGGAAAACAAATGCAAAAATCATTTCCTGTTCAAATGGCTCAAACAGATAATGATGGTGGTGATGATAATGATGATGATGATGATGATATGATAATATTAATTATAAATTAATTAAAAATTAAAATTAAAAATTTTCTTAAAATAAAACTTTTTTTAATAAGAAAAAATTGAAAATCCATAGTGTGTTTGGTTCTTAGCATATCCATGAGTTCTGTTTGTTTATTTCATTGTAAGAATAAAACTGATTTCAATTAAACTACCGAAGACATGAGAAACAAATTGAGGTCAAGCACTTAAAAAGCGGCATTAAACGTTTTTTGTTTTGTTAATTTTATCAAATTACAATCACTTTCACTTCTGGTATGACGAAAAAATAAAAACAATAAAAATATAAAAAACGTTTATCAAATAAAAACTGGTAATTTTCTACTTACCTGTTACCTGTCCATTTCTGGTGGAGGTTGGTTGAGGCATATAATTTGCATTTTTTTTTTTTGTTTGTGTTTTGTTTAAGTGACTTTCGAAGCCAAGGTATTTTATGCGTCTAAAATGGATACTCCTCCTTCATTAGATTTGTTTATGTCATAGCTTAGTTTGCTCCAAATTCCCTTTAAGTCCATTACCGCATAAAAGTAAAACAAAACTTGTGTATTTCATACGACTACATTGACTTCCATCATGCAATTGTATACAATGAAACAATAATGATTACTTTTCTGTTATACAAAACCGGTATTCCCCAATTTACGACCGAGATAGGTTCCTGGTTATCGGTCGTAAGTCGAATTTCATATAAAAAAAAATTAAAGAAAAAAATTACGTATGTACTGTACTATTAACTTAGAGGGTCAGTTTCAGCCATTTTTGGGATGATGTAAAATTATTCACTTAAATTAAATTCCGTCTTAGCTAATGTAATGTATTATTTGTACTGAAATATGTACATATGTATGTAAAACCGAATTTTTTATTTTTTTTAATTTTCTCATATATTTTATGGATTCCCCGCAAATACATACGAGTATTTCTCTTCTTTAAGTATTTTCTATGAAAACAATTGGAAAAAAATGATCGTAAGAGCAAATAGTCGTAAGTCGAACGGTAGTAAGTCGAGGACTACCCGTATTTAAATAACAATTTTATTTATTTATTCAATCAACACAGAATATTTGGAACGTATTTATACAGTCAATGTTCTTAGGATGGTCTTGGGTAACTTGATTTTGAACTGGGCTTAAAGATGGTCTTGGGTAACTTGATTTTGAACTGGGATTTATTCTAATTTCAAATATTTTTTGTGTACCCATGTGATGTAACACCATAATTTTCTTTTTCTTTTAAGCGAAACAATCGATTCGCTTATAACATCATCTTTCGAAACCCAAGTAGCCTATTAAACAGCATAATATTCTTTCAATATGGAGGATTTTATTAAAATTTGTTAAAAAATTAAAAAAAAAATAGAAAATAATAAGAGAATTGATGACAATAATAAATAAAAAAAATTTTAAATAATAATTCAACACCAATTTGTGACGCAGTACTTACTGCCTATTGTGCTGCATGGGTAGGGGGACATCTCCTGAGTGTATGCTCTCAACCCTAGAAAAGTGTCTTCAAAGCTTAGTTTAATTTCACCACAATTATAAAAAAAGTCACCTTAGTGTAGTCGTTAGTGTGTTGGGATATTAAAGGCCTGTTTAGTAGTCCAAAACCCCACCTCAAACCTCTCGAATAAAACGAAATATGAAACAAATATTTCTTTCGGCGACTTCCTCTCAGCAGTCTTTTGGCATAAACTGTGAGGTTAGGTTAGGTCGGAGTGGTAGCTCTGATATCAAAAATCTCACTTGAGCACGCATAGCGGCCCGTTGTGATGCCACGGCTGAACGCAGTTGCTGTACTGACACGTTCCACCAAAATCAGGGAAGAGTAAGAAGTTGGTCAGCACAAGGGCTACACATAAACTGTGAGAGTAAAATAATATTCCTTTGATGTTAATGAGTAGATCCCGCCACTTCTTCTGAAACTACTTCTGAAGTAAATGACGATTAAACGTGGATCACACAGGAGAGTAATGTTGGAAAAAGGTCATGTACGAAGTAAAGTGAAATTTCACAGGCAAATGGACACAAATGTTGTGTGTCTAGTGGTAAATATAACAAATACATGAAATAGCGACAATGCAACATGACAGTCTGTCACATAGCTTTGTACATATATACCCTTGTCCATAATATAATGCTCCTTCCTAAAAAGCAATGTCACACCATTACATGACCATATCCATGTTTAAAAGTACCTTCACAGTAACGAGAATGCAAACGTTGATTAGAGGGGTGATGTATTTTTTTATTCTATCTCCACTTACTATAAATAATTCGGATTCATTGGGAAATAAAATTGTATTTATAGGACCGAAACACTATCATTCTAGTCTAAATCCCGCCTGTTCTGCTTTGTAGGATTTTTTACGAGTCAGAAGTTATTCTGTGTAGAATCAGGGATGAAATAATTTTACAGAAGATTCCCCTTCAGTTGCCAGTTACTCTTCTGTCGATGGCTATCGGAGCTTTAACAACAGATTCGGTATCATATTCTGATAAATCTTTTTCGAGTACTTGGCCCGATAGTGTGCGAAGTACTTCGGCGAAGGCGAATGGTGCGAATGGTGAATGATACTATTACGCCAATAAATATGCTCATTTGTGGTAGTGAGGTGGTTGTTTACTATTTAGTTGTAGTATTGTCTGAAGACGCCGTAGTCTAGTAGATAGTGTCTCGGCTTATTAGACGTAAATCCACGGTTCAAACCCCAGGTCAAGCATCAAAACGAAATTATGAAAAAAATATATCTTCGGCGACTTGAAAAGTTTCTCAAAAATTTATCGTTTGGAGTCGACTTTAAACTGTAGGTTCCGCCACTCATGTATAAAAATTAACGCGCACAACATAATTGGTGTGAGAAGCTAGGTCTTAATCCTGACTGAAGGTTTGTTGTGATGAAGTGATTTATAATGCTAGTTTTCTGATTAACGTAGTAACGTTGCCTTTGCCTCGATAATTTCCGTATGTACTCGGTACACAATCTCTAATTAATCAACAAAGTGTAGAATATCTTGAATTGTTCATAATCAAGAATACGTTGTAGTGTACACAGTGTTCGTTTTAATCCACTACACTTTCTTATTGTTTATTGTGGTTTTGTGATTGTGGCTGTAATCGCATAATAAATGGAAAATTATTACGAAAAGTAACAACAGAAAGCAAAAAAAGATATGTTCATGGTTTATTAAATAATTAAACGCATCTCTGTCTGCAACAAGTAAAAGTTGCAGCGTCACTTTTTATTTCACTTGCGAAGATTCCTTCGAAATTTTAAAAACAACAAACGGTGGGAGAAGGAACATAAAAGTCAGTACAATTTTATTTTTGGTTAAAGACACAACAGAGCTCTAAAGGTATGATCTCATAATAGTTAAGTCAATTCATTAAGTCACTGAAATACAAAACTGTTGATGGATGTATGATACTTTGAAAATGATTTCACTCTTTGAAGTTTTTTTTTTTGATTTTTCTTTTTAATTTCATGCGATTGTTATGGGAGTGCTAACTTGGTACGATGGCAAGAAAAAACGAAACAATGAAAATGGAATACAAACAAAAATAAAAAGAAAACATAAAAACCTTGTTAAACAGATGACGGAAAATAATATAATTAAAATAAAACAACAACAACAACAAACAACAACAAAATTAATAAAATAATAATAAACTCAACATATTATTATCATTATTAAATAAGTTGGCATTTTTATACATATTTTGTTTGCAGCCATTCACTTTTTGCATAATTTTTCTTTTTTTCGTTTTTTGTTTTTTTGGTCTCCTCTTTTGTTTTTAATTTTAATTTCAACATTTTTGATGTTTTGAGTTTTTGTCTCAAGTCTCACAGTAACGTAGTCATCATCATTTGTTTTTGCTGAAATTGTTCAATTCAATTATAATCGACATTAGAATCGGCAACAAAATCATTCGATATTTTGTTGTTCATCTTTATCATCATCATCGTCTCGATTAATATCAAATGTCTTGGATTTTGTCATTGAATTTTTATTATTTCGATTCGAATCAAATCGATTGGATTGAATTGGATTGGATGGAGTAAAATAAAATGAATGGATTCTGTTAGTTTTTTCAATAACGCTTCATTTGAAATAAAATTTGATTTGATTTGATTTATACGATGGCCCTAACTCACTTAAAAGAGCATTTAGTAACCAATTATCCGAAAGTATAATTTATTTATTTATTAAGTTTTTATTTTCAGTTGTTTTATTGCTTTGTGTCGTAGTTCAAGTGATTTTTTTTACTGAAATTAATTTTTAAACAAAATAAACTTCCTTTGTTTTTATTCTTGTATTGTATATGGGATTCTGTAATTGTTGAAATTTTTTTTAAGCTTTAAGTCGGTAACACAGTATGTATATCCTTAGGCCAGGATACGACCACGTCGCGCTTTTTGAGTGTGTTAAATGTATCCACGAGTTTAGGAAACTTCAGCTTAATACAGTGTTCAGATATGCACCAGAGATCAGCAATGAGTATTCAAAAATATGAGTAGAATCGAATCATACTCATAATTTCTGATACTTATACGCCTCATTCATACTTATTTTAATATCATACTCATACTACTCATATTCAAAGTTTGAAGTACTCATCGTACTCATACTGAACAATACGCATGATGTTGTTGATTTCAACTCTCCTTTACTCAACATTTACAAAAATCACGAAATAAATATGATTCGCATAAGAACACTACAATACTCACTAGAAGGTTGTGTGTTCGCTTTGCTTGCTGTCTTTGTCTTTTTCTTTCTTCTTTTTATGTAAATGCAACGAATTACTCGAATCATTTATGAGTATTTTTCTAAATTTATGAATCTGAATGAGTAGGCTTATGAATTAAAGATATTTCGAATGTTATGAGTTTGATGTCAACGTTGTAGTCATAATCCTCGTAACCTGTACTTATAAATCAACGTTGTAGTGAGTACGAATGAATCCGAGTAGTTAAATTTCAATATTGTTTACTCATTCATACCCCAAATTTCATGAGTACTTATGAGTAGCGAAAAAACGATTAATTGATGATCTCTGATATGCATCTTTATTACGTAAATCGCAATAAACGCCATTATTGAGCTCAATATTTCATATAAAGTTTCAATTAATAATTGCGCAATAAATACGCAAATTGTAGTAATATTGAGTAAAACGTAAAATGTAGCACTGGCATAAGTATTATCCGAACACTTTCTTTCGATATTTGACAACTCAAAAACAAAAAAAAAAACAAAAATAAAAATACAATGTTGTTGAAACAACCAGCTGTTTTGTTTACCAGCTGTCAAATGAATATTGAATAAGCAGCTGAACTGCGTATATTATTATGCCTGAACACTTAGAATATTGTACTCAATTAACCGAATATTGTCTCAATAAAAGTGCATATCTGAACATAATATAAAGATGAACTCCGTGCGACAGACTTGAGAAACTTTTCTCATGTCAACTAGTTATTCTGGCAGTGTTTGCCAGAAGTGTACTGAGAGAAGGACGTCGAGCTGAGGTTTTAATTCGCAAGCCCTCGTTGTTTAATAAGACAAGACACTACCAAATAGACTTTTAGCTCCTGAGTTTGTTATTACACATCAACCGTTGTTAATGAGACTGTATTTATTTTTAAATATTACGTTTATCAGCTGCTGTTATAAAGACTAGCTCAGTAAAATATTCCATTCCGAACACGGTATCTATTAACTTGGAACTATTGCTCGAATCAGACCTCCTAAGTTGGTTATTCAATAGGAAAAACATTGAACAGCAAACTTTTCCTTGTGTGTGTGACTCACAAACGAAACTACTTACCCAAATCTGTAACTTAGAGTTTAGACATAAAAATGCAAAGCCATCAAACCAATAAACTATTTAAAGAGTCTAAAAGTATTCGCCGATATATCACTTGCAATTCCTCATTCATGAATTCAAAAATGGGATCTGCAAAGCTAAAGAAGCAGTTTTTGTAACTGAAAAAATTCTACATAATAAAAATAATAATAAAATAATAATAAAAATTGTGTTAATAAAAGTAATTCAACGATAAAAAAAAAATGTAGTAGAAAATTACAAATCTGACACCAAAACGAAAATATGAAAATATTTCTTCGGCGACTACCTCTCTCTCTCGTAATCCTGACTGAAGGGTTTTAATGACCAATTATTAATACGTGTATGTGGATGAGAATAATGTTGATTTTCTTTGTTAAAATGTATTTAAAATTGCATTTATTGCTACAAAATGAAAATAATTTCAATTTTTTTTGGGTTCAATTACTTTTTTTTATTTTACTGATGAACTGTGTAAACAGAAAAATTGTACTTAGTTTTTTGACATACTATATGTAACTTATGTAATGTGTAGGCACCTTGTAGGAGCCAAAAAATTAGTCTTAAACATATTTTCAAACGCATTTTGAATTTCGTATAAACTAATTGCTCAATTATACTTTCTCTCTTAAAGAAATAATTTCAGATTACATTCAGATTCATATTAGAATTCTAATGCATTGCAAAATATATTTTTTTTGTTAATGCTCGTTTACCTATTTTTCAGTTCATCAGATTTCTTCTTCAATCGAATTTGGATTACAAAACATTATAAAGCAGCAACAAAAATTAAAAACTTTTCTCATGAAATAAAAACATTTTCTATTCGAACATTATGAAAACCACAATTGGGTCTTAAATTGTATAACCTAAAAACTCTATACGAAAATGTAAAGAAAAACAAAAAAAAACGAAAAAAATGAGAAAAAACTGAAGAAAGAAAAATTAAAGCAAAAATGTGCTGTGATTTGGTTTTCAATGTGCATTAGATGGATGCATAAATAACCCACAAATCGGAATTAAGACTCACAAGAAACTTGTTTGTTTTTTTTTATTAAAAATAAGTGGGGCTGGTGCAATTGCTTGTTGCACTTGTTAAGGCAAGGCAACGGCAACGGCACTTGTATTTCATTAAACACTTGTTCGTGGCAGGGAGAGCAGGCTGGCAGGTGGCAGCTAGCAAAGTGGATTTATGTAAAACAACAATAGCAACAACAAAATATTACCAATAAATAAATAAATAAACCACCTTCTTTAGCACCCAACACTTGTTGGCCTCTTGTTTGCCAATATCCAGCTACAGCCACAGCCATAGCCACAGTCACTAAGCTTTGTTCATATTTTACACAGCAACTGCGTCGTATCATTGCATCGGCCTGCGTCGTTTACATATCTCTTTATCATTATTTATCTGATCTCTTCTAATACTCAAGACTTCTATATAAAAATACATATTTAATAATATAACAACAACAACAACAACAGAAAAGACATTATCTTAGAAATATGCAATAAACAAAAACAAAGAAGAAAATTTTTTTTAAAATTGCTACACTTTTATTCACGCTCAATAGTATGGCAAAGGTTTCAATGATTTTATGTTCTCTTGCTGTGTTGATTGTTTTTGTTGTAAACTAAACCAACTCAAAAATGCGAAAATTATTATCATGATACCCAGCTCATATACTCATAATTTTATTTGTTATATTCGACTGTATTTGATAAACTAAATATCATATTGTTACGTTTTTACCTTTATAGGACCTGTTTAGTTTCAATTCAATTAAACTCCTTCCAGGCGCCTCTGCTTCGAGCACGTCTACGCCATTTGGTCATGCCAATCGATGACAGGGCTTCCTCGATTTAGTCCTTCCAACGCATACAACGTCGTCCTACCCGTCCCACCGGAGCATCCTCTTCCATTCGAACGACATGGCCGAACCAGCGCAGCCGCTGGATATCAATACGCTGCACAACGTCCATGTCGTTGAGAAGCTCATACAGCTCACTGTTGGATCGGATGCGGAAATCATCGCCAACTCGCACTGGATCGATGATCTTACGTAGGACTTTTCTCTCGAATACTCTCAAGGCTGCTGCATCAGTCCTTAATAGGGTCCATGCCTCTGTGCCATAAAGAAACACGAGTGGGATGAGCGTCTTGTAGAGTATTGGATTTATCTGCTAATCAATTGCCTATTGAGACAATATGATGCAATAGGTGTTGGTTAGACTGTCATCATTTTTCGTGGTAACGGAGAAGCCAAGACAAATAAATTCATTGACTATATCAAAAGTATAGTTATCGGCCGTAATCTGAGAATCAATACGCCGCACGTCTCTACTTGTTGATAACAAATGCATACTTTGTTTTGACCTCATTTACTGCCAGACCCTTGGTCTATTGGCATGACCATACAATCCATAGATCCAGGCCATAATCCCCCATATTATTACGAAAATGGAAACGAACGGTGTATCATCGTTTAACATTAAAATGAGCAAAAGCTACATAAACAAATACAACGAACTTGTTACAAGAAAACCAACAACAGCGGTATGAAAGAAAAGGGGATAGGGAAGTAAGCGAGAACGCAACAACAAACAACATGAACAAAATACACAAACAACAATGAAGTCGCGATAGAGTTCTCAAGAAGACCAAATCACGGACGTTCGACTTTAAGAACATTCATCAGACTGATTACGTGGGCATATCAAAAGGCAAGATAAAGCAGGCAACGAGTAGTAAGAATTCAGTCAGTCTTGTGTGAAGACGCGTTGCGTGTGAAAAAAACAATCGTGGTTTGAAGATCTCCGTTGAAAAGATCTGTAATGTGAGCAAAGAATAATAGCGAACAAGCAATTATTGTTGTATTCGTCAAGTTGTAAATAGTGGCACACAAAAGTAGTGCAAACAATAAAGAGAGTTTAACTGAAACACCAATTTATTTTTATTTTGTTTGTAATCAACGAACTCTAATTCTAAACGTTTTTAAAAAGGTAGAAACGTAATACTATGCTGTGATATCTATTAAAACAATTGGAATACATCTTATTGGCCAAATGGATGCTCCGGCATCATATAGATTTTTGTAGTAGATTGATAAAAATATAATTTTTAAGCGTTACAGACAAATACCATGAAAATCTAAAGAAAAATCTTTTTATTTGTTTTTGTTTTTTCTTTGTATGCTTTTTTGCCATACAGATTGATTATGTGGTTTTATGACTTTATTATTGAATTATTTATTGTCTTGCATATGTAATTGGATCAAATAAGTTGCAACTTGTCTTTGCCAATGGTGTGTTAGTATTACGGTTGTTGCTATTTTTATGTTGTAGTTGTAGCCAACTAAACAAACACCATGAACAGCAGCATTACGGTGCGATGTTGTAAACACATGCTTTCTTAACATTTGCATTATACGTACGTACGAACACTTTAATTTGTGTAAATATGTATGCATGTTCATGCATGCACCTATGTGTGTGTATGTTTTGTTTTTTAATCCATTAGTAGTTGAATGGTTTGCTTTTAAAGATTTGCTTTTGCGTTTACCTTTAAGGCTTGCAATTACAACTTTATTGGCCACTTAAATTCATTCATTATGGAATATCAACAAAATAATTAAATTTTATTTGAAAATTTCGTTTTTAATAGAAAATTAAAAGGAAACAGTTAAACCTCTACATACATACATACATTACATATATGCATATGTAAGATCAATCTATTTTCTTATAATTTGTTGTGTGGTATGTTTTGCACTCTCATTAATTAAATTGCTTCAGCCAAGTTAAGTTAAACTCTACAGTAGCAGGTTTTAGAGGATGGTAGAGTTGCTTGAAAACAGCGTTCTCTATAAACATATTATATTTTGGTTTAATGCATTGGGTGTAGTAGAGGCAAGTAAATTTATTTATGGAGTTTATTTTTCATCAAAAGTTTATGCACTTCCTGAATGGACTATTCAGAGATCCATTGAAATCTAAATTACTAGGGTTTGTAAGCAATTACTTCAATAACTACAACATGTCGCAACATGTCTCAATTACATAAATAATAAATTTCGATTGGAATGATGGATAAAATTACTTATTTCTTCCGATTTTAGGGCAAACAGTTGCAAATTATTTTAAAACTTAAATGAGAAGTGAAGACAATTTTTGAAAGTTTCTTAGCCAAAAAACAAAAGATTTCTTCTGCATTTTATACTTATAATTTCATTAATTCCAGTGTTTGTAAAATTAAAACACAAATAAAGACTTGAATCAAAGAGTTTCTGAAATAAAAATTCATATGGTATGTCGGTATGTCTGTTATTCTCTTTAAGTTGATTTACATTTTTGTTTCTTGATTTAAATTAATTTATGTTATTGAAATGTTGAATAAAAAGCAACAACATTTAAGAAAAAAAAAATACAAAAAAGAAAAACATGTTGAGTTCATAGAAGTTATCGATACAAATTTGTTTAATTAATTTGTTTGCTGCACGAACATATATTTTTTTTTTCTTAACAACTCCGTCGCTCCTAACTGCGCCTTGTTTGAATGCTTTTATTTAATTTTAATTTGCTTTTGTTGTTGTTGAATTTCAATTTATTTATGCAATTGATTTTTAAATAAATATCGCATAGAAAGAAAGAAAAACATAAAACACCAATTAAAGTCAGTACATTTAATTTAATTACATACTTCACTCGAATATAATTCAATTCGATAAAATGATCATGTAAACGAATCATTATTATGGGTTGTCTTTGATTTTTAATTTCCGAATATACTCGCACAAGATTTTTTCTTTTGTGGAAAAATTAAATTTAAATTTTCTAAATATCATATCGCAGGTACATACATATGTACATACATATATATTATGAGAATTTTTCTTTGTAAACCTTTCGAGTTATTAAAATACAATTTTAAGTTTCAAATCTAAGCCCATTATTTGCTTATGGTATTGCAAATAGTTTTATCGAATTCATCTTAAAATGGTTCTGAAACAATACCGCATTAATTCGCTATTTATGGTTAAAAACAAAAATCAAAAATTTATCGAATTAATCTGCGATAACTGACCTATGCCCTGGAGTCTATTTTAATTAATATTATCGATTGCATTTCTGCTAACTGAGCTGCATTAGCTTATTTGTTTTTTAAAATTCATTTCTTTGCAAATTTTCAAAATTATTACAAAGTATTCAATGGATATGGTAACACTATGGTCTGTATTCAGGCGAATATACGCTTGAGAGTGTGTGACAAATAACGTAATACTATGTTCAGATATGCACTTTTATTGAGTTAATATTCGGTTTAATTGAGTACAATATTTTAAGTGTTCAGGCATAATAATATATGCAGTTCAGCTGCTTATTCAATATTCATTTGACAGCTGGTAAACAAAGCAGCTGGTTGTTTCAACAACATTGTTTTTATTTTATTTTTGGATTGTCAAATATCAAAAGAAAGTGTTCGGTTAATTGTAATATGCTCACTAAACACACTTATGACAGTGCGCTGCATTTTAAGTTTTACTCAATATTATAGCAATTTGCGTAATAATTAATTGAAATTTTATATGAAATATTGAGCTCAATAATGGCGTTTATTGCGATTTACACAATAAAGGTGCATATCAGAACACCATATAAACAACGCTTGTATTCATATTCTAAAGTTACCAGATTACAAAAATATGAAAAATAAATTAAAGTCGAAAATAAGTACGAGTTTCTCGATTAGATACCCCTTTTAATTGTCATGCGGTCTCTGCAGACCTATTTTGGTGTGTGACATTTAGCTGTCCTTTTCCAGTCCGCGATCTTCTCGATCATCAATGCAACAGAACAAGTTCGGTAATAGATTCCGTCAGATGTATACTTTGGTTATCTACATATATAATAGTCAAGCTGCCTTGAAGGAACTGATTGGGCGCTGGGCACGGAGTATTCTGATGTACTTTTGGGCTAATCGACCAGGCTTTCAAACGGAGACGGAGAAGATTGCAGATTTTTCAGGCTTATTTGACCCATTCCTCAAACTGGAGAGGGTATTCATTAGGAATTTATCCCGGCATTGCGCCTTAAGTCAATTACCAATAAGTTAGCCCGAAGTATGCTTTCCATCTGCAGGGTTTGTAATAATGAAGGGAATCGGAAATCTTTTGATCATATTTTATGTTTCTGTCCTGGTGGAGACTAAGCGAAAATTTATTTTCTTTCAGTCAATGGACAGAAAGGAATCTAAGACTTACCAATTGCTGTGGCAAAGAAGGTTATTAGATGACGCCCTGACTATTAATTTAACTTATAAATGCCAGCTAATTTAATAGCCCATATTAACAATATTAAGTATCAGTTTCCGGAATAATTTTCCAATTAAATGTTGCCGCGAAGTGTTTAAGACACCTCATTGTGAATAGACTTACGCAATAAGTTGTTCGTATAAAAACAAAAACAAAATGAAAAAACGTAATTAAATTTTCAAAATTGTTAAGAAACGCTTCACTGAATGCATTTTTTATTTGTTTTTTTTTTTTGTTGGTGTAGTTGTTACACTATATATTTGGCAAGACTGCATATACATATACTGTGAATCAAATCAAAGTTAATGATTCGTAATATTTTGCCAATGCCTTGGGAGCAACAAATTTAAAACAACAACGAAAAAAGAATCAAATTTATAAATTTGCTAAACAACATTTAAAATCGCGTGAAAATGAAGAAGAAGCGAAACAAACAACCAAAACCAATATCAAAACGGAGGTGCAATTTCAATATCACACAATCGATATCATAAACGATTGACGATTGAATGTGCATTTGTTTTGTTGTTGCTGCTTTTTTTTCTTATTAAATATCAGGCAGCCAATCAACCATCCAGTCACCAGATCGATTAATAGAACGACCGGCCGGCCGGCCGGCTATTAAGCCTGCTGAGCATGTTGTCGGTTTGACTGTGGCTGACATGTTGATAAAGTTACACTCTACAGCATGGCGATAAAAATGCAATTACTAACGCTAACGCTGTTCATGTAGTCATCGCTGCCGTAGGGGGAGTTTTAACTTGGCTTGGCGTACAGCAGCTGTAAGTGCCCGTAGGCAGGTGAAACGTATTTTTTTTTTTTTGGTTTTTGTTGCAAACAAGAAAATAATGTTCAAATATGTTGGAATTTTTTAAACGTTTGTTGCTGTTTTTCTTTTTGTTTATTTTTTAATTTTAATTTTTCGATTTAATTTATGCAAATAAATTTGCACTCTGAACAAAAATCAAAATAAATTACAAACTAACGAACGAATGAATGACCAACCGTACGTACGAACAAACGAGGGTTTGTGCACGCACTCCAAAGCTCAAGAAAACAACAACAACAAATTGATTAAAAAGCAACCGTTAAACAGAAATAATATGAAGAATTAAATGAAAAAAAAAACGAATGAAACAAAAAAAACTAAGACCGTTGCTTGTGCCACTTTTGATCCATTCAGTTGAGTTCGGTACGATACGGTACGACGGTATAGTTTTGGTTTTGTTTTCATTTTATTTTTTGGCTTAAAAAAGCAAATGAAGTGTTTAAATTGAAAACCAGGTAAACAAGTGCGTAAAAGCGGGAGGGTTTTGATTTTCGAACGAGCACAAACGAACTACACAAGGAAAATACACCAGCGAACAATGCTTACAACTGGTTTAGGACAGAAACTTAAAGGATCACATTCATTCATTTCTCAAGTTAAAATGTTGAGTCAATATTCTGCTGAGTGAAATCCATGGTCTCTTCTTTCATGCGTCAAAGATTTCTTTTTAAAGAAGACTAAACAGTCAACTGCTTTTGGTCATTAGAGTGAAGAGCTGAGCATAGGGAAGTTTAGTGGCCTGTGAAATGAGATATTCATACAAGTGAAATGATCATCTTAATTGTAAACTATAAGCAAGCAAAATATCTTGTAGTCTTTTAGATTTTAAGGAGCAGTAGCAAACAAAATATCTGCAAGTATTCGTTCAGAAATATTTAAAAAAAAAGGGAAACGAAACCTGTGGACATGAATTTTTATGATGGCATTAGACTAAATCAACGACAAACGCATGAATACGATTTCATGCATTTTAGGCAAGAAGAAGTACTGAGGTCATTTATTGACGTTAGATCTAATGCTATTGGCTATGATGGTATGTATCCAAAATTTATTAGACTAACGCTCCCATATACACTTGGTTATTTCACTCATTTCTTCAATACAATTGTCACCACCTCTAAGTACCCTTCTGTATGGAAACATGCTAAGATCGTACCAATTTTAAAACCGGATAAAAGTTTTCGGCCTATTGCTATATTGCCTTATTCATCGAAGGCCTTTGAGAAATTAGTTTATTTACAAATTAGTAGTTATCTGTGTACTAACTCGTTATTGACGAAAAGGCAATCCGGATTTCGACCACAACACAGCTGTCTTAGTGCGTTGGTTAATGTAACCTAGGAAATTAGGTGCCAGATTGATAAACGTCACACAATGTCATTTCTTGCACTACTGGATCATTCTAAGACATTTGACACTGTCCATCATTCCATATTGAAACTGAAACTGAAATATATGTGCAATTTTATCTCAACAGCACTAAAACTGATCTCCTCCTACTTAGGCGACAGAAGTCAAAGCGTTAGCCATAACTCAGTTATATCCAGGAGCTGCTCAATGCCACAGAGCTCTATACTTGGCCCATTGTTGTACTCGATTTATGCTAATGACCTACTGTTGCAGGTAAAACATTGCCAAATACACATGTATGCTGATGACGTGCAGCTATACATGAGTTGTAGTGCTAGTGATGCTACCAACTGCATCCGTTTGATAAATCAGGATTTGAATCAAATTTATTTATGGGCATCTGTAAATGGTCTGAGTATAAATCCCAACAAAATCGAATCTACCACCAATTCAAATTAATGGATCGAATATAGGATTTGTTAGAACGTCTTAATAGAGAACTAAATTGGTCGGATCACGTGAAAATGAACTGTGGAAAAACTTTTGCGATGCTTCGAAATCTCTGGATGTCACAGTATTTTACACCAACTAATATTCGAATGCTATTAGCGAAGACATATTTAATACCGACTCTTATGTACGAATGTGAGCTGTTTGCTAGCTGCGATGCAGTTAGTAGACGAAGACTTAACGTACGTAACTTACAACGCTATAGCACTATATATTATTGGCATTAGGCGAAATAGTAGCATATCGCATTTCGCCCGATTAATTTATAATGTCACATTTGACAATTTATTGAATTGCCGGACTCTGCTATTTCTACACAAACTTATATTGTATAGTCAACAGTCACCTTATTTGTATGAGAGATTTATATTTTCTAGGTCGAATAGAGGGAACAGGATAAACTCTATGAAATATAACAAGCCGATCTCTTAACAACATTTTTTTATTTACTCCATTCGTCTCTGGAACCAACTTCCCCCTCAAATACAAATGATCAGCAATGCAAAACATTTCAAAACTGCCATTTTCAAGCACTTTACTTAGTTAATGTTCTCTATTAATACTTATTAATACTTTTATGATAATCTTGTTTCTATCTTCTTTACTTAAATTTCCTTTTTTTTCTTAAATTTTAAGTTTCTTTTCTTTTTAAATTGATTTTTATGTTAAATTATGTTAATTTAGTTAAAATAAATGGTTCAGAATAAATGTTAGCAACAATTGCTAAGCAATATTGTAATAAAGGGTGTTTTTTACAGAGGTATAGAACTTTAAGTTGCAATAAAACAACGATGGATTATTCGATTGACATGAATTTTATTTATCCGAAAGATAATCTTGTGGCATTACATTTCAAATATGATTTCTGGCATATGACCGCCACGGCTGGCGCGGATGTAGTCCAATCTGGACGTCCAATTTTCGGCCGTATATCGGCAATAATACGGCGAATGTTTTCTTCCAAATGGTCAAGCGTTTGTGGCTTTACCGCATAGACCAATGACTTTACATAGCCCCACAGAAAGTAGTCTAGCGGTGTTAAATCACAAGATCTTGGAGGCCAATTCACAGGTCCAAAACGTGAAATTAGGCGGTCACCAAACGTGTCTTTCAATAAATCTATTGTGGCACCATTGACTGTAACGTTCTGGCCACCATCGTTTTTGAAAAAGTACGGACCAATGATTCCACCGGCCCATAAAGCGCACCAAACAGTCAGTTTTTCTGGATGTAACGGTGTTTCCACATACACTTGAGGATTACCTTCACTCCAAATGCGGCAGTTTTGTTTGTTGACGTAGCCATTCAACAAAATTCGCTTATGAAAATCGGGAACAACGGTAATCTCGTTTTGGGCCCATTCGACGAATCTACGCCTTACTTGATGATCGTTTGGCTTCAAATCTTGCACGAGTTGGATTTTGTAAGCACGCAAACCAAGATCCTTCCGCAAAATCTTCCATAAAGTGGATGGACACAGATCCAATTCCTGTGCTCGATGGCGGATGGACTCATTCGGGTCTTCCTCAATGCTACGCTCTACAGCAGCAATAGCTTCTTCTGTACGCACCGTACAGCGTCTCTGGGGATGCGAGTTATCAATAGGAGTAAACGTGGTGCGAAAACGTTCCATGGTTAATCGAATTAACTGCTCTGACGGACGATTTTGTTGACGATAAAATGGACGTAGTGCGCGATACCTTTTCCGCACAGAACCATTATTTTCGAAATAAAATTGCACTATTTGCAAGCGTTGTTCAGGCGTGAGTCTATTCATGATGAATTGCCAAACCAAACTGAGAATAAATCACTTGACAGCTGTTAAATCGGTCGCCATCTTGAAAAGTAATGCCAACTTAAAGTTCTATATCTCTATAAAAAACACCCTTTATAAGATTTATTCTTGTTGTATTGTTTTGAACAAATAAATAAATAAATATGAAAACAAATAATTTTGTACTATGGACTAGAAGACAGCTAAACAATGCCCAACAAACTTAAGAAGAATATAATAGAATAGAATACATTAGAATAGTATATACATTTTGCTTCCTAAGGGAGGTATAAATTTCTAAATGCTTCGAAAGGCACAGCCAAAAGATAAGAGATAATCTAGTGGATAAGTTGCTCAGCTGAAATAAGCAGTCGAGGAATATTCAGCAGTTTAAAGTGGCGAGTCTCCATTGTTTAATAAGTTGTGTGTTGCCTTATTAAACGCGAGTCCGTGGTTCAAATAACAGCTCAGGAAATGCTAACGCAATATGAAAAGAAAATATTACTTTCGGCGGCTTTCTCTCACCAGTCTTCGGGCAGGAACTGTGAGAATAAAATAAAATTGCCATGAAAAGTTTCTCAAATTTGTGTTTCGAAGACGCCATCAAACAGCAGGTCCCCAACTTATTAGAAACTTGGTTCTAATCCCAAAATAAGACTTTCAATGATCAGTTAAATAAATAAGTAAGTTGAAGTAAACACTCGATTAATTTAAGTTACTCAATAGCCAATTGTTGATTAAACTTGTGTAGAAGTTAGAATCGTATCAGATAGCCTAATCATAGATTAATGTTAACTTTACCGTTAATAACAGCTGAAAATCAAAATAAAAAGTTCATCCATTATCAATCAATTAATTATTAATCAATAACACGATGCGGAACATGCAATGATAGAGCGCCTCTGGAAGCAACTTACATACATAGCACATACATAATTGGTCATTACAACCCTTCAGTCAGGATTACGACTTAACTTCTCATATCGCTTATGTCGTGTGCGTTAATTTTATACATGAGTAGCGGAACCTACAGTTTAAAGTCGACTCTGAACGACAGATTTTTGAGAAACTTTTCATGGCAATTTTATTTACTCTCAGAGTGTTTGCCAGAAATCTGCTGAGAGGAAGTCAGTGAAGAAATACTTTTTGTATTTTGTCTTGATGTCTGACATGGGGCTTGAACCGTTGCCTTACGTTTAATAAGCCAACACACTACCTGTAAGCATCTTTTTTAACCTAAATATGTGAGAGGTTTACCTAAACAAGGAGTGTGTCTAGAGTTTCACTCCATCTGAAATATTAATTCATTCCTTTAATGACCTGCTTTCGCAAAATGTTAGTATGTGAGTGTTGAAAACAAAACAAAAAACGATTATAGCTGGACACAAAAACAAGAAAAAAAGCAAAAAAAAAAAGTTAAAATGTGGACCAAGGTGTGGTCAAATTAAAGGTTGTTAAATTCTTAATTATTTAATATTTAATCAAATCTACAACAACAATAAAAACAACAACAGCAACTTTAAAGAAATCCAATGTCTTTAAACACGCAAATCCACTCATAGTCGGTCTTAATCACAATTTGTCAGCCGCTAAAGAAAAAAAATATATTCAACGCATGACATTTATGGCGAACGAAACGAAAATTGGCAAATATTTATGATGCAACAATTTAATAATGCGATGTAAAAAACAAAAGCAAATAACAAAAAAAAAAAAAGAAAAACACAAAACAAAACAGAACAAATAACAAAAAATAATTGCCACCATGCCCGCATGACTGCAATAGCAACAGCAACAGCAATAGCAATCAACAATCACACAAAAACAGTGTTAAAAATATTTATTCACATATACATACATACGTACATACATACAAGGGCTCACTCATTTTTAGTTTTTGTTGCTAATCATGTTACTGCCGTTGCTAAAGCTACTGTTGTCGTTTGTGCTGCTGCTGCTGCTGATGTTGTTATTATTGCAATATTTACCCCCCAACTATTTAGAAAATGAATATAGATTTCCATGTTGTATGCATTACATGGTATGCGTCACGTGATATCATTTTAACAAAAACAACACCAACAGCAACAGCGCCAGCACCCATAACAATACAAAACTTTATCGTTTAGACATTTTGCTCTGCTACACATGCATGAGTGGCATGATTTACGAACATTTTTTTGTTTTTTAATGTTTTTCAAAACATTTTTCACATTTTTCTACACTCTCGCTCTTCTCTTCATTTCCACACTCTGTTGTTGTTGCAAATTTACTAGTTTGTTTTTTTTTTAATTTTTCTAAAAAATATAATCGTGTGAGTATTTTTTCTTCTTCATTGTAGTTGTGTTGTATGAATGCGGAAATGCGAAATACACTTGAAAACTTCCCCAAAAGAAAAGCATTTAAAATTCACACACACACACACAGATGTTGCAAACGGGCATTAGAACTTGAACATGAATCTGTAGAGATTTATGTTTTTAAAACTAAGCCGAGTAGAAAAATGTTCTGCAAAAAATTCACAGAAATAGGCAAGCTTGGCTTAAACTATTTCATCAACGATTAACATTAACACTCAAACAGATGAGGTGGACTTGCTTATCATCCCAGGATTTGCAATGCTGATAATATAAGTGGCTTCTCTCTTTCTTTTTTAAATGGAAATTTGGTATACATACATACATATGCACAGAGAGAAGCAAACATTTTTTCCCTCTGAGACTTTCCAATGGAGCCTATTGTGCCCGAAGGTAACCGTAAGTCTAACTTAACGCTGATTATCAAAATTTTTATGTGAGCGTAGAACGGCATGGTCGTCAAGATGATTTACGGCATATACATACATACATACGTAATGATAAGATGTTATTACGAAAGTAGAAGAGTCACTAAAGTGCTTAGTGTGTCAACACTAAGGTGTTCAGCATTTATTCAAGAAAAGAAGAACAAGAAAACATACAACAACAAGAAAACATCAAAGGAGTTAAAGTTACCAAGAGTAACAAAATATCAATGCAATTAAGAGAATTTAGAACATGCGTACATCAAATTACAATAACAAATGCCACGAGAGTCATATGGAAGTAAAAGAAATCGTCAGCAACTTCTCGAAGTTGCCATACGGAAAATAAATGAAGTATAAATGGAGCAATTAATCAAAAGGTAATGTTGCCAGTCAGCAAACACTTATAATAAAAACACACTGTGTTACATACTGGGATTTTGACCTTTGCAGTAACAGAATCATGTAATACACACGCAGTACAGTATTGTCAATAATAATTTGTTGTTGATTCCAATAAATAAGGGATTTATTTAAATAAATAAATAGCAACAAATTAAAAAAAGCAATTTCTTTTATCTTAAAGTACAATCCTCGATCCATTGAAAATGATCTCCTTTACATGTGAGTTGGAGGAAGCCGACAAAGGATCAGCAATGCAATTTGAAAGCTTTGTACGAACAGAAGATATAACTATCAAAGTAATCGAAATGTCAAATGATATGGTCATGTTAATGTATGTCGAAAGTAATTTACTTAATTAGGTGACAATATTATGCAGGTAGTATCAAACTTAAGTATTTCGACACAATGTATATGCGTCGAATACATAGACTCCACACAATGTGTACTTTCAGACAATGGTTCTACCATTAGGTTGTAGGAGGGTTTAGAATAAACCCAAAACCACAAAACCCATCTTAATAAAATGTTTTCTTTTGTTCAAATTACACTATGCGACAAAATAATGACATAGTGTAGGTTATGAGGTTTGATGAGTAGAACTCAAAAAAAAATTTTTTTATATTTCTTGAACCCTCCAAACTTGTTTTATTTGACAAAAAAAAAGGTTTTTTTGGACTTTACGCACAAATTTATTTATTACACAAACATTTCTAAACCCATGTCCAAAATATAAATCTTATTAGAAAGGAGAGGGATGGGCCTTTAAAACGATATACACATCTATATTTTTTGACTTCATATGCTATGAGGTTTGATGAGGTAAACTTGGCAATTGCGAATTTTTTGCATATTTTTTCAAGTTTGTCCATTCATAGTAGCAAACTTTTATAAAAAAATATAAAATAAGTGGTAATATTCTTAAAGTTTATCCTCTTGTGAAGAGATTGACACTTCGTTTGATAAAATTGAACAAAAATTATCGTAGTTATTATTTAAAGAGTATAACAGTCGAGTTAAATTTTTCATATATAAATTATTCAAATCAACTTTAAGTTCAAAAGTTTTCAGAATTTTTGATGCATCTTCATTGTTTACGGGGAAATGTGTCAGTTTCATGTTTGAGTGACCACCAAAAGTTGGCCAATGTTTGAGCAAAGCGAAATAATAATATTTGCAAAACACACAAATATTCGCCGACTTCTGGTAGTCGGCCAAATGTGAAATTGACACATTTTGCGGTAAACCATCAAGATCCGTCAAATCTTTTGAAATTTTTTGTACTGAAAGTTCATTTGATAAGATGACATACGAGTATATAAAAAATATAACACGACTGTTATATTATTTAAATAATAACTACAATAATTGTTGTCCGATTTGATCAAACGAAGTGTCAATATCTTCACAAGATAATGCACTTGCAGAATATCACGACTTATTTTATATTTATTAATTTAATTTTTGCAATTACGAACGTTTAATCTTGAAAAAATAAGAAACAAATAATATTTTCAAAGTTTACCCGATCAAAACTCATAAAATGTAAGTTTGAACTATAGGTTTATGTATACCGTTTTAAAGGCTCATCTCTCCCCTTTTTAAAAACTTTTAAACTTTAAACTTTTAGAAAACCTTTTTTTTTGTTGAAAATAGGTTAAAAAATATTTGTGTAATCAATAAATTTGTGCATAAAGTCCAAAAAAAACTGTTTTTGTCAAATAAAGGAAGTTTGGAGAGTTCGAGAAATATAAAAAAATATTTCTGAGTTCTACTCAACAAAGCTCACAACCTACAATATTTTATTAGCTGAGTGTATTTTGACTATCGCACCGTGTTATCTACGACCATTGGGACTTTTGAACTTTAATGTGAAAATTTAAGAAAACCAAACAACGTTTTCAACACAGTACTAGAAAACCAATAGTTCCAACTTCTATTTTCGCACAGCAGTTCATATATCAGTTTTCAATTCTTAAAGTCGCTGTAAACTCTTCGTTGGCCTTATATTTTAACATTCAGCTTTAATAGGTTAAAATAACAAGTGAATGTATGATAGCGAAAATACTTTACGATTCCAACACTACCATCAACGACTGTGTTCAAGTGACTCCAGTCCACATTACATCCGTTCGCAATAATTTATTTTTTTTTTATAACAATTTTGTTCGTTCATTCATTTGAAACTTAACGGAAATTAACAAAAGCCAGAAAATGACCGGTAATTTAATACGAGCGCGACAAATACAGGACAAAAAAATTCCAAAAGGAAAGAAACAAGTTTTTAATCTGACACACGCTATGAATGGTAATAAATTAATGAGCGAAACTAATGAAAACAAAATAGAAAAAAATCTGCAAACAACAGCAAAAAACAAATTATATTGAAAAGGAACTCGAAGCTATTAAATGCGCAAATTAAACACACAATTTGAACTGGAAATTTATCATTTTAACGTACTTTATTGGCTATTACCAGCCTTTAGTCAGGTTTACGACTTAGCTTCTCACACCACTGATGTTGTGTGTGTTAATTTTTATCCATAATTGGTCCTTTAAAGTCGACTCCGAACGAGAGATTTTTTTAAAAATGTTCTTGACAATTTTTAATGACTTAGAATTTTTGACAGAAATCTGCTGAGAGGAAGTCGCCGAAGAAATATTTTTTAATATTTCGATTTGATCACGATATCTGACCTGGGCTTTGAACCGTGGCCTTTGGTCTAATAAGCAAAGATACTACCCACTGGACTATGGCAACTTCAAGATTTCCAACTCTAAAATAAATTTTACTATTGCAGTGGAGAATTCTGTCAAAGATAATATAGGGGGGAGAAGTCAAGAATATCTGTCTCCTTTCTCCTCCTTACATTTACAAATCCTATAGAAGTCAATATAGGAAATGACAAGTCGGTCTACCTTTAATAGGAAATCTCAATAGTTGGATGGATGACCATGTGATCATGTGGAAAGAAGACACAATATCACATAGCACGTGTCCCCATGATGTCAACAAAGTTAGGGTCCTTTTGAAAGGACCAAAGTATATCCAGCCCTGTAACATGTTGGAAGTTGTATGTTTCTTACGTCTACAACATCCCTACATCTTAGAAGGTATACATATAAGAGTTTTCATTGAATAAAAAGGAATTTCCTTGAGAAGTTACCACCATTCACTCAACGAGGGCAGATGCCTCAATGCAGCGTATCTGTCCGATTAAATTACAAAATTTTCAGGGAAATTGCATCACCCAGCAAACTTTGCAACGCATTCAAAAATATTGCGGATGCCTGATCGTAGGCAGTCCAGCATTCTGAGAACCGTGGAAATGGACCATAAATACATATGGGCAATTTCGTGTCAAGTGACCCAATTTTTAAAATCGATGTCTTACGATTTGGAATTTGAAATTTGTACCAAGGTTAGTACTATTGGATAGTAGGCCAGACACAAATTTTCAGCTCTATCAGTCAAGAACTACCGGCGTTAGAGGGGGCAAAGTTGGACATTTTGGTCATACAGGGTTTTTTTAAAATGTGTGTAACCTTTCACCTATTGGTCCTAGCAAAAATTTTCCAAAGGATATTAGATATCTAATTAGTTTTTTTTTAATTTTTTCAACTGTGAATATAGTTGTTTGGTCATTATTGTAGTGGAATCCTTGTATGGCGTCCTGAATAACATATTTATAGTTCTCTGCGAAATCATATGAAAGCACGAATTCACCATTCTGAATTATTTTATATCTATGTCTTGTAATCTGTCCGGGCGTATTTTTATTTATTTTTCTTAATTTTTTTTTTTATTCTATTAACAATTGTTTAATTGAATAAACGCATTCAACATTTTCTACAGTTGGCTGAAAAATCAGTGAATGCTTCACTGCCTTTGCTAACATTGATTAAAGTTATACTGTAGAGTTTCAAGTAATAGGATATCCACTGAATTCCAGCGTTCCGTGGAAACATCATCATCATGGAATACACATTTATGCTCCTCAATACTGGAAAAAGTGAAAAAGTTTTGTTTTTCGCATCTTGTGTCCCAATTGTGTACCTAAAAGGAATTTTGAAGAAGTCTTTTGTAAGTTGCTTAGTAAATACTCAGTAGTTGAAAATCTCTTCAATATTAACAATTCAATGCCATTCATTGATAGCAATTGCAAATTTTTTACATCATCTTGTGTTAACTGCCCGCAGTTTTTACTTCAAATATGGCGTGATTGTAAATTGCTAATACAAAAAAGATTTTCGGCAAAAAATCAAATTGAACTCGATTGCCACTTTAAGACGCTACTCTACAGGCTTTCGCCGATTGTTTTATTGAATAAAACAAAACAAACCATAAGAAAAAATTAGTGCCCATAATTTTGAATACATTTTTTTATATTTTATGGAAAGTCCTGCGTAATGGATCTTGAAATTAATTCTGAGCAGATATTATCAATAAAAGTTTTGTTTCTGATTAATTCTTAATATTCTTAATATTATTACTGAGAATATTAACGTAGTAATTGAATAATTAAACAGAAAACTATAGTAAATAATTAAAAATGTTAGGACTATTAATTATGGGAGACAATAGTGATACATAAATCGAAACGACCTAATATCATTTAACAATAAAAACAATAAACAAAAACTACCAGCTACACCAACACAATACACACGACGAATACAATGAACGTGTTGATTATCTAAAGCTGCACGCACACATATATACAACGAATCTGGTTACACCTGGTACCAACCACAACACGAAAATAAACCAGATACAACAAATATGTGATAGACAACATAAGCAAAGTACACAAACAATAATGTACTAGAAACAGAACTCTCGAGATTGTGAGAACACGAACCTTCCACTTCAAGAATGTTCGTTAGACTGGTTGTGTCGGACTATAAAAGGGCTGGACAAAGCAGGCAGCAGTGTGATAATTCAGTCAGTCTTGTGTGAAGACGCGTTGCGGTTGGGACGTACAAGCGGCATTACTTGCAAAATGGTTGTAAGCAGAGAAGATCTAACAAACAGTTGTTAGTGTTAACGCGGACAGAAGTGTAAAATAGAATAGTGTACAAGCAAGTTGTTGTTGTATCGTTAAGTTGTAAACAGTGGCACAAACGTAGTGTGAATAATAAAGAGAATTTAAGAGTAAATAAACACATATTTGTTTTTATTTGGTTTGCAATTAACGAACTAATATTTAAACGTTTTTAAAAAGGTAAAAACGAAACAATAGATTATAATGCAAGCCCAAATACAATTTGAAATTCTTGTTAACTTAACAATTATATTTTTAAAAGGGGGTAAAACACACACTGTTAATGTAAATGTGTCACGTTTTTCAATGTCCTGGAGGATGTACAATGTGATCTACTGAACTTTGTTTGCAAAAATCCATCGGGCCAAAAACTGTCAACGCATCACTGCATCGTAATCAGTTGACTGTTAGCGCATTATGAATGGAAGTCATACCTGGATCTAAATACTTAACAAACAATAACACAAGATGTGTATCTCAATATACAGACTCGTCCTAAATTATAATTTAAATACAACAGAGTGCGTGTAGGATTACATCGAAATATTTTCTTCGTTTAAAAGATCTATTGATGCCATTATGTATGGAATATAATATCGTTTAAATGTCTTCGACGGTTTCTCTGGGTGAAGTGTAACTGCAATTGAATGATGGCATGGGTTATGTTAGCTTTGAAGACCAAAAGAATTTTGTAATCATTGATGGCCAACCAAAAATCCACAATAAGTAGAGCACTTTTCTATATGTATTGGACGCCGTTGGATCTCTTGTTAGTATTGTTACAGATTTTACAATTTTTTGGTTTCCAAATGAAATTTCCGGTTCCAAATGAAATTGAACTCAATTTAGTAAATTCTTTACCTTTCCAGTTATATCAATCAAACGAAAGCAGGAAAGCTTTGTCACAAGAAGAAGAATTCAAGCCTGTAGTAGAATACTTGATTTGATCAAAACTATCATATTCCAACTCATAATGTGTTCTAAAAATATAAATAAAACCAAAAAAATAAATAAAAAATAATAATGAACTCGTTTTAAGCACCGGAACAAACTTCTGTTTTATTTGCTTTCCTTTTGCTCTTCGAATCGAAAAATGTATTCGTTTTTTACTTCCATCGAAAATCTCTCAGTGGTGACAGCACAAGTAATGCGAACAACAGGAAACATTTCCATTTTCGCTTCATTTTTTCTGTTTTTTCTTTGCTCTTGATTTAAGAAAAATGATGACAAAGAAAGAAAGAAAAAAAATACTTCTTTGCCACTGCATTTCGTTTTATTGCCATATTTTGTTGATAAAAAAAAATGAAAGAAAGAAAGAAACAGCAGACGCAAAAACGTGTTGCATTCAGCACTTCCGTAAACAACGAAATATTTTTAAAAACACTCTCTCGGACTCACATGCATGCTTGTATGTTTAAGCGCAGATAATTTTTTTTACGTTTTTTTTGTTGTTGTTGTTGGATATTTATCGCAAATATAATCACAAGTGTTATTCGATTGTAACGAATAATTTGTGTCACATACACTCTTGGTTATTCGCTTATTACGTGCAAGAAAAGCAGAATGTGATTGCAAGTGCACGTAAATGTTTGTAACACATTGCGAAATACAAGCGAAAACAATGTCATTGTCTTGAAACTTTTATCACCTGCATGCAATTCTTTCTTAGTTTTCATTCCAAAAACATTTACTCACCATTTTAGATAAAAAAAAATTCCATGAAAAATAATGTTTTCTGGTTTCTCTCTCTCTCTCTCTCTCTCTCTCTCTCTCTCTCTCTCTCTCTCTCTCTCTGTGTAGACCAATTGGTGGGTATTTTTGTTGGTATTTTTCTGTTTTCAGGATTTTATATGTTTCAGTGGGAGTAGTAGCTCCAATTGATAAATTATCGAAGCACGTGATTATTTTATTTTTATTATCGGTTCACTGGCATATTGCTTAAGTGTTAAAGTCATTTAGAATCGCAGTATTGTTACACTACCGTCTACGATAAGATAAGTATTTTATTGCCATTTTAAGTTCATTAACTGATTCATTCAATGCCATTAACCATGCCACCTCCAATAATTTTGATTCTTTGTTTATAAACTTTTATTATTGCATGATTCGATGATTGTTAAGAACAAAAAAATATTTTCAAATCGCATTTGTTATCGTTTTAGACTTATTGGCTGGCGTTGCAATTGCAAAAAATTCTTTAATTTCCGTTCATTCTGTTCAAATGTTGAAATCTTCTAAACTTTAAGAACATGGACTCAGGAGATTAACATAGTTCTACCACACTAGTCAGCTAGGCAAGGATTTACAATTTTAGGCTCAAGTTCCAGCTCCTCTTTTAACTTTTGTTTTTATTCTATGTCATGAGATACCTTAAAGATTGATAGTCGGACAGGTATTTCCAATATCTAGAAAACTCGCAATTGAATGGAACGTTCTTATTAAGAACGAAGGTACCTGGTAGAAAAAAAAGAGTCAAGCAATAGTTACCGTTAAAGATTGTATTGCCTGCATGCTTCAACTCTTATTTTTTATCATTTGCAACACAGAAACGATTTCCTCCAAATGAAAGGCATCCGTTATAGTAAATATGCAGGTAAAAGATGACCTTTATAATTAGAAGGAAGTAAAGGGTCCGCCAAATAACTTTTTTTTTTTGAAAATGGTTTAAAAACGAAACTACTGAATATTTTCTCAAATTTCTTTTTTTATTTGAAAGTACAATCCTTCCGGTTAATAATGGAAAATAATTTCATTCAAATGGCTACCTCGGCTGGCCATGCAGTTGCCTGGTGTAGGCATGATGGCAGATGCTGATGTTGGCAAAAAAAATATCCTTTCAGATGAAGCTCATTTTGATCTTGGCGGGTATGTAAACAAGCAAAATTGTCGCATTTGGGGCACAGTAAACCCGCACGCATACATTGAAAAGCCGACGCACCCAAAACCAGTCACTGTTTGGTGCGGATTTTGGTCCAGACCCTTTACATACATAATTGGTCATTACAACCCTTTAGTCTGGATTACGACCTAGTTTCTCACACCACTTATGTTGTGTGCGTTAATTTTTATACATGAGTGTCGGGACCTACAATTTAAAGTCAACTCCGAACGACAGATTTTTGAGAAACTTTTCATAGCAATTTTATTTACTCTCAGAGTTTTTGCAGGAATCTGCTTTGAGGAAGTAGCCGAAGAAATATTTTTTCATATTTCGTTCAGTTGGAGATGCCTGACCTGGGGGTTTGAACCCAGGCCTAACGTCTAATAACCCAATACACTACCTACTAGACCACGGTGACTTCAATTAGAGGGAGATAACACTCTTACATGTGGTAAACAAGGCGAGTAAATCGTGCAGTACATATGTGCATACATACATAATTGGCCATTACAAAACTTCAGGATTACGGCCTATCTTCTCAACACATTTTATTTGCTCTCAGAGTTTTTACCAGATATCTGCTGAGAGGAAGTCGACGAGGAAATATTTTTTCATATTTGAACCGTGGCCATACGTCTAATAAGCCAATACACCACCTACAAGACTACGACCACTACTCTGTGTTCTAGTGCACTAACAACTCAACAAAGCCAGCAATCGTGTGGATCTTCCAAGAATTTTCAACAGCTATGGTGGCGCTAAAGCTAGCGAACTTAGCGAACCATTTTACGCCACCTTTGTTGTGAAGCTAGAAAGCTTTCATTCACCGGAATCAAAATCACTTTGAATTAAATCTTCCAACTATACTGTCTACGTGGTCACCATAACCGAGTGGAAAGCCGACCTGCAAACCCGAACTCAAACATTTTAAAACATTTTATTTTAATTCCAAATTCAAATTTCTTTTGTCTCTAATTTAGTGTTCCCTGCTAAACAATAACAACAGCTGTTGTGGCATGATACCGGGTACCATGCATTAATTACGTTTGACTGTTTAATTGCTAATTTAAATACATATGTATGTACGTTTAAAACACAAACATTTAATGTTAATGTTATCTGTCTGAAACACTTTGTTTCATATTGGATTCTGCTATTCTTTACAAATTATCGTCATTCAATTTACACGTGTGTTAATCTAAAATATTTGATTTGATGTGTTTGTATGGTAAACGACTGCTGGTAACAACATGCTTAAACCCTTTAGGCGTTTTTAATTTCTGCTTCCATATTGGCAACTTTTGCAACATTGTAACAGATAGCTGGTAGTGGTGTAGGGTATTTGTTTGCTTAATATCGGGTCTTTCATTAAGTGATTCATACATATGACTACATACATAATTGGCCATTACAACACTTCAGTCAGAATTACAGCTTCGCTTCTCATACCACTGATGCTGTGTGTGCGTTAATTTTATACGTGAGTGGCGGGATATACAGTTTAAAGTCGACTCGGAACGACAGATTTTTAAGAAACTTTTTCATGGCAGGTTTATTTACTCTCAGAGTTTTTGCCAGAAATCTGCTGAGAGGAATTCGCCGAAGAAATATTTGTTCATATTTCGTTCAGTTGGAGATGCCTGACCTGGGGTTTGAACCGAGGCCTCTTGTCTAATAAGCCAACACACTACCTGCGATTCCTATCCTTAAATTTAAATGAAACAAAGCGGGTGTGAGATATCAACGATATTTTTGATTAATTTGAAAATGTAAATTTTTCCATGGCTCAGATGTTGGAATCTGGCTAAATTTTACCGATGACATGGGTTATGTAGGGTTTAAGGATCGCTGTGATTTGTATTTTATTTGTAAACTCTACAAAAAAAATTTATGGTCACACTATCTCGGATGGCATTCAGCATCATCTCCACGTGAGATTCACAGTGCCATCAAATCGCCCGTACAGAATATTTAATGTGACATAAGCTGCATGGCACGTAGCGAAGTTCCGTTGAAACTCCATGCTCTTGATACTCATATTATTCACTTTAGACCAAAATAAGTTGGTTATTATTTACATATTGAGTTCGGCGTTGACAGTAATGGCCTGGCCAACGTCGTTCTCAAAAACAACATCGTTCTCATATGACACTGTCAGCCCAAATGGACCTCATCGTCATCGAAAAAAAACTTGAATATTAAAATTCGGTAGTCGTGGTGGGAAGACCCAATATAATAACATGTAAACCCAACAAACCACAATATGATTGAGATTAAATTATTGAAATGTTTGCGTTACCATCAATTATTGAGAATTAATTTATTGCTGAAACCATAAAAAATTTCAAGGTCAGGTCGACTTTAAAAATACCTCTAATCACGGCTTGTATTTATTATTCAGCAGCTTAAGTTAATAATTTTTAATTTTTAGTTTTCTTTAATTTTTTTTCTAATTTATCCCGGGTGTAACGAAATTTATGACAAAACTGGTGTACATCTGTATGTGCCCACATGCGATTGAAAAACGTAATAAATTTTTTTTGTTTTTTTAATTTTATTATAAAACGTCATTGACATTGAATTCGAAATGTTGTTTCATTTTGTCAGTTTAATTCTCAGCGTTTTCTTTTTTTGTTTTTTTTTTGTTCATTCGTTTGAATAGAATTCAAGTTTTCTGAATGCATGTAGGTTGTCCGCTTAATTATTTATTTTTTAAAAAAATTTTATTTTTCTGTTTAAATTGTGTGTAACTAATGAAATAATTTTATTTGTTTATTAGTTTTCGTTCACTCATTTAGAAAACATGAAAATCATGATCGTTTTTTTTATTATTTTTTTTCTTTCAATAATTTTAATTATGAAATGGAAATGAATGATTTGCTTATATGTAAGTGCTTAATGTAATTTATGTAATACTTTTGATTATTAACGCATATTGTTGTTATTGAATTGTTTTTTAATTAATTATTTAATTAATCTGTATTTATTTTCTTTTCTTTCTTTCTTTCTTTGTAGGTAAGGATGTTCAATGATGATGTGAATTTTGTAATTGCATAGCAACACCGGTAAAGTAGCTTTAAAGACATATTAGTTGGGTTTTTAAAGAATTAAACATTTGGGACACAATTTGCAATCATATCGGCATTCAAAAAAATACTCTTGATTTTTCGATGGCACTACTGGCAGCTCATTATTCAAACTATTACAATGCCGAGTGCTTGCTGATCTGCATAAGCACTACGAATATTATATTGTTCATCCATACATGTCACGCATGGTTTTGCAGCACATGAAATCTGCCTCCATACGGCTTTCACGTTATTAATAAATCGTTTACCCGAATGGGTAAGTGACGGCCAATTGCAATTAGTTAGTTAGTTCCATGCTTAGTTCAGCACTTGATAGAGAGGAGTCGGCCGAGATGGCGTCGAAGGCATGCCCTCAATGTGAGGTACTTTCTTCGAAGTAATGGACAGTAGTAACATTGCATATGGATGACGTTGTGATAATGTGATGTGTTAAATTGAAATTGAATTGCACGAAGTATGATGCATCCCAGGTCAGACATCAAAATGAAAATAGGAAAAAATATTTCTTCGGCGACTGCCTCTCAGCAGATTTCTGGCAAAAACTCTGGTAATAAATAAAAAATTGCCATGAAAAGTTTCACAAACATCTGTCGTTCGGAGTCGATTTTAAACTGTAGGTTCCGCCATTCATGTAAAGGGTGTTTTTTATAGAGGTATAGAACTTTAAGTTGCAATAAAACAACGATGGATTATTCGATTGACATGAATTTTATTTATCCGAAAGATAATCTTGTGGCATTACATTTTAAATATGATTTCTGGCATATGACCGCCACGGCTGGCGCGGATGTAGTCCAATCTGGGCGTCCAATTTTCGATGACTTTTTCCAACATTTGTGGCCGTATATCGGCAATAATACGGCGAATGTTGTCTTCCAAATGGTCAAGCGTTTGTGGCTTTACCGCATAGACCAATGACTTTACATAGCCCCACAGAAAGTAGTCTAGCGGTGTTAAATCACAAGATCTTGGAGGCCAATTCACAGGTCCAAAACGTGAAATTAGGCGGTCACCAAACGTGTCTTTCAATAAATCTATTGTGGCATGAGCTGTGTGACATGTTGCGCCGTCTTGTTGAAACCACATCTCCTGGACATCATGGTTATTTAATTCAGGAATGAAAAAGTTAGTAATCATGGCTCTATACCGATCACCATTGACTGTAACGTTCTGGCCACCATCGTTTTTGTAAAAGTACGGACCAATGATTCCACCAGCCCATAAAGCGCACCAAACAGTCAGTTTTTCTGGATGTAACGGTGTTTACACATACTCTTGAGGATTATCTTCACTCCAAATGCGGCAGTTTTGTTTGTTGACGTAGCCATTCAGCCAGAAGTGCGCTTCATCGCTAAACAAAATTCGCTTATGAAAATCGGGAACAACGGTAATCTCGTTTTGGGCCCATTCGACGAATTTACGCCATACTTGATGATCGTTTGGCTTCAATTCTTGCACGAGTTGGATTTTGTAAGCACGCAAACCAAGATCCTTCCGCAAAATCTTCCATAAAGTGGATGAACACAGATCCAATTCCTGTGCTCGATGGCGGATGGACTCATTCGGGTCTTCCTCAATGCTACGCTCTACAGCAGCAATAGCTTCTTGTGTACGCACCGTACAGCGTCTCTGGAGATGCGAGTTATCAATAAGAGTAAACGTGGTGCGAAAACGTTCCATGGTTAATCGAATTAACTACTCTGATGGACGATTTTGTCGACGATAAAATGGACGTAGTGCGCGATACGTTTTCCGCACAGAACCATTATTTTCGAAATAAAATTGCACTATTTGCAAGCGTTGTTCAGGCGTGAGTCTATTCATGATGAATTGCCAAACCAAACTGAGAATAAATCACTTGACAGCTGTTAAATCGGTCGCCATCTTGAAAAGTTATGCCAACTTAAAGTTCTATACCTCTGTAAAAAACACCCTTTATAAAATTAACACACACAACATAACGCAAGTGGTGTGAGAAACTAGGTCCATAATCCTGACTGAAGCGTTGTAATGACCAATTATGTATACATACGCAGTGTATGTATGTGTGTATGATGCATTCTGCAAATGCAGTTGTTGAACATTTTATGAATGGACACAAGCTATCGTCTGACTGTATTCTCAAAGGATGTCCGATACTCATGCAACACATTGTTTTGGATTACCGGGAAGTACGATATATTTGGGAGTGGGTGCGTAAAGGGAATAGTGTGCGACAAATTGGTATTGAAATTTTCATTAGATTAGGTTAGTGTGGTAGTTTTCATACCAAAAGCTCACTTGAGCACGCATAGCGGCCCGTTGTGACGCCACAGGTGATCCGAATATTTGTACTGACTACGTTCCTCCGAAGCAAGGAGGGCGGAGTTGGTCAGCGCAAGGGCTGCACATTTTAAAGCACGACAACCCCGCGATGGAAAACCAGCCAGAAAGCTTGATAAACGAGGCCATATCCTTGACATCAATGGATGATAGCTCCGTCAAGCTGACGAGGGTTGGAGAGCCAAATAACTATGTATGTATATCTGCACCTCGAAAGAGGTCAGCTTCTTGTGGGCTAATTTCTCTTCGCACGTAAAACGGGGAGTTTTCGCCAAGGATTACGCAATGCATTCTTCAATTTGTGTGGCAATGCCTTGGTAAGGATAAGCAGAGGTAGTCATCACCACAAATAAATTGAGCATAGTATAGAGACTTAACATGTCATCCAACAGTCTTGGAGACCTTGAATGATTTAGCACTACACACCATTTTCGCCATTTTAATTCGTATTTTTTTAATTTCCGCAATGAGCAATAAAAAAGCAAGGCCTTCACTTCACTTTATTTTATTTTTTTTTTTAATTTGAAAATGTTTTCAAGTTTTTCGTTTGTTTTTTTATCGTGTTTAATTTCAATTGTTGCTGTTGAAGACATAATTATCGAATAATGATTTCGATTAAAATAAATGATCTTTGAAGACAAGAAATATTATTTTATTTGTTATCGTTAACATTTCTTTATATTGATTTTTTTTCGTTTCCTTCTTATTTTATTCGTTTTTATTTAACGTTTTTCAATGGTTGCAAATTACTTTTTTAATACAAATTTTTGTTTGTTTTTTTCTATTATTTTTATATTTATTTTGTTAATAATTTTTAACATTTTATTGTTGTATTTCTCAAATGCTGAAACACTCTTATGGCCATAATAATATTTATTTTATTTTTATTTTTATTTATTTTTTTTTCTTTAAATTTTTATGGCAAATTATTGAAAATACAAATCAAATCAAATCCAATCAATTCAAAATGTATTCATAACCACCATTGGCGGTATAATTGAGTGAATAGATACACTGACTCGAATTGCATATGAGTTGCAAAAAAAAAATCAATGAAAACAATGAAAACTTAACAAAAACAATACAAAACAAAAACAAAAAGAAACAAAATTAAAAACTTCATATAAAATAAATACAACAAATGAATATGAATAGTCAAGGTTAAATAAAATGCTTTGAAATGGTCTCTTGAAGCCAAAGCAACAGTAATGCCAACCGAAAAATACTTGGTTAAATTATTTCAAAAAAACAAAAAAAAAAACGTTACAAAAAAGAACTTTTAAACGAAATGTATTTTTCATTTCTGCTTCTTTGCGTTTGTTTGTAAAGTTTTGCAATTGAAATTAAGAAAATAATTTTTAAAAAGCAATAATAATTGATCAGCACTAAAACAAATTGTATTCAATCGATACATATTTTTTTGTCTTCTTTTTTTTTCTTCTTTTTTTTTATTGCAATTGTTGTTTTTTTGTTTTTTGGCTTCATTTGTTACAATTGATTGAGTTGCCTAAGCACAGGTAATTATTATTTATTGTGTGTTTTTACAACAGCAAATGGAACAAGAACAAGCAACAACAACAACAACATCAAAAAACACTCAAAATGGTTTTACAGTAAAACAAACTTCGAAGATACCAACCACAATTGTTTCCATATCCATAGGATTTTATTTGTTTTTAAAATCGTAACTCAATTATCGGCCGCACTGTATACAATTGCCAATGTGGTACAACAAGGTTGTCGTATACAAACGTTGTAATTGCAAAAGGAAACACATGCACTTTGTGCTTAAATGTTGGTTTTATGTTTGTTCGTTATTAACTTTAAGACACTACAGTCAAGGCCATAAGTTTACATACATTTCTGTATGTATGCTATTATGAACGTGCATGTTCCTTTCATTGCGATTTGTTTATTCAACGTTCAAATGGTATCTTCTCTGATATTTTACACAAGCTGCTGTAAATAAACTGCAGGCAGAGGAGTTAACTTAGAGCCGGTAGCTCTCTGTGAGCGAAACTTAATTTTCAAGTGATTCTATCAAAAACCAAATTCAAAATAGATTTCGTACAGTTCGATTACACGGAAGTTGAGAATTGAAACTACACTTACAAACTAGCAAGTTATTAAGGCATTCTCAGAAGTAATCGTATTTACGACAATTAAAACTGTTATACAGTTGTTATCTCTGTGTTGACATTTTAGATGGTAATGGCAGATAACTAGAGTGTGGGTAGATGTTCCCTGCCTTGCTCTCTGTCAAGTATCGCGATTTCCTAGCGCTCTTCCTACCGCTATGCTGTTATGTATTATTCAGTGAAAGCTATAATCATCCCATTAAATATTCAATTAATTGGTGGCCTCTGGTCTGTTTAAACTCTTGCCATTTAGGGCAGATTTTCACAAGCATCGAAACTATGAGAAAGGTAATTAAACCAGAAAGCCAGACTATAAGTTTCTAGTGATTTTCGGTGTGTTAAATTCGAATCGGACTTCAGAATTGCTAGTTTTTCAAATATCCCAACCTAGGACTGTAAAAACACAGTTTTATGCTGTATTCGAACAGATATTAAATTGCGAAATATTTTTTTTTATTCTGAAATCTAGTTACAGCGTCTAAAAGAGATGATCTTAGCATTTAAAAATTTTTTTTGAATTTATGAGATAACTTTGTTTTCTCGGAGATATCATTAAATGAAATTCAATATTTTTGCATTTTATTAAAGACTTCCTAAAACAATGAGGTTCGTCTGGAAACTATTCATTCATTCCTATAGTGAGGGACCAATTTTGAAGTTGGATTCGATTTTAGCACACCTCGGTGCTCATTAATACCACCACAATATTCAGTAGCATTGATTAACTTGGGCACGTTCTATCAAAATACCAGAACTTATAGCCAATAATAGCATGTTCCTTGTACACTACATTCATTCATGGTCACTAGTGGATATTATATTGGAATATTTTTACTGAAGACGTTTCTTTCGCCTCTTACATATATTTCCGCATCTAATAATTTTGTTTCATTGCATGCACTGCCTAATTGGGGTCCACCTCCAGAATGATCGTATGAAAGAAATAATTCGTAGATAATTTTTTATTTGTACGAATAAAGTGTTGTAATCCTGTTAAATCAATTTGGTATCCTGAAGTATAAGCAGATATTCAATAAATATATTTAAAGTTGAACTTATTCCTGAGAATATAAACTCCAATTATGGACCCCTGGGACTGGGGTCTTTACAGATTTACACCGAAAACATCATCACAGATGCTGATCTAGCAAGTAATGTTTTTTTTAAATTAATTTTCTTTCCAGGATATTAATTGTAATATTGAGAATATTTATCTGGGGCTTGATGCTTTTTTTTTTTTTGTTATCCAACACATGAAACATACAGTTTTATGTGTGATTTCACTGTCATGTCACTCCTCAGCTTATTTCGTCAAATTTTTATTGTTTCAGTTTCATGTCGTACAAACACATTCAATTTCGAATTTAATTTATCAAATATTTGAGTGCATTTTTATTTTCTTACTTAGTTAGGATTATAACTTAGTTTGTAACACAACTAAAGAACAGGTTTTAGAATCTTTTCATGGAAATTTTATTTACTATCAGAATTCTTGTCAGAAGACTGCTGTGAGGGGAAGTAGGCGAAAGAATTTTTTTTTTTTTTGTTCGAAATGTTTGAGTCAGAAGATGAACTGCGGGCACTCGTTTAATAAGCAAACTCTCTTCATACCTCTAAGTAACATTCTTTTGGAGAATAATTTTCATTCATAAATTTCATTCATAATTTTTTTCATCATATATCGGTTTAAATTTGAAACATCGGTTATTCCGAATCTGGCAACTCTTATGTCATTCTATTCTGTAACAAAATTCAGTATATTATCTCCACTGAACGTAATGAATCGATTTACGCTTGAGCAATGTAGAGTTTATTTAAAATGTATTTCAAAGGCAATTGGTCGGAAATTACACTCCAATACATACTTACATACATGCATACATAATTGGCCATTACAACCCTTCAGTCAGGATTACGATCTAGGTAGGTTAGGTTAGGTTAGGTTAGAGGACGTGTACTTGTCAATTAGGACAAGTACAGTACCCGGAGGTCGAATTGACCCATTGTACAACGTCCTAGTTTCTCACACCACTTATGTTGTGTACGTTAATTTCATACATGAGTGGCGGGATATACAGTTTAAAGTCGATTCCGAACGACAAATTTTTAAGAAACTTTTCATGGCAATTTTACTTACTCTCTGAGAGGAGCAGCGAAGGACCAACAGACAGTGCCCGGTATACGCAAATTTATTGCTTGAATTATTTGGGGTTCAGAAAACCCACATGTGGTTTTGCAGAAGCCAATGCACCCATTACGAGTGACTTTTTGTTGCGGCTTGTGGAGCGGAGGCATCATTGGCCCATATTTCTTTGATAATGACTATGATAACCGATTTTTTTTTTGCACCCGCTCTTCATGGTGTTGATGTGAATGATGTTTAGTTTCAACAGGTTGGTGCAACTTGCCACAGATCTCCTGCCACAATCAATTTATTTCGTCAAACGTTTGATGGCCGTTCAATTAGCCGAAATGATGATGTCAATTGGCCGTCCGAAAGATGCAATTTAGCAGCGTTGGATTATTTTCTCTGGGGCGTCATTAAAGAAAAGTGTTCTGCCGAGAAACCAGTTGACAATTAAGCATTTGAAGAATGATACATTTTTATTTATTTGATTTAATTGGTGCAAAAGCGGAATACTTTTCTACTCAACTGTAGTAGAGTGAATGATTGCTTGAAAATAAGAAAAAAAAATAAACAGACATGCATACATATTATTACCAGAGAGTTATTTAATGACAAATTGTTTCTTTATCCGCATATTGATTAACATTTGGCCAGCAAACGAAATGGAAAGAAATGTTATCTATCGTAGTACGTTACATAAAATACAACACAATTAAATTACGAACACAAAAAACAGAATTTTTCAATTTCAATTGCAATGCATTTCTAATTCGAATGTTTTTTTTCTTGTTTTTGTTTATTCCTTAAAAATGTTAAGGAGTGGGGTTTTTTCTTTGCTCAAACTCGGCTTGTCCCGGCTTGATTGGCTAATTTGGCAATTTTGCAAAGTTCAAAAGTATCACACAAAAAACAGGCGGGGGGAGGGGGTACATGAACAGCTTAAATGATTAATGAGGGCTTGTTGTAGCCGTTTGTTGGTCAACACAATAAAATTAATTTGTTTTTGTTTTTGTTGTTTTTGTTTTTTTGTGAAATGTTTCTTAAATTAAATGCCAATTTAAAATGAAATAAAAAAAAATGAAATTAAATTAATTAACACCCATATAAAGTGTATAATTATTATACCACACATCCATCCAACCATATGTACAAGGCAATGAAGTATGTACGTACAAACGTGCAGTGCGCTATGAAATTATTCGTCATTAACCGCAGTTGATTTAATCACACTGCAGAAGCGGTATTAAGCGACAGGATAAAACACTACATATTCTTCTTTTTTCTATTTCTTTTAATTTGCCATTCTCAGTTGCATTATTTCCACGTTTTTTTTTGTCTTTATTTCATAAAAGTAAAGTGAAATGAAGGAAAGAAAATGTAGAGATATTCAGTTTGTTTTCTTTGTATTTCTTAAATAAAACTCCAATATTAGCCTGTGATTATATAATAATGCATAAACGTTGTATTGCAAGTTGATTTTCTATTTTATTTTTGGTTTTTATTTTTCTTTCTTTTTCTTTATCATTAACTCTGGTGGGTATTTCATCAAACGAGTTAATATGTATGTTTTATACAACATTTTGAAATTAATAAACTTAATTGTTATTGTTATTGTTATTGCAATTAAAGCTCATTATATCGCTTTTGTCTTCAGTGTGGTTGCCCAAGAGTAAATTATCGCATGAATCACAATTTACGATGTTTCTTTCAAAATTTATTATCAACGATTACAAATCGTTTTCTGTTGTATAATTTTCAAGTTCAATAGCCTCTACAAGTGGACTGATTAGATCAAATATGTTAAAAAACAAAAAAAAAACAATCGAATGGGTTTTACCTCTTTCTTTGTATTTTTTTATTTTCATTTTTTGTTTTTTTTTTTTGTTTTGAAAATATTGAAAATTTAAAATAAATTTCTTCTATTAAAACTGTTTTACAGCTTTTTATCTCCGTGTTGACATTTTAGATGTTAATAGAAGTTTAACATTAGGGCACCATAATAGCATTGTAGGCCTTTGCCTTAACTAGAGTGTTGATATAAGTTCCCTGCCTTTCTCTCTGTCAAGCAACACGATTTGTATTATTTGGTGAAAGCTATGATCATCCCATAAAATATTCAATTAATTGGTGGCCTCTGGTCTGTTTAAACTCTTGACATTTAGGGCAGATTTTCACAAGCATCGAAACTATGAAAAAGAACATTAAACCAGAAAGCCAGACTATAAGTTTCTAATGATTTTCGGTGTGTTAAATTCGAATCGGACTTCAAAATTGCTGGTTTTTTTCAAATATCCTAACCTAGGACTGTAAAAACACATTTTTATGCTGTTTTCGAACAGATATTAAATTGCAAAATATTTTTTTATTCTGAAATCTAGTTACAGCTTCTAAAAGAGATGATCTTAGCATTTAAAATTTTTTTTTAAATTTTTTAGATTCCTTTATTTTCTCGACGGTATCATTGAATGAAATTTAATGTTTTTGTCTTTTATTCATTTCTTCTCAAAAAAAATAAGGTTCGTCTGGAAACTATTCATTCATTTCTATAGCGAAGGAGAAATTTGAAGTTGGATTCAATTTTAGCACGCTTTGGTGCTCATTAATACCACCAGAATATTCAGTAGTATTTATTAACTTGGGCACGTTCTATCAAAATACCGGAACTTATATCCAAGCATAGCATGTTCCTTGTACAATACATTCATGCATGGTCATAATGGATACCAGAAACCATGACAGACAGAATTTGATCCACAACCGCACTGTTCTTATTGGAATATTTTTACTGAAAATGTTTTTGTCGTCCCTTCCTTATACTTCCGCATAGACTTCTATTTTCATCGCCCTCAAAATCTAATCGTTTTGTTTCATTATATGCACTGTCTGGGGTCCACCTCCAGAATGATCGTATAAAAAAAATAATTCGTAGATCATTTTGTTTTCTTTACCCCTGGGACTGGGGTCTTTACAGATTTACACCGAAAACATCAAATGCATCATCTTTGCATTTTTTTTTATTTTCATTTTTAATTTTTTTGAAATATTGAAAATTTAAAATGAATTTCTCTAATAATAGAGTTGGTTTTGCTCTCAAGACGTAATAAGTTATAAAATGAAAAACTTTTTAAAACTTTTCCTCATCAGCGATATGAAGAAGCATGTTCTATGTCCACATCTATGTAATTACGAGCCTCTGGGAAAGGCGGATTAGCTGTTGAATGGCATAAAATAACTCTGCATAAAATTGCTCTGTATAAAATTGCTACTGACCATTGTTATAACTTATTAGCGTATGGGTGAGTTTATTTACGATATGTAATATGGCTAAAGGTGACGACGTTATTAATAGCCTAGCGACGGCAAATTACAAATTTGTAATAAATGTTCTCTTTTAAGAACTATAAGGTTGTAGAAGACTGCCTACATCTTCTCTCCTTTTTTTCTTACCTTTTTCTTCATCATTCGTCATATGTAGCAGTTTCTGAAATAATAGGATTGCCATCCTTCATTGCCTGGCTTCAATGACATTTGTACATTGCATGTAGGACTACTACGTTGGGCAGACGAAAGAAATACAAATAATTTGGCAGTGCACACAGTCACACAGATTATTATACGTACCCCCCTAAAAATCAATTTTTTAAAAAGTAATGAACTTCTAATCTAAAATTTCTTTACATTAGCGTCTGTAACGACACATTTACTTAAATAAAGAAAACAGATTCCCAAAAGCTATGAATTTGTGACTGCAGTTTGCTTAAAACCAATATGGTACCACAGAAAATTATATGTTCGACGTATATTTCGTATAAAATTTCTCCACGGGTAGCACGGTATATAAAAGGTATTGTGGATAAAAATCCTAGGCCTACAGCCGTAGAAATACGAAATACCTCGGAAAGTGGTCACAATGTTATTGTGCATTCCAAAACAGTTCGAAGTGTTTTGAGAAAGAACGGTTTCCGCAGCCGAGTGCCGAGAAAAAAGCCACGATTGGAATTTGCCCAATAATATATGGGCAAATCAACTGATTTTTGGGCGAATGTAATATTTAGTGATGAAAACAAATATAATTTGTTCGGCTGTGATGGAAAACAAAAAATTTGGCGCAAAAATCAGTTGACTTGTCCATATATCATCATTTTAAAAAAATGATTTTTAGGGGGGTACGTATAATTATCTGTGTGACTGTATATACAATAAAAACCGAAAACAAATCCTTAAATATCCTTAAATGAAATTCAAAACTTTTATTTCATTTTCAATTCATTTTGTTGTACCAAGAATGCATTTTTTTTTTTTTTTTTCGAAAATGAAATAAATTTTCCATTTAACAAAAGAAATCTCTGCAGAACGTTGTTAAAATACATAAACAACTCTTGATAAGTATATAACTGGTAATGTCTTCGCTATTTGAGTTTTTAACGCAAACTTTTTAAGTCACAAAAAAAAAAAAAAAAAATATTCGTGGCAATGCTTGGCAAGGTTTACCATGTTAACTAGCAAGCAAGAAAATAAATTTCAAATCTTTACAATTAATTACATGGTGCAGCATTCAAAATACACCCAGCAAATGACATGGTGTAGGTTGTGAGCTTTGTTGAGTAGAACTGAGAAATATTTTTTTATATTTCTCCAACCCTCCAAACTTGTTTTATTTGACAAAAACCGTATTTTTATTCTTTTCATACAAAATTATTGATTATTCAAATATTTTTCAACCTATTTTCAAAATCCAAAGTTTATTTGAAAAGGGGAGATATGAGCCTTTAAAACGGTATACATAAACATATAATTCAAGCTTACATGTTATGAGTTTTGATCGGGTAAAATTGAAAAAAAAATTTATTTTTCTTATTTTTTCAAGTTCATCCATTCGTAATTGCAAAATTTAATTAAAAAAGATAAAATAAGTGATGGCATTCCGAAAGTGCAATATCTTATGAAGAGGTTGACACTGCGTTTGATAAATTCGGACAAAAATTATCGTAGTTATTATGTAAAGAGTATAACAGTCCTGATTTTTTTTTTTTAATTTATGTATGTCATCTTATGAAACAATCTTTCAAGTGAAAAATTTAAAAATTTTTGATATTTCTCTTTGCGCAAACATTGGACAACTTCTGGTGGCTGCTCAAACGTGAAATTGACAGATTTTCCAATAAACGATCAAGATCCATCCAAAATTCTGAATAATTTTTAACTGAATGTTCATTATATGAAAAATGTTCTACTCTTTAAATAATAACTACGTTTATTTTTGTTCGATTTTATCAAACGAAGTGTTAATCTCTTCACAACAGAATGCACTTTAAGAATATTACCACTTATTTTATATTTTTTTAATAAAAGTTTGCTACTATGAATGAACAAAAAATGAAAAAATATGAAAAAGTTCGAATATGCCAAGTTCACCACATCAAACCTCATAGTATATTAAGTCAAATAATATATATATGTATACCATTTTAAAGGCCCATCCCTCCCCCTTCTAAGAAAGTTTAAATTTGTGAAATGTTTGTGTAATCAACAAATTTGTGCGTAAAGTCAAAAACAAAAACGGTTTTTGTCAAATAAAACAAGTTTGGAGGGTTCAAGAAACATAAAAAAAAATATTTTTGAGTTCTCACAACCTACACTATGTCATTAGCTGGGTATTTTTATTTTATTTTTTATTTTGTCGCATAGTGTTATCAAACCGCTGTATGTAAAATATGTTTCATGGATTTCACTCTATTTACTGATATCTTCAGTGTCGAAATCAAATTGTGGCTCAATGCGTAACTCAACTTGTTCAATTTGATGTACAGAACACTATGCTGTATGACTGCTTGAAGAATTAGACTTTGTTAATGTGTGGTTTCAACAAAACAGAGTCACATGCGACATTGCCTACTAAACTGCAAATTTTTTATGAAAGGTTAGTTTGTTGAGCAGACACAGTTCTGATGAAGTTCTTTGACTGCCTAGAATATGCGTGTCAAAACGAAAAACACATCCTTTAGAAGCTACCAATAAACTGCAAGAATATATTGTTCAGATGATACTTTTAAAGCATTTGGTAACTCCTTTTCATTGTAGGCAACTTGTTAACAACTCTTGTAAATATTTTTAATTGTAAATTTCAGACAGTGTATGAGTAATGAAGCACCTTTAGGTTGGCAATTTAAATTTTTTTTTATTGTTTAACGGAATATATTAACAAATCCACTGAAACTAAAAACAATAACAATAAAAAAAATTAAAAAAATTAAGTATTAGTGCCAGTGCCAGTGCCAGTCTTTCAAATTTTGTAAAATTTTAGTACAAAAAAAAAATCTTTCAATTTTAAACTAAGCGAGTGTGAAGCATGCCACAACCGAATTTAACGAATTCGTTAATTTTTATGTTGCAAAACCATTTTTAGTTTTAAAAATTTAGTTCAAGTTTTTTTTTTTTTTTTGCTAAACTGCAAAACGAAAAAATTGTGCGCACACAACGTAATGGTTACTGTTACGTTGACAGTTTTAATAAAACATTCGCGATGACTTTGGCTTTTTATTGAAAAGTTGTCAGTTTATGGTCATGCAATCAATACAAAGGCGCATTCAATTCAATTCAATTTTTTTGTTTTCATTTCATTTATATTTGCCACATGCAACATGTGAATGATTGAAACGCCATTGGCATGAGTATATAACTGGGAATTTAATCAGTCGCTTCGAAATGCAATAAAACGCCGATTGATTAGCGAGTAAAATATTACAGATGCCGGCTTCTCTGAAACAATAAAAACTATAAAAAATTAAATTATTTTACCATAAAATTATTAAATTTTTAGTTTTTTTTCGATATGCGAGCATATTTTTTGTTTGTTAAGATTTTTATCTTTTCATTCATTTATTTGAGTTTACATGTGATATTCTAGTATTCTGTTCTGGTGGCTGGCATTTACAATATTTACGAGTCCATTTGTTGTTCGAATTAAAGCCATGTGTATTGTTCGATGTTTCATTTATTTATGTTGCAATTGTATTTATTATGGTTCTTGTTGTTTGTGTTGGTTTGATATTCAGTGACAACATTTGTAACATTTTCAAGTCATAGACGACCGCACCTACATATATGTTGCGTCTTAAAGCCTAATCTTGACACAATCAACTGAACGTCCATTTACGTACAAACAACAATAGAATACAACACAATATGCCACAAATGTTGTGTTGCGCATATGCAAATCGTAATTTTTCTGGCGAAAACATAAGGAAAATTTATTTCATTCATGTACCATAAGCAAGAGAAGCGAAAGTAATTCTAATTGCACATGAAAACAATTGTCACACGAAAAATAATTTTATTATGAACGATTTATTTTTTCTGTTTTTAATGGTGAATTAACTGAAATGAAATTTAATTTTCATTTAGATTGAGGTGTTATTCTATCCTAATACCTTGAATTTTGATGACATTCATTCAAATGGTAGTAGTAACGCTAAGATTCCCAGTTTTTTCCTTCCTCTTGGTTATGTTCATACATTTATATCTGAATGTGTTAAAGAGCTTTCTGCAGCTTAGCCAAATTGCCCTAAAGAGCAGCAGATAATCCTTTATGGAGATGAGAGCAGCAATACAACAGGTTGTTATAAGATTTAACAACTTAAGCTGGATACCTTATTTATGTGTCGAAAGTTGTCGAAGTTGAGATCTAAACTTTTCTTCTTCTTCCACTGTCTTACTGAAAGACAGATAATACGATCTAATGGAGGTTGTTCCATTACTTTTTTAATCGAATGGCATGATTTGTTTTAAAAAGCAGATCAAACCAACCCATAGAATAGTGCATAGATATTACAAAAAAAAAATTTCCTTAAGACACGGTGTATTAAGAACAGAAAATATGTACGTGAATCGATCACAAGTCGTCTCCAGATGAAGTGATTTTCAGGCAGCGACTTTTTTCTATTTCAGTAGCTCTAGTAATACAAACTAAAGTGTTGCAAAACTGAAATTATGAAATGGTACTGAACTATAAATAAAAAAGTACTTTTTTGCATCAAATGGTACCTTGTGAAAAATATTTATTTATATTTAACACATGTACGGAATAGACTATGGACACTAACATAACGAAATGTACGTTCATTTTTATCATATGAAGAGCAATGTAAATTCTTACCGAAATTACATTACGGTTCCGCAAGCATTCTCATTGCTTTTTCGTATTATAAAAACAAATGTACATTCCGTGGACGTTGAGCTAACCGGGCCTAAAGACTAATTTTGCCATTAGCATTACGTTGAACATGTTGCTAATGCATTAACAGTTGACAAGCGCAGGACATAAAATATGTAACAATAAAAAGTACTGAAAGTGTCGAGGAGGTACTGCGGTATTTTTGAAATATAACAAGTACTGAAAAAAGTACTAAAGTACTGAATTTTTCAACTTCATCCAAGGAAGTCAACGCCACCGTTTACTGTATTTCCTCTTTTTGAACTTGGACCGTATTGTAGTAATGGTCCGATATGCACAGTGATTTATTAACAACTGTAGTGATGGAATATTTTCCACATCATATTCGAATATTAAAATCTTGTCTATCAAAGATGCTCCTCTGGTATTCGCTGCAGAGTTTAAATGCAATTAACATGATGCTAATGAAAGTTCTTGATAGGAATTGCCGGCTGATACATACATGAAGCTAATTATTGAAGTCGCCGTGGTCTAGTAGATAGTGTGTTGGCTTATTAGACGCAAAAGCCTGGGTTCGAGCCCCAGGCCAGGCATCAAAGACAAAATACAAAAAGTATTTTTTCGGCGACTTCCTCCCAGTAGATTTCTGGCAAAAACTCTGAGAGTAAATAAAAATTGCCATGAAAAGTTTCTCAATAAATAAAAGTCTGTCGTTCGGAGCCGACTTTAAACTGTAGGTCCCACCACTCATGTATAAAATTAACACACACAACATAAGTGGTGTGAGAAACTAGGACGTTGTACAATGGGTCAATTCGACCTCCGGGTACTGTACTTGTCTTAATTGACAAGTACACGTCCTCTAACCTAACCTAACCTAACCTTAAATGCAATTTTTTGAATTTTTTACATCTTTTGATGGTTCTTAAAATAAGAAAAATGTCTTAAAAATTTCTACATCATACTTCTAACCTGGCAGTAGCTATTAGGGTATTACCTACTGAAATCAACTCTTTATCGAATTGTATTAAAACTGCATTAAATATCGAAAACAAATGATGAGTGTCGTTAAACGCATAAACTCATAAAATTTGATTTAAACTATGTACGTCTTTATGTAACATAAAAATTCATCGGGGTTTTCCTTAACAATTCTTGCAATAATTTTTTCTTTTTTCTTTTAATAAAGATTTTAAAATAAAATTTTTATCACTTACTTGCGATAATTGAACAAAAATTCATTCACAAAATTATCATTGCAATGACCATTAAAACCACAAACACTGCAATGTTTCAAGCATTCGCCCTAAATCGCCTGTAGAGATAATAAAAAAATTACGAAAACAGCGATTCAATGGCTGAAACAAACGTTCAAATTTATGAGCAAAAATTAAAAAAAAAATGTACAACATAAGTGGAAAATTTTATTTTTCACGTCACAGTCTAAAACCGTGGTAACATTGGCATTAAAACTACTTATTATGTTGCAAAATTTAAATTTTTATTTCATTTGTTTTGTCACAATTAAAAAAAGCCATTAATATGCCAAGGATATTGTGAACAGTACTGGGAATTGAGATTTTTATGAGGATTTCTCCCGATTTCGTACAATAAAGTTAAAAGCTTCTTAAATATTTGAATGTCGGTTGCCGTAAATCATCGAGCCAAATTGTTGATATTTATGCTGAAAATAGTTTGGAAATATTATGAAAACAATTCATTCACTTGCAAATGGAACCGCCAACACCACCACCACCACCAATTATAAAATGATATTAAAATGCTCGATTTCGCTTTAGTGTGGTATGCATCAGTATTTATGTTTGTTTGGTTGTGTGTCTCTCTTAAATTTGGTTTGAATTCAAACCATAGCACGCCAAACTGGCATCTCATATACATAGTACGCCAGCATAAGCACCTAAAGCAACATAATGCAGCCTACTTTTACACTCAAAAATACCGATTCGGCAGAGTGTATAAATATAGTCTTGAAACTATGATACGCACATATGATCTGCAGAGTTTACATACATACATACATAATTGGTCATTACAACGTTTCAGTCAGTATTACGGCCGAGTTTCTCACACCACTTATGTTGTGTGCGTTAATTTTTATACATGAGTGGCGGGACCTACAGTTTAAAGGCGACTCTGAACGACAGATTTTTGAGGAACTTTTCATGGCAATTTTTATTTACTCTCAGAGTTTTTGCCCGAAATCTGCTGAGAGGAAGTCGCCGAAGAAATATTTTTTGATATTTCGTTCAGCTGGAGATACCTCACCTTGGGTTTGAACCGAGGCCTCACGTCTAATAAGCCAACACACTACCTATTAGACCACGGCGACATTTATGATCTGCAGAGTTTTTTTCCAAAATTATGCTCGACTTCGTTAAGTAATCTGTTGGATTAAGTTTTTTTTAAATTAGCAGTCGCCTCGATTAACGAGTTTACTAGAATTCAGTAAGGACCGTATTTATCCACTCGTTCACTTATAAATCCAGGCTGGCAATTGTCAAACATCCTGATAGTCTTATGAAGGTGTAATTAGGTTTTGTTAGGTTGGAGTGGTAGCTTTGATACCAAAAGTTCCTCCAAACCAGGAAGAAGATGGTCAACGCAAGGGCTGTACATTTAAAGCACGACTACCACACGCTGGAAAACCAGACCGAAAGCTTGATAAACGAGGCTATATCATTGACATCAATAGTCTGTCAAGCTGACAAGTATTGGAGAGCCAAATAACCTATATTTGCACCTCGCAAAAGATAGGCATTGACAAAGAAAGTGGATAACAGTCTCCTCTTTCTCAGCGCATCTGCACCCACGGCAGAAGTCGTTAAATGGGAGCTGCATTATTTCCGCGTGTCTTCCCATGGCACAATGATCTGTAAGCATGACCACTGTGATCGAGATTACTTATCTTACATACTTAACTTCTTTCAGTCCAATCGTCTGCGTAGAGTTATGTCTGGCAAAGTGTCATCCACAAAATATTGGAATTTCGAGGTTGCACATGATAAGCAATGACACAGAACGTGTTCCATCATTTCGATATCTTCACCGCAAGTCCTGCATTCATCATTTTCCACCACGCCAGTACAGTACAGGTGTACATGTAAGGCAAAGTGTTCCATGAGTACGCTCATTAAAGTGCTCAGTTCGTAGTTATTTAGCTTTGGAATACTCGTGGTTCTCTGCCACAAAGTGTTTCTTGTAATTCTTCCTAGTCGATTTGATGTTTTAAGCCACTCTCTGAGCATTGGGCTATCCAAGCTTATGGTATGTAATACTCTGGTTATGTTAGCCAGAATATTCTTCATTACAAATGATTACTAGGAACCAATATAATGCCAACTGTTTAATGCCTGGATTAATTGTTAATCGCCTTTTAACACTCCAGTACGATCTTTGAACCCGTATTCTTGGATTTTATTGCCCTAATTGTCATTTGAATAACCGTAAAGACAGTTGAATCCCCATACGTCAAGCTTACCAAATGATTACTAGCCCAGATCCTTCATTCTCTGATCACCGCATACCTCAGCTTGGAGAACCTTCTGATGATGCGCTAGACGGAGGGGATGTTTGATTTCTGCTATTTATGTATTGGAGCCTAGTTCCGCCTACAGGCTTGTGTGACATGGATTTAGGTTAGGTTAGAGGACGTGTACTTGTCGATTAAGACAAGTACAGTACCCGGAGGTCGAATTGACCCATTGTACAACGACCTAGTTTCTCCGACCACTTATGCTGTGTGTGTTAATTTGACATGGATTTGTTTGACCAAGAATATCTTTCTGACATAAGAGTGATGCGATTGATTCTTATTGATATGTTCGGCATCCTGTCGGATAACTGCTCGTCAAGCGAGAGAATATGATGTTAGTTTGTTAAAAAGAACTTTAACGGCAGTTATTTCCTCACAAAGAATTCACATTCAATTTAAACTGATGGGATATTATCAGAACACATACGTGTATGCTGATGATAACGTAACATAATTCAAATTCGTCAATCCATTTTGAAAAAAACAATTTCTTTTAATCCAATCAAATTGGAATGTCGACTGGACATTTTGAAAAATTATATTGAACAAGCTATGAGGCTCCAATCTGATGTGGATAATTCGGATCGCGAAAACAATGTTAGAGCTGAGCTTGAGGACCTTCATTGTTTTTGAAACTGCTGGCTAAGAATAGACAAACAAATGTGCCAGAAGTGGCTTTTTTCGGGCAATCATACCAGTCGAGCCTCCCAAACATGCATCTCCCCAAGCTTATTGGCATGTATGCATGTTTTAAGAGTTTTATTTATGTTGTATGTATGTATGTACGTGTAAGTTGTTAACATTAACTATGATTAATTTTTCGAGTGTTTGTATTTACATAACCAACCGTAATTTAATTAATTTAACAGTTTGCAAATAATCGCACCAACGACATGTCACCAACACCTTCCACAATGGATTTTTTATACCAGTCAACCAACTAAAGTCAAACAAAAAACAAACAAAAAAACAAAAATTCAATTTGAAAATTAATTTATTTACAATAAAAATAAAAACAAATAAAACAAAAATGTCTTCTTAAATTTGATGTTGTTGTATGTATTTTCCTTTAATTTTTTTTTTTTGGTGTTTTGGTTTCTCAATGATTTCAGAAACTGAAAATTATTTGAATAAATTTTATTACTAAGCCAAGCTTAAATAGAGTGGCTGACATTCAAGTATGAAATTTACGGTTTTGTAAGTGGGTGCCTAAATATGTATGTATGTGTGAGTGTGTGTGTGTGTGTTTGTTTAGTTCCAAAGGGGTGTGCCATTGCTGGTTGCTGTTGAACTGCTGCCAAAATGGCTTAAAGCCCAGCCGCAGTTAAATGTCGCCCCAAATCTTATCTCAACTATTGCTGTTGTTGTTGTACTTTTTTTTGTTTTTTTCTTAACATAAAAATTTATTTATTTTTTTATATATTTAATATTATACTGCCATTATGTTTAATATTTTATTTTTATTTTCCATTTTTTTTTTATTTTTTTGTTTTGTAATATTTGCATTCATTTGTGAATGCTATTCTACTCGTACTGTAATATGTATGTTTGAAATCTGAAATGGTTTTTATGGTTTCAAAATCAAAATAAAAAAAAAATACAATTCCGTTAAAATTTCTTATTGTTTCTTGCCACAAGGACCTTGAATTAAAAGTTGCATTTGCCACAACAACAACAAAAATTATTTAAATTATGAACCAAAACTAAAGGGGGGAACAGTCCATAAAATAGTTGTTTACGATTTGTTTATCACGATTTTGTCGTATATTAAGTTGTTAGAATCAAAATTTATGAAAAATGAAATTGTTTTTGTCTGTTATTTCAGTTTTTCCATCGGTTTTTATCCTACAAACTGCATGCTATCACTGTCACATATGCAGCGTAGGAACATATTCTATTCATTTCGATGTCTTTAACGCAGTTTCATAAGAATTTAGTTTTTTATGTCAGAAACCAAAATTAAAGGTATTGCATGAAATAAATTAACCTGGTAAAGAAAATGAAAATGTTGTCGACGGAAATTTATTGAAATTGATTCACAAAACGCAACAACATTTGTTGATTTAACGATTTCAACGATTTATAATTTCACTTAGGTTTTCCTAAAATCGTATCGTCTTAATTGCCATTAAACCCGGTGTAAATTAAATTACTTGTAAAATATTGAAAACTCATGCGACCTGTGGTTTATTTAACCCTGGACGGTTACTCTTCATTTTTGTACATTAAGGTTACTCTTCGTTAAATCGACGACCACAATAAACCTAATTGGTTACTGTTCGTTGAATCGACGAAGCTCATTTACTATTTATCTTATTGTTACGTTTTTACCTTTTTAAAAACGTTTGGAATGTGAATTCGTTGATTGCAAACAAAATAAAAATAAATTGGTGTTTAGTTTCAATTAAACTCTTTATTATTCACACTACGTTTGTGCCACTGTTAACAACTTAACGATACAACAATAATTTGCTTGTACAATATTCTATTTCACACTTCTGTCCGCGTTAACACTAACAACTGTTCGTTAGATCTTCTCTGCTTACAACCTTTTTGCAAGTAATACCACTTGTACGTTCAAACCGCAACGCGTCTTCACACAAGGATGACTGAATTATAACTGACTGTTGCCTGTTTTGTCCAGCCCTTTTATAGTCCGACACAACCAGTCTAACGAACATTCTTGAAGTGGAAGGTTCGTGATCTTGCTTTCTCGCCTTCTTGACAGCTCTATTGCTAATGCATTGTTGTTTGTTTCCTTTGCTTATGTTGTCTATCCCTTTTTGTCACATACGTGTTGTTGTTGGTACCAGGCGCAACCAGGTTCGTCGTACATATGTGTGTGTGTGCAGCTTTAGATAATCAACACGTTCATTGTATTCTTAGTGTTAGTGTGTATTTGTATCGTGTGGCTTTTGTTTATCGTTTTTGTTGTTAAACGATATTAGGTCGTTTCGATTTGCGTAACAATATAATCCTTTTATGTTTGACCAAATTTCGCTCTTTTTATCAACAATGTTGGTTGATAAAGAAAGCTTGCAGTGAGTAAACGTACCAGGGCCAACCATTTTTAATCCTGTATGGTCATTTTTGTACAGCAAGGTTACTCTTCCTTGAATCGACGAGCAAGAAAATATCGAAATTTGGTCAAACATAAAAGAATTATATGATAAAGAGTAAATGAGCTTCGTCGATTCGACGAACAGTAACCATCCAGGGTTAAGCAACATTTAAAATTATGAAGTGCTTGGTTCCAATGAAATTCTTGCAAAAAACAAAAAATGTTTGAAAACACCTCAAGTATCTTAAACTGATATAATACTGCCTTATAGCAGTAAAAGGAGAGTTGTGTGCCAACATGATTTTAGTGTGTTTTCTTCAGACATGCTGAGAATGCCTTGACAATTGACTTCACTTCACATAATACGCTTCTTCACTGAGGTTCAAATCATTGATCTTAGTTTCTTCCTGTCATATTTAAAAAATAAGCTACTGCATGCATCCTACCAGCTCGTTACCGCCAGCCTTAAAGAACTCAGCGAGCGAGCTATCCTGGCCTTATGGTTGGGCCGCAAAACATCCGAGTTGTCATCATTGACTCTTTTTAAGGGCGGAATTGGTAGAGTTATCGTACAGCATTTCTTGCGATCTGTAAACTGTTTTCATCATTGATGGAAGATGATCCGGGCTTGAGACCTTCAGTTGGATGCATAACTCTTGTGTAAAATTTTCGAGAATCATCTGTACAAAGGCTTTTATTCCTCTCTTTTCCCTATCAAATGCACTTTTTAAACCCTATCAAGCGTTTTTTATTCATTACAATGCAACAACAAATATCGAATATGACGAATGCAGTAACGTATCAATCATACGTATTGTTACGTTTTTACCTTTTTAAAATCGTTTAAAATATAAGTTCGTTGATTGCAAACAAAATAAAAATAAATCTTTATTGTTCGCACTATTTTATGTGCCACAGTTCACACTTTGATGTTACAACAACAATTTGCTTAGTTCGTTATTCTTCTTTACACTTCTGCTTGCGTAAGCACCAACAACTGTTCGGTAGAACTTTACAACGGCGATGTTCAAACCACGACTGTTCTTTTCACACGCAACGCGTCTTCACACAAGACTGAAAATGCCCACGTAAACAGTCTGATTAATGTTCTTGATGTCGAATGTTAGTGATTTCGCCTTCTTAAGAACTCTATTGCGGTTTCATTGTTGTTTGTGTATTTTGTTCACGTTGTTTGTAGTTGCGTTCTCGATTACTTCCCTATCGCCTTTTCTTTCATACTGATGTTGTTGGTTTACTTGTAAACAAGTTCATTGTATTTGTTTGCGTAGCTTTTGTTTATCATTTTAATGCAGAGCCAGGCAACACTTGCTATTGGTCAGTTGTTGCGAGAGCGAAAAATAAGAAAAGAGAAAAATTTATCCTCTCACATTCACTACAATGCAGGCATGGAAAATTTAAATTATTAAATTTGTAAAATTCGTTTAGACTTCTTTGATTATATCAATTTAAGAAAGCATTTTAGATTAAAATTTGTTTTTTTTTTTTTGGAAATATACATATTTAATAGAAAACTTTCTGGGATATTTATACCGTACTCACAAAATGAATAAAAAACAAACAAAATCGATCAGTCTCGCTCGAGCTTTTATGCAGTGAGGCTTGCTGTGCGCTGTGATTAATGTAGAATGGGAAAAAATTTCATGTTTCCGAAATTTTTTTTGACAAACCGGAGTGCCTGATTTGTAAACGGACGATGGCACGAATTAAAAAATTTTATGTAGAAAGACATTATTTTACATGTCATAGCGAATATGTAAATATTACAGGTGACGCAAGAAATTGTCTTATTTTAGATTTAAAAAAAAAATTTCTTTTAAAAATTTGTTTTGGATTACGAATCTCAAAATAAAGATGATCTTTCGTTAAAAAGGAAAGCTTCATACGACATTGCTGCAGCGCTTGCTAAACGATGCCGTCCGTTCGAGGATGGAGAGTTTTTCAAGGAACTGAGCAATAACGTGTTAGAATGTTTTCGATCAAGAGCTGATGAAATTCGTTAAATAATAACAGATATTCCGTTGTCCTCACGTACTGTGGCTAGAAGAACAATAAAATAATACTAAATTAATAAATTTCGACAATTTTTCTTTTTTATAAGATTTTTTTTAAAAATACTTCTTTTTTATATGTGCATAGTTTTTATGAAGAGTGAAATATAAGTTGTTTTTGTTTTATTAAATTTGTTTTAATAAATTAGAATAATTTATTTTGAAAAATACTATAATTCTAAAAACGTACACCATACGCTGATGTTAAAAACATTAAGTTTTCCATCTCTGCATTAGCAGATCTTTATGCACAAAAGCAAGAAACATGCGACAACACAACCTCTTTCAATGAATGCTCAAACGAGACTGAGTGTGTTTTTAATACGTGTGAGTACGTTGTTGTAAATTTAGTAATGGCTGAAAAGCACGCGTGCATAGGAAATGCCGAGCTCTGTTTTAATGTTAAACGATATTACACCGTTTCCATTTTCGTAACAATATGCTCGCTTAATGTAACATACCTGAATTTCACACTAATAGGTTAAAACACTATCCACTATATTATTAGTACACCTAGGCATTTTTATAGTCAGAATTTATACGATTGTTTAGAATTATTTTTCAAATATTGATCATTCTTTAGGTGACACGATTTGCTGTCTACAATTTAAAATTTAAGCATGGAATGAAAAAATTTATTTTAAATTTGGATCACACACCGGAAAAAAAGAATTGCGGATTAATATTCCAAATATTTTCAAAATAAATTAAATATGTTGTCATCTGGCAAGACGACAATTTGGAAATAATTTTCACATTTTGGAACATTTGAAATTTTACTGGCCACCAATTCTAATTTCTTAGTCGAACAAAATACAAGAAGGATAGATGGAAAATTTGAAACAATGAGAGATGCGATTGAATCAAACGTCCAGAACCTATCATCTGTATACGATTATTTCGTTTGTTTTTATTGAATTTTTAAAGAGAAATTCATTTGACTTCTTCACCTGCTACAACTTTCAGGTGAATAAAGATTTGAGTTCCACGCTTTACATACACTCACTCACTCTCACTCTCTCTTAAGGAAACATTAATTTGGTAACACTGGCATGGTGGACATGTTGTTTTCTTTAATAAATTGACGATAATTTAACGGCAATAAACATTTAAATGATGACAGCGATAATGATCGGCGGCAAAACGTTTATGGCCAGAACAATAAAAATAACAACAATAACAACAACAGCAACAACAACAAAAATAAAATATATTTTCATGCAACATAAAATCATTCAAATTTTTACAGTCAACAACAATAATAACAGGAGCAACTATAAAAATATCAATAAAATATCACCAACACCATTACAACTGCAACTGCACACCACAACCACACCAACAACCACACACATACGCAGTTATTAAAGGGTATAGTTGAACGACAGACACACATTAGAGATTATCTCGGCGCAATCATCAGATATCCAGAGGTGGGAGTCACATTCTGTCACTTTAACGTGCTGCTGTTGTCGGCGATTGTTGCGGCGAATTTAGTATCGGCGTTGGTGGCGATGGTGGTTGTTTTCATTTTGTTTTTTCTTCCTTTTCTTCTTGCTCTCGATATTATTGTTGCTGTTGGTATTGCTGTAGCTGTTGGTGACTTGAATCGTTGATAGAGCATGCCTGCAAGCCAGCTAGGCAGCCAAAATATGCCAATCTGGCCTGCTTTTTTTTGGATTCTTTATACTGCAAAAATGAAAACAAAAATGAGAAGAAAAAACGCCAACACCAGTCCAATGACAATAATTTGAAAGTTTCGCCTTTTAGTCTTTGAATATATGCGAAAAATAAATTTCAGTGATACTAAGTTAAACAAAATTATCGTGTAATTTATTTAATGAACAATATTTTTAAGAAAATTTGAGAGTGTAAAAAAAAATATTCTGGCATTTAGCCTGCCAACAACAATCAACAATATCGACATACAATGCATACAATTATTATTAAAAGCCAATGTTGTGTTCAAAGTATTTATTTTGTATAAGATTAGTACGACTTTAATTCACTTGTTCCACTGGGTTCTATTCCAAGTAATGAAATCATAGAAAAGGCTCAGAATTTTGAACCCTGCTAAGTATGTACCTATGCATACAGAGCCAACGTTAACAGCCATTTTAAGAAATCACGATTGTTACACGTGAGGCCGTTGTGCAAACCTCAGCTCAGACATGAACAAAGCGAAAAACAAAAACATTTCTTCAGCGACTTCCTCTCATCAGTTTTGTTAAATAAAAACTCTGAGAGTAAAAACCAATTGCCATGAAAAATTTCTCAAAACTCTGTCATTCCGAGTCGACTTTAAACTGTAGGTCCCACCACTCATGTATAAAAATTAACACACACAACATAAGTGGTGTGAGAAACTAGGTCGTTATCCTGACTGAAGGGTTGTAATGACCAATTACATTACGTACGTACTACCTACTAGAATACGGCTACGATGTCTTATAAGCCTTGTTTTCAATATTATGCCACTACTTGTCCAAACAAAAAAGCATGTCAAAACTGTTCTTTTTTTTTAATAAAAATTTTAATTGAATTTTTATCTGTAATTACGTCATTAAGAATCTCTTTGGATTGGTATTTGAATTGTGAGTCATAGTGACAGTGATGATGATAAATAATGTGTTAAAATGTTATACAAAAGCAGCTGCTCTTAGATTCTAAATTTTGATAAAAACAAAACTAAAACTAAATAATAATTCGTTTAGTTATTGTTGTTAATTTGTCTTTGTCATTTTTTGTTGTTGTTGTTGTATTGCATAATAAAAAAAATATTATCAACATGAGTTTTTATTAAATTTTTATTCATGTTTTTCGTGGCAGAAAGTTATTCTGTCTGTGGCTGTTGCATATTCAAGTGTTAAATAATGCGTTACGCATTGTTCAACACCAACAGATGGCATGGCATGGCATGGCATGACATGTTGCATTGCATTGCAACAATGGTTGTTCGGCTAAATTTCACCTTGTGAAAATAAATTTTGTTTTTTCTTTTCTGACATTAATTTGACAACAACAACAACAACGACAACAAGTGCCACTAAACACAAATGATACGGACAATTTCGTTCCATTTGGTTGCATTTTATTTTTTTGGGGGGGAGTTGAGTGTTTTTAATCTGACAATGACACAATCACGTTTGTGATAATGATTCTCTGTTTGCCGTTGACTGGCAGACAGACTGGCTGGCAAACATAATTTTTAGACTTTTCGTGAGGTTAATTTCAACCTGTTAATTTGCTGTTAATTGTATATGAAATTTAGTTTTTCTTCTTCTTTTATTTTTTTCTAAAAAAAATATTCGTGTTTTTTTTTCTTCTTCTTCTTAATTGTTTTAATTTTTATTTCAAATTTATTTTAAATTGCCTTCACGAAAAAAACTTGTTGTGTCTCATTAATATGTCATTGTCATTGTCATGTCACTGACTGTCATAATCCTGTCCAAATTCTGAAATCTTAGAATTCTGTGCCACACAAGTTTCCACTCACTGCCAATTCTCTTACTTCAGGGTGGGCATTTTCTATTTTCTTTATATTTTATTAGAGTTTTTACTAGAGTGTATCAAATGAAATCTTTTTTTTCTCTGTTTTTTGTTCCTTTGTTCTTATCATTGTCTTCATTAATTGTTGCATTTTCTATTCCTAGTTTATCTTAAGCAGTAAATGCACTGAAGATTTCAGTATCTGTGAACTGAGATCATATTTATGACTTTGTAGTGTCACTAAACAAAAACGTCCATTGCGTGTACGTGGTTTACCTTTGTCAGGCTAATGTGAATGCATGTGTTCCTCATTTAACATCTGTGCGACACACTAGTTAGAGCATATGTCTACTGGATTCAATTCAATAATATCAACTGATTTCACACAATACGAGCTTAATTTTAAAACACTTTTACATACGGATTAGACTATCCTTCAGCATCTATTGAAATAATTTTTTCTTTTTTTTTTTTAATTGAATACTCAAATAAAAATTAAATTGAGAGAAAGTATTCAAATCTCTAATCTAAGGAAATATTTTTTATAGTTGATCAATACCAAGAATAAATTTGGTATCCGCTGCTTTTTATGTGGATACGAGATGTATACTGCGCGCGTTGCTACGCCGCACTATGTGGCATTTACCCTGAAAAGCTGGCCAAAAAGGCAAAAATGAATTTAAAGAAATTGAAGAAACTGAGTATGCAGTTCGATAGACAACAAAATTCTGCATTATATAGTGAATTTTCACGACTTTAAGTTGAGATTTGTAGATTTGAGACGATGTCAAAGTCAGGAAAGTGAAGAAAATAAAATGCGCTTTTGGTGTTTTTTTGAAATTGTAATAGGTTTATTTGATATTTTTTGTGGCTAAACGAATAGAGGTTTTGTATTGATTTTTTTTTATTTGAAAGTTATGAGCAGCTGCTACTTTCAGTTTTTTTTATATATATATCTCATATATTAATGTTAAAATTATTCGTTCAAAATTTAAAAATAATAAAAATTTTACATTTTTTTACCCAACCCAAAAAAAAGGATAAGGATTTTAAAGGTGAAAGTATTTTTTAGTAGTTTAATCTTATATACCACAAGAAAATAGGAACTCTCTACATTCAGGAACAAAAAAAAAGTTTGCGCAAATTTGCGCAATTATTTTTGGCAATTTTTTGAAAATTTTACTTTTGTTTTGAAAAATTAAAAAAATTAGACTCAGTGTAATAAAGCCATATGGCGTACGAATTATGCGAGGAAATTCAGTAGAAGCGATATCAATCGAGATGTTCTGAATAGGTTACTTTTAAGCAGTGACACTTTTATAAGCTGCAGTACACAAAAATCGCGAAAGAATAGAAAAGCATTTTCATCAGATACTATTAAATTACTCCTTCCTGACATTGATGATGAAAATGATAACGATTTTAACGATTGTAGTTAGTTTCACTTTTTAAGTATTTTTTAAGTTAAGTATTAAATAATGGAAAATAAATATTATGAATAAATATTAATTATCATAGAAGTTTAAAAACTTAATTACATATGTATGTATGTCGACTATTATAACAATATGAGATGTATGTTTGATTTTCTTAATGGACCATATGTGGTACCTAGGGGCACTTATGATCCGATCATAATAAAATGTGACCATAAATGATTCACATTCATATTCTACATGTTCATGTCGAATTTCATCGAGGTAATATAATGTTTAAGCCAATTATAATTGTTAAACATATTTTCTTAAGGGGCCCTATTTTGGACCAAGGGGCAATTATGGACCAACCATAACAAAATTTGGTAATATGATTTAGATTTACAAAATACACGTTCATACCGAATTTCATCACGATACCGATGTTTTAAAGCCATTTATAAGTACAAACGTGAATTTCTAATGGGGACTTTATATGGGGACTAGGGTCAAATGTGATCCGATTTTCACCAAACATTACACCATGTACACGGAACTGATCCATGCTAAATTTTATCATGATTGTTGCATAATTACTATAATTATGTATAAATAAGTGCAATTTCGAGGGGAATTTGTATGGGGGCTAGGCGAAATCACGGACCGATTTGAACCAAAATCAGTTGGGTTCATCCTTGGGTCTAATTATCACTAACACTATCAAAAAGTTCCAGCCATTAACTCATAAAATGCTTCTATTAATTTTGGCCAGGTTTTCAGGCAAAATGCCACATAGTGCGCTGGTGGGTTCTTTCTTTATTTCCAACTTGAAAGTGTAGAATACATCTGCTGCCTTTTAACATGTTAATTGGGTATGACGAAATATTTCGTCATATACGAAGTACTTCTGCAATGGATATGACGACATTTTTCGTCATGAATACTTCCTGTAATTTTTAAAAGGTCTGAATTTTTATGCAAATCTTGTCTATTGAATCCCCGGTTAACAGGTTAATATTGACATCAGTTTAGATACCAACAACTTTCAAATAATATTGATACAGTAGGTCTGGGGTTTCGTATGATCCCTTGCAGGTTTTGGTATCCTTTTTAATTCAGGAACTTTCCGCTCTTGCTGATAATATTCTTGTCTAAAAAAAAAAAACAATAAACAAAGAAGAATTGTCAGTCTTTATATGAATACATTTTACTAAATTTTATAATAATTTAGAATTTTAAATACTATTTAAAGATTCTAATAATTTTTTTCCTAATTTTATTTATTTATTTATTTATTAATTACAATACAATTACAAATTATATCCTAATTATATACGAGCAAAGTAACTTGACTATGTGCTTGGTGTAGTGTCACAGACCAGAGTCTCTGGTGGGAATCGAACCCCGACCCTCACGCTAATAGTCTAGCACACTACCCACAAGACTACCAGGCCACCCTTTTTCCTAATTTTATTTTTTTAATTTTTAAATGTAATATTTTTGTCCAAAAATTGTTGAAATTAAATTAATCCTTATGAAGAGCACTGACGTAGAGAATTCTAATGTATCTGGGTGCCTATAAAAATCTGTCGATGTCTAAAATTGTATGTTTATAAATCGGTACAAATGAATTTAGTTTTGGTGTTCGGTTAGGCCTCAGTGTATGAATGCGTTTTAGTTTCTATATTTAGCTGATTGACGTAAACCTCAGGATATTTATTTGCATAAGAGCAACTTTAATCTTTTAATCACCAATTCTTCCGACTCTATTGAGCGGCTTTATACATTAGTAGAGTGCTGGGTAGACTCCATTACCGCTGACGGTCGACTAATGGTGAGCTGCGTCTTTTGAATGTTCCATATAAGTGTGAGTGAAAGTGCTGATTGCGTTTTGTTTTAGATTTTTTTATGGTGATAAAGATTGTGTTGGAAAATTGACTTTGTCGCAATTCATATGCTTCAACTTTTGCATACACAAATACAAGCATCATTGCAACTAGGGTTTCGTAATAACCGCATTTTCAGTAACCGCGGTTATCGGATAGTAATTTTCCAAATAACCGCGGTTATCGGTTAACCGAAGGAAAATTTAAAAAAATATATAATTTCAGTAGAAATAGTTTATTTCTAACATATATTGCTTTAAAATACATACATAAGTACTTAAAATTATTTTTGCTGTTTTTCATGGTTAATATAATAATATTATTAAAATAATAATGTTTTAGAAACACTAAAGCATTCAGTGACTTACAAGATAAACGAGAAGGAATTTTGGTGCAAAAATTTCCTGAAACTGAGAAAGTTCTCTCGGAGTCTGTTGATGTTGGTTTAACCGTTTTTAGAGCATTATAGAGCATTTCAAGATTGGGAGTTCTTTTCAGTGTTCTTTTGAAAATGTTGAATTCTTGCCTCAAAGTGTTATCTGAAGGTTTTCCCAAGTGTTTTATATTTGATGCTTTTGTTATGTAAGAGTTCAGTTCTTCTACTAAATCAACTTGGTGGTCAGTTACAGCTACTTTATCCTGACTTTTTTTGTCCGGATCTTGAATGTTACTATTCGGAAAAAGTCTTTTAATGAGAGTATAGCAAAAGCAACCACGGAATTGGAAGAATATTTTGGATTAACAAGACATTTTATTAAATTAGCAATATTATTATTTCTCCGGGATTCAATCCGCTGTTGAATTGACTGTAACAAATCACGGCTTATTTCTGTGTTGTGAGTTTTCATTTTATTGCTCAAAAACGACGAAACACCCTCACCACTAAATAAATTTGCGTCTTTTCGACTTAATGCATCTACGGCAAGTTTTATTGTCTGTAGAGCAATGCAAACGTTATCAATCAGCTCCAAATCTACTTTGTCCATCAAATGAAATGAATTTAAATCTTTTAAAGCTTGTGCTATTGATGTTTTGAGCTTCAAAAATCTTTCTAACATTGGCGAAATTGAATTCCATCGCACTTTGATGTTACGCACAGGAGAATATCTAAAAAAAAACTAAAAATTTTTCACACCAACTTAAGTTGCTCAAAAATGGAGATATTATCCTCTATATAATCTTCGATTTCATGGTCAACACAAGAATCTTCAAAAATATCTTCTTCATTGTCCTCCATGTTTTCATCATAAGATGTTTATGTAGACTCACGTTTTTTATAAAAGTAGCCACAAACACCCAAGTGTATACTGTGATTTAAATATACAATTAGTTCAGCTGGACATGTTTTTCCATACTTGAGCATTATTGGTGCTCCATCATTAGTAGTATATACTATATCACTCTCAAAATCTATGTTGAATTCAGTTAGATGATTTTTAATTTTCTCAACCATTTCATCCGCATTGATTGGAAGCTTTGATTGGAACAAGGCCCAAATTCATGAACTCATTGTTTTCTCCGTGTACATTTACATTCATATATCTACGTCCTCTGAGGCTTGTCCATTCATCAGTAGTGAGACTGAATTTTCTCCCATCTATTTTATGCTTTTGAATGATTTTAATCATCACAATTTTTTTTAATTCGAAATTATGAATTAAATTCATGACAAAACTTTCACAGTGTGGCAAAGAATAACTTCGATTGAAATTGATTCTCGAATAAATTTTAAATTCGTTATAGTGTGTAATGAGATGTTATCAATTGCAGCCAATTTTGAGACAATATCCACCAAACTCTCTCGATTAACAAACTATAGCATTGAACTTGAAGTTTTTTGTAGTTTTGGTTGATGCAATTCGTTTTTCATAGAAGAGCTTAATGATATTTTATGTATCAGCTTCAAAAAATTTATCATATCGCCAGTTGTTCGTTTTGCATTTGTCACCTTGGAAAAGCATTTTAAACATTGGGCTTTATTTTCTTCATCCAATTTCTTGAAATAACTCCAAACTGATGATGTTGGTCTTTTTAATGACATTTTTGAATATTCTTTCTCAAAAATTTTTGTTTACAAAGGACAAGCATTCACCGAAACTTCTTTTACAAATAAAACAAATTTAAAACTCATGGCCTACTACATATGTGTGCATATTGTTTTAAAAAAAATTGGATTTCATTTCAAATTGCATATGCATTTTATGAACTCTTTGCTTCTAAAAAATAGAATTGCTTGTGACTGCAAATATATTTTTATGTATGAACATTAGTTTTACAAATAAAAAATTTAAAAAATCATGGCTTACTAAATATACGTATGCGTCCGATTTTCATCCGTTTACGGTTACGGTTATGAGCACAAATAACCTCGTTTACGGTTACGGTCATAAACGTTTACAAAACCCTAATTGCAACCTATTCAATTGTCAAAGTACGTTTCGAATATTAAGTTTTTTTTCTTCTTCCGGGAAAATAAATTTGATTCAATTAAGTTTTTATTGCTTTCTATACGAAGAGCCTCGGTAAATTCTGCAATTTTGTACTTGAATTATTTAAATTGTGCTGTGGATGGAATAAAAAAAATAAATAAAATTTACAATTCAAGTTAGAAAAACATTTGCAATGTTTCAAGAATAGAAAACCCAAAATCTTCCTGATTTAAAATCGGAAAATATTTAAAATGCCCATCAAAATCAACGATTATCGTTTATGTACGAATATGTGCAAAAAAAGGAATTAAAAATCGAATTTTCTTTTCATACTTATTGAAAGGAAAATGTACTGTTAGCCCTTTCTATGAGGTCTCATTAAATTGCAATGACACATCCCAGCACACAAATACAAGGAATATAAATTTGATTTGGGATCCAGTGTGAGGAAAAATTTCAATCAATTCACTTCATATTTAAAATTGAAAAAGATTTACAATATAAAACTCTGTTCATACACACATTTTTTTGTTTTTGTTGTATTTCTTTAAAACAATTTTGACTTTCAAATAGACAGAAAAGAACAAGAGAACAACAAAAAGATAAGAAATTTACGGTAAGCTAGATGAGAAACTGTATAAAATCAAATTAAATCGGCTATAAAAAGTGCGTAGACCTTCTTTTAACGGAATGATAAAAAAATAGAGGAAATAAAAAAATCGAATAAATGAATATCTAAGCGAGGGGAAAAATGTGTATTCCACTCATAATTACAATGAAATAAATTCAACAGAAAACAAAAGACCAGAAAACAAAAGAAATGCGAAATTTTTTTTTAATTTTTTTTTGCAACTGCAATAGGAAAACAGCAGGAGTGCCATTCAATTACAGGGAAAACTTTATAATTTTATTTAACAATCCAAATATATATACACACTCACATACAAACATACATACATTTATTGTTCATGATTAATAACAATAAATAAAGAAAATAAAATTTTAAAAAAGAACACATTTTATAAAAAAAAAAACACTCACGCTTACGCTTATGATTCCACAATTAACACTTATTCACTCACGTGAATCGTGTATTGTATCTACGCACATGCGTAACATTGATACCGAAATGTATGTAAATGTTGTGTGCTAGTATTGCAGCAACGATAAAGCAATCCTATTGTTGTTGCATTTGTGTTGCTACTGTGTTGAACAGTTGAACATTAAGTTGCTGCTGGTTTTATCTTACAACATAATGTTTGCCACACAGTTTTATCAGTCTACACGTTTGACCCCAAACATGTTCCTCAGATCGTTAACCGATTGTGGTTTCATAAAAGTGTACCTTTTTCCTTTGTTTCCTTGTAAAACCAAAAAGGGCATGCAAATGTTTTAATATTTGCATAACAAGATGCAGGGCAATTCACGCACAATAACACATTTGTACGTGAGACACATTACCTTCATAATATTGCTACGAATTGCCTCAAACTCATTTCCAAAGGCGTTGACCCATGCGAAACGCATGTGAATATTTAATGCGGGCAATTTATATTCAACAATACAATCGATATAGAGATACCTAGAAAATGTCTGGAGACTGTTTTCATCGGAATAATGATTCATAAAATTTCCACTCACTACTGAAATATTGATACCGTATAAAATAACAAGTTCTTCCAAGTGACATTACATTTTTTTTTCATAAAATTAATTTAAAAAAATAATTTTTGAAATTTTTTATTCTACAGTTGCTCACAATGCAGTCCAGCACCCGTGTTAGCATAGTAAACTTTTATTATTTCTTACCTTAGTTCACATCCCTTGTGTATCTCTTCTAACGCTAGCTATCCTTCACTCTAATTTCTCTATTAATTTACATACACACACACACACACACACACACCTAATTTAGTCTGTAATGTCTTTAAAATGCCACACAACAGGTGTTGGAATTTCTCAAGCATGGGAGTATGGGGTTGCACATACAATAATTTACTGTCGTAAATACGTATAAACTGGATTTAAATGTGGCAAGTCTAGACTTTAATTGCTTTTTAGTTGCATTTCATGATTATTTTAAAAGCCACTATTCCGCTGGAGTCATTATGCGCTTTCGTAAGTGTATTTAAGTAACAGATTGCCATACGTTCTCTAAGCAAACATTTTTCATTCCTTCTAAACGAATGACAGCAGGTGGTTTGACGGAAAATTGACGTTTGAGGAAAATTTCTTCATGTCATCTAACAAAACAAGTGTCAGAAACGAATTGTGAATTTGAATAAAAATTCAATGATGGTCAAACGGTTTTAATATTTGAACCCAATTGTAGATAAGATCATACAAAGGCGCTGTCATATAGCCCCATGTCAAAACTCTTTGAAAAACTACTAACGTTCATAGCAGTACGGATACCAAAATCGAACAACAATATTCCTTAAGAAGATAATTCTCATGCACACAACAGCATTTGAAACACAAGCATAATAAATAAGTCGGTAATATCGATAAGTTCTTAAAACAGTTGTATTGTCGGACGAAGGCGATTTCAGAAGAAGACTGTTAGACAGCCTCATGTCAAAACACTTTGAAGAACTACTAACGTTTAAAGTAATACGGCTACCAAAATCGAACAACAATATTCCTTAAGAAGATAATTCTCATACACACAACAGCATTTGGAACACAAGCATGATAAATAAGTCGGTAATATCGATAAGTTCTTAAAACAGTTGTATTATCGGACAAAGGCGACTTTGTTTCCTGCTATTTAGAATTTCGTGACATGTGGCACGATATCTATCATCCTCGGTCAGATTAGACACTCTAACATGAATAGACTAACAAAACTACCATTTAACTTTATGATCAAAATCCGGAATGTAAAAGGAATGGGTTTTGTAGCAAAATATTATTAAGCAAATCGAAACGACCTAATATCGTTTAACAACAAAAACGATAAACAAAAGCCACACGATACAAATACAAACTAACACTAAGCATACAATGAACGTGTTGATTATCTAAAGCTGCACACACATATGTACGACGAACCTGGTTGCGCCTGGTACCAACAACAACACGTATGTGACAAAAAGGGATAGACAACATAAGCAAAGTACACAAACAACAATGCATTAGCAATAGAGCTGTCGAGAAGGCGAGATCACGAACCTTCCACTTCAAGAATGTTCGTTAGACTGGTTGTGTCGGACTATAAAAGGGCTGGACAAAGCAGGCAACAGTCAGTTATAATTCAGTCAGCCTTGTGTGAAGACGCGTTGCGGTTTGAACGTACAAGTGGTATTGCTTGCAAAAAGGTTGTAAGCAGAGAAGATCTAACGAACAGTTGTTAGTGCATGCACCAACAACAACATGTATGTGACAACATAAGCAACGTACACAAACTACAATGTATTAGCAATAGAGCTCTCGAGAAGGCGAGATCACGAACCTTCTATTTCAAGAATGTTCGTTAGACAGGTTGTGTCGGACTATAAAAGGGCAAGACAAAGCAGGCAGCAGTCAGTTATAATTCAGTCAGCCTTGTGTGAAGTTGCGTGTGAACAAAACAAGTCGTGGTTGTAAAGATCTAGTGAATAGTTGTGTGAACTAGTGAATAAAACAGATTATTATTGTTGTATCGTTAAGTTGTATACGGTGGCACACAAAAGTGGTTTAAAGAATAAAGAGTTTAACTGAAATTAAACACATATTTGTTTTTACTTGGTTTGCAATTAACGAACTCATATTTAAACGTTTTTAAAAAGGTAAAAACGTAACAATGTCATACTTTTTCATTAAAAAATCACACCATTTTGGGTCTATGAAGAGCAGCCAGAGACAGATAAACAGCAGCCAATGGACCCTCGAAGACACACTGTTTGTATTTCTCCTCATCGTCACAATCAATAACACAATGTAGCATGTGATGATTTTTTTTCGAAAATGATAAATTCGACTTGGTTAACATGATTGATTTCAACACTTCACCCCACACCATGAATATGTTGTAAAGAGACTTTGATGAGCAATTAAACTTGCCACACAGATAGTGTTGCATATGTGGCAGAACTCCATAACATTTGGCCGCAATTCTGATAAAAGCATTTTGAAATTGGAGCTCAATAGGTCACATTTTGTATTTTAAAACTCGGTCATGCCATTTCGCAGCTCATGTACTGGCTACGCTCTTCTGGAGCATAAAGTCGAATGAACAAGTACTTTTCACGTAATATTTACTTTATGCTACACAATATGAAAGAAGATCAGCATATAGTGCCTCAACAATCGTGTATAAAATACTTCGGCAAAAAAATAAATAAAAATTGTTACGTCTGCCATAGAATTTCTGTCAGCTCATTGATATACGACAACGAAATACAAAATTTTCGACAAAAACTGCTTTTCTAGGCATTCCATCCATCCATTTCTACCTGAAAATATGAGATCTAAAACTGATAAGCTTATTAAAGTACATCACTTTATCTACTCAAACTCTTCAGTCAGGATTACAACCTAGCATGCTTGGCACATTTTTCACGGCAATTGTATTTGTCAACAGAGTTTTTACCAGACGTCTGCTGAGAGGAAGTTACCGAAAGGAATATGGGAATCAATTAATAATCGTCACTGAATATTCTACTAAGATCAATACACATACATATGTACATATCTTTGCCAAACTCAAATTCAAATGAAATATAAATATAAATTGTATATTTTATCATCATATTCTTACGAAAATGGAAACGGTGTATATCGTTTAACATTAAAATGAGCAAAAGCTACACAAACAAATACAATGAACTTGTTTACAAGTAAACCAACAACATCGGTATGAAAGAAAAGAGGATAGACAAGTAAGCGAGAACGCAACAACAAGCAGCAATGAAGACGCAATAGAGTTCTCGAGAAGGCGAAATCACGAATGTTCGACTTCAAGAACATTTATCAGACCGATTATGTGGGCATATAAAAAGGCAACACAAAGCAGGCAACGAGTAGTAAGAGTTTCAGTCAGTCTTGTGTGAAGACGCGTTCCGTGTGAAGAAAACAGTCGTGGTTTGAAGATCTGCGTTGTAAGCAAAGAAGAATAACGAATAAAGCAAATTATTGTTGGATTCATCATGTTGCAAACGGTGGCATACAGAAGTAGTGCGAATAATAAAGAGTTTAATTTAAACTAAACACCAATTTATTTTCATTTTGTTTGCAATCAACGAACTCATATTTTAAACATTTTTAACCCTGGACTGTTACTGTTCGTCGAATTGACGAAGCTCATTTACTCTTTATCATATAACTCTTTTATGTTTGACCAAATTTCACTCTTTTTTTCAGCAACGTTAGTTGATAATGAAAGCTTGCAGTCAGCAGACGAAAAAAAAAAATTTTTTGTTCGTCGATTCAACGAAGAGTAACCTTACTGTACAAAAATGACCATCCACGATTAAAAAAATGTGTGGCCAGGGTAAGTTTACTCACTACAAGCTTTCGTTATCAACCAACATTGTTGATAAAAAGAGCGAAATTTGATCAAACATAAAAGAATAATTATATGATAAAGAGTAAATGAGCTTCGTCGATTCGACGAACAGTAACCAATTAGGGTTAAAGTGTTCGTCGATTCAACGAAGAGTAACTTTAATGTACAAAAATTAAGAGTAACCGTCTAGGGTTAAAAAGGTAAAAACGTAAAAATATTATAAGTTAACGGGGGAAGCTTAAGTTGGTTATTTTTTTATCCAAAATATCCTTATCAGCTCATAGATAATTTTGATTCAAAAGTGATGTTAAAGTGAAATACGGGGGGGATTTCTTTTTTCTTTTAAATCGTTTGCAATGCACGTGTATGGGCATATTCACATTAATGTGATTTGGGATTGTGATGAAATCACAGTTTAATTATATTTTATTAATGACTTTAAATTTTCTGCTTATCGCTGACTTAAATCATTTTTTAAAATTAAAATTATTGTATACGGATTTCTTTTCTTTGTTTTTCGTTCCTGACTTTTTTTGTAATGCGTTGGACCAAAAAAAAAGAAAAAAAATCTTTTCTTTTCAATTAAAAATTAAATCGATAATTGCAAACAGTAAAATTATATTAAAATTTAAAAAAAAGAAACATTTAATAAACATTTCTTAAAAGTAATTAATCATGAATGAAAAATATTATTATGATGCAACAATATGGCAGCTCATCCACACACATGCATACATACGTATATTTATTTGGTTTTTTAAAACAAAGAAAACTTCGAACTTTGTTTAATTAAAAATTTATAACAATTGCAAAAATAATGCAAAAATAATGCAAAAAAAAAGAAAGAAAGAAAAATTCAAAATTCAACAGCTGCAGAAGGAACGTCGACGATGACCATGCTTACGACGGCGTTGATGCATTTTTTTGTTTGTTTGTTTGTTTTTTAAACGAAACAATAGAAATTTAATTGAAAACTGCGTCGCTGATATGAATCATTTTAATAGTTTTAGTATTTAGCAAAAAAAAAAACAATAACAATAACAATAATAAATAAACAAATAAATATTGTATAATAACAGCAAAAGCGATTCTGATTAAACTGACAACTTCCAGATATCGCACACAAAAACACACACACACACTCAAGAAATGCAATGAGAAAAATACCAAGTTTTTTTTCACTATCTTTTGTTTTTGTTTTAATTTTTTTTGTTTTGTTTTGTCTACCTACAGTGCAATATTACTACACATGGATTGCCATTACAAAACACAGTTCAATTACAGTCCCTTAAAGCAATCATATCATCGAATTTTCAATACTAAATTCATGCTTTTTATTTATAAATTAAAATTTTAATTTTTTTTCTTCCTTTTTTTTTAATAAAAAAAACAAGATAAGAGATTTAAAAAAAACGTTAAGGAAATAAATGACAATCGCATAAATTATTTTTATTCTTCCTTTTTTTTTAATAAAAAACAAGATAAGAGATTTAAAAAAAATCGTAAAGGAAATAAATCCTGGTGCCCTTTGGTCTAGCAGGTGATGTGGTTTCTAAAACAATTTTACAACCAAGCGGTGGAATATTTCAGAAAGCTTTACATTACAAAAAATTACCTGTAAATAAAGAAACCGAATTACCTCATTTCGCGAAGATGCGAGTCGAAAAAAAGTTTCCATAATTCAGATTCGGATGGCATTCAAAATCGAAAATGAGGCAAAAACATATGTAGACATAATAAATGATTGTTTAGAGGATTTTTCCGAATGAAACCACTATAGAACGAAACCATAATACACCGCATTGGACCGATGTGAAATGGAAAATAGTATTGATTTCAGACGAAGCAAAAGTGAATAGAGCTTCTTTCGATAAAAAAAAGTATGTATGTTTGCCAGTCAAAGTTAAGAGAATTTAATTCAATACGCATAAATACAACCGGGTACTTTGAAGCACAAATGAGGTTCTGTCATGCTCTGGAGTGCTGCTTCATAACGTGCTGTTAGGCCGCTGCACAAAACTGAGGGAAATGTGAATAAGTTTCAATAGGCCAGCATTTTAAGCGCAAGCCAGCATTTAGACAATTCGGTTACTCGATTGGCGTTTATACAGTCAAGATATCAACCAGATTGAGAACTTATGGCAAATTGTAAAAGTAATTTGATATTGTCATAATTTAGCCTAGTTTAGTTACTTTATCTCTTAGTTCTGAAAAATAATTGCGAATTGCATCAATTTAATTATTATTTATAAAACTATGATATCAAATGGAAAATTGATAATTAAGGATACAAAATAAATTTAATTAAAAGAAAAAAACATTATTTTGTTTCGAAGCTATTGTTATTGGTAATAGCCAGACATCTGTAGTAGTGCATCTAGATTTTTACAAACACTACTTGGAATGACTTCTAAAGCATTCTGTGTTTCAATTGATTATTTGATTTATTCGATTTCAACTGTTTCTATTATCAAGATTGCTTTTTTTTGGCTTTTTCTCATTGTTAGCAGCGCCTCCTTATCTGCCTCAGCTGAAGGGCGCTTAGAAATATATCCTCAAATTAAAAATTCGATATTATAGGACGACTTTTAAGATCAAAAAGTTAGGCATGATTAACTTATATTTGCAATTTTTGGGTCTTCTCCTTCATATGGGCATTCATTTTGAAAATATTCTTCAAGTGTAATGCGGTCCATACAAGTTACGATTAATTGTACCACTTCATTAAGTTGGATTGCTGATCGTCGTTTGGATGAAAACAAAAATAAAAATTTCGTTACGTTAGTCAGTAAAATGAGCGACAGTGAAAAAGTGTGTAATTTTTATTGAGGCATACAAAAATATGCCGAAATTATGGTTAGCATTCCATTTTTATAAAATTAAAAATTAAAATAACAATATAAGACCATCAATGCAAAAATTTCCGAACTTATTTTGAATGTTAATGCCACACGAATAACACGATGCGACAGTACATAATGTATACTTGTTTCATATTTTTAATTAAAGTTTGCTACTATTAACGGACAAAATTGAAAAAATATGAAAAAATTCGCACTTGTCAAGTTTACCTCACCAAACCCCATAGCATATTAAGCCAGATATGTATGTATATGTATATCGTTTTAAAGGCCCATCCCTCTCCATTCTAATAAGGTTTAAATTTTGGACGTCGGTTCAGAAATGTTTGTGTAATCAATAAATTTGTGCGTAAATTCCAAAAAAAAACAGTTTTTGTCAAATAGAACAAGTTTGGACTCTTCAAGAAATATGAAAAAATAATATTTTTGAGTTCATCTCAACAAAACTAACAACTTACACTATATCATCAGCTGCGTGTATTTCATTTCTTTTTTTATTTTGTCGCATAGTGTAATTTATAACAAAAATTGGATACAAAGTTCACTGAAAAATCGAAAAATGTAAAGAAAACGATCCTACATGCTTATGTTGTACATAGGATTGCCAGATTCCGATTCGCAAAAAGCTGGACATTGGGTTTTAAAAAGCTGGACAAAACAAAAAAAAACTGGACATACAAAATACTGAGAAAATGTTAATTTTGGTTTTGTGTAAATAATTTGTATTACAATATCCATTGTTATCAACATATGTATTTAAATAAATTCAATTCAATTTTTAACTAAACTTAATATTTTTCGGTTCAGTCCGACATATAAATATTTTCATATACATATGTAAGTAAGAATTAAAATTAAATACTAAAAACAAACAAATAATCGAAGAATAAACAAAACAATAAAAAATAACAATTCATTCTAGTTTGATTTTGTTTATACTAGTTTGTACTTTGGTAAAAAAAAAAAACGTTTGTAATAAGCTAATGATTTGACAAAGATAACATGAAAATTATTGCCCAAGTTATTGCGGTGTACTAAAAAAAAATTCAATTTAGCTGGACAAATTAAATTTTAGCTTGAAACTGGACAAGCATCAAAAAAGCTAGACAATCCAGCTAAGTCCAGCCAGGCTGGCAACCCTAGTTGTACAACAAACCGCAACATAATAACATTTGAATCAAAGATATTTTATAACAATGAATACATTCTCTTGAATTCCTGCCCAAAAGAATATTTGCACTATTGTACCCGTAGTGCATACACGGCACATACACACCTCCACTCATTGCCTTTCTTATGAGTTACGACAAAATGCTGCAACACGTGTCGCATGAAAATTATTCAACTAACAACAACAACAAACAATAAATGTCTATAATAATCAGTAGGAGTAGATGCAGAAGGAGAGAGCGAGAACTAAAAATATGAATGATTTAAGGGGGGCAGGGTGGAATAAGGAAATTTTCTTTTGTTTCCACAATCAGTCTTATCAGTCAGTTGCATTGTTCACACACAGTCCTTCTGTTTTAGTTTTCTGTTTTTTTTTCTGTTGCTATTGTTGTTGTTGTTGTACACACATATTTTTAATTGTTATTATTGTTTTGATAGCAACAAATGCGTCTTTAGTTAATGACACTATTTTCTTCGTTTTTTTTTCTTCGTTTTTCAAACATCGTCACATTGAACTCAATTTTGCGAATTACATCAGTGCAGTTCTGTAATGTGCAAGTGTTGTATTCGATGTTGTTGTATGTATTTTTATTGTTTCACTGCTACAATTACTGTTTCAATGATATAATTGTGATGATAATAGCAAATAAAGACAGCAAAAAAAAAATTCAAACCAAAACTAAATATGGAAGTAAAAATAAATAAACAATGAAAAAAAATAACAAAAAATTATTGACACAATGAATGTCTGGACGACACACGTTTAACAAATTCAGGAAAACAAAAGAGAAGAATTATAAAAACAACAAGTAAATACTTTTAAATGAAATAAAAACAACAAATAAAAAAGATACGGCAAATACTCGTCGTTTAGATCAAATTTAATGTCAAATTAAATTAAAATTTAATTAAATACCTTCATATGTATACAGGCTACTTACTCAATAACTTACATACATACATACATACACACATAATTGGCCATTACAACCCTTCAGTCAGGATTACGGTCCAGCTTTTCACACCACACATGTTGTGTGTGTTAATTTTATACATGAGTGGCGGGACCTACAGTTGAGAAACTTTTTCATGGCAGGTTCATTTACCCTCAGAGTTTTTGCCAGAAATCTGCTGAGAGGAAGTCGCCGAAGAAATATTGTTTTATATTTTCGTTTTGATGTCTGACCTGGGGTTTGAACCGTGACCTTACTTTTAATAAGCCAACACACCACCTACTAGACTACGGTGATTCCTTCTCAATAATTTATTAATCCTTTAAATGGTTATTGTATTAAGCGCTTCTCATCTTTAAATTTAAATAAAACAAAGTGTGTGTAGGATATTATCGAAATTTTTACCCGTCTGACAGATCTATTGATGCTATTATGTGTGGCAAATATCCCCCAGGGCTTCTCTGTAAGGGGTGTCTAATTTTCGAAATCAGATTTAATTTGAGTGATTCTGACTTATTCACTTAGTTGCTTATATTGCGACAAGAAAACCTCTGCCGGTACAAATCGCGCAATCATGGTGGGATAATAATGACCTCATGAGCGGTGTGGCACATAGTTGCCAGATGTGCTAGACGCCCTACGTCGGTTGCCTTAGATATCAGAGAACTCTGTTCCAGAAACATCGTTTCTAATTATAAGGCCACTGTACCATCTTAACAAGACATGCTCTACGAATTTCTTGATTTTAATTCGGGTCTGCCCAGTTTGTGTCCAGATTTGAATACTGCTGATAGTATTTGGCCGGAATATTTTCTGGCTTTATAAAATATTTGATTATTTATTAAAAATTTAAAGATTTTTGTCTACAAATTGACACTGTTTTTTTCCTATAACATTGCCTACGGTTTTTCGATGAAGAATTTTCTAAAATAGACTTGTCTCACGTGCATTGTACAATTGATACAGATTACATCTGCAAATTATATTACTTTTAAAGGATCTACCAATTGACGATGTTCGAAACACTAGAAGACGAAACACAAATCTATTTTTAAAATTTTCGATACATCGACTCTAGGCATTAAAGTCCTCCCCACGTTCATTAAAATAAGAATACAGCCGTTTTGCTGTTTCTTCAAACAACAATCATTGAGCTGAAGGTATCTATTTTGTATGAGCGACTATACAAGTGAAGTATATGAAGTTTGCACAAGTTTTCCATTTCTCTGGGGCGTAATATGTGTTGTTCTTAGGTCTTTTAAACATTACAGTAAGACCCCGCTTAACGCTGCTCCGCTTAACGCTGATAGAGTATTATGCGGTAGTATTGGGATCCCCCTAAATCGCACAGTGTATTGATACTTGTTGTAGATGTGTGCAAATGAAACGGAAATGCATCAACCAAAAGCGGTGCACTATACAGCGACGGTGTATACTATGTACATATCTTTTTCAACGCTCTTTTGTTAGTCTGTCTAGAATAAAGATTCCAACTGTATTTTCCGAAATTGCAATCACAGTACGAACGCTGTTTCGTTTAGCACTGGAACTTATTGGAATGTATCCCCCACGTTAACCGTGGTCTTACTGTATAATATCTCACGGAGTACACTCATATGCAAAGCAAAGAAGGGAACAAGTAAAATCTGAGCCCTTTTGAATATATGATTTGACTCGATTTACGTAAAATCTACGCAGAATTTTAAGAACCTCATAACGCTAATAATGACACACAGCCCATAGACATAAAGGCCTAAGATTATTACTCCTATTCCAGAAGCTATAACGACCACTGAATATCGTTTTTATCACTGTCCAGTAACTAAGAATTCGCCACCCGACACGAAAAAGTTTTCGTACCCAGAATATATCCTGGAGTGATTATGAATAAAATCCATACCGGCTTAAAACTGTCGGATGGATTGAAAAATGGCAACCATAAAAGTAATACAATTGAATATACTCCAACGCAGGTTCCTACATCCTAATTTTTATGTTTTACCAAGAGATTACACCCTGTTCCACTCCATGTCTATTCCCCTAATATGATTCCGCGGATATGAAAATTTATTGTTTCCAGTCGTTTGCCAACATTAACAAGGGTTTCGTTCAGAGAGGCATTATGGTGACAACAAGACACCGGCCAAGGTGGTGCATATTTGACTTGAATAAGATCATTCTAGTCCGTGTTTTTGATTTTTAACCCTCTAGTGGCCAAACTGTTTTTTCTGGATTAAAAAATTATTTCTGGCTTTGATTTGTTGTAAGAGTAAATAATATTTAAAAAAATAGTTTTTTGGTCAAATCGGGTTTTATATGTTGCAAATATAATGAAAATAATTTTTGGACTTCCCTGAATTAAACAAAATACAAAAAGAAGGGGGTTAATTTCTTTTTTTTCTGAAATCAAATACACTCAAATACATATGTATTTGTTTCCATACTTGTTGCTGTAAATTGTTTACATATTTCAAAAATACACAGAACATTAATAACATGGTGCGACACTCAAAATACGCCCAGCTAATGACATAGTATAGGTTATGAGTTTTGTTGAGTACAACTCAAAAATATTTTTTTTTATATTTCTCGAAACCTCCAAACTTGTTTTATTTGACAAAAACCGTATTTTTGATCTTTGCAGACAACATTATTGATTACCCATATATGTTTGAAACTATTTTAAAAATCCAAAGTTTTTTTAGAAAGGGGAGAGATGAACCTTTAAAACGGTATACATAAACATTTTGTTCAAATTTATATGTTATGAATTTTGATGGGGCAAACTTAGAAAATATGATTTTTTTCTTATTTTTTCAATTTGGCCATTCTTAATTGCAAAATTTAATTAAAAAATATAAAATAAGGAGCGACATTATGAAACTGCATTATCTTGTGAAGAGATTGACACTTCGTTTGATCAAATCGGACAAAAATTACCGTAGTTATTATTTACAGAGTGTAATAGTCTTGTTATATTTTTTATATACATATTGCACGACAATCAGAAGTCGGCAAATATTTGTGTTTTTTGCAAATATTATTATTTCTCTATGCGCAAACATTTTCCAACTTCTAGTGGTCCCTCAAACGTGAAATTGACACATTTTGCGATAAACAATCAAGATCTATGAATGTATATGAAAAATATAACACGACTGTTATACTCTTTAAATAATAACTACGATAATTTTTGTTCAATTTTATCAAACGAAGTGTCAATCACTTCACAAGAGGATATACTGTAAGAATATTACCACTTACTTTATATTTTTTAATTAAAGTTTGCTACTATAAACGGACAAACTTGAAAAAATATGTAAAAAATTTGCATTTGTCAAGGTTACCTCATCAAACCCGATAGCATATTAACTCAAATAATATACACCGAGCGCCAAAAGTGAGTAAACATCACTGAAATAATTCTTTTTCTTAGGATGGCGAGAAAAATAAATGAGAATAGTCGAATAAATTTCCAAAAATAAAAACGTTTATTCCTTTTAAAATGTTAAAACAAAAACAACAATTCATGATAAAGGAACTTTTTTTTATACTTAAGAACAAAACCGTTATATACTTAAGAATAAAAGTGTTGAATCACTTATGGCGGTCAGTGTATATATATATATATAACGTTTTAAAGGCCCATTCCTCTTCTTTTTAATAAGGCTTAAATTTTGGACATCGGTTCAGAAATATTTGTGTAATCAATAAATTTGTGCGTAAAGTAAAAAAAGAACCGTTTTTTGTCAAATAAAACAAGTTTGGAGGATTCGTGAAATATAAAAAAAAATATTTCTGAGTTCTACTCAACAAAACTAACAACTTACACTATGTTATTAGCTGGGTGTATTTAAATTTTTTTTATTTTGTCGCATAGTGTAATTAAATGAGTGAATGAATGAATGAATAAATAAAATTCCAATATTGCAAAAAGAAAGAATTGTAAGTAAGTGAGTGAGTAACTGACAACAACAAAAACAAACAAAAACTAAAACAAACCGCAAAACATGTAAAAAAAAATCCAAAAAAATGGTCATAATCTTGAGCATAAAATCAACATGCAACAAGGAAATATTGTTGTAAAAACATTTTAATATCAGTTGTTGTTGTTTTTGTTGCTGTTGTTGTTATTTGTTAAAATTGTTTAATGAAGACATTTTACAAACAACCGCAACTGACAACAGTAACAACGATTTTGTTGCCAACCTCTTAACAAAAGCGCAAAAAAAAAACAATACCACGAACAGCGAATTTATGCGCAAGTTTTCGTTCGTTGTTGCAAGCGCGGTAGTAAATGGTATTTCATTGTTTTCTTAATTCTTATCTTTATTGGCTTGTTGCATCCACTTGCAACCACTTGTTTGTTTATTGCCGGTTGGTATTCAGTAAAAGTACGTTGTTGTTGTTGTTGTTATTATTATTATTATCAAAAAGTGTTAACTTTCCAATGACCTTTGAATTTATGGCCAACCATGATGGATGAGTGTTTGTCATTCCAACTTGTTCTCCTGCCTAACCTTTCTCTGTCTATTTAAATGAATGAATTGTTGATTTCTTTCGATTGAAGAAAAACTGAGCATTTGACACACGAATAAGAATGACGGAAAATTGTTCAGTTTGCCTATCGTTTACAAATTACATGACAACGTCATTTTCGTAACTGCCAATCAAATTAAGTGGCAAACAATCATTTTGCAATCAAATTCCAATTGAATTTCACTTTCAAAATATTTCCATGCATTGGGGTGAGACACGTCAGTCAATTTACCGTTCACAATGGAATGCGTCAAAGGGAGTCAGTGAAGCTCTAGTCGAAGAGATAAGCAGTGTTGCAACTAAACAAAATAAATCTTGTTATCGCTGCTAACTTTACATTAGAGAGCTCAATGAAAAATGTCAGCAAGTAAGAGGGTCCAACAATATTCCATGATCTCGCTTGCTGCCAACGATATGAAACCTCGCTGAAAAAGAGTGGATAATAGTTGGTAGTGCGTTGACTTATTAGACGTCGCGATTTAAAACCCAGATCAGACATCTCGAACAAAACATAAAAAAATATTTCTTTCGTCGACTTCTTCTCCGCAGTCTTCTGGCAAAAGCTCTGAGATCAAATAAAATTGTCTTGAAAAGCTTCTCAAAAAATCTGTTCTTCGTAGTCGACTTTAAACTGTAGGTCCCGCCATTTATGAATAAAATTAACACACACATCATAAGTAGTGTGAGAATTTAGTTCGCAATCCTGACTGAGGGGCTGTAATGACCAATTATGTACGGTTATTTGAGGTTTGAACCGTGGCCTCACGTCTAATAAACCAACACGCTTCCTACTAGACTACGTTGATTTTGCCTTGGCAATAGCAGCCGATCTTTTATGATTTTTAAAACATTTTAAGTAGACGGTTTTGTTGTTCACTGGAATATATTCCCAAATTAATGAGAACTTTTAGACAATTTTAATTGAAAACGATTCTAAACAATCCCTAGGAAATACGTAAATGAAATATTTTCACGTTCAAGAGCCACAAGTTAATATTGTCAAAAGGTGCTCAGCAAAAAGACAGCTGTTTAGAATGCAAATTTCGAAACTTTATGGCATTTTACTGACAACACTGTTCTACAATTTCGGACATGACACAGTAGTTGCACAAACAATCGTCAAATAAGATTCGTTCTATAATTTGAATTTGAAAAATTTGAAACTTGTTGCCGTGTTTCAAGTTGTTTCTGCTTTTAGAGTCAAAATGATTTTCACTTTTCACGAATTTTGACAAGTTTTCCTCTTGTTTTTTTCTTTTGTTTTTTGTTAAAAAATAACTGTTTTTAACCCGATCTATTGAGCACTTTTGTATTGTTGGGGGTTTTTAATTGTTGTTGTACTCACCTTATCTATTTTCATGTTAATTTTGATTTTCTTCTTCTTCTTCTTCCTCTTCTTGTTATTTTAACCATAAGTATGTACATATGTACTCGCATTCAATGAAAACGCAAACTTTGGGAATTTTTCTTTACAATTGCCGCAATTGTTTGTTTCTAGTTGGTAGTAGTTGCTGCTGCTGTTGTTGTTGTTGTTCGATATCATTGTAAATTCATTCACCTGTGTCAACATTGATGATGAGCAGCAAAAACCAGGAAAAAAAGAAACAAAAAAAAGAAAAACTTACAAAACATACCAAGACTTACTCGGCTTTATTTTTATTTTTTTTTTGCATTTTTTATTCATGAAATCACAACAAACGTAAAAGAAAATGTTGCGGCTGTCTGCCTAAAAAGTGGCAGTCATTGGCTTGTTATTGTGTTGCGGAATGGTAGTTAAATTGTAAACGCGCATTTGTCTACAAGTTTATGACTCTCACACTTGTGAACCATTTGCAGTTTTTGCAGTTGTTGTTGTCGTAGTTCTTGTTTAATGTTGCAACATACTTAGAGGAAAAAAAACAAACAAACAAACAAACAAACACAGTTTATTGTCGGTAATGCTGCATGCGGTGCAACAAGTAAAATCTTTTTTTGCGTACATTTGCTAAGAAATTTATTTTATTATTTAAAAATACCTACAACTGTAAATAAAAGAACAAAAACAACAACAACAACAATAATAATAACAACAACAAAATTATATATTCAACAAAAGCATTCAACATGATAACAAACTAAATTCACTCCATTCCGCTCAACTCAACTCAACGCATTGCATCGCAATGAAACTCCATGCGATTTGACTCTGTTTACACTGTACATATTAAGCGGCGGCAAGTTTGCATTCAGCTCAGATTTGTACGTGCATGTGTATGTGTGTGTATTTGTTTGTTTACTTTTGCACACAGTGTTTGAAAACAAAAAGTTTCAAAAGCCAACAAGTGCTGCCTGTTGGGTCTTAATGCAAATACTGCACTGCACTGTACTATCTCTGCTACTGTTGATTTATGGTTGCCGGTATTTTGTTTTTTGTTTTAATTCACTACCACGTGTTTGTTGTTATTGTTGTTATTGTTGCTTTTGCTGTTGCTGTTGGTTTGTTTATTTGCCTCATCCACTTTCATCGGTTGAGTATGGGTTCGTTCAGTGGCTTCGATTAACTGGGCTTTCCATGAGTTCTTCACATCACTTTCACTTCGTTTGCTTTTTAATGAGCAATAAAATGAAAAACAAAATTTATTATGGAGCTTGCAAAACTTGTCATGGGGTGTGGTGTGGTGTGGTGTGGTGTGGCAAAAGTGGAGATATGTGTGTATATGTATGTGTGTTTATGTTTATGTTTTTATTTTGTTTCACCGTTCTTGTGTGCGATGTTTTTTCTTTTTTTGTTTTTCTTGTTGATTTAATGTTCTGAAACAAAACGTTGCAAAAAACGTAATACTGACCTCTTTTCATTCTTTCTTTATTTTTTTTTCTTTTTTTTCGCTTGTATTGGATATCGGGGACATAATTAGTCACTCATATTTGTGCTTTGGATAAAATACTTGTTCTTGTTGTTCTTTTTTGTTTCCTTTTCCTTTTTTTTTTGTTTTTTTATGGAGATTTCCGTTGAAATAACTAAAACAGGAACTATAGATTACAGAACGTCTGCGTGATTTGGTTTGGGGACATACGTTCAGTTGAAATTATTCTCGTAATTCAGTTGCTCCAAATTGGAGTTCGAAATCAGGTTTCACATGAAAAAAACATTAAAAAAACTTTCATGGGAATTTCACTTCTGAGAATATATAGTTTTGAATAATATATGCAGGCTATATACATACATACATATGTATGTAGCTGCTCTATGCCCTGTAAAATCATTGCATATTTGCAGGTTTTTCTTTTTTGGGCTGTGCATTACGATTTATGTTTTCAGATATTGTAGCACTCACAAGGAATTAAAATTATGAAGCAACTGATTTAATTTTCAAGGCAAATTTCTTTTCAATAAACGACCTTGACGCTGTGTAGACGTAAAATTTGTTTAGAATGCTTTAAGTTAAAGACTCTGTTTAATTCAGGGTTTCGCGGAATCTTATTAGAAGGGTCTAACCGTATAAAATTATAGAATCAACCGCCGCTCTTATCTTCCTAACCCAATCCTCCACAATATAAAATTTTTTAAATGAGATGTAAACATTTTTATAAATTTTATACAAATAAATATAAAGTTTACCTGTGAGAACATTATACTTCCTTGCAATCACAAGATTCGTACCAGAGATCAGCAATGAGCATTCAAAAAGATAATTATTATAATATATTTCATTTCTAATATTCTAATATCATCATTTCTGATACTCATATGCATTCATACTTATTTTAATATCACACTCATTCTACTCATATTTAAAGTTTGAAGTGCTCATCGTACTCATACTTAACAATACGCATGATGTTGTTGATTTCGACTCTCCATGACTCAACATTTACACGAATCACAAAATAAGTATGATTCGCGTACGAACTCTACAATACTCACTAGAAGGTTGTGTGTTTGCTTTGCTTGCTGTCTTTGTCTTTTTCTTTCTTCTTTTTTTCTTTTTTTTTCTTCTTTGTCTTTTTCTTTCTTCTTTTTTTCTTTTTTATAAATGCAACAACAACTAAGACTGTAAATTTTGATGAATGATTCGAATCACTCGAACCATTTATAAGTATTTTTTCTAAATTTATGAATCTAAATCAGTAGGCATATGAATCAAACATATTTCGAAAAGTATGAGTTTGATGTCAACGTTGCATTCATACTCATTACAACCTGTACTTATAAATCAACATTGTAGTGAGTACGAATGAATTCGAGTAGTTGAATTTCAATACTCTTGACTCACTCATACTCATACCGGAAAAATGATTAATTGCTTAATCTCTGATTCGTACTGACCATTTAACATTAAATTTTGTTTCTTATTTTTTTGTGATTTTAATTTCTTTTTTTATTTGGCAATAAGATATTTAAAGAATTTATTATGGATTTTCACCAAACGAAACAGCATATATGTACATGCATATGTACATACATACGAGTACATTGATTATGAATTCATAGATATAATTTTATTTAACTGTTTGTGTTTGTGTTTGTGTTAACATTGAAATTATTTAATGGATAATGAATTGAAAAATATTCACTCACTAGTAATAAATTGTTTATTTCGTATGCAAATCATTAATTTATTCAGATTTTTTATTTCGTTTTCATATTCATTTTTGTTTTTCTGTTTCATTGCAGGTACGTAATCAAAATGAAATTGAATTATTGTTCATCATTGCAAATAGAAATAAGGAAACCGGCAAGTATAACATTCTCGGATAACGTCAGAAAGAAATACTCAAGAATAATCAGAAATTCTAACAGCGCTCTCATTAACAATGGCCAGAGACCACTGAAACTGCCACTGCAACGGCAGTTGTTTCTTAAGTTATTTGTATTGAAAATCTTCAAATATTTTAACAGATAGATTTGTAATAACAACAACAACAACAACGAAAATTGAATGAAAAAACCCATATCCACACACAAATAAATATTCAGCAGCTGAAGGAGCAACTCAGTTGGACTAGAGGCAGCCATGAGAAACATAGCTAGGCTTTAAAAAATAATGAGACAACAACTACTTGACTATTTCGGCTTCGCGCCTGCGCGAGTTCTTCTATCGTATTTTGCATAAAAAAACTACAAAACTTATGGTTAGAAAACCCATACGATTATCGTCTTCTTCTATTTTTTTCGTATTTTTTATGTGAATATAATTCTGTTTAACGTACTTACATACATATAAAACGAATTCTCATATAAAATATTTAATTTATTTTATTTTTAATTTTTAAATACAGAAATTACTTTTTATTCATAAAATATCGAATGAAGAATTCATCATTTCTCTTCAATAAAATGAAATATTATAAGCTTTTAGCTGCCAACGAAATCAGAAATTTTGTCCGAGATGTACAGCTTAGGCAGCTTAGGTTCTTGTCTTGGCTTTTTCTGTTCTGCCATTAATTTAATCGTCTTCATATCAGATTAATTTAATCGTACATATCAGAGAACAGTTTTAATGTCTTATTAAGATGCATGAATACATTCACAAAAATAGAGAAGATTGTTGTCCCTGCACAGTATTTCATTTAAATAAGACATGACAACACATTTGAACAGTGAACATAACATCCAGCGAACAGTGCATGTCTGCTATTATCCTCTATTTATGTAAGACAAACGATTTTAGGTGAAGAATCCCAATAAAAACACTCACATCAACAGCATTTACTTAATTGGCCATTGCAACCCATCAGTCAGGATTACGATCTAGCTTCTCACACCACGTATGTTGTGTGTGTTAATTAAATAAGTGGTTGTATCTACAGTTTAAAGTTGATTTAGAACGACAGATTTTCGTGAAACTTTTCATGGCAATTTTTTATTTACTCTCAGAGTTTATGCCAGAAGTCTGCTGATAATGAGGTCCGAGAAATATTTTTCGTATTTCGTTTTGTTAGAAATGTCTGATCTGGGGTTTGAACCGTGGCCTCACGTATAATAAGCCAACACACTCTCTACTAAACTACGGCGACTTTGACACAAACAGACGTTCTTCTAAGAAATTTTTCTTACAAAAACAGACCCTTAAAGTCATCTTCCATTCAAAAAAACAACGAATACAGAACGAATGATACGTGTGGTTAACATGCCTATTAATGCTTCTCTTTTTTTCATAGCTATGCGAGCTGGGAATCTTCAAAAGACATTGGCAGCCCGGTCTAAGAAATGTGCACGATTCGCCGCAAAACTTATTCTCGGCTTGCTAAGCGCATACGTACTAAACCCAACCTAGTTCGACACACTTCCATTAAGTCGCCCACTCCCCTCCGGTATTACATCGGGGGAGGTAAACATTCAACGAGTGCTGCTATCCATTTCTGCTGTTCTTGCTCTCTATTATCCTCTATTGTATTAGAACATCCTTTGCGAAGGAACATACTGCGTTCCAGTTTTCGCATGATGTTAGCATCAAGTTAACCACGTTATCGGGAGTCACCTGGGATCCGATCGTCCTCTCCAGGAAATTTCATCGGTATTCACAGCGAGGGCAAGTAAAGAATACATGCTCCGCTGATTCGCTCGTATTTCGACATGATGGATACACCTTATCCTATATTTGGTATAAATCGGTAAGTCCATCTTCCCTTTGTGGAAGAAGTTCAATCCTGCTGCCACCTATTAATTGCCTCATCATTCACCTGATCAGGGTGCACTAGCCCCGTTCTCCTACTTGTTAAATGTTTTCTCCTCCGTACATCTACTAATATTCAAAGCGGCATCATCCCCGCGATCACGAAGGCTGTTTCTATAGATACTGTGCGGAAGGCAGAAATTACTCGGAGGGCAGATCTTCTGTAGGCTGCATCCACTCCTATCCTATATGCCTCCTTATCCATGACCTTGGCCCATAAGGCTGCATATAGAACAATCGATCTGACCACTCTCATCAGCAATTGCCTCTGCTTCTATTTCGAACCTCCAAGGTTAGGGATTACCCGCGCGAGGGCGTCCGTTATCGCCGCACACAGGTCCTACTAATATACGCCAGGTGTTCCTTGAATGTGAGTCCGTTGTCAATCATAACTTCCAAGTACTTGATTGACTGCTTCGATGTTATCTTTTGTTCGCCGGCAGTTATGGTGATGAATTCCATTTTCTTCCTACTGCTTACCAAACGACATCCGTTTTATGATCAGCAAGTTCCAGAACTATACTTGCATTGCAGCTTCTAACTCTGCCAACTGCTGTATTGCACATTAGTTCCAATTCATCAAGATGTTTACGCCTCGAGGACAATATCGTCCGCAAAGCAACCGCCGAAACATTGCACCCGATCAATGTCAGATCATTCGCTACCACACATATCATGAGACATCATTAAAAGAACGAACGTAGTATGCAAAAGGCAAGCAACACAAACAATGAATATGGACGTAGCAATGAATCAATCGAGAATGCATTCAAACCTTGCTCTGGTACATACATACATACATATCTATGTATTCTAAATTTGGCAACTTTCTTTCCTCGATGGTATGACGTCTATTTGTTTAAACTCTATGAGGCTTATGATTAGAAAACGAGAATGATTATGATTTTCTTTTATTAATTTTTTCATTCTATTTTACACGAATATCGTTTTAATTCTTATTTATTTTTAATTTTTTCGTTTTCTATACAAAAAGTGCAAAAAAAGAAAAACACAAAACAATTTTTAGCATGAAATTAAATATTTAGTTAACGGGATACCTAAATAGTATTTAATTAATTGAAAATCGAAATTGGAAACTCTTAATATTATATTGCAGAGATTTTTACTCCTTCTTTTTTTTTTGATTTTTGTTTTTTGTTTTTCTTTAAACACCAGAACACGACAATATAGTAAAGACCAGCATTTAAGAAGCCCAGCAGTTATCAATCATGTAAAGAATGTTGGATATGCACAGAATCTCGATATTTTAGATGCCACTAGATTTAAAAGCAAAGTGAACAGTGAATATTTTACGTAGAATATTACGAATTATTATTACGTATATTATTACGTATTTAAGATCTTTAACAGAAAACATTTTGTATTCCATCACGTCACCGCAAGATGCATTCGCCATACAGTGCGCACTTGGGGCTTTAAAATTAACATTCATTTCGATCTGTACAAAACTCTCTTAGTGAGGCCTCCAAATGTAATTGGATCAGCTTTTCGCTTTTCGATGTATTCAACTCCAATGAATTTCTGTCTACAGTACATTTCGCAAGAACGATGTTGGCTTGTCAATGTATTTTTTTTGGGGAATACTAATCGCTTAACTTTATTTCTTCGACTACAACAGGTCTTGTTCTTGTTATCATCGGGCTTACTATCTTAAAATCTAAACACAACAAAGTGTGTGTGAGACATCATCGGAATATTTGATAAGCTTAAAAGACCAAACGCTGACATTAGGTGTGGAATACAACATCGTTCAAATATTCGCCATGGCTTCTCTGTATGGAGGGCATTCGAAATATCCAATTTTCTTATTCGTATAGATCTGAGTCTAACAGAGTTTAATTGCACGATTTCCGTGCTCAAATAATATCACCGCCACCTAATGCCGTCTTGTTGAAACCATATATCGTTTGATGTCGATATCGTTCAGTTCAGGCCAAAAGAAGTTAGTTATCATACATAGAGCCGTTGACAGTGATGACTGTGGCCAAAATAATAGGAACCAATGATCCGATCCGCAACAAATTATGTTCGGGATGCATTGGTGGCCCTTGGATCTCTTGTGAATTTGTCTCGTTCCAATTCGTTCGGAAGTTTTGTTTGTAAACGTACCTATTCGTTCTGAATAGCGATCTCATAGTTGAAATATGATGATGATGAACGTTATTCGAACAGAATACCCATTTCGATAAAACAATTTAATAGTTAGCATGATTTGCTGAACGCTATTTATAGCTTCAAAAAGATGTTTGTTTTGCAACTTTCAAAGGTCGGAGGTCTCTTGTGTTAATGTTAGATTTCTTCAAAGGTATTCGTGCTGTTATTTCGTGTATAGGACTGTTGTAACGCGTAGATCTGGGAGTTGGAAAATAGATTGTATTGAAATTTCTCAACAATTTATTTATTCGGTGATAAGGTATTGGACAACATTGGAGTTTAGTACCAAATTTTTAATAGAAGTACTTGATGGTAATATTTACTGTCACAATAATTAAGCCGTTATGAATTTTTCTCCCAAAACTGAATTTTTCTGTTTAGAAAGAGAAGAACACATGATGACTTCAATTGCTTGCTTATGGCTGACTTATAAAACTGAACAGTAGAGAACAATATCCAAACAAAATATAACAAGCAATCCATCAGACTATATTTCTATGGTGCCAAGCAATAACAGCCTAAGTTGACATAGGCCAATATGAGTTATGACTGCTATCATACTCTTCTAAGAAAACTTTATATTTACTTGTGAAATCCCCATTTCTCAAAAAATTTTTTTAATGCATATATACATACGAGTACATATAAAGGGTATAGAACTTTAAGTTGGCATTACTTTTCAAGATGGCGACCGATTTAACAGCTGTCAAGTGATTTATTCTCAGTTTGGTTTGGCAATTCATCATGAATAGACTCACGCCGGAACAACGCTTGCAAATAGTGCAATTTTATTTCGAAAATAATGGTTCTGTGCGGAAAACGTATCGCACACTACGTCCATTTTATCGTCGACAAAATCGTCCATCAGAGCAGTTAATTCGATTAACCATGGAACGTTTTCGCACCACGTTTACTCTTATTGATAACTCGCATCCCCAGAGACGCAGTACGGTGCGTACAGAAGAAGCTATTGCTGCTGTAGAGCGTAGCATTGAGGAAGACCCGAATAAGTCCATCCGCCATCGAGCACAGGAATTGGATCTGTGTCCATCCACTTTATGGAAGATTTTGCGGAAGGATCTTGGTTTGCGTGCTTACAAAATCCAACTCGTGCAAGATTTGAAGCCAAACGATCATCAAGTAAGGCGTAGATTCGTCGAATGGGCCCAAAATGAGATTACCGTTGTTCCCGATTTTCATAAGCGAATTTTGTTTAGCGATGAAGCGCACTTCTGGTTGAATGGCTACGTCAACAAACAAAACTGCCGCATTTGGAGTGAAGGTAATCCTCAAGTGTATGTGGAAACACCGTTACATCCAGAAAAACTGACTGTTTGGTGTGCTTTATGGGCTGGTGGAATCATTGGTCCGTACTTTTTCAAAAACGATGGTGGCCAGAACGTTACAGTCAATGGTGATCGGTATAGAGCCATGATTACTAACTTTTTCATTCCTGAATTGAATAACCATGATGTCCAGGAGATGTGGTTTCAACAAGACGGCGCAACATGTCACACAACTCGTGCCACAATAGATTTATTGAAAGACACGTTTGGTGACCGCCTAATTTCACGTTTTAGACCTGTGAATTGGCCTCCAAGATCTTGTGATTTAACACCGCTAGACTACTTTCTGTGGGGCTATGTAAAGTCATTGGTCTATGCGGTCAAGCCACTAACGCTTGACCATTTGGAAGACAACATTCGCCGTATTATTGCCGATATACGGCCACAAATGTTGGAAAAAGTCATCGAAAATTGAACGTCCAGATTGGACTACATCCGCGCCAGCCGTGGCGGTCATATGCCAGAAATCATATTTAAAATGTAATGCCACAAGATTATCTTTCGGATAAATAAAATTCATGTCAATCGAATAATCCATCGTTGTTTTATTGCAACTTAAAGTTCTATACCTCTATAAAAAAACACCCTTTACTTAGGCCCGTTCGTCTGAATCATCTGGACAACGGGAAACAATATCAATAAATCGATTCAAAATTAATTGGATATTTGTGTAATTAATGTCTTTCCTTCAAATTTATTTTAGATGGTGGCGCAGTAACGCGCGCATTGTACAGCTAGTTTAATTATAAAACACATGTTGGCCTAAGTTGTAATGAAGACTCATTACGTTTATAATAAGCGCCTAAATATGTATAAGAAATGAAACTTTCATTATAGTTTTTGATCTTACGTTTGCCCGTATAAGTATCTTTAATTGTGCAATAAGTTATTCTAATCCATTATCCATTAATTTGTTCAGATATACTTCCGTATATAAAAAGTAAAGTGATTTTTGTCGAAAGTATTATTTTCGACTTTGGCTGTTTGTTATTGCCATTGGATCACAGGGGATTTATGCCTACGACGAGGAACAGCGAATGAAAACAATATTTATTCAGTTATTTTTTAATTATTTTTTTTTTTAAATTGCTAAACAGTTTATCAACAGAGAAGTGTTTTTTTTTCAAATATTTTTTTTTTTTTTTTTGAAATCATTGCATATGTTAATGACAATATTTAACGCATATTTTATGTGTATTACTATTTAAATATTCTAAAATACTAAGACGTAATAGGTATGCATATGCATATGTTTTATTTTATTTTTCTAATATTAAAATTTATATGTACGTATGTATGTATGTATTAATGAATTACTACTTTTAACTACAACTTCAACATTAGCTTTATAAATCTATTTAATGTTGTTGTTGGCATTGCACAAACTAACTCGTTCAAATTGATATGAGAAATATTTACACAAATCCAATGAATTATATGCACAAAAACAAAAACAAAAGCAATAACAATAACAATAATTATAATAACAATACAAAACAAATCATATGTTAATTTAATGCATAAGTATGTGAATATGAAATGATACAATATTGTCGGAGTGTGACTGAATATTTGTCAGCGTGAAAGAAAATATTTGAAAATTAAAAAACAAAAATAGAAATAAAACTGCGTTGTTACGTACACAGTGGCAGACAGACAGACATGTTTTCAAATAGTTATTTTATCTTTATCTCTTCCATATACATACATACATAATACATACATACATACATATGCATAATATCTTGCCATTCTATATCGGCATCTTGTTTCGTAAATAAAAACAAAAACTGACATCAAAAACCAGTTTTTTTTTTGTTTTTTCCGTTTATAATTTTTATTTAAATACTCGCTTACATTATAAATAGTTTTCCACCTTCCGTAAATAGTTTTTTTGAATGCAACAATTTATTTTTCATCGTATCGTATCGCACATAGAAAAGGAACAACAAAAATAGTAACAACATTGAAATTGTTGGCAGAGAAAAAAAAATGAAACACCACTCTACATATGATTTAAATGAGCCAGACGCACTTTACTCATAGCCAGTGTTGAAGAATTCAGTACTTTTGTACTTTTTTCAGTACTTTATCATTTCAAAAGTACCCCCGCTACGCTTTCAATATTTTTTTATTATTACATCTATTATGTCCTGCGCTTTTCAACTATTGCTATGCATTAGCAACACGTTCAACGCAATGCTAAAGTAGAATTAGGCTTTAGCCCCGGTTAGCCAAATGTCCACGGAACGTACGTTCGTTTTTAGAAAACGAAAAGCAATGAAAACGGTAAGCATTTTCATTGCTCTTCACACAAATGAACACATTACGTTCCATCGACGTTACTGAATGGGGATTTTACGTTTTTTTACGTTCCGAATGAGCTGCTTTTGTCCTGTATTGTGTGTGTATTAAATATAAATAGTCTAGTGGGTAGTGTGTTGGCTAACTAGACGTGAGCACACGATTCAAACCCCATGGCAGACATAAATCCACTAAAACGAAATAAAAAAAAAATATTTCTGCGGCCACTCCTTCTGGCATGTACTCGGTCTGAGTGGAAATAAAACCGCCGCGATAAACTTTTGCAAAAAGCTGTTGTTCGGAGTCGACTTTAAACACTAGGTCCCGCCACTCAAGTATAAAATTAACACACACGCAAAATATGTAAGTGGTGTGAGAAGTTAGGTCGTAATCCTGATTGAAGGGTTATCATGAATGTATATATGTATGTATCTTATACAAAAGTACTACTATTTGATGCAAAAAAAGTACTTTTTCAGTTATAATTCAGTACCATTTCAAAATTTTAGTTTTGCAACACTGCTCACATAGCATACATTGGCATGCCTTTTTTGATTGATTTTGTTTTACATTCGCTTTAAAGCGTTTCGTTTGCGACCATTTGAGTTTTTTTAATTTTTTTTAAATTTTTTTTTGCAAATAATTTAAATATTTTTTGCACATTTGCGAATTTATTAGTTTTTAGTTTTTTTTTTCTCACTTTTAGGTTGTTGTTGTTGTCATTGTGTTTCTATGTTTGTACGTACTTTGAACGTAACGTGCAAAAATTCACACTTTCTCGATACGAAAAAAATTCAAGTTTACGAGACTAAAAATAGAAAAAAAAACAAAAGAAGAAAACAATGAAAATAAATTTGAAAGAAAAACGTGAAACAGAAAAATTCATTTGAAATATTGTGTACGAATATCATAAAAAAAGGAAGAAGTAAAAGACGAAACATTTTACAGCGCCACTGTTGTTGTTGTTGTTTAATTTGCAAATTCTTTTTCGCAAATTTTTGTGTTGTTATTGTTATTGTTTTTGTTTTTTTGTACATTTCCACTTTTGGTTGCCGGTGATGGTTTTGGTTATTAACCCACTTAAGGTTTTGCTTAAATATACTTAACGGTACTTAAGCCATAATCAAGTATTTCAATGAGGATTTAAAATTTTTTTTTATTTTTTTTTTTGTACACAAACAATGACAGTCACTCTCTTTGAACATCATAATGATGATCTTCAACATTCATCATCATGTTAATTAATTACAATCACTTGTGCTATAATAATGACAACGAAACGAAACCAAACTAACCACAATGAAATGCAAAAAAATTCAAATTCAAATTCAAATTTAAAAAAACAAAAACATTTTCGGTTTCTTTTTTTTTTTGCGAATATGAATGAAAACAACATTTTTTTTGTATTATTTTGGCCCAAATTTAAATTAAGGTCACTGTGCAAATATTTATGTACATACATACGTATGTACATATATGTATGTATGTATATATGTATGTATGTATAAATATTAAAAATAAATCCATCATAATAATGAATTGTTCAAAGCAATTATTTTCGTTACCATTCGTAGGCAGCCAGTCACATTGCAATCGAATTTGATTTCTCATTAGGCAAATGCATTATCAACCAACAACAATTCATTCAAAATCATTCAATCACTCGTCGTTCATTACCAGTTGTTAACGAGCTTAAGCACACAGTTTTCTAACCATTGCCTGCAATGAAAACGGATGAATCGTACGTAATACAATTCAAATGTTTTTTTTTAAGTTTTCTTTTTCCTTTCAACATTTTATTTCAGAGTTTCTTTTTGTTTTTAAAAATATTTTAATTTCATAACGTGATACGTACATATGTATGTATGTACATATAACATAATCGTGTGATGTTTTGAATGATGCAAATCAAATCGTATGAAATTCTTTATTCATTAATTCTCATTTTTTTATATTTTAATTAAAAGGGCTTTCATGCGGATTTTATGCTGTTAAGCTGCTCTATGAATATAATTTTAGAAAATCGTTATTCGTTATACTCACTTATGTTAGCTTAGAGTAATTACTGACCTTACTTACTTACTTAATTGACCATTAACAACCCGATTAACGGATTTCGGACTGCTGCAACACATCCTTCCAGACGCCTCTGCTTCTTCCACGCTTACGCCAGTTGGTCACACCAATCGATGACAGGGCTTTCTCGATTTGGTCCTTCCAAAGCAGACAAGGTCTTTCTCTTCGCTGACTTCCGCAGATCCCCGCATCAAATACCAGTCTCACCGGAGCATCCTTCACAATTCGAACGACATGGCGTAGTCAGCGCAGCCGCTGGATATTAATACACTGCACAACGTCTATGTCGTTGAGGAGCTCATACAGGTCGCTATTGGATCGGATGCGGAAATCATTGCCAACTCCCACTGGACCGAGGATCTAACGTAGGACTTTTCTTTTTCGAATACTCTCAGGGCTGCTGCATCAGTGCTTAATAGGGTCCATACCTCTGCGCCATAAAGAAGCACGGGTAGGATGAGCGTCTTGTAGAATATTATTTTTGTCATACGAGAGAGGTCTATGCTACTCAATTGCCTATTGAGACCATATGGTGCAATAGGTATTGGCTAGACTGACATCCAGACTGACATCATTTTTCGTGGTAACGGCGAAGCCAAGACAAATAAATTCCTTGACTGTATCAAAAGTATAGTTATCAGCCGTAATCTGAGAATGAATACGCCGTACGTCTCTACTTGTCGATAACATATACTTTGTTTTGCCTCCATTTACTGCCAGGCCCATCTTAGTAGACTCCCGTTCAATACAACTAAAGGCAGCAGTAACATATCGCTTGGTACGCCCTATGATGTCAATGTCGAAGGAATTGCTCAACGTCATTCTGCATAGCCTTATCAGCTTCGCAGGTATACCGAGCGCAGACTTTGCGGCAAAAACACGATCAATTATGGGGCTATCGTAAAAAATATGGTGTCTATCGAATTGTTTTTCATGTATCTTTTGCAGGATTTGGCGTAGTGTGAAGATCCGGTCGATGGTGGAATTGCCAGGTTTGAAGCCGCACTGATAAGGTCTAATCAGTGTTTTGACGAGTGGATTCAGTCGTTCACACAATACGCCTGTAAGAACCTTATATTCGATAGGGAAAAGGCTTATACCCCTGTAGTTGGCGCATACGGTAGAGTCTCCTTTATTTAGGACAGAACAGCGGGCACTAAGGTTCCAATCGTTGGGCATACTTTCCTCTAGCCATATTTTGTAAATAAGCTGGTACATGCGCCCTACCAACTCATTACATCCGGTCTTGAACAATTCAACGGAGAGGCCATCGAGAGGGGATCTTTTTAAAGGCTGTTGTTTGAGGTATCAATTTTATTGTGATGGGTTTCAAGCCCTACGAACAACCCAAATTTAACGTCCAGGGGATTGGACTTCGCTGCACGCATTAGTTAACATCTAGCGGGTGCTAGAATGCCATTCAGGAGGGGCCACGAGGAGGCTGCGTTTCAACTTGAATACAGCAAGACAAGGGTTTTTTTCTAATCATTCAACCAATTTTTGGCTCAAACGGTCGCTATATTGACAGTTTAGATCAGAATTTGAAGAATAATCGTAGAGAACAAGCTCACACAAACGCACACTAAAACATTGACGACATCAGTTATTTATAACTTTGGCTTGTTTACGGAACATGTAGAATCATCCGGATGCGGTTGTTTTCATTTCGATTTCTTTAATTTTCGCTTGTATGGTAAGACCAGGAATCTCGACCTCTTCCAAGCTAAAATTCGTTTCATAAAGTAGATGTGCCAGACATTTCTCACGTGCTGTCTGTTACACAGTTCTTCAAGGGGATTGCAACTGCTTACAGAAAACATAATTTGAGTGTTTGCTCAGCGTCTAGCACCTACTGTTAACTGTCAAAATTTTGTAGATACTTTTATTCAATTGCCTCACAATGATTTTAGTTCTTATTCTTGTCGACAAATTTTGTTATCGTTTTGTTATCGTTTCATTCCGCTGTTATGGATTCGGTATTTAATGCGAGGCGTAAAAGTTCAAAATATTCCATTCCAAGTTTATACGAAATTTTGATACGGAATCGTGTTACATATGAAAATAATCAATAAAATATCCTTCCCTAGTACACTGAAATGAACCAAGAAGTCCATCCATCCTTCTACAACTGTCTGCAATTGTATTGTATTAACAGATCCAGATTCAATTGCAATAATTAATTTTTGTTTTTGTTTTTTTTTTTTTTGTTGCTCATTCCTATCGTCAACATGCAATTGTTGAATGATAATGTGCATCCTCAACATGTCTATAAAGTGTATGTTTGTTTACCACCACACATGAAGAAGGTATTCATTATGTTCCGTTACAATTTAAGTTGAATTGATGCATTTTTACCTTTTAATATTCAGATTCAAATTCGATTTGTTTTTATTTTTCATTTTCTGTTGCCATAATAATCTTTCTTTTTGTAAAATTTGCAAACAAACTCTACTCCACTCAACTTTATGCACTCCATCGATGGATGGATGCATGCAACACAACACAACACAACAAACAAATGAAGATAAATACACTTGTCAGTCACACATATATTATTATGCTGTGAACACACACATACACACAACGAGAATACTATTTGGGGCGTGTTCGAAACTTGTAGTTTACAAATGAGGTACAAAAACACTAACAACAACAAAAAAATCCAATAAAAAATATTTAAAGAAAAACTTGGATTTGATTGAAATTGGACGTTTGAAAGAGAAAAATTAAAGAAAAAAATTTAAAAAAAAATTGGAAACAATATTAAGCATTACGATGTTTGTAATGTACCATAGAAACAAACAAATACAGGCACACACCAAGAGATGAATACATTCAAATACGACTACGACTACGAGTACAACCGACTACGAATGCGAATGAGGAACCGCAACATATAATTAAGCATGTCAAACCACAAAAACAACTCAAGGAATGGAGAAAAACTAAAAAAACAAAAAAATCCAAAAAAGAAAAATAAAACACGAATCAAATAAGTGCATTGGCATGTAAGAGAATTATGGTCAAACCAAACTGATTATTTAAGTCGCTACAAGGATTGTCTGTTGGTCTGGAACAAGGATGAGTCGATCTTCAACAAACTCCAGACGATGATTGACAAGATGTTTCGTAGTTACAAGAAGTATGATTCAACTTTAATACTAATTCCTGTTCATATTGGTTGCAATTGGATTGTTCGAAGGCAAAAATCACCAACTCATGAGAAATGCTAATGTACGTGCAAAAAAAAAAATCAAAGGCTGCCCCTTAGTCACGATTACAACGTAGCTTCTCACACCATTAATGTTGTGTGTACTAATTTTATTCGTGGGTGGTGGCACCTACTGTTTAATGTCAGCTCCGAACGACAGTCTTTTGAGAAACTTTTCATGGCAATTTTATTTTACACTCAGTTTTTGACAAAAAACTACTGAATGCAAGTCGCCGAAAAAATTGTTCTATATTTCGTTGCATTCGAGACGTCTGAGACGGGCTCTCGCCTAATAATCCAATACATTGTGTACTAGCCTACGGCGATCTTGCCGCAGAATGCTTTAATGCTTCAACATCTGACTTTTCTAGACTTGAATCAAGACAAACACACTGTAATAATATACTTGCTTGCTCTGATAAAATATTTTACATTGGTATTGTTGCATACATACATAATTACCCATATTTTAACAAATCAATGAAAAAATTACATGCAAAACGGTAGAGAGAAATACAAAAATTGATCACCGAATACAAGTCAACTTAGGTATATCAAGCTGATTCGGTGTTCTTTGAACGCTAAGATGTCCAAATTATTGAGAGTCGTAAGAGCAGTTCTTTATAAGTCACATCAATGATGCACAATTAATTTACAAAGCGAAAAGCATTCGCTAGGAATTAAAACTCAAAGCTAGTAGCTGAAGTCAAAACCATTAAATCCACAAAGCTCTGGTAGGAGCTTAAGCTGCAATTAATTGTGTCACAGTCGGCTTTAACGTGCCTATCTCCTTCTGAATAATAGCAAATAACTTTAATACAAAACTAGGAGACCGGGAAGTTGGGACCAATTTTAAATTTCTCTAAAAAAAAACCAAAAGATCTGCACCACTTTGTAGTGTAACATGTGAGTGTCAGAAATATCCCCTAAAAGGATAAGTCTGTCAAGAGCAGGTAAGAATATCACGAAATAAGATGAAAAGTGTAAAACGAAAGCTTCTCTGTGAAGGTATGAAAAACCCGTATGCAAAGGAATTTTTGTCGATATATCGAAAGATGGTATAATAATTTCAACTATGTTTTCCAGTGATTTGGTTCTCCTTAATTAATTTCCATTTTGGTATTGAATTGATTTCTATTCCATACGGTGTTTTATGACTCTTCAATTCTTGATAATATTTTAAGACTGTATTTAATGCAAGACACAAATATCTTCCCACTATAAGTACCAAGCAAAAGTTTAGATTGTCTCAAGCTAGTATCGCTTCCAAAGAGCCTTCTCCATATCTTATCTTTCGCAGATTAGAGTTTTCCATACTCGTTTTCCTGTTCTACAGCGAGGATCATTCATCATCGGTGTTTTGAAAGCTAACCTCTCTGCGAGCTCATCTACCTATGCATTGCCGTGAATTCCAACTACGTCCCATCGTCTGTGCTTCCTCTCAAATTTAAATTGAGCACATCTTTCGATGGGATTCCTGCTTGGAATGCCTCTTGTCCCGTTATATGTCCTAAATCCATCTGTAGACCGCAGAGCGGTACTATTTCAAATGGTCCGTTCAGTCGTAATTCTTTGTATAGAGTTGTCAGAAAATCGATTTGTCAGCGCACGATATTTTTGTCCATAATTATTCTGTTCACCGTCTCCAAGTGTTTGGTCTCCATTAACGTATGCAACTCCCTTAAACCCATCAGACTATCGGCACCCATGACACCGCTTATACCAAAGCATTCAACTTTCCTTGAACTGTTTTCAAGACGGTTTTAAGTACCATCTTGCATTTAACGTTCGAATATAAACTCAAGTACGTTTGGCTTATAAAATGACCACAAATAAAAATCGATGAATATCGTCCATCGATAATCGATACCCTCACGTTAACAGTCTATCACTCTCATATTATCTTACTCAATTCATCTACTTTTTAGGTCGATCTTCTTTAGAATCCACGCGAGAGACCAGCAATGAATCGTTTTGTCGCTACTCTTTTTGAAATTTTGAATATGAGTCAACAGTACTGAAATTTAACTATTCTGATTGATTCGTACTCACTACAACGTTGATTTATAAGTATGAGTACAATGAGTATGAGTACAACATTTACATCAAACTCATACCATTCGAAATATGGTTGATACATATGCCTACTCATTCAGATTCATAACTTTAGAGAAATACTAGAAAATAATACTCATAAATGATTCGAGTAACTCGTATCATTCATCAAAATGTACAGTCTTATCCTAGTGTTCGTACGCGAATCATACTTATTTCGTGATTCTTGTATATGTTGAGTTATGGAGACTCGAAATCAGCAACATCATACGTGTTGTTACTTCAAACTTTGAATATGAGTAGAGGTTCAATGATATTAAAATAAGTATGAATGCGGCGTACGAGTATCAGAAATTATGAGTATGATTCGATTCTACTCATTTTTTGAATACTCATTACCGATATCTGATCCATATTCCATCTTTTATAAATGATCTGCGCAAGTGTCAATCTGCGCAATCTTCTTCCTTACTGAGCATCAAACGATATTTTAAATATAAAGTTTCGACGGATACCGAGTACATCAGTAGATGGATGATAAATAAGAAAAGATTGTTAATTCTCATGTAATATATGAGAATATGAGAATGAATCGATAGTTGTTGCCATCAACAACTACCAATGCGAGTGTAGGGTATTAAATTGTTTATTTAATATTATTTTCCTTCCATAAACTGAGAGAGTAAGTGAGTGTTGGTCAAATAAAATGGTTGATTGGTTTGCAGGAGTTACAATCACCAGAGCAACAACCGCAACAGAGCAACCACTTGAACCTGGGAAAATTTCGTCTTGATTATCCTGAGGGCATAAAAAAGTTTTCGGTCTGTAAAAATGCTCTCCTTTCGTTTTATTTGATTTTAATTTTAATAAATTATACACCAGATTACAGAGTGCAATTACACTGCCGTTGACTGGATACATGTACGGTTGAAATGAACGATAATGGGTCATGTTGGAGAATCATTTGAAAATTCAAACTGAAAAAAAAGAAAATGAAATTAACGGATATTTATTTTCAATACAGATACTCTCTCTCTCTCTCTGATTTGTCTTTGCCTCTTGACAGTAGAAGAATAGAATACGATTCGTTTGGTAAATAAAATGGATAAACAAGCAGACTTCATTTTGACATGTATTTGATGCTAATAAAAGATATTTTATTGAGATTCATTAGTCATTTCTTTCAAAGAAGTGAAGTTATTCCGCTGGAAACTTTCTTCAAAAACATTTCTAACAAATGGCTTCAAAACAATTAAAATTTTCCTTCAAGAGTTAATAGCTGTTCTAGCCTTTGCCAACATATTTGGTAACAATTTATTTAATAATCTTAAGAACTAATCTTATTTACGAAGTTTATTTTTAATTCCAGTCTCTCTCTCTCAGGTCATTAGACCTTCAATCATTTGATTCGTTTTCAAATTTTTATTTGAATGTTTGAGATTAAGCCACAAGTATTGTGGAAGTGCAGAGAATTGGAATCGTTGCAATAGCCAATGAGAAATTGTAATAAGAAGTGTGAAACGAAGACCACTTGTGTCGTAAAGTTCATCCGTTTCATACCATCCATACCATCTTTCCAAATCTAAGGACGTATTTCTAGAAAATTTTAATTTATTTTTATGCACTCCATATAAAAGTTTTCCTCTTTGAACATTTGCTTGGGAAAAGGAATCCAGACAAGGAATCCATACACAACTGTACTTTCCTTCTAAAGATTTTCATGTTCGATCTTTTGTTATGGAAGGAAATCATCCAAAGACAGGACTTTACAGACAAACTATAGGCGATGCTTCATCTAACACTGTTCAACGCAGCGCAATATCCTATCAATGTTATCGGTCTATATACCGAGTTAAGTCTAACTCGGTCCATGCTGGTGAAACTTGTTGTGTAACACTCTGAAATACTCTTGACAAGATCGTCCTTGTGTGGTATTTCTAATTGACCAGCTTTACTTTACACAGTAAATAGGTGCTGCAGATTCTTACGGAAAATAAGAAATGGTTTAGAGGTTACTCTATGACTCTATGACTTCTCAGAGTCCTAAATTTTATTTGATAGCCTCATTAAAATTGGGCGGCTTACAATGTGAACAAAACCTGTGCCTATTATTGTTTTAGTTTCATTCCAATCAACTGATACCACAACCAGAAAACTGCAGATTTAATGGTTCTGGCTTCAATTACTTGTTTGAGTCCATACTCACCAAAGTAGAGCAACATGCGATTCTTCGCAAACGTTCGCTAACCCGTTCGCTAAGCAAAGTTATAAAACGTGTTGTACGGTAGTGAGAAAACCTTATTTAACTTCAAATATCCAACATTAGAACGAATCAGAATTCATTAAAGGATCTTCTCTTGTTTATCATAGTTTTCTGCTGCTCTTTACAAAATCTGTTTTGAATCATTTAATGTTTACGCTGATTCTCTGAAATCCAATTAATATACCATTCGAAATATGTTTGATTCATAAGCCTGCTCATTTAGATTCATAGCTTTAGAAAAATATTTATAATACTGTTACTGGAAATGAAAATGTAAACGGTGTACATCGTTTAACATTAAAATGAACAAAAGCTACACAAACAAATACAACGAACTTGTTTGCAAGTAAACCAACAACATCAGTATGAAAGAAACGGGGATAGACAAGTAAGCGAGAACGCAACAACAAGCAATGTGAACAAAATACACAAACAACAATGAAGTCGCAATAGAGTTTTCGAGAAGGCGTAATCACGAACGTTCGACTTCAGGAACATTCATCAGACTGATTACGTGGGCATATAAAAAGGCAAGGCAAAGCAAGCAACGAGTACTAAGTAAGAAATCAGCCAGTCTTGTGTAAAGATGCGTTGCGTATGAAGAAAACAGTGGAGGTTTGAAGTTCGTCGTTGTAAAGATCTACCGAACCTTTGTTAGTGTGTACGGGAACAAAAGTGTAAAGAAGAATAGCGTACAAGCAAATTATTGTTGGATACATCAAGTTGTAAACTGTGGCACACAAAAGTAATGCGAACAATAAAGAGTTTAATTGAAACTAAACACAAATCTATTTTTATTTTGTTTGCAATCAACGAACTCATATTTTAAACGTTTTTAAAAAGGTAAAAACGTAACAGTACGTATGTACCCCTGAGTAATTTTCATCATTCTTGTTAGAAGCAGCCTTCCACACAAATTCTAGTTTGGCGTAAAATTTTTTGTAATTCTTTTTAGCCTTTTTTTAATATTTCCTCAGGCAGAATGGTTTCCTTCGCACTTAATTACAAAAAATTTGATTTTTTCCATAACGGCATTTGTCAATAATTTTTCATTTTTTAAGCTGATAGCGTTTAAAAATATTTTCGAATTGAACTCTTAAATTTAGTTTTTAACGTTTCCAGTAAATGTTTGTTTTTTTTTACGAAATTCGTTGGGGATTGTTAGTCATTTCAATTATTCATTCGCTCACTTTATTAAAGCAATACGAACTCACTTGGTTGCAACAGCTCTATTCGTGACTGTTAATAAATTTGTAGCATAAATAATATTGAAAAATACCAACAACAACATAATAATGATATAAAACAATTTTTATTTCTTTCTTATTTCCCAATTTGTTTTCGTATTGGAAAATTGAAAAGAAAAAAAAAATATTTTTTTTTGTTTTTTTGGGCAAGAAAACCTAAATCTTTATTTAACATTAAAAATAAGTAACAATTTAAATTATTATGATTGACTTTATGACTACAAACAACAACAACAAAAAAAAATAGAAAAACCTTGAAGATTTAAGCGGTTTTCTCCTAGAAAAACTGCAAACATGTAACGCCCCTTTAAAAAAAGCGAAAAAAAATAACAAAAGTTTTCCATACACTAGTAGAATACAATGAAAAGGCCACGAAAACTGCAAAAAAACGAAAAAAAAAACAAACAAACAAAATAACAAACAAGAAAGATACAAATTTATGTTTATAAACATTATGAATGAGTGAATGAGTACATGTGTGTTCGTGTGAGTTTATGTGCGAGTGTATCTTAAGATACCACACACATGTATCTGTATGCATCTGTACATACGTATGTATGTATCAGAGAATATGTTTTGCTTATAAGGCAACATGACGTATTCCCGTATAACTGTTTTTATTTTAATTGTTTAACGGTTAGATACCACACCTGCAAAGTGTTTGCAATGAATGAATGACTCATAAAAAAAAAACAAAAAAAACCAACAAAATAGTGGCATCTAAAAACCGAAATATTACATTGGAAAACAAAATTTTGCAACGTCATGAGCTAGTTTCTAATTTGAAATTAAATTTTTAATTTTCTCATTTTTTCTTTCAGTGTATCTATGATACAAGCTGTCGTGGTCGCATTTAAAATTGCTTTTCAATTTGTTTTCCAAAAAACTCTTTGTTTTTCTCTCTTGTTAATTTTGGCCAAATATTGATTGAAACTTAAACTTCCGGGATATAAAGAAAAATACATTTCGGTTCGCCGAATGTGATCGTATAAAATCATGTTTCTTACCATATAAACAGAATTGTCAAACAAAAATTCCATTAAAATTAATAAAAAAAAATCAACGAAAATAATTTCTACGTTCGTTTGTTTTGTTTCGTTTTTTTTTTTGTTCTTTTTTTCGACCATAATTGCTGTTTGTTTTTCTAGCTCATATTGGTTTCTGTTCCTAATAAATAGCCATTTTGGAAATTGCCCACCAAATATCCTCTACACAGTCATTTTAACAAGCCTGTCAGCCTTTTTTGTTTTTTTTTTGTCGTAGTTTTTCCTTATGGCCAAGACCCACATTGAAGATAAATTGAAAGTAATCATGAACTGAAATTATAGTCCAACATTGTTGCAAACAAATAAAAATTATTGTTGTCTTAATGCATATAATTTTCTAATTTAAAACACAAAGAGCTTGTATTTGATTTTTATTTGTTTAACTTTTTTAAACTTTTTTTTCTTTTCATTTTGGTTATGCTTCATGAGAAAGATACGAAATATGAGGGCAAAATATGACTACTTAACTTTCTCATTTTTTTTATACAAAAGTTCACATTGGCAACACTTGACAGCCGATTTGACAACTAACAGTTGCTTTTTGATTTGCTATTTATGGCTGGGTATTCAAGGGCTTTTACGTTCAGACATGAAATAATTGTTTCAGCAATTCCAGCGTTTTATTAAAAATACCAAAAAAAAAAAAATTATGGTCAAATAAGATGTGGCCTTTTTTTGTTTTGTTTAACTGCTTCCATGCCGTTTAGTTGGTGCATAGCATCAATTCTTTTTTTAATTTGCTACGATTTTTTGTTGGACTTTTTGCCAGAGATCAGCAATGAATCGTTTTTTCGCTACTCATAAGTACTCATGAAATTTCGAGTATTAGTGAGTCAACATTATTGAAATTTAATTACTCCTGATTCATTCATACTCACTACAACCTTAAATTATAAGTACAGGTTGCAATGAGTATGAATACAACGTTGACATCAAACTCATACCATTCGAAATATGTTTGATTCATAAGCCTACTCATTTAGATTCATAAATTTAGAAGAATACTTATAATACTCATAAATGATTCGAGTGATACGCATCATTCATCAAATTTACAGTCTTAGTTATTGTTGCATTTGCAAAAAAAGAGGAATTAAAAAGAAAAAGACAGCAAGCAAAGCAAACACACAACCTTCTAGTGGGTATTGTAGTGTTCGTACGCGATTCATATTTATTTCGTGATTTTTGTAAATGTTGAGTAAAGGAGAGTCGAAATCAACAATAGCATGCGTATTGTTAAGTATGAGTACGATGAGTACTTCAAACTTTAAGTATGAGTAGTATGAGTATGATATTAAAATAAGTATGAATGCGTATAAGTATCAGAAATTATAATTATGATGAATCTACTTATCATTTTGAATACTCATTGCTGATCTCTGCTTTTTACCTGCATCCAGCTTAGTTCTTAATCAACAGACTTTGTCTTGCCAAAAAAAACATCTTCGCCACATCTCCCTCGGTCGACCACGGCCTTAGGTTCTGTGCGGTTTCCAATCACAGCGACTTTATGTTATTGCGCCATTGTCGCAAGCTCATCTCCGTAATTGTAAGTCGCCGTAGTCTAGTAGGTACTGTGTTGGCTTATTAGAAGTAAGGCCACTGTTCAAACTCCAGGTCAGGCATCAAAACGAAAATATGAAAATATTACTTCGGTTACTTCCTCTCAGCAAATTTCTCAAAAATTTTAAATTTGTAGTCGACTTTAAACTGTAGGTCCCGCCACTCATTTATAAAAATTAACGCGAACAACATAAGTGGTGTGAGAAACTAGGTCCATGATCCTGACTGAAGGGTTGTAATGACTAATTATGCATGTATGTATGTAATGTATGTTTGTCCAGAATTTTCCAGCTTGCAGGTCGCCATATACAAAGCATATCTATTTACCTTCTTCAGCTGACGCCAGTCATGTTTCCCATCCGTAAACATGTGCAAACTTTGGTCGTGGATGATTATTACCGACACTGTAATAATTCTTGATAACTTGCACTTATTGCCCCCACAAGACGACCCACGATATACGTTTTGGCACCAGCATCTGAGCTGATTTGGCTCTCAAGCAATCTTATTTAAACGAGTGTGATTAATGAGTGGGTGTCGGTCGCTGACAGTGTGAATTTTTGTAAGTTGTAAGTTATTTGTCTCTGTATTATAAATTTAAGAATTAAGCACTGAACGTGATACTTGTCCTTCACTGTTCTATATTTACAGCATCGGTTTGCTGAAGGATGCCCGCTTAAATTTTAGAGCACAACCATCAATGCGTTGTTGGCCAGTAAATGTATGAAAGGAAAAAACTCATTCTATAGTCGCACTCTTCATATATTCAAAGCTTATTTCATGTCATTTACAAAACACGCTACACTCTACTCTCGCTCACAACCAATACAATGTACTTCTTAAGTAGGTCTCATCCTCTGACACCTGTTGTTAAAGCAACCTATGGATGTCATTTGTGTATAACTTTTATTGGATTTTTTTTGTTGTGCACCCTTTGTAAGCAAAATTTGACAGACAGAGTGAAAGCAATACTACAAATCACTGTTTTTAGTGTTGTCGACACTAAAATGTCACTTTGGTTGATTCTGTGCATCGCCACATGTGTTTTCTAAATCATATGTTGAATATTTATCGGGCTTGTAATCGATTTAATGTGCACCTACAAATTGAATTTTTGCACACAAATCGTCTTTTCAGCATGACTAGTGTATGAAAAAATGTCTCCAGTACAATCTTCGAGAGGACAACAATATTATGAGTCAAGACATGATGCAGTGGAATAGCTAATTTCATTTACTTGAAAAGTTGCACTAAAGCTATGGATTTTGACATTTACAGTTTCAGGACAAAATTCTGGAAGCTTTTGGTTGTGATACTACCATGCTAAATTAGAGAGCGTTGATTTTTGTTATTGACGCCGATAATATTGACGACGACCATTACACTAATACAGTGTTCAGATATGCACCTTTATTGCATAAATCGTAATAAACGCCATTATTGAGTTCAATATTGCATATAAAATTTCAATTAATTATTGTGCAATAAATACGCAAATTGTTATAATATTGAGTAAAACTTCAAATGCTTCGCACTGTCATAAGCATTGTCCGAACACTTTCTGTTGATATTTGACAACTCAACAACTAACAAAAAAAAAATAAAAACAATGTTGTTGAAACAACCAGCTCTTTTGTTTACCAGCTGTCAAATGAATAGTGAATAAGCAGTTGAACTGCGTATATTATTATGTCTGAACACTTAAAATATTGTACTCAATTAAATGAATATTGTCTCAATAAAAGTGCATAACTGAACACTGTACGAGTATAAAGATGAATATTTTTTTATTCATGATTTTTTTTTCTTCAGCAAATCAGAAAATCAGGCGCTATAAGTAAAGTTTTTATAAAAAAAATCTTTTCGTGCGCACTCCTTATTTTCAAAATAATTATTTCCAACTGATAGCTTAATTATTACAGACCCAGTTGAGAATGGCCTATTTAAGTGGGAAAATGCGTTTTTTCAATTTCCTCCTTTTATTTTCTTGATTTTGTTTTTCTGAACTTCATTACATTGTTTTATAATTGATTCATGACTAATGCACCATTTTTCAGTATCCATTAGTTTTAAAAATAATTTCTTGTTTTTTATGTTTCTGTTTTTGTTTTCCAATATTTTTTTTTTAATTCTTTCAAAACTCTTTCATTACTTCATATTCTTTATTTCCAATATTAATGAAGGCTTTTCGCCTTCTGTCGGTGTATGCGTGTTTATGATGGATTTTATGGGAAGTCAATCTATTTCGGTTGAAGTTTCATTTTTAATTTTTGCTTTAGTTTTAGCCTACTTTAGCTGAATATGGTCCAGTCCAACTAATAAATGCGATTATTTTTCTTCCAATAAGTGCATGCCAGCAGAAGCATATGAATACTAACAGTTGCCAAAGTCCATATTGATGAATGTGTACAGAGTATGGCAACAAGTTTGGATGTGTGTGTGTGTGTGTGTGTGTATGTAGCAAGTTATATTGATATGGATATGTGGCATACAAATATTAAATTATACACTTACAAAAACAAATGCATAAAAGAAACAAAAAAAAAAAAAGAAAACAATCTTTGTCGGATGGCAACTGTTGTTGATAATGTACCCTACCATAGGTTCTGTGCGGCTTCACAGCGATTTTATGATATTGCGCCATTGTCGCACACTCATATCCGTAATTGTAAGTCGGCGTAGTCTAGTAGGTAGAAGTAAAGCCACTGTTTAAACTCCAGGTCAGATTATAAAGTTTATAACGAATCAGTACTGTTCTAAGTAACGAATACTAAAAAAAAATTAAAAAATTAATTCGAGTCATTGAGTTAATTGTCTCAAGCGTAACTTCAATTCTTTATCAACCTATGTAGGGTATTGGCAAAAACCTGCTAATAGATGTTCGTTCATATTCTTATGGATTTGTTATGTTCTACTTTTTGATTTTTATCGGCTGATCTTCGATAGAAGCCACTTGTTGTTGCTTTTGTTATTTTCTATTTCTATTTTTCTCATTTCGTATCCTCCTTTGTGTTTATTTTCATTCAAGACAAAGAAATAAAGAAACGCTCATAACTCACTTCCATAAAGTGGTCATTATTTTATGCGAAGAAGAAAAAAATCAATCAAAACGTTTTGTTTCGATGCCTTATTTACTACTGCCACAGCAACTACACTCAAACGGAAAAAAACAACAAAAAGAGGAAGAAAAATATTGAATCTATGAAATTGTGATTGATTGTAGAGTATGTATGTATGTAATTTATGTTGTAACTTCGTTGTTGCAGATACAATGCGATGCGGTCGTACTTGCTTTTTATCAAAAAATCTATGGGTTTTAATATGATTTTAGACTGGCTATGTATGTATTGTTAGGTGATCGCCGTACTTCATTAAGCATTATGTTGACTTACTGGACCATTGCTGGAAAGTTTAAAACAGCATTTAAAGCCGTCTGAAAATTTCTGAAAGTGAACTAATTTTCGGGAAAAAGCTTCCCATATTGGACATTCGTAGATTATGTAGACGGTAAACTAACTTTAGGTTGACAAGGTTGGTGAGACAATTCAGGCTTGACTTGTAAACGATAATTATGGAAGGAGTCTGCTTACAGTTTGTAAACAAAAAGCAATGAAAAGTTCAATAAAAAAAGGTTCCTCAAATTCTTGTGTTTCTCTGTTTTTAATTTACAAACGTTTGAAATCTAGCAAAACCAACAATTTTGTACAGCAGCGCTTTCGTTTCCAAACGAAGGCAAAAATGTATTCATAAGTGAATGATGACGGACAATACATACAGGTGTAATACCTGAGGCGATCTACTCACAATATCCCAAAGGGGACCCTGCGAGGTTTATTAATTGATAAGTGCGTCATTAATAATAATATCATCAGTTACTATGGATCGACAATCCTAAGCTCTTATTGTTCTGGCATGAAAACTGAGTGCGATGTTCGCTTGAATACGAAATACTTTCCTTTATCGGATCTCGTTGCCATTTTACTCACCTACATACCACATGTATACATACATATGTTTGACGAAAATTAGGGTGGAATTCTTATTCCTTTCACAGTCTTCTCACCCATGCACAGGGGAGTGGTATGAAAATCTGGTCACTACTGACACAACTTGTCCAACTTTATTATTTAATTGAAACACTGTTGCAATGCAACGTGTGTTTCATTGTTCCATCGCTCTGGAGTCATACAGTGAATTGTACCCGTTAATCACATATGTAATCTTATGTAGTAGAGCACATACAGTCGTGATCGATTGATCAGTGGATCTCACGCTGCATGAAAAATACAACTTTGCTCCTCAGTCTCACTATCTATATATGACACTTTCTTTCAGCAGACAATTTTCCTGTCACTTACAGCATGAATGAATTCGCGGCATCTAACGTCCAGTTCTACTCTCTCCTTCCTCCATATCACAACAAATTTTCCTGGTTCCGAAAGACTGCACTGCATAAGGTGGCGCTATCTCCTTATTGTTGATAAGCAATACCCATTCCTAATGTCACGCTAATTCTTGTCACTATTCTTGTCACCATTTCATCATCCATTTCAGAATTGTGTTGATTTTAATTACAAATCAGTAGAGAGCCGGTCGGAACATCCACAATTCTAATGTAGTTTACGTAGTAGTACGTCGGTTTATAATTCGCTCTTAAATCTGTTTATAATGTTCTTCTACGTGTCATGTTAGGGAACTCTGGTCCACTGCTGCCTGATAATGCCATTCCAAAACAGTTCAATTAATTTAGTAAGTACTATATTGCAACCCATAAGTATACATTTTCTTTTCATTTTAAATTTTTCACGCATTTCCAACGACGTTCATAAGCAATTTAAAATGCGATAAATATGGCTAAGAAGTCGCCGTAGTCTAATAGGTATTGTGCTGGCTTATTAGACGTAAGGCCACGATTCAAACCCCAGTTCAGACATCAAAACGAAATATGAAAAAATATTTCTTCGGCAACTTCCACTCAGCAGATTTCCGGCAAAAATTCTATGAGTCAATTAAAAATTTCCATGAAAAGTTTCTTAAATAATCAGTCGTTCGAAGTCGACTTTAAACTGTGGGTCCCGCCTCTCATGTATGAAATTAACACACACAACATGAGTGGAGAAGCTAGGTCGTAATCCGGACGAAGGGTTGTAATGACCAATTCTGTGTGTATGCTATGTATGTGATTTTAAGTCCAGACAAAGTGGCACATGCAACTTGCAACAGGGTGCTACAAATAAATCAAATAAAGTAATAAAATCAAAACAATAAGAAAATTATAAAAATTCACCACACACATACTATACATGTACTCGATTTAAAAAAAATCGTTTAAATCAAGGGTTTGTCTATCAGCCGAGGTTCATTTCGGCCAAATTTAATATCTTGTTGTTGTGAAATTAAAAATCATAAAAGGCATTTGTTGTTGTTTTTATTGTATTTGACGCGCTTTATCTTAATGCAGCCGGTATTGCCGGTATATTGCCGGTCTACTGCTACCAATAATGATGATCATTCGAATACAGTTGATCTTCTTGTTGTTGTTGTTGTTGTACACTAATACCTCGCTTTGCATCGTTTCGTTTTGCGTTTTTTTTTTCGAAGTTGCGACGCAGCTGAATTAGTACTAATTTTCAATGAGCGTCGTTAGATTTTCAAAGTTGTGCTGCTTTGAATTCGTGTCTTTAATTTTTTTTTTCTAATGGCGGCATGCCATCAATAATGAAGAAGATGACAGTGACCGTTCCATAGAAATCTCCGAAGAACAATATTTAACCGCCTAACAAATTTCCAAAGCGATGTGTTTGATTGACGAAGCTATGGAGATTTTTTTAAAAAACGATATTACCAACGGAAGGCGTTTTAAAATGTTCCAGGCGATAGCGACGAATATCAATTGCTACAAGGAAATTTATTTTACGTTGAAAATAGCTGTTCAGCATACATTAGACCAGAGATCAGCAATGAGTATTCAAAAAGATGAGTAGTTTTGAATCATACTCATAATTTCTGATACTTACATATATGCATTCATACTTATTTTAATCTCATACTCATACTAGTCATATTCAAAGTTTGAAGTACTCATCGTACTCATACTTAACAATACGCATGATGATGTTGATTACGACTCTCCTTTACTCAATATTTACAAGAATCACAAAATAAGTATGATTCGCGTACGAACACTACAATACTCACTAGAAGGTTGTGTGTTTGCTTTGCTTGCTGTCATTGTCATTGTCTTTATCTTTCTTCTTTTTTGTAAATGCAACGAATCACTCGAATCATTTATGAGTATTGTAGTCATTTTTCTAAATTTATTAATCTGAATGAGTAGACGTATGAATCAAACATATTTCGAATGTTATGAGTTTGATGTAAACGTTGTACTCATATTCATTCCAACCTGTACTTATATATCAACGTTGTAGTGAGTACGAATGAACCAGGAGTAATTAAATTTCAGTATTGTTATCTCACTTATATTCAAAAAACTATTCATTGCTAATCTCTGTATTGGACCAATGTTTTGTAAATAAAAGCGGACTTACGACAACCACTATGCACACACATCAGACGGTGATTAAAATTTATTTTATTTCTTATAAATTAATTGAATACACTTTATTTTGTTTTAATTGAATTTGTATTTTTTATTTGTTTTTTTTTTTGTACGTAATAAAATGTTTATTTTTGTTTTCTAAATGTTTACTTTGTTGAATTTTCTTTTTAAAAAGTAGTACTTTCGTAACCCTGGAACCTATCCTTGATCTTTACATGATTTCCTATAGAAATCATAATTCATTTTTCGTCGTATCAATTTGTATCGTTTTTTTTTTTTTTGTGGAACATAACCACGACGCAAAGAAATTGGTGTATTGTTTCGGTTTTTTTTATTTATCATGTCTTCTTCATAACAGTAGCAAATAAAACAATAACAACAACCATTAAAAACTAGAGCAAAACTAAAATTTTCTTTGCCAAATTGTTAAGAATTTCATTAAAAACTAAAAAAAAAACAAAATTTTTTCAAAAAAATTTAAAGCAAAGCATAGCAATAAACACAAAAAATAGAAGAAACTGTTGTTAATACGTTGCCATTCCCGAAATACATAAAAAATAATCATAAAAATTTGAAAACATTAAAAAACTCTTGTTTTTGTTGTTTTTGTTTTTTTTTATTTCTTTTCATTTTTTTCTTAAATCTCAAATTCTAAATGACCAGCCAAGTCAGCCAAGTCCACCAGTCAAGTCAGTTGGTTTTCTTATGGAAAACAATGATAGAAAGAAAGAAAGAAGAAAAAAGAAAGAAAGAGAGAAAAGTAAAAGACTAAATTGGTTTAAACGTTGATTCCTTCATTTTTATGGCCAATAATGTTTGACAATTAAATTTAATCACTTAAATCTGTAACGTTTGAAGTCTTTATTTATTTTATTTATTCATGATTTCAATTCCTTATTTTTTTTTAAATAATTTTCTTTCATTTCCAATTAAACTGAAGTGAATTTCGTTCGTTTTATTTGATTTTCACTTTATTTTTCAAGTCTTATTGATTTGTATTGAATCGATTCAAACGAATTAAAGTGTGGTCCCTCATTTATGGTCGAGAAAAGAGACTCCATCCAACCTGCATCAAAAAATCAATTGAAGGTAAAAAAAAATCGATTTTAAAACATAAAACTTTCGACGATAAAATTAAAAAATTATTTCCATTTCAAAAGAAGCAAAAAAAAGAAAAAAAAATTACCGAGAGGAGCATTATAATCTGCCTATGTACTGAGCACAGACTGTCTACAAGTTGTGTTCAGTTTTATCGACCCGCAATTCTTAAAGTCTCTATGCTACCAAACGCTAATCTCCAGTCAAAAAGCACAGCCACGACTCCAAACGAATACAAAGACAGCAAGCAAAGCAAACACACAACCTTCTAGTGAGTATTGTAGTGTGTCCGTACGCGAATCACACTTATTTTGTGATTCTTGTAAATGTTGAGTAAAGAAGAGTCGCAATCAACAACATCATGCGTATTGTTAAGTATGAGTACGATGAATATGAGTAGTATGAGTATGATATTAAAATAAGTATGAATGCATATAGTATGTAAGTATCAGAAATTATGAGTATGATTCTAATCTATTCAATACTCATTGCTGATCTCTGGTTAGTACCTTCACTAATATACGCTGTTTATTAGCTCATAACGGTACCTGTAATTTTTTTATTAAAAATATTAAAACAATTGGGAGTTAGTAGCTGTGAATATAGTGGACACAACATTGAAATTTAATGTCTTATGGAATTAGCAAATTTAGCGTTCAAATGTTCCGGAATCTTTGATTGAGATATGATCTTGCTTGTGGGCCGGCGTCACAAAGTTTTCTTGAAAATTTCTCAACAGCGTACTATTCATTAATTAGAGCAGGATATTCAATTATATATACAGTTCAGTTCAGTTCATTCGGTATTTGATACATTCTTTCTGAAGAAATGTCTCACAATGTCTTTTGTAACTCCAACAGGTTCGCTCATTCCCACGCGACCACAGCTTACCTGTTAAATTCCGAATTTCAGTACAAAGCGAACTTCTTGTTTAAATAGAAGAAGCATTTCATAAAGTTAATTTCGCTAATTACCGCCTAATCACTGCCTCATTAACGACTGAAACTTTCTTAAATTTGAAAAGAAAAAGAAAAGCACACAATAGAAATTCACTTTTCGCCGTCACAGGGCAGTAAAAAAACACGTCAAAAAGAAAGAGGAAAAGTAGAGAAATCCAAAAATAATTACAACTTCATTTCGGATACCGTTATAACACTAAAACCAAAAGCACTAAAAAAAATACCCTCAGTCAAGTGCTCATAAAACAAAGAATATTAAGGGTGTTCACCATTTTCCTTTCAATTAAAAAATTTTTTTTTGAAAATTTAAATAAGAAACGTAGTTTGGAGCGTTTTGTTCTTTGTTTTTATTTTTCTTTTTTCTTTTTTTGATATGATTCTCCCTAATGTTTAATGTTTTTATGTTGAATGTTTTAAATCCTCGCATAGTTTTCTTACTTCTTTCTAAGGTTTACAAGTGTACTTATGTATGTACATATGTATGTATGTACAGAGTGTGTTTACAACAACAAAATACAATAAAAATTTAATATTTTTTGATTTATTGAGATGGTCGATGGTGTTGTTGTTATTGTTGCATTACATGCCCATACCAGTATAGGTTTTACTTGTTGTTAATTAATTACGCGTTTGTGCTTAATTTGTGTTGCATGAATAAATTCAGAGTCTAACATACACATACATACACACACATGTATGTATACGGATAGGAATTCAGCAACCAATAAGCGTATGAAGAACTCAAGCTGTGAAGTTTCAATCCGTTCAACATGATATAAAAAAATTTATGTGGCGCGAAGTCCGATGTTGTTGGTGAATGGACTTTTTTCATTTTTTTTCTTTCTTTCTTTCTTTCTTTTTTGTTGGTCATGGAAGACAAAAAAAAACGAAAACGAAAATGAAAATTAACCCAGAAAAACCTTTACGGAAAACACATGTTAGAATTGTGTTTTAAAAATTCATTGTTCCATTAGAGCTTCAAGTTCACAGAGGTATTTTAAATGGAAGATCTTTAAAGAGATTATTTAATCGCTTTCCAGAAATTGTAGCCTGTGCTTTATTGCTTACTAAACGAAAATGCAAATTAAACAATTGAAAACACAAACATTTACACGCATATGCTCAATAACAAATTATACATACATACTTAACATTACATACATATGTATCAGAGATCAGCAATGAATCGTTTTTTCACTACCCATAAGTACTCATGAAATTTTGAGTATGAGCGAGTCAACAGTATTGAAATTTAACTACTCGGATTCATTCATACTCACTACAACATTGATTTATAAGTACAGGTTGCAATGAGTATGCTTACAACGTTGACATCATACTCATACCACTAGAAATATGTTTGATTCATAAGCCTACTCATTTAGATTCATAAATTTAGAAAAATACTTATAATACTTACAAATAACTCGAATGACTCGTATCATTTATCAAAATTTACAGTCTTAGTTGTTGTTGCATTTACAAAAAAAAAACGAAAAAATAAGAAGACAAAGACAGCAAGCAAAGCAAACACTCAACCTTCTAGTGAGTATTGCAGTGTTCGTACGCGAATCATACTTATTTTGTGATTCGTTTAAATGTTGAGTAAAGTTAGGTTACGTGTTGTTAAGAATGAGTACGATGAGTACTGCAACTTTGAATATGAGTAGTATTAGTATGATATTAAAATAAGTATGAATGCGTATAAGTATTAGAAATAATGAGTATGATTCGAAACTACTCATCTTTTTGCTGATCTCTGATATGTACATATTGTTACGTTTTTACCTTTTTAAAAACGTTTAAATATGAGTTCGTTAATTGCAAATAAGTAAAAACAAATATGTGTTTAATTTAATTTCAGTTAAACTCTTTATTGTTTACACTACTTTTGTGTGCCACCGTATACAACTTAACGATACAACAATAATAATCTGTTTTATTCACTAGTTCAGACAACTATTCGCTAGATCTTTACAACCACGACTAATTTTGTTCACACGCAACTTCACACAAGGCTGACTGAATTAACTCTGACTGACTGCTGATCTTGTTGCCCTTTTATAGTCCGCACGCACGTAATCAGTATGGACGTTCTCGATGTGGAAGGTTCTCGCTCGCGCCTTCTCGAGAACTCTATTGCTAGTGCATTGTTGTTTGTGTACTTTGCTTATGTTGTCCGTTACATATTTGTCGTAGCTGGTTTACTTTATGTTGTTGTTGGTACCAGGCGCAACCAGGTTCGTCATACATATGTGTGTGTGCAGCTTTAGATAATCAACACGTTCATTGTATTCCTTGTGTTAGTGTGTATTTGTATCGTGTGGCTTTTGTTTATCGCTTTTGTTGTTACACGATATTAGGTCGTTTCGATTTGCGTAACAATATGTATGTGTGTTGTACAAATAAACACATCTACATTATTGAGGAAATAAAATCATATCAAAGAGTCGCTGTATTCTAGTAGGTATTGTGTTGGCTTATTAGACGTAGGGCCACGGTTCAAACCCCAGGTCAGACATCAAAAAGAAATTATTAAGAAAATATTTCTTTCGGCAACTTCCTCAGCAGATTTCTGCCAAAAACTCTGATTATAAATATAATTGCCATGAAAAGTTTCTGAAAAAACTATCGTTCGGAATCAACTTTAAACTGTAGGTCCTACAACGCTTGTACATATAAAATTAACGCACACGACATAAGTGGTGTGAGAAGCTAAGTCGTAATCCTAATTGAATTGTTGTAATGACCAATTATGTATGTATGTATGTAAGCAATGAGTCAGTGTAGTAGACTTTAAACTTTTTTGTTTGTTTGATATTTAAAAAAATCGTATGTTGTGGATTCATTTAATCGACGTTAAATTGTTTATGACGTATCTCCGAGACTGGGATAGATTTGTTAATGCTTCAAAAGCATCTCTTTCAGTTATAAAATACCTAGTCCAGAACTATATTCATTCATTGAAAAAAACTGTGATGTTTTATCCGTACAATCTATCCTTCATAGTCTTTGCATATCTTCGTACGGCGCTAAACGTCAAGGTATTGCAATTATTTAACATCACAGTACATAATTAGAACACGATACAGAATGTTAATTTTTATTTTGATTACGACTTTGTAACCATAAATCTGTAATTTCACAGACTCGTTTTTAATTACTTTCAAGTCAATTGTTCTGATCAATGCAGACGTAGCAGTCTGCTTATAATTGTTTCACTCTTCAGAGCTTGTATTCAAATGTGGCCAATTTATCCTATAATGGAATCCAGTCTGACTAAGAAAATCGCTTTTACAATCAAACATTCCTTTGGAAGGGTACCTCGACCACAATCCCTACGTATTACTACAGATTTCATTACTTTACACTGTAATCCTCCACGATTATTGAATTATTCGAAAATGTAATTTCTGTTTAAGATCTTTTCTTTCTCTTTTTTCTCTTTTGCTTTTTGTTTTTTGATCAAAGTATGTCAAAAAATGTCTCGCTATCAAACAACACCACATTCAAATCTTGAATTGAGAGATCATTTCGACCAATTGCCATCATTGTTCACCCTTGTTGTCATTCTTGTATTCGATTTTCTTTTCTTTGTTGTTAAACTGTCTTTGGATTTTTTAAGTAAAAATACCATAAAATAGGTCCGGAGAAATGACTCATTATTTTGTATCTGATCGATCGTTGCAATGCAAATGATTCATAAAACAGAAGCAACAACAACAAAAAGAAAGGGGGGTAAATACAAACGCTAACATAGGAATGAACAAAACAATGAGATTCCAACAGCACACAGCATGGGTGTGTGAAAAGTCTTACAAACGATTATTCATGTGTGAGTATGTCAATTGGCAACACTTGTGGGCCATTTTTAAAGCACAATTTTAATTTAAAGTGTCACCTTGTTTTGTTTTTGTAAGTCTTTTAAATATACATTACATGTTAACATTAAAATGAGCAAAAGCTACACAAACAAATACAACGAACTTGTTACAAGAAAACCAACAACATCAGTATGAAAGAAAAGGAGGTAGACAAGTAAACGAAAATGCAACAACAAGCAATGTGTACAAAAAAACAAACAACAATGAATTCTCAATATAGCTATCGAGAAGGTGAACACACGAACATTCGATTTCATGAGCATTCAGCAGACTGATTATATGGGCACATAAAAAGGCAAGACAAAGCAGGCAACGAGTAGTAAGAATTCAGTCAGTCTTGTGTGAAGACGCGATGCGTATAAAAAAGTCTTGGTTTGAAGATCTCCGTTGAAAAGATCTGCGTTGTAAGCAAGGAATAATAGTGAACAAGCATTTATTGTTGTATTCGTCAAGTTGTAAATATTGGTACAAAAAAGTAGTGAGAACAATAAAGAATTTAATTGAAACTAAACACCAAAAAAGACTGTGATGATTCAATTGCGGCTGCCTTTTTTACTTACGTGGTAATTTTAGTTGTAGGAATTGACTCAGTGCGTAAGGAATTGAAGATCTCTTACAGAAAGTATGGCGGATTCTCATTATGACCCATTTTTCATTTCGATTTACAGATCTATTCATATGAAGTGCAGCGCACACAACTGCCAAAGCTAGCTGATATAACGACGTATGTAGGTACGCTTATTGGGTGCTAGAGCAACAGGTTTTTAATGTTGATTTTACGAAAAAAATACGAAAAATTCTCTTCTCTGTTCTCACGCGGTGGTTAGGTCAAAAGGTTCTTATTATGTCCTGGAGTCGTTATTGGGACGAATTTTTTTTTTAATTTGGCTAAAACAACTTTAGACGTCATTTCGGAGCCTTCAGCCATATTATAAACGACTTCTTTTTTAGACTTTCAATTGAAGGCTATGAGCTTGATTGGACTGCATATAGTTTCAATAGAACTGTTTTTCATGAGAAGTTTCAGATGTATTGCATGGTTTGTCGACATCTGTTGGCAACCAAAATCTTACGACTTATCCTAAAGAAAGTGTCTACGCGAATAATCCTCCTACGTTGAAGCAACATTCGTCAACGTCTGGATGGTATGGTACCCGAAATGGACAAAAAAGTAATCGATAACTATCTTAAAAGTATCAATTATTAAGCAATCAGTTCAGAGGCTGTTATTAAAACACATTGTGTATCGCACATAATGACCAGCTGCAATCAGTATAATGGAATAAGCATTTGAACAAAATCATTGCTTTTGTCGGGTTTTATTTAAGTTAAGTTTTGAAGCCAACAAATGGATAACCCTTTCGTATGTTTATTATGCAAATATGATGATTTCAGATGCGATTGTTGATTAGTAATTCAAAAAAAAAAATGTAATTTAAATTTTATTGTTGTTGTTATTGTAATATTATTTACATACATACATATGTATGTACGTAGCACATGTGTGTGATTGTAAATGCTTCTGGTATTTCTAGTTCGAGTATGAGATTTACTGGTAAACGGTTTAATTGTTTGTTTTTGTTTATAGTCCTTGTTGTTGTTGTTGTTGTTATACAATATATTTTGAAAGTAGAAGTGTTAAAAAAGAAAACATAAACGACAACAAGAATCAACAATTTAAACAAAATCAACGGAAAAAAAGGCGAAAAACACAAAGAAAACCCAGCACTGACACAAAGACACCGTTGTGTTTGATACCCAAGGCAATTAACCCAAATTCATGGTAAACACTGGAGTTTACACAGGCACACAGACATACATACATACACACGCGCAAACACACATCTGCATACATATGTATCTGCACTCTTAAAGATGGCAATAAAAGTTTAAAACATTGTAACACATTTAAACAAAGAAATACAATCGAATCGAACCAGCCAGCCAACCAACCAACCAACCAACCAATCAGCTACACCAACAACAAAATGTTGCAATTAAATTAACAACAGCAATAACAAAATTAATGTCAAACCACAAAAATAAAACAATAATAACACGACGACAATGACAACACATTACAATAATAACAAACAGCATCACATTACAAAATGCTCAATTAGTTTTGTTGTTGCTGTTGTTGTTATTATTGTTGTTTGTATTTCTCTATTCTCTGTTTGTCAAATGACCAAATGGTTAACTGGGCGTTGTGTAGTCACCCTGTCTTAATGTTGCCACTCGCATAGAGTATTCGTATGCATGTGTGTTGCTCATGCGTTGTTAGCAAAATGAACAGCCTCGACGAAAAAAAACGAAGGCAATGGAATCATTAAAGAAACGCTTAAACGATCGCTTACCAACATGCATACACGTATTGACAATACCACCAACAACAACAACAGCAAGACACACTCACTTAAATTTACGGCAGAAATGCCTTTTTGGGCAGCAGCAGCAACAGCAACAGCATCTGCAGTAATCGATTCATCTATAGATTGGTGTGGTGAATGTTTATTTTTGGAGATTTTTTGTTGTTGTTTTTGTTTCTTATTTTCATTGTTATTTCTGTTGATATTGACTGTTGTAGGCAGTCGGTCGTTGGTGTCGCGTTGTTGTAGTTGCAATAAAAAGCCATAACAACCGCAACACAAACTAAAAGGCCTGTAGACGATAAACCAAAATATACGTTTGCAACCAATCACAAGCAACAACAGCAACACAAAAGTTAAATAAAAAAACATACAAATAAACAATAAAATTAACAAAAACAACAACGACAATAAAAGTTAAAAAAAAATTATTTATTCGAATCGTGTTTGTGGCACGCGTTTGCAATTAATTTACAACGCGCCACTAAAACAAATATTGTCTGTCACTCATCGAATACGAGAGTGTTTGTTTCGAACGTTTCTGTTCTGTTTTTTTTTTTTTTGTTTCATTTTTCTTAACTGCTCTGGTTATTAGTGTTATTGCTGTTGTTGTTGCTGTTGTTGCTGTTAGTGCTGTTGTCGCCGGTTGTCATCGATATTATTGTTATTGTTATTGTTGTTTTATTATTGTATTGATAATTGGTTGACAGATCGAATATTTTCTTTTCTTTTGTTTTTTCTTTTTTTAATTTTAATTTACGTTTTACGCCAAATTCAAAGTGTCAAGCAGTTTCATGAACACAGGTGTGTATGTGTGTTTGAGTGTTTAATTTATTGCATATCGATATCATTAATCTACCGATAAATTTTATCGAATGAAATAAATATCAGATGTTCAATATAAAGTATACTTCCTTAAACGTTAAAACTTTTGCGATATTTTATCATAATATACGGACCAGAGATACTAAATGACAATGGCCGCCATAGTTTAGTGAGTAAATGCGTTGGCCCAAGAGGCCAAATCTGAAGAGCGACATGTTGAAAGAAAAACTAAAAAGGTTTGTTTCGTTAAGCAAACTTATTGACAAAGAAAAACTTCTTAAGACTGTAGTTTGTATTCGAAATTAAGACTGTGAGTGGCACAATTCTTGGATGAAACTAACCCCTGCAATATAAACGATGGGAGAAGTTGAGCCTTAAAGGCTTGCAGTGAGCAATAATACGTATACACGTACATACGTATGTACATGTTCTGCTTTTACCTGTGAAGAAACACGCCTATTCTTCGCTTCAGGTCCGAATCAATCTGCCTCTCGAAATGGTTTAATTGGCAGCTCTACAGAAAACCAATTTAAAAATTTTATTGAAAGTCTTAGGGCCATTATAACAACTTGCCGTTAAATAAAGGTAGGATTTCAACAGGCAGATAAATTGTTTTTCATTATTATAAGTGGACGATAAGGTAGAAGTGAGCGTTAAACTAAAGGGAAGATCATCCTACCTCTAACTTTTAAAGTTTACTTGCCATATTGTATACTATTTTCAATACAGCAAATAACGAAAAGAAGTTAAAGGTGACTTTAAAGTTCACTTTAGCTAAAGTTACCTTTAACTAAACCTAACTTTAACGGGAAGTTGTAATAATGGCCCTTAGAGATGATATCGAAAGATATTTTACTGATCAGCATAGTCCACTGTATTATGAGATATGATCAGCATTATGGTTTCATCTACAAAAAAAGGTTTGACTTTTAATCGCTGCAACATCCTCTGCGAACATATTGGAGGCACAACTAATTTTTAATATGCGAGCGAATAAAAGCATGCAAGTCAGATGCCTTTTACTACGTTCTATGTGGATGCCGCAATGTTCTAATTGTTATATTTCATTATGTAAACTAGATCCGAGGAATATTATGCGTTCGTTATCATAGCGCACACTTGCTTTCTGGCATGTGGATTTCACTTCGAATATATTGTTACGAAAATGGAAACGGTGTACATTGTTTAACATTAAAATGAGTAAAAGCTACACAAACAAATATAACGAACTTGTTTAAAAGTAAACCAACAACATCAGTATGAAAGAAAACGGGATAGAAAAGTAAGCGAGAACGCAACAACGAGCAATGTGAACAAAATACACAAACAACAATGAAGTCGCGATAGAGTTGTCGAGAAGGCAAAAACCCCTAACGTTCGACTTCAAGAACCTTCATCAGACTGATTACGTGGGCATATAAAAAGGCAAAACAAAGCAGGCAACGAGTAGTAAGAATTCAGTCCATCTTGTGTGAAGATGCGTTGCGTGTGGAGAAAACAGTTGTGGTTTGAAGTTCGTCGTTGTAAAGATCTACGAACATTTGTTAGTGTGTACGCGAACAGAAGTGTAAAGAAGAATAACGAATAAAGCAAATTATTGTTGGATTCATCAAGTTGTAAACGATGGCATACAAAAGTAGGGCGAACAATAAAGAGTTTAAGTGCAACTAAACACAAATTTATTTTTATTTTGTTTGCAATCAACGAACTAATATTTTAAACGTTTTTAAAAAGGTAAAAACGTAACAATATATTTTTTTAGGTATCCAATTTTTCCAATAGATGTCTTAAATAGCCTACATGTCTCTTTATTTATTGGCGATTAGACTGAATGTACTCGCGCATGAGTGCTGCAGAAATAGCGACACGTAGAGAGAGATTGTATGCTTGGCATCCCTGACCCGAATGTCAGGGTTTCTTGCTTTTAATTTTAGCATTTCCCATACAGATCTTTTCAAACAATGAAAACCATATGTAAGAAAGAAAATATCGCCTCTACATACTCATTTAACTTCGACAATCGATTGAGGTAAGTAAATAAGAAAAACCCGGTTTGGTGTTATCACATCCAAAAATACAATATTGTATGTACATACGCCTGTTGGCGTTTGAGTGATAAGACGTGGAAGCATTCATCCATATGTACGTACGTTTTTACACTTTCTTTCATTCAACTTATCGTTGTTGCCTTTTGTTATCGAAATAAATTCTACACTACAATGCTTTGTGGCAGATAAAGACCGATAAAGATGACATAAAAACAATAGAAATGCCCATTCCGGTATGAGATAAAAAAAAATTCATTACCACTTGGGACTGTACACAGTCATTCATGGCCATGTTGTTGTTTACAAATGATTGATAATTATTGCGTTCCACTAGGGCTAGTGTGGTTAAAAAAAAATTAAATTTATTTTCTACTTTCTCTAAACATCAATTGTGAGAAAATATTTTCAGCCGATTCAAGGAATTTAGGGATTTAAAAGTGAGTTAATCTCACTTAGGCCATAATTGTTCCGTTGCAATATCACAGAATTTCAGTTCCTTTAAAACTTTCCGGAAATATCGATGAAGCCATTTACAATCGCAATTTACGTCCTCGACAGATCAGTGAAAGTACTTGCGTATTGGAAATCCAGTTACCTTATCCCTCTAGGGCTCTCTCGTCTCTGCAGCTCTTACAGACTTCACTGCCGGTATGGCCAAAACCAAAGCTTAATGGCTTAAGCAGAAATTTGCTGAAAGTGCTTTTTCTTGCAATGCGATCAAACTTTCCATGACCCTGCCAAATTTGCTTGGCTATCTTGCCCGCATCCGTAGGTATCTACATGGCATTGTTCAGCTTAAGCTTCCAGGTTCCCAATTGGGTTTCTAATGTAAAGGATTCGGTGGAGAGTTCGATGGTTGTGCCACATAGTATAACCAATTCATCCACTATGTTGTCTTCCGGAATATCGCTATGTCCCACTACCGATTAGTCGTGAATATTGCACCGCTCTGTCATCTCGTTGAGAAACTTGTGGCAATCGTAAGCTGTTATAGAGGGCACGACAGTCCGAAAAGTAAACATTTCAGTCTGGAAGATACTGTAACTTTATTGCGAAATCTATTCCCCCTGACTCCGAAAACACTACTTCATCCTGTTAAGATTACATTATATTTCTGAAGGTTTTGAATTTTTTTAAATATTTTGTACATATTCTATTCGCCGTAGTCTAATAGGTAGCATAATGTGGCTTATTAGACGTAAAGCCCGGGTTCGTATCCCAGGTGAGGCATCAAACCGAAAATATGACAAAAAATATTTCTTCGGCGACTTCCTCTCAGCGGATATCTGGCAAAAACTCTGAGAGTAAATAAAATTGCCATGAAAAAGTTTCTCAAAAATCTCTCGGTCGGAGTCAATGTTAAACTGTAGGTTCCGTCACTCACGTATAAAATTAACGCACAAAACATGAGTGGTGTGAGAACCTAGGCCGTAATCCTGATTGAAGGGTTGTAATGGCCAATTATGTATGTATGTCTGTACGTATTCTCAACTGACCAGAATTTGATTCGTACCAGTTTTCAGTTGCATTGTCTAGTATTAGCTGTTGAAACCAATACAATAAAGGCTTTGCGGGAAGATGTGTAGAACTATCTCCAACACCGACGTAATTGTAATACGCATTGCATTACTAATAATGATTCAAACGGATCTTTGTATCAGCCCTATTAACCTAAAGTTAGTTACCTTGCCAAGAAATTCCCATCATATGAGGCATCCGCACATCAAGAATCCAATGAGTCCAATGAGATTAGCATGTAGACTGAAGAACAAGTTGTAACCAATCCTTGATAGGATTCTAAAAATTCTCTCGAATTTGGAAAGCTACGTCATCCACGTAGTCAACTGTTCAATAGCAGTTCGTCCATTGGAGAGTAGCCCATCTTAAGGAGTTTCCCTCCCTTGTTCTCATACAATACATACAATATTTGACAATTAGATGCTTTATTTATCTGGCAGCTATGCTGGCTAGTCCTGATTCTTTTTCAGCAAACGCTAGTAATAGGCAGTTAAAAGAGATAAAAATTGGCATTCATTAGGAATGTGTCTCCTCTAACAAGTTTATCAGGTGCACTATTACGTGCGGTAGACTTTCGATCTTCAATATGTATTTAAGAGCCACGATAGTCGATCGAGAGAATCGCAGCATCTGCCAACCAGTTTAGATCAAAAAGTGAAACCCGAAAACTAATATTCCACAAAAATCTCTTGACCCGCAACAGCTTGCACTTCCGTAGATGTACAGTGGACAGCAAAAGTCTTAGTACGGCAATATATTTTGACAAAAAAAAGTCAGCACAGGCTTAATACTCTGCACAAAGTCCCGATATGACTTCAATAGAGTATTTAGGAAATCATTTGAAAGAACGAAAGAATCGCTAAGCCTCAAACAAAAGTCAGCCGAAAAACTATGCTCATGGTGCCATAAGAACACACTAAACAAACCTCAATTCCAAATGGGTTAAATGGTGTGCTTGACCTTAAGGGATATTCTACTAAATACAGGCGATAACATTTTCATATATTAGGACTTTGAATTTTAAATTTACTCAGGGTTCTCCTTGGGGGTACCTGTGGAGTCATCTGATACTTTCTCTTATTTTACTTTTGTTATGTTATGAAAAACATTTAAAAATTGTTTGTTTTATAATAAAACAGACATAAATTAATAAAACAAAATACATTTTTATACAAACTTTTGGCTAAAATTTTTGCTTTTGCTGCCCACTATACATACGTACATGAACAAAAAAGGAGGACACTGCAACTATCTTCTCAATAAAAGGGTCTTAAGTTAGCTGAATATATATGCCTGGTATTTCCCACTCAAAAATTACTTTCTTTTTTTATTAAAATTACCGTTGTATGTAGAGTTTATTTCTCCTAATTTGTAGTTTTCTTCCCAATAATTTCTATGATCATTTTTTCCATATTCGTTTTGATTGTAAATTTCTTAAACAACTCTATAATAACATCTCTTTTCATTTGATAAAAAGCAGCGGTGTATGTAGACTTTTTTCTTTGACTGTATGTAATTGATGATTCAATAAATTAATTACAGATGGAAACAAATAAGAAAGCTTTACTACACACACTTGTGTCTAGGGATGCAACATCGTCCACAAACATTATCGATGATTATTAGCATATAAAAACATCGATGTTAAGATCGATACATCGATGTTTAGACCGATACATCGATGTTTTTTCGATGATTTATTTTCCTTATCGTTAAATAACTAAATAAAGAACTTAAAGCATTTTAACACATCTGAGAACATAAAAACAATACTTTATCGCAACCTCTAATATACATACATATGTATGTATGCTGCAATTTAGTCGCACCTACATATCGTCATATGATTTCAAAAACGGCCTAACAAAAAATTTAAAATCTACTTCTTCATTCATTACGATACACAGGTGTTCCTCTAAAAGTTTACACTCTTTTGATTAAAAATAATGCCTTTGTGACAATATGTGGATTGATTTCTCATATGGAAGCATACATTGTCCATTGAAAAGTTTTTTGCTTGTCCCATAACATACTTTTAGTGCAACTTAGAGCTTTTATGATTTCACATGACAATAATTACTACAAAAATATTTTTTTACGATAAAAACTTGGTTTTTTTTAACAAAAATTACGCAGAGAATCATTCATTTAAACGATATCGATGGTTTCATTGATTTTAATGCCGTCCATAACAAAATAATTGGGCAATTCACACGACTTTGTATCGTGTATGTTGTATTGAATACATTTGTTTGTTTGTGAACGCTCAATGCTATGCTGTATTGTGTATCTCGTGGCATTCACACATTTTGATAGCACGAAACCAATACAACTTCCAAAAACATATGAAAAAAATATGTATAAGTGTATCGGATTTTTATATGAAAAATATCAACAACAATCATACACTGTTGTATGTTCTTCCAACAATACAATGAATACAACGATACAACGGCTTGTGTGAATTGACCAAATGTGAAATAAACAACTCAAATAAATACAAACCCTACCCTAAAGTACATAAACATGCGTTTTATGATGAGCGATTTAGAAGCTTTTCAATTTGAATGTCGATGTATCGTCCATCAAACGCCGATGTCTCGTCCATCAAAACATCAATGTTTATATGAGCATAACATCAATGTAATGTTTCCATCTTTTCTTGTAACAACATCGCTCCCCAATAACTGCAATTTTAACAATGAGGCACGCACTCATGTTTTACTCAACAGAATATTTATGTATACAGGTAATGAAAATTAATAAAAAAAAAAATTCAATCCAAATGTGGGAGTATGTGAATCGCAATGACAACAAAAAATATTGCAAAGCGGCCTCTATAAATATTAATTACAGAGTAAATATGCCGGTATATGAAAAAACAACAATAACAACAATGACAACAGCAATATAACATAAAATAAATAGAGACTGTATTCATAATAAAACATATCAGAAATAAATAATACATACACATGCTTATACTTATCCGTGTATGTATGCATCGTAAATACATATATACCCTTGTAAATTTCACACGAATACACGTGAAAAAAAAAGTAAAAACATGAAACTGCATACATACACACTGTTTTCCGCAAATGTACGTTAAAGATAAATTTTCTTCCTTCCCCAAATCCAAATTAACTCAACAACAACCGTAAGCTTTTTTTATTACAAAAGAGTAACAATAACAGAGAGAGTCTAGAAAACAAATATGTATGTACATGTGGCTGTATGCATGTATGTTGTGTTTGGTAAATGAGAGTAACAGAACGGGTTTGTGGATAAAAGAGAGGCTGATTGAATGTTTATAATTATTTTTAATTTCACTTTTCATGAGCTTTTAGGTTTTCAACAGTTTTACACGAAAAGCTCTCTTCGACTCAAAGAGTTTTTCATTTTACTGAGAGTAATACTCAAACATGCATGCTCTTAATATTGACACGCTTATGTTGCTGGCATCAAAAATTAAAATTTTGATTTCTTTCGTAGTAAAATAATTCTCTTTTGTGTTTTGAGTGTATTTTTCTCGATTCATTTGAGATTGCTTCAGACAATCCACTTGCTAATGTCGTATTACAGTTATTTAATGTTTTTGTGTTTTCTTTATTTTATTTCTCCAATGTTGTTGTTATTTTCGTTTTTAGTAGAGCACTCCGTAGTAGAGCGATTATGAAACAAGTACAAGGCCAAGTGAGTGCTAATTTAGCCTCATTTTTGTTTTGCTCTTTGTATGTATGCATATGTACGTTTGTAGTGGTGAGTACGAGTGTGTGTTTATATGGCTGTGTGCATTATTTTTGCTTTTTAGCAAAGTCAGAGAGACATGAACACAAATTCTCGGAGGCCTGCCAACCTTAACTGGGAAAAACCACTTGATTTCTATTAATCTTGGTAGGAATGTGTGTGTAAACGTGGAAAACACACAATCACCTCCTCTTTTAATGTGCATATCATCACTGTTATCGCACAAATGATGTTTTGTGTGTCGAATCTTAACAGAACCATTCGTTTCTCTTACACCGATAAGAGAAAATTTCAGTTGAAATGTAAGTACTTTTAAGGAAAAGTACTTTTAAATGGAGCGCTACTTTAAATTAAAAAAAAATTATGTGTTAATAACACTCAATTACTAAAAATTTTTAACTTATTTTCATTCAAAAGTCATTGTTTCCCATTAATCAAAAAAAAAAACAAAGAATGGTTTAATGTGGTAGAACCCCTTCCCGACATTTGGCTTTAGAAATACAATATAACAGTAAATATTAAATAAAAATCATTTTAAATTATTTGCTTTAAAGCTTAGTAGTGTGCTTTTTAATAAATTGTCAGAAATTCTCGTGAAAAATTGTGTTTTTTTTGTGCTAAAGAAAGTGATTAGAGTATGATAAATAAAAAACCTAAATTAATGTAATAATACGAGAATAATATTAACATTTAAACAATTTTTTTTAAATATTTTTAAACTGTTATGTTTTTAAGCTTAATTTTTCCAAAAATAAAAAATAAACAAACCGTACCTTTGTGTTAAAGTACACATAGTGGTACTTTACCCCCAAATCCATAGACACTTTTTATACTTTACACTATAAGAGTAAAAATAAAGAGAAATATTTTATAAACAAGAGAGTTTCCTACTGCATGTGCATTTGCGTGTGTTTAGTTTGAGCCAAAGAGAATAACAAACAAAAACATTGAAAACAAAATTCATAAACAGAAGAAATAGCAGAAAAACAAAATCAAAAACAAATACCTAGCAGCAAAACAAAAACCACTACAAACTACAACAACAATTCAAAACAACCAGATATCAGGCAAACGTCGTTAAAGATACAACAACACTTAGTAGTGCGACAAGAAAAATAAAAAAACCAAATAATTAAAAACAAATAGAAAAAGAGGAAGAAACTTCATAATAATAATAACAAAAATTATTTTATTTTTTTAAGACTTAGTTTTTTTTTTGTTTTTGTTGGTATTATTTTTATTAGAAATAAAACCTACTAACGGTTGCTTGTACTACAAAAAAAAAAAAAAAATATTAAAACAGCAAATATTCGTACACAAATAATAACAACATTTACGTTTGCGTTAGCGACGACGTGAACGAGTACGACGAGGTTAACGTTTGTTTTTTCCTTTTTTTTCATAGCAAAATATGTGTATTTGTATGTGTTCAATTACGTATGAGTAGACTATGAGACTGTAACTATAACAGCAATTGTGACTGTGTGTTTGCCAGTGACTATAGCCAGTGACTCGTATATGTGGATTTCAGAGAATCATTCTTGAATGCGCGCGCGAACTGAAGACATCATCATAAACGCCCGTCACCGTCATAACACCAGTGATATCGTATCCAAAACAATAAAAAAAGACGGGTCATTGCAAAAAAAAAAAAAAATTAAACAACAACAAAATAAAATCCAAATTTTACGTAGAAAAAAAATCAAATTTGAAACGTGAGTCTCAGTTACGAGTGTTGAGAAAGGTTTAACGGTTTTCATAACACTCGTATTCGTACTCCCCATAAACAAGTGTGAGTGAGAGAGAGAGAGAGACTTAGTGAGAGCACGAGAGTGTTTGTTTATCACAAAAATATATCACATATGTACGAAATATTATTTTTAATTACAACAAAAATAAAATAAAAATAAAGCAAAACAAAATTCGTCATCACCACAGAGAGGGAGAGCGATACAAATACAAAAAAGAAAATAAAATTTAAAAGTAAAACAACAACAACAACAAATCAAAAACATTCTCGGTCGTATGACGACATTGACGTGCTAAAGTAACAAAAACAATAAAGCAAACCAGAGAATATATCGTTTTTTTTTTGTTGCCTGTTCGGTTGCAGCAGCAACAACAACAACACCGACTACAACAACGTCAACAACAAAATTTATTATAAAATCAACGTCTAAAGCATTTGCAATTTAACACAGATACTCGCCAAACAGTTGAAAATTGTCTTTAACAAAGAACGGAAGTGGTTTTGAAAGCAAAAAGAAAAACTAAAATTTTAAGAAAAAATTTTAAAATTCAAATTTTATTATAAAAAATAAGAAAAAGAATTTTTTTTTGCAAAAAATTAAATTCCAAATAAAATTATTGTTTGAAAATAACAGCAACAACAACAGGAAAGTAAATAAAAAAAACCTGTTAACACCAAAAAAAAAAGTTTTTTGGAGAAAATTGCAAAGAAAATCAAATTAAAATGAAAATGAAAATTTCAAAAATGTTGTCTTTTTGTGCTGCAATTACCGGCCGGTGTTTTGTACCCAATTAACGCACCCAATTCAACAATTTCAAATAAAAATAAAGAAAAGAAAAAAATAACGAAAAAACCAAATACAAAATCAAAATAAAAAAAAAATTTCTTTTTTATTGACCAACAACAGCTCGCTTAAGTAAAATATGTGCGAGTGGCTCTGGGTGCGTTTGCCAGCGTATTGTACTACTATAGCCAAGACGACTGTCTACAGCGACAGCGTTCAAGAGCATTGAAAATAAAACAAAATTTCTTGAAAATTTCAAATTTTAACATTTTGAATTGAATGTTTTTCGCGTTTAGCAGCTCGCTACCATCACTTAAAGCAGCGGGACTATTTTCATAAATAACAACTACAACTACAACTACAACAATATAAAAATTTTATTTTGTATACAAAATATTAAAAAAAATATAAAAAATAAGCAGAAAAAGAACCGTATACCGTGTACGGTTATTTAAAAATATTTAAAATTTATTGTGAATCAGTTTAATTCGGTTGTTCGTTTGTCTGTGTTCATATTGTGCCACTTTAATGGCCTACAAATTGAAAGTCGACAGCAACAGCAATAGCAACAAAGTGTAAACGAAACCAACAACAACAACAGAGTAAAAATTTTAATAAAATAAATAATTCGAGTGAGTGATTAATTAATTAATTAAATAAGAAGAAAGAAAAAAAGATTACATACAAAAAATAAAAATAAAATAAAATAAAAATTAACTTGGCAAAAAAGAAAAGAATAGAAAAGAAGAAAAGAAAAGAAACGATTTAAAAAAAGTATTTTTGTGCCTACAGAAAAATAAAAAAAAATAAAAATTAAATTATAAAAATTATTCATAAGAAATAGAAATTAAAGTGAAAAATTAAATTAAAAAACCAAATCAATAATTGTTTAAAGAAACACAAAAAGTTAAAATTAAAAGTGATAACAAAAAAAATTTTAATTCTTAAAAAATAAAAAATTAAAAATATTAAACAAATAAACACAAAAAAGAAAAAAAGAAAAAAAATTAATTAATTCAATATTAATTTAAAAAAGTTTACTCAAAATTAAAATAAAAAATATCGAATAATAATATTAATAAAATAATTTGTTTGATTTAGTCTTTGAAAAGAAATACAATCATTCAACAAAAAAAAAGTTTATAAAAACAATAAAAAAAAAATAAAAATTGAAACACAAGTGTTAAATGAAAATCTGAAAAATAAAACAAAAATAAAATAAAACAAATTTATTTTCATAAAATATTTGGCAATACATTTAAGCCAATTTATTATTAAAAAAAAAAAGATAACTTGGTTGCTTGTCATCATACACGTATATTTTTCACTTTTTGGATGAATTGTTTTTAAAACAATAGCAACAACAAATCCGTTAAATTAATTAAGCATTGTAAAGGAAATTAAAAATCAACAAAAAAGAAAAGAAAATAAAATAATAAAAAAATTAAGTGCAGCAAAACAAGTTTTAAATTAAAAATCAAACAGTGGTTCATTGTGTCATTCCAGAGAATTATTGAAAGCAAAAAAAAAAAAATCCAAATTCAATACAAAATTCACAAAATAAATAATAAAAGAATTTTTTTTTATTCTTGTGACCAAAAACAAAGGGGGACTATGAATTCCTAAACGAATAACCCTTTAAATACAAAAAACAACAAAAACAAAAACAGGTGAATACAATCAATTGAAAAGTTTCCCTATTAAAGAAAAATCAAAAAATTTCTTTTGTGAATAAATTTTATTTCTTCATTTTGATATCAAGTTTTGCAAATTGTTTTCCAAATGTTTTCAAAGTGCAGTCGAAACGCAGTTCAATAAATTTGTTGCACAACTAACAGAAGATAAAAAACAAAAAATATTCCCAATAAATTTAAAGAATTTGTGAATAATATTTCGTCGTATTCTTTAACTTTCGTAAAAGAGTTTTCCTGAATGAGTATTCAAATACTCAATAGTTACGGACAGGCGTAAAAAGTTAAGTGCAAGGACCACATGAGAGATGGTTGGTGGAACATCAAAATATTGTGATTTATGCGGTGCATATTGTTTGCCAAACGATGAATTGGAATACTGTTCTGGTATTCTGGTGGAGCTGTAGAAGTCCACAATATTCGTGACCTAAACTATCCCACTGAAAAAATTATTGATCCATAATTCATGGAACTAGAAATGACCATATTCCACAATAGAGAAAGTGCCAAACAATATTTACAATAGGTATCTGCGAATATGTAAATTGATTTAAAAATATTCATAGTAAAAATATGTAGAAATTTGCAATAAAGAATCTTCTTGGCAGTGTGCTAAATTTCAAGTGGTGAAGCCGTGGATTCGATTCCAAACAGATAGCCGGGGTGTTTATTGATTGCCTGCTTGTTGACATTAAACACGATTAAACGCAATAGAAAAAGAAAGTGAGAATTATTACAAAGCAATTCTCAATAATGTACTTCCATAATGTACTGCATGAGTCGGAGTCATCATCCGAGTGTTGGTCTTACAAAAAAAAAATGTCCTAAGTCGACCTCGGTCAATACAGAATTTATTAAAATTACACAAAAATTACGTGATGGTTCCAATTCTTTTCTATTTATTGGCTTGTATCACTCATTATTTAATGGATATTAAATTTAGAGTTGGAATATCAATTCAAATTCTAACATTTAAGTTCAACACCAATAATAAGTTTGGCTTTTTTATGCTACCAGTGTCTTATACAAATTGACCTGGTTAAAATAAGGACTCATTGTCTTAATTATTATAACATCATCAGGTGACAATATAAACTTCATCTTGTAAAGTTTACGGAGACGATGCTGTAACTAGGAAAACAGCAGTGAAAGGGTGCGAGATGCTTATCTCTCGCATGGCGAACCACTAAGAAAGTGGAGGCTATCGTGGGAAAATTGGAGAAAGACCAGAACATAAGCATAAAATTATTGTGGTAACCTGGAAATAAATGCAGTTGCAGTCGCCTGTAATATCAACAGTAAGAAGGCAAACATCATACGGATATCATCTGACATTAGAACAGTCACAGAAAGGCAAGAGAACGATGTCGAAGGAGACATTGATGCATTTGTTTATGATATTCAGAGGAGAATAAACAAAGACTGACATGACGGGGTATGACAAACGTCCAGAATGCCTGAGGTGTGCATTTTTAACACCAAAGTGTAAAAACCAATATTGCTGTGCAATAGTGCATACATATGTACATGGCAATTGAGCAGCTTCGTTAACAAATTCAGAAAAGGTTTGACTTTGATTCCGTGGTACTCCTTGTATATCAACTCTCTTCTTCTTCTTCTTGTTAGAAACAAGTATTGCCGGATGCAATAAAATTTTTACAATTTTACTGCCATCTATTGACAATTTGTATCCGAAATATTTTGAACACACGATATTTTAAATAATTTGACCATAAGTTTTAGTCTGACACTGTAAACAGTGTGATTCTTTTATAATTTTTTAATTGAGAAAATTATCATTAAAATTATAAAATTCATGTATTGAATTTGCTATCGTATTCGATTGACAAGAATTTATAAGAATTTTATTTTATTTTTAAATTACTTTCAGGAACCAATTGAATTGAAGAAACGTTTGGAAGAAGTGCGTTTGCTTGAATCGCGACGCTCAGCACGTTTAGCCGATCAGGAGCGTGATACAGATTTTGCACGCTTAGCCGATATGGGTGGAGACAGGCGTAAAACGTCACACAGTATTGAGGTGCCATTATCGACAATGCCACAACACAAGTAAGTCCATAAAAACCCCATCAATTTTCTTGTAAAAATGAAATCAAAAAACAACACAGACTGAATAGAAGAAAAGAAATTCCTTTTGCAGTTGAGTTCTGTGTCGATATTCTTTTTTTTTGTTTTTTGTTTTCAATTATGCAAATTTTTTAAACAAATATTATATGAAATGAAATGTTACACCACAATAAATAAATCACATAATCATAATAAATAAATAAAATAATTAAATAAAAACAAAAACTAAAACTAAAAAGAATAACAACATAGAATACCTAGAGAAATACTAATGAAAATAACGTCGCAAAATAGTTATCTTATCTACTACGGTTTAATATTTGTAATGAAAATATTAAATGTTTAAATAGAAAAAACAATAACAATAATAACTTACAGACTATTTGTATATAAATAGACGAACGGACATACTGACTGACAGACAGACAGACAGATACTCATGCAAATTTATTCAATTACAAAACATTCTAAACGCTTACGAAATGGCATGAGGCAAAATTGCACTTCAGACAACATAAAACAAAAAAAAATTATTTCCATACAAACCAGACGGGAATATCATTTATCGTTTCATTTCTATTCGATTCGATTCGATTAGAATTTCTAAATGTAATCGAAATTCTTATTGAAATTTATAAAGCTATCAATAATAATAGGATTCGAATAAAAGTTTTCAATTAATTCGATGTCAATTCGGTTAACGGTTTTAAGTTTAGGTTTAGCTTAGGTTTACCAAGATTCATAACGAAGTCTGCAATTATTAAATAATTTCCATCATGCGATAAATACAACTTTTTGTTTTTAAAAAAATACTTTTCCAATCACAATTCTTAAAGAATTTAAAAACAAAATCCATAAAAATGCAACACTAACTTGCATGTACTCAACCTACATATTTCTGACAGAAATATTGTGGAAAACGATATTTTTGCTTTTAATAATTTGATTTCATTTCATTTTTTTCATTTTTTACAACACTTTTCAATAAATCTGGCCATATATGATCAGTGATGGCTTGAATATTGACTTCCACAATCTTTGCTAGTTAGTCAGCATAAACCGTGCTGTATAGTAAACAGAACCTCTTCTGGAAAGAACGTGTTCACTAAATTGATTTTGTCATAAATCGTCATGCTAATCGCGCACTGTAAGACATGTTGTGCCATCTTGTTGGAACCAAATTTTTTTCCTCGCAACCGAACGACAAATGTCGTTTGAAAATGACAAGAAATCGACATTTCAGTGCCTTATTGAAGACTTTTCTTTGCACGTTCAGTAGCAATTGCTTGCCTTACACCCGTGTTAACTGTATGAACTTCGTAAAAAAATTTTTCTTTTTTGTTCAAAATTAATTTCAACAAATTGGAATCGCTATTCTGACATTAAATAACTCATAATGATTTATAATTCTCAACTGTCAAACTATAGTTATCGATATCGATAGTTCTCATACAGCTAAAAAAGAAAATGCTCTTTTTAAGTTAAATACACAGTTTATGGATGTTTACAACACTTTAGTTGTAAAGTTTAGTATGATGACCTAGCTTCTACAAATTAAACGTCGTATTCGAACAAGTCGCCTGAAGTCGCCGTAGTCTAGTAGGTAGTGTGTTAGCTTATTAGACGTAAGGCCACGGTTCAAACCCCAGGTCAGACATCAAAACGAAAATATAAAAAAATATTTCTTCGGCGACTTCCTCTGGCAAAAACTCTGAAATTAAATAAAATTGCCGTGAAAAAAAATCTGTCGTTCATAGTCGACTTTAAACTGTAGATCCCACCACGCATGTAAAAAGTTAGCACACACACAACATCAGAGGTGTGAAGAGCAAGGCCATAATTCTGACTGAATTATATTATGTTATCTATTCGAACAATAGAGTAGAGAATTATTTCTATAACAATTGATGTACTTGCCAAAGCTGCTTATCGCCCAATGAAGTTCTTGAGTCCTCCTCTACTAAACGGCTCCTACTCACTTCGCTATGGCCAAGTACAATATTTTCAATTGGTAAAAAAATCAAGATTAATTCAGTAAGTTAAAGTTCCCACACGTAGGAGTTTTACATTGGGATTCGTAATACTGCAGTTCAACTGTGTTTTCATTTTCAAACGCAAAAGTTTTCTTCATGCAATCGCCGTTCATAGAGCAATTGTTTTAATAATTAATTTATAATGAATATTATTAATGAAATATTAAAGAAGAAGAAGAAAAATAATATTCAAATAAAAAAAAACAAATTCAATAATAAATAATAAAAGGCATGTGGATGGAACTGCAAAATAAATTATTTCATAGACGTCGCGACGCTTCCTAATGCGCCGTAGTTATGAAAACCAAAAAAAAAGCGTTTTGTGCGCGAATACTGTTTTGTTTTTATTGTGCTCATAGTCGTTTTTAAAATGATGATAAGAAGCGTTTTTTTACGCTTATAATTGATATTCAAAGAAACTCAAATGAAAAGCTCACATAGAAAATAATAATAAAAAAAGAAACGAAAGAAAAACAAAACAATTGATTACAATTAAAATAACAAAAAACGGGAAAAATACGCTACGATTAGAGTCCGCCGCAAATGCCGGCCACGTTCTTAATTGATAATCAAATCAAGCGCAAATAATAATCATCGTAGCAAAAAAAGAAAAACAAAAAAACAAAATAAACAAATAAATAAAAAATAAAATCAAATGTTTACGGAGAAAAAAAAAACAAATTAAAACTCAATTATTGAAAATAATAAAGATCGAGAAGCGTTGCTTTTCTTAAGCGCCTAAATATGTATGTACATATGTATGGAAGTGTGATAAGTGTGTACGTATGTACAGAAAGACGCATGTAAGTGCTTATGCTTTAGAAGCGGCTTTTAAGCTGTCTAGGGCCACTTTATGTTAAAAAGCTACGGGTGTGGCTTTTATTTATTAACTTTTTTGCTTCTTTTTTTTCCCGCTTCTTATGTTTTCTCTATTGACATCAAAAATTAAAAATTAAGCTGCGTCATAAACATGTGATAAATTGTTGATATGCCGCAATAGAAAAAAGAAACGAGAGACAGATAGAGAGAGAGAGAAATACAATAAAAAAAATCGTTTAAATGATGGTTGTAAACAATTGCGTCGTATTGGAGGGAAATTAAATTTTTAAAAACTTTAAGCACTTACGGCCAAACGTACACAACTACAACCAAGTGTTGTCAACTACACATTGAAGGAATATCAAACTTTACACAGACCCATGCTCCCTTGCCTGTTTTTGCAAGACAAGCGAATTCAGACGATCTTACAAGAACTGTGCATATGTCTTTCTATCAATTGATTTTGTTTATTTGAATTTTATTGATCATATTTTGCCTTTGTCTTCTTGGGTTTTTGAAATCTAAACGAAAATCAAATGCCAAAATGATCAAATCTAATCTCTTAATATCGTTTTGATGCCATTCATTAAAATGTTTCCTTTTTTTCTTATTTTGTTTTTCTTTTTGAATATTTGTTTTGCCTCTCTTATTTGTTTTCAAAACATTTTCAATAATAGAGGCTATTTATTGCTAGTATTGTTGTTGTTGTTGTTTTTGTTGATTTAATGCAATGCGGAAGTTTTTTCATATCGTTTGTAATTTTCTGCCACTTTATACGAGTATGAAGATAAACACAGTAGACACACACGCACACACACGCAGTCATATGCTCTTTGTTACTCTCACTTATGCACTAATAATACATTAACAGACAATGTACAATAATGTTATAATTTTTCGTATTGTTCATGCTCTTTTTGTGGCTGTAGTTGTGTGTTTATTTATTTATTTTTTTTTGTTCTCGATTTCTTATTTAAAATGTTACGCTTGTAAGGCTATTTTCTAAGATGTTTTCTTGCAATTAAATTGCGTTTTTAACAACAAAAAATTAAAAAACGCAAATAGTTTTGGTTGTCGTTCCTTCCCTTAAAGAATTCAAAATACTTTACACCATTCATTTGGTAAAAATAATAAATAAGAGAAACAAATTTCGCCAAATTAAAAATCTTTTAAATATTGCACATGTTTTACCAAGTATTAATTATTAGTATTATTATTATTTTTGTTGTTGTTGTTGTTACTGTTATTATTTACCAAAAAAAAAAAAAGATGTATTTAATTAAATGCATTCCCCATTCATTATTTCATAAATTATTTCAACAATTATTCCAAAGTGTTATAGAATTATAGACAAGAACTATGTATGTATGTAAGATTCTAGTAAATAAAATAAATTAATTCAAAATAAATACCATTCTTTTTTTTTTGATTCATTATAAATGTGTATGCTACGATCAATCAGCTAATTGTAATTAATTAGCTAAAAATAAATGACATTTCGATTTATTGCAAAATTAATTCAATAATACCAATAATTTGAAATCATTGGAACGTCGACAATTCTTGAAGTATTAGAAAGAAAATATTAAAGTCATGGTTGTAGCAGATATAAGATGAAAATCATATTTAAAATTTAGAACCGTGAAACTATTTTACAAATTATAATAAAAAAAATTCTTTACAACAACAATATTTTTTAAGATTATAACTTTAAGTATTAAAGCTCCCGATTAGTGATAGGTATTAAAGTAAAACATCGATTTTTTTCGATATAATACATTGCAAAGATGTATCGATGTTATATGGATTTATCGCAAAATTCATTGATGTTACTTGTGCATTGATTGATTTTCCTAAAAAATTAATGAAAAGCACCAGAATGTAATAGCATTATTGCGTAGATGGGATACAACTACCAAACAATTTATTGTCTATCCATGTAATTCTATTGGCCTGGCAAACTTCAGGAAAATTGTTCTTCTCAATAGTCTTGTGCGTAACTCAAATTACTTCCCATTGTAATTACTTTACCGAAGGCTTTTGACTTCAGAAGTGTGTCCGCCTCTATTCAACTTTCCTTTCACTGGATATACTCTTCAACTCCACTGAAACGGTCTGGCTTCATCAGCGGCGTGGAACCCCCCTCCTTACCTGCTCATTGTGCGACGTCTACTCTAATCTTGAATCAATCTTTTAGGAATAATAATTCTGTTCAATTTTAAATTGAACACATCTTTTGACGGCGAAAACTTTCGCCTGAAAGCAACACGAATATTTCACTCTGATACCGAACACTCCGCTTTTGCAACACTACATATCTGTGGCCCATTGGTACATCACAGAATAGTCTCTCTCTCTTAAAAGAGTATCTTTTTATTAACCAGAATATTCTTTTCACTCATTCTCGTTGTGAAACATTTCCCTAAATCATCGAGTTTACTGGGAATGTCCAGCAGACAATTAATGAGGGAACTGTCAGCCGATTGATTCAATGTCAATGCCTTGTGATGAATTTCACGTAAGACTAGACTTTCATTAACCTAGCCACAGTCTCAATGACTATTTTCCTTTCTATCGCTTGCAAAGGGCTTAAATCTAACAGAGCCTGCAGAATTGGTTCTCACTGATACGGTTATACCAACGCAAGCTTGTCTCTATACCTCCTGCAAGTTCATATTGGGTTGATTATATATGGCAGGTTAATTTCTATGAGTATATGTTTTAAGTTTTTAATTGCGATGTATCGAATAAAAAACATCGATGTTTAATCGTAGCACATATTCTTGTGATAAAAATAGGAAAACTAATTTTGAAATTCAGATGCAAATTATTAAAAACCAAGACCAAAAAAAGAAATAAAAAATTTTAAATAAAATTAAAATATAGTTCAAGGCGAATTCATTCTAGGAGGTGACCTTATCTCTACAATAAATACAACAATGCAAAAACAACAGGCATTTTGTTTTTGTTAAAGAGTAATCATCTTGTCAAAAAAATTAACCCTCAAACCTCCCTAGAAAATTAATTAAAGCAATTAAAAAAAAACAAAATAATTTTTAAAATAAATTTCAAAAAAATTAATTCATGCATTCAATAACATTTCCAATTTCCGTAAAGAACATGTTTTTATATGACCATCAAGAATAATATAAGCTGCAAACGTTATTTCTTATTTGTCGTAGTTTAGGCACCTGGTTGGAGAGACCGATTTATTTTTTTTTTTTTTTTTTTTTTTTGGAATTCATTACTCTCGTCTAAATAAATATAAATATAGTAAATCTAGGTTGTAGCTTAAAAGATATATGTATTTATTGTTAAAGGCTTAAATAGTAATAATCATCTTGCAATAATTTTAATATAATTGGCTTTAAAATAGTAATCCTGAAGAATTTCTAGAGTGCGTATCTTTAAGGGTTTATGACTCATATAAATACGAAATTGAATGAAGTAACCGTAGTCTAGTAGGTAGTATGTTGGCGTATTAGACGTAAGGCCAAGGTTCAAACCTCAGGTCAGATTTCAAAGCGAAAATATGAAAAAAAAATATTTCTTCGGCGACTTCCTCTCAGCAGATTGCAGGCAAAAACTCTGAGAGTAAATAAAAAATTGCCTTGAAAAGTTTCTCAAAAATCTGTCGTTCGGAGTTGACGTTAAACTGTTGTAGGTCCCGTCACTCACGTATAAAATTAACGCACACAACATGAGTAGTAGTCAGGCCGTAATCCTGACTGAAGGGTTGTAATGGCATGTATGTATGTATAACACTGTTGTTTTATTGTCTTTCATTTTATTTTTAGCTTTTATTCATTGCAAAATATTATTTGTATTGTACTTTTGTGGACAAAACCTTTGTTTATTGCCGACATGTTGTCGGCTTTAATCCAAAAATCCAGCAGCACACTGTATGCACACACAATGTAACTCTATGATGCCTTACATAGAGTAAGGTAACTAAGAGTAATACAACAACAACAACAACAAAATTAATTACAACAAAAAATAAAATAAAATAAAATTGCAAAAGAAAAAAAAAACTTAAAATAAGAATAAGAATAATAAACCAGTTGACCTCATAACGACTTGTTAATTAATAATTGAAAACATGTCGCGCTGCAACGAAATCAGGCGAAAGTTTAGAATCAAGAGTAGTTTTTTTTTTACAACAAACATGTATGTACAGGTAACGTACATATGTACGTACAAATATGTACGTATGTATGTACATAGAGTATGTGGTAAAAAATAATTTCCCGACAATATTTGTAGGATTTGTAAAACAACTGTAATCATTGGAAAACACAGTTTTCTTGTATTCTCTTTATAAGTTCAAATTTTGTTAATCTTGATGGTTATTTCAAATAAAATAACGGTAAATCATGTTTAAAAAAAAAGGAAAAGAATTAAGTTTACGGAAATAAACAATCAATGGTAGTTTATTGCTTAAATCAATAAATTATCAAATAATTATTATAAATTATTCAAAAAAAAAAAAAAACATCAAGTATTTAATGTTATTGTATCCTTCTTTATGAGTTTGAAGTGAAGAAATAAAATTCAATTCGTATTTTTAATTACCACCATGCCTACGGAATAGATTGCAAATTTAAACAACTTTCAACCGTAGAATAAGTCTCTTATAAGGATACTTATAATTTATACGATGAATTTGCTAAAAAAAAAAAAACTGCGATAAATCTCAAACCGCTCCTCATAAAGTGATTGTTGCTTGCTAAAAACGAAAAATTAAAATGTAACTAGAAAAACCTTTAAAATTTCGATCTCAAAAATTCAATTACAACTGCTAAATGAAGCGAAGACGGGCATGTAACTTACAAAATTCCTTACGTTGCAAAGCCTTGTAATTTTCGGTATAACGTATTATGAAAAGGCGAATCAAATCATGTGCGATTTTGGGCAGATGATGCACTTTCTTATACGTAAGTGCGTCTTAACGGCTGTGAAATCTGTTGAGAAAAGTTGAACAGTATGGGACTGCCTCTCTATCCTGGTAGAACTCTTCTTTTACAAGGAAACATTAATGCATCTGTGTATTAAAAATATTTTGAAAGACACCACCAAAGACATCTGACAGAAATCGCTTAAAAGGCCCAAATATCTTATTTCAACAGGGCCATAATATTCTTATTTACATTCACAAAAAAAAAGTGTAAAGCATTCTTTGCTGTTTCTCTACTAATGTCACTCCGAGGTCTTTCCCCTATTGAATATACTTAGTTTGTGTTACAAATTCGTATTTGCTAAATAAATGCCACGAAAAATCAATCAACTGAGCAAGTGTAAAATGCTTAAATCCCAATTTCAGATGATTGTACCAATCTCTTAATTACTAAAATATTTTCGTGTTATTTTCATACAAATTGTCGATCGTCTGAAATTGCTCGCTCCGGCGATGTGATGTACATTGCGGGTACCAAAATGAATTTGACTTATCAATAAATTTTTTATTATTTTCCGTCATATCTCGCTTAATACGATAATTTTGTACAGAACTTTCTCTTGCTAAAACAAAAATCAATTCAGGGGATTTTTTAAGAATATGTTGCTGTCTTCGGCGGCTAAGCAATGACGTCAAAGTGTAAAACTCTGGTTTTTAAAACAAAGTTCAGAAAAAAAATAATTTTTTTTGAAAAGCTCCTCCCATAAAGAATGGACATATTATTCTAACATTTTTTCTCTGAAGCATTATGCAGTACATACATACATATGTACATATTTTGCTATTATTTATTTTTAATTTTTTGACATATTATATTAGTACACATGAAAAGTAAGACAATAATTTTTTTTAATCCAAAAAAAAAAAAAACGTTAATCATATTGTCAATATCTTAATTTAACATTTTTCACACACTGTACATAAAGGAATACAAATGTAAGACTAGATTTCAATACTTTTCATAAAATAAAAATCCGGTAAAACAGAAGAAAAAAAAACGTTTGATTTGTTTGTATTTAAAATTTTTCAAAAACAGGAAATAAAAACCACTTTTTCTGCTCTCTTTGCATTTCATTTCCAAACGTTTCATTTTAACTTGACATTTCGAGTCATAATTTGTTGTTGTATGCAAGTGTGTATGTATTTCAAACACATACAAAAAAAAAACATTTTCCAAAAACCGAAATTAAAATAATCAAAATTTTAAGCTGTACTGACGACATTTTCTCTTCAAACATGTTATTATTTATTATCGAACAACAACAACAACAACACCAACACCAACATACAACAATAAATTGCAGGTTAAAAAATGAGAGAGAATTTGTCCAAAGTTCTCATGGTTAAATTGTCATTACATCAGTGTTAAGATGTTATTGCAGTGTTTTTCTTTTTTGTTTTTATTGTTATAGTTGCTGCAATTAATAACAACAACTACGGCAACCAACTAAACAACTCTGTAAATGCCGCTGTTAATGCAACGCTGCTTACAAATTTCTAAACACAACAACACAGCAACAGTAGTCAGTCATGCCATCATGTAACAGGCATTAGAGTAATTGTTTAAATACATATACAAACATACACACACATACATATGTATGTACGAAACATATTTCTTTATTAAAAAATATTTGTTTTTTCTGCAATTTTCTTATTTGTTTGTGTTTTTTCTTTCGTCTTTAGTAATAATTTAACAAAAAAAAAAAAAAAAAAAAAAACAACAAGTCAACAACAAACATAAGAATTGTTGTAGCGAAAAACGAAAAAAAAAACAACAAAGTTGTTGTTCATTGCAGTACGTATAGTCAGTCAATAACACATTTTAACTACACGTTACATATTCAACAATAACAATAACAACAACAACAATAACAACAGAACAATCATTACTTCTACGACAGTAATACCAACAGTATTGACAGCCTTTACTGTCCCATACAAATGAATATCTCAGAGAGCTCAAGCTGTGCAGCAGGGCGGGGGGGGGGCGAAAGGAAAGAATATAGAAATACTTTCTATATGAGAAAAAAAATCAAAAAAAAATTATATTAAATGCCGGTATATTTTTTTTCTTCGATTTTTACACATGCAATCACTTTTTTTCATTGTTATTGTTGTTATCCACTACTTGTGGTTGTAACAAATACAACAAGTATGGTTCAAAGCAGAGATTCCCAAATGAAAACATTGATGCAATGAACTAATATTACTCTGTATGAGGTTGAAACAGAATGTCAGATTAGAAGCTGTTCATCGACTTTTTAGATCGCTTAAAAGCAATACAGTTGCGCTACGGTGGAAATCATGCGTTAGGATTCTATTCCAGATTTTGGAAAAAAAAAATAGGAAGTAGTACTGAAGTAGTGAGGACCGCAAAAATAAATGTGTTTAGTTATGTAAACACCATTAAATTTCTTCGATTCCTTCTTTTATAGAATCTAAAACTCCATTGTGCGGCCCCTAAACGTTGCGGTTAGTTGCACAACATGGTGAACTAACGGTTGATAGTCTTTTCACACGTCTCGATTTTTCAACCAAATTTTATTATAAATTATTATTGTACCGTTGTATTGTTGGTACAAATAACAAAGTTGCACAACCAATCACAACGTGTAAGGGGGCCGCATTAGCCTTATTGAGAATCAAAAGTTCATGGGAATTAAAAAAGGTCTCTTTACACACTGCACTGACAAGGTGCACGTTTTGATAAACTGAATATCAAATGAAAATCACGGGCCCATATTTCTTTAATGTTTCAGGATCATAAAATTTTGACTGAACCTATTACAAAAATTGTCCAAATCAGATTGCAGGAAACAATTTGAAGAGAATTTTTTCTTTTAATAATTTTGCGTTAAAAGGTTGTTAAACAATAGAATTATACCGACTATTGCTTGTTTCAGTTCTCTCAGATATTGTTACTAAATTCGTTATACTATGTTCAGATATGCACTTTTATTGAGTCAATATTCGGTTAATTGCGTACAATATTTTAAGTGTTCAGCCTGTTCAGCTGCTTATTCAATATTCATTTGACAGCTGGTAAACAAAACAGCTGGTTGTTTCAACAACATTGTTTTTATTTTTTTTTTTGTTTGTCGTTGTTGACTTTTGACTTGTCAAATATCAGCAGAAAGTTTTCGGTTAATTGTCATATGCTCACTAAACACACTTACACACACAGTGCGCTGCATTTTAAGTTTTACTCAATATTATAACAATTTGCGTATTTATTGCGCAATTATTAATTGAAATTTTATATGAAATATTGAGCTCAATAATGGCGTTTATTACGATTTACGCAATAAAGGTACATACCTGAACACCGTATTATTACACTCTCTGGCTGTTTTTGAGCTTTATTGTAGCTTATCTGATGCTTATTATTAAGACCGATTAATCAAGACTTGTCAATTGGTTACTAGGGCATTGCCTCTTGTAGTACAACAACGGTCCGCTATGTGTGCTTAAGTGAACTTTGATTTAACAAAGCTGGCACTGCCTTATATCGCATTCTATGCTTTGTTTACTCTTTAAATTTAATTGCCTTAAAATCTACCATTTGAGAAACACTGACCAAAATCTCCCCCCGATTGATGTTTTTGTTTTTGTTTTTTTTTTTGTTTTTTCTCCCTCTCTTTTATAATCTTGTACAATGAAAGGAATGGAAAAAAACAGTCAACTTGTAATTAAAGACACAATAAAAACCGTAAAGATACAATAACAACAACAACAATAACAATACAAATCAACAGCATTTCAGAAAAAAAAAATGAAAAATGAAAAATAGAAATAGAAATCGACATGGAAGAGGATGAAGATGAAAAATAAAAATAAAAAAAATAAAACTTCTATGACTTAAACATGCATCATCATGTTTACAATTGAAATTAAAAAAAAATGAAACGAAAACAACAACTACAACAAAAAAATTATCAAATGGTGACGTAAACGTAAACGCCACAAACGTAATTTGTTTTTATTTGCTTTTTTTTTCTTGTATTTTTACTAAAACGTATTGCTTTTGTTGTAATTGTAATATTATTTAAACAACGAAAATGTATTCAAAATGATAAACAAATTCGAAAATTATTGAAACGAACGTGTGTGATTAAATAAAATAAAAAACAAAAATTTAAAAAAAAACAAAGATTATTTAAATAAAATTGTAATTAATTTGTAAATAATATTTATTTCCATACATTTATTATGCATATTTGAATTGTTAACGTACATACATACATTGGTATAACATTACTTATGTACATACATATGTGTGTACATACATACATACATGGATGTGTTAAACAGACAGTTTAATACAACAGAGATAAAACGTAATTTCTGAGAATTATTGACAGATTTTGTGTTTTTTTTTTCCTTTTTTTTTGTGAAAGGGAAATCCCCGTGTTGTTTGCCATCATCCGGGTTAAATTTTAAATTCGTTTCATTTCTCGGGGAATCCTATTTAATGTCGTAATTTTATGCGGGTCTTTTTCCTTTAGAATCTACAGTAAGAAGCTGCACTTTCTTTAATTGTTTGTTTGTTTGAAAAACCTTTTCTGCCATAACGATGCTATTTATTTAACGCAATAAATCAATGTCCGCTTACAACTTTTTAAATACTATGTTGCCTACGAAGTGGGTGTTTCATCCGTAAGCTCCAATTTTCGTCTTATTTTTCCATCATATGGAAATTTTTCTTTCAGGGCTAGACATTAGAGACTTTATGTACACGCTTAAAATGGGTCAATCAAACGATATTGTCGTCCAATGAACTGATCTAAATCTTAAGATTAAATGCTTACCAATTGGTCCATGACCAATGCTCGATTATCCACATGGAAAGACATCCAATTGATGTAAGTCAAAGCACTTTGAATGTGTAAAATGCTGCTCGAGCTTGACTAGCCCCATACTGGGAGCCCAAAAGTACATATGGGTTTAAATATCTGATTTTAAAGGATTGCATTTCGTTATACATAAATATGTACAAACATATGTATGTATGTATGTGTATATATATTAGAACGAGTACCCATGGATCAATACTTCTGCATTTCATTTCTAGCTCTTGCCTTTTCGTTTAAGTGGAAGTGTTCCATCATAATTCAATGGAAAGTGTGTGATTGTGTTTTAACGGAATTCAAGTTGCATGTGAAACGTAAGTAGAGACCAGATCCCAAGACGCTGCTGTGGAGGATGTCTGCTTTTGTTTCTTTGTAGTCGTAGCATTGTCCCGTAACGTAATTCTAATTTCATAGCGATCTGAATAATTGAAATTCTTTGAATTTACTGTGAAAGCCTTTTCGAGGGCATTGCAAGCATCAAAAAATCTGCAGAGCATTTTGTTTTCCTTCAAAAACATTTTCAATAGCTTAGGCATTGTGATTAACTTGATCAAAGGTTGAATGGTGCGTGTCGAAAGTAAACTGCTGAACAGTTATCAGTTTTTTTCTGTTCCATAATACGATTGTGGCATTAGGAGAGGTGAAAGAGAATTGAAGTCAAATGATGTTGCATCATGGATTGACTTTCCAGCCTGCCGTATATCACACATTGTTTGAAATGATAAATTATCTGGTATCATAAAACACTGGCACAATTTTAATTGATCGTAGAAAAATCTTGGTTTCCTTCAAAATAAATTATTGCCCCTTGAGTCAATATCGAATTATGGGTTCTGGGTATTTGGTTCAACCCCATACACAATAAATGAAATGTATTTCATATCATTGTATTGCAATTAAAAAATGAATAATTAAAATAAAATCAAAACAAAACATTACACATTTTTCAAAAGACTAAGATTGTGTTTTAAAGGATTTGTTTTTTTTTTTCAAAGTACATTTTTGTTAAAAATAATATTCATTTGCACAGTTCTGCACGAATAGTTCTAAAAAATTATTAAAAAAAAATTAAAAAAAATAAAAATCAAAACTTGTATTAAAAATTTGAAAACAAAATATTTGAGAACAAAACTAAAAATTCTTTACACTTAATTTACAATGAAAGAAGACATAATAAACACAATATAAATTGAAATAAATTTAATTTAAATAAAATGTACCTATTTATTGCAACATTAAAATCAAGATAAATATTTAAAATTAAATTTTTTCATTTTTGTTAGAAAAAAAAATGTTTTTCCCTCAAAACAATGAAAGAAGTGAAGAGCGGTGTTAAAACACATGTGTTTTCATGGTTTCATGATTGAATTTCTTTAATATTTCTCTTATTTTTTGTTTTTATTTTTATTTTTAAAAACATTTTCATTAAAAAGAAATTCTTAATCAAATTTGACCCGATCTCGGGCACGACAAAACAACAAAAATTGTAATGAGCAGTATGTAATGAACGGCAGACTTTGTCTGGTCAGTTCCTCTTTTCTTAAATTATGAGTTTCGAATTTTTTTTCGTTTCGATGTTTAAAAAAAACAATTCAAAATTACGGTGAAAAAAATTGCCAGTGAAAGTTTATTTTTGTTTTGATTTTTATAGAAAATAATGAATGTTTCTTTTCTGGTTTGTTGTTGTTATTGTTGTTGGGTTTTTCTATTATAAAATTATTATTGTTTAAGACAGAAAAACAAAAACAAAAACAACAATAATTGTTGCACGTGCATTAAGGAAAACAACAGCAAACAGCGAAAAATTATAATAAAATTGACCACATTTTCTTCAAATGAAAATAAAAACAATAAAAATAAAATCATTTTATTTTTATATCGTATTAAACAAAAACTTTCTATTTTTCTATTTTAATTTTTGGTTTTTTTTTTGTATTTTTTCAAAAATAAAAGCAAAAACAACGACAACAACCAACCGCCAGCATTAAAACTTACAATCAATTGAGGGTTTTTATTTTTTTTGCTTAAAGTTTTATTGAAAACTTTTGCAATAAAACTTTGCTTAGTACGCGAGGTCATTTCAACTGCACAGTACGTACAACTACTAACTACTGCAGTGAAAAGTAAATACACTTAACAGTAGAATTATTAAGAAAAAATAATAAAAATCCCAGAGTTTTTTTTTTACCAGAAAAACAAAATGAAAACATTAAATTGCATTCTAGTTTGAAGAAAAACTTCGAATGTTGGCCTCAGGTCACTTGAAACACATTAATTTTTAAATACGTATGTATTGTAAACTAAACGAACACAACAAAACTTATTGAATTGTTCTTGTGCTGCTGTCGAAATGAAATAACCTACGCATGCAACAAAACGTTCTTTGTGGTTTGATGTCGATTCGTTCGATGTTCGTAGCATTTTAAGAATTTTATACTCAATCTAGAGCATGAGTCCACACCGAGGCTAAGTCTATTTCATATTGTAGAGCATAATATTGATGTTGCTGTAGTTGTTGGTGTTGTTGTTATTGTTTAGTTTAATTGAGATATCGTTACTGGCAACAGCAGCAGCAACAAGTATAGCAACACGAACAATAAGATGAACAAAAATCCAACATTAAACGAAATATTTGCAGCGTTTAAGAAAAGTAAATCGTTTGAAATGAATGTACGGGTCTATAATACCACTTATTTGCCGCAAACAAACTGCAATTGCAACTGCAACAACAACAATAACAACAACGATTACAGTAATAACCACAAACAACGACATCATCATTAGCATAAGCATTTACATTCGGTTAAACAATAATAGAAACATCGATTTGTGATTGATTGAGTTGTTTTACAAAATGTATCTGTATCTGTAGCTGTAGCTGTATCTGCACCAGAGATCAGCAATGAGTATTCAAAAAGATGAGTAGATTCGTATCATACTCATAATTTCTGATACTTATACGCATTCATACTTATTTTAATATCATACTCATACTACTCACATTTAAAGTTTGAAGTACTCATCATACTCATACTTAACAATACACATGATGTTGTTGATTTCGACTCTCCATGACTCAACATTTACAAAATAAGTATGAATCGCATACGAACACTACAATACTCACTAGAAGGTTGTGTGTTTGCTTTGCTTGCTGTCCATTTCTTTTTTTGTAAATGCAACAACAACTAAGACTATAAATTTTGATGAATCACTCGAATCGTTTATGAGTATTATAAGTATTCTTCTAAAGTTATGAATCTGAATGAGTAGGCTTATGAATTAAACATATTTCGAATGGTATGAGTTTGATGTCAACGTTGTACTCATAGTCATTGCAGCCTGTACATATAAATCATCATTGTAGTGAGTACGAATGAATCAGGAGTAATTAAATTTCAATACTGTTGACTCACTAATACTCGAAATTTCATGAGTACTTATGAGTACCGAAAAAACGATCCATTGCTGATCTCTGATCTGCACTTAACAACTCTGTGAGATTATTTTATAAAAAAATACTCAAAACAAAAAAAATTTTTATTTTAAATGTACGGTGTATTGGAAGGCAATCAATTGCATTCGTTGAAAAAACGGTCTTACTAATCTGTTACTCACTTGCGTATATTATGGGTCACTGCGATCCTTTAGTCAAAATTATGGCCAGCGATGTTATCTGCATTAATTTTATCCATAAATGGTGGGACTTGTAGTTCAACGAACAGAAGTCGAAAATTCTCAACTAAGATAAGTTGCAATGACTTAGACACTCTTAGTGTTTCTCGTCTTTACAATTCCCACAGGAATCATATGCCATATGTCTCAGACCATAATAGTCCTTTGAAGTTTGAGCAGACTAAACAATCGCCCTGTATCCGGCCTTGTTTCGATTTGTTACATTATGTTGACAGTATCCGAAGCTGCCACTATACTGCTGTTATGATGAAATCCGTTACTCCTATTTATTATTAATTGTAAGTCTGCAGGTTTTCCATGAAATTCCCAATCTATAGAACTTAACAGACATTAGTACTGTCTGCTAATGCCACATTTGACCAATTCATTTACTTTGTGGCTTCTTGGAATACACTCTGCCACGGGACCCACTGAGAAATTCGCGGTATCCATAAACCGTCTTCAAGGGCGTCATATTATCGGTCGGCAGTTACGAAGATCGTCTTTAAGTCTTTATGTAATGAAGTAGGCATCTATTGTAGTCACCACACTCCTTCTGCCCCATCTATTTATTTCTCTTTAAGTTTATTTTGAATTCTAATGTCAGTTATTCAATAATGATGTCTTATTTTCTCATTGTATTGGCAATCCTCCACCTTTCACCCACACACCCCCCCCCCATGCAATGACTATTCAGTCATCCGGTTGTCTCACAATCTACCCGTATATATGTATGTATGTACATACATATGTATCCATCTGTGTAAGTAACTGCATGATCAGTTTGAAAATTGATTGCAACTTTTCGTTGCACAATCGTATAGGAATACTAAGTGCAGTGATGGAAAAATACTTTGGGAGTTAAAAGACACGTACATTTATGCAGTCGAATAAAAATGTTATTGCCACAAGCTATGTAAACAACAACAACAAAAGCAACAACAACACTAAGAGTAAATAATTTATGTGGTGGTATGATTTCATGATTCTAACAAATCATAAATAAATACGATATAATGAAGGTGTTTTAATGTTGCAGTGTTGTTGGTGTAGCTGCTGCCGTTTGTTAGTTGTCACTATAAGGCATACACGTTCACATACATACATATATTTATGCATGGAATACTATTGTTTTCGCATTTTATAAGGGAATGTGAAAGAGTGGCAGGGGAAATAATCATTTTGGCCTAAATGTTGTTGCCTACTTTGCTTTTCGTTTCATTTCTTGTTCTTTCTTTTAACTGAAAATATGATTGATCAACTTCCCTACCACTTCCTTTTTCATTAAATCCCCTGATCCCTTCAATCATAATCTTTTTCTTTTTTTTTTTCTTTTCAATTTTAACGATTTCGAAACAAAAACATAAAAAAAAAGAAGTGAAGAGGGAGGGGGGGTCTACCATATAGAGACAGTTGAAGTTGAAATCAAATCATGCAACTGACTTTTCTAGAAAACCATTAACATGACCCTTAAGGTTTATTGGACGATTTAACGACCCCCTGCTTTTTTTTGTCTATTTTCATCTCTCAATACTTATTATCTGTGCTGGGGTAACTAGCAATGACAACACACCACAATAGAATCCAACTTAAGGAAAACTCGTACGTATGCATGTGCAATTGTATAAATTTTGAATTGTTTTTGTTTTTCGGATTTTTTTTAATAAAAAATTAAGGAAAATAAAATGCCAAAATGTAAAGTAAATTGTTGTGTCACGTTTAATTTGGTAATTTTCATGCAAATTCTGTGAGTTTTTCTTTTTGTTTTGTTTTGTTTTTGTTATCGTTGCTGTCTCTACAAATTTAAAACTGAGTTGAGCAAACCAAAGCAAACTGAAACTAAAATGTAACCAAGTGTGGTATGAATTTTTCTTTTTGTTTTTGTTTTTTTTTTTTTAGTTTTGAAGGTTTTTTCTTTTCAAACGGATTAGGATTGGATATCATGTCATTTCCATAGAAAAAACCCAAAAACAAAAAAAACAAAATAATAAACGAAACAATGAAACACACACATATACACACATAAATATAGACACATACGCCGAACTTTTCACATTCGACAGTTTCATGGTTTTTGTTGTTTTACAATTGCAACATCCACAACATCAACACCAGCACCAGCATACATATACAAAAAAAATCCAAAAAAATCTCTTAAATGTTTAGCTTTAAGGCTTTAAATTTTACTTTTGTTGTTTTTGTTGTTGTTGTTGTTCGTTTTTGTTTTCTGAAGATTACGGAAAGTTGAATTTTTTTCATTTGCATTATTTGCCATTTTCATCACACAACATTATCAAAACATCAATGATGACGACAACAACATGTCTTTAAGATTGGCAACACACAGTGTTTGTTGTTGTTGTTGTTGTTGTTGTTGTTGCTATTACTATTGATGTTTGCATTCGTTGCTCATTATATTCGTGCTGATTTTGTAAACCAAAAGCTTAATGAAGGGATATTAAATTTAATTTGAATTGTTTAAAATTGATTTCGATTTGTTGTTTCGTTTCGTTTTTTTTTATTTCCCTCTTTTTTAATTTCGAAAATTAAACCGAAAACACAATTTCCCAATAACTGTTAGAGAACCGTTAGAAAACAAATTAACAATAAAAGAACAACAACAACAGCATTAACAACAACAACAACAAGAGCATTAATGTTATATCGCGTTACAGATTACCCTTTAAAAGGTTTAAGTTTTAAATTTAAAGGGGAAGTTTTAATCTTTAAATTACTGGCACAGTTATTAGGCATCGAATTCAATACTATCGTTCGTCTAACGTAGGTATGCACATATCTGAGGTCTCAACAAATAAAATGAATATATTGGGTGGGTGTTGTTACAACACCTCGCTGTAGCTTTCGAAAAGTCGAAACAATCTCCGCTTTCTATAAGATGAGATTGTGTTTTCTTCTACAACTTGCCTATGGATTCCATTGCCATCCTCAAACTTTTATTTCATCTGTCATAGGTACTTGAATTGACCTGATACAATAACTGGGTGTTCAAAATAATATTTGGCCAGGAAATGCACAGAATTCTTTGGAGACTCCAAGTTTCATGGCCATAGAAGGACGTAGAGTTTACTTATCTGTCCAAAATTAACAATTTGACATGATGCAACGATTTTGAAACTCCTTTTAAATCGACAACAGTGCGTGAGACAATTTGAAGACAGTATACTCATATAAGATAGGAGCTACATATTCTGGGGTATACTGATGGTCCGAGAATGGACAGAGAAGCGAATGTGTTCCGACCCACAGTGAAATATAGGAAGCCCATGAAGAAACTCGCGAGAATTTTCAATGCGAAAATCTACGGCACGAAAGATGTGCTGAATTCTATTTGAACACGAAGTACAAAGTGGAGATACAGCAATACTATCTGAACAAGCGCGCCTGGTCATCCGAGCACCCTGCTCGTGAGACTTTATCTCGATAATAATATGGTGTTGAAACAGCCAGGCAGAGACTATTTGCGCTATTTGGTCATCTTCTGCGCTGCATTCAACATAATGTGGGAATTCCCGGTAATGAGATGGCAGATACGAGAAGGGAAGCTTAGGCAGCCATAACCTTTCCGTTGGCTGAGGAAAGATGTTTGGAAAGATAAAGTCGGCAAAAGAAAAAATGCAGAGAGACAATTGCTCTTCTCAAATCAAATGAATTTAAGAAAATGTAAACTTTTCTTGTGTATTTACAAACAAAAGAGATTTGCGTCAGGCATCAAACTATCTAGAAATGGCCTGAGAATAATAATCGTAAAAAAATAAAAATAACTTATTGAACCAAAACCGTTCTTCGAAAGTTTAAAAGAAACTCTTTACAAGTTAATGCCTTCAAGAGCGTTCTATTTTGCAGTCAGCTGGCTTGCAAAAATCTATATAAAATGCATATGTGTACATACATAAATAAGGTGATTGCATTCATTAAGACGGTATTAAGAGTGGCTTAAAAACATTTTCGAATTCCAATTTCCTAATCGAATTTCGAAATCCGTATGAGCAATAATATTTGATTTATTTTTCTAATTTATTTACTCACACATACAGATGTATGTATGTATGTATGTACATATCTTATGAATTTTTATTTCATTTTTTATTTCATTTATAAAGCAAACGTAATGAAATTCATTTACAGTGAAGATAAATTATGTACGAATAATGAAATTCAATTACAAAATACATATGTTTTGTTTCTTGTTTGTTGTTTAACACTCGAACGTATACAGACATAGTACATACATATGAAAGCGACTGGTACTAACGGTTTTTAATAATAAAACTAAAACACTAGACACAACAACAACAACCATAACAACAACAACAAAATAAATATATTTAAATGCAATAATTAATATTTTATAATTAAAGTAAAAACAAAACAAAAGCAAAAGCAAATGCAAAAGCAAATGCAAAAGTAACGGCGAAAAACATACATAAATATTGTAAAATGTGCAATAAATAGCAATAACAACAATAATAATACAAATTTATTTACTTAATATTTCCACATCGGTTTTTTTTTCTGTTCATTAATATGATTTATGGTTTTACGTCATTTAAGCCAACTTTTATAAACAACAACAACAACAATCAAAAATCAACCAAAAAAAGAAAATTTATGAAACAACAAAACACAACAACTGCAACAGCTATAGCTACAGCTACAGCTACAGCAACAACAAGAACAACAACAGCGGCAACAGCAAACAACATCATTAGCAAGTAAACGCAAAACTAAAAACGAAATTAAACACGCACATGGCAACACTGACTTCCACCAACATTTTAGTTGTAACAACTAAAAAAAAAAAAAAAAATTCCAAAAAAAAAAACGTTAAAATTATGAAAACAATAGAAAAACTAGCTACATACACACACACACGCACTTATATTGTCACATACATACATACATACTAATTTGTTTATGTTTATGTGCCACATTTAAAAAAAAAACCAAGAAAAAATAAAAAAACATGTCATTTAAATGCGTCTCTGTTCGTTTAAGTTGTCGTTCTTGATTTTCTATAAAACGAATCACACAGACCGTCCGTCGTATGTACGCTTCGTTTTAGTAAAAGTCCAAGCTTTACTGCAAATATCTCAGGCAGGCCTTAGTTGGTGGGAACAAAGTCTTAAATAAACAGTAGAACAAAACAAAACAAAACAAAACAAAACAAAAACAACAAAAAAACAAAACAAAAAATGTCACGCTTAAGGTGGGTACTGGGCTATTTGAGTCCATACATGCCTGGCTGTCTTATTGCCACACTGCCTGCCTACCTTCTTGGCTGACAATCTTTAAACGTATTTAGTAAAATGTGTTGGTAACACATAAACACAATAAGAGAAATTAACATGTTTATAACGGTTTATTTCAAAATAACAACAACAATAACATCAACAACAACTGCAATGGCAATTTTGTTGTAAAATTAGAATTCCAACCAACACTCGAACGCATTGAAAACTTTTCAAAAAAGAAAAGAAAAGAAAAGAAAAGAAAACAAAAACGTATTTATTATCGAAGGAAAAGTCAATAAAGCCTCATAATGCTACAAAAAAAAAATCAAGTTGGCTTAAACATTCAAATGGAAAATGGAAAAGAAAACAAAAAAAGTTAAGTTAAACACACTATCGCACACACGCACTTACCCGCCCACTCACACACTCACTCACAGACGCATATTAAAAACATAAAGAGTTATCCATTTGGCGTTATCAAAAGTAAATTTAAATACGACACAAAGAAAACAATAATGTCGCTGAAGTTTTTTTTTTTTCATTTTAATGCCTGAACATGATAATAGTTTGCTACATAATACGATGTGATTTAAATGATCACCTCTAGATGGATTAGAGCAATCCATTTTCCTTAGGAGATTACCCGTCTAGACACGGTCTTTGGACGTAGTCACACAAACATTATCGAAAGAGATCATGCAGCACAATCTTGGTGGCATATGGATGTTGCCAAAACGTGAATTATTTCTTTTGGAAATTTATCATGCAATTAAGCCAGAATCGGCAGTGTTGCAATCCAACAAAAGGTTATCATATGACCACAGCGTTCCAAATTCATTCCATTGGCTATCAATTACAATCACATCTGGGTTCTCCTGGCCTAACATATATGCCGCAATTCTTATTGCTGATGTAACCACTAGTGTGTTGGCTTATTTGACGTGAGGCCTCGGTAACAAAGCCCAGTTCACGAATCTCCAAGTTTGACTAAATATTTCTTCAGCGACTTCCTCTCATCAGATTTCTGGCAAAAACTCTGAGAGTAAAAGCCAATTGCCATGAAAAGTTTCTCAAAAATCTGTCGTTCCGAGTCGACTTTAAACTGTAGGTCCCACCACTCATGTATAAAAATTAACACACACAACATAAGCGGTATGAGAAGCTAGGCCGTAATCCTGACTAAAAGGTTGTAATGACCAATTATGTATGTATGTATGTATGTAACTATCAAATGACAAAAAAGGTTTCTTTATTTGAAAATAAAAAATCAACATTGAATGTCTGTTGCCCTAGCATCAAATGAGCTGGTCAGCCGCCTTTAATTGCTGAGTAAGTTGGACTTTATATGGATCGAGACGGAAATTCAAATCGAGATGCATAACAAGATGAAAGATAAGCCCAACTACTGAGACCGTTGCTGAAGAAGAAGGTATATTATCGACTGCTCTCTTATAAGGATAATGTATGCAAAGGCATTATCATATCCTGTAATGATCTCAGTATCTCGAATTGTCTTTATAGTCTTGTTTACAGAGTAGTTCAATTATGACGGTCATAATCACCGCGTAATGCTTAAAAAGGAACCACGTTTGAATTACAAACGTTTTAGTCAGTTTTCGCTTTACATTTACGTATGTTTCGGTACTTTGTAATAACAATAACAAGTCAACAGTTAGTCTCTAGAAGTTGCCAGACTGAAATTTTTTAAAGCATAAGCGTATAAGCGCAACGTAGAGAACAAAAATTTGCCAGACGCAATGGAATTATGGAGGATATTATCACTTAGTGATGTAGTAAAGCATTTCAAAAACACAATTTCCAAAAATTTGTTCCTTATAGGCTGCGGCTTCCTGATTTACAAGCCTACAGAGGCTAACCTCTTAAAGGGTTAATAATTATTTGAACTTTGTTTTGATTGCAATACGAAAAAAAGACTCAAATCAAAATGACAGCCGATGTGTGCAAATGCCTACGTTATCATGCTTCCAATATATTGAATGAATGGACAATAACAGCGACAATAGCGACAACAACAACCACAGCGGCTGGCAAAATTTATTTAGAAAACAACAGCAACAACTCTAAAAAAAACCGCTAATTTGTAGGTATTGCTTCCTGATTATATTCACGTTGCATGTTAAATATGCCTACGAAAACAAACAATCCAACAACCAACATTACAGCCAACATAAATGATAAACAGCAACAGCAACAGCAACAACAACAGCAACAACAACAACAGAATAAAAACAAAAACTAAAACACTATCATGACAACTGTATGAACGTAAAATGAAATGAAAATATTGACCAAAGCCCCTCTCCGTCAAAGACACAAACTAATAACCAGCAGTGAGCACCGGCAAACAGTCATACTAACACACACACAAATGTCTGTCGGACAGACCGACAGTTTTCAATATGAGAAAAATTAGAAGAAGGAAAAAAAAAGAAATGTTTGTCAGTTGTTTGGCTTGTTAAATAATGCATGTGTTGCACATTTGTGTGGCAAGTATTTGTTGCATTTAATATGGTCGATTATTTGTTTGTTGCTGGCAACATTTTTATTGTTGCGTTGCCTGTGCTATGCCCGTACAGAACTGCAATATTCTACCTCCTGCTTTTCGTTAACAATGCCACACAATACTTAAGCGACAGGTGCCTGCTGTGTTGTTATTGCCATTATTATACTATGAGATACGTATACATACGTACAAGAATACACGTACGAATATAATGTTAACAAACAAAAAAATGAAAATAAAAAATAAAATAAAATAAATAATGAATAATACGACTTAGATATGGTATTACCACAATAATTCTTTGGTTTTTTTTTGTTTTTGTTTTTGTTTTTTTTTCTATTTGCCAACAACATTCAACATTCAAAAAATGCCCTTTACATTGTATCTTTGTTGTGGCCAGTACAAGCGTACAAACATACTAAATAAATGGCTTAAATGTATACAATTTCAAATAAAAGAAAAACCAACAACAACAACAACAACAATAATACATATTAAATAGAAATTAAAATTACAAAGAGAAACTATTCAGAGACATTCGTAAACTGTGTTACAAAGTTAAACAGACAGGCATGGGGTTCGGTAATCGTTAGTTAGTTACACTGCAAACAAGAAATGAAAAATAAGAAGAAAAAAGAAAATATATGTAACTCAGCGGATCATTAACCATTCGAGCCCAGTTAACAGAGGAACAAAGAGAAATAGAAAAGCTTCTGGTATTTTATGATGTTACGGCGGCTACTGTTGCTGCTGCTTATTTATTTCTTGTTGTTGTTGTTGTTGATGTCATTCAACAGTTTCGTATTTAAAATTCAAGTGCGTAAGTGCGTTTTGTAGAACAACTACAACGGCAACAGCAACTGCTGTCGCCAATAAGCAACAACAACAGCAATAATAAACTAACAACGAACGTGGGAAATAGGAAATCATTTGGAAGTGAATGAATGAATTTGAACATTTTAATGTCCAAGCAAACGCAAATACACGTACATTACAATTGTGTTTGAAATAAAATCCAATGGCAAAGACAAATGAAGAAGATAATGAAGGTCTTACAGAAATCCGGGCTTAGTCAACTTATCAGCTACAAGCCCCGGTTTCATAGTCTTTCAAATGTCTTTATGTTTGATTGTTAAAAATTGTAAAAAAAAATTTAAAATTCTGATTAAAATTCTGACTAAATGACCATAGTTTCTCAGCACCATAACAGCAATACACATTCATAAAGGCTGTATACAACAAAAGCTGGTAATCCTTTCATTCTAAGTCTTGCTACAATCGAGTAGCCAGTCTGCCAGGCGAGAAAAACTTAATTCGTAAAACTGAAACCAAACAAAGATGCAATTTGTAGTGAGAGTCCTCTGGTCATTAAGTGACAAGCAGGAATACAAAAAACCAAATGAAAATATTTTTCAAAATTATTCATTATAATCGATTATAATACATGACGGTGTGTATTAATACTGTTCTATACTGAGCACCAATAGCGGCCCATTGCATACTACAAGACCTTTTAATCGGTTTTGATGATCAGCGTCAAGACTTTGTATATTATGTATGACTTACCAGAAGCAAAGTTAAAACCAGCCTACAAATTTAATGAAATAAGCAAAGTCTTTCCGTCTACCGGGCGTATACATAATGGCCCCCAATTAAGGCTATGTGTGTCTGACAGCCAATAAATGCTTTTCCAAATATACAGTCTAATAGAGGGCATTCTGGTAGTCTTATATTCCTGTGTGTGTATTGATATTCAGTAACTGTTCTGGTAAGTTCATCGGCTAGGTTATCTGCCTAACTTAGCTTGAGGTCAAGAATCAGGTCTCGACATCAAACTCAGGTGTTTGAAGCATTGTGTGACAATCAAATATAAAACAAGAACAGAAATAACTTCAAAGAAGATCAAACCGTATGTACAGATGCATACATGTGGATACACATATGTGTAGTGTTACCCTTTCTATATTTAGTTGTATAGCTTGTTGTTGTAGTTGTAGTTGTTTTTGTATTTTTTTTCTCCATTACATATATGTACGCTTGTCCTCTCGTTAGCCTTCATTCTATTACTTTGGCGAAAAGCAAACAGTTTAAAAGGTACTCGTCCACAAAACATTCACACACGCACATACACACAAAGGCAGTCATTAACTTGTTGTCCTTACTTTCTAAGCCTTAAAAAAAAAAACAACGTTTCCAATGGTAATTACTGGCACTAATGACACGGGCAACAGGAACTACAACTACTGCTTGAATTCGAACTCGAAGTGAACAACAACTTGTCATCGACATCAAGGAGTAGCAGGAAAAAAAGTTGCAACAACAATTACAACAAAATATAAAACATCGATTGTAACGAACGACAAATTTACGAAACTTTTTTTTGTTTTTGTTTTTGTTTTTGTTTTTGTTTTTGTTTTTCTTGTCTTGCTTTTGTTTCGTTTCATTGTGTCTCAGTTCGTAGTTCTTTTATTCCTATTCGTTGGTTGTTTCTCGTTCATGTCCATGAATTTCTAATCAGTTGCACTTTTTTTTTCACTTTTATTTCAATTTTGTTGTTGTTGTTGTAGCTGACGTTTTTCTTTTTCTTTTTTTCTATTTTTTGTTGTCTTTTTGAGAGTTTTGAAAACTTACAAATGAAATACAAATACAACAACAAAAACAATCAATACGAGACAAGTCTTATCATAAATATTGAATAGAATATCAAAACAAGAACAACAGCAAGAAGAAAAAAACACAAAAAAAACGAACGAACGGACATTTGAAAAGGTTCGTCAAGTTCAAGTTAACAGATGGCCAATAAAGTGTGTGGCAAGTTGCAAGCAATAATACGATAGAATTTAAATTTTGTCATCGTTAGACTTGTAGACACTGTTATAGGGTTACTCAACTGACGCACTCAATAGACGGAGCGTTTATTTCATTACAATATTTGGATTTGGCCATTATGTGCCCAAGGCAATGTCATTCATGATAACCGTCACTGGACTGATTACGGCAGCATTTGATTATTTTGAGTTAGTTTTCGACTAGATTTTTGCACATTTCGGGTAATAACTCGGCGTTTAATCGCAATTTTCAATTGCAAGCTAAAACAAAAGATTAATTTGATATACAGCCAAGGCGTTCAGGGCCCTTTCCGAAAAGTTCAATAATCAATTATAATCGAATACGGCGGCATTTAAGTCCATCAGAATTGAATTGAGATAAACATACAGAAGTTTAGCGATCAATCTGTTGAGAGAGATTCTTAGACGACTATACTTTAAAACAACAGCTGAGAAGTTGTCATTCAAAACGAAACTCTATTACTGTGATTGATAACTATACCATCTTTATTACGCTGCTACCAACTGCCTACAAAATTCGTTTCTGAAGGTTCTTACAGATAAAAACTAAAATAAAAAATTCAGAAATAAATTATATTTTTCTTTGATTTTCAGCATTATTATCGAAAGCAGCCTCAACGATGATTTAATTTCGATTTATGCCTTGAAAAACCTACCAATAAAAACTCACATTATCGTTTAATTTATGCATGACTCCTTGTGTCTTAGTTTGTTTGGTTGGACATCATCTGTACGTTTATGTCATGGTGTTCAGTGTAGTTTTTCAATTTCCACTTACATTGTAAGTAAGTTCTACGTGTTCTTACATTTTCCAACATTTACAACCATTACTATGCACTGTAGTTGTCTAAAGAAAAACTCGTTAATTTGCTGTAATTTAATATCAAATTAAAGTTGCAGTAACAATATGTGAAGAATTTTTCTTGGGTTTCTATTTATTTCGTTTTCATATTTTTAATAAATTTTTAATGAATTTAAAAGAAATTATTATGATTGATGGGTTTTGACAAGAAAGTAACGTGTTTCTTGTTATTGATTAGAGTGGGAATCAGCTCACATGCCTTGGCATATGAAAGAAATCAAAAAATATTTAAAGAAACTGTTCTCAGCGATAATTAAGTAATCTTTATTTACATATATCGCAATTTAAGTTCAGAGTAATCACTTCATTTTGACTTTTTTCATAGTAATTTCATCGTTTAAGATCTCCTATAATTTCTAAAAATTTCATTTATTTTTTTATTTTTTAATATAAATTTTTTAAACTTAATACGAGTATTTAATCGATATTTTATTATTTATTCATGTATTTATTTAACCAAAAAAAAACTAAAAAAATAAATAAACTATTCATTAATATTTTTATAATTTTTTATAAACGGATTTTGAAGCATTTTTGTGACAGACACTAAAACCGTGTTGACTAAAAATACAACCTCGCACTTGCACTCATCCCAACTATAATGTTTTTTATTGATAATAAACATGGCGTTATGGAGAGCACGTGCCGCAATTCGACAAAAAAAAAAAAATACCAAAACAAGAAAAGCCTAAAAATAATGTGATCCAAATGTAAACAAGTGGTGGAGAGAGCAATAGATAGCGAGAGAGAGAGAGAGAGAGAGAGAACGAACCTGTTAATGATGAAAGACGCAATAACTGCGTAGTCACCTAAAAACTTATAAAAGATTAGGCATTCAAAACAAAAACAAAATTTTGTAAACAAACCACCGCCAAAAATACAAAGAAAACTTCTCAGCATGTATTATAAATAGAAATGCGTATGTATGTATGCACGCATATGGCTAAGCAAATTAGAGAAACGAAACAAAATATGGTAACTGATAAATTATAACGTATGTATGTATGTATGTACGTCGTACGCACTTTTATTGAACAAAGAAATAAACACTTTGACACATTTGCTCTTAATTTGCCGCTATTTTATCTCTCAGAGTGTATTATTATTGATATGTAGTTGAAAATATGTAGTGTGACCAGATTGTAAAATAATATGAAGCTAAATCCATTGAATACAATGAATTCAAAATCTTCTGTTTTGCTAGACTGTCAGATGGTATTCAAGATATATTTCATTTGAAGTTTGCAATTTACGAACATGGATCGTTTAATAACCAAACATCGCGTAAAAACAGTTAAAATTTGCTACAAAAGTGACAATTGAAACGTGACCACTTGTTCGAGGATCATTGTGTCGTCATAATCCTACCTGCCTACTGTGCAGGGAATATTAAGATTGTAAAGAAATTTGAAGAAACTGAAAACGTTACAGAGAGTGACGAGTCTGGAAGTATTGCCTCAATAATCGATTATTTTACCGAAAATGGCTTGGATAATTCGCATTTGCCGATTTTACGGCGATCTTAGTAATTGAGCCTATCTTACGGCTCATTATGGCGCATTTTGCATGTGGACTTACACTCCACCCGCGCAAAGTACAACTGACACAACAATTAAAGACTACTAACCATGCACATATGTAATCTAATCTAATAGGTAGTGTGTTGGTTTATTAGACGTGAGGCCATGGCTTAACCCCTGGCTCAGACATCTTGAACAAAAAGAAATATGAAAAAATATTTCTGCGGTGAGTTTCTCTTTCAGTCTGCCGGCAAAAACTCTGAGAATGAATAAAAAAATTACCCAGAAAAATATTCTCAAAACTCTGTCGTTCGAAGTCGCCTTTAAACTGTATATGCCGCCACTCATGTGTAAAATTAACACACAGAAAATAGGTGGCGCGCGGAGAAAGTTTGTAATCCAGCCTACAGGGTTGTAATGTCCAAAAAAAATATAAAAAAAAATTCACAACACTCTAGAGACGCTATTTTTGGATAAAACGTGACAATACGTAGATTTTACTTGGTTATCTTGTTATATTTGTAATTCGCTTAGAAGAGTATGTTTTCTAAAATAAAAGTAAATATTTTTACGCAACTGCTAAATATCCTTTAAGAAATGAAAGCCAAATTCAATAATTTGAAATTAAATCGAAAGAAGTAAGCTGAAAATAGCTCTAAAAAGTCGAATCTGGTCACACTGGTTGGTCTTTTGTCATCTCTGTTTGTTGATCTTTATAATAACTGGAGTGTTTTTAAGTATTTTTTTTTAATTTTTTTATTTTAAAATTATTTTGCGTTGTGTTATTTGTTTACCGTTTGTTTTGGAGTATTTTTATAAAAAAAAAAAAATAAACACGGAAATTTATTTTTGAAATATTTTTCACAAAAATTTCGCTCTCCCAGCCACTAAAACTAAAAACAATTTATTTTATAGATGAACTACATACAGATAAACAGAAACCTGAGCTCACAAACACCTTTTTTCTTCCTTTGTTTTCATTGTACGAAGGGATATTAAAATTCATTTTCAATTCAGGTCACCAGACATACTACATATATTTTAATCCAAAAAAAAAAAAAAATAAAAAATAAAAAATTGCCTACAAATTTTTGTGCTGTGATACAAACTTTAAAGAAATTGTTTTTAAATTGATATGGAAAAATCAAAATAAAATGTGTTGCTTTTCAGTTATATACAGATTTATGTATGTGATGTTGTACTGAACCATATTATTTCTTTCGTATATTTCTTTTGATTTTAATTTCTTTAAAAATAATAAAGACGGGTTTTCCAATATTAATTTGCTAACAGATCGCTGATCATAGTAAATATAGTGTGTGTGTTTGTATGTGAGCGTGTGTGAAAGAGAAAGAGAATAAAGTTAATAAGAAAAATTGGAAAAAATCAATCAAAATGTCAGAAAAGCCATGAAAACATGTTATGGTTTTCAAAGTTGTTGATGTTGCTTTTGTTGTTGTTGTTGTTGTTGTTATTGTTGTTGTTGTTGTTACTGTGGTGGCTCAAACACCGAAACCAAATCAAAAACCTCAATAAAAATGTTTTTCTGTTTTCCTTTTTGCTTCACAGTTCTTGTGGCTGTACACATTTTTTTTCTTCTTTATTTTTCACTTTAAATCGATTGATCGATTTTCATGCCAAAAGTGGCTAATTTCTGCACAGCATGCGAAAATTACCAACGGCCACTATATCTTTTTTTTTTTTTTGTTTTCCATAAGCTTACAATAATAAAACAACAACAGCAACAACAGCAGCACCAATAAGTGCCAACAATATTATCACAATCATGTTCATAGACTTTGAAAAATAATGCTGCAAGAAAACACACAAAAAAAAAAGAAAATAAAAACACACAATGGCAACACCAAAACATCATAACATAACATCATCATCAAGAGCTGCAACATCGGCAAGCCAAGGCTGCACTAAGTCCGTATGTATGTATGTATGTATGTATGTATGTATGTATGTATTGTATATCTTTCACTTAAAATCAGCATCAAATAACTGAATAAGTTGAAGAAGATGAAGAAGAAGAAGAAGAAGCTGTAGCTACGAGGTGAAATAATACATAGAAAATGTTTCCAAAGTAAAAACTTAAATAGAAAAAGAGCGAGGAACTGAAATTAGTTGAGCTGAAGCCGCATCGAACGAACCACTTTAAATTGCGTCCAATTGTCGAAACCAAAACTAAAAAAGGTAACAAAACAACCGTATATAACAGTTACAGTTACAACAATTATTATTATGATTATTATTGTTGTTGTTGTTGTTGTTGTTGTTGTTATTGTTGTTGCTATAGTTGCATTAGATATTACCGTTGTTGCTGTTCATATTGTTGTTGTTTAAAATATTGTGCACATTAAACGATGATTTTTGTTTTGTTGTTTTGTGGTCATAATTTTTGCTTTCAACACTTTTGCCAAACACTAAATACAACACGAGATTTAAGAGAAGATACCACCACTATAAACATTGTTACTCTGATTTCAATGGTATCATAAACTCTGCATCTATTTTTCAATGGCAGTCAAATGTAACTGAAACTGTAGCAACTGCATGCAGCAGCAACAATGTAAACAAATTTATAAATTTTCCTACAATACAGATCCTTAAAATAAAGGATAGTTTGAAAATTGATATTCGTTTCGAAATTGATATTCGATTTGGTAATCTTAACTTTCGTTGGCATGCAAGTAGAAGCGTAGCAACTCTTTCTACCAAAGTAAGGCGTCCTTAAGAGTGCGCCATGATTGAATCATTTTAAATATTCATACGCTCCTCTAATGGCGAGATCATCAACTTTTGCTGGCCAGTGCACAATGTTGCCTAATGGTTGTTGATGCTTGTGATGTTTTTTTTTTTTGGCAGTCGTTGGTGTTGTTGTTGTTGTTTTTAGCTATTGCCTTTACAAAGTTTGGCAAATGTAGTGTTATTCTATGGGCAAAGGCGTAATTGCACTAGTGGCCATTTATGCTTAAAGCACAGCAGGTTTAAGCGAGAGGGGAATAACCTCTCATAGCAAGAGTAGCGTAAGTTTAACGTAACAAATACGAGTGCGCTCGTATACATATTTTTTCCTTTTTGGTTTTTAGTTTTTCTAATATTAAAATAAATGACTTTTCAATGATCTTTTTTATACGTTGGCCAACTTAGAGACGGACAGACAGACTAAATTTTCATTTTGGTTCTGTTTGTTGGCCGTTGATTGTGGCTGTTTCTTATAGATTTTCCTTATTACTTGTTGTTGTTTACCAAATTGAGGAAATCACGTTGCAATTCCCATGCTACACAACAACTATGGCAACAATAAAAACTACAGTAAAGATCCACAATTTAATACAACAATAAACTGGACAACAACACCAACAAAGCAACAAATATGGGGGAAATTGTACGATACACTCATTCGTAAATAAAACAACAAAAACAAAAAACAAATACAAAAAAAAAACTAAAGGAAAACAAATATAAAATGAAAATAAAAATGAAAGAGGAAAAGAAGTTACAAAAAGTAGATAAAAAAAAATGGGAAAAATAATACTCGGAAAACAAGCAAGCAAGCAAAACAAAACAAAAAAAGAAGAAAAAAATTGCTCCTCTTGCCAAACAAACGCGAAAATGTTTATATCGCCTTTCAATCACGCGGTTTTAAACAACAACAGCACGATAATGTGCGCACGTCAATTTGCTGCAATAGAAACCGACCATGAGACTAGCCAGACGACCGACCGACCCACCGACCAGCCGTTCGTTCATTCCCCCAAATAGTCCGTCCAGTTATATTGCGCATGCGCGCAATAATACTCTTAACAGTTTTTGCATTCACAACAATAACAATATCACTTGGAAGCTCATGATGAGCATGATTTAAATGACAACAACAATAGCAAGAAGATGATCAGTAATGATCATGACCATCCTCATAATCATTATGTTGGTCATGAGGATGACGATGATGATGATGATGAAGCTGGTGAAATAGAAAATCAATTTTTTTTTTTGTTTTTTGCTGTGAAACTTCCTAGATTCGTATGTGTTGTAGAATTATTAGACTCTTGATGATATTTATGTTACGAGCAAACCCATATAAAACATTGAGCTCTACAATCAAAGGCATTATAATGACAAAACAATAACAAAAACAACAATAAGAACAACATCAACGATGTTTAAATTTTAAAGCTTTTCCTTCTTTTTGTTTTTGTTTCTGTTTTTTTTTTTTGTTTCTGTTTCTCTCGTCTTTATAATAATAAAGAGAAGCTTTTAAACAGCAGCCTAACGGTTTTTATATAATAATCAAAATGATCGCGATTTTCACTACAATCATTACAACAATAACAACAACAATGGAACAGTTTTTAAAAGAAAAAAATCATTTTTTTGTTTCAATTGTCACTCGCCATAACCTCACTCTGCAAAGTCAGACAATTTAAAAGTTTTTGGAAGAAGGATTTTCAAAATTTTCCAAATATTTCACAAACACAATTAAAATATCAATGAAGCATCAGGATCACTCACTTATCTTTTAAAAGAATTGTTTTTTTTTATTATTTTTTTATTTCTGCGGTTTTAAAGGAATTTTAACGAAAAAATCCAAAAACTGACTCTTGAATGTAATAAATCTGGCATCAGGCAGTACTACAGCTTTAAATCTGATATTTTGAGATTCACTTTGTCAGCAGGCATTATAAGACTTAAAATTTACTGGGAAAAGTTAACTTAATTTTTCTTTTCTATTATAAAACGCGTAAAAGTACTTTATAGTCTGTTTTGAAAAGTTTATTTTGCTGGAATTAGAAATTAGCGAAATAAAATAAAGCAGGACACACTATGCGTCAACAGTAACAAGTATAATGTGCTCGAGAAGACAGCTCGAGACTTGAATGAACTTCAGTTTTGACGTTTTGAAGATAAACTAGCTTTCGGCAAACGCCTTTCGAAAAAAAGATTATAAAAGCTGTCGTTCAGATTCAACATTAAATTGTATAGTTCTTGCCACAGCATGGGTGGTGTGAGAATTAATTATTTGCAATACACTGCTAAAACGGGACGAATTATAAGAATGAATTCATACGACAATCATGTGCGAAAAAGATCATTGGCAACGGAGAGTAAAGCTTCACATATGTTGGCAAAGCTGGGATTAACAACAAAAATTATGAATTTCTATAATCTGTTGAAACAATTAGTTCTCACCTCTACTGTCACCAGTTAATAAGATTAATGCGCACAGTTCAACAGATAAAGTGTGACAACGCTAGACTACATAAATACGTGTGTATTTAATGGTTCGCCAGGTAGGAAAACCCCTTTGAAGGAAAATTTTGAATAACCCAACCACATTTTCTGAACCTTATGATATCTTCTTCATTCTCCTCAATCTTTCTTTGCTACTGTTGCAATCGCTTTGTTACATTGTGAAGCATATTTTGTTATGAGAAGCCATAAACCCAAAAGAAGAATTCATTCTTTTACATTTCTTATGTTGTATTAAAACAAGAAAATGTATTCAAAAAATTTTCATTTCTTTTGTTTTGTTTGCGCTTTTAAAGACTCTGTCTCTGCCTCTCTCTCTATCTCTCTTTTTCTTTATTTAACGAGAAATCGAATTTATGTTAATTATTATTTTAAATTATTTTCTTTAGAATATGTAGCCGCAGATGGAAAAACTTTAATTAGATAAAAAAAAAAAAACAAAAACAAATAGCAATTTAAAGAAAAAATAGTTAAGAGTAGGAAAAAATAAACGATCATGTTGCAAGAAAGAAATTCTTAATAAATAAACGAAACATTTAAGAAGGAAACGAAAATGCTGAAAAATGCTGTTAAAATTTAATTGAGCACTACGCTTGCGCCTTATATTTTTTTAACGTCTTTTTACTTTGCAAATTACGAGCAAAAACAAAAAAGAAAATCAGAGAAATAAGAAAACAAAAAAAAAGAATTCAGCGAAAATACGACGGGCCAGCAACGGAAATTTGTGATTATGGCCTAAAGAGCAGTACATATTACGGTTTTATTTTCAACTTGGCTGTTTTACTGTTAATGCAATTGTTGTTGTTGTTGTTGTTTATTGGTAACTCTGCTTAAACATGCACAAAAAATCATAACTTAACGAAACGGCAACGGCATTAGCTACAGCATCAGCATCAGCACCAGCATCTGCAGTAGCAGTAGCAACTTGCAGCTGTAACGAATGCAACAAAGGCAGTTGCCTCGCTTTACACATTGCAAGCAAGTTTGGCCAAGACAGACAAGTCAACAAAGAAAAACGATAAAAGCAAAGAAGGAGGCAACCAAGGAAACAAAACATCAACACAACACAAAAGAGGGCAGAAAAATAAAAACTTGGTAGCAAAATCATAAAATTTTATAGTCAACCAGTGAAAGAAAGATCGTAACATATTGTATGTATTTCTATTGTGTCCATGTTACTGTTGTTGATTTTTATTGCCCGTTACTTTTAAAAATGTGGCCTTAAGAAATTTTTAGTAGCATCAATATCGACAGCTACAGCTTAGCTACGTATATGTATTCTATTTTTAGGCAGTCTGGCAGGCAGACCTATTTCAACAGTTTATATTCAGGAAATTTATTTCAATTTTTTTTTATTTCTTTGTTTTCTATTAAATGTTTCACAAGATATGAGATCCACATGAGAAATTAATGGTAATGGCAAATGAAATTGATTCAATGATTACAACACTTAATAACGATATTAGACGTTTAGTTTGCATAGCAAAAAATCTGACAAAAATTTCTTGTCTTTCTTTATTTTTTATTTTTTTTGTTCATCTATTAAATTGGCGTCAAATTTCAGACTAGAATGTAATCCGACTAGACTATCATAATATTATGTCCCCAGAAATAAGCTCCAAACAAAATTTTAAAATCCAATCCGTATAGCATTTGATATCCACACTGGACAACGACTGTTTGTGCATTCTCTTCAGTTATTTATGCACAAATTATTTTTTTTGTTTTCACTTGTGTTATATTATAACGCACATAGAAAACAAATTCTAAAACTAAATGTCCTTTCAAGGTTCAGTTTACATCCTGCGCCATGTGCAACAATATTGACAAAATGACAAGCAAATATTGTTCGTTTCATTGTCAGTCTGCATTGTAAGAATGATTTGAGCAAAAAAGAATTTTTTTCTTAAAGGATTTTCGTTGTATAATTGGTCGTATAAGCGATTTCATTAGCAAATATTGCGTATACACTACTTATGTGCAAAACATAGAAACTTTCCATAATTATTAAATATTTACAATAAATTATGAATACCAGTCGTATGACTCAAATGATTGACTATAAAATGTCATCACTTTGCATGTAATTTTTGCAATCGTAACCGCAAAAGTAAAAAATAGTCTAAGAATTCTTAAGAAATTCATTTAAACTAAAAATATAAAGAAATCGCTGTAATACGATATTATTATTGGTTGATGCCCATAAAAATCTTTAATAATGATCGTGGTAAAGCCAGGATTGACATCAAACGAGGTACTGCTGAGAGACTGGTAGTATTGGAAGATTGGTTCATTATACTTACATTACATAATTGGCCATTACAACCCTTTAGCCAGGATTACGGCCTAGTTTCTCATTTCACTTATGTTGTGAGTGTTACTTTTATACATGAGTGGCGGGACCTATATTTTAAAGTCGACTTGAGAAACTTTTCATGGCTATTTTATTTGTTCTCACAGTTTTTGCCAGAAATCTGCTGAGAGGAAGTACCCGAAGAAATATTTTTTCATATTTTCGTTTTGATATTTGACTTGGGGTTTGAATCGTGGCCTCACGTCTAATAAGGTAGTGACCTACTAGACTACGGCGACTTCTGGTTCATTATAAGCTTCTGCAATCGTATCAAAGAATTAATCCTGATCTCTACTCAGCATTTAATAGGATGGAGGCAAGCAATTTGTTTTCCATTGGATAACTAAGAGTTTTTGGCTGAGAAGCTTAGAGCCTCAGAATACACTTCTGCCGATTATCATTTGTTTAGATCTCTGCAAGTCTCTCTTAAGAGTGTAAATATAGTATATTCCGTAAAGATTTTCCCCAAAAACGAAACTCCACAAATTTGGATTGGTTGAGCTTGCTTCAAATGTACGAAACGGTTTATAATTTGGGTTCAAAATTTCAAACCAAATTTAACCAATCGATAATCCAATATTTTAAAAATTTTTATTTTATGATTCAGAATGTTTTTGTTTTGGAAAAAATAATCTCCTCTCAAAGTGTACAGAAAAATGACGCGAAATTATTATACAAACAACCGCCAATTTCTTATTAACGCCTACTTTGCCTTAAAGAAAGAACAGAGAAATTCAAAAATAAATTCAAATCCACAAAAGAATTTCGCATAAAAAAGAAAATAAATTTAAAAATATGCGAGAAAAAAAACAGAAAAAAAAATTCAGTCAATCAGTCGAGCAAACCAAAATACCAAACGGTAAAGAAAAAGATTTAAAAAAAAAACTAAAAGAATAAAATTAAATAAATAAAATTAAATAAAACGATTTGTTAACTTTATAACGTCATATATGCGCAAAAATTCAACAAAAAAAAACCCAAAAAAAAAAAAATAAAATAAAGAGTCTCTCAATAGAACAGAGTGGGTCTTAAAATGAAAAAATACAGCACAACAACAAAAACACAAAATAATACGCAATGAAAGTAAAAAAGTAAAGGGAGCGTCAGCAAAAACAACAAAAACCACATCAACGTTGTAGAAATAGAAATTGACTCAAAAATGAGGCCGAATCACCGGCCGACCATAGCAACAAAAAAAATTGTGTTTTTTTTTTATACTAATTTTTTTGCGAAAAAAAAAATGGGGAATTAAAGCGATAATAAAACAAATTTCGTTTCATTTCAAAGAAAAAAAATTGAATTTTTTTTTGCGAACAAAAAAAAAGCGGCAGAATAAAATTGTACGCAAAAAATATTTCTTTATGATTTAAAAATGGTTGTTAGGCAAGGTCAGTTAAAAGCAATACACTAATACAACAACAATAACAACACCAACAACAATCTAAAAGCAAACACAATAATAATATGATGAATAATATTGTATGAATACTGATGGTTGGTTGGTTGGTTGGTTGGTTGGTTGGTTTGGATTGCTTCGTTTATTACTACGATATTTTTATAAAAATTTTGTATTGGAAATGGAATTCTAAAAAAAACAAAGAAATTGAAAAATGAATTAATTTCCTTTTTCAAAGTACATACATACGCACAACCGTACATTTTATGGGGGAAATTTTTTAGTTTTAATTTTATTTTTTTTTTTAATAATAATTTTCATGGAAACTATAGAATTTTCCAATGAAATTTTCACTTACACACAAACCCAAGTACCTTTTTTTCATTTATTATTATTGAAATAAGTACATATTCATTGTAAATCAAATAAGCGGTTTTTTTTTATAATTTTTATTACAAAAGACAAGTGCCGACAATTTTGCTGTTGAAAAACAATTTTTTTTTTGAAAAATATTTGCGTGTCAACACAGAGACCCACTGTTTCAGGGTCCAAAGTGTAGTTAAATGGAATCGAAAAAAAAACTTACAACAAAAATTTGTTTACAATGTTTTGAAATATTTTATTTTATTTTTTTTTTTTATTTCTCTTGTTATTGTTTTTCTAATAAAAATTTCAATTTATTGTAAATATAAAATAATAACAACAACAATGTAACTTATAAATTAAAATATTATTATTAGTAAATGATAACAATAATAAAATGAGCACCAAAGAAAATTAAGGATTTTCCAAGCCTTAGGATCACCGTGACTAATTTGATTTCGTGAACTCTGCAACAATTTTTAGTGTCTGGAGTTACAAGAAAATTTAAAAGAAAATTAAAAGAAAAGAATTCAACACTCATAATGGGCCTCTTGTTGTGAAATGTTATGAACGTATAATACAAACAAATTAAAATATTTCATTTTAATTTTCATTAAATGACTATTCAGAGACGCATTTAAAATAATTGTTGATTGTTACTCATTTAACAAACAAAAAACAAAATAAAATAAATCAATACATATAACATACATACATAATTGGTCATTACAACCCCTTATTCAGGATTACGACCTAGTTTCTCACACCACTCATGTTGTGTGTGTTAATTTTTATACATGAGTGGCGGGGCCTACAGTTTAAAGAGAAACTTTTTGAGAAACTTTTCATGGCAATTTTTAATTGACTGTCAGAGTTTTTGCCATAAATCTGCTGAGAGGAAGTAACCGAAGAAATATTTTTTCATATTTCGTTTTGACGTCTGACCTGGGGTTTGCACCGTGGCCTTACGCCTAATAAGCCAACACACTACCTACTAGACTACGGCGACTTGAACGTCATAGTTTAGCATACATTTTACAACGTAAGTTATACAGTTTGCTCTGAGATCTATTCTATTGTTCTCTAGCTAAGATCGAACGAATTGAAAGTGATGTAATATCGAATATCCTTTTTATTTTGCATTTTTGGTTTCTTTGAGTAAATTTTTCCAAGAAAAAAAAAATTTGTGTAATTGCTCATTCAAGTTTGCCATTTCGTCACGGATAGGCTGAAAAACGAACAGCGCTTTCAAATCACTGAACTTTAATATCAAAACTCGTGCTGTAGAAGGAATGTCTTGTAAGCAACTAACGTTCACTGTATTGCCAAATCAATAATGGATTCATCAGAATAATTAAATTTGTAAAATTCAATATGTGTACGTATGTAAATAGATTTCCAATTACGAGAATTATGATAAGGAGTATTAGATGCAACGGAAATTCATGATAAATATTTCCATTGCACCAGCTTAATCATAGACTGAAAGGTGTATGCAATCTGATCAATACTAGTATGTGATGGCATACATATGCAATTAGTTTCATTCAGGATTACCCAAACAGAAGAGTCTGGTGAGATTCATGATCAAGAATTGCTCTTATCAGTGAAATATTGCCGTATTACACTTTCTTTACAATTCTGGTGGCGTACACACAAACAAATGTTCGGTAGATCTTTACAATGACGATCTTCAAACCACGACTGTTTTCTTCAAACGCAACGCATGTTCACACAAGACTGACTGAATTTTTACTGCTCGTTGCCTGCTTTGTTTTGTCTTTTCATATGCCGACGTAATCAGTCTGATGAAGATTCTTGAAGTCGAACGTTCGAGAACACTATAGCGACTTCATTGTTGTTTGTGAATTTTTGTTCACATTGCTTGTTGTTGCGTTCTCGCTTACTTGTCTATCCCTTTTTCTTTCATACTGATGTTGGTTTACTTGAAACAAGTTCATTGTATTTGTTTGTGTGGCTTTTGTTTATCGTTTTAATGTCAAACGATGGTACACCGCTTCCATTTTCGTAACAATATGTTAAGGGACAAAATTGTTAAGGAAGCGAAAAAGTTTTTACGTAATCGATACACATCAAGACATCATTGATGAACAGTGAATAAGTAGCTAAGTAGACCAAAGAGATCGCTTTGAGAAACGCCAAACTATCAATCCAGTATGATAAGCGTAAAATTATTGTTAAAATCAAATTTAGTTTAAACGAAAGCTGTGGTTCAATCTATCGAAATTCGATTAAATTAAAACGTTACGTTACCCCTAAGTACATCCAGTATTAATCTTTTCTAAAAACGTATGATAAGGGGTGATGGTATGATGAAGTCGCTGTGGTCTAGTAGGTAGTGTGTTGGCTTATTAGACGTGAGGTCTCGGTTCAAACCTCAGGTCAGGCATCTCAAACTAAACGAAATATGAAAAATATATCTTCAGTGACTTCCTAAGTAAATAACATTGCCATGTAAAGTTTCTCTACTGTAACTGTAGGTCTCTGCGCTCATGTATAAAAATCATCGCACACAACATAAGTGATGTGAGAAACTAGGTCGTAATCCTGTTTAAAGAATTGTAATGACCAATTATGTATGTATGTAGTATGATGAATAATAAAGAAATCAGTTTCTAAAAGATGCAATGACCCTACAATTTAGACATCAGACTTATTGGCAGGCTTCGAAAACGCAGTAAAAATAATTTTATCGTCTTATTTATGCCCCCCTTTAAAATGATGGTAATTAAAGGAGTCCCGACTAGAATATCGCCGAAAAAATAATATGATTTATTGATTCTATTGTAGTCATACATTCTTTTTTTTTAATTTCGCACATAATTTAAAAATAATTCCAATTTTTTTCAGGTTTTTTTTCAGAGATTTTCTAAAATTATATACGTTTGTCCATATGTTTTATATTTTCGTTAAATTTTGTAAAGAAAAAAACCAAAATCAATTTCTTTTGACATGCGTTTGTTGTGATTCTGTACAGCAGGTACAGATACAAAATAATACGTTTATCGGTTGATAAATGACTTTTAGTGGACAAAAACTGAACTGAAATAGAAAAAAAAAATAAAAAGAAATTTTGAAAAATTATCAAGGTCGCAAATGTATGTATTTATGTACGTATACATAAATACATATGTATTATGTATTTTATTTAATAATTATAAAACAAATGTTTGCAAATTAGAAATATTTTTTGTTTTTTTTTTATTTTTTTCTGGTGAACAAGGAAATTATGTAATTTTTATTTTCGTGCCTTTCTTTTTATTTTTTTGTGATACACTGTAGTTTTTTAATAAAAATTTTTCTTATTTGCTTTTATATTTTCAGTTCACGTAAACGGCCGCCATCATGTGCATACGAATGCAATGGCGACACATACGATGAAGACGAAATGAATGAAAATAATGCTGCCATGATTTTGCTCAATCTATCACACTCTCCAAAGTCACCAAAAAGCGGAGGTGAGTCGTCAAGCATATAATAATCTTTTTAATCCATCTGAATACAACGAACACAGTTAGACTGACTTATTCATCGAAGATTCAATTTGAATTTTTATCAACATTTCCAAACATTAATCATCAGAACATATAGGATGTTTTTGGTTTTTTAAGAGCTTGAGAACTTCAACTGATTATAAACGAAAGAAATATTGTTGAAATGAATTTGTTTTTCTATTTTTAATGTGTGTTCATTCGCTTACTTTAATTTCTACCCTTTTTTTGTATAAATCTGGTCGTATGACGTGAATGGTATTTATGATATTGGCTTCCAATTACATAAAAACTTCTGCTTTCTTGGCATAAACCAAAAACTTAATATAGGCCCATAAAATCGAATGCAGTGACATTAAATCTGACGACCGTGAACAGGGCCAGTGAACAGTACCATTCTTGAAAAGAAAATGTTAAGAATGCTCTATGGCAACGGGTACCGTGTTCCATATACACACATACATAATTGATCATTACAACCCTTCAGCCAGGATTACGACCTATCTTCTCACACCACTTATGTTATGTACGATAATTTCATACATTAGTGAAGTCGCCGTAGTCGAGTAGGTAGTGTGTCGGCTTATTTGACGTCAGACATCAAAACGAAATTATGAAAAACTAAAGAAGTATTTCTCCGGTGACTTCCTCTCAGCAGATTTCTGGCAAAAATTCTGAGAGTAAATAAAAATTGACATGAAAAGTATCTCAAAAATCTGTCGTTCGAAGTCGACTTTAAATTGTAGGTCCCACCACTCATGTATAAAAATTAACACACACAACATGAGTGGTGTGAGAAACTACTCCGTAATCCTGACTGAAGGGTTGTAATGACAAATTATGTAAGTGGCGGGCCCTACAATTTAAAGTCGATTCCGAACGTTAAATTCTTTGAGAAACTTTTCATGGCAATTTCTATTTACTCTCAGAGTTTTTGGCACCATGTTGTTGAAAGTAAATGCTCTTGATGTTAGAGAATTAACTTTTCAAAACAAAAATTAACTCAACGTTGCTCGATTTTGCTAGAAATTAATTTCATCTGGGAATACAATTCTGGCTCAAATGAGCCCAATCAACATAAATGTTACGGAAACGATGGTTGTTTGGCTTCCATTCCTTTCATTCCTTCGACTCCGAAGCTAAGATACTTACGTACTTACTCCCCGTTACCGAAAGACAAAGACTAACAGATTGAGAACGACGATGAATCGACATTTAGGCGTTTACTTCAAGTCTTTGTACAATATTATGATCAGTACGTACATTACTTTGTAGTGTTAATGGTTTTGAAACGGGAAAATTCAAGAGAAAACAATACGAGTTGCTTACTTAGTAGTCCGAAGTGCTCTTTGAAGTATGCGGACAAATTTTTTTTTTATTTTTAAATAAATTTTCACAATTTGGAAACGTTGTTCTGGCCTTCCTGCTGATTTCCTGATGGACTTTAGTGAACAGAAATGCCAGCCATAGTTTAGTATTCTCAGTTGTCGAACCATTGTTAAGTATAGCAACTATTTTCAAGTATCCTGTTGCTTTTTAAGGAAAATTTAAAATATTTTTTACTCCTTTTTTTTCAATTGTTATCCGGGTTGCAATTATTGCTTAACATTTCGCACTTCTTTTTGGCCCATTCTCATAGAGATGAGAAAAAAAGTTTTGAAAAACGTAAACATTTGCATACATTTTTCATACACACATGCATTCAAATTAAAATTTTTAATTAAAAAATTATATTTTAATACGATTAAAGAGTTTTTATTGTTTTCAGAAAAATGGCCGGGTTCCAGTCCCGGTAGTTCATCGGCCTCATGGAGTTCAGGTTCATCGTCACCGCCCTTAAGTGACGATGGCCATAACATGGGTGTCAATATAATTAATGACTCAGCCAGTGCCCGTATACGCACCACATCAGTATCAACGTCAGACGAGGGTATCGTTGTTGATTACAAAGATGATGCACCGCGTAAAAAAAGGGTGAGTATATGCCGTCAACACTTGAAAACTTTATTTTAAAAGAAAATTTAATGAAAATATTCTTTAAGAAATATTAAAAGAAATACATTGTCATGCGCCAATTGTATTCTAATAGTGACCAGAAACAAAATCAAAAACAAACACAAGTAAATTGTTCTGTACAACAATGTAGAGAAGAACACTGACTGACGCTGACTGTTTGTATCAAATGCGTAAAATTTATATAAATTCTCTTGTCGAAATTAATTGGTGCATTTAATGTATGTTTTCTTTTTTCTCATTTTCATTTTCATTCCTAAACAATTTAATTCATTTGTAAAATGGCATTTTGGCGAAGAACGTAACGAAAACGGCCGGCTAGGCCATGAATTTTATTTTGAATTTGCATATACGAAGAGAACAGAAAAAAAAAACAAGAGATTTTTGATAAATCGTTTCTGAAAAATTAAGGTGAAGGCTACAAGAAAAAAAAAAAAAAACACTTGAAGAAGAAAATCTTGTAACATTTTCATTTAATATTTTTGTTGTTTTATTGTTGGTTTTTTGTTATTGTAATAATAAACATAATTGCAAAGGCTATAATATAAATTAATTAAAATTACGAAAGAAAAAGCAAAAAAACAAATCATATGAAATCTACTTTTATAATACGAACAGCCAGCCATTCATCCGCTACAAAAAAATTCTTTAAACAAAAATGCGAATAAAAATGTTGCATCAAACGGTTTTAAACGATTATAAATCGAAAATAATTTTAGTGAGCGGCTGATTTTTGAGGTTTAAAACTTACTTGATAGCCACTTAATTTCCAAATAATTTCACAAGGTTATAAGTAGACATCGGCGCCAATGTCCCTTAGGGAAAGAACATCTTCGACTTTTTACACACATAGGACACGAACATCAACAATGTTCGTTAAAAAGAGCATAAAAATGCATTCAGTTGTTTGTCAGCCTCTAAAGAAGAAGATTTATGTCGCTTTCTTTTCAAACTTCAATTATACACCCAAAGAAATATTAGAGTAGGATTCACTAATATCAATGAGAAATGATTTCGATTTTTGAAAGAATACTTGCCAAGTTAAATACGGTGCCTTTAGGGATTTAACGCAGTACAATTTTTCTATATTTTCCGCTTACATATGCATATTATTGGGTAAATAAGTAGACTTAAAAATATTACTAACAATTTTCCTCTGGGTTAACACATGTCTCTCGCAAATACACTCACATTTTTATCATGTTCACTTTGTGCCGACGTCTGGTTATAAGTGTTAGGTGTAAAAATTATTTGACTCAATAGATCAATAATGGGACGTTTTTTATTCTGAACTGTACTGTGACTCACACTTTATTTCGTTTATCCAATTTTCTATAGCAAATATGATTCTTGCACGAGTGAATTGATTTACGTTACTGCATCTAATAAAAATAAAAATAAAATTTTCATTAACTTAAAATTACTATGGCGAATTAGGCCCACTGTAAGCCATTATATATTAACGACCTGCCTGAAATATAAGTTAATTGAAGTGGTCATGCATACACATTTAATGTACAGATTTACGCTTGTACACTCACTAAAAATGTTAGTTTCTGAAGGCTTCGAAAACTTAAGAGCTAATCCAATGCACTTTGCATCAATCCGATAAAAGAAAACAGATTTCAAACAAAAAACATTGTGGTACCATATGATAATAACAGAAAGAGGAAATAAACCAATTGTGTCAGGTTCCTTGGCAACAGTCTCGAGGACATCGAACATGGATTATGTATATACCAACAGAGAGCAACTTTTGGCCACGAACCCCAAGAGAGAATTCCTGAAAATTGTAATTTACAGCTTTTAGTATAAAAAGTATGTAACTTTTGGTACCTTTTGTGTCCCAAACGTACTATTTGTTATAAACGTCACAAGCAAGGCGTGTTTCCAAAAACTTCCAAATAAACTATTTTCTACGCAAGCAAAAATTTTTAATTTTTTAAACAAATTGTTGTTCTTTTTAATCTACACTCTATGACTTTTCCATCAATACACAATCAAAAGCACGTTTTCGTTTATGGTAAGAAAGAAAACCTTCAGAATAAGAAATCTTTTTCGAAACTCATCCATGAATGCCCTTTGGAGTTACATACATATTTGCTTAATCTCTTATAACTGAATTTCGATAAACAACAAAAATTATTATTATTACACAAGCAACAAGCAACAACAAACAAATTCCAAAGTTAGAGCAAAAAAAAACAAAAACAAAGAAGAATTGTTTTAACAACAGGGTGTTGATATTCAAAAGCCCTTTAATCAGAGGAAATAAAATTTTAATGCGTCTTTATTATAATTACACATTTCGCCTTTGCTATTATTGTTGTTGTTTTACACGAATAAATAAAAGAATTTATAAAAGAGAACAAAAATTAGGGTTCAACGTGCTGCCAACTGAAAATAAAAATTAAAACAAAAAAAAATGAATGAAAAACACAAAAAATTAAATGAGTATGAAACTTTTACTCAATTTTTCTATTTCAAAAGTAAAATTCAATAAAATATCCCCCAAGAAGCAATGATGTCGCTGTGAATCTTTTATGTTCTGATAAAACTTGGACTATTCAGCATTCAGTATGAAATAAAATAACATTTGAATTGACCTCCTCGGACAACATTTCCGTACATTTATTACGGTATCTGGTAGATAACTTGACGATTTGTTGAATTTGAAATGCGCCAACGTTAGGAGATTATACATGTAGGGACGCTCCTTAATGTAGCTCCTTAAAAAATAAACTAATAACGTCCATTCGCATTATCTTGGTGACCATTTGACGCCGGCAACACAAAAGGTTACTGTTTCCGGAAACTTCTCATGTAATCAAGCCAAAATCAGTTATAGTCCCTTCAGTGTCATTTTCGAAAATAAATATGGCTCAAAAATACTTAGAGACCATCTTTAACAAAAGATAGTCGCTATTTTTTTGAATGCAATCACCTAATCAACATATCCAGAGCACTGTAAATGGCCAGCTAGCTAGCTTCTATTATTGTATGAGTTGGGTTTTATAAGGACGGATGAGGATCCATCCGCCTTATAAATGTGAGGATGTCGTGAAATCGACAGTGCATACATACTAGACGTGTGCACAAGACATTTTGCTAGCTTACCCTTCACTAAATGCAATACTGAATTGTTCTCTTTTTTGTTGGTCTTATTTTTACGAGTACACTGAAATGTGTATTTCTCTTTTATTCAAAGTATACAACAGCACTTATTTATCTGTGAAGTAATGGAAATATGCTTTGTGTTGTAAGATCATATTTCACTACTGAAACTAAATTTTCAGTACACCCAAACCTTTTTTTACACGGTAGATACGTTCCAGTGGTTACCGTGTAAAAAAAAACGCGTAAGAAAAGTCAAATATTATGTATGTATGTAAGTGTATAAACAAACTGAAAAAATATACATAGGATTGATGCAGCAGCCTACATATGCCTATAAAATTGAATAACTTTATAAAAACGCACAGATTTAGTTGAATAGTATACACAGAGTTTTTATTTTATTAAACGATTTTATCCGTATAAAAAGGAGCGAACAAAAAAAAATGGTAAATTTGTTAAAAAAAACCGTGTTATTTCAAATTCGCGTAAAAAAAACCGTGTAAAAACAGGTTTGGGTGTATTGTCAAATGAATTTCAGTAGTGTCAACGTTGAAAAATATGCGTACATAAGTGTTTCTATACATTCTTTGCTTCTGCCATGAACTCTTCCAACAACAATCTCTCTCTTCAAATTGCTATATTAATATTTGTTGTGTGTAAAAAGCCGAAGATGTTCGGCCCCCGGGGCTATTGGTGCCGACGTCTGCTATTGAATAAATACTCTTTCTTTATTAGGAAAAAAAAAGAAAAAACATTTTTTCTTTCCCATTTACTGCAAAAAGAAATGCACTTTGTGACACTATGAAGTGTACAATAATTTTGCTGTACTCTTCACACAACTCTCTTTTGTATTGTTGTACAATGGTTTATGAGTGCAGTTGTTTTTTTTTTTTTTTGTTCTCTATCTATGCTTCACTCTTATTTATATTTGCAGCTTCAGTAAATTTTCGCTCATGAGAAAAATACAATACTGTACAATTTTAAATGTCTTGTGCCCACGTTTAATACATACATTTCGATGGTGCACAGGCCTGACCATATCTCTTCAAATTTCATTCCTTCAATCAACCCGTAATACTCAGTACTTTTGCAATCAATTTTAACTAGTTTGACGCGTTCTTCAATTGCTAAGCGAGCCATGTTCGGAAATAATTGACCTTTCACTAAATAAATGGCACTCGGAACCAATGTCCGCAAGACTTACGGCTTTGAAACCACTAAACGGCTAACCCTATACAATATAATAATAATAATACTACAATTCATAATTCATCAAAAAATGTTTTATTTTCGCAATTCATTTTAAGAACCTCCCTAATATACGCACACATACACATACAAATATGTATACACATATATGTATGTTATGTATGTGAATATGTATAGCTTTGTGTAGGTGTTTAATCATTAATTTGTAATTTTATTTTTTTCGTAAAACGAAACCTTGAAAAACATAAACACGAGCACACATTTTGTACCAACTTATACTGTAGTCGTCGTATTCTTCTTTTTTTTTCTATTGACTTTTACAACTTTTAACCTTGAAATTTTATTAGAATTCTTAACATATTCTCCTCTCTCTCTCTCTCACTCTTTCTCTCGTCCTCTATCTCCTCTCTGGCTAAACAAGCATTAAACATAGCATGTGTACAGACATACATACATACGTACATATGTATGTACGTGTGTGTATGTTCTAAAAGGGCGAGCAACAATACATACATGCATACATATCGACGTAGATGTTGACATTACTATTCGCTTACTTAAGGTAAATTGGTGTCTTAATGTGTTTGTGTATGTATGTATTTACATTTTCAAACACTCAAATCATTTATTTACGCATTATTTCCATTCAAAATCTACACTTTAATGGTTTTCTCTACTCTTTGTTCGTTCTAACGTTTATCAAATCCAAACATTTCTGTTATGTTTTCTTATAAAATTTTTATCCAAAAAAAAAAAAAAACAATTTTTAATCGACAAATTTTGACTTTTAGGGGGTCTCTTTCAATTTAAACTCATGTTAGTACATAATTTGTGTATGCGTAAATGGAATCTCTTTTTCTCTCTCCCTCACTCTCTCTCGCGCGTATACAACATTCATTTGTACTCCCTTGAACTTACAAGCTGGTTAATAACTTAATAAGCACGTGAATGAAAATGTTTTGTTACAAGCAGACAACAAGAGTTTCGTTTGTCAAACATTTTGGAAATTATTTAAAAGAGTATTAATTTTCGATTTTTTTTTTCATTTTTTTGTTTGTTTTTTTTTATTTTTGTTTTTTATATTACAGACTGGAGAAATCTTAACTTGTAATAAGTCTTTTACAATTTGTTCAGGAGCATCTAAGCCAGTTGTTGTTGAAATTTAGTACTTTAGTACTTTTTTCAGTACTTTTTCATTTTAAAAATACCGCAGTACCTCCGCGACGCTTTCAGTACTTTTTTACATACATGTTACATATTTTATGTCTTGCAGTTTTCAAATATTAATGCATTAGCAGCATATTGAACGTAATGCCAAAGGCAGAATTAGACTTTAGCCCCGCTTAGCCAAATGTCTACATAACGTACATTCGCTTTTAGAACACGAAAAGCTATGAAAACGCTTGCCGAACCGTAATGTAATTTCAGTAAGCATTTGCATTTCTCTTAAAATGCTAAAAACGAACGCATGTTACATTACGTTCAATCGACATTTGACTAAAAGGGGTTTTTACGTTTTATTAAGTTCCAAATCTACTGTTTTTGTCTTGTGTGTGAGGAGCACAAATAAGTCGTTAGTTGTTCTGTTCCGCGCCGTATGTGTATTAAATATAAATAAATAAATAGTCTAGTAGGCAGTGTGCAGGCTTACTAGACGTGAGCCCACGGTTCAAACCTCATGTCAAACATCTCCATCAAAACGAAATATGAACAAATATCTCTCCGCCGACTTCCTTTTGCGAAAAACTCAGAGAGCAAATAAAATTGCCGTGATAAAGTTTCTCAAAAATCTGTCGTTCGGAGTCGACTTTAAAGAGTAGGTCCCACCACGCATGTATAAAATTAACGGACACAACATAAGTGGTGTGAGAAGTTAGATCACAATCCTGATTGAAGGGTTATAATGACCAATATGTATGTATTTTTTTTACAAAAGCACCATTTGATGCAAAAAAGTACTCTTTCAGTTATAGTTCAGTACCATTTCAAAATTTCAGTTTTGCAACACTGAAAAAAAAATTTCTTAGGGCCATTATTACAATTTGCCGTTAACAAAAGGTAGGATTTCAACGAGCAGAAAAATTGTTTTTCATTATTATAAGTGGACAATAAGGTAGAGGTGAGCGTTAAGCTAAAGGCAGGATCATCCTACCTTTAACTTTTAAAGTTCACTTTATGTTTGAACCTGCCATATTATATGTTATTTTCAATGCAGCAAAATATAAACAAAATGAGCAAATACAATAAAAAAAAGAAGTCCATCGTTGCCAATGCTTTTAAAAAACTTTTTTAATTTGAGCAGTGTTATCGACATTGCTCCGGCACTGCCATATTTTTGAAAAAATTAATTTTATTTTATCTGTAAGTTGTAATAACGAAAATAAGTTAAAGGTAACTTTATAGTTCACTTTAGTTAAAGTTACCTTTAACTAAACCCAAGTTTAACTGCAAGTTGTAATAATGGCCCTTAGAATTTTGAATAAAATGATCAAAAATTGGAATAAAATTCTTCATTTGCAACAATTCTTTGTTTTTTTTTTCATTTCTAATAAAACGAAGCTGTTAAGTAATGGAATGAGTACTTAAAATATTTTCGTATTTAATAGGATAACCAGAAGACATCTAATCTTCTGTGGATCTGGGTGGTATGGTTTAAATTAATTTTGATAAATAAAAAATTTCAAGATTCAACAATTCACTCCACCGCGTCAAAAGATCAGACAACAATGCTATTCGCTGTTTTGAAAAAGTTTTCTTTTACTGTTGATGTTGCATGACTTTCAGCAAACAGTTTCTGTACATAAAACGATCCATTGTGTCGTTAATTCTATGCCGGATCAATACTAACCACTGAAATACATCACTAGGCTATTACACTAACTTGTCTGTTGTCAATTGCATCTGAGTTGTATTGTGAATTAAGTCATTAGCTTTGTGGTGTTTGTTCCTGTTGTAATCGAACAAAATCTTTTAGTTTCTGCTTCAATTCATCAGGTAGTCCAGTAGGCGACTTCCTCTCAGCAGTCTTCGGATAATACCTGTGAAATTAATACAATTTGCTGGAAACTCCCATAATGATGTAAATTTACATGTCCTAAAGGCCTGAAAAATAAAATTGGATTAGAAAAAAACAGAAGGCTACGGATCAAAGCGGCACATGTTTGGTTTAATGAAGCTCGATACCAATATATTGGTTATCTCGATAGACTAGTGAGTAGTTAGTTGTAATGAGGGGTCTAGTATATTTCAAAGAGCACATACAAGTTGTCTTCGTTAAACTTGCTTGAATTAGTTCCAATATGTATATTCTCTAATTGTTTTGTTATTCATAAATCAATATGAAATAAAGGCAATTTATTTTCCTTTGAATATATTAAGAACTCTTTTTGTGGTTAAACCGATTTGCAGTTTTTGCGAAAAATAATTTTTTTTTGTTCAAAATTTTTTTGCAGCCATTCAGTTTAATGCATATTTTATTATCAAAAGCAATTAAAGCAAACAAAAAAAAAAATAAAATAAAATAAAATAAAATATATGAATAGAATTTGTTATTATCAAATAACAGTAATTTCGCTTTTCGCTTTTCAATTTTCATTTTTTCATTTTCATTTATTTTTTTGCATTGTTTTTATTGTCGATTTTCTCTTGAATAGTTTTTATTGTTCTCTATCGTTAGGTGGAAATCAGAATGAATTTCAGTTAAAGCATGTGTTTACAAATAATTACAAACAATTAAAATTAAAATAACAAAAATTAACAGAAATTTTCAAACATTGTGCTTTAATTAAAAGGTTTTACAACAAAAAAAAACGAAACAAAACAAAACAAAATTCATGACTTCATTGGCAAATTGTGAGATCACAAGCAGTGTTTTGATATGATGCGGCTTTTTTAAGCGAAGTGAAGCAACAGAAAAATTTTTCCATTTTACTTGGAATTGGTTTTTTTTTTGTCTTTTTCGCTCCTTTTTTTTTTTTTTTTTTTTTTTTTGATTATAAATGTTCGATTAAACTTTGATAATATTTAACAATAATTACAAATACAACACAATATTGTTGTAATAAATGCAGATAAATACATACATACATACATACATAATTAGCCATTACAACCCTTCAGTCAGGATTACGGCCTAGCTTCTCACACCACTCATGCTGTGTGTGTTAATTCTATACATGAGTGGCGGGACCTACAGTTTAAAGTCGACTCCAAATTTTTGAGAAACTTTTCATGGCAATTGTATTTACTCTCAGAGTTTTTGCCAAAATTCTGCTGAGAGAGGAAGTCGCCTAAGAAATATATTCATAGTCTCGTTTTGATGTCTGACCTGGGGTTTTAACCGTGGCCTTGCGTCTAATAAGCTACTAGGCTATGACGAATCCCATTTTATTATTATTATCCATTTTCTACTTTTTTCACTTTGCTTGAACCGACTTTTCTTTCGTTTTTTTTTTATTGAATTTTTTTAATTGAATTTTCTTTTATGTAATCAACACTCAAACGAAACAATTTCGGTTTCTTGTTTGCAAAACCATTTAAAGTTGCTTTTCTTGGTGATTTATTGTGTTTAAAATTATAACAATTATTTCGCATTAAACTTACGTAATCAACCATAGCTGCAGACAGACAGATAGACAGACAGACTGACAGTAGTTAGTTACACTTTTCGAAATATGAAAATGAAATGAAAGTACAAGCATTTCAAAATTATTATAATTAATTCCGTTGAAAGAAAAAAAATTCCGTTTTTAAATTGAGCTTTTGTTTGAAATTTTCTTTGCATTTTTATTTTTATTTTTCATTGTTTCTGTTTTTGTTTTTTAAGTTTAATAGACGTTCAACAGTAGGCGATAGCTTAAGTGTTGTGCTGCCACTTAATGTGGCATGTTTGGCAGTTTGCTTACTGTCCGTCTCAGTATTATGCTAGAGATTACTGTTGCATTGCAGCAATAGTCATTCTTTTTTTGTTTTTTTTTTGTTTTAGAGACTGAGTTTTCCAGACGAATAGACGAAATTTGAAAGTATTTTGTAATATAAACGGCGAAAAAATAAATATTCATTATTGCTTAATAGATTTTGTATGCTGAACGACTATTAAATGAGACAAAATATAGAAATTTTCCCTTAAAAAGTGTAAAAAAGTATTGTACGTGTTAAGCTAAGAATTTAAGCCGACCAATCAGCAACTCTTGAATATTTGGAAGCCAATACTCTAGCTATCATTGGCGCTATATACGGACAGATTTAATGGGAAAAGTAGTTAAAAATTGTGCTGATCGAACGAACAATGTGCCTCAGACAAATAGAATGCGGCATATGCTGTACTTTGAATTTTTCGAAAGACGGCCATTTATGAAATTAGGCAACATTTGACGTTCGTCGAGTATTCCGGCAGTAAAAACTGTTTTGTTTCGCTTACTTTGTCAGACTCTTGTTTTGGAGGCAAATTCGCGCACACATACATAATACATAATTGGCCATTACAACCCTTCAGTCAGGATTACGGCCTAGTTTCTCACACCACTCATGTTGTGTGTGTTAATTTTATACATGAGTGGCGGGACCTACAGTTTAAAGTCGACTCCGAACGACAGATTTTTTGAGAAACTTTTCATGGCAATTTTATTTACTCTCAGAGCTTTTGCCAGAAATCTACTGAGAGGAAGTAGCCGAAGAAATATTTTTTCATATCCCGTTGCTGATGTCTGTCTGACCTGTGGTTTGAACCGTGACCATACATCTAATAAGACAACACACTACCTACTAGACTACGGTGACTCCATGATTTATTTTTATATGTTGGATTTTCTATAATTTTTTTTTCTTAATTTTCACTGCAAGACGTTTGTAACGAATCGAAATGTCTAACTTACCTTATGTCCTCATATCGCAAAAGAGAACTTTATTGTATTCTTTATACTTTCAAATTAAAATTCATGTATTGAACAAAGTATACATGAAATGAAAGCAAAAAGAAGAAAATATTAAAAGCGATTACATACAATATCAATACAGGAAATCATCATTTCGAGTTAAATTTTATGGGGCGTATGATTGATTTTATTTCTAATTTTATGGGCAAGTGTCGTGGCTGTGTGCTGTGATGATTGATGGCCGATATCATAAATATGTATTAGCAAAAATCATAATCTCTGTATATGAATTGTAAACATTTTAAACTAAAAATAAAATAATAATTTAATATTTTATTTAAGGTCACCTAAATTGCAAAGGAAAACAACACAAACAAACGAAAATAGTTTAACACTCCCATTTTTAGTTGGGTTTGTTTGAATAAACGACGACAATTTATTTTAAAAATAAAATATAACAACGACAACGACAACGACAACAACAACAACATGAAAAAATCAAACCACAAAATAATTCATTGTCATAAAAATACACACACACAATCAAACCAATACTAATGTCAAATGAATAGAAATTCTATTTGAACTGAAAACAAAACAGAGAAGATATTCTTAAAGCAATAAGCGAAGGAAAAATCCGAATTCCATACCTCACATCTCTTTGTCGCAAGAATCTCATAGTAAAAGCAACAATAAGAATATATGTATGTACATAAGTATGTATTTTGTAATTACAGTGTAAAAACAACAATAAATTTTAACAACAACAACAACAACACAATTTTCTAAATGAGCAACGAAAATATTTTTGAGAAAAAATAAAATAAAATACACGAACACAAACACACACACACACACACACACGGAAAGCCAAACAAAAATACAGAGGCAGGCATTAATTTTACGAAAACTGCGCGCCACAATGGCTGGCCGACTGGCAAACGGTTAACGGCAAATAAACGCTTTACCGTTGCTGATTAATGCAATACGTTGTTCACTTCATTTATTGTTTCGCGTTGTTGTTGTAATTTTTGGCACAAAAAAAAATTAAATTTCAAAAAAAAACCAGAAAAAATTGTTTTTTAAATTATTTTCTTTAAAATAACAATCGATAGATAGGAAAGACCATTTCAAACATAGATTGCATGTCTTTGTTTGAATTTGAATAAAAATAAAACAAAACAGAAAACAAAAACAAATTCAAATGAAATTTACAACAAATGGAAAAGCAAAGAAAAAAATTACACTTAAAAAAGCTTTGCCGCCTGTCTAATTGTGCAATTAAATAACAATCACTAGCTATTGTAAAATAAAATCGAAAGAAAAGAAAAAAATAATAATAAAAATGAGCAATCATTTGTTTGTTTGTTTCTTCGTTTATAGAAATTATAGAGAAACAACAAGTTAAACCATAAAAGTAAAATCTACATGAGTTTGATGAATAGATTTATTACTCATTTACTCATAAAATAAGTCATAGGAGCACATATGTACAATATGAACGTGTACAGTGGCTGCGGCTGCAGTGAATAAATATTAAACAAAAAAATAAATAAAAATAAAAAAAAACTAAAGAAATTGAATATTATTCACCTCCACTATTATTTATTTTGCTTGAGTCAACTCCATATACATAATTAGAGAATCGCAATGATTGCAGTGCTTATGTTTTGCTCTGTTCTGTTCTGTTCTGTTCTGTAATCTTCTGCATTGTATGGCGACCATCGTCACTTTTTATTCAAGTATTGCAGTTTTAAAATAAGAGAATTGTATTCTTTAATTCTTTATAAATAATTTATTTATTTTTTTATTATTTAAATTATTCATAAAGAATTTAACAAAACAATTCAAATAACGATCAAACATCACTTATATATATATATATATATATACAACAGCATTTATATGTCACCTATTTTACAACAACTCTCTGGTAACGGAACCTTTCGCTCTAATTACAATTCATTTATTTTTAGTCTGGCAACTTCCAGAAGTTTGTTATTGATTTGTTATTGTTATTCCTTTCTATACTTTGTGATCTTGCTAAATAGTTTTGATTTTCTTATATACGGCCAACACTGAGGTGATCTCAGCCTATACTTATGCACGGCATAAGTGTTGAAACAAGGAAAATCTATTATGGGAGTTAAGTAAAGAGGGAATAGTATTCACTCTGGATTTTAATTCACGTGACAGACATGTACATACATAACTGATCATTACAACCCTTTAGTCAGGATTACGAGCTAGTTTCTCACACCACGTATGTTGTGTGTATTAATTTTTATACATGAGTGGCGGGATCTACAGTTTTAAGTCGACCTCGAACGACAGATTTTTGAGAAAGTTTTTCATGGCAATTTTATTGGTTCTCAGAGTTTTTGCCAGAAATCTGCTGGGAGAAAGTCGCCTCAGAAATATTTTGTCATGCTTGGAGATGCCTGAGCTGGGATTTGAACCGAGGCCTCACATCTCATAAGCCAATACACTACCTACTATACCACAGTATTGTATTACGTAATAATATGTGATTTTTGGAAGCAAGTTCCTTAATAATATCTCTAGAGCACATTCGGTTGAAGTAACGATTAAACTGGTGACAAAAAAAATTACATTTAAGCCGTATTCTAATGAATCACTAGGTTTGGATACGCTACTCCCATTAATAATGCGCCTTCACTCTTTACTGTACGCTGTCTAGAAGCCTCTAAATTAAATATGAAGCTCATGCATTACATTTTCAGACGAATGGAAATAGTAATAAATAGAAAGAGATCAGATGGAGCGACATATTTCGTCTCACGTCTGTCGTATTGAAGTTTCATGTTCGGAATATAAGAAGATCTACTAACTCTTTGATACTTTTCAACCACGCACAGCACAACAGATGACATAATCAGTGTTTAATCAGTTTTTATCCATAGTTTCGTAATTTGTTTTTTTTTTCACCCCGAAAAAGACACTGTCTGGTGTGAATTTTGGGTTGGCGGTGTCATTGCACATATTTCTTTGAGAACATGTGGTTTCAACGTGCTACAGAGCTAATGCAACATTAAATATTCTGCACTAACAATTTGAGAGCATGTGCATCTCACTTAAAGTGATTTAAACTGGCCACCGAGATCGTGTGTTAGAGGCTTATCCTTGTGGTGTATGCCTTTAAAGCGAACACAACCCATGCTATCGGTCAAATTCATATTGATTTTTGCGCCTGAGTCATGAAATATTAAACATTTGGATACGCTCCACCCAGATAAACCGTGCCGGACATTCAAACGTTGTTTTGTTCCACACATAATGACATCAATAGGTCTCTCAAATGAATAAAAATTTCCGATGATATCTTACACACACACTTTGTTTTATTAAAATTTCAAGATAGGAAGTGTTTAATGAAAGACCCATTAGAATAAACTTATTTTACACATTTACACACATACATAATTGGCCATTACAACCCTTCAGTCAGGATTACGGCCTACCTTCTCACACCATTTATGTTGTGTGCGTTAATTTTATACATGAGTGGCGGGACCTACAGTTTAAAGTCGACTCCGAACGACAGATTTTTGAGAAACATTTTCATTGCAATTTTATTTACTCTGAGAGTTTTTGCCAGAAATCTGCTGAGAGGAATTCGGCAAAGAAATATTTTTTTTCATATTTTCGTTTTGATGTCTGAACTGGGGTTTGAACCCGGGTTTTACGTCTAATAAGCCAACACACTACCTACTAGACTACGGCGACTGCCAAACTTACTTACTTACTTACTTACTTACTTACTTTACTTAATTTTATTGGCCATTACAACCCTATTAAACAGAATAACAGCCTAGATATGTTGTGTGGTGAGTTACAAGCTTAACGTTGAATTCAAACAACAGATTTGATGAGCATTTCATGGCAATTTCAGTTTCTCTCAAAGCTTTTGCCAGAAGGCTACCGAGATTAGGTTGCCAAAAGTAAAATAAATTTTTATATTTGTATGCGTAAATGTTAATTTAATTGAATTTAATTCAGGATTTTCACTTACACCCAGTAATATTTAACGTTAATATTAACTGTTCGCTAAGCAAACTCAGCAGAATATTTAATATACATACATATGTATGTACATACCTGTTGTAGATATAATCATAAATGAATTACAATTAAATTGCTTATAAATTCATAAATAATACATAATGTAGGTCGTTTTCTTTTTGCCACGTTTTCGAATGTACATTTAATGACTTCCTTGTAAATCGTTTTACCTTAAGTTTATCAAATTCTATCGTATTCTATCGACAAACATTACATTTTGTTTTCTTACAATAACTGCTTTAATATCGTATTAATCATAATAAAAAATAATACTTTTAAGTGATTTTAATTATCGGCACATGTACTTACTTTAAATGCTAAAATGCAATTTGCATTTGAAAAAAATTAAAAACAAAAAAAAAAAGAAAGAAGAAAATATAAATAAATGAAACAACAACAACAGCAATCTACTTTTGGTTTTGTATTATTTGATGTAAATTTTTTGTTTTTTTATATTTAATTTCAGTTTTTTCTCTCTCTCTCTCTGCATTTTTCTAATAAATACGAATAAATTTTAAAAAGTAAATGGATTTTTTACATTAACCCACTACCCTAAATACCAAAACTATAATCAGCAAACAACACAATTTCAATTGATACGATTAAACGATACGAAAAAATAAAACAAAAAACAAAAAAAATGTTAAAACAACACCATTTCCAAACGTAACCGAATCGATGGATTGCAAATGAAATTGCAATCAAATCAAACAAATACTAATGCGAGTATGGCATTAAGTGTCGCCGCCATGTGATCGTATTCATACATTCAAAAGGAGGAAAACATTATTCAATATTTTCACCTGTAAATGGTGTAGTTTCATAAATATGGCGTACATATGGCTCCAAATTGCATAGAATCATTGTCGTTACGTGTGTAATTGTTATTATTGTTGTTGTTGCTGCCTGTTGATGTGGTGGGTGCAGTAAATGTATGCCAATGCAAGTGTATGTGTGTGTGTGCGTGTGTATTTAAGTCAAACATAGGAACAAAGTACAAAGTGTTATAAATTTATGCCAGTTACTCAATAAGCGAGATCAACAACAAAACTAAATAAAATACACATACACATACACAATAAATATGTACATACATACATACATAGATGGGGTGTGTGTATTAAGTATACTTTTTTTATTAAGAAAATAACCACAGTTCATGCATACATATGTACATACGTACGAATATTGTAATTGCATATAACATACATATTTATATGTATGTGTGTGTTTAAGTATTTGTGAGTGAGTAATTTAAAATTGTTTCGGTTTTTCTATTTTTTTCTTTTTTGTTTTTGTTGGTTTACTTAAATCATTTGTCATTTGCTTGTATATACATACATATGTATGTATGTATGTGCACATGTGTATGTACAGTGTATTTTAGCTGTGTTTGTCATTGCATTTATTGCAATTATTATTACTTTTTTTATTATTGTTTGTGTTGTTTGTGTTGTTTGTGTTTTTGTTTTTGTCGGTGTTCTTAATGATTGTGATTATTTGTTATTGTTTTGCTTCATTTTTATTATTGATGTTGTTGTTGTTGTTGTTGCTTTTATTGTTGATGATGATGATGATGATGATTTGTCACCTTGAACATGAAAATTGTGCACTTGGCACAGATAAACAAAAAGAGAACAAAACGCGAACAAACGCATACACACACATAAGCATACAAAACAATGAAACCAAAAAAAAAAAAAAACACATTTGCAACGTATAAAGTGTGCATTTGCATGTGTGCTATTTAAATGGATGTTTGCATATACATACATACATACCGTATGTATGTGTACACTATACGCTTGCACAGTGGCAATGGAGCGTATAATTAATATTTAATTATTGACTAACAAAAAAAAAAAACCTACAAATAAAGTAACAAAAAACAAATAATAAAACGTTCTTATAAATATTTATATCCGCATTTAGCATTATGAAAATTATTAATTTACGTTAGGCAGAGACCTATGCAACTCGTATACGGTTGCCATTGTATAGTTGATTTCTATTGTCAATTTAAAACGAAAAAACAAAAGCAAAACAAAACAAAACAGAAAAATAAATTCAAGTTGCCATGAATACATTTCAGACACTCTCATCCAAGTTTTTTAAGGAAGTAATGAAGGCGTTTTTGTTGTGCAACATTGCAAATGGAATTGAATAATAAATTATATTCAATGTAAATAGAAATACAAATACAATATCAATAATTAATTAGAATGCCCGCTTTACAACGAAAAGGCCGCTTGAAAATTTTCTGATTGAAGATGATTTAAAAGAAAAACAAAGAAAATAACAAAAAAAAAACGAGAAAACGCGAGTGGGCGGGCTTTAAATCACAAAACTCGTGGGTTAATAAAAGTCAAGTTAAAACCTCAAAATTTTATTAGAAAATACCTGTTTAATAATCACGATGCTATTGTAATGACATTGTTTAAGTTTTATGCTCTTCTTCTTCTGTAATAATAATTGTTTCAATTTAAACTGAAAAATACGTTTCAAAATTCACTCTTTTCTTATTAGCAAGTGAAATTAAAATAAAAATCTATAATTAGTGCTCGAATTAAAATTAAGCCAAAAACTAAACAAACAGCAAAAAAAAAACGGAACCCAAAATGGCAACGAATAAATTGGCCGAAAGAAACAGCGCGTGCCAAAAAAAATTGTTGCTGTTGCCATTGCCGTTGACGATCTTTTTATTTGTAAGCAAGAGTGTCCAATGTTTTGATACCACCACTGACGACTATCTATACTCGTATGTATGTAGATCTTATAAATAAATTTTTAAATAAAAGTGAAATAAATTTTAGTTTTTTTTTGCATTTTTTCCCCTTTTTGTATTGCAAATTATAAACGAAAATGAAAGCTGCCATTACAGCAATCGTCAACATCGTTTAATTCGTTTTGCTTTCTTTTTGTCATAGAAGTGTTTACAATTAAATTTTAATTTGAAATTAAATGACCGTGCTGCCATAAAAATGTTGTAAAACATAAAAATTTCAAATAAAAAATACAGAAAACTGTTTCATTGCCATACAGAAGTATTTTTGCAAATGCATTTTAGGCGAAATTTTAAAATTAAATTTCCAAAATAAAGGCGTGGTTTATATGTCCAACAATTGAAATGTCAGATACCTGCCCACGAAATAGTAGAGTATTGTCAAATGGAATTTCACCTTTTTGCCCACGCCGCTATGCGCTGCGTATTGTAATTCAATCCGTTATCCTTACAATGTGTTTTCCCCCCAATATCCAATACTAGCTGCAGGCTACATCTGAAGAATCTGCGGCGATGGCAGAAGTTAACCTGAATATATTCCTTTAGGCTGAAGATTTTCCTATGCTGTAGATATTACCAATCATAATCCCAGCTTAAATAGGGTTTTTATAAAAAATAATCGATTAAATAACTCTGACCAGTAACAGTCATTTCTCCATTGCATTGCGCCGCCCATGTTATGTATTATCTGCACTAATAAGCAATTTGTTGCCACACATTTCCTACAGGTTTTCCTTTAATGTGATCTAAAATCTTAGCAAGATATTCGTCTTTTGTTACTAAAGAAATATTGTCTCCATATTATTTCATATTTGACATTCCACAGTATTGGGTGTACCATCGAATATTGTAGGACCCTTGCGATAATGCATTTAAATTTCTGTCATAATCCGTATCGTCTAGCAACACTCTGTCCTCTACGTGACAATGATTAGTTTCAAGTTTTTCGGTACGTTTTTCCTATCGATATCAGCTAGCATGGTATGCCAGTCTGCTAAGACACGCAATATTTCTTATCACCTTCAAGCCAGCGATCACCTCTGATGGAATCCTTTGTCAGGTTTGAAAGCACTTCTATGGCATCTAATGTAAACTGCACCTTATTGGAGATGTATCCGACTGTATATGCGCTGAGAATTGCTGCTCTTAGTCAGTAAAAGAGATACACTGTCTTGCAAAAACGCAAGCACATCTCGTTAGATCATATCATTATTCCAGTTAAACATTTTGAGTTCTAGTCAGAAAAATTCTCACTGAAACGATTTTATGTTGCCTTTATATCATTCAAGACTTAATAATCTTCAGCAAATTGCCAAGGTGTTGTAACATAAGAAGTTGGCAACTAAAAGATTTCATTTAAAAAGAAAAAGTAAATTAAATATGAAGCAAAACTAACAAGAAAAATGTATTTTTATTTTAGCAAATCATTCATTACAAAAGAAAAGAAAAACTTTCAAACCAATTCCATTACAACAGAAAAAAATCCTTTAAATTTGTTTTCCTTACGCTTCTATTTACTAGATTCACTCTCTCTCTCTCTTCCACTCTCTCCCACCCGCTCTCAGTTCATTTAAATTTTCCTGATTTAAATTCCTTGTATTTTTTGTTTTTTGTTAAAATTTTAAAGAAACTCATGCCGCTAGAAGGTTTTCAGCATAAAAAAAAGAAAAAAAAACGACAAAAAATAGTTGCGCGTGTAAGTGTTTATTTTTTTACATTTTCGTTGTTGAATTTTCGCACAAGCAGCGCTAATACAACACAAATGTTCTCAAACAAAAGCATGCAAATGCAAATGAATACGAAATCGAGAGAGAGAGAGAGAGAGGAAAAAAGCGAAACAATTTCAAAATGCAGCAGCAGTGCCGCACCTTTCAAAACTATACACTGGAGGGGAGATCACATAACAAATTTTCCATGTATTGGGTATAGAATGTACTCGTGCAAGTGTATATGTATGTATGTGCGAATAGCCTACATTCACTCTTATATATGTACATATACGATATGCATACATAAATGTAAGTCCATACATGTGACAATAATAACAACAACAGCAACAACATCTGCAACATCAAATAGTTTTAAAAGCATGTTTAAGAGCAACAAAATGTCAACGGGGAGCTCGGCAAACGACGTGGTAAATGAAAATGCGCGCGTGTACCAATACAAATGCATGCGGTATCATGTTTGCACAAAACTGTACAAACAATCCCGTAAAAGCTGCACACTGCCACACAAACACATACATACGTAACGACTTGCATAGTTTCGTACACCAATACACGAACACAAAAGTAGAAAAAAAAAAGACTGACAGCCAAAGAAATATTAAAAACAAGCAAAGTAGGGAATGGGGACACTGTTGCACTCTCAGCTTGTGCCACTGCCACAACCCCTATCAAGGGTATACAAATTATTCTCTGTATCTCTCCCTCTTTCTTTCTCTCTCCCTTGAGGAATAAAAAGTAAAAGAAAGAAAGAAAAATGGGAAAAAAAATTCAAAAGTATTATTGGGTTACCCTAGTAGGGGTTTCCGTATTTCATTTCATATTTACCATTAAGCCGGCCGGCCGGCCGGCAAAAACGTTGCGCAATTGCCAACCATCTAACCAACCTACAAAAACAACAAAAAAAAAAGCTTTCGCTTCTGATGTGTATATAAACGCAGTCGCCAATGCTGCAACTGCAACTACAACTGCGACTGCAACTGCAGATGCAGATGCAGAGAAACTATTACTAACCGTTTGATTGTTTTTGCACACTCTGTTTATCTTGCTCTCTCATTATTTTTAGCCCTCTTTGTCTACAATATCTTTTTTTTCTTCTTCTTCTTCTTCTTCTTCTGTATACCCTTGTTAAGCTTTTGTTATGGCATTGAATTGCCTTTTGACTAAAGTTAGATGGGGTTGGAGGTGGGAATGGTTTATTACAAGAGTGAGACTAGAAAGTGAATGGATTTAATTTTCCTCTTGTTTTATACCTACACATACATAGGTATGTACATACATATATACGTATATATAGTACTATCGTATATATTGTTTCTGTATAAACAACTCAGCTTTTGTTTGTTGATTTCCGCACCATCATCTCTTTGGCTTTTGTAAATGCATGTCTATAAGTACATGTGTGTGTGTGTGTGTATATGAGTATTATTTGCCCAGAAACTATTTTGAGGGTCTTTTAGAGGGGACAAGTTCGTAACGGCACGTGTTCGCACACTATTGCAATTGCAAACTGTTTACGAATACAAACAAAGCACACACAGTCTTTATATTATAAAATGCATTTCGTTTAGCACAGCGTTGTCGTCTACTTGCCAGTTAAGAAAAAAATCGCTAATATTACGGAAAATCGCCAATTCTGAACAAACCGGAATTGATTCAAATAAAAATAATTTAAAGATTTTCGTTTCCGTGTTAAATATTAAGAAATAAAAAGAAAAAAACCTGTTTGAAGTAAAATCAAATTACCAATCGTATTAAGAATACGGAGCGTATACTTTGTGGTCATAAGCAATAACAGCCTAATTTAAAATGGAGGTAATACATACACAATTGGTCATTACAACCCTTCAGTCAGGATTACGACCTAGTTTCTCACACCACTTATGTTGTGCGCGTTACTTTTATACATGAGTTGCGGGACCTACTGTTTAAAGACGACTCCGAACGACAGATTTTTGAGAAACTTTTCACGGCGATTTTATTTACTTCTAGAGTTTTTGCCAGGAATTTGCTGAGAGGAAGTCGCCGAAGAAATATTTTTTCATATTTCCGTTTTGATGTTTGACCTGGGGTTTGAACCGTAGTCTTACGTCTAATAAGCCAACACACTACCTACATTGCTACGGCGACTTCATTTTAAATATAAACAAAATGAACAACTACAGCAAAAAAAGCCCGTCGTTGCCACTGCAACTTGTTTAATTTGAGCAGTTTTATCGACATTCCTCCGGCAGTGCCATATTTGTAAAAAAGTTAACTTTATTTTATCATTAGGTTGTAATAATGAAAAGAAGTTAAAGGCGACTTTAAAGCTGACTTTAGCTAAAGTTACCTTTAATTAAACCTAACTTTAACGGCAAGTTGTAATAAAGGTCATTAATCTGTTATTTTTTGTTATTATCAGTCAGAGAATGCTAAAAATTTTACTATCAGGTTAGATAGCTCTTCTGACCAGCATTAAATAAAGTCAAGGGCACGTCTAGTCTTATTGACATCTATGGTAACATGATGGCCATTAAAGTTCAATCTTCTGTTCAACAAGATGCCAAGATTAAGAAATTGGTAAACAAAACTTAATTGATGACCTTCAAAAGAATAATTAAAGCAAATGAAATTATTTCTTAACAGTCTCATGCATTCAGTTTTATTCAGTTCGTTATACTTGCATCATAAAAAGAAGATCTTCCTGTCCGATGAAATTCTTGAAAAGAAGTGCACTAAAATGGCTGACTTGAAAAACACCACAAATTAAATTCAATTTGGTTAAAAGAATAAGCCTATGGTCTGCTTTATCGAATTCTTTGCTGAAATCCATATAAATTACGTAGGTCGGCTTGCCCAGCATGAATCATGGATGTTAAATAAACGGCAGGTGATAGATACTTACGATGACGATCATTTTTTCGAACATTTTTAGAATAGCGCTGAGATTAATTAGTAACACCCGTACCATTTTTAACATCAGACATGTTAACAGAATTAAAAAGTGACTAATGCGAGAATTTGCGTACATTGTACGTCAAAATACAAATCAGAACATCGTCGTAACAAAACGTCTTAAACGAACTGAAAAACGTCATAAACTTCTTAAGTCGTTAGAAATAGAGAAAGTATACGTTTATAAGTTTATGGCATTGTTAAATAGCATCGGAATAAATCTGGAAGAAATCAAATAAAATTCTGTAAACATTTCAGCCTTCTGATAGAAATCCAATGGATTTCGTTTTAAAGTTAAGGACATGAGATGGCAGAGTACCTTATATAATATTTGTTGGTCAATATCGACAGAAATTTTGTATTACATGGTAGGAAACCCTGGAGATTAAGCAGCATAAATTTCGAAGAATTATTCCACTGTCTAGTGGAGTTTAGAGATTGTAGAAATTAGAAATAGTGGAATATGAAGATTGAATTAATTTCGATAAGAATTCAAAAAACGCTTTTTTTCTGCATTAAGTCGATAACACTGGTGGTTTTACATGATCTGTAGCACTAGTTTCACATACAGTTGTCTTTTTCTTGTGTTTTTCTATTTCGAATTGCAACGTTTGCAAAAAAATAAATTTAAAAAAACAACAACAACAACAATAACGATAGAGAAATATAATTATTATTTGTTCAGATAAAAATCTTTCACAGACAATACGACGATTTCATAGTTTATTTTTCAAATATTTTTCAAATGTTTTTTTTTCAGCAAAATTCTTATTATTTTCATAGCAGGAACTAAAAAATAAAATTTTAAATAAAAAAAAAAAATAATAAAAAAAATAGAGAAACGTAATTACTATTTAATATTTAACGAAGTTTTGGAAAAATATCATGAGAATTATTGCGAAGAAAATTCCATCATTTGATCTGTATGGAGAGTTAAAATCAGAAAGTAAACACGTTGTAGATTTAATTAAACATTTCATTAAATTGATTACAACGTAACAATATAAAGTTGTTTTAATACCAGCTTATAGCCGACTTTATAATGAACGAGTAACACGATGATTATTCAACTCTTCTGAGTATTGTTTTTTAATTGTAGTAATTTTTTTTTTTCTTTTAATTTTTAAAGACAAAAACAAAACACATTTTTATGTAATTTTCGTATTTAATTTAGAATGTGAATACCTACCGGTTATTCAATAACAATGTTAGAATAATAATAATTATAATCTCTTAAATTCAATTAAATTCAAAATAAAATTATTATTAAAGAAAACAAAAAAATGAAAATGAAAATGAAAATATTTTAAATCTAAATGGGGGGTTCCATAATATTGTGTAAAGTGTACCGAATTAAATGTTAAATGTGATATATTTTCCATTGTTTATGATTAAAATGGAAATTTCTGTGTGATTTTTATTATTTTTCCTGTCTGCGATCGATTTTGTAATTGCCTGGCCTGTTATGCCACACCCTTAATAGTCTTCAATCAGGACCAAATAATAAAAAGTAATTAAAAGAAGAAAAAAAACGAAAAGAAAAGAAAAATAAAGCAAAATCAATGAATAATAAATAATATTTAAATAAATAAACAAATAACACGATATTCGTATGTCTTGTTTATGAATTTAATTGTGATAACGACACAGCGTCTGAAAATATTGCACGAATATCTTCGAAGAAACATTTGATTTTTATTGGCATCCCACGTTTTTAACTCTTCATAATAAATATTGAATGTAAAATCATGTTAAAGGTCACATTATAAACGCCTGAACGACGACTGAAGAAGCAAGTTTGTTGGAAGAGTCATTTGAGATATGAACGGAAAAATCACAGCACAGACGAAACAAAGCCATTTAATAGCATTAAACTATCGAACTTGAAATAAGGTATCAGTAACTATGTTCAGCATTTACTTTCAAGAGGGTTCTGTTGCTCCCACATGCTTGCACGTCCATTTGTCTAACTTGTCAGTGCATGATAAAGTATTGAATTTTTCCATCTTGCTGGAAAGTTGCTAATGCAATCCTAATCACCATAATGGATGAGGCTAATAATACTGAAAACATCTGTCCACTTTCGAAAATTAATGGAAATATAATTAACCATGAACCACGTTGTAGTGAAATTGCTCGTGGTCTCGTGGAATCTACAACGCTCAATGCGTTATCCGCAACCGCATATGGAAATTTCTTTCCGCTGTTGATAACACCGATAGCTTCTAGTCGAAAGTCTATCAGTATAACACGCCCTTTCCTTTATACCATACTTTGAGCATTAAGTGCAAAAAAATATGTTTTATTCTGTAGATGTAGTGTAACAAAGCAAAGTATCTGGTGGGAATCGAATACGCGATCCACCAGTCATATTTAATTTTAAGAATGTAAAAAAAGTCACAATATTTTATCATTTAATGCCTAAAGATTAAAACGTTCTTATTCCGTTATAAGAGTTAAAAAGTCAATTTTTTGTTTGTTTCTTAATCAGTTTTAGTTTAAGCTTTGAAGCGTATATTGGAGTGATTTAGAGACGGTGTGTTGGTGGTTTCCACTCTTTGAAACTGTTAATGAAAATCAAGAAAAACACCTCCTTTTTTTTTTGAATATTCATACGATGCAGCTGCAAAATCTTTTTAATACACTGAACCAACAATGGTGTACAATAATTATGCTGATGATGATGATGATAATAATTATCATGATTTTAGTTTTCATTTCGGTTTCTTTAAAATGACGTAAACAATTATTTATAAACAAGTAAATAGATACTCGTTGTGTTACAAACGTATACACTTTACATATGAATTCTACGGTAAAACAATTTTGCACTGTTTATGTGGATTTAATTTCTTTACCCACCAAAAGAACAAAAACAAGAACAAAAAACTCAAACACACGTGTAGTCAGTCATTTTTAATGAAATAATTGAGAAATCCAAGTATTTTTCTCAACAAATACATTTTCAGTGCAATACAAAAATTATTTTAAAAATAAAATAAATCACCAGCCGCCAGTATCTAAAAATATAAGGTGCGCTGTGTATGAGAAATGAAATTTTAAAATTTTAAAAATCACGTCACTCAGGTGGATTAGCAAGAAACCCATTAATTAAATATTAGCGAACTTGTTTCTCTATTGTGTTCGCATCTAATGCAGTTTGTTGGTTTGTTTTTTTTTTCTTTTCATTTTTTCTTCTTGTTGCCTTTTGTTTCCATTAGAGAATAAAGAGAAATAAAAAAATAATCATTTAAATTTAACGATGAAATAATTGAATGTTTTTAAAATAAAATAAATCAACATCGACTTGCAAAAACCATCATAACAGAATTAGACTTGAGAAAATAGAAACATAACAGCAACGCCAGCAGCACCAGCAGCATAATTAATATTAATATGAGTGTAAGAAAGTAATACATGGCGTTCTACATATGTATTTATGTACATACATATGTACGCATACAATATTAAAATATTAATTGTAAAAAATCTTAATAATAATTGAATTTTTAATATGAAATTAATTTTATATATGTATATGTACATACCTGTACATACGTATATGCATTTATGTATTTATTGTGTTTTAAAGATTAAATATTTTGAAAGATTTCTTTAATTTAGTTTTATTATTACGTTATTCTGTTCTTCTTCGCCCATTTCTGCAGTTTTATTGTCAAGGTGAAATATATTATAAAACACAGCACAACATGAAAACTGAAAAACGAAAAACGAAAAACTAAACCGAAACAAGGCAAAATAACTCGAAGAAATCAACAAAAAAATTCACTCTCAATGCAAACCTAACATATGCACACATATACATACATACATATACATATTCCGTCACTTTCGCTCTCTCTCTCTCTCTCTCTCTCTCTCTCTCTCTCTCTCTGTGTGTGTGTATCCATGACCCTCCTTTTATTTTACTAAACACATACAATATAGTACATATGCAAGCAGAACACAATTAAACATATAAACACATAGCAACAACTAAACTAAGGGGAAGAAGTAAAAAAGAAAACAAACAAACTTGCAAATGTATTCAAGGTCAACACAAGAGAACTATGTATGGTATGATGAAAGAAAAACACACACAAAACACAAAATCCTTGTAAAACGAATATCAAGTGCTTGTTGTTACCACCACCGTGCCATTTACAAATGTACACACAAAAAATAAAATAAAAAAAAAACAACTGCATTGTCAACGCACACTTATGCAGTGTACGAGTGTTTCCATGTACATATGTACATAAATGTGTTAGTGAGTAAATGTGTCATTTACATTAACTGTGACTGTGTTTATTTTTGCAGTATATTTTTAGGGGTTGCTGCATTTTCCATTTTCGCATTTTCAAAAGAGAAAAAAATCGATATTTTACACATAGAACAGTATGTTTTCACGGCGAATTTTCTTTAAAAGGCAAAATAAAAGCTCTCATTTTACTTTCTCTCTCTCTCTCTCTCTCTCTATCTCTCTCTTTTCTTTTTTGCTCTGGCTCTCTTGCATTAGGTCCCTCTACCTGTCTCCTTCTTTAGAAAAATAAAGAAGAAAAAAAACACAAAATCTAGGTCGTTTGGTTGTCACTATTGTGTTGAAAAGTCAAAAGAAAGAAAAAAGGATTCAATTTGATTTTGCACTGCACAAATTTTTGCTGCATAAAATAGGGAGCAACTGTACTAAATGGAGGCTGCTGAGAAATAAAAAAGAAATAACGCCGGTTACTTGAATAAGCGGGAATGCTTTTAGAGAACGAGCACATGAGCGAGCTCTAAAGCCGGCATTACAAACAGCGCAGGTCTACAAAATTTTCTTTTTTTTTTTCTTTAATTTTTTAGGTCATAAGAGAAAAAGCAAAAAACACCAACAATTTTTCAATATTTACTAAACAAAAGTAAAAAAAAATAGAAAAAAACGCAAAGTTATTTAATGTTATCGGAATCATTATCTTCAGAATTTTTCTTAATTGAAATTTTTGAAAAAAAGAAATCCAATTTAATACTCATATAACTTCACTAAAGGATTTAAACTAAGAAACAAAAAAATCAACAAAAATTAAATCCTAAACTATTCGACAACAACAATAGCAAGAATAACAATAACATCAACTGTAATGACTTAGTAAAAATCAATATTAACGGAAAATCTCAAGGCCAAAAAGGCCATTAAGCAAACGCGCCTTAATATGCAAAAAAAAACCAAAAAAAAACACGAAACACAAACCGTATTAAACAGAATATTATACAATATGTTCTAATAGTTTTTATATTGTACAATCATACAGGGTGTGGCAATGAAATTGATGTAAGAACATTGAACATTTTTCTTATACTCCAGCTCACATGGAGTTTAATAAGACACAACGACTGGCATGTATTAGTATAAACGGTAAGCCAATATGAACAATCTATCCTACAGCAATGACAGAGGCTCTTGCATATGACAGTGAGAATTAGTGCTATAGAGACTATGATTAGTATTGTGAAAGGCAAGTCCAACACAAGATTCATTTTAAGGCATCCTAAGCAACCTACTTAAGTGTAACCCTGGACAGCAGAAATCAATCCTCTTTGATTTTGATCAGTAATTTACAACGAGGTCGATTCAGAAAAGCAAATTTATATGAAATTATTGCTTTAAGAGAGTACCAGTGTGTCTGAGAATGCTGATTTAGGAGGAGAAGGGAATTAGGTCCACCCGTTGCTGGATCCCAGCCCATATCCCCGTTCATAGCAATGAAAACTCAGATAATCTAGCGAGTAGGGAAGTTTCTACACCAGAACCTTTCCGTTGAGTGGAATAGATATTCGAAATGGGTTTTGATGAATGGATTTAAGATGATTTAAACTTTATTTGGATAATTACAAGAAGAGAAGAGTTGTGAGGCATGCATCAGACTACTTATGAGAAGTTTGAAGATAGTGACAGGACCTCTGACAGAGCACTGTATACTTAAAAGAACACATTTTCAGAATAAGCATCGCCTCAAGCTCAATATGCATATGTATTCTATGATTTGCATAATTTGCGTTAATGCATCTCTCACAAAAAAAAATAACTTTTGTGCGTATCAAATACTAGCCAGTGAGTTAACATTATAGGGACACCCTACATTGACGAATTTAATTGAATGAAATTGGCTCCTAGTTTTGCTTTATTTGAAACTTAGGTATCACCCTGTATGCACGAGTCGGAAACATTCGTGGTAAGATATGCTTACCAATAATTCTATGGCTTTTTCTCTTTTTATTTTGTTGAAAGGAAACTTATTTTTTTTACACAAAACGGAGTTTTCCCTCTATTAGTGGCCAATAAATCTGCATGACCCGTTCTGTAAAACAGAGCAGTAGACGGACGATATCATTTAAATAATATATGTATTTATTATACGATATTTATGCAAACGAACTTATTATTATGATTTGTTTAATAATAAAACAAAAACCATGGTTAAGTGAAAATGACCATCAACACTACTTGACCTTATTTTAATGGGGTTGCGGTTTAAGATGGGGAATATTCACCTGAAAATAAATTTTAAGAATAAAAAAAACACCAAAACACATACAAACGCAGACACAAAAGGAAATAATTTAAAATCAAAAACTCCAAGGTTAATGCGACGCATTCGATATCAAAAACTTTTATTTTTAAGAAGGCTTTTATAAGGAACGTTTTCTTTTTTTTTTTTTTGCTTTTGCTGAACTTTAGTTTTTCGTTTCGGCCACACACAAGGAAACGCTCTTTAATTAATTTTGGAATCAAGTTTATAAGATTTGTAAAGATCTTATGCGATTTCAATTCGACATACACTACGTATGAGTGATAATCATTTAAAGTGTGCGTTTTTAAAAAAAAATATTTTTTAAACTGAAATTCAGTTGTTGTAAAACTGAAATTTTGAAATGGTACTGAACTATAACTGAAAGAGTACTTTTTTGCATCAAATGGTACTTTTTGTAAAAAAAAAAAATACATACATATTGGTCATTATAACCCTTCAATCAGGATTGTGATCTAACTTCTCACGCCACTTATGTTGTGTGCGTTAATTTCATACATGAGTTGTGGGACCTACAATTTAAAATGGACTCCGGGCGACAGATTTGTGAGAACTTTTTTCATGGCAACTTTGTTTACTCTTAGAGTTTTTGTATTTGTTCATATTTCGTTTTGATGGAGATGTTTGACATGAGGTTTGAACCGTGGGCTCACGTCTAGTAAGCCCGCACACTGCCTACTAGACTATTTATTTATTTATATTTAATACACATACGGCACGGAACGGAAAAACTAATGACTTATTTGTGTTCCTCACATAAAGGGTGTTTTTTATAGAGGTATAGAACTTTAAGTTGGCATTACTTTTCAAGATGGCGACCGATTTAACAGCTGTCAAGTGATTTATTCTCAGTTTGGTTTGGCAATTCATCATGAATAGACTCACGCCTGAACAACGCTTGCAAATAGTGCAATTTTATTTCGAAAATAATGGTTCTGTGCGGAAAACGTATCGCGCACTACGTCCATTTTATCATCGACAAAATCGTCCATCAGAACAGTTAATTCGATTAACCATGGAACGTTTTCGCACCACGTTTACTCTTATTGATAACTCGCATCCCCAGAGACGCTGTACGGTGCGTACAGAAGAAGCTATTGCTGCTGTAGAGCGCAGCATTGAGGAAGACCCGAATGAGTCCATCCGCCATCGAGCACAGGAATTGGATCTGTGTCCATCCACTTTATGGAAGATTTTGCGGAAGGATCTTGGTTTGCGTGCTTACAAAATCCAACTCGTGCAAGATTTGAAGCCAAACGATCATCTAGTAAGGCGTAGATTCGTCGAATGGGCCCAAAACGAGATTACCGTTGTTCCCGATTTTCATAAGCGAATTTTGTTTAGCGATGAAGCGCACTTCTGGTTGGATGGCTACGTCAACAAACAAAACTGCCGCATTTGGAGTGAAGGTAATCCTCAAGTGTATGTGGAAACACTGTTACATCCAGAAAAACTGACTGTTTGGTGCGCTTTATGGGCTGGTGGAATCATTGGTCCGTACTTTTTCAAAAACGATGGCGGCCAGAACGTTACAGTCAATGGTGATCGGTATAGAGCCATGGTTACTAACTTTTTCATTCCTTAATTGAATAACCATGATGTCCAGGAGATGTGGTTTCAACAAGACGGCGCAACATGTTACACAGCTCGTGCCACAATAGATTTATTGAAAGACACGTTTGGTGACCGCCTAATTTCACGTTTTGGACCTGTGAATTGGCCTCCAAGATCTTGTGATTTAACACCGCTAGACTACTTTCTGTATGGCTATGTAAAGTCATTGGTCTATGCGGTAAAGCCACAAACGCTTGACCATTTGGAAGACAACATTCGCCGTATTATTGCCGACATACGGCCACAAATGTTGGAAAAAGTCATCGAAAATTGGACGTCCAGATTGGATGTAGATCCGCGCCAGTCGTGGCGGTCATATACCAGAAATCATATTTAAAATGTAATGCCACAAGATTATCGAATAATCCATCGTTGTTTTATTGCAACTTAAAGTTCTATACCTCTATAAAAAAACACCCTTTACAAGACAAAAACAGTAGATTCAGAACTTAACAAAACGTAAAATGTCGATTGAACGTAATGTAACATGCGTTCGTTTTTAGCATTTGAAGAGCGATGCAAATGCTTACTGAAATTACATTACGGTTCGGAAAGCGTTTTCATAGCTTTTCGTCTTCTAAAAACGAATGTACATTCTGTAGACATTTGGCTAAGCGGTGCTAAAGTCTAATTCTGCCTTCGGCATTACGTTGAACGTATTGCTAATGCATTAATAGTTGAAAACTGCAAGAAAGTACTGAAAGCGCCGCGGGGGTACTGCTGTATTTTTAGAATAAAAAAATACTGAAAAAAATTACTAAAGTACTGAATTTTTCAACACTGAACTGAATGCACTTCAATCGAATAAATTTTTAATCAATTCGTAGATTGAATCTTCACCTGTCTTACATACATACATACATATATACGTGCATTTAATGCTTAAAGTGCAGTGAGTGCTCTCAGTAAAATAAAAACGAATTTTTAGGTTAGAAGCAACCATTTTCACTTTTTATTTATTTTGTCTGACACTGTATGCGATATATTTATTAAGAAATATATTTTAACTATGAAATCTAATAGAATTTGTATATTCTTCTTTGTTTCTTTGCAGGTGAGTTCAGTTATTTTAAAAAAGTAAAAAAAACCCGCCGTAAGTATAATTGAATTTGTTATTTATTTTTAAATAAAAGTTGTAAAATTAAATTGTAAATCAATTGGTAAACAAAAGTACCAAAACCAATAAAGAAGAATTTTGTTAGATCCTCTTACAAGCATTTCAGGGCTGTAAAATAGTTGCCAACGATAAGTTTTCTTTTTGCTAAACCAACAAGTTTTCTCATGTTGATAACGATAATGATGGAGTGCAATGAAGTATCAAACAAGACGGAAGACAGTTTCAAACTCCGAACACTTCTTTTAACTCTTAGAAGGCACAGGCCGTAATCTTGAATACTGACATTCACTAAATTCTCAGAACGAAGGTATACGTCTTTAAGTGTAAATTGTTTAAAAATCGATCAGTTTTAGTTGTAATTGCTCTCTTAGATAATGCTTAGCATGTTATGGAGTGCGTACGAAAAAACTTTGATCATTGACTGATTGAGCGATAATTAAAATGAAGACTAATTAATCATTATTTTGCTTTTGTTGTTAATACTTTGTCTGAATGAGTGTTTTTTCTGAAATAGAATATCGAAGAAACATAAGTGCAATTAACAATTAAATTTCAATTCGCCAAAAACAATAGGCACGCGCTCAAGCGTTAAGAGAATCATTATTTCACTGATTATGAGAAAATATAAAGAGCTAAAATGGGTTCCCTGGTAGTCTAGTGGGTAGTGTGCTAGACTATTACCGTGAGGGTCGTGGGTTCAATTCCCACCAGAGACTCTGGTCTGTGACACTACACTGAGCATATGGTCAAGTTACTCCGCTCGTATATAATTAAAATATAATTTATAATAATAATAATAATTAATAAAGAGCTAATGAGTATTGAAAATTTGGTTTTTAGGAAGAATAAGAGTTCCTAAAAAAAAGAGTTCTAAACGTCAAGAGCGTTAAATCTTAAAAATAAATAGCAAATGTTCTGTTTTACCTTTGTTTATTAATTTTTTTTCTTTTTTTTCAAATATTTTATTCTAATTATTCTGTTTTGTGTTTTTTCCCCCTTATTAATTCCCTTATCCTTACCTATGACAACGGACACCATTTTAGCACTTCACACTCAAAAAATTATGAATTTAGGTGCGTGCACCCCTCAGGATCTGTCACATTTTCCTTATCACGACTTCATGTTCATGTGTTTCCTCTATTTAATTAAAAACTCTGTTTCGTCGACTGAAATGATAATGCCATTGATTACCACTTAACTTCTAACACCACTTAATTTGTGTGTGTTAATTTTATACATGAGTGGCGGGACCTACAGTTTAAAGTCGACTCCAAACGACAGATTTTTGAGAAACTTTTCATGGCAATTTCATTTACTCTCAGCTTTTTTGCCAGAAATCTGCTTAGAGGAAGTTGCCGAAGAAATATTTTTTCATATTTCGTTTTGATGGAGATGCTATTGGGTTTGAATAGTGGGGCTCACGTCTAGCAAACCAGCACATACCTACTCGACTATTTATTTATATCTAATACACATACAGGACAAAAACAACTGATTCGGAACGTAACAAAACTTAAAATCCCCGTTTAATCACGTCGATGGAACGTCATGTACGTTTGAATGTTTGAAGAACAATGAAAATGCTTACCGAAATTACATTACGGTTCGGCAAGCGTTTTCGTTCGCTTTTCATATTCTAAAAACGAACGTACGTTCCGTGGACGTTTGGCTAAACGAGGCTAAAGGCTAATTCTACTTTAGCATTGCTTTGCATTAATATTTGAAAAGCGCAAAAATACAATAAAAATATAATAATAAAAAAGTACTAAAAGCGTTGCGGGGGTACTGCGGTATTTCTGAAATGAAAAAGTACTGAAAAAATTACAAAAGAACTGAATTTTTCAACACTGATAAGGATTACGATCAGTAATACATTTCGAAATCGCGCAGTTAAAAGGGTTCTGGCCGCTAACCGGCTATAGCTCTCTCGATTTATATCGAGCTTTTTCAGGCGTCACTCTATGCTAATTATTATTGTTTGGGATCCCATCAGTTGAATTCTGACTTAATTCAAGATGGTATTTTATCTTATTAATGATTTCTTCTCGCATACGACAAACTCCGAATGGGGCATAGGTTTGTTTATAGAATGTTTTAGGAATATTAGTGAGTAAGAAGCTCTTGATGTTCAAGGTATGGCTACTGAAACCAGCATATCTTTTAATTGTCCAAAGAGATATTCGGAGCATGAACATTACTTCTCCTTTGCTGTCTCTCACAACCTATTTTCTTAGAAGCAAGAGTAGGGATCATTCCCTGCGTGTTGTTTCAATACTTTCATCATTTAGTGTTATTAGTATGAATCCATTTTATAAATTATAACAGATTATTCTGAACCATTTGCAAGAATTTATGATGAACCTGTGACATTCATAATGTATCATCACAATTTCGGATGATCATAATAATTTTTACGAAATTCACAAAAATGTTTTTCATTTTAAATACATATGTTGGAATAAACAGACGTGAAATTTTGCAACAAACTTGCAAACGATCCAGAAACCGAAAAGAAAGTGTTTGAAAGTAAAACAATAGAAAGAATTCATTATTAAAAAATATAAACAAGATAGCGACACCAGCACCACCACCGACCGATTCTCTATCCACCGATCTAGCTGAACGAAATTTTAAATCGTATTGTATCGTATCACCTCAAATAAAATACTTTGTTGCTAACGATGACGTCGAGAAAAGGGAGGCGTCAATGTCGGCAGAAGCTCTAGTGCTAAAGTATTTTTAAATATTGTTTAAGTTTTCTATTCATTTTTATTTTTGTTTGTTTGTTTTTTTATTAAAAAAAAAATAATAATAACACCAGAATAAATAAATTTATTGTATAATTTGTTGTTTCACTAGATGTCTAAACAGTAACACATACATATATATGTACATCACACCACACACCACACACCACACCACTCCTCGTATATGATTTCGATGAAATTTTGGCCTTGAAATAGGTTGATTGCATTTCAGCGGTCATTGATACCCGTACCACACTCATACGCATGCAACGAAATAGAATGGAACTAATTTTTAATTTTTTTTGTTTTATTGTTTTTTTTATTTATTTTTTATTTATTTTTTTTTAATTTTTTTTTTAAAGCAACTCAGCAACTCGTAAAATATTAGACATTTTCGTTTTGTTTCTTTTTTTTATTACTTTGCATGGATGCAGATGAAAAAAAAAGTTGAGAAATTATCCATAAAAAAATAGAATTAATTTATAAGAAGTTTCGGTCAATTTAATTAAATTAAAAAAAAAACAATTCAAATCTTTGCTGTTCATTTAACAAGATATTCATATTGAAGGAAATTACTTTGATTTGTAATTAAGAATTCGTTAATTTTATTTCTTATTTTATTACATAAAAGACCTTTGCCTTTGCATTTCCTTTTTGTGAATTTTTCATTTCATTTGTAAATTAATTAAAAGATCACGTTTTATTTAATTTTTTTTCCCCTTTTTATATTGCAAATTATGCATTTTCAAAGTTCATTACTACCGCTCTCGTTCTGTTTTCATTTAATACATTCTCTTTTTGTTGTTGTGCTTTTTTTTGTGGAAGTGATAACAAACTACATTAACAGAGCCTGACGACGCAACTGAGTACCCTGTAAGAGAAGCAAAAACAAAAACAAAATAAATTCAAAAGTTTATTCAACTATTTAATGACACTTATTTACTCATACAATTAACAAAATACGAATACGAAATATTAACAACAAAAACAAAAACATCATATTCAAATTGAATAATAATTAAACACACACACACGTACACACACATAATAACAATAATAAATATTTACATACTCGTACAATAATAGCAGTCAGTGCCATTGCATTGCATTCGTTGACTCTAAGAAATTAAACGAAATTTTTAACGAAATTGAAATGGAAATCCAAATTTCTAGAAAAAAACAAAAATAAAATGGGAAAAATACAACAAATTAATCAAAATAGCAGCAAATTATTATGGCCATTGATCTTTCTCTCTCTCTCTCCTGCTCTATCTCTCTCGCATCTAAACTCTCGCTCTCTATCACTGCCAGCTCCAGCTCAGTGTTGAAAAAATGAAATTTGGAAATGGTACTGAACTATATCTGAAAGAGTACTTTTTTGCCTCAAATGGTACTTTTGTAAAAAGTTATTAATAATTATTAATGATGCGGAACGTAACAGAACGTAAATGCACCGTTTTGTCAAACGTTGACGGAACGTACGTTCGTTGTTAGCATATGAAGAGCAAATTAATAGTTACCGAAATTACATTATGGTTCGGCAAGCGATCTCATTGCTTTTTGTATTCTAAAAACCAACGTAAGTTCTGTGGACGTGTGGCTAAAGCCTGATTCTACCTTTAGCATTACGTTGAACATTTTTCTAATCCATTAATACTTGAAAAGCGCAAAGTACTGAGAGTGTTGCGGGGGTACTGCGGTATTTTTGAAATGTAAAAAGTACTGAAAAAATTACTAAAGTACTGAATTTTTCAACACTGCTCCGGCTTAATAGAATTGAAAAATTTAAACCAAATCGAATACTTTCAACAATTGTTTGAGTTTAAATAAATAAACGCCAAATGTTTTCTTTTAAATTTATTTCACATTTTAAACAAAAAAAAAAACAACTCAAAACGAAATCGAAACAATAACAAAAACAAAAGGAATTGCTGGCAAGAAAAAAAAATACATTTCACTTCCGTAAACAAATTCAATTTAAAGACACAAATTATTCCATGCAAATGCTTAAATGAACGAAAAACGAAAAACAAAAATGAAAATATTTACAAAACTTATATTGAAATTGCACACGTTAATTATTCATTAATCAGAACAGTGAGTGCAAATTGAATTAAACGTTAATAGATGTTTTAAGTTGCCGTAGTCAAGTAGATAGTGTGTTGGCTTATTAGACTAGAGCGTATGTTTCCACACCCGGCTCACACATCTCGAACAAAACGAAACATGGCGACTTCCTCTCAGCAGTCTTCTGGCAAAAGACTCTGACAGTAAATACAATTGTGATGATAAGTTTCCCAAATCTGTCGTTCGGAGTCGATATTAAACTAAACGAACATACACAACATGTGAGTGATGTGAGAAGCTCCTTCGCAATCCTGGCTAGAGGGATGTAATGGTCAATTAACTAAGTTAAGATAATAAAAAAAATAAAAATTACATTTAAAAGCTCTTCCCACAAATCTAGTGAGAGTATTACGATGGAAGTACTTATCGGAAAATCGTAGGAGACATAAAAGTTTCTAAAACCAAAATTCTTCCAGGTAGAGCAAGATTTCAGAAAATATTCGACAAATATCGCCGCTAGACCATCATTGGATGTAAAAAGAGGAGGAAGGAAAATTAATAGAATATCTTGTATCAGCCTTAGTTAGCGTACTATGTGCCCACAAGTAATGTTTTGGGTCGGTGCACAAAATTGCGGATAAGCAAGAAACCTAAGCGATAGAATGATCCCGTATACCAGTAAACATGGTTATTTCAAAAAGGATAATGGCCCTAAGCATGCGGCAATGGCTTTTAAAAAATTTGGTTAATAATTGGTCATTTTTTTGAAGAATATCATACAAAATTTTATATTATCTGCTTCAAATTCACTTGTTATTAGCTCAGCTGTGAAAAGTTGATAATTTTTTTTATTTTCACTCTAAAAACCTTGAACCTCGAAAGAACTTCGCCGAACAAATGCTTTTACAGTATCTGGACGATATCAAATATTATTTGGTTAGTTTTTTTTTTTTTGTTTTAATTTTTCTTATTCTTCTTTTAAAGTTATTTTAGATTTTATCTCTTTGTTTGTTGTCTTCTTTTGTTAAATATGAAGCCCATTTCCTGTATTGTATTAAAGATGACTGCATTTTGGCTGCTAATTACTGAGCAACAACAAAAAAAAAAGTAGAAAAGTAAAGAAAATAATGAAGAAAAAAAGTAATAAAATCTCCTCTCATAAAACGTAATTAATTGTAGACGTAATTTAATCTTTGCAGCGAAATATGCCAAGCGAAAAACATACATTTTCGGCTTGCAAAAGTCATCATTATTTATAAAAAAAAAGCTAAAACAAAAAAAAATTTGAAAAATAAAAATCAGAAAAAAAATTCTGAATAATTTTTTTTTTTTTTTGATTCCAAATGTTATTGTGGCTTTAAAACAATGCAAATACAAAATGGAATAATTTATTGTGTAGATTTTACAGAAACAAAAAAAAAACAAAAAAAGAATGAATTTAAATTTAAAATGTGAGAGATAGAACACAAATTATTATTATTGTATGCGGTCGAAAAACAACCTGAAACTATAACTTTAATATGCAAAAAAAAAATAAAACCAAATTTATGAATATGAATATAAAATAAATAAAAAAAAATGAAGATGTTGAAAATCATTAAGCATATAATGTTTAAAATAATTAGTCTTTCAGCCAACACCACCACCACCATCACCGGCACTAACAAACTCAACCGCAAATTATAATTTCTCATACGATACTTAACATTGCGTTTTAGAGGCCACACTTAACAGAAACAAAAAATGCATCCGTTTTCTTAACATTTCGTGCGTGTGTGTGTGTGTATGTTTTTTATTTCATATTATTTTTTAACTGAGGTTACTATTTTTTTTTTTTTTTTTTTTAATTAATAAAATTATTATTTTAAATATTTTTTTGTTTTTTTTTTAATTTTCTTGAATATTCTCGTTTCTCTTTTAGAGTTTTTTTCCGTTTTTTTTGGCCAACCTGCTTAACAAACAAAACAAAAAGCGTTAAAAAGCATTTGCATTTAAGCCAATTATATTGTTAACAATGGAATGGCTAGATATGATGTTTTAATTCCAATGCAAAAGTCATTTTTACAAGGTTAAATACATGTGTGAAGCTTGTATTGTTAATAATAACATGATTAATATTGTTATTATTGTTGTTATTCTATTCTAAGTAACTTGTATTGCACATTAACACTCATTTATTTTGGCTTAGAAGTGTTTAATAATTTTATCGTTTTCTTTTGGCTTTTTTTTTGTTTTTTTCTTTTGGTTTTTTTGTTATTTTTGTTAATATTTTTATAAATATTTTGAAAGTTCAATTTTTGATTACTGCATAAACACTTTTAATGATTAATGAATTCCAAACGATTTAAAAATCATACAAGTGTAGGTTTTATTGACAATATCGCATTAAAAGATTCCAGTATCAAAATTCAATTCAAAAAAAAAAAAACCTGAAACTCAATTCAATTCATTTGATACGGATATTATATTTGAATAAAAGTTTTTTTTTTTGTAAGAGATTTATTAAAATCTTTAATTAATTTTGTAAATATGAAGTAATGGTTGATTTTTTTCTAAATACTACGTGACCATACCACCGTGAATAAAACGTACAACGCTTTCATCTTATCAAAATTCGTGCTGTGTGAGAAATTTGAACATTGAAAATGACAACGTTACAGGCAATGAAGCAAAATACCATGCATTGATTATTGATCTTTCCTGCCTAAAATAGTAAAATTGGACTTGGTTGTCAAGTGGTTTTAATAATTCGGTGGCATATTGTAAGCAAGTTTTGTGAGCATTAAACTTACATTTCAGAGCAGTCCAGCAAGGTCATGCAATTTTATTCTTTCGGCTATTTGTTTGCGGGGATATTTGGAATACTGGAAGGCAACATTATATCTGCTACTGATGAGGTACCTGCTAAAATGATGCAATAAGTATACCAAAATTAGATAATTCAGATACGCTTATATTAATAGTACACGGCAAGCACTCCTTTATCATCTCAGATGTTGATTTCATTCAAATAAATATTTCACAGATGGTTAAAAAATTACCCGTTATAATATATAAATGAAGTGTTTTAATATTTGCAAAACATACAGTTTAAAAAATTGTACAATTCATAGATTTTGTCATGTTTTTTTGTGTTAAAAAACCGTCCCATACATGTGGTGTATATATGTACATATGTACGTATATGGGCACCTGAAATAAATTATAAGGCAATACAGCGCAAAAATGTTTAAATTCTCAACGAGTTGGAAACATTCTGCTGTACATTTAATTTTCTCTTGTTCTTTGCTATTGGCAAACACAGTTATTAATCTTGAGATAAGGGTTGAGACGACGCATATCATTCATCCATCATACGTTGTAATTTAACATTTTTAACTGACTGCCAAGTGAACAACGACGAACATTGAATTTACCTCCACACAACAAACAAAACTAATGGAACAAGCGAAACAAACCATTTGAAAGAAGAAAAAATGGAATCCCTTACCTATACCATTGAAAGTATCAAAATTTTATAGCCGATCTTTATGAAAACCATTGAACACGATTGTATTCGAATGCAACCAACTGTTGAACATGGTTTGATAAGTTCGTAGATTCCATGGGAGGTGAATTATACGTCAGCACACCATGTTTGAAAGAAAACAAAAATGATTGTATGTACATGTTTTTGTATTTGTTTTTGCTTCTGTCTTTTTTTTGTGTTCAACAAATTTTGCTGACCGATTGCATAGAACGTCAAGGTCACTATTTAAAAAAGAAAAATTATTTAAAAATACAGAAAGAGTAGCAATAAAGAAAAGGCAATTATTTCAATGTCAAGTCTTCTTGCATTTTATTTTGATTAATTTTTTTGTGTTTTTGTTTCTTTGTTTTTTTTTTGTCTATTTTTAAAAGCACTGACAAGCGAATTTCGAAAGTCATATTTTTATGAATAAACTAACAACAGAAACATGAATTAATTTTTTTTTTTTGTTAAAAACAAAAACAAGAAAACACAAATAGACACTAGTATGTATCTATTTGTATCTATTATTTCAGGAATGCTTTCATAATTATCGAAGTGAATAGCAATTAAAATATACTTGTACCTGATGATGCAATGATGAAAACCATCTGTTGCATGCATAATAGAATTTTTGGTGGAAAAAAATATTAAAAAAAAATTACCTTATAAATAGGCAACACGTCTTAACAAATGATTTAGATTTTCATTAAATTTCAAAAAAAAACAGTTTCTCAAAAATTAGATTTTCGGAGTCGACTTTAAATTTTAGGGCCCGCCACTCATGTGTAAAATTAACACATCGAACATGGGTGGCGTAAGAAATTAGCTCGTAATCCCGACTAAAGGATTGTAATGATCAATCGTGTTGTTATGTTTCATTGTTTCAACTTTTATTTTATGAAAAATTAACGCCTTTCATTCTAATGGAAGACAATAGAAGAAATAAAACGGGAAAGGGAAAGGGAAAAGAATAACATTCAAACGGAGTACAACGAAAACAGTAAAAAGGGCATTTCATATCAAACGAAAAATCAAACAAAATCTTTTGGAAATTAATACAATGTTTTATAGAAAACTTAATTGATACTTGTAAAGTTTCAAAGTCAAACAGAGATATTCATGCACTGAACTGACGCATTGTACTGTTCTTCTGTGTTGACTATATAGCAAACATATGTTCCTTGAATTTGAATAAAACTAGAATATCAAGCGCTTGGTTCATTCCGTTTGTCGCAAAAAAACGCTAAAGAACATTTCGACTAAGCATAAAACTTATGCAGTTCGTGATTTATTCACCTACATATGTACATATACTCGTCGCCAATGCAGACCGGGAAATAAATTTTATAAAGTGTTTCTTCACTATTAAGTGTGTCTGAGGATATAAGATCCAATATTGATAATGGTGGTATTACACTTTTGATACTTCTTGACCATTCGAAAGCTTTTGACTCCGTGAACCATGATATACTTTGTAGGAAGATGAACGACAATTTTTATTTTTCTTCGAGTGCATCGTCGCTAATGAGAACCTATCTTGATGATAGATACCAGTCTGTCTCTGCTGGTGGAACTGTATCTGCTCCCTTGCCTGTGCCTAAGGGAGTACCGCAGGGCTCTATTCTTGGACCATTATTGTTTACATTATACATAAATGATTTACCTGATTGTCTCCTGCATAGTGGTATCCACATTTATGCAGATGATGTACAAATATATATGAATTGTAGAAGAGACTCAATCGATGAGTGTTGTGCAAGACTTAATGAGGACCTTGACAGAATACACTACTGGGCGTCTTCGAATGGCTTATACCTGAACCCTACGAAGTCAAAATGCCTGATCATAGCACGACGAAATCAGGATATTGTCGTTGATATACCGATCACATTGGGAACTCGGAACATCTCGATAGTGGACTCTGCGAAAAACCTCGGTATAATTTTTAACAAATCCCTTCAATGGAATACCCATATAAATTCTGTCTCCGGGACAATTTTTTCTATGCTTAGGACGCTATATCCTATACAGCACATTACACCTCTTAATATTCGTGTGCTTCTTGCGAAAACCTACTTAGTGCCCAAGTTGTTGTATGGCTGCGAAATTTTTGCTTATTGCGATTCGGCTAGTAAAGCTAGATTAACAGTAGTGTATAACGCGATTATTAGATATGTCTACGGCATACGAAGATATGATAGTACTTCTCGGTATTCGAAATTGTTATATGGTGTTGAGTTAATGGACTTACTAAAAATCAAGGCATTAATCTTACTACACAAGGTTATCTACACGCAGGAACCGTCTTATCTATTTAATCGGATTCAATTTGCAAGATCAAATAGAGGAAAACAAATCATTCAGTTAAGATATCGAACTTTGATATCTGAGTGGCAGTTCTTTACAAATACAATACGGCTGTGGAATTCGTTACCTAGCTCATTACAAATCAATGGCAACGCTTTGCAGTTTAAAAAAATTTTATTTTCTAAATTCTAATGTAAAATTATTACATATTTACATGCATATATTTTCGTTCTTGTTTTTACATATTATTATTTCGATACTATTTGCTTTTACTACTTTAATTACTTGTCTTATATATATTTCATTCTTTGTAATAATATATTATATAATCACATACTGTAATTTAAAAGATTAATTTCTTGTTGTATGTGATATGCTACAGAATAAATAAATAAATAAATAAATAAAATAAAATAAAAAAAAAAAAAAAAAAATAAAGGACTTTTATCTCGAAAACTCCAACCTCAATTACCATGCCTTTGCGTCGCAACGCATAACTATCTGAATTCGATTTTTCAATTGAAATCTTTGTTCTTGAACTGTTTGCTAAAACCAAAACAGGATCCATAAGCGAGTATAAATGTTCGTCTTTACTTCATGATAACACAATTCACCATATTTATGCCTTTATAGGAAGAATTAATTTCGTCAACATTTTCATTTCATTTTGTAGTTCGTTTTTAAATTTTAATTTTCAGTTTGTTTTCATATTTGTTTATTGCCAGATTCACTTTTCCTCGATTTTATTTAATTATTTGCAAAGTTTGCAGTTCTTTCGAGCAATGTACGGCCAATAGCATCAATATCATCAGCATATGCCACATTAGTTTATGTGCTCTGGCATATAATCGATCCATCAAAAGCGGCCGAGTTAGTTGTCAACGAATAGATGATACGTGTGTAGTTTTTTCTTGATCGTTTAAAGAGTTTAAAGTAGACGGCGATGAATTTATCAAGTCATTCACTTTAAACTCCAACGTTTCACACAGGACTGTTGACGAAATGCTGAAGGTAATGGGGAAAAAAATTATACCTTCATAGTTGACACATAAGGTTATACTGTAGCTGTTTGAAAATGTTCTTTGGCAACTAAGAATAAAATTATTTCAAATTTATTTTATTATTTAAAAAAAAAAGAAATAAACTGTGAACTTCAAGAAGTTGTCAGATCAAAAATAAATCAATTTTAACTACAATTGAAGAGTTGTGCGCATAGTTGTATTATACACTTACTTACTTACTTAATTGGTCATTACATCCCCTTAGCTATAGAAGCTAGGTCGTCTTCTTATACCACCTATGTTGTATTTGTTCATTTTATCTATGGGTGGAAAGACCTTCAGTTTAGAGTCGACTCCAAACAACAAATTTTTGAGAAACTTTTCCCGGCAATTCTATTCACAGTCAGAGTTTTTCCAAAAGAAGGAAATAGTCGAGGAAATATATTTTCATATTTTGTTTTATCCGAGATGTCTGACCTGGGGTTTGAACTACGTGCTCGCGTCTAATAAGTCAGCACACTACCTACTAGACACAACGACAAACGAAGGATTTATTTAAATAAAGGAAGGACAACAAAGAAAAGTAAAAAATTGTGTTTTTTTTTCAAAATTGCAAATCTCGTAAATACGGAAGAGGGAACTGGACACACATACCCAAGCTCACGCTGAAATTGGCTAAAATAGAACATTATTGTGGTCTCTTTCCATCACATTTTTAATGGTTTTTTAACTTTTTTGTTAATTTTATTATATTTTATTTTTATTTATTGTTGTTGCAGTTGTTATTATTTAAATGTAAGCTGTTTTGTAAATTTCATTTTAATTATGATCTAAATGTTGATGTTGTTGTTAGTGTTGTTGTTGTTGGTGTTGTTGTTGTTGCTGCTTATTAACAGTATCAAATGTTTATTTACCTGATCACATAATATCAACGACAGCAAATAATAATAGTAGCAGCACTTAAAAACAACAACAATAACGGCAGCAACAATAAAAAAAGTACACTCACTACTTTGGCGTCAAGCCGTCTGCTCACTTCTCGAATGCAAAAAAATCAAACAATTCCGTACAATACATGAAATCAATACCAGCAACAACAACAACAAGAACAATAACAGCACAGCACAGCACAGCACAGCATTAATATGAACAACGGCAACAATAATAACGCAACTGTTTCTCTTCACTTACAAACACAGAGTACAAGAGTATTGTGGGTTAGCAAAACAAAAAGTTCCAACAAAATTGCTCTCAACACACAGAGTCCATTTCATAATTCGTTCGTTCGTTCATACTTAAGATGCATGGCGACACATCAAATGCTTATCACTGCAACACATCAAAATTATACCTTCAAACTTCATTGTTAAGATGTTGTGAAAAAACAAAAAAAACGTATGTTTTCTGTAGCGGTGGGAGTAAAAATCAAAAGAATTTTGATATTCTTCAAGCTCACTCACCTATACATACATACATAATTGGCCATTACAACCCTTCAGTCAGGATTACGGCCTAGCTTCTCACACCACTCATGTTGTGTGCGTTAATTTTATACGTGAGTGGCGGGACCTACAGTTTAACGTCGACTCCGAACGACAGAATTTTGAGAAACTTTTTCATGGCAGTTTATTTTACTCTCAGAGTTTTTGCCAGAAGTCTGCTGAGAGGAAGTCGCCGAAGAAATATTTTTATTTTTCATATTTCATTTTTTGATGTCTGACCTGGGATACGAACCCGGGCTTTACGAATAGTAAGCCAACACACTACCTACTACACCACGGCGACTTCACTCACCTATATGTGTGAGTTATTTGATGTATAGCCATGCAACTTTAGACTTTGAAAAACATTTATCTCGATCACTTTTTGCCCACCACTGTACAGGCCAATGGAAAATAAACACACACTTTTATTTTGTGTGCAAAAATCCAAAGTACAATCGTTAATTTGACATTTTTCTTTGAATATTTGAATGTTATTGTTGTTATTATTGTTGTTTTGTGGACTATGTATGTATTTGTGTAAATGAACAGAATTGCTCATGTACAGAGAATACATATTACAATTAGTTTTACACGATGAGCCAGAGATAGAGAGAATGAGACAGTGGAATAGACGGAGAGTGAAAGGGAATTTGTTATTCAAGTGGCCCTGCATTGAAACAAAAAAAAAAAAACAACAAGAACAATAACAATCGTGTACACGTGTAATTTACAATACTTGTTTGTATTGGCATAACAAATGATTTTTTTTTCTTTCTTTCTTTTTTTTTGTTGTATTTCTCTATATTGACTGTTTTCCTCATAATAATTTTTTTTCGCTTTTTGTTTTGGTTTCAATAGCCATAATTATATGCGGTTATTTGATCTTTATTGCTAATATAATTATTGTTGTTTTTATTGTCATTATTATTATGGTTTATTAAGTGTTATTAACTATGAACCATTCATTGCATTATTGGATTTTTTTTTATTTTATTTTTATTTTTATTTTTATTTTTTTATTTGTAGTTCAATTGCAACTGCAACTGCAAATGCAAGTCATATGTATATACATACATTAGACTGTCAGACTGGCAATTTCAGTTGAAATGCATTTACTGTATGGGATTTTTTTCATTTTTTGCTGGTTTTGTTATTTTTTATTTTCTAATTTTATTTTCATTTATTATCGACAAACTGCTGTCATAATGTCTGTAAAAATAATTGTAGAACAAACAAAAGCGTTACAATATTGCTAATAATAATAATGAAAGTCTTTATTTGATTTATTTGTTAATAAACAAAATAACAACAAATAAAAACATATTTATTGTCTTCAAACGACATAATTTCCAGCATCGTACTACATACAACGATATATCAATTGTTATGATGGATATTTATTAAAATCTTAATTGTTTTTAACTGCCTTTAAAAATATTTCCATTAGTGTTAAAGCCTACCTACTGTCCCATCACCGTAAAACGTCTTACATGGACGAGTATTCAGAACACCATGGACATTATGTAATCTAATTGTCTGGCCTATTAACCAACCAACCAACCAACCAACTAAACAAAACAAAACAAAACCAATAACAATTGTAACATCAACTACAATAACATCAATGCAATTGTTTTAACAATCTAATGTGTAAATTGCCAACAATTAACATTCAACATTAGCAACAACTACAAACAATTGCAAGAATATTAGCCATTAAATTAAATGTGGTCATATTAACAATTTGCTTCAGAACATGATCGTTAAAATAAATTACGGTTTAAAGATATGTGGGTTAACATGAATGCCAACAGTTAACATGTGCACCAAAAACATTCGTAATAAAATTTTACAAATTTTTATAATAAATTTCAAATAAAATCTGGCAAGATGCTATCTGGGCCAATGACATTTTAATATTTGATTAATTTTATTGGTAAAATTGCTATTGAATAGATATTTCGTAAAGAAGTTAAGAAATTCTCCATGAAGATAAATTTTTACCCTTTAAAAACGTTTAGTTCCCGTGCTTTCGAGATCTACAATTTGAATAAATTATTTATTTGTTTAAATTAACAGAATAGTTTAATTGATAACACCGTGTTATCAATTTGTTTTTTTACGCAATTGTTTTCTAGAAAGATTAATTCCCTTAGTACATAATACAAGAAAGTTTAAAAGTCACGCTTTTTGCCACAACCCAATGCACATTGGTTTAAAATTCAGTTTTTTTTGCCAAAATGTAATTTTTTAATTTTCGTTTTTTGTAATTTTTTTAATACAGCATGAAAGACAACACTTCAAGTTATCAGAAAATAAAAATTGTTTTTCTAAACCTGTATTTACCGTTATTCTACAGAGCTACAAACATAGAACTTTTTACTACTGTTGAATAATCAAGTGCAAGTAGTTTAATTTAAGTAGTTGGTCAAATAGTGTTTTTGAATAAAATTAAAAAGTTAAAAAAAATATTTTTAATAGATAATAAAGTTTAAAGTATGTATTAAATTATTGTAAAATAAAAAGTTAAAAAAAATAAATAGACATAGAAATAACGTGTGTTGTTTACATGCATGTTCGCGCATTCAATTAATATTTTGTTTTTCCATAAATTTAAACTTTTAAAAAAATGTCCAACTTTGTCCAGTGAAAAAACAAAATTCGAGAATAGCATGTGGTCTTGTGCAACACATTCTAAAGTTTTTTCCTGCAATAACTTGCAATAACTTAAGATTTTTGCTTTTTACTAGACTACCTTGGCTTCAGAAATGAAGAGCTCTTCAAAATTTGGCAAAAAAAACAAATGCTAAAGAAAAGAAAAAGAGGGAACTTTTGAACTTCGTTCTAGAAAAAAGTGGAACTGCAAATCCTCCTGAGGATTATTTAAAAGAAAAAATAAGGATATATTGCGTAAAATTAGATGCAAAGTGGTCAGAATGCTTCAGAAACACTAATGTATTTATGTCTCGAAACATGAAATGGCTAAATTCTGAAGTTTTTTTAAAAAAGTTTTAACTGAAATGTTGAATCGTAGTAAGAGAAGAGAAGCAGCAATTATGTCTTCATCCAAAGAAATTACGACAGATTTATTAATAAATGCAGCGCGTATGTCTGCTCGTAAAAACGGAGACAAAGACTTAGCTGTTGTTCTAAAGGAAACATACATCAAAGAAAACGTCAACAATTGCCCACCCAAGTTATTAATCTTTTAGCTTGTGAAGAGCCCTATAATCCAACAATATTTGGAGATAATACAGATACTGATGAAACCACGGATGAAGAAAAATTTGAGAACGAATTTTTAGAAAATATAATATTACAAAACGAATTAGACGTAATTAACAATTAATTTGTAATAAGAGTTTTTTAAACTAACAATACTATTCCTTTTTGAAATATAATTGCTTATCTTTTCTTTATAAATAAAACTAGTATTTGAAATACGTCGTTTTTAATTAATATGTGTAGAGAGAAAACACAATTTTTAATTAAATTTCACAGAATTGACAAAATATGATATTAATAATTAATAATAATTCAAATATTAACAAAAAACTATTCGCCGTAAATAATTTTGGCCAAAAAAATCGATTTTAAACCAATGTACAATGGCAAAGTTACATTTTAATCTATTTATAGTTCTTTTATTCTCGATATGTCAACTTCTGGAAGTTTACTATTGATTTGTTATTGTTATAATGACTTCTTTTCTATGTCTCCTATTATTTGTATACAGTTTTGGACATTTAATTTGATGTTTGCTTGTCCCTATATTCATAATTTCTTTGTTAACGTGCTTCTTTTTTTCTGTTTTTCTGTTGCTGTTTCTAGTATAAACACAGTGATCATTCTATCTTCATAACAGTCAATTCAAACACTTACAAGCACATTCATATTCCATTTCAATATGATACATTTTAATATTATCGTAAATTACAGAGTAAACAATTTATAGGGGATTTATGAATTTTTTAATTACAATTCTAATAATAAATAAAACGCACATAAATCTATCATGTCTTTAAAACTTTCATTGTATTATAATGCTTAGACCTTTCCAATATGCACGAAATAAGCGTCTCAAAATTGTTTCAATAGGCCGGTGATTACTTAACGAATATTGGTTGGGTTTCAAAAGTGTTTAGGATATAAGCCAGTCTAAGCTCGTTCTTTTACATAGCCATATAAAATGTCTTAACGGCATAAAATCCTGTAATCATAGTGACCAAGTGACGTCGTTAGAAGGTGAAAGTGCTCTCCCTTTAAATTTCTTAGAATTGGATTGTTATACGTTCATAGCACTTAGAATAGAGTTGTTTCAAGTCATTTTCGAACACCTTCATATCATAATGCGTAATAAACTGTAATTTTTCCGTATGTAAAATCTTTACCACAATTATTCTTGCGTTTTTTCAATTTTGCGTCAATTTTGCTTGTTAACGCTACCATCAAGTGAGAAGTGAGTGTCATAGCTTGTAAGAGCTATCGACAAATTCGGATTATCCGCCAAATTCTGAAGCGATATTTTCGGCAGTGCGTACATTACGATGATGCACAGGGCCTAATGGTAACCCTTCAAGCCTCTTGTAAATGTGTATATATTCTTGATTATGATGGTTGATTGATTATGAAGTTTAAGGACTCCAGTGTTGCAAAGACAAGTAACAAAAAAAAACCAAACTATAACAAGATAACAAAGAATTTACGAGAATGAGGACAAGCACATATAAACTACAATAACAATACTGCATAGAGAAACAGCGCAAGAAAGCAACAAAAACAATTATCAGTAGCTTCTCAAAGTTACCAGACATCAAATAAATAACGTATAAATAGAGCGAAATGTAAAGTTTTCACAGCGAAAATCAACGTTTTTAAAAGTTAAAAACTTAACAATTGAAACACTTTCTACAGATTTTCAAATTATTTAAATGATGTTGACTTCGAAACAAGTTTATTTTGCTACAAAAAGCCTTAATTGTTAATCGTACTTAAAGTATGCAATGGTATGTCTTGAAATAATTTGTAATTTTTAAAATTAATCATCCTTGGAGAATGGCTTCATTTTGAATAATATTTTATAATCACAATTTTGCATTCATATAAACCTACTGTTTTTCGAAAATATTAAATAAAAACTTTTTGAAATGACGTTGAGACAAAACTCAACAAGTTTTAACTTCCAATGCCGTTATCTTTAACGCTATTGTTATAAATTTTGTTATCAAGCCATTGCTATTGCTGGCACATGCACGCATTTAAGAACTTTGACGCCAAATGGTTCTATTCTCTTCATTCTCTTTTGTCAACTCTCGCCCAAATGCTGTCATTAAGCTAAGAACTGAATAACGTTTTGTATTCTAATAAGAAAGAAGAAATAGAAAAAAAAACAATATACCTTAAGAGGATTCAAAATAAAGGATAATACAGTGGGAATACGTTAGTTGGAATGCACTTGAAGTCGTTTACATATTTATCCTTTTTTATTTTTCCTATTCCTTTTTTTTACAGCAAATGAAGCTGTAAGAACATGTTTGCAGTTATTTTTATATTAAAAAACAAAAACACAAAAAACTAGTGCATTGTTTCTCCTTCAAAGGGGTTTTTAATTTTTTTTCTATTTCGAACTGGCGTGTTATTATAATGTATTGTATGTGGTCATGGGTTTTTGCATGTTGTTACAGTTAAATGTACAATTTTTTCTTCTCTTTTAATAAATTGAATTTAAAAGTTATTAAAGAGATTTTTTTTTTATTACAATTAAAGTTTAAAAGTATATTTTCTTATTATTATGACAGAATAAGATGCAAATGAAATGGTTTTTGGTTCATATGCTTTAGTATTGAATAATAACAGTAGGTTTTGGACGTTGCCTTTGAAAGTACCTAATGAAGCGTTTAATTTCTTACAAAAGTTTAAACCAAACATTTCCTTCAAACATCAGCATTTTTGAATCTGGAATGTTCAGCAATAAATACTTTTGGTGTCAATTCTCGCTTTGCCATCATCTGCAGAGCTTCGCTTTGCATCGTATATGATCTGTTATTGTCTCACGTAATCATTTGCTTTGGTACGGGTTCGATTTCGATTCGTCATGTGACACCTAAACATCGATCTTCTTCGTTTGGCCATCTTTCTTCAAATGGTTGATGACTGCTTGGTAATGTTTGGTAATGTTTGGTGTATCCGTAACACAGCCGTATAATTATACCTTTTCTGTAAAAAAGAAGCAAAATATGCCAAATATTACAAATTTTCACGCTTTTTAAAATGGAATAAAAAACCTACTTCCTTACTTAATTGGTCATTACAATCCGTTAGTCAGGACTGTGATCTACTCCTCAAACCACGTATGTTGCATATCGTTAGTCTCATTCGCAAATGTGTTAAGTCCCTTTTTTCAAATTTTACAGGAGACACAAAAAACATTGCGGCTTCTTCAGTTTTTAAAATTTGTAAACTTTTTAAACGCAATTATTTTTACAAAATAGCTCTCTTTAAATGACCTAGATCAAAAATTAAGAATAATTAATAATTAATATTCGTAGAGTTAGCACGTGCTGTTAATATTTTTCGTAGTTTTGTGGACTTAGCATTTTTGCAAACCACAAAATTACAACTACTTTAAACTGCATACTGAAATTTTTTTGTCTTAAAATATGTATTTTGTATAGTGTTATCGTTTTGCATTAAAATCTCAATTTTGGAAAAAAGTGGACTTAGCGTCTTTGCGAATTATACTAACGATATGTTAATTTTATTCATGAGTGGCGGAACAACTTTTTGAGAAACATTTCATGACAATCTCTCAGAGTTTTTGCCAGAAAACTGCTGAGAGGAAGTCGCCAAAGAACATAAAGCGTAGCTTAATGTAATTAATTATACCACTCTATCCCCAATTTGTAACCGAACTTTATCGAGAACCCAGCAACTATTTGCCTGAACTGCCTGTTCAATTCAGTTCATATTACAAACTTTAAAGTACACCAGAGGCAAAACGTTAAGCGCTAGTAGTAAGAAGAAGAGAGAATAGAATATAAAATGAAATTATAAAAAATTATCTGTCTAAGTTAGTTACAATTTATTGCAAAAAATAAAAAGAAAAAAACAGAAAAAGTATGTAATAAGAAATAAAAGAAAGCAAAAGTATGTGCCATTGTCTCAATAATTATCAATTGGAGGTCTTTATTGCTCCGTGTTGGTCATAAACCTGACATTCATGCCACTTGGACTTGGATAATCATTAATCTCGTTACAAAACCAGAAGCCAACTTGTGAACAGACAGTAGTAGTCAGTAGCGAAAAAGAAATAAATTCTTATTTATGTTTCTTTTTATTGATTTAAAGTTAAAAAAAAAAACAAAACAAAATGACAACAATAATAACAACAACAAAAGAAAACAAACCTTAAAAAAAACGAAACCAAAACAAAACAGTTGCGTGTCAATATGCTGCTGAGTGGCTCAATATTTGCCTTTTTGCCATTCAATGAGATTCAATGCAATTGAAAATGTATGCGCAAGTCAACGCGTAAATAATTGCCTGGCAATGTAAAGCTGGACAATAAACAACACAATACTATAAACAACAGCAACAACAACAACATTACCAAACAAATAAACAAAAATTAAAACAAAAAACAGTTACAATATCGTACTAGTCAGTGAGTGTGTGAGATGAAATGGAATGAAATGAAATGAGATGTGATGAGGAGAGCAGAGAGTGTTTGTTTGCATGTATGATTGTAAACAGCAATTGTGCCAGGCAGCACTCGTATTTGTTTTGACAATGAATGTGGCATAATATTGCTATTGTGGTTTGCTAAAGTCTGTATGTATGTATGCGTACACATGCGCATAATAAGCGGGCATGCATCTGTGAATGTTTCGTAATATATTGTTTATTGATTTACTTGTGTTCGTGTGTCTTTGTTTTCTTTCTCTTTCCTTTTTTACGTATTTTTGTGTGCGCTCAGTTACATTCATCAGCAATTGTCATGGCTGTCAGTGTTTGTGCGCACGGGCAAATTTCTTTTTCACAGCTTCCTGCTGCACAAGTCATAAAATATTATTTCAACCATTCAAACGATCACCATCCACTCATCCATCCATCCATCCATCCATCCAACCAACCATCCACTTATTTTCTTATTTATTTGTTTTTCTGCTCTTTAAAACTGTCTATTTCATGCAGCTGATTTTCTTCTGTCTATTTTATTTGTTGTTGTTGTTGTTTGTGTTTGTGTTTTTTGTTTTTTGTTTTTTATTATTTGATTCGCAGATAATTTATGCATTTTTTTCTTTATCTGTCCATCTTTATCTCATCACTTTCCATGTAAAATTTCCGTTGTATTGTATGATTCAATTAAATTTCATGAAATGTAAAAATCAAAAAAGGCTACCATACAGACTGAAAGACAAACAGACAAACAGACCAACAAACCAACATGCAGACAGACAGATAGACCCGAATTAATATTATGATAGAAACGAAAAACACAGATTTTTGCATGTAATTTGAATTGGTTTTTTAATGTTAATCGGTTGGATTTTGAATCTGCTGGCGATTATAATTTGAAATTCAATTTTCAACAGCAAACAGGTGGTCATAGGAAATAAAATCAAAATTTCTTCAATAGGATGTTTAACGAACACAACAAGAAATATTCATTAAAACATACATACAAAGAGAAAAACTAAAATAACGTTACCCAACATAAAAAAAAGCCTTTCTAAGGAAATATTCATTACACTTGTTAAATCATTAATACATACATACACATACATACATACATACATATGTATGCAATATGAACCGATTTGAACGGCTGCATTTGGAAATATTTTATTTTTCGTCATAAATTATTTATTGAATCCTTAAAAGAAACTTGAAATGGGTTTAAGGTATTCAAAGTTAACGTTTACGTCAAAGGAATTCTATTTATTTCTGATCAATACGGCGAATAAATGCGACTTTCGTCGTTACTCATATTTGGAAATATTATGGATCTTGTATGGAGATAAGAGCTTTCGTTTTTAGACGAGGATGCCCACAGTAGTTCCAAACACTATCTCTGTTTTAACAGATGTTATCTTAATTGTTGCAAAATAAATCTTGAAGTTCTGGGCGGTTAAACTATTGTTTCCTGAATTATATTTGACCGGTTAAAGCATAAGTAAAATGTTTTTAAACATTTTAAACGACTTATTTAGGACTGAAGTGTACATACATCCTCATATCCCCTACAGCGGGCTATTCCAAACAACCCCTTATAATTCATTCTGGAGTTGTTCAGCTTATCCGCATAAAACAGACTGATTTCTCGTAAAATAGTGTGTAGTCTTGTTCTACATTTTGTTTACCTGTCCAAGAAACGATGAATTTGGCAGATTACGGATATGCCCGGATGAATCTTGGCATTTAGTACATGGCTTTGGTCTGCACTACAATAAACGCGAACTTCCAGCGTCGTTGTAGGATAGGTTTTCGTTACCCCAGATATATCAACGCAAGTCAGTCTCTGTACCTTATCCGACACCATCTAAGCTGCTTCAAAATTCCTTCGTTCCCCATAAATCACAATTGAATTTTCCATCATAGTATAGATCTACAGTTCATTGCTAACCCAGCAAACCAGTATTTCTTGACACTAAGCAGATAGGCTTCATTAACTTCATTAAAGAATGATTAATTTTAGTAAATAAACTCAAGCTGCATCCCATTGTGCACTTAAGTGAAAATGTGTGTAATTTTTTGATTTTTCATTTGTTTTTCCTTTTTTTCAGAAACTATTTGTAAGAGTGTGTTTTTTTTTTTTTTTTTTTTTTGAAATTTTTTGTGTTTTTTGTCCATTGAAATGAAAATTCTGAAAAACTTTTAACAAAACATCACTAAATTTATGGCAATGTTGTCTTTTTAATGGTGAGTGAAAATAATAAAAAAAAAAGAGTTAAAAAATCATAGAAAACAAGCAAAAGGTGGTAAAGATAGTGAGGATGTTGATGATGATGATGACGGTGATGTGAAGACTACAAGTAGCATCATCAGCTGAAAACATGAAAGACAGTTTATAGAAAATCTATGGGCCACAAACATGCACTCTGTTTGGGAATTACATTTTTTTTTGTTTTGTTTTTGTCTTTTGGTTTAAGTACAGAAGATACCTTAATTTTAATGTTCTTTTCTTTTTTTTTTTTTTTGTTTTCACTGCCATGAATAGTTTTGTTCAGTTTTGTTGTTCGATTTGAAATTCAATTGAAATTGTTGCCTTTAAACAATTGCAAACACATGAGAACGACGCAGACAGTTCCATACTCAGGCACACACACACACACACACACACACACGCAAAGACACTCTGAATTCAATTAAATGACACTGACTCAGTAGCTAAACATGGTAGTGGGATGTATGTACGAAGTTCAACAGCAACTGCAACATAAAGTCGAACAGCAATTGCAACTGCTAATGCTGCAGCTTCAGTTACAACTACAGCTGCTGGAAATAGTGCTGGAGTTTCGATTGCAACATTGTATCTTTGCGCGACTCACAAGACAGAATGCTTGTCGTTTCTTTATTTTTATTTTTATTTTTTTTTCTTCTTCTCCAGCAATTGAAGCAGAATGTTCGCGACATTTTGGAAACAAATCCTTTTGGTTGGTAGACGGCTTCTCGTCGTTGTCGTTGTCGTTGCTGTTGCTGTTGTTTTCTTTTTTATTTTTTCTTATGGCTTCTGTTACTGGCATTGTTTTTTTTTTTGTTGCTGTTTTGATTGTCAGATCTTGTGTTTGCCTCTTTTTTTTCAATATTCCTTACATACACACATACACACATATACTAGATTTACCAACGTATGTAAGTGTCAGTTACATTTAGCTACTGTTCATTTATTGTTGTTGTTGTTGTTGTTGTTGTTTATTTTCAATTTTTCTTCGTTTTTCTGTTTTTATCAGCACCAAAGAATCTTTACAAAGTTGCCAAAATGTTTCAAAGAAATTGACCAATTCTATAGGATTTCATAACTCTTATTGGGACACGGCAACAAAGCTGAAATAGGCATTACCTTGTAGAGGGGCAAACAAATGATTTCAAACATATTTTACCATGCGTTTGCAAAGAAAAGATGGAATAATGAGACCAATTGGATGGAGACCAAAGAAATCTGGACCGTAATGGATTTATTTAGAACAAAATTGTGATTAAACTTAACCAGAGCCTTTTTCAGGAATCACGTAGAAGATATGAAGGTGCACTCGGCATAGAGTACGAACAACGTCCGTTTACTACAGAAGCTGTAATGACGGGGAAAAATAGGAGACGACAGATCGTCAGGAATGAGTGATAATTCTAAACATTAAGGTTATATTTTATTTTTCTATTACAAAGCAACTAAGAATGCATTGCAGGCTGCTGGAAAAATTTGTGTATGCGCGATATTTGGGTGTCACACGGATTAACAGTGAAAAATGCATTGCACCGCACATCCATTTACAATTCATTGTTAAATCGAATCATCACGGAGCATACCTCTGCCCTAAGTAGGATCTTATTCTTCGAGGACTATTCGCCATCTAACCTAACCTATGGTGAAGCTCGAAGACGGTAGCAAAGCCAAAACTGCTGTGTGTCTGGTAGGATTGCGAAAGAAATTTATTTGCTATGAACTTTTACAAGCTGAACACACGATTGATACCGCACTCTGCAGTCCACAAGCATCTGAGCTAGAATGGCCAGAATTAATCAACAGAAATAATGTTCTTTCTTTCTGACAACGCCACGCCTCATACATATACATATGTGTGTTAATTTTATACATGAGTGGCGGGACCTACAGTTTAAAGTCGACTCCGAACGACAGATTTTTGAGAAACTTTTCATGGCAATTTTATTTCACTCTCAGAGTTTTTACCAGAAATCTGCTGAAATATTTTCATATTTTCGTTTTGATGTCAGACCTGGGGTTTGAACCTTGCCCTTACGTCTGCTAAGCCAACACACTACCTACTAGACTACGGCGCCTCACACATCTTCGTTTATTCGCTAAACAACGAAAGAGCTTTGTACCAATAGATAATCAATGGTATAAATTTAAATTCCATACACAGGCATCCCAAACGTAATTGAAAACATTTTTTGCTTAGAAATCTTAGAAGTTTTAAGTTGACAGAATAATTTCTGTACTCCCGAATTGGCAAATTATTATATCTGCGCTCCACAAATGAGAAACAAAAAAAACTCTTAACAAAATTTAAATCAATTCTAGACGTTTAGATTCAGATGTGGATTTGCTTTTTTTTTGTAATTTAAAATTTTTTTTTTCTCCCATTTTTCTTCTCTAATACTGTTTTTGCGAATAAAAATCAAAAATGAATGTAAAAAAAAACGAAATAAAATGAACAAAAAAAAACTTAACAAAAAAAAAACAGATGAAATAAATTTTATATTTAAGTCGTGTTGTGACCATTAATACTTCCTTAATTGAAGTTCGCAGTTAGAAAAGAAAGAATAAAAACTCTACAACAACAATAACAATACCAACATCATAAATACAGCGGCATGTTGTCGTAATATTGGATTAAAGTTTCATACACTTTCGATGCACTTTATGCGATACATACATACACAAGTGTGCGATTGTATGTGTAATTGATTACATTTTATATACAATTTGATATACAATATAAAAAAGCAACAACAATAACATCAGATGATGATGGTGAAGAGAGAAAAGAAACAAACAAAACATAATAGCAACAGCAATAGCAACAGTAATGCTTTAATATAATACTTGGCATAATTATCGCCTCAACGTGCAATGAATGCAATTCACTCACTTACAACAGGCAGCAGCAGCAGCAGCAGCAACAACAACGACTACGGCGACACACTGAAGACAACTTTATTGCGTAGTAGAATTGTTGTAAGAAGAAGACAAAACAAATGAAAGAGGAAAAATCCAAAAAAAAAAAAACAAATTTTTTAAATATGTAATGAAAATAAGAACACAAAACAAAAAGAAAATTTAATTTTCAAAAAAAAAAAGATAAATTTTATTGTATATACCATACATACATATGTATGTATGTATGTACATGCATATGAAGAGTAAAGAATGAAAACTTTAAACCGTATGCGATAAACATTTCCAAGTTTGTTGAAAGGAAAACAGGAAAATAGAAATACGGAAACAAAACAATACTTTCAGTAGGAGGAGCCTTTTTACCATCATCGACATCATTTTAATGCCACAACAAAGCAATGAATGCACTGCAATAGACAAAATCAACATCAACATCAACGGCAACAGCAACAGCAACAGCAACAGAAGGGCTATGCTGGCAGAAATAATGCTTAAATAACAATAAAAAATGAAGTCAAATACAAGAAGAAATTTTATGTGTACATATATGCATGCATGTGTGTATTTGATTGTCATATTGAATCATATCAAAGCAACAGTTTATGTTTATATATGTATGTATGTATGTATTTCGATTTTTGTCTGTCTGTTTATTTGTTGGTTCCGTTCACTTTTTCCTTTTGTTCTATCGTGCCTCTGCTTAAACTTTCAATGTGCAATTGTTTGTGATTTTTTTTTTTTATTTTCAACATGTAGTGGTAATTTACTATGTCATGCTATGTACTCATATACTAAGTTTGCGAGATTTTTTTTACTCTCATTGTTAGCCTGTGTATGTATTTGTTTGTTATTGTTTTCTCATATAAAGCCGAGTGCTTAAGCACTCGTTGCTTTAGTTGTTGCCTAGTGATGCCAACTCAAATTTCAGAATTAAATGTGAAATTTAGATTTTTCAAATAAATTAAAAAGATTTTCTCAATTGTTATGTTTTTTTGTTTTTTATTTAGAAAAGCATTTTTGTCATTGCAACAATTTTGGCAACTGTATTCAAAATTTAAGACTGCAGTTTAACATGAGCAGGATTTCGTAATTCGAAGGAAGGAGAGATTACCTTCCTTAAGTTCCTAAAACGGAATCTAAGTAAGAGAGTAACGCGAAATGCAGTCACTTAAGTTCACACCTCGGCATTACTAGAAAAAAATAAAAACAGATGGGCTGACTTTCAAAATGTATCAATACAAAGCGTGTATGCAGTTCTACTACGATATATAAATTTTGTAGATATGCAAAGTTACCAAACAATGCATCAACTATAAATACGATGCCTGATTGCTTTTTGACTGCGTTAAAAATACACATTGACGACGTTTTGAAATAGTATACATTGTAAACATTTTGTATAGCGGCTTTATGAAACACTATACTTTGTTCAAACACAAAGCAACTAACATTTTGCAAGTCAGGCATGGCCTTATCGAACGGTTGAAAAGGGCTAAAACTAATCGCTCGATTGTGGATGCCACAACTGAACCTCAGTTACATTGCTAGTTCCCATTACACTGTATTTCAAATAGTAACTGACAATCGAAATTAATTTATAATTGGCAGCGAGTGGCACAACTTAAGCTCAGTTGCTGCACAGAATGGAACAATGAAAACACCTAGATTTGCTTGTTTTCTCGTTAGAGTGCTAAATCTAGCCCGAAAAGGTCTGAGTTGACCACACTGGTTATAAGTTTTATTCTTATTTTATACTGCTGCAACCGTCGTTTGTTTTTATTTTTCTAGCACGATTAAACTGGTTTTCTGTTCTTTATTACATATGTATGTATTAAAGGGCAAGGCACTTCTACTTAAAGATAAAACTGAAAAAGGGTTCAAAAGAGAAGAAATAAATGTTGTTGTGATAAAGAGCGAAAGAATTTAGGACGCAAAAACCATTGCATGTATGTACATATGTGCATATGTATATTTTTATGTATGTAAGTAAGTGTATGTATTGTGTATGTCTTTTTAAAATCATTTGTTTATCCTACAAATTCATACGCCAAGTGCCTCTCAGCAAAACAATAACAATACAATGAACTTTTGATTTTCGTTTTGGTTTCAAGTAAATTTTTTTTTAATTTTTTTTTCTCTCATTTTTGGAATTTTTCCTTTTTTGTACTGTGTACGAGTATTTTATTTTTATTTGTGGTTTTCAAACACTCAATGCAATTATTGCTCACTAACTGTGCGTTTGTTTTGATAGATTTTTTTACTACAGCGTAGTACGTGCAGCACACATTATAGTTGTTTACATTTTTTCGTTGCTTTTCCTTTTCTTCTTCTTGGTCATCTGCTTCTGCTCTGTGTTATTCTTGCCTTTTTTATGGTTGCTTTTTTTCATATTCAGTTTACTAAAGTTCGTTCCACTCGAAATGCCCTACATTATGGTACCACGGTTGAGAATTAAGAGGCATTGTTTTAGCAATAAAGTAAATACACCACAGTGCATGTGTATGCAGTATTTATGTTGCACAATATAAAGTAGCACTTACATGCATATGTACGTATGTACATGAGGAAGATCTTCTCTCGATTCATATTGCACTATACGAGTGGTCATACGAGCAATGCTCAATGATGATGCTGTTGAATTAAAGCGAGATCCTAAAAATATATATTCAGAAGATGTAAGATCCAGGCTACATAGGCTTCTCAACTAATGTCTCTCAGTTTCTGCTTGGTGCCGCCTGGCCTGGTTATGATAGAATACAACACATTTTTTAATCATTTATTCTGCTGGTGTTCTACTTAAGTTATCGTTTCTATAAATGTCACAAAACTTGTACAGCAGCTCATTCTTTTACCTTTAATCATTCATATTTTGTAATCTGAAATGCAAAATATGAACGTAATACCTATTCAGAATTTGAACTGATTTTTTTAAGCAAAAATAATTTCTCACACAATAATGCGATCAGCTGACAAATTGAAGCCTTCAATCTACCGACAATTTATAACTGAACCGTCTCGGAAACCCAACATTGCAAAGCAAAGTTTTATTTTTATATTAAGTCAGAAGACCTTAAAATTCCCAAATGCTCTAAAGATTCTTCCCTTTTTTCTTTTTTCGTAGGACATTAAAACGATCATGGTTTACCGATCATTTGTTTGCTGTATTCGTATTGTTTACATTTTTTGTTATTATTATGGTTTTTACGAGTTAAACATGAGAGTTTTTTCCGTTTCTTCTTTATCTTCATGGTGCACAAGTTGTTTTCTTAATTTTTGTTTTTCTTTTCTCGATTTCGTACGATTCCATTTAAGATTGTTTGGTTTTGTTTTGCTTTGAAAATTTCTTCTGAATTATTTTATTTTGCTCTTCGTATACTACCGCTATTATGGAGAAAACGGTGAGCAATGAAAGAAAGATGAAAAAACAAAAATAAAATAAACTGTTGGATGCATGGGGAAAGGGAATGGGTTCTGCAGCGGTATAACAATAAAATCTGACAAAGGCAACAGCAGTACGTCTGGATCAGGGGTTGCGAGAGGGGTACAAAGGAGAAGTGCATTGAATTTTAAAACGTTGTAAAATCGTTTGTTTTTTTCCGTCTATAGCCGGTTTTTACGTTTGTTTACATTCAAGTTGTTTTCAATGCGTGTGTGTATGTGCCTGTGTGTTTTTCTTCTTTTTTCTCTTTCTCTGGGAGTATGATGCGTTCTCGTTGACGTTGTTGTTGTTGTTGTGTCTTTTTAGCAATGTTTTCTGTATTTCTGTCATGCATGCATGCAGCATTTGCTTTAACGTAAAAAAGTGTATTACATACACATGTACGTGTTGAGTGTTTATACACAATGTGTTCGCTGTTGTTGGATTACTCATCTGTTGCCCAATGAATTTTTTTTGTGCTGACTCACGTTTATTCCAGAACATCGTATCTGGTGCACGACTAAACAACGACCAGTAAATAGTGCCGCCTAGCCGGTCATGCAACTCCATGAAGCATGTGTGTAAAAAGAAGGTTTAACTTCATTTTTTTATTCTCTCTCACTCTCTATTTTGGTTTTAGTTTAATCATCCTTTATTTATGGTTAAATTTGTATGTGTCAATGAAGAAAGAACGTGTGTATGTTTGTGTGTGTGTGTGTGTGTGTTGATAAGTTTAAATTTTGTATTGTTTTTGTTTGTACTCACTTGTTGTTCTGTTATTGTATGTTATATTGTTTTGTTGTTTGTTTGTTTGTAATGTAATATCATCTTTTTTATGTTTTGTTTTTCCCGTTTCTGTGACGTCACTAATGCAGGGCATTCACTTTAGTGATGCCGTTCGTTGCCTTTATTATTGTTTTATTTTGTATTTATTTTTTGTTGTTGTTGTTGTTGCTGCCGCTGTTATTGTGGCTGTTAAAGCTGTGTGTTATTATTTTGGATTTTGTGACCATGTGCGCTTGCATGTTGATTGAAACAGGAGTTCATTCGTCGAATTGACAGTGCGGACCAAAACTATCCAATTAAACAATAAAAAACAAAAACTATTAATTTTATTAAATTTATCCAACAGCTAAATTGTAACTAATTCTATCATAACAATGAATACCTACAACGAATATGGTTTTCATTCATTGGAGACAAAACTTAGAGTTGCATGCACAGGTCAGATCAAATGAGAATAGTAGGAGAGCTTTATTGTTGCGAATAAAAATATTAAAATCGAGTTTGATTTCATTCGTTATGATTATTTACACACGCATCACACATCGCTAATATGTATGTACATATGTTTTATTTTATTCGAATTTATTTTCGATCAAATTATTTTGAAAATATTTTTAAAATACCTATGACAAGTGAAGGAATGCACATGTCAAGGTTACTAAAATTGAATGGGTGAGGTTAAAAGGGGACTGCATTCCTTCTATTTAATTCTTAAAAACACAGTCCATTATTACTCTAGTAATAGTATGAATATTTGTCACAATTAAAGTGTCATAACCGGTGCTCCGGTAGCCTAGCGGATAGTGTGCTAATCTATGAGTATGAGTGTAGTTGGTTCGTGGTTTGTTGGTTTGTCAATGATACATCTTTAGTAGTATAAGTTTTCTTCTCATCTCCTCCTCATTTCGAGTTCCATTTGTAGCAGAAATGTCATCGGCTCCCGTAACATACCCAAGTTCACGATAAAATTCTTTAGGCACGCAAACTTCGATTTCATACGTATGTAATTCATTATGGTGGATATTAAAGAATACGTACATACATACATACATATGTATGTATCTGGACAATGAACTTTGTTTTTAACAAATTGATCCATGTAATGTTTATAATAAAAAGAAATATTTTCATTAAGAATATTTTTAATAATCTACACTCTATTTTTAATTGTTAATTCTATTATCATTGAAAAATAATTTTTTTCTGTATTCTTTCTTTCTCTTTGCAGGTAAGTTTTCAAGAGGTCTGTTGACCTTGGCTTTAATAACTTCCGATTATAATTATTTCAACACTTTTGAGTAGTGGTAACTAAAAACATTTCATATTTTCATGACTTGTAGAACAACAGCAACAACAAAAAGAACAAAATTTATTAAATACAATATTCGTACTTTTATAAGGTGAACTAAAATACTAGTACGGCAACATCAATAATTTTCTAAGAAAAAATCAAAAAAAAATTAATACTACAGTGAATAAATGAAAAAATAAAGAAAAATTCAATTGACCATTAATCAACAGATTCAGTTGATAGTTAAACTTAATAGAAATACAGCAACACCAACAATAACAACAACAAACCCAAATTATAATTACGCAAAATCACGAACAACTTCTTTAACAGTAAATCAGTAAGAAAACCATGACCACTCCTCTGCACAGTCCGTCACAATAGTCAGCACACTCGTTCAGCCAGTCATTCGGTCAGTTTGTTGAAACAATTCGAATGTTTCGATTGTGGCAACGATGTTGTACGTATTTAGAAGCCATAATCAACAACCAACAACAATAAAAATATATGGATATACTACATACATATCTAGCTATGTATGTACGTGATCATATTGAGATATAGTATACGATGTATGTATATGCATATGTATGTATGTACGTGTGTGCAAATGATGAATATGAATGCCTAATAACCACTAGCGTCTTACAGAAAAACAAAAAGGGGCACGACAAACATCATTATCATCTACATACATATGTGTACATGTACTTCTGTGCATTTTTATATTGGCGTATGTACGTATGAATGGATTGATGGATGGATGCCTCCATCCATACATATGTACGTATGTATATTCACATCCATAAGATACTCTAAATTTGAAACAGTAGCCAAACTAAACGTTAAACACGGTATTAATTTCGTCTGTTATTTCAACAACCATCACTACCATTAACAACAACAACAGCAACAACAACAAATTATAGTCACTTGTGTGACTCAACCATTGGGCCAAACCTCTTGTACTGCCTCCACATCGTATAGTATGTGAGATGTGATTGGTTTTTTGTATCTTTCAACAGCGTAAATACGTTGCGAAAAGCTTAAAAACAATTTATTTTTAAAGAGTGTGTATGTATTTATTAATTAATTTTCAGTGAAGTTTCGCATTATGTTCACAGACAGTGTCGTCACTTAATTAAGACGTTCTTTAATGTCAAAATTGCAGGCTGCTGGGAGTAGGAGATGCAGCATACAAGAAAATATCGAAAGACTTAACATTTTCATGGAAATTTAGAAAAACCAATATTTTCGATGACAGTTTTAAGTTAAAAAATTAATCCCCTTCGTTCAATTAATTAATTAACTTGGAAACAGATTAGAACAACGCAACGAATAGCACTGTCAGCTGTCAAAAATTGAAGATGATAGTTTCAGAATACCAAACCAATCATAACATCATTGCAATAATCATGCCAATTGGAGTCGTTTTTGATAAAAATTTTGATGCTCTCTCATTCTCTCTTAGCACTGCAAGCCTAAATTTTATATTATATGGATTGAGACGTTTAGACCGACCGACAAATGTTTTGCTTTTTATTCCAATTTTTTGGAAACTTCTTTAAAAAAAAGAACGATCAGATGTTGAATTGTTACTACACGAAATAACACAGAATATTCTCTCTCTCCACCCACCACTAACCATATACATATGTACATACAATGTATCTGCCTATAATTTTATTGTGATAATTACACTCTCTATCACAGTAAAAGTATAAAAAATCTCCCTTTTTTTGCAATCACTGGCATATCACCACACTCATTGTCACACACTGACATATTTCCGGTTCATGGATTTCATAAGAAACACAGTCTTAATCATCAATTGCTAAAAACACACCAACAGCAACAATAACAACAACAATAAATACAAAAACGAAAATGATCAAATAAGAAAAGAGGAACAACAGACGTCAGAGACGCACCCAATATTATTGTGGAGGTCAGTTTATAGCGAATAAAAGCAAAATTCAAGAAAAAAAAAAACTAAAGAATTACAAACAAATTCCATCAATGGAATGAATGAAGGGTAGGGGAGAAACACTCACTCATACAATTTTTTTTTTATTTTTTATTTCGTTGGTTTCTTTTTCCTGCTTTATATGGAATTTAAAATGTTTCTTTTCAGCTTCAGAGTTGCAAGAATTTTGTTTTCAAAATCAGACTTAAAGGTGGACACAAAAGAAAAGTAAAGCAAAGTAAAGTTATTCATAACAATCGAAGGATGCGTATCTTTCACAGATTTTTTGTTTTTGTTATTATTGCTGTTGCGTCATTAGTGTTGCAATGACCACAACAGTACAGGCAGTATAGACAAGCCGTTAATTTTAAACAGTTCCCTACAACATGTTAAAGATGAACACATCTTATACACTGAAACTCCTCTAGCACTGTCCAATTAACGGACAGACGAATGTTGTACTCATTGATCAAATTATGGAGACGTCAAAAAGTGCCAATGCATTCGTTTCTTTTTGTAGGTAATCGCCGACATAGTTGGCGTATATTTTAAAATAATCGTCATATCATATCATATATCGTTAAACCTTGTATGTATGTCTTTAAATGTTAAAAAAAAAACTTCAAGAACAAGAATTTTAAAAAGCCTCTGCGTATCTAGTATGAAATTTATACTTTGAATCCATTTCAGCAATTTTCTAACATATTTACCTAATAAATGTTCTGCGTTTTTGTTTTAGCAAAATTAATCTTTTCTAGAGAATAAATTCTTCATTTGAAGAATTTATCATCGTGATACCACCGCGACACTTTCAGTAATTTTTTTTTATTGTTACAGATGTCATGCGCTTTTCAACTATTAATATATTAGCAACACGTTAAACACAATGCTAAAGTAGAATTAGCCTTTAGGTCCGAGGTTAAGCAAACGTCCTCGGAACGTACGTTCGTTTTTAGAATACGAAAAGTGAATAAAAACGCTGCCCGAACCGTAATGTAACTTCGGTAAGCATTTAAGTTGCTCCTCGTATGTTCCATTACGACGAGCAAAACGAGGCTTTTACATTTTGTTACGTTCCGAATCAGCTGTTTTTGTTTTGTGTGTGAGGAACACGTATAAGGTGTTAGTTTTGCTGTTCCGTTCCGTACTCGTATTAAATATTAATATCTAAATAGTCTAGTAGGTCGTGTGTTGGCCCAATGTCAGACATCGCCAACAAAATGAAATATTAAAAAATACAAAAACTCTGAAAGTAAATAAATTTGCCATCTCAGTCAGTTGCTTAAACTCATAAATTGTTTCCCTCTATTAGAGAAAATATGCTGTATTACACCTCTTTAATAATAATTAAATTAAAAAGAAATTGAAAAATAAAAACACATAAAAAATAAATACTTTTTTTACACACTTTTAAAGAGTAAAAAAATGAAACAAATAAACAAGAAAACAAACAAAACAAAATAATTTAATTGTAGCACTTAAGAGGAAATTTCTCCAAAAGTAAGCCGAGCTTACATTAACTAGGAACACAGAGTAGATGTAGCATATCGGGAAGACATAAAATGACAAGCCCAATACCATAGAAATCTATTCCTACCCAATCTTTGTGAACTTACCGGGGCAAAGTCTTAGTTGCCTATTTCTAGCTATTGAATATCCGTATCAGTTTGTATGAAAACTCGGTACGCTTAATGAATATGAATCGTTTAACAATCGAAGAAAGCATAAAAGTAGTTGAAAATAACATAAGAAATGGTGAGATTCACTTTCCGCCTTTTGCGGAGTAATTTAACCCATTAAAATCGATTTACTGTGCAAAGAATTGATAATTGAATTGACATTTTAGATATAATCTGGCCTGTACCGCATCGCAAATATCACTTCTGGTAGAAAATGTGTGACGCATTATTCGAAGCAGACGAAGGGCGTATTTTACATTTGAATTTGCACAATTAAGACGTTTACTTTTACTAGCAACATTGTAAACATGCTTCAGCAATGTATATAATTTCTCGGTGAGATAATAGGCTCCGAATGTTCCTAAATAATTGAGAAAGAACTATTGGATGCACAATACGGTTTGCAGATGTCATTGGACTGTATTTTCCGAAAATTATCCAAGAAGAACTGGTACCATCGGTTCAGAACAATATGGTCATATGATAATTGATTTTTTTAGCCTGAAATTAAATATTACGAACTGGATGACATGTAAGTTCAACAAGAGAGTGCCAAGAACCGCATAACTGTTTCCGGTTTTACATGAGAAGTTTCCAGAAAGGGTAATTTCATATTTTCGCGACGTCCATTAAACACTAGGATTGTATATCCTTTGATGCTGTCAGAATATTTATTTATTGCCCCTAATGTGCGAAAAAGTAATCGACAACTACCTGATCTTCACTCAATTTCTTTTCTATTGTATAGTATTGGCTCCATATAGTATATCCCAGTAAGCACATAGCGAAACCTTCTTGTCCCTCAATTCTAGGCTGACCATCCTTAGTGACGACGTAGTGCAATTAGATGACTAACGTTGTTGCTTAAAACACGCATTCCATTAGAAGTGAAAATCTGGTTTTGGAGTGGCGTGCCAATTAGCAACGATTTGCAGATTGGGAATCCATACCAGAAGGACTTTCTTTGTGCGTTAATGTGAATGAACAAATATATTCAAATAGTTTCAAACGGCTTTCTGTACAAAATTTAGTTTTTTTAGGATAGCGGACAATGCTTATATGGCGATGATTTTCATTTTCAGATTGTCATTCGTTTACACCATGTCACAATCATACATAATACATAATTGGTCATTACAAACCTTTAGTCAGGATTACGGCCTAGTTTCTCACACCACTCATGTTGTGCGTGTTAATTTTTATACATGAGCGCAGGGACCTACAGTTTAACGTCGACTCCGAAAAAGAGATTTTTTGAGAAACTTTTCATGGCAATTTTATTTATTCTCAGATTTTTTGCCAGAAATCTGCTTAGAGGAACTCACCGAAGAAATATTTTTTCATATTTCGTTTAGTTGGAGATACCTTAAACTTGCTTTTAACCGAGGTCTCACCTACTAGACCACGGAGGCTTTATGTCACAAACAGTTTTTTAAATACGAAAATCTAATATTTCTAACGTCTCCTGGCATGGTTCAATCCGTAGTTCAATTTACCAGGGACATCTGTTTGAAAAATGAGGCATTTTTAGTAAAACTTCTTATGAAGAAAAACTCAATTTGTTACGCAATTAAAATGTACGTACGTACGTACTTATGTACATATGTATGTATGTAACAAATTAATCGGAAACTTCAAATTAAATTAGTTTTGTATTGAAAAATCACAAAAATTTTAAAAATTGTTTTCTTATTGTTTCATCTTTTCATCTTCATACTTGCACGTGATATGTAGCAATACGTCATCAAATTGATAACATTTAATGAAGCAATATTTCAATTGATCAATGGATACGAATTCCATTTTTGCTTAGTTGATTTGATATTAAATTATCCAAATATTATGCATAAATTATGCATAAAAGATTTGCATATCGTTTAACTTCTGCACAGTTATTCATCTATTTCTTTAGGACTTTAGTAAAAGCCTTCAGATGTTCATTCCCTTTATTTTGTTTGCATTCAACAAAATGTTGCAACAAAAATGAAAAAAAAAATATAAAGAAAATCAAAAACTACAGGATACCAAAGAAAAATCAACAGCATATACATATATATGTGAACATATGTAGGTACATATGTATATGAACATATAACGTTTACATACTACATATTATACCTACTCATACATATTTAAATACGTAAAGTATGTACACATTTAATGTATATGTACACCATGTATGTACATAGTTAATGTAAATAAAAAGTAAAATAAAGGGTTTACGTTCTTATACTTTTTTTTTCATTCCTGCTGTTCTTGTAATAGGTTGCTCTTGTTGTTCTGGTTGGCGTTATTATATTACAAAGTCTTGAATACTCGTGTAATATTACGGACCCTACAACTAAAAAAATCAAAAAAAAAAAAAATAAATAAATAAAAAGGGAATAAAAATGTCAATAACCTATAGGAAAAATGAAATAAAATGAATGACAATGATGTTTATGATGATAATGATCAGGATAATGATGATGACGGTGACGATGTCGATGATGATGTTGATGTTAACTTCAAACACAATTTGTTTAGACCCTATTTTTATAGAATACGTAGACACATGTTCGTACACATATGTAGTGTATGTGATTATATTTACAACCCCATAAATTTTTACTGAAAGTTAAAACATGTATTATTAAATAGTAAAATGCAAGTACAAGCACACACATATATACATACATATATATGTATGTATATTATACTTGTATTTTTATAAAACATAGGCTCTTGTTGTTTCGTTTTTCTATATCCATCTGACCGGGGCCTTACGTCTAATAATCCAACACGCCAACACCTACTAGACTGCGGCGACTTCTAATTTTTAATATAAAAATAATTTAATTTTATACTTATAGGGAGGAAATATAGTGTGTTTTTTTTTTTTTTGTAAAAAAAACTTGATAATCTAAAAACGATAATCCATAACAGAAACATTATTGGAATGTATTTACATATATGCTTTAAATATGATATCTGGCATATGTTTGACACGGCAGCGAACTACATTGTACATTCGATCAGTCCAATATTTGACCGTATGACGCTCATGGTAACTAGAATATTGATTTCCAATGGTTTAAGATAAAAGTTATTGGCTTGTCGGCATTAATAAATGACTTTACATAGCCACATAAATTGTAGCCCACCAAACAGGCAAAGTAATTCCAATTCTTTAACGACTTGAGAGTTGTCTTCTCTACAAATACGAAAATTAGATTTATTTAAACAGAAATGAGTTTCATCATTAAATAGAATTCTTTAATGAAACGCAAATGAATTCAATTCGCCAATGAGCTGTACTTTATAGGCATGTAAGCCAAGATTGTTTCCTAAAATTTTCGATGCAGTCGTAGAAGAAACGGCAACAAATTCTGTAGCAATTTTCTCTTCAATGCGCACATTTCTTTGTCTTGTAAATGGTTTTTCTGAGTCGGGAAGAGTAAAATTAGTACGAAAACGATGAATAACTGCACGAATTGGGAGCCCTGGTACTTTAGTGGGTGCTAGTAGTGTGCTAGATTATTAGTGTGATAGTCGTGGGTACGATTCCCATCAGGGACTTTGGTCTGTTACAATGAACTACACAAATACAAATTGTATTTTAATTAGTAAATAAATAATTAAACGGTTCAGTTCAGTTTAGTTTAGTTCAATTAAAAATTGCCAAACGAGTTATAAAATAAATATGTATGTAAATATGTACATATATATTGTGCAACATAAACTATTAAATTTTTAAGCCAAACATAAAAATCATATTTTGTTAAAAGTTTTCAAATCCTAATAATACCCTCATATAATTTTTTTTGGTCATTAAGTAAAAAAAAATATGTATTTATAATTCTGCAACAATCAACAAATTTGTTTGTAATTGTTGTTTCTTCTGCTGAAAATACCAAAAAAAAATCACTCGCTTTCCCAAATCTCTTGTAAGTTCAGCTACAAGTTCGAAAAATATGAAAAATTTTGTCTACGATTTCTGTTTTATGTCATAGTGTTTACCTACTTTGCTTAGATAATTTCTTTATTATTTTTGTAATTTTTTTTGTTTATTTACACAGACGAAAAAGAGTCAATAAACTGTGTCTGCTAATTATTGCGAATAATGTCTAGAAGTTCTGGTGCAATTTTTCACACAATTTTCAATTCAATTCAATTTTGATTGATAAGGTACGTACATACATATGTACGTAACGTAGTTTTTGGTACGGTTTTTTTGTGGTTTTTAATAAATTCCCTGATTAGAAATTGCAGTCGTGTGATTTTTATTAAAATAAATATTTAGACAATGCCGCGTGTGCTGTAGCAATAGCGGTAACTGAAAACGGTGTCGTTAGTATGTCGTTTTTATTTTTTATCTATTATTTGCCTCAAAACTATTGCATATAAATTTCCGTCACAATTACCTGGTGATAAGCATTTGATAAAAATTTAGAAAATAAACACACACAAAAACAACAACAACAATTAAATTCGCAAAAATTTGTCGGCTGACGAAAACGTCAAGTAAAAAAGTTTAAAAAAATCTTATCTTATCAGTTGAGAGTACTCAACACCAAATACTATACAAACTTAGAGTATGGGGTACTTATTATTGATTATTTTATAAAGAACGAGTTCATTAACATCAATCCCGTTTTAAAATGGCATTTACTTCATTAACTATCTCCCAGATTTTGAAGATTTACAAAAAAAAAATAATAAAAACAGGTTTTTTCAAACATTCAATTCAAAATTTAAAAAAATAATGTCGTTGATCCTTTCCTATTTTAAACGACTAAAAGAAAAAAAAAACTAATAATAAAACATTTACTATTTATTTTATTTAAAGAGAGAATTGACGTTGTAATAATAATTGACAACGTTGAGGTTTTATTTTTTTTTTTTGCTTTCTAAATTTTTTTTTATGGTTTTATTACAGTGTGAAATCGTGTCATTGGCCCCTTTAGCAATTTGTAGTGCATGAATACAGTCTGATTTTGTTATATTTTATTTTTATTTAATTATCGTTTAATTTAATTAATGAATCATTGACATTAAGGCATATCAATTTTAATTTCAAACTCAAAATCAGGGTGTTTTTTACAAATGCATGTAATGAAGTTAAGTAAACATTTCATTGTATTGTATTCAAGTATTTTATAAGCTTCTGACATTTTTGACAATAAAATTAAGGTGAGCAGTAATAATGAAGTCGTCGTACTCCATTAGGTAGTGTGTTGGCTTATTAGACGTAAAGTCAGGGTTCGAGCCCCAGGCCAGACATCAAAACAAAATACAAAAAGTATTTCTTAGGCGACTTCCTCTCAGCTGATTTCTGACAAAAACTCTGAGAGTAAATAAATTGCCAAGAAAAGTTTCTCAAAAATCTGTCATTTTATGTTCATTTTATGTTTGGCATACCAAAAACTAAACTACAACTTAACAGAATACCGCCAAGTGTAAGATTCAAAATCTGCACAATTAGATAAGATCTGACTGATATTGAATTTTTTTGTTTTATTTAACTTTTTACGAGACATCGAGTACAAATTCAAACGATCACATATATTTTTCAATTGCATATCTCCACAGCTCGTTTTATTTTTGATAAAAGATCTTAAAAAAAGACTTTATTTCAAGACTTATGTATGCTCCATGATATGTTGTTAAGTGTACAAAGTATCGAAAGAAAAGTACGCAAAAGAATCTGGGCAAGTGTTGTAACTGTTGTAACTATTATTAACTATTAGCTATTAATTATAGACTATATCGGTGTTTTTATTAACAAAACTTTAAAAGTACCTACAATAAGTTCATCAAATATTGACTAGAAGCAGAGATTTTTTGTAAAATTAAAATTATAAGCCCCGTTGGAAAATAATACGTTTTATGATCTTAGTACTGAATTCTTACGCAGGTTGTTATTGGTATTATTTAAGGCCTAGGCAAGTAAAAATGTTGGCAAGATAACGGTGGAGAGGAGGCGTGGGATATACTAAGTATAAGTTTCTAGTATAGTTGCTAGATTGAGTTGATTGATACCGCTACACATCGCCTGACAGCAAAGCAAGCCTATGTTAGATTTCTTTTAGCAAAATTTGAAAAAGTGTTGCATCGCATTGTTTGAGAAGGTATTTAGAAAAAAGTGAATACCATGCAAAATTTGTAGGAAATTTCTGAATTTATTCCTGAGTGACTATGTAAACAAAAGGATCTGCGAAAACGGATTAGACTCCAGCACTAATTCATCCCAGAAAAGAGCATCGCTTTTAATAATCACGGTCAGTACTTTTGTTGGACAAAAAATAAAATGATCTTTTATCCTACCATACTTGAACGTATCCACCCACCCCTCCTATACGACATAAATATCATGCTATAAATAAAATGTCCTGTGCACCAGTGATTATAAATGAATTAAGGAAAGAACCTAAAAATCATTTGTGGATAAAATAATCACTGTTTCCAATATCATGAAATCAATGTAAAACGTTCAAAAATTTACCACTAAAATCGGTGTTTGCATCATTACTGTTAAAAACAGTTTCAGGTTTTTGGTCCCATATGGACCATCTTTGGTTTTTTGAATACGAATACTTTGATGAATTCGATTTTCATTTAATTTTTTTTATTTTTTTTTTTTAATTTTAGTGTACATGACTATCCCGTTCAAGGGAATGGAAATGCTCATGTAGTTATTTCGTTAATTGTTTATTATTTAAGTATTGTTATTTTCATTATTGATATTATAGTGTTTCTTATAATTAACAAAATTTTTTTCATTTATTCTTAAAAACAATTTTAATTTATAATAACATTTCGAAAAAATTCTGTAAAAATCTGGCAAAAGCAGACAATTTGCGCGATTGTGTATCCATTTTACGCTGGTAATGTTAAATTTTATACTGTTTTTATTGTTGTTGGTTTAGTGTATGAAAGGAAATTTTAGGTCCTTTAACCATTATGTCAACTCAAAATGAGAAGAAGAAGAATAAACCGCTACCCCAACTAATATCATTAAATGACCTTCAATGTCTAGACATTTTTGACAATTTTACATAAATAATGTGTTCAAACGAAAAGTCCCTCCTCAGTCGGCTTAAACGGCTGGATTCTTTTTTGTTTTTTGTCATTTTGGGTTGTATTTGGGCTGGCTAATAGCCGACGTACATATTTAGTTATGGTAGTAGTATGATTGAATTGTATGGTTGGTTGGTTGGTTGTTTGGTTGGTTTTAGAATACTTTTGTATTTTATGTTTGTTTGTATTGAGAATTCTTTAGACTTTCAGTTTCATTGTTTTGTTAAAATTTGTTTTCTTTTTCTTTTTTCTTTTTTTGCTTAATATTTTGGTGTATTGCGTGCGCAGGATATATTTCATTTTGTTGTTTTTCATTTAAACTGTCTTAGGCACATACATACATATACACACTTTCACACACAGGTATTCATGCATACATATGTATGTATATATGTACATGTGTACATCGTAAGTAAGTAGTATGAATACCATGTAAAAATTCCTTGAGTTTCCAAAGTTTATTAAACTTTTGCAATTTTGCGTCTTTCTTACTTTTATTACCCAATAAGCCGTCGTAGCAAGTGTTGGTGTCATCGGACCCCGTTATTGTTGTAATTGTAAAAAGGGAGATTTTCGACTGTAGACCATCAACTTTGACTGTCTCTAGGCGAAAAATTTTGAATTTATCCAAATGCCAGTGTGTAGGTATCAGGTCAAAAGAAAAAACAAATGTTTTGTGTCTGCGTATGATTGTTTTAAAAAAGAAAATAGTCTTTATATGGAATTTTGATTTAATTAAACACAAAAAAAGCCGGTTTTTTTCAATTTAATTTTGAACTTTAGCCTTTTTTTTCGGTAATTTGTGTACATAACTATACAGCATTGTTATGGTTATTATTATGGCACCTTCCAACATATTCGTATGTGTTTAAGCTTCCATTCATCTCTATTACGAACTATGTTATCTTAATTCACAAAACTATTATCTCCTGCAATATCAATTTTCGCCCTGTGGCTTGTATATTCTTATATACAAAATATGATGCGTGGTCTATTGTCAATTACTTTCAATGGGACCCTAATTAATATTATGATGATGCTTTAATGAATCGTTCTTACAGGTACACGGCAAGTAATCTCAAAACAGTTTTAGGAGCAGCCTCGGATCTCAGACAGTTGTATTCAATTTTCGATCGGATTAAATCAAGGCATTTACACGAAGATCAATTATTATCTAGACATGGATCAATCCTATTCGGGACCATTATTACAACTTGCCGATAAGTTGGGTTTAGTTAAAGGTAACTTTAGCTAAAGTGAACTTTAAAGTCACCTTTAACTTCTTTTCGTTATTACAACCTACAGATAAAATAAAGTTAACTTTTTCAAAAATATGGCAGTGTCGCAGCAATGTCGATAACATTGCTCCATTAAATAAGTTTTTTTTAAAGCAGTGGCAACGACGTGTTTTTTTATGTTCATTTTGTGTATATTTGAAGTTGCCATATTGGCAAGTTCAAACATAAACTTAACTTTAAAAGTTACCGGTAAGATTATTGTCCACCTTTAACCCTTTGCGACCGTATGTCTGCTCTCAGCCACCAAAGCTTTTTTACCATTCCAGTCGTATGTCTGCTCTCAGCCACCAAAGCTTTATTACCGATCTAGTCGCATGTCTGCTCTCAATCGATAAGCTTTCGAAATTCGTTGAAATCGAATGATATTTTATAAGTTGTGCTTAACTTAGATTTGGCGATTTCGCTTCTTAAAATATTTCAAAATAATACTCTAATAAAGTGGCAAAAAGAAATTTACTGAAAGAAGTGTTCCGTGAACTTGAAAGTACTGATAACATTTGTTCTGAAATTATTTCCAGTAGTGATTCTGATAGTGACGTAGTTCCAGTAAAGCGAACGAAACGAAAATTAATTCCGACCAGCATGACACCCATATATGTATAAAATTAATACGGTCACAAAGGGTTAATAATGAAAAACAATTTATCTACACGTTAAAATCCTCCCTTTAGTTAACGGCAAGTTGTAATAATGGTCCTTATTACCTGTTGCTGATCAGATTGTTAGACTCAAGATATTATATAAAATTAGAATTAGGCATTCCATTCATAATTTTCCAAAAAAATTTTAAATAGAAAATTTGAAGAATATTATTGTGGCTCAGTTGAAAAGTGTAACGATTACAGTTGAACTGAATTGAATTGCAAACAATATCCAACATTATAATATCATTGTCTCATAAATGCAATCAGAACATGATGTTTTTGCACAGCATCAGTAATTTACAATAAATATGACTCACTGGGATCATCATTCCTTTGCTTAATATTACTTAATACTTCTGTTCGAATTCTACACTGTCTTTGTTGTTGTTTGATTTATATTTGTGTGCCGTTTTAAATAAGTGATACTGACTAAGCAGCTTAATATTAACACTTGAAAAAATGGAATACACACAGCACTTTGTGTTCTTATATGTAAGTATGTACTTGCTCAGTTGATTTGTGTTGCTATGACGGCGGTCCCTTTTGATCGGGTTGATTAAACCCTGTAAACATAAGCAGATTTTAAATATTTACAGTAGAATGTCATTTAGAATGCACATTTGCTACGAATCGGACAGACAATATAGGGGCTAATGTCCATCTCCCGACTTTCATTTCTAGTGCATTGACTTGCGAGTAAGAACTTGTTTGTTGCGTTTTTAATTACAATTTGTCAAGATTTAAATTCATTTTGACTCTCTTTATTAGGCTGTTGCTACTGTTTGTTTGTGTTTTTCTTATGATTGTAACTATGTATTGTTGTTGTAAACGTAAAATTTTAATTAATTTTATTGCTTAAGACCAGCAACAACACATTAAAAACGTTTTGTTTTTCGTGTCATATTTGTTTTTCTCTTTTTTTTATCTGAAACCGTTTTAATGTGAATTTGTATCGTTTCCATTGAAACAAAAGGCGATTATTTTTTATAAAACAAACGGAATTAATTTTTTAATTTGTTAACCTTACTAACTGGTCATTAAAACCAAAAAGGGTTCTACACTGTTGCTCAAATACCAATTGATAACAACAATGCAATGAATATTCGATATTTGAGTTATAAGCCAGTATCACCGAATTGTTTTATTTGTTGTAAATACTTATTCACATTCTAGTATCAAAAGTTAAATTAAATAAAAAAAAACACATAAAGCTCTGATTTAAAGAAAAACTGTTTTGTTTCATTACAAAGCTGGTAACTGAACATTGTGTACAAAATAAAATGTCATCTTGGTCATCTCGATCCTTTTGCAACAGTTTTCAATCTGTTTTTTTCATATATCAGTCAATATCTGGACGATAACTTAACAAATTTTTGGTTTTAAATGCTTCCACGTTCAGACAGCTATGGCGTTTCCGAGTAGGGATGGTCTTTGACGTATCCTTGCAAAAAAAAAAAACAATTTAACAGTGTCAAAAATGTATGATCTTGGATTCCAATTGACGTCGCCAAAACCAGTAAATTACTCTTTCTAGCATGCAATAAAACCAAAGACAGTCCTGTGGTGTGCATCGTGGCATAGTCTTATTGAAACGGCATACCGTCCCGTATATAATCATCAATTGCAATTCAAAAAAATTTTGTTTGTCATAACGTAACAGCGTGGTCCGAATTGACGCTAATTTTTCTTTTACTTCATTACTTTCCAAAAAAAAGGGGTTCATCTCTAGACTATAATGTACACCAAACAGACAATGTATCGGATTGCAATGGCTTTTCCACAACCACATAACAAATAAATTTCATCGTTGAATATAATTTTATTCAAAAGATCAGCATTGAAAGCCTGTCAGCATATCTACTGCATTGTAAATCGTTAGCCGGAGTTAAGTGTTGCGTTAGTTAGACTACAAAAAGCCGTAAAATAGGCCCTACTGCTGAGAAAGCTGTGGAATCACCACAATTTCTTCAACAGAAGCGAAATTTTTAGCAGTGTGTTCATAAAAAATTCACAGGCCTGATCACATACATCTCTAAAGTTTTCAGTCTCTTCAAATTTCTTTATAATATTGCCAAATACTTGCGCAATAAGCGATTTTGACGACCATAATTACCTCAATACGCTCGAAAAGCGCCTATATTTGAAACACCGCTGTTTAGCGAGTTTTTTAAGCGTTTTTTGATTCGTAGATGGTAAACCCTTTACTAAATAAATGCTACTTGAGATCAAAGATAGACAGCCTTGCCAGTCTTATGACTGATATGACCGATATGTCTACGCAGCCTGTAAATATCCTTGACTGGTAACAATAACATTTGATGGGTATGTCGACATGTCTTTAAGCACAATGAACTTTTTTCTTAAAATATTCTCTCAATAGACAGAAACGAATCATTGAGGCAAACGAAACAAACCCAAGCTTAGCAACATAAAACGTTGAACTAAAACTCTCATGACAAGGTCTTGCTTGCAAGCATTGAAAATAAGACGAGTGAAACGAAATAAGCGTACCAGAATATTCATGTATGTATGTGTCTGCTATAAAATATTGTATAGCAAATGGTAATAATAACATCAACAACAACAACAAAATAACAATCATAAGAATAAAAGCGCACACAAACGAGGTTACTGGAGTACACACCAATACTATGGCATTTACAGCAGCGAACAATTTCAGAAATTGTGAATGTAGGTATTGTCTGTGTATTTTGTAAATATTGTAGCCCACATTTAGGCTGAAATAAATTACGTTTAAATAAAAAATGACTGGAATGAAATTGACAGAATACGGTCCGTCCATCCACATTTATTTTATTATGTATACAGTTTGTACACAGGCCATGATGATTGTGAAAATCGAATTTTAAATGGATTTCTTAAATTTGAAAACTTTACTCATACAAACATACATATTCATTTCAGGATTAATATCGAATAAAAATATCATCCAAAGTAAAAAGGATTTTTTTTATAAAATGTAAGACCTTTACGGTTCTTTGTTATGAACTACTTAAGATCCTTATCATGCTTAAAGATATTTTCGTGGGAAAGCAAACATATTTAACTAAAAAAAAAATCTGTTATTCATTAACTATTTCGAGATATTCAAGTACAAATTCAAGCGATTATATATTTTTTCATTTGTATATTTCCATTGGACATTATATAGTATTTTTGATAAAAGTTCTTAAATAGAGACTTTATGCCATGACTTTTTCTCCATGATATCTTGCTAAGAGTACAAGGTACCAAAAAATTATTCATAACTAACTGTTGCTTTATAGCTTATTTCAATACAAATTACAGAACAATATCTTAAAAAGTAGGGAAAGAATGCAGAATATTACATATTTTTGTTAAATTCCTGGAGTATATGTTGCTAGAGTGATTCAGTAAGTTCGCGACCTTTTGTATTTCTCATCCCTTAACTGCTATCAATTTATATTGATGGTTATGGGGAAAATAGGAATAAGCGCATTCCGTTAAAAAAAAATGGCATAAATTCATGACAAAGTGCTCTCTCATTCGCTCTATTTTCCAGATTTCGCCCCTAGTGACTATTTTTTTGTTTCCGTACATAAACAGAGGCTTTGCATCAATTCATTTCAGAAACAAATACCAATTTTAACGATCACTATCACTATTTTCTTGGTAAGAAAGTAAAACGCTTAAATAACTTGTGATAAAAAAGCTAATAATGGAATTTGAAGGATCTTTTAACATATAAACAAATACATGCATATACTGCAAACAATTTAATATTAAATAATTGAAATAACATTTTTTATATAAAACATACATACGTATGTATTTGTCTCGGCGCCACAAATAATGTCTACAGTAAGTAGGTGGAATTTTAAAAGTATTCTGAATGCCTTTAAGTAGGCTATAACAATTCATTTCTTGCTTACCCCAGAACATATGTTATAGTTTTTGTTTCCAGTTTTTTTTTATGTTTTTCTAGGCGTAGGTGTTTCTAGAATTCATCATCCACTTGCTTCTCGTTCATACATTCACCATTCGTTCAAAAAGATATGGGGAGAGAAAATAATTGTGTGGGCTCTATGTATTTCGTGTTTCATGTCTTCAAATGATTGCAATTGTGTTGCTATTATGCAAAATCACGTCACTTTTCTCCAATGACGTCATAAACCTTCTCATTGACCTTCAAAATAATATAAACAAGAGAATAATTCCTTTTGCAAATATTAAATTATACTTTTTTTTTGTATTTTATTTAATTAAATTAATTTTTTCCTTTTTATATGTATATATTGAAATCGCAGACATCATTTTTTTTGTAAGCGTAAATTAGGAATAAGAATTTTTAGACCGTAACTACTTTAATTGAAGTCACCATAGGCTTATTAGACGTAAGCCCACGCGTCAAACCCCAGGTCAGGCATCTCCAACTGAACGAAATACATATTAAAAAATATTTCTTCGGCGACTTTCTCTCTCAGCATATTTCTAGCAAAAACGCTGAGATTAAATAAAATTGCCATGAAACGTTTCTCAAAAATCTGTAGTTCGCAGTCGACTTGAAACTGTAGGGAACGCCACTCACGTATTAGATTAACACACACAACATAAGTGGTGTGAGAAGCTAAGTCTTAGCTGAAGTTTTTTAAATAACCAATTACATATGTACATATATATGTCTGTTATGTAATTACTTTAATTTAAAATTTTATTTCCAATCGAGTGTTGCGAATTTTGCTTTTAATTTTGAAAAAAAAATATTTTTATTTCGTCTGCTTCTCATTTGACTCGTGCAGAAATGAAAAACGTTTTATTTGTTTTTGGATTCGTTTTCTTCTTCTTCTTTGTTGTGCTTTATAAACAATAATTTTTGTAAGAGAAAATTACATAAAATTAATGTTACTTTTACTGCAAAATGTGTTTTTCTTTTCTTTTCGTTTTTAATTTTTCCAAAAAAAAAAAAAAAAAAAAAATTTCAGCCATAATTTTCATTTCGTTTTGCTTTTCTTTTGCTGCTGCTGGTAGCATAAATTCACGCAACTGTCTAACAATCTCATTATCACCATCATTATCGTCATCATTTAGGCAGCTCTGTTGCTGCTGCTAGTTTTTTTCTGTAAAATTACAGTTTTTAGATAAAAAAAAATTAGAAAGTTTTTAAAACACATACCACAAGCTAGTATATACTTTAATATTTAATACATACATATGTACGTATGTATATTATTTTAGAAGCTCTAGTGCGCATCATAAATCGCTTGGGTCAACACAACATATAACAAATGCTCTGCAATTTCACTCGTCATTATCGAATTGTAAAGTTATTGCTGGCCACCGAAAATTATATGATTTTTACTATCTATTTCCTTAATATTGCTTCTGCCCAAAATGGGCCATAAAGAAAGAATTATTTTTCTCAGTATTTAAACAATGTTCGTATTACATGCTAAAATATCTGAGGGCAATAGTTGCAATAAAATTTCAAAATTTTAAGTCAATTCAAATTTTGCAGCTCTTTTTCAATTTTAAAATATAAACAATAAAATGTATACAAATCTTAAAAACTAAAATTAATAAAATTATTTTGAACCGTTTAAAACGTGATATTAGTTTATAACCCTGTTTCTATATGACGAACGATTTCAAACGAATCACAATTTTTGTGAATAATCAATTACTATGGAGACGTGCTATTGTAGTGGATAGAGTGCAAGTCCACGGTCAGAGGCTACCATACATGCTCGTAGTAATTGAATCGAATTTGTAATTTTAATGTAATTAATCAAATAAATGAATCGCGAAATCATCTGAAATCGTTCGTCTTACCGAAATGGGCGTAAGCTTTCATTCTTCGATTGTATTTGTAAGTGTAGAAATATTGTGTATAAAGATTAGAGTGCAACCATGAAAGTCAAAAATGTTACGAATTTAATTCAAGTTTATTTGTGATTATCTACAAATATCAGTTTTAACTTGTACCACGTCGAGATCCTTATGAACGTATTTTAAAATTCCTAATACACCAGAGTGCGTCTGTAATCAATCCTCTTTGAATAATTATTTTTTTTTGGCACTGAGACAGTTTGCCCTAACATTACATTGGTTTCAACAGGAATTATACAATAGCAGTTTGCAGTCCAATCGCAGGTAGGAGGTTCTATCAATAATAGTTTCAATTTTTATTACTATATTGTGTTACATTAACACACTTTTTAGTACATTCCACTTGTTTAACCACTTATCCCGCTGGTAGTTGTAATTCTGCAGGCGTCTAGAAAAGCAGTATAAAGTAAATAGAGAACAGGCCCCTCAATAATACTCTATAATTGGCTGGGAAGAATTTACAAATTTGCCAGATTATTGAATTTTCCAAGAATTCCACAATATTTATACGTATTTTAAGCTGCAATCTAAATATTAAACTTTGTGAAATATCGAGATATAGGAAAGAATAATATTCTTTTTTTTTTTGTATCAAAATTTTTCTTATTGTTTGTACGAATGTGTGGGTTTGATGCAGTAGTGCTGTGTCTCCCGTTGGCATTACTTTAATGGAATTTTTAAAGCGCTTAGACATTGTTGGCTATAAGATTGTGGGTCTACTGAACCCATGCATATTTCCACTTAAAATATCATTCAAAACATTAAAGAATATGCTCTTAAATGCTATTCATGGCAGTTCTAAAAACATGATTATGTACATACATATGTATATACCAGGAGCTGCCTTGTGTTTATACTGGCAATTGTTTTTTGGATTCTTCGAAATTCATAAGTTATAATTAAAATTTAATTCTTATTCTGCAAATTCGAAATAAATATAATTATCAGATGATCAATAAACTAGTTACCTTTGTCGGCGTTACCTTATCAGCCCATCTGCTATAGCAAATTGACTTAAATACATACATTCGAGTGTAGCATGAACACATAACATAAATAATTGGTCATTACAACCTTTAAGTCAGGATTTAGACCTAGCTTCTCACACCACTTATGTTGTGTGCGTTAATTTTATGCATCAGTGGCGGGACCTACAGTTTAAAGTCGACTCCGAACGACAGATTTCTGACTAACTTTTCATAGCAATTTTATTTACTCTCAAGGTTTTTGCCAGAAATCTGCTGAGGGGAAGTCGCTGAAGAAATATTTTTTCATATTTTCGTTTTGATGTCTGAGAGAAGCCGACACACTACCTACTAGACTACTACGACTTAGTGTGGCGTGAACACTTTTCAAATATTTCGTAAGTGATGACGACCGTTATGTGCAATTTTATGATGAGGGGTGGATCTATGCCGATAGATTTTGTTAAATCTAGTCTGCGAATGCATTAAATTAGCAATCAATTGGGCCGTAACACAAATGGAGTAACTATTCCAGATTTCAGGACAATAAATTTATTATTAGCCTTAATAACTGTTCCTGTTTGTTTGTGTTTGTATTCATTACAGGCTTTAGTTATTCACAACTCAATTTTATTAAAATTGTTATGCTTGTTGTTGATGGCCATTTATTAAACGTTCAATTTTTATTTGATTCTGTCATTTCGTTTCTAACAAAAAAAAAAAAAAAACATTTGTTTTCTATCAATTTCAAAACACTAAATATGGGGCAAATTTTTATTTGATGAGCCATTTGGAAAAAAAGCAAAACAAAAGATAGGAGACCAATCTACATATGTACATACATACAATACATTACAAGCATTAAATGTTTTCTAGTTTATTTATTGGTAAACAAGCATACATACAAACGCTGAAACGCAGCCAGTGATGCCAAAGCTTGGGATACTATGTAAGTGCGTAAACATATATAAAAACGGTATAAATTCTAAACATTGTGGTTTTGAATAGTTATTACGTAAAGAAAACGGTTCACACATACATACATATATATATTTGTAAACTAAAATACCAAATATACTTCAAATTTCAAACAAAATTATATATTGTAATACAATTAGGACATGGTAATAATATAATTCGATTATAAATGTAAATTTAGAGAGCATTTCTACCTCTTTTAATGACGCAGTTCTTGGCCAACCTCGTCTTCATGTTATAAATCACTATCGACTTATGTGAGAGTTTTTTTTTATTGGTTTTCATTATACGGTGTTCAGATATGCACCTTTATTGCGTAAATCGCAATAAACGCCATTATTTCATATGAAGTTTCAATTAATTATTGCGCAATAAATTCGCAAATTGTTATATAATATTGAGCAAAACTTGAAATCAGTGAGCATATTACAATTATCCGAACCCTTTCTGTTGATATTTGACAACTCAAATGTCAACAACGACAAACAAAAAAAAAACAAAAAACAAAATAAAAACAATGTTCTTGAAACAACCAGCTGTTTTGTTTATCAGCTGTCAAATTAATATTGAGTAAGCAGCTGAACTGCGTATATTATTATGTCAGAACACTTAAAATATTGTATTCAATAAACCGAATATTGACTCAATAAAAGTGCATATCTGAACATAGTATTAGAATTAATTTTTAAACGTACGTCATCAGTTATTTCGCTACTGGAACAACAATAATTATCTCGATTGAGGCTGTATTTAACACGGCATATTAAAAGTAACATTGTAAGTGGAAGTCTTTCTTGTGTTAATGTGAATTGTTATAATTTCCACATATTAAATCTAAAGAAAGCCATGAAAATAAAAGCTCTCCTAATATCAGCATTCGATTACGGATATACATATCAACATATTTACTGTGAAGTTTGAAATCAAAATTAATTGCAGTTTACCAACCAAGTATTTCGATCCATAATTTATGCTTTCTTTTAGTGTTTTTAGTTTCTTTAAAACAGTTTTATCAAATCCTCAATTTTTTCCCAATACGAAGTTCTTTTTTTTTAAATGCGAAACAATACAAGTTCTCTGTACTTTTAAAACCGCTACGTTTAAGTAAAAGAGCCACATCTGTCAACCCTGCTTGTATGTGTACAATTTTTTTTTTTCTTTTTTTTTGCGATGCATATACTCCAGAATCTTGAGTGATAAAAATATTTTGTACAAAAACGCAACAACAAAAAGTTTTAAAGTGAAAAACAATTTTAATGGATTTGACCTGACCCATTTTTATTTTGTTCGAGTCCGTTATTATTTTTTCTTATTTTTTGAGAGTCTTCACAAAGGTGATGGGATTTATAATTTCCATAATTATGTCTTAATATTTGTGATAATTATAGTAAATAAAAATGGCTGTTTGTAGAAACATAGATGAGACAAATTGAGAAATGTATTTGCTTTAGTGATCGTGAGGAACAAATGTGAGTTAAACCGGGGCACCTCGGCCATGTACAGTCAGGATTACGACCTAGTTTCTCACACCACTTATGTTGTGTGTGTTAATTTTTATGCATGAGTGGCGGAACCTACAGTTTAAAGTCGACTCCGAACGACACATTTTTGAGAAACTTTTCATGGCAAGTTTATTTACTCTCAGAGTTTTTGCCAGAAATCTGCTGAGATGAAGTCGCCGAAGAAATATTTTTCATATTTCGTTTAGTTGGAGATGCCTGACCTGGGGTTTGAACCGAGGCCTCACGTCTAATAAGCCAACACACTACCTACTCGGCCATATTGGCTTTAATAAAAACGTTTTTTCTAATTCGTTGGTATCACTTACGTGTCGGTGAAGAAGAAGAGAAGAAAAAATATTAATAATTCATGCTTTAACCCCGCATCGGGTCCAACTATGTGTTCTGATGATTCATTTTTCACATCACAGAATACACACATTGAACTTGCAGTGAACAAGCGCTCTGTGAGTCTTTCCTGTCATTATAATTACCCAAGAAAATTTTAGATTTTCTCAATCCCATTTTCCTTTCACTCCACTCTTGATACATGATATGGCATCGAGTAGAGGGTGACCCTATTAACGCATCTCGTGGAGGAATCCATATGAATGGAGGTATCCTTGTAGAATCTGCCGGTTCATTGCAGGGTGATATTAGCACACCTCGTAAAAGACTGACGGCTGTCAGGGCATTGGGTTCTAACATAACGACTCTAGGACTATCTCAAGGCCCTCAACTTGATGGCTTAACAGTACAATTTTCACGGCACATGTGTAAGAGGAATCGAATTTACGAGTGAGAGTAATGCAGTAATACATTGCGTCAACCCTGCCTGGTCAGCAAATCTGATCAAGGCTAGATAAAGGGCGCTCGGCAAGCCTAATCAAACTTAATCATGCATAGACAAGCACGCTTGGCTTAGTTGTAGGACTCATTACTGGATATTGCATTCTCAGAACTCGCGCGAAATACGGCAATCTTCGTCGTATGGTCAATGACTTATACAGGAACTGGAGAGGCGAAGAAAAAATGGAACTATTCTCCAACTGTTGGGTACATGCATCACGCTGCATTGAAGGAGAACGAAACACCTAGATTTCTACTATACAGATATTTTCACTGATCGGTTAAGGAAAAATATTGGCTTCATCATTAGCTACGGATGATTCCAGTGTTGGATTAAAAAGCTGTGGTATCAATTGGTCCAACTACCCACGTAGTAGATGATTGTCATTAAACGAACGAAAAATGTTACTTCCAACGACTGTACAATTGAATTCATACTTTGAAACTGTAATTAAAAGAATCGAAATAAAATGGATTGAAATACCGAAAAAAAAAGCAAAAGAAATGAATTCAGCTTACAGTGAACTGAGAGGGGATCAAAAAAAAAAAAAAGAAAGAGTGCAATTACTGGTTTACAACCCCAACTAAAACGAACAAATTGAAATGTATGTGTGTATATTGTGCATACATATACATATACATTGTATGTAGTTATGTATGTAGTACATTGAGGCATTGAGTTTTGCCATGGCTTTGAAACACATTCGAAACAGAGCAAAAGAGAAGAGCAACTATTTTGCACAGACATATTCCTATACATACATAATTATGTACATAGACTTAAAACTGGGTAACTGGTACAGTTAAACACATACATACATATGTATACACATGCATACACAAATAGAAAATAGTGAACAAGAGTTTTAAAGTTTAATACAACACACACACTCAGACTCGGGATAAAACAATTAAATTAAAATATTGACATGATAAATATGCAATACATATACAATACATAACAGCATATACATACATACATACATACATACATACATGCATACATATACGCACATATGTACATAACATTGATGTACATATGTATGCCTATACCCTTGTATTTCTGCCACACGTCGCAGCGAAAGAAGATGCATCGTTTGCATTTATGTACGTACACATGTATGTATATACAAATAAATTCTAGTATAAGCCTTGTTCTACATATTTTAACTGTAAATATGTTTGACCTGGTTTACTTATTTTTTATTTTACATAGTTTTGTATATATGTATATATATATATATGTATGTATATATATATATGCATTTCTATGTATGTACAGGTTATCATTGCCATCAGTGCTTTTTACTTCATCTACGCTATCCACTCTCTTCTTTCGCCTTTCTTTTGTATTGCATCCAACATACATACATACATACATATGTATGTATATATTCATAAACTATGCACACACACACACACATACAGAGAGATAACAAAAGTAAATGCATTTATATTATGTTTTATATACTTAAGCATTGATTTTGATACCCGAGCATTTTTTTGTTTTGGCTTAAAGGGACTTAAATTAAATATGTTAGGTGTGTATGTATGCACGTACATATGTACAGTTACTACATACAATGTCTCTTCTCTTGAACATTTTATATTTTTTTTCTTTTATTTTCGTCTATATTTCTCTATAACAGAGTATAAGTATGAGTGTGTATGTATGTATGTATGTAATGACCTACTTTGTTAGTTTTAAATTGCATTCTGGGGGGCATTGTTATGTACAAAACCAAACAACATAAGCAAATCAACATGAAATTAAATGTATAAATAAAGTCTCTATAAATCATTTTCTATTAATTTTAGTGAATAGTGTAGCCTGTACATATGTATAGCATAAACCGTTTAATATACATATTGTATCTGTACAGTATCGGAGAAAACTAAAGCACAGAAACATACATATATGTACATATGTATACATGTATAAACATTTCTTTTTATCTTAAACCAAATACGTGTTATTCCTTTAAAATTAAGTAGAGTATTTATTGTTGTTGTGTTTGTATGTTTTACTTTTTTTTTCTTTAATTTAAATTGAAAATTATAGCAACCAAAAAATTAATTGTAGGAAATTACTAACAGTAAGCAGCGTAGTCGCCGTAGTCTAGTAGGTAGTGTGTTGGCTTATTAGACGTAAGGCCACGGTTCAAACCCCCAGGTCAGGTATCAAAATGAAATATAAAAAAATATTTCTTCGGCGACTTCCTCTCAGCAGATTTCGGGCAAAAGCTCTGAGAGTAAAATAAAATTGGCATGAAAAGTTTGTCGTTCGGAATCGTCTTTAAACTGGAGGTCGCGCCATTCATGTATGATATTAACAGAGCTAAAAGACAACATAGCTCATAACTTTTTAAAAGCAGTACACAGTTGGTGATTAAAAAAGCACAAATAACTTGCATTCATCGTTTTAAAACTACGCTTTCCTTGTCTGTGGTACATAGAGGTGTACCATTCAAACACAATATTTAAAAGACAAATAAAAATAGATTTCAGAGTTCGGAGCACATCAACCGGACTACCTTACCTTAACTTATTTAATTTAATTGAGCGTTACAACGCTTTAGTCAGAATTACACCACCCATGTTATGGGTTTGATTGGATGACAACATTAAAAGTCTCTGGCATCCAATCAGCATATCTGTGGCGTTGTGAATAATCAGTCGACTTATATTGTAGCGTAAGTTGTACTTAATATAGGTGGAGGTGCAAATCGAAATGTAAAACACACCCATAATAAGCTGAATTCGACGAATTCCGACTATCCGTCACAATTTCTCTATCAGATATGATATTTTCGGCAGTGCATACATTGCAATGATGCACACATCTAACTATATCTGTAACGCCTCCTATCCCTTAAATTTTTTTCTATTCTTGAGTGTGATGACCATAATTGTATATTGCTCGAGGATTCCTACGTTTGTTGTAGGTAGATGAAACTATTTATACGTGTTTTTCGTTTGTTAAGAGAAACATTCAGTATATAAATAACACTTCAAATGAAAGACGTTTAACAGCTGATAGCCTTGCCTTTATCAATTAGCCAATACATTAACTAGGTATGGTATAATAAAGTGGGGTAAAGTAAAAAGAATTTCAGTGATGGTAAAAATAAAATCTGAACGAATCGTAGCTACAATACACACCTTTAAAGGATCAACCAGTGAGTAGAATCACAAAAAATATTACAAAAGTAATATCAGCCGGCGCTAACTTCTAGCCCTAATCCGGCTATGCTCGTCAAGTTAATTAACCTATTAGTGCCCAGTGGAAACTTAAGTTGACAGCAGAGGTTGCCTTGGTTTTTGTTGCGATCCCTTGAATATTTTTTTGATTAATAATTTTTGTTCCAAAACCAAATTTGTTTCTGTGTTAAACAAGAAAAATAAACAAATTTTTGTATGACAAATCCAATGGGTTAGACCTTTATTTCCAAAGTTAGCTTACACTCCTTTAACTATGAGGGTAGAAAATTGGCGTAATATTCCTTAACTTGAACAAATTGAGCTATGATATACATATGTATGTACATATGTCGAGCTCAAAGAAAATTTAAAATTGTTTTTATTTTTATTGTTTTCAACTAACTGCTTAGAAATGTAACATTAGATTTCGACAGCATATGTTTGTATGATGGTCATCATCAAAGCAGACAATAGAATTTAACAGCACTGAGATAAAGCATTTTATTATTTTCCAATACAATATTATGTTTTCCACAATTTTTTAATGGCCTCAAGAACAAGAAATCTCTTTGCTTTTGTCATCATACAATATGTCTTGCCATGGAATTTGGATTTTGAAGACTACGCTGTAGATTTATGCAATTTATTATTTTTTTTTTTATACAAAAACACACACACACCCTCATACGTAATGTAATGTAAAAAGGTATTTAATTCGTTTGATCATGTATGTGTATGTACCTTTAAATAAAATGAATAATTTTTTATTTTTTTTTTCTTTACATTTTTATTTATTTATTTATTTATTTATTTATATAGCCTTGTGTTCATACAAAGTAATTGCAAAGCAATCATTTAAAACAACAACTACAATAATAAATACAAAAAAAAAACAAGCAATAATAGCAACAATTTGATTGCAAACAAATTTAGAACAATAAGAAATTGAAGCAATATCAACAGCACAACAGAGTTCGGAAGGAAGTAAAGCGTTGTAACTGGGTCGTAATCATACCGCATATGTACATACATATGCATATTTTTATCTTGTCTATACATATTTGTATGTATTAAATATTATTATACATACACACATAAATACATATGTACATACATACATAGCAAACAACAACAATTGAATGGAGGTTATAAAAACTGGCACAATTTTTATAGTGACTTACTGACACTCAAACAACAACCTTGTAACAAAAAAAAAAAAAACACAAAACAAAACAAAATGAAATAAAAGACAGATAAAGCAGAGAAGGTAAAGGAAAAACCATCTAATAAGAAGGGCTTAATGCTGCTTTCTATTGAAGTGATGTGAAAAAAATGAAACGAAATTAATCAAGAATGATAATTAAATTATTTACGTTCATATGTATGTATTTATGTTCATTTTTTGATTACAACCATAGCAAGCGTATTGTGTTTTAAAACAATTTGACCCATTTTTTCCTTTTAAAATATAAAAATATACATACTTTGAGATTAAAGTTTTTAGAGGTATAGGTATCCTACCTACCTAAACCAAACAAATAATAATATGCACCGAAAAAAAAATTGTTTAAAATTAGAATAAAACGTTTAACTTTTAAACAAAAATTAAATTTTAAATATATTTTACAATAAAATTGAAACTATGAAATATATATACATATATATATATACATATATATGTGTTTGAAACAACATACTTCTTCGTTTTATTTTTATATTTTCTACGTACTATAGACATACATACATATGTATCTTACAGATAAAGTCATAAAAACCATAACAATCATTGTAAAAAAAACTTTTACCATTTTCGTAGAGACATTTTGTAGGAATCCTTAATCATCACTAATGGAGAAACTAAACAAGCCCCTAAAAACCTGTAAATGCTCATTTAGAAGATGACTAAATGCCGTAAAGTCCACATCATTCATATTGGAACTAAAAAAAACACGCCTAGTAGGCTCGAATCGGCATTTCTTTTTCAATATTTGATTTTAAAATGTTTTACAGCTTCTCTTAGTATGAAAAATAACTGGATCTGGTTGGTAGAAAGCTTGATATATGTACATGCGAAATGCTAAAGCTTATAGTCTAATAACATACGTACAATATTTGAAATAGAAGAATTAAGTTATAAATTCAATACATACATACTATACATATCCATCCATACATGCCTACATATGTACATACTTATGTATGTATATACATACATGTTGTATTAGCAACATTATCGAACAACATTTCTAAAGTGCATTTAAATGATTAATTTCCAGTAATTAATTTCTGTATCTACATATTATAAGAATATTTCCTGCAGCATAAATGTTTTTTCTAAAAACTCTATTCCTTTCCCATATACGGCTAGTACATATACATTTTATTCCACACACCATATATTGAGATACAGTTTTTCTTCAGTTTTTTTTGGTAGAATTTTCTTTTTTTTCTTTTTGTTGATACAACAAAATTCCCTTACTTCCAGTGACCCATTTTATAAAACTGAATAAAAAAAAGCCAAAACACTCACTCTCAAAGTAAAATTATGTCAGGCATACATATATACTATGTATCCTTGATAATAGAAATACTCTTTTGGTATGAAACACAAAATTTCGGCACCGTTTGCTTGCTGTTTATTTAGAAGAGAGACAGAGAGAGAGAATATTTGTTTTTTTCTTTCTCTTTGGCTCTCTTGAGTTTTATTTTAAAGACATATGTATGCTTGTATAAAATTAAAATGAGCACTTCTCTTGCGTAGCAGTGCTCTTAAAATGCGAAGAGCTTTTTCTCTTAAAAAAAAAAAACTAACCTAAATGATGCTCTATTTTGTTGTACCTTTTTATTAGTGTATATACATACATACATACATATATGTATGTATATGTATTTATGTATATGTATGTGTGTAATTGACCTAATTTTTAAATTTTCTTTGAGCTTTTAATAAAGTTATATGGGAAAAAAACTTCACCAGTAATTCATTTGTGTGTACACTCAAATATCCTCTCTCTAACTCTCTCGTTTTCTCTACTCGCATACACTTGAAATGCTATGCACATCCTTGGGAACTTTTATGTTTATGTATGTATACGCACTAAATCGGTTATAAATCTTAAGTATGAAAATGAAAAATTATTTTTGAGTAAAAATAAAAAAAAAAAATATTCGCGACGGTAATAATAATAAATTCAACGAAAAGGCAGCAACAACGTGTTTAATTGGAATAGAAATTGATATTCTTCTTACTTCTTCTTCTCCAATTTGATAATAATTGGCTTTATTTTACAGCTGCATGTGTGTGTGTGTGTGCGTATTGGTAAAATTTAAAAACAAAAATGAAAATAGTTGTTTTGTTATCCACCTATTATCCAATTTGCTATAAAACAAGTAATGTTTTTAAGTAAATTTTTTTTGAATCCAATTGATCTGACTTAAATTTAATTTGAATTATTTTTTTGATATTTGAACCAAACATACCTGACAATAATCAGAATGCCCCCTCCAGAGGCTAACGACATTCTTGCATAATCTTGCATGTGGTGTACAAACTCTCTAGAAATCTCATGGCCGCTTTACTGTTAGTATGTGCATATGCGTATGTGTTCGCTCCATATGCTCTGAATCCGAATTCGCAAAGCGGCAGCCTGTATAGCCAGTACTTCAGCCTTAATAGTACCGCTAAATATTACTACAGATTGACATGTTCCGTAGTGAAAACTTGCATGACGTTCTCTGCTAATTGTAAACCATCATCGTAATAGAGTCTAATCTGCTATTTTCGTTGTAAGTTAAAAATTTATTGTAATTTTTTAAAAGGCTTTAAAACATACGTTATTTAAATGGACAGTTTTTATTTATTTTTATTGACTTCAGATTGGGCCTGTACGTAAATTCATCACTGCGCTGCATATTATGCGCATCATGTTCATAAATGCAAACCTTGGCAGCACTGCAGCTGTTAAATGTTCGTAAATGCAACATTAAATCATATTATGTGCAAATAAACACAAAACACTAATCATAAAAATGGCTGATGCGTTGAATGAGTGAGAGAGAGAGAGAGAGAGAGAGAGAATGAGAGTTTTAACAATACGTTTCGTTTTTTCTTCCTTAAATGTCTTCTTTTTTGCACAAAATACACTTTTTTGTGCATTTAACAACATTTTGTCATTTGTTTTATCGTCCAGTTCAAAAATCAATTTTATTAATAATTTTTCCATTTCTGCAGTGTTTGTTCGTTCGTAAATGCAAACAGATTAATCAGCAAAAAGAAGCGTCAGCAACATGTGATTAGCAGTGTAAGCGCAAAATAATCATATTATGCAGCGCAGTGATGAATTTACGAACAGGCCAATTATCAAGAGTAATTTACGTATTGAGGAATTTAATAAAATCTTTTCATGCTAAATTCCCACCTTCTGAATAAGATTTATGTCCAATTCGCTGCTCGAATGGTAGAATTGTCTGCAAAAGCCTTCTCGAAACTATAATTCTACTACGCCCACTTGCAGAGCTACTTTCACTTTGTCCTCCTTGTAATACTGCAAGAAAAAAAACATAATTTCTACTCCTGCAGAGCCTCAGTAACTTTAACATCCATTTAAGTGTTTGCCAGCTGACTTACATACATTTTATTTGAACATTTCGGTAATTATTGAGACCATAATGTATTTCATTTTGTTTGTAGAACAGCTTTATTTTGGTTTCGCATTCGAAGAAAAAGAATCCACTGTTAAACCAATAAAAATCTATACAAATACAAACTGAAAATCTCCTTTTAACCCAAAAATGGAAATAAAATCGAATAAGCAAACGCCTAATGTTGTGCACAGGAAAATTAAGATACACTTTAAGAATTATAAGCCTTCCAACCATACAAGCCCCCAAAAGCGGAGCTATTAATGTACGTATGAATGTACATACATACATATGTGTTTTTGTAACATTGAAACTTGTATACAAATATATATACATGCATATGTATATGTATGTATATGTATATATATTGTATATCTATTTGAATGATTACATACATGTAGGCTCTTGTTTAACAGAGATGTAATATTTTTTTTTTCCTTTTTCGTGTGTGTGTGTGTGAGATAAATTGTTATTTATAAAAATAAATTGTATGTTTTTTTTTGTTGTCTTTGTTTTGTATTATTATTGTAAATGATTTTATGCAAATAAAAACAAAAGGAATATGTATGAGAAAATTTATTAATTAAAGCGAAAATGTAACAACATAATGTATGTATGCATGGGATGTATATATATTTACATACATATTGACAGGAACTTTAACTTAAACACGGCGTATACTTAATATTCAATGCCAATATTATTATATTAATTATACGCCGTGAAACGTAATAGAATCTTATGAAGTATGCACTGAAACGTTTTTAAATTTTAGATTTCCTTCCTACTTATGTATGGATGTACATCGTTTACACTAAAGTACCTTTCAAAATTATAAAAAAAATCCACCTTAGCAATCATTAGTTTGGTCTGGTGGTAAAAAATTTTCTTTTTTTTTTTTCAATTAATTGTTGAGAATATGAATATTTGCGATACGGGAACTTAACAGGACAGTAACAGTTTGTCCACATATATCGCCAGATTTATATCTTGAAGATAACCTTTTCAAATAAGCCTTAAAAACCAACATTAAAAATAACAATTAATGAATTGGAATGTGTAAGCGTGTACATATTTGGGAAGGAATGCGAAAATTAGATACTATTTGGTGTGGTTTCTAAGAAAATATATTTCTTAAATGTTCAGAATAGTAAGTAAAAAATCTTAAAATAAGTACAAGCCTAGTGGGTAAGTTGCTAACCAGTCAGTGCAGTTACAATGGGATAGTATCCAACCAATTACTCTGATATACTATTTCAATTGTGTTGTAATTCAGAAGGAAGTAATTAAATTTAAAAATTAGTTCTAATGTAAGTAATATATCAACTTTTGTTTAATTTTATATCAATAAAGAAAATAAAGAATTTTTAATTCAAATATGTTTTGTTGTAGAAGAACGTTCAATTAAACTTCTTTGCTTTACTTACGTAGTTAACCTTGAAAATTTCATACGCATTATTTAACACTAGTATTGGCGCACGTCCCCATTTTTTACATACATATGTGTGTATGTATGTATAGGCGTAGAAATGTACGTATAAAGTGGGTCAACGATGGCAAAAGCATTAACAGTATCGCCAATGTAATTGCTATTAGCGCAACACAATACAAATTCGAATTTAAACCCCAATAAAAGGAATCATAAAATAGTAAATAAAATAATGCATAAAAACATCACTACAAAAAAATTATATATTAATATTATTGTTTATACCAAATGTGTAATTAACAAAAATATTACGAAATAGTTACGCATTTAACATGACAGGACAACTAAATTTTATTTAATTTTAGGTCAAATGAAAATTATCCCGTTTAATTTTAAAGCATTTAAAATGCAAACAATTCAAAAAAAAAAAAAAAAATATCTTTAATTGCGTATACATATGTATACTTAACAATTTTAATAGATAGGACAACAAACATTGAGGAGATGGGCATTGTGCCTACCCTTAGATAGGCTTATTTCTAAAGGTAGGCACGTTAGAAACCACAAAATAAACTTCGAGACACTGATCCTTAAATGGGAGTTAAATTTAATTTTCGATTGGATATAAGAGGTATATTTGGTAAGAATAGATCAGATGGATGGATGTTTTTTAAGCCGTTTTAAGAAACCAATGCATTTGAATGCAGAACATCATAAACATTGTTACAGGTAATATGGTATTAATGATAAGCTTATAAGTCAATAAATTATCCTATTCGCACTGTCTAACGCATACGAAGATTGTCACTAGACGGTAAGTCTTTTTGTCTCAATCTCATAAGGATTCGATCTGAATTCAAAACTGTACGAATGACAAATATAACTGTCATTGACAAAAAGTCTGAATTTCACCTGAATGCATCTGAAGAGAATTCATCTATAAAAACCTCTATTATGCTCTGAATCGTGAAAATGCGATTAAACTTGAATATACTGCTTCCATACTTTGAAAAGTAACTTTAACAGGTCGTCAATAGAACAAGTCTTACAGAGACCGTATTTTCTGTCGCTAGTTAGATTGATCGCCAGAAAATATTTCGCATTTTTTGATTTGTATAAATACATGCTTTTAAACGAAGTTTTACTTTTAAAATAATAATAATTTAATGATGTCTTGTTTTTTTTTATAATATTAAAGATGAAATACTCCAAATCTATGTGCATGTACGTACATAAATATACATACATACATACACACATACTATTTATGCATGTCAAGGTTAGTGTGAGCAGAAAGAAATTACCCGTAATAATTGAATTCCATTAGAATCTTTGATCCTTTTAATTGTCACATCTTTAGAAAATATTAATTGAGAACAGAGTGCTAGCAGTAATAATAAATAAATGAAAAGTATACAAATCTAATTAAATACAGATATATGTAACCACATATATAAACATACATACATTGTATGTATGTACATAGTAGTATGCCCTTATTAACTTTTTATGTTATCATTCATATCTTTTATACGAAAAGCAAAGCAGCCGAAAATAAAAGTTGACCCAGTTTCTAAAACTTTGTAGTTATTATATGCTGAATGACATACATTAACCATTGTTGTACATGCAACAACAAAAAATACACTCGTTACATGCATATTTCTAAAGGATACATAAATGAACACACTATTCAGCATGTAATATTTACATTTTGTGTATATTACGACCTCGTGCTGATTTTACATTTGTCTTTTTTTTTCTATTTTCTTCGTTTGTGTATTATACACGATGTACATATGTATATACATAAGTTCATATACACATAGCCATACTTCAATATCATGCAATAATAAAAGCAATACTACTAATAATAACAATATAATGAATGCCCCAACATGCACATGTTGCAGTTAACCCTAACCTCTCCGTTATAATAATTAAATATGGCAACACTTGCTTACTGTACATATTCCTAAAATACACCCTCCACCCCCCCCCCCTTTTTTCTCATTCTTATCATTTTTACCACACTGTTTTTTTTCTCGCATAGAAAACACAAAAACTGCTGTTTCGTCATCGTTTCAAGTCGGCATCCTTTCGTTCTTTGGCAAATACACACAGTATATAGTCGCTTGCGAATGTGTGTCGGTTCTTGGTGATGGCGCTCAAAATAGCATAGAATAGCGATGGTTTTTTTAATACTACCTTACCACTACAATCTCAACTGCTACCGGTCACACACCGGTTTTACAGCACGAAAACTCGATGAAGTAATTTCAAAATTTTAGTTTTTTTCGTGGAATCGATGCAAAAAAAATTAAGAATAATTTAAGTGTTGCAACGACAATTTCTATACTCTCGTACTACATTGAATAATGAAAAATTGTCCACGTATAAGAAAGCGAAAAGTAGGCAACAATATTGTATATGTACACGAAACACATATACATAACATACATGAATTGAACAATTTATATATTTACATACTAAATATAAATAGATATTATTTATAAATATTATAATATTAATAATGTATTAAATTTTTTTGTTTTAGCCCAACAAATCAAAATTCCTTTGTACCTGGAAAGGCTGCAATATCAGTGAACACACAAAAGCCAAAATTGAACGCCATATACGCAACAAACATCTTGGGTAAGTTAAAATTTATAACATTGCATATGAAAAATGCATTTTAAAATCCTTCAGCACAAATAATTTTGACACCTCATTTTCAAATTACAATCCATTTGGAAAGATTTTTATCATTTAATGCTTTATTAAAATCCAAGGACAGATTTATTTTCGTTTGCAAAAAAAATGTTCCAACTGCAGGATTTAACATTAAAAGTTAAATACGAGTAGCATAAAAATTTAGTCCAAGTTATTTTATTTAAAATCATGAAATTTTCATATTTAGCAGTCAAATCAACCTTGAAAAGTAAAAAATACAGCAGTTTTGTTCTACATATTGCACGTAGTTGAGTATAATATTTGTACATGAAAGTACACACAAGCTTACGTATTCCCATTACTCTCAAAGTTACAATGTTTATGCCTCGTCAACAATATTAGTATTGCCTTGACCAAAAGCAAAATCATTTGCAATATATCTTGAAAATAAATGCGCCCGCGCATTAATGTTTTTTTTTTTGCTTTTTTTAACTTATTTTCAAGTGTCCTTAAAGCATACAGTACTATACAGTACTTTTTATTTACTATTACAGAAAATGTAGGTTACTTTACTAGGAACACATAAAATACGAAGTAAAAGCCAAGTTCTAAAAATTTACCGGCGTAAAAGCTGAATGTTTAATATTTGATTATTTTACAGCGGAAAATAGAGACAAAATTTTTGATTGTTGGATAAAACGATCTTATGATTTACGATGATTCTTCTTCAAAAAGCTTTTTTGAAATTATTTGGATCAATTTTTATTTATTTTTAGCAAAAAACACTACTACGCTATTACAAATATTAATTTGTTTTTATTGTTTTATTTAATTTATATATATGTAGAGAATGTTTATAGTTTTTGTAAAATATATTTGTATTTGTATACATATTTATAGTTGTATGATTTGAATCATTCATATAATAAATGATTTGATTTCATTTTAAATAAAAACTTTGTTTTAAACACAATTCATATGTTGTTTGCTTATGTATAATTTATAATTTTTAAAACGCGTACATTATTATTATTATTAATATATGTATATATATCTATACATATAGTATATATATATATATATATATATAGTATTTATATATATAGTATATATATATAGTATATAAATATATATAGTATATATATATAGTATATAGTATATATATATATATATATATATAGTATATATATACTATATATAGTATAGTATATATATAGTATATACTATATTGTGAATATATAACATTATTGACCTCACATATTTGTCCCACCAAAAAGAAATGTAATAAAATTCGTTTTATATATTCATTATTTAAATAAAATGAAGCTTATATGCAAATAATATCAATTAATACATTATTTTCTAACATCTAACATAAAATAATAATTTAATAATAAATTAAATAAATACATACGTACATTAGTTTAAAATGGCTGTATAGTATGATTTAATTTTAATTTTATTTGTTATATAACTCCTAGCTATCATACTTTAAACTAATAGTTCGTTTCTATTTCATGCTATTTTGTTTAATAAATTTATTTTCTTAACATTTATTTGAAAACCTAAGCGTATTATCGGTTATTTTTAGAGTGCCCACCTTAAATAATTTTATATAAATATGTTTTTTATTGTGTTCTCTTATGTTGAAAGTATTATAATAGACTGTCATTACATTGAAGATGAGGGTCCCAATAAATAAAGACAAAAATAAAAACATTTAGATCAAGTCATTTTAAATCATGTGCAAGTATAACGTTGTGTTTGAGAAAAACAACAACTTGCCATGTTTTTATATTCAGTACTAAAATGAGAAAAAGTTAATAATTTACGCTTCTTGTATTTCTCAAACAATAATTAAATTCCAGACTTATATTACTGTAATCTAATTGGAAACGTTATTTTTACAAACTAAATTGCTGCCAAAAACCAATTCATATTCGTTCTTATTTATGAAATTTGAAAAGTAATTCTATCCTGAAAGTAAAAGCTTATGGCCAATATTTCTAATGCAACAGATAGTATAATGTATAAAAATTTATTAATTTTAGCAAAAAAAAAGGACAATTCTTTAAATATAGAAAAAAAAATAACTTAAAAAGTTTTTTACCAGGATATTATAAATGACAACATTGCATGGGAAAACTTTTCAAAGTAGAAAAAACAGAATTAAACTTTTTTCATAAAGACAAACATTTAAATTAAAATTACTTTACTTATGCTTTTACATCTTTGATTTCTATTTAACTAAATCTAAATTGTGTATTTTTGTAGGGAAGATTTAGAGTTTAAATGTAAAACGTCTGAAAACTAAACGTACAAATTCTCTAAATATATGTCTAAATATATATATATATATTAAAAAATATATATTTATAAAATGTATATATATAATAAATATATATATAAATAAAAACTAAAAAAAAAATAATGTTTACACTTAAAACATAGAAAAAAAATATGAAGACAATAATAATTGAACATATGTATATGTATGTAAAGGTGGTTATTTGTTTTTTTTAAAATGCGGGATTATGAAGAGGGTCGGCTATTCAAGATTTTAATAGATTTAGAATTTACGATTGAGGGTGCATAAGTGAAATGTCCATAGTAACATCAGTCAGGCCATTTATAGCCATGCCATTTACCACATTACCAGCTAAAAACAAATGAAACAACAAAATAATAAAGATTGGTTTACAAAAGCGTAAGAATGATTAAAGCTATTTGATGAAATTAAAACTATGCTCACTTGTACGCTGACCCTGGGAATCTAATTGAGACCAGTATTGTTCGGAAGGACTTTGGGTACAAGTACCGGGTGGTGCTTGGACAGGGGCTCCTGTGTAACGAAAATAGGGATTCTTTAAATCTAATGTATTGCTGGAGGAAATTAAGGTGCCTTCAATATGTAAATCAATAGTAACGTCGTAAGACTGGCGTCTGTTTGCTTCAAGTAGTACTCTACCAGTCAGAGTTTGGCCTTGTTTGATAAATATTGGCATAGGTAACAAACAACGAACTTGATACCAATGCGTTAAAGCTGCAGTAGGAGATGTTGAAAGCCAAACATGTTGTATGGAACCACAAAATTCAACATCGAACCAAAAAGCCAAACCATGGCAAATGCCAGTTTGTAATATATGAAATTCCAGAGGTATATCTAATAGAAAATTTTTATTACTATAAAATGAAATACTCTTTTTTGTTTTGTTGTTGTTTTGGTATTTCTTATACTTACCAATATTATGTAAATCATTTTCGTTATCCCTTAGAAAATCGCAAACATGCCTAACAGATTTAGCCATACAAATGCGTATGTCGAATGTATCAACTATGGGTTGGCGGAAGTACTCTTTCATTCCTTCTTTGTGGAGAGTAGTCAAGTCGACACCATGAAATGCAGATTGATACCAAAAGTTCGCTTTATTATATTGCTCTGAATACAGTGCCTCGTCGGAAAAAGGTGCCACATGCAAATCACCGTGGGTGGGAAACATCTTGCCATTTGGTTTTAGCCATTTACGAGCATGTAAATACGTTTCCAACATGCGTTCATTGTATAACATATAGCCCATTGGCTCCGATATAATTACATCAACTTGCTCCGGCAAGTCGATTTCCTCAATTTTTCCTGGCATTACGAAAATTTTATCCTGAACATGATTCGATTCAACTAATTGTTGTGCGTATTGAGCCATATTTGAAGCTTCAATCGCATATACTTTGGCAGCACCAGCTTGTACAGCAAAAAACGAAAGGATTCCTGAACCTGCTCCCACGTCCAAAATTACTTTATTCTAAAAATGAAACACATGATAAAGCTTTACGAAAACCAGTATCTTATTACTTACATGGAAATCAACGGAATTGCCTAAAATAGCCCTTTGATAAGTGCTTGTTCTAACATAGTCTTGCATCATGTTTTGTTGCTGAGATAAATATCCATAAAATTGAAAATACTGCGAAGCAGACGACTCTTCCGTTCGCTGTGAAAAAACTGACTTGGGTCGCAGCCTTTTGACATGATCAATCAACTTACGAAATCGTTGTTGTTCTGTAGTATAGTATAGAATTGTATATATAAATCCAAAAAAATTTAGGGAACTACAAATCTATTTACCTTGTTCAGAAGGAAAACGTAGTAAAAAATTGTCACCGCCAAATGATATGGCAAATGTTTGTCGTCCAATTTGTGCAGCATCTGTATCGCTTGTTATCAAGTAATCCTTAAGTACGTTTGTAGGCGATGATTCTAGAAACATATAATGGAGATTAGAGCACATTAGTATTTAATTATTACTATTATTATTATTAACCGTTGCGTGTATTACAAACAACGTACTGAAATAATGCTTTGATATTTTAATGAAGTTTTTTCTTTGATTGGATTTAATGGAGAGGTGACATCTCACAAGAAATCACAGTCTCAGTATCGTTTAATTGCAGTCCTAGGTGAGAATTAAAAACTTATTATTATATGTAAGTTAACTTTTCCAATTGGATTTTAACTTTTAAAATTTCTTAATTTGTAAATACTTTCTAAGTATTTATATAAACTACATTAAAGTATTTGCCACAATAGTATTGTTGTCGAAATCGTCCGTTCACTCCCCATCATGAACTCTTGATTGTTTATTAATTAAAGTGCGAATAGAAAATTTGAGTACAGCCTGATAATATATGGATAAGTTCTTATGACACTATAAAAACATTATAATTAAAGAAATTTCATGTTTATAAATTTAAATATATCCTGGAAGTATGTGGATAAAAGTATCATATTCCCCAATAAAACAGTAATAAAATAAATTAATTAAATAAAGTTTTCATAAACTAATGGAATAATTAAAAAAAACCAAAATCGTAATACTTATTTTGTTTAAATATATCTTCAGACGTGTTTTATTTTGAAAAAATATTGATAACGGCTGTCGTAATTATATATTTGATTAAGAATGTTAAAAAATTTTAGTTAAAATGATGGAAAATCGTTAAATTTTGTTTGTATGCACATTTGTGCGAGTACATCTCTAAACTGAAATAATCTTTTATTGTTTTATTTTCATTCATTTAATGATTATTTTCCTTTATTTCTCGCTCTACTTACCCAATGCAATTTTAACAAGGACTCCCTGCGAATCATAACTACACAACAATAATGAAATGTCCTTGTATTTAGGGCTAAATTCTAATTTCGACTCATTGGCAATTTCACTAATTAAAACGCTATTAAATGTGCAAGTACCACTTGCACTTAGGCCAGAACTGTTTACGGCTGAACCACCAATGAGTGTCGTCGTTGTTGTTGTCGATGTTGTGACAGGCACAATAGCATTATTTCCACTAACGGCAGCAGTAACAGCTGAATTAAGTGCAAGTGACGAAGAGGAGGATGTAGAACAGGAGTCGACAGATGGTGAATTCTTCGTTAAACTAATATTCGAGGAAATAACAGACATTCTTTTTCCTTTTTTCTTTTGCTTTTGTTCTTTAACCTCTCTCTTAGCGAAACGTCTAAACGCTTAAATAAAATCCACTTAATAGTATATATAATTGACTGTATTTATTGCATTTATTTCTTCGTTGGTTGCTCTTCTATTTCTTAAGCCAATTTTTTAGGCTTGTGTTCACTTATTGTGTATGTTAAACTCGTTTTCTCTTTTACGAATCGTCTATACAAAATAAAATATTTAGGGGTTATGTTCTTTTTCTCTTTGTGGTTTCTCTTCTCGCCAAGAAAAAGTTACATTTGAAAATTTATTTTCTAGTGATTTTGAAAGCGTTATGTATTAATAACAAATTTTATTGATTGAATTTATTCTTTTCCAATAATTTTCCTTCTTTGCCCAAGACAAAGAATTTGGTGAACATTTACTTTTATCTTTTCAGTTGTTGTATTTTTCGAGCTAAAATAATTATTGTTAGTATGGTGCGGGGTTGTATTGTTGGCCGATTGTATTGTTTGTCTGTGGCTAGTTTTTTGTTGTTGTAATGAAAACACGTTTTAAATTCTTGAATATGTAATCTTGAATATCTCTCGAGCTTTTCATTTAATTTTGCTTGCAATTTATAAAAAAAACACGCTTTTGATTACAATTCTTTCAATTTAAGTAAATAGCACAGTCACTTTTTATTAATAAATTTGCAAAAATGCAAAAAAAAATCACACACAACACCAGCAGAGCAAACGAATAGGTAAATGAAAATGAAAAATAAAATACAAGCGATTAACAAGCCAACGAGTATAAAACAATGTTGTATTTTCTAACAAAAACAGAGATGCTAAAAACAGAATACTTTTCAACACTGTTTTATCTACAGTGAGAAAAATGTATTTAGAACGTTCGAATATGACAATTATTTAGAATAATTTAAAAAATGTAATATTTATTTAACAACGAATTTAGAAAAATACGTTGCAACATCAGTAAATATTAGAACATAAGTATAAAAGAATTGAATTTAACAATTAAAATAATATATTAAAATTTAAATTAAAATGACTGCTCACACACGAATTTTTAAATTTATTATTTTATTTTAATTTTTAAATATATTTATATAATGTAAAACGTAAACCATTCCGTGATTATAAATAACGATTTTGATCTTTTTATGAATCTTTAATTATCTTTAATTATTAACTTAAAAGTTTTACGTTTCTTTCGAGTTTTGCTTAAAAATTAATTTGTCAGCTGTAAGTTAAGTTCTAGTTTAAATCAACGTAGTTGTTTAGTAAAAATTGCTATATATTCTTCTTTGACGATTTCTACGGTTTGTGTTTTTATTATAATTTTAGTATAAAGAAAATACGCCGTGGCACTGACCATTTGGATAGTGACAGCCATGACAGTGATAGCCACGAAGAAGAATTCTATTACACAGAAGTCGAAGATGATGATGATGACTGTAAAACTCCTAGTCCTACATCACCACCAACTCTTAGCCACCGTGATATGGCCCGTCCTCCTCATGAAGATCCCGAATACCAAAAACGTTTTGTAGGGAATATCAAGTGAGTATTTGAATGCAGAAAGTAAGTGTATATCTCTTCATCTTGTTTCTAATGTCAAAAATGTTTCATATATTTTCATAAAATGAAGACAAGGGCGTGTTGCTGCACAATTACAACAACAATATCAACAAAATATTCAACAATATAATAATAACGGTAAAAACAAGAAGCATCTTAGCAGTAACAGTAATTGTCCACACAATATCTACATTAGTAACAACAATCAACAACAAATGCAACAATTACAAAACAACAACACCAGCTGTATACCAACATCGCCATTAGTCCATCATAACTACACTTATCCTGCAGCAACAGCTACAACCGTAATTGCGACGTCCGTTACCAATACCGAAAATTTAAATAATAACGCTGCCGTCGTGAGTAATTTTAATGTTAATCACAACCAAAATCATGAACAGCCACAACAGCAACAACCAACTACTGGAACGACATATATAAAACATGCTCGGGCATCGCCACGTCCGTCCCAATCGACAGCGCCATATCCATCACCAACATACGTCCACCAACATCACAATTACAGTAGTTCAACACCAATCAATCCCAATAACTCCATGACTGGCACAGTAACAGCATCAGGGCCAACCGCCGCAACTGCGTCTATTACAACAATTGTCAATCATCATCAGAACAACAACAGTGCCAATAGTGTGTTACAACAATTGTCGCAACAGAATGTAACGGTAACAACACATAACAATAATAGCCAACACACTACACAGCAACAACAACTGCAACAGCTACAACAGCAGCAACTGGCAACTGTTACTATAACACCTAATTTTACACATGCACGAGGTATGAGTGGTAATGGTCATAACGATGCTACACATAATCATCAACAGCAACAGCATCAATTGCATCATCAGAATCAACAACAGCAACAGCGTTTACAACAATCGCCAACAGCCACTGCCAGCCATAGATTGGTTGCCTCAAATGCTGCCAATCCCAACTCCAATAATATTAATAGCTCCACAGTTGTGGCGTCTGCCTCAGCAGTTCCGACAAATGCAAACGCGGGACACGTTCATCAACAGCATGTTGCCGTGCAACATGTGAACAAACAAACACCCAACTCACCGAATCGTCGCACAAGAGGCGAAAATAAAAAATGCCGCAAAGTTTATGGTATGGACCGCCGGGATATGTGGTGCACACAATGCAGGTGGAAGAAGGCCTGCAGTCGTTTTGGTGACTGAAAAAGGCCCAAATCGTCGAAAATAGCGACGGCGACGACGACGACAACAACAACAAGTACGACAATAATGACTGACAATGTTGTGTTGCCGTCGTTGCTAACGTCGACGACTTGCATTAATCCTTCAACAAACACAACAACAACAACAACAGCAACAACAACAACTTTTATTAATACTAATAAAATTAGTAACAATAATAAATATCACAACAACATTAACAACAACAATATAAATAATAATAACAATAATAGTAGTAGTAATAATAAAAGTAATTGTAATAATAACAAAATTAATAACAACACAAATATTTATAATGTGGCTTCAAAGACTACAAAAAAAAGTCATTTCAGCATCAATCAGAATCAGAATCATAACAATAAAACGACATCAACAACAACGGCGTTTGTAAGCAAAGAATTAAAAAATTTAATACAAACAAATACGACGGCGACATCTGCAGCTCCAGTGAATACTCCTACACAGTTGCACACAAATCCCACCACAATTACCACCAATGCGAATAATAGTAATAATAATAACAACAACTGTATTACACCTCTAGGTTCGGTTGCGACTACAAAAAAAACAACATCAGGAGTCGGTAATTTATGTGGTGCTGTAGCAACTTCAGTTATTGTTAAACCACCAAAAAATATTAACAATTACCATTATCATAGTCAACAGCAACAGTACGTGACCAATAATACTAATACGATGACGATATTAACGACTCAACAACATTTAGGTCCGCCAGAGCAACAACATCAATCCCAGTCAGTGAACACAACCTTCAGCAATGCAACCACCGCCACCGGTAGGCACATTTTGTTAAAACCTTCTACTGCTCGTACCATAAATGACATTATGACTTTTGACATTAATACGACATCTATTGCTCCACCTTCAACAACAACAAAAACAGAAACAACAACATCACAACAACAAGTGGTACTATTAAAATGTTAAACAATAATAAATTTAATTTTTTTTTAATTTTTATTTTTGTAATAATTAATTTTGTTTTAATATTTCCTAATCTAAGTATTAATTTCTAATTGAGTACAAAATAGTAAAATTTACAATTCTTGTTTTTTATTATTTTACTTTTATTATTATTATTATTATTATTATTATTATTATTATTATTATTATTATTATTATTATTATTATTATTATTATCATTATTATTATTATTATTATTATTATTATTATTATTATTATTATTATTATTATTATTATTATTATTATTATTATTATTATTATTATTATTATTTTTATTTTTATTTTTATTATCATTATTATTATTATTATTATTATTATTATTATTATTATTATTATTATTATTATTATTATTATTATTATTATTATTATTACTATTATTAAATATTTTAACTAATGAACATTAATAACGACACTTAAATTTTCCTTTTTTAACATTTTATGTACTTAAACATAAAATATTGTATAAATAAATCATTTGTTTAGTACGTGTATGTGTTATCTTTGAAATATTAGGATGTGTGACAAAATTCATACATAATCTCAGTTATATTTTAATTGTTTAGTGGTAAACAACATAATATTTGGAAGAACATAATTCAAAAATACAGGTATCGATGGAAAAATAAATTTGTTTTTCTTCCAAATCGTCCAACAAACTAATTAAAACTTTTTAAAAGGATGTACAAAACTCTGTAAAATACGAACGATGAAATGTAATTGTTATTATTGTTTTAATATACATATGTAATGTGTGTATTTACTACACAAATTCATATGTATGTATATTACAATATGATATTAAGAAATGTGAGATTTTTCATTAAACTTTTCGAATTATTTGTTTAGTTTAATTTATTTGAAAACTAACGTTATGATTTGTTACTGGTTGAAGGTTGAAATCAAATATAAATTCAAATTATTCAAGTTGTTGTTACGATTACAAATACAATTTTTATTATTTATTTATTTCTAAACACCGTAAATGTGTACTGTTGTTGCTTAAACGTTTTATTGTTTGTCTGTAAACCATTTACTTCAATATTTACATGCGTGTTTTTTATTTATGTATATTTCTTACGTTTTTTTATTTCATATTTTTTGCATGCATATATGTCTGTATATACGATATATGTATTTATGTATGTATTTTATTTTTTATTTTATTTTTATTTTTAATCAAACGTTCAATATTGTTTACACCATTATAAATGCATAAATATATACATACATTTATTTTAATTATTTTTATGAATTTATTTTATAAGATTCTAGACAATTTTTCTTTAGTTTTTAAGATTTAAACAAATATATATGAAATATACGTACATATGTATTTACATAACATTAGAGCAACTTGTATAAACTTATATAAAATACAGTATACATTAAGAAAATAAAAACAAACAAAAAAATCCACAAAAACAAAAAAAAACAATATTATACTATAAAATAAAATAAGATGGTCCCCATAAAACACAAATATTAAAATAATAAAATAAATCTAGATCAATTTTATCATAAACAGACATTTAAAAACTGAATAGTTTATTGTAAATTTTATAAATGGACATACATATATGCATACATACAAACATTGTTATAAAAAATAAACAAAACAATATAAACTAAAACAAATAAATTTATTAAGTATTACAAACCAATATCTATCAATCTATACATCTATCAAAAGGCAAAACAAATTTAATAAAATATAAATTAATAAAATTACAAAAAAAAAAACAAAGAAATTATAATAAAATATATGCTAGAAAGAAATGATCACTCTATCTAATAAAATGTAATTATGTATATCAATATCTGTGTATTTAATTAAAAACAAAACGGAAAATATAAATAGAAAATAACATCCATCCATACTATCCAAGCAAAGTAGCTGCATATATTTTAATTATCTTAAATGCAATAAATATCAAAAAAAAAAAATTAAATAAAGTAAACAATATTAATAATTGTACATTCATATGTATGTGGAACAATTTAATTGCTGCAAATCATTATATACTGTATGTATATAAGGTATATAACATTTTACAACAATTTATTTATAAATACATTATAAAAATATGGCGTTAAATTCTTGTAGCGCAATATCTTTTTTGAACAGGAATATGATAATGTAAACAAAAACTAATAAACAATTATTATGATTGCAACTATGGTACACTGAGAAATAAATTATTATTAATACTTTTAGACAAATATATACATACTCTACTTCACTACTCTCAAAATAGAAACAAACAAAAAATATTAATTCAAATACAAGTGTTTATTTGATTTGAAATTCATTATTTAATAAGAAACAAAATCATATTATAATTGCATACAAATACACAAATAAATAAAATTGATTGAGAAGAAATAAGTTAATTTTAAACATTGTTTTTGAAAACCATGTAGCTATTATGAATTTTATTCAATTAAAATATTATCTATGTTGGTATTTATAAATATCATTTTGATTTACCAAGAGCTTAGAAAAATTTCTATTCTATTAAACTGTTCATTTAAATGGTATTTTCTTAAGCCAGATTTTCACACTGGGCACAGATCTTAGTAACGCATTTTGAGAACGGCTCTATTCTTATTAGCATTATTGAGTTATATGCTTACATACAAACAAACATACATACTTACATACATATGTATATAATACATACATGCATACTTCTATACATACATTTGAATGCATGTTAAATGTGCCTAAAAAATTTATTGTTAATCCCTCAATGATTATTTTATTTGTAAAATTTATAAAATTGTAAATCGGAAACAAAAAATGAAAAAGAAAAGTAAATTTTTTTTTTTGCTAAAACTTATAAAATATTATTATTAAACCCGTGTTTTGAATGAAATTCGTGATAGTGGCCATTTTGTTTTTTTTTACCAATTTTATTTAAATTTTTGTTTTTTATTTGAATATATACATATGTACATGTAAACATACATACAATGTATTTTTAATCAAAAGTATCTTGTAAATTGTTTATTTTATAAATTTAAAATTTGTTTTTTCTTGTTAAACATTAGTGATATTTAAAAAAAAGTCGTTTTTTTATAAATTTAAGTTTATTTTAAAAATTTATTAAAATTTAATTCTATTATTTAAAGATTTACAATTCGTCTTTCAATTTTCCTCAAAATGATCTTATAAAAAATTATGTGCAAAAACATATAATGAAAAAAAAAATATATATATGTTTTTATCAATAATAAAAAGAAGAAAAAAAAAACGTGAAATGAAATACAATTATATATGAATGTGCAACAACAGATGCCTGAATTTCCCCTACATATTACATTTTATCAATCACCATTATTTTATAACACAGTTTTGATGATCTTTTATATGTTTACATTACATTATTATATACATATTAAAAAAAAACAGCAAAAATAACCATACATATTTTAATGAAATTAAATATTATTTGAAGAGAAGCAAAATATACGATTGTTATTTATAATTAAAAAGAACCCAAAAGAAATGTGTTTTTATTTATTTGTTGTTATATTTTTTTTTCTTTTTTTTTTTTTTTTGTTTTGTTTTCTTTTTTTTTTTTTTTTTTTTTGTTATTAGTATTCAATTTGGTAACTTTTTTCGAATTCGTTTTAACATTTCCAAAATATTTTCTTCAAATATTTGTGAATAGACCTGATTGAATGTATACAGTAAACGTGGGCCATTACAAAATACTGTCACAATAACATTTTGGGAAAATATGTTTACAATTCGCATTAAGACGAATTATGAAGTAGAGCTTGATATTCAATTTATGTTCTGACTAAGCTTAAACAATATTTGAACGCTTAACAGTTTCTCGAAAAACTATTCTATATTTGTTGTTTGTGTTTTATATTCAGTATTTATTATTTCAACACCGATTGGGGGGTAATATAATAGTATTGGAAGATTTAATTAACAAAATACTCTATGTCGGTTTTCACAACTGGTTTCTAAGCAAATCTTTCTTTATAAAATATATTGCATTCGTTTTTTTAAATATAATATGGAGCTTATTGTTAAAACAAATCCAGAGTACTATTAACGTATAGGTACAAATATAAAACAGTTAATAAAATATTGTTTAAGAAGATTAAAATAAAAACCAAATTCAAATGCATAAAAATAGAGAAATTTATAGAAAAATATGTCCCTATTTCAAAAGCTGAGATACTTTACTGTAAATTCCTAATGCCATGAAATGTTTTTTAACAAACTAAACAAAAATATTTTTCTAACGGCTTACAAAATGCTACATCCATACATACATAAGGCATACATATAGTGAATAAAATATAACGAATATATAAAATAATTAACCAAACGTTTTGAAAGAAATTGAAAAAAAAAACTATTTATTGTTAAAATGATACGGTAATGTAAATAATAAAGAAACAGTTAAAATATTGGAGTTGAAAGTAAAGCACAAATTGTACAAACTAAAACAAGAAGATACTTTTATATGTACATATATGTATATATGTATACAGATATACATATACATATATATGTATATATATAAAAATCTATGAATTAAATATTTAGAAAATAAAGTTAAACTCACTAATCATACATAGAGATACTGATTGGAAGGTATTTTAGATTTTAAAACTTAAATTATGTTTTTAATACTTAAGCTCGAATTTCTTTATTTAAGAGAAATTCGAATTCATAAAAGCGCGGTACATTTACTACACTAAATACAAAATATTTAATAGTATAATATTTTAATATTATATTACACTGAAAACATATAAATAATAAATTCACTAAAATTAATTAAATTAAGAAAAATGTATTGGTTAATCAACAATCTGAAATGAATAATATAGAAAAGCCTTCGATAATTGTTATAGTTGTAACATATAATCTAATTTTTTTTAATAAATTTCGATTTACATTAAAATAAAAGTAAAGTTTTAAGGGAATAAACATTTTCTCAAATTAAGGCTGATTTAGTTCATTTTTGAAATTCAAAATAAGAAAATTCTAATATATTATTCATTTGCCATATCAAAATTGTTTATATAAAGAAAATATAAAAAATAAAATGATATTGAGCGTAAAAAATTAAAATTTATTAACAATTATGTAGTTTATCAAAAAATAAATTTGTTTTCTTAATACAAAAATTAAGCATTTAAATATGGATACGAATCGACAATTGAAACCAAAAGAAAAAAGAAAACCAAAATAATTTACTTTATAAAAAAAGGAAAATAAAATATATTATGTCAACTTACCAACGATTTATATTTATTTTAAATAGAAACTACATTTGTCGTCTACATCAAAAAAATTTGCGAATGTATGTTACATTTGCGTACAAATATTGTCTTATATACATATGTACTATGTATATATGTATGTACATATACATACGATATGTATCTGGCATAATAAAAAAAAATTAGCCATAGATTTTTTTAATAATATTAAGAAAATAATAAAAATAGATTAACAATTTTTAGGTGTCTGTCGTTCAAAAGTAGCAGCATAATATATTTAATTGAATACCTTACAATTCGATAACAATAAATGCAAGCTTAACTTGTTAATAAATATATACATATATTGTATATACATATGTATATATATACATTATGTATATTGTGTTTATAAAAAGACTTTTAAACTTAACAAAAATACAAATACAATATATTCATTATCAATCTAAATTAAAAACTAAGTGCGTTTAATCTTGTTAACTTTTCTTTAAATTAATTACTCTTAGACACTTGGAGAAAACTTTGCAAATGATGCTATTTTCAAAATGGTTTTGAAATATTTCAAACAAACTCTTACTTGATCTCCAAGTTGTATCTGTTGCATCTCGTATATGCAAGATAACATATTTAATTTTTTTTTATTTTTAAACAATCAGTGTGTATCTGAATATTTTTGTTTATGTTTTAGTCTTTCATACAAATTCCTTTTAATAAAATACGATGACTTTAATCTTTTGTATTAACATATTGTTAGACCCCAGTTCATCAAAAGCATTTGAAGAAAACGTCCTCCTCATATGGTAATCTGAAATCCAAAAATTCGAAAAAAAAAACAACATTGGGAATTTTTATCTGTGGGTGTTAATACATGTTGAGCAAGGTTAGGTTATTTATTCTTCTTTTTTGATCTTTTAGCCCTCCTATCTGTTAATAAATCCACTGCTTTAAGATACACATTAAAAAATTACATTTTGAACACTGCCAATTTATGTTTAACTTAATAATAATTAGATTGCACAATTTGTGCCAGTAATAAAATTATTTTAATTTTTTGATGTACTCTAAGATTTAATAAAAAAAAGTATATATATAAATATACATTATATATACATATATGTATATATACATATATACATATATATGTATATATTAAAAGCAATACTTCAAATTTTTAACAATCATAGAGAAAACTCGAAAATTAAAATAAGAAATATTAATTTGTAGTAGTTGGTTCTAAGAAATATTTCTTTAATTTTTATTTTGTTTTAATTTTTTTTCTTTCTATGTATTCAAAATTAAAATGACTGAAGGAACTATTTTTGAAAATTAAATGTTTTTAAATCAAAATTTTTAATTAATAAAGTCCCTCGTAAGGAAGACACAACATTTTTTATATTAAAAAATTATCGAAAAATAATTGAAAAAAAAGTAAAAACTAGAAATATCTTCCTAATTTTGTAATTGTTTAAATTAGTTGTAGATGTAAGCCACAAATGTCTTCAATTTTTGTATGAACATATTAAATCGAAATTATTAACTAATTTTATTAATTAAAAATTACAATTTGTTTTAATTATTTTTACTAAAATTTGAATTTGTTGAAAATGAAAAATAAATTGAAAACACTGTTTCCTTAGTACTTATACATACATATGTATAATAATTTAAATATTAATAGTGTGTCTTCGTGAAATCTTAAAGAAAATATTTTAAAAACAATAAAATTTGTGTTTCATTTAAAAATTTAAAGTTTGTTATTAAGTTTTTCTGTTACATTCTCTTACTCTGTAGGTATCTGATCGTTTACCTATTGTGTTATTAACGAATAACAATAAAAAAAATTTATCTAACTAGTAAAACTGGTTGTAATTGACTTTTTTATTATTATATAATACAATTATATCTAAGTATGTGTCTATATAAATCAAATAAATAAGTTACAATTCATAAATATAAACACCCGTTTTAAAAAATTTATTAAAAGAAGATTTAACAAGAATTTTGTCAAATTTATTTATAAATTTATTAGCATAGTTTGAACTGCGTACATTCATTGAAAAATAAACAAAACGAAAAAAAGTTATTAAGAAAAACTAATTGATAAAAAAACAAACAAAAAATTATATTAAATTATTCTGTAAGTATTTAAGACAAATAATATAAAAAGAAAAGTTATCAGAAACAAATATTTACAATTTCTGCAAATAATTTTAATAATTTTTTTGTAAACAATGTATTATTTTTAAATATTTATTTGAACGTAAGACGAGCTACGCAAAATTAGAATTTACAAAGTATAAAATATTTTCCGAGTATCTTAAGTTGAATTGACCTTAATATGGAAAGTATGAAATAACTACATTAATACGAAATAAAATATACTTTACAGTCGACCATAAAAGGTTAATAATTATTTCAAAACTGATAAAATACGATGAAAATTGTTCATAAAGAAAACCAAAATTTTCACTCTTTGTATATTTACATTAAATGACGTACATTCATTATCTTGCCGTAAAAGACAAGTAACAGAATTAAAAAAAAATAATTAAATTCAATGATTGCAGAAAATATAGGGTGACTTAAAATATTTGAACTATGCTTGAAACTATTTTTGCAAGAGAGAATAAGTTATTGTACCCTCAGAAATAAGAAATGGAAATATGTAATTATTACAACAAATGAATGATCATGTCTGTAAAATATGAAATATATTTATACTCTCTTCATATAAAAACAAAATAACAAAATATATTGCAGTAAAGTAAAAGTAAATTACAATGTAAATCGACATTAACTAAAAGCACACTGATCAGAATATAAAAAAAAATAAAAAATAAAAAATAATAATAATAATATAACAAGCACTTACAAATCTATGCTTGAAACATGTATGTAACTACGTTTACCTGCAAATACCATTGGAGGCTACGAAAACACTTGTTTTATACTCGTATTAAAAGTTTTCAAAATTTTGAATTGATATTATTTTCATCATAATTTGTAATCCACAAACTGTATCTTATAACCTAATAAAATAATAAATATACATATAAAAAATACGTATAAACAACGCAAAGAAATATTATGGTAAACGTAATCATATTTTTCTAATATTTGAACACGAGTACTAAAATTACCGGCAATCATATTATGAATAGTATTGATCATATTTTTTGTAAGCAATTATAAGATCAATTATAATAAATTGCTTTCATATATTATGATTACATTAACTATAACTTTTCTTTTTGTATGTAATTACAATAAAACTCAAAACTTCAAACAAAATACAACTCAATATATTTATTGGATAAGACGAAAAATTTATATTCATTGTCCTAGAATATCAATATTGTGTAAATTATGTATGTATACAAATTTTAAAAAATAATTATAAACACGTGTTTTTTTTTCTTTTTTCCTTTATGAAAATAATCTAGTACATATACATACATAACATAACAATATAAAAAAATAACAAACAAAAAAGTTCTTATTAAGCTACTAAAGAAAATTTTAATATACATACTTACATATACATACATAACTGTTAATTGAACAAAAAAAAACAAAACGAAATACAAAAAAGGAAAAAATATATATAAAAAAACACAAATGTTGGAAGAAATATATATGTATATACAAGCGTATGAAAAAAAATATATATACTATACACACAATATATGTATATGTATATATCTATATATATTTATATTCTATATGTATATATATGTGTGTATATATGTATATTACATATATAAATACATAAAAAATAAAATAATATTAAATCTACCATAAAAATATTGAAGTAAATAAAATATGTGCATATTATAAAACAATTGCAGATTAAAATAAAATATTTAAACTTTTTATTGTTTGAAATTAAGACGATTGTGATATTTCGGTAAGTCCTATTGAAGTTTTTTTTTAATTTTTACATTAAAAAATTAGATAAGATAAAATACGATACATATTTAAGTATATTCTATAATTGTAGCTTTGCTGAGCACTTTTTATTTTCAATTTAAAGCTTTAGTTTCTCTTTAAATTTGCTATTGAAAACAATATTTATTTACATATGGACATACATATATAATCATTTACAGGTAAATCCTTTTATTGCAATTGGTTCAATTGCAAATGTTTATAGGAAAGTTATAAGAAAAGAAAACAAAAAGAAAAGAGTATGAGGAAAGATATAATGATATAAAAAGATATACGAGATAGAAAAGGAAAGTATGATGTCCCATACCCATCATGCTCCAAGATGACAAGTTAAGAAGTTAATTCCGTTGTCAAACCTAATTAGATCCTTAAGCTTACAGTCCTTCAGACCTACTAGTTCCTTAACAAGTCGCTTATCTAGCCATTTCTGCCTATTTTTCTCCAATGGCACCTACACTAGTTGATAATAGGTACCAACAAAAATTGAAGTCAACTACCAGTCATATATCTTATGCCGATGCTATAAAAAATAATACTGTTCTAGCGCAAACATCAATTTGAACAAAGAAACCGTCAACTGAAGACCCCAATTATAATTTTAGTCGGCTTGTAGCGTCAATTGATTACTTAGTAGAGCCCATGAACAGCTTTATGACACATATAACAAGTTCAATGCAGGAAATGTTGAGGACGCATCGATGAACTGTTTGAAGATTTACTTTTGGAACTCAAACAGCATTTGCCAACACAGAAAAGAGCTAGTTTTTCTTGCCATAATGCTAGTATTCGAGCGTCATTCGACGTCAAGAAGTCTCTAAAATTTTCGGTTATTCAACTATTTTAATTAAGTAAAGACTTGAACATTATCTACTGGACGACCTATGTGAAGATTATCTCCTGACTTTTATCACAAATTTGTTATATTCTCAGTTCACACGCCTCTTAGATTTACAATACAAGAGAAAAAAATTTTGAAACACCTATAGATAAGATAAGATTTCAGACGTTATTGATATTGTTGCGGTTGATGGTGTCCCCAGAATCTGAATTTAAGTTGCGGCTTCACTTAATTTGTTTTCAGACCACTCGTCTACAATTCTTACTATGACAAACCCAAATGTGAGAATGACAACATGCATTAATTGGCTTAAATTTAAAAAAATATATCAGCGCTCATTGCATAGAAAATATTCGGTTGAGAACTCCATACGATCTAAATGGTTCTATCTCGAATTTTGGGGAAGATCTCATTGACTTTCTAAGGTAGATTAAGAAAAGTTCTCAAGGAATATACAAAACGGCTAACCGTAGATACATACTTGTAGTACATAGAATTGTAACTATTTATTTATTTCTTTATTTATTTATTACAATACAATTACAAATTATATTCTAATTATATACGAGCTGAGCAACTTTGATCATATGCTCGGTGTAGTGTCACAGACCAGAGTCTCTGGTGGGAATCGAACCCAAAGACCCTCACGCTAATAGTCTAGCACACTACGCACTAGACTACCAGGACACCTTTGTCACTATTATTGATAGATTTTGTTAAAAAATTTAAATATTTTTATTTATTTTAATTCATTTGTATAAAATTATTCTATATTATTACATTTTATTATCACTTTTATGAAATTTACGCTAAAATTTTTTGACATGATGTACGTTGCAGTATGGTTTTTAATGTAAAAATCAAACACTTCATGTCAGCTTGGTTTTTTTTCTAATTGGTAATAATGTGACATCTAGTACCCTTACTTTGTGGCGATTTATAAGTTTCCAATTGTTTATATGGGACAGCTTATTGTCACCCGCATCAGTAACGCTCTCAATTGAGGGCTGGCAAAAAGTCATGGTACAAACCAATGTTATATTTCGTTAGAAAAATTTGTTGTCAATGTCAAGTGGGGTAAAAAGTTTCACGTAGCAATACAACATCGATTATTTCAATAACAATGCTCTCTCTTCGATTTCTCTTTGGCTTCCCGGATACAGGTTTCCCCAAATATGACTTGAATTTAAAACAGCGAATTCGATTTCGTGGACCACGAAATTTATAACGAAAATAATATTCAATTAGTTACTAATCTACCGCGACAAAATTATTGGGGTTATTAAAATCTGAAAGATCCCGCTCATATTTCGAAAAAGCGTAATAGGTGTAAATTTATCATTATTTCCGAGTAGCACATTATCAAAGCGAATGATTCTATTACCTCATACGTACGTAGTTGACCAAAATATTGTCATCTGCAATAGCTATCAAATAAAACATATGACGAAATGCTATTTTTCTAATGTTTGTCTGTCGCGTGAGATAATTATGAGAAGAGCAGAAAGAAAGACTCTACAACATTTCAGGAAACAGCTGCTAGCAATCTACTAACGGCATACGGCTCTCTGTTGCAAGTAGTACCATCTTCGGCGATAAACATCCTATTGTCATGTTTGTTGCTGCCAATACTTTCGTCAGTTCATAAGACGAGCTTCTATTTTCTTCTTCTTCGGAGTTTTCAGCAGTAGGAATATTACATACATACATACTAGGGATGCCAAACGGGATTGATTTTTAAAAATCCAGGTATTCGGGATTTCGAAATCCCGATCCCGAAATCCCGGGATTTTTCGGGACAATTCGGGACCCAAAAATCCCGAAATATCAAGGGATTTCCCGAAATATCCCGGGACTTCGGGATTTTCTCTTAATAACAAAAGGTCAAAACAATTGTTTTATAAAAAATTTCATTAATTTTTGATCTTCATCACAATATACATGTTATAAAATAAAAAACAGAACAAAAAGTAACACAAATAAAAATAATTCATCTGTGTCTCCATACATATGTACATATATGTATAAACACATTAGTGAAGAAACAAATACCTACCCTTTTAAGAACACTATCTATATGCAGAATATATGTAACTATTCACCTCTAACACCTCATTATTCAATCAAATCTATTTCTTTAGAAAATTGATTGTCTAAACCATCAGCTGTATTAACAGATTTTATTGGATTTCGAGGGCAACGTTTAACTTTTTAACAATGGAAGTTAGGTTCTTATTCAGTTCGATGTCGAGTGATATAGAATATTCACTTAATTGTTGCATGATACACTTGAAAAACTACATGAGTGTTATTTAATGTAATATTAAATAAAAAAACAATGTAGACTCAATTTTTTTTTTCTTACTTTATAAAGTGTTTATGTATGAAATTACAATCCCGAAAATTCCCGGGACAAGCTTTAAAAAATTTTGTGATTCGGGATTTCCCGATTGGCATCCCTAATACATACATACATAATCGGCCATTACAACCTTTCGGTGTAAATATAATATCTGACCTGAGGTTTGAACCTTAGTCTGATTTCTAACCTCACTCTAACACTCTTCAGATAGACTACGAGTATTTCAATCAATATCATTAACATTATCAAGAACAGAAAATTCAACCTTTTCATTTTCATTCAACTTTCAATTCCTCTTCAATTACCATAAATAATGTATTATATTAAACTTCACAAAATCTTTGAAAACTCAAAAAAATTACGTACACAACACCAAAAAATCCATAGGAAAGTCAGTCGTATGCGTCAAAAATGATACATAAGCCAGAATTATGAAATTTTTGAATTGTTTAAGTTCTTTTTTATTTGGTTTAAAATAATGGCGATAACAATACTAACGACTTAAAAAATATATCAGGCATCTAACTTTTTTTGAATTAAAGTTATAGTGTCTCAAAAATTGAAATGTATCATTTTCGATCTACGGCTAAGCGAACTCCTAGCATCTCAAAAGACGGCATCTCTTACTAGATGTATGCATAGCCTTGATTATACACCAGAGTCAAATATTGTATTGTTGCGTCCTGCAAGGACCCTTAAAAGATGTGTTATATTTAAACCACCTTTACGAAACGCCACCACGAAAGGTGACCTGTTTATTGAATACCTAAGAACAGTCTTCACTCCAAATTTAAGTAACGATGACATGATGAATTTGACTCCTTCCGTTGCTGTACCTACTCATGTCATTCATTTTGAGTTTCGAGAAATCGAAGAAACTATTTCCGAGTATGTTCATTAAATTATTATTCTTTTAACCTTAAGGATCACACGAAAGCAGAATCATACAGACCCGTAAGTTTATACTAACCCGTAAGTTTATAACAACAATGTGAAAGTTTTTTTTAAAAAATTACTAATGTCTAAAGTACAGCCACTCTAGCCAGTGCAAACAGTAAGAAAAGCATTCGAGAAAAGAAGCATTGTCCTTTAACATTTATTGATGGATCTTAAGCTTTTGACAAGGTTTGACAAGAAGGCCTTATACATAAACTGAATTTAAACTTTAATATAGTGGAACTATCAGAACGTTAAATAATCGACCGAAGGTTTGTTATTAAGGAAGACGACTTTGCGAGTTGCCCCAAGCTAAGGCAGCAAGGCTGCTATATAGTTCTCTTCTAAAACCAAAATGGTGTTATGGAATACTATTATGGGGAACAGCTTCACAACTAGCAAAAAATTCAGAGGCTGCAAAACAGGATCGTACGGATGATTACAGCAGCATGTTTGGTATTTTCAAAACGCGAAAAAACATAAAGATGTTAACACTAAACAAATGCCCTGGGTAGTAACATATTGAACTTCTTAGGCTACAGTCGATTAAAAAAAATATGTACTGCAGATCCCATCTCCTCATAAAAATATTTAATATTTAAGCCTACAAATAATATCAAATATAAAAGCTAAATTTAGTCCTGGTAAATAAAGTTAATGAACAAATTTTATGTTCCTGGCCTCAAACGGTTGTTAGTTATTGTATGCATAAGGTTCTACGCAAACAAATTTATTCACAAAGACTTGTAACGTTTGTGTATCAATTGCTGCAACATTACAAATTAGACACCCAAATAGGAAGTCTAAATTTGCATTTAAGTTCAAAATACTTAATTCAATTCGACGTGATATAAATTACGAACTACACACTGACTTTCTACATTAATTCTTAACGTTTATATAGATATCCTTTGTATTACATTTTTCTAGTTTTCGATTATATAGAGCGCTTTTCTCGAATATCATATAGAGCGATATGCTCATCCATCATGTTCGTTATACTTTAGCTGTCTCAGTACGATTATCGTCTTCCTGAAAGGTTTTCTGATCAGCTGACAGTACTGTTGAAGCTACAATTGTGCTATATTCCCTCTTCAGGACTATGCAAATCTCGTCGGGTGAACAGTGGGACGGCATTAAATAGGTACATTATCTGTAATTAAATTTTTAAGTTGATGTTCAGTCAAAAAACTCGTCTAATGCACGATTTTCAGCACTCGGAATTTATGTGCTACGCTGTTTCAAGTTTGAACACGTTGGACTATGTTCGATGCGTATATTATTGCAAGTACCCATGACCAGACAGGCTCTATAGCGTTTGTCGAGCGATCTTGTAGCCCACATTATAACGTAAAGTATAAGATCATACGTACATTTACCACTTTGATGCATCTTCTCACTTTATTGCCATTCTCAAATAGACAGTGTGTGCTCCTCGGATTTCCATTCCTGTGTTGGTGCTGCACTTTGTATGTTATAGAGCCGTCAATCCTTTTTTCTACAAAAATCTGTATGATTATAGAAATTTTGTTTTTATAAAATAAAGTCTTTAAAAAAAACAAATTATTTTGTTTTATTAATTTTTTCAACTTTATTGTTATATTTGCTTGAACCGTACAATACGACTGACTTAAAAACAATTCTTATGCTTTAATGTTACCTTGTTTTCCATCTATCCCACTGAATTCTGCCAATTAGGCATTTTTGGAAATATAGATCGCATTTCTTGTCTGGGAGACAAGAAATGCAAACGTAAATGAAAATTTGTTTTTACTTTACGAAAAAACTTAAAAAATAAAAAAAATAAAAAAATAGATCGCATTTCCTGTCTGGGAGACAGAAAATGCAAAAATGCATTTTTTATATAATTTAATTTAATATTAAAAGAATTCAGTGGAATAGTGGAAATTACAAAAATTACAAATAAAATATTCATATAATTATTTTATTTGGGGTGGCCATATTAGGGGTGACCATAACTCCCCCACCGTTAGAGCGAGGCTCCGACGAGGAAATTATATAAGTTCTACTTCTTGTTTTAAAATAAATTATAATCAAAATTGAAAACAAGATAACGGTAATACTTAAATTACTTGTGGTATTAATTAAGTTATGTTTTACAATTTTATGGTTTACAAAATCCAGTGTTTCGTTAAACTTTATATTCTCAATATTTAAATTAGGTAACGAAACATTGTTTTCATTGATTTTTAAAATTAAATTTTCTAAAATATACATTTCCTTTATATTCATTTTATAATTTTCGTAAGTTTTAGTTTTTGTCCTAACAAAGCAATTCTCAAACTTGAGTAAATAAGTTTTCACACCACCATAATTGTAGGAATGGTTACAATTGGTAGTAAATTCGTCCCTACAATTTTTAAAAATAACCAGTCCAGGGTAAATTTCTTTTTCTTCTTAGTCCGTTCTTATGTCCATGTCACATTTCGGTTCTGAGCTTTTTGCTATGCTCGAGAGGCATTCGTCGTTTATTTTTGTGAGTCTTTTGTATTCTACAGTGTCGGCTTGGTACACCTCGTTTCCGTGGATCAAGACCGTATTGTCTTTTAGGGTTAGAGATCTGTTCTGTCTGTCAGGTAATGGTTCAAAAACGATCTTCGCAAACGTTTCGTTTAGAAACTTTGGGATCTTTAATGTTAAAATTACTAGGTTGTCCCTGTATGACAACGATACCTTAGCGTGGAGATATGATTCTAATTTGTCAATATGTCTGAATTCTTCTGTCGTCAGTACATCTGATGGTATTACTCCTAATTTGGTATTAAAAATCACATGTCCGATTTCGTTTACGTGGTCTGTTAATAGGTTTACGTCGTTGTTAATCTGAAAGATATTTTCAAGGAATATAGTTTCGTCCTCCAAGTTAAGAATCTTATTTCCTATTTCTGTCTTGAATTTATTTATGTATTTCTGAACGCTTTTTTGCTGTATATTTATGTGAGCTGTGATGTTGGATATTTTTGTCGATATAGAATTGCCCAAATAGGTTAGTTCATCTATTGCTGTCATGGCTTCACCATTATTTTTCTCCAATGTCTGAATTTTGTCTAGTATTTTCGTCTCATCGTCACTGTCCATAGTCCCAGCTACGTATTTTAATCCTTTACCTATTACATTTATTAGTCCTCTTTTTTGCCTAAATTGAGGTATCAAATTTCTGATTTTTGCTTTGCATAGTTCCATACCTTTCCTTATGCTGTCTAGTAATGGCGTAATGTTCGTATAAGTGTCCGTTAACCTATGAATGTTTTCTTCCAGAAGGTCTGCTGTTTCTAAATATTGAGTCGTGTTAATGATATGTATGATTGTTGAGTAACTGTCAACAATCTCTACGTCTTCGAGTTTGATAGGGAGGTATCCATGATTGTCCGATAAGTCTTTTATTTCCAATGTCTGTGCCGTTATGGTAGCAAGTATGGTGGTTAACAGTAGTAAGATTGGAGTCATCTGAAAACGGAAAGACACCAAAGATTAAACTGTTTCCGGTACATTTTGGAATTTTTTCTTTCTTTTTACGTGGGATTTATAGTATTTGTGACCTCTGCTAGTTTTTATGTGGTCATTGTCTAATTGAGAGACGGTTACTCTCCGAAATTTAGAGTGGTTCTTTCCTCCTCTATCATCTTTCAAATATACCGGCCCTGTTTGAATCTCTACTTCCTCTCTATTCTTATTTAGCTTTTCTAATGTTTTTTCTTTTATGCCGACTATTTTCTCTCTAATACTGGGATATTCTTCTCTACCTATCGTACCGTTCCGGATATCTATAGGTTTTCTCCCAGTAGTGGAATGTATTGTGTTATTGTAATATTTGACACATCTGAATATTTTTTCCTCCACGGTATCTATATCCACCCGGGATTCATGCTTCAATATTCTTATATGCTCATTTAAAGTGTTGTGGAACCTCTCTATATCTGCGTTGGAAGTGTGATTATTATTCGAAGTGAAATGTACTTCTATTTCTTGCTCGGGCAAGTATTCTAGAAGAGGCAACGCTTTGAAACCCAGTTCGTTATCAATAACGAGTTTTTTGATGTTTCCAACGGAAGATAGATATTGCGCTAAGGCGACCTTAAATTCGATCCAAGACCTGTTATTTATTTTAATTGCCTGCGCATATTTTGAGAATTTATCGATAAAGGTTAAAAATAGTTTTTTCTCTAGAGTGTAGTACACATCAGCGTGTACTATTTCGCCTGGTTTTAGCGGGGTTTCTGTTAATTTAAACTTTTGTTTAATAGGCCTACGCTCGTATTTTTCTTTATTACATATATCACAATTATTTATAAATTGTGTTATACGCAATTTTAATTTCGGGTGATAAATCTCCGATTTTAACTCGGCGAAGTTTTCATTTATGCCCCTATGGTTATTACTTTTATGTTCACTTCCTATTTTTTCAGCAAGTTCGTTTTCGTCGACGATGTCGCGAAGAATTGTCTTACTTCTGTAGATTTTAAATTTATTATTATTGTTAAAGTATTTGATTACCACTTCTTTAAACTTTTCGTACAGTGTTTCATTTTCGATTACCACTGCGTTAATTTTTTCGGGATCGAAGTGGTTTTTTAGAAGTGTTATTAATGTGGATTCGTCAACATTTTTAGCGCAAATAGTCTTTCTTTTGTTTTGAAACACAATTTCAGTCTTTATTTTTAACGATCCTGATGGTGTTTGTTTAATAATATACTGTCGTTTAAAGAAATTTAGAGGTGTATCTACCTCCCTTAGAACCTCATTTTCCTCAACCAAATTTATCTCACTGATCTCGGTTTCGATTCGGGATAGTGCATCTGCATTCCCATTTAAAACTCCCTTTTTGTACTTAATTTCGTAATCGAATTCCTGCAATCGTAGTCGCCATCGTACCAACTTGGAGTTAGGTTCTTTGATAGAAAACAGCCATGCTATGGCAAATTTGCTTGCGTCTGTTTGCAAGACGAATTTTTTGTTGAAATCAGGATATGCCAAAACAGGAGGATTGGTTAGAAGCTTCTTTAGAGCTTCAAAACTATTTATATACTCCACATCTTTTAGGTTCATAGATACGTCCTTTTTTAAGTATCTTGTCATTGGTCTGGCTATTTTCGAATAGTCTTTAACAAACTTTCTATAGTATCCAGCCAGTCCCAGAAATTGTTTAATTTCCTTCGGGTTTTTGGGTAAAGGGAATTTTTGAACACAAATGATTTTCTCTGGGTTCGGTTTAATACCTTCATTGGTAACTACGTGTCCCAGGAAATTCGTGGATCTTTTCATAAACTCACTCTTATCGAGTTGAATTTTTAAGTTCACGTCTTTCAAGCGTTGAAACACTTTTGTCAAAGATTCCTCGTGTTCTTGCAAGGAGGTTGAGAATATTATTATATCGTCCAGATATACTAGACATATTTTATTAATAAGGTCAGCCAAAACGTTATTCATCAGCCTTTGGAAGGTGGCTGGAGCTGTTTTTAGACCAAAGGGCATACGTAGAAATTCGTAGTGCCCGCCTTCTACACTAAAAGCTGTCTTGGGAATATCTTTATCGAGGATTTCGATTTGATGGAACCCTTTAGCCAAATCTATTGTGGTAAAATATTGGCATCGTCCTAGTTTTTCTAGAATCTCGTCAATATTAGGGATGGGGTATCTATCATCTATTGTCTCCTCATTTAGTTTTCTATAATCGACGACAAGCCTCCACTTTGTTTTGCCGCTGGCGTCCATTTTCTTTGGAACGATCTAAACAGGCGCGTTGTAAGGAGAATGGCTGTGTCTTATAATTTGTTTTTCTAACATTTCTTTGATTTGCTTATTTATTTCCTCTTTATGTATATAGGGATATCTATACGTTTTTGCTGCAATTGGAACATTATTTTTTGTACGTATTTCGTGCTTAATTGCATTAGTAAAGGAGAGGTCGCTATCCTCTGTATAGAAAATTTTCTTATATCTTTTTATAATGGGGAGAAGTTTCTCTCGTTCCTCTACATTGAGGTGCTCTATACGGATTTGGTCCTCTATGGATTTGTTTCTATTTTCTTCATTATCTTTAAAAGTATTAATGTAAAAATTTTCTGTGTTTATTTCAAACGTATTTTCGGTGTTTAACACAACTCTTTTTGGTAGAGTTCCCGATACATTAACCAATGCGCATATTTCCGAATATACACCCTCAATAATTTCTACGGTTCCATTTTTTAAAACGATTTTGGGATTAAATATTAAACCATTCTTTTGTTCAACAGGTAATTTTATTTCGTGTAAGCCGCCCTTTTCAAAATAATATTCAACACCATCATTGGTATATTTTATTGGAATACTTTTACCATTAATATGTAAAAAATTATCTTTTAAATTTATAATTGCTTGCAATTGTTTTAGTATATCGTTTCCAATTAGACCATCATATTGGTCATGAAAACGACAAACAAGGAATTCAATTCTGTCATCAGAATTAACTAAGTCTATACTTCATCTCATTATAAAATTCGAGTGTAGTGGTGGAAAAAGTTACAGACCTAAGGTCATCGAACAATTCCTCACTACTTTTCCTTTCGCCAAAGTTATTTACTAGGACTGACTTAATTTCCTGCCATGCACGGGCCTGTGTATTAATTTCGATAGTTTCTTTGGCTTTTCCCACTAACCGGCTTTTTATTATGTCTGAGAAAACCAATTGCGAGATTTCGTCATATGTCACTAGAATTGGGTGTATCCTGTCTATTAGTGTAGTGAAAGTGTTCAGGTCGTCTTTACTACCATTGTACACAGGGAGATTATTCAAATATTTAATTGGATCTAATTGAATTTGTTGATTTGCCATTTTTCTTAAAAATCTCTAATTTTATGACTATTAGAGAACTATAGGTTGATTTTATAGTAAAAAGTAATGCTATATTTAATATAAAATATTTGTTCTTAAGTAATATTTTTAATAATTGTTCTTAAATAATTGTTTAAATAATGTTCAATTTTAATACAACAGTACTATATTAGTACTATTATTCCAATAACATTTGTATTTAATAAAATAATATATTGGCTCTGCTGCTTACTTTGTGCTGAATGATGGGTCCGATGATGATAAAAGGTAATGGTGAAAATGCCGATATCGTTGGTTGATAATATGGTGGTAGAGGTGTTGGCTGTGAAGATCCTGTGCTGTGAAGATCCTGTGGACTTAGTGGGTTCCGAAAGATATTATACTACAGCGGTCGAAGGCAGCTCTATTTTGAGGCAGTTAAATTTCACGATGGGAAGATATTTAAATCAGGACAAAGTTTTCTCTGAATGTTTAATTTTAATTTACACAAGTCAATTAGTCAAATATTTTTACTTTGTGTTTTTTCTTCTTCGAATTTCTTTTTTCATCACCAGGGTTTGCAACTTATTTTTCTTTGAATTTATTTTCTTTTAATGTTTGTTTTAATTATTTTCTCAATATTGTTAGAAAACTAGATCTTTGCATTAGATTCTTTGACTAACATAAACTTATGTTTCAGTTTTTATAAATCACTTGCAAAAAAAAATTTACTTTTTCCTTTAACCAAAGTTTTATTTTGTTTTTATTTCTCTTTTCACAATAAAATACCGAACAAAGTTGCAATAAAAGTAACAATTTTTTTCTTGGTGTTTTGTGTTATTTTAGGTATTTCTTCTTTTGTTTTATTTAGTTTTTGGTTTGCTTTTCTTTTCATGCACAATGATAAGGACAACAAAGTACGAATCCTTTTATTTAGTCCTCAACTTCACTTTTACTTTTCTTCTTTTTTTTTTATTAAATCTTATTTTTTTCTTAAATCCTTAAAATTTCCTTTGCTCTAATCTCCTTCTGTTTTATGCGTTTTTAATTTCTTTTAAAGCACAATTTTTGTTATTGTATATATTTTTTTTCAAATGATTATATTTTAAAGAACACTTGCACTTTTTTTTTTTTGGTTTTAGGGGATGTCAACGATTATTCGTTGTATGCCATCCTCGTCGCCAATTTTGTTTTTATAAAATAAAGTCTTTAAAAAAAAAAACAAATTATTTTGTTTTATTAATTTTTTCAACTTTATTGTTATATTTGCTTGAACCGTACAATACGACTGACTTAAAAACAATTCTTATGCTTTAATGTTACCTTGTTTTCCATCTATCCCACTGAATTCTGCCAATTAGGCATTTTTGGAAATATAGATCGCATTTCTTGTCTGGGAGACAAGAAATGCAAACGTAAATGAAAATTTGTTTTTACTTTACGAAAAAACTTAAAAAATAAAAAAAATAAAAAAATAGATCGCATTTCCTGTCTGGGAGACAGAAAATGCAAAAATGCATTTTTTATATAATTTAATTTAATATTAAAAGAATTCAGTGGAATAGTGGAAATTACAAAAATTACAAATAAAATATTCATATAATTATTTTATTTGGGGTGGCCATATTAATGGTGACCATAACTTATAGAACCACCGCTTAAGCGCATAACTTTGTTTGTGTCTTCATTTATATTTGAAATTAATTTTTAGTTTACGTCTACCATATATTAACAACCAATATTCATTTTGAGATAAGTTTTAATTCTAGACACCTAAAACTGTCCCGACCCGCTTTGTTAATTTGATTACAATCAGAGCAAAATCTTTCTTGGCCAACGTCCTATATACACAGAAAACTCCTAACTCGTAGGAACTATGAATTTGTATTATGTACTGCATGCAGTAGATATGCTCATATGCTCATATTAACCCTGCGTAGAATGGGACGGAGTTCACAAAAATTGGACAAGCAATCTTAGCGCCAAATATTGTTTGAAATTCAAACATTACGTCCTTATAATTATTACAACGTGAGTAATTAACACACAATAACAACTGCAATATTGTCTTTAATGGCTGTGGCTTGGTTTTGCCCGTATATGAGATATTTTAGGCATTCCCATAAAAAATAGTCGAATAGGGTCAAATCGAAGGATCTTGACGGCCTCTGAAATGCTCCGAAACATGAAGCTCATTACTTACCAATTTAGATTGTTTCGAGTGGCGTGCGGTACCATGCTGTGAGCCACATGTGAACCAAGACTATTTTTTACACTTTTAGCAGAAACAAATGTCAGTTATTATCGTGTAGTGCCTTGGTCAACTGACAGTAACGTTATGATTTTCATCTTCCTTGTAAAAGTACTATCCCACAATATCGCTGATAAAGAGTACTACAAAGTAAATCTTCCCATTGTTTCACAAAGTAGTTCCTCGAAAAATAATTTTTCGACATAAACAGATTTTTTTTTCTAAGCATTTATGATATTACCATATATAAGGAATCTTCCGGATTTCAGACAAAACCTCTGGGAGTAAATAAAATTGCCATGAAGAGTTCCTAAAAAATCGGTTGTGCGCAGTCGATTTTAAACTGTTGGTCCCACCACTCATGCATAAAATTAACACACACACACAACGTAAGTGATGTGAGAAACTAGGCCGTAATCTTGACTGAGGGGTTGTAACACGTTAGTTATGTGATATATCCGAAACAAAAACTAAAACCTACAAACCTATTTTACGAAACGATCTCTGTTGGCATTAAAAATTTATTATTACCTCAGGGATGTCATAAATACAATGAATGGGGCCATCATACAATGAATGTGTTATTTAACTTTATTTTTATTTATTACTGTCGAATACGTTTTCTTAAACGGTTGGAATAATTCAACGCGAAAACTAAAATTAGCCAACTCTAAAGAAATTATTAAAACCTTTGGTATATACAGTTGCTACATAAACACTTGGCTAAAACTATTATTTGTCTGTCCCATATCGTACAGCAAAATATGTACTTACAACACGGCATAATACAAAACTTTTAGTTTGTGTCAAACTATCATCGAGAGCGGTTCTCATTAAAAGCATTAACGCATCAAAGATCTTTCTAACAAATTAATTGGAACAACTCTCCACATTCTATTTAAAAATGGGTTCATCAAACAACATTCAAAACATCTGATTTAGATAACCTTGATTAAAACTGAAATAAAAACAAATTAAATAAAATTTTTATTCATTTTAAAAGTGCACCAAAGCAAAAAAAAACCAATTAAAAAAAGTACTTTCGCAAAAAGTGAAAAAAGAACAAATTCAAATTTAATTAAACCTGTGAATAAAAAGTTATTAATAATACTGCAACACAAAGTAATTTCTTTTTTGTACATCCAATAAAATTAAATACAACGAATTTAAATAAGCAAATTGCTCAATTAACGGAAGCACAAAGAGAAGATAATCGTTTGTTAATTACAACACCAGTCACCTACATACACACAGTTACTAAATTATACATACGGTTAAAAAATTTCAGAAATTTTTTTAGCTAATCTGTTTTCGTTGAAAATCTTTATAGTTTCCTTGATGTTAAGACGATCCTTTACATTGGTTAAAAAATTTCTGAAATTGAACTGAATTGTGGCCCTGCACAGGCCCACAAAGGTATGCATCCGATTTACAAATTTCACAAATTTCTGAACCAATGCAAAAAACCGTCTTAAAATCGAAGAAAGATGTCAGACAATTATAAAGGTTTTCAACGAAAACGGATTGGTTAAAAAATTTCTGAAATTTGTTAACTTTTGTGGGTCTGTGCAGGCCCACAAAAGTGTACATCAGGCCCACAAAAGTTAACAAATTTCAGAAATTTTTTAACCAAGACCGTCTTACAATCGAGGAAAGTTGTCAAACAATTATAAAGATTTTCAACGAAAACGGATTAGTTAAAAAATTTCTGAAATTTGTTATCCGTATGTATACTTTTGTGGCTGAGTGTATGTACAATATGGTCAATCTTAGCCAATATCACAGTCAATTAAATAAAAATATATCTTTCGTGTTAAAAATGTTACTGACATTTCTGGTAATGCCTTTAGTAACTATGGTATGGTTGAAATCAATTAATTGTAATGCACATTTGATACACATCGATGAGAACACGTTTCGATCTAATGGTTATCCCAGGCCACATCTTCCACTTCCGCTGTCAAATGCAGATGAGCTTACATATCATTTGACAACTAAGGAGTTGACGCCTTCAGAATATATGGTGGATTTGACAAATGATTTAACATTTCGAATTTTACACTATCACTCGATATTGAATCGGAATAATTTTGCATTTTCGCCAACGGCCGTAATGAGTGTTCTTGTTGCCCTATTCGAAGGTTCAGCAGGCAGAAGTAGAACTGAATTGCAAAATATTTTACAATTACCCAATAATCGTGATATCATTCGTGTCGGATATCGTGATATACATCGTCGTTTGAGGGTAAGAAACAACTTAGGAATGCTTCCCTTATAGAATTAACTAATTAAATAATTGTTAAACAATTAAATAAAATTGATGCTCTAACAATTTTCTTCTTAAGATACAATTGAACATTTTTATAAAGAATTTTAAGTGACCAAAAATTTTTGTTTATTACAAAACTATTAGGACTCTTGTGTATATACGTACGTACATACAGATATAATAAATATATTTATTTATTTATTTATTTATTTATTTATTTATTTATTTATTTATTTATTTATTTATTTATTTATTTATTTATTTATTTACTTACATATTTATTAATTTCAATACAATTATAAATTATATTCTAATTATATACGAGCGGAGTAACTTGACCATATGCTCGGTGTAGTGTCACAGACCAGAGTCTCTGGTGGGTATCGAACCCACGACCCTCACGCTAATAGTCTAGCACACTACCCACTAGACTACCAGGGCACCCATAATAAATATAAAATACTGAAAAAATAATAGATTTGTAATAAATTTTTAGTGGCTTACTAAAATAAAAAAAATTTATTGTATTTGAGACATTACCCAGGCACGAAGCAAACGGAAGACTTTTTTTTGAAAGGTTTCGTCGGAATTGTGCATTTAATATCTTTTTTATGTAGTGATTGTGTTAGTGCACTGGCAAGGTTTTCTATTGATTAAACTGGAGCACTATTATAATCTGCTACCGGTCGGCGCATAAACAATATCCAAATTATTCGTATGGTTTTAGCAGTTATTTTTTTAACTGTGTTATGGCTTATATTAATAATAGAAACGATTTCAGGCAGTCTTTTACCATCTCTGTGAAATTCTACAACATACTAATTAATTAATTATTAATTCCTTTAATGTTAAATTGCAAAAATCTGCTTGGAATACGGTATGAAATTGTCAATATACACAATTTATTTTTTAGTTTTTTAAGAATTTGTAAACTTTTAAATAAGCTTTTAAAAGCAATAAATGTTTAAATGCCTTCTTAAAGACTGGGTACGTAATTATAAAAAATTATAGTATACATTTTATTTTTCCGTTCACAAATAATTATTTGTTCTTAAAAAATGTTTGTAAGAGAAAGTAACGCTTTTAATCCTTATACGATAGATTTCTAGATTTGAATTTCCACCCCTATTTTGTGATCGTGGTTCACGTTCACTACGACTTGCTGGTACGAATGTCGCACTCTGACCTGCAGTTTTACGCTCAATTAAAAGATTGAATAGAAAAATACCAAATGATGCATACGAGTATAAAAAAACCATATTTACATATATGTACTTATATTTACATATGCATATGTGTGTGTAGATATAGTTCTTTTAATTAAATAAAATTAACCATATAATATTCCAAATAATATACGCACACATTGAAAACGATAATTGAAATTGAGGTAATACAGCGTTAAACATTGAGAAGGATAAAGTGGTTTTGTTGTAGTCGTTCACATGACTGGTGCCAATTAAATTGATAAATACATATTGTCAAAATACGTGGAGATCGCTTGCATAAAATTTGTTTATAAGCCCGGAACTTCCAAACTTTAGTCTCCCACTTTATTCTGACACAGGATCTTATTCCGATCCCATAGTCTTTACGCTTTTTCGAGATATTTTTAAAATATTCCTTCTGAATTGCGTAATCTTGTAACAGCTATCAACCTATTGAACTTTCTTACCTGCTATTCCTTTTCTTCTAATTTTACTATTGATATAATTTTATTATTATTTATTATTGAAATATAAAATATTGCAATTAGGAAATAATGAAACAAAATACAATCTTAATACTAATACGAGGATGATCTATTTTTCAGACTTACTTTTTTGGATCGGATAATCCTTTGAAAGGCTTAAGCCTAAACAAAGAAAATGTAACAATAACTAGAGATTATGAAACAATACTTATGTTTTATGGATATGATTTGGGTATAGATATGGTGTCATCAACCATGACTACGCCTATCACAACCACTGGAACAATATCGTCAACTGCATCGCCTAAGGAAGAGGAGCTAGTAAATATGCCAACGTCAACTTCATTATATTTGTTGTCAACTTTAACTACAACAGTCACAACGCCTCTAGCAACTTTGCCTAACGACACCAATATTACAACAGATACTGCCACTACGGAATCGACATCACCACTTCAAGTTAACGTGACCACAGTGGAAAGTACAAAACTTACAAATATAGATAAGGATGGAATGTCAACGGCTACCTTAACACTTGAGGACACAACTGAAACGAGCAGTATTAAAACAGAAGATCAGGAAAGTACAACTGAAATCGAAGCAATTACAGAAACAGTGACAGTCTCAAGTGCAGCGGAAACAGAAGCGAACGAGGCGGCAGAATTAATATCCTCTTTTGTAGCTGAGGACAATTCGGAAACATTTTTACGAACACAAAAGGCACGTGTCACCCGATTGCCTAGTGCTAGACTTCAAGCTCCTATAACATCAAAGGTTAAACCACAGAACAATTATTTACCAGTGCAAAAAAAGTCCGCTCGCTTAAGTAGACGCAATAAACGTCACTTATTTGGCCTCAAAGAATTCGATTCAAAATTGTTTATTACACTTTTCAACAGCGAATCGCAGGTAAACAATCCATTACTATCAACTGGCCCAGCGATAAGCGGACTGCCTGCCTATTTCCAAATACCACATGATTATGAAGTTGACACAGATCCAAATTTTATAACATCTTCACAGATATCATCTAATCTTAAACAGAATTATAATACCGATGTCATAAGCCATGTGTTTTATTTAAATAGCCAGCATATCATCTACACCACATTTAAGGTTTACAATGCCGTTTTATACTATAAGTATTTTGATCATTTGAGAATGAGCGTTTTAGAGTTGGAACTGGATTCAACAGAGTATAACCTAATCATACTGCTACCGGATTACGATACTGAATTAGCAGCGGCAGCATCATCATTGCGTTCCGCACCAAAATTGCGAATGATGCGAAAACAGTTAAAGCCAAAATGGGTCCAGGCCATAATACCTGATTTTAAATTGGACGGAACTATGTTTTTAACAAACGATTTACAAAATGTAAGCAACTTTTCTTCGATTTTAGATAATCGTATTCTTAATATTTCTTTTTTAATTATTTTCACAATGTTTTTTGATACTAAATACAATATACCTAACGGATCAAATATGTTCGTTTAGAGTTTGTATCGGAAGGCGTGGTTGATTATTTTGTTAAAATCGATATCTTACAATTCCTATCGTATACGCGTATCTGTATTGAATGAATGTGTTTATGCAAGTAGAGAGAACGTGTCTATAGTATAGGATATTGTTAAATATTTTAGAATTTAGCACTAATTGTTATGCTATTATAGTGAAATTTTATTTTGTTAATGCTTTTAGCTGGGTATTTGCGATATTTTCGAACCAAATCGTGCAGACTTTCGAACCATGACAGATGAAAAAGGAATATACGTCAAACATATTGAACAGTCTATAAATGTTCACATACGTACGAATCCCATCAATCACATAAGACGTAAGTATTTTGTAGAAGAGGCAGAATATTGCAAAATATATGTATCTATTCATACGGAGTGAGTACATACTCGTACAATTGCATTTGCCCATTTAGGAAATCAACCAAGCAAAACGCTTAAGGGCGCATTGCAAACCAGGCCAACAGATCTGCATTCTTGCATACTTATGTACAAACATTTCGAAAGATTCAATCGAGATTGATGTTTCTCACTTTGTTTTGTTGTTTGCTAATTTGTTTCTTTTGCTTTTTCTAGACAACAATGGAGCACAAGCTCAGCCTATTCAAATATCAGTAAACCATCCGTTTATGTTTTTCATTATTGATCGTGATTTGGACGTTGCTGTAATGGCTGGACGTGTTTTAAATCCACTTAATGTCCGTATTCAGTAAAAAAGAAGGTGAACAATGAACAAATTTAATTAAACCATACAAATCAGAATGTATTTGAATAAAAATCTTGAGATTACGCAAATTAGGAAGAAATTTTATTTTTGTTTTTCTTTGTTTATTTATTGTGTATTTTGCAATGATGGATAATTAAAATATTTGATTAAAAATCAAAACGATAAATTTAATTTGCTTCATCTTCAATGCCAATAAATTTATAGTTTTTCCACCGCCAATGACTTAGTGAACACTGCGTGGCAATACAGCATTTGAAGTAATTCATCACGTTATGATCATGAGAGGTTGGAGTGACACAGGCAAGTTTAATTCTACCCAAACTTAACCTTTATTTAAAAACAATAATTACAATTAATTAACAATAAAACAAATTAATTTAAAATAGTTACCGCGTATATGATTCCAGGTTGTTTAAGAGACGACTTAACAATGTAGAATAAACATTATGCCTGTGATAAACATATATAAATGTAATAGCGGCAAACTATGTAGACAATATAAAATACATAAATAACAAACGGCAGTTATAATTTTAGTACCAAAGAAAATAGATAATTATTTGGGGTTGCCAACACATAAATTAATCATAAATGCCCCTTAGTCCTTGGTAATTCCTATTAAACATCATATTAAAAGCCCTTAATCGAATAACTACTGCAACAAATAGGATGTATGTAGCATGAGCGCCTACTTGAACAGTTAAAAAATCATGAAAGAAATTATGATTCGTTCAAAAAAATATGTTATTAAAAATGAGCATACATAGATATATACATACATATTTATTACTAATAAACTTTTTTGAAATCAACCTTCTGCCGACGGTTTGAAATTCATAACAAAAATATTTTATAGATGAACACTTCTACGTCCTATAACACATACACTTTTTTCAGATGCCTGCAGTATTTCTTAGACATCTGAAAATTGAGGCGAAAAGACTTAATGTGAATTACAAATTCACATCGATGTTCAAACAATATCAGAATGGAATCGTTCTTGTACAGCCAGTTTCAATGCGCACTCAAAGCCACTATTGTGGAATTACTGCAAACACTTAATTTTCTTTTCATATGAGTACAAGACAAAGTTTGATGGACCAAGGTCAGTACCTCAAAGACTACTTTTGGCCTACTCTAAAGCGTACCGTAGGTTCTCCAAATATTTTTCAATACAAAACTAATGCAGTCTTTTGTGTTCCGCTGCTTTCTTTATACCAGAACGTTCGGTCGTGGTCGATTGGGTTTAGAACTTTCTTCAAATGCTAGAAAAGTCTAATTAATTCTACTTCCACTACCAATTTTTCTTGTTCCAATACAATGGAACATCTAGGACTAGTTCTATACAAGAAGACACCTTATTTTCAAATTAACAAAACCACGTTACATCAACATATCTACATATAAAAATTAATTTCTAGAAAACAGTATGTTAATTTCGTTGAAGCTCACGATGAAATTAAGTGAAACAGTATGCTTCTTAACTACTTTTTTTTCGTTTTAGATAAAGTAATAGGCGACGAACACTGAGAATAAATACATGCATTCCAATTGCCAATATAAAAACTCTGCATTCTCGTCTCCCATTTTTCTTTCATTTTTATTATAGATACATTTTAAATTAACGATTTGTAGCACATTAAGTAATACAGAGAAAGAAATATTAGATTTTATAATAATGTAGTTAAAATAATAGTTTAATTGCGAAATTAAAAATATGTAGAAATTATTGTATTGTATAATAAACGCAATTAATACGCAGGATTAATAAGTTATAAACCGTCATATTACGTTACAAATTAATGCGATTTGTATCGCGATTCTGATTTGTAAGATTGCGAAGTATTTGCAATTTTAAATTTTGTATTTCAACATCTTTGCGATAAAGTATACGATCACGCTTTTGCTGTAGCTTTAAGCTCCGCAAACGTTCACGTTCAACAGCTATTCGATATAAATGCAATTGACGCAAACGTTGTTCGCGTGTTAAAGTGCCCCGTATACCATTGAAACGGATTCGACGAAATCGTCTGCTTTTTTGCTGATAAGTTTTACGGCTTTTTACTTCAGCATAAGCAGCAGAAGCAGAATTATTATCTTTTTCATTATCATCGTATACATTTTTTTCATTATGTCTGGTGATAACTGTGTTAGATGCCACTGCTGATGTAGACGGAGGTGGAATAGTATTTGTTATATTCGAAAATTTTGCAAATTTGTCTTCAGCTTGGTCTTTTTCCTGAGCATTGAGTTTAGCTAAAGATTGCACACTTTGAACGGTAAAATGCATATTATCCATTATACTGGAAGCAGCATTTGTATTCAAAATTTGAGTACCGATTATATTAGGTTTTAATTGGTAGTTCTGAGTTGTTGTCATGTCTTCTTCTCTGCTTTCTTCTTCATTAGTTATTGGTGTTTCCTCTATTTTAATATATATTCCTTCTGCTTGACGTGACATTGTCAAAGTTGATGGTGACGAGTTACTGAACGATGTCTGAATTTGATCATTATTTTCATTTCTGGAAGTATATAACGATTTAACGGGATTGTCTTCACTCGAATGATTATCGGATAAGATTTGAAAGTTATTCGCATGCTCAGCTGATAAATTCCTCTCAATCGCGTCTTTTATTTTTTTAGCTTCAGCAGCCCGTATTCTACCCAATTGTTGTTTTAGTCTCTCCTTGGAACGATAATATCCAGCCGCATTCATTCTTAACGCAATCTCATCCCATGCTTCAGACTTTCGCTTAATAGTCATCGTATCACTACCTTTATTTTCCAATATGGACTGGTGCATTCGGGTCAAGGAAAGCAGTAACTGTTTTTCAGATTCTGTCCAGTTTGGTTGTCGTTCACGTTTCTCTCTATTTAACTTTTGCAAAGTGTACGCTAAAAGAAAATTGGATGACCACATTTTAGTTTATGGCTCTGTATTATATTAATTTTTCTTTTTAATCTCCTTTTGCAGTATACTAAATGTATTTATTTATATACGTATGTATATACAATATTTTCTTATTACCGGTTAAATCCATAGCTTGCTTAATTAATGTGAAACTAGCAAAGTCTTAAAATTAAATGCTTTTTGTATCATTTACTTCATTCGGTTCTAATTTGAAAATATTTGGAGAGTTTGCTTTTGTAACGTTTTCATAAATAAATGTTAAAGGTTGCCAAACCTATTTATTTTTTGTGCTTAATTTTAACTAAGAACAATTTTCTAAGTTGATTTCAATTACAGTTCATTTATTTGCTCCTTGTAATTAAAATGACGTTATTTCCAAAATTTTTGGCAAATTGCAAACATTACCTCCAAATATATTAACCACATTACCATTACAGCTTAAGTACTTATAATTAGCATCCAATTTTTAACCAAGTTTTTATAAGAATTCGAGTAAATTTTAGTTTTCAAATATCTTATACGAAAACGGGACGAAAACATTTGTATTTCTTTAGCACATAAAAATATTAATTTAGCTCTGAATTTATTAGAATTTTTTATCCATCAAATTTTATAAACACTTTATGTTTAAATTAAAGACATATTTTTAGAATTTAATTAGCGTTATAGAAAATATTTGTTTGCAACATTAAAATTAATTGAAATTTAAATTTTAATCCAATGCTATAAGTTGAAATCTTAAAACTTCAAAAGTAAAACCCTGCAAGTTTTCCATACAATACTGTCCAATATCTAAAGATTTCGTAAAAATACACAAAAATTCCTTGCATTGGATATTGTAAAAGTTTACCCAATTAATTTTTAAATTGTTCTTTTTATTCGATTTATGTATTTACCTGTCTCTATCGGAGAAAAATTGTAAATTTTCAAATTAGAATAAAAATTGTAGAGTTTAACTGTAGAATGTTGCCATATTTTAAAACAAAATTGCATATATTTTTAAATCTCACTTCCAAATGAATGAACAAAAAAGAAGAAACACAAAATAAACCGAATTGCTTTGTCTTGCTTATCAGATTTGCTTATCAAGGAAGAAGTTTTTTTGTAACAAACAAATGAGTAAATAATATAATGTATTGATATTATTCGTGTGTCCATTTAAATAAAATATTGAATCATTTGTTATAAAATGGCAAATAATGAACGCGACAAAATTTTTAAATCTTGGTCGGGAATAAGTGAAGTGGCCTTAATAAAGGAGGTGGCTACGAAGGGTGAACACATTCAATTGTGCATACAATATTGGTCACGTAAACGAAAAATGCCAGTGCCAGAATACGAACATTTCTTCCACGACGTTGTCCAAACTTATGTCAACCGTTTGTTAACTGAACGTTTGGTTTGCAAGGCCGAAAATGTTCTGCGAAATGTCCAAAGAGATGTTAAATGTTTTTTCTATCAATTTGCCTGTGAATCTAATGATCCCGAATTAAGAGAACTAATAATAGAGCGCCTGACTAAAAAAGAACCCTGTTGTGACTATGGAAAGCAATTACAAAACTTAAAATTTCATTGGGAACTATTGCAAGAGCTAAAAAAATCAGAGTCAATAATGGTAAACATAAAAAAACATGTAAAACGCGTAACGTTGGAATCTTTAATGTCTTTAGATTCGGCTACTTTGCAAAGACTAATGATCGAATTGTATTTTGAAAATCACAATGAAATTCTACTACAACATTTGAACAAATTTATATTGTGGGATTTTCTAGTCGAAAATCAAAAAGTTGAAGAAATTATACGGTGGTGTAGAATTCAACGTTTCCCAAAAGATTACACTTGCCGCAAGGATTTGACTGATTTAGAATTGAAATATTTACAATGGTCTTTAGAGTCTGATATGTATAAATACGCTATACGTTCATTACATGATAATAGTAACAATGTTTTAAGAAATTATTTTGCTTATGGTGGTTTTTTCTTCGAAGATGAAAGGGATTCGGTCTCCCGCACTTTGCAGCGTATTTGTATGACTGAAAGTTTTCGTTTTAACAAAGATCACATTAAAACTCTCCCGTTGCCAGAATTCGTAGTTGAAAAGAAGCTTTACTTTTTGCTGTTGTACGACTTTGTGGAAAGCCGTAAACTTGAAGAACTGACAGAATTAATGGATGAACATGGAGCTTTATTAAAATTTATAATTGCATTAAAAACAAAAAATTTTCAATCTTTAGACAGTTACAAAGAGGTAAGTACTAATTCCATAGAGCGTTGCATTATTTATAAAATTATAGAAATGTGAAGCGTTATGTGTTCACAAACATTATGAAATATTTCTGTACATATTTTTACATGACAATATATACAGTGCTGAACAATTCAATAAAAACTTTTTTTAAAATTTACTTTTTAAATGTTAGAATTCGAAAAACAAAAACAATTTCTGAAGAAATTTAACAGTAACATTGTTCTAAAATTATAAAGAAAGTTTCCATTATTTTGTCAATACCTCAAAATTGAATACTTTTACTTTTCTTTATCATTTTAGAAGAATGTTATTTTTATTTAATTTTTTTGATTCTTAATACATCAAACAGAATGTGTAAAATAAAATTCCTAAATAATTTAGTTTCTTCAGAAATTGTTTTTGTTTTCCGACTTCTAACAATAGAAAAGTAAATTTCAAAAAAGTTTCCATTGAATTGTCCAGCACTGTATGTACATGAATATATAAATATGTATATGTATAAGGTCATATATCTAAATACAGTAGCTCCAAGCGAAACTCGTACACCTCAGAATAATTTGTAAACTATCTTACAAGGCGAATTCATTGAATTCGCCTTGCTATCTTATAACATCAAATAAGAAACTCAAAAATAAAAGTATTTATATTTCATTAGTTTATTTTATAAGTAATTTAACAAAACATAAAAACTTCAAGTTAGTATTAAAATTTTTTTTTTAACAAAAACAAAATAATAGTAATTTCTACGTCAAAGCCACTACACTTAAATCGTACACTACACTTAAATTAAAGATAATTTTGTAATTTTTGATTGATTTTCGATTGGGTTTATGCCTGGACTCTGGACATGCGGGCAATTATAAAGTAACCATGACCGCACTTTGTAAGCCTTATGCTTAGGGTCGTTATCTTGAAAAAAAAAATAAAAGTCTTTACCAAGTCAAAGTTTCTGCTTACAAAGTGGCAAACTTTCTTTAAAAATGTTAAGATGCATATGCTGATCCATGGTACCATCGATAAAGTGCAATATACCAGGCCCAGATGCAGAAAGTGATCATCAAACCATGACCGACCGACCACCGTATTTAACTGTGGGTTTCATGTTTTGATCTTCTCCATACATAAGGTCTGCCATTTTAACCAAACAAGTTGAATTTGATTTCATCCGTGAATAGCACATCATTCCAAAATGAAAAATCCTTTAATTCAGACCATCTTCCTGTCAGCAGATTTCTGGCAAAAACTCTGAGAGTAAATAAAATAGCCATGAAAAGTTTCTCAAAAATCTGTCGTTCGGAGTCGACTTTAAACTGTAGGTCCTGCCACTCATGTATAAAATTAAAACACACAATATAAGTGTTGTGAGAAGCTAGGTCGTAATTCTGATTGAAGGGTTGTAATAATCAATTATGTATGTATACATATATATAAATATATATATATATATATATATATATATATATATACATTTATATATACATATATATACATAAATAAGATAGGTTTCAGTTATCTTATGGTGTTGAGAACAGACTTTGGCGGTCAGAATTTATTCCTTGTAATACAGGTATTTTTCTATGTGACTAAGGAAAGCAGTATCAACACATTTACTGAAAGCGTATTTCGCCCGAGAGTTGGTCTAATATAGTCATCTATGATTATTTCTAGTATCTAGAATAGAAATTAGGAAAGGCTGACGGGGCTTAAATATTTAGCTTTGGAATGGATTGCATTACCTCACTTCAGAATAAAAGCAGCCTTTGCATTACCTCACTTCAGAATAAAAGCAATTTTCTAAACTATCGAGAAACGTGACATGAAAATTATCAAAAGCCATGTTTGATTCTATTAGAATCCAGAGAGTTGAAAGATGTGAACTTTTTACTGTCCATTTAGTGTGAGATTGTCAGATCGATATATTCGATATATCAAATGCGCCTGTAATTGGGCTCCAATGGACCGGCGAAGTGAATACTTGCCAGCCAAAGAGGTATAATATGATTATTTATGATTCGGCATGGAAAGATGTGCTTGGTTCCTATAATCCTATCTCACTATTGAAATCTCCTACGAAAACTAACATTTTAAAAGTCCACAATCCACAAAAAAAAATATATTTAGTTAAGAATTCTACTATTCACATTTTGTATCTTCTTTTATTATTTAAGTCATTTATAATTGTTACCTAGAGCTGTCGGCCTCTTTGCTAGTGCTCCTTAATTTCTTTATTTAGATATTATAATTTAGATTCAAATCTAATGAATAATAATAATAACAAAGAATATAATTTTTATATTTCAGATCAGTTTTTTTGCAAAAAACTATTTAAAATATGTTGGAATAGATTTTCAGCAGGAGCAAACACTAGCTACTCTTTTTGAATTTTTGACTACAGAGCCCTCTTTGCCTAATCTACAATGCGCAGCCACATCAGACGCACTAAAATCGCTAACATATTTGCAAATAATTCATCATCACGAACCTAGGAGCATATCAAATTGTATAAATCATAGATTACCAAATGTTTATGATCTATTAAGGACATTTAAGGATCTTGATTATAAACATTTAAGAAAAGATGCAGATATGTATGCAAAATTCTCCACATTTCCAGAACATCAACAAAGTATAGATAGAGCAAACGTTCGAAATACAGGCCATTTGAATTTTTTGCACTACATAAAACAATCTCGATGTGCATATGCTGTTTACTTAATGGTATTACATCAACTTCAAGGTTATGCGCAATTAACAGAAGCTTACTTATCTAGTGCTTGTGAAAGTGTCTATAATGTGGCGCTGCATACAGCATCAGTGGATACAGAAGTAATATCACACTGTATAGCATTCTGCGAAATGTTGGGTTTTGATACGCAACAAATTCGATGTTTACTAAAACTAAAGCGATTGTTGATACATAATGAAAATATTACTGGCCTAAATATAATTTCTACAATGCAACTAATTGAGCGCTTATTAATAAAAAAGCTAGAAACCGGTAATGAATTCCTCTTAACCGAATATACTGCTATAATACAAGTTAGTGCGATTGTCAAAAACTTGAATAAGAACTGTCGAGACTATTCGTCTTTGCTTATGCAGCACTATGCAACGCTTAATGATTATTGGCGACTATTAGTTCTGTGGCAATATTTTGATATATCCTTGGATAAGATTAAAAACTTGGTAAAATACTTCACTATTCTGCCAATGGGAGATCATCTGTTAAGATCACTGACGTTTGCAACTCAGATAAATGAACAAAGTAGGAATCTGAGACGGAGAAGCAGTTTGACAAGACGTCAATTAAATTCAAATAATAAACTGAAGGGAAAGGGTAATAGATCTGTTATAACCACTACATCAGTTGAAACGATGACATCATCCTTGGCGTCTTGTAATGAAACTTTGGGCGTTATAAATTACTTAGAACCAAACAGTGATAGCTTTATAGCAAACTGTTCAAATGGCGGTCCAGATTTATTTGCACTTGTTATAATTAACACAAGTACCAAACAGAGGAAGGATTTAAATAATATAGAAGATTTAAAGCAGTTTTTGGAATATTTACAACAGAAACAAAAACAAACAACATCAAACGCAGTTAACTATTTACGAGTAGCTGTCGAACAACAACTTCCAATCATGGCTCTTTTGGCTGCATCTATATGTGGAGAAGATTGTTGCAAGTTAGACTGGTGTTGGCTGGTATGGTTATCGTTAACAACGAATCAGTGGAATAACGTATTCAGACTAGCTAACTGCAATAATATACAAGAATTTCCTTGGAATCTTATTGAACAACTTGTTTGGCAGTCTCAGGTGGGGTGCTTAGTACGCAGTTTTTCTACATTTTACCCTCAAAACGCATTACTTCATCTATTTAATTTCCTACAATTAACATCTCAAAATGATTTCGGCGAAAAAGCCGTACATGAATTGCGCTTATATGCTTTATCGTGGAGTAACGACGAAGTTGGTCTACCACTTAGTCCGTGGTTAAAACGCGAAAAACTTATGAAACGTACAATTAGACTTTTACTTTTACATTTACAGAATAACTTTGAATCTGTTACCGATCAAATGAAATTTCTTACATGTGTCTGCCAGTCCGGACTTAGTGATATTACAGGCCAACTGGATTTTTGTTTACTAAGGAGTATTTGTGAAATTTTGCTTTTAGCAGGAAAAGGAGCAACACAAAGATTTCCCATTAACTTTATTCAACTCGTACAGAATGATTCAGAAGAAAAGAAAGAGTATGAACGAATTTTAAACTTCGTCCTGGCCGAGAAAGAATACGACATAGCCGTGCGAATAGCATCAATTTTACACAAGCCCATAAGTGATATCATTTACAGAAAATGGGTAAGTTTGCTAGAATTGCAACTCGAAATGCATGAAATAGAACAGTTCGATAATTACAATTTTAATTTTGAACAATATGAGCTGGAAGTTACTACTCATTCATTGCCACCAGAAACATTAGTAAACTTTTTATTATACGCATCTTCCCGCCTACCTTCAAAATCGTATCGATCTCGCTATTATGTGCTGCAGAAAGCTCTAAATGTAATAAAACATCATCGTTTGTTTCCCAATGAATCATTCGATCGTGACCAAATTGAATATGATATGATCATAAATTATCTGCTGCTAGAAGATGAAGATGCAACTAAGTTAACTTTGTATCATTCGGAATATTATGAAGAAATTATGTCAACAGAAAGGTGTGTCCTTTACAAATCGTTTCTCGAACTAAAAGAATTAGCGGGAATAGATGACTTAAATATAAATTGTAAAGTCGATCTAGATGAAAAACAACAAAAAAGCTTAGAATCTTTGATATACCGTTTGCTTGACATTGGAGATGTTGTAGAAGCGTTACGTCTTCAGGAACTTTTCGATGTTCGTCCGTTAGATTTGCGTTTCGTTGTGTTTTGCATGGCTTTGGCAGAATCGATGTCGAATATATACTCCATGTCACCGGATGAACGACAGTTGTTAAGTGAAGTTGAACGTTCGTCTTTTTCCAAATTTACCAAACGAACTCTTTGCGATGCATCGGGTAGCGGCAGTTATTTATCGGACAGTTGTTCTACATTAGAATTCGAAGAAATTCCATCAAAAGAGAAACAAGAAACATTGACAATACTTCAGGGCATAGCTTCAAAACTGAAATTTGGGATTAATATAGCAAAGCGTGTCATTTGTTGCTATCGCGCGGCAATGTATTTGGATAAGGAATATTTAGATGTCTTACGCACAAAAGACGTGCAAATATTATTGCAGAGTATTGCAGAAGAAGGTTGTATACATCGTCTTTTGGTTGTCAGCGATATTGTGACGTCAACTCATATGGAACCTCAAGAAATTGCCGAATTGTTGGCGTTTGAAATCACAACTGCTGTTGTAAGACCACGTTTTTATATATTCAGTCCTGATCAACAAGCAAAGCATATGTTTCGAAATGCCGACTTGTGGGGATATAATATTGATAGGGACCTACATCTCTTTCTAGAGTTGACACCAGATCGCACAAAATTGGGGGCGTGTTTATTAGAATATTGCGATGCTTTAAAATCGTACCGTAAATATCAAGATAATAAACCATTTGACAAAAATATATATTTTGAACGATTAGCTGAAATTATAACGCGATACGGCCAACCCATTACTAACAGTAACATTGGTAACATAAATAGTAATGATATAACACCCAGCCCATCAAACTCGGGCCGTCCTCTTCAGGTTCTTTCACACAAAAAACAAAATATTATTTACGTTGAACTGCTGATCAAAGCTCACCAAGCGTTTATACATGAGTGCTCCATGGAGGGCATAGCAAATGTGTTAAACCGAGCTAAAGCTCTAAATGCAGCACTTGCCCAAGCCAAATCTTGGTCTTTAATAGTACGCATGCTAATAGGCATTGGACGCTATCGAGAAATGTATTTTTGTTTTGATACGCTTATTGAAAATGAACAATTTGAATCATTACTAGGCCAATTTGATGTAGAAAAAACTATAGGTTTACGACAAGCTATATTAGCTTATCTGCGGGAATATTGTGCACCAGAACAGGGGAAGGAACTATTCAAGTTAGCTGCCTTAAATTTCTTGATGTATAAAGACTTAGCTGAGTTATGGGAACAAGATGCTGAAGATATGCGTAACAAAATATTAATTGCATCATCTGTTGCAGACGATGCGGAGAATAAACTGTCAAAATTGAAATGTACAGCGGATATGATGAATTTTCTTAATCTATCTCTAGAGTATTATGTACATGCTACAGAAAACTATTTACTAGACAATAAATTACTTTTGGCACAGAAAAGTTCATCTCAAGCTGAACTGCTAGCTTTGCAAATTGATTTAGCACAAAAAGCTTTCGAGAGTCAATCTACACCAAATGGAAATTACTTATGCACCTGTATTATAAAGTTAAAATCAAGGGAACATTTCAAATTATTAGTTAACAATGAATTAAGGTGAAACTAACTGGTGTATGTAAAATATTTAATAATCTGAATAACATATTGTTGTTTTTTGCAGTGTGTCTCAAACATTAGTACTTAGCCGTGCTTATGGATATGATATAAATTGGTCTGAAGCTTTACTGCACCAATTTGTTATTTTATCAAAAATATCATACATTAATGATTTCTTACAACATGTAGATATCACTGATGAAATTATCGAAAATGTTGTAAAAAGGTAATCTATACACATTTGAAGTGTAAATGACATACTATATACATACTATTATTTGTCCACAGCTTTCAGCTCTATTGTCATGATAATAAGATAAATGATCAGATGGAAGAGCATATAAGTCAACTTGTGGACATGGTACAATCAGTAACTCTAAAGTACAAATTGGCTTCGGTACTAACAATCAAATCTACTATATTAACATTAATAAATGATCAAACAATTCATTACCTTAGAGATATGAACTTCGGACGAAGAGAAGAACATCAAAATAATTAGCATTTTGCAAGTTAACATAATTTTTTACATGCGTTTAGTTTTATATTTACATATACACTTTCAAATATACAGTTATAAATATTTTTACTCTTGAAAATAGTGAAATGATTTAAAAATTCGAAAAGAAAATATGAAGAAAGTATATTTATTACATTAAAACAAGTCATTCATAATAGTTTTTTATTATTTCTAATTAAAATACAATGACAAATTGTATCATAATCAATACTAGTAAATGGAGTATGATTAAAGTTTGTTGTTAGAAGCTATAAATCTAACAAGAACAGATTAGCCACGCCACCCATTAGCAGTGAAGTTCACCGCTTTGTTTCCTTCCCTAATTTAAGTATGAAGCATTTTGGAAATAACGCTCACAATTGTGTTTGGAAAAACATATGATTAAATAAAATTAATAATTAAATTATATTCGATAACTTGAAAGTAATGACCATTGGTTCGAAATCCATCTATTACTTAATCTTTTAAAAACCGTGGAGGATATTTTACGATGTATTAACTATGCGGTTGTCGTTGATTACGAAGGAAAAGAGAAATTCTACAGCCTCCATACTCCAAGGGATGAAATTCTCCTTTTGATTGGCGATTTTACTGTGGCGATTTTATATGTTACAGAATGTTATGGAATTTCTCACAAGAATTTATGCTTTAATGGTGGCACTTTATTTTCTCAAAGGGAACCCATTGGAATAAGCAACAAATGCTGTGTACAAAGCAGCGTGTTGCATCTAATTGTGAAGACTGGATAACAAAATCTCTCAAGCTATAAAAAAACGCAACCAAAGGGATTAAAATGTAATTTGAAATGTAGTGCTATACGACAGCTTAGGTATCCACAAGGCAACTAAAATATAAGGATGAAGATCGAAGAGTGAACCTATATGAAAGACAATGCAAGGGCCTCTAAGTAAACTCTACGACTCCACTGTACCTGATCAATCAGGGTGCGTGGCGTGATAATCGGATTTCGCTGTTGAATATAGATTTTAAAGTACATTGCATTAAAGTTCAACAAGCCAATTTACTCAGTGTAGAGACTGGAGAACAACAACATCACAGCTCGTATCGTAAGGGTCATAGCATGAGACGTGAATACTATTTGCTATCCACTGAGCATCATCAATACAGCACAAATGCTAATTTTTTGAAGAAAAATATTAATGATGTATTTTTTTATTCTTTGCATAATTAATGAATAAATGGAAAAAGGTGTTTCTTACCACAGTCGTATGGTATGCAATAAAATTCATAACTAAAGGTTAAAATTGATCTCCTTTTCGCTCCAATGGAAAAACTAATATTAGAGTTATGCTACAAATGATGCAATCTGATCACAAATTTATTTCTGAAATATTTATAGTATTCTGACCGATTACAATTTCCAAAAGAGATCTCATGCTACGGACGTGTGAAATTGTAATCCACAATGAAATTGCCAAAAACAAATTGATCAGGTTATAAGTGATATTAAAAAAGTTATTTTTATTAAATTATTTTGATTTTTTCAAAAAAAAAAAAAAATCCAGTTCAAAAAAATTATTCTTTAACAGAAACTAAAAAGTTGAATTTGAACTGGCCAAAAGAGTTTTATATCTGTCATCTTTATGGGGTTTTATAAAAATTATTTTAGGAGTTTTATTTTTCCGTACAAATATTAAAATGTTATTTGATGTATGCTGAAGGATACACTTTTGCAAAGAAAGACATTTTTTGAATTCATATTTTTCGTCGAAAAATAACAGTTAAAATCCGCTTTGGGATCAGTTTTTCAAAATCACCATCGATTATGTAAAAGCATGGTAAAGGCATCGTTTGATGTATTGCAATATATATGGGGAATTTCGTGTTAAGTGACCAAATTTTTAAAATCGATGTCTTCCGATTTGGATGATTTGCATCAAGGTTAGTACTATTGGATAGTAAGCCAGACAAAAATTTTCAGCTCTATCAGTCAAGAACTGCCGGAGTTAGAGGGGGCCAAAATTGGACATTTTGGTCATATAGGGTTTTTTTAAAATGTTTGTAACTTTTCACCTATTGGTCCTAGCAAAAATTTTCCAAAGGATATTAGATAGCTATTTCTTCAATCTTTCCAAAAATATTTTTTTAATTTTTAAAAAAAAAAATTTTTATATTTTTTTTTTAATTTTTTTCAAAATGGACCCTTTTTTTTGCTCAAAAGAAAGCTTATACAATTTCCTTTAACGCCTTTATAATCACTTAATGGGATGCGAGTGGGATATCTATCAAAAAAATTCTTTTTTAATTCAAGAATAAGATTTTTCAATATTTGGCATGAAAACGTACTACCTAAATGATCTTAAAAAAGTATTTGTATTCTAAGGACATTCGGAAATTAGATTAGAAATTACTATCCAATAGTACTAACCTTGATGCAAATTTCATCTAAATCGGAAGACATCGATTTTAAAAATTGGGTCACTTGACACGAAATTCCCCATATGTAAGTCTGTAGACTTGTAACTAGATTGTTTTTTTCGGTTTAATTTTTAATAGATTGTTATTTACGGTCCTTCGTAAATAATAATGAGAATTAAGTTAGGGACTGAGCAGTCTACGACATAATACCAATGCTACTGATTCGAAATCTTTCCAATTTGCGCGCATGTGGGTTGACCCACTTTTGTGACTTATCGTTTCATTATTGCGGCAGAAACACAAATGTTCATCCATATCTCCTTTTATTCGATAAAGAGGAACGACTTCGTTGTAAGAAAAACACCTACATTTCATAAGCTTGGCATGCTTTACCGTTGTTTTTTGGTATATGTATACTTTTTGAAGCCAGTTTCACAAAATAAAAATATTTTACTACATTCAATTCACAGTCTGCTTTTCCATTTCTGCTTTGTTCAACGGAAATACTAGTCAGCGGATTTTAAACCCGTGTCCGCCTGCTTCCCTGTTAACAATTGCAGTTTTCTTGAAGTTCCGGGAAGTAAGTTTCTTTCTATCAACCGGCATGCTGGTATTAAAGTAGGATGTACAATATTTAACTCTTCAGTTTTATTCTGATAATTTGTTTTGTTTTTGTTTAAATATTGCGATTAGCAAATTTGTTAAATGTATATTGTTATTCTATTCAGTATATAAATTATTGAAAATAACGTGAAAAATTGAATTTTTTTTGTTTATGAGTGTTTTATATTTTGAATGCGGAATGATTTTGAAATCTATTTTTATTGTATTAATTACGTTTAAATGAATGAAGGAGTGTTGTAGTGGTTAAAGCGATCTGCTACAAGTCTGAGCAAATTCCCGTATTTTTTCCATTGTTTTTTTTTTAATTTATAAAACGAAAAACCCCTGACTAAAAGTTCCCAGCTATAAGTTCCTCACCACCACAGCCAGTACATGTTCACAGAAGGCAATGTCTAATTGATTTTATATTATCCTTAGATCAATAACCTGCATAGCTGGAAAATTAAACTAAAACAAAGCAAAGAAAAAAATAAAATAATAAATAATACCATAAATATGAATAAATGATTTTAAAATTATATACAATTTGAGTTATAAATACACTTTATCTTCTTCTAAATTACTAATTTTTAGAATTGTGAAACATGTATTTATTTTGTATGTAATTATATACGTATTTATAAAACAATCTTACATTACTATAGAAGATGGGCTATGTATCTATGCATGGTACGAGTATTGTACGTACGACTGTTTTTACTTGAAGGAATGTTTAATTGTATTATTGTATAATATATAGTACAATGATATTTATCATCACTTTACTTGGATCTTTCATTTGAAAGTACCTGTTCTAAATAAATTTTACTTTAGAAATGTAAGTACATGTGTATTATATTTATTAATAATAAGAGTGAGTAAAAAGAGTTTTTCAATGATTAAATTAATTTGTTCTAATTATGTTTAACAGCCTCATAAAATGCTGGTAACTCCGATTGTAAGCGTAATAAACGAACATATGTAACAAGGCGCCAATCTCTAGAGTCTTCATTCGCCTGGACAAATGTCGAAGTATACGAAACAAGTTCTTGCGAACCATCTTGGTCCAAATCAGCTATTAACATGGAATTTTCTTGGTTATTTAAATCCGGTTGGCAGACAAGATCTTTTCTGTCACTTCGGCAAAATTGTACAATATTACTTTGGGAGGTGTTCTCAATGCGAGTATCAGCGCCAATAAATAAAACTAATATAACCGATTCGGTAATTCTTTGCATTAACAGGCCATTGTTATTTGAAGACTTTTGCTTTGTACCATTAAATGACGGTGAAGTACTACGTTTGAATCGCATCGTTTCCAATTTAATATTATACGAATTTCGTGCATGTACAAGGTAATCAAATGCATCAAATTCTTCATTAGTCAACAGATTTTTGTTAGCGTTACGGCGTCGCCGACTATCCGTTTTACTATCGCTACTACCGCTGTTTGCACGAGGAGTATTTTCGACATGATTTTGTTTGTAAGATTTGGTGGCATTATCCTTAGTTTTTATGGATTTCGATTTTGATTTGGCGCTTTGAGTCTTTTGGAAAGTTTCGTTACCACGGGGATTAGAATTAGCTGCTGATGACGATGCTTGATTATTTGCAGAATCTTCACTGATATTCCACTTCCAAAACTTCATAACAAACCCGGACATATTAGGTTTTGTATTTTTAAAATGCCACTGAGCTGGTACCATGCCATACATACCACTGCTGGTGAAATTTCGTAGAGTGAAAACTTTTCCGTTACGATTTTCGCTCAATATTAATGTAACATTGCAATCTTCGGGGCATTTACCTCGATTTTCTACAACAAGCTCGCGACCGCTAAGCGAATAAATATTTCGTTGTGAATCGATTTCTTTGCGTTGCCCATAGTGAAGATGTTGGGTTATTTTCGAGGCTGCTAGAAGTTTTTGTCCCATTAGAGACTTGTTAGTAATAAGAGCAAAGAGCTCAGCCAAAGTTTTTGATCGCTGAGCTTCTGTGTTATTATGTATACAATTAAATGATATAGTTTGAGCATTTTCTAACTGCAGTTTTCGTAAAGTATCACATTCAATGACTTTGAAACCGTCGCCAATAGGTTGCCCGCTATGACCCGATAATATCCGCAAAAAATTACGTTGTTCAAGAACGTGTCCGTTTTTGCTAACAACATCGCCTTTACGCATATAATGCTTAGTTCTTTGCTCCAACGTTACACTTGTTATCAATAATATGTCCATAACTTCGTCATTGTCCAAATCAGGTAATATTACAGGAAAATCAGATGCATCGACTTTGTGAACTGATCTTTCCTTAAAGCGCCAGTGCCATTGGCCAGACACAGGATTTATGGATCCCAATTCACCATATTCATCAATTACTAGACAATCCGGTTTACCATTTCTATCCACATCTAGCAGCGTACAATCTATAGCCACCGGCTCATCCGTCATTTCATCAAACCATGCAACAGCACCTGAACTGCCAATTAGTGAAATAATACCATTTCTTTTGGAATTATCCGGTCGAAATTCAGGAAAAAAAGCATTACCACGATACAAAAATATCAAATTATTTTCCCAACTTCTTAGTCCACTTACAATATGTACTCCACCTTTCAATTCGATTTTTGTATAATTATTATACCAATTATGAGTTTTGACACGATCTACAGGGGCTGGACATGTACCATCTTCGCTGCAGGGTATTACCCAGACAAAAACAATTACAATGAGTAGACATAATAGAAGTGAAGCATAAAAGCAACAACGTCGTGCTGGCGACATAGGTTCATTCATATCCAAGTCTTTAGATGAACCGTTACCTCCCAAAATGGCAACATTATCTGCATCAGTTTGATTGCGCTCATCATATTCGCTATTAAGACTTGAAAAGTTATTAACTGCGTCACATGGCCCTCCACCACCATCCGCATTTATGCCCATGTCTGACATCATAACGGACCGTAGATATGTATTTTGCATGCTATGGGCTTGATTCGTCTCCTTTTTAGGCTGCTCGTTACCTGTGTGAATGACAATATTGAGTTCAATAATATTCCATTTTCCACTTAAGCTCTAATCATTTAATACTAATGTACGATTAATACAAACTTAAAGAAAGGACAGTAAGTTAATTGATTTGCAGGACTTGGGAAACACACGATACTATTGCAGCCCTTAGGTATGAATATTGTCTTCACTTCTCTCCAAATTTTTGAAATATATACCAATGTTAGACATGATTACATTACATTAGCATCCTTGATTACTAACGAGGCTAACACTAGTTTGTTGATTAAGCGCGCAACAATGTCAAAAATGAGGCAATTAGAAAGGCACTAATTGAACTTTATTTTAAATTCTACTTGGATCTATAACTCAATATAGCGCCTCAAAGATGTTACGAAAAAATCGAATATGTTGATGCTGATTCGATTAAAGAGTTTTGAAGTACTCTAATCTAATAAATCTAATAATCTAATAAATAAAAAATCTAATAAATTTGGGTGCAAGTTTATCAACAACTCCAGCCTTTATATATGTATGTGTGTATATACATGTAGGTCGCAATGATCATATTCATTTGTGTTTCGAACTTCTGTAATAGTTCTTTATTCTACAATACCAAAATCGAAAAATCCGAAAAATATGTCGATTTAAAATAAGTTTTCGTAATTTCGATTCTTGACCAAAAATCAAAGATACTTCTAAAGGTGCGAACCTTGTTCTATTCTACTGTCTCATTTGCTTTTGAATAACTTACCCGTTGTTATATTGATTATTGCCTTATGAGTATTGGGATATAAATTCTTTTCCAATTGTCGCTGACGTTCAATTTGTAATTTACGGCGATTTTGCTGATAAGATTTTGACTGCAAATTAAGAGTATTTGGAGGATTACGTCGGTTATTAGAATGCACGTTTAAATCGTCTTGTGGCTCTTGTTGGTGTTCCTGTAAAAACTGTTTTTGTTGCAACTGCAACCGTTGTAGCTGGCAATGTTTTGATGAATTGTGAATTTCTTCTTCTGAATCAGAATCTGTCATTGCCTGGCTCAGTGGAGCATAAATGACCTGATGTTGTGGTGTTTCCATTGAGAGCATTGTAACTGTATACATAGAATAGATAGAAACATACATCCACACATATATTAGGGAGAAAAATCAATAATATACTGTTACTATGTATATAACATACGAGAACTATAACGAAAATATTGTGATTATATCTCAGCATCCACATATTTTGTTTATTTAACTCATACAATTTAAATTTACAATATATATTAGTATATAAAACTATTTGTTAACTGTTTTTCTTTAATTTTAATAGCGAGTGCTATAAAACCGAATGTAATTTAACAGTAATTTGCTTCACTACTGCCACAACAGTTGTAAATTACGTGTTTAAATATATTTTCGTACTTTATTTACAGCCCTGTAAAGGAAGCATTTAATATAGAAATGTCCATTTGAAAATTTTTTAATTTAAACTTTAATAAAAAAAGAAACATACATATTCTTAACTTGAGATTAGCGAAAACATAGTAAAAGAAAAGAAGAAAAACTTGATCAGAAGTTCTAGTAAACGAACAGACTAGTTCATTCAATAGGGACGTTGGTATATAGTAGAGTTCAAAATTAAACAACATTATCATTTGGTTGTAATTTCTAAACTGAAACTTTTTTGATAAATTTGTTCTTAAAAGCTAAAATAAAACTAAATTTCAAATAGAAAAGGAAATAGAATTTTGCCTACGGCAGATTCACGCGCTTAAAACAAAGGCGTTAGTCAAATTACAACTTATAGTTGCATGCCTGTTGTTATTGTTACATTTGTTAAGTATTCAGGTTACAATTTTGTATTTAATGATGAGATGTGAGGAATCTGCTTATTAGGGAGGTTCCTTCGAAAAAAGAATAGATTAAAATATAATGAAGTAAGTTACTAATTAGTGGGGTACGTTCCATATAACTATATCCATTTTCTCCTATGCTATACAAGTGCTTGTTGCAGGCAGAGTAACTTATGAATGCGTTCAAAAATGTATTCAACGTTTTTATGTGCAGTTTTAGACCAAGGCCCACTCTCCTAATGTAGAGGTTTAAAAATTGTTTGTAATGACGACTTTCCATTTTCCCATTCTGAAAACTCTCGTTGAACCCAAAAATGGGATTTGTTTAGTAAGAGTACCCTCATCCCAATTCCTAATCACATTCTTACAATTATGTTAAAGTATTTTGAGTGTGAGTGGTCAGATTGTTGAACGTTTTATAAAATTTCAGTATTGCATTGAATGTAAAAATATAACTGCCAAATACCTTAAGGAGAGATTGACTGTCCTAAATTGTTTTTATTATTACTCCCGAGTCAACTTTAGGATAGCATCCAACAGTTTTCACTAAGGCCTTCCAAATGGAACATTGTGTAGTAATTGTTCCAGGTTTTGAATTCCGTGGTCTATACACTACTATTCCTGTTCCTACTAAGTAGAACATTTTGTATCCGTACGATAACCGAAAAGATTTAATTTCTAAAGTTAATACACTCCATGAATGGAGATTGTCTGCATAGCAGTAAGTAACCATACTTTTTATTGGAGTCGATTTCATAGTTGTGATGATAATAATAAGTAGTCTTCGCACTCCAAAAATGTAAACTACTCAACAGAAGACCTTAGTACCGAATACTCGTTTTTTTACTGCAAAAAAGAAAGTCTGGCAACTCAATTAAAATATATTCTACCAGCATTATATAGCAATCGATAATTATTTGCAAAGCAAGAGGAAAATTTTCTCGACCAATCGCTTTTAAAACAAATTTTGTAAAAATTAATAAATTAAAGAAAAAAAGAATGGTGCGTGGCGGTATGCGAGGTGGTCGCCCAATGCGTGGCCCAATGAGGCCACCATTTAAAAAAACATTTGTACCAAGGCATCCTTTCGATTTGACTTTAGCTGAAGTGGTGTTTCCCAAAGTGTCTCCAAGCGTAGATGATGCGGCGTTGACAGCAGTATGTTGTATAGAAAATATCCAAAGAAAAAAATTGTTTTCCATTTATCAACTTCTATATTATTCAGGCATTACTAAAAAGAAATCAAGATTTGAGCCCAACGCCAGCAGAGCAGACGGCTGTTGGAAATTTAGTTTCAAAAGTTCAATCAGTTCTCGATAATTTAATTGTTGCCCCAGGAGACTTTAATAAATGCGTAAGTTGTTATTTTCATTACAGTATAATAACTATATTCATACGTGTTAAATAATATTTATTAACTGTTAGCAACTGGAAGAAGTACGCCAAGTGGGATCTTTTAAAAAAGGAACAATGTTGACTGGCAACAACGTTGCTGACATTGTTGTAATCCTTAAGACGGTGCCCACAAAGGAATCATGCGAAGAATTGGGCAAAAAAGTTGAAGCAGATCTTAAGAATACTATGAAGACTGAAGTTTTAACAAAAGCTGATCATATTAATACAACATTTCATGATCGGGGATTCGATATATTCAATTCTCAGGCTAAGGTTAGGATACTTATCACAACCATACCACAAAATATGAGAAAAAATGAATCAAGTATGTTTCCTGATAGTAAAGTAATGCAGGCACATTTGGCAGCTATAAGACACACACGATGGTTTGAGGAAAATGCACATCATTCATCTATCAAAGTTTTAATTCGTATACTTAAAGATCTTTCTAAGCGTTTTGAGGCCTTTTCACCACTTTCACCATGGATGTTAGATTTAATGGCCCATTTAACAATAATGAATAATCCATCTAGACAAGCTTTACCAATAAATCTCGCTTTCAGGCGAGTTTTTCAATTATTGTCGGCTGGTTTATTTCTACCGGGTTCTGCTGGTATTACTGATCCGTGTGAGCCTGGACATAACCGCGTTCATACTGCAATGACTTTAGAAGAACAAGATTCATGCTGCCTGACAGCACAAACATTACTAAGAATTCTTGCCCATGGAGGATATAAACACATTCTGGGCATGGAAGGTAATTCTAATATTGTGAAGGATATGACAGTTTGGAATGGCGTAGTTGTATCACCTTTAGAAAGAGTATATGAAAAACCGACAGATAAAAAGGAAGGGGAAGGCGACGAGGACATGGAAACTGTCGAAAACGATAATGTAATGGATGAAGACTCTGGAGATCAGTAGTAGATCAATATTTCTTTTCATAAACTTATGTTCGTTAAATTACTTTTTGGTATTAACTGTAAAATCTACTGTATTTAATAAAGAGTAACAATATCCAATATTGATCTTCCTGCTCTATATACAGTGCTGGACAATTCAATGGAAACTTTCTTGAAACTTACTTTTCTATTGTTAGAAGTCGAAAACCAAAAATAATTTCTGAAGAAACTAAAAAATTATTTAGGAATTTTATTTTACACATTCTGTTTGATGTATTAAAAAAATAAAAAAATTACATAAAAATAACATTCTTCTAGAAGTCGCCGTAGTCTAGTAGGTAGTGTGTTGGCTTATTAGGCGTAAAACCAGGGTTCGAGCCCCAGGCCAGACATCAAGACAGAATAAAAAAGTATTTCTTCGGCGACTTCCTCTCAGCAGATTTCTGGCAAAAACTCGAAGAGTAAATAAAAAGTTTCTCAAACATCTGTCGTTCGGAGTCGACACACACACAACATAAGTGGTGTGAGAAACTAGGACGTTGTACAATGGGTCAATTCCACCTCCGGGTGCTGTACTTGTCTTAATTGACAAGTACACGTCCTCTAACCTAAGCTAGCCTAACATTCTTCTAAAATTATAAAGAAAAGTAAAAGTTTCAATTTTGAGATATTGACAAAACAATGGAAACTTTATAATTTTAGAACAATGTTATTTTTATGCAATTCTTTTTTGTTTGTTAGTACATCAAACAAATGTTTAAAATAAAACACCTAAATAACTGTTAAATTTCTTCAGAAATTTGTTTTGTTTTTCGAATTCTAACAATGAAAAAGTAAATTTTAAGAAAAGTTTACATTAAATTGTCCAGCACTGTACATACATAAATTGGTCAGTCGTACCAAATACATGATAAAAATTCTTCAAATTAATTAAATTTAGTAAGGTTTTATACTAGATTTGTGTAGAACAAAAACGTAAAAGGATCTTTTGTAAAAAAAAAATATATTACATTAATTTTCCTTGGTGAAAAGAATAAGTTCGGAGCATTAGTGTCGAAGGAACCCATTTTGTTCACGTAGTAAGTCAGTCCTCAGTGACACATAAAGTACCCTGTTTTGCTCTAATTAGCAAAGCAACTCATCCGAGAGATGTATTGCAAGAAAATAGCAAATTCATTCTCCTCCAGTTCCTGTTTTTTAGGTTACAGTATTACTCATGGAAAGTTTGTCTTCGTTTCAGAGAGTTTGTCATTTCACGATTATTCCTCTATGGTAATAACCGCTCTTGTTAGGCCGTATCTTCATAATCCTCATCTACTTCATCTGAATTCATCCAAATTGCGCTTTCTGTTTGCTAGAAGCTGTGAGAAACTAGGTCGTAATGCTGACTGAAGGATTGTAATGACCAATTATGTATGTGTGTATATATTTAAAACAGAACTTCCTTAACGTTCAAAAAATTTTCCGGTAGATTGGGAGATATATATTAGCAAGGAATTGTAAATAGGATAATAATATTATAACGGGATCTGAACTATACTCAAAGCGGCTGTCAATTCTCCATGTCATCCACAGCTTAATTAAGAGTATTTCTTAATCTAATATGTAGGATTCTTCTTGTACGCTTTCTCGAAAACTATGTGGTTTAGACAGTGGCCTAATTGTTAATACTTCATCTCAGATTTTGCTTACACTTTTAAATAAATTTCTGAAAAGAAATGCTACTACTTTTAGTTCAAATAGAAAAAATCATTGATATTTATGATTTGAGTATGGATGACAACTGAATTTTAGTTGCTTTATCGGTAGCCAAAAGTGGTACTATTAAATTTAACTTATGAAAAAAACATTTTTTTTTGACAACGACAAGTTTTTATTAATAGCGCCATTCATTTTATTTTTTAATCATTTACTTTTATATAATTTTATTATTTAAAATTACATTTAATTTAATAATAATAAAAGTATTTAATATTATATAATTATTATTATATTTTTATAATTATTATTATATAATTATTTTACATAATTATAAAGACGCAAATTATAGGAACAACAAATGAGATTTATTATTTTTGTATATGGTCCCATGTTAAAGGACAATCTTTTTTGATGTCTTTACTTAATTTTGCACCTAAAACATCATCCATAAATTCTGCATATATTCCATGAGGCTCGCTCACTTTTATACATATATCCCCTTCACTTACTAACTGACCAGCTTTTAAATAATGTTTTGCAACTAACGATTTTCCCAATTTTAAACGACAGTTCATTTCGCAATGTTGTATTATTCGATCGTAATTTTCCAAAGACTCAAACGTAGATAATGCTCTTATAACGCTAATTGAATTTTTTAATAAAGCAATAACTTCGTCTTTAGTCAAATATTCCTTTACATTTTTGTACATTAGTTCATGAATACCAATAATTAATGCTTTCATTTCAAGAGGATCTAAAGAACATTTGTGGTCTGAGCCTTTTTGTTTCTTATCTAACGTGAAGTGTCTTTCTATAATTCTGGCTCCCAGTAAAACTGCCGCTTTTGAAATATCTATACCAAGTTCATGACCAGAGTATCCGATGACACACTGAGGGAATTTTTTTTTTAACACGGAAATCATTTGAATTCGGCAGTCATTTGCTTCTGTCGGATATGATGAAACGCAGTGAAGTAGGGCATAATTACTTTTATTCTCCTTATTCATTATTTTAACGATTGTTTCTATAGTTTGCATCGTTTGCATGCCTGTCGATATGATAAGAGCACGCTCTAATTTTGCTGCTTTTCTTAGTAATGGAAAATTGTTTGCATCTCCGGAGCCAATTTTAATGAATGGTACATTAAGATCATTTAATTGCCGCAATGAAATCTATTGCATAAAATAAAAATTACAATACGTAGAATATTGAAGTTCAAATAAAATTTTAATTGTAAGATATATACACAAGCAACTTTTGCATATTTTTGTGATGCACTTTAAATTTGAACTTCTTTGAGAGCGAATTCTCGAAAAAGTTAACAATTTAACATACCTAATCTTATCCTGAAATTTTGTATTTCAATTCATTCAGGGCACTGAGTTGATCGAAAAAGATTACCTCTTTGTGAGAGCGAATTCTCTGAGGAGATTAAGAATTTAACCTAACTTATCCTGAATTTTTGTATTTCAATTCTTTCAGAGCATTGAGTTAATCGAAAAAAAATTACTTCAGATGGTTTCGAACAATGGATCAACTAAAAATAAACAAATTTAATATTCGTATTGCAAAGTACTACCTCATCCATAGCAGACGCCGTAAAATCAATATCAATTCTCCCGCAATAGCTTTGCAATTCCTTAAATTCTTGAATGCTGAATTCTAAATATCTTTTATGTTCGCCATACGTTTTTCCCCAAGAATGAATGCTATCATATGGTCGTCGTAATGCCGATTCAGTAAATTTGGCTTCAAGACATGACTTTTGAAATTTAACGCAGTTACAGCCAACGTTCTGCAAGGCAAATAATTATGAATGTAATATATTATATTAAATATAACGCTACTCACCTTTGCTTCCAAAATCATTTGCTTAGCCACCTCTAGGTTTCCTTGATGATTTTGACCTATTTCTGCTATTATGTATACTTTATTTCCATTCCGTTCAACTATCGTTTTACCTAATTTCAAAGAAACCATTTTAGGCAATTGCTGCAATTAACTGATCAAATGAATTAACGACTCTTTAATATAAAAAAGCTTTTAATTAAATAACAATGTTGACAACTTTTATAAATTTTTAACTTTATGAAAACGCAATCGTTAGTTTAGGGTTTCATGCATTTACCGCAATCTTGTAAATTAAAAATTTTAGCGGGGAGATTTGATATAAAAATTCTGTAGTTTTTAGGATTTGTTTTAATATAAATAAAGAAAAAACCTGGCAGCACTGGAACGAAAACAATATATGGTGGTAGTGCAGTAATCCACTTGGGGTTACCATATTTACGACTATTCATCTTGCAAATGTATATATATATATATGGCAACGATGCCCTTGCAAACCGTTTACTGGGTTTTTTTTAACCGATTGTTAAATCTTTGTGTGTTCGTTCGTTCTTCGAATTCGCCTATCGTTTTTGGTAGCTGTGAAAAAATCTATTAAAAATATATAAAAAAAAGAAAACGAGGCACACACATTACAATTTTGCAAAATAATAAAGTAGAAGTATAAAAATTTTGATTATCGATAGCAAAGTGCGTTCGACATAAAATTTAAAGAAGAAAACTTGCAAGTTGAGAAAATAAACCCACCAACCAATCAAACGAACGACGACCGACCAACGCTCGATATATTAAAGAAAAAAGAAGTAGAAAACAGAGAACAAAAGAAAAAATATGGTTGACATAATAAATATTGACAGCATCATATCACGGCTCTTGGAAGTGCGTGGGGCTAGACCTGGAAAGAATGTCCAGTTGTCGGAGAGCGAAATAAGAGGTTTATGTCTTAAGTCGCGCGAAATATTTTTATCTCAGCCGATATTGCTTGAATTAGAGGCCCCATTGAAAATTTGCGGTGACATTCACGGACAGTACTACGACTTATTGCGTCTGTTCGAATACGGAGGTTTTCCACCCGAGTCAAATTACTTATTTCTAGGCGACTATGTGGATCGCGGTAAGCAATCACTGGAGACCATTTGCTTATTGTTGGCATATAAAATAAAGTACTCTGAGAATTTCTTTTTATTACGTGGTAATCATGAATGTGCCAGCATTAACCGCATCTACGGTTTTTATGACGAATGCAAACGACGCTATACCATCAAGCTATGGAAAACATTTACCGATTGCTTTAATTGTTTACCAGTGGCTGCCATAGTAGATGAAAAAATCTTTTGCTGTCACGGTGGACTCAGTCCTGATCTCACAACTATGGAACAGATTCGCAGAATTATGCGTCCTACTGATGTACCCGATCAAGGTCTTTTGTGCGATTTGCTGTGGTCTGATCCCGACAAAGATACCATGGGCTGGGGTGAAAATGACCGTGGCGTAAGTTTCACATTTGGAGCTGAGGTTGTAGGTAAATTTCTAGAAAAGCATGAATTTGATCTGATTTGCCGTGCCCATCAAGTAGTCGAGGACGGATACGAGTTTTTCGCTAAACGCCAGTTGGTAACATTATTCTCCGCACCCAATTATTGTGGTGAGTTTGATAACGCAGGAGCCATGATGTCAGTTGATGAAAACCTTATGTGCTCCTTCCAAATATTGAAACCAGCTGATAAGCGTAAAAAGTAAATGATGATGCAGTTAACTACAAAAATTGCGAATACTTCCTTTGTAATTGTAAATTAACATCAAACAAACAATAAGCAAGAAAACAATAAAGTATGCCCTTTCTCAATCCTAAATTACGTTAGCCCTACAAACCGACAAAATTATTCATTTTTTCCCACCTTTCATGGACACAAACATTTGCTTAGACTTCATCTATCCTTCTTTCCTCTACGCATTAGAATTGCATGAACCAGTCAACTAACTTTATTTAAAAAAATTCTAATATAAAATAAATGCGGATTTAGAGTGAGTAGGATTTGAAATTTCATTTAAATATGTGAAGATTTCAAGTAATTGCCAAAATAAAAGTTAAATTTATAGTCATGACATTCATATAAAATATTTTTCCCCATACGTCCATAATTTGTCCAACTTTTTTTTCTTATTAAAATTTCATTAGACGCAGACAATTTTCATATCATGAACTTAATTACCAGAAGCGGAAGAATATCTTATGGCGAAAGTGTAGTCGACAGCATTTATAAAATGTTGTAGAGTGCATGCATGTATTTTCAATCTAACTTAGAAGTTATATTATTTTTTTTACAAGTATTTGAAAAACAAAAACAGCTTGTCAAATTTACTCTTACAAAATTATTTTTCATTAATAATCGGTTGATCTGTCCGACGCTGACTTATCACTCCCTTCATCCTTATACTTTTATAATGTAAACAAAAATAAAATGTGTTTTATATAAATATATTTTCAGCTAAAGAAAAAATTATTCATTAATTATATTCAAAATCTGTATTATTAAACAACTACAAGAAAATATCCTTTATATTATGAATAAAAATAAAATTAAAAATTATAAAATAGTCTTATTTTATTCTTTTTCAGAAATAAATAAATAGTAAATAGAATTTCTCAACTTTTATAAATTTCCTTATTTTTACAAAGTTCTATTTTTAGCGTATTAATCCAACCACATCAACTTATTTCTACTCACACACTTCCATACATACATACATAAACAATAAACCAGTGGATATTATTCATTGATTTAACATATATGTACAAACATACTGTCAACAAAATATAACAGAAATTCGTATGTATGTTTAGCTCAACAGAACTGTTGACACTTAATTTTGGAAAATCTTTTAAATACACGAACAATATGTTTATTTTTTTTTCTAATTTAATACAACATTAAAACCTTTTAGTCAAAAGAACGTAATCATTCAGGAGATAAAAAAAATTCTGTAGAAGTATTTATGTATTCATATTATAAATGGATCGATGTTCCTCAAGTAACTGTTGATAGTAGCACCTTCATCGTTTGAAACCTTACGTTTCTTTTTAAATTACTTATTTATATAAAAATTTATTTAAAAATTATTGTGAGTTGTTGAAACATTAAACTTGTATGTCGGACCTTTCTTTAATATGATAATTAATTTGTGTTGTAGGTTAATTATAATTAAAGGGTAAAACTATTAACTTTTTACAATACTATAATACGATAATGATAAAAAATATACCAGCTAACAAATACTTTAGAGAAATCCAATTACTCTATTTAATAAAATAAATTAATTTAAAATTGTGTCAAGTAACCGTTAACTTAAGCAATGACTTTTGATGAGAAAGGTGCTTATTGTTAATTTCTCGAGTATATTTGAAAAAATTCTACAGATATTTATACATATGTATTTCTAAACGATAAACATAGTCTTCTTTAAAGATATGCTAATAAAAATCAACATTACCAATCGCCAACTTGATAAATATTTGATATTAATAAAATTATATGGAAATTAAATCACGAATCCCGCATAATGACAGCATAAACAAAATTTCATTGAAATGAAACATTTCAACAATAAAATTCTACATTACTTTTAAAACTACAATGTAATCTGGAATAAATGTAATTGTTAAAGGGGTATCAAAATTGCCAGTACCACTAATTATCATGCTAATAAGAAAATTATCAGAGTCAAATAATAGTTACATACAGTGGACAGCAGAAATATAGGTAACTCAATAGATTTTAGCAATTTCATTAATTTTAAACATATATATTATTGATGTTTTTTATATTTATTTTCCATTTTATTGTAAAACAAATAAAAGTTTAACGTTTTTCACAAATCAAAATTACAAGGATAAGTTTCCGGTAACCCTATATTGCACAGCAAAAGTGTAGGTAGTAGGTACCCCCAAGAAGAACTCGGAATAAATTTAAAATTCAAAAGCTCAATACATAATAAAATGTTATCCCTTATATTTAGTGGGATATCCCATAAGGCCAATTAATTCATTTAATCAATTTGGCATTGAATGTACCAGCTTTTCTTTTGTTTTCTGTTCATATTTACCGCCGTTCACTCAATAACCAGTTTTTCAGCTGACTTTTGTTTAAGGTATAGCGACTATGTAAACGTTCTTCCAAATGATACTCTCTTGGAGCCATATCGAGACTGTGGAAGAGAGAAGAGAAGAAGAACCTGTGGGGATTTTGTTAGGCAAATCACATCTTTCCATTATCAGTAGTATGACTGGGTTCATTGACTTGTTGGAAGTAATAACCATTACGAACTCTTAATTCTTCTCAACTTTATGTGAATATGTTCTTTAGAATGTTTAAATACTCTCTCCTATGAATTATTGTTTCAATACGAACATCAATTGTTTTTACATATTATTGCTTACAAATCATGAAATTGTAAATTGGCGTATAATTTATCCCCCGTTTTACATTGCTGAGAAAACAAAAATTAAAATTTTTTGTAAAAGAAGAGTAAAATGTAAAAATCGAAATTAAACTATTTGATTATTTGCTGATTATTAAATTAGAGATACAATCAAGAATAATTGCATACAAAAAAATTACTCTTATCGAAAACTATGTATTTTGCAATAGGAACAGTGCACAATAACGACTAACGCAAATAGGTTTAATATTTGATACATAACATTTGCATAGAAATGAATTTTTTCTAAGATCGGTATATTTTATAAAATGTATTTTAAGGACAAATGTCTTAAAAGGCTTAAATGGTGTTGGTTGTCTCGTCCCTGTGATTAAAAATATTAATAAATTAAAAGGAATGATTTAATATTCCAGAATTGACATACATATGTATATTATATACAGTATCGGACAGAACTAAACCACTTTGTTGTGTTTGCTAGAAAGGAGTTCAATAAAATTTTTAAACTTTGTTGAATTTGAGTTTTTGTTAATGATTTATTAAAACCTCTACTCACTAAAATTAAAAAAAAAATTAACAACATTCTTCATTAAATACAAAATTTTTAATAAAAAAATAAAAATACTCGTTTTTCTTGCGCGACAAAACTAAAGCACATATTGAGTTAAATTAATAAAAATTCTAAAACATTTAGTTCAGTACCCCTTACTTTTCTAAACAGCAGCATATCTGGATGGCTGGAGATACCTTTTCATGCGATTTTTACCTTTTGGAAAAGATCGTCTTTATTTTTACAAGAATCGCGTAATAGTTGACGGTCTCCAATATCACATAGACTTCCATGGGATTGAGATCAAGGAATTGTGCTGACCACTTTATTATATGAATGAAATAAATATTTCCCTTACCATGAATTCTAAATGAACATTTTAATCCCCTTGAGCGAATTCCCGGCGAAAATTCATTCATACCAAGGATTGTCTTCAACTTCTGAATAAAAATTTCGAGATAAATGTTCATTACAGACGTCAAATTATTTACTGATATACGCGTACTATGACAATGATGTTATTCTATAACAGAAAATCAATCTTATTATGACTGCTGCTATAGTTAGTTATAAAGAAAGCCATCTTATTAACAGATTAGTCAGAATATTCCATTGATATAATAATTACTGCTATCCGCGATTTGAGTAGACTATGAATTTCCAATCCAATACGATATTTTCACCACAGAAGAAACATATTGTTGAATTCATACAAATGTATATTATGTCAAAAGGAATACAATTTTTTTCACAAAACCAACCTTTATTGTCTGCAGCGGGATAGAAACCACGACAGGACAATATGTTTATTAACCCAAACAGTTTATATCTCCAACAAAAAACTATTTTTCTAACCACAAAAAAACCTAAAAGAAATTTTAGCAAACGAAGGTAACCGTATCCTAAATCTAGTATTTTTAAAGATATTGCTATGAAATAAATCAAAATGAAATAAATGAAAACAGCTGAAGTGATGAGAATCCTATATATAAGCTTTTTATTTTTTGCATAGATAATGGAAAATGGATTTTATCTACGAAAGCTTTTTAGAGAAGCTACTCAGCACTCGAAGTCATCTCATTCTGAACACCATTAATTCCACCAGATTCTTGAACATTAGATTCAGATATTTGGGTATTTTGAAGTCCTTCTTCTAACGAGGTAACTTCAGATAACTCTCTATCAGGCTGTATATTTTGTTCATCCAGCTTCTGTAAACATGGTGTTACTTCAGGTTCTTCATGTGCACTAATGACTCCTTCACTGACATTACATTCATTGTTACAATCATTATTCGAGTTGGATGACTCTTCCAGCAATTCTGGATTGATTCCACGAATAATTTCTGTTAAACGTTGAATCTCATTTCGGGCTTCTTCCAACTCGCTCTGAAGGTATGCAATATTATCGGCTTGTAGTCGAGCATCTCCCAAATTTTGCAACAAATATTGGGTAGGATCTTCCGGGCGTTCCTTAAGTATCCTTACGAAAACTTTTGTTAGTGATTCGATTATTCCTCCACGTTCCAAATATCGTCTATATTCATCCCGCTTTGGGTCAATAGGCTGCAATTAACAAATCAATGATTAATTAAAAAATTCCTAAAGAAAATTAACTAAATTCTTATAATACTTTAAATGCCATGTTGCCAGCTTTATTGTTCGCAATGGACGGTTCCTGTAACGACTGTATATAACGCAGTATTCCACTAATTTTTTTGTTGTGCACTTAAAAATAACTGTTCTATTTAAAGGAACTGGAATGTAAAATGTGAAAAAATATGTACAAAAAAAATGTACTTTTGAAAAAAGTAAACAATAAATTCTACCTGGGTTAACACACAATCAATTTACTATGTGTTGCCACTTAGTTTGTAATGCCCAAATTGTTAGTTTAAAAACTGATTGTCAATGTATCTGCCGGGCTATAATTTACTAATCGGCAACATTGACTTTATTTTGGTTGCTTTTGACATCTTTCACATCTTCAATGTTTACTGTACAAAGTCTAGATTTTAGTGAAGTAAGGCCTAGTTCACCCACAGGTTTCTGAAACATTTTTGGTTCGCACAAAATTTTTTTTATATGGAGTTTGACGTTTCTCTCAGAGAGCGAGATAAATTATTTTGTGCGAACAACTGTCAGTGTGAATGGCTATATTCACACGAGCACAATTGTGCTGGCAGCAAATGATAGTTTGTGGGCAAGAGGGGTGAAGAGAATGGTTTTTCGGTGGCGTAAATTTTCCACCAGCTACAACCCCGCATCACCAGCACAAAACTAATACATACACATTTTTAAAAATCAGGGTTGGCAATTTTTTTTTCAACAGAGTTGATTTAGTCGTTAGTTGCATTTGAAACAATGAACATGATCACAAAGAAAGGGGGATGGTCGCATAAAATCATTTCCCTTTTGGATTTTTTTCTTTATTTTGAAATCATTACACGTCTTTGTTGCTTTTCCATTTACAGATTCCTCTTTCTTATTGCCTTTAGTAAAAGAATGATCTTTTTAAAATCAATATTTATTTAATGTTGTCACTTCAACGAATATTTTCTTAATTAACCAATCCTTAAAAACGAAAGCTTATTTATACTTGACAAAAATCTGATGATTTAACGGGATTAACAATAAGAGAATATTTGATAATTTATAAGTAAAGATTAAAAAGAGATAATTAGTAATTAGGAAAATAGTTGATATTAAAAATAAAGAGTATTCCATAATGAATGATATTTAAGAAAATATTTGATAAAAATGAAAATTAAAGAAAATGTTAAAATAAGAATAAAGTAAGTTAGTGAATTACAATTAACAAAAAGATTTTTGTAAATAATTAGTTTAAATAATCTGCACAAAAATAAATGAATTGAAAACAATTATTAGTCGAAAATTTGTGAAATTCCGCATAGAATAATTTTAGAATTATTCGTTTATTTGTTGTGTACACTTTAAAAGCCAAACATCAAATGAATGCAAAAACACTAATACATACAAAGCGCTGTATACGTATACATTTGTTGCCAAACGAATATTCATCCCGTGTAAATTGAAAAGAACAAAAATTGTGCGGACTAAAAAATGTGCTAATGTGAATTGGCTCAATTAAATTAATTTTAAATTTGGTCCGAACCATTTTAGAAAAGGTTGCCACACCATATGAAATTTATACAATACACCAATATTTCCAGAAGTTCATCGAAAGTCCCAGGGTCCATGCGATGAAAATTTATAAATGAATCTACGTCATTTAAACACATTTCGGAAACTAGTGACTGAAAATACCCTTTGGCTTCTCTTTGTTTCAAAATTCGTCCTCTTGTTTATCTTTGATTTTCGTTTTTCATAAATATATTTTGCAAGTAATTTTACTTTGGTCACTTCAATGGCGAACAAGAGTAGCAAATGATTTATATCCATCGCAGAACAAGATGTTTTTATTCTTATCAAATAATTCACCACAAATACTGTTTATTTTTTGTTATAAATATTAATTTTTTATTTCCTTATTTTGACACAAATATAATTAACTTTCTTAAGTTTCAATTAAATATGGTAGCACTGTTTTTACGAACAAAGTTTCTGAAATGGGTGAATCATGCTGCAGAAAACTCTCAGTAAACAAGAAATTTCTCCGAACCAAAAATGTTTCAGAAACTTATGGGTGAACCCGGCCTAAAGAGAAAGCACAATGTACAAGAGAAAGTCTGTCAAGTCTTTTTCTCTTTTTTCTTATTCGTTCAAAATTGACAAAAACCATATTCTGGATGAATGTAAACGCAAGTTAAAAAGATAATTTGACAAAGATTTATGAAGAATACTTGATCTGTGTGAACCTTAACAAAGTGGCTTCGTTCCTCGTTCGTTGTTTATATGTAGTTGTGCAACTAACGGCAAAACCCCCCGAATTTATCAAAGTAAACTTTGAATATGAAAACCCAAAATAATATACATACATATATAAAAAATAATTTGAAAGATTTTCTTATATTAGGTAAACACTATGCAACGTATTTACACAGCACGTGTAACTTCATTGTTTCATTATAGCCAGCAATGAAACCATAAGTGAAACCAGTTAATATCAAAATGTTTTGATGTTTGTGTCACCTCAAATGGTATAAGAACACAAACCTGAAACACGACTACAGACTTTGCAACCAACAAAGAAATATGTTTTATTTCATAAACACGTTGCATAGTTCATTGATGTTAATTTGAATATGGAAAATGCATCTTTCAATAACTTTTAGACGACGTGTACCTGTCAGTCAAGACAAGTACAGTAAAAAATATATAAATAACTTAAAATATGTTTTAATAGCGTTTTTATTCTGGCAAACAAATATGTATTTTGTGTTATTTTCAAATTAGCAGAAATTGTTAATAATTGACGCTTCAAAAAAATCAAAATCATTTTAATTCCAATTTGGAAAAAAATCGTATAATCATATTTTGTTTAAAAAATCATCAATCACACATCTTATGTCCAATTCGCATTCCTCTTAACTAACGTCCAATATTCTCTTTAAATTTTTTCACGCATACTGATTTTCATAATTCAATTAAATTGAATTTGATATCAATTTTCGTTTTTTAGATGTATTCGTCAAACAAATTGTTTAATTTTTGAATTTATGAATGCGTTAGCAAAAATATATTTATTTATACAATAGTTAAACAAACCTAAAATCTTGGCAAATTTTTAATAGACAGCTTACTTTGACTGACCATATTAATTTTATCTGTGAAAAAATATACGCCATTTTAAGGAATATATATATAAATATAATTACATACTTATATCAAGTCCTATTGTTTTTATAAGTCGACGCCTCCGTTCTATAACATTCTAAGTCGAAAAAGTATGTTTTGAGTTATGAGTACTCAAAGTTTTCATGCGATATACGACTGTTTGTGTATTCTAAGTAGATTTTTCGCTATAACTTCGGAACGGATCGGCGCATCTTAACCAAATTTTGACAGTATTTAAGTTAGAGAACGTAGAATTTAAAGAACATTATGGAATGGAATGGAGGCGTCGAAGTGTACTACTTTTTCAGGTTGTACTGAAAAATATATGAATAAATAAATATTCTTCACTTCATACTCTAAAGCTCGCACTGTTTATCGTTTTTAAAATTAAATTTTCTTCAGATTTTTAGTTTTTTGTTTTATATAAAGTTGCCATCTTGGGAGTTATAAGTATCTGAACATTCGGAAACATTTCTTGCTAGCGATATCTGTAGTGGGTAGCCTATAGTCTTGAATGTGTCTAATTCATAATGGGAACTGATGCACATTCCATTATTTTTTGGCTTCTCATTTTCCACCTAAGAATTACGAAATGATAGGCAATCAGTTAAAGATGAAAAACAGTTCATTATATTACCTGACGTTTACTATTTTATACAGAAAAAAAATTTTATAAAACAGTCGAAACCTTAAATTCCGCCCCAAAACCGGACGAATATTTTCTGCAAATTATTCTCGATATAGAGTTAGACGTCTTAAAAAATATACGGGTGTCTCCCATTTGATTCTTATTAATTGCAAATAGTAGAGTCTATTATGGTGCAGATAATCAAAATAAACAAATAAGGTGCCAGTGTTACAGATTTTGAAATTATCATCAGTCCGTTTTTTTCTACGATTACGCATGTCTTCTATTATTTAAACGTAGATACATGCATATATACATAAATATGCACACAAAGAATTTTTCTATACAAATATTCGACTATACTTGTATGTATAACAGAAATTTCATAAAATAGGTAATATCGTCACAATAAATAAATTATTTAAAAAAAGATATAATAATAGAATATACATATATGTATGTATACATTTGTAAATATTAACTTGTAAAACGATTTATATTTTTTATGTAAAGAAAGTACATATACTAATTCATTTACAATCATATACTTATTATTTAGAATGAAAACCTTGGAAAACACTTTTATGCGTGGTTCATCACCTTCTTACTCAGACGAGGTCAATTGCAAAAATGTTATATCAGCTACTCTACCAATTGGTTCTTTACGTCAGGTAGAACGGGAGACAATAAAACCATTGAATAACAAGAGTTTTTACAAGGCACATAGCGAACAAGAATTGGAGCAACAGCATCAACATCAATACGATGTGTCTAAACCTATTAAACAAGGACGAAACACTTTTGCATTTTGGACTGTAGTCATTGTTCTATTAGTGTTGACTGTGGGAAATTTGCTTTTAACTCTTACAATAATAGGAGTTCTACACATGGGTAAGGGTATACATGGCATGGAATTGATACCAGAAGAAGATGTTGTAAAATTCTATGGCGATACAGACCTTGATAGAATCTTTTCGAAAAACATTGGACAATTCGAAGGTTTTATCAATGAACCTATAACTATTACTGGCGATGGTTCTCCAGTATATGTGCGTATGCACCACCGGAATAGTCAAAGTGTAAACCGTGTAATTATTGATAAGATGGGTGTACAGTTTCGTGGTATAAATAGCTTCGAACTAAAAGATCCTGGCAACGGTGATACAGTTTTTACAACACATCGCCCACACTATAACATACCACAGGGCGCAGAAAAGCTAATATCTAAAACCAACAGCGCTAGCCGTATTGTTAGTCCTACTGAGAAAAGCTTATCGGTTTCCTCTGCAGATAATCGTATTTTCATTAAAGGTTCTGAGGGAATACTCGTAGATTCTGCAAATGTTTACATGCAAGTGGAAAACAATATTCAAATAAACTCAACCCAAGGAGGTATTTATCTACAAGGAGGCTCTGAAGGCATTTATCTAGACATTAGTAAAATACCTATAGTAAATTCTGAAATGGGATTACGTACTGGTAATGTGCAATACAAGTTGTGTGTTTGTTTACCACAAGGTATAGTTTTTCGCATTGCCATACCGCGAATGCATAACAGCTCTAAAGTCTCATGTGCACATTTCAGTGGAAAACATGATCCATGTTCAGTTAACTAATGTTACACCACGAGTATATATGAGGACCCAAGGCCCTTATACTACGAGAATGTACTTTCAAAAAAGAATTCGTCATATAAAGTATAGTTTATTCGTTTATGTTATTCAACATTAAAATACAGAATATTTCTGAAAAAAATTAAATAAAGTAAACTTAAATATGTCTTAATATACAAGGGAAAGGAAAAACTGAATTGATTGTGAATACATTCTCATATGGACATTAAAATACATACTGTGTTATTATAAAACTGATCGAATCCAAGTTTTTTTTTTTTTTTGAAAATATTTGTAAACCGAAATGAAAGACAAATACAAAAGTAAAAACACAAAATTCACTTGGTCATTAAAACAAGTACATAAAAGAGCAACATAATAACAAAATTATATCAATCACCACTATATTTACCAATACTCATATAAGCAAAAACCGTCTGAGAATCCCTAACTGTTGAAACTATTCGACAACTGAAACTTATTTCAGACATTCTCTTTCTTAAGTCGGCCTTTTAACAGTTCCCAAAAATTTACAATTGAGTTGAGATCTTTACATAACGCTAACGTTATTATAAGCGACCAAATCCTTAACATGCCTGTGTAAGTATTTGGTGTCCTTAGCTTGGTATACTACAGTAATGTAGTAAATATATTAATCATCGAAGAAGACCATGGCATCTTCAAGGAGACCTTTATAAACTTGCGAATTTACCGCATTTGACTATATACTAAAAGGTGCTGGAAGAACGCCAATTGACAAAAACTTCGGGAGAATATAATGTTCAGTTTTAACTCGCGATAGAAAAGAATATTTTAAAAATACAATTACATATGTATGATTCACACCTGAAACTGGTTGCTTATCAAAGATTTTTTATAACTTTTTTAGTAAGAATTTATCGACGGTCGACTTTCTGATTAAAGTAAGCGTGCGTTGCCGAAAACGTCTCGAGTATTCTTAACTTTTCTTCTCTAGATCAATTTAAATGGTAGCTAGATGAGTAAAGACGATTTGAAACTGCACAAGACACTGCAAATCTTGGGGAAATTGTGACCAGAACGTTTTTCTAATGATATTTGAATATACATTGTAGATAATAATTGCAAATTTTGTATTTAATATTATTAGGATCGGTTGAATTCAATATGTCAATAATCAGCATTGATTGGCTGTAAATGAATACATAAATCGGAATTAAGTTCATTTGCAAGCATAGTAGACATGTCAACTATGAGTTGAGTTGAATAGGATTATACTACAACCAAAGTCATTTCATATTATTTTTATGTGAATTTTTTATATATTTATTTTCAAAATTTTTTACACTACTGAAAGAAATAGACAGAAGAATGCAAAAGTTTAAAAATTCTTATTCACATGAGAAAATGTACAACAAACTTATCATAGCAAAAATGTATTTAAATTCAGTATTTTCCAAATCTATGGATTTTAACAAAGAGTCATTACATTCGAATACACCATAAAAAATTACACAAGCCTATGGCTAACTTGATAATAAGCATTACTTTTTTTTTAATTCGTGGCCAATAAATCTAAAAATATTCAAATAGATAAATAAGTCATTAAGCTGAATAAGACTTTTATGTTTTTCTTTTTCTCTTTTTTTTTTCTTTTATAACTAGTTATAGCTAATGGTAAAAATAAAACTTATAGTATGTCTAATATATGTATGTGCAGTGTACGGATAATTTGTTTGTTTAAATAAAAGCCAATTTACAGAGGAAACTAAACACCAGGCGGTGGCGGTTCTTCGTATCGCGCTGCTTTGTTAGGGGTTATGACAATGTCATCTGGTACCATACTAAGAAGCTCTGCTTCACTTAGTTTTGCTAACAGGCTAGTCGTAGTATTTGCACTTGTTTCTCTGTTGGTATCTGATGTCAAAAAATAATTTTAATTGTATAAAAGTCAGAAAATTAAAATAACTTTCAATATAATTAATGTTGCTTACTTGTTGATGCCGTACTGTCTATTGGACTATATTGATCTATTGATGATGAAGACGTAGTCGGTTTTAATAATGATCCAATAACTGGTGGTGGTGGGGCAACAATTGACTGATCTTTTCCTGTTGTTTTAATACTAGCTAGAATTTGCGATAAATTCGACGGTATTGATATATTTGCCAATACGTTTGACGTTGATGAAGAATTCGTACCAAATGACTATAAAATAAATATTATTAGCATCATTTGCAATTTTGAAGTGTTGATTTGTTACCGAAGGTTCTCCAGTTAATAGGCCTGCGATTTCCATTTCTTGTGCTGCTATCTGCCTATTAATTTCTTCCATTTTGCGTTTTAGATCATCCTCAGCAGCTTGCAGCATGTGGTCTCCACCACTGGACATTTTTATTGGCAACAAAGGTAAATCATCATCAGAACTTCCACCCGGTGAATAGGGCTCGTCAGCATCATTTTCATTTAACTTCGACATAGGCGGTGGGATAATCGCTGAAAAAATATTAAAATAATCAATCTCTTTTTTTTGAAGAATAACAACAGAATTACATTTTTGTGCTTTAGCCGCTATGGGTGCCTTTATTATAGCATCTATATCAATTTCATCAACTTTTTTCTGAGGAACTGATTGACGAAGTTTTTTTGCTTTTGGACTTCCAGGTGGGGTAAAGGTATCCACATTGTCAGTTCGAACTGAATGCTAATCAAAAAAGAATCATATTTACAAAATAAATAATGTAATCACAATTAAATATACTTTGTTTAAACCGGATGAAATGCTTGACGCGCCTAAGGCCGATTGATTCGCAATAGTTCGTTTACTACCTACTACTCGTACTATGATACCAATTAAAACATCTGGCCGACATTGATCATCATAAAACTCCACAGGCTCTGAGGGTTCTAATTGCGTTGGAACATTTTTTCCAGAACCTAGAGGATATATATAAAAATCTTTTATTTGTGTAGATGTACTTTTGATGACACCCAATCTATTCCGATTATCAAGATATTCATAAAGAATTTTGTAAGCAGCAGTTTCTGATTCGTTAGCTGGTATTAGACGAATTACAACTATCTCCTTGTTTGGACTTCTTTTAATTTTCGAAATATAATCCCATACAGTTTCAGGACCTATGCGGCCAACTACATCCAATTCCCTTGGCAATAGTTTAGCTAGATTTGTTGAATTGCCGACTATTGGCTGAATTGTTAGGTGAAATGACGTAACATCGACCATGTTTATGTTACCAGTCCATAAAGAAATTATACTGTATTGAATATCGCCAGAATATGCTGACGAAGGACATAAAGAGGTCATGAACTTAGCATATGGGTCATGGGGTGGAGTAGGTATGGAAACTGTGCTAGTTGGTTCTTGATCACTTTCCACCGAACTTATATTAGCTGGTATGTCGACTGCAACTGAAAAGTCACTGCTGCTACTACTTGTAGATACTGTGGATGTTGCAGACTGGATTGCCAATGGTGTAATCGCAGTTTTTCGTAGATTCTCACACTCCTTATCTTTGTCTGTAACAAGGTTAGCTGCTTCCTCTATAGTTTTTGTTGATTCTAATATTTTATCTATTAAATTATAAGTTTCTAGTGGGTTATTTGTTCCCTTCTGTAGTTCGCTTTGTTTTTGTTTAGTAAGTTGTTTTGAATGCATTGCTATGTGCTTTCTGCTTTCCGATTTCTTTTCGTTACCTTCAATACGATATTCACGTTCGGTGCGTTCCTTACCGCGGTCTTTATCCCTCACACGATCTTCACGATCGCGTTTTTCTTCTTTATGGCTACTCTTGTAGCGTTTTTCACCCCTTTCACGACTACGGCTTCGAGAACGACTACGACTTCTTTTTCTTGAACGTGATTTATCATGATGTCGATCCTTACTTTTATGACGTTTATCACGATCCCGTTCCTTTTCTCGACTTCTAGAGCTTTCTTTTTCTTTCTCCTTTTCCCTGTCTTTATCTCTGATGCTTGGACTTGATGTCTTTACCTTATCTACATCATACATTATAAAAGACTCTGCTAACAATAAAGTAGAGTCAACATCTGACACATGTTGTTGGAGTTCTTTGCGTTCGGTTGAAGTATCTGCATTATCTGGGAGTTCGGATTTATTTAATGCTGACACAACATCTTCCACTGGTATGGTAATGTCAACATTTGCATAATCCGATGATTTACCTTCAATAACCTCTTCTCCCTTGTGCGTTTTAAGGACATAATTTTTTGCACAAGCTAGCATATCCAATTCGGATTTCTTAATCATTTCCAATTGATGTTTTGCTTCTTGCTCTCGCCATTGCGCTAATTCCTGGCTGGCCATTTCTTCAGGTGACATACGTACTAACTGCTTTGGTTCAATTAATTTGCCACAAATCTTCGCAAATAACGTATGATTTTTTCGGTCTTTAATATTAAATATTAATGAACGATATTTAGCTTTATATTTACTTCCGGTATCACGATTAAAATAGTTATACATTTCTAGTTCTGTCGTTTTTACAAACTCATCTACTTCCTCTTCTGATAATTTGGGGACACCTCTAACTTTTGAACCTTCGCTATCCTTTAATTCAGTTTCATTGGCAGAGCTTGTCATTCCTTCTTCCTTAATACGTAATAGAAGTTGTTCTTTCAGAGTTCGCCGAACGACGAAACGAATAGGTTCTCCATCGGTATTTGCTAATTTGCTACTACTTTCTAAACTTGTTTGACGTTTTGGAGCTAAACTTCTATCCTTATTAATAACTTTAGATTCTTCCGTACATTTTGTTACCTTGTCAGGTTTTATTCCTACTTGCTGTGGATACTTTTGTAATTGCTTAGGTGTGCTTGGTCGCGAATTTGTAGATATAGGGAAACTTTTTACATGTTCAACCATAACTTTATTCGTTTTAATCGCGGTTTGTGAAGAGCTCAGAGGAGTTGACTCTATTTTAGACAGAGGGGCATTGCTTGCTAAAGAAAACATTTTTAAAGGCGGAGGCGAAGTTGCTGATTTTAATATACTTGGTGAAGAAGAATGTTGTGAACGTATCTTTTGTTTTTTCTAAGAACAAAAATCCACTTGTTAAAATATATATACTAATCCTAATATAATGTGTAGTACTTGCCTCCAAATCTAAAGCTTGAGCACTACCCGGCTGAATTACTTCAAATGTTGGATTATCTTGTAACCATTTTTTTAGATTTGTAGTAGTAGGAGCATTATTTCCTGTTATTATGCGGCCAGATTTGCGCTCATATACATTCACCTAACGTAAGATAAAAATTGAAACAAATCTTTAACAAAGAGAGAAAATAATTATACTTTTCACTACTCACTCTTTCCAGTTTTGGCTTGCGATCGGCAGCAGAAAGTAATTCTTCGAACAATCCCTTCGGCTTCTTTTTCATTTTCTCATCGCTAGCACCTTTGCATACTGGACTTGATGTGCTATTATTTTCCGTATGCGATTTGATCATTAAGGAATTTAATGCGTTCTGAGCATGTTTCCTTATACAATCATCGCTACAGTATATAGAATTGAAACGCGCAAATTTTTTGCAAACTATACACAAAGTAGCATTTTTGGTTGGACTTGTACTTGTTGCTGTTGTTGTTGTGGCGGAAGAAATTGATATGGTCGCAGTTGTTGCGGAGCTCAACGCTGTAGTAGTTGTTATTGGGGATAGAGATTTGATAACTTTCACATTATGATGCTGCTGTTGTTGTGGTGTCGAGATCTGTTTTACTACCGTTATTGTTCTAATAGGTGTTCCCGTTTGCGTACACATTTTTAAATTAGATTGTCCTGATGATATAAATAACTTTTTCTGACCAGTCGTCATACTGCCGGTGGTACTATTAGTCGATGTTTGTATAATTGTCGCCCTTTTCGTATTCGATGTATTGTAATCTTTCAAATTTATAATTTGGCCACACTGTAATTTTACTGGCGGAATTGATTCCTTAGTGAAAGTAGATTCATTACTTGTAGTAACAGTTATGTTTTCAACAACACTTGATTTCTTTTCAGTTGGTAAATTTTCGATAGGCCTTCTAACATGGTTATCTGCTACTGTAACCGTAGAGGTCAAAGGTGGTAACACTGATGAGACATTAACAAGAGTAGCATTACTAATCGTTAAAGGTGCTAATTGATCCGCATTCGCTGTTAGTGGTTTTTTAATCAACATTTCGGTAATTTTTGGTTGTTTCTGCAAAAAAGTGTTTTTAATTTAAATAGGGTTTCTTAAGAACATCTTATATTACCTTTTCCTCTTGCTTTTTTAAACACTTCGGACATGTCCAATCAATCCCTTTTTGTTCCATCTCTAATCCCATAGCTTTAGTTATACTAACACAAGTTCCATGAAACCAGTCTTCGCATACATCACAACAAATCATAAATCGATTATTATGTGGTTGTCGACAAATACACCAAAGTCTACAAATAACAACAATTTACTATTTTTAACGTCATCGAGAGTTAAATATAAAAAAAAATGTCTGTCAGTAAAAACGATCTGTTTGGTTAAAATTTAATTTCTTAATAAATATTATAAAACCCTTTAGTCAAAAAATATAGAAATAGTTTGTTAAATATTTTGCATACTTATTTGGATCATCATCATCGTCCTCTTCCGAATTTGTGGCTTCAGCTTCAACTTGAGATTTATTTGCATTAGATTTATTGCCACTCTTCTTAGCTGTTGTTGTTCTACGACCTGATGCCGATTTTTGATTACTCGCTGCAATATTCTCTTTAGAACCCCGTCTTTTACTGTTAGTATCTTGAAGTTTCTTTTCCTGTGCAGAAACAACATTGCTACTAGTTACTATTGTTGAAGAATTGGAGTGCAACGAGCTGTCTGAAGGAGAATCATTCGACATAGCAGTAGAATTAGAAGCTGTATTAGTTACAGTGGCATTAGCAGAATTGGGTTGAGCTTGCGCACGTCTTTTTGCTCGAGTGGTAGGAGCTTCCATTGGGGGCAAAGTAATTACGCGACCATTTCCCCTTATAATTTGTACTGGTTCTTTGCGTAATAAAGTTGTTAATTTCGAAGATTGATTAGATGACGTTGTTACTGTTGTGCCAGCTCCAATTTTGGATGTACTATCTGCATTCGATATTATTGTCGGCGACGAATCTAAAGAAGTTGATACATTTGATATAGACATTTGAATAATACTCTTGGTGGTCGAGGGAGACTTGTCCTAAAAGAAATTTTAAATAAGAGTAAAGGGGAAAGAATGAGCTCACAATAAAAGCTTACTTCAATCTTTAAGGCCTGTTGGGAAATTGGTACCAAAGGAGGGGGATGTTGGTTGCCAATTATAGTATTGTTGACGTTTTGCTCATTGCAAACGCTCGTACCAAAAACTTGCTTTTCAACAGCTTCTTGTAGCGTTTTATCATCCTTTATTAATTCTACCACTTGTTGCAATATATCGTCAGGTAAATCGCCAGTGTCATCTCCGTCAGATGTGGCTAGCAAGGAGGCGCTTGTAATGTCGATTCCTCCAACGATGTTATTTGCGGATGACGATGATGTTACAGTTTGATTTAAAATGTTGAGATTATCCGAAATACATTTGTTACTTACACTGTTGCCGGAAACTATCTGGGATACGTTTTTAACCGTTTCAGTTACGTTACCTATTTGCCTATTTGAAGATACTAAGACTTTTTCAGTACTCTCTAACATTTTCACCAATTCCGGAATATTTTCGTTCAAATTTGTTATTTTTTCATCAGTTTTTTCATTGGATTTCTGCATCTCATCTTGAACAATTGAATTAATAAGATCTAATTGTTTATCGTGCTCTGCTTCCAATTCGGATGAACTTTGATGCGTTTGAATAGATATTTGCACTGGCAATTGATTTTTCGCTGCTGTTTCCAACGGCATAAAACCTTTAATTGTTGACGAACCTGACGATGTCGGTGTCAGTGTTATGAAAGATGTTGATGTGCCAGAATGCGATGACTTTGGTACTGTTGTAGTATCAACTAATTTAAGCGCGGTCCGTTTTTCACATTGATCTATTAACGTCGTCAAATCAGTAAATCCTTTTGTTTTGGGACTTGTCATAACCTGCTGTAAAGTAAAATCTCACTGTTCGGTTATGTACCTCATTATATTCACCTTTTACTTACCTTATTTATAACAATTTCCTTATGAGTTTGAGGAGAATTTTGTAAAACTGTGCTTTTTTGTTCCAATGACCCCTTGACTACAACGTATGTTTTCGGTGATAATGATATCGAATTTGAATTTAACGGGGCACTTATTAAAAGCTTATTTTCAGTTGGTTTTTTAGGAATTGGCGGTAACGCTGCAACAGCAGGGGATAATGTGTTTGTTGGCGCAGTATTATGTAAAATCTTAGATGGTGTCGATCTAACAGTTATGCGAGATGTATCTGATGCATTCTTTACACTCAATTTTTTCGGTATTACATTAGATGAACTACTAGCGATAGCCGTATTTGGGAAATCGTTAGTCTCATCTTGGCTATAAAATCGTCTAGGTTTTGAAATAGATTTATTAACCACTAAGTGACGTCTTGCTGCTTTTGAAAGTTTTCCCTTGCGTTTTCGTCCTTTAGGATTGTTAACATCAAAATCTAAATCACTGTCGCGATCGTTATCAGTTTCGGCTGAATCATACGTTTCACTAAAATCACTTTCATCTTCGCCACCAATTTCATCTTCATTTTCTTCCGGCGACGAATGTTTATCTTCTTCTCCGATATAGTCTTCGGATGTTACTTTTCTCTCCTTGTTGTCTTTTTTAGCCTTATTACTACTTGAAATTCCCTTATCTTTCAATATATGAGAAGATATGATTGATTTAGTCGTAATGTGGTCTAATTTTTGTGAAATTTGCTGTTTCTTTCGCACAAATATCTGTTTACCCCCTGTCGACTGCAAAATGATACCTTTACGATTTGCTGCTTGTTTTTCAGCTTCTAATTTGTCAGCAGCTAATTTTGCTTTCATTTGTGACGGTGAAGTAAAAGGAGTATAACAATGATCGTTTTGTATGACAAATAGCTGAAATTCATAATCGCTTTGACTTTTCTTATCGGTTTCTAAACCGGCCATTTCTGAAAAGATTATGAATTTTAAAACCTTGGCAAAAAAAGTATAACACTATAAAACCAATGAACTCACTTAAGGCTTCTTTAATAATTTCATTTGCATCATCTGGTGGATAGAATTCCTCTAAACGCAAACCTACAATTTCTGGTCGATCCTTCCTACGTCTACGCGAAAGCTTCTTTTGCTTGGTAGCATTCGGTTGCCGTCCTCGTCGACGAATTTGTTTTCTTTGTTTAGTTTTATTATCTTCTATTGTATCGGAATCTGAATCTCTGACGATTTTTTTCTCCCCATGGTTATCTTCATCATATGAAGATTCCCCATTACCAATAGTATCGTATCTATTGTCACATGAAGAACTGCCATCATCGTCTGAGCGTAAACTGTCATCTGCGGAACCAATTTCCTGCCGTCTCAGCATTTCCTCTAATTTTTCGGCTTCGTCTTCTTCATTCTGCATGCTCGGCGTTGGAGAAGTGAGACGTATAACACTAATCGAAGAAATTCTTTTTTCTTCTGTAAAAAAAAAATAAATTCATTTTTCTGTCCTATATCGATTTCTATATAATCGACTGACGTACCAATAAGATTTTCTAATCCCTTATCATCAAATCTTATACCATTTTTACCATACACTACCACCAAATTTGAGTCCGATGTATTAGCATAATCGCTGGAATCTCCTGCAGGTTGTGAATTACTTTCAATGAACACAGAGCTTGACATCTTCCTAAACACGATTATAATCACTATTTGTATACAAAAGGAAAAAGTTTATTTATATGTTCAAACAATTTATAAAATATATTTACATTTTAGAAATATAATAAAATTAAAGCCATCACTTATTTTACTTCCTAAAGTACACTAGTTCACCCGGTATATTGGTTTTAAACTCGTCGAAAGAAAATATTACCAGTAACGAATATAAAAACAAAGCAACTCAAGAAATAAGACACTGTTTCTTTTTCCCATTTATTCTTTAGCTAAGTGTCCGCCTTAGAAACGATTAATTTTAGTTCTTAACTAAAGTATTTGAGTACTTGTGATAAACTATAGATTAAAAAATTTACCATATATTATATTATGTAAATAAAGCACTATTTTTACAAAATTTTTAAGTTTTCATGGCTAAATTGAATATTTTTGGGTCGCGTAATATAAGACAAAGCGCAAAAAACAGAAATTAACACGAGTTCTAAAGTATTCCACAAGGTGGCGCCTACAACTATAAATATTTAATATTAAACAGTGTTGCCAAAATATATAAACAAAAACGATAAAATTAAACAAAGTTACTCCGTTGATATTATGGTACTTTGTATCTCCTTGTGAATAGTACTATATCTGTTTTGTTTATGTTTACTCACAGCCCACATTTGTTGCACTATTCCAAAAGTAATTTTAGATCGTGGTCTGTAGCACCGTATAAACAGTATAGAAACCATTGACGTTTGACAAACGCTCATAGCAGCAACATTACTAGCGAATTTAGAGGGAGAAAAAAATGTTATAATGTTTTGCGAATCAAATGTGTTAGAAGCAATAGATATACAGAGTGAAAATTGGCGGATAAAGTAGAAAAATTAAATGTAAATAAACATTTATTTTGTGTTAAAAAAAGGGAAAAATTGGAATATTTTTTAATTTCTTCAATTAAAAGTTTAAAGATTCGTAAACATTTAAATATTAATCGAAATGTGGGTGATTTTCGGTCATTTTCGGATTTTCTTGTGCAAGAGATAATTAAGAAGCTAAATATTACAAGATCAAAATAAGACGTACTGCTCATAAAAATTTTTTCTTGCTGAAAGTAGCCAATATTTTTTAATTTCTTGAAAGGAAAAGTTAAAAATTGTTATTGTTATTAGTTGATTTTATTATTTATTAATAGTTTTACACAAAAATTACATTTTTTATTAACACTCGCCAATATGAAAAACCCACCCCGAAAACTAAAAAAAACATAAATAAACAAAACAGAGTTACAAACAGACAGGGACAGATATACTTTTTGGTAATATTTGCTGTCCCTTTCATAATTCCCTGGTGAATGTCAAAATTGCGTTTCGATACTGGTTATACGGTGTTATTTACTCTGAGTTTTTGCCAGGAAGAAATATTTTTTCATATTTCGTTTTGTCCACAATGTTGACCTGGGGTCCAATATACGTATCAACCTACTAGCTGCAGCGATATTATTTTCACACTGTTTATTAAAATTCAATGAAATTGATAGCTGTTACGTAGGCTGCACGAAGTTTGAAAATAACTTAATATCAGTTCTCGTTTTTGAGATTTATGTAAAAAACAAGAAATTACGATGGTAGAATTTTTTGATAAACATTTGGCATACATAAGCTGTTATGTTAAGAAGAAATTGAAACGCTCAAATGACTGCTAACTTATTTGAGTGAGTGGGTTAGTAAAAACTGTAATAAAAAATAAAAGACTAACATTGAACGTGAAAGCTCCAGGTAACTTATTTACAGTAGTTGCACTAACATTTCTTCATGTTTTTAATAGTTATATTTCATGCATCACATTTTTTAATTTTCTATTTCATGCGTCTTATTTATTGATATTGTCGTCAAAAAAAAGACTAACAATTAATATACAGCTGTAAAATGAAAATAATTTTTATTATCATGTACTCTAAATATAAAAGTAATACAAATTAGTCTAACCCGGTGAGGTTAGGAATGAGAAGTATTTCTTATCCATAATAAGTAGACGATTGTGCTTGAACTAAACAAAATTTGCGAAGCAGGCATGACATTAATGAATCTGGACTAAGTTAATGTAAAGCGGTAATTAAAGGTTTAATGTAATAATTGAAGGCAAAGTTTTGACCAACATTGTTATTTTTCTCTCTATATGTATGTACATACTTAGACTTTTTTTCTTCGGAAAATAGTTGTGTTATATTCTTAATATCTTGGCAGCATTGAAACATTTAATAGAAAAGTCAACTGTAAAATAAGGCATAATAAATTGACATCACTGAGAACTAACGAAGCAATTTAATCACAAGAGCTTTCAATTTCTGCGAAAAAAAAACAAAATTTGTGTTTACATCTAATCCAGTTTATTTATAGTTTATTATGGGGCGAGGAGATGGAAACTTTCAAAATAATGAGAAAAAGATTCCTGCTACAACCACTTCCTATAAAATGCGCCCTTCTTTAGGAGAAACATTTAAAGGAATCCAAATTAAACAAATAGTGAGAGAAGTAATGTTTGAAAAATTACAAGGTACAATAATTTGGTTTTATTATATTTACTATTTTATGTAGTATTTACGGAATAAGGATCTCTTTCAGGAAAAACATACAACGTGGATGACGTGAAGAATTGGACAAGAGATATAGCTGATGGTATTAATTCCGCTATTAAAGATCGTTTAGTTATGCCTCGTTATAAATACGTTGTCCAGGTGATGTTAGGGCAGCAACTGGGTGCAGGTTGTCATTATTACTGTAAATGTTGTTGGGATGCTGAATCGGATTCTCAAACATCCGATGTTTTCACGAATACCAGTCTCTTTTGTGTAACTACGGTGTTTGGTGTTTACTTATACTGAAATAGTTTTTTAACCATTAGTAATAAAAAATGTAGAAAAAACTCGATAAATTCAATATTCTTTCTAAGCAAAAACCCTTTCAGGTTCAGAAAATTTCCTTCGTTGAATTCTTACTTCGTCTTTGAAAACATTGCATATTTTTTATTACGTCTGTGGAAACTTATAACGGTCAACGTCAATCTCAGTGTAGTTGTCGAAATATTTATAAATTTTTTCGAAAGGTACATCGGATCTAAATTTAACGCCAAGAAAAATTTATACAAAAAAAAAACTGAATTATTTTGATTATTTTTTTCCCCTCTAGTGATTTCTATTTCAGAAGCACGATGTACATTCAGAAGTTGGTTATAAAGTATTTTTTTCCTGGCATTATTGTTCAGGACAAGATATACTTATTAGAGCTGCAAAACCATCGATAATATCGATAGTTTTATTTTTAATGGACTATAGATGTTTTTTTTTCGATAGCGATAGTATCGAAAGTTAAGCGGTAATTTTCAGTTTTGCGACGGCTTAAACGCATTGGGAATCTCAATAAATTAATTTTTAAAGTTAAGGTTAAAAAATAATAGAAACAAATTTAAAAAAAAATTTTTAAGAACTTCAACTATTAAAAAATAATTTAAACTTACAGAATAGCTGCAAAATGAACCGTTATATACAATCAAAATAGAACATTTCGTTATGGAAAAGTATGATATCTATACAGTTTTCTTGTGTGCTTCTATAACTTTTTTCCACCACTATATATATACACATATTCATATATACGTATGTAACATCTATTAATATACATATATATATGTAGCGCGACTTGCAAAGTACTTTAGAAAGTCTTGAGTTTAATTGAGAGAAGGAAAAACGAGCGGAGTTAAGTTCGTACTTTGATGTACTCGCAAAGTTGCTTTGTTCTTCGTTCGTCGTTTACCAATGGTTGTATTCACAACAATAAAAAAATATCAAGAGTTTGTCAAAGCGAAACAGAGTTTAAAAGAAAATGCAAAAGATTTTGTCCAAATACTTTGCAAAGTACTTTGAACGTGCAAAAGGCGTCGTATAAATCGTTTAAATTGATTTTCTTTTTAAAACTATCTGGTAGCATTATCTAGCTCTGTATAAAATTATTAAAATTTTCGAATATTGGCAGCATTGATTGTCGGCATTTGAGAGGACGCGATTTTCACAAATTTTGGTTAATTTAACAGTTAATTTTATAAGTGAAGACAATTCAATATGGGTATTGAACAAATGGAAGTTGAAGCTACTAAAGAAAATGGAAAACAAGAGGTAGAATTGACGGAAACTGAGAACGAATTATATGATCGTCAAATTCGTTTGTGGGGCTTGGAGGCTCAAAAACGTCTGCGAACGGCAAAAGTATTAATTTCTGGTTTAAGCGGAGTAGGAGCAGAGGTTACAAAGAATATTATTTTGTCTGGCGTTAATTCCGTAAAACTCCACGATGACAAAGTTATAACAGAGGAAGATTTCTGCTCTCAGTTTTTAGCTCCGCGCTCATCTCTTGGCATGAATCGAGCTGAAGCATCAATTGATAGAGCGAAGGCCTTAAATCCAATGGTGGAAATATCTGCAGACACTGAACCACTGTATAAAAAAGAACCAGATTTCTTCAAAGCATTCGATGTGGTCGTAGTTATAGGGGCCAATAATGACGAATTAGTACGCATCGATCACATTTGTCGAGGAAATGAAATAAAGTTTTTTGCTGGTGACGTTTGGGGGACTTTCGGATTTTGCTTTGCGGATCTGCAGACGCATAGTTTTGTTGAGTAAATGCAGAAAAAAGAAAAATTTTGTGTAAATTAATCTTAATATTTTAAATTTCAGAGACACTGTGAAACACAAAATTATTTCTAAACCGAATGAAAAAATTAAAACTGAACTGGTTACAACAACAGTACAAAGAGAATTAAAATTTCCATCTTATGACGACACTTTAAAATTTGACATAAACTCATCAAATTTTCAAAAGAAGTTAAAACGAACTGGCCCAGGTTTCAATTTACTACGAATCTTACAAAAATTCCGTAGTATTCATTTGCGGGACCCTAGCTACAAATCAAGGGAAGCAGATCAAAAGGAATTGGAAAACATTAGCAGTGAACTGAATTTTGCAATTCCACAAGAATATTTTGAACATGTTTTCAGTCAAATATCTCCATCTGCAGCCGTAATAGGGGGAGTTTTAGCTCAGGAAATAATTAAAGTGGTGACGAAAAAAGAAGCTCCAAACCGCAATGTATTTATTTTTGACCCGGAGACGTGTTGTGGATTTATTGAAGCAGTTGCTATTAATTAACACCCGCTGGTAATTTCTCATTCTGAATCAACAATATTTTTCCAATAAAAATACTATTTTCTTTTTTTTTTTAAATAAAAAATGTATAATTTTTTTTTAAAAACACATAAAACTACATTTTCTGAAGCGTTCTCATTAAATATATTTTTCCGGTTTTCTATGTATTACGTCTTGTTCTTCTAAGGTATATTGACTAAGTAGTCCTTTACAGTCGCTGGGTCTAAACGCTTAAATCCGTTGCGATCACAAATGCCAACTTCGATATTATCTGCTGTCATTTTTCCTTCAAATCCTTCCTTTAGAGTTAGAATAGCAGTGTGAACGGCATCATCCAGTTCTAAGTCTTCGCTATAACTGTAACCAAAAATTAACATGTTAGACCACACAAAGCATTTTAAATAGTATTAGAAATACCGTTTCTCCAGGAATGTTTTGCCATTTACAGCGTTTTTACCCATTGCAGTAGCTTTCCAAGCAAAATATGCTCCAGAAGGATCACATTGAAATAAATAAGGACGGTCATTATCCCAACCGCAAATTAGCAATGACACTCCGAAAGGTCTGACACCACTGAAATATAAAATGGTTTATCAACATGGTTATGTTCTTTTAATTTCCCATTTATAAATATATGTATCGTTTTCGATAAATGTTTATAAATGTTTTTGAATTCAAATGTTTTATAAAGAATTTCGTTATCTATCGCTTGGAACGTTTTTTACACGCAATTCACAAACACCTTCAATTTCCGCAATAACTATTATTGGGTGAAATGTATAGTGTACGCAGTGATGGAGCTATTTTTCTAACAACAATTTGGAATTGTTATTACAAATTTCATTTTACTTATTTACTTTTTATACAACTCAACTCGAATTCGGTTGTCATCCATAATAAAGCCATATGCATATGCAAATGCAAAGGGTCCGTTGTTTATCTGCTATTGCATTTATTAGAAAAACAAGGCTAACTTGTATAAATATGCTGTGACAGGAAGGGTATATAAACAAATCATCAGCTCCACTTACGTCCTAATCATAATCCCACTGTGTTGCTCGCGTGATGAATAAAAAACCGAACTACAAAAAATCGAATTGTACTTTAACGTTGATAAAAACAATAGAGCGGAACATGGTATGAGTACCAATCAATACCGTTCATAGGAAAATAACTATCTGATAGATAGTTCTTCAGGATAATAATTCAGAAAAGAAATATAAATCATTCCCGATTGAGACCGAAACTTAAATATAATTGCAATTGATAAGGGACAAAATTTAGTTACCCCAAGGCTACTAGCAATCAAAACTTTTTGCGTAATATAAAAATAAAAATCAATGTTTTGGTAAAAACACAATTATTGGTTTGATTATGGATTCCATCTGAACTTCAGTTGTCAATCAACAAATTAAAATTTTTTTTATAAAAATATATTTTACTATACTATACATGCACATCTCAAATACTTTTAAACAAAACCAAGTATTCGAAAAATTTTTAACATACCCGCTTTGAGTGTATTCCTGCATTAAAGTTGCTACACGTTGCACAAGTTGTGAGACGGGAATTGGTTCCTTGTAAGTAAGAAAGTAGTTTTGAGCAAGCTTTCGTGCCTGCTTTACCAATAGACGATAGTCCGGCCCCATTCCTGAATAAACCATACCAATGTGTCCAGATATCATTTCTACCCGATGAACACTGTGTTCTTCGTACAGGATTGACTTGTACTTATTCTCTGTTGCAATAACAACACCATTTGATGCTGCAATCAATTTTAATGAAATATTGTTTGAAAATATTTGTAATTAAATTATTAAAACTAACCCATTATTCCGACAGAAGGTGCACCGGCAGAAACAGCTGCTAAAGCATACTCCAATTGAACTAGTTTTCCGGATGGGCTATTTTATTATAAAAATATACATATTAAAGAAAAATTTAATGCATTAATATGATACTTGTAAAGTCATTGTGTAGGTTATGTTTTGATTTACAGCGGTATTTCTTTTTAACAGCAGAATCTAATAAGCCTACCTGAAAGTTGTTAATGAAAAGCTATAACGTTCCGATGCCATGATACTTGGTTTCTTAAGAAAAACTTATATTAAGAGAACTTAATGACAGCGAATAATAAAAAATCGCAATATAATGTAACAAATTTAGCAAGTAAACTAAGAAATGACACAGCAAAGCTGCAAACAAAAAACAGTGATGACAAAAAAGCGTTTTTTACTTTAATGTAGCGACTTGTCTAATAAAGGAATATATAAAATTTTTATAAACACAATGTTTGAGAAGTATTTTCGCGATTGCACAAACTGTTATACATATCGTTAATAATAATACTCATAAAGATGGTATTTAGCCGTTTGGTATCTGTTTAACCATTTATTTTGTTGTGTATATTTTTCGAAAACATATTTCGTTTCTATGACGGTGTCGTTTTAATGTATTAAATATAATATTATTATCTGTATGTACAAGTATTATCTGATAGATACCAAAGTACATATAATTCGAGGAACTAATATATAACATATATTAGAAAATTTATAGAAACCGATATCGATATAAAAAATGATATTTGATGTCATTCAAATATCAAAACCAATTCAGCGTGCTCAAAAAAATAGCTGACAGAAATCATACACTCAAATTTACATAACAATAAATAAAAAAATTCACTAAGACGCCTTTTGCACGATCAAATTAGTTTTCAAACTAGTTTGAAAACTCTTGAGTTTGTAGTAGAGAGGGGAAAACGAGTTCTGAGTTCTGAGTTTGAAGTACTCGCAAACTTGTTTTGTTCTTTATTCGTGTATACACATAGTTGCATTTGATTTCACATTTTATTTGACATTTTCTTTTATTTCTTGTTTCGCATAATGAAGTTAACACGCTGACTGCCGCGGCAATTTTCAGAAAACTGGCCAAAAATGACAATTTGATTTTTTTTACATTATATTACTTAAAAATAAAAAATAAAATAAAAAGCAAATATTATGTTTTTTATGAGAAAAAGTGGTTTAATGAGTACGAGATAACTCGTAGATTGCATTGCCTTCTAGGGAGCCAACTACAAGTTATCTGGTAGTGGGCAGTCAACGTGTTAATGTAAATTTCCCTTATTTAAAATAACATTACTTTTTGCTTATTTTGCGTTTGAAATCAAAATATTTGCAAAAGAAAAATTTTAGCACCGAACAATTAATTAAAAAAATATAAAATAATAATAAAAAAAAATAATAAAATAATAATAAAAATCAAAAAGAATATAATTTAATTTTTTAATTTATAAAAATCAATAAATAAGGTAAATAAATATATTAAAAAATAATAATACATATAGAAATATATGTATAATATATTATAATATCATAAAAAAAATATAATATTCATATAATGTTAATTTTTGAAGAATTGTCTGGTGTTTGAACATAAATCACAATGCCAAATAAAGTTACAACTGTCAAATACAGCAGAATGACACGATAAAAGAAAACAAAATTTGTCAAATTAATTTTTTACGTGCAAAAGCGAAACAAAGTTTAAAAGAAAATGCAAAAGACAAAAGTTTGTCAAACTAATTTTCAACAAACTTTGACCGTGCAAAAGGCGTCTAAGTGTGGCGAAAACACAATTAACATAAAAATTAACAGATGTTATAAATTAGAATTTCTAAAAGTAAGAAAAACATACGATATGGATTTGCATTGTACCAAATTATTAATGGTAGATTTTTAACTACAATTAGAAACTAAAGAGAGCTTCAACTAATAATACATAAACCTTTTTCTATCCTCCTCTAAATTTTGTGTGGTTGTAGACTGTGTCGTGAGATCTTTGTTAGTTTAATCAAGATTTTTTTGCAGTGGTTGCAAAAGTTGTAAAAAATATTAACTATTATATGTATATTTTTCGTTTTATATTTATATATTTTTTCGTTTTAAAACGTTTATTAAAACCTTTTTGAACGATATTTCAACACTAAGTAAGTAAATAAATGTCAAATCAAAGTGTTGTATTTTAAAAGAATAGAGGCCAGACTGTAATAATTCTTAACCTATTCAAATATGTAGTAACTATTTTCCATTTGATTTAATTAAAAACTACAAATAGTGTAATAAATAGATCTGTTCAGAGAAATTTAAGAAATTTAATTTAAGCTTGAATAATTAGTGCAAACAACTAATTCTCTAACAAAACATTAAAAGAGGAATATTGGCATCACATTTAAAGATCGATTTCATTATTTGTTTTGACTGTTGCACGTTCAAAGTACTTTGCAAAGTACTTTGAAAAGTCTTGTGTTTGTGGGAGAGAAGGGTAAAACGAGGTAAGTAGCGAGGTGGTAAGTAGTTCACACTTAGAGTAAAACGAGGAAAGTAGCGAGGTGATAAGTTCACACTTTGTTGTACTCGCAAAGTTTCTTTGTTCTGCGTTCGGCGTCTACCGATGGTTGTATACGCAACAACAAAATATCAAGAGTTTGTCAAAATAAACTTTGAACGTGCGAAAGCGAAACAAAGTTTAAAAGAAAATTTGAAGGAGTTTGTCAAAATTCTTTGAACGTGCAAAAGGCGTCTAAAACTATGTTAAATCAATTAAATTCAATGTGTTGTTCTCCGGTAACAAAATGTCTGCGTTCATTTATTATTCGACGCCTCCGTTCTATAACATTCTAAGTCGAAAAAGTTTGTTTTGAGTTATGAGCTCTCAAAGTTTTCACGCGACATACGACTATATGTGTATTTTAAGTAGATTTTTCCCTATAACTTCGGAACGGATCGGCGCATCTTAACCAAATTTTGACATTATTTAAGTTAGAGAACGTAGAATTTAAAAATGCAAGAACATTAAAAACGTTCTAAGTACACTTAGAACGTTATAGAATGGAGGCGTCGAATTTATAGATATTTTTAAATGCTGAACAAATTTTTTTTACGGTAAAAGAAAAAAATTGAAATTATGTACTTCCCCATAAAAGTTATCGTTTATCCAATTCACCTATTTTTCGACGTATTTGGCTTTTTAGTAAAATTGGGAAAGCGAATATTTCTACGGTAAAGTACTAACTTCCATGTTACTACTGTTTCGACATTTTTGTACGATTTCATTTGAGATTTCTTTAATCCTTAAAATGGTGAGAAAATTCTTGAGCAATAATGATTTTCCTATCCACCGCTAAATAAAAATAGAGATTTTCGAATTCTAATTATATACTAACTTTCGGTGACTGGAAGGAATTTTAACGGACGAAAGACTCAACAACAATTTTTATCTTTGTCACATAAACAGATATACGTGCTTCAAACGTTTTGAATCTTAACGTTTTATTTACTGCAAAAACTATTTGAGTAAATACAATTTTTCTTTAAAGTAGTCAACGTATCAATTAAGCTTTAGTCCCAACCCTTTTGTATGAATGTGTCGATAAATTTATACCAAAGCGGTGTTCACTATTTAGATAAATAAAATAGAATTGCGGAAATTATTATAAAACATTATAAAAAATTTTCTTTTAAAACATTCGATAAAAATGTTATGATTTTTTAATAATTAGATTTTATGCTATCAAATGAGACTAAGCAAATAAATAATTTTTTAGTTAAAAAGTGAATTCGAAAAATTTCAATGCTAAGGTCAAAGGCACATGCAAATATATTGAAGTAATAAACGCTGATATACACACATATGTACATGTATATATACATCAGGAAATTACATATAGCCAAATCGTTATTAATATTTTACAAAATTTTAGAAAGCTTAAATAAAGATCATACCATCTAATTTTAAGAAAAATACATATATACGTATGTAGGTATACGTATAAGATAATGTTAAGTTTAAAAAGAGTTTTTAATAATTGGTTACGCTTCAAATTTAAATACTTTATTAGATTTAAATAAATTACTGTTTAATATTATTCATGTACAACTATGATGGTATTTGTTTCGCTTATTAAAAGCAAGCTAATGATTCATGGGCTCATTTGTGGTATTATTTCAGTTAAATTGAATTTTTTTGAGAGATTACGCTGGGGGTAAAGTGTGACAATTTTAATTATATTTTTTTTAATGACAAGTGTAAATCCTTCGTCATCTTTTTTTTCTCGACAATTACTTTGTAATAACTCTCACTTTCTTTTTTCTATTGTGGTTGTTCTCCGAAGGACAGATTTTTGAGAAACTTTTCATGTCAATTTCATTTACTGTCAGAGTTTTTGCCAGAAATCTACTGAGAGGAAGTCACCGAAGAAATATTTATTTCATATTTTCGTTTTGATGTCTGACCTGGTATTTGATCCGTGGCCTTATGTCTAATAAGACAACTAGACTACGGCGACTTCATACAAACAATCAGATTTAATTTTTTCTTCTGTACATTAACGAGATTAAAAATTAAATTCATAATTCGTTAAAGGAATTCCAAATATATTCGTATGATACAGGAACAAAGCGCCAACTTGGGTTTGTTTGACAAAGAACCAGTAAAGAGCGAACTTTGACATAAAATAAATGGTTTTTGTTTTATTTAATACATTCGCTATTTTAATGCATTACCTAATATAAACTTTTAATTAAAGACCAGGACGAAATTTAAAAACATGTTGGCATACATTTAGATCAAAGACGAAATCCATTATTTTTAAATTCTAGTTTTACAATTTCCAGTATCTCTATAAAATATTCAGTACCAATTTTATATAGTAGCACTTATGTACATACAATTATTTGAAACCTAATTATGCCCTAATTAAACTTTTCTATTCTAATGAAGACGCATTAGAATCAGTTGTACTGCAGAAATCTGCCATGCAATTTACGTATAATACTATTTTATTAACCAGGAAAAAATGCTTTATATCTTAACATCCGGTATGTAATTTACATATTTTATTATATTAGCTAATTATGATTTCTACTTTCCCCCTCTTTCTGTAAGATGAACGCTTCCAGACGAAAGTCTGAATATACATAATATGTACTACATATGCATATGCATGTATTAGTGGAAATTTTTTATAGTTATTTCATACAAATAGATGTTCGTCGGAAATCAAACGTTTTCAGAAAACAGGGCATTCAACATACATACACATAGCCACAGAAGTATACATACGGATAACAAATTTCAGAAATTTTTTTAACTAATCCGTTGTCGTTGAAAATATTTGTAATTGTCTGACAACTTTCCTCGATTTTAAGACGGTCTTGGTTAAAATTGCTGAAATTTGTTAACTTTTGTGGGCCTGATGTACACTGTGCAGGTCCACAAAAGTTAACAAAATTCAGAAATTTTTTAACCAATCCGTTTTTTGAAAATATTTATAATTGTCTGACATCTTTCTTCGATTTTAAGATGGTCTTTTGCTTTGTTTCAGAAATTTGTGAAATTTGTAAATCGGATGCATACCTTTGTGGGCCTGTGCAGGGCCGCAATTCAGTTCAATTTCAGAAATTTTTTAACCAATGCAAAAGACCGTCTTAACATCAAGGAAACTATAAAGATTTTCAACGAAAACGGATTAGTTAAAAAATGTCGGCAATTTTTTAACCGTACGTAAAATTTAGTAACTGTGTGTACATACGTTGTTACCAGAATACAAACAGTCCTTTATTATCGCTTTACTTTGAGTTACTTTGATTATTAGTACGAGTACAACTGTCCCTAAATCTCATTAGTTCTCATATGGCAATCTCATTGGATTATGATCTTTATACAATAATCTTATTATAAATAAATTACTATGTAGCGCAATAATTTTTTGTTAAATTTTCCTGCAATCATTATGTTATATTCTAATTGCTTTGTTTACTGGGATGTATTTTTATATTTAATAAATGTTTTCAGGCATAAATATGTAAATTTTCATTTATTTTATTTCAAATTGTCTTTTTTACTTAAGCATATCGAAAATTTTAGTTTTTTTTTTAATTTATTGTAAATATCTTACAAACATGTATGAAAGGAATACAATATTGATTTTATGGCCCAAATTCGATTCTTGTGAACAAATGCGTTACGGACGAGAGATTTGCAGCGGCTTAAGTAAATTTTATAGGTTCTTTTTTAAATCTGGTCTGGATTCCATGAACAATATAAATTTATTATTGTTATACTCATTCCTGATTTCTTTTATTGGATTTATTGTTGCTGTAACTATTTCATTTTTTGAACCAAATCAAAACGTGAGCATTTTACAATTTACTTTTATTTTTATGATCATTTGAACCATCAAAATTTTCAGGTTATTCGTGCAATAAAATTAAAAGTACAAAGCTTCTATGACTCAAATTCAAACTAGTCCGTATGTAAAACTTCTAATCATTTCAATAAAAATAAGTGAAATACATTTGTACAGAATTTTTGTGTATCAGCAATAAAAATTGTTACTGGTAAATGTTAAAACCTAATATTGTTTATATTATGTAAATATTACATGATTTGCAGTAAGAAATGTGTATATTGTAAACAAACATTAGGTCGACAATATTTAAATTTTTAAAATTTCCGTTATATTTCTGTAATTTAAGCTTAATGGACCTGCTGACAATATAAAATGTTCAAAACGTTACCCGTTGAAAAATTCTGGGTACTAGATTTAAGATTACTCTCTAAAGACGTAAGCTTATTTACTAGACATGTACAAAAATTCAGATTTAATTAATCATTTATCATTAATCATTCATATGTAGAGAATTTAATTTCGTTTACGATTTCCCTCATTTGTATATAAACAGAACTTCTTTAAAGAACACATCAATAAAGTCAAAATCGCAGAGGTGGACTGAGTTGGTTCGCAATAAATATAACCTCAAAAGTAGTTAAAGGATCTCAAAATTTGATTAGGATATCCTCTATACACTGTTGGAAGGCTTTGAATGTATATAAAATCTATCAACTCGAAGAATTTTAGGTTCCTGTAGCAAGTCAAATGAGAGTATTTTCTTATACCAAATACACTTTCCAAGTTAATCCAGTTTGTGGTCTTAATTGAAATTTTTTATAAATATGTTGGTCCTTCCTGAAAAATAAAAAAATTTAAATATTAATTTGGAGAAGGTGTATAGTTTAAACTTATAGGGCATAAAGGTTAGCAGTGTCTAATGTACTCGTTTATCTTATTTACCTAATTCTTTTTACAAACAACTTATTTACAATATGAAAGTTTATTTAAAGTCGAGCATAATATCTTTTTATTTATGTACTAGGGATGCCAATTTTGGAATCCTGAATCCTGGGATTTTCGGAATTGTAGACTCGTATATGTACTTTATGAAGTAAGAAAAAAATAAGTTTACGGCCTTGTTTTTTATTTAGTATTACGTCAAATGACACCCATGTTGTTTTTCAAATGTATCTTGCAATAATTAAGTAAATATTCTGTATCATCTGACATCGAATTGAACGAGAACTCGACTTCCATTATTAAAAAGTTAAACGCTGCCATCGAAGAATGTAAAAATCCAATAAAATCTATTAATGAGCTGATGGTTCAGATACTAAACTTTCTAAAGAAATAGGTTTGTTTGTATCCCGAGATGGTAGAGGTGAATATTTACATTCTGTGTATAGCTATCTTGAATATATTTTACCCACAAGTATAGATTGTGAAAAAAGTTCTTCATCGGTCTCGTATTTTGGCAACAAATTCCGTTCAAGGCCGTCCGATGAAATATTAGAGGCTTTATTACTTAAACCAATAAGTATAAGTAATATAATATATGTTTTGGACTTCTTCACAGTTGAATTATTTTTATTTTTGGTAATTTACGCTTTTCTGTTGCTGTTTTGATTAAAAAGAAATGACATTTTTGCCCTTGTTTTTAATTATTAATTATTTTGTTATTAACGAACCAGATAAAAGGCAGTTTGAAATTGTAACTTAAGGGAAATTTGAGGAGTAATTGAGCAATTTCACAAAAGGAAGGTGGTCGCGGCAAGACTATACCAGTAGAAGAGGGGGAGAAGTAAATTACTGCATTATGCAAAAGCTGTCCGGGCATGGTTATTTTCGGAAATAAATCTGTAGAATGGGGAAAGCAGAAAGTTTTAGACGGCGCAGAACCTACATTCTTTGATTGTAGAAGGTGGGAAAATGAGAGGAAAAAATTGAGTTGCAAAATTGAAAAAATATAGTAAACAAATGCTTTGTAATAAAGAGAACTGGTAAAATGTAGCGCAATTCGGAGGGTATCACTTTCTTAAGAAAGAAAGGAAAGCTACTCTGAAAAGAGGAATACTGCAACCCGCCTAGACGCAGGCCACTGATTAAGATATATAAAATACGCTGAGTCTCTATCCGGAGTAATGCTTACGTGGTTCCGGATAGAGAAATTCTCAGAAGGGGGCAGTTTTTAGTTGAATCACCTCACCACATGCCGGATGTGGCGACATCCGATGATCCGAAGTAATACTCATATCTCGCCAACAAATTTATATACTATACGAATGACAATAACTTATTCACTTCTAATCCTTTGATCATTTAGGTCCGTTGTACTTTAAAGCGAAAAAGATTTATTTGAAGAACTCACTCACATATGACCCCTAGGGTATATTTCAAATCAATTTGTTTATTAACTAAAAAAACGCAATATTAATTAAATGTAAGATTTGTGTCTGTTGCTATGTATGGATGGTACAAATATTGGACTGCTAGAAAAGCATTTGGTATACGCTAGAACTAGCATATTTTTCAGTTGTAGAAAAAAGAACCTTGGTTTTAAAATGGTGAAAAAAATTCCCCTCTGATCTTCTCACTATTTAAGTAATATATGTATATCTGATAAGCATGAGCTGATGCCATGTATTCCATTTTGTGTACTCGCCTTACTATTCAATTGTAGAGACTTGATGATATTATCCTTATGTTTATATCTTATAATATTTTTCCTATCATATAAAATGTAAATGCATTTAAGTCTAATGCCGATAAATACTATTGATTTTTTCTTCCTCTCAAAACTTATTTGGCTAATTGAACACGATAAAAATAAAACTAGTTCAGATATTTATATATAAGTGTATACTTCGCTTCTTATCACATTGGTCCATTCTGATTCATACATTTGTGGTTAAAGATATAAATTTAATAACAATAGATACATATGTTAATATGCCTCGTAGATTTGAAATACATAATATAAATAATAAAATATATTATATTACATATAATACAAATGCACCTTACCTGCCGCTAATCGAACCCCAGCGTATCACGATTATAACGCTTCTGGTTAATGAGAGGTTGGCGCGATTGTATTGAAATTTGTATGCATGTATGTAAAAATAAAACTAAATTTTTTTAATAAATTTTGTAATTCGTTTTTGGAGTGATTTTTTTTATTAAAAATATATAAAAAAATCTTAATATAATATGTAATGCACTATATACTTCAAAGGTTGGATTTAATCAAGATTTATATAAATTGTTTAAAATAATACAAAACGTACTTATAATTCGTTAGTTTTATTTTTATTATAATTATAAATAGTTTGTAAAGTGTTTTGTACGAGAACATCACTCCTTTCTACAAAGCCATCCAAATGAGTCCAGAGGAACCAAAATATGAAACTACAGATCATTAATTTGACTACACGGTCTAAGATGTACAGTCGACGCAAAACTTTTTTAGCATGCGGAATTGTTAATTCACTTTCTCCTAAAATATAGGTGCGCATACCCATGATGTAGGTGCGTATATAAGCCTCCCAATTCACTTGAGATGTGTCTGTATCAAATATATCCTGGTCTATTCGATTTAGTTTCGTTTGAAGTTTTTGAAAATTCTCACTTTTGAACTCCCATTCCTTAGTGGTGTAATACTGAAGCAATTTTAGCCCTGAAGAAACTTTCTTTTGTACTTTTACCAAACTAAAATAGGAAGCAAAAATAAAAATATTTGTCGTATAAGAATAAAGGTAAAGGGTATGACTTACAATCTTCTACGGCCCAGTAAAAGTAATAAAAAATCTATTAAATATGCTGGCAAATAATGAAAGAATATCACACAGAACAAATGGTGGTAATAATTCTTTTTTATCGAACCATCTGGATACCAGAGTGCAAAACTTAATGGTGTTTCATAGAAAAGACGTTTACCCGTGTCAATACATTCACCCCAAGTGTATAGAGCCTTACTATTTATACACAAGTTACAAAATTCAATATTGTCTGATTTTAATTGTGCTCGAAAGTAGCCAGAAACAATTATTCCATTTATCGCCTTATCTACAGGTATAACTGTTGATGTATAATCTGGATTACAGTGCATCGAACGTATAACACCGCGTGCAGCTCCAATCATAATGCCTGTGGGACCATTAATGCCTTCAACCCAGCCAGGTAGTGGTTCCTTTAAAGCTGCCGTTACTAAAAATTATAGAATATTTACATTTCAATAATGAAATATTTTTGAAATAATTTAAATATTTTGAGAAAAAAAAACAATGCAATTTCATCCGTTATGGCGTTAACAAATGGCTATTATCTTTTATTAACAAGGTTTTCTCTTCTTGAACGTTTTTGAAAAATATTGTTATTCTGTTAGAATAATTAGAATGGAATTACTCAGGCAAAAAATTATTACCATTGTATATGATTATGATTTTTGTAATTTTTAGTAAAAAATGATAATTATTTTGCTTTTATGTTTATATCCTTTTTACTTAAAAAAGTTTAGTAATAAGAATTTGCGAATTTTTCCAGTTTACAAAATTATTTCCAGTTTATAACAAATCGAAATCAGTAAGTAGCCTTATATGAAGTTATATGTACACACATGTAATTTAACTAATTTTAAAACTCAAAATTTGTTGAGTCCAAATAAGAAGCTTTTTCATAATTTCAAGGACGAATCCATTACACGTTTCCAATTTGAATAAATTTAGGTCTAAAAAATTATATATTTTAATTTTTTCCTACCAATTATATAAAAAGTCAAATGAAAAAAATATTTATGGAGGTGATATATTTCTTTGAATACATGAGAATTCAAATTTCATTGAGTAATATATAATAAAAGTCTTTTATTAAGAATAACTTTAAATTTTACTTATGACTGTTTTCTTTTTTGTTTGTGTTGATTTGAGTATTTAATTCTATAGAGCTTAATGTTAATGTATGTACATAAATTAAAAAAATTACCTACATTTTAATTTATTGTGTGCATATTTATGTATATAAGTACAATTACTTACCAATTGACGGTCTTGTAATTATAATCGGTAATTTACTTTCATATCTACTAATTAAATCTTCAGTTAATGCTTTACTATAAGCATATGTGTTGGGCAGTCCGTTAAGTAGACTAAAAAAAGGAAAAACAATTTTTTATTATATTTTTTGGTTTAATTACTGGCACACATGCCAGTATTAACATCTCATTGTAAATTAATATATGAAAAAAGTACTTACCCAGGAGTAATTTCAGCCAAAGCATTGTCGTCCATAGTATTAATCATGTTAATAATTTCATAAGGATTTTGTGGTGCAGGGTAAAAACGTTCCTCTACAATACTTTCGTTACACTTAAAATTAAAAATAAATTTTCTCAAAATTAAGCTAAAGTGACTACTATAGGCTTACCTGACAGTATGATGTTGATACGTGAACAAATAATTTTAAGTTTACCATTTTTTCAGCTAATTTTAGTACTTTTAACGTACCCAAAACATTCATTTCAATCATGGGCCGCAATGGTTGATCAAAACGTACATTGGCAGCACAATGAAAAACAATATCAATATTTGATATCAAATGATTTCTGTCATCGTTCCCAATGCCAAGGTTATCTTCCAAAACATCACCTTTGATAAATTGTATTTTCTTTATAATCTCTGGATTATTTTCCAAAATTTTTGTAAAAATCTAAAGCAAAAAAAAAAAACAACAATAACATGTGTTCGTCGTAACTTTTGTACACTCATTGGAGTGATTCAATATCATAGACGAGCGCGAAACAAGCGTTACTTAATTTATTTCTTAATTTATTTCTACTGAGAGTAAATGAAATTGCCATGAAAAGTTTCTCAAAAATCTGTTATTCGGAGTCGACTTTAAACTGTAGGTCCCGCCACTCATGTATAAAATTAACACACACAACATAAGTGGTGTGAGAAGCTAGGCCATAATCCTGACTGAAGGGTTGTAATGGCCAATTATGTATGTATTGTTCAATTGCATTCATTTTCATTCAGTTCCCTACAATATCGAAGTCCCATCACTTTAAAGTGTAGATCACTTTTATGGGCTTTTAATTTATCAGATTTTTTTGCGGACATACAATTAAGTCACATATGTTAAAATAGTTTTAAATAACGATAACATATATCTTTTTATTATATATAATTAATAAGAAAATCATAGTCAATTGTTCTTTAAAACATATTTTCTTTTGCAAAGCTAATTTTTAAATCATATAGAAAAGGAATGAAAACAATTTATTTTAATTCGCTTATTTTTAAATGATACTATTTTATACCTTTAAGATTTTGTTAAGTACAATTATGCAACAATCTCAAATTACAATATTCCGATAATTTCGTCTACCGAAAAAATAGCGGGCCATTTTTGAAACTGTATGAGTGTGCTGACTGAGTCATTTTTTTATAGTTAAAATAAGTTTCAATAACCCTTAACCTTCAAATTTATTAAATAATCTTTTGGTTATAAATTTGGTAGTACTAATACTAAGAGTGTTTATTTTTATAGCTTTAGACGATTTTTTGGATACATCCTAATGTGTACATATTGTATCTCATTATTATACTACTTCGTACTCTAAAACCCTATAGTTCAATTCGTTTCTTATGAAAAGTTTTTAGTAATAAAAATGTATATTTACCACACATTTTAAGTATTGATCTCTGCGAGCTTCAGCCGTCTGTCCACGTTTTGGACGTATCATCAAATAAAGATTTTTGACATCCGGACAGCTTCGGAGCAATTTTTCTACCAACACTTTGCCCATGAATCCTGTGGCCCCAGTTATAAAAATACTTTTCCCAGCATACCATGAAGCAACTTGAGACTTTTCACCCACTTCATCACCTCGTATTACATCCATTGTATATAACAAATTACTAAAATTAAAACTGAAACAATTCAATTTGAAATAAGTTGAAATAAGTTTGAAAAAATTAATATAAATAAAATAAAACAATCTTCATAAAACATTGGCAAATCACTCGAACGTATGTGATTTAATTATCAAAGCTATGTACTCATACGCTACAGTCCATTATAATACAACAAAGTAGTTGACAACTTTATTTCTTTTAACTATTATGGATGGTATTTATCAACATGTATTGCTACTAATGTATGTCTATATACATAAATCACATTGTTTACCACATATAATTACTTAAATAAATTATAAATAGCAGCCAACAGTGGCATTTTCTACGTCAACAACAGGTAGGTTTGTTAAACGAATTAATTACCTTTAACATCTCCATTATTTTGTAATAAACATATTTAAATACAAACAATGTAATGAATGGATCTATTTGGATACTACGGAATGTATTAGGAAATTGTTATAACTGAAATTTTGTCTTGTTTTACTCTACTAAGACCAAATAGAAACTGTCATTGCCTTGAGTTAAGATATTTAACGCATTAAATAATTCGATATTCATGTAAATTTATTATATTATATTTAAATTAAATTATTTATTTATTTATTTTAAATATTTTTATATTTGTTTATTCTAGGATTTCTGAATATTTATTTATTTATTAATTACAACACAATTACAAATTATATTTGAATTATATACGAGCTGAGTAACTTGGACCATATGCTTGGTGTAGTGTCACAGACCAGAGTCTCTGGTGGGAATCGAACCCACGACCCTCACTCTAATAGTCTAGTACACTACCCACTGGACTAGCAGGGCACGCGATTTCTGAGTATAATTATACAAATGTTAGAAAATTAGAGTTTTGCAATCTAGCACCCACTTGACGGTTTACGCAATTTTAACGCCAACGGTCGTATTAGTGGCGTTTAGTTATGATTGATCTTAACTTTGACATTATGAATGCATGTTGAGGTTATATATACTATTTGGATTTGATTGGTAAAAGGTTTGGTGTGACTGGGATACAATTTTAATTATTAAGATTTTTATTAAATTTTGCGTGTAGTTTAAAAAAATAGAAACTGATTAATTAAAATTTCTAAAGCAATGTTGTATAACGAAATATGTCGAAAAATGTCTGCATTACTTACTGATTTTAACTGTTTGAATGAATAGCTAAAAACACAATATTTTTATCTTAAAAATGTTATTCATCAAGAAAGAGAAAAATGTTTATTTCTTTTTTATATGAATTTATGTAAGAGGACAAATTTATATTTAAAATGCTATAAAGAATTCATGTTATATTTACGAAAATTCGTTTCCTACCGATTTGACAATCAAACAAAAAAGTTTCTGAAAAATTTGTCGTATTGAGTCGACTTTAAACTGCAGGTCGTGGCGTTCATAGAACTGAACTCACATAACATCAATGGGTTGAGAAGCTGGGTCGTAATCCTGACTAAAGAATTGTTATAACATATTAAGTAAGTAATTCAGTATTATGCAGTATTATTACTGTAAAATAAAATAATTATATGCGGTTACTTGATATCGATATCATGATATGAGAATGTGAATCGTAATCTTATTTTTCAGAGTAACTGTTGTACATTTAAGAAAATGGTTGAGTTATAACAGTATTTTAACTGAATTGTCTATGTAAAATAGTAAACAATTTATTTGCATAAATTTAGCCTTGTTTCGTCTGCCTTGAACACTTTTTCAAAATATTAAACTCGCGGTAATATGAACTTCTAATATAGTGAACTATACTACACAATTTATCTAATTTTCCAAACTTTTAACTCAATTTACAATTTTATATTTTATACCTTAAATAAAAAAAATGTGTTTTTTGCTAATTAGTAGGACTTTGATATAATATGATTTGCTTTTAAATAGATTAGGTTTGATTAGCAAATCATATGTATGTAATTAAATCTTTCCTTACCATCTTCAAATGCACTACTTTGTACTTTATTGTTGCAATTTGATATTATTTTGAGCATACATTATGCATTTCTATATTCTATTTTGAAAATTTTATTCATCTAATTTTGAAAAACAGAATGGTGTTCGATACAACCCTTATTTATATAATTTATAATTGTGTAAGTAGTTAATAATACCATTGTTGAAAGTAATTAAATACAAATATCATTCGAGAATAAAACGAAATTGATTCTAACTTATTCCGACTGTTGTCGTTATTCAGTATTTTACAAAAATAGAGGAACAGAACATATTCGGATCCGAAAAATGTTCATTAATTGGTTTGCATTGATATAATAAACAATTTATTTGTTATTTATTTAAATTAATGTTACATTTGAAGATTAAGAAAAAATTATTTTTTTAAACGTGGAAATATTTCAATTTACTTCTTTCTCACACATTTTAAATAAAAATTAAAATTTAAGTATACATTGTTCGTATTTAGAATTTACAAGATTTTGTCACGCAATTGGGGGAAAAATAAATAACGAAATATTGTAATATGTAGCGCTTTGAACGGAAATCCATTTTAGCCAACTCATGTTATTCATATAGTACATACATACAATCATAAATGTGTCCTACATACACTATCTTTTTTATAATGATTAAAAATTTGGTAATTTGTTTTTACTATTATTTAATTTTATTTATTTACTTTTAGTTGCTCATGGTTAAGTTTAAAATTAAGTTACTATATGGGTTCAGTTTAAATATTTAACTTTTGTCTTTTAGTTTTTAATTTAGAACACTTATGTATATGCGGTTTCTTTTCAAATTAAAATATGAATATAACATTTTTACAAACGTTTCTTCCCCCTATGCATAAATTCAGCTACGGTTAAGGGAAAAAATAGAACATATCGAATTAATATTTTTAAATTATTACATTCCAGGCTTTAATATGTAAATTGTAATAATTGTAAATAATATGGTATTTATATTAACTCATGAATGGCTTACGTTTCATATACATATGTATAAGCACATATGTATTTACTAATATGTAGATTTAGAAGTAAATTACAAAAATAAAGAAATTTTCAAAGTCATTTAATCACTAAAATATTCAATTGAAAAAATGCGTGTATTTAATCAATTAACACTTTATTAGTTTTAAATATATTAAATGTCAATATTTATTTTGAACTCACTTCCTAAACACTGTATTTATTATATTTTATTAAATTTTTTTTGTTAGCAATTACCGATTTATGTTTCTTCACGTTTAAATGGTTATAAGTTTTTAGTTTTGATTGTGAATGAATAGACGTTACTTCTTTAAATTTTTTATATACAATATGTTTCTTGTTACGAATTACCAAGTTTTAAGCGAGATTGTTTCAGGTTGAAGTTAAAGTACCAACTAAATTCAATAGTGTACGATCAGTAGAAATTATACGGAAAATCATACAGTTGGTAGAAAGAATCTCGCACTCTTCGTTCACGTATACAATTATTCACACATAAATGAACTTGTCTCTATATATGAGCAGTTATGATAGGCCAATGCTAAATGGTAGTGGTAATCGTTTCTCTTTAACTTGTAATCCAAGTACGTAATTCGCAAGCCAAGTAGTTACTTGAATGCATCGGATCTTGTAGTCTTTTTGTAGGATTGTAGTTGACAATTTAACGTCATTTATGTATGAAGGTGTTATATTGAATGTTTACTATGTTATTTTTATTGCAATACGTTTGTAAATATTTCTAATGAGAACGATAAATAAATGCAGAGCACCAGAGTACGAGAGAACACCGGAAAACATGGTTTTCTGAATTTGTAGTAGAACAATTGGATTTTCTAATATAATTTCCCTCTAATCGCAGTAAATTTTTATGTTTTGTTAGATGATATATTGAGTAGATTGTAAATAAAATGAATTTAGATTAGTTTAATTGTAAGCAAAAAATCTCACATATTTTTGCCCTATAAATACATACCAAAAACAAATTTTTATTCAATCCCATAACTCTTTGGTTTTGTAATAATAATGAATTCAATTCTTAATTCAATTATTAAATTGATTAGAAAACATGCTTTTGCATTAAATACCAGCCGTTAAATATAAATTCGAATATACACACTACTTTCAAATTATAAAGAAAAACTATAACCAGTAATTGATTCTTACATTCTTATTGGATTTGAAGGAAACAATATTTTCAAAATATTTCTCCTTATAATAGGGAAAACAATTTCAAAAGTATAACTTATGGCTATTAACTCACTTTTTAAACGTATCTTAGACGCTATTTATTTATTAATAAAACTTAGGAAATTGCACTTTGCTTAGAAAAAAAAAAACAAGAAAAATTCTCAATTTTGGTTAATACGAAAGTTGATTTTATAGAATACACTTCTCTCTTAGTATATATTTACATACATATGTGTATATACTACATATGTATACTTGGAAAAAAAACTGGCGTATATTATTTATTTGCGGCATGTTTGAATGCATTCGCTATTATTTCCTTATTATTGCAAACATATCTCTGAAATTTTTACCATTCCTTTAGTACTTGGATAAAATAAATTATAAAATTAGTATTTGATGGTAAAACTTTATTCATGTAACTATTTATTTTAGTGAGATACAACGCTAGGTCATTGAAATAATAAACGAATTCCGGGTTCTTCGTTATCAAAGTTTAACCTAGTTATTTACTTCCATGTTCAGGCAGAGTTGCAGATTTCTGTAAAACAGTTACTATAAACCCATGTTAAATATGCCTAACTGATTAATCTCTTAATATACTTCCAATAGGAGTATAGTTGTCATTTATTTAGTCTGGTTTGCCAAATCACTATGGACGGCCGCAGTCACTGTTAACGAAGAGTAATTCTTTTGACATTAGTTGGATTATTTGGAAACCAACGGCATATGGTTTCAATAGGACGATACTATGTGCCGCACAGCTCTTGCTACATAGGATACTCCGCATGAGCGATTTAAGGGCATGCTCATCTAGATTTTATATGTCGGGTATTCTTATGTGAATAAGCCACAAAACACAGCCTGATTTATGCGCTAGAATCATGGTAATTTGAACACTTTGGGTGTGATCCCACCCAGAGAAGCCGTGGCGGATGTTTGAATGTTTTTATATTCCACACATAACAGATCTTTTAAACGCGCAAAGGTTTCGCTGATATTCCACACACTTCATTTTATTTAAATTAAGTTTGAAGATATGAAGTGCTTAAAAAGACCGTAGATTATTAGTGTGATGTGCTCAATTTGTATTACAACATTTTATGCAATTAATATCGTCATTATAATCTATAAAGAATTGACTATAACATACTATTATTTAAAAAAACAATAATTTAATAAATGGATTTAAAAGGGAGAAAAGTTAAACCTAAAAAAATCTTCTATTTGAAAAGTCATCAAAAGTTTCACTCTATTCGGAATAAAATGAGAAAAATAAGCAAATTAAAATTTAAAGCCGAATATTTCCTAGTAATAGGTGGCCGTTTTGGTTTCTTCTTTTTTAAATTTGATTTCGACCTACTGTTAATAGTTAACAAATAATAAATTTACTACTCCTTGCACTTTGACAACACTGCTAAAAGACTTAAAAAGGGATTATTTAGACAAGACTTAGTTTACATGTATGTATGTACGTAGTAATCACATGTTTGTATTGGGTCTAAAACATGTTTTGATATCGGAATTTTTATATTACTCTACGTATATGTGTGTGTAAAGTTTAGTTAGTATCAATTGAAGATTTGCTTAACTGTGTTTGTTGGATGCGACGTTTTTTATTTTTTATTTTATTCGTTTAACCTAAAAACACAAACAAAAGGACAAGTTAAAAATATATACACATATGTACGTATGTAGGTATTTATTGTAAAGGTTCATAATACTGGAAATTCCCAAGGCCATGCAAGATTGAAGCAAATTTTATACTTGTATCTTCACAATTTCTGCAATGTAAGAGTGGCGGAATGTAATACAGTAAAGCAAAAAAACAGCAATAAAAAAAATAAAAAACAAACAAAATATAAATAAAACTAAATTACTCAGCAATTGTTTAACAGTGAACAATCTTGTAATAATGGTCAACAGGTTTTTCATAAAAAAAATTCAAATTTTGCAAATACGAAAGCTAACGACAAATTTTTGTCATTTAATTTACAACATAATAAATAGGATTCTAACTCCTATAAGTCAAACACTTTCAAACCCAATGACGTACATATACATGCACACGTTTATTGTTTTTAAATAAGAATATTTTCCAAAGAACAATTTTTTAATTAGCTTAAATAATTATAACCGGAACTAACCACATAAATTGTAGTTTTAGTTCTGTTCTGTTCTGTTAACGATGAAATTAACAAAATAAATCTAAGTATGGCTTAGGCCTTTAATCGACCTCATTGCCTTTAAAATACGCATGTATATAATCTATTTGCTGCAAACCACTTATGCTTAAAAAATTCAAAACAATTTAAAATTCAGTTCCATTGCTTACCAGGATTTAAATAGAAGTAAGGGTGAAGCTGACAACCTTGAAACTTACCGCCCAATAGAAATATTTTCCGTGATCAGCTACATGCAGATCCTTTCTTATATTAACCTGTTGGTTTTTCTCTGTAGAAGATGAAACCAATCTTCATAATTAGCAGGCAGGTTGTAGCTGGAAGTAATATTTTCGGACTGTATTAGTTTTATATTGAATCGTATGAATCGTAGGCAGGTTGTAGCTGGAAGTAATATTTTCGGACTTTATTAGTTTTTTTTTGGAATCGTATGAAAAATACAATGCGATGTTGGAGTATTTATTAAAGTGTCGCAAAAAGTATTTAAGTACCTTAATTTCTTAAGACAATGCAAGAAATTATTTACATCATCCGACCCCCTACTGTACACCACTTAATCCGACCAAGAATGTCACATAATACTCATACATTAGTTAATGTCTAGAAGCAGAGTAAGAATTTGCACTTTCGAGTTTTTCACATTATGCACTTCTTGCTGGCATATTCGAAATTCAGTGTACATACAATGAGCGGAGCAGAAAAAGGAGCAATTGATTGGTTCCGGGTATGTGATTGTTTTTTTACGCACCGCTCTTTATGCAGTCAGTAGATTTTTTTATTATTAAGCTCTTTGTGCATATTGCGCGGGACATTGTGTATGCTCTTTTTTATACATGCGGTGACTAGCAAGAAAGCAAGAAAATTTTAAAAAATTTTTGATTTTTTATTAGGTTCAAAGATTCACTACAAATTTTCTCTTCAATATTTGGCATTTAAGGTACATCAAGACTATGTTAAAAGACCATTTATTGTGCTGTCTTTAATTTTACCCCAATGGAGTTTGAAGTTAAAGGAAGTCACTTTTGTCAAAACTAAGTTGTCAAAGGGTAGCACCTTTGGCCATTGATTTAACCTCTTGTTCAAACTCCATTTGTGAATAAACTTCGGATATGCAATTGTTATTTTTATTCAAAAATTCTTTTTTTAGACGTAATTAAAATTTATTTACTCTATTTTATATTTATTATTTTAATAAGAAAAATAGTGCTTATAAAATGTTTACATTGCATTATAATAATAATAAAGAAAATATAATATCGAAAAATGATTGACTTTGAATAAATTTAACACCATTGTAATTGTGCAATGCATATATGTCCACTCCTTTGCTTTTCTTTTGTTCTTTGCATAAAAAAGTGCGGCACAATAAAAGTGCAAACCGCAAAAGTGCAAAATACTGTTCTTTTTATGCGCAAAGCAAAATCAGTGGCACAGATCAAATGAAATTAAAAGTTTGCACCGCATTTTATGCAAAGAGCAAAATGAGTGATACTGCACTGCGCTTTTACTTACTCTGCTTCTAAGTGTATTTCAAGGCTTCTTGACTGTTTATAAGAAAGGATTAAAATGCCTAAGATGATGATGACAGTATGGTTTCTAACTCCATTAATTCATTAGAGCACTGTCGCAAGAAGCTTGTGCCTCACCGTTAAATCGCTGGTCTAGCGCTCTATATAAAATGAAGGGTTTAATAGATTTTTACGTAGTTCTTATCAGTCACTTACACAATATCCATTTGTAGTTGATTGATCAGTGGATCACAATGAATTAAAGAGAATTCTGTCTTTACTGGCATGATTGAACAACGCCCATTTACAGTCCAGTCGCTTACAATATAAACAACAGCATTTTAACACGTTGACTGCCGCGGCAATTTTCAGAAAACTGGCCAAAAATGACAATTTGACTTTTTCACATTATATTACTAAAAACTCTATTTTTAGATTATAGGTATCATCAAAAAGCAAAAATGATGTTTTTTATGACTTAGTGAGTAGTGGTATAGTGAGTACGAGATAACTCGTAGTTGGCTTCCTTGAAGGGAACGCAGTCTACGAGTTATCTCGCAGTCGGCAGTCAACATGTTAACTATGATAATTTATGGGTTTAAACGTAATCAAATAAAGAACTTCTTTGAGCAGCCGTTTACTTTAAAGTTTCCCAAACTGACGCATATATGATGTTTAGAACATCCATCTTTCTGTCTTTTTGTAGAAGTCGTCTAGAACGAGGTGCTTCTTTGACATCGATATTTTTGAAGCGAAATCTACCAATCTACTCTTAGGTCTCGTTTTCACTCTCAACATTCTCATCATCCATTTTGCAAAGTTTTAAAGTTTTTTAAAAACATATCACATATACATATATTTGATTTATTTCACTCAGTATACTTTTTTCACCCGCGACAAATTCTAGAAAGCCAAAACAAATACATACATATATGTACATATAGACTTATATAAGTTAAGCATAAAAATATTCATTGCAATATAATTGGATCAAAAGTCATTGCACTTTTCCATTTAATTATGTTGCAATATTATTTTATAAAAATATTGCTGAGGTTGTGTCTGGGATAAATTTAGTTAAGTAAGCATAATTAATCATTATAATAAAAATTGTAATTTTTAAAGTCAGTTATTAAATAAACTCAATAAAGAAAAGACCACTTCAGGCTAAGGTCTGATGTTCTTTTTTTAAAATAAGAAATTAAATAAATTTCTTTAATTGGCGCCTGAGCAGGAAACCGTGATTTTTTTTCGAACAATAAGAAAATTAAGAAAAGTTTTATAACGTATAAAATACGGTTCAGTTCGGAAAATATAAAACAATACGCGGGTGAAAAAAATAAGGTGCAGAAACGAAGGGCCCCTTAGTAACATTCAAGGAAGACGAACAGGAACTGGAAACGTCCAGTAGCCGCTGCATCCTTAGGAGAGAAGAGGAGAAAGAAGATGGAAAAAGTTTACCTTTTAATGTACGTAATTTAGAAACAATTATTAAGAAAATTAAATAGGTAAATTACTAAATTAAGAAAAATTTTAATTAAATGAATAATTGCATAATTATTATTAATTATTTATTTACAAGAGAAAAAATTTGAATCTAATGCAAAAAAGAAAAAGACTATCTTTAAGACAAATTCAAAATAAAAACTAGTGCTGAATTTTAATTAAAAGAAATTTAAAAATAAATCTTACAAAAAATTAATGAAAAATTTTAAGAAGAAAGTAATGTTTAAGAAGAAATTAATTAAAAGATATACCTCAAAGGAAGGATAAAGGATATAAAAATAAAAAATAAAATAATTTGTGAAAATAAAAAAAGGAAACTGTTGCGATTCCCTCCAACGGGACCCTCCAACAGTATAAATAATAAAATAAAAAACAGTAAAAATATTAGCGTTTATAAGAAATCTATTAAAAATTTCATATTGTGTACTGATCATAAGCCGCTTTTAACAATTTTCGGTAGCAAATCTGGTATACCGGCTTACGCAGCAAATAGACTTCAACGTTGGGCATTAATACTGATGATGTATGATTTCAAAATCGAGTACGTTAACACCAAAGACTTTGGTTGTGTTGATGTTTTATCAAGACTCATCGATTCAAAATGGAAACCTGACGAAGATATCGTAATTGCCTGTACCAAATTGGAAGAAGATTGCTCGGAAATGCTAACTGAACACTTTAGCTCACTTCCAATAACATTTAAGATGGTTCTGCAAGAAACAAATAAATGTAAAACATTATAATCAGTCATATCAGCACTTAATAATGGATGGACCAGAAAGGCATCAAACGAACTTGCGCCGTACTATGCCAGAAGAACGGAATTATGTGTAGTTCAAAGTTGTCTAATGTATAATAATAGGATTGTAATACCTTCCAAATTTAGAAGTTGTATTCTAAAACAACTTCATAGAGGTCATCCAGGTAAAGAAAGAATGAAATCACTAGCAAGAAGTCATGTTTACTGGCCAGGAATTGATGCAGACATTATTAATTATGTACGAAACTGTCATCAATGTGCTGTGATTTGTTCTGCGCCAGTTAAACATACTCTACAATCATGGCCTTTAACAAGTAAACCTATGGAACGCATTCACATAGACATTGCAGGCCCATGTAAAGGATTATATTATTTTGTTGCTGTTGATGCTTTTTCAAAATGGCCAGAAATTTTTGAAATATCAAACATTTCATCAGCAACTATTATTTCTAAACTTACAGAAATGTTCGCTAGATATGGAAATCCAAATACCATTGTTTCAGATAATGGTAGTCAATTCGTAAGTGCACAGTTCCAAAATTTTATTATAAATAGAGGAATATTGCATTTGAAATCTGCACCATATCACCCACAATCTAACGGTCAAGCTGAGCGATTTGTTGGAACGTTAAAACGCGCTCTTGCGAAACTCGAAAATGAAGGGACAAGTAAGGAAAATTTGGAAACTTTTCTTCAAACTTATAGATCAACACCAAAATTAGATTCAAAGTCACCAGCAGAACTGTTTCTAAATCGAAAAATTAGAACCACTTTGGACTTATTAAAACCACAGCAGCCAATACACACTGCTCGGAATGTTCGACAAGAGACAATATTTAACAGAAAACATGGAGCAAAAGATAGAAGTTTCAAATCAGGAGAAAAAGTATATGCTCAAGTTTTCAGAGCTAATAAATACATGTGGGTAACCGGCGAAATAATTGAACGTATAGGAACTGTTAACTACAATGTATTAGTAAATGATAAAAATAAACAAAGACTTATACGTTCGCATGCAAATCAAATTAAGAGAAGGTTTGGTAATGAAGATCGGATAAATTCTACACATTTATTATTGGAAATGTTTGATTTACACAACACTTTACCAATCAGTCAGGGTTGTAAATCAGATTCAAATTTAGATATACTTAATCAATCATCTTTAGAAAATAATCAAAATACTGAAGAAAGTAATGGTACACACAATCAACTTGAAGAGGAATCTTCATTTCACTCTACGTCTGATTCAATAGAGTTTGACTCAATTCCAACAACTTCAACGGATAATTTAGAAGTTCCCAGGTCTAAAAGAAACCGTCAACTTCCTAATTGGATGAAAGATTATAAAACTTTTTAAACAAAGGGAAATATTGTAGTTAAACACTTGCTACATTTTTACTTGCAATATTGAAATTATAGAATAACAATGATTCATAGACATTTTATGTTAAATTGTAAAAATAATTTTTTATTCACTTTTGGTTTTGAATTTATAAACTGAATATAAATTTTTATTAAACATTAAAAAACATTGTTTTATTCCAAAACCATAACACCCACACAATAAGTCTGTCGATATCAACGCCTTAACGGCTACTGTACACAGTGATGATAGCTCTGTTGAAAATCTAATTCCATCAGTAGAATGTCCAATTAACGCTTTTAAAAACCAGATTTTTATTATTGTAGGTGAAGTCGATGAATATCAATTTAGATTAGTTTTTCCCACTTACCATAGACATATTATAACAGCCCCAAGTTTTTCAGAAGACGAATTAGTGAGCATTTTTAAAAAATACCTTAATCCTATCGTGATAAACGGACTATTTACTTCCGAGGAAATAATGGGAAAGGTACAAACAATATACCCACTTCATTTCGCTTAATATAAAGTAATATATACGCAAACTCAAGTAGAAGGCTTGGCTGACACCTCTAGACAGGAGGAAGAATCTCTAAAGGTTCATAAAAGAGCATATAGGAATGCAAAAGAAAATAAACTTCAACTCTTGGAAAAATACTATTTTCCAAAGATGAGCGACAAACTAAATAAAATAATAAAACAGTGAAAAGTGTGCAGAGAGGGAAAATATTTGGAGCATTGAAAAACATTTGACACTAACGGCAATAGATAAGCTTACAAAATTTGCACAGGCAACAGTGATTAAATCTCGGTCGATAGCAGATATTAGAGAACCAATAAGAAAAATGATGTTTAATTTTGGAGTTCCAAGTCGTAGATAATGAAAAGGCATTAAATTCTGAATCAATTCTTTTTATGCTCGAAGATCAGTTGAATATTAAAGTTTTCAAGACTCCGCCATACAAAAGTACTGTAAATGGGAAAATCGAGCGTTTTCATTCAACCTTGTCGGAAATAATGCGCTGTCTTAAGACAGAAAAAATACATAGAAGTTTTGAAGAAGTATTAGATAGAGCGGTTTGCGAATACAATCACACTATACATTCTACAACAGGTAGGAAACCCATTGAGATGTTCTTTGGAAGAAGAGTTAGCACAAGTCCTGAACAATATTAAAAAGCAAGGAAAGAAAATATAGAAGCAAAAAATTGATATTGAACATCATAATAAATCAAGAAAACCATTTAAAGATTATATACCAGGTCAAAAAATTTAAGTAAAAATTAACAAAAGATTGGGGTCAAAATTATCCTCCAGGTATAAAGAAGAGATAATGAAAGAGAATAAAAAGAGTACAGTACTTACGCAATCTAATAGAACTGTGCATAAAGATCATATAAAAAATTGAATTGAACTATTTTTGAATCAATTTGTAAATTTGCTTTTGGTTACAGATTTTGGCTACCACTGCTGAAAGCAGAGGTGCATATACTCAATTAATCATATCTAGGACAATAGGAAACGGACACGAAAAAATTCAGGGTGGAACATTTAAGTTTATATATCCGATTAATTAGTGTAGTGTTAATTAAGTTCTAACGCTGAGCTTTTACAAGAGACAAAAAATACATCCCTAAAACAAATCCTCTTTATCCGACAATGTATCATGAACTAAGACAGACAATAGACTTACTAGAAACAATCAAAATACCAGTACGACAAACGAGATCGATCAATACTTGAGGAAAAATTAGGAAATTTATTGCAGGATCACCAGACCATGACGACGCAGAATTTATTTACAAAACTTTAGATGACATGGCGGACAACAATAATAGACAAGTCATAATAAATTCGGACTTTGCAAACCAAATTAATAATATTACAAAAGTTATAAATAATTTTTCAAATATAATAAAAAAGGATAGTTCAGTTGTAAATGAAGATACAGTGCACGCGCGCTAATGTGAACTCTGCATTATATGAACACCGCTTAATGTGAACATTTTTTTTGCTTCATTGACTACTCTGAAAGATGAAAAAATGTAAAAAGCCCTATAATTTGAACAGAATTTTTTTTAATTTGAAACGTTAAAATTCTGTGTTTATTAGTTGCGGGAATCCCCGTTTTAGGTGTACATATATATATGTATGTGTTAGTACATCTGCTTGCATATTTATTCTTCAACTGCTATTTAGATACTGTGAAGAAAGTTTGTGAAGATTAAATTATAAAATGTGTTCTAAAAATTTCTAAAAAAATAAAAAAATTCATAAATAATGATTTTTGTTTAAAAGATGGTATAATTCTGTTTTAAAAATTTCGGTATTGGGAAATGGGAACAATTCGCAAAAGTGAACAGCGCCAGTTTTAATTAGCTCACATTAGCGAGCGTGCACTGTATAGAAATAATTAGAAATAAAATAACACTAACTAAAGAATCAATTGTGAATGTAAAGTATGCCATTCAATGGGCAAAGAATAATGTAATAAATTCATTCTTGTTAAATAAAAAAGAAATGGCACTGGCCATAAATCAGTTAGAAACTGAAAAAATGCCCTTCAGCAATATAGAAGAGGCATTAGAACTAGCTAATGTTAATGTTTTTAGCAATTTTTCAAATCTTATATATGTATGTAATTAAAATTCCTATAACTGATTCAATTTTGTATGAAAACATGATTGTAAAACCTGTAATTAAAAATGACTGTAATAAATTTAAATTTTAAAGAAATATTAACAACTAAAAATGAAATTTATGCAATTAAAAATAATTGTAAAAACTATAATAAAATTAAAATTTGTAAAATAGACCATTTAATAAATTTAAGTAATGACAATTGTATTAAAAATATTTTATCTCAAAACAAACCTTCATGCACAACCAGCAATGTTCAGCACATCCCACGCATCGAAAAGATTTCAGATGGCATTATACTTTTGAATGATGTAAATGAAACAATTAGTACGGAAGTTATGAAATATGATCTAAAAGGTACATTTGTAATAAAATTTGAAAACAGCACGATTCGAATTGGTGAAAAATCTTATAAAAATTTTGAAGCACACCAATTAATAAATATACCAGCCTCCATGCAAGAACTACATTTCAATAATACAAAGGTGATACACAATTTTAAAAAGGAAGCATGGATTAGGAATTTTGCTATATTTATAACCTTCCTAATCACTGTTATCTTAGCAGTTTGGTTATTAAAGAAGTCACGGAAAAGAGCGGTAACAACATTGGTTTTGCAGCCCACAAATGTTCCACAGATAGAAGAAAGCAAAATCGAAACATCCATTACAAGGATACATGACTTACCTTATTTCTGAATCGATCGGGGACGATCGAATTTAAGGAGGGAGGAGTTAAGCATAAAAATATTCATTGCAATATAATTGGATCAAAAGTCATTGCACTTTTCCATTTAATTATGTTGCAATATTATTTTATAAAAATATTGCTGAGGTTGTGTCTGGGATAAATTTAGTTAAGTAAGCATAATTAATCATTATAATAAAAATTGTAATTTTTAAAGTCAGTTATTAAATAAACTCAATAAAGAAAAGACCACTTCAGACTAAGGTCTGAGGTTCTTTTTTTAAAAATAAGAAATTAAATAAATTTCTTTAATTTATATAAATATACATATGTACATACATATGTATGTGTGTGCGTATTGGTATCAACAGTATCTACTTATTAAAAAATTATACTTATAAGTTATTATCACCCAAAATATTATAAACAATTTCAATGAAGCTGTTTATTTGTTGAATTTACGAAGTGAGTGAAAGTGTAATATTAATGGTTCATTAAATTGTTTCTAGTATCAAGTTTTGTTCGAACGTTTGTGAACACAAGGTATAGATCGCATTCATTCTAAAAGGACCATTTTCGTTACAAGATTTGAATGAGTGAATTGTAATCTGGCTGAATATTATTTTATTTAATAAAAATTTTATGGCGTTTTGGTTAGCATTAACCAAAGGCAAATAAAAAAAATCTAACAATCACCAATAATCTAAGCTAATCATAACAAAATCAGGGTGCCCTGGTAGTATAGTGGGTAGTATGCTACACTATTAGCGTGAGGGTCGTGAGTTCGTTTCCCACCAGAGGCTCTGGTCTGTGGCACTACACGAGCATATGGTCAAGTTACTCCACTCGTATATAATTAGAATATAATTTGTAATTGTATTGTAATTAATAAATAAATAAATAAAAAAAATCAATAAATTAATTTCTACCGATTACTCCTACCACTGTTTTCTTTTAAAGCTTTCGTTAAATTACATACTATTAGTTTAGATTTTTATTGAAAACGATATTACGTGAGATTTTCATTACAACTATCTTAATTTCTTAATAAAAATCTGTTAGTCATCAAAAACAACTTTATTATATTATATGATATACATAACAAAAAAATATTTATTCGGTCAAAGAATACCCTGCACTCAGTCCATTCATTATATTTCAATGGTTTGAAATGCTAATTTACTAAATGACATGTAGTATTTTATTTATTTATAATATCAAACCAGAATCTCTGGTGAAAATCGAATCCATGACCCTCACAACACACAGTGTACTACCTCGGAAATAAAATATGTCTTAACCAATATAAACAATTTTCATATCTTTAGCTGTAAATATTTACAATTGCTCATTACCAGCTTGAATTGTGTAGGGCATGCCCATTGTGGGGATGAGCGGAGAAATAAATAAATAAATAAAAAATCTAATTAACATAATAACAGTGTAAATATAAAAAATTTCCTCTAGGGGATTTTATATCTTAAATCACTTTATTTCTGTAATTAATGAAATAAGTAATTGTTGTCTCATGTTTAATATTGGGTTTATTATTCATAAAGGAACACTATGTTATCGTTCAGGCTTTTACTAATGTCCTTCTATTTATTTCCTAATAACTGAATTAATCAATTTATATGTTAAATTCTTTAACTGTTTCAAAATTATTTATTGCTAAAAGTAATATCAGGAAATTATTTTCTATACTGTATTTTTCTTCAATTTAACCATATTTATATTAATAAATCTTTAATTCATAATTTCTTAGTTCTTAACCTCCAGTAAAACAATATATCTACATTTACATATATATATGCGATTATAACGATTAGAAAAAAATATAAAAATGTGTAAACACAATTCACGCGAACAGTTATATAAACTATATTTACATCATTGTAACTGTTATGTACATTGACGACAAATATCGGAGCAAATATTATATTTGTTTGACTATCAATTATTGCCACATACATAGATATAAAAAGTGATTCTAAACTATTGAGATTGCAAAAGTTTAAATGAAAATATTATTTTAAGTAATAAAAACTGTAGAAGAATATATATATATATATATATATATATATATAGTTGGGGAATATAGTAAAAGCATCAATCACAGGAAAATTTCTCAAAAATTTGGCAATTAGTTCAGGCTGCGTGGTTGTTTACTGGATTCGGTATGCCCAAATCTTGTTGATATTATGCTTAGACGATGTCTCTCAATTTTAAAGAACACCGGGGTCTCCACAAATTATTATCCACTCTAGAACAACATTAGAACTTATTGCAAATATATTATTAAATTATTATTTTTTATAGCATATTTGAAAAGAAAATGGGGCGTACTTATTGTTTTACACAGGGTGATTTTTTATTTTAATATTAATTTATAGCGCGTTTCCAGTATGAGCAAAACAACTAATTTTGTGCAAAACTAATTTATGTGTTTCCATTATGCATTAATGGTTTTTGTTTTCGAATTTTCGAAATTAGTTTCACGCTTATGTTGTAAAAAAAAAAAAAGCAAGCAATAAATTGTGTTGATACAAAAAGTTTGTTGTGAAAAAAATTTGAAAAATACTATGGCAATAAAAGTACTAAATAATATTTCAACTACAATGGTTTTATGCCATTATCATATATGCCAGTTTTTCGAATTTATTCAGTTACAGTTTTCGATATGTTTTGGAGCAAAACACCTTTCGAACACAAAAAATGTATGGGTAAACCAGTAGCAAAGCCTCTGGTTAAGCAAAACTAATTTTGTGGCCCAAAACATGTATATGGAAAAGCGTTAATAAAAATTTTAAAATAAGGGAAAAAAATTTAAAAAACTACAATGAAATTTGTTATTGTAATATAAGTATAAGCTGAGAAAAATGCAGTTACTTGTCAATAATTTTCTCATTTTACTTACTTTCGCTTCAAATCACTGAGACGACACCGGAAAACCAACTGACACACTGCACATAGAGACATTGGTTCGCTGTGACCAAATTATGAAAGAAAGAAATAAGAGAAAGGAGAAGAAAGGGGGGAATTGAATTATGAAGAATGGAAAAAGAAATTAAAGTCTCCCATAGATAAAACTTCTAGCTGGAAAGAGTCAATTATGTTTTGAACCCTATTAGATCTTCAAGTCTGGAATTTCTGCCTACGCATCTGTACACAAGGACAATGGCATAAAATATGATCCACCGTTTCCTCTGCTCCTTCAAACTGCCCACAGAAATCTGAGATATCTTTATTCCACTACTAATCCTGTATTAAAAGATGCCATGTCTCGACCTTCTTTCTGAGCGCTTCAGTGTCTCACTTGTCTGGGTCCCTGGGCACAGTTATATGCCGGGAAACTGTAAGCCGACGAGCTCGCCAGGACTGTTCTACCCCTTCCGGAATCCTCGTCAATCGACTTAGGTATGCCACTTACTTAGGATAAATTCGCCATTGCGCGGAAATTCTTTCTGGACAATAACCTATAATGAGGAGTCCTGTTCTACCGCTGGACTCACTTGGCCCTCGATGGATAGAAGACGCACGTAATATCATCTCGATCACAGTAACCATGCCTACAGGTCATTGTGTTATGGGAAGACATGCGAAAAGAATGCAGCTCCCATCTAACGACTTCTGCCGTGGGTGCAGATCCGCTGAGGAAGAGGGAGCTGTTATCCACTTTCTTTTTCAATGCCCATCTCCTGCGACGTGCAGATATAGGTTATTTGGCTCTCCAATCCTTGTCAGCTTGACGGAGCTATCATCCAGTGATGTCAAGGATATATCTTCGTTTATCAAACTTTCGGGCTGGTTTTCCAGCGTAGGGAAGTTGCGCTTTTAATGTGCAGCTCTTGCGCTGACCAACTTCTGCCATAGTTTGGTAGAACTTAAAGTCGCCGTAGTCTAGTAGGTAGTGTGTTGGCTTATTAGACGTAAAGACAGGGTTCGAGCCCCAGACATCAAGAAAAAAAATACAAAAAGTATTTCTTCGGCGACTTCCTCTCAGCAGATATCTGGCAAAAACTCTGAGAGTAAATAAAAACACAACATAAGTGGTGTGAGAAACTAGGACGTTGTACAATGGGTCAATTCGACCTCCGAGTACAGTTCTTGTCTTAATTGACAAGTACACGTCCTCTAGCCTAACCTAACCTTGGTAGAACTTGGTGAGTACAGCGACTGCGTTTACCTGTGGCGCCACAACTGGCCGATATGCGTGTTCAAGTGAGCTTTTGGTATCAAAGCTTCCAATCCAACCTACCTACCTAACCACGGACAGGGTTGCATTCTTTTAATAGTGTTGACCTAATTTAACAGTTCAGCTACTCCTAAATTCAAGTCGTCATCAAACGTCACTTCATTTGGACATAAACCTGAAGTTGTATTCTTTTGGGAATTGATAGACCGCTATAGCAATATCCCAGTCTCTTGGATCCTATGACGTAGTACGTAAATATGACAAGATAGTTTGGTTGGCTCGTTCAACAATATATAGCAGGCAGCTCTATATTCCCTCATATATTTTCACATGTGAGAAAACCATAAATTCTGCAGCACTCGTTCCAAAATTTTCTCCAGCCCGTAGTGGCCAATATTGTGGATCGGCTTCGCTTTCTCTACGCAGAATTTTGATGCTATTCATAAGTTGTTCTTTCTTAAGCTGCATTATCAACACCCAGTCATCACTACTAATTTTCATATTCATAACGAAACCTGCGGGTTCGGATTCAGCGGTTGGCAAATCAGGTGCTCTACTTAAAGCGAGATCCTCGTGATGCACGAACCCGCAATCAAATTCTAGCAACTTCACCAACCATCGTGTAACTCTCGATTGAAGCTCCTTTTTATCCTTAGTTCTCGTTATTGCTGAATAAACTGTAACTACCCAAAAATTTTCTCCCAATAGATAGATACGTAAATGCTCCCAAGTTTTCACATCGGCCAATACTTTCAGTTCGTTGACATTCGTTGGAGTTCTGATATTTCTAACAGCGTTGATCTTCTCGACCCTAGGCGTTATTCCGTTTTCATTTATCAAGTGACCCAAACAAGAGACCTCCTTCGCCAGAAATTTACACTTGTCTAAACCTAAAGTAAGTCTACAACGTTCAAGTTAGGTTAGGTTAGGTTAGAGGACGTGTACCTGTCAGTCAAGACAAGTACAGTACCCGGAGGTCGGATTGACCCATTGTACAACGTCGTAAAGGAGGGAAGGAAAGTATAGGGGATAGGATGAAAGGAGGGTATATGGGAAAGGGGGAGTGGGAAGCGGAGGAATCACACAGACCAGACACAACAAAAGTGTGGGAAAGCGCGACTACACCGATGAAGTCTTAGCACCTCTCAACCAGCCTAAGCCATTAATTAATCTGTGGTGAGCCTTGATGTCGGCTCTCGACACTGAATTTAAGCTCCCAAAGAAAGCCCTGCCATGGCTCCTCAATCTTAATCTACCAAGGGCTGGGCAGTTACAGAGGTGGTGTTCGATAGTCTCCAACTCCTCCACATCGCAACACGCCCTGCAATAGTCCGGCTGGGATCTGTTCCAGATCCCCGTCAGCGACCTAATCTAGCAGCGCCCCGTGATAAAGCCGACAAACAACCTTAAGCAGGCCTTATCGAAGCCCAGCAACCAACCTGTTCTCTTACTGTCTACAGCAGGCCATAGACACCTAGAAACAAAACAACCCGATCCGTTCCCCCAACGCCTCTGCTCTTTCTCCATGACCCATCCATTGATGAGGCCATAGAGGTGGCAGACTGGGGGGTCATGACCAACTATCAAATCGCTCCCTGAAAGCGAACCTAGGCTAGCGAGGGCATCTGCCGTCTCATTGCCCAGTATTCCGCTATGTCCCGGAACCCAGCATAGACGGATACTGCACACCTGCACACACAGACGGATACTGCACATACGCGCTGCACACCGCTTGACATACAAGTCCAGCGGAGTCAGGCAGAGCACAGTGTCAAGAGCAGCCTGAGGGCAGCTCTTCCTCACTCCAGTGATACTCAAAGAGGCAATCCGCTAAACCTTATCTAAGATTTTCCGTTGAAAACTCTTATCCAAGGCACTCCACCAAACAACGCAGCCATAAGTAATAACCGGTCTAACAATCGCCGTATATATCCAGCGAATGGCCCTAGGCGGAAGACCCCAGCGCTTACCTATGGAGTTCCTACACTGGTAGAAAGCATTCAGTCCCTTCTTCATTCTTTCCTCGGTGTTTCGTTTCCAGTTCAGCTTGCTGTCCAGGACAACACCCAAGTACTTGACCTCAGAAGACAACGGAAGCTCCCTACCAGCTAACCTCGGCAATCTGAAGGTTTCAATCTTGTACCGACGCGAGAAGGGAGGTCGGATTGAAGGACCACCTTCAAGCGAGCACCAGGCCAGAGTTCACCAAGGCGCTTCACTGATTCCACAAGGAACTTTACAGTTCCATCGTTTTCACAGTCCACTACCTTGATGCCATTGGACCAACCGATGGAAGATATGCGGGCATTTCTGCCATCACAACTCTCCTCCGTCATAAACTCAATGAGCATTTCTTCAACCAGATCCCATCTTTCAGGAGAGATTTTGCCATCTAAATCCGACCTATCAATGAAAGCCAGAAGGCACCTCGTCGGATCTGTTTCTCTTCATGTGATTTCCCTGGCGAGAAACCTTAGAAGACCTATCCGACGAGATGTCCCCCACCGCCTCCTTCGCCTCCAACCTTACATCCTTCTTCTGGGATAAAGGATTAGCGGTAGTTTCTACCTCCTTTCCTTCGTCCGTTGTAGAAGGAACACTATCACCCTTTCTCTTCGCCGGAGGCATGAAAACTCGTGTGGTCTTCTCTGCACCAGTTGGGAGTAAGGGTGTAAAACCTTCATGCCCCTTGCTTGCGGCTTGAGAGGTAGAAGCAATTGGCTCTACACTCCCGTCCGCACTCAAGGGTCCATCCTTCTTACCAGAATCAGCGCCTCGTGAGAGGACACTGCCCGGGTATTTGGTTTCATACCGCAAAACAGTGCATCTGTGTCGAGCCAGCATCTTCTGTTCCTTGACAGAGGGAATCCACATCACAGCTTGCAAATCTCTTTAAGACTGTGCAAGCCCTGCGATATGAATTCCTTTCCTTATACATATGGTTTCCGCCCAATTTTACCCCCCTTGTCAGACAAGTCACCTTTACTCATGCAGTCCGAATCATCAGATAATTGTACTAGTTGGACCGAGGCATCCTGTCTGGCAAGTGGGTTCCTTTAGGGGGACGTCGCCACCTCATTGCTCCCAGCAGAAATTCAGATACGGGTGAAGGGGAATCTTTCGATAACCGTATTGTCACCGTCTTCATCCGATAGTGGGGAGACAGAGTCTGACTCCACGCACATATCTTCTGTTGAAGTGGAGATTGCCAAAACAGTCTCCTCACTAAAGGACTCCTCCACAGTCGTAATCCTCAAGCCAGCTGGGGCGAAACTCCTGACGATTTCGTTGTTGTTGTCAACGATACTCGCCTGGATTCGCGCAATGAGCTGGGACGCGTCCTGTCCAGTTTCCATAGCCATTTCGACATCAAAGTTCGTCACGTTCAATTCCCTTGTGTTTTGTCTTTCGTCCACACAAGTCCCACGAGTGAGGAGGGAAAGGAGGTCGATCATGCCATAGCCCCCGATAGCATGACAAGGACTTGGTAGAAACCTAATATTCACTAAGGCGCCCAGGTATCAGTGAGGCTCCGTTATAATACAGTCTGAATTAGACCCCCGACTGCAAACCGTCCGATAAGCACGGGTCGCTTAACACTCCTGATTAGGGGTGTTCAAGTACTCCCAAAAATTTGTCGAGACCATGTATGCCTTCTTTTACAGATTTTCTGCGAATGACAACGTTATCTAAATACACCAATACCTCACCCGGATTCATAAACTTCAAAACAAGGTACATCACGGCCTGAAACACGGCAGGCCCATTAACCAACCCAAAAGGCATCCTATTATATTCATAGTGTCCATCAGTGATGACTCTTCTATTTGAATTTGGAGGTAACCCATTTTTAAATGATACGTACTGAAATAATAATTTCCAAATTGAGCGCATCACTGACATAGAGTATGGCGTTTTGATAGTTACTTTATTTAATTGACGATAGTCCACACATAAACGGTGCTCACCATTATACTTTTCCAGTAGGACTATTCCGGAGGCATACGGTGAGTCAGATTTGCGGATGTTACGATTTTCGAGTAGTTCATTTATTATATTTGCCACTATTGGACGTTTCGCAAATGGTATCATATATGGTTTCATGCATACCAGTATTTTATCTTCATCTGCACTAAATTGCATTTTCCTAATTCATTTATATCTTTGGCGAAATTTTTTTATGTTGGTCTAGGACCATTTTCAACTGTTCGCTTTCGAAGGGTTTCGAGATACCCTGAGATTTCATGGTATTAATATTTTGTACCCAACATTTGACGCCTTCAATAATTGTTCGCTTTCCCTTGCGGCACAGCAAGTCTCGACCGATTAATATATTTGCTGGTATAATTTAGTCCTCCATAATAAGAAAAAACCCTATACTACTTGTAGTGTCATCCATTAGAATATTTTCAATGACTTTCGATTTACAGATATATGCAATTCCTGCAAATCTCTTAAAAATGATTTCACATTTTACGGCCGGGCCAAATTGGGTAAAAAAAGTTTTTTCATTAGACAACAATCACTACTAGAATCTATAAAAGCTTCGATAGCTTGGTTATCTTGACGTTCTTAGACAGACTCTCCATCGATGTAATCTTGTTTACATTTACGGACATATCTTGTTTTGTTTGACATTCTCCCGTTGTATGAGAAGTTCGTTGGCAAATTTCACAATGAAACTTTTTCTGAGGTTCCGGGCACTTTATCGAGTAAGGACAATTTTAACAATTACAACACTTGATTTTGTTAATGGAGGCTCTGTTCTCCTTCTTTGTCTGTGCGCCGATGGCTGTGGCTTTGTTTATGTTGCCTTTTATTTTGATGTTATTAATAAAGGTATTTTTATTTCATTATAGTTTCAATAACTAGGCATGAGAGAGATGAGAGCTTTGATAGGATTACTAACGGATGATGGCCTGTTTGGACACAGGATCAATAGATGGAATAGAGATATCTCAGATTTCTGTAGGCTATGTCACGGAGCAGAGGAAACAGTAGGCCATATTTTATGCCACTGCCCTTCTTTACAGATGTGTAGACAAGGATGTCTAGGTTGTCGATATGTTGATGAACTTGTAGATCTAAAAAACTATGGACTTGAGAATGTAACAGGGTTCCAAAACGGCTAGTGGGATATCTTTGGAGGTAGAAATTTTTATTTACAGGAGCTTTTAATGGTCGATTGTAGTTTTACCTTTTCTTCTTTTTCTTTTTTTTATTTCTAATTTTGTAACCCTCCCTTCTTCTTTCTCTCTCTTCTTCCTTCTCCTCTTTCCTTTCTTTCCATAATTGAAGAATCACAATGAAGTGCTACCCCTCCTTACATAACCTAACTTAATCTAATCTCTGCTTGCCAAGTAGGCTCATTTAATGATAGTGTATTCAAAGGTTACAAATTTCCACATCATGTTCAATACTAACTAGAATTCTGGGCGAGCAATTCTGGCCACTATTTTTAGACATCACTTTGGCTGTTGAGATATTGCCGTATACATGCACTGAAATGTATAAGGGCGGCACAGATCGATCACGCAAAATTGCAACTTGTAGACTGAAACTGCTCTGATGGAAATTGATTACTGAACTACACATTTACTTTCCGGTTGATTGGAGAATATATGAACTCTACATTTCCTTTAGCGTATAGTTATAAATACAGCTTGAAAGCCTATAGAGCTAATGACTAGAGAATGTGAGATAATATAGTTTAAGCTTCTCAAAAGACGTAGGGGAGTATATAATACTCTCATCGCAACAAACAAAAATGCTTAAAAAACCTTAAAATACTGGATAAACTGGTCGATAGAAAACTTAATTAGCAATCTTCAGCTGCGTGTAGAATATGGCATTTTTCATTGCCCAAGACGTAATTGTAGAGACCATTATGACAGATGTCAGACAATTCCAAATCCTAATAATTTTGTCAGCACAATATTAACGTATACAGAATTGTAGCAAATGTATGAAAGGAAAAAATGCAATATATACAGTGGCTCCATCGCATAATCGGACAAGCACTAGTCTGATATGTATGTGCTTAAAACTTAAAAAGGAAATATTATTGCGAATGATTTTGCTTTTTACCAGGACAATGATCACAAGCAAACTTCGGGTGTGGAAAAGCTTTGGTTGATCCATAATTGCCCCAAACTTATAGAAACCTCTGCACAGAGCCCAGATCTCAACGTAATTGAACATCTTTAGGAAGAATTAGCTAGAAGAGTATACCAACAACAATTTAAAACTTTGAATCAGCTTAAGGCGGCTTTACTGGAAGCGTGGAACTCCATAGAACCTGAGGTATGCTACAATTTGATAAAAATCAATTCCAAAACGTTTACGGACCGTTCTTGAGAACAAAGGATATGCCACAAAGTATTAATTGTTCTCTTTCGTCATTTTTAGCAATGGTGCTCTTCTTTGTCCGATTATGCGTTGAGCGCAAAAAATTAAGTTAATTTTCTTTTTCTTTATAAAATTACCGTTATCATGAAAAATGTTGTTATTTTTTTATTAATCTGAAAGTCTATAATGTAGAGTGAAAATAAAAGCAAAAAATAACATATATTTAATATTTTCTTTTTAAGTTTTAAGCACATACATATCAGACTAGTGCTTGTCCGATTATGCGATGGAGCCGCTGTATATATATATATCAACCACCACTCTTTTAATTATTGGTTAACTGGCACTACGTCCTTAAAAGAGAAGGACGAACGGGATCCCATTCTCCTTTAATTAATAATAATACTGGCTAAATTTGTGTAAATATATACCATTTTTCATTCATTTATTTCAGAATAAATATACACCTTCCCTTCCGGTCTCTATTGGAGCGCCTAATTACCCAACATCAAACTGATAATTCAATTGCCGTCGACATTATGTACAAGTGCGAGTATGCAAACATTTTAATGTAAAATGTTGGTTACATGCTTTTTGTATTCTTACATTCCATTTTTTATATAATTAACAATATCACTGAATAAATAAACAATAAGTATACATTCATAAATATTTATATAAGAATTAAATTTTATCTATTTTGTAAACATTGGGTCATCTTGAAATGAACCAATTGTTAAAACGATTACGGATACTTTTGTAATATCAGATACACCTTAATAAAGAAAATATAAAAACTTATTTCTACAAATCTTAAATTCCAAAAAATTTAATTTCCTGTGGAGCTTTCTGCGTTAAGAGAAATTTACACTTAACAAAGTACTTTCTAGTATAGTTTAATTGATGCATGAATATTGTCACTTTGTAAATAAATATGCTTTGGTCAATAATTACCAAACTTTAATTTTTTAATGCATTAAAAGTGTTTTAGGTCTAAAAATATTTAAATTTAAGCTCAAATGCATAAATTATTAACCTAAGGATACTATTATTTTTCATCACTATTTCCTAATCAAATCATTTCTAATTTAATTTTAAATCAACACTGATACTGTGTTTATTCGTAAAAAGTCTAATCATATGTTTTTAATATATTTACTCTGGCAACTTTAAATCGATTGAAAATTATTTGCTGCATTACAATATTTTTATATATTTTTCCAAATAGCTTGCATTCAAATAGTGAGAAATATAAATATATTTATAAAATATTTACAATCTCCAAAACAAAGTATTTTATAGATTTGTAAAATTTTGCCAAAAATGATGAATTATTAAGAGAATTTGAAAAGAAAAAAAGTACGGGTCATAGCCATTTGGCTGAAAGTTCTGGTAAATAACAATGAATACGGTTTGTTAGTGAATAAATTATATAATTTATAAGTAATAATATTCTTAATAATTATTGGTGACAGCCGTTAAATGTTTACCAATTCATGTTGATTGATACCATAAACGAAAGTTGGAATTGCAATTTAGGATTTTGCTGAAATTGCTACACGTGTCAAGACGGTCATTTACAAATTTGCAAGCGCGACAAGATCATTACAAATCATGCAAATAAGTTAACAAACTCTTGTAAAAACTGGACAAATGTTAACTTTATTGGATACCAGTTTATAAATTAAAAAAGAATCGTCTACAGTAGAAATAATAATATTAAAAAAATAATATTAAGCACAAAATGATAACGGAACAGAGTAAAATCCAACAGACAACAAGCGCACAACATCAACATGAGCTGGGCAACATTCCTGTAGGAAGTAATAGTATATTTGTAGAACGTTTTTTTGGAGCATTCTACTGGAAAGAATTTGCCTGTGGATGTGGTGCAGCTTTTGTAAATATTGGTATTACGTACCCTATATATAAAATGATATTTCGTCAAATGCTACATGGTGTTCGCATATCATCAGCATTTGGTCAACTTCGGCATGAAGGACTTCTGTATTTATATCGTGGTATGTTTCCTCCACTCGCACAAAAAACTATTTCATTATCGATAATGTTTGGCGTTTTTGATGGTACAAGACGTTATCTCGTCGATGATTTCCATATGAATGCTTATAAAGCAAAAATTATAGCAGGAATGGCAGCTGGTACGGTCGAAACTGTTCTACTTCCATTTGAAAGAATTCAGACACTTTTAGCTGATTCAAAATATCACAAGTATTTTGCCAACACACAACGTGCATTTGGGTGAGTTGATTAGTAAATCTACATGTATGCCTTACGATTACTTTTCATTTCATTTTTCCGCTTAAAAAAAATTGATGCGGTTACAGTCCATATATTAAACCTCAAATAATTATTTTAACAAAGTCCATAATAAAAATCTAATAAAGAAAAGAGTTATGATGCGTTTGAATTGTTTATTGTTAGAATACGATCTTAAACTGACTTTCGAATAATTTATTAATATTATCAAAATAAATTGTTAAATACATTTTGTTTACAAAGCACATAAATAAAACTCAAGTTTAGCTTTTTGATCATTCTCTTTGCTAGTAACGTACGGATGTAAAATATGCAAAATTAAGTTGTTATTTAAAGAAAAATAATTACTTTTACATTTTAAACATGGGGTCGGTAGAAAATGTCTGTATACACAAAAATATTAAAAACACCTCAACTAGTAAGTTTACTTAGATCATAAATTTTTTTATAGGAAATTACATTAATTTGTACCATTTTTATATGGAAAAAGATATACCATATATATTTTTTTTATATGGAAAAGATATACTGTAATCAATACTCTTAAAACCTGATAATATTTTTCGTTAGTTTTTAATATTTTACCACTTAAAAGCCGAATGAAAGCCGAATCTTTTACTCTAGAGTTATATGACAGCTAGCTTCAAGTATCGACTCATTTTATCTAAATGCAATGCAATAGTTGTCAAGATACATAGATATATTAGTCCAATTTCATCCAAAAGTAAAATCTTAACCAAAAATTTTTATGATTCTAATGTAGGTTGTTCATTGAATTAATTATTACTTCTACGTGAAGTAAACATTAGACAATATCTTTTTAAGTTTATACATCAACTGCGGTACATGATATAAAAATACCCTAAATATTTTTTAATTTCTTATATGTACAATAATTGTTACGTTGCCTTTTTTCATCAAAATGTGTGATTAACTTAAAAAAACAATACCCTTTTTCTAACAAATATTAAATTAATTAAATCTTTAGAGCGAATCATATCTTTTATATGTATAAAAAAATAAATTCTTAACGTCCAAAAACGCATTTTATATAAAAAACCGGGGAAGGAATTTTTAAATCATAAATGATTGAGAGATACAATGGGAAAATAGTGTGACAAGAATAATGCATAAATATTTTGGAATTAGGAAGATATGTTTGTGTTGATTTATATTTAATAATTGTACCAAAAAAGTATTAAATATTTAATAATAACATGAATTGAAACAATATTTATCTTCTACAAATACAACTTTATCATGAAGCCTCAACTTCTTTGTTTGGCTATCCATATTCGAATTATAAAGAATATAAAATTAAATTATTTTTTATAAAACACATTACAAAATCATACTTTGCAATGAAACAAGTTATTGAGTTTTAAAATAATAATAATACAAATTACTTAATATAGGTTTTAATGCATTCGAGAAGATTAAAAGCATGTTATATAAATTATATATAACCTTAGATTGAAAGTATTTGTTGTTGTTTACTTAAGATTTTGTATTATCTTTTCCTTTTTTTTTTGTGTTAGATATGTGCTGACAAATTATGGATTTAAAGAATTATATCGAGGAATTGTACCAGTGTTATGGCGGAATGGCCCATCGAATGCTATGTTCTTTATATTACGTGAAGAAGCTAGTTTACATTTACCAAAGAGAGTAAGTATACTTTGTACTATGAAATCAGCAAAATTTCAACACATATGTATGATACTTTTAGAAATCTGTTTCCACCAAAGCAGCACAGGAATTTATAGCTGGAGCTGTTATAGGAGCCAGTACTAGTACATTATTCTATCCCTTCAATGTTATAAAAGTCTCAATGCAAAGCGATTTGGGACACCCAAGTGAAAGTATGTGGAAATCATGTTTAAGAATTTACAGAGAACGTGGCAGCAGTATAGCGTATTTTTATCGTGGCTGCGGATTTAACACAGCGCGTTCGTTTATAAGTTGGGGTGTTATGAATACGGCATACGAAAATTTAAAACATCTCATGAACAACTGTTGATTTGTTCCAAAATTGTAAGTTAACTAAAAAGAAACTCCACCAAAATGAAAACCTATATCTTTCAGCCAAAGCTTAATTATTCTGAAAACAAATTACGATAAAAATTATCAGAAAATGAATAAAATCGTTCTAAACAAGAAAAAAATTATTGCTATTACGTTTCTTATATTTCTCATATATTAATTTATAATTATAAACAATAAGATACTGTGTAATGACCAGTTAAGCTAAATGACTGACTAACTTGACTGGTTTGTGTAAAAGAGTACAAACTAAAATACATACTATAGCATGGTCATCCATTGATAATTTTCTCGCAAGTATTTGCTTTAGTAAGTTTTTGCTTTATTCTTTTAGGTTAAAATGTAATTATTTATTACTACACACATAATATTGGATGCCATTTAAAGGGTTCCTCATTTAAAGTGTAACTTGTATTTTTAACTTAGTTGCAAATTTTGACGCTAGCAAATTATTAACGCAATTGTTTTAAGATAATAAAATAAAATGTATGAATGTATATACGAGTACATATGTATTAATGTATTTAAAGTAAGTAGAATTTTATAAAATAGAAAAGGAAAAAAGCATTTATTCATACAATTTATAATGCATAAAATGTAAAAATTAAACACAAACATTATGTTATGCGTGTATTATTGTGATTTTTTAAAGTTCTAAACTTGTTCTATAGGTTTAGTTGATTGTTAATTTTAATAAATTGAATTATAAAAATTAAATAATAAAAGTAAATTATTTAAACCATATTATTCGTATACAAATAATTGACAGACTAAATCAAAAACATAAATAGTCTACTTTTTTTACTCAAATTTGTCAGAGATTAAATTTTAACAAATAAATTTACTAATAAAAAAATTTCCTCCTGTAAACTAAAATATTGTAATTTTGATGAACTTTGATTTACGAGAATTGTCAACTCGTTACCTTAAATGTTTTAATTTTTTTTATTCTTATTTGTAAAAACTATAACATTACAAAGTACAAGTATATTTCTTAAAATTGACTAAATGAGGAAAATACCAGCTTCACTTAACTAATGACAATCAGCTTAAGTTCATATCATTCATATATGTATATATATATATACATATATATATATATATATATCGATGGCTTAATATAAAAAAGGCCTAACTCAATAATATATATTATATATATATATATACATTTCCCTGGACGTTAAATTTGGGTTGTGCGTAGAGCTTGAAACCCACCACATAAAAATTTGCTCCAATGAAAACCGGAACAACAAACCTAAAAAAGATCCCCTCAAAAGTTGACGACCATGGCAAACGTTCAAAGGACAACGATTTAAGAATAGCCACTTGGAACGTCCACTTTATAGGGTAGGCGCTTCCGCCCAGCTGGCGGATGCACTCAAGAAATGTAAGACGGACATCACTGCCATACAGTAAATGGATAGGGCAAGGATGCAAAAGGCTGGCATCTTGCGATGTGTATTACAGCTGCCATGTTGATAAGAACGAATTCGGATGCGGTTTTGTGGTTAATAAGAGACTTCGTCACCTCGACTCTGGGTTCACGCCTGTGAACGAAAGAATAGCCACAATCCGCATCGGGGCAAAGTACTACATCAGCCTTATTTGTGCTCACGCCCCGACGGAAGAAAATGACGATGTGGTTAAAGATGCCTTCTACGCTAAACTCGAGGACGTATATGATAAGTGTCCGACCCACGACGCAAAAATCGTCCTCGGAGATTTTAACGCGAAGGTCGGGCGGGAAGGTATCTTTTGCCCCACTGTCCGACAGTTCAGCCTCCACTCGAACAGTACCTCCAATGGTATGAGACTGATCGATTTCGCCGCGGCACGTAACATGGTAGTATGTAGCACTAAGTTTCAACATCTCGACATTCACAAGGTCACATGGATGTCCCCTGATCGATCAACATCCAACCATATCGATCATATTGTGATAGACGGAAGGCACGTATCCAGTGTACTAGATGTGCGCACATTCAGAGGTCCAAACATCGACTCGGACCACTACCTTGTCGCAGCCAAGTTTCGATTGCGCATTAGCGCTTCGAGGTCTGCGCACTCTAGTGCATTGCGAAAGCTGGACGTTAAGAAGCTGCGATCACAAAGGACAGCTGAAGCGTTCTCCGCTCAACTCTCCGATAAGCTCCGTCGTTCCCCATCTAATCTCAACGACATTGGCGGACTGTGGGCCAACATCTCCCACTCCTTGCGCAATACTGCGGAAACAGTCCTTGGTTTCGAACGCCCGCCCCAACGAAATCAATGGTACGATGAGGAGTGTCGCGAGGCAACTGCAGCGAAAAACGCCGCATACAAGAAAACGTTGCAGTCAGCCGCTACGCGAGCCATTGTCGAGAACTATAGAGAGAAGAGAAGGGATGAGAGACGCCTTTTCAGACGCAAGAAGAGGGAGCAGGAAAGGCGTGAGCGTGAGGAAGTCGAGATGTATAGATGTAGGAATGATGCTCGAAAATTCTATCGAAAGGTTAAGCGTCCAATCGAGGGTTATAAACCCGGAGCGTCTTCCTGCAAGGACGAAAATGGAAACTTAGTAACAGATCCGCAGGGAGTACTTGGTTTGGATAAAAAAAGAAAAAAAAATTTTAAATTAATTTTTCTTTTGAAGTGAAATTCACCAGTTATGGTGAGCTTTTTTCACAAAATGTGGTGAATTTTATCCGGTGTGGTGAATAAAATCGAAATTCACCAAAATGCCGTTATTCGAAATGGATACTGTGTTACCGTAAATCCATGTACTGTATATTGTGATTTGGTCTAGAATAAGTAATTTTCACATCTGTTAGTGGAGGCATTCACCGATATGTCTGGTTACTGCATTAAAACAATGTTGCCATTGTGTCATTCTATTTAAAATTCTAAAAAATTAAAATTACAAAAAATAATTAACTTTTAATTATTTTGTAAATGAATTTTTAATAATTTCTATCTTTTATCTTCTATTCCCAAAATGCTTTTTTGCAAATTGGAAATTTTTTGTCGAAATATTTATAAATTTTTGTGCTTTTTTGTTTGAATCGGATCTAAAAATTTTATGTATCCATTATTTAATTTTTGCAGGTAGATCGGATAATCTAGCGATGGCTTACGATACAAATTAGAGAAGACATGCTTATGCTATGTTCGCACGGCAGCAATTTTTCGTAATTCGCTCTCTCATTCGTAATTCAACATTCAATTATGTGCTGAAATATGTAATTCGCAATACAAAATTTTGTGAGCGAATTACCCAAATTGTATATAATTCAATTTCTATTACACTGTGAATTACTTAAAAATCAATGTAATCTCTAAATTTTATTGTATTTTTGCCATCATCACTAGCTGTCAAAGCGAAATTAGCGAGGGAACCCACTATGTGTGTGGAAAACCTATTGAATCTACAGAAAAAGTATTTGCAGCTTTTGAAGAAGCTGTATGAACTTTATAATTTAAAAATATTAATAAGCGCGAAAAAAAATTTTATTTACTTTTTTTCCATTATTATCACAATTTTACAGCAAATAATTTAGCAATAAAAAGAAGAAGAAATGAAGAACTGTCAAAAAGAATTACAAAGTTGCCGTGTGAACATGATAATTCAAATAAGTAATTCAAACAGAGAGCGAAGTAATTCGAAGGCTCGTGCGAACATAGCATTAAAATGAAACAACGTGATTCGTTGGCACAATTTGATATGGCAAAGAAAATTATGTACACATGTATTTGAATTTTGTTTTGCTTTTGCCTTCCATTCATTCAACATCAATTTCTATGATATTGTACGCTCACAATCGCTGTTTTTGTTGTGTATTTGATTTGTTTTATAATGCCATGACAAGTCCAGCAACGAATGGTCCCATATCAAAAAGACCATTGGTGGATCCTTTCGGTGGTTGATATATACATATACAGTAATACTTCGAAAAACAATTTGACGTTTCAGTCAATAGACACATGTTAACTATTCATACTTCCGTACTTATTTTTCACTTTTTTCTTTAAATTATGTGCTGTTATATTTTTATTTTTAAAAGAACACTCGCACTCCTATTTTTTTGATCAACTGAATTCAGGGGCAAACACAGAAATGAAATAATTTCATCGTAAATATTAAAGTTATTACCAGATTCTTTTTTGTATTTTATTTCTTACATATCGTTGTAACTATCATTAAATTATATCATGTTTTGCAAATTGGTACAATAAAAAATTTTAACTTTGAAAATATTACATGGCAGCACTCCTATTATTTTGAACACATCTGTACGTATTTGAATTTTGTTTGCGCTGCGAAACATGAATGGAAGAGCGAAAACAAAGTATTCTACATGTGAATATGGTATAAGTCGGTTTATGTCTAAACTGAATGCTTTATTTTATAAAATGCAACGCTTATAATTATCATGTACATCAACCGCCATTGTTGCATATTTAACTATTGTCAGCCGTGCAAAATGACAGCTGTCACGAAATTTTTGGACAGCTGAAGTGCGGCTAACTTCGGCTTTCTTTCTTTTTGACGTGCTCTTTTAGAAAAAGTGGTGTGTATTTATTTATTAAATCTTTAAAAATTTTCAACATCTTTTTATTAAATTGAATTAAGTGTATAAATAACGAAAGATTAATAATTGCAAAATTTTATTAAACAATGATTGAAGAATATTTTCTGTTGTACTTGATAAACGATAGTGCCAATTAAAAGTTGTTTATCTATGCACTTAAAATGTTTATAAACTGCAAAACAATATAATCAAATAATGTGTTATTCCAACTTACAGCCCAAATATGACCATTCGTCCAGCATATAGGCCAAAAATTATTAAGAAGCGCACCAAGCACTTCATCCGCCATCAATCGGATCGTTATGCTAAGTTGTCGGTAAGTAAACAAACAAAAATTCTGTTCGTGCGTAATACACTAGATATTAATTTTAGTTTATTTTTTCATCTTAAGCACAAATGGCGTAAACCTAAAGGTATTGACAACAGAGTACGTCGTCGTTTCAAGGGTCAATACTTGATGCCCAACATTGGTTATGGTTCCAACAAGCGTACCCGCCATATGCTCCCAACTGGCTTCAAGAAGTTTGTTGTTCATAATGTTAAGGAACTTGAAGTTTTGATGATGCAAAATCGTGTCTATTGCGGTGAAATTGCCCATGGTGTTTCCTCAAAGAAACGCAAGGAAATCGTTGAGCGCGCTAAGCAATTAGCTATCCGTTTGACAAACCCCAATGGTCGTGTTCGTTCACAAGAGAATGAATAAACAATTTTTAGTTTATCCTGATTTTTTACACAATTATTCAAATAACAACTGAATATAAGAAAAATTAGATTTATCCGCTTGTTTCTTTTAATTACTGTAATTAACAACGATTTTTGAATAGGATAAAGGTTAGCTGGAACGTAAAATTTACACAAAGTAGTGTATAGTCATCGGTAAAATTAAATATAAAAAGTTGAATACCCAACTCAAATAATAATGTGAGAGTCCTTTAAACATTTGTTTTACCACATAACGGTGAACATTTCATTTAAAATACTGCTGTCACAAAAAGCAATTCGCGAAAAACGGCAATGTTTGTTAGCTTTCAAAAGAACTAATGAAAACGTTTACTTCTATTTATAAAAGAAACAAACGCCGTAGTCTAGCAGGTAGTGTGTTGGCTTATTAGACGTAAACCCAGGGTTCGAGCCCCAGGTCAGACATCAAAACAAAATACAAAACGTATTTCTTCGGCGACTTCAACAGATTTCTGGCAAAAACTCGTTAAATAAAAATTGCAATGAAAAGTTTCTCAAAATGTTCGGAGTGGACTTTAAACTGTAGGTTCCGTCACTCGTGTATAAAATTAACACACACTATAAATGGTGTGAAAAACTAGGTCGCAATCCTGACTGTAGGTTTGTAATGACCAATTATGTATGTATGAATATGTAGTGAGAAATTAAAATCTCCCTCCAACCACAAAAGTTTAAAACTAGAAGGGGTAATGAATTAGTTTTAAGAGCAAAATAGGGCTAAAAGACTGGTGGCATGTTTGCTTTATAGACTTGTAGATTTAACAAAAATAATTTTTTTCATTCTCATCCGACTTTCGTTATAGAAAAATAGTATTATTAATACAATAACTATTTTTGATCTTAATGCCTAATATCAAATAGAAAAGTTGAACAATATGTTTCGGCTGGAACCATATAACAAAATTAAGACTGAATTAACATAAGCTTCATTGTTCGATTATGAGTGAGAGCTGAAATTTTGTTGCATTTCCAGATGCCAAAAATAGTCAATTATGGATTGCAGTCCAATTGTTATTCCAAAATTGGTATTACACACGGTATCTAACTAGCAGTATTTTCAAATTGTACATGCAAAAAGAATTTGTTTCGACTACTTTTTCGTTGTAGCTGGCAGAGCAACTGAATTTTTTTTGCTATTCATAGCAGACCTTATAGTTTGTTAAGTAATGTCTTTTATTCTGTATCTGCTTCAATATTAATTACATGTGATATTAATGTCTTGCATACTTTTTATATTAAATTTATTTAAAATTTGGAATGGATTAAATATTGGCAACGATGCCATCTTCATTTAAGTACTTTTTTTGGCACATATTGCCTTAAATTTTTTGCAGTGACATCTAAATTTTGATTTGTTTTGCTAAAAGAAGGGTCAGCATCATCATCAAACAATTTGTTTTTAAGTGTTCGGTGGTTTTTAATTTCCCGTTAAAAAAAGATCTTTAATTCTACGGTACGAATTAGTTTTATGTAAAATATATGACAATAAATGATTTCCATTATTGTATATACCATGGTATATACCCTTTTTAAATTTGATTGACATATCAATGTAAGAACCTATATTGAACTTGTGAGATCAAAAATATTACATCCTTTTTAAATATGCAATCGTTACGGTTTAATGTTAATTTAAGATAAATATTTTGTATCTTGTATTATTGTTCTATTTTTTTCTGGCGATAAAGGATTTTATTTATTTAATTAAAGCTAATTTTTTTAATTTCTGTTTTTATATGTATATATCGTTGCTTTAATCACATTACATACAAAAGCCGACAAAATTTGTTTCATTATTGCAAATTTTGAGCTACAAGAAAAAAGTTTTCATGACAAATATGAAAAATGTTAAAATTATTACAAATTTTTTTAGTTGGAATTGAAATAGTGCCGTGACCGTTACATTAATAAACAAAAATATTATAAATTAAATAAATAGCTTTAACTGCAAAATAATGAACAAATTAAATATTTTGTTCGTAAAATTAATGCTTTATTATCGATAACCAAATATCAATTAAAACGATAACTAAAACATTTTGTATATTATTTACATCATCACTTTCTATTTGCTTTTTATTAAAATATGTATGAGTGAACAAACATTTTTCAACATTCAAATTATTTTAATATAACATCATGAACTTCTTGTAAATGGCGTTCAAGACATTCTTTTCCATCATATTTTTTAGTGCATATGACACATACATTATCACCATCATAAGTATCATTTTCTACCAATATGCCAATTGCCTCTTCAGTTTCTTTTTCTTCGGAAGAACCTTTCGAATTGTCGGTGCTTATATCGGCTTGACATTTAGATTTTTCGCTCCAGTGGGTTTTCAAGTGCATCTTTAAAGTGTATTTCTCAGTAAACGACTTGGGACACAAGTGGCAATGATGACGTGGACGGTTTTCCTGGTGTATAAGTAGGTGATGGGTATACGTTTTACGGGATTTAAATGATTGATTACAAATGCCACAAATCAAAGGATTTTCTTCAGCTTCGTGTTTCAATCGATGGTTATACAACATGTTGTCTAGCGAAAATCTTTCTCCACATTTTTCGCATTGAAATTTCTTTTTATCCCAATGAACGCGCATATGTCGTAATGTGTTTACAGGTCTTGAAAATCGCTTAGGGCAATAACGACATTCATTTTCAGTCTTGCCCTCATGTATATTCATATGTAACTCAAGATATTCTTCATCTTTTCTTGATACTCCACATATTTTACATGTAAACTGTTTTACATTGTGGGCTTCACTCATATGATTCTGTAGAAGGAATTTTGATTTTAAAATTTCTCCACATATTACGCATTCAAGGCGATGACGTTTACGCTCGGATCTTGTGATTTCGCGCGTTTGGGAATCGTTTTTTGGACTTGAAAATATAACAGGTGTTTCAATTATTTCCTCGACAGGTTCTTCCTCAATTATGACGTCATCTTCATCAATTTCAACCAATTCTTCTTTCGTGTCTAAGTTAGGATTAAAGGCATCTACAAGACTGGGATCATCTTCATCCTCAAATTCCAACTCAATATCCATCGACTGATCATTACCGTCGTCTATTGAAGACGAATTTTCAATCGGTTTTTCCATCAATGCATTTTGTAACAAAGTTGTGAGATGCCTTTGTGACGAAAGCAGGTTTAACATTAGCTCATCGTAATCGCAAATCTCCTTAAAACATTCTGCACATATATAAGTTTCGTTTTGAAAAATGAGCTTATATTTAATGCAATTGGCCAAGTGCTGAAAGACAACATGTAATGGCTTTTGTGAAGCCGTCACAATCGAAGACTGAATATTGTACATTTCAAGGTTTTGTTTAACGGTATCATTTCCGCACAGAAAGCACAAAATGACAGTTTCCATAGTTTAATTTTCACTGCTCTAATCCGAATTAGAACGCAAATCGATTTTCATAAACACAAATTTTCACTTCACTATTATTGGAGATCAAAAAACAAAATAGAATTGTTTTTTTCATCGATGTCATAAGTGATGTCAAATAATAAAAAACGTCAATAACAATAGAGTTGCCAATCCTTATGATAACAATTGCAATAATTTTATTAGAATTTACAATAAAAGCTCACAAACAAAAGTTTTATAACAAAATTTTATTTACTCAATATTGTTATTTTAGAGAAAACAAAAGATTTTAGTGTACTGAAAATAGCAAACGAAAATGTTGGGTAAATGAATGTTTTTGAAGTTATCCAACTATTGTGAATTGCATATTCTCAAAGTTAGAAGAAGAGTTTGTTAGAAACCTAAACAAATTAACTTTGACAAAATATTCATATTTTTAATAGATCTGCTTTCAAAACATACTTAAAAACAGTTTCCGATAGTAAAATGGAAAGAATTTTATCTCCAAAATGTCACATTTGTCAAGAAACAAACTTTAGAGCACTTTATTGCGATGAAGTGTATAAAGCCAGGGCACCGAAATCTCAAAAAACAATACTTGATATAATCAGACATATTTCTAGAGTTCTTAAGGTAACATTCAATGTACCAGCAAGAGCCCGAGTATGTACAGTTTGCTATAAAGAGTTAGTCCGGTACGATTGTTATGTAGTTGAACTTTTGGAAGTACAGAAACGGTTGAGTGATAAAATAAATGCTCGCGTCAAAGGTATTAAATTACAAAAGCCAACTGCTTTTTCTGCGGGTAATCGTACTACAAACTTTGCGGGAAATGATGGCGACGACAAAAATTTTAATCACAATAATGACGATGAAGACGGTGAGGATGATGATAAAGGGGATATCGAAGCTATAGAAGATGATGATGACTACGACGATGATAACAGTTTACTTGCAGAACAGGATGTAACCTCCCCGGCGAGTGGGCAGCAGGAACAAGAAAATCTTGATGACAACTATCCATGCCCTGTTTGCAATCTTAAATTAAAAAATCAAAGAGCTTTGGACTACCATCTTGATAAGGACCATAAAAATAGAGTTAGATGTAACGTTTGTGGTGTTCAGGTCCGGAATGATGAATATTTAGCTCTGCATATGAACTTACACAATGGAAAAACTGAAAACGATTGCAGTTTCTGTGACAAATCATTCGCCCGTCGGGTTAATGTAATTCGTCACATGCAAGTGCACTTTAACAAAAAGAAACATCAGTGTGAGCGATGCGGAATGTTTTTTACACAAACGACTATTTTCTATAACCACCGCTTGCAACATGAAGCCGAAGATAATCCACTTATATGCTCTATTTGTTCTCAAACTTTTAAAACCATACGTACATATAAACGGCATATGGTTACACATCAGGAAGACCGACCCCGCTACAATTGCGAATTTTGCGGCAAGGTTTTCGTGGATAAATATACGCTTAAAATGCATATCCGAACTCATCATTCAAACACATCAGGAGGAGATGACTCACAGGAACGGACCACTGAGCAATCCCATAAAAAAGTTAAAGCTTCCAATATAGAAGAGCAACAAGACCATGTTATTTTCACATGTGTAATTTGTCAACATATATTTGTTAGACAAGATTTATTCTCGGAACATATGCAAAATGTTCATGACGTTGTAATGGACGCATAAAATGTAATTCAGTGCTCTCTAAGGTAGTCAATAAGTATTTGTTTAATAAAACATAGTTTTAAAATTCTGTTTTTTATTAGTTTTTTTGTGTTGAATAGAAATTAATAACCCGTAAGTCCATCCAAATGTTTGAAACAATTGCACTCCTATAAGTGGGAGTGTTACCACTAACCAGCAAATTAAAAATGATTGATGAGATCAAATAGACTGTCGGTTTTGGAGATTTTTGGCTAAATTAATAATATTGCACATTCTACCTTATTTCATAAAAACTAAATTTTTGCTCTTATAACAGTTACTTAACTTCAAAGCCTTTATTTGGCATCTAATGGACAGTATATAAATCCGATAAAAAGAAACTTCTTAAATCTATCAGTATTTCGTCTGGCAATCGCCATCAAGATGAACCAATTGTTAGCGAAACTGGATGCAATTGCTGTTGTGTTTTTTAAGGAAAATGTCTACCAAAAAATCAATTTTAAAATATTCAACATAGAAATGATACAATAAGATTAACTTATTTATGAAAATTGTCGGGATGATTGAAAATATCTGCCAGTATTGTTACGTTTTTTAATATCCCTCATCGGAAATTTCAATTTCGTAGTTTGGATATTTCGTTAGTAAAATTTTCCTGGATTCCGCATGATCCGCTTTTCCATAGCCCTAAAACAAAATTGCATACATATTGTTTCCAAGGAGTACTAATTTTAATTACTGGATATACCTGGGAGTAGCCATAAACTTTTATACGCTTTGCTTCCGGATTGTGGTCAATCCTACCACCGCCCAAGCATTCAGTGTCAAGACCTAAACCCTGACAGGATGTGCTCGTGCGCTCATATATATCAGCTTAATTAAAATATATATATATATAAATTAAATTTGCTGACAGTACGGTATATTATACTTACAGTGCCATTGGCAGTCGGAGTAACCTCTAACAATCAATTTGTGAGGCTCTGTACCCTCCGGTGTTTCTTTACCGTATACTTTAATAAGCACATATTTAAAAACACCCTCCTCTATATCAACACTGGGAACAGCTTCCAACTTTGCATCAGACATATTGCGTAAGTACCTTACAACCGCTGGAATTAAACATAACTTAGAATAAATTATTTCGAAAGACGGATAAATTTTTTACAGAGTTTCGGAAAATATGCCGCTCCACGGTTGGCAAATAAATTTACAGCTGTTTTTAACATTCTTCAGTTGACAGAATCTCTACAAATTTTACGACAACCATAGGCGTAGACAGTGTCAAGACAATTACCATCGGTCAGCGTTACCAAAACTTTTTCTTAAAAAAGACAATACTTTTTTTTAGCAGAAGGCAAAATTAAAAAAAGAAAAAATGATAGAGCTAGTTAAATAAAATATAAGAACACATTTTTCTTTATATATTTGCAGTAATAACATAATCCAGACAGACCCCATTTCTAGAGACACGTTTTTGTTTTGTTCGTGTAGAGATCAGGTTTATCTTTAGAAAATTTTTGTCTAGTACAATACATTTATAAAAATTTTTCAATAAGACAAATAGACCCATTTAATTTTATTTATACACTGAGAAAAAAAGAATCCTCCGTTATTTGCAATATTAAAATACAAATTTAAGAACAACAATAAGCTGTAATAAAATTATATTCATTTTTGATTGTTTGATTCACAATTGCTCGTCCAAATATAAGTATGATATATTTTTTTTTTTTTTGAAAAGTTGAAAATTTTTGCAAAACTGTTGTAATATTGATGTTGTAATCACAAATCATGTATTTACTACTATTTAATTTATATACTGTTTCGATTGCTAAGCAGCTAAAGATATTACAAAAGAAAATTATAATTATATTCCATCAGTGAGTCGTTATTGATTCCCAAAAAATCGTTCCATATCAGAAGCTCCATTTACACACACAACATAACATAATTGGCCATTACAACCCTTCAGTCAGGATTACGGCCTAGCTTCTCACACCATCATGTTGTTTGTGTTAATTTCATACATGAGTGGCAGAATATGCAGTTTAAAGTCGATTCCGGACGACAGATTTTTGAGAAACTTCATGGCAATTTTATTTACTCTCAGAGTTTTTGCCAGAAATCTGCTGAGAGGAAGTCGCCGAAGAAATTTTTTTTTTCATATTTCGTTTTGATGTCTGACCTGGGGTTTGAACCTTGGCTTTTCGTCTACTAAGCCAATACACTACCTACCTACACTCAAAGAATCTGTCGTTCGGAGTTGACTTTAAACTATAGGTTCCGTCACGCAGATATAAAATTAACACGCACAACATAAGTGGTGTGAGAAACTAGGTCCATAATCCTGACGGGTTGTATTGACCAATTATGTTATTTATTTGCAATATAATGCCATGTAATGTAGATGTAAGTCGCCGTGGTGTAGTAGGTAGTGTGTTGGCTTACTATTCGTAAAGCCCGGGTTCGTATCCCAGGTCAGACATCAAAAATGAAATATGAAAAAAAATATTTCTTCGGCGACTTCCGCTCAGCAGATTTCTGGCAAAAACTCTGAGAGTAAAATAAACTGCCATGAAAAAGTTTCTCAAAAATTCTGTCGTTCGGAGTCGACGTTAAACTGTAGGTCCCGCCACTCACGTAAAAAAATTAACGCACACAACATGAGTGGTGTGAGAAGCTAGGCCGTAATCCTGACTGAAGGGTTGTAATGGCCAATTATGTATGTATGTATGTAATGTAGATGTAAAATAGAATTTAAAAATTTAACTTTTTATTTCTGATGTTCAATAAAATCAGTGATTTGGTTTTATATTTTTTTATATGAAACGAACTACGAAAACAAAATTTGTAAACAGGTGATCCAAATGTAAATTAAATTAAATATTGTTTTATATTCCAAAAAATTTCAAATTGTGTTTATTTTTCCCATAAAAGCTAATCAAAATATACAAAAGTACGTAAAATAAAAGACAATACAATAGTTAAAATAAAAATAAATGCGATTTTGATGTCCATGATGCATCAAAATAGTAAATACCCAAAAACAAAATTGCGAAAGAAGATTCAAACCTTTATGCGGCCCCTACACGTTGTTACTGGTTGTACAACTTTATTATTTTGTATGATCAATGGCTGGTTGGTCGAATGGCCGGTTAGTTGAAGAACAAAAAATTTGATTTTAATTGGTCGTCGGTTGATAATACGATACTACAATAACAATTTTTAAGTTAATTGGGTTTAAAAATCGAAACGCGTGAAGAAGATAACCAACCGTCTATTCAACATGTTGTGCAACTAATCACAAAGTATGGGGGCCGCATTCTATACAGAATGCAGAAGGAACATGACACAAGGAAAGATTGCTCGCTGTGGTTGAAGTTAAAATATTTTTGAAAGAATTATATGTGACGGTCTATTTGATATTCCTAAATAATAATATAGCCGATTTTAAAATTGAATTCGTCAAAACCTACCTGTTTATATTCCAGAATGATATTGATGATAACGTTTATACTAACTCAGACGCTGCCATTAATCATAAGCATCAAAACTCGTTTAACTTTGAACTTAGTGAGCGCAAATTAAAATTTCAAAATATTAAAGGAAAAGTTAAATATATATTTTTATTGTTATTGTTTTCATAAATCTTAAATAGCCATTCAAGTCTACATAAATGTGTTTATGATTTAAAGCACTATTTCTAGAAAAATTCATATTACGAAATTTTCCAATAAAAACGTTCAAACTTAATAAATATGATATTTTTAATACTGGTACGATATACATATCAATTTTGTATGTGAAATATTTCTTTAAAAATATAAAAATAAATGCAAATATAGCACACTAAAGAATACGTTTAAACAAGAAGAAAAAAACATTGAGTTGGCATCACTAATAAGGAGGGCATAAACAAACATTGTATATATTGGTTTGCTATAAATTGTTTTCTATTTAAAACACCGAGTAAAATTTAAAACAATAACTAAAAGTAAATAAAAATGTCTATTGTAATACAAGAATTTATTCGGTGCTTCCTATGTCGGAAAAAAAATTCCAACGATAGAGTTCACAAAAGTGTTGATGATGCGTTATGTCCGGCGTCGAAAAAGAGCATCAGAACGGTACTTCTACACCTGGCTCGATTGGGCAAGTTTGAATTACATTTGTCCTCTGGGGAATGGTTGTGTCGCAAATGTTATCTGCAAATAGCGGACTACGACAGTACCCTTGTAAGCTTAACACGGATGCAGAGGAGCCTTTCAATGCTGGTGGAAAAAGCGGCTACAAGCTTTGAGAGTGACATAGAGGAAGAATGCTTAAGGGATATGTCCAACATGGCTGAATTTAATGAAGATAATTTTTTTGATGATACCAATGTTAGTGATCGTGAAATATCAGAAACGATTTTCGAAGTAATTGGGAAGACATCTAATAAATATAAACAACAGAATAAACGACCAATATACGACAAGGTTGGACACATAACTAGATCAGAATCCCCACAATCTGACAGAGATAAATCTCAGATGTCTGAACAAATTCAATGTAATCTTTGTGCAATGCGCTTCAAAAGCAGAGCTCGACTGCAGAAGCATGTTGTTCAGGCCCACAAAAAATTCAGCTGTAATGTTTGCACCTTTAGTCATCGCAATGAGGACTATGTCATGTTACATATGAATATTCACGAAGGTAAAAATGAAAATCAATGTCGATTTTGTAATAAGGAATTCACTACGAAGATTAGTACAATACGTCACATGGAAGTACATTTGGATACAAAAAAATATCAATGTGACAAGTGCGGTTTATGTTTCTCCCAAACCACTGTTCTCTACAATCATAAGTTGCAGCATGAAGCTGAGGAAAAACCTTTACGATGTGAGATATGTAACCAAATATTTAAAACTAAAAGGACTTTTCGCCATCATATGGTCACCCATAGAGCAGATCGACCGCGGTATAGTTGTGAGTTTTGTGGTAAAACATTTACTGAAAAGTATACGCTTAAAGTGCATAAACGTACCCATCCCGATGCAGATACACAGGCTGTATCGCATACCGTAGAGCAGTACCATCAACAACATTATCAAGCGGATTCAGAAAATCTACAGTCATATCAGCAAATTGAATATAGTCAATCAGGCTCTTCGTTGCAGCAAATTAATTCGCAAACGGCTGTACCACCGACTAACTGTACGACTCCAAAATTTAGCTGTATTATTTGCGATCAACCATTTATGACAAAGGATCACCTCAATAAGCATATGGAAAAAGAGCACGATGTAATCCTAAAATCATTAACTATTGCGAATTTTTCACAATATGAAGTTGTTACAAATGAACCGCGGAAACCATGTCACATCTGTGGGCAAATATTTAGTGCCCAACATAATTTGGAATATCACCTCGAACATGTTCACGGTTTTGCATTTAAATGAACTTTCATTTAATATTTTTAAGTAAAACTTAAGTACATACAGCGATGCATTATTACATTGCAATATGAGTATTGTCTGATAGAATTAATTTATTACATACATGAATGCTTAATTTAATATTACATTATTTTCAATAGCCTTAAGCGTAGTTTTGCTTTTAAGTAATAAAGAAGAAATGCCTTTCACATTAAAAATTGAATTTTTATTTTCTTTTTCAATTAACTTTAAATCATATCTCCTACACAAGAACCATCTGAAGTCTGATTTGCTTCAGCGCACGTATTATTCCAATGATCGGAGACACTATGCTCACAGAATCGGTAATACACCGTAGCGAATTGCATGCTAATGGTTTTTAGACCGCTCTTGTGGAAGGTCCAGGCTTGACCAATCTTGGGGCTACTCGCACAATTTCTAGGCAGTTTCTTTTACTGTGAAGGTGAATAAGTTTGAAATTTTTGCCAAAATCTTAGCTTAAGATTGTGAAGAGAAAATAACTAAAAAAAATCATCGAATAGGCTATAGCTTCTCTATTTAATACTACTTTCAAGATTTATCTCAAATGCGCATTTCTTGTTTCCAAACCTGATACTACAGTAGCTCTGTGGAAAGCGGTTTTACTCCAACTAACAAAATATCAAATTGATTCTGTTAACCTAGAGATCTCTTATTTTTTTTGGTCTTATTGCTCTTTAGTACAAGTTCATTACTTGATGAAGATTCTTGCAATAATCCTTGTTTAAAATACAGTACATATTTCAAACTGAAATTAGAGTAACTATCACGAGCATCTATTATAGTCAGGAGAAACAGTTTTGAGTGTTTATCGCACAAAGCAATCTTTATAGCTTACAATAGAGCTGTTATTTATAGAAAAGCTCGGCTTTCCAAAGTTTAATCTTTAGCGGCAACATATTACAGTTTTTTAAATTCTGAAACATTTTGTCTACTATTTCCAATTTTCTATCCTTGCTTTTAAAATTTTCGAAAAAATACTTAACAATTGATTCAAAGGTTGTCCATGTACCAGTTTTACTTGGTTCAATTGATATTTATAAGGTAATGAATGATTAACTCATTATTTATAAGCCTCCGAGCAAAGACCTCATAGTTTTCCAAAAAATGCAATGTAGAAAAATCTATTCCAAAAGTCTTAAATTTACTTAACAGTGATTAAAGGCAGAATTTATAAAACGACAAGTAGACATAGATAATATTAAAAAAGTATTGTACGTTTTAATCAATTATGGTGAAGATACTTATTTGACACAACACCAAGTTTTAAAAGGCGTTGAGTTATTTTTCAGTACACACATTTTTTGGTTAGTAATTCTATAATAATTACGATTGTCTTAATTTTTTGAATGCAAATATTTGAAATAAAGTCAGTATCATGTATCTCAAGAGTAAATTTATATTTAGTTAATCGATTAATAAATAATTAAAGCTTGTATTAATTGTTAAGTGGTACTGATTTAATCGAGTGGTAAAATTTCTTATAACGACTCTGGAAGAGGCTGTCAATTCGCATCTTTTGGGACGCCATCTATATTTTAGTATATTTATTAATTTTTAATTAGTCTATATTGGTTCCGTCGTTTCGAGAGCGACGGAAATGAAGAATTAAATCTTATACGACTTAGTTGAAGTTTATATCGTTAGTCTCATTCGCAAATGTGTTAAGTCCCTTTTTTCAAATTTTACAGGAGACACAAAAACATTGCGGCTTCTTCAGTTTTTAAAATTTGTAAACTTTTTAAACGCAATTATTTTTACTAAATAGCTCTCTTTAAATGACCTAGATCAAAAATTAAGAATAATTAATATTCGTGGAGTTAGCACGTGCTGTTAATATTTTTCGTAGTTTTGTGGACTTAGCGTTTTTGCAAACCACGAAATTACAACAACTTTAAACTACATACTGACATTTTTTTTTGTCGTAAAATATGTATTTGGTATAGTGTTATCGTTTTACATTAAAATCCCAATTTTGGAAAAAATGGACTTAGCGTCTTTGCGAATTATACTAACGATATATGGATAAAGCATATGTACATCGAAACATATTTATTTATTTTTTTACACGTTTATCATTTTATGTTTAAATAAAATAAATATGAAAAGCCTTTTGACGGGCATTAAATTATACATAATAACATAGTTTTTTTCTGTTCGGATCAACTCTCTAATCAATTTCTTACTCAAATTTTAGGAAGGACTTGTAGATATATTTTACTTACGAAATCCAACATCATTTTCTATTTTCTATAGGTCCCAGTAGCGTTTAATTTAAAAAAATGTCTTAAATACAGTAGGACCTTGATTATCCGTGATTCGATTATCCGGCAACATCAATTATCCGGGATGGAAAAAAATTTTTTTGCATCGACTTAATTTTATTTTGGATCGACTTAAATTTTTCTGCATCGTTTAACGGCAATTACTCCTATTATCCGTGATTATAAGCAAAAATTTTTTCTATTGTTTTGGACAAACAAGCGAAGGGGAATTTCCTCTTTAGTATACTATGAGTCAGAAGCATACATGTAAACCTGTTTAGTTTAATTTAGAAATTTGAGAAGTGCGATTTTTTTATATTTTTGAAACATGTATGTATATAAAATCCTTGAATTATTTAGTTTTTATACAAATATGCACATTTATTAATTAATAAAAATATCTATTAAAAAACTAGCCAAAATTGGTACTCAATTAACCGGGAAAATCGATTATCCGGAATGCTTCCGGTCCCGACCATCACGGATAATCAAGGTCCTACTGTACTTGAATAAGTTCTGAGTTCATACCAAACAGATGATGTTGTAAAGTTTGTTAACCACTTTCACACAGACGTGTCTGTATTGCGGTTATATTGCGAAGAAAAATTAAACAGACTCATTTTAGGCTGTTTCCAATATCTGCGACACTTTTATGAGGTTAGAAAACATTTGTAAATCGTATTATTAGTCTGATGGCGTTGGTTTTTCAAACTATTAAAGTTCATATAATAAAACGAATTATTTAAATTTTCTATTTTTTTTTTCATTTAAATTATTTTGATTTGTTTTTATTTGTTATTTATTAAATAAAGTTATTTATTATTATGTTTTAATGTAATGTTGATTTGTTATAAACGTTAAGATGGCAAATTCTCTTAAAAAAATATTATTACGTAAAAAATATTTTGTGTTGTTGTTGTTGTTGCATGTGTAAATACAATATAAATTATAAATAATAATTATAGTATTATTACGTTTTAATGGCTATATATCTTGTTCATTATAGGTTAAATAATTGTTGTAATGGTAAATAAACAGAATAATTAATTAATAAGTAATTATAATTTAATATATAATAGTAATTGTAAGCTTCACACCTATAGTATGTTTTTTGTGGTTTATGAAATTTTTCCTTTGTCATATAAATTTATTACGTTTCTGCTTTTTAAATTTAATTTCTATGCTTGTTTGTACAGACTTAGATATAAGAATTTATTTTCTACTATTGATATTCTAACGTAATGTTTAATGCTATTGTTTTAAATCATACTCTTATAAACCAGATCAATTAACAATTGGATAAAATAATGTTATTTGCACTGGTTATCATTTTGTGTTATTTAAGTTTTTTTTTTAAGTGTTGGTAAAACCAGACATATGGTTATGTATAATACAAAAGTACTTCCGAACATTTGATTGATATGGGTTCATTTCGAGATAGCGGCAATTTTGAAGAAACTACAAATTTAATTTTGATAGTAAGTAATATATTTTTATATTTCGGATTAATTTATTGCATACAGTATTTTTGTATTGTAATATTTTGTTTTTATTGTAATTTGCTAAAAATGTGTAGTAGTCGCAATTTGTCCCATAACAATTAAAAATATTTGCACAATTACTACCGATTATAGTGGTACTAATACTATTTAATTTTAATTTTAAGAGAATTTCATATTAAGGTGTATAAACAGATTGAACGTATTTTAAAATTATTGACATAATAATATAAAATTAAAAATCACACTTTTATGTATTTATTGCAGGCAGTCCTTCAGTTAACATTTTCCATTGTTAATAATGTTATTATGACATGTATAATACAGAATACAAACTGCTTTGAAAAAACAAAACTAATTACAAATACAACGATAAATAAAAATATTAAAAAAATAAGTAGATTTTCATTTTCTTTTGATTATAAAAATGGCGTAATATAAAAAAATATATCTGTAACGAAATATCCATTAATAATATATCGATTTATTCGTTGATAAAAATGTTTCGTTTTTATTTTGTATTATACAAAAAATTATACATATTATAAATATATTACATACTGTTTTTTGTTTTCCTATTCACAACTAAATACATTTCTTTATACATTAGACTAAATATAGAGTTTCCTGTTTTTAAACTTTAATTGTTAATGATAATTATAGAATCGGCTCTGATAGGTAAAAATAAAGGAATAACGCGATACGAATAACAAAAAAAAAAAAAAATACTTCACAGTTCATACTCATTATTCAGCAAGGAAATATAGAAGTATCTAATAACACAATTAAGAAAACTAACTTAAAAAAGTATATATTGTATAAGACAAATTTATTTTGTAAAATTAAAAGTTGCTTCAAGAATTAAACGAAAAGAGTATCAAGTGTGCAAAATTCAATGTATTTTTTTTTTAATATTTTGTTTCTGTTAAAATATACGTTTGTCCCTATGTCATGAAAGCCTATATAAATAAGAGATTACTCGTATTAAATTAATAACATAATAATATGTTATTCAACACATTTAATAAATAGTTATATGTGGAAATTTATTTAAAAATGTGAAATATATAGTTTATCAAATGAAAAGAAAGGGAATAAATTACCAGTAGCTGGCAATTTTAATTTTTAAAATTATTAATTTTTTATAAACTAATTATGAATGGAAACATTAATTACAACTTTATTAAAATATAATAATGAACAATTTAAAAACAATTTAGAAGGTCGAGGTCCATATATAAATATATGAACATTTATGTGAGCGAATTTAAAATTATAGAACAAATTTATTTATTTAGAAATAAATATATGTATGTACATATATGTATTTCTATTTTAATTTCATATTTTTGCTATTCTTTAAAGAGAAGATTGAATTCATATTGTGGGTAGATAAAAATCAGTCACGTGAAAATGATAAACAAATGTATTTAGTTTTACAAATCTCGAATAATTTTTGTCTTTAAATATAATAGGCTGCTTAATTTTTATGATTATTTATAATAGGTATTTATTGTAATTTTGCTATTGAGTAATGTTTCAATGTAGATGATGTATAAGAACATAATAAATCTTACATTTTTATTAGTCGGATGGTTTAACGAGACCCATCACTTTGCCTTCGAATAAAGGAAGGATATCGTTGTCATTGACAATTTCTTCTTGAATCACTGGACTATCAGGATCCTCACAATGTGTTTTAAAGAAAAATCTAGAAGAAAAGTATTAAATTTTGAGCATATTAACGTAAAATATTATGTAGTATGGTACCTAAAATGCCCTTTTTTGGGTAAATAGTCCTTAAATTGCTTTAGTGTTGGCTGTGTACCGGGTATTTTAGTTCTGTAAGGATATTCCTCATCACAAAATGAAAATACAACTGTTGTTGTCTCTTGGGGTTTAGCGGGTAACGGAGGCGGGAGTGATTGATGGTGTAGACTACTACTGCCACTGCTGCTATTACTAAATGAGGCTGTATGTTGTTGTTGCATTGGTGGCAGTACATGTTGTTGAGTATATCGACGAGACCGTCTAGTCTCATCTTCCAGTCTTCTTTTTGTCTCTTCTAATTTGGAGGCTGTACTTGTGCCAGAACGCGAGCTATATTTATGACGCATATGGAATAATGTTTTTATTTATAGGATTGAACAAAATAAGAGCATTTTCGTTTACCTATTGTCTTTGTACTTCATTGAAGTATCAGCTGAGAATAGGCTTATGCCACTATCTGTATTCATGGAAGGCCATTTGTTTGTAAGCTTCCTGGCTGAGGAACTATGATCTGGCATTGATTTTGAGTGTTTCATTGAATGACCACCTTCAAAATTTTCAATTTGTTATACAAAAATAATTTAAACTAAAATCTAGTAACTTACTCATACTCATGGCACCATCACTTAACATGCCAGAGTCATGTGTACGCCTTCTGGATGGTAAAGGTGGGCAGGGTGACATTGTACCAGGAGAACGATGCGGCGTCTGATCGTTCCAAACACGTGAAACATGCTGATCCAGTATATCTTGGTCGTTATCTTCGTCTATAGCAAATTTTTCACGTATAGCTTGCGCGAATGCACGATCACTGGCAATTCTTTCATTGGTAGGCAAGGATTCCTCAGAGAAATGCTATGATTTATTAAATTTCTTTTATTAGAATTCGGTTAAAAATATGAAAGTCCTTTTTTATTACCTCAATACGTGCTCTTTCTTCAAGGTCTTGTTTACGTTTTACTTCCTCTAATTTGGGTATTAGTAACGCTATCAATTCATTTTCTTTAAGAGGACGATGTTCGTTTGAATGAAGACGCTGAGTGCGAGGTATTACCTGGAAATGAAGTAATTCGTTTACAAAAATATAAATTCAACAAAATGAAATATATATGTGGTCCTAAACGATAAGAGTTGAAAATGAGAATTTCGGGGAAAATCTCTTTCTATATAAATGTAATGTTTTGTTAGTAGAATATGTAAATCATTCAATACACAAATTGACTTCAGATGTCTTAGGCTGTTATTGCTTGGGACCACAGATATTATGGGTTTGTCTACTTACCTGAAAGGAGTTTGTTTCCTTATTTGCCAAGGCACTCTGTCGTATAGCTTTAGTCTCAGTAGAGCTATGTCTTCGTTGAATATAAGGACGTCCATCCCTAAAATATACAAATTATATGTTTATTGTCATTACCTGTTGGGATACATAACGAATGTATATATTTTTAACAGTATCAACTTGCAAATGATATTTTAAAGACATTTTAAATGTAAATTATTTTGTACTTATTGTATATTTTTTGTTTCTTTTATTTTTATTACTTACATGGAACAGCTAGAAAGGGACATTGTATCGGAATCTGTTCTTCCGCCTGAGCTGATACTCGCCCTTTCAGAATCAACCCGAGAATTCGGTACATAAGAGGTATTCGTTTTCCCTGTATACACATAACCATGAGCACTAAACTCACATGCATTGATTTTGTGCATTTATTTGTTTTTTATTTTTTATTACATTATTGTACGTAAATTAAACAACAATTATTTCGATAGTGAACGATAGATAGTTGGAATTGGTTTCATTCATCCCATGCATCAAATTATTACAAATTAAAAAAATCAATTAAATAAATTTTGTATAATTATAAAAAGAAAATTAATTTACAAAAAATAAAATCCACAATAACAATTATGTATAATACAAGCATACGATTGTGGTAACATATAAAATACATGTTGTATCCGTTTGGACAATAAAGGCATAATTTTTAAAGTTTATATTTAAGTTTGTGGATATTCATTATTTGCAGTTTCGTTTTTTTTTTTGATGTTGTTTGTAGTGGGTGTCAATGGATATTGAGGTTGGGCGTGTGCAGATGCAGATTAAAATGAAAATAAAAGAGAAACAAAAATAAAATTATTACAAAAATAAAACTAAAAATATTACAAAAATGAAAAATCATATGATCAACAATGAGGGGTTTTTAAAAATTTACATAACAAAATATATATGTATGTATGTATATACAAAACTTTTATATAATAAATATATTTATTTAAACGAAACACTAAGTGAAAGGGAATTTTTTAAATGTTTACCTCGATATTATAAGTAATTCATTTAATAAAATACATAATTTCCACAAATTTTAAATTAAAAATTTTAGTTCGTACATCTCAGGCGTTTGCTTCATAACTACCGTCTAACATATACACTCAGCCACAAAAGTATACATACGGATAAAAAATTTCAGAAATTTTTTAACTAATCCGTTTTCGTTGAAAATCTTTGTAATTGTCTGACAACTTTCCTCGATTTTAAGACGGTCTTGGTTTAAAAATTTCTGTGCCTGTGCAGACTCACAAAAGTTAACAAATTTTAAAAAAATTTTATCCAATCCGTTTTCGTTGAAAATATTTATAATTGTTTGACATCTTTTACCGATTTTAAGACGGTCTTTTGCATTGGTTCAGAAATTTGAAAATCGGATGTATACCCTGCACAGGCCCACAATTCAGTTCAATTTCAGAAATTTTTTAACCAATGCAAAAGACCGTCTTAAAATCAAGGAAACTATAAAGATTTTCAACGAAAACGGATTAGTTAAAAAATTTCAGAAATACTTTAGTAACTGTGTGTATAATTAATTGTATATGTAGAATCCGAAAAAATAACAAATAAAAAAATGTCAGTTCAGAAAACATTTTCAGATTAAAAGTGTGAAATAGTAAATATTATGGAAAACGAATATGTTGTTGCTACGAATTTAATTCCTATACTTTTTAGGACTTTTATTTTATTAAAGTATGTGTTAAAAAGTATTTGCTAATAGAAGAAAATATCTGTCAAAGATATTTTTATCAGATGCACAAACTCATATATCGGACGTTATAAATTAATTTATAACGCTGCACAACACACGGTTACCAGGAGTCTAACAATCTAACAAGGACTTGACAATGCTTTTTCTGACAGTGTTGTCAGCATATATTGTTACTTCTTGCAGTTATCAGAAATTTTCAATACAACAATATTGTAGGATCTGTCATGTCTGAAGAAAATATATGAAAATTTGTACAGACAGAAATATTAAATTAAACTTATTATTTATTCAGTATGAGACAAACAATTTCAAATATAAAATAAAAATACAAAAACACAAATTACTTGATTAATTTGTTAAACATCGACATTCTTAATAAATATTTAATTTATAATCAAAATATTATACGATTTCTGTTTTGCATAATTGTTTTATTATATTAATCACAACATAAATGTATGTGCAACGCAGATTAAAAAAGTTGTAGGGATTAAAAAAGAAAGATAAAAGAATATGCTTCTTACCCGGGTGGTCGAATTTCCAGTCTTCTCCTTTGCGTAGCCAATAATAAATCACGCGTTAATCTCATGCCCATGGGCATATCAGCAGAAACGCGACCGCCTTCCACACGCAGTTTTTCAAAATCATCACTTAAAGACAATTCTGAATCTTCATGTAGGGTGGGTAATGTCGAGCTGCGAGGTAGGGTGTCTGTTGCACTTACGGAACCACTAGAGCTGGCTGAAGTTGAAGGACCATACACGCTGCCACTAGCACTGCAACTGCCAGCTGTTGATGCACCAATAGCGGCACTAGTACTCGTAGGCAAATTGATAATTGGACCCAATGTACTGCTGACCTTACCGCTACTAGTGGAAGCGCCTGCAAATGGCAACGCACATGCTCCACCTCCTCCTGTTGCGCCACCTCCACCACCATTATTACTGCCGCAACTAGCACCACTACTACTACTACTCCCAGTACTACAGCTGGCAAGTCCCGTCGTGGGACCGCCACTACTACTAAAACGTTCGTGAACAGCAGACATTTGTTGTATATATAGGATGTACATTTCCGAACATAAAAAGGATGGATAAATATTATCCCGTATTGTATTTTCGACATGTTTTTGCATCTCATCGAATATATTTGGACTGAGAGGTATTTCATTTTTAAGACCAGCTTTAATGTTTCGTCTTAAATCTTCCGATACAGACAATGTACTTTTACGTAGAAACCTATCAACAACAAGTTAATTACATTACGTTAATAAAACTATATGCAGCATGTAAATACGTATGTATACAGGAACTCTTATTATGGCATTTTTTATTTTAAAATATTTTTTTTTTCGAAAGTATACATACAAACATTTATTATTGAGAGTTTCTGTAGTTATAAAATATCTGTATTTTTCGCACCTGTATATGGCTTGAATAATTTGTTTAATTTTTTCAGGATCGGTTTGCTGCTTCAAACCTTCACAGGCAAAATAAAAATTTAAGTGATCATTATATGCAGGCGCCTCCTCTTCTACGTATTTTTTGAATAATTCAACACCATCACGATCTTCTAGCAGATGGTTGAGTGTTCGGGCCCAATTTAAATAGGATGGTGGTGAATTACGCATATGATCTCCCACCCCTTCGGTCATCTATTTTTAATTGATTGATTAATTTACAATATTTAAACACATAAAATCATATTTTAAATATAAGGGTTGTATACAAACCTTTCTAACACGACTTTCTTCTCCGGGTACAGGTGGTCTAGGCCCACTACACTCATTATCATCATATTTTCGGTAGCCCGATGAATGGCGCATGCCACTTGAACCAAATGTTAATGGCGTTTATACCCTTTCTTGTTAAGTTCAATTATTTTATATATGATTCCAAATTTTATTGCAGTCCAAACAAAAATTTGTTTTGTTTTTACTTCTTATATATCATTAGTTACTCCTTATTTTAGATGATTTATTCTGCCTCTTTAGTTTTAAAATTATGATTTTATTAATTAAGTTAATAATATTTTTAACTTCGTAGGTATATTTTAAATACTATATGCATGTATATTGTATATTTATTTATGTAGTAATATTTATTTATAAATTAAATATAATAATTTTAAGTCGTTCAATTAATCATTACATACAATTACAATTTGCTAAAGCCCCTTTTATTTTAAATATTAGGGTATGGAAGATTTTCAAATCGGAAGGCAATAATACAAGGCCTAAAAGAAAAATAATAATAATAATAATCAAATATTAATATTCTGTTTAAAATTATATTAATGTATATGTCAGCGATGTTTATAAAAAATACCGATTATCAGAAGTTATTCGTTATTATTATTACTCTATATATAGAAAATATTTTTTGAACATGTACAAATGTTTGCGGCTAAATGAGGAAAGATTAATTAAATTATAGTCATATAAATATTCAATAAATTGAATACAAATTTGACATACTTTTCGTAGTAAACAGGAGCAGTTCTTGATCAAACATGACATAAATAAAAATCTTACGCCAGATAGTGGCATCCCAAATACCACGGACTTATTAAAATAATTTTCGAGCTTGATTGCTGAATGCGTTCGGCCAAAGGATGCGGTATATTATTCGTATATTTATGTTTTTAAATACTTAAAGTCTCGTATTAGGTATTGCGTACTGTCATAAGTCATTTTTCGCTTACATTCAGCAATTTGAATTTTACGCACTGCAAACATGTTTTGCATTCTTTAGTCTGAACGACTCAGCTTATTCCAAACTGCCATCTATCGACGAAATACATCCAAGGGAGATTTGACATATTTTTTGATTGACCTTGTGCCACAACAGAATCGTAAAAATTTTATATGATTTTCATTTTTGAATTCCATCTGACAGAGCGCACCTAAATTATTCACTTTATATTTCATATATTATATGTGTGCGATTTAAGGAAGGTATCGTCAGTAAAACTGAAATCTTTAGTATATTTTTATCTACAAATCGACAATCATTTGTTAATATTCAAGGAAAACTATAAGAACAAATTTTGATCCACGGCAACAATAATGCTTCTCATGAATATTAGTTTGAAAAGGATGCGTTCTAGTTTACCAATTGCAATTGTACTTTTGTTTACGATCACTGTCGCAGCATTTTGTTCTCCTCGAAGTTAACTTCATTTAAGCCACAAAATAATACAGAATTGAAACCTTTGACGTTTAAAAACGCTCAAAGCAGCACTTCAACCTACCTCGTAGAGGGAGAAACAAAATATTTTAATGTTTTGCGAATCAAATGTGTTAGAAGCAACAGATATACAGAGTGAAAACTGGCGGTTAAATAGAAAAACTAAATGTAAATAAACATTTATTTAATGTTAAAAATGGGATAATTTGGAATTTTTTTTTTAATATCTTCAATGAAAAGTTTAAAGATTCTTAAATATTTAAATATTAATCGAAATGTGTGTGATATTCGGTCACAATGAAAATAGGTTCTTGTGCAAGAGGTAATTAAGAAGCTAAATATTACAAGATCAAAATAAGACCTACTGCTCATAAAAAATGTTTCTTGCTGAAAATTGCCAATATTTTTTAATTTCTTGAAAGAAAAAGGTAAAGTTGTTATTGTTATTAGTTGTTTTTATTATTTGTTAAGTTTTAGACAAAAATTACATTTTTTATTAACTCTCGCCAATATAAAAAACCCACCCCGAAAACTAAAAAAACATAAATAAACAAAACAGAGTTGCAATCAGAGAGAGACAGAAATACTTTTTGGTAATATTTGCTGTCTCTCCATGGAAAGTTAAATGTCAAACTCTTGTTTCTATTCTGTATATTTTGTGATTTAAGCTGTTCGAGTTTGTCTAACACCAAGTGCATTTCTGTCTTTTAAGTTAACTGACTCACAGCTGTTTGAATTTGTTTTGATAACAAAATAAAAAATAAATTCATGCATGTACAGTAAAGCCCAAAGAGTTGGACCTTTAAGTCCAAAGTTAGCTGAAACCGCTTAAACTTTGATGATAAAAAATAGGTACTAATCTAAATTCAATTTATTTATATCGTTCTTAATTTCATTTTAAAGCCACAGTTTTCCTTCTACTGTTTCATTAGTCCATAAAAAATTTAACATTGATTACAAAATAGTAAAGACATACCAATTTTGAAAAGGTCAAGTTTGGAACCCGGGCCTATCATTCAAAGTATTGAAGTTTTTACTGCTAACACCATTTTATTTAGTTCTTAAATTGAACTTCAATGAGGAGTATTATTACGTTAATATTAAAGATTCATTTTCTAAAGTAAAGCCGATACACGCTGGTGTTCTTCTAAGTGTTGTTTTTTTTTTCAATATATACTTGTGATATTCCACATTTACAAAAGATTACAGTTGCGACTTACGCAAGCGATTCGGTTTTACTGTTCGACAAAAGTTAAAAATTAAAATAAACATTCCGAAGTCTTTTCATACTTTTTCCCTTAGAATAGAATCTTGCCCACCTGTTGCACTTAATAGAATTCAAATTGCCATTGTGAATAGTGTTAAATACATACTTAAATTAAAATTTTCAAATTACAATTTTACAAGGCTTTTGGCTTTCATTACCGTAAAGTGTGCAGCATTGTTTTACTTGTGTAAATATAAATGATGTTCATACATATACACATAAAATGTAACAAATATATATTTTAAAATTAAAAAAAAAACATTTAGCTGTAAGTTCAAATTTCGTGCGAAAGAAGTCTTACTGATATTATTTCGTATCGAAAAAAATGTTGCCAGAAACTTGTTGCAATTGCAAAATGATGTTAACATATGTACATACATATGTATGTAGATTTCGCACAAGAACAGAGTACTACTCCTTCAACATTTATTCACAAATATTTCGTGCGTAACGTTTTTGTATGTAATTTTACAGCATAGCGGAAGAAATTTTGAAAACAATAACAGGTTAAATTAAACTTAAAAAAAAAGAGAAAAAACTGTGTAATTTTAAAGAACAATATTATTAAAAAAATAAGAAAGTATAAATAGAGCAAAGAGCGTTGCTGCCAGTCAGTATTTGAGTAACTAGCCGAGAGTTGTTAAGTTGATTGCAGCGTTAAGCACAGTAGAATTGAATATCGTAAGTTTGATCTTTGTGAATATGGATCGTGAAAGCGGAAGGAATATATGAATTAAAGTTTGATGTTATTTAACAAAGGATTTATTTATTTATATTTTAATTACACTCTTTGAATCTTTCTGAAAACGTAACAGTATTAATCAATTAGTTTTTGGCTTGTTAAACGGGACAGAAGAAGTCCATATTCTAGATTTACTTTTTAGATAATAACAGATTTGTAAATTATATAAAAATTAAAAAGCCAAGATTATATGTACATATGTATGTATTTTTCGTATTAAATAAATAATTCTAAATATTTATATATAATTTTTATTGTTATTGGAATAGAATTATTGAATTGAATAGCTGTTATTTTTTGTAAGACCACCAATACCTCATTTTACGTCGTGGTTACATTCCGAGAAAACACGAAGCAAATTGAATTATAATTTTCTATAGCAAATCATGTAAAGATCGATGATAGGTTACAGGTTTATGAAAATATTACTTTTTAAAGGGAAAATTAAATAAAGTAAATATTTAAAAAACAAAAGTAATATACAATTCAATTTAATAAAAGTCAATTTAAAAAAAGTCAATTTAAAAAAATCCATTAAATAAAAATTAATTTATAAAAAAAAAAAATAAAAATTAATCACTCTCTAATGAGTCTATAGCGGCTGTTGTCGTAAGTCGGCTTTCTTTCGGAAAAAAATTGTCCAATTTTTGCTGAAAAGCTTTTTTTCAAGGTAGAATAAATTTTCTTGTAGCAATTGATATTCGAGCTACCGTCTGGGACACTTTAAAACTCCTTCCGCTGTCAGGATCGTTTTTTAAAAAAATTTCCATAGAAAGGGAATCGCCGAGTTTTGATAAAATGCCGCAATTAGAAACAAAAGTCGTGCCATCTTTTAGAAAAAAAGGAAAATTCAAAAAATTTCTAGAAAAAAAATTATAGACTCGAATCCAAAACAACGCAACTTTGGAAAAACGCAAAGCGAGGTATTGGTGTAATATATGTAAATAAATGAAATAAATAAATTGAAAAAAAAAACACCCACCTTATTGATTTTTATAAAATTTATGAGCAAAAGTTTATTATTTTTCCTTTTTTTAATGATAACCATCTTTGCAAATATATTTCGACTAATTGAAGATTTTTGGAGAATAACGGTAATGACGTTTAGAAAATAGTATAAACAGAGAGAAATAAGCCAGACAAAAACATATTATTCTTCACATTGACTTAGTTTTTATCTGAAAAATAGTATAATTTTGTAAAAGAAATATTCAAATTCTATAGGAGGTTATTAAAATAGATTGTTCCATTTTTTTGTTTTGGCTACTAGGTTTAAGAGTTTCTATGACTGAAAGTCATAGGTGTTTAACAAACACCAACAAAATAACAGAATTTGTGCCGAATGAAACTATTCTAGTTTTGTAAAAATAATAAAAAAAAACGTTCGACTCCTTTATATGTTTTAATTATTTTACTTATTTTTAAAAATGTGCATTAATAAAATTATTTTCAATGCGAAAAAATTTATTGATTTATTAATTTATTTATTCCTCGGGGTAGATTGAAAGTCCATTACCATTACGTAACTCTATGTACATACGTACAACTAGAACGACATGTATTAAAACTATCAGAAATTAAGGTCCAATCCTAAAATGGGTGCGTCGATTCAGGTTTACATATTCAAAAATGTCTTACTAATTTATGCATTCAATCGAATAAGAAAATGTTGAATTTATTTCTTATTCGATTAACGTCAAACATTCAAGCATTGTTAAAGTAATCAATAGGATTACTTTCTACTTGACAAATGCAAAAATTTATCTTAGAAGTAATTACTCAAAATAAAAGGAGACACAACAAAGAGACAACACAAAGAAGTTAAAATTCTTATTTAATTTTTTTTTACTAGATTTATTGAGAAAGGGATGAATAAAAGAAAATATGCGGCCATTTTGAAACCAATTTTGATTGGTGGATGAAATCGACCAATACAATATATTCGGGATGTATGTACTATTATTAAGATGTGCTCAAAAAAGAAGGACAATTATTCAGCCATTATGTACAAAATTGAAAAAAGAAGAGAGAACACATTGAACTCAACTACATATAAACGTGAAATATGTTTGAATGTATAGGTTTCGGTGTGTTTCAGTAGTTTTAGATGACGCACAGAGTACAACAATTCAACAATAACGACACTATGTATATGTATATACATATACGTATATGAGTATGCTGTATGTTACTACAAATATAGTATTTACTTGATATGATGCATACATATACACATATGTATATGTTTATGTGGATACTAACATTAGGCCCGTAACATTTAATAGTACTTCCAACATTGTGCTTCCAACAAAAATGAGCAATGATAATAAATTATTTTAAATATTCATATATGTACATATGTACATATTTATGCATACATATATGGTCCAAATAATAGATATAGGGTACACCTATATGAAAGTGACGTTACTTACGAAAATACCGAATTGAAAAACACGATTTGCTACCTGATATAATTTTAATGTGGTGTATTATATATAGATATTTGCGTATTACTTATGATTTATAATTGAAATTTTTATTTGGACAAAGATATGCGAAGATCTTTGAGTATGCATTAATTTATTACCGGCTTTATCAAGAGATGTTTTCATCTCATGTTTATCATAAGATGTTTTCAAAAGACGACAATCTCTCGTCATATTTATCCATTTCGCACTGCATTCAATTTTTACGACTAAATTTCATTTCATTACTGCTGACTTCACTCTAAAAAATAAGTTACACCCTAATATGCAAACAAACGAAAAAAACAAAAACACTCAAACAAATTTTACCGACAATGACAGAAACAACATTTACTTTGCAGGAAAAGATAAAAAGTAAAAACAGCAACCATCCCGTCACTAACAAAACGATTACAACAGAAATGGAACAACGTAACTGGAAAACACTGATAATAAAACATTACATTGCTTCCATTTTATTGCACTGTGGTCGCTGTGAACGGCTATAAGACTTGTAATATTATTTTCGATTTTATGCAGCGTCGAGACTGCGAATATTGTTGTTTTTAAGCATGTTATTACGGCAACGTATCATGAACTTGGGTATTTTACTTCTGTACGCGAACTATATGCAACCACATGATCTAAAACTTCATTTAAACTAGTGCAAAATTGAAAAAATTCAATACATTTTTTTGTTGTTTACAATTCCATTTGTATCCTTCCTTACCGTACTCAAATATGTCTTTCAAGAACAATAGAGAAATACTTCTGAATACTTTTCAGATTTTACAAAATATTATTTGTCTATAGTACTGAAAATTCTTGGTTTTATAATTACCATTATTATAACTCGATTTGCACATTCTTGCTATAAATATTTGATACACCACATCAATTTATTTTTTATTCCCTCCATTTCAGACAATTTTTGAAAACACTTTTCTAACCATAGACTGTTTAACATCGTAACGGTTTACTACTGTGGAGAATTATATCGATAATTGACACTATTTTATACTATTATACTATCTGAAGAATATACAAACTTACATATAAGACCTAAATTTCATCCTAATTGTTCACAGTCTATTTTTGAATGTTAAGAATTTCTTGATTTCTTTAGTAACCAAAATCGGTTATGCTTTTGGAAAAATGTGCATATGAAAGTTCTTATTAAAAGTACATAACATTTTTTGACTCAACCCTTTATTGTTAATATAATTATTTAAGAATTTAATGAAAGAAAAAAAAAATAATGTGACAGCTGCGCAAATAATGCTACTGTTGTGCAAATTTATAAAAATTCTAGCTAGCTGGGTCATATTTTTCCATAATTGAATATAAACCGACGTATTCATGTGCCAGTTAATGTCAATTATATATCGATATTGACTAAATTGGATGAAGTCTTGATGAACTCAACAATTAGATTTGACATTACACCTGTAGAGTTTTAAATGAGTTTATTATTCCTTCTACTTGTTTCAATATGCATATATGCATACACATATTTGTGATATGTATTCAAAATTTCCACAGTGCCTTTAACAAAACACAAAATGTTCAAATAGTCAAAGTAAGTGATAAAGTATGAGAAAACACTTGTAACAAATATACTACATATGATGAGTAAGCAAAAAATGAACATATGCGAGCAACATTTTTTGGATCAAAATGAAAATTATAAAGTACAAATGGTACAAGGCACAGAGTAATGGCTGGGAGGATGTGTTTTTCAAAGCAAAATAAAACGATAGAAACAATAGAAAAAAAAAATGTCATTTACATACTGCTCTATATTATGGATGAATAACGGAACAAAGACATTTTCAAATTAAATATTACGAAATACACAAATAAAAACTCCTCATTTACTTTATAACTATTGCGCTTTTATGTGCAAATTTTTGCAAAAGTAGCTGAAATACATACAAGGATTTAAAGAAAGCCTTTCAGTGAAATCGTTAAGAGTTTATTGCTTGTCGAATTCAATCTGTAGTAATTAATGCTTAGACATGCATAATTCCTTTTATCATAAATTTGAGTTTTTTTTTGAGTTTTTAAATTGCTAAAGTAAGAATGGAAAATTTGGCATTTAAATGAATTTTACAACAAATATAAAGTGCTCATATTGGATTTGATCTTATGTTTTTGGCACATTTAAAAGGGACCTAGACAATGACACTAAATCATTATGCCGACTGAATTCATTTTTAAAGTTGAATGAAGAACGCTCATTCGCCTATTTGAATTTTATATTTGATTTGTAATGTAACGTCTAAAATAATAACCCTTATAATGCTTAGGGTGTATTTGATTGGAATTGATTTTGAATTTCACGCAAGTATTACCTTTTATTACCACAAATATATAATATCAAAAATATTATATCCATAGCGGTTAATTGATGAGAACTAATTCTACAGATATAATTTAAAACAATATTTATATACATATATTTGAAAAAAAACTCGAATTAAGAAGATATTTACAAGATTCATACGAGAAAGTGTGTTTAAATTTACAAAAAATTAAAATATTTAACTTTTATTGCAAAATATCCTTTAGGTGGTAAATTTTATTTAAATTTTATTCAGTTGAAGATAACTTGATTGAAACATAAACGTTAATTTTTAATAAACTGATTTAGAATTTGAGCATTGTACAAGATTTGTTTTTTATATTATATTTCTAATTGTCTTTTGGTCTTTCTTTATATATTTCTAACTGGTCTTCATAATATTTTTGGTTATATATTATTTATTTGTTTATTATAAAACAAGTATTACAATTATTATTGGTTTATTATCAAAAATATTGAAGTAATGGATTGGCATTTTAATTCAATATATGTTCAATCAATTCAATAAATAATACGTAGGAAATTTTATTTAGGCTTATTTTCAGTAGTATGAAAAATAATATACTACCCTATCCACTAGTAATTCGTACAAAACGCATTTATCAGGTCAGGTTAGTAGTATAATTTTTTGTATTTTAATATTTCATTAATATATATGTTATAATAAGATATGTATATACATATATGTATATGTATGTATATACATAGGTATATATATAGTACCAATGTATGTATGTAATATATGTATATATGTATATATATTATATATATATGTATAAATATATATAGTGTGTTGGCTTATTAGACGTGAGGCCTCGGTTCAAATCCCAGGTCAGACATCTCCAACTGAACGAAATATGAAAAAATATTTCTCGGCTATGAAAAGTTTCTTAAAAATCTGTCGTTCGGAGTCGACTTTAAACTCAGACTGTAAATTTTGATGAATGATTCGAATCACTCAAATCATTTGAGTATTATAAGTATTTCTCTAAATTTATGAATCTGAATGAGTAGGCGTATGAATCAAACATATTTTGAATGTTATGAGTTTGATGTCAACGTTGTAGTGAGTACAAATAAATCAGAGTACATAGTTGAATTTCAATACTGTTGAGCTTTATATTTGGTGTTGGGCGGACGTCTAACATGCTGTCTAGACCCAGTGCCACCAAATAAAACAATTTTGCTTTCGTCGGTCCACAATAAGTTCTCCATTTTTCTTTCGGATATTTGATATGTTCTTGGGCAAACTTTAAGCGTGCTGCTGCCTGTTTTGTATGTCAACAATGGCACCTTTTGTGAACTTCTTGCGAATAAATTGTTGTCCATCAGACGCCTACGAATAGTAGGAACACTTACGGCAAGATTCAGATCCTTTTGAATTTTATTTGAAGACGCTGAAGGATTTATTTTGCTGTATCGCACAATTCGGCGGTCATCGACAGTAGATGTTTTGGCCTTGCGTCCACGCGTTTCGGGCTTTTTTTATATTTTAATGTATTTGTGATCATTTGATCGGAGTAACTTAAGATTTCCTTAATTTCTTTGTAAGTTTTGCCTTTATTTCGAAAATTTTTAATTAGTTTTCTCTTTTCTTCAGTACAGTGCTTTTCTCGTCCCACTATTACAAAAATTTATGTGAATCACTGTAGAAAAAGTTTTAACTACATTTTTCCGTACTTATTTTTCACTTTTTTCTTTAACTTATATGCTGTTATATTTTTATTTTTAAAAGAACACTCACACTCCTATTTTTTTGATCAACTGAATTCAGGGGCAAACACAGAAATGAATCAATTTCATCGTGAATATTAAAGTTATTACCAGATTCTTTTTGTATTTTATTTCTTACATATCGTTGTAACTACCATTAAAATATATCATGTTTTGCAAATTTGTAGAATAAAAAATTTTAATTTTGAAAGTATTACATGGTAGCACTCCTATTATTTTGAACACAGCTGTATCAAAATATATTTAAAAAATTTAATGAATTTTAAGCAAAAGTTTCTATAAAAAATGAAAGTTTTTATAATTATTTTATTTCTGTTTTATAAAAAAAAAATATGAAAAATAAGGAAAACTTTCTAATGACTAGGTTTTTTTGGGTCGCGAACGCGAAAAAGAACAGTGAGTAAATTGGACATTAAAGCCGAAAGTCCATACCATCCGTTTCATGCGCCTTGCGTTACATGTGATTCTTGCATTCTATGCCGTTTTTATTACACACAATGCGTTTTATGCGACTGGTTTTTTGTTTTGATCAGATGTTGTGGTAAACAACAAACAAATAATTACAAATTAATGCCTACGAAAATCCTCAAAAGAACACAACACGAGTGTTTTCAATTAATTTATCCTCCATTTTTCTTGTTTACAAATTAATAAACTCAAAATAGATGCACTCAGTACATAAAAGAAATGAAAGAAATGTGTTAAAAAATTTATTTTAATGTATTTTCCTCTCAAATTAGTAATAAACTTTATTATGAAATATGTTTTTATTAATATTTTTGTAATGCAAATAGAAAAATGGAAAATAGTAATGCACTATATAATTTGGCATGCCAAGTTTAAAAACTGCTGACTTTTTCCAACACTGCATGAGTCGCATAGAAAAGTAGAAAGTAAACCTACTTGATGCATTCTATGCCTCTATGCATTCTATGCTTTTTCTTCTGTAACTTGTCACAATCAACTACACTGATTCTACTTTTTCGGTATATGCATGTAACTCAGGGCCGCATGAAACGGATGGTATGGACTTTCGGCTTAAGTCAGGCTCTATATTAAACATATTTGTTATAGAATATACCTATTTTTTTGTATATTTTCTATTGATATTTGCTGATATTTACTCATAAGAACGTTTTTTTAGTTAAGTTTTGTATGAGATATAGCAATTACATGTGTGTGAAGATAAATTCGAAACAAAAACCGAAAACGCAAGCCCACACTTCCAGCTGCGCCACTTTTTGCTTTAACGGGGCAAAATTTGCTATTAACAGATCACTGTTAACTGTTTTACAGTGGCAATAAGTAGATTTGTCTTCTATTTTGCAATTATTGCAGACTACTGACGTAAAATTTAATTCTTATTATGATTATTATTACTTGTGAATAAAATTTTTGAATTGTATGGGATGGTTGGTGGGGGATGGATTTTCTCGGTTCCAAAGAGGAGCCTCTGGATTACTATTTGCGTATTTCCCATATGTACCAAAAATGACCACAGATCTTTTAGCGAATTTTCATATGTTTTTGGCCAAAAATCGATTTTTCCAAAATTCATTTCCTCAAATTCCAAGATTATTTCAGTGATCCCACTACCACGGTTCAAAAAGGACCCTCTGGACTACCATTTGCATATAGTCGGGTAGTTGTACTATTTCCCATATGTACCTAAAATAACCACAGATCTTCTAGAGAATTTTCATATGTTTTTGGCCAAAAATCGATTTTTCCAAAAATCATTTCCTCAAATTCCAAGATTATTCCAGCAAACCCACTACCATGGTTCCAAAGAGGACCCTCTGGAATACCACTTGCATATAGTCGGGTAGGTGTACCAAAAAATGGATAAGCATCCGTTTATGAATACAGATCTTTCTGTAAGTGCAATACTGTTTAGAATAACAGTTTTTACCTTTATAGAGTTTGCTGCTACTGTTGCGAACGTTACTGTTGTTTATGTATGTATTAAAATAATTAAATAATAAAACAGGCAAAAACCATTGCACAATTATTAGGAAAGTAATCCTAAAAGAAAACAACCCTTAAAAAGTTTTTTTTTTGTTTTTTAATAATTTACAAATTAAACGTATTCGTATTTATGTTTTATATGTGAAGCGGAAAAATATTGAATGTAATGAAAATCATAACAATAAAATAATCCTCATTATGTATAAAAAAATATTTCCAGAATGCGCGTTTGTTAGACTGATGATTGTCAGAAAGAGTATACAATTTCATAAATAAGACCATATTTTATAATTTTACTCCTTCCACTTATTAAGTATTGAACTAATATTTTTTTCTTTTCTTTTGTTTTGGTTTTCTTCATTTGGGATGAGCATTTTTGCTCGGAGGCATAACAATAGAAATTTCTTCAACGAAATAGTAGTCTTTCAGGTTAACCGTCGATTTAATTTCATGTTATTTCATGAAATCTTTTTATAATTTTAAATCAAAATTTTTTAAATACGTTCTGAACATAAAGTAGTTAAATTAAGAGTTTTTAATTCTACTTCATATAAGTTATTCGATTTTAACAACAACAACAAACTTAAAAACAAGAGACTACGGACGGCAATTAACACGCATTAACATTGAAAATGTAATACTTTTGCAGTTAACAATGAACAGATGTTAATTTTAATTGCTTTTAACAGTTTTATATATAATATATTTTAATTATGTATATATTCAAGCATTTTTATATTATATTTTTAATTTTATATTTTAAACTTACAAAAATAATAATATGGCAAGCATCAGTTTGATCAAATTAATATACGTATTCAATTATGTTATGATCGTACTTAACGGCAGCAGATACTAGTTTCTGTCAATCATAAATTGCAAACAAAATTTATAATTCGGCTTCTTAAGTTTGATTCATTTACAGTGGATCACAACAGTCTATTTCAACCAGCACCTTAAAAGCTCATTTAATTTCGAAACGAGACAATATATTAAAAAATATTGAATATGCTTTTAGAGAATATGAACAAAAATTAAAAAAAAATTATTCAGTCTCAAATGCCACTAGGAATTTAGTAGAATTTATGTGAAAAAGGCTAAAAGCTGTAATTGACCAAAGTGGAGTTATACTACATTTTTGAAATAAAAGAAAAAATCAAATAGTTAATTAATCATTTAATTGCATGTTTTTCTAGTTTATAGTAAGTGCTTGAAATAAGTTGTGAATAATTGTGTTCCTACATTTTTGACTTTTAGTTTGTAAGTTTTTAGAGCGGAAATTTGAGACTGAATAAAACTTTTTCGTACAATTTTTGAACACGTTCTATATATAAACTCTTACTCTTCTGGTTGTAATAAACTGTGAGACATTGAATGTTGTTCGAAAAAAATGTTTGTCTGAATTTTTTTAAATGTACTTTGACATCTCTCTTCTTGGTAGAAAGGTAGAAAATATTTTTTATGAACAATTGTCAGCTGCAATTTATACTTTGTCCGGACAAACTTGACAAAGTTGAATTGAATTGCCCGTATAAATCATATAATATTGGAATTCGCTTGAAGAGTGTCAAACGATTTTTGATTTATTTTATTATTTATTAGTTAAACCTGTCTGGACAAATATTTTTTTCGAATAACATGACTGTAACCACCTATATCGCTTTGTAATTGTCTGTTCGTCGCAACGTTTCTAGAACATATCTAATTGAAGAAACGTTTCGTGCGAGTCCCGAAAAGAAATGTATTATTAACTTTTGTAAAAATTTAGTAATCAAACATTAGGCATTTTAATACATTGTAATTTAGATCATTTAAACTGATATTAGCATTCGAAATAGGAAAAGTATTTTATTTTGTTATGTAATTACATAATAATATAATTATACAATATAATATAATTATAATTTTTTATATATTATGTACATGTATGTATTATATAATAACTTACGAAATTTTTTATATTATATGCCCAGAACTATTGTCCCTTTAGGATATGACAGTGATAACTTACAGCTTTATATTATAGTATAGTATAACATACTTTGTCAATAGTCCAATTGAAAAATGATGGATTATAAAAGCTCTCGGAAAGATTAAAACAACATTAAATATAAAAATGTTGACAATTTTGTTTTGTTTGCTTTATAAAGGATTAGCGAAGTATTAATTGGTGGCAGTAATAAATAATATGAATGGTTCAATACATATATTCGAAACTGAAATATATACACCAGATAAATGAGTAGCGAACAAAAACAAACTTGTAATGCAACACCATGTAAAAATGTCTTTGACAAAATGCAATTGGATTCTGGTACGTGCTATGTCGTTAAAATTACAATGCGAACAATAAGACGACGAATGACTGACACAAATGTAGGACCCGTACTTATTTTAACACAGTGACAATGAGCAACAAGCAACGCAAAACTGAAAAGTCAAACTAAATCAGAATAAGGAAGACGAACAAACTCCTAGGGTTGCAACACAAAATGAGCGACTTCAAAAAGGGAGACAAACACATAATCGAACTTATGTGAAAGTCAAAATGCACAAATATTAGTGCATATCACGTTTATATGTTTCTATATACATACATAGATATGCTTATATATGTGTCTAAATATATAACAAATATTTGTTGCTTTATTGTGATTTATTTTGTTAGTAACAATAGTAATCCTCACCTACAGGGTGTAGAAGGAGAAATCTGAAGATGAAAGTGATATTTAAATTTGTAAACTCCAGTTTTAATTTTAAATTGTGGTGCTCGAGGATAACCATACGATCTAAATTTCAAAATTATATTCCATCTTTAGGGCCTTTTTTAAATAAAAAAATCTGTAAGATAGCGACAACAAACAAAACCACAGCTCAGATCTTTATATAATTACTATATTTTGTAAAGATTAAAAACGTAATGTTCAGAATAACAAAAATATTTTAAAACTTTAAAAATTGAGCTAACTAAATAAGGCAGTAAAAAAAGAACGTATTATGTATTATACTATAGTATACATACATATGTATATTTATATAATATGTATGCATACGAACGGAATAACGGATATTGAGTTAGATCCGATTAAAGATTAAAGAAAAAATCATCGACATATAGCACAATATAAGCAGAATACATCGATGTATATTCGTAATATTTCTGTAAGTAAACTGAGTATTATTGTATAATATAATATTCAAAAAAATTACTGAAAGTTAAGTTAGTAAATGTAAAAACTTCGATATTGTTCGGACCGCACAAATAAGTTCGTATTAAACCACATTTTGCCATTTTTTGAGTAAAGCCATATAACATCCAATTGCAATTCGCAGATCTTCACGAAATTTGAATTTACACTTATTGAGGAATCTAAACAAATGATAAATTAAAATACAAACTGTGTTGGATACATAAAAACTTCCAAGTCAAGATTTCTAAGTTTTTGCCGGGTCATGAAACATGTGTGTGGTTTAGCTTCAACATATTTACTGTGGATGAACTCTCACTGAATTGAATTGCTTATTTTAATCGCGTTAATTGTTGATAGTAGATATTAGAAGCAATCGTTTCATCAGATTGTAGAAGCTTATGTGACTTTTTTGTATATAGACGGCAAATATTGCCTTACATAAAATAGTCGGTTTCAAAAATGATTTACTGGCTTTCGCACTATTTTTTTTATTATCATGATTTGACTTTAAAAATTCGTTGTCAAGTGTTAAAATTAGTATACCGGGTATTTTAGGCATGAGTTTTCTTTTCAGATTTTTCTATCGGCATGTGTACCAGGCAGAAAGTGTAACATTTGCTAAAATTAGATCAATTTGACAATAAGAAGCATTCCATTTCATCAACCATTTTGCTTCCTGTTAACAGATCAAGACATCATAACATGTTGATAGATTTTTTGATTAATTATTTATCAGGTTTAACACCATTTAAATATTATCTTTAGGAGTCGTAAAAACAGTATTTTTTTTTAAATAAACCAGTCTCATTTGCAGCATAGATTGAACTGACTCTCTAGCAGACGTTTGTAATAATTAATAAACTTTATAAAGTTTTATTTAAAATTTATTTAATTTAAGAAACAAAAAAAGCACGCAAAAAAGGTAGCAAATTGTTGAAACGAAGTTCAAGTTCAAGACTTTATGTACTAAGAGAAATTTGATTTTATTGTTTGTAAAGACTTGTTCGGCAGGAGGCGTGTATCGCATAAGGATGATTCAGGAACTTCGTGGCGAATCATGTATTTATTGTTATTGTGTTGAAATGAAAACCCAATCATACCATCCAAAGTCAAACCGAATGCCAAGTTCGATCGAATGTTAAGGTATTTACGTTGCCGTTTGTGAACATCATCAGAATTGTGAAAAAAAAATCATGAAATATACTTGGCAATAAGATAGATGAATTTAGATTTGGCTTATTTTAAAATTATGGATTATAATACATACATACATACATAATTGGTCATTACAACCCCTCAGTCAGGATTACGACCTAGCTACTTAAACCACTTATGTTGTGTGCGTTAATTTCATACATGAGTAGCGGGACCTACAGTTTAAAGTCGACTTCGAACGACAGATTTTTGAGAAAATTTTCATGGCAATTATATTTACTCTCAGAGTTTTTGCCTGAAATCTGCTGAGAGAAAGTCGCCGAAGAATTTTTTTTCATATTTTCTTTTTGATGTCTGACCTGGGGTTTGAACCTTGGCTTTACGTCTAATAAGCCGACACTCTACCTTCTAGACTACGGCGGCTTATTGAATTATTATAATAATACGATTCGATTCATAGTAATAGCGTTTAGCCTTATTGTGTGATCGAGCCAATCATTCAACTGACCTTAACTCATTTGTAGAACTTTTCTTAGTCATCAATACTCGACAGAGGAGTGAAAAAGTTTAAGAGATTAGGCATGATACAATTGTTGAAAAATTCCGGACGGTTATTACATTCAAATCGATAAACAGGCCAAAAGAAGAAAAGAAATATTTGCAGATATAGAGGCTATTGATATACATAATTTTGCTATTATATTGTACACATTTCTATTTTTTTTTGCCTTTAGGGTCTAATTTTGCATTTTGTATTGGTATTTTTATTCACCTTTAGTCTTAATTTAATACAGATTAAAAGAAGTAGAACTGTAAATTATTATAAAAATCGAATAATTTTGTAATAATAGCGAGCGTTGTATTTATTTTAGTGACCATAGTGCACATAATGTACATATGTAATGTATGTATATAAAATAAATAATAAAAATTGTATATTAGATGTAGAATTGTAGTAGAAAATTAGGACTGATTACTATTTTTATGAACATCCAAAATAGTGCGTAGTTTTTATTACAATTTATGACTGATAAATTTGGATTTCAAGCAAATACCCTGTATTTTTTGTTAGTATTGTATTATTATTGAAATATTTGTTTGAAATACAATAATGCTTCTTTTAAAGTTATGTATTTTTCTCAAGCACTAACAAAAGGATGCTCTTTTTTTGTTGGAAACATTTATGAAGGGTAAAAAGAGACGGAAATAAATAAATTATATTTCAAAGTAAGTAAAACGCCATTGTAAACAACCCTCCATTATGATTGCGCAAGCTCAAAACTTATAAATGTATGTCCATACATAGTATGCGTGTGTATATGTAGCTAGTACTATTATAAAATGGCAACAAACAGTAAGAGTTCTTCTTGATATACATGCATATGTATGTACATAACGTATATTACAATTCTCCATTCAATTAAACTGCAAATGTATGTGTGTAATATAATACATACACTGTATGTATTGTATTATAAAGAATCGCGCATGTATTGGTAAAAAAAAAGCCGGTAAATAAATGCAGGCACACACATATTTATATGTATATATATCTGCATACATATATACATAGTTATTAGATGTTGATATAAGATTTATGTATGTGTGTTGTATTTATAAAAGTACTTATTGTTGAATGGGTAGTCCTGACATTGAAGCAACTGTTAGGAAGCCGTCTTTGCACTCTGCTGTTGCTGTTTTTGTTGATTCTACTGTTATTTGAATTTAATGAACTCTTAAAACGATTTTAATGAGTTTGTAAAGTTTTATTCATTTATCCATTCATTCATTCATTCAATCTCTCGTTTATACTTCTGTATGGTATGTACATACATATCCATTACCTTTAGAATAGTCGATTTGGTCGTTGTTTTACAAAAACTGGTAAATTTAGTCAGCTTCTTCAATGTATACGATATGCAAAAGGAAAATGCTTACATACTACCATACTTATGAACAATTATGAAGGGAAAGTCTTTTAATTGTTAACGCACATACATCTATATGACTACAGCATATACCCATACATATATATATGTATGTATGTACATATAGGCAAATTGTACTATGTAATATTGTATATATGAAAATCAAAACACTTACACACGTACATTTTTTTAAAGCATGTAATGAGGTTAAAAGTTAGCAAGCGCAATGATACTCTTGTGGATTTTGAATTGAATCAAGTGCATGCGAAAAAGTTCACTGTGTCTATCCGCAGTCTAGACAAATACTGTTCGTAAAAGTACTTTTGACCTTCATTACTATTGTTTTTACAATTTATGCTTTTCTGCTTAACATTATAAATTCAACAAAAAGGAATTAAATTAAAAAGTGAAAGTGGAGACATTTGTACTGGAAAATAAAAAAATGTAGGCCCGGAAATGAAAGAAATTGTAAGAGTTTATTTTCAATCATTTAATTGAATTTTTTTTAATCAAATTTTATTTGTTTGAATTGTTTTAAATTGTTGAAATGTTTTAAAATGGCTCAAATTATTTTGGAAATCAATATAAAATGCTGTAATCTTTTGCTATAATTAACAGTAAAATGTTAATACAGTTACTTATTGTATTAAAAAGCTTCCGCACAATATCTACCCGGAACGATATGCAAAATAAGACCCCGTTCATCGAACAGAAACGATCAGATCTTAAATAAATTGAAAAATTATAAACAGACTTAACCCTAATCTTACTGACATAAAAATGTAACAAATCTCACTCTAAGGCTCATATATAAAAACAACGGGATTCTTCTTACGAAAAAACGTTTACTCCTTACAATATCTAAACGGAATAAATATTTTTAAATCTTGTATTCATTTAATTTAAATTAAAAAAGGGTTTCCCAACGTTATTCATATGAAAGGTTACTTTGTATATAAAGGGTAAACATTTTTATAAATAGAAGATGCCTTACAAAGATATGTAGAATTTATTCAGTCAAAACCTTAAAAAAAAAATATGAACTACTTTATAAGGGCCTCTGAGGCTCATGTCAGAAGTTAACGATACTGTTTTATTTTTAGGTCTCTATCAGATGGATAATTTTTAATAATTCTCAACTTTTTTTTTACTGAATTTTCCACAACATATGTAAAATAAAATTCATGAAATTCTTTCGCGATATGTTAGATACATATGTATGTATATCTCTTGTTACATTGATTTGATCATCCAAATGAGGGTCACAGGCTCATGTTCGTAAGATTAGGGTTCAATCTAACACCTGTATAGTAAATAGGAAGTAATTCCTTTTCTTCTATTATCCTTACTTAATATTTTATGCATTTTAATTCTGTTTCCTGAACTTTGAAATATTAAATATAAGTAAATACACTTCAATGCTGGCCTACCTAAGTGAGGCGTCTTCCTTAGAGGGGGTTCACCATTTAACCAAATACAGATTTGGGTAGTATTAATATTTATATAAGGGCTACTGTTAGCTGACTGATTGATTTATTAACGCGTAACTCAAACGTAAAATTAAAATCTTGAAATTTTTTAACTCTAAGTATCTTTCATAGCATATAAGTCTAGAAACGGTTAAAAGTTTAAAAAGAGAAAAATTGATACAGAAATAAAATTGTAAATCACAAAATCCTCCAGAATTTTTCAAAATCAATCATTCACAAAACATTCCACAACACGATACTGTAAGTCTTATCATATCCAGAAGGTAAATACTGGCGTGTAATAAATATTATGAACATCATACAGAAAATCAGAGCCACTGTCATCCTGTAAAGGCTGTCCTATCTTTACGACAACATAAGGCTGTACAGCATTGAGTTTCGAAATTTTTTTTTTCGAATCGAAATATGTAATAACTCTCTAGGCTGGTTTCCGCGAAAGAAGATCGACATAAATTAACACTAAGAATAATAATTGAACGCAACTAACCCACATGGATTAGAGAGAGCACTTGACACTATTTCAAAAAGCATTATTTAGAAAACCCTACATTAGAGTACTGTGCCATAAACAATAATGAACATCATTAACTTCTACATACAAATGGTGAGACAAAGGCTAATCATCTCACCACATACAATCGACGTGGGGTATCTCTCAATGAGTGTAATGGTGTATGTTAGGACTGTTATATCAGCACTCCTCTCTAGCAAGTGCGATGTAGCACAGAACGGCATTCAATGTACTAGCCTCAGAAAACTAAATAACAACGATTACGATTTGATATTTGTCTCTTATTTTGTCATACATGCAAAATAAAATGAAAATGTTGTATGCAAGTCCTCTCAAAGTCGGTCTGTCGTCAACCACAACAAAGCAAGATTAATGCGAATAAATACTGCAATTACTTCCTGCCTCACTTTCAAAAACAACGCCATAGAAGAGGTTCAATCATACTGCCCCACTGATTACTGATCTATCCAGGTATCTTAAAACACAAGTGTACAAACGGTCAATTAAGCTCCATTCGCCTATGCGCTTCGAAAGTGGAATCTACAAAAAATAGCACACCGCGTATACAAGTTTTACCAACCGTTGCTTACGGCTGATAATATGTCGTAAATAATATTGTGCGGCCTCCTGGCACATAATTTAAATTCAACAACGAGTTGGAAAGGCGACACTGCCGTATAATCCATAATATCTTCAACATTCTGTAGCATTGCACCAACTGACTCTGATATGGCTTTCGTTAGAAGCGTTAATATGGACTGTTTCCTGTAGAGTTCGATGGAAGTCACTGATTGAGACCATTTGGTTACGAGAGGATCGAGGCGATGAAAGTTTTATGTCATTAAGGTAAAAGATTATGGAAATAAGGTGACAAAAATGGAAAAAATAATACATAGGCGTTACATTAAAAAACGAACTGAAATAAGTGGAACAAAATAAAATATATAAAGAACTTTGATCCCCGATCACTGCTGTCTAGTGCAGAGAGTTTGATATCAAATACTAAGGGTACAACAACTCCAAAGGATTGTGTTAAGAGTTTCGAATTCAAATACACAACGAAAACCTTACCGAGCTATCGTTAAAGTCTTTGAAAAAACAATAATGTATGAGACGGTTCCTACAACCTCCATAGAATAGATTAATGTGATAACTCTAAAGGCGACAACTTTTAAAAAAATCACAGCAACTGTTGACGTACTCAAATCTCGTATTGTAGGAGTTGGCCAGAGTACTCAATCATTTACCACTTCATGAAAAAGGCTAGGACTGCTTTTGTCCAGACTGGTAAAGTGAAACCAGTAAATTACTCCCATCAAAAATCCTCGCCAACTGGAATTACCATCAGACCCTTTGATCTTGTAACGCGCACACAAAAATTGAATAAAATGGTTGAAAAAAAAAATATCTCAGCGCTTTTCATACGGTTAAGGAGTCTAGATAATGTGATCGTTTCTACTTCAATTTTAGTGAATTTTGAATTTTTAATACTATTTTACCACTTGAATATTATCTTCTAAAGTGGAAGGTAGCAGGAGTTAAAATAATACCAAATATTGGCAGAGGTCACACGAAAGCGGAAGCATAGAAACTTATAAGTTTTTTTTTTAACAATAAGGTAAAATATGTTTGAATTTTAATTTAATTAGTACCGTTAAAACTACCGCAAACACTTTTCTTCTAGGTTAGGAGGAAACAGAGTACTATTGAATAAGAACAATGGTGATAGGAAAAGTTATCAGAGAAAAAATTTTGTACTTCGCTATTTATCGTTGTTTCACTAGCTTTCGGCAAGGCAGCAAGGCCTAATGCTTAAATTGAAGATAACTATATCTATTATGGAATTATTGAAAAACTAATTAACCGGCCTAAGGTTTGCTATAAATGAAGGTGAATTTTGTTAGTGTTCTCTTTTAAATTCGTGGTATATACCAATATACTGAATGTTATGTTAACAGAGACTGTGCAAAAAGAAAATCTTAAAAAAATACAATTACAAAAATAGTAATAAAGTCGGAAAAATATAAAATGAATAAGAAGCTAAAGTCTTTGAATTTTTCACAAAACACATAAATGTGAAAATAACAATTTGCTTATTTGAAAAATCAAGCATTTTTTTTTTTACCAAATATGTCTTCCATAAATCGGAAAAATTTGGGTAAAAAATAAAATGGTGCGGTAAGTGGACCTAGTGAGTTGAATACCCATTGTATCAAGGAATCCAAAACAGATTTCATTACGATCGGGTACTCAATGGCATCGGAAATATAGACGAAGTTTACATTTTTATTGAGCGGCTATGTATGTATTTGCCTGTTAAAGAGCGACAGTTTTTAAAAAGCTTGGCGATAGTGCGTAAAAACTAAAAACGGTCAAGCCATTAGGTGAAAGAAAACAAGGCCGCTGTAAAGTCAGTTTGCCAGGTGCTGACATAAGTTTTATTTTCCATCTGTATGCATTAGTCACAGAAAAAAATCTACATTGACCATTTTTTTATTTTGTGTGTTTCTAATAATTTCTAGGTTTTTCTTATATTCGATTTTGTCTCCAAACATTCTTAATTGTGACTGCCTTAAAGAGCGCTTTTAATTAGAAAAAAAACCACGGGAATAAAGTCTACATACAGCGGACTGGATGTACATACGTACAAATAATCAACGAAGAAAACATGTAAGAAAAAAATTTAAGAAATGTATGCATACATACATGTGCGCAAATGATTTTATAATAAAAACATAATCAGGGGTGTCAGAATCCAAGTCGGTTTTGCCTTTTGTCGTTTTTGAAAACCAATGTTGGATTCATTTGGTGTCACAAAACCACGTCGATTTTGTTATTTTCGAATTGAAATAAAACCGATGTTCGAAACAGCTGTTGTTTACATTTGTGTATTTATTTAAAATTTTTATTAAAATAATAAAAAAAATCTTTTTAAATAAATAAATAAAAAAATGAGTACTGCTTTTATCGCATTTTTGTTGTTAGAGGAAGAGCGTTCAGAAAAGGTGAAAAGACGAATATTGCGAGATTGCAGCAACCCACTTGAGTTATATATGCCTCCATATTTGTTAGACTGTACATTCATATATAAAGCTGCTTTGCAGATTTATAGCATATAACCGGTTGAACAAAGACGCTTTTTGTGTGGTCCTAGACACAGTAAAAGAACATCTTTCCCGTTCTAAGATCCCGCCATTGTTACAACTTGCAGATACGTTGCGATTTTTAGCTGAAGGGTCATACCAAAGATCTGTTGGAAATTACTCTAGCATATCTCTGGGTAGAAGCAGTTTCTACAATTTTAGAAGATGTGCTCAAAGTTATGGAGCGGTTCAATTGGTGCAACTAGTAATGGACTCCAACGATAAGCAAAGATCAAGGGACTATTTCTTTAATAAATTTAAAATCCCTTCAATAATTGGTTGCATAGATGGGACCCATATAAAGTTAATAAAGCCCAGCTTTAACGAGCATTTATACTTTAATCGAAAAGGAATATGAATAGGAGTGTTGAAAAGTTGATTCCGTTGCTTAATGAGCACATTACACTACCATCCGGAAAAGGCAGTAAGAATTATAAATTCCTGTTGTGCTCTGCACAACATTTGCAGGAGCTATAATGTACAAACCAGTGAGGATGAGCTGACTTTATCATTACCTGGTAGTGAAGACAATGTTATTTTGTCATCAAGTACGTCTCTGCAAAGTGAAGGTCAGAGAATCAGAGACGAAATAGTCAACACCTTATAAAAAACTGGTAAAATAAAACCTATTTATAAAGTAAAATTAAAGTTGTTTTTATTTCATATAACAAACAGACAGGTGTTAGCTGCTTGGTTTATTTTCAATAACAAACCCGATAACAAGACATTCTGTGACTCCTAAAACCGACACTTATTCAAGTTCGAAAACAAAACCGATAATCTTGGATTGTATGACACCAAATTGATTTTTGTGTCGTTTTCAATTCCAATTCCGACAATATTGGATTCTGTGACATCCCTGAATATTTTCATTATATTAATTTAATATGTATATTAAAAATAGATAATTAAGTTAATTATAAATACAAGTCCTTTTATATGCTTGCTTCTATATATAACGAACGTAACCATAGGTCTTATTATGAGAGCAATACTTGCAATAAATGTATCAAAAACAGGGACCAAAATTAAAATTACTATTTTCCAAAATATGATAGAATCATGTGCTTTTTGAAAATTTTAAATCAAATAATAATAATAAAATATTAAAAATGGTTCCTCATAAGTCACTTTGACAACAACTTCCTAAGGACAACAACTTTTCAAGGTGTTTACCAGACAAACGTTTCTGGATGCGGTAACTGTTGCACCAGCTTTTGAAAACAGTCTTTCGCACGGGATGGAATTTCCGGCAATATGTAAATGTATTGCGCCTGTTAAAACATTGAAAAATTTGAAATTGTCGCATTCTTCCAGGGGACTGCTTTTCAATGCACAAACAGAGACTTCGTCTGTCGGCGAATTGTTACGCTGTTGCCGTTGTGGCATATCTAAAAATCAGAATTTTGTTTTTGACTTCTTCTTCAAAGTCGTCAGTTATTGGTGAAATATTTTCTTTGATAATTTCCTTTAATTTTTGAATAGCTCTCCCACAGGGATTAGCATCTGTAAAATGGAGATGCTTAAAGCCCGAATCTAAAATAAACCTCGAAGCTCCATATGCATTGTATTCTATTAAGACAAATTTTCCCTCACATTCGCTTAAAATTTTGATTTGCAATTGTATAATATATTCATTATAATAGCTACGAAGTTAAACAGCTTAGCATTGATATAATTTTAAATAAAGTTAAATAGTGTTTGTCAGAGGATTATTTTCGTACGAACTTTCGATCCATATGAACACAGAACATATTTATCTTCTGGAGGTTTAATTAATTTTTTGAAGAATGCCGGTAAGAACGGTGGCAACAAGATATTAGCAGAATTCCATTAAATTTAAGTTTGTCCTCATCAAATTTTTTTTTTTACAACATTTAGCGAGCTTGGAGGGCGTGTGCGGGGTTAACCTTGGACGACCGCGATAAGAAAAAGAGTTGTTTATCCTTAGTTAAATTTGTTGTAGGAGTGTAAAATAACTCCAAGGTATTATTGAGCATCATCTAAAGATTATTTATGGCTGCAAGTTAATGCAACTTTTAAGCCACTTGACGAGCGTTTGTCGTATCTGTCAAAATGCATTAATAGAATTAAACGGTTCTCAGACATTTTGGCTTATAAATATCATTTTTTTTCCACACTGACATTTTATACTATGAATGCAGATCAGTTACTTAGTATTTTAATAAATCTTGTTATATTATAGCGTATGGTGACACATCAATTTTGCATACATCAAAATTGAACCTTCAAACTTAATTGTACTGTTTTTGTGAAGAAGAAGAGAACAAATGATTTATGCAACGCAGGTAGTAAAAATCATAAGTATTTTTATATTTTTCAAACTCATCTCGGCCTATACGTGTGAGTTTGATGCGTTGCCGGGAAACTTTACTGTGGGTGTTTAACGTCACAATGATATTTATCAACAAAAACATAATAGAATTGTTTTTTGATGATCGTGTATGTATAACCAAAAATAAACTGTTGTGTTCTAGCCAGACCAAAAAGGGTAACGTAAGGTGTTTCTTGTAAAGAACAATTTCCCCCTGTACCGCTGCTCCGATGTTCCTAAAATTAATTTCATTCGGTTTAAAAAATTTTAGTTATAGATATCGATATTGTATTGTATTTATTTTATTCAATGTCTCATAAAAAAATGTCGCATTTCAAAGTCAAATTTGGCCTGCCCACCACGATAATCCTAGGGTTAACTATTTTCAATATATTAACTTATACACATACAAAAAAAAAAAAAAAAAAAAAAAATAATAATAATAAAGGATAATATAAAATAACGAAATTAGTTTGAAAAACAAAAAAAAAGAAAAAAGTCATGAAAAACACGACTCATGACTCTTTCTTTTCTACAGCTCTCGCCCACAAAAACAAATAGAAATAGATGGTTAAAATGAAACGAGTACTTTTCTTTCGATATTGCTATATTTATCCGATACTTGATTGGTACTCGGTTACACAGTATCCATGCCAAAAATACTTGGAATCGACAGAAAAGTATCGTGTATGTATTTGTGTTTACTTGTATCGTTTCACCCCTATCTCCAAGTTTTGAAAGGCCATAGGCCTTATTCTCTGAAGATCACGACAAAAGCGGTTGTGATCGCAAGTCGTCGTCAACAATGACTAATTTCAGTGAAGGTGACTCAAATTAAGTTATTCTGAGACAAATCGGCTTCGAAAATTTAACAAGTCCTTCGAAGTCAGAAATCTGGTGGATGCTATACTACCAATAATAGAGACACTCTGAATGTATTCTTCGAAATTCACTTCTCTGGCTGTTAAGAACTCATCTCACCGGCCATGAGGGGCTCAAACAACGATGCATATGATGTGTCGAATATACCAGTCTAGAACATTAGATGACAAAAGCTTCCATTTCTTTAAATTTCCGAGTTCTAGTGCTAGAATACCTGCTTTTAATAATTTTCAGGGCATGTTTCCAATTATCTCATGTCTGTCTCATTGAAGTAGGCATGTTACAAGATTGTCTTTATTCCCAAGGGAGGAAACATCTCACACTAAAGCTTAAGATTCTAGGTCGAACAGTCTACACGAAAGGTAAACCTACCGAAACTGCGCTACACTCATTAGTTGGTCATATAAAGAAATTCCTATACTAATAGAAGTAGAAAGCGCTTTCAATAACGTTAAATCGGAATCGGTTGTTAACGCCTTAAAGCAAACAGGTGTACTCTCGCTTTAGTTTTGGAACCTAAACCTTAATACTCTACTGAAGGTCATGCTGCATGATATTTACCTAAACAGATGTCGTGTAATTAGGGACTACAGGCAAAATTATTTTTGTAAATTGTGGAATCTGCGCTGAGATTACTATCGAAATGGTGCAACGAATGCGGCACAATTCACAAGAAGATAAAAATTCTTTAAATTTCTTACCCCTAGTATCAACGGAGGACCTCTCAATCTATCCAATAGTCCCAAATACCTTACTATCATCATAGTGGATAGCAAACTATAAAAAAACTATTCAAAAAATTCGGAGATGTTCTTATGAATTTCGATTAAAAAAAAATTCAGAATGCAATACTTTACAACACAATATTCTAATAATTGTCTTTCAATTCGAAATACATAATAAACCCCCAGAACTACTAAGGCGGCAACAGTTCTTTATTGTCGTAAGAGAGCAATACTGAGTTATTAAACATGAAAATGTACACTGGCTATACGACGCTGTCGTTCTTTGAAGGATTACGAGGAGGGCGATGATTATGACAACAAGTGTTCTTAAAACTATATCATATAAAGTTGTTTACTATCATTAACTGGTTACCACCAGACATATTGGCTGCGAACGCGATAATGGGACTGAACGCCATAGAAGCCTGGAAGTATAGAAGCTACGGTCACGGCAAAACCTTGGATATAGTTTATATGAAGATATCCAACGAATACAAGATACGTCAACGTAAGTTCGATTTGGGTTTCACAACGAACATACCGGAGAGATTAATTTATTATAATGATTTACACCTCCCTATAAACGTCATACAAGTATTTACTGATGAATCTAGATCACGAAACAAAGTTATATGTCGATGGCTTAATATAAAAAAGGCCTAACTCGATTTTTGGTTACTTTACAGGAAAAGGAAAAAACTTAATAAAATTCGTAAAATTTTAGATACAACAAAAATTTTAATACAATTTTTAATAAGAAACAGCAACACATTTAATCTCTCATTTAAAATTTTTTTATTTTTTTGTGCATCTGACATTTGTCTACCAGAATAAACAAAAAAACCTTATTTTGAAAAAAAGTGATTTAGGCCTTTTTTATATTAAGCCATCGATGTGTAATCTTAAGTTTCCCTGGCAGTACTCGATTACTGTAGTACCATTCAGACTGAAATTAGAGTATGTAGTACAGTGATACATTCACATTTACTGGCAGTAAAGCGGAATTAGATCCTTAGAGAATGTGTACATCAAGATTGTTCAGGAATACCGAGTGTACCTATAGCAGATGGCAAGACGTTCGATGGTTATGGATTCCTGGACACGGAGACATTGAATGTAACAACAAAGCCAACTCCTTTCCAAAGCTGTTACAATGAAAAATTCATTTGCATTCAGAAATGAGATTGGCATGCCTCTACAGCGAAACATCCATTTGCAAAAGAAAGATCAATGGCTAGCGCTTAACAACCATAGAAGAATTTATTGACACATCTTCCGAAAAAACTCCCCTCGGGTGGCTGGGGTTTGTCAACTAGGAGTTGTAATTGTGTGACAGATTAGGAACCTTAGAGGACCCAAATTAGCTATGTATATCCATTGAGGCGACTGTCAACTCAATCTAACCTATCTTAGTAATTAAAATATACATAATTTTTTTAATAGTGTTTTTTAAATATTGAACTTTTTTATCGGTGAAATTTACCAATCTCAGTCTATAGTATAAAAATAATAACATCCACTACCATACAAAATCGTGGATACTTTCCACATCGCCTAACTGCGGTTGGTATAGAAAAAACAATAGAAAAATTTAAGTTGCACAAGCCATAAAGCATTAATTCCATTGAAGGACAGACGCATGGATGGGATGGATTGGAGATGGGATTGTTGTTGTTGGTTGTATGTGTGTGTTGTCAACGTCATGTGGTAGGTAGTCCGAGGAAGTCAGCTGTTGTCGTAGGGTTCAGCCATAGGTCTACGGGTCGTAGGGCCGTCGGTTTCGCTGGACAGCTAAAAATGTGCACCGTATAGTGTGGTGTCTGGTTCCACAATGGGCAGTATGATGTAGAATATGGCTGTGAGGAAATCCAGGATAACTCAAACACACTGTTAATTTTACTAACTTTAGGCTTTAGATGCGCTCTATTAATTGCTATTAGGGAGTTTGGCTACTAGATCAATATACAATAATGCGCTTCGGGTAGGCATTTTCGTCAAATTGTAGTCAGAATTTTCCTGCTTTAGTTCTTCGAATTTTATATTAAATCTTTATGTGTGTGAAGATAAATTCGAATTTGAAAACCCAAGACGCAATCCATGAATTTTAGCAGCGCCACATTTAGCGTTAACAGTGCAAAATTTGCTGTTAACAGAGCAAAAATTGCTCTTAACAGAGCACTGTTAACTGTTTAACAGTATCAAGCTGAACAAGGTTACTTGTTTAGAAGCTAATTTTAGGGCATATACTAGGTCTTTGAGTACCATATCATACTCAAAGGAGTGTTCCAAGGCCTCCTAATACAATAAGCAATATAGTCATATAAAAAGTGGCATGGTATTGTTGAAATTGGCTTTGCAAAAATACATTTTTTGATTGAAAATTCTCTAGGAGATCAGTGGCCATTTGGGAACATATAAGAAATAGTACACCATACAGACTATATGCAAATGATAGTCCAGAGGGTCCTCTTTCCAACCGTGGTAGTGGGATAGCTGAAATAATCTTGTGAGTCGAGATTTTGAATTTTAAAAAAATCGATTTTTGGCCAAAAATATATGAGAATTCTCTAGAAGATCAGTGGCCATTTGGGAACATATAAGAAATAGTACACCATACAGACTATATGCAAATGATAGTCCAGAGGGTCCTCTTTCCAACCGTGGTAGTGGGATAGCTGAAATAATCTTGTGAGTCGAGATATTGAATTTTAAGAAAAATCGATTTTTGGCCAAAAATATATGAGAATTCTCTAGAAGATCAGTGGCCATTTGGGAACATATAAGAAATAGTACACCATACAGACTATATGCAGATGATAGTCCAGAGGGTCCTCTTTCCAACCGTGGTACTGGGATAGCTGAAATAATCTTGTGAGTCGAGATTTTGAATTTTAAAAAAATCGATTTTTGGTCGAAATTATATGAAAATTCTCTAGAAGATCAGTGGCCATTTGGGAACATATAAGAAATAGTACACCATACAGACTATATGCAAATGATAGTCCAGAGGGTCCTCTTTCCAACCGTGGTACTGGGATAGCTGAAATAATCTTGTGAGTCGAGATTTTGAATTTTATTTTCTTATATGTTCCCAAATGGCCACTGATCTTCTAGAGAATTTTCATATAATTTCGACCAAAAATCGATTTTTTTTAAATTCAAAATCTCGACTCACAAGATTATTTCAGCTATCCCACTACCACGGTTGGAAAGATGGCCCTCTGGACTATCATTTGCATATAGTCTGTATGGTGTACTATTTCTTATATGTTCCCAAATGGCCACTGATCTTCTAGAGAATTCTCATATATTTTTGGCCAAAAATCGATTTTTTTTAAAATTCAATATCTCGACTCACAAGATTATTTCAGCTATCCCACTACCACGGTTGGAAAGAGGACCCTCTGGACTATCATTTGCATATAGTCTGTATGGTGTACTATTTCTTATATGTTCACAAATGGCCACTGATCTTCTAGAGAATTCTCATATATTTTTGGCCAAAAATCGATTTTTTAAAAATTCAATATCTCGACTCACAAGATTATTTCAGCTATCCCACTACCACGGTTGGAAAGAGGACTCTCTGGACTATCATTTGCATATAGTCTGTATGGTGTACTATTTCTTATATGTTCCCAAATGGCCACTGATCTTCTAGAGAATTTTCATATAATTTCGACCAAAAATCGATTTTTTTAAAATTCAAAATCTCGACTCACAAGATTATTTCAGCTATCCCACTACCACGGTTGGAAAGAGGACCATCTGGACTATCATTTGCATATAGTCTGTATGGTGTACTATTTCTTATATGTTCCCAAATGGCCACTGATCTTCTAGAGAATTCTCATATATTTTTGGCCAAAAATCGATTTTTTTAAAATTCAAAATCTCGACTCACAAGATTATTTCAGCTATCCCACTACCACGGTTGGAAAGAGGACCCTCTGGACTATCATTTGCATATAGTCTGTATGGTGTACTATTTCTTATATGTTCCCAAATGGCCACTGATCTAGAGAATTTTCAATCAAAAAATGTATTTTTGCAAAGCCAATTTCAACAATACCATGCCACTTTTTATATGACTATATTGCTTATTGTATTAGGAGGCCTTGGAACACTCCTTTGAGTATGATATGGTACTCAAAGACCTAGTATATGCCCTAAAATTAGCTTCTAAACAAGTAACCTTGTTCAGCTTGATACTGTTAAACAGTTAACAGTGCTCTGTTAGGAGCAATTTTTGCTCTGTTAACAGCAAATTTTGCACTGTTAACGCAAAATGTGGCGCTGCTAAAATTCATGGATTGCGTCTTGGGTTTTCAAATTCGAATTTATCTTCACACACATTAAATCTTTATACATCAAATATTCGAAGTATTCACGAATACAAAAAAAATTTCGAAATATGAATCTAATGTTTTTATTTATTTACAACCAACGCCCGACATTCTCCTCTTACAGTGCATTGTGTTGGTTGGAAAAAAGTAGGTGGTTATGAATGATGGACGGTCTAAAGCGTCATGTAATTTACGTATAATTCAAAGAAATAATGTCCAATCTTGTTAAAATTGCATAAATTGAAATTGGTTACATATTTTGTGACCGGTATTATGGTTTCGGCATTAAATTATTCAGCATAAATGCACCACAAGCAATTTGTTGCAGGATAGAGAAGAAGAGGATCGGAATTGAATTTTAGAATATAAAATATTTGCAGGTAATATATAGAGCGTCGCAAAATTAGAATATTTTAAAACAAAACACATCAAGTTTGATAAAACTTATCTTTATAAATTTGATACCCTGTTAATAATAAGAACGGTCTAGTTTCTTTAAAAGGCATCATCAACGAATTCAGCCCTTAATCTTTTATTTCCGAAATATATAATCTGACGAATAAGAGCTCCCTTTTTCACTCAATGTGTATTAAATTCGTAACTTGGAACCTGTAATTATTTCGTAAAGAAAAAGAAAACATACAATTATCCCAGATTTCTTTTTTAAGTGTGAATTACCGAAACATACACAGCTTTATCCTTTTCAAACACCTATCGTTACAGCTGCATCAATTGCGAACGATCAAAAAATAAACGATCATTCAAAACCACTTTCTGGATTTTTAACCCCTTCTAGCCACATGTGGGTGTTTGTCTTTGCTGTTCGGTCTCTTTTACACCATGCCACTCAATCTTTTATAGTCGTAACTGATTTCCTAATGTCAATGAATGACAACAGACTGTATTGATATTATTAGTTTGGATGGCAATAGCGCCAACCTCATAGATTATGGAATATATAAGGATGGAATACACTTGACATTCCTGATAATTTGCGGAGCGATTGTAGTTATTTTGTTTTTTCTTTGCTGTGAACCCTTTCTCCGTTCCTTGGAAATCACAGCATTCGACGCATCAAGTGAGGGGCAATGATGATATTGAACGAGTTCTGACCATTTACTAAGGTATTCAGATAAGTTTTTCCAGTCTAATAAATATATCACATTGTTAATAAAAAGCTTTTAATTTTTTTTAACTTAAAACCCCTACTCCCTTTTCTGTATTGTTAATATCTTTTACTTGCGGTGTCATAAAATAGATTATTCTCGATGGCAGAAATGAATTTTTAAATTAAATCGTTTTCTCGGTTAGGTGGCCATAATGAGTTCACCAACTTCATCTTATAGTAACAGAAATTGATTCCGTCGAGTAGTTTTTGGTTTTGTTACCATCTGCTATCGATATTTTTATATGGAATTTTGATTCTCCTTTGAATTTTTTTAAGAAAGATTAAACTTTTGAAATTTATAATGGTATAATTTATATAATTTCGCCAATGAATTAATTTTCATTTAAATTTTTTTCCCAATTGTCAAACAGTTATTTCTTTTATTTATACAACTTATATAATATCACATATTTACAACATTATCCCTTTTCAATAATCAATTCATAAATTGAATATTTTATGTTGATTGGAATGCAATTCAAAAAAGAAAAACAAATAATAAAATAAAAAATCCAACATCTCACTTGATTAAACATAACAGATATAGAATATGCAATTGTAAAATTCTAAAAACATGTAAAGTAGAATGTTATTAGTTTTGTATTCACTTACCATACAAACATAAATGGAAAAATGCCAGACAAACAATTCGAAAAACAAGTGGGTAATTCTTGAGGCGTTAATAATTTGATTTTGTATATCACTTCTTAACGAGATTTATCGTAACTTAATAATAAAATATATTTATATGTATATTACTACATACATTCACTTAACAAAGTTTGTTATAGAATTTTTGAATTTTGTTCTCTTTTCAAAAATTGTTTAATTGTTGATTTTATTCACATTTTACATATGTATATTCATCATAGTATCAAATCTGTAAGAAAAAAGGAAATTAAAATGTTTTAAAATTAATTTTATAATGAACTAAAAAATATATATAATATATAATCAACAATATACTTTATTTGAAATTCTAAAATACCAACTAAAGACAAACCTAAAGTTTAAAAAATCTTAAAATTTTATTCGAAAATCGATAAAAATTCTAGATAAAAATTCTTTGTTTTAACTTGAAATGAAGTATTTGTTGAGAAGAAAAGTTCAATTTATATTTGATTGAAATATTAATGTACAATGTCTATTCTAGCTGAAGATGTTCTGATATATGTAAGTGCAGTCCTAATAGTAGCATTATAGATTTCTAATCATCCCTCTAATTAAGATGTCAGTTCTTACGCACAGATATATTTTTTTTATTATTATTTGAAATTAATAACACTATGCGACAAAATAAAAAAATGAAATCCACCCAGCTAATGACAGTGTAGGTTGTAAGTTTTGTTTAGTAGAACTCAAAAATATTTTTTTATATTTCTCGAACTCTCCAAATTTGTTTTATTTGACAAACACTGTTTTTTTGAATTCTACACACGAATTTATTGATTAGATTATACATTATCTGAACCGATGTCCAAAATTTAAACTTTCTTAGAAAGGGGAGAGATGGGCCTTTAAAACGGTATACATATATAGTATATTATTCAACTTAATATTCTTAACTTAATATTTGATGAGGTGAACTTGGCAAATGCGTATTTTTTTCATATTTTTTCAAGTTTGTCCATTCATAGTAGCAAAATTTAATTAAAAAATATTAAAAAAGTGGTGACATTCTTGAAGTGCATTCTCTTGTGAAGAGTTTGAGACTTCGTTTGATAAAATCGAACAAAAATTACAGTAGTTATTATTTAAAGATATAACAATCGTGTTATATTTTTAATATATATTTTTTATTAAATGAACTGGCGCAATGTTTTCGCAAAGCGAAATAATAATATTTGCAAAAAACACAAATATTAGCCGACTTCTGGTAGTCGCCCAAACTTGAAATTGGCATTATCCGATAAACTATCAATATACATCAAAAATTCTGAAAATGTTTAAACTGATAGTTCATTTGATACGATGACATATGTATAAAAAAAATAAAACACGACTGTTATACTATTTATTTTTTTTTTTTGTACAATGGGTCATTTCGACCTCCGGGTACTGTACTTGTCTTAATTGACAAGTACACGTCCTTTAAATAATAACTACGGTAATTTTTGTCCGATTTTATCAAACGAAGTGTTAATCTCTTCATAAGATAATGCACTTTCAGAACGTCACCATTATTTTATTTTATTATTTTATATTATTTAATTAAATTTTGCAGTCAAGAGTGGCTATGCTTGAAAATATAAGAATAAAATCATATTTTCCAAGTTTACCCGATCAAATCTCATAACATGTAAGTTTGAATCATATGTTTATATATACCGTTTTAAAGGCTCATCTTTCCCCTTTCCAAAAACTTTGGAATTTGAAAATAAGTTAAAAAAATATTTGGGTAATCAATAATTTTGTGTAAAACGATAAAAAAAAGTATTAGTCAAATAAAAGTAGTTTGGAGGGTTCGAGAAATATAAAAAAAATATTTTTTAGTTCTACTCAACAAAACTCATAACCTAGAGTGTTATAAGTTTGGTGTATTTTGACTGTCGTTAATATTAATATTCATTATTATTAATATTAATAATAATATTAATTATCGGAATAATAATAGACAATTATGCGATGTATGTTTTCCTGTGCGTAAACGATCCTACTTATCTGTGTCTGGCTAAAGATGAACTCACAAAAAATATCACACATTGCAAGTGGCTGATAACATTTTTTTGTCATTATTTGTAATAAGGATGAGATTTGAAGTTTATTGGTTAAGAAGATAATAAAAATACAATGAATTCAAACAATTAATGTTTGGTCTTATGTTCTTTTTATAAGCCGTCATTAATTGCAGCGCTTTATTCCTCTTTCAGCCAAATAGGACATTTCTACTCACTAAGTTAGTATTTATTTGACTAAAAATATATTTATTATAAATAATTTAAATGACAAGATATTTTTCGGATTATCCAGTACTACAATGTATTTGTACATCAGACCAAAGTGTCAGTTAAGAAGCTGAAATAATTTTTCAAATTTACTTAAAAATATTGTTTTTAATATTGAAAAAATATGAGGGACGCGAGTCGCTTCTTAAGAAGATGCGTCGGCACATACGCACATACATACATATATATTAACACAAAAGTTTGAATGTATTAAAGTTAAATATGGAGAAAAATACTATTATTCAGCAGAATATAATTTACAACTCCCATAACTATCATAACTATCGGAAGATTTTTTTCTGTTTCAGTAAGAGAGATTTGTTACAGTTTAAAAATGAACGCCAGGATAATGCGATATGACCCGACCACATTATTTTTTTTGGGAATCTTGTGTTCAGACGCGAGAAAATCACAATTCCAGCTCTGTTAGGCAACATGGAAGTAATGGCAGGTTCTGGTCGAAAAACTGGGAAAAGTATGGTAAAATTGGGTCTTACTTAGTGATGGGACAAGGATAAATACCCAAACGGTAAATTGGGTATTTAAAGGTAAATACCCAAAACGTGGGTATAAAACAAATTAAAGAAAACTTTAAATCAATTAAAAGAATTTAATTTTTTATTATGATTTAACTTTTTAATAACAAATGAAATAATTCATAAATTTAGTCATAATCGCTGCCGTGCGTGATTCCTGTTGAAGTTGAAGGAATATCGTCTTGAGTACATTCTAGTGAAGAATTCATGTTATTTTCAAATTAAGTGGAGTGCGTGCTTTCTGCTGAAGGTGGTAAACTATTTTTTAAAAGCAAGTTCCAGTTGCACGATATATATGTTATTTTTCCTGCTCTTTGTGTTGTTAAACGGTTCATTTTTTTGAATGAATGAAGCTGTGGGTGCTAAAGGAACGTTCAGTAGCAGCTGAAGTACAGGGAGCTGTTAAAATTCTAACAGCTAATTTGCTTAATTGAGTGCTTCCACAAATTCTTTTCCACCAAGTTACTGGAGAAATCTCATCCAAACAGTTCCAGGCAAAAGATTTTGCCCTTTCATGCTACTAACATTAATAGCAAAGTGAGGATAAGAAATAGAGTCCTAAAGGCGTTGGCAGGAACAACATGGGGTATGGATAAAGAGACGCTTATCACTATCTACCAGGCAATTCGCCGCGCCGTCTTTAACTATTCCGCACCAATCTGGACCCCATTCCTAAGTGATATCCAATGGCGAGCATTGCAAACTACGCTGTTCGTTACGTATCCCCCCCCTCTCCACATTTTACAAAACTTTCGACGGTTTAATACTGACATATTAAAACCTATCAGTAAGGGAAGTGCAGCGCACCCTGCATCAGTCGGCAGTAATGAAAGCCAAGAACGGACTCATCCACAACAGGGTAGTTAATGACCATACACGCCCAATATCGGATAGCGAAAGACAGCTACCTATGGAAGCGATAGCCATCCCAGCTGAAATTCGGCTGGTCGAACATGCTAAACTGCTACAGAGAGAGGATTGTTCCCAGGACCCTAGATTGCCAATTACCTGACGACCACCAACGGCCAATTTCACATCACAATCTCATTCCGTATCATCTCATCCAACGTTTAATGATTTTAAATCGAAATGAGTGATTAATGCCATAAGGCTGTCATCGTAGAAACACTGCTAAAATGCTTGCGTATCGATCTACCCAGGGCGCCTTAATAGAGTCCAAGGTGGGGGTTGGACACGCGACACGGAGGTATGTCCTGCCCTCGCTGTGAAAATTGGCTTAAAGCCATGTTGTACAACGCTTGCGCACTTTTACTTGTACTTGATACTGTGGAAGAACAGTGCGCGCCAAAAATGAGCCCTTTTTGCCTCCGAAGACAAAAGTAAAATAAACTTTGAAGATGAAAAGAGTACGTATGTTCATTGTGAATAATCTTCTCGCCACCAACATACGTTCGGGGAAGACGCCATATCGAAGGGTATCTGGTAACTGATAACAATACCATAGGACTAGTCACTAAAGAAAAACAGTTATTCTATTGAATCATTGCTCAAGGTGCGTTACGTGGGAGCCAAAGATTTACCAAAAGGAGGTTTTAAATGACGCGAAAATGCTTCAATATCAGCAATAAATTCAACCTAAATAATCCAAATACTGTTTAAAGTTACTCAAAGAGCACAGCAATAAAGAACAGGAACCCCTCGAATAAGCGTTTTGAAACCCTCTTCTATCATGAGACAATAAAATTATGTAATGGTGGCACCTCGAGGTGACTAGATCTACAAGTTACGGATCCTGAAATTAATTGTAGTAAGAGTTTGCTGGATCTCGCGGAGCTATCAAAATATGATCGTAGGTCATTTTAAAGGAAAACAGGGTCAACCCAAATTTTTAACTCCGTACTGGTCGGTGTCCTCAAATGAGTACTATCGTGTTTGTAACTTTATCAAATGCGCTGATGAGTTCTATAACGGATTTCAGGAGCTGAAGATCATTCCAAATTCAGAAGCGTCCATATGGCTACCTATGATAAAACTAGACAGTTCAAATATTTTTCAGGGTCATAAACTTTAGAATTAGGGTGATTTCAAGATGTCTGGTCAGTCATTCTTATTGTAGAATTTAAAAAAATATAAAAATAAAAAACGGCTCTAACAAGTCGCTACGTAATACAAAAATCTTATATCTGGAAGTCAAAAATGTAGTTTCAAATAAATTCATATTCAACAGGGAAGGTAAGGCTAGGGTTTGTATCATATTCTTATTTTAAACACTATCAACGCCTTATTGTTATCTAATTTCATTTCTCAGGGTAGAGTCATTACGATTGTATAGCGGCTCCGTGGTTAAGGCACTTTGTTAAGATGAGAGGCAGGACACCTCCGAGTGTCTGTAGTTCATCACCTGTGATCTTGATATGGTTTCAAAATGGAACTATAGTGCTAATTGTAGTTAATCATGTTTTTGTTAACTAGCCAAAAAACATAACTTATTGCTTATGCAATATGCCTGGCTTTTACAGGTAAAGATCCATAGTTATTTCATATAAGATGAAATGGATGTAGACTAGGAGTTAATCCAACCAAAACAGCTCTTACTATTCACTAGAAAGTGCATCGATTTGTTATTCTTAATATCAACGACGTGACACTTTCACTATTCTATAACGCTAAATATTATGGAGTATTTTGAGACATTAAACTTAACAGAAATTTGAACTCGCAATAGAGCCACCAAAGCCACATCTGAAAAAGTAATATATCTGAACTGGTTCATTAGCCCTAAAAACGATTTATGATGATGATGCTTATAAAGGGTGTTTTTTATAGAGGTATAGAACTTTAAGTTGGCATTACTTTTCAAGATGGCGACCGATTTAACAGCTGTCAAGTGATTTATTCTCAGCTTGGTTTGGCAATTCATCATGAATAGACTCACGCCTGAACCACAATGTAACCAGTGATGACAATTGTGACGTTTAAAAAACGCTAAAATCAGCTGCCTTAACCGTTTTCTTGGAGGGAGAAAGAAAATGTTAACAGTTTTGCGAATCAAATGTGTTAGAAGCAACATATATACAGGGTGAAAACTGGCGGATAAAGCAGAAAAATTATATGTAAATAAACATTTATTTTGTGTTAAAAAAGGGAAAATTTTGAATATTTTTTAATTTCTTCAATGAAAAGTTTAAAGATTCTTAAATATTTAAATATTAATCGAAATGTGCGTGATTTTCGGTCACAATGCATATAGTTTCTTGTGCAAGAGATAATTAAGAAGCTAAATATTACAAGATCAAAATAAGACGTACTGCTCATAAAAAATTTTTCTTGCTGAAAGTTGCCAATATTTTTTAATTTCTTGAAAGAAAAAGTTAAAAATTGTTATTGCTATTAGTTGTTTTTTATTATTTATTAATAGTTTTACACAAAAATTAAATTTTTTATTAACTCTCGTCAATATAAAAAAACCCACCCCAAAACCGAAAAAAAATAAATAAACAAAACAGACAGACAATCAGAAAGGGACAGAAATACTTTTTGGTAATATTTGCTGTCCCTTTCTTAGTATACGGTTAAATGTCAAAATCCCGAGTCGCCACTGTGTACATTGTGGCCTGAACAACTCTTGCAAATAGTGCAATTTTATTTCGAAAATAATGGTTCTGTGCAGAAAACGTATCGCGCACTACGTCCATTTTATCGTCCACAAAATCGTCCATCAGAGCAGTTAATTCGATTAACCATGGAACGTTTTCGCACCACGTTTACTCTTATTGATAACTCGCATCCCCAGAGACGCTGTACGGTGCGTACAGAAGAAGCTATTGCTGCTGTAGAGCGTAGCATTGAGGAAGACCCGAATGAGTCCATCCGCCATCGAGCACAGGAATTGGATCTGTGTCCATCCACTTTATGGAAGATTTTGCGGAAGGATCTTGGTTTGCGTGCTTACAAAATCCAACTCGTGCAAGATTTGAAGCCAAACGATCATCAAGTAAGGCGTAGATTCGTCGAATGGGCCCAAAACGAGATTACCGTTGTTCCCGATTTTCATAAGCGAATTTTGTTTAGCGATGAAGCGCACTTCTGGTTGATTGGCTACGTCAACAAACAAAACTGCCGCATTTGGAGTGAAGGTAATCCTCAAGTGTATGTGGAAACACCGTTACATCCAGAAAAACTGACTGTTTGGTGTGCTTTATGGGCTGGTGGAATCATTGGTCCGTACTTTTTCAAAAACGATGGTGGCCAGAACGTTACGGTCAATGGTGATCCGTATAGAGCCATGATTACTAACTTTTTCATTCCTGAATTGAATAACCATGATGTCCATAAGATGTGGTTTCAACAAGACGGCGCAACATGTCACACAGCTCGTGCCACAATAGATTTATTGAAAGATACGTTTGGTGACCGCCTAATTTCACGTTTTGGACCTGTGAATTGGCCTCCAAGATCTTGTGATTTAACACCGCTAGACTACTTTCTGTGGGGCTATGCGGTAAAGCCACAAACGCTTGACCATTTGGAAGACAACATTCGCCGTAGTATTGCCGATATACGGCCGCAAATGTTGGAAAAAGTCATCGAAAATTGGACGTCCAGATTGGACTACATCCGCGCCAGCCGTGGCGGTCATATGCCAGAAATCATATTTAAAATGTAATGCCACAAGATTATCTTTCGGATAAATAAAATTCATGTCAATCGAATAATCCATCGTTGTTTTATTGCAACTTAAAGTTCTATAATAAAAAACACCCTTTCCTATATAAAAAACACCCTTTACAAATTCCATTTTATGTGGAAACAAACTGGTGACCGGAGAAAACTTATAAAAAAAAATAGTTTACAAGTTTATTTAGAGTACAGGGAATGTAATAGATCAAGATATGTTATTACAGGTAATGGCAGGAACACAGCTGCCTGTTTTTCTATTCATTGGATTGTCGACCATCAGACAAAAACATCGCGCAATGTTTGTTCTGTTTATTTTTTATGTATGTTTGTTTTTACTTTTACTTTAATATGATACATATTATTTTTGTTTTGAGTTTTTGTGGTGCTGCTATTACCTGTATTAATATATATATTGGTGATAGATTTATCTCGAATCCATATTCTTATAACTCATAACGGTTATTATGGGACGTTGATTGCCAAAGATACCTGCTAAAATGCTGAAAATACCTTACAACGACCTTACGACACCACCTATCAACCAAACACGTGAAATAAAATAGTTGTTGTCACCTAAAAATAATCGACAGTACTTAAAACCATTCATTATTTCATAAAATTGATAGAATAGATATACTATATATAAATAGGTTTAAATTGGCTTAATGTAAATCTCTTGAAGAGACTTTTGAAAGAATTCAAGTGACCGTTTAATAAAAATAAAAATTTTGTTATGAAAATGAAAAGTAAAATTATGTCGCAAAAGGGTTTTTTTTTAATTTTTAACACTTATTCATCTGGCTGCTTACCAATATGAAACTTTCCTCCAACTTTTTAAATCTGCCACTTAAGTCATTTATAATTGAGTCAAATGGGCTTCTGATCTGTCGAGACAAATATTCCAGTTTGCCTCTAGAAAAATGAGGCTGATGTTGTCTCGAATGAGACCGACTTTTACCGCTTATTTAAAGTGGTATCACATTGCAAGAACTTGGATAAAAGAAGTCAAATCTAACTGACTTCCTTCGCAAAACCCTATAAAACAACAAAAGTGCTGACTGAATATCGATCATTGGTTGGATGACGTCAATGACTTACAGTAGTATCGACGACAGTAGAAGAGCACAACTTCACAGCGAAATGAATAGAATTGAGATCTACTCGAATGGATCTATGTTATGCTAGAACATCACAGATTTAAAAATATCGCTCTTCCGATAAGATTGTGCTTTCTATAATAACTCCTACAGAAATTGGTATGATGTACCCAAGGACGAGACTATTGACCCTGTGATACGCAATGAAATTGAAAACTATATCTATTGATTCTCAGGAATTTATTTTTGTTTATTTAATATTGCTCAATGGTATAGCAATTGCAGGACAGTTTCTGTCTTGTATGGGCTTCACAGAGGAATTATCACATGTACCAAAAAGAGAAGGTTCTGAGCAAATGCTTTACATGAACTATTATTAAAATTAATTTAGTTTCATATATCGATATCAATGCCAGTTGTAGAATATAAACGGGATTTAACGCTTTATCCTAAACTTAAAATCAGCACGCTTATTTGCTATAATTAAAACTCGTGATAAGGTAATACGAAGCAAATTTTTAAATAATTAAAATTTAATTATTTCCTTCCGACATATAAATCCAAATGACTAAACAATTCCTATCTCTGATGGTATTAATCACTCTTTGGAAAGCTGATTACACTTTATAAGGCGTTGCAAATTATCCTTTACGGCCTCATTTCACCAACGCATTCCCATTATAAAGCTACGGATATTCGGATAATGTAGGCATTAATATTATATTAAAAAGGAAAAAAAATTGACTTACCTTTAAAGATATATGTTGCGAATATGAAGATGTAAAAATACTAATGGTACCACTGCAGCCACTGTCATTAAGGTTTCAAGAGCAGCAAACAATAACAACGAGAAAAACGAGATAAATTTGACATTTGCAACGTTACGAAAACAAAAGTCTTTTAGTAGCGTGGGTGTGGACGGGTTAAAAATTACTTCCTTTGATGTTGTTACAAGGATGTTGTTTATTTTTTCAATTGCAACAGTATCATTGACAGTTAATGATGGAAGCACCGACAGTAGCAGTTGTATAGGTGGAGAGAACTTTGACGACAATGATGTTGTAGGAAGGGAGATTAATTTCATTTTGATTAAATGCTCATAGGTTTTAGAAAAAGTATTTTTAGTTACTAAGCGATATAATTTTTTCTATTAAATGTATTAAATGTAAAAAAAAAAATATTTTTAGTTTATGATTTCTTGCTTTTCTAAGGTGTACCGAGCGGTGTTATGCTATACCATGTGTAAAGGCATGTGAGAATATATGGATGTGTGTTGGGTAAAATTGAAAGATAATTTTTTTTTTCAATAGGCCTTTAGTCTTTTTAATTTTTATTTAAGCTTTTTGAGGAACCAACTCCTTGCAATGTTAAAAGTAAATTACAATTTTGCGTTTGGGTTGGTCCAAAATTTTATTTTATTGGCCTTGTGGTCTAAAGAATTTCTTAGCGCCGACATTTTCATTAACGTTCACAGGGTAAAAGGATTAAACCGTGAACATTTTCATTTACAAGGACGCCCTGCTGTTTATATTTGCAGGTGTATTTGTTATTCTTGTTTTACCACCTTTCAATCGGAGGGGATTATATATATTTTAATATAATTCTGATTTATTTTAAACATAAGAATGAATGAATTTTCACAAGAAGCATTTATTTAATTGGTAATTAACGTTTTTTTTTTTTGGTTTCGGTTTTTTGTGTATTTTTGTGTTTTCCACGAATTCTTCTGTATTTACTTTTATTATTGTATTCGTTTCATTCCTGATACTTTTGGTTTTCTTCTCGACTTCTACAATATAATTTCCCAAGTTTGCAGGTATTTTTTTGTTGTTGTGTTAATGCTGACTGAATTCAATTACTTCTTTCTTTTTTACAATTGTGGTTGGACGTTTGACTTTGATATGAATTTGTTTAAAGAAAACTTAAGTTAAATGAACGGAATCACTGTTTAACAATTAAAATTTGATAAAATTAACTAAATTAAAATTTTATTTTCACTAAATACACGCACAAGATAAATTAATTTTTTCGTCTCTTTCAACTATTGTTTCGCCTTAAATTTTTCTACTTTGACTTTTGTAAGTAAGGTTAGGAGTATAATGCTACCAGATGTCATTGCCGGAAAACCGTCAATATAAACCAAAAAATCTGTGAAAATGTGTGAAAGTTTTAAAATTTAAATGCTAAAACATTTACACTAAAAATCTTTTGCTCTTATATTTTGACAGATATCACATTGCAAAATTAGCAGGGTTTAGAAAAACGGGTATAAGTCCGGCAATGTAGTAAACACGGTATACATATGAAAGATAAATGTCATGAAAATAATTGGAAAAACTATCGTTTTTGCATTACTAAACGTTAACTTCGAACCATAATATGCTATAAATTTTTAACAAACTAATGTAAAATAGATAAATGCTGTTAAAATGTAAAATTCCTGTTTTTAAATTAAAGCGTCACAAAGACTATTCGTGTTAGAACTGTCTTATAATTGGTTATTTATTTATTTATTTATTTATTACAATACAATTACAAATTATATTTTAATTATATACGAGCTGAGTAACTTTGACCCTATACTCAGTGTAGTGTCACTATGGTTGCCAGATTTGAAATCGTCAAAAAGGACATCGAAGTTAAAAAAGCAGTACAATTGAGTAAAAAGAAGTACAATTGTTTATTTTCAAAATTTATTTAATGCAATAAAAAAACTAACAAAAAATAGTTCGCAACAGTAACAATATATTTATTTATTTATTTCTTACGGTTTTATAAACCTAGGTATATATACAATACACTATTTTTTTTTACATAAATACATTTACATTAATACATTCACATTAATTACATTTACATTTTAATACATTTACATTAATGCATTATTTTTACAATATTCAATCAGTAGTTTCTTAAATAAAATTATATTTTCACAGTCTTTTATATTATTTGGTAGTTCATTATACTTTTTAATTCCCTTATATTCTAAACAATTCATATCCCTTGTAGTTCTCATCAGTGGTAATCTATAATTATCTTTTCTTCTAGTATTATAATTATGAATTTCATGATTACACTGTAATTTTTCATTTAAATATTCAGGACATTTTCCAAATGTTATATTATGAATAAATTTCAAGGTGTGAAAAGTAACAATTTGTTTAAGTTTGTCCATCTGAGTTGTATTTAAAAGAAATAGTATCGAAGGGCAATAAACAAAATGTGGTAAAATGATGCTATTATATACTTTAATCTTACACTCCTTATTTACTAATCTAGTTGATCTAGCTAGTATCCCAATCTTCTTCGCTATTTTGTTTATAATATCCTTTAAATGATCATCAAAACTTTAATTTTCATCTATCATTATGCCTAAATATTTAATTACATTTACTCTATCAATAGCGTCATGCTTTATTTTCAATACACACTCATCTTTATTTACATGATTTCTTGTCAGTACCATAAATTTAGTTTTACTAATATTCAATTTTAATTTATTTTCGCATAGCCATGTATATAAATTGTCAATATCTTCCTGCATCTTTCTCATAGCATTCTCAAGATTCCTATCTGCAATCATCAATAATGCGTCATCAGCAAATAATCTAATCTTTGTATAATTTAAACATGTTTTTATATCATTTATATACAGGATCGAAAAATGAAGAACAATGAAGAACATTAAAAAGAGATCATAACTATTTGTATTTGATATAAAAAATGAACTTTAAATTTAATTTAATTTAAATCAGTTTTTGTAATTTTAAATCTATAGAATTTATATATATTTCAGACTAGACGAAAATCAATGTATATTATGATAGTATTATTGGATTTTTAATTTTTCTGAATAAAAACTCAAAAACAAATTTTCATTGTTTAATATTTGAAATTAATTTAAAAAATATAATTTTAATGGTATACTTTGATATAAGTACATACATACATACATAGATATATACATTTTTAACTTTTTAAAAATTATTTACTTTAAAATTTCCTGATACATTTAAATAAATTATAAATATTATTTATCACTTTTTTGTATGTGATTTACAATTTAATTTTTACTTTTTTCGGTTTTTAAAAAATTAAAAAACTCAGTACAACTGTAATCAAAGTTTGTTTTTATTATTAACTCGCTTTCCAAATTTTCTATTAAAAGTTTATTTAGTTCCTTCGTCCAAACATTAAACATTAAACTAAAAATTCGTTCACTGGCTGCATTAGAATGAGGAATTGAAAAGAAGAAGCAACAAATCTTTTCAAAATTAGGAAATGATCCACTATTTAAGAATTCTTTCAATTTTTCTTCTGCAGATTTTTCTTTTTTAATGTTTTCAGCAAATGTTTTTAATGATATAGATTCGTCAAAAAGTTGATCTAAATCAATATTTTTGATTGAAATGTAGTTAATGTTTGAATTATGATGAATTAAGATGAAAAATTTAAAGTTTATCAAACTTATTATTTTCTAAATTGAAGCGACCTTTTATATAAGTACTTATATTCGATAAGAACTCCGCTGCGCGTTTATTAAAAAGGCAAATCTCTTGCTGATTATTGCAACTGCTACATATACGTTTGGATAAAAGCCCATAGAATTTTTCATCCTGCTGTTGTTTAAATTTGTCGTTTAACTGTTTTATTATTTGAAACATATCAATTATTACAAGGCAATTATTTTCTGCTAACTATTTAATAGCAGATATTATTGTATTTCCTATATTATGGATAAAACCAAGGTATGCTTCAGAAATTTCATTTTCGAAAAATTGGCGTAAAACAGGGGAACAACAATATTGCGACAAAAAAGGCTAAATTTATATTTTTTTTTGTATGGACATGTCTCTATAAAATTATGGTGAAAGTACAAAAAAAGGTAAAAAAGTACAAAAAGTAGTACAGATACTAAAAAGAAGTACATTTGCGTACTTCTTTAGGGGTTATGCAGTTAAAAGTACGCGTACTGCTGAAAACAGTACGTCTGGCAAGCCTAAGTGTCACAGACCGACCAGAGTCTCTGGTGGGAATCGAACCCACGACCCTTACGCTAATAGTCTAGCACACTACCCACTAGACTACCAGGTCACCCTATTAATTGGTTAAAAAAAACTTTTGTAACAATTTTGATAGCGGTAGTTGGCAATTACTATGGTACCTATCACTTCAACCTCAATGCATCGCTAAGTGCTAATCAATGCAAAAGAACTTTCTCAGACGTTTTATTTTAGGTAATCATTCTGCTTAAGGTCACTGGCACATTTATTTTGTGCTCTTTTACTTTGATATTACCTGGCATTTTCGTACTCTGGTTGTTATGGTCGGTCCATATGGCATCAACTGGTACTATAAATATTCCATAGAATTGATCATTGTTGATTTCAACGGTTCATTACCATTTTTCACACTTTTAACTTTTCACTATGTACTACATGGTCTATTTGGCATCCGGTGGGTAAGATAAGATAAGACGGTTTTCTTACTCGATCCATTTTACTTCAAATAGGCTCTGGCTGCCACACAGAATGTGCTTTATATAATATACATTTTACTTTTTTTTTGAGTTAATATTTTATTGTAAACAAATATAAATAATTTTTGATTTCAATATTTAATATTAATTGGCCATATGAAAATTTAAAATCGTTTTATAAAGTTGATAAACGAGTTTACATCACAATTGACAGTTTAAGATTACGTTAAAGATATGATTAATATATGTATGTTGTGGTTTTTACTAATTTTGTAGGCTTAATTTGTTACAAGATGACCTATAACGGGTAGGTCTATAAATGAATAAATTGATTTTTACATTTTTTCGTTCAAACGTGTTGTTATAAAGAGAATTTCTGCAATTCGATAAAATTGAAATGAGATGAATATTGATCGATCTTTTATAATGTATACGTAAACATTTTGTAAAAATTGGTATAATTTTTATTTCATAGTAATAAGTTTCAGTTACTTTAAATTACATTTTTAGTTAATAATTTGAGTTATTTTTTTATATTAATAATTTTTTTTAAACAATAAATTTTTAAATAAGTTTCTTTCAATTTTGAACAAATTGAACATCTTTTGTTGAGCCTGCTATTGCTGGATCCAAACCAAAATTCATTTTTATTACATCACAAAATGTTGACAAAAATATTAAAGCAGTAATAATATGATTCAAGACATCGGCAACTTTGCGTTCTGTTTTGCCTTTATGAATGCTGACGACGGTCAGTACCATTAATAGCAAACCAGCACAGATCTATGAAAAATACAATAAAACACAGATTTACTTTTCCATTAAATTTAGTTTTATTTTAATAATAGGTCTACATAATAAATGCTATAAATTATTGCTAACGAGATGTAAAATTCACGGTTCTTTTGTCGGATGATCCATTAAACGCAACGGCTGTGATGAGTATTCGATGCCAAAGCCAGATATAATCACATTCATGACCGATATAACGAATATAACAACCAAAATTATATCATTTAATATTATTGCGGCTGTTTGATCCTGTTTACGATTGATATTCAGACTTCCAATTATCACAAATAAAATACCAACCAACAGCTTCAATCATAATAAAAAGCGAAATAAAAAGAAAATTTATGAATGATTTTTATTATAATTTAATTTAATTTTACAATTTAAGTATTTAATCTACAAATGTGCATCGATACCACATGCTATAGGTCTATTTGTTGTGGGTGGAACACTGAAAATAAATAGCGTTTGAATTTCTATTACTCGTTTAGCATTTTAATTTCAATGCCCAGTGCTAATTATAATTTTCGAAATTTCATACAGGAATAATTTTGATCAATTGATTAATTTAAACCACTTAAAAGGTCTCCTTGTGGTGGTGGCAAATGAGAATCAAATGCCGATATGAATAAATTTATCATGGTTACAAAAAATGCGAACCCGGTTCGAATGTGATTGATTATATCGGCCGATCGATGAAATTCTGGCAAATGCATACGACAATCACGCAAGAGGCTCAGTGACAAACTTAATAGACCAGACAGGATCTATAATATGATTTAGATACGAGAACGATTGCTTTTAGAAACCAATAGCCCAATGATACAGGATTGTCCAAGATCGAGTTTTTTTTTCAAATAGAGTTTTATTTCTTTTTTATTTTGGCAATTATCATTCAACTGAAAATATTGGAAAATGGATGAACAACTGGTCCCACTTTCAACTATAAAATCAACAACTTATTTTATTAAGAACAAGACTTGCTGAAACAAGTTACTGTTTGATGTACATGGAAATGCAATTACAAAGTATTGACAATTTTTCAACTAATTATAAATGGAAATTGATATTGTCGAAACTCAATGAAACATGAATATATTGCAGACAATACAACAAATTGAATTCCTACGAACTATTTTCTTCGAGGCAATATCAATATCGAGATAGAGTTTACTCAAATAAATTGCTGCGACAACTTCACAATTATCATAAAGTGGGATCAAATATTTAATTTAAAGAGTTGACATGTATAGATGTACCTTTGAAATAGAAACTCGTACTTGGAAGATCATGTATTTGCATGCAAATAGTTTAATGTAACAATATAACTTTGGGACATTCACAGTCTAAGAAAACACGTTCGCATTTTTGTGTATTTTAAATCAAGTTTATATAATATGAACATCTTAAAACGGCCCTTAGTATTAAAACAAACGAGTGTTATAAATATATTTAATTTTTAATGTAAAAAGTATACAGAATTATTTTTCAATTGTAGTAGATTTATGAAAATACAACATCATCTCTCTATTTACTATGACAAGTCATCTAAGACGATGGAACATTTATTATGGAAACTTGCAATTTGTCAAATATTGATCAGTCAGATCTTCAATGAATAGAAGTTGTACAAAAACACGACGTATAATACATATGTCTAATATTATTAGGTTGTACTATTTCGATTGAAACCATTTTATGACAAAATGTACAAAAACACGACGTATAACCTACCTAATGTTATTAGGTTGTACTACTTCGAATGAAAACATTTCATTTAAACATTTTATGACAAATCCTCAGTTTTTAAGTTAATTTTTAAGATAATTCATAAAAATTTCTTACCAAACATTCTTTGTTTGCTCAATTGTACTCAATAACATTTTTATAATGACAATTTTTGATTAATCGAGACTGTGAATAACCCAAATCGAGTTTCTTTAAATATCAATACAACTTACCTGCAGTACTATTGAAAGGCTTATCAGAATCAGCATTAATTTGTAAAACTGGTGCTGTTCTCCCACTTGTAAAATATACTTCAGTTGTGATGCATTTGCCGTTAGTAAAGCAATATCCAACATACCCTGGGCAATAGTTTTCTTTGTCGCATATCTGTTGGCATCCATCGCTTTCATCTAGTATTTAGAAATATAAAATCATAGGATTGGATTAATTTTACAATATTTCGAATAAAATTTTTATATAGAATGCTTATATCTCTTTTTAAATATATTTAACATTCCATAGAAATTCAGATCTTATACTCTGCAGATATCACACAGTTTTTCACAATGCCAAAATATTATAAAAACTATAATTTTAAGCTATTAAAATTTACTGCCATGGTTTTAGCAGACAATTATAATGCTTGCTTTCAAACCTAATAGGGTAATTAGTCAGCTATTTTCAAGAATTAGGACATTTTAGTCTGTTAAATATAAAATAAATTAATTCAGGTCACTGAAAAGATATGACGTACCATAAAGTATTAGTGGATTCTAATTTTGCCCTTATTAAGTTAGTTGGAGTGTTATATGAAAAAATATGAACAAAAGAATGTCCTCTATTGATAACACTTTAATATTGTATTAATTAATCAAGTTAACTCTATTCCACCAGGTCACGGTTTGGAGAAAAACAATTAAAAAATCTGGATTTTGAGTATTACGACAACGGTGGTGATCATCGTATTACATGATCTTAAAACGGCATCATTCAAGGTATGTACACTACCCTCAGAGCACAAACAAAATCATAGAAGTGCTAAAATCTTAGACGTAGTTGTTCGGCATACACGATACCTGTATCTATTTCCGGTTCTGGTTTTATGACGAAACCACGGGATAGATCTTATTATAATAATGGTTTACGTCTTTCAGAGATTATCATCATTCATGTATTCACCGACGGATGTGAAATCCTTTCAAAACGAAAACTAAACAAACAATAACATATAAATTATGCTTGGGTCAAATCCACACTTCTTTTTGGAAGTGTAACATGGCTGATGACAAAAGTCATAATTCTGTGACTACCAATCTATATATCTGTGCATACGTTGGACGAATTATATATAAGGAACACAAATACAAGATTCTTGCAGAATGGAATTCACATTCGCATCGTTGGATATTAAAACGAACATAATAGGAAGGCCAGACAGCACATATTCTAAAGAAATTGTGAGATTCTATTGTCAAAAGTTCCTTACACAGTAGACACAATATGTGTTCACAGAGTGTGTTGTTTCTACGCAACTACAAGCGGCAAATATTTTAGTGTCATCATTCATTTTATAATTTTATGAGAATTTTTACATACTTCCTCTATATTAATAACAAAACTAATATAAATACATATGTATAAGTATACAAGCTTATTGATTTTTTTGTAAAGTGCTAATAATAATTTAATCAATAAATTAAACAAAAACGCAGAAAAAAAATTAAAATCACTAATAAACAAATTTTAGATGTGAAATTAAAAATATGTTTGAAAAAACGAGTTAAGGCGCAAATCGTTTGAAATATTCAAGATACGAACCTATTTAAAGCTTCTTATTTGTGCGATTTTAAAGATAACAAATCTTTTTATTTTTAGAATATTAACAGATTTTGTAATTTTAGACATTTTTTAAAATTTTTTTTTACCATTTTTAAATTACAACTAGTTTGCATCACTGATATAATAAAATGATATTTTGCCATATGATGACTATATCTATGTACGATTATATCATCTAGTGATAAAAATGCTGTGGAACCAAATCTAAAACGATGCAGAGAACTATATAGTGATTCAGATTAATCAAACATACTACATATCACAGACGTCGCCGTATTCCAGTAGGTAGTGTGTTGGCTTATTAGATGTAAAGCCAGGTTTCGTGCTCCAGGCCAGACATAAAAACAAAATAGTATCAAAAGTATTTCTTCAGCGACTTCCTCTCAGCAGATTTCTGGCAAAAACTCTGAGAGTAAATAAAATTGCCATTAAAAATTCCTCAAATATCTGTCGTTCGGAGTCGACTTTAAACTGTAGGTAAAAAATTAACACACACAACATAAGTGGTGTGAAAAACTAGGTCTATAATCCTAAAGGGTTGTAATGACCAATTATGTATCTACATGTCACAGAATTTCCTGTAATTAAAGAGTTAATATTATATCTTTGTTTAATTTGTCTACGTTTTTTGTATATACTATCTTTTAAGTAAATGAAATAAATATATTTTTGTTAATTTTTTATGCGATTCAATTTTGGTTTTATAATTAAAATTTGATATTTATGTGGTTTTTCAGGATTTTGGAACGAACTATCAGTTTTTATATGAAGTGTCGTTTTATGTGATTTTTTTGGAACGCTTCTATCGTATTAAATAAGACCTAAGTGTACTGTCACTAAGCGTAAGCGGTTTTTGGATGTGAAAACTTCTCACGTCCATATAATTTGTATGGAACATAATGAAATAATGCGGCAACACCTTGTACTTGGAAAATCCGTTTAATAGTGAAGTTGGTTGCAATTTGCAAAAGACAACAACTCTAAAAAAAGTTGAGAACAATAAAGCATTTTGACGTAAATTTGCCGCTTTTATTTATGTAGGTATGGCCACAAAGCGTTAAAACTAAGCGCTAGAAAACGTTCCGCTTGCCGCGTTTATGGCTGTTACACTTGTATATAACGAACTTCATGATTTGAATTAAAAAAAAAAACAAACACAAAGTGCAAAAGTATTCTATTTTGCCAAAATTATTTTTTTTATCGACTTATCACTTATTTATTTGCTATACAATAAATTCATAATTATGGCGATTTGAGCGTACATGTATTTATTTTTTATTTTATAATCAAGACAACCTGGAACAGCTGTGTATTAAATAACTTGGTGTTAGACAAAATCAAAAAACTTGGTGTAGCTAACTTGGAGGACAGAAAAAGGGCATATCAGAGAATAAAAATCCCGAGCACTTGAAGATTTGGACACCACAACAATTTTCAGAAAGTTAAATCTTCGTGGATTAGGTAGAAGATACATAGCAACAAAAAAAAATACTGTGGTGGAAACATCATGGATTGTTTTTCGGACATGATTTTTGTCGTATTTAGCGAATTGAAAACAAGATGACAGTAACAGTATACAGGATTCTTATAAGATCGGTTTTGATTGCCTTGCTGAAATGTAATATGCATTTTTCTTGGACATTTCAGCACGCAAACGATTCCAAACATACTGCAAAGTTGAAGAAAATAAAATCAATGTTATGTCGTAACCCCTCAATCTCCCTCTGATTGCAATCCAGTTGAGAACTTATGAAAGATTGCACAATGAAATATTGAAAGAAGAATTTTTCAGGATTAATAATCTTCCACAAAGTTCCGATATGAAGCCAAGTATGTATGTATTTAGGGAATCATTTTGAAAAGCGATACCAAATATTAAGAGAAAACACAAAAAAACTGGTATGTATATTAAATGCTAAATAGGCTAAGAGATATTCTGTTAGGTATAACACTTTAATACAATGGGCTTTTGAATTTTAAATGTTCTCCCTTTTCTTTTTGGGAGTACTTACACCTTTGCAGAGCAAAGATATACAGTCTCCAGAAAGCTTTCCTTATTTCTATTTTATTTTGTTGAATATATTATTTTTTGTTTTTATTACAAAATAGAAATAAATTAGTAAAATATGTGAATATAAAAAGCATCAATTATTTTTTGTTTAAATTCTATAAACATGTTTACATAAATTAGGGTACCTAGACTTATACTATGCACTGTATGCACATATGCTCATACTAATGTTTAAAGGGTTTTGTAATGTTGTTTCTTGCTCTGTAATATGTGAACTAAAATCTAGTTCTAAAAACTATAAAAAATATTTTTTATTTTTGGTAAATAGTGGTTACCATTTAACAATAGCTATGTTGGCTAACTGAAATGAATCAATCAAGAAATAAGAAAACGTTCAGCATTGTACATCCGACATAAATGAACGCTTGTGCTATGTTTTATATTATCTTAATAATTTTTTTGTGTAAATTTGTTTTTTTTTTTGTTTCAAATTAACACACCCTATTTTAAAATGTAATATGTAGTGATACTAGTTAAAATATAAAGTTACATACAAAATAGAAAATGGCATACTTTATACAACATATACAGCGTCGGTCAAAAGTGAAGCAGTGAGTTCTTAAAAATAAAACTCTGCTCAGTTGTATTGAAAAATTATTATAAATTATATTATTCTATATACACTGGCGAGCAAAAATGGATACATAATATTAACAAAATATTTTAAATCCAATATTTTTTGTATTTATTGCAGTAAGTAAGAAATTGTAAATAAAAAATTTCAGACGTTGAAATGGCCAGCACAGTCCGGATTTAAATCCGATCGAGAATTTGTGGGCAATTGTAAAACGTATGAAAACCCTCCAAATAACCTTAACGAATTGTGACTAAGAATTGAGGCAGAGTGGCAAAGTATAAACAGCGAAACCATCAAAAAACTGGTAGAAAGCTTACCAAAACGCATTAAATCAGTAATAAAGAATAAAGGACTATGGACAAATATTTCATTTGAAACGAAACGAGCAAAATTGGATAAATGCTACTGAATAATATTTATGCTGTATTTTATATTTGAAAGGAAATAATATTACTGAAAAATTTTTGTTTTAATTAGAGGATAGGTGAGGGTCATTGGTTCGATTCCCACCAGAGACTCTGGTCTCACGCTAATATTCTACCACACTACCCACTAGACTATCAGGCACCCTCTGAAGTTTTAAAATCGCCTTAAGATGTGCGAAATAAGAGTAAATTTGCTCTATTTGAGTTCGTTAAATATTCCTCCACCACTGTATATTGTTTCTTTGAATTGTTTACAAATAAACATTCCTTGCGAAAACCCACATTTTCTTCTAAATTAATCTTAAAACAGCAAAACGATAATTAATAATAATAATAAAAAAATAAATTCATTCAATTATTTAACTCAAAATGAAAATATTCAAGGTTAAGTTGTTCTAGTTTTACCGCGGTATATTTTCATTTATTTTTACAATGAAATATCAATTCTGTTCATTTTTAAAAGTATAGTGTGTATTCTCACTAAAATAGTTACGTATGTAATCAATAACTATTTTTATGTTTATAGACATACATACGCATTGTTAACATAACTGCTTTAGTTTTGTTTTGTAAAAAAAATATAACGATAAAAAGTCTTCAATGAATAACTCAATATGTATTGTTACGCAAAGCGAAACGACCTAATATCGTTTAACAATAAAAACGATAAACAAAAGCTATCAGCTACACCAACACAATACACACGACACAAATACGCACTAACACTAAGAATACAACGAACGTGTTGATTATCTAAAGCTGCACACACACATGTGTACAACGAACCAGGTAGCAACAACAACATAAAGTAAACCAGCAAAGTACACAAACAACAATGTACTACCAGAAGTCTCGAGAAGGCGTGAGCGAGAACCTTCCACATCGAGAACGTTCATCATACTGATCATACGTGCGTGCGGACTATAAAAGGGCTGGACAAAGCAAGCAGCAAGCAGAGTTAATTTAGTCAGCCTTGTGTGAAGTTGCGTGTGAACAAAATAAGTCGTGGTTGTAAAGATCTAGCGAATACTTGTGTGAACTAGTACAGTGAATAAACAGATTATTATTGTTGTATCGTTAAGTTCTATACGGTGGTACAAAAGTAGTGTAAATAATAAAGAGAGTTTAAGAAAAACTAAAGACATATTTGTTTTTACTTTGTTGCAATTAACGAACTCATATTTAAACGTTTTTAAAAAGGTAAAAACGTAACAATTGGTGTCAGAAGTGGGATTGCAAAATCCAAAAGTAAAAATAAATAAATAAAAAAAATAAAAAAAAAAAATTAAAATGAAGCTCACCGAACTAAGAGTGGAACGACTGAAACGAGAGTTGGGTAAACTAGAGCTGCCGACGACGGGAACGAAGAATGAACTCCAAAGGCGGTTAAGGGAACATCTGCAGCTTCAGGGCATTAACATCGATTCTCACGAGTTCGAGGAAGAAGAGGAAGGAGAATTACAGGCCCCTGCAACTCCTAGCGTTGCTGACATAAATTTGTTCCTAGCAGCTATGATGGAGAAAATGCAAGTAGCAAACCAAAAGCTATTGGCGGAAGTACAAGAAGCTTCTAGAGCTGAGAATCAAAAGCTATTTGCTGAAGTACAAGAAGCTTCTAGAACCGAAAATCGCAAAATGCAAGAGGCGAACGAAAGGCTGTTTGCGGAAGTACGAGAAGCTTCTAGAGCTGAGAACCAGAAGCTATTTGAAGCTTCTAGAGCCGAAAACCAACGACTGCAGGCAGCAATTTTGTCAAAAATTGAAAAGGAGCTGGAAGCAACATCTGGAAAGCTGCAGGAAATCCATGAGTCGGTCAGCAAAAGGATCACTGGTGTCGAGGAAAGGGTGTCACATTTAGAAAAGGCCGTTGACACGAAGGTGGACAATCTGGAAAAGACCGTTGACACTAAAGTGAACAATTTGGAGAGGACCGTCGGCGGAAAAATCGTTATGATGGAGGAAAAGATCAACAACCTCCAAAGCCAGCGACCGGAACCAGTGCGAGTCGTTTCGGAAAGTACCGGCAGGATAAGAACACCTTGCTTTGATGGTAGCTCACCCCTGTCCGTATTCAAATTCCAATTTGAGACGGTAGCCAGCAGAAACGGATGGGACGATGGAGAGAAGGCTCTAGAACTAATTCTGGCGTTAAAAGGTGTCGCAGCTGAGATTCTAGAGACCATGCCAGCCAGCAGCAGAAACAACTACAACGAATTAATGGTGGCATTGCAGCGTAAATTTGGCGATGAGCACAAACGGGAACTATACCGCATGGAGTTGAGATGCCGGGCGCAAAAGGCAAATGAGTCATTACAAGCCTTTGCAATGGAGGTTGAGAGATTAGTGCAGCTAACATACCCCGGAGAAAACCACCCGCTGATAGACAACATTAAGACCGAGGCGTTTGTCAATGGTATACGTGACCCTGACATCAAACTTGCGGTATGCTCTACGCAGAAGACAACCTTTGCCGAGACCGTGGCCTTCGCACTAGCCCAAGAGACCGCTCGCGCAATTTCAAGACCACAAATGAGCAGAGTGCGAAGAATGGAAGTAGTGGAGGAAGATGAATGCCTTTTAACCAAGGTTAAGGAGATGGTGAAGCAAGCTTTGGAAGAAAACGGACAAAAGGCTAAACTTAAATGCTTCAATTGTGGAAAGAGTGGTCATTTCCAAAGAAACTGCAAAGCGCCACGCAAGAGATCAAGATCCGCGTCACCATCAAGGAATAAGAAACGGGCGAACTACCAACCATCTTCACAAGAGTCCCCGTTAAACTAAAACGAGCTAGCACTGAGGGGCAAGTGCTGGCTCCCACAAGTGAGGGCCCCACAATCTCAATATCAGTGATGCAACAAAACAACAACAATCTTACGGCGTGCGGATACATTAATGGCAGACCACATACCTTCACTATAGACACCGGGGCGACGCAGTCTATCATAAGACCAGATGTAGTGAAAGGAAAGTGTGAGGCGCTTAGCAATGTAAGACTACGAACAGCTACGGGAGAGTCTGCCACCGTCCATGGGAAAACAGAGGCGAATGTGACTATAGCCAACATTAGTGTAAGTCACATCTTTATTGTTGCCGATATCGTGGACGAGGTTATAATTGGTGCCGATTTTATGATAGCTCATGGCATCAATTTGAATATGGGGCAACAGATTATGAGTTGGCGAAATGTAGAGATACCTCTAGACGTGGGGTACAAGCACCGAGTGGACGCCAGAAGGATAGTTGCGGTCGAACAACTCAAATTGCCACCTCAGAGTGAATCACTAATATGGGCGCGTATGGAGGGAGATTGTGTGGAAAACCGCTTGTGGGTTGTTGAACCAGCAGAAATACAGACGGATTTAATATCAGCAAAGGCCCTCGTCAAATCCACAGAACAAAGAATAGTCCCGGTGAGAGTGCTAAATCTATCAGGCCATGAAAGAGTCGTCTGTAAAAACTCAGAGGTGGGCCAATGTGTTCCAGTAGAGGCGATAATAAACAGCGAGCAAACGCCGCAACCTGCCGATATGTCAGCCAAGGATCAAAAGGGATTTGATGAAAATGTGGAGAAATGGATAGCAGGTTTAGCAGCTGCAGAGAAAAACAAAGCCAAAAAGCTGCTAAAGAGGTATGCTTTCGCTTTCGCCACGAACAACAAAAGTCAAGGAAGAACAGCCATGGTTAAACATGAAATTGATACTGGCGAAGCGAGACCGATAAAGCAGGCACCCAGAAGCATACCGCTGGCGAAGCGTAATGAGGTTAAGGAGTTAGTCGACGAAATGAGGAGGAGCGGTGTAATCGAACCATCATCGGGTCCGTGGAGCTCACCTATAGTTTTAGTAAAGAAGAAAGATGGCAGTACAAGATTCTGCGTAGACTACAGGAAGCTGAATGATGTCACTAAAAAGGATAGTTACCCGCTACCAAGAATTGACGACACACTCGACACGCTAGCCGGAACAAAATGGTTCTCCACATTGGATCTACAAAGCGGGTATTGGCAGGTGGAGATTGCAGACAAGGACAAAGAGAAAACCGCATTCAGTGCGAACGGCGGCTTATGGCAGTTTAAGGTTATGCCATTTGGACTCTGTAATGCTCCGGCCACATTCGAGCGGCTTATGGAAAGTGTGCTAAAGGGACTGCATTGGAAGACTTGCCTGGTGTATCTCGACGACATAATAGTGATGGGCAGAACTTTCGACGAACACCTCAAGAACCTGGGAGAAGTTTTGCAACGGATATCAACGGCTGGACTAAAACTAAGCGTAAAGAAATGTGCATTTTTCCAAAAGCAGGTGAAATATTTGGGGCATCTTGTCACAGCAGATGGAATATCCACCGATGAAGATAAAATACGAGCAGTAAAGGACTGGCCTCGTCCCCAGAATCTTCATGAACTACGCAGCTTTTTGGGACTATGCACATACTACAGACGCTTTGTGCCTAACTTTGCCAGCGTGGCTGCAAGCTTACATGAGCTCACAAAGAAGTCAAAAATCTATCAATGGGGTGAGCCACAGGAGAAGGCGTTCCAGACACTAAAAGACCTATTGTGTGCTGCACCAGTTTTGGCGTATCCAGTCCCAGGAGAAAAATTCATTTTGGACAGTGATGCTAGCGGATATGGTATTGGTGGTGTACTTTCGCAAGTGGTTAATGGAACAGAGAAAGTCGTAGGCTATTATAGTCGGACATTGTCAAAGCCTGAACGGAATTATTGTGTAACCCGACGAGAGCTACTGGCAGTGCTGGAGTGCATCAAACATTACCACAAGTACCTGTATGGCCAAAATTTTCTGCTAAGGACTGATCACTCTGCACTGAGATGGCTGATACAGTTCAAGAACCCTGAAGGACAGTTAGCACGTTGGATTGAACGCCTCCAGACCTACGACTTCAGCATCGAACACCGTAGGGGCATAAAACATGGAAATGCTGACGCTCTTTCACGCCGACCTTGTAATTTGGAGTGTAAACATTGCGTGAAAGCTGAGAAAAAGGAATCCATCGTCGATATCCGGCTAACGAGGATTGAAGCCAACGAAGACTGGTCCCAAGCACAAAGGAGTGACCCAATATTGGCAAAGGTAATAGCAGCGAAGGAGGAGGACAAACGACCTACAAGAAATGAGATATCCGCAGAAGGTCCTCTTACAAAAGCATATTGGGCACTATGGGACAGCTTAAAGATCATAAATGGGTGCCTATATCGACTTTGGGAAAGCGCTGATGGCAAGACCTCATCCAACCTATTGGTAGTGCCTTCCTCCAAAATGAAAGAAGTTTTAAAGGAGTTCCATAATGGAGCCAGCGGAGGACATCTTGGAGTGACAAAGACACTGGAAAGGCTAAAACAACGTTTTTATTGGGTTGGATGTCAACAAGCAGTGGCGGATTGGATAGCAAACTGCACCCAGTGTATTGAAGCTAAAGGTCCAACAAGAAGAAGTCGAGGTCAGATGCAGCAGTACAACTCAGGCGCACCTTTCGAGCGGATAGCCATGGACGTTGCAGGCCCTTTTCCAGTCAGCAATACCGGAAACCGATATGTTCTTGTTGTGATGGACTATTTCAGCAAGTGGCCGGAAGTATATGCCATACCCAATCAAGAGGCGAACACAATAGTTAACGTTTTTGTGAACAACTGGGTATGCCGCTACGGGGTTCCAATAGAACTACATTCCGATCAAGGCAGAAATTTTGAGTCAGCTGTATTCAAGGAAATGTGCGAAGTATATGGCATTAACAAGACTCGAACGACGCCTCTTCACCCACAGTCAGACGGAATGGTAGAGCGATTTAACCGAACCCTGGAGGAATACTTGCGAAAAGTAGTGAGCGAGCAACAGAAAGACTGGGACGAACACATTCCGAGGTTTTTACTGGCGTACCGATCGGCGGTCCATGATTCAACATCTAGATCACCCGCCAAGGTTATCTTTGGGACTGAGATAAAACTGCCCGGTGACTTAGAATTTGGTGTTAAGCCCGCCACAGAGAGAAACGAAACATACACTGGAAAAGAAGAAAGCCTGAATGAACTTCATGAGTTTGTACGCACCCGTATAAAAATGGTCAGTGATAGAATGAAAGCCAGATATGATAGAGCAGCAAACACAGATGGCTTCCATGAGGGACAAATGGTTCTGCTATACAACCCAAAGCGGAAGAAGGGATTATCTCCCAAGCTACAAACCAGCTGGGAGGGACCGTATAAAATAATTAAACGGTTAAACGATGTCGTGTACAGGATACAAAAAGCTAGCAGCCCCCGAGCAAAAATGAAGGTCGTACACATAGAGCGACTGTCAAAATATGGGAAAGGAGATAATGAGCCTATTCGGGACGAACAGGCTTAAGTGGGCGGCAGTGTTACGCAAAGCGAAACGACCTAATATCGTTTAACAATAAAAACGATAAACAAAAGCTATCAGCTACACCAACACAATACACACGACACAAATACGCACTAACACTAAGAATACAACGAACGTGTTGATTATCTAAAGCTGCACACACACATGTGTACAACGAACCAGGTAGCAACAACAACATAAAGTAAACCAGCAAAGTACACAAACAACAATGTACTACCAGAAGTCTCGAGAAGGCGTGAGCGAGAACCTTCCACATCGAGAACGTTCATCATACTGATCATACGTGCGTGCGGACTATAAAAGGGCTGGACAAAGCAAGCAGCAAGCAGAGTTAATTTAGTCAGCCTTGTGTGAAGTTGCGTGTGAACAAAATAAGTCGTGGTTGTAAAGATCTAGCGAATACTTGTGTGAACTAGTACAGTGAATAAACAGATTATTATTGTTGTATCGTTAAGTTCTATACGGTGGTACAAAAGTAGTGTAAATAATAAAGAGAGTTTAAGAAAAACTAAAGACATATTTGTTTTTACTTTGTTGCAATTAACGAACTCATATTTAAACGTTTTTAAAAAGGTAAAAACGTAACAGTATACATACATACATATATTTGTTTTAATGTATCCTTTAAAAATAAATTTAAAAATCTTATTATTAATAAATTAAGAAAAATCAATTTCAAGAAATCAATCAATGCTCGTAGCACCGATCTCATGAATTTAAATAAAATATTCTAATATTTTATCAGTTATTTTTTTTTATTTCATTTATTTTTTTTTTTTTTCAGTTATATTTTGTATGTCTGGTAAGTTTCAAGGAATTCCATGAGGAATTCCTTGATTTCATGATAAAATAATTTTAAAGTTTTAATTGATCTTTGTAATATAAATTTTTAATATGTTTTTATCTCAGGAAGTTTGGTGTACGCAAATTTAGATAGAATAGATAGAATTTCTTATTTTTCAATTCATGTCATAAAGACTAATGCAAATTATTTTTTCTCGAAATAGTGTCTTTCGCAGTCATTCCAAGTCAATTTAAGGCAATTTTTTTACTCAATAGTACCAATATTGTATTTTGTCGTTTCATATCTGCGAAAGAATTTTTTGATGTCGCCGTAGTCTAGGACCTAGTGTGCTGACTTATTGTGACATATGTATGGAACAAAAAAAAAATATGATAAAATATTTTCTTAGCAGATTTCTGGCAAATACTCTGAGGGTAAATAAAATTACCATCAAAAGTTTCTGTTGTTCTGATTCGACTTTAAACTATAGGTCCCGCCACTATTGGATAAAATTAACGCACACAATATGGGTGGTGTGCGAAGCTAGGTAGCAATCTTGACTGAAGGATTGTAACGACAAATTAAGCAAATAAGTTAAGAATTATAAGTTAAGTATTATAATTGATTTGATGTCAGTTTCCCTGTAGTCTTATATGAATATGTAAAATTATGTGAAATACTCTTAATTTGTTGAGTAAATATTATTTTTAAAAAATCACAAATGTTTGTTCCTTTAGTTTTTATTATTATTATTCTATTTGTTTGTATAATTGTAAAAAGGAGTAGTATTTCTTGTTTTTATGTATGTATGTATGAATGTATGTATATATGTAGTAAATATTGGTATTTTTTTTTCATTTTTCCCACATTGGTTAGTCAAGGTAGTATTCTTTAAAACTGAGATGCTATGACTTTAAAAGGGATTTCCGTTTTTTCTTTCTAGGTCTGCAATATGAAAATGGTACCGAAATCTTATCAAGCAATTTTAAGACGAAAGCACAAAGCACTCTAATTTTTGTTTATATATGGAATTTAATTGGTTAACAGATGTCAAGCGATTAAAAAATGTACTTCTTACAGTGTTAAATATCCAAAAAGTACCAAGTAATTGTTAATTTTCTACTTTTTAAAATATTTTCAAATGCATTCATAATTTTATTGCAAATTGTAAATGAGATGCATTAAAGTCGTGCTACTTCGTCTCTGTATCCCTTCATCCAAAATATTAAAATTAACAAAGATGAATAATGTATGCACTCATCTTTGTTGTGATGATGTTGTGGTCTGTTTTTCAAAGCTTTTGAATCTTGAATTTAATGGCAAGCAAAGATCCAAAAAGGCATACACAAAGCCAATGAGTATGAGTAATTCACTTTTGTTATATTTATAATATTATATATGTACATATGTATGTACATATACATATGTATGTATGTAGTTATTAAATTTTGATTTTTTTTCTTAATTTTGAAATTGGCTTAGATTTGCTTCATTGCAATACAATACAAAAATTTTGTTTTATTTCAAATAATTAAAAAATTAAAAAAATAATAATAAATACAATAATAACAACAGCAGCAGTTGGGAAATAATACACTTATATCTACTATACATATGTATGAATTTACATACATACATACTTGGTACTTGAAAATATTTTACCTCTGTCTCATTGTTCATCATTCCATTGACACTTTGTACTATTTGGGCCATATTTGAGACGATCAAATTCAAACTTGAAATTTGTCCATAAGATTAGAAATTTATTTGAAAATAGTTTTCGCCTCATAAACGTCTTTGTTGAAGTCAAGTTATTGTATTTATCTTTTGTCTTCCTTCTCTATTGTATACAATTTAATGAAGAACGCTTATTTGTACGTATGTATGTGCATGAGTTTTCGTACATTGATACATATGTACATCTAAATGTTTACTTTCATTAAAATAATTAACTTTTAATGTTTTCTTTTTGTTTTCATTCAACTTTTTGGTCTCTATGACAACACGTCGGTCGCATGCGATTTTTTTGAAATAACACAACTTAACGATTTAACAACTGAACATTTACTAACTGAAACTAAAATTGAAATGCAGGAAACAGAATAAAAATAAATTTTATTTTGTTTACGCCATCATTTTGTAGATACAACAGCAAGTCGGTTGTGTATATCAATTGTATGATTTTAAAACGATATTATGATACGGACAGCCGTATTCAACTAAATAGAATCATTCAATTAATTTTGGCATAACGTGGAACTAAATTAAGCTCAAAAAGTGAAATATTTGTAGGACTTACATAATAAAGATGAGAAATTATAGAAATTGTACAATTATTTGACATTGTGCATTTGTGTGCACTTTTTAAGATTGGAATACGTTGTTTGTACTGTTAACAAACTAAGCATTATTCGGATTACTTTCTCTTATATACATAAGTAAATCATAATAGTATCTTGACTTAGTTTACTATTCGCTCCAAGTTATATTTTTCACAAAGTTTATTGTGGTATTATTCTCTTGAAAACGCTAGACGGGATCCTTTTTTAATACAAGTGGTTCACGTTGTGCAATAAACCCATATAAGCTTTTTTCATTCAGAGGTATTCTTATTGTCCTGGACAATATATTAAAACCACAATGCGATGAAAACTCACTTTTAATTTTACTGGAGCTCTTAACGGAATCTCTAAATTAGACTTTCCTTCCTGGGATTTGTTTTTTATGTATTCCTGTGCTTGGAAACTTCCAAAACTATTTTTCATCAGTATTCATTGGATGGATCAGTTTCCGTTCGGAATCCGAACTCCAAGTACCTCTGGCCATTTATAACCTTTAGTTCCAAAAAAAACAATAAAAAAACATCTAATTTGGTATTGCAGAAATCTTAAATTCGTGGCCGCCACTGTATGGGACATATTTTTTGTTTAAGACGATTATTTGTGTTACATACTAAAATGTTGTGATAGCTGCTTGGGTGGGTATTAAGTCCCGCTTTATATCTCCCGTAATAGTTTCGAAAATCATGTTTGACCAAATCCATTTTAACATCGTGTCGATTGTTTGGCTAGAAACATGCCATGGAGCTTAAATTGAATTGTCCTAATGTTAGATTAATTGGTAGTTCTCCATAGCTCTTATAAATACCATTAAAATAAAATAATAAAATTTAATAAAAAAAAGGTTTGCATAGTGTCTTTTTCGAATAGGTTTTTAGATACTGACAAGTCTACAACTTCTTTCTGCTTATGCATTTCAGTTCAATTGTTTTGTCGTCTGATTTACTCAAATTATATCATTCACTATTTTATTTATCCTTTTTTAATGAATTTTTGAGAGATTTATTTTATTATCTACTAAACATATATATTTACATATACGAGTATATGTATATACATATGTAGCCCCTGTGTTTTATTTCTTCTGGGAGATTTTTCTTTTGGCGAGTTTCAAGTACTAAGTTTATTAATTTTTTCCCTTCATCTTTTTTTTATTGAATATTCAATTAAATATTGAACTAACAACAAATAGTGATATAATCTTAAAAAATAGGAAAGAAACATTGTATTATTAATTGTTTTATATAACTACTTAAAAAATTGCAATTTTATTTATTAGTCCGCAAATGTCTGTCACCTTCTGTCAAATTGTGGTCGCTATAATCGTATCATTCGTCACGACGTGAATAGTTTCACTGAACAAAAGAATTTCTCAGACAGCTCATTTCTGATTAAATATGAATTTACACAAACTAATTTTCCGCATTTGGGCATAAGATAATGCATATCTTTCTGTTCTGCTCCTACAAATATTTGGTTCGCATTTTGATTTGGTGGTGTAATTACCGTCAATTGCATACGTTGAAATTTTTTGTTCCAATTGTTTATTCTATGGGATATTTAATGACGTTGTCGTATCAGTAAGACGAGTGCGACTAACTAAATTCCTGGAGTTACCATAAAGATAGTGTTTATTTAAATAAGCCGAATAAGTTTGGAAAATTGTTTCATAAATTGTTTTAAGCTTTGGACATTAATTAAGCCTGAGTGGTATGATATACGGAATTCGGTATGCAGAAATCTTACTTACTATGTGTTTAGAAGATGTCTTCCAATTTCAACCATAGTCTCTACAAAATATTAACCACTCTGGAATGATATTAGAACCTAAATTAGCGAAAATGTATTATTATTTTATTATTTTTTTTATAACCATTTAAACAAGAAAATAAGACGTCCTATTATCTTATCACAGGATCAATTTAAATTTAAATGTTAATAAAAATTTTAAAATAAAAAATAAATACTTAAGTGCAGTTACTTATCAAAATTTTTTCATTTTATTTACTTTTTTTTTTATCAAATTTCTAAGTGTCACATGGGTGTCCTTATTATTTTTCACATCACTGTATACAGCACTTTTTGAAATGCTTGTCACTTCAGCTATCGCACTCGCCTTAAGCCCACGGTCATCCAATGCAATTTTGTAAATTTTCTTAACAGCTTTTGGGTTAGGTTAGGTTAGAGGACGAGCACTTGTCAATTTAGAGAAGTACAGTACCCTGATGTCGATTTGGCCCATTGTACATAACGTCCTTAAGAAGGAAGGATAAATGAGGGCATAGGAAAAAGGAGCGGAAGTAGGAAGGGACAATGGGAAGCGAAGGAACCACACCGACCAGAACAAAACAAAATGGGAGAACGCGACTATATCGATGAAGCCCTAGCACTTCGCAACCAGCTCAAGTTACTAATGAATCTGTGGAGAGCCTTGGTGTCGGCTTTCGACACAGAATTCAAACCATCAAAGAAGCCCCTGCCAAGAGTCCTCAACCTCAACCTACCAAGGGCTGGACAGTTACAGAGGAGGTGCTCGACAGTCTCCAACTCCTCCTCATCGCAACATACCCTGCAGTAGTCCGTTCCAGGTCCCCGTCAGCGACCTAATCTCGCAGTGCCCTGTGATAAACCCTATTATTAACCTTAAACTGGCCTTATCCAAGCCCAGTAGCCAACCTGTTCTTACACTGTCTATAGCAGGCCATAGACATCGAGAAATATAACAACCCGATCCACTCCGCCTCTGCTCTTCCTCCCTGACTCATCCATCGATGAGTCCGTAGAGGTGACAGATTGGAGGGTCGGGACCAACTATCAAATCGCCCTCAGAAAGTGAACCTAACCTAGCGAGAGCATCCGCCCTCTCATTGCCCAGTATTCCGCTGTGACCCGGAACCCAGCATAGACGGATACGGTCTGCTCCAAAAGTCCTCAACGACTCCTTGCATTCGCGAACGAGCCGTGATTTGCACCAGACCGACGCAATGGCCTTTAGGGCAACCTGACTGTCAACGAAGATCACGTAGGATTCCGAATCCGAAGCGGGGGCACCAGCTATGGCCCCAACAGCCTTCAAGATTGCGAAAATCTCCGACTCATTCAAAAAGCATCATGGGTTAAGCATCTAAAAATCGACCACAACAGGTTTCGTCTTTGCAGTACTTAAAGTATCCGTTAATATGGTCTTTTGGACTTCGTTAAAGCAATTGACATTCTCTATTTTCAGACGAATGATACGAGTATTGCATGAACAGTAACTAAGCGTTTTATTGTGTACTAAGAGACCGTTTTAGGATAAACGCTGATATATTTTGTTTACAGCTGTAAATGCACATCAGACGGTACACTGTATGGCGTGTGAGCGATCGACTTGAAGATTGACGACGGGTCAATGGTGAACTTCATGTCCATAGCCGTAGGATATGGGTTATAACAACAGATATAGAAAAGCATATTTCAAGCTGTACGGTTGTGCAAAAATTATAGGGAATAGTGCTAGATCATTAAAGTATTGACTCAATTAGGAATAAAAAAAGACGCTGCTACAATTTAAATCGATTTTTTTGCATAAAATTAAAAATTACGTTTATCAGAATTTTTAAGTAACTTCAATAGATTGTTTCTCAGACAAAAAAGTTTTTTAAAACAAAATTATAGGTTTTCTTTTAACAAATACAATATCATTTCATATTCGAAAAGTATTTGTCAAACTTTTGACTTTTTGCCATTAAAATACCCCTCTGCAGTATAGAAATTAAATACTTCAAGCTCCGATTTTTCTCGTCTTGAAATTATGCTACAAGTGCAAACACTGCAAATATTTAGTAATCGATGGAATTATACTGCAAAAGATTGATACCTCTACTGCAAAGATTTATTAATCGATATTTACGAAAAATTTTAACAATTAAATTCTCAACATACACCTCTGGCAAAGAACGCGCAAAACTCAATACTCTAAAAAATTACATAAAGACGACCGCATCTGATCGAAGTGGACGAATTTTGTTACTTCTATATCTACATATATATATTGATAGTGATTTGTTATTAAGAAAAACCAATTGATTGAGAATTGAGGACAAAATACTAGAATATACCTTAAACAAAATTGTTGTGATTTAATTTGCTTTGTTGTCAGGAGAAATTATAAATTGATTATATTTGCTTCTGCAATAAAATTATTACCATAAGACTTTAAGGTATTCGGTAAAGGGCCTTTAGAAAATGTCGAGAAAAAGCAACAATATAGCTCTTCAGTAATATTTTTCTTTTCTATTCTGCCATTCAGCATTTAACAATTGCAAAAATATTTTATTACATTGTGTATATACATACATGCACACTATTTACCTAATTTCAATTAAACTAATAAATATTGATTTATTTCACATCGACGTATGAAATCTTGTTTTTATTTATAAATCCACTTGTAGTTTTAAGTAGAGACAATGTGCCTAAATGCTATTTTGGTTAAGGAATTTTATTTTGAAATTCTATTGTATTAGAATATACAAATAAAGCACAAGCACAGAGTTTCGAATATTTTGTGTCTTCCTTATAAACACTATAATTAGTATTAAACATGTTCAGGTTTTTTTCCAATATCTTATTAAGATTACGCGCTGTTAGCTTTTTTTTTACATGATCAGACAAAGTTTTATAAATAACTATATCAGTAGTACTCTTTTGTTGCTTAAAATCTCTCATAAACATGAAAATTGAATGAAAATACAATTAGGGTAAATTAAAAAGTAAAAAAAGAAGGAAATACAAGCATTTTATAATAAATAATAGTAAGTATAATTGCTCTAAAAAGTCTTTTTATGCACAGCTCGTTGACCCTCTTCTTCATATTCTCTTTTGGAAATCCACATTTTCTTGAAAGTATCGAGCGAAGCTAAAATAGAACCACCCATCCACGTTGAATAAAGCCTTTCCTGGGGAGCAGCAATCTGTAAAATTATAATTCAAAAAATTAATTATTATTTGTATTGTTTATTTTTTAAAGCAATTGAATCTTACTCTAATTTTGAGATCCTTTGCTGAATGCTTTCTCAATTCTGATAGCAAGCGATCACCAAAACCTTTGAAGAGTGTAGAGCCACCCGATAAAACGATATTTTGATATAACATCTTTCTGAGATCCATGTCAGATTTTTCAATAGCATACATTAAAACATCATGAATGCCTTCACATTCTTCGCCCAATAAATCGGGTCTGAACAAAACTTCTGGAGCTCGGAAACGAGCTTGGCCAATCTGTAAAAGTCCATTCTGAATATTTGCTCATATTGTGTTGAATTGATAGTTACCTCTAATGTTTTGCCGTCCGGTAGTGTATATGCAAACTTTTCGGTCTCCACTGATTCCTCCTTTTGTGGGTTTGTAGCTAAATAGCATACTTTCTCTTTAATAGAACGAACAATTTCAAATTCAGCTGTTGAACGGAAATTAAAACCTTCTCTACGAATAAGTGTCTTTAGGTAACGCGAAACGTCTCGACCAGCAATATCTACACGCATAATGCTATGGGGCATAGCAAATCCCTCATAAATAGGAACAGCATGTGTAACTCCATCGCCCGAGTCCAAAACAACGCCAGTAACGCGACCAGTGGCATACCTTTTAGAAAAATATACACATATTGAAATTAAATAATTATAACTGTTTATTTTATTACAATACTTACAAACTTAATACGGCTTGCATTGAAACAAACAAAGCAGGAGCGTTAATACCTTCAAAAAAGAATTCGGCTGCCTTTTCACGATTTCTACGTGGATTTAAAGGGGCTTCTGTCAGCAATACTGGATGTTCATCGGTACATGTTGATAATTGTTCCTAAGATACAATGTAAGCAAAATACGATTGTAATATATTTAAAATTCATAGATGCTATAAAAGGTAATAACTTTACGGTTTTAAATATTCGAAATTATTTTCTTATTTTAAATGAAAACATAAGCTTCATGCTTATGAAACACCAATAAACAACATTTTTAATTGCCTTACATCATCTAAGAAATAAAAGTAAAACATTTTTTTTTTTGGACTGATTTATTTTTGAAATTTTATGAAATTTTATTGAAATTTGATTTTCATCGTCATAAAAATATTATTCAATAGCCTTTTTGTTCCTATGAAAGGAAACATACGTATCCTTAAAGAAAACATATATTTTCTTGGTGGATACAAATACGAACGATCTAGTTATCATAAAGAGTGAATTGGAAAATTAAAATGGAGAAAAAAAAAACATTTCGATACTTTTAAAGTCATAGCGTGTGTGACATAAATTTCGGTACAAATTTTGCGAAGGGCGTAACAGTATGTGTTTTGCCACTGTTTTGTTTTTAATTGTTGTAGTAGAACATTTTGAACTTTATTACAATGCACATTGGTTTAAAATCGATTTTTTTTGGCCAAAATTATTTACGGCGAGAATATAATAGTTTTTTGTTAATATTTGCATTATTATTAATATCATATTTTGTCAATTCTGTGAAATTTAATTAAAAACCTACTTTTGGAATGTCCAGTTTTTCTGACACTTTTTCCCAATCCTTGTCATCCCTAATTTTCCATTTTTTTATTTCGCACTTATATCCCAAATGTAATAAAAACTCGAAAAACCATATACGGCAGTGAAGCGGGCTTAAGCCATATTTCAGATTACTTTCTTTTGGCTTAAATTTATCAGATTTGTAATTTTTTATTTCAATGAAATCTTTAGAAGTAGCACCACATATAGGACATGAAAAATTGGATCTGGTTCCTGCAAGGACGTTTAAAACTTTTCCATCTATTACGGTAAGGAATAATCTAAATGTTGTTTCTATTGTTTTTGAATCGTCTATCTGCAATTTTACTGGAGCCAAATTTTTAATTTCATTATCCAAATCGGAATTTTCCTTTAGTATTGCATCTCTTGTTTCCTTTAAAAATTATAATTTCAAAGGCTTACAAAACCGAGTGGATTAGGGTGTTATGTTACACCATAATGGTCTTTGTGATGTATCCGAAAGTCTTAATGGTATTACTGTTGTTGCAAAAAGACTTGAATCACTAATATGGGATGAGCTTGGTTCAAGAAGTCGTTGTTTACACTGAGCTTGACCAGTACTTCCATCGAATCCATAACTCAGAATTAACTCTGCTTCCTTTAGAACAACAGCTAAGTCTTTTTCTCCCTTTTTACGAGCAGACATACGCGCTGCCTTTATTAATAAATCTGTCGTAATTTCTTTGGATGAAGACATAATTGCTGCTTCTCTTCTCTTGCTACGATTCGACATTTCATTAAAAGACATTCGTGCCGGACCTGCTTTAGAGGTGCTTGGTGCTTCATTTAAGACTTTTTTAAAAAATACTTCAGAATTTAGCCATTTCATGTTTCGAGACATAAATATATTAGTGTTTCTAAAGCATTCTGACCGCTTTGCATCTAATTTTACGCAATATATCCTTATTTTTTCTTTTAAATGTTTTAAATAATCCTCAGGAGGATTTGTAGTTCCACTTTTTTCTAGAACGAAGTTCAAAAGTTCCTCCTTTTTCTTTTCTTTAGCATTTGTTTTTTGCCAAATTTTAAAGAGCTCTTCATTTCTGAAGCCAAGGTAGTCTAGTAAAAAGCAAATATCTTAAGTTATTGCAAGTTATTGCAGGAAAAAACTTTAGAATGTGTTGCACAAGACCACATGCTATTCTCGAATTTTGTTTTTTCACTGGACAAAGTTGGACATTTTTTTAAAAGTTTAAATTTATGGAAAAACAAAATAATAATTGAATGCGCGAATATGCATGTAAACAACACACGTTATTTCTATGTCTATTTATTTTTTTTTAACTTTTTATTTTACAATTAGTTAATACATACCATAAACTTTATTATCCATTAAAAATATTATTTTTAACTTTTTAACTTCATTCAAAAACACTTTTTGACCAACTACTTAAATTAAACTACTTGCACTTGATTATTCAACAATAGTAAAAAGTTCTATGTTTGTCGCTCTGTAGACTAACGGTAAATACCGGTTTAGAAAAACAATATTTATTTTCTGATAACTTGAAGTGTTGTCTATCATGCTGTATTAAAAAATTTGCAAAAAACGAAATTTAAAAAATTACATTTTGGCCAAAAAAACTGAATTTTAAACCAATGTGCAATGATAAAAAGAAAATTAGAAACATGAATTGAGTAAATTGGAAACCTATCATAGAAGACTTTGAAATACGTTTTTCCTTACGTTAAGTTCACAATAGCCGAAACCAAAATAGACAAAACATTTTAAGCAACATTTAGTCTGAAATCATAAGAAACTGTATCAAATATTTATTACGATACAATGACATTTTTATTTTAATGGCATATTCATTAGTTTGTTATATAAAAACTTCTCAACTACTTTGCTTTTTGGCGTCAATGTTAGGGTTTTCGACAATTATTCATTTATAGTGATGGTAAATTTATAAATCCTATATTTTATTCTGAACGAATCGGAAATCATGAATTGTTTTCCGTTCTTTAATTCGAACATAAACCTAATAAATCATAAAAAAATATAAAACGATTTCTAATCGTAAAAAAAATGTAGAGTAAAGAAAATAATTAATTTTAATTTCTTAATTTCTATATTTTTATTGCTAATGATATATATTTTATTTTTATTTATCAGCTTTCGCTGATAACATGCCGTAAAACTGAAATTATGATTTTTCCTTTTAAACAAATACTATTTAAACTAGTCCTGATTTATATTTGTATGTAAATAGAACATTTTTATACATTTAATTTGTTTTCACTTTTAAACAAGTAAAGTAATATTGTAAAAAGGAAATTTCGATCATGAAGGTGATTTTATGAGAAAGCAGCGAGTTTATATGCTAGTGACAAATTATACTTACTTTGCTGTAAATATAACCCCAAATATGCTCCATATCGTTCCAATCGGTAACAATACCATGCTCCATTGGATAGCGTATGCTTAACAAACCACGATGCTCTTCAGCTTTTGGTCCTACGAATAAATCACCTTCTAAAGCTCCAGCCATAACGCGAACATGTTTTGGTCGACCAACACTGCAAATGATGGCAGAAATATTTTATTTGTTATAAAAATATTACGATGTTGTGTTAGACTTACTAATTTGGAAATCGGCACTTTGGAATGTGCTCACCGGCAAATCCAGCCTTTATCATACCAGAACCCTAATAAAAAAAAAAATAAACAAAAATTGAAATTGAAAAATGATTTTTAATTTTCAAAACTTATTTAGAAATTAAAATATTTTCAAGCATTTTTCATATATTTTAGCAGCAATAAAATGAGAACGATAATAACACCAGAAGTCGACATGTTACTCGTGTCTCGAAGCTCGAGTAATCAAAGAAAATCTATAATGAATTTTGCTCCAAGAATCGGATTGTCCGTTGTTGATTATGGCCGCTCTGCAGAAATTGATAATTTCTATATAAGTTGTCAAAATTTTCGAGATTACTACCGCGATCCCTATAACAAATTACCACGTCCAATTGAGTTCAAAAGATTTTTCGGCAAATGCGGTAATCGTTGTCCTGATAGAAACACTGAACTTTTGATGAAACCAGCCCATTGGGTACGTGAGAAGCAACCAATAATTTATCCATTGAATTATGGTCGAAATTTAACATTAGATGAGGGAATTCGTTTGGGTGGTCATTACGATCCTGGTTCATGTATCAAATATAAACGATAGAAAAATATTGGTTTGAAATAAACAATCCATCTTGAAACTTGGCTTTAACAATTGTCGTAATCATTTTATTACCACCCAATTTTATTTTAATAATGGGTTTAGTCATCAACGCATAGTGTTGTTGGTAGTCTTATTAGGATTTAGCCATACAAAAAGCCAACAAAACGATATTCGATAGAATTGAGGGGGGCCAGCGCGGCAGCAAAGGCAGGTGATGTCACTGTCATTTCCAAATGTACCGCACCTCTTGCAATTTTCTTTTATAAATATCGTTGAAGGCTCTAAAAGCATTTATTTTTTCACTTACGTTATCAATTACAACAGGCTGGTTATAGGGTTCCATGTTTGTGCGTTTTTAACAACTTGGTCAACAAAAAATGGCTTAGAAATTAGCTCTGCTAAATAAATTTCTACTTGAAAATTTTGCACAAACTCTTTTTGATGTTCTTCTTTGTTTTTTGATTTGCTTCAACAGTGGCAGTCATTCACAATAGTGTAGTGACATATACGAAAGCTTGTCGGTATAAATCTACATACACTGAAAAGTATTTTCTGTTTCAGAATGAGTATTTTTTGTTTATTTATAAATATATAATATTTATAATATTAATATTTTCCACTTGCCCCTCTTTAATTAGCTCCTGCAAAATATTAAGCTTTTTAACCACTCGTCATCATTTACTTCTAAGTAGGTTACTTATATTTCTTTAAAACCTGATCGAACTATCGGTTCTACAAAATGACTAAATATGTTTTAGCTATATAACCGTCTAACAATGCAAAATATATTAATGCCATTTGGTAGTTCCTCTTTCTTTGTCGATAATTTTTTGCATTATTGTCGTTTGCTTTAAGAATAAATACAATATTTGAATATTTGCAATATGTGTATGTACTTTTTTTAATAAAAATAATGCGAATGTTTTAGAATTAAAATATTTTAAACCAAGAACTTAAACATATGACACATTTATCATTATAAATGTTTGAAATTTTAAGAATCCGAGCAAAGTAAAAGAATTATATTAAACATCACATTTTGTAAATATTGAGGATTCACAATAACAATATTAATTGTGAATTAATTTGTTTGAGTTCAACTTAGCTTGTTTACATTTTTAGTTTTTGTTATTTTTTCTTTCATTTATTATAATTCCTTTACAAACTATTATTTTGTTTTCGAATATAAGCATGGCAGCGGCAACAAACGCCATAGGAGCAAACATTAAAGGTAATGATGTCCAACACACTCCACCTCCGCCGCCAGCTGGTCTAAAAGCTTTAATAGATATGCTGCAGATTGTCTATCCTGATCAACCAAATCCCTTACAAGTGACAACTCTTCTCAAGTATTGGCTGGGAGGACAAGATCCTTTAGATTATATAAGTATGTACAATAATCGGGGTGATGCTACCAAGGGAATACTACCTCACTGGCATTATGTTAGTTTTGGGCTGAGTGATCTGCATGGTGATGGTCGAGTGCATGCTCTAGAAAATGATAAATTGGAATTGAACAAGCGCTCTGGAATGGGGTTTGAGTTAACTTTTAGATTGCAAAAAACCCAAGAAGAGTTAAGAGAAGAAAGTCAGGATAAAAAAATAAGACCACCAACTTGGCCGGCTAACCTTTTGCAATCTATTGCGCGTTATTGTTTCCAAACTGGCAACAACTTGTGCTTCGGCGATAACATCCCTTGGCGTAAAAGTCTTGATGGCAAAAATAATTCTCGTTTGCAAAATATTCTAATAGCCCAAGATGCCCAGTTGGAGATTCTAGAGACACCTTTCGGTATGGTGGAATTTTGCCAAATAGTTGGTGTCACAGATGAAGAACTCGAGCAGGCCTCTAGATGGAATGGCCGTGGTGTTTTGAATTATTTAAGGCAAGATATTCAAACTGGAGGAGAATGGTTGGTGACAAATATGGAAAGAATCTTAAGTGTGTTTGAACTATTTCCCGAAAGATTAGTTTCCCTTCAAGATGATCTTGAGAAGCAGGGATCTGATTTGGCTGGTGTTAATAGTGAATTTACTTTCCGTGAAGTATCACGGCCGAAGATGGCTTCTCAGGAAGAAATTAAGCAAGAAATAGATTTCCAGACTCTAAATGCTCAATGCATGGATGACGAATATAACCGCAACATCCAGCAGCAGGATATTCAGCAAATAAAAAGAGAAGAAGCACCCGCCGCATTTCCTGCATCAATGTCAATGAGCAGTAGTTCATTGCACAAATCATGTCCTTTAGCTTATCAACCACAGGCTCCCGAATCTATTTCATTAGATGGGATCGAAATAACTTTAGCTCCCTATGCTGCGAAATATTTAATGTTGGCCATCAAGGATCGTATTCGGCATGGTCGTCACTTTACTTTCAAGGCACAGCATTTGGCTCTAACGTTGGTAGCTGAATCGGTAACAGGTGCATCCGTTACAAAAACTTCTCCGTACGGCATTATTGGCTATTGGATACAGGTTCTAATTCCGGACGATCTAGTCACACGAATGATGGCCGATTTTCAAAGTGCTAACTTGGACGGCAGATCTGAAGTTCAGCAACGCTTAGAATTTGAATGGCCAGACAAACATTTAAAACTTATAATTGACCAACCTAGTGTACATATGGTACCACCAACTCCCATAAATATGTAATATAATAAATATACACAAGTATTTAATAAGTCTTTGTTAGTAAGTGCTTCCATTTCGAATAATATGTAAAGTATTTTAAATTAAAAATTTTAATTAAGGATTGACATCTAGAACAACAATGTTATAATATTTTTATACTTACGTATGTTTTTATCATCATTTAAATGTAACTTAACTATATAATAAATAATACATATTATTTAATTTAATTATAATTTATTTTTGAAATTTAACACCATTGTCGCCAAAATTTAAAATGTGAATGTTTTTTATATTTAAAAATTTATATGAATGCCATAAAACGTATAAGAATAGCATTTAATAAATTTCAAAGGCAGACATTTTTACATATCATTGGCACGAGGATATGTACATATGTAAATTGTTGCAAATTGTTTGTTGCAAGACTGAGATAGCTTAGGCAGTTGTGGGGAAAAGAAAGACAATCATAGAAGTGTTCTTTCCCAAAGCTATTCATGAGAGCATAATGGGTAAGAATAATGCCGTCTGACGGGTGACGGGTCTTTCTATTTCAAAGGATCTCGCATTAGTAGACAATTGAAAATCCATAAAGTGATAAGGGTCAGGTCGGTCCACCGCTCGAACAGTCAAGTAGAACATGTAGCTATCAGCAACAAGTGGTTTAGTAAGTATTTAAATGTGCGGACAGCAGAAGCGCAGATATAGCCACTGATAACAATCTACTATAAAACATGTCGCAACAAAAATATGTACTTGACAATAAGAATGCTTACAAAAAATCGAGGTCACTAATAAGTCTTTCAAGACGCCTGGTAATGGAATCTCAAATTATTGAAAAAAAAGGTGACGACTGGAGTGTAAAAGGAATACAAGGTCATATCTAGCAATCTGAATGCAAGGACCTATTATTATTATTACTATATTACACGGAAGTCTGGAATGCTATCAGATGAAAAAAGGTTCTGAAGAAAGTAACGCTTCCTATATAGAGTCGTTCCTCCAATTCTAACAGGCATGTCTTCCTTGAGAATCTACTCTGTGATAAGATTGTTGTTAAAAGAGGTGTGAGATAGAGTTGTATGTTACAGATTCTATTATTTAACAGTTGTTATGGAAAGATTGTATCAAAAGAGGACTTTTATTTGAAATTTCTGATATTTATCAATATTTTTCATTGTAGATTTTCGAATTAATAACAGAGTGGGTATGTACATATATCACAATTTATAATGAATAATATTTCGGAACATTACCAAAACAAACAAAACAACCAAACAAAAGTGTTTACTGACTGTTAAATTTATTAGAAGTTGACGGATTTGCGATTAAATTATTTTTCGCGAAATACTAACAAAATTAAGAGTTCATTATGTAAAATTTTAGTTGGAAATCAGTGCGTTCTCTAACACTTCACGTAATAATAAACAGAATTATGGGTATTAAGCATAATTAATAGTTTTAAAGCGGCAAATTCTTCAAATAACAAATTTTATTTGCAGTCCATCAATAAAATGTTCCAAGAATTAGACAATTAAATATACTTCCATAAAGTATCCCAATTAAGAGTGCGTACTAGTAAAAACTTTTAAATACATACATATGTATGTATGTATGTATGTACCGTATATACATATATTTCATACATATAAATGTATGTTTGTACATATAAGCATTCTATATACATATATACTTATATATGTAAACAATATGTACTTATATTGCATTTATTTATGTGGTTTTAAAGAAAAGCGATGATTTGAACTTTAAAGTGGTTGCATCCGCCAATTGGATTGGAGTTTAAATGGTGTTGATTCGAATGCGTAAATTTCTCAATTCAGGCTCCTTGACATAAATTTAGTATGTGGAGTGAATCGTTTTATTGCTAGATGATGCAGTAAATTGGATTTTTTACATCATTCGATATACAATAAAACGATTAAAACTTAAATCAAATTTAAATTGATTATTGCAGTCAACAATTACAATAGGGAGATCAATAAATTGGTTAAAATTTTAAATTAAAATTTTAATTAAACATGGGTTTACGATTCCAAATCATTTATCACAAATAAATATTTAATAATGATACAAAAAAGATTGTTTTTAGCCGGCAGATGACAACAAATAACGTGTTGCGAAAAATATAATGCTGGCAATGCAACTGAAGTTCTGCTGCTATCTGTAATTGGCCGGTTACTTATTAATTTTACCGCTATATGCCCTTTTTAATTCACATTCTTCTTTTAATAATTTAGTATTTTATTCATTCTTAAAATACAAGCAAATATTCCGCAATAGGATACTACATACATACATACTACAAATAAGTATCGAAGAACCGGTAAGAGGTCGTTTTCTTTACACTCGCAATTATGTTATCTTTTCATGGAAGTTTGAGCGGTACTCTGTTATAAGTTTAGGGCCTGGTTACCCTGTGTGCGCGAATTAAAGGCAGGTATCATAATGGCCAAATCAACCGGAAAATTGTGGAGCTTAAAACCACATCATTTCAGATTTTCCAACAGGTGCTATATGGCGATATTTCGCAACAAAGTCTTGCCACGTGTGTGTTATTCTACAAGCGAGAGTAGACCACCTTGTGGTGCGCCTCTACTCACGTCCCTTGCCATATGAGCGTCATTAATGGAGTCTGTAATGATTCAAAACCGGGTTGTTGAAAGCAGCCTCCACGTCAATAAAATCTCCCAGTGAGTAAGTTTGTTTGTCAGAAATTTTTCCCACCAAAGAGATCTGTGGAGGCGTGTTGAGCACTTCGGGCAAGAGCAGATGATCTCTACGCTGATGGTATAAAAACGACCTTCTTCTCAGTCCACTTAACAGGAACATGAAATTACTTAACGCAGTCATAGTAGATCCTCTACAGCCAAGAAATTACCATTTCAGATGTTTCCTGTATATGTATCAAGTAGTACCTTAGTTTTCTCAATAGAGGAAGTCTGCCAGAAGTTTGCGAATTCTACTAGTCTCATTGGATTCTTCCATCTCCTCACGAAAGGACCTCCGTCAACTTGGTCTCATTAACCAACAACGGTAGATCTTCTATCGTAGCAGGATAGACCGATGGGAAGGCTTACCGGCTATTCCTATAAAGTTGACGTGTCTCTCTAGGGACCTCATTCAGGATATATATTATTTACGTGGGATCAGAGAAATATGAGTCTTTTGAGACCTTCTGTTCACTATATTTGCTATGAGAGCTGCTTACCGTTGTAATATCAACGAGCTCCCTATGAATTAAATAACGTAGGATCACCACCTATGTTTAAAAACGACAATTCATAAGCTACGTCGAGCTACTCAAGTAATTATTAATTAATGAGAACCAATAGACAATAGCTGATAACAATTGACGCCAGACCTTAGAATTCAGCAAGAATAAGTTGGAACTCGAAGTTAGCAATTGTCTCATCGTCCTCTAAGTAATTGGAACTATTGAAAGCTTGTTATACGAAGAGCATAAGCTTCTCGCTTGAGCCACTATCAGACATTAAAAGGTACTCACTACAAATATCGAGGCTTCTGTGAATATTAAGCCTCTCAACAGATGTCTAAAATCGTTAATAGTGCGAGTAAGTTGTTTGCGTCTGGAATGCGTTATCCTATGCTTAACTTTAAGCATGACTTGTGGCAAAACTTTAAAGGAGTAAGAAAAATTGAAGGAGGGAACCGCCAAAACACCATTACAAACATATTTCAGAAGAACACTTCATTAATGCAAATGAAATGAAGCAAAGAAAATAATATGAAGATGGAAAGATGCTTTGCGATAGCTCTGTGGATCTGTATGGAAGTAAATGGAATAAAGATGTTTATGCACACTCCTAGTACCTATGTATATATCAGTGCATTCACTTTATGTTCGAAAAAACATGTGCAACTCTATGCGGCTAAGGCAAAACATAATTTTGTGGATTCTTTTTTTATATCGCAAATATTAAATTATAAAAATATAATTCGGAATTTTTTGTGATAATTTGAGCAATAAAACAATTGATAAAATTGACTCAATTTGTTTATTGATCAATAATAAAACAATAACATCTGTATGCGAAATAGTTCATAAGTTGTTTGCTTCCATTGTCTGCCCTACTACTAGTACGTTCGAATTGTTATGCCAATACGTACGTCTGGAATAGTGTTTTCGAACTCAATAAACTGGTCAAGAAGATTTTCACTATTGAACTTACACAATAACGATATTGATAGCTTAACATAGAATATATAGAATACATGAATAAAAATGAATATATTGAAAATAATAAAAACAAAAAATTATAGGGAAGATGTCTGGTAAGTGGATTGCTACCACTGAGAGCATTTTATTAAAAAAAAATATTTAATGGTTAAAGTGTTTGACTGTAAATTCGAACAATCCAAGTTTGAACCTGCGAAATATAGGAGACTATGTTGATCATTATTCTCGAGTTTTAAAAATTAAGACGTTTAATAGATCCATCATGAAACATCCTGGAGAAATAGTTAAAGCCGTGGAGAACTAAAATGAATTAATGAAAATGTGTTCACATAACATTCACAATGCGATCTTTTATCCGTTTGAATAAACATAAAACATTTACAGGCGTCATACTTGAAAATTTCAATTTGTAATTTAATGGCTTATTGACAGAAGCTCACTACTGCAATTAATTTACAAACTTTTACTTTACAATTCATTCTTAAAACCGGTATGGAGTTATGCTCTTCAGTTATGGCGAATTACTTCTGGTTCTCACATTGAAAAAATTTCAAAACTCAAAAAAAAAAAATCCGACGTATGATTTCGCAGCACAGTAGTTCGTCTAAAATTTGAGTTATCATCGGATCTTAACCTTGTAGTTTTCAAAAAATACATATTCGTTTAAAAACGAGGGACACCATAGCTGTCATCTTCACGTAAGATTTATAGTATTTATAGAATTTATTCCAGGTGTTAATCAAGCATAAATAGATTTCTTAAAATTTTAGGTTTGAATACTTTTTGTCATTTCATAGGAAGGTCAGGCAGCCAATTCATGAAAAAACTATAACTACATCACTACACCAAATACCTCTACATGTCCACAAAGAGTTCTAGATCCGAAAGACGGCAGCCCTTCATCATAGTAGGCGCTATATAAGAATTTTCTTCATACCTGCAAAACTTGTTTAATAAAACGGACGGGAAAGCTCTATGTTCTTCCAACGAAATGGAATAAAAATGTTTGAAATACAGCGTCTTTTTAAGTGTTTCGTATCTTAAAATGTTAATAAAACAAAGCTTGATATCATTGAAATTTTATATGCTTTTGAAAGCCCCTATTGATGCCTTTATATGTGCGATATAATATCGTTCATAAATCGAATTGAGCTTGAATTTGGCATAGGTTATGTGGTCTTTGAGAACCGCTGTAGTTTGTGGGTGGTTTGGCGGCATAAAACCCCACAGTAAAGTCCAACTATCTTGTTTGTCAGTTCATGTTACATCAACTCGACATGAGATGACCATGCAATCAAATCGCTCGTGCCGAATATCCAAGGTGGTATAAGCTATATGGTATGTAATGTTGACAACACATACCCAATTCAAGACAAAAGAAGTTGGTAATTATCAACCTATAGTACGCGTCGTTGATAGCGATGCTCTGGCCAACGTAGTCTAGTAGCGAGCCCGTGGTTCCAACCCCAGCTGAGATATCTCAAAGTTCCAATTGCTCCAAAGCCAATTAAGAGTACACACGTCGTTGTCTATGTTCATCCATGGTGATTTGACAAAACGGACTGAATAAACAACAACTAATATGACATATTTAGCTTTAACAAGATGACTGTTAGAAACTGTCAAAAATCGTAAGTTCCTGTTGGAAGTCTATACACATACACATATTATGTAAGGTAGTTATAAAATTCGACTATTCTGTAATATAAACTCCACCATTTGGAAAAACGCAAGTCGAATTGTAATTGTCTGCTGAATGATTTTATTTATTAATAACTTACGACAAACAACAATTTAAATAGAAGACAGAAACGTTTAAAATATTTTGACATCACAAAAATTGTTTATTGTTTGAAAAAATTCTGTAAAATATTTTCTCATACATAATGTTGTGTTATTGTATTTAGAAAAAAACACAACTCAATAAAAATTTAATAAAAATTAATTGTAAATGTCAATTGTATTTGGGAGAGCACGATAATTATTTAATTTTGAAGTTAAATGTACGAATGAGTGCAAGAGTGGAAATACATTTTTGTTTTCATCTGTTCTAAAATATTGTACACTACAATATTGACAATATTGTATACCTATTTAATGGATGCTGTTGACCTGTCAACCTAGGTTTTCGAAATATCCTAACCTAGAAATGCACAAAAAAACCACAGTTTTAGGTTGTATTCGAGTGGATATTGTTTCGCGGATAAATTTTTTCCAGATTTTTTATTAGAAATTTATTTCTTTATTATGAAACTTTTGTAGAGACATTTTAAAAAAGTATTTTGAAAATCAATCTCTTTTATATAATCTTTATGCAGATAGTGTTGGGTATAATGAAAACGCAAAAGTTTAGGAAACCAAACAATATGAAATAAATCGGATATTATTATTATTATCGAAGAAAATGTAGTTCTTACATTACTTAAGAAATTCCTTTACAGTATAAAACTATAATTTGAGTAGTTTTCGATTTTATTAGTTGAATTATTTAAAATTTAAAATAACTTCAAGGTTTATAGCAAAAAAAAAAAATAATTATGTCGAATAGTTGGTCACCCTAGTTTTGTTTAATAAAAAGGCAGTGTTTGTTTGAACTTTTTTAAAATGTTAAGACATGTGACCGAGTAAAGGATTCGTTAAGTATCCCTAACAACGTTTTCAATGACATTGCTGTTTATGTAACATCGATTATGGATGGAAATTAATTCATAATAAATTTGTTTTACCTAACAACACTAATCGATGAATAGCTTAGCTTGGCCAAGTTAACAAAACATACTTGGTTTAATGATATACTACGTCACTGCTAATTATTTCTGAGCACATAGCATCCTTAGATTTACAAATTTTTTTTTACAGAACTTATATAAATATGCTTAATGCTGCCCATACTATTCATGCACAGGAATATGCACCTTTTATATACACCTTAAAAGCTGGTGGGTAGGGGGTGTTAGTGGCTTTATAGTATAAAAAATACAAAATAAATATATTGCGGTTTTTCTTTTACGCTAAATTTTGTTGACAAGTTTTAATTTCTTATTGTTTCCTCCGACTGCAAAGTAAATACGTATGAAAATGAAATATGTAATACGAATTTGTACAATAACAACAATAAAAATAAAACAAACTACAAATACTAATACTAAATATTATTACGAATGCAAATACGTACGTACGAATACACTTACACACTTTCATTTACTTATTTCACTAGTTAAACAGATAAAGTTTCGAAGTAAACAACAATAACAACAATTATTTAAAGACCATTATTATTGCTACAGGTAAATAATGATACAAAACTAACCCTACATCCAATTGTATGTATATCAAATGGGAATATAATAAATTGATTTAAAATAAAAATATTAAATTAATTTAAAATTAAAAACGTATGAAATGAAACAAAACCAAAAAGGAAATAATAAGGAGATGTAGAAAATACAATACTTTGTGAATGCCTTAAAAAGAAGACTAATTTTTTCTTCACTGGGTAGAACGATATATAACACATACATACATAAGACATATAAGCGTTCCAGAGGAACGAACAAGTCTCAATGACACATTAGTACATTTTGAAGTATGTACTTGTATTTTAAAATTGAGCTTGACTCGAGTTTCGGTAGAATCTTATAAATTCCGATTTTAACTGATTATTCTTTTCCAAATTTCTACAGTTCTTATATCGGGGTCTTCCAATAAGAACTTCCTTACTTTGACAGTTGATAACGACCATCTGGATGAAGCTACATCTGTAAAAGTATTATTATTATTTCTTCCGTCTGATTTGTCAAATCATCAACCGCTGATGTAACATTTAACAACACTTGCAAATAATAAAATTGTTTTATTGTTGTTATGTGGTTGTCCTGTCACTGAAACATTATCTTCAGCGATGAGACCCATTTCTGGATAAATAGATATGTAAACAAACAAAGTTGTCGTAGTTGAGATCCAAGAGCATCCAATGCATCCCTGTTTGGGTGGATTTTGAGTTAACGACGTAATCGGCCCATATGTCTTTGAGAACGGTGTTGGCCAGGTCATCATTGTCAACGTAGAGCATTACCTTCAACAACTACCAATATATAGTAATAAATTTCGATGATACATAACATACATACATAATGGGTCATTACAACACTTCAATCAGGATTACTACTTAGCTTCTCTCACCACTGTGTGTGTGTTAATTTTAATCATAAGCGGCGGAACGAATCTACATTTTCAAGTCGATTTTGAACGACAGATTTTTGAGAATCTTTTCATGGCAATTTTATTCCTTTATCGCCGAATATTTTTTCATATGTCGTTTTGATCGAGTTGTCCGAACCACGTCTAATAAGCAAACAGACTACCTGCTGGACCACGGCGACTTTGAAAAAAAATTGCAATTTGAAGAAATTAATTTAGAATATTTCGCTCATTTAATCTTTTTTTATTATGGGTTTAACCTTTACTTTAAGGTTATGGTAAAAGAATTTTTCTTCTCAAGTAATAGAAAATCATTTCTTAGCATTTAGAAAAACCAATTTTCAGTTCATTATGTCTCGATGTGTACTATTTTCAATTATTTGCATACTTTATAATTATTTACACACTTTCTACAATTAACGTTTAAAGTTTTTGATTACATAAAAAAGGCTCTATCACTCTCGTGATATTGGTGAGATAAAGTCACAATTAAGTACGTCGAAATGTAGGGTAAGTATATATATTAATGGTCTTGATAAATTTCCATACTAAATAAATATGTGCTCCAAAAGATGAACGACCCTTCGAATAATTTAAAAATTAATTAAATTGAAGAAAATACACACAATAGAAATAACATGGTACAATAATGTAGAAGAACATACTTAAATGTACAGGCAGAGAATCGAATTGATTTTTGAGACAATCATAAAATGGCTTCATAATATTTGTAAAAAATCGGCTGTTGATGGTCCTTATGCTTGTCATTGCCGTTATCGAAAAATATTACCGTTCGATATTGTAGCGCACTCGCCAAGCAATATTTGTCACAGTGAGAACATGAAATTGTTTTATTTTATTTCTAACCACCGCTATGAATGGGTGGTTCGGCAAAAATCGGTTTTTTATTATTTAAATAAATAAATAAATGAATAAATAAAACTAAATCAAATAACTCACTACCAGTCTCTAAACAATATTTATGTTAATTATTCTTTCTGCCACTTTGGTGGGAAAAGAAATTTCATCAATCGCTATTAATTCTTTTACATAAAATCGAATCAAATTGGCTGTTTTACTTGTGAAATAAATAAAATTCGTTGTGCGAATTTGAGCATGTAAAAATATAAGAAAAATTATTACAACCACAAGAAAAGAAACAACAAATAAAAAAATAACAAAAAAATCAAGAATAAAAAAATAAATTGAAAATATTTCATACTTAAGTTTACAATTGAAATTTAATTCAAAAACACAAAACAAAACAAAAAATATACGTATATACGTACATAAATAACCATAACAATAACAACAATTCTGAAAGAAAATACAATAATAAAAAGGAAATCAATTCATTACAAAAAGTGCAGTTTGTTTATACCACCGAAGAAAGTGAACGATAAAGTGAGTGTCCCAACATAAGAGAGCGAGCGAGCGTACGAGCGCATGAATGTATAAGTGAGTGAGTAATACTGAACACGTGTATTTTTTTGATTCCAATTATTAGTGCAATTATATTGCATTATTACCACCTTTTTTTTAAAAACAAAAAATGCTTCTGAAGTAATAATTAAATAAAACAAACAAACAAAAAAAATTTGTCAGCACGTATCCTATTTTGGAATGAAAAGCTTCAGACGTTATCATAAATTTTTGAATATATACAGTCTGTACTATTTATGACAATTACAACGTGTTTCCAAGTAATAAAATTGCTTAGAACGTAAAAATTTTTAATTGAATCTCGTTTTCTAACCTTAGCAATGGCAAAAGTTACAGAAATTCTCTCAACTATTCGGAGTTGTTTATGTTTAAAATTTCTGCTAAAATAAATAAGAATTTAAATTTAAAAGGAATTTATAAATTTTATATTCTGATAATGTAATATACAATGGACTGATTATTCATTATACATACATACATATAAAAGATCGAATTGATTAATTCTGAGAATATTTATTATCAACTTTAAAGAGCCAACATACCGAAATTGAAACTAAATTCATATTATTTTTTGTTGTTGTAAAATTCAAAACAGCTACTTCAAAGTAAAGTAAGTTGTTATAAAGCCTTTGAGAAATCAAAAAATGTGCTAAAACATGTATTTTTAAATACATATATTTAATGCATGTAATGTAATGTGAAACAAATTAATAAAAATAAATTTTTATTTAAAAATTAAGGAATAAGTAACAGAAATTATATACCAATTATTATTGAAAACCATTGCAATTTTTTTGGTAATTTCCTTAATTTAAAACCAAATTAAAAACAGTTAATTAAGTTTTTTATTTTCAAATTTGAAAGGCATAAAAATTTGTTTAATTTTATACCTAGCCTCCATCTACGAATTGTTTCTATTTTGGTTCTATAAAACTTATGTAATTCTTATGCAATGATAGGTCACATGATTTATATTCAATATGAGGAACACCGATTTGTAATTGCTAAAGCCGTTTCATATATTGACTCCCATAAGTCTTCGTAAATGTGTACGTAGCCCCTAATCATTCGTTTCAAAAATGGTTAGAAAAATAGAAATTTGGTCCAACAAATTTAAGACTCTTACACTTAAACATTGGGTATCCAACTATTTTTTTAATGATTTGTTCAACTTTTCAGTGATTAGTCGCCTAAAGCAAGGTGCATCTTTAATATCTAAATTATGAGATCGAAAATTCAACGATGAACAAACCTTGCCGCTGATATTCCGCTACTTACTGCAAGTTCTCCCATTTTCTAAAATTGAAAAGCGAAATATAACGGTAATTTTACCAATTTTGATTCATTTGTAAATGTAATTTTTCACAGAATAATGTAATTCTATGTGTTTAACATCTTCTATCAAAGGAAAGCTTACAACCCATTCTAGCACTACTAAAAGAGATTTAACGCTCAACAGTAGACTTACGCACCGTTGACGTTTTTTTTTTTATGAGGTTTGACACATTTTAAACGAAGTTCTTAATTAAGAACATTAATTAAATTAAGAAATCGAACAACTATAGACAATAGACCGGTCTTTACAGAAGAGGCTGCGGCTGGGCCGAACGATTGATTTAGGGGCGTCTCACGTGGAGGTAATGTGAGCTGAACACCGAAATAGTGCGATTGGTCCTTATAAGACTTTTTCTTGTAGCCTTTTCTTAAGTCGCAGGTGTATGTGAATAAGTTACAAACAACAGCGATCCTCAAAGCAAACATAGCCCATGCTATCGATCAAATTCATTCAAATCCATACGTCAGATTTACGGAAAATTGAACATTTCTTTCAGAAAACCCATAGTAGACATTTAAACTATTTTATATTCCACGCATAATGGCAAACACACTCTGTATTATTCCATTGGCATTTTGTTACTAAGAATAGATCCATAGATAACGAAATGGATTTAAATTAGAGCTTCGAGTTGGCCAATCCCACTTTCCAATATAACATCTTCAAAAAATTTCCTTAGTTCCTTGGGAAGTATTTTTAACCAGAAGACCAGCTTCCCAAATCATCAGAGTTCTAACTACAAAGTAATATTCTGAGGTTTAAGTTTCTTTGCTGCTATCAATGGAAAACTTGTGTAGAATGTTGGAAACTAAAGAAAATTTGGAAAAAATAAATCGGAACACGAGCTATCACATAAGTATGTACATAATTTAAGAGTTTCAATTGTGTTTGCGGAGAACTTGAAGAAGAGTAAAAGGTTTGTTTATGTATCAAGAGAATACTATGCAATTCAAATATATTTCAGAAAACATACATACATATGTATGTATATCCTTTCGTTCTGTTTCAGAACAACATTTCTAAATACGTATTTTTGGAATAAAATTTCGATTATTTTACTATGTTGTACTGAAACCTAATTTAACTTAACTTTTGTTCACTTTGCATATACGCGTGATATTTTCTTTAAATGTTCTTTACGTCTTAAACGTGCTTAACTTAACATAATATCGTACTTTTTAAAAATTAATTATTTTATTCATATATGTATGTACATATATTTTTTTGTAAATAAAATTATGAATTTATCTACGACATTCAAAGTGATTTATACAAGTTATACTACATACGTGTATTAAACAAATATTGGCATCAAGTAAATTTGAATTGAAATATTGCACTCAAATTAAAATAGTTTCTAATTACACAAAATGAAAATGAAATTAAGCAAGTTTTTATTTTTTTTATTTTAATTCGTTTCAGAGATATATTCTAGAACACTAAGGATAATTTCAATATTCGGTTTTTAAATACACCATACTGGGCAGAGAGAGAGATGACGGAAAACGAACCGCTTAATGAGAAGGCAACAGAAGGAGATGGACAAATTGTAACTTCACACCAAAATATCAGGTTAACAAATGGAGGACACTATGCAAAGGAATCAGCAAATGCAGCGATATCTGAACAGACAAAGTGTAAAATTGAATATTGTAAAAATGGTAATAATTTACAGTTAGATGCACATATCGAAGCACCGTGTTGCCGAGACATACATGGCAAAGAACCACCGGATGGCGGTATGAGAGCTTGGCTTGTTATGGTCAGTGCATTTCTCTGCAATGGAGTCATATTCGGTATCATAAATACATACGGTGTTATACATTCGTTACTCACAGATCGTTTAGAGGCACAGGGTGATAAGGATGCATCCAGTAAAGCAGGTTAGATATTTAAACATTTCATTACGTTGTGTCTGGACTTGCATCAAAAATTTCTATTCAATATTATATGATATAGTAAACCAAAATAGAAAAAATAAACTATTTAATTTGCTTAATATTTATTTGATGATGATTTATTGATATGTACGAAGATGTATTTTCTCCGAGATAAAATAATAATTAATAATAAAATTTTAAAAATCGTGCTTCCGAGGGAAATAATAGAAAAACGAATTATTTCTGGTAAATTTTAATATTTTTTCTAAAAATATGTAAATTAAGTTCTATGTTTATTATATTTCTCTTGTGCTCGGAATCAACTAAACGGAGGAGTGAGTGTCCGCCAAACACTCTGCCATTTTACATACCAATTTTCTTAGTGCAATTTAATTTGATTTGTGGGTGCAGCGACTATCAAATGCAGTTGAAATTTAGAGAAGTCACCTTAGTCTAATGGGTAGAGTGTTGGCTTATTAGACGTGAGGCGAAATAAATTAAATTTCGAAAAGACGCCGTAGTTTTGTAGCTAATTAGAGACCACTGTTCAAACCCCAGGTGTCAGATATCTCAAACAAAACGAAATGTGAAAAAAATGTTTTTTCGGCGAGTTCCTACCAGCAGATTTCTGGCAAAAACCCTGAGAGTAAATAAGATTGTCATGAAGAGTTTCACCAAAATCTGTAGTTCAGAGTCGACTTTAAACTGTAGGCCCCATAGGTGGTATGAGAAGTTAGGTCGTAATCCTGACAGAAGGGTTGTAATCATCAATTAGGTATATATGTCCTTCTCAAATACCAAATTATACTCCTTTAAGCGAGTTTCTATTAGAAATTTTAATTCAGCAGCTCCACTTTTGCCTCGTATATTTTTTGTTATATGAGAAAAATCCCGGGTTCCCCGCATAGAAATGGAAAGCAGGAAATAAAATTAATAATAATTTATAAACAATTTTCAGACAAACTTTATTATGAGAGCGAAATAAGATTTGGTTTAGAGTGGAAATGGAATGAAATGCCCAGTTTATTTATAATACTAGTGCTTTCAACTATATACTCTGCAGGGTAAGGTATCTTGTAGACGTTCCTGACTGCAACTATCTAAGCGTTTTTCGTCTTCATTCTTATTGAAATATAATCTGTTACTGCAAATTTTTTTGTATATAATTTTTGGCGTATACATTTTAAATGTTCGTACAATTAATTTTAGATTTTTAGAACTTTCTGTTAATTTCGTATTACATATTCGCTTATATACAAATATACAAGTACATCTTATACATGCATGTCAAGCATTTATGCTATTTCGGGTTCAATAAAACCAATTAATTTTTTTTCGGTAGATTATCAGACAAGCACACGTATCCACATTTACATATGCACATACATACATACACTTGTAAAACTCACATGACTTCTGTTCGGTTCATATGTCTTCAAACCATTTGTCCGCCTTTAATTGAATTACAAAGAGTTTAACGCTCCAGCGTTTAAATACGAAACATAGTCTGAATGTAAATATTCTGGTATTTATGTATATTACTCTTATGAACATTAAGAAATTATATTCACTTGTATCTGCAATAGAGACTGAGTTTCATTATAAGTATTAAAAATATCAAAACATCTTGTGTCTTCAATTTCATCTTCAATTATTTGTCAAAAAATATGCCGGCTTTATGGAATAACTTTGCGTGCTAAACACATATCAAATGATTATTAGAATTGAACCAAAATGACACAGCAATTGTCACAAAATGCTGTAGCCTTGTGTGCGTATTCGTCTATGATTCTTCTTTATTTCGGAATGTAAAAATATGAATGGAGAGTTCAATATATGTACATACATATGTATTCATGACTTTTGTCAAGGCTCGTGTAAATGTTTTCTTCTTTAGATTTCATTGAATGAAAGAATAAATGGTTGATAGAATATATCCATGAAAAAAATATAATAAAAAAAGTAAATTACGTTACAAAATATGTAAAATATGACGTATGTATACTGTACCTATGCGTAAATACATACAAGCATGCATGCATTACAGTATCGACTAACATTTGATCTACACCTGCTCATTTAGTTGCAATCACTTTAATCTGTTAGTGGCTGTAACTGTAATTGTAAATGCTGTGCGTACATACTTACATCTACTGGTCATTGCTTTAATTTATTTATTGAGTAATTCTCTGAATACAGAAAAAACATTGAAAAATACGGACAAAATGTAAAATAACAGTTTCGAACAAAACTGCGTCTATAGATTTTCTCTACCAACCTTCAGTTCAAATATAACCTTCAGTTCTAATAAATTTTAAATAACGATCCGGCAAGTGAATCTGATTTCGCTTGTTTGGAAAATGAACCATATATGTACATTAGGGTGGTTTAAAAAATCGATGTAGGAAAAAATATTTCTTTGTCAGATTTTAGGATTGCCAAAGTTTTAGCACAATTGGAAGATGTTAAAACGTGCCACTAGGGCCTCAAAGTTTTGAAAATCTCGAATTTTTGGCAGTTTTGCGACTTCGGCGATCCATATCTCTGGAACGGCTAAAGCTATTTGCCCGTGTCATACATCAAATTAAAGGTCATACTGTTTATGATATTTTATATTATACACAATAATTACGCAACTAGTACTGATATCGAAAAAATAGAGCCAATGTCCCTAAAAACGTGACTAGGTACCCCTGAGAGCGAAGATGCGTTATTTGTATTATTATTGGTTATTATGGACAAATACTTGTACTTTGGAATCTCATTTCATTTAAATATGTTTGCTATGGTATACCGTTAATTTTAGACCCAGATACTGTATCACTGGCGACCTCAAGCAGGTAAAACCAAACTAGTTTAAAAATGTATTGTTATATTTTAAGTAGAAATCCAGGGGTTCAGAGTCTGTTATTAAAAAAAGAACAGCATAACTAGGTGGTTCTTGCTTTTATGATTTTGCTTCTTGGTCAGTTGAAAATATTAACTACAAAAGACATTTTTATTTTAATTAGGTCGGTACCTACTAACACGTACTCTTTGTTTTAGTTAGTGTCATTCTGTGTCATTTATTCTAGTGAATATTTTTATTTCTCGTAAAAGTGATGGCTTCTACATCTGGCATTAGAAGTAGAGGTAGACACAAAATTTTTTTAATTGACTATCCAGCTCATCAGATAACTGAATGTTAGTTGCCCTCCAATCGACAAGTTCTAGCTACTATGTTCTACAATTTCCGTGCTGTGAAGTTAAATGTGAGAGACTCTACCGCAACTTCTGTTGACGAGGTTTTCGTTTTTTTGACAAAAGCTCGAATTCCTACAAAACAATAGAAAAATGTCATAGTAAAGCTGGAAAGACTGCACGATGATTGGAGAAAAATGCAAAAGTACAGGGATAGAAAAACGGAAAGTGCAAGACAACCTCGTCAACAGAAGTTGTGGCAGAGTCTCTCAAATTTAACTTCTAAATTCCATTATTATGTTTTTAAATATTTGTATAACGCGTCTCCCAATTATTCTAAGTTTTCATATTTAAAATAAAATGAAAATTTTGATTGATAAACAGGAATCAAATTCTGTCCATCACTGTTGTATCCACAGAGAATGGAAAAAAGCAAGAGTTTCTATTTTTATTTGATCAAAACAAAATAGATGACTACTACTGACCTAGTTACTATGACTGTTGCATTGTCTAGCCCTTCTTCTATGACTATGAAAAGAAGACCTACAAGTGCAACGGCTGACAGCATTTTTGCCACTCGCTCTTACTTACGAGTTCCGCAATACGATATGAAACTGTTATTTTTCTTTGATGGAAATGTGAGATTTTCAAGGAATTATGATAATTTTACTATTCTGTATTGTATATACATACATACATACGTACATATGTACAAATATATATTGTTTATAATGCTTAGAGAATAATTTTTTTATGCATTTTTTAATTGCATCAGCATTAACGCATGTTTCATTTCAATAAGAAAATATTAAATGGCACGTGAATGCCTAATAAATGTTGTTCCATTTGAACATACTTGATATGCTTTTGTTTAAAACTGTATTTTTTAAAAACATTAATATATCCAAGGTATATAGTAAAAAGGCAATTTGTTGATTTTCACATAAAAACACAAAACTCTGATACTTTTCTTCACTTACACTTTACATAAATATTACTCCTACCAATAAGTATTATATCTAACACGCGCGGTACTATTTATATTTCGGGAACTGGCGAAACTAATGTCAATTGCTAAAATCTGGTAACACCATAATAAGTTTGATTTTTTTTGCATAAACCTACTCAGAACAACAAGAATGTGTCGATGAACTCGATTCTTTATATGGCGATAAAGCACCATCAAAAACCTCAGTATGACGCTGGTATAGTGAATTTAATTGTGGTCGTACTTTGGTCGCCGACAAATTCTGTGATCGTCATTTTCTGAGATATTGACATCCTTGCACATTAGTTCTATTTAAATACAAACGATTTTTTATAAACATTTTGTCGTAAAAAATTTTGTTCTCATTGGATACCCCATAATTCAATATACATACATATGTATATAAAAATGAATATTTGTCTGTATGTCCTTTATAGAATAGTAAACTATACATTTGATCAGGTTATGATCTTTAGTAAAGTTGTTGCGCATGAGCCGACGAAGGTTTCTAAGTTGGTATGACCAATACTCAAAATGAATTAAATCGTAAACTGTGCATTTGATCATGCTATGATCTTTAGCAAAGTTGTTGCGCATTAGTCGACGGAGGTTTCTAAGTTGGTGCGATTAATTTCCCATAGATGGTGCCACTGATATTTATTCAACATGAATTGAATCGTAAACTATGCATTTGATCATGTGTTGATCGGACAAATACCAGACATTTTAGGATTCATCATTTATGATTTTAATAACATTTGGTATAACTCATTCCCGTAAAATGTCAGTCACAAATTTGAAACCTTTTAATTCTGGAAAATTTTTAAAAATGCTGTTGTTTGTATCTCAGACATTTAAAGACATTTAATTTTTAAATATATATAGTCTAAATATTTACGGTCCAAAATTAAATCAAAATATGCCAAAAGACAAGACATCGTTTTGATTTTCCTTCTTTTAATATACATACATATGTACATACATAGATAAAAGTTTACGTTGTGTGGAACGGATATAATGTAAATAGGTACATACAGCAAAAATATATGCTTAAATTTCTTCTACAAAATTTTTAACATCGACTTTAACAATTCTGGAATGCTACTTTTTACCACTTCTTATTTCCCTCAAAGAATTGGTGGCCACTGTTAATATTAACATTTCTATCCATGTTTAAACATCCGGTTCAATTGGATTGGGTACATTGTGAGATTCTAATAAATTTAAACGCATTTTTCACGTCGTTCCCCTGCAATCATGCCTCCAAAGCGATAAGTAATTAGTAGACTTACACCTCAAGCACTGAAGAAAAGAGCATTACGAGCCTCAGAATCAGACGAACAACGGGCATTTAGACTAAAAAATCTTCGAGTACATACCGCTGAGACCCGTTCGCATGAATCACTTTAACAACGAGAAGTGTGATTAGAAATTTATCGAATGCGTACTACTCAGGCCTGTTCGTCTGAATCATCTGGACAATGGTAAACAAAATCAATAAAATGATTCAAAATTAATTGGATATTTGTGTAATGTCTTTCCTTCAAATTTATTTTAGTTGGTGGCGCAGAATTGCGCGCGGGGTACAGCTAGTTTATAATAAAAAATAAATTAAAAATATTTGTTATTATTTTATATTCCCAAAAAGTGAATAGTAAAGGTATTTATTTTATTTGTTTATTTTATTACACCCTCACGCTAATAGTCTAGTTCACTACCCACTAGACCACCTATGGGCACCCATGTAGTATAAGTACATAAATATAATTAAAGTTCCGTATTGACACATAAATCGACTAAGAAAACACTTTTTGAGTGTTGTAGGGAATTAGCGGGGATTTAAGTTTATCTTAAAAAAACAAATCAAGAGAAATTAAGTAATCGGAAATTGTGTCAATCGGAAGACTGGCATATTTTAATTCGTTTTTTCAAATGTATTCAATAGTTTTAAAAATATCACGTTTTGTATATCTTTTCTTTTTTTTTATATAAAACTGAAATTCTTTCCGTAATTGAAAAATATTTCACATTAAAAATTGTCTAGTCCAATGAAGAGAGAATATTGCATCATCTTTGTAAAATATTACGTATTACATACATACTTATGCATGTATGTAGTTGTAACCTTACATAGCATACATACAAACGTACATTGTAATTACAGATGTAATGTATGCATCTATCAATGAACACTCATTTAAGATATTTTATTTTGAGAATATATTGTAAAATTATCAAAAAAAAATGCGATTTCGGTGTGCAGAAATAAGAGAAATGATGAAAATTGAGAGATTAGTGTTTAAAAATAAACAATGGCGCTTCGATAATTTTTGCGAATATCTAAAATGATTTTTTTTTTCTCAATATTGGCAAGTTTCCAACGCAGAAAAAGAAAAAGCGGAAGAGACGATGTGTATATGGTCAAGCATTTGGACTCTCTTGATTGTAATCAAAAAAGAAAATATAAAAATATCAACGCTTACCTCACCGTGCAACGTACAATGGATTCAATATCAAGGACTATTTTGGCATTGACCATTGAATTTGAATTCAAATTTGTATTACTGAGAGCAGACAATTAATTGCATAGACGAATGACTGAATGTTGTGTGGGAATTGCTTTCGATATTTTTATAAAATTGTTTGCGTCACTTTGATTATTTAATGACACTTGTTATAATGATTGTTTTAAATTTCAAATTAAATAATATTTTTGGCTCTTTAGTCTTTTCTTTTTCATAATCCAAGTTACATACATACATATTTATGTATATAGGTATGTACATTAGTGTGTTTGTATGTAAATATTTGTAAATAAAAATATAAATTAATTACAGTATTCTTGGTAAAACTATGTTAATATTTGCTATACTCAATTGGCTCCTCTCAAAAGCGGAGTGTTAAGCTGTTGATAGTACGTAGTAGTAGATAGACAAATCGCCGGCAGGAACCATGAGCCATATACCATTGGCACCAAAATGATGAATAGAGTAGATATGTTATTAGGCATTATTTTCTCGTTTTACATGGAGGCTCAACTTCATCGACTGTGCTATACTAATATGGAAAAGAATTCAATCCTTTTTTTTCTGTCTTTAAATCGGATGACCATACATCGCAAAACTGTTGTTCTTACTAGCCACTGATCAATTGGAAGGCATGCCGGTAGACATTCACCACCCAAATGACTAGCAGTAACTGTGGATTTGATAAGAAGACATCAAGAGAATATTTTTCACTTAATGTGTCAGTACCCGGCAAAAGCTTCAATTACCGTTTGTTTGCAACATTGAATATTTGAACCACAGGTTGGATATTAGTTATGGGCATCACAATGGACGTACACTTTGGCCTAAGTTGGACCTTGTTTTTCAAGCTTCTAGCCTACTGTAGGTCATATTACATTGATGTTTATATGCTATTGTGTCTTGTTTAGTGACGAATTAAATTTTGCCCAGTTACAGTTTGATTACTTACGTTTATTATAAACAAATTATATTCTTGCAGTCAGAAGATACAAAGAAGGTGGTGCATAACTTCGATTTGTTTACTATCTTTCATTAATGGTTCATCTATTTCTAGTATTAAGTATTCCATTTTGCGTTTTCAACAGGCTGCCAATTGCTTTCTGCTACTGAGGCCGATAATGTTATTCATTTAAATCGGATTTTGTAGGAATTTACGCCTGCCTTTCAAGTTCAACCCTGGACGGTTACTCTTCATTTTTGTACATTATCGTTACTCTTCGTTGAATCGACGAACACTTTAACCCTAATTGGTTACTGTTCGTCGAATCGACGAAGCTCATTTACTCTTTATCATATAATTCTTTTATGTTTGACCAAATTTCGCCCTTTTTATCAACAATGTTGGTTGACAAAGAAAGCTTGTAGTGAGTAAACGTACCCTGGCCACCTATTTTTTTAATCCTGGATGGTCACTTTTGTGCAGTAAGGTTACTTTTCGTTGAATCGACGAACAAATAAATTTTTTTTGTCTACTGACTGCAAGCTTTCATTATCAACTAACGTTGTTGAAAAAAGAGCGAAATTTGGCCAAACATAAAAGAGTTATATGATAAAGAGTAAATGAGCTTCGTCGATTCGACGAACAGTAACCGTCTAGGGTTAAGGAAATCAGTTTTCAGTATCAGGAACACTGGTAATAACTGGATTGGTATAGGCCTATAGTATAGAGTATTGTTTAGTGCCGCGTTAAGAAATTTATTCAAAGGATCATAGATAAAATTAAAATCGCAGTATAGACCTTCATGCAACCAACGTGGAACCATACACAATGCCACAATTTGTTAGGTCTGTGATCGTTATCATCAGGATTGTATTTTAAAACACTGATACGCGTTTCTGTGTGTTCTGCAAAGTTATTCGATTCAGTGATATGAACTTACGGACTTACATGTGTATTTAATGTACATTTTATATTAGTTTTCTAAATTGCAAAAAAAAACAAAATATTGATGAAATTCCACATGAAATTTTAATTACGTCTTTGTAATAAAAAAATTCAATTTTGTGGCTTGGAAGATAAGATTTAAAAACAATGAAGAAATAATATGAAACTAAAAGGTCGTGGTCTTTATTATCAGTTGTGCGTAAATTATTTTTAGAAATAATTCGGAAATATTTTTTTAAAAACTGATTAAAGATTCTTTTTCTGCCTTGAATACTCTTAAATAATAAGTTCATCATTGCCAATCCAAATATTAATGTTCGTTTGTACTGAAACTAAAAAATAATAAATTTGCCTTTTTTAATATATTTTTACTTCAAATATTCTCAAATATTTAATGTGTATTATTCGTAGTGTTGATTTATTCTTTCGTTGACCCGTTCTTTCGACAAAAATCATAGGAGTCCACGAACCACCTTGAAAAAGCTTTTTAAATTTATGATTAGGACACGATGTTATACTACAGGTCCCGCTACTCGTGGATAAAATCAACTTTAACAACATGTGTAGTGTGAGCAGTCAGTCCATTTGCTATTGTTGTGACTTATTCGCGCATAACTGTGACTTCATGTCACCTTCACGTGAGATACGATGCTATCAAATTGTTCTAATGCAGCAAGAGCTGTGTATCACGCAGCACTGTCTTGTTGAAACTACATGTTGTTGGTGTCATCATCATCCAATTAAGGCTAAAAGAAATTTGTAATCATCGATTGATAGTCCCCGTCGTTGATAGTGATGGTCTCCCAATGTCTTTCTTAAAGAAATACGAACGAATGTCGGACGCTCTTGTATTTCATATTGATTAGTATCATCTTAAATTCTACGTTTCTTTTTATTTACGTATTATAAATTTTTATTTTTAATTAATCATGCGTATGTACTAGAGGAAATAATTATCATTGAAAGTCTCATGAGCGTCATAATCTATTCATGTGTGAAGTAATGAAATTGTGGTTAACCGAAACACAATTTTTGCTATTGAAATATTTGTGAATGTTTTATACGATTTGGAACCACTTAAAATAAACAAAAATTGGAATTACATTATAACCCTTCAGTTAGGATTAAGACCTTGCTACCCTCACCACTTATGTTGCGTGTGTTAATTGTATACATGAGCGGCGTCTAAAGATCCTAACTCGAAAGACCCTATATAAAAATGTTTTTTATCAAAATCAAATAAATTTATGGTCATCTTTATACAATACTGTCGTATTGTGATATTTTTTTTTAATTGTACAAAAACTGAAATCTTCAATCTTTGGCGGTTGTAATGTAATCAGATAATTCAGGGTTATTCAAATGCCATACAAAAACGCACATTCAAATACAAAATTTCAATGAATTTGTTGTTTAGATTTTTTAAACTATTATTTGAAACGGTTTAAAGTACAGTAAGACCCTGCCTTACGGGGGGGATACGTTCCAATAAGTTCCAGCGCTAAACGAAACAGCGTTAAACGAGGCAACTAACAAGTACATATGTATGTATTATGTTTATACCTTTATATGCCTAGTAACGTTGATGACAACTAATAAATCATATGTGACGCTGAAAAGATGCGTTCGTACTGTGATTGCGACTTCGGAAAATACAGTTGGAATCTTTATTCTGGACAGGCTAATAAAAGAGCGTCAAAAAAGAGACATAGTATACAGCGTCGCTATATAGTGCACCGCTTTTGGTTGGTGCATGGCCGTTTCATTTGCACACATATACAATAAGTACCAATACAGTGTGCGATTTAGGGGAATCCCAATACTACCGCGTAATACTGCAACAGCGTTAAGCGAGGTCTTACTGCTTATAAAAAAATGTAATACAATATTGTATGAAATGAGATTTCATACTTCCTTTTGTAAAAGCAAAATTGATTGTAACACCAGTCAAAGCTCAGTATAAAGACAGTACAACTACAATTTTGAATGTGTAACAAATCAATACACAGTTTTTGAACATGTAAATGAATCTAATAAATTTGGTCAAAACCAATCTATGTCTACCGTACAGTCTATCATACTATTCTCTCCCAAAGGAGAGTAATATTTGTTATTCATATTCCCTAAAGCGTATAATTGAGATTATAATGCACAATAGACTAAGGGCCATTATTACAACTTGCCGTTAACTAAAGGGAGGATTTTGACGGACAGATAAATTGTTTTTCATTATTATAAGTGATCGATAAGGTAGATGTGAGCGTTAAGCTAAAGGGAGGATCATCCTACCTTTAAATTTTAAAGTTAACTTTATCTTTGAGCTTACCATACATATTTATTATTTTCAATATGGCAACTTTAAATATAAACAAAGTCAGGAAATACAACAACAAAAGAAGAGGCTCTTCGTTGCCACTGCGTTTAAAAAAAATTTTTTAATTGAGCAGTTTTATTGACATTGCTCCGCACTGCCATATTTTTGAAAAAGTTAACTTTATTTTATAGTTGTAATAACGAAAATAAGTTAAAGGTGACTTTACAGTTCTCTTTAGCTAAAGGTACCTTTAACGGCAAGTTTAACGGCAAGTTGTAATAATGTTGTTTATTAATTCATAAGCTCGATTATAATATAACGTCATCTGTAGATGAAAAGTTTGCTGTAACCAGCGTATATTTCAAGTGTCAAACGAAGCATTGAAATGATTCAGTTTCTTAGAATTGTGTAAGAAATAATTTTGTCCTTCTGATCTCCTTTCTAATTACTATACATAATTTATATTCGTCTGAAAATGGAATACAACTTTTCTGTATGGATCAGTGGCTCAAAGTCTATTTTAAAGTTCAATTAAGACGTTAGCGTATCCAACTCCGTTATATTATCGAAAAACCGGCTTCTTACACTACTACAACGGATTGTGGTTTATCCGAAAAATATATTCGAATTCAAAAATCAAATTTTTTTGCATACTACTTATCTATGTCGTAAAGCACATCCGTTCGTGGTCGATAGACCAGATGAACGCTCTTTCTGCAGAAGTTTTTCCAGTCACTTACAATATAAACAAATTCAAAACTAATGCCCATAAGCACTACACCCTCTTCCTTTCTTATCGCAACCTATTTTCCTAGATACAATATATACACGGCATAGACAGTGTCAATAAATGACAATAAAACCATGTGTAGTGAACGAGACATGACTTTCACGATATTTAATAGTTTTGCCGAGTCTGGTACAAAATGATTATGACGTAAAGCCAGGCAGAGACAAATATTCGTAGAAGTTTAATATTTCCCACACTCACTCCGCTGTGATAGAACTATGGTTTATTTTTCTGTTTCTAAAAATGTAGTATTTTCAAATTGGGATAAGTAGCCTACTTACAGTCACCCAAACAATTGCCTCAGTGTTTAGATAGTGCGGACAAATGTAAATACAATGACAGAGCTAATGTAGTTTGCAACTACAATCCAACATCACCACCTTAGACGTAAGGCCACGGTTCTTCGGCGACTTTCACTCAGCAGATTTCTGACAAAAACTGTGAGAGTAAATAAAATTGACATGAAAAGTTTCTCAAAAATCTGTCGTTCGGAGTCGACTTTAAACTATAGGTTCCGCCCGCATGTATAAAATTAACACACACAACATGAGTGGCGTGAGAAGCTAGGCCGTAATCCTGACTGAAGGGTTGTAATTGCCAATTATGTATGTTATGTAAGTATGGTTAATTAGCCATTATGAAAGTTGTTTGAGTGACTAGTATTAAAATTAAATTTACCACAGATGTCTGTTTTTTAATACAAAAATATTTTAGACACTGCTTGACTATTGTTACCAAATTCCAAATCTCCAATTATAATAGGAGAAAATTAAGTTTTAATTCGGCTACAACATCTTTAGCATGCATAAGCATCTTGCAACAGGCAAGGAATTATTGTATTTTGTGTGGCAAAGGTGTAACGCTGCCGGCCCAGATTTTCATGCGTATTTTGTTTATTTAAATTCTGTGTTTTTAGGCCATAAGTGAAATAGAAACTCGTTTAACACATGTATCTGACAATTTTATTTTATTTACATGAATTTAACAACAACACCAACAATAACAATGCTAACAATAACAATTTGTATTCATTGTTATTCTTCGTTGTTTTATTCTTATCAAATTGCAATAGCAGAGTAAATCAACAAAAAAAAAAAAAAATAAAAATATATATGATAAGTTTATAGCCACATTGACATACGCACAATGTGTTCGTGTATTAATTTAAAAGTAAAATTAAATTAAATCTCTGCCTGTCTTTCTATCTATTTGAGTTTTAAATGCTCCAAAAACCGCTGTCAAAATGATTATAATAATGACTCTATAAAGCATATAAAGAAGTATGGCAATAAAAATAATAAATGAATTGCAATTTTAATTGTTTATATTTTACAACAATAATTCATAAAGTAAATTCCAGCTGACACTCTAACTACTACCGTACAAATGGAAAGATCTCAAGACAATAGAAATCGGCGGCTGATGATGATAATTAAATTATCAACACCATGCACTCAGGCCTGAGCGAGCGTTTGCCGCAAATGCGGCGATGCACCGTTTTTTTTTAATGTTGTGACCCAGATACGTTGCAAAAATTTTTTTGTTTCAATTATTAATCTTGTGCCCTTGTTATTATACACGTAGTAAAGTTCTATTCAGTTTATTTAATTAATTTTCGATTACATGCACACATAATTGCTTGAATGACATCTTTTGTTTTGAATAGAATTTTTATATTTATTTATCGGCTTTCTTTCCGTTCATGCCATTAAAAATTATGGTAAAAATAATTGCAGTAAATTACAGTCTCTCTTTTCTTTAAACATATGAATTTTATATCCTTATAATTTAAAATTTTTTAACCGCTTTCCGATAATAATTTATTGTAAAGAATTAGTAAAAAAAAACTTTAATTAGACACGTGTTATGCGAGACATTTGTTGCTCAGTTGCATTCTCTGCTAGTTTATTGAGCTTATTAGGCGTGACGCCGCGGCCTCAGATCAGACGTCTTCAACAAAACGAAATATGAAAATATATTTCTTCGGTGACTTCCTGTCAGCAGATTAGTGGCAAAAACTCTGAGAGTAAATAAAATTGCCATGAAAAAGATTCTCAAAAATCTGTCGTTTGGAGTCGACTTTAAACTGTAGCTCCCGCCACTCATGTATAAAGTTAACACACACAACATAATTGGTGTGCGTAGCGAGGTCTTAATCCTAACCGAAAGGTTGTAATGACCAATTATTTAATGTATGTGTAGTCTATTGTGAGAGGGTTGCCAATTCGATGCCCTCCAAAGGCTGTAGTCTATTGTACTGCACTGAACATAAGGCTTTAATTACTCAGTTCATAATAATTATAATATAATAGGTAATTGTATTGTAATTAATTGTAAAATTAATTAGCAAATATGCGGCATGCTACGCCTCTGGTACCTATAAATTCGTATAAATTGTTCTTTCCTAACTTATTCGTTGCCAACCACGATTATATTTGCTTTGCTAACACAAATATACTCGATTTACTTTTAAGTTTTATACACATTTGACACGCCATGTGCCGCGAATTAATGTTAAGCGTGATATCAACGATACAAAGATGTAGAATTTGTCCGTGTATAGTCCATAATAATTTCTAGATAACAGCCAATAAGAAAAAACCGGTCCAGTCGTTTGGCTCATGCTCGAATTTTCCAGCAAAAAAGCTATACCCCTCAGAGAGTACCTTGCGATCCGGATAGTTCATATATGTAGTTTTACGGCATACTTTTTTGTTTGTTTATGATACAGTGCTAAAAGCAAAGACAGCCAATACCAAAAACTCATCGTAATTAATTAATTCTTTTCCAGGATTACAATCGGGTTTTTTTTTTACTAAGAACGTCCTATTTTTAAATTAAGTAAAACAAAGCGTGTGACAGACACTGAAATATTTGATTCATTTGTTTCTGTTCGTTTATCTTCAGTTTCTGGATTAGTTGAATTTTGAACCAACCGCGACCCAGTAGTCATCTTCGAAAGGCTGTCGTACTCTTGTGAGCAAGTCGAAATCGTCCGACTCGGAATTTTCTGCACTCTCTTTCGAACAGAGGCGATGTGTTCGCCAAACATTTCATATCGTCAACGTTCAAGGGTAGGTCGATTGTTTACTGAACAAGTGGACTCGAATTTATAAATCCTCTCGGCAGGAAGGAAGCGCGCAGTACATTGCCCGAACAGAACAACCATTTTAATAAAAATAATTTAATTACTTACACGTGATGTTTTTCTTTTCTACATCTGTTCATGGCAATTTGGGAAAACAGGCAACTAATTTGTAGTTTCAACCAAATAACCGTTATCAACTGTCAAAGTCTCTGTTAAAAGACCCGCCACGTTATTGTTGTGTTTAATGACTGTTACGATCTTTAAATCCTCACAGTTTTAAATAATTTACTATTAATATTATGAAATAAAATAAAACTAAAAACTTAAAAAACAATTTTTCTAAAATGTTCATGCCCCTTAAGTGACCAGATCTGAAACCGATGTGATTTATTCAATATTTTACAAATTTTTACAAACTAATTTCGTACTTTTTTTTTATATTACTATTTACTATATACATATATGTTATTATTCCTATATTAACTACATACGCTTTTATTTTTAGTAATTTAAACTTTTAATATTTGGTTTTTATATCATCTGTATCAATTCCAATTACAGCTCTTGTTGGTTCACTAACAATTGGCACAACATTCCTTCTTTCGCCGGTAGCTGGATGTTTAACAGATAAGATTGGATTGCGTCTTACGACCTTGATCGGTGGTCTGTTGTCGTCAGGTGGTCTACTCCTTTCATCGTTTTTTACCGAGAATATTGGTGCTCTTTATATCACGTATGGCATCATGTTTGGGTTTGGTGCCGCCTTAGCTTATACGCCTACACTTGCCATTCTAGGACATTATTTTAAGCGTTATTTAGGAAAAGTAAGTGGATTTGTAACAGCCGGTTCCAGTGTATTCACCGTTATCCTGCCGCCTGGATTAGATTACTTAATAAAGGGTCATGGACTGGAAGTAACCTTAAGAGTAATGAGTCTGATATCAGCTTTTATTATTATTTGTTCATTTGTCTACAAACCACTGCATCCGCCGCCAGAACCACCCAAAAAGAAACCTGGACGTTCTAAAGCAAATATGATTTTAAGATCCATTATAAATGTTGAGATCTGGAAGAGAAAGAAATACGTTATATGGGCACTGTGTGTACCGCTGGCTTTATTTGGATATTTTGTGCCTTACGTGCATATGATGAAATTCGTACAAACAGTTTTCCCCGGCAAAAGTGAAAATCTACCCGTTATGTGTATTGGTATTACCTCAGGTCTTGGACGTTTAATGTTTGGTGCCATAGCAGATCTTCCGGGTGTAAATAGAATATATTTGCAGCAATTGTCGTTAGTGTGTATCGGTGTAGTGACCATTTTGCTGCCTCTTACAAGTTCCTACATTTTATTGATCGTGTTTAGTTTAGTAATGGGTCTATTCGACGGCTGCTTTATATCACTACTGGGACCCATTGCATATGAAATATGTGGACCATCGGGAGCCACACAAGCAATTGGTTTCCTTTTAGGCTTAAGCTCATTACCACTTACTGTCGGACCTCCAATTGCAGGAAGAATCTACGATGAATTGGGATCATATACATTACCGCTCATATTGGCTGGCATTCCTCCGATTGTAGGCTCAGTCATATTATTTTTAATACGTTTTATTAAAGATGAATCACCAACTACTAATGGTGTAGTTGCTTTCAATAAACCTGCCAATGGCACAATAGCTGCTGAAGACGAGTATGATATGGAGAAAAATCTCGGTATGAACATAATTTGTTTTGTACAGCACTTGTATAGCACTTGGGTATATTAAACTTATTTTTTTCAGAATCCAAACAAATTTTGCCTTTAATGAACGGACATTCCAAATCCATTGTCAATGGCAATGTACATCCTGCAGAGCAGCAGTATCAGCATCAGGAACATCATCAGAATCAGCATCAGCATCAGACAAGTGTGGAAACAAATACTACAGATGTGAAGCCTCGTCTGGCAGACTCAGGTATTGACATAAAACTATCTACTGCCTTTAAACGCTTCTTTACTTTTGACTCTTATAATCTCTCTGATAATACTGCTTGTGCTTCCTCCATTAGTCGTAGATGTAATAACTGTAATAATAGTAATTGCTGTTGTAGTAATAATTATTGTAATGATAATAACAATACCGCTGTATACAATACTAACAAAAACAATGTAAATGCTTATACCGCTTTAGTTTCAACAAGTGATTGCATGTCAAAAACGTTGGATTGCAATGATCACGACTCGAATGCTTTCTGTAACTCCCAACCGAGTACAAGTAACGCATCTTTAATGCAACGACAACGTCAGTACAAATATTCGATTTATTAATGATTGTGATTCATAAACATACACTTGACGAAAATATTTTATTTTCGTTTATTTCTGTTAGGCAGTATATTATGTATGTATGTTTAGAATCTGTTAAATTTTTTTCTGCAGGAATTTAAAATGAATGTTTTTAAAAGTTAAACAATTTGCTTAAATTAATGTAAACCATAATAGTTTATCGCTATTCTTATGACGTGTAAAAATGTAAAGAAAATTTGTAAATATTTTTGATTTAATTTTTTTTGTTCTCATCGTCAAACTTGAGCTTATGTACTTATGCCAACTTTCCACGTAGAAACTTGTTTATTAAGTCATAGTGTTAACAACAACCGATTCGATTTATTTATCTTCAATTTATTATTTAAATTTACCCAAATCGAACGGTTTTTGATTATTAATCAAGACAAAAGCTTATTCCAATTTGTAAGGCACTACGCAATGCCATATAAACTGTTATAAAATCCAACTAAAGAGTGGGACATTTAAAAGTTTAAATTTAAAAATGCAATAAAACAAAAACGGTTTGAAATTTTGCCAAATATATTTTTTGTTGTGAAGCACAATTGTTCCGGCTAGAAATTAAATATTATTATTTTAATCATATGGCTGCCGCGACTGGCTTCACAGTACTTCATTCCATCGGAATGGCATCACGAATGTTAGTCTTCAAATGGTATAAACTTTTCCTTAACGGCTCTCCACAGAAAATAGTCCAATGGTGTCGAATCGCAGCTTCCTGGCGGCCAATTGACATCGCCATTTCGGCTAACTAAACGGCTATCAAACGATTGACGCAATAAATTGATTGTGACATGAGATGTGTGGCAAGCTACACCATCCTGTTGAAACCAAACATCGTTCACATTAATACCATGAAGAGCGGGTACAAAAAATCGGTTATGGTGCGATAGGCGTCTTTATTGCCCGTAATGTTTGCGACGTTCTCATTTTCAAAGACATATGGGCCAATGATGACTCCGCTACACAAGCAGCACCAAACAGTCATTCGTAATGGTTGCATTGACTTCGAGTGGTTTTTCTTAGTCCCTTCGAGTGAGTTTTCTTAGTCCCAAATACGGCAATTTTGCTTGTTAACGTTCCCACCAAAATGAAAATGAGCTTTATCCGAAAAGATGATTTTTTTTTGGCGAAATCAACAACATCGCGCAATTTCTCGTTGGTCTCTCTAGCGAAGCGAATGGTAATGTGGATTCAACTTTTGAAGCAATTGAACTTTATAACTTTGTGCGTGAAATATTCAATTTTTGACACTCTCAGCCACAGCATTGATATTTTCGGGTGTACGCACAGTACGAGCACACTCTCGGCTTGACGCATCAACAACGAAACCAGTTTCACGAACTTTAGCAATAAACTTGCATATACCGGGCACTGTTAATCCTTCTGTGCGACTAAACATTGTACGACATTTTAGTGCAGTTTCCGAACAATTGTTTTTGTTTTGGAAATAAATATTCCATAAATCCCAACGTTGCCCAAGCGTAAAGCGTAAAACGATTCATTGCGTTCAGTGGAGATAATCTACTGAATTTTGTGACAGAATAGAATGAGACATAAGTATTGCCGGATTCAAAATAACCAGTGGTTTAAATTTACACCGATAGTTGGAGCACCAGACACGGCATGGTGGCTGTAGCAATTATTTAATATGCTTTAGGTTAATAATGCACTAACGTAGACAGAATACACCAATAATACGATTTTTACGATTCGAAAAAGATTTTCCAATCAGTATAGACTTCGGAATCAGTGGAAGAAATCTTACTACAAGCTGGTAGTCGGAGTCATAATGGCAATGCAGACCATGTGAAAAATTTAAGATCAGTCGAGGCTGTAACAATCCTGCGTAGATAAACTGTATGTGGCAGTTCACTTTCTTATATCGTCTAGCTTATACAGACACATCATAGCTCTATGAAAGGATTTCACTGCCTAGAAAGAAAGCGAATTGTGACTGCCTTATTGAAGTTATGGTTTAATGGTTGGCATACCAAATTTTCTTATGTTTTAAATTAAATACATTATCATACGGCCTGCTAAACATTCATAAATACTATTCCAATTTTAAACGAATTTATTTTATGAATTTCGTCATGTGTATGTAAAATTTCTATGTTCATGTATCTAATACTTGTGAAAGTTTTATGTTCTTAAAAATTTATTCATTTTTAGTATTAATTGCTTGTAAAGGTATTACTGTCGCCATTCTTAAACAAAACATTTAAGAGACGATATTGAATAGATTTGAAATATTAAATTAAAAAACTGCGATGCTCGAATGAAATTAAAGCGAAGATATCCGTTTTTAAACAACAGATAATTAAAAATTACGTACATATGTACATGCATATATGCATATGTATATGAGAATGTTAAAAAGTAATAAGTTGGATGGAGCGGTATGAGTGAAACTTTAGCTGCTCTTTTGTGATGTTATACTCTCTAAGGATAAAAGAAATTGTTTGTCGCTCTATTCAAAACTGAAATGCTTTAATCATAGGTTAGGTTAGGTTAGGTAAGAGGACGTGTACTTGTCAATTAAGACAAGTACAGTCCTAGTTTCTCACACCACTTATGTTGTGTGTGTTAATTTTATACATGAGACCTACAGTTTAAAGTCGACTCCGAACGACAGATTTTTGAGAAACTTTTTCATGGCAATTTTATTTACTCTCAGAGTTTTTGAAAGAAATCTGCTGAGAGGAAGTCGCCGAAGAAATACTTTTTGTATTTTGTCTTGATGTCTGGCCTGGGGCTCGAACCCTGGCTTTACGTCTAATAACCCAACACACTACCTACTGAACTACGGCGACTTCAAAACACGCTATAAAATAAACCGTTAATTGGGCAGTGTTATCGACATTGCTCCGGCATTGCAATATTTTTTAAAAAGTTAACTTTATTTTATCATTAGGTTGTAAAATAACGAAAAGAAGTTAAAGGTGACTTTAAAGTTCACTTTAGCTAAAGTTACCTTTAACTAAACCCAACTTTAACGGGAAGTTGTAATAATGGCCCTAAGTAATTCTTTTTATATTTCTTAATTATATCTTGATAAAAACCGGAAACGTAAAATATAACACTCGTTAGTCACGATGAAGACTATCGAAGTGGCTGTTGTCTTACAAATATTTCTTTGGATGAAATGTATTTTGAAAAAATATGTATATCTTTTATCTTTCAAAAACAATTTCAGATCTTAGATCCAAAACAATTTATTAAGTTGGGCTTATTTCCTGAATGTTAGTCGTAAACAGATGTATATTGTCTATGAAACAGAACTTGGCAAATTCGAAAAATCTTGAAAATCTTGAAAGTGGTGACCCGAAACATAAACGCTGCTCCATTAAATACAGAAAGTCAAAATTTTGGTTGAAGTAATTAAGATGCCTTATTTATACATGTTATATTAAATTATTGAATGAATTACAACATATTCAAATAAAAGATTTCTTTTATTCATATTTTTTTTTTTAGAAATTAAAAATTATTTTTGAGGAAACATTTTGATAAATTCCCAATATATACTTTCTACTCTTTGTGACATTCAAATATATATAGTATGTGCAAAATGAAAACAATTTATGAAAAGACTGTATTTGACTGTATTACGAAAACTGTATTTTGCAAATTTCAATTAATTTTACTAAAATTATTATGCCTTTATCTGATATTATACATATATAACTTTATAACGTCTCTATACGTTTTTTAGAATTAATTTTTATTATGGTTGTGGCGCTTTCTTTAGAATAAACATTTTAAAGTACGTAAATATTTAATTATTTTTATATTTACGGCATATAAGGCAATAATTTAAGAGAAAATTATTTTACAAATAAATATACTACTAATCCAATCTTAATATACATAGCTTTGTAAGTACATATGTATGTATATGTATATGTACATAATGTTCTGTTCATTTTACAATAATTAAAATAAAACTGAAATATTGAATTATTATTAATCGCTTGGTATGTATTTTATTTTTGATTAAATTTAATTGTAGTTGCTTTTGTAAATATTATTTCTGCTTAAAATGTTCATTTAGTTTTTCTTCATCTAAGCCAATGTGTAACTGTAACTGTAACAGTATCTGTAAGTTTGCTCGTTAAAAGCTTTAAATTTTTTTTTTATGAATCAAAAGGATAAATCTAATTCATGTTTCATTTCCTTTCTAGAATCTCTAACGGATGTATTGCCAACATACAATGAATGTTTTCATTAGTGACATAACAAAAAATCTTGAAACATTCAAAACATACTAGAAAAAGATTATTTGGATCAACATGGATCAACGTGGATCACTTCACTTAATTGTATTTAGTTGAGTAATTATTTTAAGCAAATTGACCGTCTGACCGACCAACTAACTTGCGCTGAATGACAATTACACACAATAATTACTTTTACATACAAACGATAATCAAATTATTTGTTATTGATGTATCGTAAATAGTCTTATAAAAATTATTACTAAGAATATCATTTTTGTAATAAATTATGTTTAGAATCAATTTTATAATTAAGACGTCTATTACTTGCATAGGGACATGAATGCAGCTTATATGTTGAGATATGAATTTTTCCTCAATTTTATATGTATACTTTCAGATACTATGGAATTTATTCAGATTCTTAGTTTTTATCCAACAAAACTGTTCGTTATAGACAGACACATGTGGTGATTGCCTACTGCAGCCTCAGAATTATAAACACTACATATTTACCTTTTCAGTCGCATGCTTAGCGTTTAATCTCGCATCGAAGAGTAGTTGCAAAGTACAGAGCATTTTCACTGATAAGATTCAAGATATGAATTATACCTCATATTTAAAATTTGTAATGATTTCGTTAATTTTTTCAAATTTTTCTTACGGGTCTTGTTCAGGATCGATCAATGTTAAATGTTTGTTAAAGCGAAAATAAATAAAAAATCACTCACCAGCATGTAGTCAAGTTAACGAAAGCTTTGAAAAGACTAACACAACAAATTCCTTCTCGTCATGTAAATAACTAACGGTGGGCAAAATACCAATATTTACCGAAACGACGGAATTATTCTCAGATGATTTGGAAAAACTTTTTGCTGCGGACGATTCTAAAGAATAATTAATATCGATGAAGATATTGTTACGAAAATGCAAACGGTGTACCATCGTTTAACATTAAAATCTACACAAACAAATACAACGAACTTGCCTGCATATACCAACAACATCAGTATGAAAGAAAAGGAGACAGACAAGTAAGAAAGAAAGCAACAACAAACAGTGTAAGCAAAATACACAAACAACAATGAAATAGCGATAGAGTTCTCGAGAAGGCGAAGACACGAACATTCTACTTCAAGAACCTTCATCAGACCACAAAATACACAGAATGGAAACTGAGTTTGACAGTTGCCTTCCATTGAGAAAAGGACAGCAAATATTACCAAAAAGTATTCCTCTATGATTGTAACTCTGTTTTGTTTATTTATGTTTTTTTAGTTTTCGAGGTTGGTTTTTTATATTGGCGAGAGTTAATAAAAAATGCAATTTTGGTCTAAAACTATTAATAAATAATAAAAACAACTAATAACAATAACAATTTTCAACTTTTTCTTTCAAAAAATTAAAAAATATTGGCAATTTTCAGCAAGAAACATTTTTTATGAGCAGTACGTCTTATTTTGATCTTGTAATATTTAGCTTCTTAATTACCTCTTGCATAAGAAACTATATTCATTGTGACCGAAAATCACACACATTTCGATTAATATTTAAATATTTAAGAACCTTTAAACTTTCCATTGAAGAAATTAAAAGCTATTCCAAATTATCCCTTTTTTAACACAAAATAAATGTTTATTTACATTTAGTTTTTCTACTTTAACCGCCAGTTTTCATTCTGTATATCTATTGCTTCTAACAGATTTGATTCGCAAAATTTTATAATATTTTTTTCTCCCTCTACGAGGAAGGTTAAGGTGCTGCTTTGAGCGGTTTTTAAACATCAAAGGTTTCAATTCTGCGTGTTTTGTGCATCAGACTGTTGACGTGAGCATATAAAAAGGCAAAACAAAGCGGGCAACGGGTAGTAAGAATATTGTGGTAAGAATTCAGTCAGTCTGGTGTGAAGACGCGTCTTGTGTGAAGAGAACAGTCGTGGTTTGAAGATCGCCGTTGAAAAGATTTGCGTTGTAAGCAAAGAATAATAGCGAACAAGCAATTATTGTTGTATCCGTCAAGTTGTATACTGTGGCCCACAAAAGTAGTGCGAACAATAAAGAGTTTAATTGAAACTAAATACAAATTTATTTTTATTTTGTTTGCAATCAACGAACTCATATTTTTAACGTATTAAAGGTAAAAAGGTAAACAACGTAACAATATATTAGAAGTGCGACCAAATGACATATCAAAACAAATTAATACAAGTCTAAAATTATAAAAGATATCCTGGTTTTGATCTTATAACAGCGCAAGTACTAAGAGACATACGTATGTGCTTCCAAATCAAATTGATTTTAACATACACGAGATTCCATTGAAGTGTCTTAACATTCATGTTAACATTCATAGTACTATCGGTTATACTATGACTACATCTGAAACACAAATGGATGATCTAGAATGTCTTCCAGCTAAATTAGAGAAGAGCCTTTTTCAAAAGCACTTCAAAACAAAGGATAACAACCTTACAGCTCTACAGATATGAAACCAACTTTGCATGATCTTTTCTTGTCTTTAGTATTATTGGGAATTATGAAATGATGACGTATAAGTGGGTTCATCACTGCCAGTAGTTAAATTACAAAAAAATTAAAAAAAAAATAAATAACCGTTTTTCCAGTTTTCAATAACTTATCTGTCTTTTGTATTCGCTTAGTTAACTTTACAGGTGAGAGCATGCATGTATTTTCTACTATCAGCCTATCTGAACAACGAATGATTATATTTCAATGTAATAGTATTCTATATCCGGAATATTCGGGAATAGATACGGATATTTAATAAGTTAAAAAGTATCGCGTGTGATAACTATCGGCATCTATAACTGCGCAAACGTAGTTACAAGTGTTAAACTGTGTCAACTGTTCTCTTAAGTGGGATTCGGTAAGTCATCGTCGTTTAACGCCAGAATAACACTTTGAAATTGTGGAAATTTAATTATAAAAATTGATTTGTCATCGAAGACAACTTGTTAGCCTTTGACATTCAATTACATGAAAATTTTACGTAAGGATCTCGACTTACATGCCCAGAAAATAAAGCTCGTAGAAGAGTTGAAGCTAAATGAATAACTTAATCAACTAAACGTCAACGACATTTGGTTCTAACAATACGACGCTACTTGCCATACAGCGTGCTTAACAATTGATTTATTTCAAAATCAATTTGGTTACAACTCTCTATCGGGTCTTTCATTAAGTGCTTTAAAATTAAATAAAAAAACGAAGTGTGTGTACGATATCATCAACATTTTTTATTCGCTTAAAAGACCTGCTGATGCCATTATCATTCAAATGTCCGCCACGGCTTCTCCGAATTCGAAATGTAAAAATTTACCACGGCTCTAGCCCATAAAACAGGCTGAATTATATTCATGTGGATTGGTATCGTTCCAGATTCTACAAAGAAGATGATTTGTAAATGAAAATTACGAACACACGTCGTAGTCTACGGACGACGCTCACACACTCTCACGGTTAGGTTTTTGGTTTGCTGAACCAGTAGACTGAACCACAACACTACGAATAACCATTTTGGTAGGATGACTAAGACGATCGTAAAATGGGCTACGTGCATGGTAGGTCTCATGAACAGAACAGCCATTTAATTAAAAAATGTTATTACTTGCACATGCTGTTGAATTATGTGGTGATTTGATAAAACTGACTGAATAAATGCCAAGTAATTGGTCGACAAGATGGCCGGAAGTTGAGAAGCCCCTGTTTGAAGGCCTCTCGATTACTCTTTATGGGACTGTATTAAGTCATTGATTTATGCCGACGGACCAGAAACTATTGAAACATTTGATGCCAATATTTAAGACACCATTGACACTCTACGGCAGTTGTATTGGTGAAGGGGTAAAAATGTTTCCTGAACTAATTTGTTTATAATAATATAAAGCAATTATTTTACTGTACTTTTCAAATTCAAAAATTTGCAATTTGGTATAAGGAAAGTACGAACTTGAATTTGGAAAACATTTTTGTTTGAGAGTGCTTAAAAATAAAGGCGAAAATGTAATACACAGAGTTAACATTTTTGATTTATTTTTATTGCTCACCTTTGTTTAATGCCAAAAACAAAAAGTCTTGACATTCAAATACAAAAAATAATAAAAATGGTAATTAAAAATGTATGTATGTATGTATGTATGTATGTATGTAGGTATGTAATAATAATGCAATAAAAATCCAAAAGCAAAAGTACATTATATCAATTTATATATGTATATATCGACATACATATGTACGTACATATTGTAAAATGAAAAGCCGCTTCTTATTCACGTAATACCTTACGCATGTGTTTATTGGTGAACTGCTCAACCGTATACAAATTGGTTAATTATCTTACGCCAGAAAACAATATTTAAATTGATCAGTTGAGTTATTCAATTTGATTTTAATTGCGAATGTTTCATAAAAATCTTTCATCAAACCAAAGACCACAAAAAATAGGAAGTGGATGTTTAAATATTCCTAAGGAAATAAAATTTTAATTTATGAACAGGGTACGGAAATATTCATGTGTGTCTAACACAAAATGACAATAATTACACGGTGCGACAGTCAAAATATACCCAGTTAATGACTAGTGTTGGTTATGAGTTTTGTTGAGTAGAACTTAAAAATATTTTTTTTTAAATTTTTTCGGACCCTCCAAACTTGTTTTATTCGACAAAAACTGTATTTTTGATCTTTTTACACAAAATTATTGATAACCCAAATATTTTTAAAATATTTTCAAAATCCAAAGCTTTTTTAAAAGGGCACAAATAAGCCTTTAAAATGGTATACATAAAATGTGTATATTTCACGTTTGCACGATTACCAGAAGTCGTCTAATATTTGTGTTTTTTTGCAAATATTATTATTTCCCTTTGCGCAAAGATTGGTGATCGCTCAAACGTGAAATTGACACATTTTCCAACAAACAATCAAGTCCCATCAAAAGTTCTGAAAATTTTTGAACTGAAAGTTCATTTGAAAAAAAAAAAATTTGAAAAATAGAACACGACTGTTATACCCTTTAAATAATAACTACGGTAATTTTTGTCCCATTTGATCAAACGAAGTGTCAATTTCTTCACAATATAATGTACTTTCAGAATATCATCACTTATTTGATATTTTTTATTAAAAGTTTGCTACTATGGACGGACAAACTTGAAAAAATTGAAAAAATTCGCATTTGTCAACTTTACCTCATCAAACCTCATAGCATATTAAGTCTCCTTAAATTTTGGATATTGGTTCAGAAATGTTTCTGTAATTAATAAATTTATGCTCACAGTCCAAAAAAAAACAGCTTGTGTCAAATAAAACAAGTTTGGAGGGTTCAAAAAATACAAAAAAAAATATTTTTGATTTTTACTCAACAAAACTCACAACGTACACTATGTTATTAGCTGAGTGTATTTAATTTTTTTAATTTTGTCGCATATTATTATCGATATTAAAAAAAAACAAAATTATCGTAAACAATTCCTTGAATTTTGTGTAACACGTATGTCAATGCATTTTGCTAGTCGATGTGGTGAAGCCTAAAGCCATTAATTTCGTTTGCCTAATAAAATTTACATGAATCTATGGCAAGCACGAATAACAGAGAATTGCAGTTATTAGTTCTGAAATGAATATAAAAACCAATCAATCAACAAATAATAAAACAGTTGGAGAAATACGCGCGCGAACTTATAAGCTACATACGTTTGAATATGAATATTTCGTATATATTTGTTTGTTTAATACTCTTCCTTTGGATATATTGGTTGTGGATACGAAGAAAATTTTATGCGTTAATTTTAAAAATTCCGGGCCCATTGGGTTATCCGATAATTGGAATGGGAATCCATTTAATGCACAGAGAAGGTGTGAATTGTTATGAATATATGTATTTGCGCAAAAAATAGTAGCTTCGGATTTTTGTAATATCCTGCTAAAGTAAAAAAAAATTTTTTTCTCATAATATTTAAACAGAAAAGTGTTAAAAGTGTAAATAAAATAATAAAGATAAACAATAACAAGAATTTATCGGTATTTTCGATAGTCGTCCTATATTTATAATGTAAAGAAGATGATAAGAGATACAACGACATGCGTGGAATAATTATGGGACCAATATTTACATTGCTATACACTAGTGGAAGTAACCTCGTCGTCTTAATTCATAGAAAAATCACAAGTAGATTTACCAAACAAGATTTGAATTATTTGACGTAAAGATAAATGAAGTTAAATAAAATTCTATTTCTTACACGGGACGAAAAATAGCAATTAATTTGGCATTGTAATTTATTTTATGTTATTTAAAACTAAATTGGAAGAAATTGTAAAAAATTTCTACCCGAAATAAAATCGACTGAGAGACTAACACATCTAAACTATAAAATCCCTTCCAGCAAAAATAAAATTGAGAACCCGACGGGGGTTTTAATCCTCACATGGGTGCCGTCGACCGATCCAATTACTTCTGGAATTTTAAACTTTTGATAGATATGCATTTTTGATGCTTAGGCATAGTCTTTCCTCAAAAACATTAAGTAAATCCCATAACATTTTACACAATGTAGAACTTCCCATACTGAGATTTATGTCATTGACTTGGAAGGAACCGACTGCCAGAAATCTTAAAGCGCTCAGCAAACGTATCGTGTCTGGAATAGTACTTTTATATACATATGTATATGCGTAGCAGTTTCTTCATAAACCATCTTAAATGCACTTCTATTCAGTCGGTAAAGCGCTATAAAACTTAACACAAAATCCACATATACATTACTCCTTTATATGTGGATATGTATGTTTATACTTATGCATATTTCGGAACGTCTAACGGGTTAGAATAATCCCTCAGGACACGTCTTTTTAATTTTTCTTTTCTGGATTGCAGCTTTTTTTATACAAATTATGTTTAATAAAACATGTAAGCTCTTTATTTTTTAATGTTGATGTTTTGATTTTTATTTGTAATGCTAAAATATATATATTATTTATTTTTTTCGTAAACGACTAAGAAAAATCGGAGATCGCATGTAAAACGCGTGAGTTTCAGAACACCTTGAAATAAATTTGACATTTTTAAAATCACTTGCGATTTCAAATTGTGCTATTGTCAGAACATGCCTGTAAATAAAATAATGCATTAGTACACGATCTCAAGAAAATGCGGTACAAATGTGGATAAACAACTTGTCAATAATCCACAATAGACTGACATTGGCGAACATTGGTGCCAAATTTAATAATGCACCAAATTAAATAAAAAAATTTAAAATTTTACAGCCTAACTGAGGCATAACATATATAATTGGCCATTACAACCCTTCAGTCAGGATTACGTCCTAGCTTCTCACACCAATCATGTTGTGTGTGTTAATTTTATACAGGAGTGGCCGGACCTACAGTTTAAAGTCGACTCCGAACGACAGATTTTTATTTATAGAGAAACTTTCCATGGCAATTTTTATTTACTCTCAGAGTTTTTTTTTCCAGAAATCTACTGAGAGGAAGTCACCGAAAAAAGACTTTTTGTATTTTGTCTTTGATGCCTGGCCTGGGGCTCGAACCCAGGCTTTTGCGTCTAATAAGCCAACACACTACCTACTAGACTACGGCGACTTCAAGATAATAGAGATATTAATCAAAGTTGGAGCCGTTTACTGTCCATCATATTTGGGATTTAATACGATATGGGTTTGAAATTGATCTAAGCGGCATAAATAATGTACGTATGGTTAGATTACAGTATTTTATACGCTGGAAACGGTGAAGTAAATATCTCTGGGTTTTACCCGAAGTTAATGTTGTAACGTCATGAATGTGGATTATTCAGTGCGATATTTACTTTGGCCCTTCCATCTAATCTAATTCCATTGAGCCTTAAGGTATGCAATTTTCTGTTTCCTTCCATGTTTATGCCAAACGGGTTCTGACGTTTTAAGTCCCAATCAGCAGAGATCAGCCAACAATGAGTATTCAAAAAGATGAGTAGATTCGAATCATACTTATATAATTTCTAATACTTATACGCATTCATATTTATTTTAATATCATACTTATACTACTCATATTCAAAGTTTGAAGTACTCATCGTACTCATACTTAACAATACGAATGATGTTGTTGATTTCGAATCTCCTTTACTCAACATTTTCAAGAATCACAAAATAAGTATGATTCGCGTACGAACACTACAATACTCACTACAAGTTTGTGTGTTTGCTTTGTTTGCTGTCTTTGTCTTTTTCTTTCTTCATTTTTTGTAAATGCAACAACAACTAAGACTGTAAATTTTAAAAAATGATTCGAATCACTCAAATCATTTATGAGTATTATAAGTATTTTTCTAAATTTATGAATCTGAATGAGTAGGCGTATGAATCAAACATATTTCGAATGGTATGAGTTTGATGTCAACGTTGTACTCATACTCATTGCAACCTGTACTTATAAATCAATGTTGTAGTGAGTACGAATGAAACAGAGTAGTTGAATTTCAATACTGTTGACTCACTCATAATCAAAATTTCAGGAGTATGTATGTTTAGCGAAAAAACATTTCATTTCGCTGATTTCTGGTCCCAATTACGTTGTGTAATAAAATCCGATCCGTTTTTATTTTATTCCGCAACTTATCAGGCAATCTAGCAAATACCAGTGAAGCCAAAGGATCACTGTGATGTTATCAATTCTTTTGCCCATAAGTTGGGCTTATATCACCCCTGATTGCCTCCTATGCTATTAGCAGAGCGAACAGTCCGCAGAAGAGATAATTGTTGTATAGAAGACCCTGTCTGTGCGGGTAAATGCTGCAAATGCACTCCTTTTCTCGTCGCTATCCCACTGCGTTCTGATTTAATCATTTGTTATAATTGAATAACATTTGTTTTTTTATAACTTTTATTTATCCGCTTAATTTGAGAGAATGTGATAATGAGTATAATCGAAATGAATATCAAACTACATACACTGTTTAAATGTTTACGTAGTCCGAATACAACCCTAATAACTAAGGCAATACTCCGCCGTGTTTTTTTTATTTATATGAGTATATGTATGTAGTCACTGTGGATCTCTGTGGAATTCTTTGTAATTCGAAATATTTTTGACTAATTTGTTATGGTGTGAGTATCAATGAAAAAATTTGTGAATTCTGTTTGTGACTTCATGAGAGAAAAATGTGTATTAATCCGTTTTAAAAATTATAAAATTTGCAATTTCATATAAAATCTTGTAAAAAGCATTAAATTTATTGCTATGAAAGAAAGAACTTTTAACGCAAATTATGTAGTTTAATTACGGAAAAGTGCCATCTCTAATACAATTAGAATAGTATGATGAAAATCGTTTAAATATTCGATTTTCATCGGTTGTCTTACAGCAATGCTGGCAGTGCTCCATAGCGTATGAGTAATTTAATAATTTTTTTTTTCGCATACAAGTAGAATTTCATTTATTTATGTACAGTAGAAGTCCATTAGTCCGGCATCCAGTAGTCCGGAATGCCCGATAGTCCGGCATCGCACCGGAAAATTGTAAAAATTTTGTTTTTCTACAATAATGTGCTGTAAAGCAAATAAAAACGATCGAGAGCTTTCGAAAGTTTTCGGGGTAGTTCGGCATCATCCGGAAGCGCTTGATATTGTTCGGAAATAATTAGCGAGTGGCTAGCCTCAGATGTCACAACAAGTTCAGATGCAGTGCAGCTCCGTTTATCAATCACGAAACGTCTTCGCCATTTTTTTGTGCGTTGTTGTTTTGTGTCCTTTCACATCGTAACTTTTGAAACTGTTTATAAAAAAGTGATTTTCCTTCTAATTGTACAGTCACCATGTTTTCAAAACATAATTACCGCCCGATAGTCCGGAATTTTCGATAGTCCGGCACCGAGCCGGTCCCGAACGTGCCGGATTATCGGACTTCTACTGTACATGTAGTCGCCTTTATAATTTTGTGGGTAGCATCATAGTCTGTCAGTGTGTGATAGTGAGTCCAATTGTCACTGTAGTTGCAATGTATGAGTGTATGAGGTGGTTCGTTAATCGATTTATAATTGGAACATAATTTGTAATTGTATTGCAACAGGGAAATAAATAATTGAATATGAAGTTTATGCTCGTATTTTAATTCTACATTTCGCGAAGCCATCTGTTAGTTGCACAGAAGCGCTTATCGTAGGAAAAGTCTGGAAATTCTGTGTGACTACCTTAAATCAAAGTTTTGTAAAACCTTTACTGTCTGCGTCAACTTTTGAGGCGATCCTGATAGAGGCTTGTGCTTTGATTTTCATTGGATAAGGCTTTTACGAACTAGTTAACTTAAATTTTAAATCCAGGGGATAATTATTTGCCGTAGAGAGTAGTAATTTATAATCATTTAGTGATTAGTGGGTCCCGACTGTAAAGTAAATTCATAAGAATCTCCGAACCGAATATCCGGAACTTTAAATGTATCTCGTTCTGTCACATGGTCTGATAATATGGTATTCCTCTTCTATCAGCCAAGGCTAACAATTTGTGGACAGTTAGACGGTAAATAATTCTCTGGCAATCCTACTAAAACGCAGCCTAGTCTTCCGTGGCCACCCTTTGATTGATTTTGTGGCAATCCAGTTGTGGTTTAACAACAACGATAAATTCTAAGTGATTGACCATTAATGGAAATGTAAATGTAAATAATAAGGTGCCTTTGATAAATTGTTTTTTTTTCTGATTGTAATTCACCTTTATATTTAAAATCTTCTTAATTTTTTCCATTGAATTATTAATTTAGTCTGCATGTCGTATGACGCCTTCAAGTTGAATTTCATTACGCCTTATTAAGTTTGGTAAACCATTGTAGCCATTTCCATTCTAGTTCTAGTATTGTATAGCTTATTCCACATTTTATCAGATGATCAAAAATAATTATTTCAATTGAACTTTTTTAATTATTTCATGAAAAAATATATTTTCTAATGCAGATATATTAAAAACATTTAATAACGAAATAAGGAAATATGGTTCAATTCTATTTTCTTGGTTGGGTCCGTATCCATTTCTGGTGGTAAGTGAACCATCAATTGTACAGGATATTTTAACTTCGCGTTATTGTGTTAATAAAGGCGTCATATACGATGCATTAGACGATGGCACTGGTAAAGGATTATTCAGTTTAAAAGGTAAATATATTTTGAAGAAAAAAAAATCTTCATTTTATTTTAACAATTCTTTGTTATTAGATCCAGAATGGAGTGTTCATCGCAAACTATTAAATCCAGCATTTGGTCATAAAGTTCTTCTCGGTTTTATTAGCACTTTTAATGCTGAAGTAAATAAGTTGCTCAAAAGAATCGATCAGATGGCCAACAATAAACCAGTTGACCTAATAGCTGTACTTCAGGAATTTACTCTAAATATAGCGACAAGTAAGTTTTATTCCATTACATTCCATTACATTCGATTCAATTCTAATCTTTTCTCAATTTGTGTGTGTGCGGGTGTGTGTTTTTTTCTTGCGTTTAGAGACAACCATGGGCAAAAGTGTCTCACAAGAATCAAATGATACTCATGATGATTTACTGATCAACTATCAGTGGTAATGTTTATTTGTTTATAACGAATTATCACAAATCCATACATATATTTTTACGTACATACATATTTTCATTATTTCACCAACAGTGTTCTAGAAAATATGACTGAAATGTGCTTTGCACCGTGGTTACGATTTAACCTTATACGCCGACTATTTGGTATTTATGAACCTTACAATGGATCCAAAGCTAAAATTCGACAATTCATCAGAAAAGTAAACAATTTTGAAATTATAATCCATATTTTCAGATATTTTCTTATTCAGTTCTCCGGGTTTTTTTCTCTTTAGCTTATTGAACAAAAATTGAATAATCCGAAGAGCAAAGTGAGAGACGATGGTGTAACAAAAAATATTTTCATAGATCTGGCTATTGATTTGATGAGAAGAGGAAAATTTTCCTTCCAAAATGTAGAAGATGAGTCGAATGTAATTGTATTTGGTGTAAGTATTGAGTGGGCTGGCATTGTTAAATTTTCTTTTAGAGAAACTAATGTCTCGCGTTACCGACTGGCAACGAGAAATTTTATTTTTAAAAATAAAATTTTAAAATTTTGGTTGCCCGTTGCCAGCAATATTGCCGATTTTGACCATTTTTGGCAACTGAAAACTCAACTGGAGTTTGGTTGCTTTCTATGCCATAATAGAGTCATAAGTTTATTCGTGTAAAGAAAGGAAAATAGAAAATTATGGAAAGCAAACGTTCATAATGTAAACCATGAAGTTAGAAACTTACTTATATAAGGCGTTGAAATTTTTACTAGGCATTCGAGACAACTGCAAATACGATTGCTTACTCTTTGATTTTGCTGGCCATGTTTCCGGAGTATCAACAGAAAACATTTGAAGAATTACTTTCGATTTTTCCTGATCAAAGAGATTTTGAAGTCACCTACAGTAATACTCAAGATATGGTATATATGGACATGGTACTCAATGAGGTGATGCGAATAATGACTCCAGTGCCAATTGTATCTCGACAAACATCTCATGAAGTTAAGCTTACAAATGGCATTATTCTACCAAAAGGTATACAAATAGCTATTGATATTTTTCATATGCATCGACGAAAAGATATCTGGGGACCGGAAGCGCATCTATTCAATCCATACAATTTTTTACCTTCAACTATGGAGGGTAAACATCCCTATGCTTTCATCCCGTTTACAAAGGGTATTCGAAACTGTATTGGTATGTATGGTCAAGTCACACAAATTTTGTAATTTTCTAAGAATCTCAGCGCAATTATATTTTTTCCAGGTTGGAGATACGCTTTAATATTGTCAAAAATATCGTTAGCGAAACTATTACGAAATTATTGTTTTTCAACCGATTTTAAATACGAAAATTTGGAATTCATTGAAGACATTACCCTAAAATTAAAATACACTCCCTTGTTAAAGATAGAAAAACGTACCACCTGATTGAAAATTCCTATGACCTCATACTATATTCTTATTATGACTTTAAAGATTTACTCTTTATACAATATTAGATAATAATTCAGTTTACAAACTTAACATTTAATAGTTTAGTATTATAAACAATAAAGATTTATTATCAATTAATTTAAAATACAAAATATACAATACATACATATGTATGCATATGTAATGCAATGCAGATAGGCGATCTCAAGTTCAGAAAATTTTTGAATATCAAAATTCCTGTATACGGAGGGTAAAAATCTTTGCGCTAATTTCCTGTGCTGCCCGTGAGAACACGAGGTGAATCTTTACCAAACCTGTAGCTTTGCGGTTGTTATGACAACGTTAAGTTTTTTAATTAAGGGCGAAAATATCTTGTAGGTTGTGCAGACGTAGAAGTTATTATTCTTCATTCTCGATTGACAGCAGAAAGAAGTGTGGCTCCTCTCCTTTATTTTTGCAAAGTAACTTGTAATCTGTAGAGATATTTGACACTACATGCGCCACAATCTTCACCCATCTTTAGACAAACAACTCTAAAACCAACTCCTCCTGTCATCTCTTCCGCTCTTCTCGATGTGTTTATCACTGGCGTAATAGTCCGTTTGGACTTTTGTTCTAGTCATATTCAAGAATAGCTTCAGTTCCATTTCCAATTCCAAGTTCCATCTGAGCTATTTCGAATTAGGGCCTGTATATACTAACGGGAGTCATTCCATTTGATTTCGGTAATCTTTTTGAGTTTAAGATATGCAGCTGATTGGGCTTTGACACCTAGTCGTGGTACTGGCAAGAAACTTGAATGTTAAAATTAAAAAAAAAACAAATATAATGACTCATTAACACATCAAATATTGTTACAAAAAACTAAAATAAGTAATCATGATGTCTCAGACCATTGCACTCTTGACCGATAATGGTATGATATCCGTACAAATCTTTTTACTCCATTAATAAATGGTTTATTTGCAAACAGCAATTCAACTTATTTTAAGTTCAAGAAGCAAGTTCAAGATCTGCAATAGAGGCACCAATATATACATATTTGTGAAGCTAGCAACGTCGACTAAAAATTGTTTTTAAACGTCAGATGTGTTGTGTTTGCAATTGAAAATTTTATATTCCCATGAACATTTTTTCATGTGACTAAGTTTATTGGGAGATAACTCTCATGAAGTTTCGCTGTCATCCATAATCTATTTATAGCCCGCATCGTAACGGTGTTACGAGCTATACCATATGCGTTTAAATATTTCGAATTATTGATGAGGTTTGAACCAATTTATCTAAACTAATTCATAATAAAGTAGAACAAAAGGTACAAATATCGTTTATGTTACTTTACACTATTAAAGAAAGGTTTTAAATCAATTTTTAATTATGAATCTTAAAGGAAAACAAAAGCACTTCCGGCAAAGCTAAATATTATTGTAAATATATGAAGAATTTTTTAAAAATTGTTGGCAAACGATAGGAAGATCCTACTCTTCTCTACTAAGATTGATAAGTAATTACAAGAAAGCAAAAGAATTTGCTTATTACAGTAGTGCCTCTGAACTTACATACATACTTCATAAAGGAAATACTTCAAAATAGCATAGGATCGATTTCAAATAATAGCATACAAAATACTAAAAAAAAGTGATTACCATGGCCGCGTTGCACGAAGAAATCCATACATTGCCAATGAGCATATACACGAGCCTCAAGAGTTCTTAAAAAAGATAATATTTTCAGATGCTAGCAAATATTATAATTTCGTCAACAAAGAAAGACAAATCGTGTGGGAAAAATGAGTACTGCTTTCTACATAAAGAGCATTTTTGTAGCACTATCAGGTATAGTGGTGATGCTGTGACGATTTGGGGTTGTATTGCAGCATGTGAAATGGTTTTGCTTCAATTTATTGAAACAATGTTTGAAACAAAGTGTCATAAAATTGGGTCTTCATGGTCAATCTACATATTTCTCAGCAAGATAATGACTTTAAATGCACCAATGATATAGTGAAATAGTGGGTTGTACCAAAGAATATGGATATATGTATATATATATATATATATATATATACTTTATTTTATATATATTTATATATATACTTTATATTATATATATACTTTATTTTCTTTGGTTGTACATAATGTCCCTATACAATTGCAGATTAGACGTGAAACTTAGAAAAAAAGTATTCCAAAAAGAATGGCAGAGGATTGCAAACGCAAAGGCCACTCTACCAGCCATAAAAAAAGAGAAATGCCTCCACTTTTGGAGCAATTTTTTGTTAACTTTTATTGTCTTTATTTTACTGTTTTGATACCAGAAATTTAATTTAATTTACGTTTTATGTGATTTTAAGAGAACAACAAATATACCACAAATAAAAACTATTTGATTTAACCGTAGATCGAGCTTTAAAAAAATTTCATAATTTTAGCTTAAGTATCACTTTTGATACATACTTTTAATACACAGAATTGTTACGATTATTGATACATTTTGTTACTATTTTATATTATTATATTTAATTACCAATTTTACAAAATTTATGCCAACATTTTTGACACGCAAAATGGCTTTTTACATAAAAATCAAACACTTCATGTCAGCTTGGTTTAATTTTTGCCTAAATGGTAATAATTTGACATCTAGAACCCTTGCTTTGTGGCGATTTATAAGTTTGCAATTATTTAGATCAGGCAGATTATTGTCACTCGCCTCAGTAACACTCTTAGTTGAGGACTGGCTGAAACCTGATGGTATAAAATGGTTATATTTCATTAAAAAAATTTGTTGACAATGTAATGTGACGTAAAAAAGATTAACGTTGCTATAGAACATCGATTATGCCAATAACAATGCTCTCTATTTGATTCCAGGTTTCTACTAATACGGCTGTAAGTGCTTGCTACGCACGTAGCATATACTTGAATCTAAAACTGCCAATTCGATTTCGGTGGACGACAAAATTCATAACGGCCATTAGTCACTAATCTACAGCGACAGAATTATTGGGATTATTAAAAGCTGAAAGATTTTCAGCTCATTTTTCGAAAAAACGTATTAGGTGTAAATTTATCATCAGTTCTAAGTAGCACATCAAACCGAATGATTCTGTTATCTCATATGGACGTAGTTGACCGAAATATTATCATCTGTAATATCTATGAAATAAAACATAAGAGGAAACACTTTTTTCTAATGTTCGTCTGACACGTGAGATAAATGTGAGAAGAGCAATATGAAAGACTCTGCAATATTTCAGGAAACAGCTGCTAGCAATCTGCGTGAAAATTGATAATATTTTCTCTTTCCAAACTACTAAAGACATACGGTTCTCTGTTCCAAGTAGTACCATCTTTGGCGATAAACATCCTATTGTCATGTTTGCTGCTGCCAATACCTTCGTGAGTTCATAAGACGAGCTTCTATTTTCTTCTTCTTCAGAGTCTTCAGCAGCAGGGTTATTACATACTCATATACATTATTGGTCATTACAAATTAAACTGGAAATGTCTTAACTGAGGTTTGAACCTTGGTCTGACGTCTAATAAGCTATCACGCTACATACTAGACTACGACCATAAATAATGTATTATTAAAATATTGTTTTTTTTTTCTAATAAATTCAAGTCTTTCATAAAGTTTACGGTGTGTCCTTAATTATATGCACAAATGAAATCAATATTCTTTAAAAAAATGGCTCACAGCTTTATAAATAATAATTTATTTGACACAATAAGTAGTTATTTTCTACGACTAACAGTTTAATTAACTAAACTTGGACAGATTTTGACAATATCATACAACCATTTGTATATTTTGCTTCAAGCTCACATGTAAGCTTCGTGTCCTTAATTAGTTGCACGCAGCTGTATATAGTCTCAAGAATTGAAATGAATCACTTTTGATACAAAGCTCGATCTCAGAAAAAAAATTTTTTTTAAATTTTTAATATTTTTACGTAGCGCATGCCCTATCCATCTCCATTTCCTCTTACGAATCTATATAGCAATAGGTTTCATAACGCTTGTTTTTTTTTTTTTGGTATAACCCCATAAGATATTCAGTTATGAGGCCATATTTTGTTAAACCGTTAAATCTTACGCAGGCTAGCAAAAGTGGATTCGGCCTTGTAAATTCACGCGCGCCCTCAACTACTGTTATTTAGCTGTCTATGTAGGTGAAATCTTAAACTGTTTCTATGTTTTGGCTACGTAGTAGAGTATATAGTATATTTGGATTTATCTAGAAAACGGTTACATTTGCCATTGTATCGATACCATTTATTTTGCTTTGAACATCATATCGACATTTAGATTTTAAAATATTTCACAGTGAGAGTTCTTGTCAAACGCCACAATTAATATATCGCCTATGACTATGAGGAATAGCAATGTTTTTTTTAAAAAATTGCTTCTAATTTTGGGAATCGGATGTTTTTTTTTTGTTTAATTGCTGTTAGAAAAAAATATGCACATGAATACATGTGCTGCTATCGTTAAACATATTGCTCTTTGACACACTACTTAATAAATTGTCTTGCCTTCAACTATGAAACATTTAATGAAAATTTTTTTATATTATTTGTTATTATTTTTTATAATGTGCCTCAAGTATTGCTGAGAATGTCTCCGTTTTGGTAAAACAAATGTTAACATAGAACGTGTATAGCGGATTAGTGAAGAAAGTTTGACATTACAATGGAATATTTTTAATTTGTAAAACGAAATGCATTATTGCCGAGACCACTATTTGGTTTCTTCATTGTCAATGTGTCATTTACACTGCTTGTTGTATAAATTCGACAAAGGTAAACAAATTACGAAATATCCACTGACCAGCTAGCTACTCGATCAAATCAATGAGCACGAGTATAATAATGGAACTCTCAATTTTCTTTTGTTCCAAATATTTATTTGAATTCTTTTCCTTGCTTTAGTTTGAAACAGACACTGGCATAGGCTGTGTTTTGTTTTGTTTTGTTCTTTTATTTTTTAATATTCATAGACTGACTGTTGCTGTTGCTGAAAAAAAAAACAATTTTGTGAAGACATTTTGTTATTGAAAAACAAAAAAACGAAAAAAAAAACTGAATTGCTAAGTCAAATATGTCATCATCCGTGCGAACAAAATTATCAAAATTCTATACCAATTTGTCTAATATCATTAAGACAAATATGGATTCTCTAATCGAAATTCTTATAATCGCATTGTTTTTCGGTGTTCTACTAAATAAATATTTCATTTTAAATTAGTCGCTATGCCGATTTACATACATACATATGTGTACTTTTAATTGCATTTGGACGTGGATGTGAAGGGAAAAATTAAATGGGTGGCTGTAATATCAAGGAAAATTCTATTTATAAATCTTCCTTAATTAATTATTTTGGGGAATTTATTGTTGTTAGTAAAGCCTAATGTATGTATAAATTAAGTAAATTAATTTGAAGTAAATATTTTACTAAAAGAAAAAAAAATATTTTTGTTTTGCCATACAGCTGCGTACTTAGATATTCATATGTAAAGAAATAAGCAACAAAGGAAAAATAAAACTAAACGTATATTAAATGAGAATGTATAACAATAATATTGAATAAAACGAATGTTATCGATTAAAATAAAGAAGTCATCGCTACCAGCATAGTTTTATTATAACACAACAATTATGTGTATGAGCTTTGTATTGTTTTTTATTACATGATGGGTTTTTGTTTTGCCTGTGTTGAATTTGACAGTTTTTTCTCTTTTTTTCGCGTTTAAGGTGTATGTATATCGATCAAAACTATTTTTTACAACACAAAATGAAACTTTCTTAAATGGTCATTACAACTCTTCAGTCAGAATTACAACCTAGGTTCTCACACCAGCCAGTGGTGGGACTTACAGTTTAAAGTCACGATTTCACGTATATGGTAGTAATACAACACACTACCTAGTAGACTACGGCGACTTCAATAATTCTTTAAATTAATTAATTATTCGTACAAAACATGGGCAATGTAGTAGTGCATGTTGGCAACAGTAATTCTATGCTTGATCTCCAGCATGATACTATTTTCGCTGGTAACGACGGAGCCAATATAAATAAATTCCTTGACAACGTACATATGATTTCCAAGATTCATCAAAATCGGCAACGCCTATCGCTCAATTCTGGGTAACCTCTAATAAATATACACAAATATAAACAAGAATTGTGCAAAATAATGAAACATTTTATTCATCAATTATCATTCCTTTGAGTATATCATCTAGGACTAAAAGTTGTTTATGAGGATGCCGTCTTGTGCTAATTATGTACGGATCAGATCATGCAAGGAAACTATGCAAAACATCAACATTAATCTATACATCCTGTAATCTCTTATGCGACTCTGTCTGCATCATTAATATTTCATGGACCGCAACAAACATAAAGTACCCGCTATATTTTTGACGGAAGCTCAGCTGTATCCAATGAAAATTTTTGAAAGTTTACAGAATCAATATCCTGAAGAAAAATTCGGAAGCAAACTATAAGTTCTTCACTAACACCTATTATATCGCAACAAGTGCTGAGTTGGAAGATAATCGCCTTAAGGTATTGCCATCGTTCAAAGACCCATATTGTTGTTTAATGAAATCAACAAGCAAGTTCATCCGTTCTTTGAGTACCGTTTGAATTCGATTCTTGTTTTGTTTTGTCTTCTTTTAAAATCTTATTTATTGTTTGGACTGCATCATAATCTACATGAAGTATGCATTTCATTTATTTTATTTAAACGTGTAATGATGAAATTCCCTATTCAAAAGCATTTTCTACTCAGTGTTTTTCTTTAAAATTACCCCCAAATCATTCATTCCGGAAGCTTTGGCTGCACTGCAATATTTGTGATTTTTTTCAGAAAATGTATAAGTTCATTCAGCGATAGTGAAAAGCGGTGGTAATTTTTTTGCTCATATTTAAGGAATAGACTCTCACCTTTCATTTGACACTAGTGACAAGACGGAGGTAGACGGAGATAACATTTTTTCACGAAAAATTGCAAACGTGGACTTTTTAAGGCCATTTTAATCGCTCATATCTACTAAGCTGTATAAGTATTCTATATACATATGTATGTATATATTTTTAAATTAACATAAAGATGCTATATTTAAATTAAAATTAGACAAACATTTTCATCAGTTTTCGTTTAACAATATTTAAGTATGTGACTTCAATAGTTTTTTTCTGCGACAAAATATTACATACATACATACATAATTGGCCATTACAACCCTTCAGTCAGGATTACGGCCTAGCTTCTCACACCACTCATGTTGTGTGCGTTAATTTTATACGTGAGTGGCGGGACCTACAGTTTAACGTCGACTCCGAACGACAGAATATTACTTTTTGCTTATAAGTAATATGGATTTCTTTTAATCAAATCTCTGCATATCATCATCATTCGATCTTTCAAAATTCATTGCCAAATAATTGTTTTTTTTTGCTACTAAAAAATCACTGTTCATCGTACTGCATAGCCTTCGGCCTCATACTTTCAGGCAAAAACTCCATCTCCTATCGTGCTTTCGGTGGTTTCAAGTTATGGGTCTTTCAAATAATTTGAATGTGGTCGATGGTAGAAATACCAGCCCTGAAGCTGTGCTAATAAAGTCCAATCAGTGCTTTGACTAGTGGCTTTAGACCTACATGCAATACGTTCGTATGAACCTTATTGAGTAGCAAAGGCCTCTCTTGTGCGATAAAACTAATGCTTTACAAGTCGATCGCCTCTTCCCCCAGAAGCTTGGGCCTGGAGAAACGAGAGAAAAGTTCTGGCGCTAATTTCCGCATCCGCTAATTTCCGATCGACATGCATGTTATTTAGTGCATTAACATTAAGCGGTTGTGCTGGCTGAGGTCAGTCGTTCGGCAGACTGCAAGACAAACGTATCTTCGTTAGAAAGGCAAAGTTAAAAAAAACTTGTCGTTGATTAGCGCTGTGGACTAGTGAAAACGACACACTAAGCTAAGGTGCCCTTAAAGGAACTGCTAACGCAAGTCGAATTTCTAAAACCGGATTGTTAAGGCTTTTTGGGGAAGTCTATCAGTTATTACAGTAACAGCGCGCTAAATAATACAAAACATGCTAACAAGTTTCAACATGCAAGGATAATAATAATATAAAGATTTCTTATAACCCTTATGGAACAATATTGAACTGAATTCTGATTTGTTAATATTATAAACCTTCCCTCCCATAGGCCCCTATACAATTTGGTAGAATTAAACCTTGATGTGATTTAATCAAATATTTGAATGATAAGATGTGGATTAAATTACGCAAATACTTTCAAAATTATTATAGAATGTTTCCCTTAAAAACCGATGTTGCGATTAATCTAAAATTTGTTCAATTAAGTCAATATATTCATGATCTGCCATCATACGGAATTCAATAGAAAATGGTTATTATATGGACCCAATTCTATCATAAGTCATTGTAAAGGTTTAATAATGAATGGCATACTCCTTAAGATCATCGAATTTGATGAAAAACGTCAGGGTTGTATAATGTAACTGTTTTCCTGTACAGTAAGAACGATTAAAATCTAAGCAATTATGCGATAAATATTCTAAAAAATAAATGAAATATATTTCATTTTAAATAAATTAAAATTTATTTAAAAATATTTATGTAAGTATCTTATTTGAGATTTCTTTTGAGTGATTAAAAACTAAACTTAATTTAAGTTCTTTTCAATTAAATGAATATAAAAGGCGGGATTTTTAACTACGCTTAGATCTTTAAAGTCACCAAATAATTGGTGTTCCGAATAAGTACCGAAAATTTCCTTAAGCATATCTGTGAATTTTTGCAATTCGTGGGGATAGTATGATAGGCGGAATTCACTTGTCAAATTGTTGGCTTCAATCAAATAGTCCATGGTAACCATAGATGGTTTACCGCAATAGAACAATACGGAAGTCTTAATATCAGCGGTATGGCTTGTCTGAAAATAAAACAACCAATAATTAAAAAAAAAAAACAAAAAATTAAATATCATTAAAAATATTAACGTAAATTAAAACAAGAACAAAAACAAAAAATTCACTATCTCGCAAATGATTCTGCTTATAATTGTTGTTATTACACACATAATTAATAGAATAATGTTTGGGATGATGTTGTTGTGTTTTTTTCTTTTATTAATTTATTAAAGGTCAATATCAAGGACTGATAAGGTAATCGGTTAATACCAGAATTATAATTAAAACATGCAATATGTACTCTCTTAAAAAATAGGACATAAATCCGATTACTGTGCTACTTCTGAAGCATGTACATACATACATATGTATGTGTATGTATGTGATGCTAAAATAAATTAGCTGACGTATGTACATTTCTTCTTGCAGTGCTCTTGTTAAATAAAGTTTTACTTAAAGAAGCTTGACAGTTAAAATTTAAGAGTTTGTAAAGGATTTCCTTCTTAAAACTGGTATATAGTGAATGAAATGGACAGGTTTCTTAATATAGATTATATTCTTACTTTAGAATAATATGTTAAGCACTATACTTACATTATAATAAATGCTTTTGGCGGGAGTGGAACCAGTTTCCAAAATGTTATCATAATTACGGTGATCAATCAATAACATGCCGCCTGGCTTTAGGCATTTTTCAAAGTTTTTAATGGCTTGCTTATGCAACAATTGTTCTGGTGAAGAGTCCATTAAATGGGCAAAAGAGTTGCCTAAACAGACGACTGCATCGAAACCAGTGTTGACGATATCCTTAATATCATCATAGAGTGTCAACCAATTGGCTTCCTCAATGACTGCAAAAAAAGAATGCATAGAAAATATTAAAATAAAGCATATAGAAACAATTTATCGTATTAAGTTAGATACTTACCCCAATTATCGAAAGCGGCCTCTTTGCGACGATTCCAACGTTCCTTCAAAGCGTATTTCAACATTTTATCGGAAGCATCCACAGACACAACTTCGAAACCTTCCTCCAATAACATAATGGAGTCAACACTGTTAAATAAATAAAAATTATCATTAGAATTTAAAATTTTTTTTTTATTAATTTCAATATTTTGTTGCCATACATGTTAAAGATAAGTACCAAAAATCATTGTACCAAACTTAGTTAGTTAATCATCAATGATTTTTTCTTATCCACCAAAAGAGTTTTATACAAGTTAGATTACTTTAAGATATTTTGTGGAAATTAGACGGCTTTACAAGAGGTACATTAATGATATGAGCTTATCAGCATAGCTTAACAACAAATCTAAATGAAGAGTTTTAATAAATCCCAATGCTCCGTTAAAGTCTTAATAATTTTGTAATTCAATTGTAATTTCAATCTAATAATGCCGTTAGGTTTGCAACGGACCTAAGTCAAAACTTTTAATTAATTGCTCAAAAGCTATACAAACTATTTCAACTAATATCAGCTCTTGAATTCATTTTTACAAAATTTTAAAGAAAATAATTTAAAATTGAAAATTTAATTGAAATTTCTAGTTTGATAGTGCAATATTTTTATATGTATTATAACTGTTATTTTTAATTTTATGAAGTTAATTAAAAATTCAAATACATACATGCATACATAAACAACTAAAACTTTGCTTTAAAACTTACCCAGTACCGCAGGCTACATCCAAGATACGTTTGCAATTTTTGGATTTCAATAAATTGATCAAGAACTGTTTGTAGTTTTCGGTACGGGAATTTTTGTCACCAATAAAAATTTCCCATACTTTGGCGGCTTTACCATCAGCATATTGATCACGGACACCTTCAGCTGAAATACCCTCGGAACGGGCAACGAAAACACTATCGGCAGAATTAGCAGTCATTGCAGGCAGTGAAGGAACAGTTTGGATGTGTACTTGATCAGACGAAGCGTATGGTCAAACTAAATTCACAAATCAACTTTACTTTTCACAATAACTTATTTACCTATATTTCACTGAATCTTGACAGTAAACAAACAAAAATTGGCAAAAACAAAAAGAAATTGAAAAGAAACGACGGTTAACCAACAAGTACCAAGAAACGTAAGAGCTGAAAGCGAAATTAAACTGGATGATTTGCGAATATGAATCGTCTAAAAAACTATATACTATGTTCGTCTGCCACCTCATACGTTCATTCAGTAAAGCTTTCATAAAGCGCTCTTGAAACAACACCCTACCAACAATACATATGGCATAATATATGATAAGCTTTTAATAATTAGAAGAAATTGTTTATCAATCGGGTGTTTTCTTATTTTGAATGTTTAACGTAAATTTATAAAGTCAATCGGCGAAGGCACGTACCAATTATTAGTTTTTGTTTTTGTTTTTATTTGTGTTTATTTTCTTACTGACTGATAAGATTCGTAAAAAGTTCTGTGATCCCAACAAGTAATAGTAATAGTAGCAGCGTGCATTTGATTGTGTTTTTATTTTTAATTTCTAATGACAGTGACCTTTAATGTGATGATGTGGTAGAAAGCATGTATTCTGCGTTAAAAACAAATTGTGCAGTTTTGAAAATATTTTTATTACAAATGCACCCTACAATTGGTGCATAAGCATTGCACACTCTTAAGTTTTTGACATTGTATTTTGATGATTTTAATACTCCAGCTATTTGTTTTAAGACAATTTATTACAATTTGCCGTTAAAATTGGGTTTAGTTAAAGGTAGCTTTAGCTAAAGGGAACTGTCAAGTTACCTTTAACTTATTTTCGTTATTACAACTTACAGATAAAATAAAGTTAACTGTTTTAAAAAATATGGCAGTGCCGTAGCAATGTCGATAAAACTGCTCAATTAAACAAGTTTTTTTTAACGCAGTGGCAACGACGGGCTTCGTTTTTTTTTGTTGTATATGCTCATTTTGTGTAAATTTGAAGTTGCCATATTGAAAATAATGTATAATATAGCAAATTCAAACATAAACTTAACTTTAAAACTTACCGGAAGGATGATCCTCCCTTTAGCTTAACGCTCACATCTATCTTATTGGGTACTCATAATAATGAAAAACAATTTATCTGCCCGTTAAAATGCTCCCTTCAGTTAATGACATAATGACCCTTTGGATGGAAAATTAGTTTATTGAGAGTCAGAATACAAAAGATTATAATAAAATTACTAAATTTGTATTCAAATAATTATTAATTAAGCAGAGGCAGTTCCAAAGAATACCATATTGATATGACACGATATTAGTTTTAAGAGTGATCATACAACAACACAATCCAATTTGAGACATGTGTTTTTAAAAAATATTTATTAATTAATTATAGTGCAATTACAGAGTGAATAACTCAGACCTTATACACGGTGTAGTGCAACAGAGCAGAGTCTGTGGCGGAAATCGCATCCACGACCATCAGCCTTAATAGTCTGGCAAACTACCCACAATACTACTAGGCATCCTGTTTCTAAAAATTACTCAGCATATTTTAAAGGGTTTCAATTAAATTTGTGTTTATTTTAGTTTTTTCGTTATATATTGGAACGGAGACATGCCCCTCCCTCTCTTCTTAACGTGGACACATTTATTCTCATTTCTTTATCTGTCCTCCAGATATTAGACAAACCACTTCCCTACCTGGAAAAATTTGTTTCCTAAGGTGTCGAGAAGCTTCGTAGAGGCCCTGTTGTTTGCTGTAAAAAAAGTGTCGTGATCAAAGGAAGGAAGTGTTAGTGTGAATGTTTAATGATATGCTAAAAGTATATATCGGAGTATATTGCTCAGATTAACCCTTAATAATAACACAAAAAAGATATTTTTCCTTAAGATGAGTATACTCGATATTATTCGAAAAATTTTCGCTTCGTTCTGACGAGTATACTCGACATAAACAGTTAAATGTGTTAGAAGAGAAATTTGATTTTAAGTTATGTGTTGGTGTATCGCGACAAGGATGTCGAATGCTTGAGAAGCGTTGCTAAAGAACAGAGCATCATTATTCTCTTTAAACGTCCAATGCCGTACTTTCTTTGGAAACTAATTTAATGGAACGGAATGTAAAATTGGCATAAATTTAGATATCAGCAGTTTTTAAAGAAAATTTATCGTTTTTCTTAATAAATTTATGGTCGTACACAGCTCCGTTTTAACTAGTGGTGGGTGTAATCTTCTATTGTTGAGAGTAATAATCATCCGTGGTTACTTTATTAATTATTTTATCAGATTAAGATACCCAAATAGTTGTCTCGATTTATTGAATTTCAAAATTTAACGTAGTGAAGGTAAAACAGTAAAATTGCTAGAGTTGCGTAACGGATACCTTAATATAAAATTTAATAATTCACTTACTTACATACATAATTGATCATTATAAATAAATAACACATGAGTTAGGATTACGATCTGGCTTCTTGCATTAGCCATGTTGTATGTTTAACGTCGACCCCTAACGACAGATTTCAGAGAAACTTTTCAAGGCGAGGTGAAGTCGCGAAGAAATATTTTTTCATATTTCGTTTTATTCGAGACGCTTGAGCTGAAGTTTGAAGCACGGTCTATTAAGAAAAGCACTAACTACTAGACTACGGCGACTTTCTAAATCCTAGATGACATGGGTGGATTTAGGTAATCTCGACTAGAGTTTTGAAATAAAGATAAATAAATAAATATTTCCTAGGAAGCTGATCTCAGATAAGTTAGTCATATTTTAACTTTGTTAGTTCAGAATCTTTAATGGCTGGTGTTTTAATAACTTAGTTATCGTAATTATTGTCCAATTTTTTTCTTTCTCAAGATTTCATTTGGTTAGTTTTCTTTTTCATTTGACGTTTCTTTTTTATTTCGCTGCAGATAAGATTCAGAATTGAATATGGTACGAAAAGAAAAAAAAATTATAATAATTTAATTTATAATTTATAATAATATAACCATAATTTTCGTTAAAATTGTAAAAAAAAACAGATAAAAAACAAAATCCAAAAGCTAAGTGTTGTAGGGAATCTTATTACGTCGCCTATATTATGGTGAGTGTTGCTTTTATTTTGATTTACGTTTTTTGAATAATTTCTTTCTTTAAAGTTGAATAATAATTATGAAATTGTTTAAATACACATAATAAATACATAATTAAATTGTTTATACGTAAAGATTTGTATTTGTGTTGTTTGTGTGTATATGCTGTTAGAATTTTTTCTTTGCTATTTTTCTAAAGATAACCCGAATATTTATTCTTATCAACACTTTCTCCCAAATGCGTTCTGCTTAAAAAAAAGAAGTAAATAACACGGGCTAGAAGGAAAAGAATGCAAATGTTTTGTTCGTTTCTCCGATTTTTCGATTAATTGACGATTTTCGTTTTTCAACACTTTAATGACATTTTTTTTTGAAAATAGAAAAATTAACAGACTTGTGTGTTGCAATTTATTGAAAACTTAACGGCTTTTTTATAAAATAGGTATTCGATATATTTGAAAACTATCGATATGTAATTTTTAATTTATTTATTTCACTTTTTCGATTTTCAAACAAATTGTTCAAGGCGAATTCATATAAGGTGGTTTTATTAGCCCATTTGAGTGCTTTTCTCAGTACACATAATTGTCAAATATATTGTTTGCGTAGAGTGAGCAAAAAAACATGTACACTTACTACCTCGAAATAACTTTTGAACAAAAAATTATCTATAAAAAGAAATTTATTGTCTTTAAGGCTAAAAAAGCTTAAAAACTGTATTCTGATTATAAACATTTCTCTATTGGTTACTTATAAAGAAAATAATTGTCGAAACTAAGAAATTCCCACATTTTTAGGAAAAAAAGTGCTGATTTTATGACTACGGCGACCGAATTTTCTAGAAGGTCATTTTAAACAAAATCCTGTGGATTAAATTATTTATTAGTTTTTTACAATAAGTGTACACATTTTTTTGCTCACTGTATATACATTCATTGTTTATTTATTTTTTATTTTCTTTTATATTTGTATTCTACACAATTTATAATTTATTTAAATATTCTTCATGTTCTGGCACAACTTTTATTATAGAATCCGCTCTTATGCTTCCCAGAATCCCTTTGAAGGTCGTTATACCTTGTTGGTAGCGCAAATCAGCCCGTATTTTAAAACTTCTTTTTTTAAATTTGTTTTAAATTTTTTTTTTTTATAAACAAAAAGAAACAAAAGAGAAATAATTACACAAAATAACAACTTTATGTCATTATATGGATTCGCCTTTGTCATCTCTGGCTTACGGCGAATTTCATTTGACATAACCGGGCACACAAAAACAACAGAAACTACATGTTGTTTTTGTTAAAAAACACTGCGAATTGAGTTGTTGTACTATTGCCGTCACCTTATTGAATTTGCCTTGTTTATGTTATTATATGGATTCGCCTTTGTCATTGCTGTCGTACGGCGAATTTCATTTGACAATCTAGCTCCCCGAAAAAGAGCAACAAATAATTTGTTGTTTTTGTTAAAAAGCACTGCGAATGGAATTGTTGTAATTTTGCTATCAGCTTATTGAGTTTGCCCTGATTAAAACGTTAAATGAGATAAATATTATATCTCATAATAAATAAATTTGTCGGATTGACGCTTGACGGTCGGACCGAATCCCCAAAATTAATGACTTTTACAAAGTATGGTGAATAAAATTGAAATTCACCAAAGTGCCGCTATTCGAAATATGTACTGTAATAGCGTAAATCAATGTACTGTCAGTGGTGAATTAACCGGTGTATGTCTAGAATAAGTAATTTTCACCTATATTAGCGGAGACATTAGGGTTAAAATAAACCCAGGGACGCCATCGTGTAAGTAAATTCCTTTTATTACACATCTAAAAAAATTAAAAATAAAAATATTGTGTATGTATGTAGGTGTATATAAAAAGTAAAATTTAAATTATTTTTTAATTAAATTGTTGAATAATTTTTTTTACTCTTTTAAACTGCTTCAAAAACGGAGTCTGTGGGTAAAGGATGAAAACATTTTTTTATTGGACGAACTAAACTAAAAGTTTTGCTGGAAAAGAGTATGAGTGTAATAACAAACAAACAAATATACTAATATTATCAGTCTATCCTTCTTTCACATCCTGCATCTGCTCTAAATATGCTAGCAAAAAAACTACAAATTGGAATTTCTTTGAGGAATTAATTTATAATTTTTCGTGTTTTGTTCGAAAGTTATATGGATGGGACCGAAATTTAACATCAGGAAAAATTATTAAATATAAAAACTACGAACTAAATAAATTTGGTTATTATATTTTCCCTCTTTTGGAGTTCTCTTTTTCAGAAATTGGTTACAAAATTTATTGTGTCCTGGCAACATTGTTGATGTTGGCTGTTTTGAGTTATTATTTTGTTTGTTTTTATTTGCTGCAACATTATGTTATTCCCAGCGTAGACATGTTTTTTAATGCAGTTTCAAAAAAACAAACATATCTTATCATGTCAAATTCAAATCACATTACGCCCTGTTCATAGTATTCAATTGCAAGCCAAGTTGGAGTCATTTGTCATGCCGTTAAAAATATCTGTATTGGCCGTAACGATTCTTCCGGGGTTATTTTCGACAAAAAAATATTGCACCATGACACATCCATACCAAACACTCAGTTTCTCCGGATGCAATGGCTTTTGTTCAAACACTTTTAGATTCTCTGAACCCCATATGCGAAAATTTTGCTTGTAGACGTAACTACCAAGTGAACTTCTTCGTAGAAGAAAATATTGTTCGAAAAAGTAGCATTGAAAACCTGTTGCTCTAACATCCGATCCGTATACCTATGTCACTGTGAATAGTCAAGAGCAAATTCAAATGCAATTGGTGAGAACGTCATTAAATCGACGAATTCGTATTATCCGTTACTTTTTTTCTTCCAGAAGCGATCTTTTCGGTAATTCATACATTGTCATGCATTTTTTTTTTATAAAAATCTTGTTTTCTATAAAAGTATCAACATTTCTTAAGGAAACACCGGAGACCGGTGCCCTCTATTGGTGTTTCTTTGATACTTTATTTTTTTATTTATTATTAATTATAGCACAACAAGATAATAATCTTATAAATGAAAGTGCTATGGGAGTACATCAAAGAGAAAAAAGTAATAACAAATCATTGATTATATGAGAAGTGAATTGTTTGAAGTACAGTAGAAATAAAAATGAATAAGAACATCTTTTAACCTCAGGAAATAGCAATCGATACAAAAAATTACGATAATAAAATGAGTACAGGTAAAAAAATTAATTACGAAAAATACAAATATAAAGAAAAAATACAAACAAAGAAAAATATATATGTACATATAATGAGATACAATGAAACTTAAATAATAAATTAGAAAAATGAAAATTATTTATCACTAATAAAAATAAAGAGTAAAAATTTATAAAACAATCAAAATATGTTGAAAACTACTTAAACAGAATGTATAGCTCCTTTTTGAACTTAGTTGCACTGTCAATGTCCTGAATTAGGTAGTGCATTCCAAAGACTGATGGTGTGTATAAAGAACTGTCGTTTCGACAAAAGAGAAGACCGTTTACATCGACAACAGGAGAAGTATTATGACACTTTTGTCCAATGCCAATATCGTGGATTACCTTCCATTCAGCTCTATTATCCAATGCGGAAGCGAACTTCCTGCCGTAAAACAATGTTTTTGCAATTTTAATGCGTTTGGTAACCTCACTACGAGCGGATTTATGAACGGCTTTCAGATCATCCGTTCTGAACCTCTTCCATCGCTGATAGGCAATGTCGCGCTTATCAATTAATGCTTTAATTTCAGCATTAAACCACGGTTGGAGTTTGGCTTAAACAAGTTTTGTTTTGACAGGAACACATCTGTCATATAGCAGACGGACATTTTCCTGAATTAGTGTTACCTGGTCATTTACATTATCCAGTGAGTAGATTTGATCCCAACAGATATCATCAACACTACTGTTCAAAACTGTAAAATCGATACTTTTAAAATCACGGTATATAATATACCTGTCCTCAGGACTCGTAGACAGATTATAGTCAAGAATAGAATATCATGATTGGAAAAGCAAGAGGCTGAAATTTGATCATATAACAGTACCTTAGTCATATCATTAACAAATACTAGATCGATTAGATTACTGGAAGTAGAATGGAAGTAAGTTGGCAAGGACACATTCACAGGATTAAGATGGAGAGACAACATTGAATCAGTTAACGCATTATCTAGTAAGAGATTATTATTTAAGTCACCAATAATAATAATGTCATCATATTGAACGGAAATTTCCTCAAGAATAGAAATAAAGGGATCAAGGTTTATATTAGAATTCGGTCTATAAACACTAGCTAATAAAACCTTCTTATTGGTGGATGAAATATCAATATACTTTTGCCCGGGACTAATAAAATACACAATATTTTATTTAAAAATGTAAATATTTCGTGTTATTGGAAATGTTTATTATCATTTCTATTGTTTTTTTCTTAATACATACATACATACGAGCATATATGCATATAATTATGCAAATAGAATATATGCGAAATAAAAAACAAATTAATTGCTAATTTATATGACGTAAAAAATAAATAATTAATCAATAATCATACGAACGTATTGATTTGAATACCAAAGGTTCTGTAGGATTCTTTTGCATTGGTTCAGATATTGCACACAAATCAGAATTCGAAACTAGATATAGGTTTAAGAAATACTGGTTATATAATGAAGGGTTCCCTCTTATTAGCTGACATTAATGTTATGATTACGTTTCGCAAAGGAATTAATCGTTTTATGGTAATTTGTAATTCCCTTGGGAAACATAAGCTTTTTTGTTTAAAAATATTGCACTTATGTATTTACAGATAAAATTAAATTAAAACTTAAACTTATTAAAAAATAAAAACATATTTAATATATTTAAATGCATACATACATACATATTATTAATGTTGTAATAAATATTACTGAAATGTCATATAGAAAATTCGTATGAGAATAAAATACACACTATATATATGTATGTATTTGTAATTAATAATATTTTGTGGTTTATGGCAAATATCCCAAGGTATCTTCGAGTGAAGCACTAACAGCACGCATCGATTGATAGTTATTTTGAAAGTTTTCTCTTAGAATGATGTCACGTGTTTTGCTCTTTCCACTGTGCACCGATGCTGCGCGAGCGATATTTTTCTCGATGTAAGTCAGCTGTTTTAATAGATCGTCGGCACTGCATGACTTTTGGGAGGAAAGTGTATTGGATGAGTAGTTCTGAAATGGTACGAGATTACGTTCGTTTTTGCGTCCAATACTAAAGGATTCTCGTTTACGATACGACTGTGACTGTTTCCGAGCGGCAACCGAATACGAACGGCTACTATCGACACTCTTAAGTTTCGTTGGTACACCGGAACACATACTTTTTATATCCGTTGTTTGACTTAATTTAACGTCGGCAAAAATGGCTGCAGCTTCGACACTCTTCTTAACGCTAAGGGCCTCATGCGGCCGAATGGGTTTATTGCTGCCATTTATATTGAAAAGTTCATAATCGACGGCTAAATTTTCGGCCGCTTTACGGGTCATCGATCGTGATCTTCGTTTCGTTGTTGATTTATTTTTGCCATTACATTCCATGTGTCGTGAAATAGTAGAACGATTTTCAATTTGTTTGCAATAGCATTTACTGGCGCTGATACAGCTGTCGGTGTCACACCAAGTGGTGTCCGAATGAGCATTGGCAGTCTCTTCCTCATCAGCTGTATTGGGTATTTCCTCCTCAACCATTGAGCAGTAACATTTATCATCTGATTGGCAAGAGATTAACGACTGACGATTCATGTTGTTGGTATTATGGACCGATGGTGGATTTCGACGATCAGTTCTACGTCGTAAATCATTGGGCTCGAGCTGATCTGTTCGAAGACTGCAATAGCAACGGTCGGCCGATGTGCAAGTACACGATTCAGAGTCGTAACTGCACTCCGAACACGAAACATATCTGAAATATACGGTCGTATAGTGAGTTGTTTTATTAACATCATTGTTGCGCGAACAATGTCAATTGCAAAAACATTTTTCGAAAACAATCCAACCTGTTTAGTACATACCCGCTGCTACTGTTACGATTTAATCCAGGAAATCCATTTTCTTGACGTATCACAGATACATCTGAACCGCTAGTAGCTGCACGATTGCGCTGGTTCTGTTGATTGTGGCGATGATGTTGATGGTGTCCCTGGAGCTGGTGATGATTCTGATGATGTGAAATTGCTGTGGGAGGTCCAATAACAAGAGGTGGCTCTGATATGCGATGATTCTCTAATTCTTTGTTACGGGGTGGTTTTGGGGGTTTTCCACGACACGAGCGAAACTGACCCAACTGAAAAACCTTCTTCAAACTTTTTGTACCAAAAATTGGGGTTTTCGTTTTTTTCTAAATAAAACAATAACTTACAATTACATACATACATATGTGGAATAGATTTCTATTTAAAGACACACTTACTTGCGAACCACTGGTATACAGTTTGCGCTTGAGTTTCTTCTTCTTTTGACGACGCATAATATTCTTTGATCTTTGAAATAATTCATCCTTGGTTAGGGTGACTGCTAACTTGAGCAGAAACTCTTTATAAATGGGCTTAAGATCGTTAAAGGACATACCGTCGGCATCGATAATAGCATTTAAGATGTCATCGAGAGAATGAAGGTTCTCATGCAAACGAAATTCATTGAAGAGTTCGCTGAAACCAAGTGGTGAACTAGAAACATAAATCGAAATAAGGACCAACAATTTACTGACTGGCATTCCATAACCACACCATTATAAATAATTGCGTATCGTTATACTCTTGCTTTTCAATGCAATTGTTCTTACTTTATTGTAGTTTTCTTACATTTGGTTTGATTTGGAGAAATGTTCTAATAGGACTTTTGCAAAAGCATTTAAAAATCTTAAAGTTTTACCTTCATTACAATATTTTATATTTTACTTCACTTATACTTCAAGGTGTATCACAAACTGAACCTTACAATAAGTGAAATTGTTCTATAAATGCTCTGATCCATAGAGATTTATAAACAACGTTAGTTATTAAAGTTGAATTAGTATTGTTTTTAAGATTTAAAATTTATCTTCATTACTCATGTGAGGTTTTAATTTTGAAATGCTAAGGGGTCACTAGGATCAATTCTAATTTATCATAGTTTTGAAAATTTACAATTTAAATCTAACACAGAGAAAGAAAGGTAGAAATGTTAAAAAAAAAAAAAATTTCTAGAAGTTTAGAATTCAGTTAAGATCAATTATGAACGCCTTTTTTTTCTGAAAATATGACTAATTGGGGTAAATTGTAGTTCTGAAATTCTAAATACTTTGATAAGTTACACTGCGATAAAAAAAATTGATCATAGCACTCAAACAAGTGGTTTTTAACAAAAATTTACCAACAAAGTTATCATAAAAGATGAGGCAAAACTATTTGGAACAAGTCTCCGTTTACGTCATGTTTGTGTGAGTGTGTGTATGTGTGTGCATGAGTTAATGTGTTGAGTATCATCAAATTAAGTACTTACCCACCACCGCCACCATTTCCATTGCCAATTTTACCGGAGTTACGTCGCGCCGCTCTGGATTTGTACCGTGTAAGGCCTCCTGTGTTTAGGAAGCTACCGGATCTAGGAATTGCAACACGCGTAAATATATCGCCACTATTATCACCACTTCGTAGTCCAGTATTGGATGAAGCTATTGCTGCAGCTACCACCGCTGGTGCAACGCCATTACCTATTATTTGCGATGCCTTGTAAACACTATCACCTGACACTTTCTTAGCATGGTTGACGTGAGAGCGATGCGAACTTTTACCATTATTGTCAGACTTCTCTAGAAATGACTGCGAAGGGGAATTGCAGTTATCACTGGAATTTGAGTTGCTGCGCATCGAAGAGTGTGGTTTTCGCGAGGACTCTCCGGGTTTGGTGGTAGGTATTGGCGGTGCCCGCTTCGTTTTATGTGATTTTCTTTTCCTCTCTTCGGTGGAGGTCTCCGCAGCTTCGTTTATTACATTGCTACTCGAACTAAGTGAGCTGTTTGAAACACGTTTCTTACGACTTGAACGTGATGCTACAGAAGCTCCAACGGTACTGCCTGCTGTACTACGGAACGAACTCTTTCGACCACCGGATACAAGTTGGGAACGTGAATGATAATTCGAACCAGTAACTGCCGAACTGCTAGCAATACTTATGCAACTTACACCATTTTGATTACGAGGAGTGCGCCGTTTGGTGCTTCGATGCGAATTTGAACTGACATGTGCCATCAGGCTCTGATAAAGAGTGGCTGCAATAACAATGGCATCTTCAGTACTTTTGCAAATAAAACCATGACATTCCAATACTTTTGGCATGCCAGCTGATCGCATAACAACTGCAAAAATTGGTGCATGTTGGTTATTTGCCAAACGCTTTTGTTCCGTTAGACTACAAATGAATTTAAAAGAAAAGAAAAAAAAATTAAAGTTTTTCAAGAGTTTTAAAACTTTTCATACCTTAACGGTTGAAATAACGACGATTTGTCAATATTTTCAGGTGACGTAATAAGCGGCAAAAATGCTGCTCCACCATCTTCTTGTGACACGGTAAACTTAACGGCCGACCAAACAGCAATGTTGTGAAATGGTGTTACACTGGTGTCTGTACTATTACTATTGCTGCTGTTGTTGTTATTCATTTTTACCCTTAAACCAGTTGCACAAATTTCCAAAGTGCCTGAATTTTTCTTCTTGAATTTCATAATAATTTCATAAATTAATAAATAAATAGAATATGATTTATTTATAACATTTGCAATTGTATACTTACTTCATCTTTTATTTCCTTCAAGTATAAATCTCTGAGAGGTTCTTGTAAACCTTGCAAACTGGTAACTTTATCCTTTAATGGCAACGAGCCCAGACATGTTACCGGAAAACTACTGGTGGCATCTTTAGCAACATCTGTGAATAGCTGTTCGATTTGAGCCTGAACACTGTTGCTAATACGCTGAACATCTTTCTTTGCATTATCCGCTAATATCTTGGCCGTCTCATTGCTTTCGTGCAGATAACTTGTAATAGAACGTGAACTTTCGCCTGCAGTACTGGCTAGTTCGCTGCGACCGTACATTATGATAGAGCGAGTACGATGAGAACCATGAGGATCATCGAGACGGTTGCTGCGAGTGGAGCGGCTATAAGAAACGAAATAGAAAATGTTTTACTAAATCAACTCAGATTTGAAATATTTAAATTCAAAGCAAAAGTGTAAATATTTGTAAATATTATGACTATTTCAACTATTTTTTTTTTAGTTATTAATTAAAGTGAAATCAAGTAAAATATTAAGAAATTAAAAGAAATAAAATTTAATATTTGGATGACTATTGAATGTATGTTAACATATAGTACGTATGTCAGCATAATATATTGATTTGCAGTTATAAGGCTTTCAGTTAATAATTAAAACCTTAAGTCCAAAACGATAAAGAATAAAAATAAAAATTCTACGCTGTTAATCAACGTTTATTAACTGAACCTCAATATCTTGCCATTAAAAGATTTAAATTTTAGCGGTAGGTTTGTGGAATACATTGCTAAAAATAACTTTCATTTGCCTTGTGAATAGTATCGTGTATGTTTTTTTAGTTGAACGAGAACTATCGATATCGATACGGTGCACTGAATGTCTGTCCAGTAAAGGTTTGTCAAGTCGCCATGAATTGCTTAACCCGATCGCTATTTTGTTGCCATATGGCAATATGACCTTTTTGGCCTGTTACTTAATACTAAATTTATGAATCCATATTTTTTAAATAAATAAATAAATAAATAAATAAATTAAATATTTTAGACAAAATCCCAAAAAATAATTGCGATCAACCTTGCAACTCTTATACGCTTACTATTTTTTCATTTAAAATGAATTTTTTTAAATCTCCAAATTTTGCAAAGTAAAAAAAAATAATAAAAATCAGTGGGAATAAACAGAAACTGGCTTGTTGCCATATGGCAACAGTCTAAAAAATACATTTCGGAAATATAAATTAAATTTTTTAATCACTTTACGTTACCCTGATTAAAACTAATAAACAGTTGCAATTATTATATTTTTATAATGTTCAAATTGAAAGAGTTAAGTCCAAAACAAAGCTTGTATATTAAGTTCATAAAGCACTTCGTCCACTCGTATTGATTCAAAATCACCAACAAGACAAAGTAATGTGCATACCAATGAGTATATTGCTGATGTAGCGTGCCGAAATGACGATTGTATTGTAAAAAATTTAATAAAATACTCTGCAAAGTTTATGTACCTTCAACAATAATTTCATTCATTTTAAATACTTTTGTGCCGTTTATATAGTTCGATACTGCCTTCATAGATCAATAGGTTAACACCCTGTGTGGGTTCCACTAAATCTTCTTATTTTTTTGGTTTTATTATTTCATTTTAAATACCTTTATACCTACTCGTACGTATCATATTTGCATATTGTTTGTAATGCAAATAAGAAAGACTGTGTAACAAATATTTGAAAGGAAGGCATTAAAAATTCAAAATTGAAAATTTTTATATATTAAACCGGAATTTATCAATCCATCGCTTGTTAGCAGCATTAACGATACATTATTCGGTGGGCTACTTAATATAATAAATCCTACAATAACAACAAATTGACAACAATGGTTGTAGCATCAAAGAATGAATCTATTTAGCCAAGATCAACTTGTCTATTGTTTTGTAAATTTATTTCGAGTACCGCTATTTGACACAAAATTTATTGTGTGATGATATTCGTTGTCTTTACGAAATCAAAATAAAAAACAGTAACAACAACAACAACAAAAAAAGAGAATTAAACAAAAAAAATTATTTTTATCGCCACTTTTCTATTCAATATATTCAAGAATATGAAAGTTACTGAGTAACGTTTAACGCTGGCAATATGATGATGATGAGCACTTTATGAGTTTCTTTCGTATATCACGGTCACTTAAAAGATTCTCTATTTGTTTCTCTATTTTATTTATTTTTTTAAATATTTGTTTTTATTTTTCTAAATTAAGGCCATTTAAAATCTGTGAATATTTGATTACAAATTTATTATTTTCAATATTTAAATGACAATAATAAACAGAGCGATTATTATACTAAAAATATTTTGAAAAATCTAACAGTAACTGAACATTAATATTTAATAACTTTGTTTTTAGATTTTGCAATAATATTTTTTTTCTTTTAAAAAAAATACAGTTAAATTTAAAAGATTCAATTCTAAATTGAACTTATAAAATAATTTTAAAATCTTATTCGTCGAAGATTTCAAGAAGCTTAGATGGAGTTGGAAACATAATGGCTATATGTCCCATAACGGCGTTGGGGACTGTGACGGATTTAAGACCATTATTATAGCCCAGAGCTGTAGCAACTATGCCTAGGATAATGGGGAGACATGTGTAACGTGAGATTCATACTTAATGTCCCCTGAACGGAACTAGTAAACTCTATAATTTTGGAAAATGCTTCGCAATGAAACTGAGTAATGCGAGTGAATGGAGTAATTTGGAGTCTATATACTCATTTAAGAGATAATAGAAAATTGAACAGAGGTGAAGATTCACTGTCCCAGAGAAATAAAATCGACGCCAATGGGAAAACTCTCGGCTATCTCTCAAGCAGAAGTCTACGACATTCCAAAGAGAGCTTAATTAACTGAAACATCAACGGCAATATAATCTGATAGACCGGCCGCCATCCGAACAGTAGACTAGTGTGTGGGTGACTCGAAAATAGTATAAGAGTAACTGAGAGTATCTGGGCGGAATCAGTTGGACAGGAATGCTGAATCACACGTCATGTAGGAATTCATAACAATGATTATGCTAATAAGTTCATGAGGAAATTAGCTTCCAATCCGCCATTCAGGAGCCTTATGGCCAGAATCTTTTTCTGAAGTGAGAAAATCTGAAGCCAGATAGGTATGAGCATCTATTGGGTCTATTGGGAAGTGGCATGAGGATAGTAACTGGTGTTATGACTGGGATCTACAAACTTAACACGATCAATACCAATTCTTTGATGAGAAAAACGAGTTTTCACAACAGGAACTTCGGAACAGTGCGACATCGTGAAGTAAGTTATAACAGCAGAATTTGGGGAACATTATACATACAGACTGAGAGCAATAAAATGGACGGCATGTACAAGACGAAATAGTACACTTATAATTTTGAATAAAATTTGACACATCAAGAGAGATTACCGTGATGTTAGAATTTATTAAACTCTTTACAAATTGTTTGTAAAGAATAGAAATTTGTTGAAAATAGCTTTAAAGGTATAAGGTAATAGTAATGAATAGCTAAGCAAATTTACTAACACAGTTTCCATTCATATAAGATGGTATCCACGACCTGGTAAGTAAATAAATTGAAAAGAAAACATATAAAAACGTACCTGGTGTCGTCAAACATTAAATCGATTTTTAATTTATACACGGAATTGCGACTGACACTTGATGAAGTTTCCTGATGATCACTCTCCAATAGACGGGTTCCCGATGAATTACTGCCATTCGTTTTGCGTGTACGTACTGAATTCATTTTCGGTATTGCAACAGTTTGATTATCCGATTTGCATGTAACCATTCTTAAGTTATGAATCAAATTTTCTTTTTTTTTTATTTGTTTTTTTTTTTTTATTTTTTGCTTCGTTCACTTTGTATTCGTTTTAATTTTTCATTCACTTTTCTTTTGTGAAATGAATGTTTTTTTTTGTTTGTTTTTATTTGATTCACTAACAAAAAATGTTTAATTCATGGTGCAGTAGTAGGCATGATTTTCAATCAACATTTTGTTGTTAAATTTTTTAATTAATTATTTTTTGTTATTGTTGCAAATTCTTGACTTGTTAATTATTTATTATTTATCGTTGTTATTGTATTTTGTAATATTTGTTTTTAGACATGCCAACAAGTAAGTAATTTGCTGTTAAACTTTTTCATTTATATGCTGGACACTGTAAAAAGGGCAAAAGAAAAAAAATTAAACATTATTTATGTAGTGAAAATGATTGTTTCTTTCATAAACATTTTTGAAATTTTGTAAATTGAAATTTTTAATTCTCAGTTATTTTTATTGATTTTTTGCAATTTTTTTTTTTCAAAATTTTGTTTTCTTTCATCTTTTGCAATATTGTTGATGGCTTCAATTAAAAAAGTTTCTTTTGTTATTATTTTTATTTTTATTTTTTTTATTTTATTTTATTTACTTTCACTAATAATTATGTTTGGTTTTTGATCTTTTGTGTTTTATTTTTAATTGATTTTTAGTTTAATTAGCGAAATATAAAACAACAGAAAAACTATTCGACACTGATGTGAAAATTAATCAAATTGCACAAGATTATTATTTCATTTATGTTATTTTTATTGTATTATTATTATTATAATTCGTTGTATTTTTATTTTTAATTTTTCTTAAACAAACCTGTCACATTGAGACAACTTTATTTACTTCAAACATGCATTGAGATGCATCGATAGGCTCAATAGAAATGTTTCGCTGTTGTTTCGGTTTTCAAATTTTCAAATTTAAAATTTTTTTTTGGAATTTGATAATATTTGCATTTAATTTGATTTTTTTCTTTGAGTTTCTTATTATTTTTATTTATTTATTAATTTTCATTCAAATTTATACGATTTCTGTTTGTTGTGAAAGATACAATGTATTTGAAATGCATCTGGTTTGCATTATTTTTCTTATAAATTTAAAGGTAATTTTCCAAAAAAAAATTTCAAAATATTGTTTGGAAAAATATCTGTGAGATAGTGTGTCGTCTATGCGTTGTTTTCCTAACCGCTGCGCACGCACTAATGTCGTAGAGCCAAATATGAAAAAGCTGAATGAACTTCAAAGCAAATCCAAGACAGACTCGAACTAATACAAGCAGACAAACACACTCCCATACAAACGAACAAATTCATTCGCCACACAATCACTGAATTGAAATGAAATGAAACTGTCTTAACTTGGTAGATCAACAAACGTCTGTTAGTATAGTCATATACAAGTAGTAGAAAACAAAAACTGTTAAACAAGAAAAAAAAGCAGCTCGAATGGCCAACAATAAAATAACAAAGTTTGAATTGAGCTAAAGACTGTGCTGCAGCTCTGTGGGGCAAAGAGGAAATCTTATTTTTAGTTTTATAATCTCCTCTAATGAGACAAGTGTTTATCAGCTGCCCAAAACACAAAACGGCATTGTCACCAGTGCTGAAATACTTGTAATGTAATGTAAGAGAGTCTTACAGACAGTTAGATAGATCTTTTATTGTATATATGTATTGTACTATTATGTTTGCCATACACTCACATTTCGTACTTATTCAATCGGAGCGGAATCTTCATATATGTATCTGAAATTAATGCACATTAGCTGATAACTTCACAAACTAACTTCAAATGGAATATATCAATTGAGTATCAATTGAGTTCATAGTCAAAATATTGATGTATAAATAATATTAGCACAGTTTGATGTTGACAAATACTCAGAAACTCTTGCCAACTAAATCAAGAATTAAATGTTGAAATCATCAAATTAATATGCACGTTGTCAAGGTAATGCTGATTAATTTACTTAAATATTGTTTAAACTCGTGTTGTTGTATAAAATGATGTCTATATTTATTTTAACAACACATACATACATACTCGTATGTACTTATTTGGTCATTACAACCCTTCAGTCAGGATTACGACCTAGCTTCTCACATCACTTATGTATGTTGCGTACGTTAATTTTATACATGAGTGGCGGGACCTACAGTTTAAAGTCGATTCCGAACGACAGATTTTTAAAAAACTTTTCATGATAATTTTATTTATCATGACTCCGAAGAAATATTTTTCCATATTCTCGTTTTGATGTCTGACCTGGGATTTAAACCGTGGCCTTACGTCTAATAAGCCAACACACTGCCTACTAAACTATAGCGACATCATAACAACAATGTAACAACAACTAATAATTAATCTGTATCTAAAGTTCTACAGATTCGATTGAATCTAAAAATAAGATGATAATAATTATTAAGCTATTATTGCGCTTCTCTATGCATCCACCTCCATTGTTAGGCCAGACCACCAACTGATTTTGTTGAATAACTTTATTCGTTAAAAATTCGCCTCAACAAATCGATTGTATGGGCGCAGGCATATTCGATTTGAATGGGATTGTTCTAACTGTGCTATCCGAAAAATACTTATGCTTCAAAAAAGTTAAAATTTACTACAAATAAATGCAAGCGCCACCGAATTTGTATTAAATTTGATTTTTACAAAATCTAGAGAAATCGGTCGAATGGCAGAGGCAATGTATCTGTTCCATAAAGTCCATAAATATTGAAAATATTATTATTAAATACCGATAATCAACTAAAAATCACTTGTGGGTATTATATTCCGATATGACAAAATTTGTGGTTCATGTGATGAAATCGAAGCAAGTGTAACCGGCTATATTTTGATTTAAAAACATTTTGATTTGCTTTATTTTTTTTGATAAAACACACTCACTATTATTAACAACCAATTGTTTTACTTCATGTCTCAATTCATTGTGCAAAACGTATTCACTCTCATGTATTTGAAATTTATACAGAGTATGTTGGCTGACACCTTTTAAATATTTTCCACCTCAAATAGTAAATGTACTGCTAATTTTATTTATAAATCGACCCCTCAACCCCTTGAACGGCCGGCCGACCACCGTTGTTTCTGTTTTACGTACGCGATTTTATGTTTTTTTAAATTTTTTTCCAACATTTTTCGTTACTGCATCGGATTGCAGTTATTTAAGAGCATCACTAGTGGACTACATGTGTCCGGCTATCCGTACACAAGCCAGCGGTTTTATTCACGTTAGTTTTTTAACTGAATTAATGGAATGATCTACAGAGTGTTGGGGCAGTCAATCTTAAAAAGTTGTTTTCAAAATTGCAAAATCCAATGGAGAGCAATACTGAACAATACATACATACATATGTGCTTATAATAATTGTTTGAGTTTTTGTTATTATTTTTATAATTTTGCCACACTAAGTGACCAGATCTCGAACGAAAATAATAACAAGGAATTTTAATTAAGATAACCCCACGATTTTCATTTACATTCAAAATAAAAATTAATTTACCGGAATTTATATATATTCTGCACTACAATAATTATTCGAAACTAGAATCCAGGATATTTTCATTTCAAAGCAGATTCGCGTTAATGACCCTTCCATCTTTAAGATAATAAGTCATCTATTTCTATTTAATTTTTATTTCCTTTGTTACATACATACTACATAATTGGTCATAACAACCTTTAGTCAGGATTTCTCAAACCTCTTATGTTGCGTGCGTTAATTTTTATACATGTTTACAGTTTAAAGTCGACTCCGAACGACAGATTTTTGAGAAACTTTTCACGGCAGTTTTATTTAGTATCAGAGTTTTTGCCATAAATCTTCTGAGAGGAATTCGCCGAAAAAATATTTTTTCATTTTTCGTTTAGTTGGAGATGCCTGACCTGGGGTTTGAACCGAGCCGTCACATCTATTAAGCCAACACACTACCACCTACTAGACCACGGCGATTTAATTTTGTTATATACTGTAGCAAATACAGACTGAAAACGTCTTATGTTTAATAAAAAGGAGAATTTCAGCGAAAAACATTCTTTTCCTGTAAGTTTTGTTGAAGCATTTACTTTTTAAATTTGATTTCTTGTTAGTTTCTAAACATGGTCACCTTATAACTGGTGCTTGAACATAGTTTTTCTTTTGTTATTAAGAGCATTACAATTTGAAAACAACTTCAATGGCTTAGAGTGTATTTTCTAAACCAAAGACCATGATATACGATGATGATGATGATGATGATGGTCAAGATTGAAGTTGGGTTGCTTGTTATAATGAATAGACTCACGGATAAAAATATTTGTACACTCATAAATACTAGCTCCATTCAGCAAATCCAAATACTCTTGTTAAATACAATACAATACATATCTTATTTGTGTATGTATGTATGTATGTATGTATGTATGTTCGTATATAAAATTAATGTAGTTTCTACATTTAAAACTCTTTTATGGCTACGTACGGTTTTATTTTAATGATTTTCTTTTAAAATCTTTTCCATTTTCTCTTGCTGCTTTAAGACAAGAGAACATTTAACTTTAATTAAAATTATTATTATTTTTTATTTTCTTTTACAAAAATAAAATGAAAGAATAAAGAAATGTAATGGAAGAAAAAACTGTAGCTGAAGCTGAAGAAAAATTGAAAGAATTTCTGAAATGCTTGAATTCAATAATTTACACGTAAATTTTCTGTTGTACCGTATAAAACAAAACAAAAAAAAAAACAAATAAAAAAAATAAAAACAAAAATAACTTTCATTTATTTGAAATTAAAATGATTAAACCCATAAAACATAGTAAATTGAGAACAAAAAAAAAATACGTCGTAGATATTTTCAATTTAATTACCAAAAAAATTAAAACGTTTAACTTGCGATGTTTATGGGTTTGTATTCGGCACAGTTCATAGGAATTTCAGTGGTCGTCATTTCATTTGAATGTAACAAATGCAAAAACAAAAGAAAAAAAGTAGAAGAATTGATTTCTTAATGATTTTAAACAAATAATCGGTTTAACAGTAAAACGGTAAAACGCAGCATTTATAGTCAATCGAATTTATTGTCAAAATGTTAAAACATCTCAATAAAAAATATACGAAAAACAAAAAAAAAAAATAAAGAAAAACGAGAAGAGAATACGGATCAAAATAAGAAAAGAAGAATAAAAAATTACAATGTTTTCAATTTGATACTTTTCCTTTTAAAATAAACAATTTAATGATCAACTAATAAATAATAAATATCTTTTAACATGATATTTTAAGAAGTATCAATTGGAAAAAAATTAATTTTTTTTGAATGCCAAACAGTGTGTTTTGGTTAAAACTTTAAATTCTCCTCTCCTTCAAATAGGGAAAGTTTAGCAAAAACCGTCCCCACAATTTCAAGAATAAATAATAAAACACCTGATCTGTTTTTATAGATATTGCTTAGGTTTCAGGGTTTTATAGTCTACCAGAAATAAACATTTCTTTATGATCTTGAGAACTTATTTTTCTTATCACCATTTGAAAGTTTAAAGTGCAAATAGTAAGTAAAAGAAAATAATTTTACCAGATGTAAATTCGCTACTCGTGCGTTAACATAACGATATTCCAAGGGTTATCAAATTTTCTCATATTCTGATGTACAGTAGCGAGCAAAAAAAATTCAACGCTAAGCCGATTGATCTTTATGTACGCCTCTTTCAAAAAAACAGTAAAGAAATTTAATACTTCTTTTTTATTTTTATGCTCCACAAACTTAGTTAACAAATGCAGGTTACAATATCAAAATTTTTCTATCCACTTATTTTTATTTTAACATTTAAGAAAAAAAGTGACAAATTTCAGCGAGCAAAAAAATGCAACGCAGTGAATTATTAGTGAAAGTAAGTCGATAAAATTATTTGTACAAAATTTTTGTTAATAATTTTTACAATATTTATTAACCATTAGAAACAGTTATCAACTGATAGCAAGGTAGCTATTATTAAGGCTCTGGAAGAGGGATTTAAAGATTATGTCCTAGCTTCTCAAGCCACTTATTTTGTGTGTGTTAATTTTATACATGAGTGGCGGGACTTACAGTTTAAAGTCGACTCCGAATGACAGATTTTTGAGAAACTTTTTCATGGCTTTTTTATTTGCTCTCAGAGTTTTTGACAGAAATCTGCTGAGAGGAAGTCACCGAAGAAATATTTTTTTATATTTTTGTTTTGATGTCTGACCTGGGGTTTGAACCGTGGCCATACGAGTAATAAGCCAACACAATACCTACTAGACACGGCGACTTTAGAAGTGTTAACAGTGTCTTTTATTTGACTGTCCAATTATTCGTTTGAAATGAAATTCGTTAATATTGTTTTCCTTTTTAGTTTTCAAAATTTTTTTAAATAAAGAATGCTAAGTATTATACATTATTTTTGAAATATTTCCATTGAAGTGGAAATATTGGCATTTGAACAATCTCATACCTAGTGTCCAATAATATGTTTGAGCCACTGTATTTGTGCCCCCTCCTCGCAAGCTTACCTGTCTGCACATTATCGTGAATTCGCACATACCCCAGGATCAAGCAGAGCGATGGTAAACAACTTTAAACAGTAATATTTCCATCTTAAATTGAAGTAACCCTCAGTTAGACATGGAAGAGGATCCATTATATGTGGAAATTTAAAGGATCCACCCATACTGCAACGTCATTATTTGATTGCAAATGATGATAAATGTCGAGTGATGATACTGTCCAAGTATTCTTTCAAATACAGTGTTCCAGCGTTGTAGTTGTAATTCTATTTCTATTTTAGTGTTATTCTATTTCTGTTCTAATTTTATTTATGAGTAGCGAGACCTGCAGTTTAACGTCGACATCGAATTACAGACATGAGACCTTTTCATGACAATTTTATTTACTCTTAGAGTTTTTGTTTCAAAACTTGAGAGGATGTCGCAGAAATAAATATTTTTCATATTTCGTTTTGTTCCATATGTCTGAATTGGACTTTGAGCCACGGGCTTTCGACTAATAAACCAACACAAATTGTACTAGACTTCGGCGACTTGGAATTGTCATTTTGAAATTGAAATATGTAAAGTAGTATTTTTTTACAAGCGACTGTACGTGAGTACCAAATTTAACATTAATATTTTAAACTCATTCAAGACTAAAGGCAGCCGATTAGATCCTTTCAAAAATATAATACTTGAGTACAACACGACTATATGCTTCTCGCTGTAATTCTGGCCACCGTGTTGGCGACAATGAATAGGTTAGCACTATCAATAAAAAAAAGATGCATGACATACATGTTTTAAAAACTCAATGTATGGAATATGTATGTATGGAATTCATTGGCACCACTGATAAAGTTGGAATTGTATGATGTTGTTTTTTTTTTGTTACTGCCGTCTTTAAAATAATTATGTAGCGAATGACTTGACGACATTTGTTGCCAGCGGTATTGTAGGCGGTGACATGAAGTCCAGTTTGAGTTTAATGCATAACCCCAATGACTAAATTTTTATTTATATTTCAAGTATTTATATTTATTTAGAATAAATATGGTTTGAATTAATATGAAATTACACGTGTGAGTACGATAATAGCGTATACTTTATGTAAATCCTTATTCCATTTATTTGATTTTCTTTAATTATTTACTGTTATTTCATAAGAAATTTGTTTAAAAAAATTATAATGAAATGCTTTATTTAATGTCTTTCCACGGATAAAAACTCTTAAATAATGTTTCATCAAAACGAATCAAAGCAACAATAATTTGTGTGAGAAAGAAGTCAATTGATCTGAATGATCATTTAAATTTCTCTAAAATTCACTTTCATTTCAAAAATTGAAATAGAAAAACAAAGCGATTTTATTTAATAATTAACTTTGTCTTAAAGATCTTCGGGGGAAATTTCTTTAATTTGTTATATTTTATTTTTAAAAAACAAATTCAGAGTTTTATTGATTCTTTTTATTGTTAAAAACCATACAGTCAAAAAACGTGGTTAGTAATGAAAAATCTTGTATTTTGAAATTTCATTGATCATATGATCCTTTTTACTTCTGAATGTATTGTTAACTTTCAATTAGTCTGTGTTTTTTTAATACAACATTATTGATAAGTTTTGTTTTAACTGCAAATACCGTATAATTATAGGCAAAGTTTAGGGCCAGCAATATATTGAATATATTGAAATGAATTGAATATTAATTAATTGAATACAACAATATTATAAAATCTGGCTCAATAAACTCATTTTTCTAACACCATATGTTATGTCTGGTAAACTAAAGAGTTCTCTCTCTATATATACATATATTTATATACATATATAAAAGTGACATATGCATACCATAATTCATGTATTGTAATATGAATCTAAAATAAACATTTCTTATTCTTTCTGTTATTGCATTCCTATTTTTCTTAAATTGAAGATTAAAAGGAATTAAACACTCTGTAACATCAGCATTTTTTCATAAGAGCATTTATAACATAAATTATTATTAAAAGAAAAAAAACATTATTTTTTAGACTTAATGTAAAGTCACCATTTTTTTGTTGAGAACCTTTATAATCTTAATCATATATAAAATGTTCTTATTAAATAAAGAATTTAGTTTACAAATAAAACTCAAAGTACAAACACTATATTTTATTTAAATACCCAGGTCAGACATCAAATCGAAAATATGGAAAAAATTTATTCCTTCGGCTACTTCCTCTCAGCAGATTTCTGGCAAAAACTCTGAGAGCAAATAAAATTGTTTTGAAAATGTTTCTCAAAAATCTGTCGTTCGGAGACGACTTTAAACTATAGGTGCCGCCATTCTTGTATGAAATTAACGCACACAATATAAGTGGTGTGAGAATCTAGGTCGTAATCCTGACTGAAGGGTTGTAATGACCAATTAAGTATATTTAATGATCAAATTTTTCGCCTTCCTTATAGTAGGAATGCGCTATTAATCGTTTTTCTTGGGGCAGTGTTTTTACGAAGTTCTAATGTATGGTCTTGAGAGAGTTTTTATACCACTCCACCATAGTCTATCTCCAGACAAACGAAGTCTTCTGTGGATTCATCCGTAGCCAGCCTTTCAGCAATTTTGTTACCAGCGATCTTGTGTTGACCCGTAAACAAACAGTACACAATTATTACAGCAACACCACATAAATTGCCTAAGTCTCAGCTTGAAAGATGCTTGGCAATATGCTCAATCAATCTTTCAGACATACGTAAACAACTTTAGTTTATTTCAGGCTTTACTGATCTTCCTACTGTTTAATTTAATTTAATTTAGGGTTCATGAGCTTAGTGATCGAATGTACGACTACACTATCCGGTAATGGTAACGCGAACAATCAAGAGCTTACAGTTCCTAAGTTCTACTCCTGATGCGAATGGCGTCCTCAAAGCATTTCTAAGAGCATATTTCAATACATGTTTGTGAGGAGTGCATAGACTCAATTGCAGAACACTTTTCATTTTAAATAATTCATCAATTTTTAATTTTTTATTCATATCTCTCTCTCTCTCTCTTCGGAATAAAATTACAAAATGCTAATGAAAATGTTTTCTTTTTTTTTTCGAACATTTAAGTTGGCATAGTACAGATATTCTAAAGAAATAATCATACGACTAAACCGTTCATTTATTACGGCACACATTTGCCCCTTACTGTCATATACTTCAGGTCGATTTTTGTATAAAATAATTCACATCCATCCACATATATTAAATTGAGGAATTTTGGTAGCCAATATGTTTTGAGCTTCGCGAGATTAAGCTTTACAGAAATTTCGTTGACAATAAATTCATTAATTCGTGAATCATGAAGGACGGTGCAGTTTTTCGTTGGAACTCTTGATAAAGGATTAGTTGCCACCATCACGATATCGCAATCAGAGATCAGCAATGAGTATTCAAAAAGATGAGTAGAATCGAATCATACTCATAATTTCTGATACTTATACGCATTCATGAAATCGCCGTAGTCTAGTAGGTAGTGTGTTGGCTTATTAGACTTAAAGCCAAGGTTCGAGCCCCAGGCCAGACATCAAGACGAAATACAAAAAGTATTTCTTCGGCGATTTCCTCTCAGCGGATTTCTGGCAAAAACTCTGAGTAAATAAAATTGCCATGAAAAAGTTTCTCAAAAATCTGTGGTTCGGAGTCGACTTTAAACTGTAGGTCCCACCACTCATGTATAAAATTAACACACACACAACATAAGTGGTGTGAGAAACTAGGACGTTGTACAATGGGTCAATTCGACCTCCGGGTACTGTACTTGTCTTAATTAACATACATACACGTCCTCTAACCTAACCTAACCTAACCTATACGCATTCATACTTATTTTAATATTATACTCGTATTACTCATATTCAAAGTTTGAAGTACTCATCGTACTCATAGTTAACAATACGTATGATGTTGTTGATTTCGACTATCCTTTACTCAACATTTACAAGAATTACAAAATAAGTATGATTCGCGTACGAACACTACAATACCCACTAGAAGGTTGTGTGTTTGCTTTGCTTGCTGTCTTTTTCTTTCTTCATTTTTTGTAAATGCAACAACAACTAAGACTGTAAATTTTGATGAATGATTCGAATCACTCAAATCATTTATGAGTATTATAAGTATTTTTCCAAAGTTATGAATCTGAATGTGTAGGCATATGAATCAAACATATTTCGAATGGTATGAGTTTGATGTTAACGTTGTATGAATACTCATTGCAACCTGTACTTATAAATCAACGTTGTAGTGAGTACGATTGAAACGGAGTAGTTAAATTTCTATATTGTTGACTCAATTACATTCAAAATTTCATGAGAGCTTATGAGTAGCGAAATTTAGCGATTTATTGCTGATCTCTTATCGCAATCTACTGACTGTAAACTAAATGCACTATACAGCTACATATGTGTGTACATAAAAAGAATCCAAAGGTTTCTACGCATATCGTCTTCGATGTTTAAAGTAATGTTTGTGTTTAGTTTTTGCACTATAAATTAATTGTTATGCTATTTATATTAATAAAATAATTTTTCTATCAAGACGACAAGAAAAACTAGCTTTCTTTACAAAAAGATCTTTGCAGAAGCATAAGCACGAGACACCTTAACAATTATTCACTTTTCGATTGTAATGTAAACATTATCTCATAACGTTTAAATCCAGTCATAATTGTTATCAACGCGTTGTGGGTATTTTATCATCATCGCTTGACAAAAACAAAAATAAAAAAAATAACAATAGATCTGTCAAACTTTAAAATATATCAAGATAAACTAAGTGATTTGATAAAAAAAAAATTGACAAAAATGTTACCTGTGTATGCCAAACATACAAATGTTTTCAAAGACGTGCTTTTTTTTTGTTTGTAAAAACAAACACTTTCTTTTGCGAATTTACAACCGTTGTTTCTCTTTTTCTTTCTTTCCGCTCAATAGGTCGTAATGTTCATCTTCATTGTTTATTTTATTTTTTTTCAACAACTTCCACTGCGTTCACATCAATTATTTGATAAAATCGTTAATAACTGAAGTACTCGTACTTCGTTCAATAAGACTGAAAAAATAAAAAAAATCGTGAAATATAAACGAAAACGAAGTAACAAATGTTCATGTTTAGTGTAATTAGAAATGAGCAAAAAAGATTACAAAAAGAAAAAAAGCAAACATGTTATGAATTATCGACAGCAATCTGGAAAATAATAAGAAAATAAAAAGAAAAACAAACAATAAAAACAGTAGCGAATCACTAAAAATCTCATTTGCACTTGAATAGAAAAAAAAATAAATAAATATAGCAGGTAATTAATGGGATTGGTGGGGGTTTTTAGGTTTAACACCCGTTAACATTTGTAATCGATTGTTATGGTACTCACAGTGAAAACCAGGAATTATAAACTAAGTACAGAAAATAGTACACAATTAATGGGATTGGTTGGGGTGACTTTAAAATTTTGAACATGATGAACAGAATATTGGCAGCTATTCAGAATGAATTGACAGCTAAACTCTTCTCTTGCTAAAAAAAATATTGAAATTATTTTAAAAAAAGTTATTCTGATTCTATACACAACTTCTTAACAATTCGTATGCTTTCAGAATTTAGAATGAAATAATGTAGAGTTGAAATAAAGTGTGGAGCAAATTGCTATTAGGCGGCAGATTTCAGTGCACTAAAGAGATAAACCAATGGACGAGCAAGCGTCTAAGAGTATTACTTTAGGACCAATGTTTGAATAGTACCCAGCCTAGAAAGTTTACTTATGTCGAAGATTCGACAGCGTGCTTAAGAGATTATTATTATGCATTCACTGTGACATTCCACGTGACACCCATAAGATATGTTTCCGCCTATGTTGGACAATTTTGGTATTGGAAAATCCTCTACAATAGAACCTTGGGAAAAACGAGTGTTTCAGTTTTTTTGGCTTTACAAACAAGAAATACAATAGAATTTCCTCAAACAGGAGTAAGTACTTGTCGAATTTGACTTGGAAGTAAGAAAATGATTTACAAATCTAAAGTAAGTCAACAGATTCATGTTAAAATTATTATTATTATTATTGCTCGTTTTAAAGAAATTATACTTTAATTGTATTTGAATTATAGACCGTGTATCCATAAATCATATTGTAATCGCACATAAAACGAAATAAATCACCAAGTAAATGTGGCATTACACGTAATAAACAGCATCGGTCGTAATACTTCATAATTTGCTGTTTGAGTTGATTTCAATAATGTATCAGCTCGTACATACATACATCTGTATGTATGTATACAGTAGTACAATAAAGTTGATTAAAATACAAATAATTCAGTTACACTGATTAGATAGAGATGCTTGGGCTTTTAATTAAATTCAAATGAATTTATGCGCATGTGCATGGGTATAATGTTGTTGTAGTAAATTAATAACAGCATGAAATTAGCCAATATATATACATATGTATTTATATATACATACATATGTATGTATATTCAAACGTCAGCTAATTGTTGGTTGCGTTAAATTTTGGTTCGTATACGCGTAAAAATTTTTATATTTTGCTAATCAGAAATAAAATAATAATCATCATAATGAATAATAATCAGAAATAAAATATTTATTTTCGTCAATAGTTTAATGAAAAATTAAAAAAAATTATCCCCAAAATATGTACAATGTATTGACATGTATTCAGTTGTTGGTGGTGTTTTTTTACGTAATCGTAGGAATTGCTGTGCTGCTCAAGAAAGCCTACGTTAATAGGTGACATTCAATTGCAAAGTGTATTATTCACCTGCATAATCTGGTACACACAGTCAATATTCTTACATTTTTGCTCATCTTAATTGAGAAAAGTGACCACAGTCGTAAAATTAATAAGTTTCTATAGGAACTCAGACACTTCGCATACCCTATCGCCTACCAATTGGTGGATTGTGATTCCATACATTCCATAAAAGTATTGCTATTCAATGTTATTTTCTTGCTTTTGTTTCACTGTTTTTAAGTTCTTTTAGTCGCTGTAGACTGGTAGGTAGTGTGTTGGCGAAATCTCTTTCAAACTTCATCTCGGACATCTTCGCAAAATATGAAAAATTTTTCTTTGGACAACACAACCATCCCTTAAGGCCATGACTGTTTATCCCATAAAGCTGTGTGATCATGTAAAATAAAATCTGATGGATTTTTGTCCTGCTTTAAGAAAATCGGAACTAAATGTGTGTTTTAGTGCCGAACTGTCATACAAAAGAAATGCAAAAACATATTATTTTCTAATGTAAATTCGCACCAATTTCATTTACTATATATTCCATCAAATTAATTTTTTTAAAGTGCAGCAAAATTAATAATATTATAATAATAACACATTATATTATAATACGAAAAAAAAAATAATAAAATACAATACGATAAACACATGAGAAGCAACTTTTTTGTACAGCTGTTCAAAACAAAAAAAAAACTATGAAATCGGACAGACTTGTCATAAAAATCTGTCACACATTTACACTTTTCAGTACTAACTATCATACTTTTTGAACAGATATGTAATTTTTGACAGGTCAAAACAACTAAATCTATAATCTATCTATCTATCTAATATACTTAAATCTAAATGTTATATTACAAATTTTTTAAGGATTCCAATATTGTATATGGTATTAAGAATTTATGTAATCGATGAATGCTTATTTACCGCCTAGTCACGAAGTATTTAGATTGAGAACTGTAAGAAGGCAGTCTTAAAAGAATATACCATTAATAGTTACATATACTCTACTTAAGAATTTGGAGCGTGATCCAACGAGTAAAAACTACTTTCCCAGTGACTGAGGCAGAAGGTATTCCTTCTCAAATGAAGTAATGAATTACCGGTAAATATAGCAATCAAAATAGTAGCCGTAGTCTAGTAGGTAGTGTATCGGCTTATTAGACCGAAGGCCAGGGTTAAAATCCCAAGTCAGACATCAACACGAAATACAAAAAAAACTATTTCTTCGGTGACTGCCTCTCAGCAGATTTCTGGCAAAAACTCTGAGAGTAAATAAAATTGTCAAAAATCTGTCGCTCGGAGTCGATTTTAAACTGTAGGTCCCGCCACTCGTGCATAAAAATTAGCGCACCCAGCATAAGTGGTGTGAGAAGCTAGGTCGTAATCCTGACTGAGGGGTTGTAATGACCAATTATGTATGTATGTATGTATGTATAGCAATCAAATAATTTTTAATTACTCTGTAATAGTAATACAAGTAATATTTCTTACCTGTTATTTAACTGAACTGCTAAAATCAAAAATATTTTCTAGGTTTATAGTAAATAAACAATGTTTCAGTGTTTTAAAACATAATACATCCCCTAATAAGCAAATTATTTCCCTAATAGTTTAAAGAGTTGTAGTCCAAATACAAGGGTATTCTTAAAAATAAAACAACTTAATTATACGACCGTAAAAAGTCTTCTATCAATTTGAAGACACAAATTTATTCATTAAATACTTTTGAATACTCTTTCATACAATTTACGTGCATTAATATACTCTACTCCTCTTTTAATTTCACTACATATTATTGATTTTCTGTATTTAATTTTATTTATTTTTATTTCTTTCTTTTTTAAATTTCAATCCATTTATGACAACTCGTCTTACAAGGTACGAAATAGAAACGTGTTTTATCCATTTCCATAACAATTCAAATGCGGGTCAATGAAAATTAAAACGATAGAGAAAATCAATTTTCATCAATTATTTTAAAAACTAAAAATGTTAAGAGAACTTACAAACATTGTAAACTCAGTAAAGTTAGTCGATTTTTTTAAATGCCGTCAACTCTATAAATATTTGAATTTTCGAAACAATTCAGAATTTATTAATACTTTCTATTGATCAAAATCTTTTGTCGTACTTTCTCTACCAACTGGGCTTTGTTTTTAAAAAATCATGCGTAATTATCATTCAATTTACATGAGGATTTTATTTTTTTTTTAACTTAAACTCGAGCATTTTGATTGAAAGTTACAAGATTCAAAATACACACTATCAGGCACGCGTTATTCATAAAAAGTAAACATAAAACAAAAAAAAAAAAACTTAAATTATTCAATAAAATTGTTTATGATTGTAAATAATAATAAAGAAAACCTGAATTTATTAAATGACAAGTAGCCGCATGAATTGAAGGTAGTAATGTGTGTGCAGTTTTGATGAAAATTGTTAACAACTTAAGCGATGCATTTAGCGAACATTAATGCGATGTATTTACCGGATAAATGTCGTATTTTGTTTAGATTATATTTATTTCTCTTAGATTAAACATACAATATAATTTAAAATAGAGTTTGTCACGGGGTATAACAGGTATGAATTTATTTTTTCATAATTTTATATTTGTTTTAAAAACAATTTTACAATAACGAACTTTATTTATCTCCAAGATGTACATATTTAAGCATTGGAAGCAGAAAGCATTAAAAGTGTCCGAATTTCAATGAAAATCATGTAGAAATTGCAACACCCTCTACTCTATACATAGTAGTTACTGAACTATACCTAATCTATTCGGTTACATTAAGTTAAATGTCTGAATTAATAAAAAAAAAGTTATGAAGAAGTTATTACCGTCGCCGTTAGTTGAGGTTGAAGGAGAGCATACATCTAAGACATCAAGTAGGCATGTTTTGCCTTCATGGATTTTGAACACACTTCCAGTTCAGTTATCAAAGATAAGTCATGTCCAGTATAGTGTTTGTTGGGATCTCGAGTTTACCCCCAGTGCAAATATAATCTTACAAAATTTAACCCTTTGCGCTCGGCTGTCCCCTCTGAGGGGACAACGTAAGTCTAGCATATCACTCGGTTGTCCCCTCTGAGTGGACATGATAGTTTGTTAGCGACTACGTTAATGAAATTATTCCACACCAATTCGTGTTCAACGTGTTCTCCTTTAGTTTTCTGTTAAAATGACACAAAAAACTAATCGAAATATGATAAAACTAACAAGATGCGTGATAAATAAATCAATCAATCACATCTCTGCTCCGTTGTGCAAATTGTAGATATAGTGGATTAGACCTACAATGCTACAAGGGTATGACTCAATGAAGTGGAAAACTTGATATGATAATAAAGAAATCCAATAACCGAAAGAAGAAATGTACAAGATCTCAGTTCATACCGAAGCATCGAATAGAAAAGATCTCAGCAGTAATAAGACAGTGTTGTGTTTTCGTAATTTACCATTAGTTATTCTTAGTGTTAGTATTTTTTTACCCTTTCTTTTATTATATAATCAAAATCGATTATTATATAATCAAGTCGAGTTGTCCGAAACGGTGCCGAGTGCAAAGTGTTAAAATTGTTTGTACTTCTAAGATAACTAATAAGACTAATACAGTGTTGATCACCACTGATGATAGAGCCCGAAATATTGACAGCTCAAATATGGTTTATAAATATCATTTGTAAACATCAACATCAACAGCTGATTTGGATATAAATTTTGTGTTCATACCTATGGATTGTAATACATACTGTAGATAATATTTCAAGAAGAATTAGCCGTCCTCTAGAATTGCGATTTGAAATTTTATTAAAAAGCTGAACATATGGTTCATAAAATATGTTTCTATGTTGATTATATACTCCTCTAGGGAGAATAGGACCGTTTCTAAGTTGATTGGTAATCAATTAGGATCAATAATTAAATAATATATGTACGGTAGATTGACATTGAACTAAAAGTAAGCGCTTTAACTTATTTACGGTTTAAAGTCAACCGTGGATTAGCTTAATATGAATTCTTAAGCGCTTTCGATTATGTATTCAGAGATATTATTGTTGATAATTGAAAATTAATTCATAACATATAGTGTGGACGTAGGCAACATGTGGCACTTCATAAATGAAAAATTGTTTTCAAAATACGATTTTAAAAACCATGTCGTTTTTGTTACGGTTGAATGTAATAATGTGTATATGGTACATACATATATATATTGTTTGTACGTAATGTGTATCCAGATAAAAATATATACGCTCGTATCCATAGGTACATATAATTGTAGCTACCAGTGCACACTAAACCATCTGGCCAGCGTATAGTCATTCCAATTGAGACAAGTAGCTCTTAATGGTATTATTTTTTTTGGTTTGTTTTATGATTATTTTTTTCATCTTTTTCTCACTTTGTCTCATTTGTGTCAGTTACAAAAGGCGTATGCATGTATGTATGTATGTGAATGAATTAATGAAATAATTATGTCACTCACATCATATCATCATTGTTTTGCCAACAACGGAGTATCGTTTAACGACTTTACGAATAGTACGCGTAGATAATTAATTGTTACATTTTTAAATTGTAAAAATAATTTACTTTTTTTTTTTTTTTTGCCACAAATTGAGTTTTCGACAATAAGATACAAAATTATAGCGATGACACTGTTATAAAGTGTTTTTCTTCTATATTTTGCCAAATAATATGAAATTATGCAATATGCTCACTCACAATAAAAACATATTTTTCTTATGAATTGTTGCTGTTAATTTTTTATGAGTATAATGAATTTCATTTGTGTTACAGGTGTATATAATGGATGATTTTTTCATTATTTGGGCTTAGAAAATTTAAAAAAATTAATCAAAGACTCTCTTTTGGCGATAAATGAATGCCTGGTATGTATCTTTTTAATGATTATTTCATGTAAATTTTGCCAGTGGACCTGTCTTGTAGCTCACTTTTCTATTAAACGTTGCATGTGGCTCCACAATATAGTGTAGTGAAGTCAAATCGAATCATTTTGGTGCCGATTGGATAAATGGACTCTCAATTGGTTCATGGCATATGGCCACTAAGTCCAAATCTTCCATTTTTGACAAAAAAGAAAAAGAGAACGAAAATAAGGCAGTAATTTTCAGACGACGTAGTGCTTCAGAAGTCGCTGTAGTCTAATAGGTAGTGTGTTGGTTTATTAGATGTGAGACCCCCAAATATAAAAAAAATATTTCTTCGGCGGCTTCCTCTCAGCAGAGTTCTGACAAAAATTCTGAGCGTAAATAAAATTGCCATGAAAAGTTTCTCAAAAATTTGTCGTTTCACAACATAAGTAGTGGTGTGAGAAGCAAGATCGTAATCTTGAATAATGGTTTGTAAGGACCAGTTATGTATGTATGTATGTATTTATATTACTCCAATGATTGTAATGTTGTGATTTTTCATTATTCATAAGAAATGTTGCCAAATTTGGCAATTCATTGAAGATAGTTTTTCAATTTAAACTCACTTCTAATAATTTCTAATACATCACGCTTTGCAACCTTTGTATGTTTATTAGTCTATTAACGGTGACATTTTCATGCGTTACGAATTTTTTCTTTAAAAATTACCCGTCGTAGACTATATAAACAAAGAAGAACTCAAGCATTCGCTCTAAACGTGTTAGAATGTAAATGTATTGTCCTGAAAATGTCATAAAAATTATTCAGTCATGTAAAAAATTAGTGAAAAGTATTTGCAGAAAATGTGCAATAAATGCCGTCAGATCAACTTTAAGTATTTAAAATTTAATTTTATTTCTTTTATTCGTTCATATACTGTATGTACATAAATTTGGTGTTAATTACTTTGTTGTACGTTATTATGTAAATACAAAAAGTTAAAGAAAAACAAAAAAAAAAATTCGTTATAAAAATAATTTAAATTTCTTATGAAGTTTTTATAACACGGACACAGTGGTAGACAAAAAATAATTTCAACGTTTGTTTTTGCTTCATTACATGCTCGTTAATATTTAATTATTAAATTCCTTTTTTTGTTTTTTGTTTCTTGTAGTTGTTGTTGTTTTTGAATAGTTAGTCAAATAGATTCAAACATATGTATGTTCCTCTTCAAAAATCTCTTCCATATGCACGCGGATGAATAATATTTTAAAAAATTTAATAGATGTATATATGTAGGTATGGGTGTATGTGTATGTGTGTGTGTATGTTTATATAGTTACGTTTTTATTTCAAATTTATGTACAATTATTGTGTTACGTTTTTTGAACTCGAAATAGATATTGTACATAAGGAATCATTAAACCGTAACACTGTCTTCAAAATTAATTAATGATGTTTTACACACAACTGAATAAAAATAAACTTAAGATAGGTTTTTTTTTAATGTCTATAATTATAGCCAATTACAAAAGTATTCCTACATTCTGTAAATTTTTTTGAAAATTAAATCCCACATTATGGTCCATATATTAGAAAACATTAATTGCCATTAAGGACATAAATGAACAAAAAAAAAAAAACTAAAACTATTGTATTAAATTTAAAAGTTTAGGGTTCATTAATTAATTTATAAAGATAAGTAAACAAATAATTGTGAATTCAATCAAGTATTACAAAAAGTTTTAGTTGTTATATGAAAACAGTAATAAACTCAGGCACAATAAAAGTTTACAATTTTAAGTTTTTTACGTTAAATCGATCAGAAGAAGAAGAAGGACAACGTTTTTCATATTTAATTGGATTGCCTTCTTGGTAAACGACATTATTTAAATGCTTTGATACAGGTTGAGCAAGTCTTTGTTTTGCATATTGGGGGCTTAATTTATTCCACTCATGCAAAAGGGGCTTTTTCAGTTCAGCATGGTTGGAATTTTGTAGTTTGTTTCAAATTCTTAATTGTGATTAAAGTACACGATTGGGGTTGTGTTTTAACAAGTCGAGGACTATTGTTTAATAATACTTTTTCAAGAACTCCAGCTGTGTGCTCAGGATTACTATACTGGTACTAATCAAAGGTATGCTGTATTTTTAAATACGGCATTTTGTTCATATTTCGATGAAAATATGCAATTTATCCACCCCAACAGCTGGACAAGCACCCCATACCATTACGAATAGATTGAATTTGCCTTGAATTCATTATCGAAATTTCTCCAAATGTTTTCAAACAGAAATATTATATTTTTTTCACATGTGAACAAGACAACCTTCCAAAAAAGAGAAAAATTTCCCAACGCAGCAATGGGTAAACATGGACAATCGAATATTTTTATTTCTTCTGTTTACAAATATTTCTTCGTGTACAATAATACGATACATACATACATACATAATTGGCCATTACAACCTTTCAGTCAGGATTACGGCCTAGCTTCTCACACCACTCATGATTTGTGTGCTAACTTTATACATGAGTGGCGGGACCTACAGTTTTTAAATCGACTCCGAAAGACAGATTTTTGAGAAACTTTTCATGGCAATTTTATTTACTCTCAGAGTTTTTGACAGAAATCAGCTGAGAGGAAGTCGCCGAAGAAATATTTTTTTTTATATTTCGTTTTGATGTCTGACCTAGGATTTGAACCGAGGCCGTACGACTAATAAGCCAACGCACTGCCTATTAGACTACGGCAACTTTGGTACAATACATACATAAAATAAATGCAATACAATAAAAATGTTTACTCTGTCTATACGGTAGACTCTGCTGTGAGCTACTATCAAAAATAAGGGATCTATTTCGCATTACAGATACGGTCCTAAACATTTACTCATTCAATCAATTATTTATGTATATTAAGATATACATATACATATGCAGTACAGCCTAAGTCGAAAATGATATTTTCGAGAAAAATCGGCTTTTATATACAGAAGTGTTTCTGAAAATATTGAGAAAGTGCATCAGAAAAAATTGATTGCACAACTAAAGATACTTACACAGGCTTAAAATCAAAGAAGAAAATTATAGTCCCATTTGTTATAATTAGGCGCTTATTATGAATGTTATGGGTCAACACGTTTTTTCGTAATAACTTTAAAAAAAAACATTGTTAGAGAAATGGAATTTTACGTACATATACAGTTTTATTAGTACAATATAATAGGATACATAACATAAATTAACCGAAGTCGACTTATATATATTTTTATACATATGTCTTAATTACAGTGATATCGCATCAATCCCTGGTTTACTATGGCTTTTAATATACATACATACATACTCGTATGTACATATTTAAAAGTTTTTAGATCATAATATATGAAGTAGACGTAGTCTAGTAAGTAGTGTGTTGGCTTATTAGACGTAAAGCCAGGGTTCGAGCCCCAGGCCAGACATCAAGACAAAAAGTATTTCTTCGGCAACTTCCTCTCAGCAGGTTTCTGGCAAAAACTCTGAGAGTAAAAAAAATTGCCATGAAAAAGTTTCTCAAAAATCTGTCCCACCACTCACGTATAACGCACACAACATAAGTGGTGTGAGAAACTAGGACGTTGTACAATGGATCAATTCGACCTCCGGGTACTGTACTTGCCTTAATTCACAAGTACACGTCCTCTAACCTAACCTAGATCATATTATTAAACTGCGATTTTAGTAGAATTTATTCGTTTGAACATTTTTTGTGTGCACTGTTTTCATATTACGCATGAGTACCACATTCAAGACAAGACTTGAACAATTTGTGAAATCTTTTTCACTTTTTTTTTACAAATTTTTTTTTTTCATATTTTTATTTTGTTATTTTAGTTGGAGCATTTAATTCTTTTTTTTTTGAATTTTTTCTACAAAAACCCCTGGGTAAGAAAACTTAGCAAACAATTGTTTTTTTTTTATTTTCCTATAAATTATTTAACAATTTTCCAAAATGCAAACATTTTACGCTATCAAGTGAATTATGAAAAAAGTTAATTTCTTTTGTGGATTACAATCGAATTGATCTTTTTATATTTTTAGGGCCATCTAGAAGGCTTGTTGTGTGCTAACCATAGAAAAATCAAATTGATCGTAGGGTATTTGTAATATTCGAATACCTCACACGATAAATTTGTTCACCCCTTTTGGAGAGAGCTCATCATAATTCATTTACACTTTAATTGGATGCTAAACCCAAATACAAAACAATACAAATGAAAAACATAATAGGCGATATGGTATTTTACTTTTTTCATTTTAATTATGAAAAACGAATATTGTCTTCATTAAAATAGAAACTTAATAAAATTTAAATAAAAATTTAGCACTCGGCCATTAAAATTAATGAAAAATTTCAGTTTATTTGTCGGCTACAGTTCTCAAAGGCTAAATCAGAATTTTCCGTTGCAAGAGTTTTTTGAAATTAGTTTCCAACGTCTAATATCTCATGAGATTTTTTTTTACCCCGTTTTTGTTTTTGTTTTTGTTGCGCAGTTAACTGTTGAGTTACTAAACATATTTTGTATTAATTGTTTCAGATCATTCAGTTCATTTAAATTGTTGTCTAAGAAATTTTGTTGTTTCTTTGTTATGTATTACATGAGGTCAGCGGTTTAGGCCAAATAAGCACTTTCATATGTTGTATTTATATACGTATGTATGCTCTGTCTATGTCTTATGACCCTCATTACGATAGACGTATGTATGCACGAGAAAATTATGTCAAGTTCATATTAATTGTTGTATTTTTGAAAATAAAAAGACAAAAACAAAATACGCTTGATCAAGTAAAAGGAAAAACATTTCTTATAACGAATATCAACAATATTTGAATTCTATTTCAAACGAAAATAATGTTTATTGGTCAAGAACAACTAAATTTGCAAATTGAAAATTAAATTTAAAAAAAAAATTCACAAACAATTTGCAAAACTGAATGAAATATGGTTTTATTTGGGTCGATAAGTGAATGTCTGCTACACATGTCTATAAAGTTGCTTGTACAATCACCGTGTATTATTATTATGAATATTTGAAGTCGCCGTGGTCTAGCAGGTAGTGAGCCTTCGGTTCAAACCCCAGGGCGAGCATCTCCAACTAAACGAAATATGACAAAATATTTCTTCGACGACTTCCTTTTGTAAGATTTCTGGAAAAAACTCTGAGAGTAAATAAAATTGCCATGAACAGTTTCTCAAAAATCTGTCGTTCGAAGTTGACTTTAAACTGTAGGTCCCACCACACAACATAAGTGGTGTTAGAAACCAGGTCGTAATCCAGACTAAAGAGTTGTAATGACCAATTATGTATGTATGTATGTATATATGTTATTCGCCATTACAACATTGGTATCGCTTGCCGTGTGGCATGTGGCACCATTTTACTAAAACCCCATATTAACCAAGTCCAATTCGTCCATTTAAGCAAAAAAAAAAAACAGCAATCAGTACTCAATCTTACTGCATGGACTGTAACAATTCGTTTTTCATAATTCGTAAAATACGATTCAATGATTTCGGCTACACGCAAACCTCTTTAAGCAGTACATCTTTCAGGGGGCATTGATAGCTCTTGAACTACTTCTGGCTGATATTCAGACCAAATTCGATTGTTTCGTTCTTTGGTGTATCCATTGATACTACAAATAGCTGAAGATTATTTTTAAATATTTCGTTTAATGAAACATTCTTTTCGAATTTTGATGAAGAAAAGAAAAATAATTTACATGCGTTGTTCATTCGTGATGCAGTTGCATAACTTTCTAAGCATTGTCACATGTAAATAATCTGTGTTATATTAAATAAATAGCATAACAAAATTTGGATTACCAACATATACATACTATGTATACAATACATCAGTTTTTTTTTTTTGAAAATAAAATCAATTTTTATCGCCTGTAACAATTCGATGCAATACTGATATTCTATGGTTCCTTGGAAATAAGATTTCTCAAGAGGTTTTTCGTTTTCTCATCTTTCTGTCATTCAATTCATGTGATTGCCATTTTCTAGACTTTGCGATCTTTCCCGTGGCTTTAAAACGGTATGGGATTATTGGTTGAGCATCATTCAACATTTTTGCCATTTGTTTTTGACTCCAAGTGTCATCTTCATTAAACATTGTTTGCAATTGGGAGTCTCCAAACTTTTTTCGTGGTTTCCCATGATCTTCATTTCTCATATTTAAATCGTTATCTCTGAAACGTCGAAATCAACTCCTGCATGTTGCTTCTGACAGAGCATGATCACAATATACATCGACAAGTCTTCGATGTGACTCTCTAAAACTTTTCTTGCAAACACTGCACCTTCTGCACCTTGGTCTGAAGTGTAAGGAAGTATGCAATAAATTCTATTTCGCATTTGGATTTCAGTATTTCAATGCAACGCGGTTACAATAAGTTAGGTATTTAAGATGCTCCATACAAACTGAGTGGTTGAGATTGCCTCTGTTGGCATTTATATTCGTTTTTAATTAATCGTATTTTGTCTTTTAGTTAAGAACAAAATAACAAACTAAAGAGACCTTAGACTTCAATATTTAGAGGAAACAAAATGTTTCGACATCTTTTTGGCATTAAATTCATATATTTATTGACAACTCTGATTGTTGACAATGAAGCATCCTTAAGCTTAATACAACCTTATCATTAGCGATTCCATGATTTCCTACTTTCCACAGATTGACTATGGTCGGAAGACTTCACCCGGCCACTCTACGATTACGACAACTTCATTTGATATTTTATTTTTTCAAACTTTGAGGTGTAATTTGGGTCGTTATTCTGTAAAATATTTTTGTATATATTTTTGTCCACAATACCGTCCTGTTATGTAATGATTCCGTACTTTGTCCTAAACGGCAACACCATAACATTGCATGATCATCCTTTTGCTTAATAGTACCTCAGTAGTACAGCTGAAGTAGTTCACTATTTGTACTGTTCCAGTTGTTTTAAATTGATTGACGTTGATTCGCAACAGTTGGTTAGGCTGCTGCACTTTGGAGATTTATAAAGATTCTAAATTTTACATAAAGAGCATAGCTGCCAGATAAATAAAGCATCAAATCGTCAAATATTAGAAAAAAAATCGTCAAAATCGTCAAAGACGTTCATGGAAATCGTAAAAAAATCGTCAGAAAAAAATAAATGCATACATAATATATCGTACATAGGTACTAGGGATGCCAAAAGGGATTGATTTTTAAAAATGCCGGGATTTCGGGATTTTCTTTTAATAAAAAAAGCTAAAAACAATTGTTTTTTTTTTTACAAATTTCATTAATTTTTTATCTCTATCACAATATACATGTTATAAAATAAAAAACAGAACAAAGAGTAACAAAAATAAAAATAATTCATCTGTGTCTCCATACATACATACATATACAAAGACTCTAATATTTCATCGAAACAAAAACAGCCTTTCGCTGAAAAGCATTTTTCGCAATCTACACTTGTGGGCAAAATGGTTTCAAGATAGCTATATGCAGAGTAAACTATTCACCTCTAACACCTTGTGATTCAATAAAATCTATTTCTTTAGAAAGTTGATTGTCTAAACCATCAGCTGTTTTAACAGATTTTATTGGACTTCGAGGGCACGTTTAACTTTTTAACAATGGAAGTTTTGTTCTTATTCAATTCGATGTCGAGTGATATAGAATATTCATTTAATTGTTGCATGATACACTTGAAAAACTATATGAGTGTTATTTAATGTAATATTAAATAAAAACACAATGACGTAGACTCAATTTTTTCTTACTTTATAAAGTGTATATGTATGAATATACAAACCCGAAAATTCCCGGGATAAGTCTTAAAAAATCCCGGGATTCGGGATTTGGGAATCCTGAAAATCTCGGGATTTTGTGATTCGGGATTTCCCGATTGGCATCCCTAATAGGTACATATGTAGTTAATATATATATTAGAAATAAACATTTTAATCAAATCAGACACAATATTAAAGTTGAAGCAGTTGTGATTGCTAAGTTTTAAATACGCTTTTTATATAATATTGCTTCTAAGAAATTTAGTTTAATTTAAATAAACTTGGCTTAATACTCTCTCTACATTAGCTGATGAATGTGTTACTAATATTACTATTTTTTAATAAATTTAGTAAAGACTAGAAATTAAAATCTACCATTCCTCATTTTCATTTCAGATTTTTTTTCCAAAAATCGAGAAGTTTTGTATTATTTTCAGGAAAAAATTCTTTAAGGTTTAAAAAATCTTTCTCAGTGTTGTTTATGGACACATAAGGGCAGCAATAATGTTGCAACATATAAATCTATGGATGGTGTAAATATTAGGGAGTCAGAAGCTCTTGACGTTCTGAGCATGAAAATTGAGTATGGAACCGACACATTTTGCAGTGCCTTAGCTTCTTAAGACGGTGCAAGAAATACTTCACTTCATCTGATCTTACTATTTACACAACTTATATCCGAAAGAGAATAGAATACAACTCTCATTTATTGGCCGGTGCCTTAACGTCTATTTTGAGACCTCTCGACCGCGTACAGGAGATGGCGAAGTTGCTCGTTAATGACGATAGGATATCCAACTCTATTGATTCATTGGAGCATTGTTTCAATATGGCTTGTGTTTCACTGTTCTATCGCTATTAAAATAGATTTTTCTCGAACGAAATAAGGGGACTTATTCCCGAGCATCATGTATTCCTATGTAACACTCGTCTTTCTAAGCGAGCACATCCGTATGTGGTCGATTGGCCAGTGGATCGCGCACTGCATTACAGATAACATTCGTTCTTTCGTATGTGGAACTTTCTTCGTGCAGAGGTTGTAATTTTTTGGCTTTTAAGGGATGAAAAAATCATAAAATACAGAAAAATTACTTAAGAATCCTCGTTATTGCTAACCTAAATTTGCAATAGTAACAATTGCAAAGCAAATAAAGAGCTTAAAGTGGCTTTTAGTGTACTAAAGTAAAGAATATGATGTAAATTTTTAATTTCCAAAAATTGTCAAAATGACGGTAAATCATCAAATCTGGCAGCTATGATAAAAAGTCTATATTTTAATTTGATGGTTTGTGATATCGCCTCTATAAATACTTTTAATCAGCAGAAATACTTAAATTTTTATTAAGAAACTTACCTTTCATTAATTATGATCTTCTATCAGATAAAATACAATTTATAAGTCGAGTAAATTTCGTCATTGTGAAATAAAAATTTATCGCATAATGTCGAGTAAACTCGTCTTGAAAAAAATCGTATTCGCATTATTATTTAACGTATCTGAGAAAGGCCAAATAAAGTTTTTTTTTCAGAAATATACATTTCAGAACATTCGTTAGTTTGACAACCTTATTTATTTTAGTAAATAATAGCTTGTATTTATTTTAAGTTTATATTTTTTAATCAATGAAATAAATTTTGTTTCTTAACAATAAATAAAAACATATGTTTTCTAAAAAATAACCCGAACAAACAGAGTTTGATTCTTAGTTATAATTGCTTACTTTTGCAGGAAGAAACATTTTATTCTGTTTATGTCCAGTAAGGAATATAACATGGTGCGACAGTTAAAATACATCCAGCTAATGACATAGTGCGGGTTGTGAGTTTTGTTGAGTAGAACTCAAAAACATTTTTTTTATATTTCTCGAACCCACCAAACTTGTTTTATTTGACAAATACGGTATTTTTGATCTTTTAACACAAAATTATTGATTACCCAAATATTTTTTTTATTGATTTTCAAAATCTAAAGTTTTTCAAAAGCGGACAGATGACCCTTTAAAACGGTATAAATAAGCACTTAGTTCAAACTTACATGTTATGGGTTTTGATGGGGTAAACTTGAAAAATATATTTTTTCCCCATTTTTTCAAGTTCGTCCGTTCATAGTAGCAAACTTTAATCAAAAAATATGAAATAAGTAATGACATTCCGAAGTGTATTATCTTGTGAAGAGATTGACACTTCGTTTGATCAAATCGGACAAAAATTACCGTAATTATTATTTAAATAGTATAACAGTCGTGTTATATTTTTTTATATATGTCATCTTATCAAATGAACTTTCAGTTTCATTTTCATTCAGTTTCATTCAGTTCAAATTTTCGAAAGTTTTGATGGATCTTGATTGTTTATCGCAAAATGTGTCAATTTCACGTTTGCACGACAATCTCCACAACATAATACACTTTCAGATTATCATCATTTATTTCATATTTTTTAATTAAAGTTTGCTACTATGAACGGACAAATTTCAAAAAATAATTAAAAAATTCGCATTTGTCCAATTTCCCTCATCAAACATAATAACATGTTAAGTCAAATAATACATATATATACATATGTATACTGTTTTAAAGGCCCATCCCTCTCCTTTCTAATAATGTTTAAATTTTGGACATCGGTTCAGAAATATAATCAATAAATTTGTGCGTAAAGTTAAAAAAAAAAACAGTTTTTGTCAAATAAAACAAGCTTGGAGCGTTCAAGAAATATAAAAAAATATTTTTGAGTGGGTGTATTTAATATTTTTTATTTTGAGTCACAAAATCAAACAGTTAAAATATTAATTACTGGGTGCCCTGGTAGTCTAGTGGGTAGTGTGCTAGACTATTCGCGTGAGGGTCATGCGTTCGATCCCCACCAGACACTCTGGTCTGTGATAATACACCGAGCATATGGTCTAAGTTACTCGGTTCGTATATAATTAAAATATAATTTGTAATTGTATTGTAAATAAATAAATAAATAAAAGATTAAACCAATATTGTCTTTAATTTATCAAACAATGCAAAATATTTGGTTTCAAATAAAATTTTTAGTTTATAATACCTCGAAAACCTAGATATGGATGGATTTATTTTGACATCGGATTCGGATTCAGAGTATATTCTGGTTTCTGGGTTAAAAATCTTGTTGGTCTGTGTAGTTTTGTAGATTTCTATTGTATTTATTGTAATGTAAACATTTGAAATAAAGTTTCCTTAAATGTTTAAGACACTGAAGACTAAGCATGAAAAGATTATGACGAATATTAGAGGATTTATTCAGCTTAGTTCAGCTCAGTTAAAAGTAAATAGCAATTATTAGTAATAATTGTTAAATGTTTTTAAACTCTCACTATCTCTAAAATAAAATAAATAACTCGATGAGATTTTCTCTGTAAACGGTTTATATGCACCCGTACAGACGTCACCCAGTTAACGGAATCATTCTCATGTTCAAGATGGTGTTTCGCAAAAGCTGCTTAAAAGTAATTACTTTATAATACATGTACGTATGTATATAGTAATTCACGTTAAATCTCTTGTTCCTTGTTTACTGTATGACAGTGGTTCTCAAAGATTTTCTCATCACAGTATTAAAAAATATAAGACAATACGAAATTGTCTTGAGTTTTTTAAAATTTCTAATTTTTAAATAATTGAACACGAAGTTTTTACTTAATCCTGTTAAGTTAATTTTATACATGAGTGGCGGAACCTACAGTTTAAAGTCGACTCCGAACGATAGATTTTTGAGAAATTGGCAATTCTATTTACTCTCCAAGTAATAGTTTTTTTTTCATATTTTCGTTTTGATGTCTGACCTGGGGTTTGAACCCGTCTAATAAGCCGACACACTACCTACTAGACTACGGCGACTTCAATTTCTTCTTATTGTTAATAATTTCGTAGAAATATACCAAAATCAGATTGAATTTTTCAAAATACCCACTTTAAAGCAAAATTTCTCAAGATCTATTTAGTATTTGACTTTATCACCATTTTGTAGAGAATTTTTAATGAAAAACATTTGAAACGATGAAATCAGTTTAGAAATCCCTGGATTTCCTTAACAGTAATCAGTTTATTAATGGTGTGCGTGCGTGACAGGTTTCAAGTTCACAAATTGGAGCAACAATTATAATCTTTATTGCAGTTCACATACACACACACAAAGAAACAGACAAATACACACACATATCGCATCGGTTTGCCAATCCGCCAATTTTTCTATTTAAGCTTGAGACTTGCATTGCAAGCTGTTTAACTGAAAGCAATGAAAAGATAAAAACGAACAATATTTATTGCTTCCAGTTCTAAAGGTGGGTCGCAGACACACATGAATGCCAAGATATTGGTGTTGCGTTGAATGGCTCTGAATACCAATCAACCTGTAGATTTCTACAGTTTTTCAAAGGCATTTGCTAACGATGACGATTCAGCGACGATTCGTTCACCATATTCCGATCAAATCAACAATTAACGGCTTAAAAAACTGTAACACTTGCAATACGGCTTTTTAGTAGCCTCACAAGCGAAGCTGTGTTCCTCTGTATTTGTATCCAATGTGGCATCAACGCTGTTTTTCTTGTTTTCTTGCTGTTTTTTTTTTATTTATTTTTTTTTTCTATTTTGTTTTTCCTTCAGTATTTGTTTTGATAGACTTCTATTTGGGGCAGCTGTATTAGACTTTGCAGAGTATTGTACAAAAGCTTTTCCTGTTGTACAATAACTGTTCATTGTATAGATATGGACTGTACCGAATGGAATGGAATTGAATTGGATTGAATGTTTTATCCAAATGTACTGGAGCAGTTTTTATTAACCTATTTAGCCACTTTGCTATTCTATTTTTAAATACGAATGCAATCTTGCATACATACATACGTATGTAAATAGGAATGTAACTGTGCGCATAAGAAGAAATGGTTTCGTTTTAAATAATGGCGATAGCAGAATACTCTACCGTGCAATGAACATATTTTTGATGGTTGAACCCTAAATTAACTTTCACCTGAAAAAAAAACAAACAAAAATGGAATTATTACACGACAAGAAAAAAATTTACCGCCTTCCACCTACTTCTCTAGATTCTAACATTAAATGGGGGAAAAAGTTTTTAATTTGTATTTGCTTTTAACAATCTTTGAGCTGTGACTAAGGAATTTAAAACGGGCCTAAATTCTGACTGAACAAATATTACATGTGATTGGCATACAATTTTTGTTAACCGTTAAATGATTAAAGACTTTATGACCGATCCAGTTATTAGTTCAGATCTTTTGGTGAAATATAAAACATGTGCAGTTTTTCATTTATGGACCAAGTCGACGGATTTATTTGCCAACAGAATAATATGATCGCTGTTTTGAATATATGTATATACATCTACAATATTGGCAATATAAACAAAGGAGTATTTCTAAATTACATACGTACATAGGATTTAAGTCATTACAACTAACTTTAGGCAGGTTGACGGTTTAACGTTTCATACCACCCCTGAAGTATACAAACATACATATATAATTAGTCATGACAACCCTTTAAGCTGGATTTACCTATCGTTTCGGAACAAAATTTTTGTTCCGAAAAATTCTTTTTTATATGTAGTTTGACGTTTCTACTTTTGATAGAGGGAGCGAAAGAGAGTAAGCTTGCTTCGGAACAATTTCAGCTCGAATTGGTTCAATTTGGATTTTTGTTCCGAAACAATCGAACTGTGCTGCCAGCTACTTTAATTTTTTAAGTAAAGTTCAACTGAGTTGCCACATCATATTATATGTAATTGCAATTAAACGAGCTTTCTTCAACTCAATGGCTATTAAAAGAAGCACTTTACGTTTATCCATTTTTTTTTCACTAAGATTTGTTTTAATTTACAATTTCTTTGTAGCACAATAAAAAGTATGATCACACTCAAGCCAAGAAAACAAACGAATTGCAATCATCTGCTACTGTGCTCCCTAATTGTGAAACTAACACGCATCGTTTACAAAAATATTTCATATGGTAACCTTGTTTTTACAGACCAATTGTTCGAAGTGGTTGAATCGTTTTGGAACAAACTCTCAAAAAACTGAACTTGTTTCGGAACAAGCATGGGTGAATCCAGTTTTAGTTAGGATTACGACCTAGCTTCTCACACCATTGATGCTGTGTGTGTTAATTTTATACATGAGTAGCGGGACCTACAGTTTAAAGTCGATCCCGAACGACAGATTTTTGAGAAACTTTTCATGGCAATTTTATTTACTTTCAGAGTTTTTGCCAGAAATATGCTGAGAGGAAGTCGCCGGGGGAATCATTTTTTCATATTTCGTTTTGATGTCTGGCCTGGGGTTTGAACTGAATCCTCAAGTCTAATAAGCCAACACACTACCTATTAGACCACGGCGCGACTGAATTTTATGTTAATTTTGTGCGAAAGATAGATTTAAGAAGCCTTTTCATGGGAATTGGTTACTCCCTGAGTGTTTACAATAAAATTGCAGAAAATGATGGTACTAGAACGGAGTAAGTAAGTAGTAAGCTAACACGGTAGCAAGAGGTAACTGACATAATGTATTCTGATAAAAATTAAAAACAACAACAACAAAACATGTAAATAATTGCATATTATGCAGGTGTCTTATAGTATTGTTCATTTTATCAGCCAATGTCTGTTTCTCTCCCTTTGTCCTTTCTTAAACTATTAAAGCTTTCGTGATATCGAATCGGTAACTAAATTTCATGCTAGTTTTTAGCTTTATTCTAAGATAATCATGCTTTAATACGACGTCCTAAAGTTGATTGTCGACACCGTTTAGGCAGTTGCTTCTGAGGCGTCACTCCATGCGGTATCATAATGAGTGCTTAAATGAACTATGATTTTCACAAAGTGGTTAATATCTCCATTCCTATCGTAAGGAGTAATTTAAGAGTCAAATAGTAATAGTTACCCAGAATATTACGAAGTAACAAGTTGCCTTAGTTTACTAGGTAGTGCGTCGGCTTATTAGACCCGAGCATGTGGTTCAAATCCCAGCTCAAACATTTCGAACAAAAGGAAAAAAATATTTCCTCTCACCAGTCGTTTTGGCAAAAACTCGGAGTGTACATAAATAAAATTTCGAAAATAAACAAAATTTTGTCGCTAAAAGTCGCCTTTAAACTGTAGGTTTTGCCATTTACGGATAAATTAATACACGCAACATGGGTGGTGTGAAAAATTAGGTCGTAATCCTGACTAAAGAATTGTAATGATTATTTAAGTGAGTAAGTAAGAAATTTACTAAACTGCATGCCACAAATAGGCGATAAGATGAGCCTTCAATGTCTAAAACATCTTAGAAAATTCTCAATGGATACTCATGTGATTTGAACAACTGAACCAAATTGATACAGCTCCACAGCCAAATGTTTCTGATTTTTAGCAATTTATGGAAAATGATTTGCATGGTACCAACTCGGCAAGAGTGAAATGTTTTTGTGGTTTTAATTTTCATTAAGGTTGAATTTTTATAATAAATTTTTTATAGGAGATATGACGTTAAAATTATTACCAAAAACTATTTGCTTCGATGATGAAAAAAGTATTTCCAAACTTAAATAATTCATTGCCTATAATGGCGAATGTAAGTTTGAAGACAATATAAATTTGTTTCATTGAAAATTTATTACTCAAACTCATAACGATTACAAAAGTATGTACTCATAACACATAACATGAGAAAAATCGTTTGCACATGACCAATAGGCACGAGTGAATACTTCCTTTATTTTCTAAATTCATATTCAAATTCATATGAATTGTGATCATTATTATCCATGACCTAAAAATGCAACAACCATGTTCTCAAAACCACAGCCATCGATGGATACAAAACTGGTTAAAGGAGAGAAATAGAGAGAGAGGAGAGAACACAAGTTTTAATAGAAACGGTAGATTGTGAATGAAAGTCGTTTTTCTTCATTTTCGTATGTAAATAATTGAACATTAAAAAAAAATATATAAATACACACCACACATACACACACAGCCATAATAATAAATACTTATGCAAAAGCCTTAGTACGGCTATATATTTTAGCAATTTCATGAATTTTAGCCAAAAGTTTGGTATACAAATGTTTATACCTAGTTTATGTATTTATTTTATTATTATTTATTTCTGTTTCCTTATAAAACAAACAATTTTTTAATGTTTTTCATAAAACAAAAGAAAAAGTGAGGAAAAGTTACAGATGACTCCATAGATACCCCCAAAGAGAACCCTTAATAAATTTAAAATTCAAAGGCCTAATATATGTATGAAAATGTAATCCCATGTATTTAGTAGAATATCCATTATGGTCAAGCACACCATTTAACCCATTTGGAATTGAATGTACAAGTTTTGTTGAGTGTTTTCTGGTGGCACCATGAGCAAGTTTTTCGGTTGACTTTTGTTTGAGGTTTAGCGATTACGTAACCGTTCTTTCAAATGATCTCCTAAATACTCTCTTGAAGTCATATCTAGACTTTGTGCAAGAGTATTAAGTCTGTGGGGACTTTTTTGTAAAAATATATTGCCGTACTAAGACTTTTGCTGTCCACTGTATGCATGTATACACCATATGTGAGAAGGAGTGCGTATCTAAACTAATAATTTATTAAACATTCATACATAGTTTGGATTTGAGAAAATCTATTTAAAAAACAAAATTACAGTAAAAGCTACATTATACATATGTACGTACATATTACATGCATGATGCGCACGTGCGTACCATAGGTAAGTGAGGGTTGGTTATTTAATTTTGATTCTTTCTGAATTAATTAAAAATACTTTTCGTTTTTATTCAATTCAATTTTATTTTCTAAATTACCAAGTGAGAAAGTTCCGTAAAGTGTTGTATTTGGTGTACAATACATTACAGGTGCTTGAAAGTTTTCTTTTTTAAATCTTTTTCTTTTTAGTTTTTAGTTTTTAGTTTTTTTTTTTATTTTTATTTATAGTTTTTGCAACAAAACAAAGTTCATGTACCCAGTGGATAATGGTTACGGATTTTTGAACATTTCAAACTAACGAACACATGAAATTCATTATTTATAGTAAATTTTTTTTCTGCTTTCATTCACTGATTTACTTGGCAAAGTACAGTCAAATGGAAATTTCTTGCACAAAATAAAGCTTATATGGAATGTTTACTTACACCAACTATTTATTACTAATTTTTATTTTTGAATTTTTTTTCTTTATAAATTATGCAAAAATACCTAGCTTACTTAATATGTTTTAATACGAGTATGTATGTAACAAAATTATTTTATAGCAGAAATTATAAGGCTCTACCATCGGCACTTAAATCATATAATTTCACTTTAGCTGACCGTTGGTCAAAAGCAAGTCACTTCACCTAATAAATTATGTTTATAGACAGGAGTAGGTGCAATCCTTATCACAGCTATGGATCTGATTCGTATTTGAAAAATTATGGTCATACTATTTTCTTCTCTTCGAAGAAAGTAAGCGAGCCAAGAAGCCATTAAATATTTGTCCTTACATAACTATAAAATTAATATATACTGACTTTTCAAGTAATGCATGCAATGGGAGATAATAAACCATTTTTATGTTCCATGAGAAACTATGTAGGTCCATAATCTTGACTGAAGGGTTGTAATGACTAATTATGTATGTTCCATGGATCTTTCCATCACATACAACCATCACATTGCGAATATTTCTCAAGAACGTAGCCACATTTCCTTTTTGGATTCAATTGGACCATCATTTAAATTATTTTATTGAAATTCATGGTATTGAAACGAATGGTTGAGTACGAAAATGTATTTTGCAGTTTTTACTAATCATATAGCTTGAAATACCGAATGCATCGTACTCGCCTATTTCTGGAGATAATCGCAGATATGTGCAAATTAAGATCCACTTTACTTTTACAGATTTATTTTATTTTATTGTTGGCAGGAGTTAGGTTTCTGAATATAAGACTACACGTCGCTACTACTGATAAACTTCTGTTTGAATATGTTTCTTATAAAGTTATAAATTGAATTTAGCAACATATCAACGTATTTTCTACCACCAGAAATCTTCTCAATCTTACGATCACTATTAATCGTAGGTTCTTGCAAAAGGTACATCACCTATGTACATATATGTCTTCTTGTGAAGATATCGAATTTTTACAGACTTAAATACATATATTGTAATAAAGTTCGTAATTCGATTCAAATTTATAATGTTATACGAAAGTAAATAATTCTATTTGTATGGGAAAACACTCAACTAGTCAAATATATTCGAGTTCTTTTCGTACAAATAGACTTTCGTCAGAAATCATTCGTCTGAAATAAGCCGCCGTAGTATAGTAGGTAGTATGTTGATTAGACGTAAGCCACGCTTCAAACCCCAGGTCAGATATCAGAAACGAAATATGGAAACATATTTCTTCGGCGACTTCCTCTCAGCAGATTTCTGGCAAAAACTCTGAGGGTAAATAAAATTGCCATGAAAAGTTTCTCAAAAATCTGTCGTTCGGAATCGACTCCAAACTGTAGGTCCCGCAACTCATATGTAAAATTAACACACACAACATGAGTGGTGTTGAGAAGCTAGGCCGTAATCCTGACTAAAGGGTTTCAATGGCCAATTATGTATGTATAAAAATGGGGTGTAAGTACAGCATGCGACATTAATACTGTGCGAGATTATATGGGGATTTCAATATAACTTGAACAATTTGTACAATCTTCCAGTTCGTTTAATATCGAAGACAGACTTAGGAAGCCCTAGTATTCAAACTGTTTTAAATAAGCAAGCTGTCAAAGGAATTTCTTTATTTTCGCATCGGATTCTTTTTAAAACTCTAGAAATATCTGAATTGTACCGAAACTCCGGAGGATAATACACAGAAATATTGAGAGGGCCAAACCCGAATGTTATGCGGTAAAGTTTTTTGTTTTTCTACCAGAAGTCGGCTTTTATTTGTGTTTTTTGCGAATATTATTATTTCTCTTTACGTAAACGTTGTCCATCTTCTGGTGGTCGCTCAAACGTCAAATTAACACATTTTCCAATAAAGATCCATCAAAAATTCTGAAATTTTTTTAACTGAAAGTTCATTTGAAAAAATATTGTATATATGAAAAATATAACACGACTGTTATATCTTTAAATAATAACTACGGTAATTTTTCTTCGCTTTTATCAAACGAAATCTTAATCTCTTCACAAGAGAATGCACTTTCAGAATATCACCACTTATTTTATATTTTTTAATTAAAGTTTGCTACTATGAACGGACAAACTTGAAAAAATATGAAAAAAATTCGCATTTAAGTTTACCTCATCAAAGCCAATAGCATATCAAGTTAAATAATATATATACAGTGAACTCGCGATAACGTGAACTAATTTTTACCAAGTTCACATTTTCGAGTTTTTTCACGTTTTCGAGTACCTAAATTTAAAACAAAAAATGACCCGATTTAATATGAAAAATTACATTTTAATAAGTAAAAATGCTAAACACTATTTTAAATAAATTTTTTTTACCAATTAGTCAAGATCTCAGTAATCTAAAGCCAAAAATTAAGTTTTCAGTTTCAAATTTGTCAATTGAAATCCACCTCTTTAACAAAACATTGATGAAACCAGCCATAAAAAATGTTACATGTCATCCATACTGACTTGGACACTGGACAAGTAAAGTTTTTGGAACTTTGTGGATTTTTAGATTTTCCAAATACCAGTAGATTAAGTTTGTGAGTCCCCGACGCATTCGAACAGCCCATGAAAGTTAATCGTAATGGAACACTTTTCTCCAATGATAACACATATGTTTTATCTGGCAACTACTTCAAATATAGCCCGCATCCATCAGCATTATAAAACTGATCTTCACAAAGAGAGAGTTCTTCCATTTTTGCTTTTAACTTTTCCTTAAATGGGTCAACAAGTTGCGGCTGCGCAGAAAGCCATTCTCTGCAAATTTTAAGAAGGCGAACAGCAAACCTTTGCTTAAATTTATGAAGCCATCCGTCACTGGCGTTAAAACCACAATAATTTTCTTTAATTTGATCGTGAATTTCTAAAGCTTTAGCTTCTAACATCAGTCCACTTACCGGCATTTTTTGTTTCGCATGTGAAGGAACCACTTATTGAGACTTTTTCCATTCCTAGAAATTCAGATGCACGTAATGTTTTACGCTTTCCAGTGCCATAAAGTGTATTATTTACATGATTATTAATTTCCCGTTTTTTCTTTTTAATGGAAGAAACAGTTGCTTTTGCTCCATATTTTCTTGCCAAGCCACTAACACTATAACACTTTTGCAATAACTCCAGGATATCCACTTTATCTTTTAAAGATAACACTTTAGGCAACTAAGAGTTCAAAGCATACATAAACGAGTACAATGAAAAAGAAGTTCAAACATAAGTAAACAAACAAATAAATTGTAGTTCGGGAATTTCCCAATTTAAAAACAGATTAAAAAAATAAAAAAGTGTTCACGTTTTAGAGCTTTCAGATATTGTTCACGTTTTAGAATACTCTGTGGAAAAATAAATTTGTTCACGTTTCTGAGACGTTCACACTTTCCAGTGTTCACGTTTTCGCGAGTTCACTGTATGTATATCGTTTTAAAGAAATAGCCTCTCCTTTCCAATAAGGTTTAAACTTTGGACATAGGTTCAGAAATGTTTGTGTAATCAAAAAAAAAAACAGTTTTTGTGAAATAAAACAAGTTTGGAGGGTTCAAAAAATGTAAAAAAAAACATTTTTGAGTTCTACTCAACAAATCTCACAACTTGCACTATGTCACTAGCTAGGTGTATTAAATTTTTCTTTTACTTTGTCGCATAGTGTAATTATTCCAGTAAAGGAATCAAATTCTGAATACTTGATTATATATTAACAATTTAATAAGATTGATAACATTGCAACAAAACATAACATCCGACTCAGAGACCACGTCAATTCAGAAGCATCATCTCTTGCTGATCCCATTGGTTTGGAACGCAGACTTAAAAGAAGGGAGCCATCCGACCTAATTAGAAGCTCTCTTTTGGCTTGATGACGTAATATCATCATAAATATATATTAAATTAAAGATTATGTTTATTTAAATTTGTATTTAAAAATAATTTAAATGTATTTAAATGTTGGAAGTAAATTACTTGTTAGTTATAATAACTAGTTGTAATAATTAATAAATGAGAATTTAAAGAGAAAAAAAAAATTCTGAATACAGACAAATAGTATCGTACTATTTCTCTCGAAAGTTTTTAAAAGATTAGTTCATATCAGGTGTCTCGGCACTCTCCATATATTATAATACCCACACAAATGTACAATCCGGATTTTGTAAAGAACACGGCTCTATAACGGCCATAGTTGATGTTTCGAAACATATTAGACAATAATTTCATTGTGGCAATGTTAAGTTGTTAGTACTTCTTGATCATTCGAAGGCTTTTGACACTGTCAATCACAATATTGTACGTAATATATTACAAAACGCTTATAAGTCTTTATTGTATTTTATTAACTGGATTGTACATTTTGTTTATTGGTCCTCTTACAGGATGAGAACTTCAATCTGTATTAAATAAATGTTGCCAGTAACCACAGTGTACATCCACTCGAAACACGGTAAAGCATGGTGCCGGTAATATTTTTATTTGTAGGTTAGTTTACTTCTACGATTCTAGGCACCATACCCCGTATACAATACAGTCATAAAGTAACGGATTATGTTGTAATCATACGAAAATTTATGGTACATTATGGCCCAAATCATTCTATAAAATGCATTGTATTCGGATCCAATTGAGGTCAAGAACTTGTGGAATATAATAAGATCAACAGTCATAGGAAAGTTTCTCACAAATTGTGATAAGCTTTGGAGATTAGTTCAGTCCGCATGGTATAATATACCGGATTCGATAACTGGACTTGCTGACTATATACTTAGACGATGTCTTCCAGTTTTAGACAACAACGGAGACTCTACAAAATACTAACCACTCTAGAATAACATTAGAACATAAATTATTGTAAATGTATTATAATTTAACATTTGAAAAGAAAGTGGGGATGTTCTTATTTTTTTCACAAGGAAATTTCCTGTTTTAATTCTAATTTAATAATTTTTTTTTTAAATAAATGAAGAAATTTATAAGACGGCAATGAAGTTTGCAATGTAATACATGTATGCAACATTCGATGGTAGTCTAATTAATGCAGTTGAAATAATTGGTGAAATTCGAAAAAGTTTCAAACTTGCTGTAGAAATGTTTGGGCCTTTGATTCCAAGGGAAGGAATGCAAACAGCAGGCCTATCAAAGGTACTCAGGTGATGTACTCAGACGCTTATAATCAGTACGGACAAGCTCACAAATATCCAAATTAACCAAGCTTTGAATATTCAACGATTGTGTAGAGTCTGTACTCTATAGAATGGTAAATATCAAGTACAATCACAGAAAAACTACAAGTATTCATTAACATTTAAGTCCAGTACTAATAGCAGCAACACGGACATCTGAAACATAACAAACGAGGAACCCAAAATGTCACAAATCAATTGTAAAAACAGGTGGAGCAATTGGCTATACTCTCATGAGAAAGATGTCACAAGATAGGTGACACGATACTCCAAGCACGATACTCCGAGAACAATGACGTATGTATATTGGGAAGAGGCAAAAATAACAGTAGCGAAACGTGTTACTTTTAGATGAAATTTAAAAAAGCTTTAAAAAGTTTATAATTCAGACGCTCTAAATATATGAAAGGTTCGCAGTCGAAAATTATTATGATAATAAGACATTATTATGATAACACCATGCTGACACTTGTGAAAATGTTTGCTAATGTTGCATATAAAAACAGTGGGTGATTGTTGTGAATAAGTTTTCATCCCTATTCTGCGTTTTGACTATGTATACGCATTCACTTTCGATCGAATCGAAAGAAAATCACTCGGGAAAGCTCGATTAAATAAAGATGTATCAGAACATGCATAAGTATGAAGCTGGTACTTACGTCCAAACTGTTCCAACGAAGGTAATATTTTACATTTTTATTCATCATTATTGCATAGAAATAAAGGTTATCATTCTATTTTATTTACATTATTTTTATATAAGATAACATGAAGTCGATAGTAGTCCCGTTACTATTGCAATAGTAGGGGAAGCGTAAATTTAGAGAAAGCTTATCCCAGTAGTATTATTTATCACGCTTATCAAATCAACTAAAATTACAGTCCTATGCCTTAGTATTTTCTTCATTTCTTAACCGAGATGTGGTTATTTTCCGATCTTTTCCGGAAGGAAAAATAAGTTGAAGGAGATCATAATATTGGCTTGGCTCTATCTATGATAGTGTCAAAGTATTAGTCAACTTAGAAAAACGTAACTGCGATCGAAACAGAAAATACATATGATCGAAGGAAATCAAACGGAATAGAAAAGCAGAATAACAAAATTGTTAAGACTGAGAAAATTTCGATTCGAATGCGGAATAGGAGTGTATGTTTTTGATGGCTGATACTGATGAATATTAGTCAATTGCACAGGAGGTAATCTTGAATAGGGGCCTCTAGTTAAACTCAATCGGTAGAATATTCCAAATGAATTTGGAAAGCGAGAAAAGAGGCTTGAAAAATTCACTCAAAATTCGAAAATTCTCGAGAGAATAGTAAATATTTTGGAAAATTAAGACGTGATAGAAATATCATACTAAGTATGTGGAAATTGTAGTGGGATAGATGCGTAATAAAATCCAATTGGATATAGAGCCAGAATGTTTTTGGAATTTAAGATACTCGGAATCGGAATATATGGATGTCCGAGAAATTCACTATGTTAACCTTACACGAAGGAGATAAGAGGAAATTAAAATTTTAACTTTTTATGAATTGAATGTAACAGATGGTGAAAGCTTGTTAAATATTTATTTTTGAATTATGAAAATTTGCGCTGTTTCTAGAGCAGATTTATGAATTTTTTTTTCAAATTGCCGATAATTTTACTGTCTGGTTCAATTAGTCACATTTCTTCCTTTCAGTGATTAGTTGAGAACAAGGTTGTAATTATTATCAATTTGTACATACATACATACATAATTGGCCACTACAAACCTTCAGTCAGGATTATGGCCTAGCTTCTCACACCACCCCAAGTTGTGTGTGTTAATTTCTTATGCGACCTACAGTTTAAAGTCGATTCCGAACGACAGATTTTTGAGAAACTTTTCATGGCAATATTATTTACTCTAAAAGTTTTTGCCAGAAATCTGCTGAGAGGAAGTCGCCGAAGAAATAATTTTTTTCATATTTCGTTTTGATGTCTGACCTGGGGTTGAACCTCGGCCTTACGTCTAATAAGCCAACACACTACCCACTAGACTACGACGACTTTAATTATTTATTATTATTATCAATTTATAGTTCAGTTAAATTACTTTTTTTTTTAACAATTTACCTGTGATAGAGAGTTTACTATATTCGCTTCTTTCGAATCTACATTCAGTTAAATTTCCGTATTCAAATGCGAAATACAAATTCAATTTAATAACATCAGTTTAAAACAATTATTTGTGAATGAATTAATTTTAATTAATTTTTTTTTTTTTTTTTTTTTTTTTTTGTAGTTGTAGGTAACTATGGTATGTACATTAAAAAAAAGTGTTAATATTGAATATATTTTATAGCAAATGTATGTATGTATGCACAACGATGATTATCGTACCAACACTCGGAGTTGACCAACCGAACCGTTTGAAATCAATATTGCAACTATGGAAATGGAAAATCATTCACTTTGTACGAAGCAAGCGAGCCAACAATATAAAGAAAGAAAATTTTAAACTGCTTTCCTGCTACACATGATTGGTAGTGGTGCAACAACATTCACTGTCAATGCGACTCCTGGATGTGTGTTGGATTTATTTTTCTTCTAGCCACACATGCATCTGCACGAAGAACGTTGTGTGTTCCATTGACGATAATAAAAATCATTTACTTTAGTGATCAAACGAAACTGTGCAAGTGATTTGATGTTCACCACTGAATTGAGTTGACATGGTCAGCAAAACTGATATTGAGGTTATAAAGTTTTATAAAGAAAATAAAAAACAACAACAGAAAGAAAAAAAAGAAAAACAATAAAGAAAATTTATGCAAAAAACAAAACGTCAAAAAACAATTAAATAAACATCTTGAAGCAAAAGAAAATCTTGAAACAAATCTTAAGTAACATAAACGAATGAATAGCATAATATTGTGCTGAAAGAAATAATAAAAAAAAGAAACAGAATTTAAAATGAAATGCAGACATTAAATCATACTTCCATTCATCAATCTGCAATTACAAATTCAAATTGGTCAAGTATTATACAATGAATAGAGAATTGTTCGTGGCAATTACAATATTATTGTCAGTATATTCATATTGAACACATTCGCTCATACCATACCATAATTGAACAATCTTCATTACATACATATTATGATACATACATAAAATTGCTATGATAATAAATAAATAATTGATTAATTATTTTATAAATTATGTAAGATAATCATAAATTATTTACAGTTTAATTTATTATGTTTGATGTGTTCTCGTAATGTCAAAAAAATGTTCTCCTACGTATGTAGGTCTCAAATATGAATCAGTTTCGGGTGCTTCAATCTTGTCTACCTTGAATGAATAATGGAGCAACATTCAACAAAAAATTTGTGTTGAATTTGCATTTCACTTCATATACTGGATATTATTTCGTTTTGACCATCATCCAGTTTTGCCACTGACACACTTAAACTTTTTTCTGATTTACACCATTTTGCGGTCAATATACAGTTCAAAAACTTAAACTTGTTCATACACCACGTATGTATGCCTGCAGTCTGCATCGATCGATTGGAAGGCGAGCAGTATTGGGTGAAAATGTGCCAATGTGTGTACATATGTACATGTAATAAATTTTCAGGATTTTCATGATTTTTGTGATTGTTGTTGTTTTTGTTTTTATTTTTGTGATTTCATTTGTATTCATTTAGTTGCAAGTTTTGATCATATGGTTTAATTAGTTGCACTATAAAATAATTTTAAAAGTAGCCTAATGTTCTAATAATCCTCACAAATTGTATGTTGGTGGAATTGTGATGGACAATTCGCATATTATTCTCTATGTGTGCGTGAATGTTTATGTGAGATTTTTAACAGTTAAATAATATCAAATATGGGTTCCAATGTGCTCTCGGAATCAACGACACTACACATCAAATTATTTACAAACGAAATATTCATACAAAATCTTCTGATCTAAACAGCAGGGTTTTTAATTAGTTTTGTAAGATGGTAAAAATATATTCGGTGTCTAATGCCGATTTCGGAGATGAAAAATGAAAAAAAAATAAATAAATAAATAAAGAAACCGTTTCTGAACTGTTAAAGTTTTTATTATATGACCCAAACCAAGGCGAATTCATATAAGGTGGTGTTATCAGCCCATGTGAGTGCTTTTTTTAGCACACATAAATGTCAAATATTTTGTGTGCGCACAGTGATTAAAAAAAAACTTGGACTTACTACCTCGAAATAACTTTTGAACAAAAAATTATCTATAAAAAGAAATTTATAGTCTTTAAGAGTAAAAAATCTTAAAAACTATATTCTGATTATAAACATTTCTCTATTGGTAACGTATAAAGAAAATAATTGTCGAAACTAAAAAATTCCCACATTTTTAGGCAAAAAAGTGTTGATTTTTTGACTATGGCGACCGAATTTTCTAGAAGGTCATCTTAAACAAAATCCTGTGAATAAATTTATTTATTAGTTTTTTACAATACACATTTTTTTTGACCAAACTATAAAATCAGGGCGAACTCAATAAGGTGATTGCAAAATTGTTTTTTTTTTGCTTTTTTCGGAGAGCTAGATTGTCAAATGAAATTCGCCGTATGACAGAAATCCATATAACGACATAAAGTTGTTATTTTGTGTCATTATATCTCTTTTATTTTCATTATCTCTCTCCTTAATTGTTTTCGAATAAATTGGTATTTTTAATTTTTTTTCGAAATACGGACTGATTTGCGCTATCACCAAGGTTGTCATATTTCTACTGGGAACCATACGAGCAGATTCTACGATAAAAGTAGTGCCAGTACATTAAGAATATTTAAATAAATTATAAAAATGTGTGGAATACAAATATAAAAGGAAATACAAAAATAAATAACAAAAAAAAAACAATAGAATGTATATATAGTGTGCAAAAAAAATGTGTACACTTATTATAAAAAACTAACAAATAAATTGTTCCACAGGATTCTGTTTAAGATGACTTTCTACAGAATCCGTTAGCTGTGGTCAAAGAATCACCACGATTTTTGCCTAAACAAGTTGGAATTTCTTGGTTTCGACGATTATTTTCTTTATACGTAACCAATGGAGGAAAGTTTATAATCAAAATATACTTTTTAAGCTTTTATTTAGTCTTAAGCACAATAAATTTCCTTTTATAGATAATTTTTTGTTCAAAAATGTATTTCGAAGTAGCAAGTGTACCTTTTTTTTTGCTCACTGTACGTAAACAAAACATTTGACCATCTCATGCACTTAAAAAAGCTATTACCTGGGCTGACAACACCACCTTATATGAATTCGCCTTGCATAAAAGTGTACGTGAGGACTGTGTGACCAGTCGGACTAGAACAATTGCTTTAAATATATTTTTTTAACATCGTTTAATAAATCCTTGTACTCACATTGCCTAATATAAACTTTGAGCGATATGTATGTAATTTGATAGTTATTTTTCTATCAAGCTATACCCTAAGGTAGCGAATTGCATCGACATTTTTAAGCCTACTTATTGCTTAGATTTATTGCCACAGATAAAGTAGGCGTCCAGCATTTTTTAGATTAATATCCACTAAGAAGGAAAAGTTTAAATTCACCCGCAATTATAATATATGTATATACATATATTGTTTGCTCTTTCTTGGTGGTCCTGATAGTCAAGTAGCGTGCTAAACGAAAGTCGCCGTAATCTAGTAGATAGTGTGTTGGCTTATTAGACGTAAGGCCTCAAAACAAAATATAAAAAATATTTCTTCGACGATTTTTGGCAAAAACTCTTAGAATAAATAAAATTGCCATGAAAAGTTTCTCAAAAGTCTGTCGTTCGGAGTCGACTTTAAACTGGAGGTCCCACCACTGTTGTAAAATTAACACACACAACATGAGTGGTGTGAGAAGTTAGGCCGTAATCCTGACTGAAGGGTTGTAATGGCCAATTATGTATGTATGCATGTATGTACTAGACGAAAATATGTGCTTGTTTTTTGTAAATTTACCAATGAATGTTTAATGGGTTTAAATGATATTTGAAAAAATAAAAAAAAACAGTTATATGGTGTGAGAAAAGAGTCAATTTGTTCGGAAAAAGAAAGGAAGGTAATGCTTAGCCTCAGAGGAGATGGGAAGACGGTAAATGATATTTTCCAGTTACTTAGTTGATCTACAGGAAAACGTCATGAAACATTTAAAAAAAAAAATTTGAACCTCAGATAATATAACTTGGGCGCTTGAACTTCGTGAACCACAGATAGGGAAGATGTAACAGTCATAAGAGTTTCCAAAGCTGACCTATTTAAAAGTTCTAAGCAGCTAAGAGTTGAATTAGCATCATCACATGGTATTAATATGTCACCTAGAACTATTAGTTGTCGGCTTAATGAAGTTTGCTTACGTGGATGCATGAGAATATTTCGAATAAAAAAAAAGAAAGAAATTTTGCCAAATAAAACATAATGAAAGTAATGAGTTTTTGGAATAATATTTTATAGGGCGACAAATCCCAATTTTGTCGACTTACCAACAAAACAATTAAGTATTATAGCTTTCTCTTGGCATGGTAATGACCAAAATTTTGGCGATCAATTTAAAAATGGACCAAGATGTCTACAAAAATGTGTTTTAATAATAAAAAACTGTAAAAAAAATGAATTAATTTATACTCGTTTTGGAAGAAAGTCGATGTCTCATAACAAAATGAATGCAATTAATTGTTTTTTTTTTCTCACATTCTTTTGTAAACTTTCCACGTCTCAATCTAAAGAAATTGCCAATGTTCGTACCATTTTTACAAATATAGGTCAATAGTATTTCCAGATATTACGACTTTAATCTGCCTTGCCACAAACACACTGCTTGCATTAAGACAATTTCTATGAGGAAGAAATTGATGGCTAAGAGAGTGCAGCAACGAGATGTGGTCGCTTCTATCTACGATATTACATATACATATCAGTTAGCTTCTCTGTGAGCAATTGTCTACATATTGTTTGTGTTATTCAATTCGATGCTATGGACAAGCAACGAGAGTGTATAGCTAGCTCACAGATTCAAAAGCAAGCGAAATTCGAAATAAAATTGCAAAAATGTTGATGTTGCTGATGCTGTTGCTGTGGCGGTTGCTGTCATTAACCTAAAACAACATAAACAGGAATAGACATAAAAGAGGTTTATTTTTCCTCTAAAATCTATTCAATTATCCAGAAGTAAACAACAACAACAACTGCAACAATAACAATGGCACAAAATAAAAGTTGTAGCGTAAACAAATCTTGTATTTCAGAACTTTTTTCTTTCAAATATTTTTTTTCGTTTGTTGTTTTTGTATGTATTTGGTTTTACCATGAATGTGGGTCAATTTAGAATCCATAGATGAAATTGCAATTTTTGGTACCAAAGAAAGTGGTGGTGAATAAGTGCAGCGTTACATGAAATTCATGTTTTCACGAATAGAATTTATGCGTAAAACACATTAAATTCGGTTAAAAACCATTTCTAACTAGAACTGACCCAGTTTTAATGTATTTTAGAAATAAATTAAGATTTAAATATGGAGTACATATACAAATGTTTCGAATCCTAATTGATCTACTTTGTATTTTTATTTCATCATTTCTAAATAAAAATTAAAAATAAAGATATTTAGTTGATTAAAACAAGAAAAAACAAGAAGAAAAAACAAATTTTGTTGTGCATAATATAATAATAGATAACACTATGCGACAAAATAAAAATAAAAAAAAACGAAATACACTCAGCTAATGACATAGTGTAGATTGTTTTATTTGACAAAAACTGTTTTTTGGACTTTACGCTCAAATTTATTGATTACTGAAACATTTCTGAACCAATGTCCAAAATTTAAACCTTATTAGAAAGGAGAGTGTTCGGCCTTTAAAACAATATATGTACATATACATATGTATTATTAGATTTAATATGCTATGGGGTTTCATGAGGTAAAGTTAACAAATGCGAATTTTTTCATCTTTTTTCAATTCTGTCCGTTTATAGTAGCGAACTTTAATTAAAAATATGAAATAAGGGGTGACATTCTGAAAGTACATTATGTTGTGAAGAGATTGACTTTTAGTTTGATCAAATCGGACAAAAATTACCATAGTTATTATTCAAAGAGTAGCACAGTCGTCTTATATTTTTCATATATACACACAGTTACTAAAGTATACATACGGTTAACAAATTTCAGACATTTTTTTACCAATCCGTTTTCGGTGAAGATCTTTATAGTTTCCTCGATTTAAAGACGGTCTTTTGCATTGGTTAAAAAATTTCTGAAATTGAACTGAATTGTGGCCCTGCACAGGCCCACAAAAGTATACATTCGATTAAAATTAAAATTAATTTCACAAATTTCTGAACCAATGCAAAAGACCGTCTTAAAATCGAAGAAAGATGTGTTCAACGAAAACGGATTGGTTAAAAAATTTCTGAAATTTGTTAACCGTATGTATACTTTTGTGGCCCATAAAAGTTAACAAATTTCAGAAATTTTTTAACCAAGACCGTCTTATAAAGATTTTCAACGAAAACGGATTGGTTAAAAAATTTCTGAAATTTGTTAACCGTATGTATACTTTTGTGGCTGAGTGTATGTACCTATAATTTTTCAAATGGACTTTTAGTTCAAAAATTTTCAGAATTCTTGATGGATCCTGAACGACTTACACTATGTCATTAGTTGGGTGTATTTTGACTGTCGCACCGTGTAATCAATATAAAAAGAAAATCATGACACAATAAACATGAAATTATAATGAAAAAATTCATGGACAGCCAAGCCAAATCGGTTTTCTTTTTTGGATGGATGCAGCATTTTATCAATCCTAAATAAAATTTATCACCATTATTTAGTAAAGTTACTATTCAGAAGAAACAGTAATGCTTCTAAAGGAATATGTACACATCTGTATTAAGGATTCTATGAAAGCCTCTGTGCTAAGTGGTTTTTGGCAGGAAGGTTATATTCCATGCAATAACAGGAATGTCGCTATTTTTGTGTGTCAAGTGAATACATCAACCTCAGAGGCAAGCCACAACAAACTAAGAGGGTTATTTATTCAGTTTTGTTGTTACTAACAGTAGGGAGGTTGACTATGTTAACCTTATTAACGGTAAATATAGAGTCATGGCCAACAAGTGCTGCTCTGCAATTTTACAATTGCCACATTAGGCGAGCAGCACGCGCATTAATTATTTTAAAGTTGGCTGCGTCAAAACATAAGTAAAATAATAGAAAGTGAACAATCGGTTACTTTTTTCTGAATAGCGCCACTAAATTTTTACAGCAATTTCATAATTTTTTCATAATTTCTTTAATTTAGAATTGTAATCTTCGAATTCACAGTTAAATGCATAACAATATTTGTATAGTATATGTGTTATATGTTCGTAGATAGGTAGGTTGAGGGGAAGGATATCAACCACAAGGTTCAAGGTCTTATGCCTACCGGTATACACCTAAGCTGTCAAGTCGGTTTATTGTACGTTCACCATTAGGAGGTAGAGATCATACTTTCTATTGGAAGTCTATATCTTGAATAAACTTCCTTAGTTTCTTCCAATGCACTCCTCTGAGATGAGTTTCCTAAAATATTGAGATCTCGATTCCAAAACCTGGTCAATGACATAAAAAGTGTTCAATCGTTTCGATGTCTTCACCAAATTCCCTGCACTTATCACTTTCTAATATGGTTCTAGTGGATGTGTATGACGAAATGTCCAGTGCATACGCTCTGTAGTGTATTCAAATAACCTTTATTCAGTCCTAATATACAATTGGCTTTCCCTTCTTCAGGATTGTTCCAGAGTATCTTTAAAATAATATCAACCGCCGCTGCTTTATGCCACAATAGTCGACTCAAAATTTCACGTCCATTTTTCAACCTGGTTTTGATTGCACTAAAAGCCACGGGATTGTCCAGGTTGTGTTATGTATCCACTACAGATTATTCGCTGATTTGATGATTAGGTACCCATATAAAGCGCATCGTGCCATGCATGGAGTAATTGTTAATCGCTATGGTCTTAATTATCAGTTCGTTATTAGTAAAAATGTTTAAGTCGCTATAAGTCAAGTTTACATATATGAGAACGCGTGTAATGATACGTATTTGGTTATTTGATATAGAGGCACAGCCCATCCAAGCTCGCCTTGGATTTAACCCGACAACCCTGTTGTGGTTAGTCTCTGGATTAAAGCGATATGTATGTATATTACGTAACATAAATACATAAATAGTCATTACAACCCTTCGGTCAGGATTACGACCTAGCTTCTAACATCACTCATGTTATGTGTGTTAATTTTATAAATTAGCGGCGGGATCTACAGTTTAAAGCCGACTCCGAACGACATATTTTGTAGAATCTTTTCATGACAATTTTATTTACTCTCAGAGTTTTTGCCAGAAATCTGCTGAGAGGAAGTCGCCGAAGAAATATTTTTTTTGAACCGTGGTCTTACGTCTAATAAGCCAACACGCGACCTACTAGACTACTGCGTATACCTCTATTTATTTTCTCTGAATTACTTCCAACAGAGTGTTAATTGTTGTATCGTTCAATTCGAGATTTATTTTAATGACGTGACTATTGGTCGATCCTTTTGGGAGTTAGTGTTCATCTTTTCCTCCGGTGTTAGCAGTTAGGAGTTTCTTCCACATATTCTGGGAATATATTTTTTTCTGCCTAGTTCAAACGTCGTTCCATAGAGGAGGTTTCCTTTTAATTAGGTGGTGAGGGTGTTAGTTAGCGATGATGATCTTAGCTTCATTATCAGGACACTCTTCTTGAACTTCCAACAGCACATTGTCTAAGACTCTGTTATTACTTCTCTTGGTGATTTTTTGCCTTCAACAAAATTAATCCAATTTATTGAGTAAATAATTTTTATAAAAAATTTTCTTTTATATTTTCATCATCCTAATCCATTTGAAAATAATGCATTTTGACAGCAATCACCTGTCAATTAGCTTTCATTCCTCCACCTTAACATCACTGTTTTTCCTTTTCAATAAATCATGTTTTCAACAAAGAAAATCAAATTAATTTGCCTGCCATTAAACGATAGAATGAAATAAAATCATAATATTTGAGAGGAATACAAGGAATACCTCCTTATAATAATCAGGAGGGCACAATATTGAAAGACGACTATAAAAGACCAAGACCGCAACAGGTTTCAATGTAGTCAGTGTTTTGTGCTGCTTTAGTAAACAAATCACATGAAAATGTTGTACACTCAGCAAAAAATATTCAATTCCGAAGTGATTATTATCTTTATTGCCCTCATGTCAATATTTTGGTTGCCCTTAATAGCGGCTAGAAATATGGAGAACAGCAAAAGTGAATTGCATGAAAATAGTATCAGTACGGGAAGTGGCAACGGCAAGCCTAATTCGGTTTCTGCGTACTATGCAGCAAAACATAATCTACGTTCCCTTCTCATGTCGCCAAGGGATTATCAGCAAAAGTCTCATTCTAAAATACCACTCAATTTGGATTTGATGGACTTTCTGCTCGAATATGATGATGAAGATCGCTCTAAGCGCTTTGATGATTACGGTCATATGCGATTTGGTAAGCGTGGCGGCGAGGAACAATTCGACGATTATGGTCATATGCGTTTCGGCAGAAGCGCTTAAATCATCAATTATTTTTAAAAGTATAACAAATATTTTAATTCCTAAGTCGCTGCAGATTATCTGCATATCTATCCAATCAATATTAGTTGGGGTCTTAAAACATACGAAATGGGTTAAATTTTTATTAAACAATACTTTTTCTAATTGTAAATAATTACTTAATTGTTAAAAATAATCATTATTTATATATATTGTATGTTTATATTCTAAAATTAAAACAAATACTATAAATATAAAAATAAATAAATAAAAATAAATTATGTAAGTGCATACAGTAAAGAAAATTTAATCGGCATTTTTTTGTGTTCAATTTGTTCTTCACTTACTTTGAGAGAAAATCTTTCTAGTTCTAAAAAGATTTTTTTTTGTTTTAATTAGAGCGACCATCTGCAACCAAAACTAAACTAAAATGTTAAATATTTTGCAAAAAAGTTTATTTCATGCATTAAAGTTCTCCCTAATATATGCTGAGACCTCGTAAAGTCAACATTTATATTTTCTTTGGAGACTACTTTTTCATTTGCCTACTTTGTAGCTGAAGTTGCATTAGTGCTACCACACTTTTTTATTCAGATTATATGCCGCCCTAAAAGTATGTTAATCTAAATTCGTTGACGATTTGTCGTTGTAGAAAATGGTCTTGTGTCAAACTCACAAAAATACTATATGAGCAATCACACCCGTTATGGTATACATATTGGGCCTATTCGTAAATGCATCACAGATCTGTACAATACGATTATTTTGCGCTGCCACTGCTAATCAGCTGAAGCTGATGCTTCTTTTTGCTCATGTTATTGTTGCATTTACGATCGAAGAAATAATATATGCTGTGAAAATGGAAAAGTTAATAAGAAAATATTCATTTGAGTTTATTTAAATTAAATACACATTAAAAACTATATACACATAAAAAAACAACAACAACAAAAGTAAATTTCATTTACAAAATATCAAGAAACTTATACATGTAATAAAAACTAAAATATTCAATCCATTTGTTATAAAATTTTGTACTCTTATCAATAATATTTGGTAGCAAGTTTTCAATTTCTTAAAATAGCTTTTTCTAGAACTTCTTTTATTTTTTTTTTATTATTTATTTTATTTAAGTCAATGGACAAATTCTTTACTGACTAATAACAAATAGGTACGAATAAAATTAAGTAGAATTACAAGCAGTTTCTTCAAAAATGCAAGTAATTGTTACAATAAAAATACAAAAAAGTATGAATTGAGAAAAACAATAATATTGCGTTTAGGTTAGGTTAGGTTAGAGGACGTGTACTTGTCAATTAAGACAAGTACAGTACCCGGAGGTCGAATTGACCCATTGTATAACGCCCTAGTTTCTCACACCACTTATGTTGTGGGTGTTAATTTTTACATGAGTGGTGGGACTTACAGTTTAAAGTCGACTCCGAACGACAGATTTTTGAGAAACTTTTCATGGCAATTTTATTTACTCTCAGAATTTTTGCCAGAAATCTGATGAGAGGAAGTCGCCGAAGAAATACTTTTCGTATTTTATTTTGATGCTTGGCCTGGGACTCGAACCCAGGCTTTTGCGTCTAATAAGCCAACACACTACCTATTAGACTATGGCGTTTTATAACGCAAGAATTTAAAAAAAAATCAACAAAGTCTGAAAAGTATTTAAATTGACGGCAAATTCTAGTTAACGGATCAGCACCAGCATAATTAGTTCTGCAGAATTGAGTATAAATAAGATTATAATAGCGACAAGGATTATTGAATTTAACAGATCTTAACAGAAATTCACAGCAAATATTAGCATTGATCAGGTTAATCATAAAGGAAATATTTAACATTGTTCGGCGACTCTTAAGGGTAGGCAGTTTTATTAATGCCAGTCTGCTAGTATATGAAGGCATATCCAAATAATTCCATCCAAGGCCACGCAAACAGAATAGTAGAAATTATTTCTGCACAGATTCTATGTGTTCGCTGTAACCATTATAGTGAGGATCCCATACAATGGCATCAGAAAATTCTTTTGCCAACGTTTTATGAAGCCAAGAGTGCTTCTTGCCTTACTTACAGTCAAAGTGATATGATCGTTAGAGTTTAATATTGTGTCCAATAGGATCCCAAGATCAATAAAATAGTCCACAATCTCCAATTGATGTCCTCCAAGCAAGTAATTAACCGCGATAAAATTATTTCTTGAGAACCGCATACATTTGCATTTTTTAATATTCAGCTCCACCACAAAAAGAAATTATTGAGATCACTTTGAAGATACATATGCTCGATGAAATTATTAAAGGAGAGAAAAACTTTTACATCGTCAGTATACATCAAGATATTGGCAAAATTAATTATGTTGGGAAGATCGTTTATAAACAGCGAAAAAAGAAGTGGACCAAGATGGCTGCCCTGAGGAACACCAGATAGCACATAAATATACTTAGATAAGCTATAGTTCACACATACGGGTTGCTTTCTATCAGTCAAATTTTAGTTCGATCATCGCTGTTATACGCTTCTTTTCTTCCATAGCAAGGACTTCTTCGTGCCGTTTCTGCTCCTTTTAAGACTCTTCAGTTAGATATTGCATTACAGCCACGCTTTTTCTTTTTTGGTATAGGGGAATCTTCTTGTGGGTCGTCACAAGGCTCAGAACTATTGCCATCTACGGTTTCATCCAATAATCTTATTAAATTGAATTCTGGAGGATCAATCGAATGTCTGGTGCCATTCACTTCATCAAATTCATCAAAAAATGTCCAAGTGATGGCACTACTTCCAGACTATTTATTTCTGGCCTTTATTCTTTTATAAGTGGTTCTTAAATTTAGAGACTTCGTGCTGATCTGCTCTTTAGATTGATTAAAACTTGGATAAATTTCTTTCATTTTTGTTAGTACTTGACCCCAAAGCACAGAGTTTTTTTCTTCCTTCCAGTAATAAATTTTTCCTTCCATATCTAATCCAGTCCTGAACAATAGTTTGCAAATATTTTCGTCACCTTCGAGTCTAAAAAAATGAAAAAAAATATTAAATAAAAAATAAAAATAAATTAATAAAAACAAAATTAATACTCACTCATTCATTGCATCAGCCATTTTTACAATAAGTTTTTTGTTTTTATTTGCGCCTAATACACTTCAGAGATGCATTTACGAACAGCTGACAGTTGCAGTGTTGCCAATGTTTGCATTTTCGAACGTTGTGCACATAACATGTAGAGCTGTGATGCATTTACGAACAGGCCCATTGTTAAAGAAAATACAACAAAATTAATTTTTCCAAAAAAGATACATCGGGCTTACCTTGGGTAATAGTAGGATGTAGACCAAATGTTCTGCCATTGTAAGCACTTTAGGTTATGTTAGGTTAGATGAGCACACCGATGTTTTTAAAAAATTCGGTGTAACTGATCGGTAGAAAATCGACCCATTTCCTTAGAAGTTAAAAACTTAATGCAAATAATACGATCTGGCACAGATAATCGACACAGAAACGTACGAAAACGTTCTGTAAACATATTCTTGAATGGCCTAGGTGGATTTGGATAATATATATGGACGGGCTTGCATTGGTCCTTTAACGACACTGTCCTTTAACGACACTGCCTGCTCTTTTGGATTTAAGCCCCTTGTATTGGTAGTGAGGAGTAGAGCCATGAAGATTATGGTTATGTTAACGAGGGACAAATTGAACGCAATAGATATTAATCAGTGGGGCATCGTGACCCCTAGTGAAAGGAGTAATTTGGTTGAACCGTTCGCTTTCAAGAGAGAGAAGATGCATTCTGCGGTATATTGATTAGTCAAAGACATATGTATAGTGGGTCAATCCTAGAGTGAAATATTTAGAGCATTTGGGGAACTTTCGAGTCGTTTCCAAGCGAATGTTTACACAAACGAAACATGTGCTCATAGGATGGGACATAGCAATACTTTCTCACAGTCCAGTCGAACTGCGCACACTCTGCTCCTCTCATATCGTTGTATTTTGTGGAAAATCGATGTTTATTTAATGACCATCCCACTACATTCTCACTTTAACCAGAAACCCATATGACTGTAACCGGCAGCCTTAGATGTGGCGTACACATTCTCTAGAAATCTGAGAAGTGGTTTACTGTCGGAAAATATGAGTATATTACCACAGGATTGTGCATCCATGTTCCATTTCTGTCCAGTCAGATATTGGGTACTTGCCTGTAACCACAATATAAAGTCTCGCTGAGAAACCAATATGTAAGAGAATTAATTGAATTTTAAGATCTTCAATGTTAAGTAAAAAGACACTTTGGATTTTATTTATTTTATTTAAGAATATTTATTTAAAACATTATTTATTATAAAGTTATACATTTAATTTAAGTCCGCTTCTTGTGGAAGATAAAATTGAATTCGAACAATTTACTTTTTCTAAGTCTTACAAAACCTGTTTGAAATCGACCTCTTCAAGTAATAATTCCAATGGCCTTGAATTTACTTCTTGTAATGAAAGGAATTAACCGTTAGGTATTTTAAACATGTTTAGTAAACAAATGACGATTTAAAAATGAAGTAAATAAATTTAATTTTGCGGACTTAAAACACTTTTTTACGGTTTGCGGTCAATGTTTTTAATAGTAATAGATTTGGGGAAAAAATTCCACACACCTGATAAATTTATTAATTAATTTTATTAAGCAAAGGATCCTATAAGATCCTGTATGAAGTCCCCGTAGTCTAGTATGTAGTGTGTTGACTTATTAGTCGTAAGGCCACGGTTCAAACCCCAAGTCAGACATCAAAACAAAAATATAAAAAAATATTTCTTCGGCGACTTCCATTCAGCAGATTACTGGCAAAAATTTTGAGAGTAAATAAAATTGTCATGAAAAGATTCTCAAAAATCTGTCGTTCGGAGTCGACTTTAAACTGTAGATACCGCCACTCATTTATAAGATGTGAGAAGCTAGGTCGTAATCGTGACTGAAGGGTTTTGATGGTCAATTATGTATGTATGTTTTTTACATTCGGATTATTATAGGAACATTACAAAGTCCTTCAGTTCAAATAAAATTTATTGGTATAGTTTTGCAAATAAACAAGCAAGACCAATAAAGGTTATGATAAAGAATTTACATTATTCAAATACTTCGGATTTGATTGTTGCCGACTAGTGATCTTAGGGCTCACGGTTATTGGAGCTTTTGAGAAATTTCAATGGAAATAAAAAGAACTACTGAATATGTTCAGATTATCATTTGAATCGACGGAAGATAATAAAAAGATATACGGAATAAAATATATTCTTAATACAGTAATACAGGTGGAACCAGTAAAACTACAAAAATTAGTTCCGCATTGTAGAAAGTGTCAGTCGTTTAGACATACGAAAAATTGTTCTAATAAACAACCGCGCTGTGAAAAATTAGCTGGAGAACACAGCACAGTTGTATGCAATCACAACATCAGTCAACCAATATGATCCAACCCAGCAACCTCTCCAGGATGCATTGCAGCTAAGGAATCTCAAAAACGGAGCAATAATACATTGAAATTTCTTAATATTTTGAAAATTTTATTTTGAATCGATAACAACCAATAAACAAACTAACTTAGAGAATTCAAAAATTTGGAGGGATCGTAGATCAACATTTATCTTATGCATCGGTTTTGAAAAATCAAGATAATGATTCTACCAATAACGGGCCTTTATCGCAAGTATTAATAATAATTAATTAAGTAGCTAGGAAGAGTTTTTTAAAATCATGGAATATCATTTAAAAATTTCAGGCAACTGTTCGATTAATAGCAGGCTCAAAAAACATATTGATAACGTCGGTAGGCTATACACTGAATTAAGTCAATTGATTATAAAAATCTTATAACGAAACATAATTCAAGGATTATCATGGGTGAGGATTTTAATGCTAAAAATACTTATTGAATACCCCCAAAGCCAAAGAACTTTATAAGGCAAATGCAGAAACCAAATGTGAAGTTGTGTCAACAAGAAATCAACAACATATTGGCTAACAGACAGAACTTACATAGATATCTGATATTATAGACTTCTCTATAACAACTAACAACTCCAGACCCTCCTGGTTGGTGAAGTATAAAATAAGACTGGAAACGATATGGCAGCGATCTAGATTTCCATCGACCAAAACAAGGTTTAATAGAATAACAAACGAACTTAGCTTGGAAAGTGAAAAATATAAGAACAAAAGTTTAGCTAACTATTTACAAGGATTGAATATTGAAAAAACATCCGACTATTCATTGTGGAAATAAACGGAAAACTTAAAGAGACCCATAACACAAATTCAACCCATGCATATGACAGATGTAACTAAAGGTCAGAGCAAAATGCTGAATTGTATTCCAACTATCATACTGCAATTTATTTGAATTGTCACTTCAAAATACAAAGGGAGCATTCTGGGCCCACCTTTGTACGTTTTATACACTAGCCATATTCGAAAAATTGCTGGAACGACTATGGCCACATTTGCTGATGGCACAGCTATTTTGTCAATTGTCAGATCTGAAAATGAGGTGAAGCACAAATTACCTTATGGACTTATGGGGCTCAATTGTGGTGATGTACAAGCAAATAATGTAAATATAATACAACTTTTTCAAAATAAAGTAATCAGAAGCAACGTAAACGCACCATAGCATACCAGCACAAGAGATCGATATCGTAATCTTGTCATAAATACAGTTAGACAAGAGATTGAAAATATTGCCACAAAACACGGCACCCGACAAAGAGGTCACATTACTATAATTGATAAATAAAAGTTAATAAATTGCAGTTTTGTTGACAATTAGGTAATTTTTAAATTAAAAAGATAGCAAATTATAACTCACTCAATTGAAACATATGTAAGTACCTTCACTAGTTATGATGACATAATTCCCAGGTCTTATTTATTTATTTACTAATTACAATACAATTACAAATTATATTCTAATTATATACGAGGAGAGTAACTAGATCATATGCTCGGTATAGTATCACAGACCAGAGTCTCTGGTGGGAATCGAACCCACGACCCTCACGCTAATAGTCTAGCACACTACCCACTAAACCACCAGGGCACTCGAAAATAAATTATATTAAATTAATGTTAATATTAATTCAACTGTTTTTAATGAAATAAACTATTAGGTGTAATTACTAGTAGTAGTAGTTAATAAATCAGAATTTGAACAGAAAACATTTACTCAAGCCCTAAGAAGGGCATACGAAGGGAAGATGGGATTGCTCGCTATTTATCGACTTTTCTCAAGTTTTCTACAGATTATAGCAGGAAGTACAGATAAGCTGCAAATAAAATGTCCGTTCAATATTTCGAAAGCTAATGAGGGTGACGCTTCTCAGCCGTCGGATTATGGCAAGTTAATGTACACTTTTACCAACTGGTGAAATGGTTAAAGCTCTGGAGGATTAAAGTGAATGAAATTCAAACGAAAAAACATTTCCGTTGGAATAAATAATAAAGTTGTGCTTATTTTGGCAAATTTTGAATTACTTTGTGTCTCAACAAGTGGCATAAAATAAGCTCTTGTTTGCTCAAAGTTTTCAATTTCATTTCTAAGCAAGTGCATATGAGAAACTGAAACATTCAGAATTCATTGTGTTTTTATTAATTTACAAACTGCAAACAGATAAACTAATTAATTTTCCATTTATTATTAGATTAATACAAATATAAATACGTAGTTTAGGGCCATTATTACAACTTGTCGTTAAAATTAGGTTTAGTTAAAGGCAACTTTAGCTAAAGTAAACTTTAAAGTCACCTTTAACTGCTTATCGTTATTACAACCTAGTTAACTTTTTCAAAAATATGGCAGTGTCGGAGCAATGTCGATAACATTGCTCAATTAAACATTTTTTTAAATGCAGTGGCAACGACGAGCTTCTGTTTTTGTTTTGTTTAATCGTTTTGGTTATGTTTGAGGCTGCCATATTGAAAATAATATATACATATGTCTGGCAAGTTCAAATATAAACTTAACTTTAAAAGTTACAGGTAGGATGACCTTCATTTTTCCTTAACACTCACTTCTGCCTTATTGTCCACTTATAATAATGAATAACAATTTATCTGCCCGTTAAAATTCTCCGTTTAGTTAATGCCATGATGTAATATTGGCCCTTAATGAAGAATCGTATTGGTTTTTATATGATTACGATGAACTTTAAAAATTTATTTTTGAAAGTTACCAGAGCTTTTAAACTTTTCTTATTGCTTTCAATATTGCTTTCAACATCGCAATCGCAACGGTTTTTGAATGTGATGAGATTTTCTAGTGAGTGTTGCAACCAAATATTGTATAAACTTTACCTAACGAATCAACAAATTTAAATTTAAGGACGTGTTATATAAACTGAGAAAAAGTGTAATTAATTATTAACAATTTTCTAATTTTACTTTCTTTCTCATCAAATCTCTAGGTGACCCATTGGTGTCCTTATTAAATTTCACATGACAGAAATTACTTGTTTTATTGTTTCACAAAATATATTTAAAATGCTTTTAAAGGATATTTTACACAAAATGAGAGAACAAATCTTATAACAGATCATTTACACGACTGGGCAAAAACCAAAACAAAGAAAAACAATTGCATCTCTGTTTCAATGAAGAGGGATGGGTTTTTTGAGAAATTTACAAAATTTTCATCCATATTTTCTCTCAATATCATATGCTTTCATTCAGTGTTGCAAAACTGAAATTTTGAAATGGTACTGAACTATAACTGAAAGAGTAATTTTTTGCATCAAATGGTACTTTTGTAAAAAAAAATACATATATATGTACATATTGGTCAATATAAACCTTCAATCAGGATTATAACCTAACTTCTCACACCACTGATTTTGTGTGCGTTAATTTGAAAACATGAGTGGCGGGACCCACTCTTTAAAGTCGACCACGAACGACAGGTTTTTGAGAAACTTTATCATGGCAATTTTATTTACTCTCAGAGTTTTTCCCAGAAGGAAGTCGCCGAAGAAATATTTTTCGTTTTGATGGAGATGTCTGACATGGGGTTTGAACCGTGGGCTAACGTCAACTAAGCCCTCACACTACCTACTAGACTATTTATTTATTTATATTTAATACACATACGGCACGAAGCAGAAAAACTAACGACTTATTCGTGTTCCTCACATACAAGACAAAAACAGTTGAATCGGAACGTAACGTAACGTAAAAGCCCCTTTTAGTCAAATGTCGGTGGAACGTAATGTAACATACGTTCATTTTTAGCATATGAAGAACAATACAAATGCTTACCGAAATTACATTACGGTTCGGCTAGTGTTTTCAATGCTTTTCGTGTTCTAAAAACGAATGTACGTTCCGTGGACGTTTTGGCATTACTTTGAACATGCTGCTAATGCATTGACAGTTGAAAATTGCAAGACATAAACTATGTAATAATAAAAAAGTACTGAAAGCGTCGCGGAGGTACAACGCAGTGGAATGAAAAAGTACTAAAGTATTGAATTTTTCAACACTGCTCTCATTACATATTGAGTTCATACGACGGTATCCACTTTGTTATACACAGACGTCAGCACAAAGAGAACATGATAAAAACGTGGGTGTATTTGTTAGAGACATATGTTAACCCAGAGGAAAATTGTTAGTAATATTTTCAAGTTTACTTATTAATACAATAATATGTACGTGAGTGGAAAATATAGAAAAATTGTACTGTGCTAAATTCCGTATTTAACTTGGCAAGTATTCTTGTAAAAATTGAAATCATTTCGCATTGATATTAGTGAATCCTACTGTAATATTTCTTTGAGTGTATGATTGAAGTCTGAAAAAGGCGATATAAGCCTTCCTCTTTAGAAGCTGGCAAGCTACTGAAAGGATTTTTACGCTCGTTTTAACGAACATTGTTGATGTTCGTGTCCTATGTGTGTTAAAAGCCGAAGATGTTCTTCCCATGGGGGTCATTGGTGCCGACGTCTGCTTATACACAAAAATTTGACTTGTCGTACAACTCGTGTGTGTGTGATCATTTAAATTCACCTTTAGCGATTTTTCTATTTCCCATTATGAAAATGAAAAGTGATTAGATTGGTAGTAAAATGTTGCATAACTTTTTAGAAGTATTATTACAGATGAACTATTTACGTTAGTTTACATGTGTATGCATGTGGCTACAAATAATTTTGTTTAAATTATAGATTTATGTGGATAATAAATAATAATAAAATAAATTTCAAACAATGATGTTACAATTTTAAGGTTTAATATTAAACATTTCTTGTTGATCCCTGGACGCAGAGATATTCCGGTTGACAGGCACACTCCTACTCTATAGCAATTCCCACATACATATGTACATATGTAAGTGGAGGTTTACCTTAGTGGATTGTAAGCGTACCAATAAACTATTTTAATTAGTTGCTTGGGACATCTGGGCACTATCTACATTTTCTCAAAAGGCACCTGCGAAACATGTAGTCAGGCGTCGAGATTTCGATTACTTACGATTGATTACTGCAGCGGTTGTAGGATTTATAAGATAATTCTGACCGCTATTAGCGCCCAAATTAGCTTTGATTTAATAAAACTACTATTATCTCCTGTCATATCCTATCCTATCTTTGGAAACTTTAAAGTTAATAGCTAAGCTTGTAGCAATCTTTAAGAACTCATTCTCTGATGTAATAAGTTCCCTTTGCATATTCATATTATAAAGACAATTCTAATGTGTACATATTTATAATATATTTAAATAAATTAAGTTATCATAAAATAAATACAATATATAGTATGTGAGCAACAAAACTTGTTCGTTTTTTTTTATCAAGAAACTCTTGTTTATCACAGTTTTAAATTGTACATGTGATGTTCTCTATTGTTTTGCAAGTTTACTTTAACTTCCTAATTTTATGTCTTTTAAATAGAAAACCAAGTAGTTTTGCAAAGCGTTTAATACAATCGTTAAGTGCACTCTCATGCAATATACTCGTATGTATGACTATACAAATCGGCACGACTCACTGTCAAATTGAACCGAGTCGAACTAAACTGAACTGAACTGAGCTAAAGTGAACCAAGCCAACAGGTTAAAGATGTGTCAGTTGTAGAGTCAACAAAACAACAAGTACTTCAACTCTTTCTTCTGCCATGTACTTTCATACCTAAATACAAATACACACATCTCCATAGGTAGAGTAGTAGACATACTAACTCTGCTTAAGTCAATTTCCAATAAGACTTTCTATAGATGGCATTCATAACTTTTGGTAGCGTAAAAATTTCATTGCTGACCAGATTGTCCGCATTCCATTCGATCGAAGAAATACGAAACAAACAAACAGCAAACAAACCCAATATATTTTTTATACGTACGAGTATATGTATGTGCAATATATGCATATGTATGTCTGTATGAATGTGTTCATGTATCTATGAATACATTGTCAGTCACTTATTTGGCTAGAGCCAGTTAGCCAACAGGCAAGCCGCATGAATATGTCTTTTAGTATGTGTACTTACTTACAAGCTGACTGTCCACTAGAGTAGTAAGTTGGCCGTCGAATGGTTGACTATAAACGACCAAATTAACAGCTTCGTACTAATAAAAACTACCAGTGGTAGATTGCTAGCCATACAGAAGTACCATTCCACGTATGTATGTATGTATGTACATAAATGCATGCATATACATACTATATACCCACTGACTAAAACAAGTATCTGCAAGTTAGCTTGAATGAATGATAAAAACAAAACAAAACAAAACAGAAAAAACAAAAACAAAAAAAAATTACTTCACCACACCAAATAACTCTACGCCACAAAAGAAATTTTCCTCTCCTCACTCTGTGTTTATGTGTGAGTGGAAAAGAAAAATCAACTTCAACGGTTCTTTTCATTTCTTTATTTTGCAGGTGACTGTGACAATAAAGGCAAAGAGACCAGCCAGCATTGACAACGACAGTGTTTACGGTGAGCAGGAGAAATCACATTACAATTGCGACGCACCTTACCGAGTGCTTTGTGGTAAATCATGTATGTTTTGATTGAATGCATCTCCAATTGGAAGTTTTATTACAACAACTGAAAAATAGTTTCAGTTATTATCATGACTAGTGGATGGAATTTTTAAAATTTTTCAAAATTTATTCTGAAATTAAGTACAAGAGTCCAAACTGTCATAGATGGGAAATAAAATTCAGTATATGTACGTTGCGTTGTTAGATAATCAGTTCCCTTCTTATTCATATCACTCCATCAAAAATATTGTATGTATCCTACTGGCAACAAAGTTGGACCTCCCTCTTAATCAACCCAGTTAACTGATCTAATCGGACTACCAATAAACTTTAACATGTCGGAGATAGTGAGCCCCTCCATAAGCTTCCTGATAGGTAGGTATCATTTTAACTAAGATAACCTTTTATTGTTGAGTGTAATACTCAAGTCGCAAAAAGCGTTGATAATGAAAATTTGAATCTCCATGCCAATACGATGCATCTTTTTACAGACTTTATTAATTTCAGTATTCTGGATTTCTCGAAGTTTCAAACTATTGGAGATATTCCTCAGATGTTTAACATTAAAAGTATTTTTCTCACCTTGATTTTAAACCCAATCATCAGTGGTGTTTTGAAAAGTTGGCTTAAATATACATAAATAGTCTTTATGATTTTTGGTCACACGCCATTCTGAAACTGGGAATACCAATATCAGATTCCATTAATAACTACTCAATTTCTTATTTACGACTGAAATAAATTTGTTTACGATTGATGGCCTCTACATGATCCATGTGTAAATTCTAATTTTAAATATTCTCTTTAGCAACAATTGCTTTTATAGGAAAACTATTTTACTCTTGTAAAATGGTAAAATTAATTTAACCGTAGATCGAGTTTTGTATCAAAAATGATACATTTCAATTTTTTAAGATTATATAACTTTAATTCAGAAAAAGTTAAATGTCTGATATTCTTTTAACTCGTTAATATAGTTATCGCCATTATTTTACACCAAATAAAAAAAAAAGAAAATTTCAGGCAGGACTTAAAAAATTCAAAAACTTCATAATTCTGGCTTATGTATCATTTTTGATACATACGACTTTCCTAGAGATTCTATGGTGTTGTGTATGAAATTTTCAAAGATTTTGTGAAGTTTTATCGTAAATAATACATTATTTATGGTATTTGAGAAGGAATTGAAAGTTAAGTGTTGGCTGAAAGTGAAAAGGTTATATTTTCTGGTCCTGATATTGATTGAAGTAGTCGTAGTCTAGTATGAAGCGTGTTAAATTATTAGACGTCAGACCAAGGTTCACACCTCAGGTCAGACATTTCAAATTTACAACGAAAGGCTGTAATTATCGATTTTGTATGTATGCATGTAATTTTCATGCTGCTGAAGACTCTGAAAAAGAAGAAAACAGGAAATTGTCCTGATGAAAGCTTGTACTGATGAAAATATTGCCAGCAACAAACATGACAATAGGATGTTTATCGTCAAAGATCGTACTACTTGGAACAGGGAATCGTATGCCGGGGAGAAAATATTACCAATTATCACGTAGATTGCTAGCAGCTGTTTCTTGAAATGTTGTTGAGTCTTTCTTACTGCTCTTCTCATATTTATCTCACGTGACAGATAAACATTAAAAAAATTGTTTCGTTTTATGCTTTATTTCATAGATATTACAGATGTTATTATTTTGGTCAACTACGTAAGTATGAGATAACAGAATCATTCGCTTTGATAATGTGCTACTTGGAAATGATGATAAATTTACAATTATTACGCCATTTTGAAAACGTGGCTGGAATTATTGAAATTCCCAATAATTTTGTCGCTGTAGATTATAAACTAATTGCATTTTATGGTTGTTATAAATTTCGCGGTCCACCGAAATCAATATAGCAGTTTTAGATTCAAGTACATGCTACGTTCGTAGCAAAACCAGAGAGGGATCAAAGAGATGGCATTGTTATTGACATAATCGATGTTCTATTGCAACGGGAAACTTTTTTTTACCTCACATGACGTTGACAACAAATTTTTCTAATGAAATGTGACAATGGTTTGTACAATCAGGTTTCAGCCATTACTCAATTGAGAGCGATACTGTCCCATCTAAAAAGTTGAAGACTTATAAATCGCCGCAAAGCAAAGGTGCTAAGTATCAAATTATTACAATTTAGAAAAAAAAAAACCAAGCTGTCATGTAGTGTTTAATTTTTATGTAAAAAACTATGCCGTTCTATAACATTCTAAGTCGAAAAAGTGTGTTTTGAGTTATGAGCTCTCAAAGTTTTCACATACGACATACGACTATATGTGTATTTTAAGTAGATTTTTCGCTATAACTTCGGAACGGATCGGCGGATCTTAACCAAATTTTGACAGTATTTAAGTTAGATAACGTAGAATTTAAAACTGCAAGAACAGTAAAAACGTTCTAAGCGTACTTTTTTCTAAGCGTACTTAGAACGTTATAGAATGGAGGCGTCGATATATACATTATATACAAAAATCCTAAAGTTTTATCTATATTAATATTTACATATATGTACACAGAATTTAATTAATGTATAGTTAATTAGGTACGAAACGACAAGTCCAATATGTGGTTCCTTTTCAGCCCTCTTACTTCGTTTGTGTCATTTAGTAGCATTATTGCCAATCGGTTACAATGATTACTCATTGTGATACATAAGCTAGAATTATGAAGTTTTTTTAACGCTCGATCTACGGTTAAGTCAAGAATTGGTCATGGATTGAAAGTAGCGTGGAATTGTATACGCGTATATTCCACCCTACTTATTAAGTTACAAAAATAATTTTCACACAACGTATGTATCTAAAGTAGAGAATCGAGTTTTTTGAAAGTGAATCGATATTAACATTTTAAATTGAAAATTTATTATTAAATTTTGTTAAGAATTGTGACCAACTAATGTCATCTCATCAACAGAAGATTTAAAATTTGTTAAACGTGACATTGATACATTTGCTGATAAACAATCAAGATCCATCAAAACTTTTGAAAATTTTTTAACTGTAAGTTCATTAAAAAAAAAAAAAATATATATGAAAAATATATATGAACTACGGCAATTTTTGCCCGATTTTATTAAATGATATGTCAATCTCTTCACAAGATAACGCACTTTCAGAATACCATCACTTATTTCATATTTTTTAATTAAATTTTGTAATTAAGAATAGCCAAAATCGAAAAAATTGGAAAAAAATGTTTTCCAAGTTCACCCGATCAAAACTCTTAATATGTTACTTTGAACCATATGTTTATGTATACCTTTTTAAAGGCTCATGTCTACCCTTTTCAAAAAGTACTGGATTTTGAAAAATAATTGGGTAATCAATAATTTTGTGTGAAAAGATTAAAAATACCGTTTTTATTAAAAAAAGTTTGGAGGGTTCGAGAAATATAAAAAAATATTTTTGAGTTCTACTCAACAAAACTCACAACTTACACTATGTCATTAGCCGGGTGTATTTTGACTGTCGCATAGTGTTATTATTTATTATTGGTTTGATAATTTTGACTAAGAATCTTATTTCAATTGAGTTTTTTTTGTATTTGGACCCACATATCATTACATATTAAACTTTTTTTAAATTTGTTTTTGGTAATTTATATTTAAATATCTAATCAGTTAAATGATCAAGAATTATTCGATTAAAAGTAAATGATTTCTTTTGTTAAGCAAATAAGCCCACAGATCAAGAGCATACGTATGTAAATTAGATTATGCTCCCACAATCATGCCTAGGTCTAGAATTTTTAAACGATGCAAAGACATTCGCAAATATGGTATACGAATGATACGAAAATAGAAAATATTTCTTAAGAATAAACATTTGTTAAGTATTTCAGCTGCAGCCCGCATGCCTGGCTAAATGTTTCCTTTTCAACAGTGGTTATGCAAAATATGCAATATAATGCGATATTTTTCAGTTGTGCCAGTTCAACTTTAACTGCGAACTTTTTTTTTTAAAAGTCAATGAACACCAACAGTTGATTAAATTTGTAATTAATGCAAGACATGCAAGCCCACGTCGAAGGAGTCATTGTAAATATGCAGAAAAAAAAGAAAAAAAAAATAGAAACACTGAAAAATAACAAATGATATCCATCCACATCAACAAAAAAATTTTTTATTTTAATTTTTATCGAAAGACAATAAAGTTTGTAATGAAAAATTGAATTCCAGTATAAAAATAACAACCACATCATATGTACAGTGTAATGCAGCTATTAGTGAGCATTTATAAAACAATATTCATGAAATGAAACGTGACAGATAGATACGTTTGGCATAGATTGATAGACAATTTGCTATTTAACAGATACAATTATATGCACATACATACATACATACATACATATGTACATAAATATGCATAAATATTTTCATTTTAACATGTATACGCTTATGTTCGCAATGTCGAGTTACTTGGAATATTTACAGGTACTGAACTGAGTTTTTGTCTCTACTCGCATCTACGCTTTGACAATATTAATCGAATACAATACGAATACAAGCAGACAAAAAAAATAAAACTCAAGTACAAATATTTTTATTGCATCAGTAAATATTTATTTTCATAATAATAATAATTTTAATTATTTAAATAAAATATGATAAACGATATACATACATACATACATACATATATGATATTTTTGTGTAGAGGAATAAATGTATAGACATTGCACTAATATCAGTATTAGGGTGAAAATCACTGCAAAAATTTCATCAAATATTTGGTGATTTGGAACAACTTAATTTGCTTAGACCAAGTCGTGTTCACTGGCAGAAGTCTAAATCATAATATGACTTGCGTTTTGTTTCATAGCGTTACATAAATTGAAATACTATGATGAGTCCTCTTCCGAAAGTATGGAATTTTATCAGCAGCGAATGTTAATATTACATGTCGCAAGAGATCTCTGTTTCGGGTCTACCAATAGGAACTTTCGAACTTTAATACTTGATAGCAGCCATCTTACTGAAGCTACATCTGTCAAATTATCTCTCATTAGTCCTTTTGTAAATCACCATAGGCGGGTAGAGCATTCAATAACGCTTACGTATAATAAAATTGTTTCATAAAAATGGGCGTTCGGTTCGGACCACATACCGCGCATTTCGCACATTTAATAGTCGTCTTAACAGTAATACTGAGAGAACTGTACGCACTATACACGAACTATAAGTAAACAAAATTCTGCGTCACTATCTTAAAAAAAATGTGTACAGGGGAATTCGGAATTAGGAAGAATTCGAGTTTTCGTAGATTTCGTGGATTCAACTGACACAAGAACTGAAGGTAAACGGCCAAAGATAACAACGAGAGTTTGGTGAATAGGCTCTGAAGCAGTTGGCAAATTACTCTAATTTTTATCGAAAAATCATCTTTAGCTATGAGCCCCACTTTGAAAGGCAAGTAAATAAGCAAAAATCTCGAATTATACACAGCAGTGTTCACTGCTTTTCGAAAAAATCACTGTTTGCTGTGCAGCGCTATTTTTTATTTCCACTTTTGTTTCTTTATTTTTATAACGCTGGATTTAAAATTTAAAGACTACGTACTTGCATCCAGCCGTAGTCTAGTACGTACGTAAGCCCCGGTTCAAACCACCGGTCAGACATCAAAACGAAAATATAAAAAAAATTTTTTTCGTTGACTTCCTCTCAGAAAAATTCTGGCAAAAACTCTAAGAGTAAATAAAATTGACATGAAAAGTTTCTCAAAAAATCCGTTGTTAAGAGTCGACTTTAAACTTTAGGTTCCGCCAGTCATGTATACAATTAACGCACACAACATAAGTGGTATGGTTTGAGGAACTAGGTCCATAATCCTGACTGAAGGGTTGTAATGACCAATTATGTATGTACTTGCATTCAATTCAGATTAATTTTCGTTTCGTTTTTCTATCAGTCTTTGTTGGCTGAAGGAAAATAAAACGAACATGTTATTAAAAAAACATATGTATGCAAAGGTAAACCAACAAATGTTGCAAAAATTCAAATTCATTGAGTTTTTTCAACTGCATTCGTTTTCAATTTCAATCAATTTCATTTTCAAAAGGATATGAAATAACAAAAACTCTTCTTATTTATTTATTTTATTTATGAATTAAATTTCATACAATTGATGAAAGGATAAAAGATGGTTTTATTGTAGAACACCCGTGAATACATTTAAGCCAAACTGTGGCAAGGAATATCCTACTCCTAAACAAACAGTTTGAATATTATCGATTGTGTACCAGAAATCTGAGAAAATTTGAAATAAAAACAGGGGAGGGGGGTTAATAAGTTAATTTTAAACAAGTTTCGCTTTAATTTTTGGCAGGAGTTTTATACCATATTGCGTAACAAGTACGCAGATTAATATGAAGAGAAATAAAATATAATTTGCCAAAAAACTAATTTAAACGTACTGCATATACACACCACACCGTACAATTGATGTTTTAAAATGTCTTTTCAAGGCGGTTTCGTGCAGCATGAGATATTACTTAAGATTTTGCAGTCTTGTGATTTCTGTAATGTTGGTTGTGTACTCAGAGTACACATTTTTTCTTTAAAAACATCGCTTTTAAAATGAAAAATCATGCCACATACGCATATTTTTATCGAAAAAAATATGCATTTCATGCAACATACACAAATGCTGATATAATACGGTGGTATCGATTGTAACACATGTATGTACATACTTATGTATGTATGTGTGAGCATACCATATCTTACGCAATTTTTCTCTCAAGACGAAATGGTTTTTCACCAGCATAATTCCTTGTACCACCAGTCGGTCAGCCAATAAAACCACGAATCAAGTTGAGATCAAACAATCGACCAACAAACACACTGACTGGTGGACTGTCTAAATAAACGCAAACAAGTTGCCTGTAATCAAATTTTTAAACATTTTTTTTTCTTTTTTGTGAATCTATCAACAAACATGTTTTCAACATAATTTTCAGGTCAAAATAACCAGTCAATATAGTTGTAGTTGTTGTTGATTTTCCTTTTTATTTATTTTTTAACGGTCAGGTGATCGTTTAATAATAAAAGAAAGACGAAAAATTAAAGAAAATTATTAAACCAAAGGGCCTTGCTGTAGATGCTCACGTATTGCACCGCCAAATGAGACTGATGGTTAATATGGGCGGACAAACCAGATATTTTGCCTCAGAAATGTACAACATATATGTACGCAGTTGCCAATTATCAACATCGACGATTAAGGCGTTTAACAATAGTTGTACGCGAAATAAATTAAAGTTTAAATCTTTTCACCTCACAATTCACGTTTTGCATTTTAGGTCAATTGGATTCCCATCAATGCATGACATTCATTGGCATTGTTAAGCATCTGAAAGTGATTGTTACTTGTAATAATAATTGTGTCGATATTAAATTAAAATATCTTTGTTTCAACCAATTGCAATAAATATATAAATATATACGAATTGTGTTATGCAATGGCGTGATCGATAAATTTAATACATTCTCCTTACACCAAGTGCTCATGAAATTTTCTTTTTATTAGCGGTGATTTCTTTAGAGAATAAGAAATAAAACGAGTTGTTTATATCATTCGTTACTAACTCGATCAATCTAGGTTTATCGTGATTTTCAAATTTAACAATTGAAAACGTACCACCCATTTACCCAAATAATCCACACGACGTCTAAATCCCAACAGAACATAACGTCTACAGCGAACATCATATAGAGATGGGGACCCAATATTACAATTCAATACTTGGACGTTAATCCATATATCTTATGTATCTTAAATGTGCTCATACTTAATCAGTTTTGAATATTAATTTCTAGTCAAGAGAATCAAGGTACCAGTAACAGTAAATGATGGAACGGGATGGCACCAATTTTTTTACATAAATTGACGGATAATAATCCTTATAAAATAAGGTCCTGATGTACAAATAGATTGTATTTTATTTATTAATTAAAATTATAAATTATGTTCCAATTAAACAATCCGGGTAACTAAGACCATATGCTCAGTGTAGCAGAACAGATCAGCTAGCACATAATGTATTGGATTACCAGCTCTCCCAGATTCAATTGTATTTCGCCATACATATATACATAATTGCCGATTACAACTCTTCAGACAGGATTACGGCCTAGCTTCTCACACCACTCATGTTGTAAGAGGAAGTCGCCGAAGAAATTTTTTTGTTTTGCTTTGGGTTTGAACCGAGGCCTTGCGTTTAATAAACCAACACACTACCTACTAGACTACGGTCTTAGTTTTAAATTGAATTTAATTCGCTCTGCACTCAATTAAATATTCACGATCTTCGCACAACTTTGGCAATATTTTCACAAAATTTGGCGCAATTTATACTGATATGAGCCGTGGAATGACGGTATTTACAGGAAACATACAGTATATGCATGTTAAAATTAAATTCTTGTTCTTTAATTACGTTTAGATCGGCGATCTTGTTTGTTGTCAATGATAAGGTGTCGTTCTAGAGTCTAGACAGTTCTAGACAGCCACTAGAAACCCTTTGTGCAAGAGAGGTGCTGCAAATAAGCAAATTTCAAATTTGATATTGACTATCAACATTACTTTTGTCAATAAATTATGTTTCCTTCTCTCTTTAATCTTGTTATGAAATTGGATCAGGGCCTACAACATTCATGCCAGAGCAGATAGGCAGAACGAAGGATTTATTAAGTAAACTAATGGCTTGGTTACCCAAGCGTTAGAAACGTAAAATCGTAACGTACGTAGCCTTAAAAACGTTTGTGTAGTTATAGAAACGTTTAAAACGGGACATATGTCAACGAAGAATGTAAATAAAAACGAAACAGAACACAAAGCAATACACAACACAATGCATAGGAATTGGTATACAGACTCATCATCAGTGTTGCCGTTTTTTGTTCAATGTGTAGATTATTCCGGATTTGGTTATTATTTGTCTTATAAAAAGAGCTTTTGTTTTGTTTGTTAAAATTAATTAATTATGAGACTATAATTTTGTTTTCTTATTTTCTGTTTCATTTTTCTCAATTATAATTTAAATTTGAAAAAAATAAAATAAAAAAACTGCGAATTTAATTTTGATCATATTTTTCCTTATTTGGTGATTTTTTCCCAAATGTTGGTTACAATATTTTTTTTTCGTGGCAACACTGCTTTCTCTCATGTTCTCTCTCTTATGTGCAAATGTCACGTAAAAACGTGGGAGAATTCTGTTTTATACAGATCGTTCCGTTTTGCTAACGAGAGAGAACGTTTGGGTAAGCGTTTACATTGTTCTCCATATGCTAAAAAGAGAACGTTTTCTACGGTACGTTACGTTACGTGTGGCTAATTCACACTTAAGAATCGTATGGTGGAACATTGAATTTTCATCTGTTTCAATGGCACTGTCGATTATCTTTTTTCGCTGTCTACTTGGAAACGCAATGGACATTTACATTCAGTGGGTCTATCTTAGAATGGAAAATAATTATGTAATCGTGTCTATTGTGTTCCTAACATTGTTCTCGAATAGGCAGTCAAATACTGTCATATATTCTATAATGTGAAGATAGAAGATAGATCTTAAAAGGATTTAAGGATTTAAGGGTTAGGTTTTATACAATGTGGAAACTAGACCATTACTGGGTACACTAAATCTATTTGATTATCTCTAATGGAACGGAAAATGGAGAGCACATTCTAATGAATATTTTCGATGTAAACGTAATGTAAAATCAAAGATCTGGTTTATCTTATTCCGAATTATGTTGAATACCAAAGACCAAAAGTATTTCTACTATGATAAATACAGTTACCTTGTATTGTTCCCATTTTATTGTTTTCAAAGATATTAACTTAAAAAAATAACAGTGCCTTCAATATGTTGATATTCGAAAAAACAGGACAGTCTTCAATTAAAGACAAAGGAATAATTTATTTCGTGCCGGTTATAATTACTAAAAAGTTCACCAAGAAGTTTCAAAGTTACAAAGAGCACAGCTTAATTGGGACCTGCAAACTTTGTTGTAATACTGATATTAACTACTCCGTTATGCAACTCCAACTCCTGGCTGGCATATCTGAGTCATCACTACAATTTTATGATGTTATGGATTCTATCTAAGTCACTTTTGGGTAGACAAATTTTGACAATAAAATCTTAGTGTTCAATAATCTTTCGATTCGGACAGACACAGATAATGACAACTTTTGCAGAAATTGTGAGATATTCTCAGCCTCTGGCCGTTTGAGCTTAGAGATTAATGTACCTTTCATATGTTCTAAAAGGTTCCCTAGATGTACATTACTTAGGTTTAATGCAAAGTTTTTTATGCACTATATACTCATATCGAGCCAGATTTGTCTGGTCTCTGTAAAAGTTCGAATTACTTGTTCTCCTGCTATTTCTTCCGGAAGCAATCGGCAGTATTAAACAATCTTAGGTAGTCGCCGTATTCTAGAAAATATGATAAAAAATATTTCTTCGGCGACCGGCTCCCAGCAGATTTCTGACAAAAACTCTGAGAGTAAATAAAATTGCCATGAAGAGTTTCTCAAAAATCTATCGTTCAGAGACGACATTAAACTGTAGGTCCCTCCACTCACGTATAAAATTAACACACACAACATTGTAATGACCAATTATGTATGTATGTAGGTAGACGTTGTCTGATAACGGATTCATCCAGCGCCCGAAGAAGTTGTAAAATTCTGTTCAAATCACTTTACAAGAAATTACGACCTGTATGATTAGAATACTTTATATTCTACTATTTAATCTTATTTACATTTTTTCCAGTCTTTCGCTGTTCGTATCTAATCAAAAATGAAAATTTTTTCGTGATTAAACTAAAAATCATAGATTTTAACATCAGCAAAAAGAAGATTAATATTTGGTTTCATGCAACAGATTATGAAGAAGCCGTAGTCTAGTAGGTAGTGTGTTGGCTTATTAGACGTAAGGCCACGGTTCAAACCCCAGGTCAGACATCAAAACGAAACATGACAAACTATTTCTTCGGCGAGTAGTCGTCGTAGTCTAGAAAATATTTCTTCGGCGACTTCCTCTCAGCAGATTTCTGGCAAAAACTCTGAGAGTAAAATAAACTGCCATGAAAAAGTTTCTCAAAATTCTGTCGTTCGGAGTCGACGTTAAACTGTAGGTCCCGCCACTCACGTATAAAATTAACGCACACAACATGAGTGGTGTGAGAAGCTAGGCCGTAATCCTGACTGAAGGGTTGTAATGGCCAATTATGTATTACATACACAGTATGAAATGTATCGTGTTCTATATATCGTAATTATTTATTTATTATTACAAACAATATGTTATTTTATTAAATAAACAATTTCATTATAGGATATTATAAATAGTACAGCATTGATTATATTGTGATTTATTTATTGTTTTATTTATTGATAGTTTTTATAATTTAAGTATTTTATTACATGGGTTTCTACAATGTTTATATATATATGTATATGTGTATATATATATATGTATACTATTATTCGCATGTACATACATACATACATATATTTGATATACTACAGACTACTATATAATTAATTAATTAATTAAAGCTAAAAAGATAATTCTAATATGGACAAACATACATATACGTACAGCTAATTACATAAAAATTAAAAAAAAAAATAAATTTAAAATAAAATAATTGTATACTCGTATGTAAATAAAATGTATAAATTAATATACATATATATATATATAAAGTATGCAAAATGTATATGTACATATATACATCCATGCATACACATATATATATACATACGATATATGGATATGTTATCGAACAAATTATATTTTACTCAATTTAAATACTAAATTATTTATTTAATGTTTTTTTTTTTGATTTGTTTGTTTCTTTGTTTTTTTATTTCAAAAGTATCGAAATGAATTTTTTCAAAATTTTATTCGCAATGAATACTAATATATAAACCTAATAAGGCACATACGATCAAACGTTTCTGTTTTATATATATTTTTTTCTAATGTTTTTTCTTTTGTTTTAAAAAGATAAAATTAATAAAATTTAAATGTTCTTGTACGATGACAATAACATAATTATTGTCGCTCTCTTATAGTGTGGTACGAAATTAAATTTTAAAAATATTTCGTTTGTAATTAATTGTTTTGCACTAAATTTAATATAAGAGCTCTAAGAAATGAGGCGAACATAGAACATGTTGTTGTTCTTAAATACGAATAATTATAAAAAAACAATAGAAAATAAAAATTATATAATTATTTAATTTTAAATTACAAAAAAAAAAAAACAAAAAGAAAATATAGAAATAATAAGCAATTCTATTGACCAGCATCGCTAAATATAAACAATTGGTTTTGATACACACCGAGTACACCATCACACTCACTCCACTACACATACGTACACTCCACTACAATTCAGGCTTCGTTAATTATAATTAATAATTTAAAAATTTATATCGATTTTAATTTAATTGTTAATAATTATCTTTGTTGTACAATTTCAATAAAAATCAATTATCTTGGCATGCAGTTTGAAAGTAAAGAAATTTTCAAATCAATTTCAATACATATCTGCAATTTCTGCATCCGTATGATATTCGTGCATGTATGTATGGTATACGTGTATGTGTACATATACATACAATATGTATGTATGAGAGAGTGTGCAACATGTTTTATTATGTTTCTTCATTTTTTTTTTTTTTGCAAAAAATATCGTATCTAAGTATGTATGCCTTGGATGACTGTATTTGGCATAAATTTAGATAACAAGCGATAATATTCAGAACGATATTCCAAGTATTCTTAAGTGAATTGGAAAAATACTTGTCTGTTCATTTTATCTTCTCGGTTTGCCAAAATTACTCGATGGACCATTGCCGTAAATGGCTTGTCCACCACCATTACCGTAGATGGCACCATTGCCATTGATCATGGCCGCTTGTTTGCGTTGGAGAGTAGAAGGCCCCATTGAACGCGGATCGTCAGGTCCATCGTTGAGATCTAGACCGGCAACCATTTGAGCGATTTCACGTTCTTTTTTCATGTCTGGAGGATTAAATTGTAGACTAGCTAGGGAACCGTGGCTGCGACTGCGATGTTCTTGACGTATAGAGTAGCTAAAGGCACGTTCATTCAAGTGTCCCTTGCGCCTATAGATACCGGTACCGCCAGGAGATTCGGCGCCAGAGTTACCTGAATCATCTAGACCGTTACCCATCGAGGCAGCCAATTTTCGACTTGACATTGCTAAAGGTCGAGGCTCACCAATCATTGATTGAGCCATAACACTTTGTGGAGGCGGGGGAGTGGGGCCACCCATTGCCTGAGCATGATGATAAGCATAGATCGGCGGAACAATGGGCATCCCTACCGGTATGCCAGAGGCCTTCTTATCCTTTTTCTTCTTTTTGGTAGACATAGACGGTTGTAGAGTGGCGTATTGTTGTGACATCATTACAGGCATTTGCATTGGCATGCCCATATGTGGTGGTGGAGGACCGTGTAATAATTGAGGATGCATTTGAGATGGCATACCTGGATGGCCTGGATGTGGAGGTATGGGCGGAGCTGGTGGAAAACCTCGATGACTGATCGTATGATAATTTCTGCCCATAGGTGGTTGTGGTGGTCCTGGTAAAGCTCCATATATCATACTGCCCGGTCCATGTCCCATTGGTATACCGTGTCGTTGTAGGGTCGCCGGATGTATGGGCTTTGGTCGTATTAGGGTACCCGATAGACTTTGACTACTTGATGATTTCATTGATTTCTTATCCTTCCTCTTCTTAGCGCTCTCTTCTTTCATCGGTGGTGGTGGGACATCGATCGGATGACTAATTTGACGTAAACGTGCTGGGCGACCTAATGTCGATGTGTTGCCTGAGTACATATCGTAGGGACTTTCCATTACAATGCTGTCCAATTGATCGTGCGAACCACTCCATACTTTATGATTTGCATCGCCATTGTACAATGACGCATCACCGTCATCAACTGCAACATTAAGATCAGCACTGCTGCCATAAACTGTAAATTAAAAAAAGAGAAAAGAAATTTTTGTTAAAGAAAATTCGAAAGAAAAATATGTATAGGAGTAGTATTTATAATAATCAAGGCAAAATGGTACTTCTTTCTAAAAGTTAATGTATGTATACATTTTTTTCATTTCATTTTTTCAAATTAGTCATTTTGTTTTGTGCTGGGACAGAATTGTAACGTTTTATTTCAATTTCAAAACAGAATACATACATATGTATGTATGTACATATTCCGATATGTGATTGAGTCGTTTTATTTACAGTATAAATGTTAGAGAAAACAGTTACAATGTCCTTAAATGTGCAGGTTTTTTTTGAATGAAAAGTTCTTGATTAAAAGTTCGTATGTTGGGAAATGATATTTCCCATGTCATCGTTTTACGTTTATTTTTACTAAGTGATCCGTTAGGAGAAGATTACATTACCCATATTACGCACGTTTAGCGGTATTCATTCAATACTCTCTCTCTCTCTCTCTCATTTATAGCCTTGAAAATATCGATTGCATTTATCTTTCAACCGCATAAATATGTTGTTATACATTCAAATGGATTTATATTCCATAAATAAATTCATCTCGCTTTTAGTAATTGAAAATATTCTATTGATACTTTTTTAATCGTTTTGTTTTTATTGTTTGTTCAACAATTATTACCAGTAAATGAAATCCATATGTGTAAGTACATATGTACCAATCATTCGAGTTACTACGTTCGAATGTAGATACAAGTACGTTGGCTAACCTTGAGTATTTTTATCACCTTTCGATTTAGCAATGAAAAACCAGCCAATATAAATACCTCCATATAAATGTATTAAATCAATAGAATAGAAAAAGAAAAAATAACAAAATAAATAAACATACAAATTAAATGCTGTTTAATTATTTTTGTCGTATTGTATTTCATTTCGGCATAAATATTGGTACAAACATCATATGACAGGTATTAATCACCATCTAAAAAGTTACTGCTTGGAATTCAGTACCAAACACGTCAGGATTACGACATAGCTTCTCACACCACTTAGGTTGTGTGCGTTAATTTTTATGCATAGGTGGCGGGACCTACAGTTTAAAGTCGACTCCGAACGTCAGATTTTTGAAAAACTTTTCATGCCAATTTACAATTACTCTTAGAGCTTGAGCCAGAAATCTACTGAGAGGAAGTCGCCGAAGAAATATTTTTTCAAATTTTGTTTTGATGGCTAACCTGGGGTTTGAACCGCGGCCTTACGTCTAATAAGCCAACACACTACTTACTAGACTACGGCGACTTCACGACACGTACATACAAATGGGCGCATTAATAATTATTTATTAAAGTTATGTACATGCATACTATGTACCTATGTATGGTATGTGCGCATTATTTATGAATTCAATACATGATATTACATTTTGAATTTAATTGAAATCCTTGACTTCATAAATATAAATGTTTAAAATTAATAAATTCAATACATTTATGTTATAAGGTTGCCATGGATAACCTTTTTTCCAAATTAATATTGATTGAGTTTTTCGCTTAGTGGTTCAAAGCTGGAACGTGCTATTCATATGACCCTCTCTGCATGAGATTTTTCGCATTAGATATGCAAGAAAAAAAGGAGCACAATGTGTATTATTTAATTATTAACCGCCATTACAAAAGCCTTAACATAAAAACAGGTAACCTTTTTTTCAAACACTAGCTTGAATTTTGAACATTTAAAGAATTACCAACTTTACTTTACGTCTTTTAAGATTTTACTAAACTGGTTAAACTTTTTAATTTTCTTTTGATTTTTAATAAAATTTCAATGCCAAATACAGACTTTTAAGTTACACTGTTCAGTTGATTTTACAGTTATATAGGTATTTATTATCATATTTAAATTTTAAATTTGTTCCTTAGCTGAAAGACGTTAGCAACCTTAAGTAAGCAAACAAACTTTGAATTCATTTCTCTTAATAAAGAAGTTTTGCTTGAAATAAATTCCAATGAAACAAAAATATAATGATTAGAAAATTGTCTATAAATTATAAACATAATAAAAGAATTTTTTAACGGCATAACGCCTCTAATATATGTATTTTGATTGAATTTAAAATATACTTTGTATAGGGGAAATTTACCTGAGAAGGCACTCATATGCACTGTCGGACAAAATAAAATATAGAAGTTATGTTCTGACAAATATTTCTTCACTGTACCAATACGTGTGCTAAAAACGAAGACAAAAAAATTTCAAATCCCGTTAAATATAAACATGTGTTGTGATGTTATATTTAAAACAATAATTAAGCTTGTGACCTTTATTTTCTTTATTTGCTTTATAACAAGAAAGAAACACGGAGAAACACGAGTATGACAAAAGAAAGTGTAGTATTTATTTATTTTTTTTGCATATTTTTCTGGAGATCTTTTATATACAAATAAAAGCAAAATTAACTTAAAGTCATCATCAGAACTTTTAGTTCATCAGTCAAGAAGGTGCATCAATTATACTTTTTAGGTTAGAGGACGTGTACTTGTCAATTTAGAGAAGTACTCGTACTGTACCCGGAGGTCGATTTGATCAATTGTACAATTTTTACTTTTAATGGTAGACATTTTAAATATTCTTACAGAAAGTAAATCTAAAGATCGTGAAAAAATAGTGTGAAACGCATTTTGTCCAAAAGAACTAATATTTCAATATCTGAAACAAAAAAAGTATTAAAGAAGTATACTTCCTTATGTAACTGGTCATTATAACACTTTAGTTGGAATCACGATCTAGTTCCTCATACCACCCATGTTTTGTGTGTTAATTTTATTCTTAAGTAGTGGGACCTACAGTTTAAAGTTGGCTCCGAAAGACAAATCTTTGATAAGCTTTTCATGACAATTTTATTTACTCTCAGTGATTTTGCCAGAAACTGCTGGCAGGAGATCGCTAAAGAAATATTTTTCCATATTGCGCTAGGGATGTCTGGCCTGGCGTTTAAACTACGGCCACTACCTCGACTTTTTTAAGGACGACAGAACTAAATACTAAGAGATCAGGCGCATAAAATATGAATTTTCTTCACATAAGCGTAAAATGAAGTCATGCCAGTAGATTGACAGATCGAAGGAGTTGTGTAAACACAATACATATACTAAAAAACCATTACATAAGTAAATGACATCTAATGGATCATTAAGAATCCTGATTATTACAGGACATACATACATAATTGGTCATTACAACCCTTCAGGATTATGGACACACCATTTATGTTGTGTGTGTTAATTTTATACATGAGTGGCGGGACTTACAGTTTACGACTCCGAACGACAGATTTTTGAGAAACTTTTCATGGCAATTTTATTTGTTTTCAGAGTTGTGCCAGAAATCTGCTGAAAGGAAGTCACCGAAGAAATATTTTTTCATATTTTCGTTTTGATGTCTGACTTGGTGTTTGGACCGTGGCCTTACGACTAATAAGCCGACACATTACCTACTAGACTACGGCGACTTCCTAGCGTTACACATTCGTCAATTTTTTTAAGTTCCTACAATTATGGATAAAACGAAGAATTGTTTGTGAAAATATGGAATATTTCAAGTAATGCTGTCGTCTAAATAACATTCAATTGGCCACGATAAAGATATTATTGACTGTAATGTGTTTTTTTTTTTTTTTGAATTCGGGTGACAAAATTTTATTTATAATGTATCAATCATTGTAAAGCGAATTAAATTATTTTCTTTTAAATATTTGCAGCATTTTATTGTATGTGGCCTATCATGAGAATATTTTTTATGTTTTTATTTTTAACTTTAAAAGGTTAATGGCCTTTAAGTACAAGTACAATAGTTGTATTATAAATATAAAGTTATGTGAGTGCTCTTGGTGATAATAAAGATGTTGACGACGGTTTCTTTGTCTGAACTCGAAATTGACGGTAGTTGTAGTTGGTATTGTCTGTTTTTTTATTTTAGTATTTAATATTAAGTAAGTAAGTAAAAAAAAGAGCATTTTTTTATATTATACTATTAATTATATTTAAAAGCATTAAAAGCAAAAACAAAAAACAAAAAAAAGAGTGTAAATTTTTAAGTGATGGTCGTTTTGCTCTGGTTGCTTTATGCGAATGCCTTTGTTTCGAATTTCGAATATAACCCTTTATACTATAAATAATTAAATAAAATCCGAGTTGTTCATTTTATGCAAGAAATGCTTTTTATTATTATTTTGTTGCAAATTTAATAAATAAACTAATACATTAAGTTTTATGATAGTTTTTTAATAATTATATACTTAAAAAACTTTAAAAATTATAACTCTCTCAATTGAAACATAAGTACTTTCACTAGTTGTGATAACAAAATTCCCATGTCTTATTTATTTATTAATTACAATAGAATTACAAATTATATTCTAATTATATATGAGCGGAGTAACTTTGCCCATATGCTTGATGTAGTGTCACAGACCAGAGTCTCTGGTGGGAATCGAATCACAGCCCTCACGCTAACAGTCTAGCCACTACTCACTAGACTACCAGGGCACCCAATTCCCAGGTTTTATAAAAAAAGTTTTAAAGTGGTCTTGTTATGTTTTATTATATTTATAAATGCCCAGAATTGCTATTTTCCGATAGGTTTAAAAAAAATAAAATCATTTTTACTTCAAAAGTAGGTAAAGTTCTAAAACTAGTTTTAAGTTACAGACCAATTAGTTCATGGAGTTCTATGAATAGTCTTCGAAAAATTCTTATTGTGAATCTTTGTTAAAAATAACAAGATGTTAAGACCAGTGATAGACCGAATTCTTGTGATCATTTACTGAATCAGTGGACTCGAAATTATTCACCAGATTGAAAATAAACCTCAGCGCGTTTGGGATGATAATAAAACCCAATGACCAGAACACCTAATAACAGAATTTTATTATTTGATTGGATTTAACAAGATGGCCGATGTTAATTGTCATACTTCTAGAGAATGGGAGTTCCACCGTTGACCACTAGATCATGAACAGACCAGAACTTTTATTTGATTAGTGCATAATCCATTGTAGTAATCACATTTGGAAAATATTCCAATAAATAATAGTGTTGGATACTTAATCGTCATTACCGAGCATCTTCGCTCTTTGTGGTACGCGATCGAGAAGCCTCAAAATAGAATTTCGAGGCATTGGCACTGACATGGGAGTTAAATTCCATTTTTGGACCGGTATAAGTGGTAAAAAGGAGGTACGTAGGTCATAAATAATTATTCACTATTAGCAAAAAACAATAAATTTCCACAAGTTTCTACTGAAGCAAATAACGATGTGCCTGGCTTATCTTTTTTCAATCAAAACTGTTCTTCTTGGGCGCAGACTCTCTTTGACAATTTACTGTTGCCGTAGCAGGATCTTACACTTCTCACTACACCCATCTGAAATGGAGTTCCTACAACCAAACTTTATATATGTAATCGTGTTTACAGTACCTATTTTAAATTGTATTAAAACTTATTCCTTAATTTTCAAGATATCCTGATTAATTGACTGAAGATACAACTCCAACAGACACCTTCATGTGGTCTTGTAGTGGAAATTTAAATTGAAATAAAATATTTAAGATGTACAATTTAAAAGTTTGCAAAATAAAAGAAGACGATATAATTGCAAGTGCCCAGCAAAAGAAATTGTTTTTCCGCTTCAGTCAGTTTATATAACAAGTTAAAGGGTGTAATATTTAAGGCAATAATTATGGCCAAGTAAAATACAATATAATGAATGAACATTTTAAAGTAAGTATAGCGATAAACGAAATAAATTTTAGGCTTACCATTGAGAGAATTTTTATAGGCATTTTGAGAAGGTCCATCGTAAGATTTGAAATCATTTAACGAACTCACACGAAATTATTCAAATTCAAATGTTAATGTTTATTGAGATGTCATTCGGATTGATGTTTTAAAAGTAATAAAAAAAAACATATTGAACGATAACGGAAGTTTTGTTCTCCATTAAAAAATTCTCAATTTACATACATATGTACGAGTATGCATTAAGTATCTCACCATGCATTTCGTTTTTGGCGTAAAATATATTTTGCTGTATTAACTTTAACACATTCACTGCCAACTACAAGTTATCACGTAGAAGCAAACCTTACTCAAAATGATAACTACGAGACAACTCGATATGGCACGATTCGATATGACTTATTGAATTAACTTTATTATTTCATTTCGGCACAGGGAAAACGTACTGTTAGATGAGTTATCCCGTATGTTGTATATACATAAGTACATATGTAAATGTAAATCTTTCATTAATGCATCTACTAATGCATACTTGTATATGTTTAAAGTCAGTTGAAATCGAAATGTCGTTGTTTGAATAACACACCGTAGTTGGCATTTCCAAATGAAATTTTATATGAGTAGGCCAAACTACGAGATATCTCGTATTACCTAAAAATGCCAAAATTTATGTTGGCACCTGACATTATGTTAATGAAAACGGCCTTGACAATGAATGCGTTAATTTATTTATTCTGGATCAACAATAAACTGAAAACTTATTTAACAATCACCGAAAAGCTTTCCGAACCTTTTAACACCGTGCGAGATTTTACACCAGTTATCATGCAATCCACACAACTTTGTAATGCAGAGTGTTCTGTCGAATGTGAAAGTTCATCTCAATGGCTAACGAGATGTTAACAGATGCAAACGATGTATGTATGTATATGTCGTCAAGTATGAACATGCAGCATATAAGATCATAGGATACGGCTGGCAACTACACTTTCGATATTGTCAATCAATTTATTTACCTTGGTTTCGATGTAACACTGGAGATCAAGCGCAGAATTAATTTTGCCAATAGGTCAGAGGTATTTCTTGTGCGACGAAATTGACTTTAACAAAAGTTTTTCAGCTCTTGGTGCTTCTGTGACACATCTATGTAGCTACCATGGGGTATTCGGAAGAAATCTAACGCAAGTCCTCAACAACACGGACGTTCTTCAGCTCATCAACATCCAGCGGCAATGCTGGATGATAGAAGATTATTACAATGACCTAACGATGGCATATATTACAAAGATTAGAAAGCTATGTCATCTATAGGTGTGACTTACATCCAAAACCGCGAGCGTTTTTCAGGCGGCTGGAAGAAAGTGCTAAGCCAGCCTGAAGCCCGACAAAGAGGTTGTTAAGGCTACTTAGGTAAGTAAATAATTAGTTATTCAAAAATTAATACCAAAAATATGTGCGCAATGGTAACACTAACTATACTTTTGCTGTTTTTCGTTGTATGGGCTTTTCCTATAAAAAATATTGAATATGATGGACGTATAGAAAAAAACCTATTGAAGAGCATGCGTGCGTGAATATTTTGTTTCCGTGTTAAGTTTATGGGGGTAAATTATTTATTATTACATACGTTCAGCAGTTTATTGCGTTCCTTTTTCACTTTTTAATTTTTTTTTATTAATTACAAAAGTGCTGCAGCCAATCAGTTTATTTATTTTTGATTTTGGCGATTTCATATTAAAGCAAGTGGTCAACTGTTTTCTTTTTATTCTACAAGATGATGAAAAAAGAAAATAGAAAAATCGTTTTCATTGTACGATACATTTTCAATGACATAATTTTGATGAATATTGTATTTTAATAAATATTTTACTTACGTAACTGTAGTAAAAATGATGATCATTGTTGTTCATTCTACTAATTGAACAGTTAAAATTCTGAAATCATTATAAAATAAAATACAAACACTCTCATGCCATCGTATGATGATAATGATGATAATGATAATGATAATAATGATGATGGTGATGACCAACATGCGATCATTATTTCATTTCTTCACAATGTACAGAATTTCAAATGAAATTGCAACGTTTTTGTGGCGCACTGATACAAGTGAATACGAGTATTTTGCAAAACAATTTAACTTTTGGTTTTAAATTTTGCTGCGCATTGTTGAATTCGAAAGAAAAAATGTGATGTGAGACTAAAAAATTGTTGTTGTGTACATTGAATATTGTAGCTACAGATAGAAAATTTTAATCAGAATTTTAAAGAATTGATTCTTCATAAAGAATTTTATCTCTCAAAATTACAATATTTTAGAATATTTGGCACGACATATAATCTGAATCCTAATATTAAATAAGTTTAACGTTAACTTGGAATAATTTAGTCCGACAAAACCCTAGGTTGGGTTCAAGATCATGTCGGAATTCGCTGCAGTGTTTAGGTAGTCTAGCTTGCGAGGAGGGAAGCTTTCATTCCACTGATTAACCTGAAACATGTCTATGCAGTTCGAAGAGATAATTGAAACTCTATCATAAGAAAAAGCCGAGAGAGTTAGTGACTATTCTCAAACGAACAAGTTTGAGACAATCTGAACTTTTGTTTGGTAATTACAATAAAAGAAGATTTAAGTCATGAATTAGCACTCCGGGGCATTATCTGAAATCAGAAGTCGACATTTCGACAGGGCATCTAATATGTAGACTCTGAGTACATATATTTTGGACCTGACAAGTCAAATCTCCTTGTAGACAACATGTAACATTCTATTTTAAAGGGCAATAGACTTCCAAAAGACATTATAGATATACCTATAGAACATCTATACGACGATTATAATAATAATGCAACAATACCGATGCATAATAGGGGTTGAAAATTTAAATGAGTATCGAAATAGATTTCATTATTGGAATTATTTACAAATTTGGCAAATTACCTATCGTTACATACATATTAACTGCTTACTCTCGACATAGAGGCATATCGATAATAGAAAATAGATTTAGTTTAAGCTAAATTTTCTTAAAGGCTTTAAAAACTGTAAACTTTTACGGAACACGTTATAAAATTTTAATACTTTTAGAGGCCTGATTGCATTAAAGTCAAAAACATATTTGATGTACTCGTACACTTGTAAGGTAATTTATAAGAGAATTATAAATACATATATAAATTGATATGTATGTATGTTTGTGTGTATATATGGCTATGTATGGCTCATTTCAATATATTTTTGTTAAATATTGTTCATTAAAACCAAACATGTACAATACATGCAGATATGGGATCACATACGAGTATGTATGTATGTAAGTGCTAAAACAAACATGTATAAGAGTGTGTTTGAAAAATTTTCATTGCAACAAGAGCGAATAAAAAAGAAAAAAAAACAAAAACAAAAAATGATAATAAATAAATGGAGAGAGAAAAAAGTGTAATTGATTTTTGGTTTTATTTTTTTTACCATTTACAAGGAGTGGCATTTCTTGTTGTTGCCACAAATGTCGGTTAAGACAACAGACAGCAAAACAAATAACAACTTTGGCAATAGAAAATAAAAAAGAAAAACGAAATATTTTACTCAATGAAACCTGTTTACCATTTTTAGCAAAATATTTTGTGTTAAAATATCTGTTAAAATCTATTTGAATATTATTACATACATATATAGCAAAAGCAACAACAATAAGAAGAATAACAATGTTTAGAAAAAAAAGAAAAAAAATTTATTCAAAGGAATTTAATAAAATTTGGTTCGTATACGATACTATGTTTGTATGTATAGCAGTTGTTGTTATTGTTGTTATTGCTATCGTACATCTGGCCAACAACAACAACAATAACAATTTCGATAATGTCAAATATTTGCAGCTGCACAACGCAACTCCATACATTGGAGACAAACTTGAAAATATTTTACAAAACAGTCGTAATATTCCGATTTAATTACGAAAACAAATCGAAACAAGTTTTGAAGTTTTAAGTTTTCCTCGTCACTGTGTTTTACTAAATGGGTCATGAAAATTTAAATAAAATCTGGCAATTATATGTGAACTGTTTTGTTTTTCTTTTTTTTTTAACAATAATTGCTTACGTATTGGCTATTTGAAGCATCTCTATTGAAAACTCTTTAATTCTCTTCAATCCAATTTATTCTAATGCGAGAATTTGATTAACCAAAGCCAAGGAACACATCTATTTTTGGCACTTGAAAATTCATAATATTTTCGAAACATCATTTGCGTTTCAATAAAGGGGTAGCTAGATTCCCAATTTATTATAATTAACTTTATGGGCGTGGCATTGATGCCAAAAGTCCATTATTTTCATTGCCCACTTGGTATAACTTGGAATGCATTTTATTTTGAATGGAATTTTATCTCTGTGATGCGGTTTTTAATTAAATCTTAATTAGTAAATACATTTTTTCACTTGAAATGGTTTGTTTAACAAATACCAAAGAGTTTTAACAACCAAACTTTCTAGACAGACGGTTGGGTATATATGTTGATATAATGCTACGATTATCATTTGACCAATGGAACCATCTGGAGATCAGTGGGATTATCTCCATGGTAGAAGCCCATGTCCTTATACTGTGTACTCATGTACCCAAGAGGTGATAAAGAGTTCTTCCCTCGCCAAATGGAGGAAACTGGCAGCAGAATCAGCCACAAGTCTGTGTAGTGCTGAACATTATTAAACTTCATTCGATTGTAAAGGAACGTGAATTTTGGAAATCGAAAATATTATTAAAATGAGTTCTAAGGTCGCAGGAGCTAGAGAAATGTTTTATTCAGTTAAAAAATTTTTATGTAAAATCTTTTAAGACACACGATATTTTGTCTTTCGACTATTATTATTTAATATTTTTTTAGATTGATATACAAATTTTATAAGTATTGTATGTTGTTTGCAAGTATTATTTTAATACAATGGAAATCGATTTTGTATTTGGAGCCTTATTTTTTGGAATAGAAATCAAAAAAAATTCATCAATTGGCCGCCAGTAAAATGTGTTTCTAGGTTGAAGAAATAATTTTTAAAGATTTTTTATTACGTGTTTTATTAGAAATTCTTCTTCTCTCCTCTCAGTGCCTCAAACTACGTCTACATTTTCCTTTATAAAATCCAGAAATGCGATATTGTTTTGCATTTGAATTTTACATAACTTTACCGACAACAACAACAACAGCAGCCATCTAGAGATTAATATTTTGAAATGAAAACACGAAATGGAAACAGGAAAGAGTCAAAGTAAATAGCAAAGTAAATAAAGTGGATGTACTCATTATATGCATCCATCCAGCCGTCCAACCATCCATCCATCCATTTATCAATCCACTTGTGTTTGAGAAATATTATGGACTGGATCACTCACCATCATTATACCTGAATAACAAGCAAGCATTGCTGTTTTTTGCTGATAATGATAATGACGACGATAATAATGATGATCATGAGGATGGATGGATGGATGGTGTATCTCATACAAATATGAGAGTAAGTTGTTTGCATTGGCTGTCGATGCTGAATTCATGAGAGAGAAATTACCACATTGCAGTTCGGTCCACTAGAAAACATTATTCACTTAGCCGGTATCAAATTCATTCACTTGTTCAAGTATTTATCTGAGTACATCATACGACTACAACATCATTTTGGTTTTCCTGTCATGGTCAGATGATTATGAAATAATTTCGTTCTTTTTTTTTTACTTTATTACTGCATTTAAATACGTTACGGTATTTACAATAGCCAGAGTATTTGTATGTATGTCTACAGAGAGAAGCACATTTTGTTCATTTAAATAATCTCCTATTTTACATACCGTGTAAACTGATGTAACGTTCATTAATTAATTTTCTAATTGGGTCTACTGAGCTTAATAATAATTTAAAATGCAATTTTTCTTAATTAATTTGTACGGGGAATAACGGGAAGATAAATTCAGCACTTATTGCTTAAGTTAGGTGTCAATTCCTCATCAAACAATGAATATTTGTTAGTCTGCGATCTTTTATACTCGAAAATGTTTTACTTAAAACCACCGAATTTTTTAATTCATTGTTGGAGAGGAAAAATACACTGTTTGAGAAAATATTAAGGGTACATACGTGCATAACATTTATTTTCGTTTAACCGATATAAAATATATATGACGGGCATTACTGTAAATGAGGTTATGTTGGTAGGTGCCCCACAGAGCATAGCTTACTTGAACCCTACAAAGTCTCTTTGTAATACTGATAGTATTTATTCCGTTATACAATAATAGCTTATTGCTGGTATTTTTCAGTCAATTCGAAATATTTATGAAAGTATAAATTCTATCATAATCATCTTTAGCTAGCAAATGTTCTGCCAATAAATTTTGGTTGCCCAAGACTTCTTCGTTTCAAGTTCCCAAGTACTGGTTAAGGATAGAGAAGATGTTCTTCTTTCTCGTCATTATAGCTTCGGCGAAGTAATTTTGAGACATTTCCAGTTCCCATGCGTGGGTACTTAGGGTTCAGTATCGAGAAATAATTGCGTTGAGGTACTTAGGATAGATTCTGTTTAGGTTTAATTCAAATTTGTTTTTCATGAAAGCGGTTTCAAGGATACAGTAATTAATTTTTGTCATGACCATATACTCTTAACTTCTATGCTTTTGTGCCGCTCAATCTCATTGTATCTTTTGCAGTTACTTTATTCGCCAATTCTCTGCTGACAGGCTGTTAGGAATGGGACAGAGTACCTAATATGAGGTTTTTCTAAGAACGCCTATTAACACGTTTCCTACCATCCACATAACACGCTCAAATAGGCTTTGATATTTTTTGCCTATACAACCACTGAACGCACCACTGTCGCTTAGAATAGAGTTGATTTAATTACAAAATTGTATGGCCAACGTACATACGTTTTTAGTTATGTAGGCCATCTGATTTCTTGCACCAATTAAGAGCAGTTGCCTGCCACCTTAGTGGTTCTGGATTGTATATCACTTAGAATTTCAGGTCAGTTTTCTTTCCAATACGATTTGAAGGGATTTGGATTGGATAAATTTAGAGTTAATCTGTTAATATTAGGGGTAGAGAGTTGAAGGTCTTTGTATCTCCTTGAAAATCGAATTCTTAATTACGTACATAGAATAGTAGCTATTGCCACATTGTCTGCATAACTGATAATTATGACGTACGTTTCTTAAATGGCTTTTAATAAAATGTTCAATTAAGCGGCATTAAATTATGGGCAAATTGCTTTAAGAACTATTATAATCCTTAAGCTTTGTTATATTTAGAACCGAAGCTTAGGTAAGTCTGGTCACAGCTTTTTCAGACGGAAAACGGATAGAAAAGTTGTACGTGTTAAAAACAAAGGCGACTGTCTCTATGCTTTTTTGTTAGCATCATTCGTTATAAAGTAGCAATTAATTAACTTAATTTATTAATAAAATAGTCCATTAGTTGTTAATAATTACACAGACCGACAAGATTTTAATCCCACCAAGCAGACAAACCTTTTTGGAGTTTTTGATACACTGTATCTAAATCCGGCCTCAGAATTGTTCCATCGCACAAGCAAAAAATACGGTTTTAAACTGCATTCGAGCGGTGCACAGTCCGACAGATTTTTAACCCAGAAAAAAGGTTGCAAATGCTTTTGGTGGGCCAGTTTTCAAAATAAATTAACGAAACATGTTCTGTTCCCTATCAATCAAAATTTTTTTTGTCGACCTCACAGACTACATATCAAAACTTAGCTTTATCTCATTAAGTTTGTTTTTTTATTTTAATTTAAGTATTATTTAAGGTTTTTTAGGTTTTAATTTTGAAGTTTGTCTTTAAACTGTAGAAGCACATAGTAATTCTAGTTCAACTTAATTAAAGTTAAAAGCACATGTGTTTTATAAGCCGTAACTAATATTCACACGAACATCATTTATTGCTAAACCACTAAACTTATTTAGATTGTAGAAAAACATTTTAACATTACATTGAATCGCAACAACAAAATATTCATTTTAAGAATTTTAGTTTTAAAATTTGTTTTAAAATGTTGACCCTAATTACCGCAGAGATGTGAATCAAAGTAGTACAAAATCATCAATAAACGAGTTAGTTGGTCGGTCTGTAAGTCGTAATTTTACTGAATAAAAAAGGTAGCAAAAGTGTAAACAGTAAAAGAAAAAATTTAAGTATGTCTGTGAGTGCTGGCAAAGTAAATATACCTGTGAGAAATAGTTTATAACGCAGCTATGTACTTAAAAAAAAATAGAAAAAAGCAAACCATGCCGAAATATAAAAATGTATGGTATTTGCGTGAATATTTATTATTGAATAGAATAATATCGGCCAGAGTGTTAAAAGGAAAACAAAAGTGCAAAGTCAGAAGAAAAATTCACAGCAAAAGAATAAAATAACTCAGCAACTTTGTGACAACTATGCGACAAAGAAAACTTTGTTGTATTTTGTTGGCATTTTACAAAAACGAATATGGAACAATAAGACACTAAAGTTAATAAACTGCTCTGCAACCAACACTAAATTGTCAATTGTATTCAGTCAACTCAATCACAACGTGGTAGTAGTGGTACTGATGCACATGTGTGCATCCAAAATATTTCTTATGTTGGCAAGTATAATTACAACCAGCATAAAAAAATTAGACCGACGAACGACATACATACATACATACATACATACATACATACATACATACATACATACATATGTACATATTGTAATAACATAATATTTAACATTTCATACAAGTATTCCTCCATTGCATTTTTGTGTTTTTGATAAAGCGAAGACAAAAACAAACAAAAAAAAACATACTAAAACTATGCGATTATGTTTGGTTATGATACAGCTGCAACAAGTTGAACTAGTTTTACAATTTTCAATAAAAATCAAATTTAAAAAAAACAAAAGACTTAAGCAACAGACTTGATTGCTGCAGCCTTAAAGAAATAAATACATACGAATACATATGTATGTATGTACATATAGTATATGTCCGTAGACGCATACTCCTGAGTTACAAAAAAAAATAAAATAAAATAAAAAATATTAATATATAGCAACAACAACAACAAAATTTTTTTATTTTTTTATTTTAAAATTTTTCTTTTTTACAAACTCAATAAAACTGAAAATGGTTTTCATAATTGTAAATAAAATCAACCTTAATCTTGAATTTCTGTTTAAATTTACATTTTTATTGTTCGTATTCGTATTACCATTCAAACAATAACGCTCATCAGAAATACGGAAAATCCACCAAAAGAAAAGTTTCATGAGACAATCATGAATAAAAAAAAAATAAAAAACTACAATAAAAGAGAAAAAGGAAAACCCTGTTGCGTTTTTCTCTAATAATAAATATTTGGTGGAATTTCATTTTATTGTCGCGACTTACGACTTGTGACTTCGGAAAAACTAGAGAAAAACAAAAAATGAAAAATACTTTTCCACTATTTTTTTCACTATTTTTAGATATGCACACGGACAGACAGAGAGAGATGTATATGTATAGCAGACTATCGGACAGACTGGTAGACAGCACCCCTGAATTTTTATTTTATATTCAGACGTATGTATATGTATGAAGGCATGAGTTTTAGGAAAATCATACTCAAGCATTTGTTGATTTTTCAACGATTTTATAAGAAAAAGTTTCTCACGCGTCTCATCGTTTGCTAGATACTATGTATTCAGTACGTCTGTGAATTTTTGGTATTCAAACAGTAGTTTTTTATGTTTTTTTTTTCAAAATTTCTTTTTATTTCCCTTGTTGTCTTTCCTTTTTTTTTTTTTTGTTTGTATAAGCATCAACAATTTTTAAAACCTTATCCGCAATCATCTAGTCACTAACGTTCACACTTGACGTGAACCTTTATTTAGTTACTTGAATACAAAGGAAATCCAATGGAAAAATGTGCAAAAATTTGTGAAAACCAAACAAAAATCAAATGGAAAAACGCGGTTTTTTCCCAAAAACATGCGATAAATTAATTTATTATCAATGAAATTTTTTATGTCTTTAAAAAGAAAAATGAAAAAGTCATTTGAAAAAAGATGGGGGTCGTGTAAGTACATACATGGAAATATGTGACGAATGAAGTATTCAATGTACAATGGGTCAATTCGACTTTCTCAATTGACAAGTACACGTCCTCTAACCTCTAAGTATTCAATGCCTCGATTTCTTAAGATAGTACAAGAAATAATTCAATGCTTTAGATAATCTTACAGTTTGCAGCACTTACAGCTGAGCGAAAATTTCAGACAGTACGCATTGCTGGGTAAATCCATTATTTACAGTGTAAATATATTCAAATCTAAATTCAATGCGATGCCTTGCGAAGATAGGGACGAAAAAAAAAAGGAAAACAGCATTTAAATATATTAACAATAATAAGACACCTGGAAATAGAGGGATTGTTGATTAAGCAACTTTGAGTTTACATATGTATGAGACAATATTAAATACATCATATGACTCACACCTATATACGCAAATGGGCTTATCAGAATAATTTATCATACAAACTACTTAAATTTCATTAAATTTAAATGATTAAACGATTGAATGACAATTGACATCACTAGTCGCAAAATCTATACAAATAATCTAATCTATCTATATGTACACATATGTATTTATGTACGGAAATTCTATTGTCCCACATTCACACATTCAATAGAATAATTGAATATGGAATGTTGCTGATCCAACCCTGATTTCCAAAAAAGAAAAAAAAACTCATCACACTTGAAGTGATAAATTAATGATTTGCCAAAAAAAGTCGAATTAATTGTGAGCACATCTCCATCATTATTATCATTATCATCAAAAATAATGAAAAAAAAAAAATAAAATTAAAATGTATTTAATTTTTTTTATTTTATTTCATTCCATTCTATTTTTTATTTGCAAAGTATGTCGTCTTGTTATTTTTTGTTTGTTTTTTTTTTAGAAATTTCTGCTGAAATTCCAAACAAAAAGAATTCAATTTAAAAACAATAACAATCTTTATACAATCACACGAAATTAAAACTAAAAAAAAAAACAAAAATATATCTTAACAATCTTAACGGAGGGTAAAAGCAACAAAACAACAATAATAAATATTTTTAAATTTTTTTCTTAAAAATTCAATTTTTTTTATTTAAAATCCGCGTATGTCTGTATGTTAATGTATAAACGAGTAAATATACAGAAATGCGACTCATTTCATTATAATTTAATTTAATATTTATTCACACACAAGGTGTATGTATGTATGTATGTATGGATGTATATGTATGTATGAAGCAATGTATTTAAAAAGCAGAAAATGATAAAGATGAACCTCACCTTTGAAATATTTTGTACACTTAGCATTTTATTTATCCCCTCCTGCTATTGTTGTTGTCTTTATTTATTTATTTTTTTATTATTTTCATTTTAAATCTCCACACTAACACCGCACAGAACAACCAACACCTTAAATTTACAAACGAATAAAAATAATAGAAATTATTTTAAATAAAAATGTTCAAATATGAACAAATTTAGTAAAACAAAAGCAATAACAACAACAATAATAGCAATAATGCGGAAAAATATTTTTGGGGTTTTTATTACAAAACACGTGTATGGATGATATGGTTGGTGTTAATATTTATTTCTCTGTGCATGTGTTAGACGTTGTTTCTGTAACCATAGTGAAGGGGGCATGAAAGTGAGCATCGATTCCAATACTCACAATGAATAATTCGTAAATTTGTTCATAAAATATTCACTAGAGGAGAGTTAAGTATCGACAACATGATTATAATATTTTCGGAATTTTTGTTATCGCCTTTGAATGTAAATTTATTGATTTGAGGAAAAGAAAAAACGATTGAACGAAATTTCGCATCTAATATACGAAATTTTAAATTTATAAATATGTATGTAGATTATAAAAATACAGTGAAATGATACGATTTGTGTTACATTTTAATGTAAAAAAAATATTCCATATGCAGAGAAAGAAAATATAATGAAAAATAAAAAATTAAATTCTTTTCTCTATTCACGATCATCAATCAGAGGATATTCTCTTCTCTCACAAAATTGTTTATGAGAGGATGGAGAGAGGAAGTAGTGCTAATGAGTTTGTTTATATCGGCTCCTCCAAAAGTTACTTTCGAACTTTGACACTTGATTACGGCCATCGTGTTGAAGTTACATCTGTCAAAATACATTGATTTATTCAGTCTGATTTGCCAAATCACCATGAGCGACCATAGGCAACAACGTGGGTTTGCTGAATAGGCTGTAATTTACATCGAAAAATTTGACGAATGGGTACGTGTTTTAATGTATAAAATTTCAATGTGTAATTGTATTAAACATCTGTTCATGTCTCAATTTATAAGGAACTGTCAGAATTAAAATTAATTTAGTAAATTCGTAAACAACTTATATTTAAGACGAAAAATGAAGTGCAGACAAGTCACTACAATGCCTTATTTGAAGATAGCTCCCTATTCAAACTAGAAAAGTTCGTAAAGTTAATATTATTTGCTTTTTCTTATTAATTAAATTAATTATTTAAATTAATTATATGAACCTATTTATAGGAGTTTTAACTCAATTACTCAAATATCGTAAATTGATTCAATAGTGAGCTGTATGAGTTCCTCAACGACATAGACGTTGTGCAGCGTATTAATATCCAGCAGCTGCGCTGGCTCGGCCATGTCGTTCGAATGGAGGAGGATGCTCCGGCGAGACGGGTATTTGATACGGGGATCTGCGGAAGTCGGCGAAGAGGACTTGTATGCGTTGGAAGGACGCAACTAGCCAACTAGCGTAGGCGCACAAGTAGCAGAGGCACCTGGAAGAATGTGTTGCGGCAGACCTTTAATCGGGTTGTTAATGACCAATTAAGAAAGAAAGAAGAAATTCAGTCTGACTTACTCGCTAGAACCATTGAAAATTGAACATTTCGGATACGTTCCACCCAGACGCGGCGATATTTCAGAATCAGTAGTCCTTTTAGACGAATAAAAAATTTCAATTATATTTTACACACACTTTGTTTAATTGAAATTAGAAGAAAGGGAACGCTTAATTGAAGTGACAGGAAAAATTTCAGCAGGTAGAGAATTCCACATGAGGCTAAAGAATCACTAAACCAACCGACTACAAAAGAGTGTACTCTATGTGGCACTATTTCCGTTGGAATAGCAATAAAACAGAGAAACAGAAGCTACATTTTAGTCGTGCTCTAATGAAGCAATAGAGTTAGATAAATTACCGAATTGGTTTTCACCCACTTCACGGGAGTTGAGAAGCTTCGAAATAGATTTCAAGTGTCCGACGTGTACATATTTGAAAATTGTATTCCATTTTCTGTCTGATTTATTATTTATTTATTAATTACAATACAATTACAAATTATATTCTAATTATATATGAGCGGAGCAACTTGACCATATGCTCGGTGTAGTGTCACAGACCAGAGTCTCTGGTGGATTGAGTGACGTATTTTTGCATCCTCTTAAAAAACTGAAACACTAGAATGTTTCGATACTTTGAAAATATGTTGGTTTCTATGATCACTGAACAGACAGAGCTTGTGGCATTCTTCTGATATTTAAAGTGCGTAATTCTCTCACATTCGCCTTCATCACACATATATCTGTGATTTCGTTTTTCAATTTCTTTTAAAAAAGTTTCTTCAGACTTTATTGAAAATCACACATCGTTATCTAATTATAATAGTAAGCAAATTATAAATAACCTGAGTGTTCGATAGAAAAATCGAGTCGACTGGCTCAATACACGAACAAAAAGGCTGAAAAAGGTGAAAATTTTTTAACTCAACCGCCAACCACCACTTGTTACAAGTAAACCAACAACATCGGTATGAAAGAAAATGGGATAGACAAGTAAGCGAGAACGAACCAACAAGCAACGTAAAAACGTAACAATATATTGTTACGATCTAATCTTTTTATTTCATTTTTATTTAAATAAATCCATTATTAAGTTAACTAAACACTTCAATTGGGGAATATCGCTCTTCCAGCAGGATTACCACAAATATCAAACATCATAGTGTATGCGATTTTCAAGACCTTTCTTGGCATTTTGGCATTTTCTATATTTCGTGGTCTTTCCATGTTGTTTTGTTATTGTTATTTTATTTCTGTTCATCCCTATTCTTATAATTTTTTTGTTTGTAATTCTTTGTAATTTTAATATTTTTTTGTTTGGCCTGTTGATCATGTCTACGCAGCAATATTTTACATGGCAATTAATTTCAATTCAATTTCAGAAATATCTATAAGCCAAGTTTGAAGGGCATTAACCTTCTTTCAGTAGGAGAGACATATTTTAACCAAATTAAACAGAAACAAATAAAAGCCTTGATTAAAAAGTGTCAGGCTTTAGAAATATTGTTCTTTAGTGAAAATTAAATCAGTTACTGAAAATAAAGTATTAAAACATACACTTTCGTTGTAAATAAAAAAAAAATATTAACATCAATAACTATAACAACAATATAAAGGAATAAAACAACCCAAGTGTATTTTATCTTTGAGACTTGCATGTAATAACAGCAACAAAAAAATATTTTAAATGCATGTCTAAAATCGATGCATGCAAATCGCATAACATTAGTACATGCATTCCTAAACAAAAACATTTGTAAGTATGCCATGGGATTGCCAACTACTACAACGTATGTACACATCCCTATACAGACAGATGTGCGTATATGTCTACATAGAAATTGCATATAAAAATTGGGTTGAATATGATGTTCATTCATTTCGTATGATTTCTCTTAAGCAAATATTTGCATTTTTCTGTTTCAGCAAATTTTTATTTCTTTTATGACGCTAATCTACGAAATTATCATCTTTTTTTGTTTGCAACTTTCAACCGAATCATTCATTGATGGCCACTTACAAGCTTACACACAGCGATAGAGATAGAGAGAGAGAGAGAGAGAGAGAGAGTGTGTGAATGAAAGATACTTACACACTTGCGTAAATAGTATATTTCTTCTTCGATATTGTGATGTTAATTTTGCTTTTTTCTTTATCTTTTCTCCACTTTTTCTTTTCTTTGAAATGTTAATTACGTTTTTTTTCATTTTCTCTCTAACGGGTCTTTCATTAAGCGCTTATTGTTTTTAAATTTAAGTAAAACAAAGTGTGTGTTCGATAACGTCATAATTTTTCATTTGTTTGATAGGCCTACTGATGCCATTACGTGTGGAATATCGTTTAAATGTAAGCCACGGCTTCTCTGGATGGAGCACATCCGAAATGTACAACTTTCTATGAGTGCCGAGCATTAATCAGGCCTATCGACTATCGACCTATCGGATGGGTTATATTAACTCTGAGGACTGATGTGGTTTGTGGCTTATTCGCATACATCTGCTAATTAAGAAAACTCCACTGGAAAAAGTCTAAGGACCATGATTACAACTTGTTAACTAAAGTGATGATTTTAACGGGCTGATAAATTGTTTTTCGTTATTATAAGTTGACAATAAGATGGAAATGAGCGTTAAGCTAAAGGGAGGATCATCCTACCTTTAACTTTTAAAGTTAACTTTATCTTTGAACTTTTCAATATTTATTTTAATTATTTCCAATATGACAACAAAATGAGCAAATACAACAAAAAAGAAGCCCGTCGGTGCCACCTGCGTTCAAAAAAACTTTTTAATTGAGCAGTGTTATCGACATTGTTAATGGCACTGCCATACTTTTGAAAAAGTTAACTTTATTTTAGCTGTAGGTTGTAATAACGAAAATAAGTTAAAGGTGACTTTAAAGTTCACTTTAGCTAAAGTTACCTTTAAGAAAACCCAACTTTAACGGCAAGTTGTAATATTGGATTACGGTGGCTAGTTCATATAATATTCGCATAGATAGATCACACTTACAAACCGCTCGTGCAGAATATTCAATTTGGCAGGAGGTGTATGGGACGTCGCGTTGTCCTGCTCCTGTTCATGCAGTACGTTGCCCGAACAGTGCACCGATTTTGATAAAACAATTTCATTATTTGCACGTGTTATTGAGTACTTTATCTGTCTAATTTGACAGATGTAGCTTCAACTAGATCGCCGTTATTAATTGCCAAAGTTCGAAAATCACTGTTGGATGATCCTATGGTTTCATTCGTTTATGAAAACATCGATATGTGTTGTTGTATGCAGAATAAATAAATTTATGTGCTAATCAATACATCGTAAAGATTAAAATGATAAAGGTTTTATGAGCCATCATCATGTTTATGGACCAGAAATGTTTTGTAATTTCCAAAAAAGTTTAAAAAAAGCGCTGATTTTAATCCAAATTACAATACTTTTAAAGAAGAAATAGTTTAATTTGTAATTGACCTCTTCTCATAGGCTGTTAAGTTGTAGGATAACAGGTCAATTTATTGCTATTATTAGTGATTGATGTCTACAATGAAAATCTAATAACAAGTACTCTCCCAAAACCTAATGTACTTTTCAAGGTTTTAAGGTTGATAACACGGCCTCTTTCACTTAACTTGGTATGGATGTACCCAAATCATTCATTTATTCGAATTGCTCAGTGACAGTTGACAATTCTATTATCCTAGGGCCTGTATTATTGGATAAGGAACAATAAAATTGGGGAAATACCTTAAGACTGCCTTCTGTTTCTTTTATTACTTCACCGAGCAGCATTTTAATAAGCATTTTTAATTTTTCTCTGATTTGGCGGGAAATTCTAATGTTCACTCTTTCAGTGTTATTTGACGATTAACTTGTGGGTTCTATTTCAAAGATCTAGTTGTGCTTGAGTAGCTCAGGGAATGTCATATCAATTTCCATTTTCTTCGTTAGTTAGTCTCCATAAGTTGGCATTTCTAAGGGTTGGTGGCATGCATTTCTTAGTAGAGTAAAAAGAGTAGTTTTAATTTTCTAAAGAATGTTATTGGTTTTGGAAAATCTGATATTTTTGACATCTGTCAAATATGATTATTCTGATTATTAAAAATAAAGTTCTTTACGAAAGAATAACTCTTCGGAATTGTGAAAACTTATAATTTATTATGCTGAGACCTCTAAATTGAGAAAGTTCAGCTTCAACCATTCGAATAATAGTCAAAAATTGGAAGAAACTGGATCGTTCATGGCCATTAAGCCTCCTGAACGTTATTGTAACGGTCGGTCTCTTGGATACTATGCTGGAGTTAACGAGTGGGTCGCCGAAAAACCAAAAACTTCAAATTGACAAATTTTGACAAAAAAAATTTCTCCTGAATACACAATTCACTCAGGAGTTCAAACCAGAAATTCATAGAAAGCGCGGACAATGTTTTCAATCGATAATCGAGCAAACTGATGTTAATGCCTGTCTGCTTTCATGATTGCGCCTTACTTTTTTGATGAGGATGCCGATTTGCAGCGGCATTGGGAGACATATGTTTCAGGAACATGATGTCTTGTGGCCTCAACTGGTCAGCACAATTTTAGACGGTGGTTATTATAACAACGATTTCCAGGAAAAATTTTCTCACGACATCCAACGGCCACCAAGATCATGCGATGATATCCTGTGATGTTTTTCTTTGGGATTTTGTGATATTTCGGATTTATGTGTAAAAACCTAATCCGATATCCTGTGTGTCATCGGTGAGATGGAGTAACTGCCGGTGGGCACCATTTGACTGGTATTTCATTGAATACTTAAATGGAATATGTCTTCTTAACAATCCAATGAAACGTACGGTTTTTATTTTAAAATGAAAAAGTTTATTCTTACCGTGACATCCTTCACTATTGAAGCCAATGTTTGGCTTGAAAAAGAATATTCAGAATATTTGCACCAGGAAAATCCAGCATTTAGAAATGGTTTGTTATGTTTAAACGAGGTGAAATGAGCATCCAGGAGAACATAGATTTATAATCCGATCGATTTGATCGATTGATCAAAAACAAAAATGAATTGTTGTATCTGAGCAACGTTTAAAACTGTTCATGTTTATCTAAGCGTCGATAAGTGCCAATGCACGAAATAATAGATGTGAAGGTTATGGCATCAATATTTTAGAATGAACATCGTATCATACCTCTCGATTAGCTTGAAAAGGGAAAACCATCAATCAACAATGACCATTACATAGCTTTATTGAATTACCTACGAAACTTTCATCTCAATTTCAACAAAATAAAATAATTCTTTATAACCAATTTTCATTCCAATACTTTTCAAAGTAAAAAAAATCCTAAAAAGATCTTGAGCTATTATAGGTACAGTAAAATTCTTGAAATTTATTTGCATTTAATGCCAGTTTAAGAAAAGTGATACTTAATTTGCAATTAAAAAATCTTTTTATTTGAATTTTCTTATATTGTTGAAGTTCCATTCTAGTTTTGAGGCCATTGTTATATGTATGTGATCGTGCATTCTGCACTGTGACAAATAAATAAAATGCAACAACTATTTTAGTTTTAGTACCATAAATAAATTATTGCGGTAGAATTATGAAATTATTAAAAAAAAAAACAACAAAACCAAATACACAAAGGTATTTCTAAAAATAAATAAAAAAAAACAAGCACACATAAGCATTTAAAAACCATAATAAAACAAAAACACCACAAATATGAGGAAAACGTGTTAAACAATTCGAACGGAAGCATATTTTTCTTTATTAATGGCAACTCTAATTTCTTGATTAGTCTTTATTTTTTATTTTTTGTTGCCGCTTTTTTCTCATTTTATAATTCATACTCGATATTATTTTATTTAACTTTTAAACGCAATAATTTTTATTTTTATTTAGCCAAGCGCGCACAGTGACCAACAAAGAAAGTTGCCTGAAAAACAAATCGTGATCGTCTAAAGCCACAAATTGTATTGGCACCGCTATAAGCCATATTTTATTAATTTTGTTGTTGTTGTTGTAAAACTACCATATTTGATGTTTTGTTTTTATTTTTGTTTTTATTTAGGGAAGTAAAAAATTAATCAAATTTCTGGTATGATGAAACAGTACAAATAAACTGAAGAATTTGCAGTTTTTTTTCTTTCTATCAAAACCGAACAAAATGCAACTCAAGAAGAAGATTAATTCGATGACAACGTCTGCAAATCATATCAATATTGATTGTTGACAATATATTGATGAATCAGCAGAATGAATCAAAATGAATAAAACTAACTACCATTGAGGTCAACTATTGAGCGCAACAATTTATAAGGTTATGTTAAATTAATTTATATTCCGTATGTACGTACATTCATATGATTTTAAGAATTGAAAATATTATTTCATTTTATTTTAATTAAAATTGTAAAATTAAATTTAAATAATTGTTTAGCCGCACATATTCATTAAGTAAATGGGTAAAGCGGTGAAGGGGTAAATAAAGAAATGCTAAAATATTTGCGCATTTTTTAGCCAACTTTATGTGTTTGGATGGGTGGACTGCAATCTGAATTTATTAACTAAGGCCAACAAACACGGTATATCCCCTAATCATGTAGTGCACTATGTTGGAATCCCGGAAAATAAATCAGATTAGAAGTGGATCTGTGCTATACCGTCGTTAACATTTCTTTCTTCTATTTTTGTTTTTAGGACAATATAACTAGAGCCTCTGGCGGGATTCGAAACCTCAATCCCAATGTTCACTTAGTATCATGGTAATCACCTTTCAGTGTATTTTAAAACATATTGTCGTACTAACTTAAAGGAGAATCCGAAGAAAGAAAATAATATGCGGCACACAACTATGGACTAAATTAACTCTTATTTCCTTATTTGCATTCAGAGGCTAGCTTCGATCTTATGTGAAAAACGTCAATATTCTTTGATTGAATTGTCTTTATAAACTGTATGTATGAAAAAAGTAAAATAAAAAGGGTTCCAGGTCATCTGGGAGAAGGTTTCAAATTACTGATGGGGAAAAAAATCATTTTCTGAAGTGGGGCAGATATTTGCAAAGGAATACTCAACGGAAGACCAAATGACTTTGAGGCAATCTAACCTTTATTGAGAAATTGCAATAAGCGGAGATCTGAGTTAAGCATCAAACTATCCAGCAATAACCAGAGGTTAGTAACCGGCTTTTTGACAGGGCACTATAAACTCAAAGTACATTTGTTCAGGATAGGGATATATGGGGATAACCTGTAGATCTTGTGATGATGAGAAAGAATCATCCGAAGAAATACTTGGCAACATATCAGTTGGTGAGCAGGGAGCTGTACTTGTTGACACCGAACATTAACCCGAAGGGCAATGGGCTTAAAAGAGACATTGTAAGGATACTCTATATAGTTTTAGGAGAGTACAATATATCGTAAGGTTGCAATACTATAACTTTTTAAAAATTCTATAAATGTATCTTAAAATTGTTATTCCAGTATGATTTATATTAAAAACTTAGCACGCTTAGCTAGACTGTTTGTGGCAAATCGAAATAAAATAATTTCAATAGGCAATCTGGACTGTCACCGTGGTCTAGTAAGTAGTGAGTTGGCTTATTAAACGTGAGGCTGTGATTCAAACCCTAGCCCAGACATAGCGAAATATGAAAAAACAAATTTCTTCGTCGACTGCTTCTCAGCAGTTTTCTGGCAAAAACTCTGGGAAGAAATAAAGTTGCCATGGAAATTTTTTCAAAAATCTGTCGTTCAGAGTCGACTTTAAACTGTAGGTCCCGCCACTTATGGATAAAATTAACACACACAACATAAGTGATGTGAGAATTTAGGACATAATCTTGAGTGAAGAGTTGTAGTGACCAATTAATTAAGTAAGTATGTAATCTGGATCACTTAAGTAAGAATGAAAACAAGTTCAACGTGACGGACCTCATGTATAACGCTTAGAAGAGTTAACACAAATAAAGTTTCTGAAGCGAATTGCTGTTTACAAATCGATTAGTGTTACTGTTTTTCTGATGCAGATCGTAGATGATGGCATTATATACACTAGCCAAAACATGATAGGAAGTCAAGAAGGTATGGCGGATTTGGCAGTGAAACAGATAACAATTATACCCATAGCAAGGTCGTTAAACTGGTTTTGGTTATTGACTGGAAAGTTTGTACCATTCGCTGTCATAATTTTCATTTTGGAAATTTCTTCTGCATACATCAATAAATATGCACATGTGTCTTATTACGGTAAATTGATAATCACCTGTGCCTGCCTATATTGAATATCTTTATTGGTAAAACATGCGCTTCCATAATAGCTTCTGAAATTCGAATGCTTCCGTTTATGCCTCTGGGGAAGAGCATTCTTATGGGAGAGGAGTAATGGAATCACCTTTAAAATATTATAATATTATATTTTTAATATTATAATTAATAATATATTCAAAAAATGGCGCATGAGTAATATCATCTCAATTGGTTCATACAACACAAACATTGTAATAAATTAGTCACGATTACGACCTAGCTCTACACACCATTTATGTTGTGCGTGTTAATTGCATACATGAGTGGCGAGAACTACAATTTCGACTCCGAATGACAGATTTGTTGAGAAACTTTTTCGTTTACTCTCAGAGTTTCTGCTGAGAGAAGTTACCGAAGAAGTATTTTTTAATATTTCATTTTGTTGGAGATGTATGACCTGGCTCTTGAACCGCAGCATCACGACTAATAAGACCACACACAACATATTTGACTTCGGCCACTTTACTCTTCACACCCCAATGCATCTTTAGCAAAATAAACTGCAAAAAATAATTTCAAATGTTTGACTTAATCCGTTATCATTTTGATAATATTTATGATAATTTCCTAATTAAGTCGCTGGCTAATTAAACTACAACTACTACAAGGGAGGAAATTGTATTTCAATATTTATGAAACTGATGTTTTTGGTATTACTCATATGAATAAAATTCCGTTCATAGTTTCAGATTTTTAAAGCTCTTGATTAAAATGGATTTACAATTATAATACGCCACCAGCAATGTGCAACGATAATAATTCCCATATTGAGCGTAGCATAATTTTTACAAATTTTTTTTTTAATATATTTACTGAAAGAAAATAGGGCGTATCACACTTATTTGTCATTTAAAATATTTTTTTTTTCTATGATAACATTTCGAATATTCATATGTATTTATTATGTTTATGAAATCAACCTCGACTACGTTAAAAAAAATAAAATTTTTAATTTCAAAAACAATAACGAAGAGATATAATTTTTTTTTAATAATAAATGGTGACTCATTATGCTGAGGTGTCAGATACAATAACTGGCTGGGTTTTTTTTTTCTATTTTTACTTATTATGTATTATAAGGAAACGAAACAATTGCAACAAAAACAATAAATTGAAAATGATATTGAAAGCGAAAGCGAAAGACTTAAGACGCAAACTTTATCAGACAAGATACTTACAATTCTTAACGGATGTATAACCTTCGGCCGCACTACTGGTACTATCGCCACCACCATTCATAAGATGACCATTAGATTGACGACCAACACTATTAAGGGTCGTGATACTGCCAGCGCGCGAACGCCAACCGGCATGACTAGCCGATGATGGTGGTAGTTGTTGTTGGAAATGATGATGATTGCTGCCGTTAGAGAGACCAACGTTGGTTAGATCTCCATTCGATTTGCTAGCCATATTACTTTTAAGTGTACCGTACACACTGCTGCCAGCTCCACCGCCCGTGCTGCCCGTCTCCAACTGACGGGCATATGAATTATCGGCATAGGCATGAAAACAGCATCTGACTAGGGCGTTAGCAGCTGCTTCACGTTTACAAATAAACACGTGACATTCGAGGACTTTAATGCCAGTGGTACGTCGAAGAATGGCAGCGAAAATGGGTGGATGCTGGGCTCGTGGCATACGTGCAAATGGTGAGTCGAGTGGAAGAAATTTTGGTTCTGGATTTGAATTACCACGCTCGGGTATGAGCACTTGTCTTACAGCTGCACAGTAATGCAGAGATTCAATCGGGAAGAAACGGGTGATTTCCTTGAGATTTTCATCAACATTTTCCAAAAGTATGCCATTTGACCAAACGCTCAGCCAGGAGTCTATGCCTTTGGCGCCAACGGCACCCTCAGACGGGTACAGACTTCTTAACGGCTCTTGTATGCCTTGCAGACCATCTTTACTTTGTCGAGGCACTGCACTGCCTAAATATAAAACTCGGCACCGACAAATTGGCGTGGAATCACCCATATTGACAGCGCTACTTTATTCAGAGGAAGTTCTTCAGAAGCGGAGGAAGACGATAAAATAGAAACAACACTTGGAAGTAGAATTTTAACTTTTTTTTTCTCGTTTTAATTTACTTCCTTGAGAACACGTTTTCAATGAACTCTTATTTTTGTTGCTTTCGTTATTGTTGTTGTTATTTTTGTTATTGCAAAGTATAATCCCGCAAAAAAAAAAGATGAAAGAAACAAAAGAATGAAGAAGAAAGAGTAGACGAAACGTAATGGGAAAAGAGAATATCACGAGATGATGGCGTAAAATAAAGTACTGCCTGCTTGAAATGTGACAAGATCGTAGAACTTAAAAACTATACGATACGACACGACGTCACTGCGACTAAACGTTGAAGCGACACTTGAACACTACGAACCGACCGAACGTCTACACGTCTCCGTTTCTTGTTTCTTTGTTTTTAACTTTAACTAGTCTCTACTTTTGTTGTTGCCTTTGTATTAACTTTTGTCTTGATTCTTTTTCTCAACGTTTTTTTATTTGATTTTTTGTTTTTGTTTTTTGCTGGCAAAAAGGTTGTATTTCAGGTTTTCAATGCAGTAGAATTTCTAGGTTTCTTGCAGAACAGAATTTAGAAACTCTTTTGTTTTTTCTTTTTTTAAGCTTTAACTCTTTTCTATCCGTGTAATACACTTTTTTGTTTAAAGAATTCTTATTTATTTAAACGATATTTTACAAAAACTTAAATTGAAAACTTCAAATGGCATTAAGGAATTCTACAAAAAAATTTTCTTTCTTATATCTCGGTAGTCGTAAAAGATTCGTTGTTTCATTTGTTGTTGTTTTTTTTTCATAAATTTTGTTGAAATTTTGTTTTTTTCTTTGTAAAAATTTTTGGAATTTCTTTTTAATTTCACATAAAAATACGTTTTTTTTGTGTGGAAGTTTTACGATTTCACTCGAAAACTTTAAGCATTCATTAAAAAAATGAAATGAAATGGAAAGAAGAAGAGAAATAAATTTAAAAAATTATTTAAATTTGCACTTTTCACTTTGTTAATCACATCACATCGTCTCGTCACCAATTCACATACCAAAAGACGTTTCTACAAACGTATACACACTCAGTGTCACTCACTCATTCACTGTTTTCCGTTTATACATTCCATACACACATACATGAACATTAATATGTATGTGAATATATTTATGTATCTGTGTTTATATTATGCGCTTGTATACGTACATATGTATGTATCTATGTATGTATTGTATATAAAAATATTTTTTCCTTTTTTTTTGTTTTTTTTTTTTTATTCGAAAAGTTCACAACCGAGCATCAATGGATAGAATAAATAAAATATGAAATAAATTTAAGAAAAAAAAATATATTTTCAACGTTGTTTTGTTTTTCTTTCGTTGTTCTTTGTGCTATTGTTGTATGTGTACGTAAGTGTATGTGAGGTTTTTTTCTTTCTTCCGAAATGCCGCTTAATCCATCCGTGTGATCGTTGTTAACGCGGCGCAGGTTCACTCAAGAATACTCCACTGGAGATTGTTTTCTTTAAGCAACTCGTTATTGTCTAGACTTTAGGCCTGGCCTGCTGAGTTGTTTTACCACTTTTTTCCATTCGGCTTTGGCATTTTACGCAAACACACTCGTATACTCTTACAAGACAGACAACAAATTGCTCTCTGAGTTGATTCGCTGTGAATTGAGTATTGCATTGCCAATGACCATGTGTAAGTGTAAGTGAGCCACATCTTGAGCTTCTCTCTTCTACTGAGTCTTTGTCAGTGTTGCAGGTAGTAAAACGATTCGTAAGATACAAAAGTGATATTGTTTCGTAGTATACCATAGAATACCTATCTATCTTAAACGATCTAAGGGTGGTTGGACGGTATTTACGTTGGATTTACTTGCCATAACATAATACTACTTAGCTCTGTTGCTCTTGATTAATTGTTTTCTTATGTATTTTGCATGTGCTTTTCTTTAGTTAAACGTTTACCTTTCGACCGCTTTACCCACAGAGACAATTATGTTACTCTATGTGGAACAGACGGACAGACTTGTTTTAATGTTTTAACGAGAATTTTAATACAAAAAAAAGTGGAACAATATTTTTACGACCTGTTGAAAACCCGTTAATTACCGTAAATACCGAAAAATATTGTAATATCGGACAGTTACGTTCTTACTTAATAGTCACGTTTGCTATACATTGTACGCGTATAAAGAAAAATTCGAAATGAAAAACATAATAAAACGAACAGAACAGAACAGAAAACAAACATTTTACATTATTGCCGGTGTCGTCATTGTCATCGTTATCGTTTAAGTCGTCGACGTCGTTGCCGTCTTCATTGTGGGTTAAACAATTCTATTGATTTTTAGTTTTTTTTTCGTTTTTTTTTTTGTTGTTTTGTTTTGTTTGGAAAACTCACAATATTTACTTGCACTCAATTACCACAAGTTAGATTGTAGATAAATTCTTACAAAGGTTACCGGTTCGAGTGGTACAGCGATATGCATATGTACATATGTATGTATCTGTTCTTTTAAACTCTAAGATATTTTTGTTTATCGCACTATTAAGAAGGTTATGATTTTTAATATTTATTTTTTATTTCACTTTCGAAAGCGTTTTATTTCATTTTCAACAAATTAGAACAAACATAACATTTAAGGCCATTATTACAACTTGCTTGTTAAACTTTGGTTTAGTTAAAGGTACCTTTAGCTAAAGGGAGCTATATAGTTACCTTTAACTTATTTTCGTTATTACAACTTACAGATAAAATTAAGTTAAGTGTTTTCAAAAATATGGCAGTGCCGGAGCAATGTCGATAAGAGTGCTCAAATTAAACAAGGGCTTCTTTTTTTGTTGTTGTATATGCTCATTTTGTTTATATTTGAAGTTGCGATATTGAAAATAATATATTAATAAACTTAACCTTAAAAGTTAAAGGTAGGATGATCTTCACTTTAGTTTAACGCTCATTTCCACCTTATTGTCAACTTATAATAATGAAAAACAATTTATTTGCCCGTTAACATCCTCCCTTTAGTTAATGGCAAGTCGTAATAATGTCCCTTAGAATGACTGTCGATGTGTTGTTTTCTCAAATAATTATGTATTTGGTGAACAATATTAAACTTAATTGAACTGAATTTATTTATGTTTGACAATATCTATTGAATGCAATTGTCTTTTTTTGGTGCTTTTATTTTCTCTCTCTCCTTTGCATTATGTCTGTCAAAATATTTTAGTGTCACATTTGAAATTTGAGTAAAATTTGAGGTTAATGTTGTGTTTTCTTCTTCTGCGGAATCTGCGGAAAATACTGGGATAATAAATTTCGCATTGACTGCTTTTTCAGGTGCATTCTACAGTCAATAGAAAATAAATGCTGAAGTTGAATGAGTCATCTCAATACATATACATACTACTCTAAATCACCCCCATTGGTAATTTGTGACATAATTCAAAGAGATCTTGAGATTTTAAGCTTGTGACATAAGTCTATTGTGTTGAGAGTAAACTCTGGCAAAACCTCAATTGTACCACTTACAAAAAAACAGATAATTTCCTATAATTGTGGATGAAATACTTGGCAACAATACTGGACATTAAATTGATTTGGAAGGTACAATATGGTTGAAAGCATTTCAAGAACGGTTCAGCTAGTCATCATAATATGCAAAATGCTTACAATAAAATCGTGGCAGTGCAACTCAAGCGTTATGCAGTGGATGCAATACGTGGTCCTCACTCTAATTGTGAACAATAGAATCATTGTGAAGCAGTTAAAAGAAACTTGAATGGAGTTGATTATAATACAGCAAGTAGCATACGTTAGTATATTAGGAGCAAGGAAAGCACACGCTTTAAATATGTTGGAGGCCCTATTGGATTTAAACCCTTTATGTATGGCAATGGGGACCCAAGCCATTAAGACTGCGATCAGAATAATGGCAGACAAGTCTAACACGAGATGCCTGACATTTCGAGTTTCTGACAGCTTACTCCTTAAAATTTTTAGAAATATTGCACAACGAGGCTGAGTAACAAACAAGAGTTAATAGAGGAATATGGAGATTGCATATTCTCTTTGAAGTGGTCGTAGTCTAGCAGGTAGTGTGCCGGCTTATTAGACGTAAGGCCTCGGTTCAAACCCCAGGTAGGCATCTAGAACTGAACGAAATATAAAAAAAATATTTCTTCGGCGACTTCCTCTCAGCAGATTTCTGGCAAAAACTCTGAGAGTAAATAAAATTGTCATGAAAAGTTTCTCAAAAATTTTTCGTTCAGAGTCAACGTCAGGTCATGTATAAAATTAACACAGGCAACATGAGTGATGTGAGAAGCTAGGCCGTAAGCCTGCCTAAAGAGTTCTAATGGCCAATTATGTATGTATGTATGCATGTATATTCTGTTAATTGAGAAACAATTCTGTGGTTATAAACACATAGCATGACAGGAGCAGGGTTGTTCGGCCAATGCTCAATGCAGCTTAAATAGGAAGTACAAAAGCTAGTACAATAACCAGGTCGTCATCCGAGTACTCAGATATAAAGGGCAGATGGAACGAAGATTTTTCTCAAGCCAAATGGGAAGAGATTTAAATTATACAGCAGACTAACTAACTACAGTGGACAGCAAAAGACTTAGTACTCTATATATATTTTGACAAAAAAAGTCCCCACAGGCTTAATACTCTTGCAAAAAGTTCCGATATGACTTCATGAGAATATTTAGGAGATCGCGGTTACGGTTACGTAATCGCAAAACCTCAAACAAAAGTCAACCGAAAAACTTGCTCATGGTGTCACCAGAAAATACTAAACAAAACTTGTACATTCAATTCCAAATGGGTTAAATGGAGTGCTTGACCTTAAGGGATATTCTACTAAATCCATGAGATAACATTTTCATATATTAGGCCTTTGAATTTTAAATTCACTCAGGGTTCTCTTTGGGGGTACCCATGGAGTCATCTGAAACTTTCCCTTATTTTTCTCTTGTTTTATGAAAAACATTAAAAAATGATTTGTTTTATAATAAAACAAATAAGATAATAAAATAAATATATAAACTATACATCTTTATACAAACTTTTGGCTAAAATTCATGAAATATTGCCGTACTAAGACTTTTGCAATCCACAGTATACTCAAAGAACTTTTGTAAGAATATGGATCGCTTCAAGCCTTATTTTAAGCATAATGTGATGAAAAAAATGAATCGATTAAAGAACACATGCAGCATGTCACAAGTACATTCCTGGATGCCTGTCAAGTGCAGGGATTTATCTTTACTCGCTCTGAACATTATGGGAATACATATTCCATTTCGTTTTACGGTAGTATAATAATAATAACGCGCATTTTTTTAATTATTTTAAATCATTACTGTTCAACCATAAGTGTTGTTATTTGTCTTATCAAATTTATTTATTTCTTAAAAAATGAAATCCTAGTGTTTATTTAATAACTTCAATACCTTTGGACAACAAAGGGTTAAAACCAGTATACACTACTCAAACTAACGGTACATTTCTCTGAATAAAAACTTTAAATGTTCCAATTGGTACGATGTATGCTTCGGTAGTTGATCTTAATTGATTGCAAGAATTCTTAAATGTTTATTAATCGTGTCTGAATGAACAATGGACATGTGTGTGTGTATGTTGTTGTCTTTTGTTAGCATTTTGCTTTGGTCTGAAAGGAATGTGGATTGCCCACGATAAATACCATACCCGCTTAAATATTTAACATATTACATGCATATGGATGAATCAAATTATTGATATTCGTGATTTTGCAGAAAAAAAATGAATCTGGAAAAATTTTCAATAGCAAACGACAGCAATAAAAACTAACACCCAATTAAGTTTGTTGGAAATCAGATAACATAACTAACACAGACCGGTTTCCTAGCAGTTTTAGAAGTACAAGATGAAGAATTTAAAATTAGAGTGTATGTCCACAAAACGCTTTTCGCTTCTCGGACGCATCTTTTGCTTGGCTTTTTAATTTGAATGCAGAAACCAAATAATTCCACACTTTAAAATGAGCAAAGAAAGTAAATTAGTGACTCATTCAAATTGTTTTATATTAAAGCAGTTGCAATGGAACGCTGATCCCTAGATACACGTGACTAGGTAATGGGAATACAACGACTTTTACAGAAGTTGCGGTGACGACCAAGAAGTAGAATCATAGAACATCCGTCATTGTTTGGCACTTGAATTCTTGGGCGCTTAAAATTTATTGAAAGAACGAGTTAATTTAGACTAAATTAATGGCGAAATTGTTACTAAAGGTATTACAATAGACCTTATGGGACCCAAATCTTTTGTCTGCCTTTTGAGGTGGCTGTCAATTAAAGCTAGTCAGGCTTACTATATAAATAGAAGTCGCCGTAAAAAATATTTTTTTTCGTATTTTCAACATTCAACAACGTGCTAAGTGATGTAACAAATCTTCTAGTCTTGTTCGTTTCTAAAATTTGCATTATATTGTACGCCTCAGGTTATTACAACATTCCGTTCGATTGATTGGCAAGTGGTGCTTGAAAACTGTTTATAAATAATTTGCTTATGAGAACAATAGGCCCACAACATCAACATTATCTACTGGTTTCTTTGGTTAACATTTCCGTTTTGTTTAATTTGCTGAAATATTTTCATCCATCAGTGATTGAGTGCTCATGTGTCTATTCATTTTTTTTTTTTGTTTGTTTGTTTATTTTTGTTATTTTTTTTTTTGTTATTCCACCGCAATTTATCAATTACGAGTATGAAAATGATAAAAAGAATTAAAAAGCATTGACGCATTCTTTATGCACTCATACTTATAATGCGAAGTATATTTCATGTTTTGTTGGTAGATATTTTGGTTTTTTGTTGTATGTTTTATTGTATGTACTATGTTTGCTTTTGAGACATCATCAGTCTAGCATATCTTGAAAAATTCCATCTTCATCAAGAAACTTGTTAGAGTGCACTTATCTGTCAACTGCGACGAATTTCATTCGTACGCTACATACGTACGATTTCTGTTTGATTAGTTAAAATACCTTATAATCTTATAAGCTAGGTCGAGCTGAATGTTCGATTATTTTAAGAATTGCAAGGAATTTACGGATGAATATGGGCTCATCTATGTACGTAGTCAGATTGTCTTGAGGGACGCGTTGTATCTTGCAATAATAATAACTCTAGACATGTATGATATAAAACTGTGTTGAATAACGTGGTACTGTATCATAGAAGGTAATGAGATTAGAGATGAACTGGCAAGAGAGGGCGCTGAAGTGTTGCATGATACATTTAACAGACGAGTTTCTAACTCCATCTATGGGATACATCTTTGGCGTGTACGACCAAACAAAGAGCAGATTGGGAAAAATTTCGATTCTTAAAAACTCTCTTGTACAAACTGGGTCGTTTGTTACAGATAGATGGTGCAATTTACCTGATTTCGTAACCTAACCGAACCTCAACAATAAATTTACGTAGAAACGCATGTAAGAAATTGAATTAAAAATTTGAATAATTTCTTTAATAATAACACGGTGCGACAGTCAAAATAGGTAGGTAGGTTGTGAGTTTTATTGAGTAGAACTCAAAAATATTTTTTTATATTTCTCGAACCCTCCAAACTTGTTTTATTTGACAAAAACTGTATTTTTTATCTTTTCACACAAAACTATTGATTAGCCAAATATTTTTTAACCTATTTTCAAAATCCAAAGTTTTTTGAAAAGGGGATAGATGAGCCTATAAAATGATATACATAAACATATGGTTCAAACTTACATGTTATGAGTTATCTTGTGAAGATATTGACACTTACGTTATTATTATGTAAGTAGTATAAGAGTCGTGTTATATTTTATATATGTATGTCACCTTATCAAATGAACTTTCAGTTAAAAATTTTTCAAAAGTTTTGATGGATCTTGATTTTTCACCGTAAATTGTGTAAATTTGATGTTTGCACGATTACCAGAAGTCGGCTAATATTTGTGTGTTCTGGAAATATTATTATTTCGCACATCTTTCAATAAACAATCAAGATTCATCAAAAATGCTGAAAACTTTTAAACTAAAAGCTCATTTAAAAAAATATATATGTATATGAGAAATGTACCTCGACTGTTAGACTCTTTAAATAATAATTACGGTAATTTTCGTCCAATTTGGCCAAACAAAGTGTCAATCTCTTCACAAGATAATGCTCTCTCAGAATGTCAGCACTTATTTTATATTTTTTAATTAAAGTTTGCTACTATAAGCGGACAAACTTGAAAAAAATACGACAAAAATTAGCATTTGTCAAGTTTACCTCATCAAACCTCATAGCATATTAAGCCAAATAATATATGTATATATAAAGATGCATCCCTCTCTTTTCTAATAAGTTTTAAATTTTGGACATCGTCTTAGGAATGTATGTGTAATCAATAAATTTGTGCGTAAAGTCCAAAAAAAACGGTTTTTGTCAAATAAAACAAATTTAGAAGGTTCAACAAATATTTAAAAAAAGATTTTAAGTTCTCTAGCTGGGTGTATTTCATTTTTTTTATTTTGTCGCATAGTGTAATTTCGAAAAGTATAAAAAACATTGGTTTATTCAAGTTTTTTTACATTTAATTTTTACCGAATGGATTCCATTTAACATATTCAACGATAAACAACAATAAAATACATACGACAATGGCATTCACACTTTAAAACATATTGTATATATTAATGCATATATATGTAGATATATACATACATTTTATACATACATTTCTATGTACATATGTACTTACAATGAAATCATTTAATAAACATTTAGCCAACAATTGACAATGATTGTATTTCATGGGTTCTTTTCATACAAAATCGAATAGAATAACAACACGAGCAAATAGTCAGCATTCCAATCGATCGAGGCAAAGAGTTCTAAGTTCTTCTATTATGTTCTACTAGAGTGTATTGCGTTCTTAATTTCTAATGCTTGCATTGTGTATTTCATTTTATTTAATTCTTCTTATAAATTGCTTTTGTTTTTAATCGAATTCTTTTTTTATGGAACAAAGCCTTAAACAAATCTGCAACATGTTTATGCCGTGAAACGATAAATTTATAAATAATTGTAATCGTACTTATAAAAGACAAGAACACTGTGTAAGTGATGCATAGTTCAAGTGATATTCATTTTGCAAGGGCTACCTCTCAAATACACACACATATGGCCATCGAGTTGTACCTCACCTCAATTACTTTTTTTCCGCTGACGAGGAGTAAATGTACCTAACCGCACCATAGGGGAAGTCGTCACTATCCCCCGTGTGTCAGGTCCTCACCCCCTAAATCTCCCCCTCCTCTTTTGGACTCTTTGTGCCCACTCCGGAACTACTTTAGAATTACTTCGAAGTGGAGTCCCTCTGGTCCGCCGTCGGATTGCGCAACAAAATCTGAATTGTTTAAACATCAATTTTAATTCTCTCATCCAAGTCAAGTTTCTTAGATTTCAGCAAGGCTTCAGTGTAACTGGCTATGCTATTTCAATTTTCTTTGCTGTTCAGGAGTATATCGCAGAAGTTTTCGACCGTACAGATGCCGACTTTGGCCTCAAGATTCGTTCTTTCTAAACTCCATATCTCACAATGAAAGAAAGTGTGTTCCGTGTCATCGATCGACGCGGCGTCAAAGATGGAATTTGGTCGTGTCATCTTCCTCATTTTAAACAGATATTACTTAGGACTGGAGAATGTTTGGTTATAAATTTCATGAAAAGTTAAACACCTTTCTCTTATATTTGGAAAAAGGAACTTATTAAAGAAAAGGTGTGTCGTCGATTTACTCTTTTTGGGGTAAATCCAGTACCCTATCAATGTTGAGTTTCTTGGTTTTCTGATACACGGAATTATCATTCCTGTTGTCAATTCTAGCTTTCCTGATGTTAATCATGTCGTGCGTATTGATCTTGTGACTTGTATCTGAAATTGGCGTGTGTTGTGCGTATCATATCAATCGCGGTGCGTGTATTGTCTCGGTGGGAGGAGCAACTGTGGTAACTTTTAGAATTTATGATGAATTTCTTCATCCAATTTCTTAAAAAAAAAATTTTAATCTTAATTACATTCAAAAGTTAACAAATGATAAAACAAAACTGCACTAAAAAGATTATATTTCAACAGAACAACGCTTTTAAGAAACCGAAATTACACAAAAAATTGTTTTTTTTTATCAAAAAACATTGAAGTGATAGATTGGCCAGCCTATTCTACAGAAATTATTCAAGAAGAAAATATAAGAAAATATAATATAAGGAATTTTATCCAAGAACATCGCCAATCTGATGGCAAGCCTCTATTAAAAGTTGCAATTTTAGAAGAATGGAAAAAATATTTTAGGTACTTAGTCAATAGTAAGGTAGGAATAATTCGCGTCCTTCGACCAAATCGAATCTGTCACTCCTGGGTTCCGAGACTTAGTAGAATACCTAGGGATGAGTTGGCGCATGCTCGGTTTCATATTCTGAGTACGACTTGGTGATTGATCCTAATTCGATAATCTGCTTTCTCGTTTGGTCAGCGAAAAAGACCAGAAGCGTTTAGAGAATAGATCGCGTAATTATGTTTCCAGAAGTTCATTGGTGTTCTACAGGCGATGGTAGAACAGGCCAAGCTCAGCGATAGATTATTGATTAGGTTTCTTACGCGTCATTGCCATATTAGGTCGCTTACAAGGGTGTGATGAGCGATGAACTCCATGAAGTTGAAAACGCTGCGCAGAGCATTTTTCGATGGTTTAAAGCTTCTGTCGGTAGTAAAAATTAGGACTTTCCTAAAGTTGGGCTGGCCCAGATGTAATCATATATTTTCACTTTTTCTCCGTCTATGTATACCTCTTTCCCTTTTCTTTTCCCAACTTTTTCTTTCTTGTTCTTTTTCACCTTTTCTTCTTCTCTAGAACGAAAACCATGATGATGATCTCCGATTGAAATTATGACTTCAAACTCAAATACTGAGTTTTAATGTTAAATGCAAATGAGCTAAGCATACCAATTAATTATATAATAAAATATTTGTTTTTGTTTCTGAAAACAAAAAAATGAAGTTGGCCTTATCAAAATTAAAAAAAGTTCACATCTAAACATTGTGGAAAACAATAATTAAATTTGGTTATAAATGATAAAGACGGCAACTGTGGCACCATCACTTTTAAAATTCACGGCATTATCGGGTTTGCATCGTGTTATTAGTGGTGAACTGTACTGTTTGCGCGTCTCGGATAAATGCGTTTATTTTGATTCCACTTTGTGAATGAGAGTATGAGTTATAGAAGGGTGGATATCTAGGCTGTATTTATCTGTAGTAAATATGTGGTTCTCTTGTTCTTTTTGAATTATATGAAAAATTTTTTATTTCTTGCCCTACAAAAGAGGAATCTTAACGAAGTCACAAACCATTAGTAATGACAAAGATAAACCACAGAAGAATGATTTTATGTGGCACATAAGTTGGTGAATACTATACACATTTCATTTTGGAAGCCATTATGGTTTGGACTACAAGTTATAGCATTACTTTCTAAGCGGTTTCAGTACGGTTTCTGAACAAAATAAAAATTTTATTAATAAATGCACTGAGTATATGTGCTTAGTATACGTCCAATTACTTATTTATTTTAATAGGAGGCATCCTGTGTATACTAAGAATGAAAGTCTGCTTAAAAAAATACTAAAAACTTTTAAATATATTTTGAAATTCGAATCAGTGTTGCAAAATTGTAATTTAGAAGGAGTATCTTTTTGCATCAATTGGTAGTTTTATAAAAATATATTTATTTATTTATACTTACGTACAGAATGGAATAGGAAAACTAACTACATGTTTCTCATATACAAAACAAAAACAGTTCATTCGAAACGTAAGATTTAGTCAAAAATGTCGACGAAACGGTTCATTCAGCATTCTCATTGCTTTTCGTAATCTAATAGCGAACATACATACGTTAGCCTCTGGCTAACCGGGGCTAACCCCATTTATAACTGAAAAGCGCAAACCATAAAATCTGTTATAATAAAAAAGTACTGAAATGTTCTGAAATTGAAATGTTGTCAGGAAACTAAAAATCTGTAGTAACCAACTTCTGAAAAAGAGGAACAAAATGAATGAATGAATTTTTTAATAATTTTTACTGATGTTAAATTTAGATCCGATACAAATTTTATAAAATTTAGATCGAACAAAGCACAAAAAATATTAAATATTTCGACAAAGAATTTCCAATTTGCAAAAGCATTTTGGGAATAAAACATAAAAGAAAGAATTTATTCAATTATGCATTTATAAAATAATTTAAATTTAATTATTTTTTGTATGTAGTTTTCTTATTTTTAATTTTTTAGAATTTTAAATAGAATGTCACAATGGCAACATTGTTTTAATGCAGTAACCAGACATATCGGCGAATGCCTCCACTAACAGATGAGAAAATTGCTTATTCTAGATACGCACCGTCCAAATCACGATATACAGTACATACAGTGCTGCACAATTCAATTGAAACTATTTTTGAGATTTACTTTTCTATTGTTAGAAGTCGAAAAACAAAAACAATTTCTGAGGAAACTGAAAAATTATTTAGGAATTTTATTTTACACATTCTGTTTGATGTATTAAGAAACAAAAAAATTATATAAAAATAACATTCTTCTAAAATTATAAAGAAAAGTAAAAGTATTCAATTTTGAGGTATTGACAAAACAATGCAAACTTTCTTTACAATTTTAGAACAATGTTATTTTTATACAATTATTTTTTGTTTGTTAATACATCAAACAGAATGTTTAAAATAAAACTCCTAAATAACTGTTACATTTCTTCAGAAATTGTTTCTGTTTTTTAAATTCTAACAATGAGAAGGTACATTTTAAGAAAAGTTTCCATTTGTCCAGCACTGTATGTATTTATGGCAATATAGTACCCATTTCGAATAACGGCACTTGGTGAGTTTCGATTTTATTCACCTTACCGGATAAATTCACCACATTTCAGAAGAACTCACCACACTAGAAACTCACCCTACTTCGATTTTATTCACCACACCGGATAAATTCACCACATTTTGTAAAAACTCACCACAATAGAAACTCACCACAACTACAAAATTCACACTTAAAAAACAAATTATATTTTTTTGCTTTTCTTTCCAACCAGAAGCGAGCAAACAAAAACACAAACAACAACAACATGGAATGTTGTCAACAACATCACAATTAATGTTTTTGTTTTCGTTTTGTTCAAACCTGGGGTTGACCGGGCCCCTTTTTGGCGAGGGAACTTATCTAAGTAACTACCTTTTTTACCAACTTTTTTCTACCTACAACGTGAATACATATTATGTTTTTGTTATGTTTTATGTTTTTTTATTTTCGTTTGATCTAACCTGTGGTTGGACAGTGGCGTTTGGGTGTCTAATAGTGTTTTCACACCAAAATTTAAAACCTGATTTTAGCATTAAAACCATAATCAGCTGATTTTGCGTTCACACTGCAAGTTTTATTAAAATTGGTTTTAAATTCATGACATTTAAGCTGGATTCACCCATTGTTTCGGAACAAAATTCTTGTTCCGGAACAAATTCAGTTTTTTGAGAGTTTGTTCCGAAACGATTCACCCACTTCGAACAATTGTTCCGTAAAAACAGGGCTACCATATGAAATATTCTTGTAAACGATGCTTGTTAGTTTTACAATTAGGCAGCACAGTAGCCGATGACTGCAATTCGTTTGTTTTCTTGGCTTAATTATTTAGTTTTTTTATAGTAACATTCAACAGTTATTTGTTTTTTATACAGAGCTGGTAGCTCTGATTTAGTACATTTAGTACATCAAAACAAGGTTGTATTTCATAAAACCTACTTAAAACCAATTCAAAAAAGGGTTTATTTTGGTTTTAACACAATAATTTTGTTTGGTAAAAGGTTTTATTTTTGGTTTTAACGTTAAAACCAACTTTTGCGTTAAAACCACTCGGTGTGAAAACACTATAAGTAAAAGCTACTTTAGCTTGTAACTACCTATTAGACAGAGAGACCACATAGTACATTAAACAAACGGGGCTTAATTTTTACTTAATAAACCCGGAATCGGAAAAAGAATTTGAGAAGTATTTATTAAAATATATATGAAAAAAGTACTGAAAGCTTGGTGGGGTACTGCGGTATTTTTGAAATGAAAGAGTACTGAAAAAATACAAAAGTACTGAATTTTTCAACACTGATGATAGTTTTTATTTATGGAATTAACAAAACATAGATTAAAATAAGTTTATGGTAATGACAACAAAATAAAGAAAAACACATAAAAAAGTTAAAAATTAAAGAAATTGAGATATTTTGCTTTCTTTCAATAGCTTGTAGGGTGGCGGCCTTTTGCATTTCATGTCCTCTATGAATCGTTTGGCCATAGTATCCATGAACTGATTTTTTGTGTACTCCAACTATTTCTTTCCTGCTTCATCACTAATTTCAACATAGTTTCTGAAGTTACTTGATAACTCCTTATTTTATTTTCTAATACATATCAGAGATAGTCAATAGAAATGAGGTCATGTGGTTGAGAGTTTGTCTGCAATTGTGTTGGGACATTATATACGTATAGAGAAGACACTGTTTCACTGTATCGACGGTAGAAGACAGAATTTTATGATATTTTATGATAATTTAGATTTTAAATCTAATATTCGCACACATTTATCATATCTATTGGACCCTATGTGTATGCTTCAATATACCGCTATCATCATGCTTCACTGTGGTAAGCAAAAGCTGTATATAGGCACCCTTTTTTCAACACTGTTTTTCGTTTCCGTTATTAATTTTAAAACTTTTTCCACAAATTTATAATAACACTATGCGACAAAATAATAAAATGGAATACACCCAGCTAATGACATATTTGGTCAATTCACACAAGCCGTTGTATATTTATATTCATTGTATTATTGGAAGAACATAAAACAGTGTATGATTGTTGTTGATATTTTTCATATAAAAATCCGATACACTTATACACATTTTTTCCATATGTTTTTAAAAGTTGTATTGGTTTCGTGCTATTAAATTGTGTGAATGAAAAAAAATTTGTATATGTTTTCATATGTTTTTAAAAAGTTGTGTTGGTTTCGGGCTATCAAATTGTCTGAATGCCCCGAGATACACAGTACAGCATAGCATTGAGCGTTCACAAACAAACAAATGTATTCAATACAACATACACGATACAAAGTCGTGTGAATTGTACAATTATTTACTATATTTTTTTATAATTCTTGAATCCTTCAAACTTGTTTTATTTGCCAAAAACTGTTTATTTGGACTTTAGGCACAAATTTATTGATTACACAAACATTTCTGTACCGATGTCCAAACCTTATTAGAAAGGAGAGGGATGGGTCTTCTAAACGATATACGAGTACATATATACATTATTTGACTTAGGGCCATTATTACAACTTGCCGTTAACTAAAGGGAGGATCGAAAGGCAGGATTTTAACAAGCAGATAAATTATTTTTCGTTATTATGAGTACCCAATAATATGGAAGTGATCGTTAAGCTAAAGGGTGGATCATCCTACCTTTAACATTTAAAGGTTACTTTATGTTTGAACTAGCCATATTATATATTATTTTCATTATGGCAACTTCAGATTTAAACAAAATGAGCATATACAACAAAGAAAAAAAACGAAGACCACGGTTGCTATTGCGTTAAAAAAAAACTTGTATAATTGAGCAGTTTTATCGACATTGCTAACGATAATAATAACGAAAATAAGTTAAAGGTAACTTTATAGTTCCCTTTAGCTAAAGGTACCTTTAACTAAACCCAAGTTTAACGGCAAGTTGTAATAATGGCCCTAAAGAGAGTAATAAAAGACTTTAAATACCTATTGTACATCTTACATCATTTTTGAAATAGTTTATATCCGTAGTTCGATAACCAAAGTTTTTGTTTTAAAATGGATTTATCGCCGCAGGAAATAAAAAAACATAAGTTTAAACGGGATACCCTGATAATTAAGTGAGTAGTGTGCTATTCCATCAGTCTGAAGGTTGTGGGTTCGATTCCCACCAGAGACTCTAGTCTGTTGCTCTACATCGCCATTTTCAAACTTACAAGTAGTCTTATTGCGCTCATATTGATTAGGTATAATGTGTCATTGTATTGTAATTAATTAATAAATTAAAATTCTTGTATGTACAGTAGGGGTTACCATTTCATAGCACAATTTGCAAAGAGAATTCACACATATTGCTTATGCTCTTTTATTTAGTTGTCGATCAGACCGCGACAAACACGCATGTTCGCGGATGCTATAATACTCTTTTGAGGTTTACATTCAAAAAATCTTTTATGTTAAAAAATACTTGTATTAAAATTCAATGACATTTTGATTGTTTTATATTCAAGCAAATAATTGAAATGATAAGGAAAGAGAATAACTTTTTTATGGACATAAAGTTATAATTTGGAAAAAATAAAAGGTTGCTTATTAGTAATTTAGGAAATATATATGAACCTGAATTAGATCCCAGAAAATAAATATCTAAAGAACATTCGCTAATTATTAAGTCAAAAATGTATAACTTTATGTATGTTGGTGAAATGAAAATCATAATAGGTTATATTACTAACACTTTTTTATGGCAGTAAATAAATAAATTCTATCAACTTATTTTCTCTCTCTTACTCACTAATGCACAAGCAAAAAATTTTGCGTAACCCCTGCTTTCAGTGAAATCACATTTACTGTGTATGTACATATCATACACATTGGATCACCGTGAAATTTGTCCAGGAATTAATTGTTCAAAAAAAAAAAAACAAAACAAAAAAAAAAACTAAGAAAGTTGTATAATCAGTTGGCTTCATTTATTTAAACGATAAATAAAAAAAATTTCATTTAATTAAGCATTTAAAACATATTAAGTGTTACATAAAAACATTAACAACCTCAGCACACAATAAAAATGGCCACGTCACATAAGTCGTAAGAAAAATTGAAATGAAAATAATTTTTAATATTTAGTTGGATAGCATTCTTGACGTATGATAGTTTTAAGATGATTTGGTACAGGTTTAGCAAGCTTTTACGCGTATTGAGAACTTCACATTTCCGCTCCTCCAAAAAGGTTGTTTTCGGTTTAGTTTGCTTCGAAATAGTTTTTGTTCTTATTTCTGTGCTCCCAAGCGATAACAAACAGCCTAAGTCGGAAGTGATACTTTCTAGAAAAATGACTTGTTGTTACAGTTGCAGATGTATTATGTTTCACTTTGACCGATTTCATCCTTCGATAATAGTTTAGAATTTATTGTATCTGTTCCTTTATGGCAGCACTTTTCAATTATTGTCGTAGGATTATCCAATAACTCACTTCTATCTGAGATTTGTTTAATAACTCGAGGGCTATGATAACTATCACTCCATGACTATGTGAATATCATCTATTATACACCCATATGTCGTCGCTGTAGTCTAGTAGGTAGTGTTTTGGCTTATTAGACGTAAAGCCAAGGTAGAAACCAAGATCAGACATCAAAACGAAATATGAAAAAATATTTCTTCTGTAACTTCTTCCTCTCAGCAGATTTCTGGCAAAACCTCTGAGAGTAAATAAAATTGCCATGGAAATTTTTTTCAAAGTATACATACAATACATAATTGGCCATTACAACTCTTCAGTCAGGATTACGACCTAGCTTCTCACACCACTTATGTTGTGTGTGTTAATTTTATACATGAGCGGCGGGATCTACAGTTTAAAGTCGACTCCGAACGATAGATTTTTGAGAAGCTCTTCATGGCATAGTTTTTGCCAGAAATCTGCTGAGAGACAGTCGGCGAAGAAAAAAATTTTTCATATTTCGTGCCTAACCTGGGATATGAACCCTGGCCTTATGTCTAATAAGTCGATACACTATCTACTAGACTACGACGACTTCAAAGTATGGTTGTTATATATTTAAAACCTTATAAATACCTTACGAAACTTTGATAACAAATGTCATGTCCTAAACACATTCGGCGCACCAAATGCTGCACAGCAACCAGAATTGGAATGTATGCGTGTACATGGCAATGATTATTGTAAAGATAGTGCATAAACAAACGTCAATATTGCTACGGATTACTTAGACTAATTTCTATTTTACTCTCGACAATAAAGGGCATGAAATAGAGATTTTTGAAACGTAATGAATATAACGTTAAAAGCGCGAGAAATAATTTTAGTGCCACCATTCACAGGGAAGGAAAAAAATTACAGAGCAATGCAATATTTTACGTACAGTTTACTTTCATTTCAAATGTGCATGGCTGTGTATGTGTGCATGTGCTAGTTTTTTTATTTCAAAAATCTTTTCAATTTGAAATGAAAATTTAGTATTATTGTAATGCTGATTATCTGTATAGAAAGACATCTCAAGAAAAACTGTCTAGTTTTTGAAAACCAACAATTTTTAAGATCAATAAAAATGATTCCATTCAACACTTTTCCTATTAGATATCTCGTTTGATAGTTTTTATTTCCGCCGGAAACTGTTATTTTTTCTTTGCTTTGATTTCTTTTTCTTTTACATTTTCTTTTTAATAGTGTATGTATTATGTATGTATATATAATACATATCATATATGTACCATAAATATAAATGGTCTACGTGTCATCATCATTTCACATTAGAAAGTATAGGTAGGTGGTAATCAGAAACTTATTTTCATACAATGAAGAAGAATTTGGAGAAGAAACATTTGTTGCCACAATCCGAAACTCTAAAAGCACAACAAATTAGTAGAACATTTTTGTTGTTGTTGCAGTTTATTATGGGCGAAGATACCTATACAAATAGGCAATTTCCTTTCAAGTGAGATGATATTTTTAGATGGTCAAGAACGACTAATATAATCCGTGATTCTTTATAAAATTTTATTTTGTAAACGTTTAAACTCAATTCTATGCATATTCATATTATATTGTTACTAAAATGGAAACGGTAACCTTTAACATTGAAATGATTACCAAAAGCTACACAAACAAATACAGCGAAATTGTTACAAGTAAACCAACAACATCAGTATGAAAGAAAAGGGGATAGACAAGTAAGCGAGAACGCAACAACAAGCAATGTGAACAAAATACGCAAAGAACAGTGCACTCACGATAGAGTTCTCGAGAAGGCGAAACCACGAACGTTCGACTTCAAGAACCTTCATCAGATTGTTTATGTGGGCATATAAAGATGCAAGACAGAGCAGGCAACGAGTAGTTAGAATTCAGTCAGTTTTGTTTGAACACGCGTTTCGTGTGAAGAAAACAGTCGTGGTTTGAAGATCTCCGTTATAAGCAAAGAAGAATAGCGAACAAGCAATTATTGTTGTACACGTCAAATTGTAAACAGTGACACACAAAAGTAGTGCGAACAATAAAGGATTTGATTGAAATTTAACACCAATTTATTTTTATTTTGTTTGCAATCAATGAACTCTTATTTTAAACTTTTTAAAAAGGTAAAAACGTAGCAATATTTTGAAATTACATTCCTCAGTATTGAGAAATTCCATACCTTCTTTGGTAGACATTGAATGAGAACAATTTAAAAATGCGTTTCAGAACTTGTTTACTTATTTAGATAGAATGCGAAAAATTTGAAAATTTTTGCTTTAGAAAGCTATTTACATATTAAAACCAAATAGAAACAAATAAACATTTCCTTCCGCTGCTTTGGTTTTAAGATTTTTAATCTACAGCACAGTTGCACCTTCTTAAATAAAATAAACTGCACATTACTCTCAGCGGTCTCTTGGTTAAACTCTGGGTGCATATAATTGCTAATAAAAACCTTTTCAAATCTGGCGCCCGGATTTGATGTTAAACTGTAACCCCCGCCACTTATGCATTTATTTAACACAGACAGAATGGGGGATTAGTACAGCTTGGCCGTAATACTGACTAAGAGGTTATAATGGCCAATAAAGTACTTCCCTAACCACTATTAATTCCTACACCACACATTTTTGATTTATATACCAATATTTAAAGTTCCATATTTTGGATTATAATAATGACAACGCCTTGAGAGTTACATTTTCTGAAAATCTGAAGGTAAAATCGGTTTAAGAGAGCAATTTGTGCTTGTAGTTACATACATACATAATTGGCCATGGACAACCCTTCAATCAGGATTACGGCCTAGCTCATGTTGTGTGTGTTAGTTTTATCTATGAGTGGCAGTTTTATTTATTCTCAGAGAAATCTGCTGAAAGGAAGTAGACGAAGAAATATTTTTTCCATATCTCGTTTTGATGCCTGACCTGGGGTTTGAACCGTGACCTTACGTCTAATAATCCAACACACTACCTTCTAGACGACGGTGAATTCACTGTGCTTATAGTTATTAGACACAAAAAATTTGTTCGGAAAGTTTCAATTATTTTTTACACAAATAATAATAATTTCAGCAATTTTCCGCAAACTTTTGCCTTCATTATGTTCTTTGAATTGAATATATACGTGTTTTATGTGATTTTTGCTATTTGCACTCACACTGATTTTCATTTTTATGTTTTCTATTCTATTTTTTAAGTTTTTAAAGCACATGATCAACATTTCTGTTGTCTCAATGATTTTTAATTCCTTTCTCATCTCTTGAAAACATTTGAATTGTCTCAAATCCACCTGGTATATTTTCGCAATTATTTGAGTCAGTGTAAGTGAGATAGGAAAATTTACTGTTACAAAATAGAGAACAAACTTAATATATTGTTTTATTGGTAGATCTAATATTAGTTCTTCGTATAGTAAACATCTGTTCATAACAATTTACGTAAACTGTCATATGATTCTTTTATGAAATGATTTTGATAAGCCATAAATGCTCAAAAACAGATTGAAAATATTGTCATCATGAATATTTTATAAAAAAAAAACCACAAAAAAAAGAACCTATTGACAAACAAAATAACAATCTACTTGACTTGTATACTATTGTTTAATATGGATACGTAAATATGTATTGATATACATACATGGTGTACATACATACGTACATACATATATTGTGAATAGTACTTTTGTAAACAAAAATTATGTACAACGGATTATGTACTTAATTGGCCATAACAACCCGATTAACGGATTTCGGCCTGCCGCAAAACATCCTTCCAGGCGCCTGTACTTCTTGCGTGCCTACGCCAGTTGGTCACACCAATCGATGAGAGGGCTTCCTCGATTTGGTCATTCCAACTTCCGCAGATCTCCGCGTCAAATACCCGTCTCGACGGAGTATCCTCCTCCATTCGAACGACATGGCCGAGCCACTGGATATTAATACGTTGAGGAGCTCATACAGATCAATGTTGGATTGGATGCGGAAATCATCGCCAACTCGTACTGGACCGAAGATCTTACGTAGTAATTTTCTCTCGAATACTCTCAAGGCTGCTGCATCAGTTCTTAATAGGGTCCATGCCTCTGCGCCATAAAGAAGCACGGGTAGAATGAGCGTCTTGTAGAGTATTAGTTTTATCGTACGAGAGAGGTTTTTGCTTCTCAATTGTCTATTGAGACCATAGTAGCACCTGTTGGCAAGAATGATCTTGCGCTTGATCTCCAGATTGACATCATTTTTGGTTTTGGCTTTGTTTTGCCCTCATTTACTGCCAAACCCATCTCAGTAGACTCCCGTTCAATAGCACTAAAGGCAGCAGTAACATCTTGCCTGGTACGCCCTATGATGCCAATGTCGTCAGCGTACTCAAGCAACTGGACACTTTTTTGAAAAATAGTGCCATTTTGATGCACTCCCGCCTTTCGGAGAACACTCTCCATGACGAAGTTGAAGAGGTCGCATGATAAGGAATCGCCTTGTCTGAAACCTCGCACGGTATGAAAAGGTTCGGAGAGGTCCATTCCTCCCTTGACGGAGCTGTCATTCTGCATAGTCTTATCAGCTTCGCAGGTATACCGGGCTCAGACATTGCGGCAAAAACACGATCCTTATAGGGCTATCGAAGGCTGCCTTATAGTCGAAAAGATGGTGTGTGTCGACTTGTTTTTCGTGGCTCTTTTCCCGGATTTGGCGTAGTGTGAAGATTTGGTCGATGGTGGACTTGCCAAGTCTGAAGCCGCACTGATAAAATCCAATCAGTATTTTGACGAGTGGCTTCAGTCGTTCACACAATGTGCCTTTAATAACCTTATATGCGATAGGGAGAAGGCTTATATACCTGTAGTTGACGCATATTGTAAGGTCTCCCTTTTTCAGGAGAGGACAGAGGGCACTGAGGTTCCAATCGTTGGGCATACTTTCCTCTAGTCATATTTTGTAAATAAGCTTGTGCATGCGCCCTACCAACTCATTACATCCGGTCTTAAGCAATTCAGCGGGGAGGCCATCAGGACCTGCCGCTTTATTGTTTTTAAGACGCATAATCGCGACTTTGACCTCTTCATGGCTAGGCGGCGGAATCTCCACGCCGTCATTATCGATCGGGTTGGGAACATCATCTCTAAAGGCGGTATTGGTGTCGTCATCGTCTTGTAGCAGAGTAGAGAAGTGTTTCCTCCACAACCTCAGCACTTCCTGCGGATCTGTTACCAAGTTATTGTATAACTGTTACCAACGGATTGTATTACTAACGTAAAATAAATTTCGTGAATTTTTTTTTATTTCCGTAAGAATTCGAGAATATTAGAAAAATAGAACAACATACAGGAAAACGTTGCAGTGCGTTGATCGAGAACTACAGAGAGATAGAGAGAGGAGAAGGGTGAAGAGAGGTCTTCTGAGGCACAAGAAGTGGAATTAAGAAAGGTGAGAACGTGAGGAAATCGAGTTGTGCAGATGTAGGAATGGTGCCCGAAATTTTTATCAAAGGATTATGCGTCTAACCGAAGCATCTTCCTTTAGCGCTATTGAACGGGTATCAACCAAGATAGGTCTGGCCGCAAATGAGCACAAACAAAGTATATGTTGTCGACAAGTAGGGATATGCGGCGTATTGAATCCAAGATTATCACCGATATTAGACTTTAGATATTGTTAAATGATGTCAGTCTGAAGATCAAGCGCAGGATCAGTCTTGACAAAAGGTGCTACTATGGCTGTATGAGCTCCTAATGACGTGGAGGTAGAGAATCGCATTAACATCTAGGGCTGCGCTGGCGCGCCCATGCTAGTCAAATGGAAGAAGGTGTTCCGGCAAGATGGGGATTAGCTGAAGTCGGTGTAGAGACAACCTTGTCTGTGTTGGAAGAACCAAATCGATATAGCCCTATTAGTGTATCAACTGGTAAAGACGCGCACGAAACAAGGGCGCCTGAATGGATATGTTAAGATTGGCTGAAAGCCGATAAACGGGTTGGTAATGGCCAAGTATGTAATTAATTGTTTTTAATGAAATATTTGTATATACATACATATACATAAATAATACATGACGCTATGGAACACCGACACTTTCGGCGAAATTACACAACGCTTGTGGTGACTCAGATATGCAGAATGCCATAAACTTGCTAAGACTGGTTTTGATTATATGAACGCATATTTGCAGCAAATAGCAACGAAGTAGTAAAAATAAAAAGACAACGAATCTACGTCCTCCATCTTCATTATCCAGTTTCTTAATGCACGAGAGTTTTATGAGTTCGTATTTATCATTGGTGATCGCAGAACTCAAATACCTACGGATTGGTGGAAGCACAAGAGGTCAATAATGCATGACGAACAGACACGAAGAAGTTTGTTTGTATGATAGACATTATTGGACCAAATACATTGATGTTTTAAAAATACTCGACGCAACTTATCGACAAAATTCGATGATTTGTTATTGATTAACATCGATGCATCGAAGTTAAAAACTTAATACAATATGTCATATATAATTACGGTGACAATCCATCCACTATTATAGCGGATTTTTTGCGTCCACTATTTTACCACACGTATTTATTTTCCAAAATGTCCGCTTTTGCCCACTCTTTTCACTATCTCGGTAAAAACGCTTCTATTAGCTGGAATTATATATGAAATTGAGTTGGAAACTCTATATTTTGTATATGTATGTTGTAGATAAAATTCCATCATTCCATCTTCAGTTGAAAAGTAAAGGTAACAGAAATCAGAAATTATTTAAATATAAATAATAACGAAATTTTTGATGAATTCACTTATTTAAAAAATTATGCAAATGCTGAACAAATAGAAATATGGCAACAATCAGCATTAAATCCCGATAAAAATTGGGATGAAAGTTTCAAAATTTTCGAAACGAAAAATATTCCTTATAAAAACATCCTGAAATTACTAGATTTTTCATTTGCTTTCCCAGCGTCCAACTCACCAACAGAAAGAGTTTCTAACAATATATGGTTTTCCGAAAAATCCCAAATGGGACTAGAAACTTTAGAATCTCTTTTGACCATAAAATGCAATTTTCGCCAACACCAGATTTCGAACAAGGTGTAATGAAGTAAAAAGGAGGTCATACTAAATTTTGTTCGTTTATATTAAGTGGTTGAAATAAGCTGTGACTAATTGGGTTCCTATATTTTTGGTTTTTAGTTTGTAAGTTTACATTTCAGACTGAATAATTTTTTTTTTTAACTTATAAACATATTCTATAAAATCTTATTCAAATTTTTTTAATATCTTGTTTCATTTCGAAATTATACAAGCTTATTTTTTTTAAGGTACTGGCTGAAATAAGCTGTGACACTGTACATACCTATGTGTATCCATAAGTATGTTTATGTATAAATGTATATGTATGTATAAATTTAATTTTTTTGTATATTATTTGTACTTATTTATGTCTGTACTTTAAAAATCATTATATAAAATATTAATTATAACAAATGAATTTTGTTTTTTTTTTTAATTTTATATATTTGTCCGCTTTTTTCTCATGGAAATAATTGGCAACGTATATACATATAATCGACACATAAATGAAATACAACGTTTCATAAACATATGTATTCTGGAAATTGGATAGCCTGCCATTTACCGTGGCAATAAGACCTTTTTTAATCAAGCTGCAGGCGTGGCACAGAAATCATGGATGCTGTGAATCGAATGACTGATAGTCCTCTAGACGGAGTAAAAAGAGTGAAAGGAATAATTTGACTGCTCCTATTCGGAGACAGGTTATGCAGATAGTTGAAGAACATATAGTGAGAGAGATACCGAGTGAAATTTTCAGAGAACACGGAGAAACTTCGAAACTTTAATAATGTGCTCTGAAACATGTACTCAACGTTGGACAGGAAATATAGAAGGATATGGAAATACTATGTGGCAGTTAGGCAGAGTTCCGCGCAATCAGATATAGGACAGCGGCAATGAGTAGGCAGATGAGTCTGCAGTAAATGTAACTTCCGCACTGTTGATGGGGTCTGAACCTTTCTGTGAAATAGGAAGAGGGGTTTGGATGGGTATGCACGGCGAAAGGAAACAGGAAGAGAGGCGGATACTCTTCTCAACAAACGGATTTGAGATAATTTTAACTTTTGTAGAGTAATTACAACGGCCAATGACTTGAGACTATCGAAAAGTAGCCGAAGGATAGAAACTGTCATTTTATCGGACATTGCAGACTTAAAGAAAATTTGTCTTAGAATAGCGATCGAAACAAGCGAATCACTTAACATTGTTCTGCGAATCACTGAACATTGTTATGAACCTATATGGTTTCCACGTAGCTTAGAAGGAAGCACCTTGGTATTCATCAAGTAGAAGTCTACTTGGTAGTATGTTGGCTTATTGCACGAGATACAACCCCTGACACAGAGATCGCAAACAAATATGGAAAATATTTCTTTTCGCAGTCTTCTGGCAGAAACTCTAAGAGAAAAATGAAATTGCAATGAAAGCTTTCTCAAATTGGACGTTAAGTAGTAGGTCCCACCACTCACAGGATAAAACTAATACGTACAACCTGAATGGTATGAGAATCTAGGAAGTAATCTTGTTTAAGGGGTAGTAACTAAGGGGTTGTCCCTAAGTAAGTAAAGCGGAAAACATGTGTGTATGTCAGGACAACTTAATAAAACGATACTCCACGATCTATGCGCAATAATAAGTATATTCGATTCAATTATGTTACAAAAAGTAATCGATGCATAGGATATATTAAAAGTATTTCGTGGAAAATTAATGTAACATCGATGTAAAAGAAAGAAAAAAATAACACATCCATATTCTTTTTTATTTACACTTTAAATCTGCCCGTCTACAAGCAACAAATGTGGTTCCGAAATATTTTTTGATGTTTTTGACACGCATTGTTTGAAAACGTGTGCATTGCTTTGAAGTAAGGCCGACAATAATGGGATGGTCTTTAATCGCGCTGTGAATAATCTTGGAATTTCAGTTGTAGGAGCACAGGAAGTCTAAGTAGTCTACGGAAAAATTTGTGTTTTTATGATTGTCAGTGATTATGTTAATCACACTTTTACCAGGTGCTCAAATCTTGGGGTCAATAGTGTCACTATATTTCTCTCCTACATGATATTTCCCTCCAATAATTATCAATAGATAGCATTTTTTAGTGGCCCATGAGAACCCATGAGCTAGACTTATACATACATTGGCTCTTTTGCGGTTTTTTTAATTTAACGTTTATATAAACACGTTTTTACCAATCTTCTAAAATAGATGAAAGGTCTTAGAAAGGTATTTCTTATTTTAGAGTAGAACTTTGTGTCAAAACGAGTTATTGTTTTCTTGGTACATACATACATATGTATGTATACGTGTATCTTAGGATAAAAAAATTGTTCTGCGGTAATATTAATTGTTCTTGGTTTAGAAATGGATGATCAACAGTTGACGGATATTCTCAATGAGAGTGATTTGAAGTTCAATTGATGAGGAAATTATAACATATTCCGTTGCGGCGTTGCGAGTACTTTTAATATGTTACAGCTAAGCCAATTGGAGTCACCGTAGTCTAGTAGGTAGTGTGTTGGCTTATTAGACGCAAGACCACGGTTTAAACCCCAGGTCAGACATCAAAACGAAATATGAAAAAATATTTCCATGAAAAGTTTCTCAAAAATCCGTCGTTTGGAATCGACTTTAAATTCTAGGTCCCGCCACTCGTGTATAAAATTAACACACACAAGGGTTCTAATAGCCAATTATGTATGTATGTATGTAAGCCAATTCCACTACGGCTAAGAAATTTTATCTTGGTTTCCCGACACGCACAGGTTGGACGTTTCGAGATTTATGATGATACATCAGCTACGGATTTTGTAATAAATTTTGAACTACAAGCAATATTGTTAAAAAACGTTGTAGTACAATTAAATTCAGCTGCGTTATTATATTATTTTTGAAACTGGTGGATCATTTCAATGAATAGATAAACGTAAATTTTCTGAACTGAAGTGGTATGACAGAGAGTATAGGTTAAGCAGCACAAAAAAAATAACGACAAAGAATGCATAGTCGAATGAATGGATACAAAAGCTGTGACATTATTATTTACTTATTCAAAACGTGCTTCTCCGTACATGCAAATAAACAAATTAAAAAAAAAAAAATTAAATATCTGGTTCAGCAGAGATGACATATACTTACATATATAAATAATAAAATTTTATCGCATTATTTTGACCAGATTATGGTTAGTTTTTGGTTAATGTATAGATAGATGTTGTTACGCGTTTTACCTTTAAAAACTTTTAAAATATTAGCTCGTAAATTGCAAATAAAATAAAAATAAATTTGTGTTTGGTTTTAATTAAATTCTTTATTGTTTGCACCATTCTGTGTGCCACTGTTCACAACTTGATGTAAACAGCAAACAATTGCTTTGTTCAAGGCAAATTTATAGAAGGTAGCCTTATCTCTACAACAAATACAACAATGCAAAAACAATAGGCATTTGGTTTTTGTAAAAGTGCATTTGAAGTGTAAAAAAAAAATTAACCCTTAAACCTCAATAGGAAATTAATTAAAGCAATTAAAAAAAACTAAATACATTTTATATATTGAAAATTCTTATGACTTTTATGTCATGCTAAATTACACAATAGTGCAGTACCTATAAATTAAAAAAAATATCAGCTGCAGACGTTATTTCTTATTTATTATTATACCAATTAAAATTTTGTACCTAATTTATATTTATTTTGTGACTGAATTTTGAAATTGATTACTTATTTAAACTATTATCTCTTGAATTATATTGTGAATTATTTTAAATTAACTTTAGTAGAAAATTGAAATTAAAAGTTGTACTTAAAATTCACTTGCTTCCACAACACTCAACCAAACTGACATACTCAAAAAACAAAATAAGAAATACATACTAATACTTCTTTCTTTCTTTCTCTTTTCTTAATCCCAATTATAATTACGTTTGAGTAATTATAAGAACAAATTTTCAACAAAAGATTGGCCCAATTTGTTTTAATCCCTATATCCCAATCTTCTGAAAGAGAATTTGTTTTAAAAATATCACACAAGTTATTTCAGTCATAGTTTAGGCACCTAGTTGGAGACATGGAATTTATTTTTTTTTGGTAATTGATCACTTTCATCTAAATATCTATAAATATAGTAAATCTAGGATGCAGTTTAAAAGATATATGTATTTAGTGTTAAAGGCTTAAATATTGTTAATCATCTTTCAAATATTTTAATATAATTGGCTTTAAAATAGTAATCCTAAAGAATTTCTAGAGTGCGTATCGTTAAGAATACATGCGGTACATATGAGGGTTTATGACTAATATAAATACGAAATTGAATATCGAATGTCATATACAATAACAACTACTAGTCAATTGTTCGACAGATCTTTGTAACGGCGATCTTCAAACCATGATTACTCTTTTCAAACACACCGCGTCTTCACACAAGACTGACCGAACTTTTACTGACTCCGTTGCCTGCTTTGCCTTGCCTTTTATACGTCAAAGTAAACAGTCTGATGAATGTTTTTGAAGTCGAAAGTTCTCGAGATCTCTATAAATGTAAAAATCGTTGTCTCATTATTGCTGTTTGTGCATTTTGTTTACATTTATTTTTGTAGTGTTTGTTGTTGCATTTTTGCTTACTTGTTCATCATTTTTTTATGCTGGTGTTTTGTTGGTATATTTTTGTTTTTGTAGATTTGTTTATAATTTTAATGTTAAACTCTGCAAAAGCAAAATACCAGTATCTAGATTTTTCCAGACGTAACAATATCGTCTGCTACATCCAAGAACACATACACCAAAGGATTAGCTTGCTTCACCTGAATACAGATTGAATCTAGCCAAAGCTATGTTGTAGTATGAGTTCACCAATATTATATACAAAATTTTTCAAAACCACGCCCGAGTGCAAACTCCTCTGCTAAATCTCTTTTAAACTCTACAGACTTCGGCGATTAGGGTGGGATGAACGTCTTGCAAAAAGACCTCCTGGGGTATAATCACGTCTATATTCGGAAATAGAACTGTACAATGCGTTCGATTTAAGTATCGGCTTTCAATGTGTTCTTCCCGCTTCCCTACTGTGAGCTTATAGTGCAATATTTATTTAAGTATTTTAAAAAATTAATTGCTTTGAAGTCTACCATTATTTTACGGCTTTAAGTTCTCACTAACAACTCTTTCAACCTGAGGTACACCAATGTGCATTAATAGACATTTAAAATAAAGTAACACACGTACGTTTTGTTTATACCATATACATACATATATTACTTTATGAATAGATTCAGTTTATATCCTTTATATCATTTTAAGCAGTTGTGTAGCATTTGTCAATAAAAAAACTAAAAATTGTATATGAGAACAACTTTATTAAGTTCTCAGACATATTCAAACAGAGATACCGTAAATGCGCACCGCAAAATTAGTGCAAATACTGTTTAGGCATAACAAACAGGGGATTATTTTAATTAAAGGAACGAGCGCATATAAAAATTATATAACCCAGCGAGCCTTCAATTTAGAATTATTTTTATTACCTTTCTCATGATATAAATTGACAATCTCAATGCCCTTAATGATTATTTTCAAGATGACAAAATCTAAGTCAATTGATCATAAATAAACTTTCTCAAATTAGTAATGAAGGTTTCAACTTTAACTGCCACAATCTAAAGTTAAAGAATCATACATACATACATAATTGATCATTACAACCCTTTAGTCAGGATTACGACCTAATTTCTCACACCACTTATGTTGTGTGTGTTAATTTCATACATGAGTGGCGGGACCTACAGTTTAAAGTCGACTCTGAACGACAAATTTCTGAGAAACTTTTCATGGCAGTTTTATTTACTGTCAGAGTTTTTGCCAGAAATCTGCTGAGAGGAAGTCATCGAAGAAATATTTTTTCATATTTTCGTTTTGATGTCTGACCTGGGGTTTAAACCGTGGCTTTATGTCTAATAAGCCAACGCTATAATTACTAGACGACGGCGACTTCAAAGTTATAGAATCTGCAGACTTAAATAAGAAATTGACATTGTGTCCATTATTAAATTAACTGAAATTTGTATTAGCATTTCACTAAAATTATTATAAGAATGTTACTGAGTTGTAAAGCGAAATGATTGAATTACAGAGAAAGGGATTAATGACTCCGTGTATGTATCGATTTTCGCTTGAATTGCGTTCGTAAGTCTATGTAATGGAAAAGTGGCAAAAGTTTTGGAAAATTTATAAAAACTATGAATGTTTATTGCATTTATATTAAAATTTTAAAAAGAAAAAGAAAATATCTGATCTCCTGTTATTTCATTTGGAAAAGCGGCCTCCGTATATAAATAATAGATATTCATTGTATATGTACTTGCGTGTTAAAATTTTTACTTTATTCTCTTATTGCGTTATTCTATGGTTGTTGGGTGTTATGCAATTAGAGAAGCTTAAATGACAAAAAAAAAATTAATAAATATTAGTCCAGTATACTAGTGTATGCTTTCTGACAGACGTAAAGTCCCTAGTTTTATTTGCTTTTTACTTCCATTCTAGTCAGTAATTTATTCTTCACATCTGGAACACAAACAATTCACTTTAAAGCGATAAGAGTGAATTAAATAAGAAAATATTATATTTTGTTGCTGTTGAAGCTGTTTTTATATCTTGTATCTGAGCAATAAAAACAATGTTGTAAATTTGAAGAAGAATGTTTTGTAAAAGTAAATGCAGAATTTTTTTTTGATTTAGATTTTCCAATTATTATGGAAAAGCTTTTATCTCCAGTTCCCTCAGTATGATAGGGTCAAACTTTGCTCCTATGAGTTCACACATTATCTGAGCACCGATGCAATCCATAATATAATTTGATTTTGAAGTAAATGTTGTATGCAACATCATAAATTGTGCGGATAGTTTGTACTTTAATGTATGATCCTTAATAACTATGTATCTACACTAATATTTATATATTGTTACGTTTTTACCTTTTTAAAAACATTTAAAATATGAGTTCGTTGATTACAAACAAAATAAAATAAATTGGTGTTTATTTTGAGTTAAATTCTTTATTGTTCGCACTACAATTGTGTGCCACCTTTTACAACTTGATGAATCCAACAATAATTTGCCTTATTCGTTATTCTTCTTTACACTTCTGTTCGCGTACACACTAACAAATGTTAGGTAGATCTTTACAACGGCGATCTTCAAACAACGACTGTTTTCTTCACACACAACGCGCCTTCACACAAGACTGACTGAATTCTTACTGCTCGTTGCCTGCTTTGTTTTGCCTTTTTATATGCCTCGCCTTATCCAAAACTCTATTGCGACTTCATTGTTGTTTGTGTATTTTGTCCACTTTGCTTGTTGTAGCTTTTTTTACTTGTCTATCCCCTTTTCTTTCATACTGATGTTGTTAGTTTACGTGTAACAAGTCCGTTGTATTTGTTTGTGTAGCTTTTGCTCATTTTAATGTTAAACGATGGTACACCGTTTCCATTTTCATAACAATATGTATATGGACGTATAATTAAAACATAAGTGTTTTTAATTAGAAAGATAAGTTTGTTTTCCTTTACACTTGATTCCTTCTTTAGTTTTATGTTTTATTCAATTTTTTTTACAAAATAAGTCAACAATAAGTCAAAGTCTTGTTTTTCACAGCCGACCTTTTCGTCCATTTTTTAGTTTTGCTACTTTAACAATGTATTTTTAATATCTGCTTCAGATTGCTTTTTGTAAATTCACTAGTGTATGATGAATCTTAAACGATGACAGAATAAATTGTGTACACAAATTAATGATACGGTGTGGGAAAAGGGCTAAATTGTTCTAAAGCAGAAAGCAAGACAATACTTAACCTCAGAGGAACTAGAAAGACGGTAAATAAAGTTTCCCAATTTTTATAAGTTTTATAATGAAATATTTTAATATGTTTGGATCCTCAAATAATGTAAATATTTAGAGTCGTCAAATTCTGTAAAACCACAGTCACGGTAGGTGCACTAATCGTAAGAGCATCAAAGCAATTAAGTATGATGGCGGGAACATTATGATGTGAGATGCTTCTTCTCGGCATAATATACCTATTTTTAGGGTCACTTCAAGAATGGAGACACAATGTTACCAAACGCGGAGAAAAATTCACTGTGATTGTAGTGTGTTTTGTTTCTGTCCATTTTTACTTAGCAGTTTTGATGCTGTCCACGAAATATGTGTTGTTTTTATTAGTTACATACATATATCATGGTCGTCATTATATTCAATTTGGTCATTTGACCTGTCCTCTACTGAAAGACCATTTCTTCAATTTGTCATTAGATTACCTCAAGATTAGAAAATAATCGACTTCAAAGACAGAGATCGCTTATAAACTACTGTGAACCTCTTGAATAAGATTGAAAGCAAATGAAATCAGTCAGCGATCTCAGCATTTCTAAAACGAATGATGACTGATGATGATAAATTACGTAAACGGTGACCAGGTCAAAATGAACTGCTAGAAGCGTTTTTCTGTGTTTGGTGTCTTAACATGGCTTAAAAAGTAACTACCAGTTCTTTTTTATATGAAGCATTTATTTTAGTAACGACTATAGTTTCTATAAGTCGCCGTTGTCTAGTAGGTAGTGTATTGGCTTATTAGACGTACGGTCACGGTTCAAGCCCCAGGTCAGATATCTTCAACAAAATAAAAAATATTTTTACGGCGATTTCTTCTCAGCAGATTTCCTACAAAAACTCTGAGAGTAAACAAAACTGCTAAAAAAAACCTGTGGCTCAGAGTCGGCTTAAACTGTAGTTAAGCTAGGTTGTAATAATGACTGAAGGTTTGTAATGACCAGTTATGTATGTATGTAGGTATAGTTTATGTAAGACTAAGAGCCAGTGTTGCCAACTCCTTCAAGAACAAACGTAAGTAAAAAAGCACCGACTATAATTTTAAATAATAGGCACAAAATAGCTGAATTTGAAAATACAAAATAAAAAATACAAATAGAGTTTATTTTAAATTTATTATTAATATAAAGAAAAATTTATTTATAAACAAAAAATAATTAATTCATTTTAATTAAACAATTCATTTAAGCATAAATAACAAATGATTTTGTTGAGATCGTTTACAATATGTTAGTATGTACATTAATTTTCTGATTTATTTGAAAATATCCTCTGCCTTTTCATTGGGCCAGAAAACAGTTTGAATAAAATATTTTGACTTCTTGTAAGTATCATTACTATGTATTAATACTTATTATAAACATGTGGCGGTAGTTAAAAACTGCTACAACATTAATTTTCAAACTTTAAACCATATTTATGTATGTGCATCAGCGCATTTACTGAATTTAAGGACAATCTGGTTTTTATTTTTGTTTTAAACAAACTCATCAAACTGAAAGTCCTTTCTATCTCAGCATTAGAATAAGGCAACGAAAGCAATTTTAAGACAAAATTAGTGAAATCCATAAATGGGTTTTCTCCCAAGGAACCTTTAAAGTTGTGAACTTCAATCCAAAACTATTTAGTTTTTTGTGTATTTTTCCATTTATGTAGTTTAAGATTATTTAAACATTCATATTTCATCTTTATTTATTACATAAGGTTCTTTAATAAATTGTTTAATAAAATCTCTATTATTATTATTATTATTAATTTTAAAAATATTTTCCACGCTAAATAATGATTAATTTTGCAACAAATTGAAATTTTTTTGGAAGTTTTTGTCTTAACTCAATTATAAGATTTTTTATAAATTCAATGCTGTTGTTTTTTATAATTTGCTTATCATTTTCACTTATTTTATTATCTTTGCAAGTTTTTTCAAATACACATGTATCCAAGATGACAAAATTCATTAATGTTCTCATCTAAATTACCTTTCAAATAATCAAAGTTTTCATCCGGAACTGTTATTCTGTTTGCAAGACTTTTCAATAAGTAATTTAAATCATTGTATAGTTTCACGTGATCCGCGTTGGCTGACTCGAATGCCAAATTCACTTTTTGAACTTCTTCCAAAATTGAACCCAAGTAAACCAAATAAATAATGTTTTTTTTGTTGTCATTGTACATATTTTTAAGCAAATTGGATACAAAACAATTGTCTTTTAACAAGTTAAAATGAATTTTTAGTTCCAGCCACATCTTCAAAGGTGCCAAAAACGGTCAAATTGAGTACATAGCCAATCACGCCTGAACGCCTGGACCGATTATCTTGAAATTTGGGATATTGATCGAGCTTTTGTTGGTGCAGGTTATAGACAATAAATCTTTTAAAAATTTTAACCAAAAGGGGAGAAAAAATGGGACAAAGGGAGAAAAAAATGAGCAAAAATTAGTACTTTTATGCATAAATGCTGTACATTATCTGTTTTAAAGGTATTTTTTTACGATTTAGCTTGGTGAAGTTTCCCAAATAGCTATTGCAGGTGTTCCGTTTCTAAAGTTGGACCAAAAGGGGTCTAAAAAGGCGGAAAGGGGCGAAAAAGGGCAAATTGAGGGCATTTATATTTAGGACTTAGAGTATTAAAAAAACTGGGTTGTTTGTTAAACCGGTTTCCGAATAATTTGAAAAATTGCATTTTTTAAGAAACCGGTTTCGAAACCGATAAACCGGTTTTTTATTTATTGTTATTTTTAACGCAAAAATGACCCAATAATATTTTTTTTTATTAATTTAAAGAAAAATTTATACAATAGGGTGTCCCATGGCCATCTTTTTTTGTAGAAATACCTCCCAAGCGATGCCTGTTAATGCACTGATTAGGAGAAAAAAATATTTTTTTTTGCAATTGTATTATGGTACTATGGTGTTTTTTTTTAACTTTTCACGAAAACGTTTTAAGGTTTTGAATTTCAATACAAAAAAATTGCAAATCACATTTAAAAATATTTTTTACAATTTTAAATTGATTTTTATAAAAAATTGACAAAATACAGAACACGCGCAACGCCGGGTACAATTTGCTAGTATTTGTTATAATTTGAGAGGTCTTTGTTCTGTGTAATTTAAAATTTACAGCTTTACTATCCGAAAATATGTCGGTACAAATGCCAGACAAATGATCAATACAAGAAAAAGAGGTGTATACTGCTGTATACAAACTTAAGTGGGCTTGGGCTTTTTGATTTTCCTTTGGGTACCTCGGTTCAAACGATAGCTTCGGCTGCACCGAAAAGCTATTGGTTGGATTTATCGCCTTTTTATGTTTTTTGTTTCACTATGTCGTAATAAATCGCTGTGCCGATTTATTCAGAATGACAGCAAATACATAATGCCTTCGAAGGGTCTTTTGCAGGCTTTAACCATTTCCTAAATGCTGGAGTAGTCTCCCAAATTTTTCTATACTTTTGTCGATCCATCTAAATAAATCCAAAAAAGTTTATGAATATGTAAACATTTTTAAATATTTGTTATTACATTTATTTCTAATTAAAAACTTCCAATTTTATACTTTGTTAAAAATTAAATATTTTTAGTACAATTCTTTACAATTCTTTAATGCGTTCTTTTTTAATTGACTGAAAACGTTGTAAAAAAATATTTATAAATAAACAATATGTACGTTTATAAAAAACTACATAGTTGGATAAAAAGTATTAAATGCAAAAAGTAAGTGGTTAAAACATTCAATGTCAAAAAGAATTAAAATAATATCATAGCTGCATAAAAGGCATCAAAAAGGTTCTTAAAAAATTCAGTGTCAAATAGAAATTCAAAAATTTTATAGTTGTATAAAAAAGCACTAAAAGCACTGTGAGAAATTTTAAAATGCACTATAAATACCCGCTTTATTATATCGGGTATTTGTTAAAAATGTACGGGTACTAAATGCAAAAATACACCAAAAAATACCCGAAAAGCACCAAAATGACAATGCTGCTAAGAGCCATTATTACGATTTGTCCTTAACTAAAGGGAGGATTTTAACGGGCAGATAAATTGTTTTTCATTATTATAAGTGGACAATAAGATAGAAGTAAGCTATAAGCTTAGGAGGATCATCCTGCCTTTAACTTTATCTTTGAATTTGCCATATTATTAATTATTTTCACTATGGCAACTTCAAATATAAACAAAATGTGCAAATACGACAAAAAAAACCGCAGTTGCCACTGCGTTTAAAAGGAACTTGTTTAATTGAGCAGTGTTATCGACATTGTTCTGGTATTGCCATATTTTTGAAAAAGTTAACTTAAAACGAAAAGAAATTAAATGTGATTTTATGGTTCACTTTAGTTAAAGTTACCATTCCTACTATATTTATATTCCAGTAATCTTAAATCTAATTGTTGCTTGCGCTTTAACAACAGAAATTTTTTCCCACTTGTAGATTTATACTCTTGAGGTTAAACGCAACTTTAACGGCAAATTGTAATAATGGCCCTAAGATAATGAGACTACCTTTGAAAATATCAATTAAAAATCAAAGAAAACAATTCATATTTAATCTTAATGGACACCTAAATGGGTTCTTTTCCATTTGCATGCATAAAGCTTAGAATTTTATTGAAAAAAAAAAAAACGGTATAGAAGCCACATTAGATGTTGACTTCACAAGACCAAGCAAAAATAGAAATAGCAGTGTTGAAATTTATATTTTCCATGAGTCCAAACACTTGTGAATGAGTGCGCGGTGGTTGCGTAATTTTTAATTTATTGTTCTTTCAGTTTTAGAAAAATATTTCATTTCATTTTATTTCATTTCAGTTCGCTTATTTCAGATGCATGTGGAACGTAAAGAATAAAAAATGATGTACACACTTACGGCCGGAAATGAAAAATGAACCGTTCAAGAACAATCATTAATGTGTGTATGTTTAATTTTTTATTTTTATATTTATTTAAATAATTAATCAATCAACGTTTAGTAAAATACTAACGAATTAAATTTTTTCACAATGAAATTTTCAACGGAATTAAAACAGAAAGTTTTTAAATGGGCAACAAACTTTCAGCATTTATTTCATCATCATCGGAATCTTGGCTGGGATCAGGTTTTATCATGCCTGTACGTGGACGTTCTGCGGGCGGTCCTAATGGATCTGTGTGATGAGCTGTTAAAAAAAATTATTTAATGTGTTATCTTTTTAGTTGAATGACAATTTGTGAGCACTCACCTGAAAAAGTCGTATCTGTAGAACGAATGTAGTGTTCACCATTAAAGTTGGCCGTTATAGCATTAGAAACAACACTGTCGAGAGATGTATCACCTGCTGCCCTATTTCCAGAAAAGTTGATTTCATTTTGATTACGGAATGCTAAAATATAAACATAAAACAATCATTTAAATATGTCAAGTGAAATACAAAAGAATACCCCTTAAGCGGCTGCTGCCCATTCTGCCAGATGCCGCTGAAGACAAGCGTTGTTGTTGATAGCGTTGCTCATTCTCCCGTTCCATTTGAGCCTTATGTAATCTGGCATATTCGAGTGAATATTTTTCATTTAACTCAGACATACCCAAACTTTTTGTTACCTGCACCAAAGCTCTCACGCAGCTTATGTTATCGGGAAACATGGCGTAGATTTTCTCAAACATACCCAAATACTGTTTGGGTGGCAAATAAGAGTTGCGAAAACAGCTGGCAATACGCAGCATTAAATTTGGATCATTTGGATCAGCTAAAACGGCTCGTTCATAATAATACAAAGCCTTTTCAATGGCCTGTAGTTTAATGTAGTATGACCCTATGGAGCTGGCAATATTAATATCACTTGGATTAATACGATAGGCTTCGTTATAATATTGATTGGCTTCCTGGTGATCATTTAATTGTTCGTAAATACTGCCGACTTTTTCAAACAAACGTGAATCAATTTCACCAGCCGATATGCCTAATACTTGCAAATACGACTGCAATGCTGTCGAACTGTTGTTGATCTTAAAATTACCGCCACCTATAGAGGTTGAGTTCATTCTTTCCTGTAATTTCGCCAGCTGATAGTAGACATGACTGTGCTGAACGGAGTGTGGTATCATCAATTGAGTCTTCAAATTTTCAAACTGTTCTTCAGCTAGTGCGTTATCATTCTCTTTCATCGCCACTAAACCTAAATTGTAGTTCGCTTCAAAATTATCCGGCTGTATTTGTAATGCTCTCTCAAGTTTGTTGCGAGCGGCCGTGTAGTTCTGCTTTTGATAATCGATGATGGCAGCATTCACTAGAGCCATAGCATTCGTGTGTAATGCTCCGATTTCATTCATTTGTTGAACACAATGACTAGCCATTTCTAAATTGCCTAGCTTTAAAGTGAAATTGAAATTTTAAAAACAAACATTTCTTTTTAAATAAATTATTTGTGTAGAAATTATCATATAGAAATTATCACTCTTCTACACGACAAGATGTTTTCTATGTACAGGACTCTATATAGGGTGTCTAAGTAGAGTCTCCACCAAACTCATTACAGTCGCAGTCGGTGTCAACAATGGATAATTTTCTGCCTAGCACTAGATATACACTCAAGTGTTTAATTCTGGGATGCATTAATGCTGGTTCGTTCTTATCATTACATAATCTAAATATGGAATTCGACACGATTCCCATTTTGAGCATGTGTACTTTGAGTCAATACTGCCCTGTGAAAAAACTAGTTAGATAGTCTGGCGTATGACCTAAATCTTCTCCTATTGTAATTACGTAAAAAAGTTTAGATGACCTCAAAGCCATTTGGTTTGAAAACAGTCTTTGCCTCTTTTTTATATCCCTTTCGCTAAGTATATAATTCGAAACATCTCGTTCCACTTAACAGAACGCCATCTGTAGCGTGGAAGATCCCCCACTCACAAGCTCATCTGTCTGCTCATTGCCTTGCATTTTCACTTGACCAGGCTAACCCTATTTCTTCTACCTAGCTGATGAGGTTTTTTCAGACAGTCTCATAGTGTATTTGAGTTAAACACTGACTGTCAGATAGTATTGCTATGTATGTCCCGTCCTTTAGACTTTCTATCAAAGTTTAATAGAGTAGTTTAATACCGCAGTTGTTTATGAACAATTTTCTCATTTTGTGTACTTTCTTATCAAATAAGCGTAAGTCGCAACATATCTGTTTATGTTGTCAGTATTAGCCCTACTATTTTATTTTTTTATTTAAATTTTTTTATAAATTCATAATTCGTTTAAGGAAAGTGTTATTGATAGGGCTACGAAAGCCACAATAGCACTTTGCACCTGCAAAAGGACAATAGTGAACATCTGTGGTCCATCACATACTGACTCTATCGGGCCATGGTACAGCTAACCATGCTTTATGGTGTACATGCCAATGAGCAATTGATTGCTACACTCAATTGGCTCCATTCCGACCTCCTATTAAGTTAACAGCTGGCACAATCTGGGTTATGGACGCGTTGCTATTCTGGGATGACGTAGACACATTGTTGTCGATTATATGATCGTTTACAACTTTCGGAATAGAACGTTCGATTTCCGAATTCCAATTAAAGAGTTCTGGTCTAAAGATCCGTTCGTTATTAATGGGACTCTTGAGGTGTACACTCATATGGCTCTAAGGTTAATGCAGACGATTTCTCAGGAAAATTACGGATTATTCAGAGAACTCTTACATGGGTACATAGCGATATCGATGGAAATAGCATAGCTGATGAGCTGGGCACGGACGGTACGGAGCTCGCAAGCTCCCTTCCTCTCCCATCGTACAGGGCATAGGTATTCGAATATTATTAATTTGGGTATTATCCACACCTATTACAGAGAAAGCTCAATTTCGTTGGCTGCGTTCTCTTTAAATCGCAGGGCCATCGCACAATAGCAATTCTAACAGGCATTGTCCTTTTGGTATGCATACCGACAGTCTCATCTTTCCGGCAATTGAGTTCTGCTGGAGCTGTGGCCTGGACAGTGGGAGACGGTCTTTCACTTTATGTGCCAGTGCCCTGCTTTTATCACCAACTGTCTGACGTCTCTGACCGAGCTCTAACATATAAAGATTGCTGCAACGGCAAGATTCATTTTGGACTAAGGTTAGTATCCTATAGGCAGAGAGGAAATTGATTGAGTATACTTATACAATTAAAACATAGCTGACAATTGATTACATATTTACAATGCAAGTCTAATACATGCGTCCGTTTAAGAATTCAGGCTTTAGCGCTGTCATCCTACAAGGCAACATCCAATCTGTAATCTAATGATTTTAATGGGATTTTCTGGGACCCAGAGAGTGTTGGAGTGCATGACTAAAGGTTACCCTAATATCGTGGAAAGACTCTGTTTCGGATCGACGTCATGCTGAGTCTTTTCGAACCGTCGGATCACGTATATATATTTTTTCTCTCATACCTCTTGGCACAAACCCCTTTTCTTTTTAAACGGACCATTCTACCATTACTTCTTTGAATTGACTGCCCCGAGCTGGTGGTAGTAGCTTTCTGTACCTATTGGGCATGTACGGTAACACCGGGTTGAAACCCGCAGTGTGAACGGCTCCAGGATGGGGCTGCAACAGCCCTAATCCCGTTAAAACCCTGGCAGGCCTCATAATACGTTCCTTGTCCGTCAGCGTTAAGTGTGGTGTAGGTTCGGTGGAGATGACTCCCGATTAGTACCCGGTCTGGCTCTGAGCACCTGTCCCCAGAAGGGCTGGTGCCAAACCTCGCGTGGCCTCCCTGCCTACATAGATAACCACGAGACCATTTATGGGTAACTACACATCGTGGGCAAGGATAGCGGCTTTGAATGGGGACCCTATTAGACATGAATAATAAAAACAATAACAACGACAAACAGATGAACAAACAGAAACCCAAGGCATCCACTCTTGCCGTTGGACGCACTACACTGCCCAGGCACTAGTTGTAGTTTTTATTTCAAATTCATCTCCATTGTGTTAGACAGAGAGCAATAGTATCCCTCCTGCTTAATCGAATGCGGTCAAGATCTCTAAGTTAGTTAAAGATGTTATAATCGAGACTAGTTTGAATATTGTTCTGTAAACATCGATTAATACATCACTTTTATTAGGAAAATGCACTGTTAGAATTTAATTTTGTCATCCGTAGATTAATCTGTGATTTGTGAGAACTTTTTATTGTTATTTTTGTACCAAATTACATACATAATCGGTCATTAGAGCCCTTCAGTCAGGATTGCGACCTAGTTTCTCACACCACTTATGTTGTGTGTTAATTTTATAAATGAGTGGTGGGACCTACAGTTTAATGTCGACTCCGAACGACAGATTTTTGAGAAACTTTTCATGGCAATTTTACTTACTATCAGAGATTTTGCCAGAAATCTGCTGAGAGGAAGTCGCCGAAGAAATACTTTTTGTATTTTGTGTTGATGTCTGGCCTGGGGCTCGAACCCTGGCTTTACGTCTAATAAGCCAACACACTACCTACTAGGCTATGGCGACTAGTACCAAATTAACCAATATAATATCATTTGATATTGTTACGAAAATGGAAACGGTGTAATATCGTTTAACATTAAAATGAGCAAAAGCTACACAAACAAATACAACAAACTTGTTACAAGGAAACCAACAACATCGGTATGAAAGAAAAGGGGATAGACATGTAAGAGAGAACGCAACAACAAGCAACGTGAACAAAATACCCAAACAACAATGATGTCGCGATAGAGTTCTCGGGATCACGAACGTTCGACTTCAAATACATTCATCTGACTGATTACGTGAGCATATAAAAAGGCAAGGCAAAGCAAGCAACTCTTGTGTGAAGACGTGTTGCGTGTGAAGAAAACAGTCGTGGTTTGAAGATCTCCGTTGAAAAGATCTGCGTTGTAAGAAAAGAATAATAGCGAACAAGAAATTATTGTTGTATTCTTCAAGTTGTATATAGTAGCACACAAAAGTAGTGAGAACAATAAAGAATTTAATTGAAACTAAACACATATTTGTCCTTATTTTGTTTGCAATCAATGAAATCATATTCTAAACGTTCTTAAAGAGGTAAAAACGTAACAATATGAAAACGAAATTGTGATTTGAATGAAGTCTTCAATTAACAACTGGAATAAGATATAAAATTAGCCTCCTTTTGAGGAATAATTGAATTGAATTTCAATATTGAAAATGCTCTTTTTGGTATGTTCGATTTAATAGCTTAATAATGTATGCATGTTTGTATACATGTTTGTATGTTTGTATGTTATAAATAGCAGAAACTCCATATGACAAATAAAATCATACAATACTTATGTAAATATTTTTCACAAAACTTTACTCTGCTGGATATGTATACATTTGCATTACCGTTCATATGTACGTACTGGATGGAGTACTGTTGATATAATAACAATAAAAACTCTTTTGGTCATTTGGTGTGAAAGCATACGCCCGTCATATTGAAAGTGCTGTTAATGAATTTGGAGTATACGTGTGAGAGCAATACTCTCCATGGGAGTACATTAATTTGTATGTTCAGATTTTTCTTTTTCTTTTTTGTTAATTTTTCCTGTAGGTTAACCATATAAACTGTGTTTAAGTTTGGGTGTAAGTGCAAATGTATATGTGTGACAATATATGTGAATTTTACAAGTACCTACATATCGTATACATATATGTAAATTCATATACATACATACATATGGTATGGTATATCCATTTGCTTACATTGATATAAATGAATGTTAAATTGGTCAAAGCGCTCGCTGTCATGGATCCTTCACTTTTGCGGTCATACATTTGCAGCGTTTCAATTGCTTGATTGACATCATTCTGACGCAGATATACTAGAGCTTTATTCAATTCCAATTCGCTGGCAAGCCATGATAGATTGGATGTTTTAATGACCTCAATGCACCAGTTGTATCCTGAAATATATAAACATACATAGATAGACGCATACATCCTTGAACACATACAGATGTACTAAAGAAAATGGATGAAGCCGTGTCAAACAGCTCCACAATAAAAAAACATTTTCGAAAAATAAAAATAATTACTGCATAATCTGAATGTAAATCTGAATGTTCAACAAACATTTATAAGCACAATTACATGGTGATATTATACTCGTATATGTATGTATATGCGGCATATGATTTTGTCAACTATCCCCTACCCGTAGAAAATAATTCCAACTTGCTGTTCGAGGCACACTCGGGAGATCCTTGCGATCCCACGACTAAAATTAGGAAAACTACTATCCCTGTGTAAAGCGATAGGTTTCTTTGAGAATGGGGAAAGCCATAGAGGAGAAAGACAGTAGCAATATAATATTCTCTGCAATGGTCTGGTCAGTATCGGTGCCTAGTTTTACAAAATTTTATGTGTACTAACAGAAGGCCTTAGGAGCATATGGGAAGATGCTAGGCTGTAGGCCGTGTCAGTCGATGGCATACCATTCATATCGCATTAATGCTCATTCCCTGGCCACTGGTATTTAAATATTTGGAATTTTCGCTACAGGAAGAGTACATACAGTACATAAGGCAAGCAGTTTCATTCTTTATAGCCATTGGCGATGATGGGATGTCGATATTGTCGATACGATAATCGTTCAAAGGCGCCAAGAAGGATACTACAAAACTGCAGTTTGTAAGCGTAGGAGACGTGCGCCATTGTAGAAATTTCCAATGCTCGATGAAATTACCTTAAATTGTGAAACGTGTAGAAGAGATAGATGACTAGTCTCGGTATAACATACATACATACATAATTGGTCATTCCAACCCTTCAGTCGGGATTACGACCTAGCTTCTCACACCACTTATGTTGTGCGCGTTAATTTTTTATACATGAGTGGAGGGACGAACAGTTTAGAGTCGACTCCTAACGGCAGATTTTTGACAAATTTTTCATGGTAATTTTATTTACTCTCAGAGTTTTTGCCAGAAATTTGCCGAAGAAATATTTTTTCATATTTTCGTTTTGACGTCTGACCTGGGATTTGAACCGTGGCTTACTATCCTACGGCGACTTCGGTATAAGAAGTGTGAAATTGTATATCAAAAAGTTGACAAAGAAAACAAATGGAAGAAGATGTTTATGGTAGTATAGAGAAAGTCTCTGGTGTCCATTGCACACTCCATTCATCTGCATAGGGTCATTGGATTTGGATTCTATACTTCTTGGGTTCGGAACTCTTGGGTTACATAGTGATTACGTCAAATATGCTTTATCAACGCTTCCCCTATGTAATCGATCAATAAATAACTTAATTATGGATGCAGACGATGGTGTTATCTCATCGATTGGAGACTCCATTTAAACGTTTGAACTGTTGTATATAGAGTATGGGTTCTCTCAAACCAACAAACAATAAGCTAGTATTTTTCACTCCCTAGCTTGAATGGAATGAAAACTGTCTCATTTTTCACTAGAAATATGAATGAGGCCTCAATTTTCAAGTTATGTTAACATCCAGAAGTCGCCGTAGTCTAGTAGGTAGAGAGTTGGCTTATTAGACGTAAGGCCACGGTTCAAACCGCAGGTCAGACATTAAAACGAAATATTTCTTCGGCGACTTCCTGTCAGCGGATTTCTTGCAAAAACTCTGAGAGAAATGAAATTGCCATGAAGAGCTTCTCAAAAATCTTTCGTTCGGAGTCGACTTTAAACTGTAAGTCCCGCCACTCATGTATAAAAGTAACACACACAACATGAGTGGTGTGAAGTGAAGTGTTGTCATGGCCAATTATGTATATATGTATGTTAACACCCAAAATCTCCGGTTCCATGCAATTAGAAATGTAGTGGCAATATTATCTACATACTTAGAGTCTAGCCTGAGTAATTTGATGGGGCTCTTAACTATGGGGATCCGGCCATAGCGGTGCGTTACTTTGTTAAATGCCTTTGAGAAGCTGTTAAGCGCAGGACATTAGACAAGGTTTTTAGAACCTCTTTTGAATTGATGACAAGTGCTCCTGGGATCAATATGTCTAATACAGTAACGGTAATTTAACATTCGACCGAACACATAGAAGAACCTTTCAACCATCAATTGTAAAACTAATACAAATTTTTTACTACTCCTTACACAATTTCAGTTTGTATCATGGACGAGTGAGTTTAATTTTATTTTGTTGAACAATTATTTCATAGAATGGCAATATAAAATAAATAAAATTTAAATTGAATAAAACAAACCGCTCAATGTGTATTACTTACAAGTAAATGCAGAGTGATTGATAATTGTTTAAATACTTTTGCTATTCAGTGAATATATGTATATTGTAACAGGTGATGTATGTAATATTGTGCAACAGTCACTTACCGTCATTATAGTTGTCCTCAATGATGGGTGATATTAAATCGACAATCATTGTTATGGCGCGTTTTTCATCATTCTTGCGTTGTTTGATGTAAATGGCGAGTTCGTCATTCTTAAGCATTTGAAAAATGCGTCCATTACGGTCGGCAGGCTTTGAACCAGTCTTGGGTCGTTGTTCTGTTGTTGTTGCTGTTGCTGTTGCAGCAGCATTATCACCAACTGCGCCACCATCGATGCTGCCAGTATTTGCTAAACCACTATTTTTATTCTCGTTAATATCAAAACTATTGCCGGCGGTCATGTTGGCACTTCCATTGCTGGAGCCATTACCGCTATTGATTACTTCAATTTCCGCTGTGGGAGAATGTTCGAATTCATCTTGATGGTGCAAGTGACGTTGTTGTGAATGTGTATTTAAGTGATGCTCTTGCTCACTGACTACATGTTGTTGCAACTTAAGTAAACTGTTTTCGTTGTCCAAATCCTTTTCAGCCTCCATCGGTTGAACGTCACATACATTTCTAAAAGTGCTCTTTATTTTATCCACATCACCCATCGCATAGTAGCAAAGTATTAAGTGGATGCCACTACGTATGTCCGCTCGCTCGGACATGATGAATTCGAAACTGGCTGCCGCATCGGCATACTGACCCATGCGTACAAAAATAATTCCAATATTTTGGGTGATTTTAAGGCGTAATTGTTTTAAATTATTCGGCACCGAATCCAATGCCATGCGATACATTTTTATCGCCTTCGGATAAATACCCATGCGATAGTAAATGTTGCCCATGTTCAGTTTTAGTTGATTTACATGGGGAAACATTTTATTCTTTGTCATGATGGTGTATGTGTTGAGTGCCTCAATGTGCATGTCATTGCGTTCATATTGCTCGGCCAAATTAAAAAATACCTGCAAGTATACATATGTACATAGACGAGAATGAATGGCGGTAAGTATGTATGGATTTGTGTATTTTTGTAGGTTTGGAAACCTTAAATGAGCCATTCGGTCTAAGCAGCCTATCTAACCTTTTTAATTTTCTTATATTCCAAGCAATTCTTTGCAATTCACTTTCGGTTTTATTTTTTAAGGAATTGAATGAAAATGAAAAAAAAAACTGAGTGAAAAAAGGAAAAGTATTGCAAAGCAGAAAAGTTTCTCTTTCTTCGTGCCCATACATGGGAATGATTTATTTTAAATAGAATTTCTATGGAATAAGAAATTAAATTGTTAAACTTGAAGAAAAATAATCATCGAATTGGAGAGCGAATGCTATACAGTTTGCTAAATACCGAGCACCGATCAATTAAATTTTGAATTAAGTGCAGATTAAGGTATTTATTGCCGAATAATTAAAATGTATTCTTCTTTGCTCAATCAAAGGGTGTTGATTTGTCGATAAATGCAAATAAATTTAAAATAAAGTCAAATAATTGAGCTCAAGGTTAGTCGATTTGGTGTGCAACTGTTAAGTTTTCATTTGACAAAGTTTCTGCACTGTTTTGCCATGTGGTTTAGTAAATTAAAATTTTTAATATTTTTATTACCATTTAGAAGCATTGGGCTTCAGCAATAAAATTTTTGAGTTTTTCTCTACATTGACTACAAATTTTAATTTTCGGCTGCGACATATTCAAGTATACTATGGGTTACCTTGACCGCGAACACCTAAAGATTCCATTTCTACAACTTGACATTGCTGATGGTTGGTGCTCAAAACAAAAAGTGGAAATTGGGAATATCACCCTTGTATTTATTAACAGGAGCATTTAGCTTTAAAGCAGTTGCGTTCGATATTGGTTTTGCACAACCGTTGAATAGATGCGTTCTAGTTGAACTCCTTAATTGCTTGGAATGTCATGCGCTACGTAACCGATCAAAATACTGATCTCACTGTACTGAGTCAATCAGATATATGTACCATCATCTATGTATACTTTTATAAGCCCAGTTAGTAAAAGTTATAAAAGCATTCAATACGCTTTTTATTAATTCTAATACGACTCGGTTTTGTTGGTATTTTCTGGATATTGACTTTCAATTCGACGCAATTACCCAAAATAGTCTTATACTGGATGTCTTTTAGGTTGAATTGTCAGTCATCTTAATTGGGCATAACTTACTTAGGTCTTATAAGGTTCCATTGTAACGCCGATACTTCCTATTCCGTCATATAATTACAACTTCTGGTTGGTATCTCTCAGCCATCCCAAGATTTTTGTGAAATTAAGAATTTTATTTAAATGCTTTTGTCTAGACACGTCTTGTAAATAAATTCAGAGTGTCCAGGAATTCTTCTTCTTATCTTTCTAAGCTTTATTACATCTTCTTCCTCATTATTAGAGCTTCTGCAGAACTCATTACAATGATTCCCTGTCCGGGCATGTGCACCCAAATGTCAGAGTCCCGTTATAACTGCAATGTGGTTCCTGAGAGAACACCTGATCAGGTTTAACGCAAATTTTGTTCTCCATATATCGGGCAATATCAATCTGATTTTTCTGTAAGTGGGTTGATTATCCCATCTTTCCATTTGCAAATGAATGAAGTTTTTGTGTGTTTTGTTCTTCTTTGTATAAGAATGTCAATCTAATGCATGAAATCAGTTGAATTTTCTATTGTACCAGCTTTTGCAAGATCATTGGCTTCGGTGTTACCTCCAAAGACTCCATATCTAGGAACCTATAAAGATAACCGTGAAATATCACCTCTAGAGGCATCTGGTACGTGGTGTGCGCATTCTCTAGAGGTTAGAACATCGGCAATCTGAATACACATTATTTCAGCCTAAATAGTACTACAGTAAGCGAGTAGTGTTAGCGTTATTCTTAAATTCAGTTGTTCTGCCAAGATTCCACGACTGAATTTAACGCGTGATCTGGATTCATCACTGAATACAGTATTTTCATAAAAGAATCCTACCGATATCTTTATTGTTACTTCGCCTACGCAACATGAGATAAATGTCGTCCGCGAAATTCTTATTGTGTAGGTAGTAGTCGATGCTCTATTGAATTCCTCTTCTATAACTCAAGGATGACAGCATCAAGGATAGTTGCTAATAAAAATGTAACATTGTTGTGGTGAAAGATTCGGTTACCATGCCTTTATGATGTACTCGTTACTGTTTTGTACATGTTTCTGATGATTTCTGTTGCATGGGCGCTCTATTGTTCGCTTTGATAGTGTCGAAGGCTTCTTAAACTCTACAAAGAGTAAATATAATGGAGAGAGATTTTACTCTCAAATAGGTTGTTCTATAATAACGTGTCTATGTAGTAGGTAGTATGTTGGCTTATTAGACATGAGGCCTCGGTTCAAACACCAGGTAAGGCATCTCCAACTGAACGAAATATGAAAACAATATTTCTTCGGCGACTTCCTCTCAGCAGATTTATGGCAAAAAGTCTGAGAGCAAATAAAATTGCCATGAAAAGTTTCTCAAAAATCTGTCGTTCGGAGTCGACTTTAAACTGTAGGTCCAGCCACTCATGTATAAAAATTAACGCACACAACATAAGTGTTGTGAGAAACTAAGGAATAATCCTGACTAAAGTATGCAATGACCAATTATGTATGTATGTATGTATAATAACGTGTAATTTATTAATCTGATCAAAAATTGTCTGTGAAATAACAATAACAATTGGAAATTTATGACATCATCAGCAATTCAAATTGCAATTTAATGTTTCTACTTCAAATAAGTTTTATACGATTTATGTAACTCTGTTCACCATGTAATAAGTAGTGCTCTAGTTTGAGTCCTCTGATAATATAATAATCTTGTATGTATGTAATGGTTAATGTTAATATTAATATTTTAATATCAATTCAGAGCTCCCAACGTGTTCATATGAAGTCAAATTGAAAACGGTATCAGTTGTCTAACAAGTGTACTTCGCTTCTATTTTCTATCGTGTTTTATTTTTCACTACCCTTCTGTCGTCTTTTTTTTTTGTCTTCCGCAGTTTGGACAGACGTACACAGACAGATGAGAAATGAAATTTCGAAAAGTTTTCACTTAAGGAAAGTTTTAATGAAAGTGAAATAGAGAATACGGAATAATAGAATTAAATAAATTTACGTGTAAAATGCTAGTGGACCCATAAACGAAAGACGCAATTCAAATTCAAAAGAATCGCGAAACTTTTATATTTTTTTTTTTTTTTTTGGCAATAAGGGGTGATGATAATTGTAACGTAGCCTCGTTAGAAACATTTGTGCACACAGGAATTAGAAATTATTTTTGTATAGAAACTTTAAATAATTTCCTTGACTTTTAAGTACTTCAAGGGAAGTCTGTCTATGTGTATGAAGTAAACGAAAAGTCACTACTTTTTAGGGCAATCAAGTAAAAATTTTATTCTTTTATAAGCAATTTAATAATAATAAGAAAATTTATTTGATTGAATTAAGCTTCATAATATGGATTTTGCTTTAATATACATACATATCTGGGAAATACTTTTTTTATTCTCTTTTATTATACGATTCAAACGATGATGAATACATTTGGAACTAACCGGTCACCCTAACATGAATATTAGTTCGAGAACAATAAATGTTAATTTAAACTTTCTGTTTTATTGGTTTAAATAAAAATAATTTATAATCAATTCCATATAATAAAAGTGCAGGAAAGACTCTGTAACCTGTGTTAAGTTTTCTTCAAGTATTATGCGCGAAACAAATGAAACTTAAATAGTAATTAAAGCTTTTCAACTGATATATTTATAGAAAATTCTAAAATTAATAATAGGTATGGATGACGCTACAGCATCCAAATTTTAAAGACAATTTTCAAAACATTTATTTCTAAAATTTATATAAAAACTTATTTCTATCTGTCATACCTCATCTCCTTTCTACAAAATTAGACAGTGGGAAATTAGCTTTCTCGAAATTTTTTTCTTAATTTAAATTAATTTTCAAACAAAACAATGGAATAGATTATTAAAACTTGTAGCACTTTCGAATCACTTGATTACAAAACTTTAACAACTTCTATATCAGTTACGCAGGTAGCCAGTTGCCTATCGGCATATCGGAAAAACAGAAAAAACGGCGAAGTAGACTACTACATAACACAAATACTGACCGGTCACGGATATTTCAGAAAGTACCGCTCGCCATTCTGTATCTATGAAGAGAAAGAAACGTTAGATGATTCCGAACACACTTTCTTCAGCTGTTGCCGATGGGCCGAAAGCCGTCAGCGACTCGTTGCTGAAATCGGCGTCATTAGCCCTACAAACGTCGTGCTGAAAATGATAAACAGTAAAGAGAGATGGAACGCAGTAAAACACTTTGTTTGAATTTGACCTAGACGCAGCACTGTGAATAGAGCGGAGCCTGGACGCAGGCTAACAACGATGGAACTGGAACATATGCCAGAAAAGGGGTCCACCTCGAAGTAATACAACCGTGGTTCCGAAGTGGAACGATTCCCCGGTGAGGAGACAAGGCGGGTTGTAGTCGGTATACCCAGTGGGAGAGTCCGACATATCATGTCGGGTGATGACCATCATGAATGCATAAAGCATTTTCCCTCCTTTCCGCAAAAAAAAGTACTAAGCCATCAAGTACGCTTGTAGGACTCTCAACATTATAGAATACCAATCCAACTTTCAGTTAGGAGTCTTTATGTTGTAAAAACTTTCTCAGCTTCTCCCAGCCCAGTCCTCTAATGTGGGATATGCTTGATATTGCCATCTCGCTGCCTCTAAAACAGGACAGTTCCAAGTCTGGCATACAATATGATTTACAGCACTTTATCAGTTTAATTGCATACTTAAGGCAGAGGGTCCAGTAAGGACGCTCATCTGTGTACTAAAGCCGTGTTTATTCACTCCTAATACACGTATCGCTTTCCTCCTATCAGAATCCTACCAGCCGATGTGAGGTTACCGCCTACATCCTCGGGTTGGTTTTCAATAAAATGCATTGGGCTATCAAAGCTTATGGTATGCATTGCTTTGACTTTATTATTATTCAGAGAATATTCGATTCCTCATTTTCGATAACTTCTGGATGCATAGCTGCCAGATTTGACGATTTATCGCCATTTTGACGATTTTGAGCTCCAAAAAAATCACATTGACAATTTCACGTTTTTTGCCCTTATTTTGACGATTTTTAAAAATTAAAAATTTACATCATATTCTTTACTTTAGTACATTAAAAGTCACTTTTTGCTTTGTATTTACTTTGCAATTATTACTATTGCAAAATTTATGTTAGTAATAATAAGGAATAAAGTGTTATATTTTTAAGTTACTTTCGAATACCTGTGATGATTTTTCTGTATTTTATGCCTTTTTAACCCCTTAAAAGCCAAAAAATTACAACTCCTAAATAACCTCGTATTTGTTCATAAATTATCATTTACGCGTTGCAGACAATTTTAAAAATTCGAGTATAGCTTCTAGTATGTATTACCATCGGAAGAACAAAGGCAATTGCCATTATTTTTTCGTACGACCAACACTCAGGGGATGGATGACATTGTGTTTGAAATTATGAAAATATGTTATGTGGAGAAGGAAAGAGAGAACAGTGTTTATGGACACAAGGATGGTATATATTTACATATATCATAAATAACAGGAAAGGCCAAGGCAATGAGTTCCACATACGAATAGTCCTACTAAAAAACGTATTTTTATTGTAATTAGTAGTGTATCCACTGGCCAATCGACCACATACCGAAGTGGTGGCCGATAAAGACGAGCGTTACGTTGGAATATATGATTTTCGGGAATAGTCCCCTTATTTTGTTCGAGCAAAATCCTTTTGTAGTAGTAATAGAACAGTGAAACACAAACCAATAAAATTTACTACAATAGAAATAATTTTGGCTTTTAAAAACTTTTAATTTATTTATTTATTTTTTGTGACGATTTTAATAAACATCTTTGACGATTTTGACGATTTTGACGATTTTTTCTCAAATATTTGACGATTTGGTACCTCATTTATCTGGCAGCTATGTCTGGATGACAAACTGTATTTCATTCCGTGCCTATAGTAATTGTTAAAGGCGTCTTCACATGAGAGTAAGCTCCTTGAATCCCTAGTTGTCATTTGAATATCAGTGAACATGGTATTTAAATCCCTATATGTTAATGCTATCCGACTAAGGTCGGCGCTCAGTATGAAAAAATAAATCCGATTAGCTGAATAATCTAGAAACCTACACCGCAAACGGTAGAAAATTAAAAATATACCCGGATTTATAGGACAGTCCGCAAACGTGTTGAGTTGCAATGTGTCACGTTGGATTGGATTCATTTTTTTTTCAGTAAATTTGAAAACATGAAGCAAATGGATCACAGTTGAACAATTTAATTTTTTTCCCACTACCCCTCTTAATTCTTCCAGGATTTGCTGGTGTTATTTTTGTGTATTCCCATTTAAAATTGCACTGTCATAGTCCTTATAGTTCTACGAGTGTTTTTGGGCGACCACGAACTTTTCAGCGTTACGGAGTCCTTGTTATCATATGTCTGATAGTAGGAATGATCTCACTCGTCTGTATTCTTATGGGTTCCTCGTTGTACGATTTTTAGGTCAGAATAGTGTTACGAAAATGGAAACGGTGTACCATCGCTCAACATTAAAACGATAAACAAAAGCTACACAAACAAATACAACGAACTTGCTTGCATATATCAACAACATCAGTATGAAAGAAAAGGAGACTGACAAGTAAGAAAGAAAGCAACAACAAACAACGTAGGCAAAATACACAAACAACAATGTAGTAGCGATGGAGTTCTCGAGAAGGCAAAGGAACGAACATTCTACTTCAAGAACCTTCATCAGACTGTTTAAGTGAGCATATAAAAAGTCAAGACAAAGCAGGCAACGAGTAGTAAGAATTCAGTCAGTCTTGTGTGAAGACGCGTGGCGTGTGAAGAGAACAGTCGTGGTTTGAAGATCGCAGTTGCAAAGATCTGCGTTGTAAGCAAAGAATAATAGAGAACAAGCAATAATTGTTGTATTCGTCAAGTGGTATACGGTGGCACACAAAAGTTGTGCGAACAATAAAGAGTTTAATTGAAACTAAACACATATTTGTCCTTATTTTGTTTGCAATCAATGAAGTCATATTTTAAACGTTTTTAAAAAGTTAAAAACATAACAATATATTTCTGACGCACTCGTTGCCGTATTACCTGTAGTTTTTGCAAGATAGTGTTTGCAAGTAACCGTTTTACATAAATTTACTACAGGCTTGAATTAACACGTTCTTTGAATATTCTAAGCTTGGTTGCTCAGGATAAACTGATTGTAGTTGTCTTGCATGTCGCTCTTACTTTGTTGAACTTACGCTAGACAGCAAAAGCTGTATATGAACGTACTTTATTGATTGGCCTTATTGCATGATGTTACCATATTGATACTAACGTTGTAAATTCCCATAATTTTTATTTTCTTGACATTTATCTTAAATTCAGCATTGCATGCAAACTTTTAAAAGTTTTCTGGTTAACTTTTCATGTAGTGCGAGTGTAGACGCACAGTCCAAATCCTTGAATTGACGTGAGAGACTCTCTGAATAGACTTCCATCCTCATCCAGTACGGTAGTTATTAAGTGATGGGAGTCATACTTGTTTTACTCAAGCGTTAGTGTAAAATGAGTAACTGATATTCCTTTTATAAGAAAATTGAAAGCTTTTCATCTTCGTAGATAGCTCCCTGATGACTTAAATTATTTTCTGTAGTACTAATTATTTTCTTAATACTTTCCAATACGGTTAGTTTCTTAAAATCTATGAACAATAAGTACAACGGAGTATGCCACTCAACAGATTGTTCTATTGTAATGTCTAGAGTGGGCTACGCATCTTCAGTTTAGCCCGAATCCTGTTTGCTGGTCTCGTCGATTCTTTTTTATTTTACTTTGAAGTCTTCCCTGTATAATGACTGTCAATATCGTAGGTTTTGTGTTAAGCAAGTTAAGAATACTTTATCGCTAATTGTTGATATCTATCAAGTCGCCATTTTTCGTTAATTGGGTTAATTTTCTGTTGATCTGTTGTTCTTAAATTCGGTTTGATTAGAAGCGGCTTGTGTGACTAACTGTGCACACGATTCCACAATAGTGCACCACTACGGCTAGGGACTGGTTAGATCCTGTTACCATTTCGATTGGTGAGACAATTTATCGTCTGATGCTGTGGCTATCCATTTTTTTTGCTGTCATTACTAGTTGTTGTATGAACATTAATTTTTCTTTTCCTGCAGCTTTCTTCACTTGTTTGGGCAGTAGTTGATACTGTTTTCTCAATGTATTGTTGTTTAATTGCAGCTGGAGTTACTTTTTTTGAAAAATTGTTTACATATGTCTTCTGATATTTAATTTCTTTTGTGGCTCTACGCAGTTGTTCTTCTGCTATTGTTGCCGTGATATTATCTCATCAACCATGTTGGTTCATTGGGACCTATTCACGTATTACCGCTGTTAGCTCACTCAAAAACGCTATGTTTTCATTTCCTGCAATTCGACACAATTTTGCCCCAGTTGACCCTCGCTGCTAATTGCTAATTTTCACTTCAAATGGAAATTTAATTGAGGCTGGAAGATAGTTAAACGGAATCGTTCTTTTGAGAGTAACAGCGATGGTTTACACAATATGCAGTAACCAGAAACACTTTAAATTTGGGGTGAAAAAAATAAATAAAAAATGGGTGCCCTGGTAGTCTAGTGGGTAGTGTGCCAGACTATTAGCGTGAGGGTCGTGGTTTCGATATCCACCAGAGACTCTGGTCTGTGACACTACACCGAGCATATGGTCAAAGTTACTCAATATGTAGTTGTATTGTAATTAATAAATAAATAAATAAATAAATAAACAATTTCTAATATCCTTGTGTTGACATTTTATAGAAGATTGAAGGAAAGGGATAGGTATGTAATAAGGTAGGCACAAGAAACTTTATAATGTATAATAAATTCATAAGTCAAAGGCCCAATAGTTAACATGTATCATGAAACATTATAAGTCTTTTCAAAATGTACGTTGAAAAATAAATTCGAACATAAGAGGCTTTGTAATGTATTTAAACTTGGCCTAGAGTAGCTTTCTAGGCTTACTGGTGTAACTATACATGCGTACGTATTTATATGGAATTTTATAAATATTTACTAGCACTTACAGCGTAAGTCAAATCGAAATTGTGAAATATATTTTCACCGTGTTGATCTCGAAATCTATGCAGTGTACGATCTAATGAAAATGCCTCTTTTGCTTTGTTTAATGCTTCGGCCAATGTTGCCTTAACCTCTGATGTTGAATTTTCTTCTCGGGCACCGTCTGTAGCGGAAAGTCCTGCCCTCTCTTTTTCTGCAGATGTGGATTTAGCCGCTGCAACTATTGAGGATTCCAATAATTTTATAATTTTAGCCTCTAGATTTTTATATTTTATCTGTGGACTATAGAATGTTTTTCAATTTGTAAATAAAAGAAGAAAAAAAGAGAACAAAACAATAGAAAAAAATGCTTCAATTACTGTACCTCACTTCCTTGGTGGCAATGGTGGCAGCGTTGGCTGATGACAGCGTTTGCTGTTTGGCCTTTTCAACGAAAAATTGATCAAAGCGTTGACCGGCAGAGCCACTATTGTTGGCAGCATAGCCTACGGCACGTACAGCTGTTGAGGGACGTGCAAGAGCCGTTTTATCGCCTCCCAGGCGGCTGCTCACTAAATTTCCGCGCTAATGAAAATAAATGCTTTTACGTTTCTATATTCACATGTGTTTGTTGTTTTTATTATTATTTTACTTTTTAAAATTCATTTAAAAAACAAAAAAATAAGCATTTGAAAATTTAATACGTATATGATACATATACGCCTGCATATGGTGTGTATATATGTGTGTGTACGTAAGTGTGTCAGTGCGGGTATGTTATTTCAAATTGAAAAGCGCACTTTTATGGGACAAAGAAGTCCTCCAAAGTCCCTAAGCAACTTGTGTTGGATATTTTGCTCTGTATAGTATTTTTGGGCAACATATACAGACACACACTTCCATACACACACACATACACACTAAGGCTAAAGGAATTTATTGTGTGACGATAACCTACCGAAAAAAGTAATGATGTCGGCGGACGACCGGCAGCTGTTGGTGGCGGAGGTGGTGCCTGATTACGACTCGTTACAACGGCTGAAGGCGAAGAGGAATTTCCAGGGGCATCTTTCGAAATTTCCGCACTCATTGCAATGGCATTAATTAAATTTAAGCTGAAATAAAAGTTAAGCGTGCCGCCACCAAAAACTAAAACACAGAAACACTGCCAAAGCGAATACAATAACGTTCAGTGTAGCTGCTACTGCTTGCAACTTTCAACAAATGAATTCGCGTGCTCTTCATATGTTGGTTGTACTACGATGAAATATAACTTTGTTTTTTTTTTGGAGGTGTTTGGGGGGGGAGGTTGGTAGGGGAAATTATTTATACAATTTCTCTGCTGTTGTTGTTATTTCTGTTGCTGTATGTTTATCAAACAGTTCCAATAGCAACGATGCGGCATTGCACTTTATCCGTTTGTTTGCTCACGTACTTTGTTAACTTTTGTTTTTGTTTCTGTTTTTTTAATTGTTTTTTTTTTTGCTTTTGGACGACAGATCCACCAAATGGAACCAAATTGAATGTTCTCGCAAAATTTGTGGAAATATTTGTAGAATTACAATAAAAATATGAAATAATTTTTATTTTTATATTTCCATTCTTTGTATGGAACTACGATGCTACGGGCAAAATTTGTTTGGGCTTTTTCACTGCAATAACAACAATAAACAGAAAAACAATAGCAACAATGTCAACCGCGTAAAATTACAACGACGATTTGACACTACGACCGACGCTTGAATTGTACTCTTGTAGACTGACTGTTCTTAAGCAAAATAGTTTTTTTTTTCATTCCATTTTATAGCGTTTTCTTCTGGCCATGCTGATATTAAGGGTGGATATTTATTTGTTTTGTATTTTTCTATTCTATTCCACAACGACTGTTGCCATGGCAATGGGACCGAAACCATTTAAAATATTTATTTATTATGTTTTCGTACTATTTTTTTCTTCACTCTTTAATTTTGTTATTATTATTGTTGGGGTACTATTTTGAGCATTAGACAAATATTTAAATGTCTGTAAATTGTGTAAACAATAGCAAAAATTTGTTGTCATTATTACAGAAATTTTCATGTCTAACAAAATTTCACGTCTACTTGAAAAATATTGTAATTGTTTGCAGTAATTGACTCAACTGGACCAATTCGAATTGGTTATTTTGTTTTTAAAATTTTATATTTTGTAGTAAAATTTTTATGTTTGAAAATAACTGAATAAATTATATATTTTTTTTTTGTTTTTTCTAAAACTGAAAAATATTTAAAATTGTTTCATTTTACTCTGACTTTTATATTTTAAGTTCTTTGATACATTTTAATTAGTATCTGAAAAGTAAAGGAAAACGTTATCTAAGCAATTGTAGTTTATGATAAACATACATATCTAGTGATTAGTGTCCAGTAATTAAACTTTGCATACTTCGCTAATCATTTGTTTATACTCATAGTAGCTCATTGCGACTCAACTATTCTTTACCTAGTTGCTGAAATGCTGTTATTTAAGCTATCAGGCGCAGGTGATGTCATTTGGAAAAAAATAGTTTCGTATTACAAAATACTGGCCAATATCCTGAATACTGTAGTAGGTAGTGCTACTGCTGCCTACACGCTACCTCACACGTGCGCAGTTGACCGAAATATTATCATCTGTAATATCTATCAAATAAAACATAGGACGATATACTGTTTTTCTAATGTTTGTCTGTCGTGTGAGACGAATATGAGAAGAGCAGTAAGAAAGACTCTACAACAAGAGTCAAGAAACAGCTGCTAACAATCTGCGTAAAAAATGCTAATATTTTTTTCTCCCAAATTACTAAAGGCATACGGTTCTCTGTTCCAAGTAGTACCATCTTTGGCGATAAACATCGTATTATCGTATTTGTTGCTGCCAATACTTTTGTCAGTTCATAAAATGAGCTTCAGTTTTTTTCTTCTTCAGAGTTTTCAACAGCAGAAATATTACGTACATACATATATAAATAATCGGTCATTACAACCTTTCGTTATAAATTGGAAATGTCTGACCTGAGGTTTGAACCTTGGACTGACATCTAATAGGCTATATACTAGACTACGACTAATTCAATCGAAATCAAGAACGGATAATTCAACCTCTTCGTTTTCATCCAACACTTAACTTTCAATTCCTTCTCAAATACCATAAATAATGTATTATTTACAATAAAACTTCACAAAATCCTTGAAAACTGAAAAAAAATTTCAAACACAACACCAAAGAATCCCTAGAAAAGTCGTATGTATCAAAAATGATCCATAAGCCAGAATTATGAAGTTTTTGGATTTTTTAAGTTTTCTTTTTTTATTTGGTTTAAAATAATGGCGATAACAATAATAACGCATTAAAAATATATCAGGCATCTGACTTTTTCTGAATTAAAGTTATGGTGTCTCAAAAATGTAAATGTATCATCTTTGATACAAAGCTTGATCTACGGTTAAAGCTGTAGAAAGAGTTTACTTAATTGAACTATACCGTCTTCTTAGTCCCCGGCAAGTGTCAATAAGATGCTAAAGCTTGCCAGACTATACAGACTTTTCTAAAATAGAATTCCAGCGAAAATTTCTCAATAGGCTTATCTTAATGGGCAAACATTTTTCTTGTAATATGCCTACAGAGAAAAACCTTACAAAACAAAATCGATAAATTTAAATGATTTAAAGCAACACAACAACTATTAGAACAACAATTTATTAAATTTCTGCTGCTTTAATCCAGACTATAACAACGAATGCCTTCTGATAAAATCTTAAAAATGCATCGTGAGATATAGTGGGCCTTTTTTACCATGTAGACATTTATTTAAAATGAACATTTATTTGTTTCCTTATTTATAAAATCAAAATTCTGTCTTGTTCATTTCTAAGTCAACAGACTCTTTAAATTTTTTAATGAGTTCTCAACAGAAATTAGGTTCATGAAGGACCAGGATCCTGGCTCTATAGAATTGTTATTTTGGAGATTTATCAGATATTTCTAAAACTTCACAAAATTTAATAAATTTAAGTCGCCGCAGTCTAGTAGATAGTTGGCTTATTAGACATGAGGCCTCGGTTCAAACCCCAGGTGAGACATCAAAACGAAAATATGAAAAAATATTTCTTCAGCAGCTTCCTCTCAGCAGATTTCTGGCAAAAACTCTGACAGTAAATAAAACTGCCATGAAAAGTTTCTCAGAAAATTTGTAGTTCGGAGTTGACTTTAAATTGTAGGTCCCGCCACTCATGTATAAAAATTAACACACACAACACATGAGTGGTGTGAGAAGCTATGCCGTAATCCTGACTGAAGGGTTGGTGTATCAGAATTTAAGTTAAATTAAAATTAATTTTATTTATTTCGAACTTAAAGCACAAATTTCTTTTCATATGAATCTTGATAAATTCAAATTTTTACAAAATCATAAAAAAACCCCGTACCCATTAAACTTTAATTGGTCATCTTATTTATCGTTTTGTAAACATAAAAAACTGACTTAAAGCTGTTAATTTGTTTTTTTTGTGTTATTTTTTATTGTATCATTGATCATTTATTTCCTTAAATAAATTTTATAATTTAAAAATGAATAATAAATAAGGTTTCACACCGCCATAGTTTTTATTCAAATCCCATGTAATTATTACAGTCGAGCATCGGTATCAGTGGCTTCGCAGCGACAGCAATGATGGCAGTGACAGTTTGTATAGAACTTTCAGGTTTCGATAACAATGACAGGAAGAAAATGAAAAAAAAAATATATGTTGTGAGACTGAATATCTATTTTTGTTTTGAGCCCTTAAGGCGAAATATATTTACAAATTGTACACGATTTCATTAAAATTTTTTCTTCTTGTTATCTTTCATTTTATTTTTATTCTTGGTTCTGTTATGCTTTCCCCCCCCCCCCCCCCCGTTTTTTTATTACTATGTATTAATATAGGCAGTAAGATATTCATTAATTTTTCATTTGTATTACCAACAGAAAAGAAATGACACGAGAATACAGTAGCAGTAGAGTTTTTAGTACTAACAGGCACAAATGCAATACCCTATACAGGCATATGTTTAGAAAAGCGGCGCTTCAAATCATAATTGATGGAATTCGATTTCGTCATAACTAAATTATCTTCAAAACAATGACCCGTCCTTTAATTACTGGGGGGCAACATTTACAAACTTAAGTATACAAGATTCCCCGCCACCTGCTATGAGCGATGCAAAATAAAAAACTTTCCTCTGTAATACTCCACCTCTTTTTGTGTTATTCGGTATCACTGCAGACCAATAAGTTCCATACTATGTATGCCTGCGTTTTCTGATGTTGGAAAAAGTGTTTTTGTCGCTTCTCTTAGCGTTGCATGTTGTCTCTGTAAGTCTTTGAAGGTAAAATTATGCGAAAACCATTTTCGATTTGCATCGGGTCTTCCATCAAGTACTTCTTTTCTTTACACTTAAATAAAATAAAAAAAAAATGAGTTTGTAAGAAGTATTGAAGACATTATGTGTGGAATATAACATCGTTCAAGTGCGCGTTCGCGTAAATCAGGCTGAATTTGACAGATGGCATGTGTTATGTTGGCTTTGAAGATCGCACAACAACAACAAAAAGTCTAAGTCTAAGGGGATCAAATCGCATAATTTCGGTGGCTAGTTTACATCACTTCGACGTGAGTTGGTTATGCCCTTATACTGCGGATGCAAATATTGTTAGTATCCAGATTATCCAGTTCAGACAAAAAAAATTGGTAATTATCGACCTACCATGATCGCCGTTGACAGCGATGGCCTGGCCAGCGTTATGCTCAAAGAAATGTTAACCAATGACGTCGTCAGTCCAAAATCTACACGAAACAGTGGCCAGGACGCTAGTATATCCCATGTAGATTGGTGTCGTCACAAATTCGGCATTTTTGCTTGTTATCGTATCCCTTCACCAAGAAAGGTGTCTTGTTGCTGAAGATGATTTTTTGATGAAAATTAGGATCAACAGACAGCTGCTACTGAGCCCATTCACGGTATGACGATTATGACTATCGTAACATGGGTGAAGCGCAAACAGAACACACATTTTGATAAAATAATTTTATTATTAGTACGTGCTGTTGAATGCTATATCCGTCCATGGTGATGTCAACTGTCAAAATTCGGTAGTCTTTGTCGGAAGACCCAATATAAGTAATTTGTCATTCCTGTCTCTGTTCATATCTTAGCAAATTTTGTTGCTTAAAAAGACTAGAGAATGATTTGTTTTTCTCCTTTTGAAATTTTGTTTAAAGACTGTTTCGTTGTTGCTGCTGCTGTAGGAGGAACGCATTAATTACAAATTCACGAGCGAACATAGTCTTCCACTCGAATTGGTTTTTAATTAAAAATTTCACATTGCCAAAGAACTGAAAATGCAGCAGCGACATCAACTACTGGTAGTTGTTGGAGTATTTAAATTAAAAATGAAAAGAAAACATAATTCCTGTCATTACTTTAGATTTTCAACTTGTAACATCAATGGGAGTAATGATTTCATCTCTTGTTCTATCCTTTATTTTATACATTGCAATTAAAGCATTGCCCACTACTGAATCTTATCAAATAATTTACTTTGAAGGATTTTTTTCCATCGAATATGCAAAATTAGTAGAGCAAAATAATGTCTAATTACACATACAATATGCATACGTTAGAGTATGATAATAATTACATATGCATGTTATTTAATTAATATTAATGTTTTAAGATTTTCAATCGTGTCTGGAAAAATAAAATTCATAATTTAAATAAATCTGCCGCTACAGTCTCCACTACCCTTCCCTCATAATTCTCTTAATATCCTAACTTGGTTGCCTTAATTATATAATATATGCATCTGTTACTACCGTTAATACACTCAAAATATTATATAAGTCTGTAACAGAATTCAGTTTGCATCTGCTGCAGCATTATCGGTTCTTCATTCTTTTGCATGGGCAAAAAACTGCCCTTATGGCAAATGTAGAGCGACATCGAACCTGACTGCGACTACAAAATTTATTTACTTTGAGAGTTTTTACCAGAAGAGTGCTGAAAGGAAGTTGCCGAAAGAAATATTTTTTCATATTTCGTGATGTTCTAGATGTCTGAGCTGGGTTTTGAACCATTCGCTCTCGCCTAATAAGCCAACACACTACCTACAAGACTACGTCGGCTACGATCAATCAGCTAACTGTAATTAATCAGCTAAAAATAAATGACATTTCGATTTATTGCAAAATTAATTCAATAATACCAATCATTTTAAATCATTGGAATACGCCGACAATTCTTGAAGTATCAGAAAGAAAATATTAAAGTTACAGTCGTAGCAGATATAAGATGAAAAAATTCTTTACAACAACAATATTTTTTAAGATTATAACTTTAAGTATTAAAGCTCCCGATTAGTGATGGATATTAAAGTAAAACATTGATTTTTTTTTCGATATAATACATTGCAAAGATGTATCGATGTTATATGGATTTATCGCAAAATTCATTGATTTTACTTGTGCATTGATTGATTTTCCTAAAAAATTAATGAAAAGCACCAGAATGTAATAGCATTATTGCGTAGAGTTCTTGGGATACAACTACCAAACAATTTATTGTACTGCCCTCAACCTATATTGTCTGTCCATGTAATTCTATTGGCCTGGCAAACTTCAGGACAATTGTTCTTCTCGATAGTCTTGTGCATAACTCAAATTACTTTCCATTGTAATTACTTTACCGAAGGCTTTTGACTTCAGAAGAGTGTCCGCCTCTATTCAACTTTCCTTTCACTGGATACACTCTTCAACTACACTGAAACGGTCTGGCTTCCTCAGCGGCGTGGAACCCCCCTCCTTACCAGCTCATGGTGCGACGTCTACTCTAATCTTGAATCAATCTTTTAGGAATAATATTTCTGTTCAATTTTGAATTGAACACATCTTTTGACGACGATAACTTTCGCCTGAAAGCAACACGAATATTTCACTCTGATACCAAACACTCTGCTTTTGCAACACTACATATCTGTGGCCCATTGGTACATCACAGAATAGTCTCTCTCTCTTAAAAGAGTATCTGTTTATTAACCAAAATATTCTTTTCACTCTTATTACTCATTCTCGTTGTGAGTTTACTGGGATTGTCCAGCAGACAATTAATGAAGGAACTGTCACACAGTTGATTCAATGTCAATGCCTTGAATTTTACGTAAGACTAGACTCCTATTAACCTAACCACAGTCTCAATGACTATTTTCCTTTCTATCGCTTGCAAAGGGCTTAAATCTAACAGAGCCTGCAGAATTGGTTCTCACTGACACGGTTATACCAACGCAAGCTCGTCTCTATACCTCCTGCAAGTTCATATGGGTTTGATTATATATGGCAGGTTAATTTCTATGAGTATACGTTTTAAGTTTTTATTTGCGATGTATCGAATAAAAAACATCGATGTTTAATCGATGTTGGCATATAAAAAAAATCGAATCGTTTTGACGTATCGATAAGTTACATCGATTTTAAAACATAAACGTACATATATCGTCCTCTACCATATTTGACGATTTATCGTCATTTTGACGATTTTGAGCTCCAAAAATATCACATTGACGATTTGACGATTTATGCCCTTATTTTGACGATTTTTAAAAATTAAAAATTTACATCATATTCTTTACTTTAGTACATTAAAAGTCACTTTAAGCTTTTTATTTACTTTGCAATTGTTGCTATTGCAAAATTTATGTTAGTAATAATAAGGTGTAAAATATTATATTTTTAAGTTACTTTCGAATACCTGTGATGATTTTTCTATATTTTATGCCTTTTTAACCCCTTAAAAGTCAAAAAATTACAACTCCTAAATAACATCGTATTTGCTCATAAATTATCATTTACGCGTTGCAGACAATTTTAAAAATTCGAGTATGTATCACCATCGGAAGAACAAGGGCAAATGTCGTTATTTTTTCGTACGACCAACACTCAGGGGATCGATGGCATTGTGTTTGAAATTATGAAAATATGTTATGGGAAGAAGGAAAGGGAGAGCAGTGTTCATGGACAGAAGTTTGAATAAGTAACAGACATAACTACTTATAACATACATAAGTAACAGAAAAGACCTCTGCAGGAATTGAGTTTCACATACGAATAGTCGAACTAAAGAACGAATTTTGGCTGTAATGCAGTGTGTGATCCACTGGCCAATCGACCACATACGGATGTGCTGGATGAGAAGAAGAGTTTTACATAGGAATATATGATTCTCGGGAACAAGTCCCTTATTTCGCTCGAGCAAAATCCTTTTGTAGTAGTGATGGAACAGTGAAACACAAACCACATTGCAACTATGCTCCAATTAATCAATAGAGTTCGATTTCCTGCCGTCATTAACGAGCAACTTCACCCTCTCCTGTACGCGGTCAAGATGTCTCAAAATAGACGTTGTGTCACCGATCGATACATGAGAGTTGTATTATATTCTCGGTCGACGTACATATAAAGTGAAGTATTTCTTGCGCCGTCTTAAGAAGCCAAGGAATAGAAAAATATGTCGGTTCCAGCCAACATTACATTGAATTTTCATGCTCAGAACATCGAAAGCTTCTGACTCTCCAATATCTACACCTCCCATAGATATATGTGGATGATGCGATATTATTGCTGCGCTTATGTGTAAATAAAACACGCTGGGGTATATTGTTTAAACCTTAAAGATTTTTTTCCAAAAAATTTATGTTAAATGTTTTATTTTTGAAATCAGATGTGTACATACATTGACCTTATATGTTTTACTACAATAGAAATAATTTTGGTTTTTAAATAATTTTAATTTATTTATTTATTATTTCTGATGATTTTTTTACGATTTCAATAAACCTCTTTGACGATTTTGACGCTTTGTTTCTCAAATATTTGACAATTTGATGCTTCATTTATCTGGCAGCTATGTCCACTACTACCCCCGATTCTTTGTTGACTCCAGTAATAATCAAATACTTCATACATAACATAATTGATCATTACAACCCTTTAGTCTGGATTATGACCTAGATTCTCATACCACTTATGTTGTGTGCGTTAATTTCATACATGAGTGGCTGGACCTACAGTTTAAAGTCGATTCCGAACGACAGATTTTTGAGACACTTTTCATGGCAATTTTATTTACTTTCAGAACTTTTGCCAGAAATCTTCTGAGAGGAAGTCGCCGAAGTCGCTTGTGGCCTTACGTCTAATAAGCCAATACACTACCTACTAGACTGCGGCAATTTAATAAGCAAACATTTCATAGCGACGATAAAGCTTTTTAATTTTGCCTATTGTTAATCAACAAATACAGTCTGCAAAAAGTCTTTTGTTTTTAAGGATTTATGTACATAAAGCATTTGTACATATGTTCATATGCACATATGTATATAAATAAATAAAGTATGTATAAAATAAACATGAAATCTGAAGTCTATTCAGCCCGAAAACTATTTTACACGAAACATTTCTTAAAAATTATCGATTTACCCGATGGTCCTTCCCGTTATCCATGTCAGTGCTGTCATATTGAAGCAAATAGAAAAGTTTTCTCTTTTTTTTAGAATCAAAATATTTGTATGTAATAAACATTACCAGTCACCCATCAACACTCCCTGCTGAAACGGATAAATTATTGGCAAGAAACAATATGTGTACGTTGGTTTTTAGGGGTATTCTTATAGCATCGACATGTGTGAATGTGTGAGGGAGTGTTCGATGCACATGTGCTATGTAAGTAAGTGTTTGTGAAAATAATCGCTCGCCATATATTTGGTAATATGGTGCATGTTATTTACAACATGAAACCAGCATCATACTTGCATAAGAAATTAAGGGCAAAGTCAAGAAAATTTAAAAAGGTTACGAGAGAAACTCTAGTTATGGTTGTACATACATACATACATATGTACATATGGTATATGTATGTATGTACATTGATATATCCAATATCCGTGATAGAAAGTGCTATATCCTACGATACATGATTATTCTTCTACTGTAGATACGTTTATGGGTGTGTGTGTGTTTTCTTTCTGATCCAAATTTTTTTCAAAAGAGAAAAACAAAACGGAGTTTTTGTACGTATTGTGGTGGTTGGTATTCGTTTAAAGTTTTAATAAAAATTCAAATACAGAAATAAAAATTTGTTTCAGCTGTAAGCACTTGACGTGTTTATACGAGTATGGTTCTCTAGTTGGGTTCAAGTTAGGGTTCCGATTTCTTACAGTTTTCTTTTTATCCGGGACATATTAATTAATTTATTATTAGTCATAGCACAACAAGATAATAATCTCTACGTCAAGGAAAGAAAATAATAACAAATCATTGATTATATAAGTAATGAAATGTTTGAAATAATGTAGAAAAAAAAGAACATGTTAAAATCTCGGGAAATAGCAATCGATACAAAAAATAAGGATAAAACAACGAATATATGTAAAATAATAAATTATGAAAATTACAAGGAGCAGAATATACAAATACAAAGAAATATACAAAGAAAAAAAATTTATACAGTGGACAGCAAAAGTATTAGTACGGCAATATATTTCGACAAAAAAGTCCCTACAGGCATAATACTCTTGCACAAAATCGCGATATGACTGCAAGAGACTATTTAGGAGATCATTTCAAAAAACGCTTACGTAATCCCTAAACCTCAAACAAAAGTCAACGGAAAAACTGGCTGCTGGTGCCACCAGAAAATACTAAACAAAACTTGTGAATTCAATTCCAAATGGGTCAAATGGAGTGCTGGACCTTAAGGGATATTCTACTAAATACAAGAGATAACACTTTCATATATTAGGTCTTTGAATTTTAAATTTTGTCTTTGGGGGTACCTATGTAGTCATCTAAAACTTTTCTTATTTTTCTCTTGTCTTATGAAAAACATTAGAAAATTGTTTGTTTAATAATAAAACAGAAATAAATTAATAAAATAAATATATAAACTATAAATTTTTATACAAACTTTTGGCTCAAATTCATGAAATTGGTAAAATATTGTTACATAAATCGAAACGACCTAATATCGTTTAACAACAAAAACGATAAACAAAAGCCACACGATACAAATACACACTAACACAAGGAATACAATGAACGTGTTGATTATCTAAAGCTGCACACACACATATGTATGACGAACCTGGTTGCGGCTAGTACCAACAACAACATAAAGTAAACCAGCTACGACAAATATGTAATGGACAACATAAGTAAAGTACACAAACAACAATGTACTAGCAACAGAGTTCTCAAGAAGGCGCGAGCGAGAACCTTCCACATCGAGAACGTTCATCATACTGATTATGTGCGTGCGGACTATAAAAGGGCTGGACAAAGCAAGCAGCAGTCAGTTATAATTCAGTCAGTCTTGTGTAAAGACGCGTTGCCGTTCGAACGTACAAGCGGCATTGCTTGCAAAAAGGTTGTAAGCAGAGAAGATCTAACGAATATTTGTTAGTGTTATCGCGGACAGAAGTGTGAAATAAAATAGTGTACAAGCAAATTATATTTGTATCGTTAAGTGTGAACAGTGGCACAAACGTAGTGTGAGTTTAAGAGAAAATAAACGCATATTTGTTTTTACTTGATTTGCAATAAACGAACTCATATTTAAACGTTCTTAAAAAGGTAAAAACGTAACAATATATTGTCGTACTAAGACTTTTGCTGTCCACTGTATATACTGAGATACAATGGAATTTAAAAACTAATTTAGAAAAATTAATAATCATTAATAGAAATAGAGAGTAAAACTGTACAGTAAAAAATCAAAATATGCTCAACACTGCTTAAACAGATTTTATAACTCCTTTTTGAACTTAATTGCATTGCTTATGTTCTGAATATAATTAGGTAAAGTCTTCCAAAGACTGATGGTATATGTATATAAAAAACTGGCATTGAGACAAAAGAATCTTATATCAATGCTGGATAATTTTCATACAGCGGTTGGATTTAGCAAATGTAATCTTACTAAATAAGTATATTGGCAGTTTTAGGGCCATTATTACAACTTGCCGTTAAACTTGGGTTTAGTTAAAGGTACCTTTAGCTAAAGGGAACTGTAAAGTTACCTTTAACCAAAGAAAATAAAGTATAAAGAATGTGCATTTTAACATATTTTGGAATATTTTTCAAAAATATTCCTAGACGCGGGGGGAAAGATAGAAGGGAAGGATACAGAAACCAAGAGCGTAACCATGCGTTGTTCTCATCGTGCGTTTTTGTTGTTTGACCACTTTTTTATTTATTTTTCTGGTGTTAAAAACAGACGTCGGCACCAATGTCCCTCAGGGGAAGAACATCTTCGGCTTTTTACAGACATAGGACACGAACATCAAGAATGTTCGTTAAAAAGAGCGTAAAAATCTTGTCAGCTTTTAAAGAAGAAGGTTCGACTTGAAATTATTACTAACAATTTTCCTCTATTTTCCTCATGCCTATAGTTATGGATTAGTGAGTGAGAGAGAGAAAATAAGTTGAGAGAATTTATTTAATTACAGCCATATAAAAGTGTTAGTAATATACTCTATTTTTATTTTCATTTCATCAACATACATATGTAAAGCTGTCTATCTTTGGCTTAATAATTTTAGATAAATAAAAATAAAATAAAAAATCGATTTTATTATTAAAAGAACATAAAGTTATCCATTTTTGGCTTAAAAATTAGGCCATGTTTTTTAAGATAAATAAAAAGAAAAGAACCCTTTTTTTATTAAAATAAAAAAAAACGAGCATTCCAAAGCATTTAAAAAAAATTATACTATTGGACAAAATAAAATACTACCAGCTAATGACACAAAATATTCTTCGAGTGTTATTCTGAAATAAAATGATAAAGCATCCGCAGCACATGTATTCTTGTCGCAGGCTAATCGACAACTAAATCAAAAAACACAAGAATACATACACATGTACATACGTACGATGAGAGCAACACATTGTTACGCTCTTTGTTTGTGTTCATTTGACTTCTGTCTTCCTCCCCCCTCATCAAGAAATGATTTTTAAAAAGATTTTGGTGAGAGTGGGTCGTAATGTTACAACCCGCCATAAGAAATTTTACTTCTATTCTTAACGATCACTTCTATCTTATTGGGTACTCATAATAACGAAAAACAATTTATCTGCCCGTTAAAATCCTCCCTTTAGTTAACGGCAAGTTGTAATAATGGCCTTTAAAGTAATAATCTTATAGAGGAGAATAAGGCATTTAATATTTAATAGATTATTAAAATTAACTCCAAATATCTGGTAAGAAAATTGTGATATATGGTCTCGACGTCCCTTAATAAATACATACATGGCTATATTATTATAAGCCAAGTTAAGTTTTCGCCTATCATCCGTATCACAGTTTGTGAAAATTTCAGATCCTTATAAAAGAACAGGAATCAAATACGTTTTAGCCAGTTGCATACGTATGGCAAAGGGAGTCGAATCAGTAACAACCCATAAGTTTCTAAGCATACCGTAAACTTTGCCAACGATGACATTAATATGGTTAGACCACGTTAGCCGACCATTAAAGATAACACCCAGATTAGATGCCGATTCAACAAAATCAATTTTATTCCCCCTGATAATAATGTCTGGCACAACAAATGTTCTCTTAGTCCTGGAGAGCAATAACCATTTAGATTTAAAGGGATTTATACAAAGTCCATTGGCACTAGCCCAGTTGTCAAATTTTTTGTAAATCATAGTATTTACAGGATGAAATTAATATTAACTGTCATATTATTATAATATTACTTTTTTTGTTTATGATTCCCATTTCGATTCGAAGATATTTCTTAAAATAATTATTTACAAAGATCATCTTGGATCCTCGAACTTTTGAATTTTGCTGCATTTCTACATTTTACAGCTTTGGCGGTATCGTCATCATTATCTTCCCTTTTAAGGCCATCTTAATTAAAGTCGTCTAAGCAATTGTCGATAGCTATTCCAAAGTAGATATTTAAAATTTTTGATTTGTTTGCAATTATATTGGCGTGGGATGAAAGTCACCTAACCTGCCAAAAAAAATCCCCAGTATTTGGAAAATATTTCATTTCCTATTAAGAAACTCTTGTTCATATGCATGTTAAGGACTCCACTTTTAAAGGAATGAAAACAAATTTTGCCAACACATGCATACTTATTTATTTGCTATTCTTGGTGTGGCTTCTGTTGTTATTGTTGCGGTATTATTATTGTTGTTGTACAATAGCTGGTAGCATCTAAAAAAACAAGTGTTAGTCTTGGGGTATTATTGTTCCTGTAGGTTGCTCTTGTTTGTATAGCATAGGACAGCATACGCTTTGCTTGGCATTCCAGTTGTTTTCCGTTTTCCGTTTTTTTTTTAGGTTTTTTGGTCTTCTTTGTTAATAAATGAAATTTTGATTTGTTATTTTGAGCTTTAGTGAACACATTTGCTACGCACATTTTCCACAAAAATTCTGTTTGTGGCATTCAGGTCACGTTGTATCGTCAGTTTTGTTTTCTAGAAAACGAAGCAGAAAAAAGAGGAGAAGAAAACGACAAACCACAATAAAGAAAAACATATTCGTTGTACGACCGCACACCATGCACGCACTATAACTCAATATCTTATCAACCTTCGGAATTATTATTAAGAATTCAAACATATTGTAAATATACGTATATATACATACATTCATACATACGTATATGCATGCACATATAGAATTTACTTATGCATGTGTATTTGTAACTTCTATTTTAAGAGTTTCATGATTATGGGTCACTTCAATACTTTTGAATTTTGATACAAAAATTCAAATCAAATTTTTAATGTGAATTAAATTTAACTCTTATTAACTTCTATTATTGACATTAGTCGCCGTGGTCTAGTAGGTAGTGTGTTGGCTTATTAGACGAAAAGCCAGGGTTCGAGCCCCAGGCCAGACATCAAAATAAAATACGAAAAGTATTTCTTCGGCGACTTCCTCTCAGCAGACGTTATGTTAATGTTAATGTGCTCATGTAACTTGAGGATACAAACATACTAAAAACGTGTGGATGTTCTTACTTAATATGGGATACATTACTTGCACATACATATATTCAGTACACAATTAATAGCTCTAAAATAAGAAATTCAAAACATAAGGAATCGTGTGCATTTTTAAAAATTGTATTCAGTTTATATAAACCTAAAGTGCACCTAACGTATAGAGTGCGCCCGCTCAATCCCTCTTTAACGCCCATCTGTACAAAACTAGTAGATTTTATTATTCTGGAAAACGCTTTACAATAAAATAATTAACTCAAGCTGCTGACGTAAATTTTAAGCGATATACTCTCCCAAGAGGAACCCTCCCTTGAAAATTGTACCAAACCCCTTGGCGGTTCGGGAACAAATCACAAGAATACATAATTATTATCAGGTGATTCAAAAATAAAGTTATGTACCGGGGTTTATTGGGGCGGAAATCACATAAAGACTGTGTTATTTGTAAATTGCGTTCGAAAAGCTCAACAACGGAATTTAATTTTACGTTTTTATCTTTTTAAAAACGTCTAGAATATGAGTTCGTTGATTGCACACAAAATAAAAACAAATATGTGTTTAATTTAACAATATTGTTACGCAAATCGAAACGACCTAATATCCTTTAACAACAAAAACGATAAACAAAAGCCACACGATACAAATACACACTAACACAAGAAATACAATACCAGCCAGCATTTTTTGAAAATTTTAATCAAATTCAAGTCCTTTTTGATTCTTCTGCACGATTGAAAAGTAAGAATATGCGCTCATTTTCTGATCATAAAAGACTCATTTGTCGGGAGGAAAATGTTACTACGGGCGACTCTTCTCAAAAAATCATTTATGAGTCATTTTCTATATTAATTTCAAGTAATTTTCGATGCGTTTTCGAATCGCTTTCTGATCATTTATTAGTCGTATTTAACTTCGTTTATGCTTCTTTTTCGAGTCGTCTTTCAGACATTGTTTAATCGCAATCGAGTCTTTTATGAGTAATTTATCAGTATGTTTAGGAGTCCTTTTATTGTCATTTATCAGTCATGTTTGTATTAATCTGGATCCCTTTTTGCGTCATTTATGATTATAATTTGAGTCATTTATTAGTCGTGTTTCAAGTCGACCCCAACGACTAATCAAGGTGGCAAAAAATGAATATGCATTGGCTATCTTTAAAAGCACCGAGGCTAATAAGAGCTTGGGGCTTCATACATACGGACATACATAATTGGCCATTACAACCCCTCAGTCAGGATTACGACCTAGCTTCGCACACCACTCATGCAGTGTTCGTTAATTTTATACGTGAGTGGCGGGACCTACAGTTTAACGTCGACTCCGAACGATAGATTTTTGAGAAACTAAACTGAAAGGAAGTTGGCGACTACCAAAGAAAGAATATATTATATTTATATTTAAAAACAAATTGTACTTCACTTCATAGCCATCTTTTTACATTAATGAAAATTTATATAGAGAGGGTGAAGAAAAAGCATTGTTTAATCATCCGTCTGTTCAAAATATGATCATAAATACATACTTATAATCACTTTTCAAACACCTGCATGATGTGTTTTTGATTAATCGTTTTTCAATCTACAGTATAAGTAGAATATAATAATAAATAATGTAAATAATAGTAGATTTCTATAAAATTTTTTATTGTATTTTAAATCGAACTTATTTTACTCATTGGCGGGAATCATGTATTAGTCCTTTTTTAATCGTGTAACTGACTAATAAGTTTTTGATCACCAAAAGTACTCTAAAAAGACTCAGCAAGGTGATTTTTCAAAAAACAATCTTCTAAATGCTAGCTGGGAATGAACGTGTTGCTTATCTAAAGCTGCACACATTCATATGTACAACGAACCTGGTTGCGCTTGGTACCAACAACAACATGTATGTGACAAAAAGGAATGGACAACGTAAGCAAGGTACACAAACAATAATGTACTAGCAATAGAATTCTCGAGAAGGCGACAGCAAGAACTTTCCACATCGAGAACGTTCATCATACTGATTGCGTGCGTATACAAAACGGCAGCAGGGCCAACAACGAGTCATTAAGAATTCATTCAGCGAAGTGTGTAGTTGCGCGTGAATAAAACAAGTCGTGGTTGTAAAGCGAATAGTTGTGTGATAAGAACTAGTAAAGTTAATAAACAGATTATTATTGTTGTATCGTTAAGTTGTATACGGTGGCACACAAAAGTAGTGTAAAGAATAAATATAGTTTAACTGAAATTAAACACAGATTTGTTTTTACTTGGTTTGCTATTAACGAACTCATATTTAAACGTTTTTAAAAAGGTAAACGTAACAATATGTTTAGTTTCAATTCAACTCTTTATCGTTCGCACTACTTTTGTGTGGAACCGTATACAACTTGACGAACACAACAATAATTGCTTGTTCGCTAGTCTTCTTTGCTTACAACGCTGATCTTTTTAACGGCGATCTTCAAACCACGACTGTTTTCTTCACACTCAACGCGTTTTCACAAAAGACTGACTGAATTCTTACTACTCGTTGCCTGCTTTGTCTTGCCTTTTTATCAGTGTTGCCATCACAAATCATATACAAGTTAAAGCGTTTCCCAAAGGGAACGCTAGAAAATTAAAGTGGGGGCCAATCCTTGGTCCTTGTTATAAAATGAAAGAAACAATTAATTTATGACAAACTATTTGTTGTGTATTCTTCACAAGTTCTTTGTTTTTTTAAATTCAAATAAATTATTATATTTTAAATACATAAAACAAAGGTAACTATGATTTATAATTTCTGAATTTTAACAAGTATAATTGGAACAACATACACTACACTATTTATACATAATTTAGTCTTACTAAGCAATTAATAGAATAACTTAATAAATGATTGGAAATGCTGATAATGCAAGTATAGCATATTTATTGTATCTACGCAGACAAGAAGTCTGCTTGCAGCGTCAGCATATCCAAGTTTAAGTTCAATGATCGTTGTGTCAGCATGTTGGATAAATGGTATGTCACACAATAGGTAGAGCGTGTTAACTTACATATTTTTCTATACGAATATTTAAATAATTATAATTAATTCATTTATAAACGAAATATAACATTAGTTAATTAAAATATCTCTTTATATACATATATAGTTATAACTGAGATCACTATTTCCAATTCTTTTTGATAATTGCTTGACTAGGTTCATAGTTTTCTTTACCGTTTCTTGAAATTCCTTCATTAGTAAAAAAAATTGAAACACTTGTTTCAGAAGACATTCTATTTCTTAAATCAGTTTTGCAATTTTTCAAATTACTAAAAATTCTTTCAGCAGAAGCATTTGAAAAAGGTAATATTAAAATAAACTGAATTACTTTTTGTAGATTGGGAAACAAACATTCTTCTAAAGAATTTTTTAATTTAAAAACTTTATGTCAGTATACTTCTGGTTCAAGACTTGCATTAAGTTCAAATTTTTCAAAGTCTAATAGAGCATGCTGTCGCCATTCATTTTCAAGTTGTTGTAAATCTGTGTCGAATGACGGAAATCTTTTTTTAAATAGAGATAATGTCTTTGGTTCAAAAGACTTAGCAACTTTTGGATTAACAAGATCTACAATAGAATAAATTTGATCACTAAAATCAAATTTTGATTTTATTTGACGAATTGCCTCCATGTAAAATTCTCTACAATCATGAAGAATGATTGTTTTTTCTGATGCAGATATCTGAGATAATGATTTATATGCAGCAACTCCTATATAAATATTGTTACGCAAAGCGAAAAGACCTAATATCGTTTAACAACAAAAACTATAAACAAAAGCTACCAGCTACTCCAACACAATACACACTAACACAAGGAATACAATGAACGCGTTGATTATCTAAAGCTGCACACACACATATGTATGACGAACCTGGTTCGACATAGTAGCAACAACAACATAAAGTAAACCAGCTACGACAAATATGTAACGGACAACATAAGCAAAGTACACAAACAACAATGTACTAGCAATAGAGCTCTCGAGAACGCGAGATCAAGAACCTTCCACCTCAAGAATGTTCGATTGACTGGTTGTGCGGACTATAAAAGGGCTGGACAAAGCAAGCAGCCACTGTTGCCAACTTTTTTCCAAAAAATATCGCTAAAGTAGACTAAAAAATAGCTAGAAAATAGCTAAATTTTAAAAAAATTTAAAAATTTAGCGATAAATCGCCAAAACAATAAATTTGAAATAGTTTCTAAGAAAATTTACTTAAAACATAGCTAATTTTTTGGGAATTTTAATATCATGTAAAAAAGACAACGATTTATCGCTTAATTCTGAAAAATACTCGCAATAAATTTAAATTCAATTTTTTTTAAATTATGTACATATATTTAAAAAATTCCGGAAACATATACACTGAGCGCCAAAAGTGAGTAAACACCACTGAAATAATTCATAAAAAAATTTATAGTCGAATAAATTTCCAAAAATAAAAACGTTTATTTATTACTTATAAAATGTTAAAACAAAAACAACAATTCGTGATAAAGGAACTTTTTTATACTTAAGGACAAAACTGTTTTATACTTAAAAACAAAAGTGTTGACTCACTTATGGCACGCACTGTATGTATATACATAGTAATAACAATTAAAAACTAAATTAATTGAATATTGTAAGCCAATCTTCAGCATTTGTACTTTTATACGTGCATTTTTTTCCGATTTTGTGTAACACTAATTTCGGGACCTTATAATTGTAGCAACATAAAAATCGCTAGATTTATAGCTAATAGCTAAATCATATTTTTTCCCGCAAATTGGATTTAAAAATCGCTAGATTTGACGAGAAAATAGCTAAATTGGCAACAGTGCAAGCAGCAGTCAGAGTTAATTCAGTCAGCCTTGTGTGAAGTTGCGTGTGAATAAAATAAGTCGTGGTTGTAAAGATCCAGTGAATACTTGTGTGAACTAATAAAGTGAATAAGCAGATTATTATTGTTGTATCGTTAAGTTCTATACGGTGGCACACAAAAGTAGTGTAAATAATAAAGAAATTAAGAAAACTCATATTTAAACGTTTTTAAAAAGGTAAAAACGTAACAATATCATTTATGTTTGAAAATAGGTTTTCATCTGATTCTGTGATTTGCCATACGCTTTTTGACTTCAAAACATCAATTTTTATATAATTTGAATAATATTGTTACGCAAAGCGAAACGACCTAATATCGTTTAACAATAAAACGGTAAAAGGTAAAAAGGTAAAAACGTAACAATATGTTTAAAATATATTAAAAACTTCACTTTTCATTTTCTATAAAATGGGTTTTTCTGATTGAAAAAGGATGTTAAACGAAACTAGAATACCTAAAGCATATGACAGAAATTCTAAATAAATTTTGGTTTTTGGGTCGTCTAATGTACGTAGCATAGACTCCGTTACTTTTGAAGGATCTTCAAAAACTTCGAGCCTTAAAAAACTTCTTAAAGGCTCAAGCAGCGCCAAAACTCGTTTTACACAAGAATGTATTGAAAGCCATCTGGTAATTGCTGGTGTTAATATCTTATGTACTCCAGTTTCAAAGTACGTCTGAAATTCTTCAAGTATTTTTTGACGAATATAACTTCTATTAAAATAAGATCCCAAGTTGCGCAACAAATCTTCTAAATATGTGGGCAGTTTTAAGCAGGCTTTCGAAGCTACTAAGTGAATTAAATGACAAGAACATTTTATTAACGCTATGTCCGGCTTTTCATTTTTCAATAATTTAGCTACCGAATTATACTGTCCAAACATTACATTGGGTGTATCAGCATCATAGAAAATGACAGTAAATGTTATTTGTTTAGTTGGGCTTACATCTGTTGTTTCGTCTATTATTATTGAAAACACAGTATTTTTTTTGATTTTTCGTACAATTCTTGTGCGACAGACGGTCCCAAAACGTTTTCATTAACGCCGTAGCTTTTGTTCTATGGAGGCTAACTTCTTTTAGTACATTAGAGTCTTGAAAAGATGACTTAAGTATTGGAACAAGATCATCCACCAATCTAAAAGATTTCCATGAAAAGTTTCCTAAAAAATCTGTCGTTCAGAGTCGACTTTAAACTGCAGGTAACGCCACTCATGTATAAAAATTAACGCACACAACATAAGTGGCGTGAGATACTAGGTCGTAATTCTGACTAAAGGGCTGTTATGACCAATTTATGTTATGTATATTACAACCTACAAAATACAGCTTATACAAGAATTGAAGTTTAATATCTATATTGTGCGTAGCATATTTGCTGATTGAAACTGCTCATTTGAACATGAGCATTTTAATCAAAGAATTGTGTTTGGTGATGAAGCTCTTTTCTGTTTAAATGGCTAACGCGTCGCCAATACATATGTATATTGAACTTGAATGTTGGAAGCGCTGTACATGCTGCTGGCATCATCAAACATCAGTATACAAGAATATAATAAAGAAGTGGTTTTTAATATTTAGATTTGTCGTAAACTTCAAATTATCGAAATTTCAATTTTAACGAATATTCCTGGTGTGGTCCATATATCTCTCAATAACAGCCTAAGTCGAATATGATAACATACACTGAGCGTCAAAAGTGAGTAAACACCACTGAAATAATTCATTTTCTTAGGATAGTGATAAAAGTAAATCAGAATAGTCGAATAAATTTCCAATAATAAAAACGTTATCTATTACTTATAAAATGTTAAAACAAAAACAACAATTCATGATAAAGGAACTTTTTTTATACTTAAAAACATAATAGAAAATTTAAAATTTTAGTGGGTGTTGAATCACTTATGGCGCTCACTGTATGTCATATTCTACTAACATACCTTTATATTTACGTGAAATCTCTATTTTTTTTACCAAAATTTTTTAGAACGTTATTTATAAAAACATATCGAGCCAAAACGTACAGATGTCATTACATTTATGATAATTACCACATATACATACATATATAGAGAGAGATGAAGAAAGTCGCTGTAGTCTAGTATGTAGTGTGTTGGCTTATTAGACGTAAGGCCACGGTTCAAACCCAGGTCAGACATCAGAACGATAATATGAAAAAAAATATATTTCTTCGGTGACTTCCTCTCAGCAGATTTCTGCGAAAAACTCTGAGAGCAAATAAATATATATTATAATGAAATGTTTCTCAAAAATCTGTCGTTCGGAGTCGACTTTAAACTATAGGTTTCGCCACACATATAAAATTAACACACACAATATAAGTAGTGTAGAAACTAGGCCCGTAATCCTGACTGAAGAGTATGTACATATATAGAGAGATAATTTTTCGCAAGTACTTAAATTTATTAAATTTAATAAAAAAAATTTTTTCTGAGAAACCTTTTTCTAATAGTATAATATGAAAAGGCCCAGAGATTTGTATATTAACTACAGATTAAAAATCGTTCCACATAAAAATCAAAAATATTCCACAACACTTAATGTATTTTGTCAAAAACATTCACTTCCATTTATATTTGTATTCTTTGTGCAGTTGAGGCAATTAAAAAAGGGTTATTTTCAACACAAAAAAAAATTGGAATTCCAAATCACATGAGCTTATAACAATGAAATGCCATCAGATACAACATTTGTATTAAAACATAAAGAAACTTTTTAGGCTTAATTTTAATCCTTGATTAACTTTTAATCATACCCAGTGCTCATACAGTGAGCAGGCACAATACCATGTGGCCATACACGTAGACTCGGTTAAATTAAAATGAAATAAAAATGTCACAACATTCACTATCCTTCGTATTGTTGTTAATGTTGTTTTTGTTTTTGTTTTTGACAGAATTCAAGAACAAAATGGGGATGGAGTAGGCTTCTTAGGGTCAAAATGGAAAAGTTCGTTTCATATCGCAAACAATATTTCTTTTTGGACTTTTGCTCTTGTAGTCAAATACCAACTATGCTACACACCAATACTCGTAATACCAATGGCTAAAAGCCATAAAAGTTCAAATAACTTTAACTATTACCCCGACTGGACATAAAAAAAAAGAAAAAAAAAACGTCAGATCGTGTAATCCCTTGAAACTTATTATCATTGTCGCCATTATCATCATCAACCGAAATGACAGTAATGGCTATAGCAATAGCTACAGTAATATAATAGTCATACGTAATTAATGAAACGTAATTGAATTAAAACAAATAAAACTATCATCATCCTCATCCATACAAAAGCAAGTATCTAAATATACATATGTATACGTGAGTTTTTAATGTGTACGTGTTTGTGTGTGCGTGGGAAAAGTTTTCACTAAATGAGATCAAGACTTGAAGATAGAAGGAAAGAACAAGAACAAAATTTAATGAAATTGACCGCATAGTACTTGCAAGAATGAGACTCAATGCTGCTCACAACTTAATTTCATTTGATACGTGACAATTTAATCTCTGCGATAAACATTGCAAAAGAACAACAAAAGCACTAACAATATAAACAAAGCCATGGAGGAGGCAGCAGCGTAACGACTCGCAGAGCACTGGAATTCTGTTAAAGGCCAAAGGCTAAGAGCGAGAATGAGTGGATGACATCCATTACAAACGGTAATTGTATTCAACTTTAACAATGAAGTCATCCTTTGTTATTTAATTTAATCCCTAAACTTTTTCCTCGTCTCTCTGTACTCCACCTTGCCTCATACTGATGTATGCACCCACACATAAGTATATCGTACAACCATAATCCCAGTCACCTTCCAGTATTGCAAGACATACATACATATACATACATATCATACATCCATACAAACTCATACCAACTCATTTACGCCGGCAACAATTCATTCAATCAGTTATTCATTCATTCATTCTTTTCAAAATATTCGTTTACTTTACCGACCCACCGACAGGCCGACCAGGACAGACTGTAAAAATAGCGAAAGTAACTAAAATATGGAGAACACAAACAACAACTGCACCAAAGGCAACGGTACAATCTATTCGTGACGTGACAAAACTATTTTTAAACTCAGTTTATTTCATTGAAGCCGATTAGTTCGCTCACCTAATAATAAAACCCTAAACATGACCACTGAACCGCATTTAATGGACCACAGCATGAAGAAGGATACAAAAACAAATACAAATACAACTACAACTACGTATACGAACAACGACACCACCAACGCCAACGACAGACAGCAATAGCAACAACAACTGGAGCAAAGCAAAATAAAATAAAGACCAACCAACTGCCCCACATAATAATAGCCTGTCAAGCTCTCAACTGAACTGAACTCAACTCGGCTTTATTTAGTTCACTCGTATGTTCAGTCAACCAGTGGGTCAGTCTATTCACTTGTCGTTAAAGTCGTACACATACATTTGCAATAACATTTCGTATGTATTTGTATTCGATACATAAGACTGTATCTGTGTCTATCAGTTGTTGCCATAGTTATTGCTGCTGTTGTTGTTGTTGTTGTTGCCAACATTACTTTTCCAGTCAATAAAAACTAAGTATTTTCCGTAGGTACGAGTACCCTGATTACCAACAAGAATTTATGTTACAAAAATATCCGTATTCGGTGAGATGAGAACAGTGGGAAAGAAATTGCAAAAAATACGAAAAAATAATTTAAAAATGACATCCATTTGATTATTTCTACAACAGAAATAACTTCTCCTAAACACTTTTTTTTCATTTTTGAATTTATCGATACTCAGACAACAAGTAATTGAATATAAATTCATTTGAATTTTATGTTCCGTGATTATTTTAATCAATGAAATTCAAATAAACAAGGAGGCTTACACTATGTTCAGATATGCACTTTTATTGAGTCAATATCCGGTTTATTGAGTACAATATTTTAAGTCTTCAGGCATAATAATATACGCAGTTCAGCTGCTTATTCAATATTCATTTGACAGCTGGTAAACGAAACAGCTAATTGTTTCAACAACATTGTTTTTATTTTGTTTTTTTGTTTGTCGTTGTTGACATTTGAGTTGTCAAATATCAACAGAAAGTGTTCGGTTAATTGTAATATGCTCACTAAACACACTTATGACAGTGCTGCATTTTAAGTTTTACTCAATATTATAACGATTTTCGTTTTTATTGCGCAATAATTAATTGAACCTTTATATGAAATACTGAGTTCAATAATGGCGTTTATTGCGATTTATGCAACAAAAGGTGCATATCTGAACACAGTATTAATTCACAATAATTTAATTCCATTGTTAAAGGCGAATGATAACAACTATTTTCTTCTACTTCAACGCTTTCAACGACTGGGTCCACAATTTGTAAGTTTAGTATAACGTAACGGTTTTAATTTTACACTGAGCAAGATATTTTAGCGACAGTAAGTTTTTAGTTCAGGAATATGACTTTGACAGTTTCTTTAAGCCAATTGCATCCGTAGTACCACAGGGTGGTGTATGGGGAAGCGTCTGTAGTGGAAATTTTGCACAGAACCACATCTAGTATAGTAGTCCTAAAAGGAAATTTTTTGCTCACATATCAACTCAATATATTTTTTGGCAAATGAAAACAACTCCGAAAGCTAAATTTTGTCCTAATGACAGGTATATATAATTAATTAAACAGGTTATAAAATTCCCCAAAAAAAAAAACAATTTTGTAAAGGATTATATACAGTCAAACTCGTTTATAACGAACTCGGTTATAACGAATTCTTGGTTATTACGTACATATTTTCAAGTCCCAATGTTTTAATAACAATTTTCATACAAAAAACATCGTTTATTACGAACTCGTTTATAACGAATTCTCGGTTAAAAGGAACTTCTTTAAATGTCCCAATAATTAAATTTCATACATTTTGCCTTTTTATAACGAACCCTCAGAAATAACTTTGAAGTTTGGCAATAGTCTTTATTTTTATATAATATGGCAGCATTAAATTATAACTCAACATCTTTAATCAGCTGATAGATAAAAAGAATTAAAACGTCAGTTGCTAAATAATTTGAAAATGTCTAAAAATAAGAAAAAAAGAAGAAGAAGTCTGTGCTTCAAAAAATTAAAATATTAAGTGAAATAGATGAGAAACGGAAATCAAATAAAGACATATGCATTTGAATATAATATAGCAAAATCAACACTTTCAACAATTTTAAAAACAGGACAAAAATTGAAAATTTTTATAAAAAATAAAAAAATACGAAGTTCAAAATATGAAGCGGTGGAGCGGGCTTTGTTGATATGGTTTCAACAGGTACGTGCCGAAAATACACCCGTTTGTGGAAGTTTAATGGTGGAAAAAGCCAACAAATTAGCAAAAGATCTTAACATCAAGTTTACGGCAACAAATGGCTGGTTAGACCGCTTTAAAACTAGAAATGAAATTGTTTTCAAAAAAATATGTGGAGAGTCTAATAGTGTCGAACCAGAAGTCACAGCAAATTGGACAAACAAAATACTACCTCCCCTTTTGAGAAAATACGCAATAAGTCAAATTTATAATTGTGATGAATTTGGCTTATTTTATAGGTGTTTGTCCGATAAAACACTAGCATTTAAAGGAGATAAATGCTTTGGTTCAAAAACTTCAAAAGAGAGGCTAACCGTTTTAGTTGGATGTAACGCAGATGGCTCCGACAAACTTCCATTATTAGTGATCGGAAAATTTAAAAAGCCGCGATGTTTTAAAAATGTTTATGAACTTCCTTTGCAATATGAAGCATACAAAAACGCTTGGATGACATCAGAATCATTTTTGAACTTGTTGAAGAATATGGATCAGTATTTTCAAAAACAAAAGAAAAAAATTGCTTTAATTCTAGATAACTGCACTGCACATCCATCTGTAAACTTAGAAAATATTGAACTCATATTTTTGCCGCCAAATACTACAAGTGTATTGCAGCCATGCGATCAAGGCATTATTAAAAATCTGAAGCATCGCTATAGGAAAATAATTTTAACAAAATATCTTACAGCAATTGAAATGAAACAGAAATTAGATGTTAATGTTTTAGAAGCGTTGTTTATGTTAACAAAGCTTGGAAAAATGTGAGCCAAAGTACTATTGGCAATTGTTTTCGTCATTGTGGTTTTGAGCAAGATTTTTTGCGTTTGGATGACATTGTGAATGAAATGGCATTATCAACACTGTGGGAACAAACAAATGTAGAAGCGCTGTCTTTGGAAGAATATATAAATAAAGATGAAAATACTTTAACGTCGGCCCCCCTTTCTGATAGTGAAATTGTCGAAATTGTAAAGCCTCCACCTAATGATAATTTGAGCGATGAAGAAGATGAGATGGAAATAGAGGATCAAATACCTAAAATTGAAAATGTGCATATTTTTTTGCAAAAAATAAAAAAATATGTTCAATCAAAGCCTTATGTAGAAGAAGCAAATGACCATTTATATGCCTTGGAAAAATGTATATCAACAGAAATTATCAATGCTGCTATACAAAGAAAAATAACAGACTTTTATGTATATGTAAATATACATAAATGTTTATAGTTAACTATAGTTTAAGTTATTTTTGTTATTTAGTTTTATTTTGGTTTTTAATACTATTTTTTTCAATTTTTCAGTGAAGTACATATTTTTGGTTTTTAATAAAAAAAAATATTTCCTGTTTTTAATAAATGAAAAAAATTATTTGTATTTTATATTTTCTTCTATGACTTCACCCCGTTTATTACGAACTTTGCCTATAACGAACTATTTTCTCTGGTCCCACGGAGTTCGTTATAACCGAGTTTGACTGTAATATTTCTCTTCTTGTTAATCTTTGTTTGATTTTCTTGGTTTATAGATTAACGTAAACCAGGTTCAAGTATGATAGTTAAACCAACTGTAAGAAAATTGATTTTGGACCGCCACGGTCAATATTACGGTAGTAGTTCGCAAATTTCTTTTTCACTTAAACTATTCCTCATGACAAATTAAGCCCATGTAGCAACAGAAAAGAGCTGAATGTGTATAATCCTCAGTCACGCTCAAAACATTTTCAGAAGTCGTTGATTAACTCTTTTAATTGCTGTCGTTGTTAGCTCAGGGCATTGGTAGAGGAAATGGCCTAAGCGTTAACATCACCTCAGCTCGTCGAAAACTCATGATTTAGAAACCTTAGAGATACCGACAAACTTATAAGTACAATCAAGCACTGACCAACAATTAGCTTTCTCCCATAGATTTTTTACTTTTTAACACGTGTAGATTTCCTGCTCCATCTTCCTTATGCAATCATTCGGAACAAACGATTTACTTCAATTTCAAGAGAGAAAAAGAGGGACACACTAATCGTTGAATCAATGTCCGTAAATGAAAGCTTAGTAAATACCTTATCTAGAACATTAGCGACTAATTTTGCCTCATTCATCGCTTAATCACTGATCTAGGAAAGAGTAACATTAGAATTGAGAAATGTCTAGCACTTCTATTCGAATTGGATGTGACTTAAACACCATTTTTGAGTATCGGTAAGTTTCCAAATATCTTGACCGTTTATTCGCTAATCACTTAGTCCTACAGATTCTTGAAATTTTGACCCTATAACAATGTAGGCACGTCATTAAAGTGGAAACTACGGTGTGCTAGAATAAACACGTAAAATGCTCACATTTAGCAGTTTCTGCGGTCATCAAATCAATACGTAATCGATTTAATAGCATTATTAGTGCTTTTGTACGAATTTTCAAAACTGCAGTCAGTAGAGACAACAACACTACAGAGAGAAAATTTGGCAGTAGTAGCTTCTTATTATTCAAATCGAACTAATGGTTCCTAATTTCCATTTTCTGAGCTGATAACTTGTGATAAAAGTTGTAAAACAGAAGCAGAGTTCGGTTGGATCTTTTCAGAAATATCCATTACGAACGGATTTTACAGATTTTACATTTTACGTTGCAGGTAGTTTGTTATAGGGACCATTATTTCCCTGTCTATAGAAAATGACTCAGAAAGCTGTCATATAATTTATATTACAATAAAAGGTTACACATTCTATAGAAAAATAGAAAAAATTCAACAACACTTAAAAGAACAATCGTAGAATTGCCAGACGTAAAATTAGGCAGTAAAAATTTAATGAATCCTAAAAAGGCAGTCAATGATGCCTAATGCCTCTGAACATCTAAAGTTCGATCTTTGTTAATAATGACTGCGAACAAAATTAATGGCTTAGTGCAAATTTTGAAATGGTACTGGATTATAACTGAAAGAGTACTTTTAGCATCAAATGGTACTTTTGTAAAAAAAAAAAAAAAAAATACAAACAAACATAATTGGTCATTACAACCCTTCAATCAGGATTATGACCTAACTTCTCATACCAATTATATTGAGTGTTAATTTTATACATTAGTGGCGGGACCTGCAGTTTAAAGTAAATTCTGTACGACAGAATTTTGAGAAACTTTTCCATGGCAATTTTATTTACTTTCAGAGTTTTTGACATTAGGTTTGAACCGTCTAGTAAGCCCACACACTAACTATCAGTCATTTTATTTATTTATATTAAATACACATACGGCACGGAGCAGAAAAACTAACGACTTATTCATGTTCTTCACATACAAGACAAAAACAGCTGATTCGGAACGTAACAAAACGTAAAAGGCCCGTATAGTCAAACATTGATGGAACGTAATGAAACATACGTTCGTTTTTAGCATACGAAGAGAAATGCAAATTCTTACCGAAATTACATTACGTTCAGTAAGCGTTTTCAATGCTTTTCGTATTCCAAAAAAGAACGTACGTTCCGTGGACGTTTGGCTAATCGGGGCTAAAACCTTATTCTACCTTTAGCATTACGTTGAACATGTTGCTAATACTTTAATAGTTGTAAAGCGCAAGGCATAAAATACGTAACAATAAAAAAGTATTGAAAGCGTCTCGGGGGTACTGCGGTATTTTTGAAATGAAAAAGTACTGGAAAAAAATACTAAATTTTTTAAAACTGGCGGAGTGTTATCGGTTGAAGTGTGTTATTATATTAAATTTTATTTCAATAAATAAAGAATTAATTTAAATAACAAATCATTTATTTAAATAAAAACACAAATAACGATCAGAATATAAAATAATTTCTTTCATTTCACTTGCAACTCCCTTGACTCCACTGTAAGTAAACGTTTGGTAGGAATTAAAAACTTTTCTTTTTCCATCTATTCTCGTTCCCTCTGTAGTTTTAAGATTTCACAATTAAACTTAGAAAAGAATAAAAAAAATGCATTAAGTGCAACGTTTCGGTCAATCAGCGAGTAAGTATCTTGTATCTGTATTTGTATCTGTTCTATTAACTGAGCTTGATTTCATTGTGTTCTGCATCATTTGCTTAAAAACTTTCATTAATTTTTATTCAGTCTTAACCGAAAGTGACAATAACAAAATGTATTTAAACGTTATTTATAATCATTATTCCATTAACGAATACTATGTATGTACATACATACATACCTATACATACCAGAGTCGTCTGTTTACCATCAAGAACTCCAGAATGGAAATGAAATTGCTTAGTGGGTGCACTTTTAATAACTTTTTTATGATGCCGTAAATTATTTTCATTATTATTTAGAAATTTGAAAAATTAAGATGAATAAAAATAACAATCGAAAAAAAGAAAACAAGAAGCATCCATTTTCTTTGTATTTGATTATTCAGTGCTAATTTCTTCAATGTGAAAAAGAATTCGTGGCATGAGACAATGCCAAATAAGCACTCTAAGCTTTCCATTGCATCATGAATGGACTAAAAAATACGCAATGCTTGCCAAGCCTTGAATTTTATTATCAACATTTATAATGTATAAGAAATGTGGTTCTTTCGGCAATCGACTTCACTCATTATCTTAACAAATAAACAATTTTTTAAAGTTCATAAGCTTTAGCAACGGAAATCGATCGAGTCTGCAGGTTACAAACACAAAAAATTTCAAACGGATGTCGTCTAACATTAGAGCTCCTCACAATTTTATAGGATCGAATGGATAATTACACGGTAGTAGGTAGGTAGGTTAGTGTGGTAGCTTTCATACCAAAAGCTCACTTGAGCACGCATAGAGGCCCGATAAGTACACGGTGCGTCAGTCAAAATACACCCAGCTAATGACATAGTGTGGGTTGTGAGTTTTGTGGAGCAGAACTCGAAAATATTTTTTTTTATATTTTTTGAACCCTACAAACTGGTTTTATTTGACAAAAACGGTTTTTTTTTTGATCTTTTCACACAAAATTATTGATTACCCGAATATTTTTCAACCTATTTTCAAAATCCAATATTTTTTGAAAAGGCAACAGATAAGCCTTTAAAGTGGTATACATAAACATATGATTCAAACTTGCATGTTATGAGTTTTGATCGGGTAAAGTTGGCAAATATGATTTTTTACTCATTTTTTCAAATTTACCTATTCTTAATTGGAAAATTTAATTACAAACGATAAAATAAGTGATGACATTCTGAAAGTGATGAGATTGACAATTCGTTTGATCGAATCGGATAAAAATTACCGTAGTTATTATTTAAATAGCATAACAGTCGTGTTATATTTTTTATATACATATATATGTCATCTTAACAAATGAACCCTCAATTCAAAAATTTTCAAAAGTTTGGATGGATCTTGATTGTTTATCGCAAAATGTGCCAATTTCACGTTTGCACCACTACCAGAAGTCGGCTAGTATTTGTGTTTTTTACAAATAGTATTATTTCGTTTTGCGCAAACATTGGCCAACTTCTGATGGTCGCTCAAACGTGAAAATGACACATTTTCCGATAAACAATCAAGATTCATAAAAAATTCTGAAAATTTTTGCACTAAAAGTTCATTTGGAAAAATATATGTGTATATGGAAAATATAACACGACTGGTGGACTCTTTAAGTAATAAACTCGGTAATTTTTAAATTTTTCTCTTCACAAGATAATGCACTTTCATAATGTGATCACTTATTTAAAGTTTGCCACGTTTGTCAAGTTTACCTCATCCAACCTCATAGAATATTTAGTCAAGTAATATATATATTAAAGGCACTCTACCTTATAAGATATCGGTTCAGAAATGTTTGTGTAATCAATGAATTTGTGCGTAAAGTCCAACAAAAAAAAAAAACACTTGTTGTCAAATAAAACAAGTTTGTAGGGTTCAAAAAATATAAAAAAAATATTTTTGTTTTCTACTCACAACTTACACTATGTCATTAGCTGGGTGTCCTTTATTTTTTATTTTGTTTCATAGTGTTATCAGAAGAAACTATACAAGTTAATTATAGGAACGTTAGAAGCAACTTGTCTTGGAGGACACCTAACTGTATTATTGCATAAGAATTAATTAAAAAAAATCCATACCAGTCCGCACCAAATGTTCATAAGTAATCAGATCTTATTATATTCTCTCATTCAATTAAAGGCAGAGCTATGGATGGTAGCAGGACAGTAACCATAGACTTCACATCAAAACATCAAAGTTCAACATAAATTGGCACAGAAAAAAAATTAAAACTAGAATAGAGAATAATGGAAGGTTTTGTTCTCCAATGAATTGAAATTGAATACACAGTAAGTTTAGATCAATGAAAATAATGTATACTCGACACTGTTGAGATACTGTTTCGGCGGTAATTTAAAGGAGTGGGCTTTCTTTTTGAGGCACATATTAAGGTATGAAAAAAGTACAAAAGTACTGAATTTTTCAACACGGCTACAAATATGCCCATATTCCTCTGAATATGAAGAAGTCGCAACCATTACGGTCAATGGAGACACCAATCGCAACATGATGACCGATTTCTTTGGACCCGCTCTTCATGGTTTTGATGTGAACGATGTTTGGTTTCAACAGGTTGTTGCATATTGCCACACATCTCATGCCACAATCGATTTATTGCGTTAAACATTTGATGGCCGCTTAATTAGCCGAAATGGTGATGATCGAATTAATACTTAGTGACGTAATAGAACAGTAGTAAGTAAGTATGGATTTTTAAATTCCACTATATTTTGGTTACAATGGATAAGGTCCATAGATTGGCAGAAGCGATGTCCACGTCATAAAACAATTCCGCAAAGGCGATTTACTTGTGCTTTCATGCTGTTTGATTAAGTCGTCACTCACTCATCGGTAGATGAGAATCAAAGAAACTATTCATGAAATTTATTTTAAATCGATTTTAAATTTTAAATTTCTCAACATAATCGCCAATACAAAGTTTTGGGTTTATTGCCAGAAAAGTAAAAAAAATTTCAGCACCTCGTCAAAAATTATTCCATTAAGATTGTATGGAGACGAAAATTTATGCATTTTTATCAAATAGAAGCAAATCTATGAATCGATTGTTTGGGTCTATACTTTGCTAGAAGGATAACATTTTCTTATTGCTGAAGCCGATTTTTTTGTTATCAAATATTTATTCATAAATAATGTTCAGTATAACAAGGGTTTTCAATAGAAATAATTTCTTAAAATTTTCTTCAAATAAATTTTACTTTTTAAGTTCTTCATCTTTACTGTATAAATTTCAGTTGATAACGGCATTCCATAAATTTTTATAAAATTGCTTGCTGAAGTTGTTTTTTTTGTGTCCAATACTGTAATAAATTCGAAATGGTTTACGTTTATGTGTCTTATTGCCGTTTTACCATTTTGCCTTCATAACTGAAATTTATTAAGTTTAACGTCTGACTCACGTGTTTGTTTGCTAAGAGAGTCAATAAAAAGTTTTTCCACAAAATTTCCACATATTTTTCCTTTTTTTTTTCTTTTTGGTTTTTTGTTGGCCACAATTGAGTGGACAGGAAGGATTGGTTCGAAACTTAATTTATTAGTTACTAAAAGTTTTTCGTGGTTAAATTTACACTGCCTGCACCGTACAAGCACAATTTTGTGCACAACTCTCAATAAAATCGTTTTTAGAACAAACAGTTACCATGAAAGTTAAATACAATATTGATTTAATGAAATTGCGCATTGAATGCAATTTATGTTCACAACTTTTAAGTTTTTTTTTTAAATTAATTTATTTGATATGCTGAGATTTCTTTAAACCTTTTCGATCGCTTAAGGGAATAAGGTCCCATTCTCATTTTACTTCTTTACTTTGCTTCCTTAATAAATTAATTTCTCTTAATATTGAATTCAAAAGCCAAAATTTCTATTTTCGTCATCTTCGGTTCTTGAGGTTTTACTCGAGGTTTTTTCTCGCGGTTTATTTTAAATGGAATATATTCGGCTTCCACGAATATAATGACAAGTATGGAAGATATCTTTATTGCTCTATATACTTATAATAAATGTTCTTTCAGGTGTCATAGGGATCATCATTAAGGCTCTTAATATCACTGGGGGTAGCTAGATCGTAATCCTAACTGAAGGTTTGTAATGACAAATTATGTATTGTTACGAACATGGAAACGATGTACATCGTTTGACATTAAAATGAGCAAAAGCTAAACGAACAAACACAATGAACTTGTTACAAGTAAACCAACAACATCAGTATGAAAGAAAAGGGGATACACAAGTAAGGGCGAACACAATGTGAAGAAAATACACAAACAACAATGAATTCGTGATGGAGTTCTCGAGAAGGCAAAGCCCCGAACGTTCGACTTCAAGAACCTTCATCAGACTGATTACGTGGGCATATAAAAAGGCAAGACAAAGCAGACAACATGTAGTAAGAATTCAGTCAGTCTTATATGAAGACGCGTTGCGTGTGAAGAAAACAGTCGTGGTTTGAAGATCGCCACTGTAAAGATCTACCGAACAGTTGTTAGTGCTTAAGCGAACAGAAGTGTAAAGAAGAATAGTGAACTAAACAAATTGTTTTTGTATGCGTCAAGTTGTAAACTGTGGCACACAAAATTAGTGCGAACAATAAAGAATTTAATTGATACTATACACCAATTTATTTTTATTTTGATTGTCATCAACAAACTCATATTTCAAACGTTTTTAAAAAGGTAAAAATGTAACAGTATGTATATTACTGGGACAATATCACGGTGAATGCGTTTTTCTTAACAGGTGGATATTCTGGGAAACTACAGACGAATGATCTGAGCAAATGGAGTTTAGCAACTGAACTTTCGGCAAATCTGGCAAATACTACACCCCTTTAATGGGTCTTGCACTATCCAAAAAGTTGGAGCCAGAATGGAAACAACTAAGTACTGCGAATATTATTGTTTCACATTGTTTTGTATTCAATTTGTATCGTATTGATTGATTGATATTATCGATTGCAATTCTAATTCTTATCCAAAGAATTTACTTATAACCCACAGAGTGCTTTGTAAAGTTATCAAGTCAATTCATATAGTACGTATGTGTAAATATACAAACATAATAACTATACAACACACACTTAGCTTTTAGTTCTTCTTAGCGGATGACCCGATCATGTAATATTGGGTAGTCCGACTGTAACTGACTCTATCTGCAATATCAGTATCATGATGAACGTGCAAATTGCAGAGTACGAAGCTTAACAAACGAAAACAAGGCAAGAACGGTGGTACAGTGATCCAAATGTCAGGATCCGAAATTATATTAAAATTCATTACAATTTAATTACATTACATTTGCATTACAGTTATTTTTCACAAGAATATTTTATTTTATGGTAATGTTTTTGACATAAAAAAATTCTTTGATATTGTAACGTTTTTACTTTTTTAAAATCGTTTAAAATATGAGTTCGTTGAGTGCAAATAAAATAAAAATAAATTGGTGTTTAGTTTCAATTAAACTCTTTATTGTTCGCACTACTTTTGTGTGCCATAGTATACAACTTGACGAATACAGCAATAATTGCTTGTTGGCTATTATTCTTTGCTTACAACCCAGATCTTTTCAACGGCAATATTCAAACCATGACTGTTTTCTTCACACGCAGCGCGTCTTCACACAAGACTGACTGAATTCTTATTGCTCGTTGCCTGCTTTGACTTGCCTTTTTATATGCGCACGTAATCAGTCTGATGAAGGTTCTTGATGTAGGTTTTCGCCTTCTTAAGAATTCTTTGTTGCGACTTCATTGTTATTTGTGTATTTTGCTTACCTTGTTTGTTGTTGCTTTCTTTCTTACCTGCCTGTCTCCTTTTCTTTCATACTGATATTGTTGGTATATGCAAACAAGTTCGTTGTATTTGTTTGTGTAGCTTTTGTGTATCGTTTTAATGTTAAACGATGGTACACAGTTTCCATTTTCGTAACAATATCGAATTTTATAACCAACATTTTTTTAATTTCTTTATGTGAACAAAATATTTATTTATTTATTTATTAATTACAATACAATTACAAATTATATTTTTATTATATACGAGCTGAGTAACTTTGACCATATGCTCAGTGTAGTGTCACAGACCAGAGGATCTGGTGGGAATCGAACACACGACTCTCACGCTAATAGTCTAGCACACTACCCACTAGACTACCAGGGCACCCGTGAACAAAATAAATTTTTCATTTTCAGCAATTTTCATTTAACAGAAGATTTCAGTGGAACATGAGCAAAGTTAGGCGTGGGAATAAAAAACACATAAAACCAAAAAAATCGTAAAAACTGAGTTGCTAAGAAAATGCTTTCTTACACAAAAAAATCTTTATATTTCTGAAGTATCGTTAGATTCCGCCGATCAGGAATTATTTTCTATTTCATATTTATTCAGTCTATGTTGCAACTTTATCGCGATATTCTCAAACCACACCAAACCAAACAGTCTACAATATTTTAAATTGCTTTAGAAATCCAAAAACACTTACTTTAGAACTCCAAACTGGGCAATTCCTTAAGATATTAGAGTCAACAGAATGGTCTTTGATCTTAATCATAATATAATGGTTTTTAGTGCCTTGAAAAAAATCTGTTTTATTGTAAAACCATGATGTAGAACTGAACCGCAATAAATTGAAATACCATTTGGTCAGCAGTGCTAATAAGTTCAGGTAAATGTAAACACTTTCGATATGGGGCCAGAGAACTCTAGTGGCGGTTGAATGGACGTTTGATAAGTTCTGCTCAACGAAACGTAAGATTATGTGAGGCAAGGTCTCTTCTTCTTGGTGCAAATGAATTTTCTTTTTCGCAAATTAAGACGAGATTGGAGTCATGCATCAGCAGACTGTCTTTGAACAGGGCATACTAAACTCAGAGTACACGTATTTTGAATGTGGATTGTCACGAGCCCAACGTATAGATTCTGTGACGATGAGAAAGAATTACTGGAAAACATTCCTGGAACCTATGAGACATTTATGTGTCACGTGGTTGCATATCAGGTGCTGGGCAAGGAATTGTCATTATTGACATGGTGCAGCATTTTGAAGTTTTTCAGGTCAATATGCATATAAGAGACATTATATTGATACTAAATAGAGGCATTTCTGCACCACAATTATAATAATAAAAAACAATCTCGATGAGGACGTGGTTTGTTTTCGATTGTGGTAAAATCCTGGATACTTCATTGTGAGCATATAAGACAAATAGGTGCTGCCAAAAGACATCCGTAAAAAACATATTTAAAAGCAAAGAGTGTGATAAAATCCAAGGGGAGCGTATCAGAATGATAATACACCTGCATGCTGATATTAACGTCAATGGTGGCGACTTAAAATATTGTCTGCAGTACATTTTAATACTTCTCCCGTTATTGGTTATATACTGTTACGTTTTTACCCTTTTAAAAACGTTTAAAATATAAGTTCGTAGATTGGAAATAAAAATAAATTTGTGTTTAGATTTAAATAAATTCTTTATTGTTCGCACAATTCCGTGTGCCACTGTTCACAACTTAATGTTAACAACAACAATTTGCTTTATTTGTTATTCTTCTTTACACACTAACAATTGTTTGTTAGATCTTTAGAATGGAGATCTTGAAACCACGATTATTCTCTTCACACGCAACGCCTCTTCACACAAGACTGACTGAATTTTTACAGATCCCGTTGCCTGCTTTGTCTTGCCTTTTATATCGCAAGCAGCGTTGACAGTAATTTGTTTTAAAAAAACTTTTTATTTCTGAAGTAAAACCTTGTTTTTACAAGAAAAAACGAAAGTACCAAAATTTTAAAAGAAAATACCGGAGTCCAGTATGACTGTTACTTCCCCTGTTGTATTTCTTTGCTAACTTGCTCAGTAGTAAATATTTCATGTTATTATTATTGAACTTGAAATTGAATTGAAAAAATTGAAAATTTAAATTTGTTGAAAAAACTTGTATTGTTCGAAAACAATTTTAATGAAAACGTTTTCGCATCTCAAAAAAACTTGGGTAAAAAAAGGGAAAACTTACCAAATGGCAACGCTGATCCCAGGGTAAACAATCTGATGAATGCTCTTGAAGGAGAATGACTTTGTCATTGCGAAATCTCCATAAATGAAAACATGTTGTTTACGTTATTTTTGTTTGTGTATTTTGTTTACGTTTGTCCTTGCAATGTTGTTGTTGCCTGTTGTTTGACAATCAAAATGTGACTTTTTTGTTAAGATTTTGTTAAATTTTGTTAAAAATTACTGCAAAAGCCAACTGTATAAAGAAAGAACAATAATTAAAGACAATTTTTGAAAGAAATACCAACAAAACAAATGATATTTCTATTCCAACAGCTTTGCATAAAACAGTTATAAAACAGTAAACATCGAACTAACGTTACACATTGTGGATCATGAGCATTACATCGAAAAAAGTTTTCAAAACTCTTGTTGGTATTTCCTTTAACAACTGAAAACGGATATCAATTGAGAAGCGAAAAATAGTAATTCGCCATTTCGAGGAGGCAAACCAATTGCTATGTTCAGTTATTCAAGCGTAAAGTACATCATTGAGAGGTTCGCCAACGAAAATTGTTAACCAGTAATTCCCCTTCTTTTTCTTACACCTACATATACCATATAAGTAGATTTGTATGTATATTATGTGTAGCATAAATGCATGAATAATCGATAGTAAAAAGGAAATCAAAACTAAACGCTTTTCTACTATTCGCTTATTCCTGTTTTTGTAACTGCTTTTACTGTTGAAACCATGTGATGACCATAATCAAGAAATTTAATCCAACAATCGAAATCCAAGAACTGAAAAGAAATTGTATCATGTAATCGTTTTCTAGCTTCTAGTTTTTGTATGAAACATTTAAAAGAAAAGAAGTTAAAATCACATGAATGCATTCAAATCGATTTAAAGGCAACTGATAGACTAACTGACAGGATAATGTTTGTGAATACATGTATACGTAAGCGTATGAGGGCATTTATAGTTTAAATTGAAACGGACAACGAATGTATGAACTTTACTATAAAACAGTATTGCAAAAGAAACGAGTACTTTTTTGCATCATATGGTACTTTTGTAAAAAATATTTATTTATACTTAATACACGTACGGAATGGAATAGAGACACTAACGACTTATACATGTTTCTCATAAACAAAAAAAAAATAGCTGATTCGGAACATAATTGATATTAAAAGCATCGTTTGGTCAAACGTCGTCGGAATATAACGGAACGTACGTTCATTTTTTGAATATGTAGAGCAATGTAAATTCTTAACGAAATTACATTGCGGTTGGGCAAGCGATGTCTTTGCTTTTTTGTATCATAAAAACGAACGTACTGTTAATGCACGTTTGGCTAACCGGGGCTACTTTAGCATTACGTTGAACATGTTGCTAACGCATTAGTGATAGAATAGCGTAAAACATAGAATATTAATACATAATAAAAAAGTACTTAAAGTGTAGAGGGGGTACTGTGGTATTATTGAAATAGAAAAATACTGAAGAAAGTACTAAAGTACTGAATTTTTAAACACTGCTCTAAAATTTCATTCCCATTTGAATTTTCAATGAATATTTGGTTTTCAATTAAGTAAAGTAAGGAATTAAGAAAAGTTTATCGTTCACTAAAAATTTTTAATATTTTTGATTCGCCGTTTTTACCGTTATTTGGATTATACATACTTTTATATTATATTGTTATTCTTCTCCTTTAATCCATAAAGTTATAACATGAACATACACACATAGATACATATGTACATAGAATAAGAGGGAAGAAATCAATAATTTCTAAACATTTTGCAGACCAATATCCTTTACTTGGTTGATACACATTCCCCATTTGCTCCAGATATACATTCGAATGGAACATAAAAAACGTCAATCCTTCTAATAGTTCTTCTTCCAATAACTAATTTCTTAGAATGTTTTCCAAGTTGCTTTTAGCGAAAGTTAGATTAAAAAGAAAAAAAAATATTTCGATGTCTACGTATATGTATGGGAATTCTCTTTTTATATTATAAAAGTGTAGTAATTCAGAGTATTTTTATTTTTGTTTTGGTAATTCGAAAAGTACATGTAAAGATACACTGGAACAAATATTCTTAGGCATTAAATACGAAAAATTCTTAAACTTTACTATCGTGATGTAAGAGTACATCAGGGATCGGAATTTATGGAATTTTGAATATAAGTGAGTGAACAATATTGAAATTTTACTATTTTTACGTTTTTAAAAACGTTTAGAATATGAGTTCGTTGATTGCAAACAAAAATAAAAACAAATATTTGTTTAGTTTCAATTTAACTCTTTATTGTTCGCTCTACTTTTGTGTGTCACCGTATACAACTTGACGATACAACAACAATTTGTTTATTCCCTCTTCTCCTTTGCTTACAACGCACATCTTTTCAAAGGCTATCTTCAAACCACGATTGTTTCTTCACACGTAGCGCGTCTTCACACAAGACTGACTGCATTCTCATTGCTCGTTGCCTGCTTTGTCTTGCATTTTTATATGCGCACGTAATGATGATGGTTCTTGAAATAGAAGGCAAAAACACCTTCTTGGAAATTCTTTGTTGCGACTTCATTGTTGTTTGTGTATTTTGTTCACATTGCTTGTTGTTGCGTTGTTGTTGTTTTTACCGATGTTGTTGGTTTACTTGTAACAAGTTCGTTATATTTGTTGGTGTAGCTTTTGTTAATCATGTTAACGTTAAACGATGTTTCCATTTTCGTAACACTATTCTGTTTCATTCATACTCACAACAACTTTGATTTCTAAGAACAGGTTGCAAGGAGTATGCGTAAAACGTTGACATCAAACTCATACCATTCGAAATGTTTGATTCATAATTTTTATTCTTTCAGATTCATAACTTTAGAGAAACACTTATAAAAAAATAAGAGTCGAAATCAACAACATCATAGCTGTTGTTAAGTATGAACTTCAAATTTTAAAAATGAGTACAGGTTCCATGATATTAAAATAAGCATGAATGCGTACGAGTATAAGTATCAGTAAATTGTAAGTATGATTCGGTACTACTCATCTTTTTGAATACTGAGCGCTGATCTCTGGAGTACATGTATGTATTTCATAGGCAAATAAAAATAGGGAAGGAAACCTCATAGTTCATGTATGGAAATAATTATATGATACAATGTAAATGAAAATATAAATTTTTAATCTCAAATAAAATTTCTCTTGTTGTATAAAGCGTCACATGAAACTCAATTAATACTTGAAGAGCTGGCAAAAATAGTTGTGATGCATGAGAGCGGGCTTTGGATAAGAAAACAAAAATCTGGAAGACGATGTATTGTTTTAAAATGTCATAAAAGATCATCAAAACGTCTTGTAGTAAAATTAAATTTAAATGAGTTAACCAGAGTTTAAATGAAGGTTTCAATGTTAAAAAGTTAAAAATTGTTACAAAACTTAAGCTTACATCAAGACATAAGAAAGCAAAATTAACGATACCGAGAAATATCAACTTAAGTTTAACTTGAATGTCACCGACGATTTGTAAGGATGTTGAATAGCCAAGGACCCAGAACACCAATGAAAAATCCCCGAAATTCTAAAGGCTGATCCATGATGCCTTGGGATGCTATCGGCTGTAGAATTCGTTACCCAATTTGCTTTATAACACATAAAATTAATGCACATTTCTGAAGGAAATCCAACCCATGATGCTCATACTAACAGACTAGCATACTACCCAATAGACTACCAGACTATTTTACAAAATTTTAGAAAAATTATTCGATTGCTGCATATCAGCTGCCATTACAGACTCTTAATCAAATTATATGTATAAACAGAATACTACCGGGGCGATTTTTTTCTTCGCAGTTAGAAAACGCAATTTAACGCGGTTGTTAGATATTAGACCATACTAACTTGCTCATTTCGTAATGATTCTAATATAATTTGCAATTGTACTCTTAATAAATAAATAAATAAGTTCTATAATTATAAGTATCTGGGCTCTCTACTAGTGGGCATATTATCCCACCTTTCTTTTACGAATAATATAAGTGATGCGTGAGACCATTTATTTGCCCCTCTGTCTGCTTTCCCTATAGACATCCGGCATTCGACGGTTTGGATTCTTATGTTAATGATCAATAAATTTCTATAAAATTTTCAAAAATTTTTCTTGTAGAAAAACAGTAACATTCCTATTTTCTACGCGTTGAATTTAATTGCATCGAAATACGGGTGTCCGAAAAAATTCGATTACATATAAGACACCGAATAAAGATTTATGAATTCTAATTTATCGTTTTGATTTTTGGGTTAAAACCCTTATTCCATCAGTGTGGAAATTCTTTATTTCCTGATCCAATTGCCTTCTACAACTTTTTATGGTATTGTTACGAAAATGGAAACGGTGTACATCGTTCAACATTAAAATGAGCAAAAGCTACACAAATACAACGAACTTGTTACAAGTAAACCAACAACATCAGTATGAAAGAAAAGGGGATAGACAAGCAAGCGAGAACACAACAACAAGCAATGTGAACAAAATACACAAACAACAATGAAGTCGCGATAGTATTCTCGAGAAGGCGAAATCCCGAACGTTCTACCTTAGACTGATTAGGTGGGCACATAAAATGGCAAGACAAAGCAGGCAACGAGTAGTAAGAATTCAGCCAGTCTTGTGTGAAGACGCGTTGCGTGTGTGGTTTGAAACAGTGGTGGTTTGAAGATCTGCGTTGTAAACAAAGAATAATAATGAATACAGCAAATTAATGTTGGATTCATTAAGTTGTAAACGGTGGCACACAAAAGTAGTGCGAATAATAAAGAGTTTAATGGAAACATCAATTTATTTTCATTTTGTTTGCAATCAACGAAATCATATTCTAAACGCCATTGATAGAGATTCGGACAGAATGAAATAAATTACGGTCTGAAGTGCATGCGATATTTATTGCATCTCTAGTCGAAGATGTCTAGCCTTGTCTTGATGGCGCCCAATACCTTTTATGTTTGTTAATCAGACGATCTGACTGATGCCGACATTCTATTTCCCATAATTGAATACATAATTCCAAATCGATCAACAATATTTCTATGCACTAATTATACTTGATTTATACAAAAAGTTAACCTATTACGAACTCAAAGCCTTTTAAAATCTTTCCAATATAATTGGGCAATTCACAGAAGACATTGTATCGTTGTATTCATTGTATTGTTGGACGAATATGCAACAGTGTATGCTTGTTGTTGATAATTTTTCATATGTTCTTAGAAGTTGTATTGGTTTCGTGCTATCAGTTTATGTAAATGCCAGTAATCAAGAAGAAGAAAAAAAAATGCATTTCAAAATTATAATTTTTTGCAGAGATAATTAATTAATTTACTTTTTTCAGTAATATTTTTCATTTTGTTGCTTAAAAATAAAATTATAATTACTGGTCTTCTTCTTGTTATCGTTTTTTGATGTTTGGAATACGAAATACACAATACAGTATAGCATTGAGCGTTCACAAACAAAAAGTGTATTCAATACAACATACACGATACAAAGTCGTGTGAATTGGCCAAATATTATTTTGTTCTTTTCTCTCTATTTCTTCTTTGATTGCTTCAGTTGTTTCAATTTCATTAACCAAGCTTCCCAATCTAAGAAGGATATTGGTGAATAGTAGCAGGACCTTGTTTATTTGACGTTGGCTAAGGACAATGTACTCTGTGGATATGTGATCGTAGTATATCGATTGATGATTATGTGAATGACGCTGAAGCGTGTTCATTTTACAAATTCGAAAGACATTTTTAAATTGTTTTTCAAGTCATCTGGGTCTTGAGCCATGACTGCACATGCATAATCGGGCATTACAACACTTTAGTCAGGATTACGACCTAGTTTTCTCACACCATTTATGTTGTGTGTGTTAATTTTTATACATGAATGGCGGGATCTACAGTTTAAAGTCGACTGAGAAACTTTTCATGGCAATTTTATTTACTCTCAGAGTTTTTGCCAGAAATCTGCTGGGAGAAAGTCGCCGAAGAAATATTTTTCATATTTCGTTCAGTTGGAGATGCCTGACCTGGGGTTTGAACCGAGTCCTCACGTCTAATAAGACAACACACTACCTACTAGACCACGACCAATTCGATTAGTTTATGATTAATTTTTGTCTGGTTCTGATATGTTATAATTAAATAACAAAAAAATGAAACGCAGGTTCTGTCTAATAGGGTTCGGATCGATTCATATTAAATTTGAATCTGGCCAATTGCTTAAATTTTTTTAATGGTAATTCTATTCGTTCTAGTTTATTTCCCATAAAATAAGCCTACTTGGTAAATCTTATGGGGAAGTAAAGCAAATTTTAAATTAACGTGAATTCAGAAACAAAAATTTCAAGGCAATGATATTTGAAAATATCATGTCAGAATCCTATAATGTACGATGAAATAAATTCATCTTTTCATATCTTTCAGCGCATATCTTAAACATCATATTTTAACAATACATTTATGGAATCATTTGTGATGTCGTTTGTAGGGTATAAAGTTCTCAACCAACTTTAAACTTTTTCTTGCTCAAAGTTATTAAATCTCAAATATAATGCGCAGTCATCCGTTTTATTTTATTTCTATGGAAACGCTGTTGTGTTACAAAATTTATTGAAGTTATCGAAGGCAATTGAATCCATTTTGTTTCAAATTATTTCATCATTCCTACAATCTTCATTGCCATTATCAACATCAAATCCAACATTATGGCAATCTAATGGTGCGACAGTAGAATACTAGTTTGATTCTTACTCACTTTCTGTACCCACCCCAATACCATAAATAGTCGTATTCGTAGTTACTCCCACACATAGGAAATTATTGATCTGGTTGTGGTGGTGGCTATGTGTGATTTGAGCAGAGTTGTTCAAGTATACAATCCTGATGCCATTAACAATCATTTTCATTTCGATTGTAATTGCCCTAATGATTATCGTGCATGTGCACGTAATACGAAACATTTATATTTTGTTTGTATTTCCAAAATTTTTCTCTTTCTATTTTTCATTTTAGCGCATACTTAACGCCAATGGCAACTAAAAACAAAATAAAATAAAAAAAAAATAAATTGTTTAAATGAAAATAATTCTCGACCTATTCGTGTTTTGCTCGCAACACCTATGGAACTCTTTCGATTTCATCTCAGTGCAGTAAATAAAATTTATAAAATTTATTAAGAAACACGTAGAAAAATACATACATACCTATGTATGTATGTATGTATGCCCACGTGCCAATGTTGTAAAAATTAATAACAACATAAATTTTAATTTACCCATCGAAATGTTCCCAATAATGCCATAAGCGATAACAAAAACAAAAAAAAGGAACATGAAAATAAAGTAGAGCGTAATCCACTCTTATACTGAAGGGTATAATTTAAATGCTCCAGAAAATTGGCTTCCCTAATGATGATGGGGTACATACATACATATGTACATAAATTCATTTTCATTGAGTGCCTTCTCATTCGATATTTAAAATGTTACTTTAATAACTATGACTAGAATATGTATAGGCATGTAAATGTGTATAGGTATATGTATTGTATGTGAATGTATTTTAAATATATAATTTTGTTTTGGTTCTATTGACATAAAATACACATACATACATACCATACATAACCTAAATTACACATGTAATATATGTACATATGCCCATAGGCAATCATAAATACATATTTCTTCATGGAATTTGCTTATTTGGAACACTGCCTTCGCTGTTCTATAGTGAGAAATAGAAAAACGTTTACCATCGATAACGATAACATTATACTGTAAATGTGTTTTCGTTGATATATATCAGAATTGTAAATCGATTTGTGGAGAATAATTGTCTGATCATTCTCAATTTGATGTCGCTAAGTGGTGCTGTTTATTTACATGGTAAATGCTAATTTTATTCTATTAACAAAAAAAATTAAAAAAAAACCGAAAATAAAATATGTTTTAAACAAAAATTAATGCATGGAATTTCTGTTATTATTGTATTGTGTACATTTTGAAGTAATTTGTTTACATACCTTTTTTTGAAAATTATGAAAACCGTTGTACAGAAGTTTAAAATAGCATAAGTCTGGATAGAGAAAGGTTTGGTAGACTCAGAAGAACTTCTCGGCAGAATTTCAAAGAATATTTATCTGCAGAGTGTATACTCGTATGTATTTTGAGGTCAAATTATTGGCCGACAGATAGACGGAAAATTTTATATGTTGTGGATTTCAGAGTAATCGAAGACATGACCAGAGATTGTATTCAATTGAAGACTTTGGATATGTCATTAAACCACTCGCCTATTATTCTCACTATCTCATGCCCTAATTAAAAAATACGATGATGTGTAAATAAATTCATTGGCTTAAATTTAAAAAATACTTCAAAGAAAGTGCATAGAAATATACTGCGGAGAGCGTTAGATGATGTAAAGTCTGCAAATCTGCAATTTTAGTGAAGACGTCAAGAAGGCCGAATAGTGTGAAAGTTGGATGTTATATCCGCACGCTAAGTTTAACAGTGTTTAGCCTGCCAAAGGAAGAGCTCTTAATTGTAAGATCACCCCAATAAATAATCACTCTCGAGGAATCCATAAAACCTCTCAAAGGCGACTGAAATTTCAAAATTTAGAAAATCTTTACTGAGATTAGTCTAGTAGGTAGTGTGTTGGCTTATTAGACGTAAAGCCAGGGTTCGAGCCCCAGGCCACACATCAAGACAAAATACAAAAAAAGTATTTTTTCGGCGACTTCGTATCAGCAGATTTCTGGCAAAAACTCTGAGAGTAAATAAAATTGCCATGAAAAAGTTTCTCAAAAATCTGTCGTTCGGAGTCGACTTTAAACTGTAGGTCCCACCACTCATGTATAAAATTAACACACACAACATAAATGGTGTGAGAAACTAGGACGTTGTACAATGGGTCAATTCGACCTCCGGGTACTGTACTTGTCTTAATTGACAAGTACACGTCCTCTAACCTAACCTAACCTACTAATCTTTACGTCTGATTCAAGTACTCGCACGCTACAATTAACTTTAACCGACTCGTCATATTCAAGCCATCTTTACAAAATAAGATTAGACATTAAATGATGATGACATTATGTGTTGAGAATATGAGAGTGTCTTCATCCCTAATTCATATAACGTTACCACCTATTTAGCTCTCTTGTTGCTATACCTCCACTATCCGTGCAATCTGATCAAAAAAGTAATGAAAAATATACTCCATCCACGATCATGAATTTAATCAAATGCGAAAGCTTTATGTATAGCTTTTGTACATTAAATTCAAGATCAAAAGATTTCATAATTCTACATTCAATATCTCTATTCTGTTTTAATGTAAAATTGTCTTCTTCAAGTTTTGTTCGAGTGTAACATATTGTTAGGTTTTTGCCTTTTAAAAACGTTTAAAAATATGAGCTCGTAGAATGCAAATAAAAATAAATTTATGTTCAGTTTTAATTATTTTCTTTATTGTTCGCACAATTCTGTGTGCCACTGTTCACAACTTGATGTAAACAACAACGAGTGCTTTGTTTGTTATTCCTCTTTGCCCACTTTTACGTAAGCAATAACAACTACTAGCCAATTTGTTCGATAGATCTTTATAACGAAGATGTGCAAACCACAATTACTTTCTTCAAACACCGCGTCTTCACAGAAGACTGACTGAATTTTTACTGACTCCGTTGTTTGCTTTGTCTTGCCTTTTATATCGTAGTTCAGTGTTGCAAATTGAAATTTTGAAATGGTACTGAACTATAACTGGAAAAGTACTTTTTTGCATTGAATGGTACTTTAAAAAAATATATACATAACATAACATGGGTAGCGGTACCAACTGTTTAAAGAAAGAAACTTTTCATGGCAATTTTATTTTTTCAAAGAGATTTTTGCCAGAAGGAGGTCGCCGAATAAACATTTTTTTTTCATTTTTCATTTTGTTGGAGATGTCTGACATGGGGTTTGAACAGTGAGTTCACGTCTAGTAAGTCAGCGCACTACCTACTAGACTATTTATATATATTTATATATTTAATACACGTACGGAACGAAACAGAAAACTAACGACTTATTCGTGTTCCTCACATACAAGACAAAACAGCTGATACGGAACGTAACAAAACGTAAAAGCCCCGTTTAGTCAAACATTGACGGAACGTAATGGAACATACGTTCGTTTTCAGCAAATGAAGAATAATGTAAATGCTTACTGAAATTACATTACTGTTCGGCAGGCGTTGTTATTGTTTTTTGTATTCTAAGAATGAACTTACGTTTCGTGGACGTTTGGCTATCTGGGGCTAAAGACTAGTTCTACTTTTAGCATTACGCTGAACATGTTGCTAAAGCATTAGTTAAAAAGCGCAACACATAAGATATTTAATAATACAAAAATACTGTAAACGCTATCGCAGGGTAAACAGTCTAATGGATGCTCTTGAATGAGAATGACTTCGCCTTCTTGAAATCTCTATAAATGTAAACATTATGTTTGCGTATTTTGTTCACGTTTGTTCTTGCACTGTTGTTGTTGTATTTTTGTTTACTTATTGTTATTTTTTTTGTACTGGTGTTTTGTTGGTATATTTTTCTTTACTTGTTTATCATGTAAACAAGTTCATTATTTTTGATTTTGTCGCTTTTGTTTACAATTTAAACGATGTGAAAGCAAAACATCCCTAGTTCCTGGTAATATGAAAAAAATAAAAATATAATAATTTCACATTATGTATGTATAAGCAGTAGCTTATGAAATTGGTGACAGAGAAATAGGAAATATCGCCACATTTTAATAATAAATTGGATGCCCTGGTAGTCTAGTGAGTAGTGTGCTAGACTATTAGCGTGAGGGTCGTGGTTTCGATTTCCACCAGAGACTCTGGTCTGTGACACTACACCGAGCATATGGTCGAGTTACTCCGATAATAATAAATCTTCAAAAAATCAATAGTCGTTGATCATGTGCGATATTATGTGAAAGGTTTGTCACATTAATTACGGCCAATTCCAATACTATGATACCACCAGATCGAGTTGCTTGGTCAAATGGAACCATGGCGTTGAAGCCCGTGGGGAAATAGGACTGTACACTATTCTGGGAAGAACCACAAATTAAATAATGCCGTCGACTACGGGACCATTATTTGGATCATATGCAGAGTTCCATGCGATGAGAGAGTGTATAATCTGGTGGGTCAAATTTGGCAAACTTAACACAAAGGAACTTGAATCTATGTGCACTTTTATTCAAATAGCGTCTAGTGCTAAAGTATTGCGGAATGTAAGAAGGTGACTCGCAATTACTCTAGGCATGGTAGGGTACGTAATATATGAGTACGTAGTCATCAAAGAGTGATCGGAAGTGATGAGGTTAATAATGTGTCGAAAATAGTTGGGGAATTGCACAATATAATCTAGGACAACCAAATACAATGACATTTATACGTTACGAAATTCCAAAGATACTCTAAGGTGATCCACATGAGAAGAAAACTACGAGTATATTAAGCCCAAGTACTGATGAGCATTTTCACGAGACATTCCGCTTTACAAGTATATCTGGATTGCATAGAGGGAGTAGATAACGAAGACTCTAGAACCATATATTTTAGAGAGGATACTGTACCATACATAACTCACCTCTGAGGAGAAGACTGTAAGCAGTTACGGAAGTTTGTACAGACTCCATATAGAAAACATGGTTGGTTCCTTTTAATGGTGAACGCATAACAGGCCATCATGATGACTTATGTGTGCACCGATGAGCATGAGGGCTTGAACTCCAACTTACTTACTTACCTAACCTAAAGGAAAATTATTAAAATTACGTAAATTATTATACGAAACATAACTTATTTACAGTTAAACTAAGTACAAAGTTTTCAAGTTCGTAAAATATTCCCCTTGTATGACCTATTTTTAGAACGGAAGATAATTTTTCATACATATGAATACTTATTTAAGCGAATACACTCTATTTTTATTATAATCCAATAAACAAAACAAATTCATTGACATTATCAAAATAAATCCTATACATATGTATGTATGTATGTACGAGTATACTCTTAAATCCAGTGTGTTATTCTTTTATCATGCAAATAATCTAATCGAAGGTTGGGAGAGACACACAAGTTGAGATGACCTTTAAACTTTTAAATAAGCCTCCAATATTAACTCTTTTATTAAATAAAAACCTATTGTTGATGTATAAATCGAATAGAATGCCTACTGTAACGTACTCACATTAGACTTAATATATGTATGTATGTATGGAACTTCCAATAGACTTGTTTCGTTTATCTTTATAATGGAGCTTAAAGGACTCACGAGTTCTACCGCAATCGAACATCGATTTGTAATAAAGAGATTAAGAAGAAGACAAAATAAGAAAACCAAAATGAAACAAAAAATAAAGAAAGAAATGAAACATAGTATGATGATGTACATACATATGTATGTATGCATATTGTCCTTATTCGAAAAAAGAGAGAAAAAAAAAACAAAACAGAAATCATTACATAGACGATTGAATTCTTCAACAAAAATGTAGAGATTCGAATATTTATTCTACGACTACAATTCCCCAACAGTATTCGATCATAGTGGCTGCCGGAGGAGAGCAGAACGACGATGGCAATAATGGGGGCGGTGAGGAACATACATACATAAATTTATTCAAAACGATGTTTGTTTAGTTTTGCATGACGAGATTTAAATTTTAACCAAATTGATTTATATTCTCCGTGTGTGTGTTTATACACAAAGCCTTCGATGTTTGTGTACGTGTATACATTCACCTACATGCAAACGTACATATGTACATACATATATGTATGTATATTTGTATCTACATATGTAAGTATGTATGTACATTCAAACGTAAGATAACTTTGTTCCTTTTATTTTTGGATGTATAACATGTGTGTACATATTCACACATACATACATTTTTACTGACATGAGAATGTCTCCTCTTATGCGTAAGAATATGCCTATGGTATCTGTTCATGTGTTTTTATTTGGTAAATTTTATTGCGTGTGTATATGCGTGTGTAGTGTATGTATGTGTGAGTGTGTTTGTATGCATGAGTTTTCATTTCGAAATGAAAACTGACACAGCTCGTTCTCAATGTAATAAATCAATGGGTTTAAAAAGAAAATTAAGAGTTTTTTTTTCATTTCATTTTCTTCTTTAATTTTTTTTTTATTTCTGAATATACTTTTTTACCCCGATATTTTTATTTATTCTGCTACTTCTTCTTGTTTTACCTTTACGGACATCAAAGGAATTAAAATTTACGTTCATATTAAAGCACCTGGTTTTCCCACTTAAAGAATTTAAATGAGGAAGTCGGATTAAATTTATTTCCAAATTAATTGCTTCTGCTGCATAAACTGATAATTCGCTTTAAATTTAAGTTTATGGTATAAAAAATGGAATTAAATATCTACATACATATGTATGTACGGACATATAATAAAACAAAAGCATTATTTTTTTCAAGTTTCTATAAGTCCATATGTAATACATATATACATACATATGTATGTATTGTGTATAGACAATAATGAATATCGAAAAATTTAATAGGAAAATATTCACAATTGTTTCGTTGTGTTTTATTTGTGCTGATGGTCTTTAATTAGCATTCGAAACTTAATCTAATTATTGTTCATGCGATCATATTTATTAAATTTATTAATTGACATTGACAGTGCAAATTAAATTATAAACATTTTTATCTGTAAGAGAGATGTTGGGTGTTAGAAGTGACTGACACTTGTTTAGAAAGTCTGAATTGGAAGTAGAATTTAAAGCAGCTAGAAGAAGTCGCCGTAGTCTAATTAGACTTGAGGTCGTGGTTCAAGTACCAGTCTAGAATCTCGAATAAAACGAAATATGAAACATTATTTCTTCGGCAACTTCCTTTCGTTTTTAAGTCGTTTTTAAACTGTAGGTACTCATGAATAAAATTAACACACACAACATAGGTGGCGTGAGAACCTAGGTCGTAAGCTGGACTGCAGGGTTGTATTGACCAATTATGTTATTTAAGTAAGAAGAAGTGTAAATGCAGGCATCTGGACTGTATAAATATAATTTGCAGTACTTTGATTTTAACCCATTCGCTGCCAAGGACGAGTATACTCGTCTTTGACAGGGTATCCCGCACTGCCAAGACGAGTGTACTCGTCCTACTTTAAATATATTATAACATGCAGGCTTTTGAATTAGCAAATTTTTTTTGCCACATACATAATATAAATATGCAAAAAACTTGGAAAATACTACAAATCATTTTTTTTTTACAAAAATAATACTTTATTTCTTATAGAGAATGATCTTTCACGCAAAAATCAACTTCATCGTGTATTTATAACAAAATTTTATAGCAACTAAATAAAGTTCTTACTCTTGCTCTTACCAAGAAATAACAGAGTTTTGGTAAACAATAACACTCAAAATATAAATGGCAATGGGAATGACTTCATATAATTTAGGCTTGGCAGCAAATGGGTTAAAGCTCTTAATACTATGTTCATATATGCACTTTTATTGAGTACACTATTTTAAGTGTTCAGGCATAATAATATACACAGTTCAGCTGCTTATTCAATATTCATTTGACAGCTGGTAAACAAAACAGCGGGTTGTTTCAACAACATTGTTTTTTTTTGTTTTTTTTTTGTTTGTCGTTGTTGACATTTGAGTTGTCAAATATCAACAGTAAGTGTTCGGTTAATTGTAATATGCTCACTAAACACACTTATGACAGTGCTGCATTTTAAGTTTTACTCAATATTATAACAATTTGCGTATTTATTACGCAATAATTAATTGAAACTTTATGTGAAATATTGAGCTCAATAATGGCGTTTATTGCGATTTACGCAATAAAGGTGCATATCGGAATACCCTATAAGGCAGTAGATATTTTTTTCCATAATTTGCATTAAGTTTTCATCATTGGTGTTAATAACAGTCCGCTTTACGATTAAAGGTTCATTTTGCTATTAATATTACCACCTTTTCGCATAATCTTTATTTTAGATTTTGTAACGTTTACCTTTATTCTTTATGGCCAATAATTTTCCCTTAGTTTTTTTTACTCATTTTGTATTACGTTTTTATATTTTGCAAAACTATTTTTAATCCTGGATTTGTAGTAAAAAAAAATAACTATTTCTGATCGTTATTTGTTTCTTTATTTAAATCAATAAAAGCTTTAACTTATAATACAGCAAGACCCCGCTTAACGCGGGGGATACGTTCACATAAGGTCAAGCGCTAAACGAAACAGCGTTAAACGAGGCAACTAATAAATCAATTTTGATGCAGGAAAGATGCGTTCGTACTGTGATTTCGGCTTCGGAAAATACAGTTGGAATCTTTATTTTGGACAGACTAATAAAAGAGCGTTGAAAAAGATACATAGTACACACAGTCGCTATATAGTGCACCGCTTTTGTACTACAGTGTAATACTGAAACAGCGTTAAGCGGGGTCTTACTTTATTACGTTATACATTTTATTCACGATCTTTTTTATGCTTAACACGAACATTTTAATACAACTCTCGATTACAAACTCACGTCTCAGCATTCACTGATTATTCTCAACTGCGTATAAGCATCGTTCTTCACTCTAATTATGCTCCTTTATTTATTTATGTTTCGTGACTTCTTTGTTCCCTTCTCGTAAGTTCCTACGTATTTATTTGTGTAATTCTGTTTACTATACGATAAAGTGTGTATTTTGTTTGTTGTCTGGTTGTCTTGTTACCTTTTATTTTGTCTCATTTGCTTGTCGTCGTTTAGTTGCACAATATCACCTGCATCTTAATACGAATATTGGCATCATTGTTGCCATCCAGATGCTTATGCGAATCTCTAAGAAACACTCCAAACAAAATTGGCAACAACTGGCATCTTTGCTTTACACAAGTTCGGTTTTCGAAATACTTCGAAATCGCAGATACCGTACTTTTATAAATTATTTCTATAGAAGCTTGATATTTATTTTAAATTCTATGGTGTTTTCACCATCCCAATTTTTTCATTGATCATCAAAATTTTTCCGATACAATGTATGAACGATATACCTTTATAATATCGCGCTTTTTGCAACATGTCTGAACATTCTTTTCCATTAAAAAATTTCGTAAAAACTTTCGTGCGTGATAATTACTATCGTGTATAAAAAATTTCTACATCATTCGATCCTTGCTGGGAGTTTTGTTTGTTTTATCTTAAGCAAGTTAGCATCCATTTTCAAGTTTGAAGTATAATTTATCTCTATTGCCCTACAACGGTTTAAGAAGAAACTTATCGGGAATTATTGCACTTCCAATAATTGCCTTGCTGCCTCATGTTAAAACTTCTTTAAATTGTTTTTCATAATAAATTTTCCTCTTTTTTATGATATTGAAACGTTTTTACCCATTTTAAAAACGTTTAGAATATGAGTTCGTAGATTGCGAATAAAATAAAAATAAATTTGTGTTTAGTTTCAATTAAACTCTTTATTGTTCGCACTAGTTTTTAGTGCCACCGTTTACAACTTGATGTAAACAACAAAAATTTGCTTTGTTTGTTATTCTTCTATAAACACTTCCGTGTACACACTAACTAATTGTGCGTTAGATTTTTGCAACGGAGATCTTTAAACCACGATTATTCTTTTCACACGCAACGCGTCAAGACTGACTGAATTTTGCCTGATTTGTCTTGCCTTTCATATAGCAGGGTAAACAAATGGCTTGAAAATAACTGAAATACTAAATTGTTAAGACTGATTCGCGTCTTTATTCTTTTTTGTAACCTTAAATTGTGATTTTATTTTTAATTAATATTTTCACATTTTAGGAATTCATTATTGATTTTTGAAAAAATAATTTTGCTTCGTCTCAATCGCTAATCATTGACAAATTGGAGAATGATCTGACCGTATAAGGTATGTTAATTAGATGTGGAATTTCTAATATGACAACACAAGATACAATGACGACTGAAATTCCATTATTAAAATTGTTTAACACAAGACTTAGGGTCATTACTACAACTTGCCGTTAAACTTGGGTTTAGTTAAAGGTACCTTTAGGGAACTGTAAAGTTACCTTTGGCTTTTTTTGTTATTACAACTTAATGATAAAATAAAGTAAACTTTTTTTTTTACAAATATGACAGTGCCGGAGCATTATCGATAACTTTTGCCAAATTAAACAAGTATTTTTAAATAGCAGTAGCAACGATGTGATTCTTCTTTTTTTTTGGTATATTTGCTCATTTTGTTCATATTTGAAGTTGCCGTATTGAAAATAATATATAATATGTATTGCAAGTTTAAAGATAAATTTAACTTTAAAAGTTAAAGTTAGGTTGATCTTCCCTTTAGCTTAACGCTCACATCTACCTTATTATCCACTTATAATAATAAAAACAAATTGTCTACCCGTTAAAATCCATCCCTAAGTTAAAAGCAAGTTGTAATAATTGCCTTTAAAGTTTCATGCTTTTTCCAATCGTGCAGCGAAATGCAAAACCTTACACTAGTATCACCTACACCACCGTTAAATATAACGATATTGTATTGATTTAAATTGAATCTATTTTTCATAACTTGTATCAGTCTGATCATATTTCTTAAAAATGAGTTTGACTTCAAAGTCTATAAATTTTGTTATAATTCTACACACATAACCTTTAATTCCTCCACAAAACTGACTGCTTCCAGTGGTTCAAAAATTTTGTACTTGATTTTGAATTTTATAATTTTTTTTTACCTTTACTGTGTCTCAACCTGATCCACACGTAAGCAAGAGAGTACAAAATGAAGATTTTGTTTCGTTTGTTATCGCTTTTAAGACTACCTTTTCTTTTAATTTATTACATTGATTACACTATGCGACAAAATACAAAAAATTGAAATACACCCAGCTGAGTAGAACTCAAAAATATTTTTTTTATATTTCTTGAACCTTCTAAACTTGTTTTATTCGATAAAAACTGTTTTATTGACTTCACAAACATTTCCGAAACGATGTCCAAAATTTAAATCTTATTAGAAAGGAGAGGGATGGGCCTTTAAAACAATATAGGTGTCTATATTATTTGACTGAATCTGCTATGAGGTTTGATGAGGTAAACTTGACAAATGCAAATTTTTTTCATATTTTCAAGTTTTTCCGTTCATAGTAGCAAACTTTAATTAAAATATATAAAATAAGTTATGACATTCTGAAAGTGCATTATCTTGTGAAGAGATTGACACTTCGTTTGATCAAATCGGACAAAAATTAGCTTTGTTGTAATTTTGATGTTTTCACCGGCCTGTTGGAGGATGTCTTTTCTTCAACATAAATTCCTTATCTTCTAATATTCAATTGCAAACTTTCTTTTCCTATTTTCTTTGCATCTTTAAAGACTTTTTAACCGGTTTGAAGGCTAACGATTGACTTTGTAAGCGCCTGTCTGTAAGGCTCTGTTTCCCTAAATTTCTCTCGATGAACATTACGCACTGCTGACCAGTACTTTGTTTTCATTAATCTTAGAGATTTTCTCTTGTAATTTAATGTTAATTTCGTTGTCCTTACGGAGATAATTCTGTCGCATTACTTATATTTAATGATAATACATAATGATATTATTTATATTAATTTAAGTGTTTAGATAATATTCCTTTGTATTAAATTTAATCTGACTTTAAGTATACGTATTATGTACCATGGTATTGCGATTAAATGTGGAGTAATGAAGAATTGCAAAGAGATTTTGGTTAAATTTAAATTCGTCTCTTTAATGTTTGTACTCCAACAGGCCCCCTTAACCTTACGTTCATTTATTCATTCAAGCATCCAGCCACTTTACCAAACACTCACTACCATAAGTAAATATTATTCCACGAACACCCTTGAATTAGGCAGGGTGGGGGTAGAGAGGGTGCACAAAACAACAAACAAAGGATAAAGTCTTGGATAATTTAAATCATCTTTCGAATAGAAGCTCTTTAATGGATTTAATGTGTTCCACACCGAATTTCTGGTTACACTCACTAATTTATTGTGTTTATTCGTTCAGTCGTTTATTCGTACGTTCGCTTGTTCATTCATGCCTGGAAGAGCAAGAACAGAACAGAACTGCAGGCTGAGAAAGTAATGCCGGAATACGTGTAAATTGTTTGCTTTTGTTTCGATTCGATTACGAACATTTGAAAGGTACACAGATGTTAACGAATTTTAATTGTTGTAATTAATTACGTCGATGTTGTGGTATTTCTTGTTGTTGTTTAAGTTCAGAACAAAATGAAAATACACTTTTCCGTTCAGCGCATTATTTTTGTTGTTGAACAGATTTCAACAGCTTCCACTCATTTGTACGTTCATTCTTTTCAGTTGAGGTTGATTATTTTCAAAATAAAAGCAAATATTCGAATATTTTCAATTGTAATCCATTTTAAAAATATTTCCTTTTTTTTTGTTGTGTAATATGCAGCGTATACAGAACAATATGTACTAACAATAACGAACAACAACAAAACATTTTAAAATGATGATAATGATGCTGAAAACAATAAACGGGAAGCCTTCTCCGTATAATATTTCATTTTAATATTCCATTAAATTATACACTCATGAGTCCTTAATCACTGTACTGCAGAAGTTGGCAAATTTATTTTCGAAATGTGACTTCAAGAGGTGATTTTCTAATAAAATATACAATGTACGCGAAATTTATCGCAAAGCCTAATACTTTTGTACTAAACAATTGATCATGAGTTGTTTTAAATCAGATTTTATATAAATTTCATAATTTCCATGTATTGTTCAAATTATTAAAAAAAATGCAAGAGGGAGGGGTGTATAATATCATACGTACTTGTAATTGGGTGTCCCTTGAATTTCAATTTCGAAATATTTGTACGCGATCACTCGAAAAACTTTTGAAATGACCTCATAATGTCTAGAAAAAATATTCGCCCGTTTTAACAACGATAAACTATACCGACTTCAAACTGAAGCTTGTCCAAACAAATTGTCCAGGTACTACGATTCGGCTTATATCATAAAGATGTCTTTAGAGTTGCGGAGTGACAAACAAAATATTTTCCTTGTCTGACCGTCTAGCCATCAATAAATTGGTGCAAATTTCCATTAAGTAGACAAGTTTTCGCTGTCCTTTTTCTAATATTCGTAAAATCAAGTTGGCTGTCAATCTTGTCATTTAAGGGGTACAGTACGTTTTGGAAAAAATATTGAATGCACGATTCATCGCGTTAGGGGTGCCACGCCTTCATCCAGAGACCTCTGGATCCATTGTAACCCTTCAATTATGGAATGCGAGGCAAAGAATGAAGAGAAGAGAAAGGAGAACAAGATGAGAGGGAGGAACTGTGTTAACAAAATTAGAAACAAAAGAAAGGGAGAACTAAAAGATCAAATTTCAATTATCCTTATGAATCCTATTGAATCCTTCAGTGTGTACTGTTTTAGATCCCCCAGTTCTCCACCAAATCGACTATCCAGCCATCTCTGCATATGCATTTGTAAACAAGTACAATAACATCTAATATGATCCCCTCTTTCTTCCGCTCCTTCACATATCCGTTAGTATTCCTATAACAGCTCCCATATCCCGCCTTCCCATGACCAGGGCAAGTTTCGTCCCTGTAGAATTGAGCCTTTGCTATATACATACATACATACATAATTGGTCATTACAACCCTTCAGTAGGATTACGACCTAGTTTCTCACACCACTTATGTTGTGTGTGTTAATTTTATACATGAGTATACAGTATTGAGAAACTCATGATGGTCCGAAGTTTTGTTAGAATACTGTGAACTACGATTAGTGATAAACATTAACATAACATCATTCCTTTTTTATTGCCAAACCAATAAATAGCAAAGAAACATCGATGTTACAACGAGTTACTACAAAATACATCGGCGTTTTCAACACATCGATTGGTTTTGGCAATAAAATGAATATAAAAACAACAGACTGAACTTATTGTTGCGTAGAGGTAGTAGAGTACCTTGACCAAACGATTTATACTTCTGTCCTCAATCTATGTTGGCTGTCCTGTAATATCTGCGGCAATCATGTTGCCATTAATCCTTCAGGGTGATGTTCGATGGCAGTAAGGATAATTCCCTGTCTACTATTTAATAAATACTCGACTGATTCTTCCGGTAATTCGTTCTCTTTATCATGGTCGAGCCTGGATCGATCGCTTTTCTTAACATATGTCCTGTAAAATGGCGGTTACTATCCCCAGACTACTCGTCGATAGACTAATGTATGACTACAAGCACTTTTTATCGTTATTACACAAAAAAGTTTGGATTCCTTTCGACGAGTGCAAAATGCCAAAACCCTTCTTTACCATATAAAGGTTCTGGCATCATTTTGTAAGTTGATCTTAATTGCAATGAGTTTTCACGTGACATGTGAGTCAGTCTATCTGACTCAACTTTCCCTTATAATCTCAAGACAACTATAGAAACTGAATTCTCTAATGGTTACCAGACTGTTAGATTGTAAATGTCCCGCTCTGTGTAGTTCCAGTTCAAGTAGTGTTGGGCATATTTATCGCGCGAATGAACCTTCGCTTGGAAGAAACTCGCGAGCTTTCCCTTTGGCTTTGAATGCTTAGTGGTCGAACTTCTTCGCCGCTATTTGTCTTTGCCCTATTCGCATACCATAGAATGTTCCTAATCTTGGAAGTTTGCCTATTCACTTGTATTCATTTTCAGAGTTCTGGAGGAACTATCAGCCATTCGATTTGTTAGACTTGTCTCCCATTATCCTAACATAGACTCTATGCCTCTGTTCCTTACTATGCAGCGGATTCAAATCCGTTTGCTGATCAAGAAAATAAACATCGAAATGTTTCGATGTAACGATAACTTACGTGGAGTGTTTTGAAAACATCAAGTGTATATCGTCCACCACTAACCACAGACTCTAATAAGCCAACACACGATCTACTAGACTAGAATGCGGTGACTTTAGTAATGAGTAAATCTATTCACATACCATAAAAGACTTTCTCTACGACTGTCTATGAGCAGCTGCACAGTTGGCGGGAACATTTTGAAAACAATTTTAGCCACCAATACGAACATTTTTTTGAAGACAAAATTAGAGAGACTTATTACACAGGCAGAGATGAAGATTAGCTTTGTATAAACTGGCTTGCGAAGTGGGAGACCGTGTTTCGACCTGATAAAAATCAAACGTATGCACATATAATTATTTTATGGCGGCTGTTTGGCTCTGTCTGTCTCTTATAGAGCAGCGTTTTTAAATAGTCTTATGACGAAATAAAATCACACCTTTAGTAACGGGAAAATGACTTTATACTCTTCGAAGATACATCCCCTAGAGAGTCGGTGGGAGGACTTTAAATCAAATTTGTTTTCTAGATTGGCCTATTATAACAGGTCATACCAATAAATGAATTCAATTTAAAAATCATGAATTGGCCTAAAAAACAAACTCTATTACTATAAATTTCTATGATTTTTTTTTTTTTTTTTTTGCAAAAAACCATATTTCGAATACCCTTGCTGCCGGCAGTCATGTTTACATATGCGAGCTTAAATATCGACATGTGTACACACGCACCGATTTTATATCATTAATCATATAAAAATGAATTGAAATAAAAACAGCAAACTCATTGCCTATTGTTAAGGTTAACCGCTCACTACCGGTTATTAAATCAACACCATTGCACTAACATACTATATACAGTGGTGTGAAGAATAATAAAGACACCGATGTGACCATCTTTAAATTGATTTTTTATGGTGGAGAAGATTTTGGCATACCGAATCCGGTATATCACATCACACAACTTAAATTAATTACCAGAGGGTATCACAATTTATGAGAATCTCTCCTCTGATTGTTGTTTTACCTATACTCACAAGTTCTCAATCGGATTTGAATCTGAGGATAGCGCAGGTCATTATAGTACGCTGGTTTATTATCTTTGAACCACGTCTTAGTGAACAATGCAGCATCTTTAGGGTCATTATCCAGCTAGAACATGATACGGAGTGGTATACTTTTATTTGGCATTTATTTTTTCACATGGTTTCACATTTTTTTTTATAAAAAATTTAAAATTAAAAAAAAATGAATGGAACCGCAATGAAATTACTTTTTGTGTGTGTATAAACTGCGAATAAGTACAATTAATTGTCAAGTATTTTCTCATTTTACTTACATTTTCATCAAATCTCAAAGTGTCACATCGTTGTCCCTATTATTTTCAACGTCACTGTTAACCTATAAATATAGATACACTCGGTGCATAAATTTGCGTACATGAACGGAAGTATGAAGTGGCGGTAGTCTAGTAGGTAGTGTGTTGGTTTATTAGATGTAAGACCACGGTTCAAATACCAGGTAAGACATCAAAACGAAATGTGAAAAAATATTTCTTCGGCGACTTCCTCTTGGCAGATTTCTGGCAAAAACTCTGAGAGTAAATAAAATTCCAATGAAAATATTCTCAAATAAAAATCTGTCGTTCGGAATCGACTTTAAACTGTAGGTCCCGCCACTCATGTATAAAATTAACACACACAACAAAAGTGGTGTGAGAAGCTAGGACGTAATCCTAACTGAAGGGTTATAATGGCCAACTATGTATGTATGTGAACGGAAGTATACGCTAATTTTGGATATTAAAAGAGACAGTAGTCATTTGAAATTATTTTCTAATACAAACTTTTATTTCGCAATTAACAAAATTAACTGCAAATCAATTTACAAAAAAACATTACATCAGTATTAAGCAAAAGACAGCGTCCACAAAATAAAAGAATAAAAATTTAAGAAGTCGAATAATCACGACGGATGATGGAACCAATATTCGATTTATTCAGTTAATACAGTTACTTCAGTTACTTCAGTTAATACAGTTTGAAACATTTCCTTCTACCACGTTCCAAAAAAATGCCAAAAAGGCTCAATAGGATTAAGGTCTGTTGGCTGCGGAGGAGTTAATAATTGCTTTCACATGTTATGCATCACCAAAAATCTTGTATTTGCGCAGTATGCTTTGGATCATTGTCTGTTTGATATATCTAATCGTCCTTAATGTTCAAATTCTTAATATTTTCGGTGCGATTCTTCGCTAGAATTACTTAGACATTCTAGACCCTGGAATCTTCACTCCTCATTTGTCAAACAACATACACTATGGGGCAAAAGTAAACCTTTTTTTCTTCTAAGATTGCCTTTATGGAACCGTAGCTTTTAACAACAAATGATAACAAAATAAAATGCTTACCATAAATTAACTAAAGATTTATTATATTCCAATAAACATTAAAAATTAAAATTATATTTCATTTCATACACCAATAAATGCTTTATTGAAAAAATAAAACAAAAAAACTCACTTTTGCACTCTTTTCACGATTGGGTGGCTTCGCCTGTCTTAGACCAAAATAATTGTATTCCATCTGAGTTGCTTAACTTTCGTCTCATCTGACCACAAAATTCTTTTCCAGTCATCCAATGTCCAGAACTCATGAGACTTAGCAAAGTTTAGATTGACCTTTTTTTGCTGAGGTGTTAACTTAAGTTGTTTGGGGTTTTTAGCTGGAATAATGCCAATTTTTTGAAGATCTTTTTACTGTCCACACTGGCATTCTTCTTTATTCTTCTTGTATGAATATTTATCAGTAGCTGCAGGACAATTGGAATGTAGCGAGGATGATGCAATATTCAAAACAGGATAATGATCCGAAAAACAAGTCGAAACTAGTTCAAACTTGGTTGAAAAGTCAAAAATTTTAAGTGATGCAGTGGCCTACACAAAGTCTAGACTTAAATACCATCGACAATTTGTAGGCCATCCTTAAACGGAAACTAGGGGGTCTTGAGCAACAATCTGGAAGTATGAAGGAACTCTGGGAAAAAATATATGAAATGAAATATAATTTTTAATGTTTATGCAAAAAATTAATACAAACAACATTGGTGATGTGAGAAGTTAGGTCTTAATTCTGTGTAAAGGGTTATATTGACCAATTGAATAAGTAGGTAGGTAGGTAGGTAGAATTGGCTGTCCCCTCGATGGAGTCATGAGCGGACACACTTAGGCCACACACAGGGCCGATTGTGATACCACAATCCCTCATTTCCCCTATTCCAGGAACCATTCGGAGCTTCCGATGAAGCGACTCAGGCTGCCAATATCCATACATGACAGTTCATCCATATCCTCCATGTAGTAGGCACCCAGGTAACTCTTTCTCCTCCGACTAAGTGCAGGACATGTGCACAATAGGTGAAGAATAGTCTCATCTTCCTCTTCATCTCAACAGCTTCTGCAGAAATTATTTGCAAGGTGTCCAAGACCAATACACCTCGCATGCGCCCCTATAACGCAATGCCTCGTAATAACCCCAATAACAGTGCTGAGCCTACTTCTTTGGATTTTAAGCAGAGTCGCCGTGCGCCTCCTATCCAGCATCGGCCAGATCTTTTGCGACACTCTGCCCTTTTCCGAAGTTGCCCACATTCTGTTGACGAGATCTACGGTTGTATTGTATATAATTAGAGAACGTAGAGAATTCATCAGAGAGTTCGATGGTCGTGCCCCTTCTGGCCAGTTCATCTGCTCTGCAGTTGCCAGGAATATCATTATGTCCCGGTACCCATGTGATACAAACATCATATCGGTTCGCCACCTCATAGAGATATCTGTGACAGTTGTACACCGTCTTGGAGTTTATTACTCTGGAATCCAATGCCTTGAAAGCCGCTTGGCTATCGGAAAGTATGATGATTTTCCGTCCGTGAACATTTTTGTCCACAATAATTTTCGGCGCAGTCTGAATTGCTGACACATCCGCCTGAAAGACGCTGCAATGATCTGGTAGCCTTATAGACTTGGATATTCCGATTGATTCCGAATAGATACCAATTGCAACGGCTCCTTCCAGTTTGGAGCCATCGGTGTAAATTTGTGCGGAGTCCCTTGGGAGGTTCATTGAACCACTCCTCCAGTCCTCCCTTTTCGGAATGGATGTCCCAAAGTTCATTGAGAAGTCATATCGCGGTGTCATGTAATTATTGCTTCCGACAATATCAATTTCTCCCAGTGTCTTTGTATGGCCAATGCGCGGTGCATGCCATTGTAAAGTAGCCCAGAGACGCCTGCTAACCTTTGCCGCCACACTCCTGCAGTAGAGGTCAAGCGGCAGAAGGTATAGGATTATCTCCAGACCGATCGTAGGAGTAGTGCGCACAGCACCACTGATACTTATACAAGCAGATCGTTGCAACTTGCGTACAAGGCTCAAGTTCGTTGTCCTATTCAGGGATTCCCACCACACTAGGCATCCATAGGTAAGGATAGGTCTGACCACCGCTGTGTAGATCCAGTGAGTCATCCTAGGTTCCAGGCCCCACTTTCCCAACACTTTGCTACATGCGTATAGGGCGATAGAGGCTTTCCTCAGTCTTTCCGAGATATTTGGTCTCTACGATAGGTTCCTATTGCGGATGAGGCCCAAGAAGCGCGCTTCCTCCTTGAGTTCAAGTTCCGCCCCATACAATTTCAGTGGACGAAAAGGTGGAGGCTTGTACCTTCTCGTGAAGAGTACGACCTCCGTTTTTCCAGGATTAACACCCAAGTCCCGACCAGATGCCCACTCCTTGACCTTTCCAAGAGCAAGCTGCATCCTGTCCCTTATAGTGTCGACAAATCTGCCCAAAATAGTGAGAACAACGTCATCCGCGTAGGCAATCGCCCCACATCCCATGTGTTCCGACATCACTAGCAGCTCCTTCATCACAAGGTTCCATTGGAGAGGGGAGAGCACTCCACCCTTCCTACTTCCCTGGTGATGAGCGAGCATTCCAGCGTCGCGCAGATTATTCTTCCACACAGTAGTCTGGATATCCAGTTCACCAGAGTGTCCTGTTCATTCAGTCTTGCCAGTGCATCGGAGATTGCACCCAATTCCAAGTTGTTGAAGGCTCCTTCTACGTCAAGAAAAACAGCCAAGGTATACTCCTTTCGTGCCAGCGATCTCTCTATCCTACACGTTAGGTTATGTAAGACAGTGTCAACAGAATTCCCCTTATTGTAAGCATGCTGTTGCCTAGATAGAAGATTTCCATCTAAGGTCTGGCGCAGTTCAATGTCAATGAGTCTCTCCATGGTTTTCAGCAGGAAAGAAGAGAGACTTATAGGTCTAAAATCCTTACGTTTCTTCCTGCCTTCGGTATGAAGGCCACTCCCACTTTGCACCATTCCGACGGTATATGGTTTAGCCGAATGCTGGCGGAAAACATCTCTCTGAGTATCACAATGTGATCCAGTTTTAGACGTTGCAGAAGAGCCGGATATATTCCGCCTAGTCGCGGGGATTTGAACGGTTTAAATCCATTTATTACCCATTTGATTGCCGCTACAGACATAATTGAATAGTAGTCTTCCTGTGAACCACTTTCTGAGACCCTCACCCGCATAGCCAGGTCTTGTCCCAGTGGAAAGTGCGTATTCACGAGAAGCTCTAAAGTTTCCTTTTCTGAGTTGGTCCACGAACCATTCAGCTTTTGTAGCACACTCGGCACGAAGGACGTTGTCGCAAGAATCTTCCTTAGCCTGGAGGTTTCGTTGATAGTTTCCATATTATTACAGAAGCTTCTCCACGAATCTCTCTTGGCGCGTCTCAAGTTCAAGTTTTGTAGTCGCCTAGGGACACTTTATATTGTTCCCAATGTTCCGCATTACCGGATTTATTCGCCGCGTTAAAAAGCTTACGCGACTCCTTTCTGAGCCTGTCCAGACCTCGGTTCCACCAGGGAGGTTTGAGCCCCCTGATGATCCTTTGTGGACATGCTTTCCTGAAACCCTCTACTATGACCTTCATAAAAGCAGCTACAGTAGCTTCCAGTTCCAAAACACTATCAATACTACCGTGCTCAAGGAGACCCATGCCCAGATTGACAAGACGATTATAAATATCCCAATTCGTATTCCTAGGATTCCTAATCGTCTTTATATTTTTGGTCTCCCAGTCTACAGAGAATTCAATGTACCTATGGTCAGAGAAAGAGTGCTCCTCCGAGACTTTCCAATCACTGACATAATCAGAACTATTTCTCGAGGCAATGGTTATATCCAGTACCTCTTTCCTAATTTTGGTCACAAACTTGCGCGTGTTGCCCATGAAATCAAATAGAGACTCACCCCGTTCATTAACGTCCATGCTGCCACATATGGTATGGTGGGAGTTGGCGTCGCATCCGATGAGCAGGCCAATATTAGCGCCCAGTTTTTTTTACTGAGTTTAGTGGTGGTTAGGTCTTCATTACTGAAAGAAGGGAGCAAATATGCTATAAAGTTATTTTTATTTAGTATACAGGATCTGGGCCTACCTGTAGATTTGGCGTGAACCAGCCTATAATATGTGAGCCCTAATCCACAAACATTGTTGGATATAGATCCTCTCTCCTCTCCACCATCGTAGTATCTAGCCCATCATCTGCCTGATCAGCCTCGTCCAGGAGTTCAGATTCCCTCAACAGCATATCAAAGGCAGATGCTATATACGACCCAGTGGAAGAGAGAGAGCTAACTCTGGACCGGGTATGAATCTGCGTTGAGGATGCTGTAAGGTTATCGTCGTCCTTTTCTTCCTTATCTGATGCGCTCATGTGTTCGTCTTGTGGCTTGTCCCACTGAGGGGCGTTGTCACCCGACTCCGTGGGGCGGTTATCCTTTTTGTATACCTTTAGGATAATATGTTCAAATCCAAAGGCCACCACACCATTGGATTTTGCTAGGTGCTCCAAGGATTCCTGATTGACTATGATCGTCGCACAGCGAGATCCATGGCGCTCCTCTAGCTTTGTAATCTTCCAATTGTGTGTTCGTAACTTTTCTGGCTCTTTTGGAGTGAAAGGTATCCAAGAGCGTGTTCTAGATCTACTAGGTATGGCATCCTTGGCCACTACTTCTAATTTGGCGCCCTTCCAGATTTCACCTACCCTCGTTATGGCAATGGAGAAGAGATCCAGGGCTTTCTTATCGGCACACGGTACGAACTTCACGTGTTCTTGGTGCCAGCTACACATCTGGTAAACTGGAACTGGTACCGGATTCTCCTCCATTACTTCTAGAAAGACGTCCGCAAGGGCGTCTGCTACAAGTCTCCAGTTCGACGGTGTAATACTGACATCTGGATCTGAGCGATCTACAACCGCCATCTCTATGCTGTCTTTTAGCACCTCACTGTATAAGATGTTGGTGCGATGCGAGCTGCGTGTTTTTTAGCGCCTGGTGCATCGCCTTCAGAAGATCGCTGTCTTTTGACAGCCGCCTCCGTGGCCGACGTCTTATCGACTTCATCGAGCTTCTCCTTGGCCCAGGCCAGTGATTGCACTTCGCGCTGCGTCCGGTTATCTATTGGGATCTTGGAGATCCTGTCTAGAACCCGCTTTGCGCTCAATCGCTCCCTGTACCGCTGCTTCGGTTCTTTTAATCTTGGAACCGTGTCAACCTTTACATTACCAAGGCCACTCTTGCTGGACGAAGGTCCGGCTTTTGGAGCAACCTTGCTTCTGGAAAGCCCGACGCTTTTGGCTTGTTGTTGTTTACTGTCTTTTGAGGTACTCTGTTATTGGTCTGCCTTAGCATCAACCAAGTTTTTTACCTCTTTTGTGGAGACGGGCGTCGGCTTAACACACGTACGCGGATTTTTACGAGTTCCGTTCCCGTTCTCCCTAGTGGAGGTGTTTTTCTGATTTTCCTTTGTTTTATTTATTGCATTATTCATATTTTTGGTCCCACGAGTTGCGGATAAGGGGAAGGTCCACCATATTCGGTTTATTGAGTACAATATTTTAAGTGTTCAGACATAATAATATACGCAGTTCAGCTGCTTATTCAAAATTCATTTGATAGCTGATAAACAAAACAGCTGGTTTTTTCAACAACATTGTTTTTATTTTTTTGTTTGTTTTTTTTTGTTTGTCGTTGTTGACATTTGAGTTGCTAAATTTAAACAGAAAGTATTCGGTTAATTGTAATATGCTCACTAAACATACTTATGACAGTGCTGCATTTTAAGTTTTACTCAATATTATATTATAATTTGAGTATTTATTGCGCAATAATTAATTGAACTTTATATGAAATATTGAGCTCAATAATGGCGTTTATTGCGATTTACATAATAAAGGTGCATATCTAAACACCGTATAAAGCTAACCGCTGTTAATTAACCCTAAAATTGCATGTTAAAGTGTATGAAATAGTTTGTACGCTTATTTATGCTGCCAAGTGTACGGAATGTGTTCTGACGGGAACTTCATGCCGGTTAAAAAGAGTGTAAAATTATTTATTAAGCATTCGACATATTCGATATCTTGCTCTTCCTGTAGTGCACAATGACATGGGAATATTTAGATTGTTTTCCCCAAACTCATTAAACTTGAAGGCAGGCACCTTAATAAACTTGAGTTGTTAAAGAAAATATTGTAGACTATCAGGAATACATGCTTATGAAATGGCCATTAAAGAAAACAAGAATATTTCTAAAAATTTAATTTGAAAGCGTTAGATTTTGACATACGTAAGTAAATGTCAATCAAGTAAAGCTCAAGTGTCTGCATATGGCAAATAAAATAAACGTTCTATTCATGTCAATCTGGTCGTTACACAGTAATACTTATTCTATTTAAGATATTATTTATACTGGATAATAAGAACGTACAAAACATCTATGTGAGATACTTTTAACAAAATCATAAAGGCATGTCTTAGGAAGCAGAACAGATAAGCGATTGCATCATCATTTCTTATATTGCATATAAAATAAAAATTTTAAATTTCGTTTCAAAAATAAGTTATGGGTGCCTTGGTAGTCTAGTGGGTAGTGTGCTAGACTATTACCGTGAGGGTCGTAGGTTCGATTCCCACCAGAGGCTCTGGTCTGTGACGCTACACCGAACATATGGTCAAAACTACTCAGCTCGTGTATAATTAAAATAGAATTTGTAATTGTATTGTAATCAATAAATAAATAAAAATAAGTTATAAGTTAAGGATAAGGTTATTGTATCGCACTCTGTGTATCCTTATAGCTTTCACTAAGATGTACGCCAGAATATCCTACTATAGCCCACTACCGAAAGTTGTATGGCATACACTATTATGCCGAATTAGTATAGATTTTAAAATGTATGTGGGTAGTGATTTCCAAATGCTAAAAATTAAAAAAATGTTACGCATGTAGAACGCCAAGATCAATAATTTATACAACACAGTTGAATTGATATCCATTCAACGAGGTCCCAAGTGTACAACATTTGACACTGGATGCTAAAACTCGTTGCAAACAGATTCTATTTTTATTTCATTTATACAGCATATGATCCTTACAGTCATGTCATTCATCAAAAGTCTTGAGAAACAGTCAGCCGACCACAATTAAAAACACAATTTATTATCGTTTTAAGTTCTAAACAGATAGGTAGGACGATTTAAAGGGAGATTTTCAACCACCTAAGTCATCGACATGTTATGCGCCTACCATCAAGAGATAGTAACCATTTATCGTTATAGAAAATCTGTATATTGTACAAACTTTCTGAAATTCTTTCAGTTCACTTCACTTAGTTATATCTAGTAAAGTATCTCCTGGTTTCTGCTATACCATCTGGCATAAAATGTTGGGGCTTTGAGTTTACAAAGTCTCATGGTTATCTTCTCATCACGTTTGTTCCAGATTATCCTTCCCAATTTCTCTATTGTGACGTTGCTCCACTTACAGGATTCAGCACAATTTTGTAGCCTGGTTCTCAATGTTCTAATATATATTGGGTTATCCAGGTTTAGTTTTTGTATGTCTCTAGGTATATTAGCTAGATTATTCGCTTCGCCATTTCCGATCACTCCATGATGATTGGGTACCCATATAAGGCGTAGTATGTTACACTTTGTTAATTAAAAATTTTACAGTCCAGAGAGCAGTTTATAAACTTACAAATACATCAGTCACGTAATTAAAAACTGACTACAAGTCACGTCAAATTCCTGTCTAGTCAAACTATTAAGCAACACTATTGTAAATCATTTCTCTTCCAAAAAAAGTCTTCTCAATATCGGCATAAAGATTACATTCTTTTACAATAATTTGTTGTAGATACACTGACGGACCGATAAGTGTGTTGGCATGTGTAATAGTCTGTGTATGGATGGATATGTTTGTAAGGAAGTGAAATGGTTTGATTTAAATGATAAAGTAGCATGTGTCAGAACCATAACCGAATTTATGGATGCCTGTATTAACAGAATAACAAATCACATCCATTTCATATCCATTCACGATTTCAATACAACCGATGAGTGCCTTTCTAGAAATGTTCAGTGCTACCAAACAAAATCATCTTTCGTTTCATCTTTCTTCTATCCAAGCAGATCCTTACATCCACATACACATACACATTCACAGTTTGTTTTTAATTCTCTGAATTCTGTTTCCGTTTGCTTACAGAGTGTGGAAAACTGAATTCAGTTTTTTTTTTTGTATGTTATTATGTCTGCTGGTATATACAAATATTGTAATAAGTGTGACTTGCAGACGGACAGACAGACAGACAGAGAAAGGAATAAATTGGCTTCTTTGTTAGTTGGTTGGTTAACTGTTGGTTCTTTCGTTGGTTTGTTTGTTTGTTCACATTAAAATAGTGTGTGTAGCCTTAAGTATCTGGGATTCCAAGTCAATTATAAATAATGGCGTTAAAGCATCAAGACCAACATTCTTCATATAGAATCCCAAATACAGATACAAACATATACAGTGTTGCAAATCAACATCTTTATAATTTGATATTTATGTGTGCTTGCGTATACATATATACACACATATACATACATACGAGTATATGCATTCGTTACATTCTAAATGTTGATAAATGATATTTTTGTTTTCATCTAATTTTTTTTCTTTTTTTTTTTGTAAAATGAACCGACCTTTTCCTTTTTAGCCTTTTTGCAAATCATTTCTTGCTCGCATACCATTTTTACTAGATGATGAATTTATATTCATACATTTTCATTTGTTAAGTATTCATGAAGTCACATTTAGTCTAGTAGGTTAGTGTGTTGGCTTATTAGACGTGAGGCCACGGTTCAAATCCCAGATCAGACATCAAAACGAAATATGAATAAAAACATTTGTTCGGCGACTTCCTTTCAACAGTTTTCTGGCAAAAAATCTGAGAGTAAATAAAAAAATTTCCATGAAAAGTTTCCTAAAAAATCTCTCGTACGGAGTCAACTTTAAATTATAGGTACGACCGCTCATGTATAAAATTAAAACACACAACATAAGTGGTGTGACAAGCTAGGTCGTAATCCTCACTGAAGGATGGTAATGACCAATTATGTATGTTTGTATGTATGTAAGTATTCATAAAATAAGAAGATATTTACATGCGCTTGGAACCAACAATCGTAAATACAATTTGATAAAGTCAACTGATAAGAACAATTACTGCAAAACGAAAGAAGACCGCTCGAGCCATGCTGTTTAATAGATTGGGCCTATTATTTTGCTTGATATCATAATAACTTATTAATAATACTATTGCAAGTGTTTTTATTTATTATAGTTAGGAGCTATTTAATGCATTTAGTTTGTTGAATGCTTGGCTACTACGATTTCAACCAGTTGGTGTAGAATATCAAAAAAGTGTATAAAAAAGCAAAAGCACAAGCAATTCGATTTTGGAAAGGTTAAATCAACTGTGAATGCTATAAAAGTTGTGGCCGGACGTTAAGAACGTTTCCAACACGGCATGTTGGGAACATATTGTAAATACGTTAGCTGTTAATGGATTATTGGGATTATTTTTGGATCGGGAGCACTCCACATAATTAGCCGACAAAATATTGTGATGATTGTTGTAATAATAAATAAAAGGGGTGGTCCAAGATCATCTGAATCGAATTTTTCCATAAAAGTCTTTAAATTTTAAACATATACTTTCCAAGACAAATAAAATAATCACGCCATCGCCCACAGGCTTTATAACTCAACGCAATATTTTCGCACAACAAATATTTCTTCAGAGAATTCATAAATCGTTTAGCGATAGATAAAAGTCGATGAAGTTTTTAGCTAAATTCAAAGAATAGACTCATCTGCATCATCTTTTTTCTTACCGTGGAAAGATATTTCAGATAAAGTATAAAATAAATCATAATCTTACTCACTTTTTGCACGGCCAAATTTTTAAAAATTAAATTGTTATGTTGGAAAATATATTTTTGCAAAATGGCTCCCTATAAACTTCACTAAACTGGAATGTGCCTTAAATATATATATATTTAATTCCATTGTAATTCCTTCTAATAAATAGTGCTGTCACTATCCGACCGCATTAAGATAACATCAAACGCAGTTGAACGTGGGTTTTTTACTTTCAACAATAAATAAAGGTTCATAGCATGTTCGTTATATCTACGTTCTAATTAATAAAGAAAAACTTTAATTGAAGAAAAACAATATAAATTAGCACGGTTTGTCAGAGTAAATTCCAAGAACTGGAATTCCAAAATTTAATTTATGAACATTCTCCTTCAACTTAAATTAAAATGAAGGTTGTATCACTCCTTAAATTTTTAAATTTCCATAGAATTTAGAAGAAAACATTAGCAAATTTTGAGAAAAATCATTCACAGTATGTAGAATTTGTTTTATTGATACAATTAATTATCCTATATCCTATCGATATAAATAGTATGAGAAATTACCCATAGCAACGAATTTGTTGACACTGGGCAAAATTAGGAATGGAAATGGTTTTAATAATCACACCATGTTTTCTTTTTTTTTGTCCGAATATATGCATGCCTAGAAAAACAGAAAAACATTCTTTCATTGCGTTATTAAAGTGTTTCACAGGAATTATTTCAAATAAACAAATGAATTTTACTTCAAATGTATAGCAATTAAAATATTTAAAACATTTTACAGGAAACTATTTAATAATTTTTATACATAACATTGTAATAAAAATGTTTACAAAAATTAAACGCTTAAAAATATTTTTAAATCATGTTTTGCAAATATTCGTTGATTTTATTTTTAAACAAAAACTAAAAATATTTTAAAACAATTCAACGTTAAAAATGTTATTTTTGCAAATATTTTGTTTTAACATTCTTGAGTTCTGTAGATTTGTTATTAATGATGGAATTGAATACGACAGTAAAGTGCCAGTTACTCGAACGTAACGTACCGTAGCGAACGTTCCCTTTTTAGCATATGGAGAGCAATGTAAACGCTTACAGAAACGTTCTCTCTCGTTATCAAATTGGAACGATCTGTATAAAACAGAATTCTCTAACGTTTTTACGTGACATCTGAACATGAGTGATGGGACTATTGTATGCAGAGTTGCATTGCGGAACAAATGCTCTCTTTGGTACTTTCATGATTATTTACAGTATTGTTCGAAACCTAAGCAACTTTTTCCCACTAAGTAATAATAGACTCATATCTTTTCTCTAAATAAATTTATAGAAAATATTTATTTTATTTACTATTACACAATGTGGCTATAACCTAAATATAACAACAAAAATTAAAATCCTTTTCTTTGGAAGTTATAATAAAATAAAAACAAAATTAACTTAAAAATTCGTTGTTCAAAACCTAAGTAACTTTTAATATTTGGTATGATATCCTTTGTTTCAGACGACCTCAGCGCATCTTTTGGGCATAGATTCAATAATATTTGATAGAATAGATGTTGGTATAACTTCCCACTCTGATTTTAGGCAGTTCATCAACTTCTGTTTATTTTTAAAGCGTCCAACTCTCCGTTTTAAAATGCCGAAGAGGTTCTCTATGGGATTCAAGTCTGGCGATTGAGGTGGCCAATCCAAGACTTGAACGCTATTAGTTGGTAACCAATTCTTGACCAATTTGATGAGTATTTTGGGTCATTGTCATGTTGAAACACCCATCGAAGTGGCATTTCCCACTCAGCATAGTTAAGCATGTGAGTGGCTAAAATGTCTCTGTAAACAAAACGGTCCATTTTTGTTTGAATTTCTACAAAGGGACCAACACCACTGGCCAAATCATCACATTGCCTCATAACTTGCAAAGAAATGGATTTTAATTTTTTTTTGTTATATTTAGGTTATAGCCACATTGTGTAAAAGTAAATAAAATAAATATTTTCTATAAATTTATTTAGAGAAAAGATATGAGTCTATTATTACTTAGTGGGAAAAAGTTGCTTGGGTTTCGAACAATACAATACAATACAATACAATATAAAACTTTTAAATTATTACATGTATAAAATGAAATTTTTAATTTTTGATTAAAATAATAATAAAAAAATTTGTTTATAAGAAATAAATACTTATTGTTATATTTCTGTTGTGCACGCAAAACAATTTTAACAAAATAAATAAATAATATGTATGTATTTTGAGTGACGAAGTGATACGAATTATGTCATATATATTAATCGTATTTAATTTGTATATAAAAAATGATTTTCCTTTCAAAATTGTTATGATCGTATTTCGTATAAAATAATTTTGAAACATAATAAATAAAAATATGTATTTTGAGTGGCAATGTAACGGAAATGCCTTCTTTGGTACTTTCCTATTCATACATAAATCATTTTAAATCTTTAAAATTTTTAAATACATATTCTTATGATTCTAATGTTTATTAAGAATTATGAGAGTATTTTTTATTATTACTATCCTAGCTAGAGGTGAAATTACGACAATACCACAAACAATGTTAGATTACAATAACAAGACTACAAAGAAAGACTACGAATGATAGAAATGAAAAGATCAGCAGAAGGGTTTTCGAAATTACCAGACTCATAATAATTGATCGATAATGTTGCCATTCTGTAGTAGCAAAAAGCGCGACATATACATACATACATATTGCGAGATGGAGTAATAATATTGAGAGCACAGTGTTATCAATTAAAAGGTGTTGTTAATTTATGCTATATCTGTAAATATGGGATTTATTTAATTTAAGGAATGACAACTAATAAACGTAAACGATTTCTTTTATTGAAAATTTGCTGTCTTTAAGTCCGTAGAATATATTTGTTATTTTATATTCTTTCGACTTTACGTTATTTCTTCGTTTTAATCCATTTCTTTCATTTAAGGGAAGGAATAATATGAACAAATTATTCTTTGGTGACTTCCATTCAGCAGATTTCTGGCAAAAACTCTGAGGGTAAATAAATTTGCATTAAAGCATCTCAAAAATCTGTCGTTCGGAGTCAATTTTAAACTGTAGATCCAGCGTTGCCAGAATGATGATTTTATCATATTTTTGATGATTTTTTAACTAAAATATGATTTGATGATTTTTCTCCAAAAAATATGATTTTTTAACCAAGCCTTTTATGTTTCAGTTAAGTAATTAATTACAGCTGCGGTTACGTTTTATGCATTGTGTGGATTGATCCAATTAAGGTACAAATGCACAAAAATGCAGCACTTATTATTTTCAAATGTTAAACGGCTTTTACACAACGCAAATCAGTAGCAATTTGAGGAAAATATTGAAAATAAAGACTTTTTTAAACGCCGAAGATGTATATGAAAAGATGAAAAAGATTTCTGAAACAAAATTTACCAATAGTGAATTAACTGAATTCACTAATTACTGCGTTTCATTTTACATTGAGTTTTGTAAACAATTAACCAAACGTTTACGATTTAGTTTGTCAAACATTGACGAAATTTGTTCCAGTATACTTTGTCTTCCCAGTTAATCTGCAAACGTTGAAAGAATTTTTTCTAAAGTTAATTTAAATAAAACTAAGTACAGAAACAGGCTTGAAAATGCAACATTAGAAGGTCTTTTGTTTACACAGGATTATTTACTAGATAGAAGGTGTTCCTGTTATAATCTTAAAATTGATGAAGAAATTGTAAAAAATATGAAACCTTCCCAGTATTATAATTAAATTATTATAAAAAACTACTAAGAGTTTTACAAAACTCTACTTTTCTATTTAGATCTCATTTTTATACCTTATAAAATTACTACTTACATATCGTCGGCTGGTCTGCAAAATGGCCTATGTGCCTTTTGGGAAATTTCTTTTATTCGCCCATTTTTAAGACTTATTTGTGGTCCATCTCTATAGCAAAAATTTGTCCAACGTCTCCGCTGGTTCCAAAATTATTGCAAAAATATTTAAGTATGACTGTATGACTTTCATATAAAAATTATGTTGTTTTTTAGGTCTTCTAAAAAGTTGTTGAAAATTACATAGGCCAATTTGAAGGCCAGACGACAATATGTATGTATGGATTTTTTAAAATTAATTTTAATTAAATTGAATTGTCTTTTATGTATAATATACATATTTATTTTTTGTTTTGTTTGTACATAATATTTTTGATAAAACATGTATTTAATTTAAAATTGTTTGATTATCGGGTTATATCATATCCTTAAGAATAAAGTTAGTATATGATAACAACACCCGATAACCAATCAATGTAATACACTTTGATTTTGAATTGTTATTTATTTTTTAATGTTTTACAAATAAAAGTTAAAAGTGATGTTTTTTTCCCCCGAAATATGATTTTTTCCCCTTCAAATGATGATTTTTCACCAGAATCTTCTGGCAACACTGTGTAGATCAGCGTTTACCATTTCATAGCAGAGTTCAAGGCGAATTCATTATAAGGTGAGAGTAATATTGGGTGCGTTCGTAAATTCAGCAAATTTGTGCACCACTGCGGCAGTAATGCCAAGTTTTGTTGCTAATGCGTGATCAGGTGTTGCAGATACTTGCTACTGCACAATAACTAAACAGAATTTGCTTTTTGGAACGTTCCGCAAAAATTAAAAAAAAAATGTTCAAAAAATTCACAATAGCAAATATTATTGAAAATTTAGACGGTGGACATTTCATTTCAATGTCTTCCTTAAGAGTGTGCCTTTTTTTGGGGGGGAGGGCGACATTCGTCCGCTGAAATCTCGGAACAAATAAGGGAGCCATTGAGACTGGTTTCTGGTTGCTCGTCTTCAGGATTATTTGTTGCCTTAAGGGAGGACTGTAAATTCTTTAAGGGTTGGGTTAATAGAGTGTTTTGTACCATAGACTTCATCAGACATGTAGAATTCCCATAATGTGGCGTTTCATACAGTCTTATTATTTCTAACTTCAATTATTTTATATGTGGTGTGCAAATTCAAAAATTTCCGGCTTATTTGTTCCTTTGTCATTTCAAAGTTCGGTTTGATTTCTTTAATTTTTAATAAGATATTTCCCCACAATACTGAATTCTTCTTTCTCCCTTCTTGGAAATTGTCTAGTTCGTATTATTAATTTTTGAATGTGAAATTTTCCTCGTAGCTAAAAATATAAATAATTATAATTTTCTATAACAACATCGGTTAAATTTAATTACTTTTCCATTTTTTTTTTGCAAATAAAGCATAATTTTCTTTTGTTTAATAACTTTTATTTCACGAAACTACAATGTTGTCGAACAAATGGTTTACCGCGAACTATTGCAACTGAAATCAAACTGTTGCTAAATTTGCAAAAATTTGCGACAGCATTGTCGCAAGTCAGTGCTGCCAAGTATTGCATTTTTGAACATTTGATTTTTATTATGCTGCAATGTTGCACAACTACTGCATTTACGAACGTACCCATTACAATAAGTACAACAATACAAAAACAACAGGGATTTTTTGTTGTTGAGAAATAGTAATCTTGTCAAAAACAGCTGACTTAAGAATGACGATGGGAAGAAAAATGTTGATTAAAGAATGACGATGGGAAGAAAAATGTTAAAAGAAAAAGAAGAAAAATATACAAACTTCTGACACAATAAGAAAAAACGAAATTGATTATCAAAACAAAATACACAAAAACCAAAAATTTTTTGACATTGTTACTTGCTATCAGCTGGTCTTTCGATCACACCTTATAATGAATTCGCCTTGGCATAGTTGTGCAGAGAGAACTCATTCTTGTGTTCTTTCATTTAGTTGTCGATCAGACTGCCACCGTATACCACAGAATATATATATATATATATATGCCGTATACGGTGCAGAATGCGACAAGAACACGTGTGCGGCGGATGCTTTATCATTTTATTTCAGAAAAACACTCAAAAAATTATTTATGTTAAAAATGTTCTATGTCATTAGCTGGGCGTATTAATTTTTTTTTATTTATTTGTCGCATAGTATAATTTTTTTAAATGCTTTGGAATGCTCGCTTTTTTCTTTTAATAAAAAAATGGGTTTTTTATTCTTTTTATTTCTATTTATCTAAAAAACATGGCCTAATTTTTAAGCCAAAGATGGATAGCTTTATGTTCTTTTAATAAAAAATGGATTTTTTTATTTTATTTTTATTTATCTAAAATTATTAAGTCAAAGATAGATAGCTTTACATATGTATGTTGATTAAATGAAAATCAAAATAGAGTATATTACTAATACTTTTCTATGGGTATAAATACTCACTAATACATAACCAAAAATGTTTTGGTAAACCCTGCTGTAGATCCCGCCACTCATGAAATTAACACTCACAACATAAGTGGTGTGAGAAGCTAGGTCGTAATCCTGACTAAAGGGTTGTAATGACCCATTATGTATGTATGTATGTATGTAATGTAATGAAATTTGCCTCTTTAAAGACCGAGTCAGATGAATACGTTGTACTTTGATATTTACAACGGATAGCAAAATAATCACGTATCAGGTTGACAGAATCTGTACTTTGGCATTTATTGAATTTCACTGCACACAACAAAATAATGTTAAGAGAAGAGAAAAAAGCAAAATAAACCAGCTGACTATTGTTAAGGTACTCAAAACTTAAAAATAGCACAACTTTATGCGTTGCGTTAACGGAAAAGTAGCAAATGAAAAAAAGCACACAATAAGAGATATATTTCAACTCTGCTATCAGTTGAAGAAGTCAAAGCTTAACGTATGACAAATTCTATGTGACTTAATACGTACTTGCTGGCTTGTACCAACGGTGAATCTCACTAAACTGCTCCATCATGCCGTGCGTACCTCGGTGGCCCGCACTTAACTACTTTATCTAGTGGCGTGTATCACGCATTATTGTGCCATTTAACGGTATATATTTCATTTTGTACGTAGCGCAAAGAGTATTAAACGCAGCCACCTTTGGGTGAGGAGTAAGAATTAATGAGATGGCGGAATCGTGTTAATAAGACATATAATTTTTTGATTTTTTAAAGGGCATTCATTTCTTCTCATAAGCTATTAAACGAAATACACAGCATAACAAGTGCTTCTTTATTAGTACCGAAGTTTACGGAGAGTGTTGCGATGTTAACACACAAGACATGGTTTTGTAACGAAGGAAATAAACCGCGCAAGCCAATAGAAAAAGTTCGAATATGATAAATAAGAATGCGGATTGTTTTTCAAGAAAAACTTGTGAAATCATTTGCACCTGCTAAAGCAGTCATTCCAAAATTCTGTGGCTATGTGTTCATATCGACAATCTGTATTACAAGAAATATTTTTCTCTGTCAACGAGAAGAAACAGAACAAATTGCGAATAGGTTTGGAAGGTGGTTAAAACGCCAGAAGTAGTCCATTGTGACTACCTTCATATAAGTGAATCAAACTGTAAAAAAGTCAAGAGACCCACGCAAAGGAAAGACGGACGTAAAGAAGAGTGAGAGAGAGAGAGGAAAACAGGGTTATCTCACAAGCCATTTATTGTCAGCACATACTAAATTAAAAAGGCAATTGAAGAAATTCGCATCAAGAATCTTGTCTCTTCGCCTCTGCATGCCATCGTAGAAGCACAAGCTATGTTCAACAAGTCTTGTAGAAAAAACTGGTGTCACTGATAAAAAATCGATTAAAATCTTAATAAATTTTTCCCAAATTTCAGTACCCATATCATTCTAGAATTTTCCAAACTGGATTATTAAAGTGTGATTCTGTGATATCCTCAGTTCTGCAATCAAATGTTTAGCTTCCCATTCATCAACAACAATTATGCCGAAATGTTATCAAAAATTTGTCGAAAATAATGTTAGCTAGTACGCCTGGGATATTATTTATGTTTCATAAATGGCAGGGCCTCGACCACGTTGGTATAAGAATTTTTTTTAATTTTTAATTTGTGGATATTTTGCACTAAATTGACTTAAATTTATTTATAACAAGGACTCGAAATTGCTACCAAACAATAAAAATAACTTTAGTTTGACTTGAATTTAATTCCATCAGTTTTATTTATTTAAAATATGCATATATTATACATTTGTATGTAAGTATGTTTATAATTCATTACAAAGATATTTAATTGTGTTTAATTATCAGTTCAAGATAGAAGAGATGAATTCATTAATTCAACACCCATAATAATGAAATTAAATTTTAATAATTATTTATAGCCTGATATTCCTTCAGATGATTTTCTATTTACTTTTATTTTGAATTTTTAATATTTCTTCTCCATTCAAATGTTTCGCAATTGTTCAGAATGTAATTCATTACTTTACGTTATTTATTCATCAGTAAGAATTTTCATAAAACATTTCCATTTTCTAATATTTATTAATGAAGAAGAGCAAACATACATACATAAATACATACGTATATCTTACAAAGCCATAACCCCAAGGATAATTAAAATTAAAAACGATTTTCGTATTAAAAAGTTACAGATAAATGCGTACAGATTTTAGAAGCTGTTTATAAAAACCAACAATAATCGATTAAAACCCCAGAGTATTTTAATCAATAAAACAACAAATATTTCGTGTATTGAAGGTACGGCTGCCTTCAACTGAACGGTGCTTATATGGGAGTTTGAAATAATTAATAAATAAGATTCATATGATATTTCTTGAAACTCCCCATACTAGGAAATAAATGATTATTGTGTTACATGAATTATTGCTCCTAAAGCTGTGAGTCAAATTTTTAAATAAAATTGTTATCGATATTAACAAAATAATCGATGTAGAACGATTGTTATTGGTAACAGCTTCACATCTGCTAGGCATTGAGATCACCAAATTTTTTATTTACAAAATGGAACGGCAACCAAGGTTCCTCTGTTTCCACAACGAGATCAACAGTACTGTCTATATATATCAAACTAACTTTGGTTCTTACATCTTGCCTTTTATCATCGGATCATTAGCATTCAGCATTATTGCTTAGGATTTTTGCATATTGAAACTTGTTCATATTTTCCTCATTTTGTGTAGGAGCCCAAAACCGACGTAGTACTCGAAAGCATGATAGAACTGTCCATTTGCTTTAAAGTCCGGCTTTGAGTCCGATTAATGTTAGTTGCGGCTCTCACATACGTTTTTGCATTCCATATCGGTCAGGTGATGGTACTCTTGTGTGAACTCTAATCTTTTCTTTCGGTTATGCTCAGACAATAATGGATTCTGTCGAGAAATTCTTCCAAAGATCCTAGCTTCCCGCAATCGACGTTTTACTGTATCTACAGATGGTATTGCTTTATTTGCGCCAAGCACTGCAATCGGAATTCTATTTGCTTATCTATGCTGACTTTTTACGGCTTACGAACAGTCAGCGCATTTTTACAAATTATTGTAATTCGAGTTTCTTTAAGGGCCATCTATTCTGAAGTCTAATGTTTTCTGAAATACATTATTTTATAAACTATTAATCTGCTGTGATTTCTCGACGATTATGCATGATATTGTGATGCATTTAACAAGAATTTCTCTCTGCAAAAGTATGAGAGAAAACAAATTATTTCAAATGCTCGTAATCGCAAATAGCAAAATTTAGGAAAATATTTGAATAAATTATGGAATACAATAACAATTGGGAATTTTTTTAAAAATCGAATTGTTGAAATATTTTAATTGTATTCGTTAAGATACCGTTTACTGGTTGCCACGGTTGTTTAGTGGGTGGTATTCTGGTGTATATACAGTGTAGGGGTTGTGGACTGGTAACATTATATCGAGCATAAGGCTTTATGCCCACATCTTGTGATAATTAAAATATAATTTGATATTGTATTGTAATTAATTAATTAATTAATAAGAAAAAAATATTAAAAATAAATATTTCAAATTTCTCGTTAAATACTAATTTACATATGTTTTGTCACAAGATATCGTTGATAATTTTCTTCTGTGAAATGTTTATTGAAATTTAATATTCGAAAACAGCATTAATGCGATAAAAATATTAAAAAATTCTTTTAACATTACAAACACGACAGAGTTTATTCATACATATGTTTGTATTTTATTCAATTGAGTCCGTTAAAGTCTCCATTAAAGCACAAATTTTCCCAAATTATATTACAGGTTAATCCTTTTTAATACAATTTATATTTGCGGATTATTTTTCAATAAGTTGACATTTATAAATACAAATTGACAACAATAATGTTTACATATAGTATGTCATACTTTAAGCCATAAAAGTTACAGACACGAGTCTAAACTTTACTTCGAGTGAGCGTAAGTAATATGTATGAAAAACTTAAGAGTTAAATGTCTACCAGGTGTATCGCTATGAAGTGAGCGTTTTTTTAAATATAACCCTAATTCATAATGGAAAAGTAAAAAGTATTACAATTGCTGTTCGCACATTTTTTGCCCCCCCCCACAGGCAATTTGTGGATTCCTCGCCAATAAAACTCTTCGTCTTTGAAAGCGTATCAATTAATCATCCAATTTTCGACTTTCTTGTAGGAATCGATGTGCTGCTCAGCAAGTGCGTGAGGTAGCAGCTTGCAGCCTAATGCGTTGATTGTATTCTGAACCAGTCTTGCTTTGCATGAAGGTGCACTGTCATTTTGTAAAACTGTCTTGCCGTGCCCTGCAACCCATTCTGGTTGTTTCTTAATCAACGCATGGTTTAAATTGATCATTTTATTGTCGGTAGCCATCTGTACAAATGGTTTCACCGGGTTTAGGAGCATATCTTTATGCTCAAACCAGACACACTTATTGTCTTTCTGCAAAATCGATTTCGCTTTGCAGCCGAAGTTGATCATTACAGTAACACATAATGTTTTTGGTTAGGATTCTGAAAATGAATCCACTTTTCACCGCCAGTAACAATTCGATGCAACTGATTTTCTATCGTGTCTTTGAGACTGAATTTTACAAGCAATTTTTCAGTTCTCCATCAATATACAATGTATGTGGCACCCATTTCCCATACTTGTGGATAATTCCCATAACATTTAAACAGTCTAAAATTTTTTGTTGTGCCACAATTAATATTTCTGCCACTTGTTTCTGACCCAAAGTGTCATCTTCATCTAATATTGTTTGCAATTCGGCGTCTTCAAACGTTTCTGGTGGTCTTCCATGTTCTTCATTTCTCACATCAAAATCGTTAACTGTGAACTGTCGAAACCATATTCCACATATTGCTGCTAATAGAGCATGATCACCACCTGGCCCTATTAAGCCGACACTAGATTAGAAAGGAAAGCTTAATCAGTAAGGCTGGACTTCTCAGTTATTGCAAGAAATATCAGAGCAATGAGGACGCAGATCAGATTGTGAGGAGTATGGTTGATACGTCGCTTATAAAGGCAGAAAATATCTGTAGTGCAGTATGAAGGGTTAAGTCGGGTATAACCGACGAAAGGAAAGCTGAGGAGTTTTGGTAAGTCTTCTCAATTCAAACGTGTTGGAGACAATCCATATTTTCGTTGGAGGATAATAACCGACAGTTTATGGATCACCGTAGACTCAAAAAATAAAGAGGTGAAACACCTGGTAGTTTGTTAAGTAATAAGCGAGACATTATTTGAAAAGTATTCTGAAGTTTGCCAAGGCAATACGATCGCGGGATATCCAACATTGATTGAGAGCAGTACTATAAATTTTTTGTGGCACCGTTTACAACTTGATGAATCCAACAATAATTAGCTTTATTCATTATTCTTCTCTACACTTCTGTTCGCGTACACACTAACAAATGTTCGATAGATCTTTACAACGACGATCTTCAAACCACAACTGTTCTTTTCACATGCAACGCGTCTTCACAAAAGACTGACTGAATTCTTACTTATTATTGCACTTATTTTTTTATATGCCCACGTAATCAGTCTGAAGTAGAACGTGCGGGGTTTCGCCTTCTCGGGAATTATATCTCGACTTCATTGTTGTTTGTGTATTTCGTTCACGTTGCTTGTTGTTGCGTTCTCGCTTACTTGTCTATCCCCTTTTCTTTCATACTGATATTGTTGGTTTAGTAACAACTTCATTGTATTTGTTTGTGTAGATTTTGCTCATTTTAATGTTAAACGATGTACACCGTTTCCATTTTCGTAACAATATAACAACCCCGCTTCATTAGGGAGTGCTTAATAATAATTAAAAGAAAAAAATCCAAGGATTATATTAATGGAACAATTTTAATTAATAAAATTAAATTTTAAAAAAATAGTTGCCTTATTTGAGTACAAATTCGATGTCTAATCACAAACTTTGAGAATATTTACATACAAAGGGATGTCAATGAAGAAAAACACGACTTATTAATTTCATTTTGAAATATATAGGAGTGTTGTATGAAAGAAATAAAGAAGAGCAATCGATGATAAAACAATTCCGAATATTATCGCATTTTTTCATTCTTCATTATCCTCTTCTTGTGTTTCGAAAATAAAAAGAAGGAAGGCGAAAAATGTTGCAATAAACCCGTCGTTAACAAAGTGCCAAAGAGTTTTCAAGTGTTTAATGGAACAAAGGACAAAACATTTTGTCAAACGTCAAACATTGGCAAGGAAGTATAACAACAACAGACGAATACATTTCGAATTTTCTAAAATAAGCAAATATGTGGAAATATTAAGAAATTTTCAAAACTGATTGTAATTACGATTGAATAAGTCCAAATTTGATTTCCGAAATTTCTTGTTCGCACAACTACTTTACGGTGTCCTTCCCACATTTTGCTTAAGGATGTTTATGTGTAAATAGTATCGCAAAATGTACTTGTGACAATGCAGATATTGAAGTGAGTGAAAAATAATAAAGTGCACTGCCGTCTTAGTACCTGAAAATTGTTGATTAATTTTAGACAGTTGTTCGTTATTGCCTTTTGGAAATTGGTTTTCCTTCTTTTCCCTTAGTTTTCTTAAAAAATGAAAAAAAAGAGCATCAATACAGCGAAAATGACAGCCATTTGTAGAAACGTATCCAGCGTTCTTAACGTTCAATATTGTCAAAAACGCAAAACAAAAGAGAATATTTTTCGTAAGAAAGCAATTCATGACTGCTTAGTGGATAATACCAGCAATTTCTTTACGAAGAAAAGCAAAAACAATTTTAAATTCATTAAAAGTTTAGTAAACAATACAATCTAATTATGGGCATTAGTGTAGTAAGGTTAGATTAGGTAAGATTGGTAGCTCTGATATCAAAAAGCTCACTTGAACACGCATAGCGGCCCGTTGTGGTCCCGTCCCGTCAAGCTGACAAGAAATGGAAAGCCAAATAACCTATATCTGCACCTCGCAAGAGATGGAGATTGACAAAGAAAGTGGATAACAGTCTCCTCTTCCTCAGCGGATTTGCATCCACGGCAGAAGTCGTTAAATGGGAGCCGCATCCTTTCCGCGTGTCTACCCATAACACAATGACCTTTAAGCATGGCCACTGTGATTGAGATGATGCCACGACCAAGTCCAAGTAACTGGTTGGTACGCCGTCTATTAATCAAGGGCCAGGTGAGTCTAGCGGTGGAGCAGGACTTCCCGTTGACCCAGAATAGGTTGGCGTCTAGAAAATATTTTCGCACAATGACCAGCTTGAACGAGGCGAGTGGCTTGCCCAAGTCTACTGAAGAGGATTCCGGAAGGAGTGCCCCAAATGTAGCGAGCTCATCGGCCCTGCAGTTCCCCGGAATGTTCCTGTGCCCGGGTACCTAGACCAGAAAGAAGTTCGAAACAGCGACGACATTCCATAACGATTCTGGAGTTATTCACAATATAATGTAGTAAGAGTGTGATGAAAAATACATATCGTCTCCTATCGTGAAGTACTCTGATGAAAGTCGATTCGAAAAGATTTCTACCAATGAAGGACCCAGACGAACAATACTGCTCGATGAATGTTCCTAAATTTTTCATATCAAACCATAGTTTACCAGCAAATATACGTGCATAATTGATCACTACAACCCTTTAGTCGGGATTGTGACCTAGTTTCTCACACCACTTATGCTGTATGCGTTAATTTTTTTTTTTTTATACATAAGTGAACCTACAGTTTAAAGTCGACTCCGAACGATAGATCTTTGAGAAACTTTTCATGACATTTTTATTTACTCTCAGAGTTTTTGCCAGAAATCTGTTGAGAGGAAGTGGCCAAAGAAATATTTTTTCATATTTCGTTTAGTTGCCTTACCTGTGGTTTGAACCGAGGCCTTTCGCCTAAAAAGCCAACACACTACCTACTAGACCACGGCGACTTTTACCACCAAATATAGTACATACATATAAACATAATATTTACCTATTTGTACCACAACGGTCAATTGACATGTTTTTAAAGAAGGAATTTATTTCGGTAAATATGTCGGCGTGTTCACACGTTTTTATCAGATTTAAAAAATAAAATTATACGCGAATTAAGTACCATAAAATAAATTGTTGATATTTAAACGTAAAAAATCATAAAGTTAAGTAATTAAAAGTGATAACATTTTATAAGATTTTTCTAATATAAAGTCTGTAATCGGTAATTTGATCATTTATGGTACATTTAGTATTACATAGAGTTTAATTGGGATTCATTAAGTTGACATTAAAATAATGTTGAAAAACAATTTGATTACCGACAATGCGTTAATCATCTTTAGTTGGTACACATTTCATTTTAATCAAATTTGTTGAGCATGTAATATTTATAATTTATCTGATGTATTATTTAATCAGTTTTAAAATACTTTTTTTCGTCTGTTTCAGAAAAGTTTGAAAATTTCATATCTGGAAACTTTTGAAATTTTCAAACCTTTGGAAAATGTTTAAATTTATAATAATAAAAAGCTAACAGGCTATACAGTATTGATCAAAAGATTTGCGACAAAAATTGTTTTTTTTATTATTTTATGTACCGTGATGATCAGAACATTTGCTACTGAAACCACATTTTAACTAAACCTTGACTTTTTTTAATCGAAACACCTAAAGAATCTCTTTTAATTAAATTTGATACGTTTTTATATTACAAAAAAAGCCCAAAAATTATTCTTCATTAACTTAAAACAATAACAAAGTATAGTCTCAACAAAATGAGTCGAAATTCAAGTGCAACTCTTAAACAAACTAAAAAACCTAATAACATATTTTTAATATTAATTCTTTAATATTTTGTGGCATATCCGTTGTTTTTTATTATTTGCAAACATATTTAATGCAGGAAATAAGCCTTTTAACCTAATCGTTTGGAATTGTATTCTGCTTTTTCAATTCGGCGAAAAGTTCTTCCCCATGTTGGAACATTTTATTACGTTTTGCTATCATCCACGTATTCTCAGTCGGGTTGAGATCCAACCAGGTTTTAACAACCCTCGACGTGCATTTAGAATCATTATCGTGCTGGAAATTCACAAAAGCCACATTACCCATTTAGCGTTCGGATGCATAACTGACCTTAGGAGGTGTCTGTAGATTGTGGCTGTCATGGTATCAGATAATCCGTGATTAAATGTGGCAGTTGTACCTCGGATCAAATTTTTCATCCCGAGATCGTCAAACATTGGATCTTCTATCTGATCCTCGGGGATTAAATTTAAAATTGTCCGACCATAGAAGATTCTCCTATACTCCAATTCAAATCTGTTCTGCAACGTATTGTTTTTTGGTGCATTCATAGCTTCTAAGACTTCTTTTTATGGAAAAGGCTAGTGTGTAGGGGAATTTCTGTTTTTGCTTTACTGGGAACAATCGAAATATTGTATGAAAATTTCATAAATAATTTTTTTCGATCTTCTCATGGAATTGTCTACCACCTTATAGAAATTTCTTTTTGAGAAAGTCCATTCTTAAAAACTTTCAAGCCATTTGCCGCAAAAATTAATAAATCAAGGTTAACCTTCTTAACTCCAAACTTCAACTGCGTAAATAAAATTATATTCTGATTATATACGAGCGAAGTAACTTAATCATATGCTCGGTGTAGTGCCACAGACCAGAGTCTCTGGTGGGAATCGAACCCATGACCCTCACGCTAATAGTCTAGCACACTACCCACTAGACTACCAGGGTACCCAAAAAAAATATAAAAACTATCAAATTACACTATGCGACAAAATAAAAAAATTAAATACAGCTAATGACATAATGTAAGTTGTGGGTTTTGTTAAGTGGAACTCAAAAAACATTTTTTTTCATATTTCTTGAACCCTTGTTTTATTTGACAAAAACTGTTTCTATGTACTTCACGCACAAATTTACTGATTACACATACATTTCTGAAGCGATGTCCAAAATTTAAACCTTATTAGAAAGGAGAGGGATGGGCCCTTAAAACGAGATATATATATATTATTATATATATATTATTTGACTTAATATGCTATGAGGTTTGATGAGGTAAACTTGACAAATGCAAACTTTTTTTTATATTTTTTCAAGTTTTTCCGTTCATAGTAGCAAACTTTAATTAAAAAATATGAAAGAAGTATAAATACAACATTCTTAATAAATTGCGAGCTGGTTTCAGAAATTAAAACTATCGACAATTGATAACGTTTTTAACCTGGTTAATATCGTTCACTTGAACTTGATGAATGATAGGAATACTTATGAGTTTTTTGTTAACTTTTCCGCCTTTTTTAACTTGATTCTCAGAAATTCTTTATTTTACAAACTGGCTACCAAGGGATAGTAATCTAAAATTATAAAAATATTTATGAAAGTCCAGGTTTTGGTGAATACTGATAAAAAAAAATTATCCTGTCAAATTTCCAGATCAATCGTTTGGGGTTAAGACGTACCGCAAGTCCGATCAAATTTAGGGGAACCATAGAATTTAACTTTCTTGCCTTTGAATTTCAAATTTTATAAAAAAAAATTGTGGGAGGATGGTATTTGGTGTAAAGTTTCAAATATTTTTTCGCCTGACAACTTTTTTCTAATTTTCAGCGTTACGGAACTAAATTAGAAATAAATAAATGAACCATTCATGACCTATGATTCTATACCATGTACATGTACATATAATTGAAATATCCCTGTCGTGCACTCAGTTGACTTTAAATTAACTTAAAACCAACTATTTCTCAAGCAGTGGTGGTTGACACTTGGATTACTTTTATATGGAAATGACTAACTATTTTAACATTGCGATGTCCTAGGAAGTAGTCAATTGTCCGACTCTGCATTACTTTTAAATTAATTTAAAGTTAGTTACTTAGCAGTTAACTTAAAGTAAACCTATTTGTAGCTAGCTATAAACTTACTACTTTTAATTAGCTTTACATACATACATACATAATTGGCCATTACAACCCTTCAGTCAGGATTACGGCCTAGCTTCTCACACCACTCATGTTGTGTGCGTTAATTTTATACGTGAGTGGCGGGACCTACAGTTTAACGTCGACTCCGAACGACAGAATTTTGAGAAACTTTTTCATGGCAGTTTATTTTACTCTCAGAGTTTTTGCCAGAAATCTGCTGAGAGGAAGTCGCCGAAGAAATATTTTTTTTTTTTCATATTTCATTTTTGATGTCTGACCTGGGATACGAACCCGGGCTTTACGAATAGTAAGCCAACACACTACCTACTACACCACGGCGACTTCTAATTAATTAATTAGCTTTAAGCTAGTTTTTTTAAACTGACTATAAGTTAGCTAAATTTCAGTGAATGAAAAGTCAGTTCTTTACAAGTTGGCTTTAAACTCACAATAATAAGCTATCATATTAATTATTCGAAATGAAACAGTTTTTTTAAATTTATATTTTAATAGAAAACAAAAGTTTATTCATGTAAAAAGAAAATAAATTAATTAATAAAATAAATAAATAAAAAAAATCAATTAATAAATAAAATAAATTCATTTCAATACATCACAAGTAATATTTTGCACATTTGTTGGTAAAAAAAAGATAAAAAGAGTTTCTAAATACAACATTTTCAAATATTTAAATTTTTTTGATTTGCGTTCTTATTTTTAATGCACTTAGCATGAATACGTTTTTTTTTTTATTATTTTAAGGCGTTACGCAGCTGTTTCCACATCCTGAGAGCCGAGTGATCGACAGGCAACTGTTTAAAAAATATGTATATAAATTTTTACATGTTTTAAGACTTGGTTAAAACTTATATTTTCAAATTAGCACTTACCTGTTAAGGCGTCATAAAAAGCAGCAAAGTCTTTTAAACGCTTCTCGCCATGAACAAAATCCAAGTCTATGACCATGCACAAATTTGGTGATATAGTTTCCGTAAGCTTTTTTTTGGCAAGCGGCCCTTTAATATTGTTTCACTTCACTTCAAATAAAAACAATTCAAACCTTTCGAATTTATGTATTTTTTAATTTAGTGTATTTTTTAATTATTTTACGCAAACAATAAATTTTTAACCATTATATTTTTGGTTAAGCGAACAGATGACACGCGGTTTTGTTTATTAATCAAACGTCTAAGACGTTAGTTATTTATATCCAACGGCGTCAAGAATTGGAGTGTTTGTATACACTTTGGTTAATGTAAATTTTGCATTGCGTAGTAGTTGGCTTTAAGTTAGTCTATACAAGCAAACTTAAAGTTAGTTTTTTTTTGTAGTTAGCTACTCATTTGACAGCAGGGTATCTTTTAAAATGCTTTTATATTTTTTTCACATGTAGAAACTTACGATATATTAAAGGTTTAATCTGCAGCAATTAAAGTGTGTTAAATCATTCACCTTATAGGAATACAGATATACCTTTGTCCACAGTCTTGAACAACTTGTAGAATATATGACCAATTCAAGCGACTTTGTATCGTGTATGTTGTATTGAATATACTTTTTGTTTGTGAACACTCAATGCTGTGCTGTATTGTGTATTTTGTATTCCAAACGTCAAAAAAAGGATAAGAAAAAGACCAGTATTTACAATTTGATTTTTAAGCAATAAAATGAAAAATATTACTGAAAAAAGTAAATTACACCCAATTCTGTTTTTACACGGTCTTTTTTTACACGGTTTTGATATAACACGGTTTGAAAATAAAATATTTTTAATTTTTTTTAAACGATTCTTTTCCATTTAGCACGATTTAAAATTTTTTGTGCTTAATTTTTTTTGTCAAATTTATTTTTTCAAAGTATGTTCATATCACAAATTTAAGGGAATTCCCTTTTTGCGCGTACAAGCAAATTTACTGGTCAAAGCAAATGTAAATGGCATGAATTTAGGGGAATTCCCTTTTTGTGCATACAAGCACAAAGGTCAGAGCAATTGAAATGTGTTAATATTTTATATTTATTAAGTTATTTATGTTTTTAATTTTGTTAAATATTTTATGAATCCCTAAAAGAAAATGTCAAATACAAAACTTCTTGAAAAATCCTTGTTTTTCACTAATTTTAATAGGTTTTAGAGATTAGGAACCAATCACCTATTTTTGCATACGACTAGTGTCTTTTTTTACACGGTTTTTTTTTACACGGTTTTTTCTGGAACCAATCTACCGTGTAAAAACAGAATTAGGTGTAATTAATTATCTCTGCGAACAATTATAATTTTAAAATGTTAATTGTTGACTCAAGTTACATAGAAAATATTTTGTATTTTTATTCTTCTTCTTGATTACTCGCATTTACATAAACTGATAACAGGAAACCATACAACTTTTTTCTTTCAATAATAATCCTCAATTAGCTTAACAACTCCTAGCAAAGGCATATGGAAATATTAGTGCGGTCTCCGATGCAAGGAACTCCCAATTTCATGACCTGTACTATCAGTTAAACTATTTTCTATATTCAATATAACCTCTTTGCACAATCTGCAATTTAGATGCAATGCAAAACACTTTTCATCTTCTTGGTTGTTGCCCTATTTTGATTGGATTTTAATAAAACCAAACTAAATTTAACAGAATTTGTAAATATTCATAATGCGTATGATGTATCCTGTCTTTTTGTTAATATTGTTAATTAATTAGAGATTTGTTTAAAATATAGGAAATTATTAGTTAATGAATTTATTTAATATATGTAAATGTTAGTACTTCCCATATTTACAGTGGACAGCAAAAGTCTTAGTACGGCAATATATTTTAGCAATTTCATGAAGTTTAGCCAAAAGTTTATAGTTTATATATTTATTTTATTATTAATTGATTTCTGTTTTATTATAAAACAAACAATTTTTTAATGTTTTGCATAAGAAACAAAAGAAAAATAAGGAAAAGTTTCAGATGACTCCATAGGTACCCCCAAGGAGAACCCTGAGTAAATTTAAAATTCAAACGCCTAATATATGAAAATGTTATCTCTTGTATTTAGTAGAATATCCCTTAAGGTTAAGCACTCCATTTAACCCATTTTGGAATTGAATGCACAAGTTTTGTTGAGTGTTTTCTGGTGGCACCATGAGCAAGTTTTTCGGTTGACTTTCATTTGACGTTTACCGATGACGTAAGCGTTCTTTCAAATGATCTCCTAAATACTCTCTTGCAGTCATATCGGGACTTTGTGCAAGAGTATTAAGCCTTTGGGGACTTTTTTTTTGTCAAAATATATTGCCATAGTAAGGCTTTTACTGTCCACTGTATATAATTTATTTGCTAATCTGGCTAACAACTTATTAGTTAATAATGTAATATAGTTATAAAATATTAGTTATTCATTTCTGTAAACAATTTTTTTATTATCTATTAAATAAATAAATAAAAAAAATAATACTTGCAGATATGTATTTCGAAAAAAAAATTGTGGTTTTCAATGGTTTAAAATTGATTAAATAAAAGAAATGTAACTGTTAATGAGAGAGATATAAAACTAAATATACCCAACTAACAACGTGATGCAGGTTGTAAATTTAATAGAATAGAGAACGCAAAAAAATTTTCTTAAATTTTTTGAACCCTCTGAACTCGATTGAACTTTTTGAAAAAAATATTATTACGTTTTTACTTTTTTAAAAACGTTTAAAATATGAGTTCGTTCACTGCAAACAAAATAAAAATAAATTGATGTTTAGTTTAAATTAAACTCTTTATTATTCGCACTACTTTTGTGTTCCACCATTTACAACTTAACGAATACAACAATAATTGCTTTTTCGCTATTCTTCTTTGCTTACAACGCAGATCTTTTCAACGGAGATCTTCAAACTACGACTGTTTTCTTCACACGCAACGCGTATTCACACAAGGCTGACTGAATTCTTACTACTCGTTGCCTGCTTTGTCTTGCCTTTTTATATGCTCACGTAAACAGTCTGATGAATGTTGTTGAAATCGAATGTTTGTGGTTTCGCCTTCTCGAGAACTCTATTGCGACTTCATTGCTGTTTGTGTATTTTGTTCAGGTTGTTTGTTGTTGCGTTCTCGCTTACTTGACTATCCCCTTTTCTTTCATACTGATGTTGTTGGTTTACTTGTAACAAGTTCATTGTATTTGTTTTGCTCATATTAATGTTAAGCGATGTTACACCGTTTCCATTTTCGTAACAATGTAATCTCGTTTTTTGAACATATACATATAAATTTTTAATATTCAAACATTTTTGTAACGTATATGGACCTTTACAGCGAGATACATATGTATATTGAACAAATTAATATGTTATGAATTTCGATCGTCTAAACTTGGGAAAAGTGTTCTTTTTCTTAACTTTTTCAATTTTCGCCATTGTTAATTGCGAATTTAAACGATAAACTAGCCTATATTTCGTTAAACAACGAAGATACAGTAAACATTTCGAACATTTTGAAAATAAAAGTTCATTTAAACCTTAAAAAAAAAAACGTTTTCTGCCTGCTTAATTATTTTGCAACGAAGACGAGTATACTCGACATAAACAGAGCAACAATTATTTCTGCTTGTAAAAGTAGACAATTATGACTAAAAACCAAAATTGACTTCATTGTTAAAAAATGTATTACATAAAGATACAATTAATATTAAATTAATGCGATCTATTATTTATTAAAAATTAATAAGATTGTTAAACAAACGAATGTTCTAAAATGTAGATGTTTTAAAAGATCTTTCTCAGGGAAATACATTTGAGTAAATTCTTTGAACAATAAAAGGAATTCGATACTATTTCTTCAAGAGGAGTATATTCAAAATTATGCGAAAAAATTTCGTTACGTTCTGAGAAGTATAGTTGTCATAAACAGTTAAGAAATAAACACTTCTCAAAAATATGCCACAACTGTAGTCCTCTTTAAATAATAACTTTGGTAAACGAAAAGTCAGTTTGTTCAAAAATGAAAGAGAATGCTCTCCCATCCACTTTACAACAAAAAATTTTGTATTTTAAAAATCTATTAAACATAATTTCCTCCAATGATCTGCCATCAAATTTGAGTATTGTAATGATGTTCAGCTTTACATTAGTTGTTTGCCTTTTGAAGTTATAAGTTATAAATTATTATTTTATTTATTTTATTATAAATTATACAACACAGCTTACATTTATACAGATTTTCTAGTTGTGACTCAGTAAGTAAAAATATACTCAAACTCTGTTACAACAATATTGCCAGATATATTTATGGTCGTACAAGGTATAGTTGAATACCTAAATTCTATTGAAAATTTAAATAAAATCATCTAAATATATTAGGAAACCCTATTATTTGTAAAATATATTAGTTTCCTCAAGATCTAATAGAGGCTTGAAACTTAATAGGCTTAGATACCGTAAATAAATATCTAAGAGACACTTTTATACCAATGCAATCCGTTTCTGGAATGGACAACCGAACAACATACAGTTATTAAGCAATCTTAAGCAATTCAAGACTGCAACATTGTTACGAAAATGGAAATGGTGTTTCGCTTTCACATCATTTAAATTGTAAACAAAAGTTACCACAATAAAAACAATGAACTTGTTTACATGATAAACAAGTAAACAAAAATATACCAACAAAAAACCAGTATAAAAGAGGTGATAAACAAGTAAACAAAGAGGCAACAACAACACTGCAAGGACAAACGTAAATAAAATACACAAAGAAAAATAACGTAAACAACATGTTTACATTTATAGAGATTTCGAGAAGACAAGCTCATTCTCCTTCAAAAGCAGGGAACGGAGTCAGTAAAAATTCAGTCAGTCTTCTGTGAAGACGAGGTGTTTGAAGAAAGTATAAAGATCAACAATAAACAAAGCAATTTTTGTTTACATCAAGTTGTGAACAGTGGCACATAGAATTGTGCGAACAATAAAGAAAATAATTAAAACTGAACATACATTTATTTTTATTTGCAATCTACGAGCTCATATTTCAAACGTTTTTAAAAGTCAAAAACGTAACAATTTTTACATTTTCTAACGAACAATAATGGCCAAATGTAATTAAATACTCATATTTCTAAGTAGAATTATTTTTAAGATTATTATCTTGTTCTCAAACAGTAAATAAGATAATATCTTGCTGTACTATATTTACGCTTGAATAAATAAATAAAAATAAAATAAAAAGTATGAGTAAATAATCAATAAATTTGTAAAGTTTAAAAGGTTTTGAAGTGTTCAAAGAATATGAAAAAGTTTTTTTTTTGAGTTTTATTCAATTAAATTTACAACCTACATACATGTTGATTTTAAAACAAATGATAACAAAATTATAAACTGAACCAAGAAAGCAAACGACAAAACATTTTGGAAAAAACTGTTTGAAAAAAGTATGAAAAATAGAATTAAAAACTACTGTTCATTAAAATTTAATTAGAATTTTTAGTTAAATTGTGAATTGTTATCAATAACAAGTGTAGTGAATGAAGAGGTTTTTAATTGCATTAAACAATTTGTGCCTTGATCTTTAAATAAGTTATTTTTGGACACATAATTAAAATGGTGGGAATGAAATATTGCACAGGTGTGAAAAATATTATAAGAAATTATTTTATAGTTGGAATGTTTTAAAAGAATATTTGGGGAAAGCTTTGTCTTTTTCACATGCGACTAAAACTAGTGATGCGGTTTTTCTAAGCAAAGGTGTTGTCACGCCGTAGCACGTCTCAGTTTCGAAAATGCGCATAATATATTACTTTTATTTGGATTAAATACACTATAAATATCTCATTAGTTAAAAATTTTGAATAAAACAGAACAATTGAAAATTTTTCAAAAATTCAATCATATGTTCTAATTGGGAACATATTCTAATCGGACGAAAAATCTTCGTAAGTAATTGGCAAAATATTTGTGCAGTTTATTAATACGCACTGTTATTAACATTTACATACATATGTGTTTTACTCTCTATCATATAACTATTTTATGCTATGTTCGCACGGCAGCAATTTGTCGTAATTCGCTCTCTCATTTGTAATTTAACACCCAATTATGTGCTAAATTACGTAATTCTTCATACAAAATTTTGAGAGAGAATTACCCAAATTGTTTGTAATCAAATTTCTATTACCCTCTAAATTACTTAAAAATCAATGTAATCTCTAAATTTTATCGTATTTTTGCCATCACCAGCTGTCAAAGCACAAAAAATGTAAACAAATAAATTTTGCAAACAATAAACAAAAATGGAAGAGTCCAAACAAAATATTTAAAAAAAAAGTATTATTTAGAAGAAAGCTATTCGCAAAATTAGTGGAGGAATGAAATATGTGTGTAGAAAACCTGTTGAATCTACAGGAAAAATATTTGCAGCTTTTGAAGACTGTGTACGAACTCTATAACTTAAAAATATTAATAAGCCCGGAAAAAGTGATCTATCAAAAAGTAAGTTATTTGTTTAAAATACAAGTATATTTTAAATATTATGAAAAATCCAAATATTTACACATACTATTATTTTTAGGAACGTACTCGATCCTTTTGGGAGATAGACTGCCAGCGAGCAGATGACATATTTTTTAAAAACAATTTTCGGATGAACCGAGGGACATTTTATAAATTATGTGAACTATTACAGGAACTGCGAAAAAATAATACTAATATGCGTGAAGCAATACCATTAGAAAAGAGAGTTGCAATAGGTTTATATGCCCTGGGTTCATCAGCAGAATATCGTACAATTTCAAACATGTTTGGTGTCGGAAAGTCAACTGTATGCGAAATTCTTCAAAGTTTTTGTGACCTGGTGTGGAGAGTTTTGGCTCCATTGTATTTGAACAACTTTCCATTGACAAGAGAAAACATTGAAAAAATGACTCAAGAATTTGAAACACTTGGATTTCCTCAATGCATAGGAGTTCTTGGTAACTTAATACAAATTCTCTTTTTAATAAATTATTTATGGTTTATATATGTTATTGTAAATTATTTGTAGACGGTTGTCACATTGAAATCAACCCGTCCCAAGAAGATGCAACAGACTATTAGAATTATAAAGGATGGTATTCAATTGTCAATTGTACTACTAGCTTTGGTGGATGCTAGGTAAAAAGATTGATTGAAATATTTTTATCACTTAGTTATAAATTTGTATATGCTTTTTCATTATTTTCAGATGCCGTTTTATTTGTGTCAATTGTGGTAGTCCAGGGCGTTGTAATGATTCACAAATATTTGAAGGATCCGCCTTAAAGCAACAATTAGATCAGTGCAACCTTTTCCACGATTTGAGCAAACAAATTGGCGATTCAGCATTTAAGTTAAGTGATAAACTAATGAAACCTTAACCTTATCAATTGTTGCAAAGCCATCAGCAAAAATGTTTCAACTAAGCTTTATCGAAATCCTGTAGAGTGGTTGAGAATGCTTTTGGACATCTAAAAGCTTGTTTTAGATGGATTGGAAAAGGTATCGACAATGCTTTAAGAAATGATAATGTTATCATTTTGTCATGTTGTGCTCTTCACAATTTTCTTAATGAAAACTTTGCAGGCAGTGGAAGCAAATCGATCCTATCCTGATTACATTGTTTCACTTACAGACCAAACCAGTAGACAAAATCTAGAAATAATAAGGCAAGCAATTTCAAATTATTTATGTAAGTTTTATTTACAAAAAATCATATTTTAAATGCATGTATATTTAGTATAAAGGTACTGTGAGATCATATTTTATTCATATATATATTTAGTTTGAGGCACCATGAGATCATTTATTAAAATAAAAAATTAAAATTAGATATAAGGCCTTTTTCAAAATTCAGTTCGATAAAAAAAAATAACAAAAAACAAATTCCATTACAGATAAACTTATATACTAATAATAATTATATACTAATAATACTTAGATACTAATATAAACAAACAATAAAAACAAAAAAGACTAAACTAAAATATAAATACACTAATCTTTTTTTAAAAACGCAAGAAGGGCTTCTTGAACTTCGGCTTCTCTTTCGACATATGCCTTAAAAATATCCTTTTTTCCTCCTCGATAGCTAATGCCATTTCTGAGGTTTTTTTATGTCTGCATGAATTTTCTCCATTTGTTTCTCCAGATTTTTGAAACATTTTTCTAAAGTTACATTTTTTTCTTGCAGCGGTCGACGTCGTTGGTATACCTGGAGATGAAGCCGAGCCCATAGCGGATGGTGATGGTGATGACGTTGAAGGTATAGGTGGTGATGGTGGAGATATGGAGACGGTGTTTGTGCTGATTGATGAATAAATATCTGACAAATTTATTTTAATAAATTATGATTTTGAAAAACTCAATAATTATACAATTTATTACTTAATATTTATGTTGTCGACTACCAAACTTTCGGTGTGTTAACTTTTATACGGAGCCAACAACTCTTGTACCTCATTATACAGCTCCCAACTAGAAGGTGAACCAGCTGCTGTCCCAACTTTCTGTTTTTCTATTCTGTAAAAAAAATTTGCAAAAACTAGTCTTCATAAATACTTACCGATACCGCGCAGTCATATTGTGCATTTTCACTTTCAACTCCACAAGACTATACCTATAGCCTTGGGTTTCCAGCTCATAACATATTTCTTGTAGTATGTGGCTATTTTTTCTACAACCACGAATCTCGCTCATTTTATCCCTCCACACCTCCAACAATGCCCGCTCGCTGAAGTTGTCCCATTTGCTTGGAGCTTTTCTATTTACTAAAAATTTAAATTTCAAAATTAATACATTTATTAAAAAAAAATTACTTACCTTTCTTTTCCATTATAAACAAAATTTAAAATTAATATACAAATGTAGACAGACACACACAGCACAATTTAAAAAAAATAAAAAGAAGAAAAGAAGAACTGTCAAATGAATTACAAGATTGCCGTATGAACATGATAATTCATATAAGTAATTAAAAAAGAGAGCGAAGTAATTCGAAGGCTCGTGCGAGCATGGTATTATGTTTAACCTAATTTCGGCGTTTTTATCAACAAGATTACCAACATTTGTAGTATGCTCACTAAACACACGTATAACAGTGCTGCATTTTAAGACCCCGATTATCGTTTACAACAATTGTTATTTCAATGTTGTCCCTTTTTTAATGATTTACTACTGTTGTCATAACTGTCAAAATCTTACAACAGCTCCATAGCTGTTGTTTTATTTACGTTACAAGTTGAATAAACGAAAATGGATAAAAAGTAAGTATGAATATAAAATTTGTTTTGCAAAACATAACTATAAAAAATAATTAATTACAAATATTTCCTTGCGAAACTAAAAAACAAATGGAAAAGCTGGTTGATCTCAGGAAAATTAATGCAGATATTGGTCGAGGCAAGCCACCATTCGGGTTTAACAAAATGCAGCTTAAAAAATGGCAAAGAGTAAGTGGCTATAAAATTTGTATTATATTGCTTAAGAATTATATCTATTTTACCGTAGGCTGTAAACAAAAGGAAATTTCAAGCTACTGGTGGTGGGCCGTCGTCAAAAATCAGCTTGAGCCCATTAGAACAGAGCACTGTGATACTTGTCTCAATACAAACGCAAGTAAACCCAAATGGTTTAGAAAATCAAGAAGATTGCGATGGGATGGAATCAACAATTACCAAAAAATTCCAGATCATCAAAGAATAAACTGGAGGATGAAGTATTAAAAAATCAAGCAAAACAACAGTACGAGATCTTAAAAATATTAAAACGATTCGAAAATAATACATACAAGAATTATTATATCAATAAAAAATTTATGAATTAAAAAAGAAGGCTGATTTGCAAATGAAATTGATAAAAGCCAAACTTAATTAACAAGTAAGAGATATGTGTTTGTCGTTGCTGTCATTATCATTATCATCTAAAAATATATCGACGTTAATATCCATGATTCTTATTGTTTTATTTTTTCTAACAATATATGTATACGTTTTTCAATTATACTTTTTAAACTTGGCAGTTTTTGACACGCAGATATGTATTTTTACGGAAAAGTTTACTACATATGAAATGCAACTTTGTGCCGTACACAACATCTAAATGTTGTAAATCGTAATCAAAAATAATGATGAATGTTATATAGTTGCCGATACAACACAACATCTATGTGTTGTAAACGATAATAGGGGCCTAAGTTTTACCAAAGAATATGAATATAAAGAATGCGCATCATGTAGAAGTAAAATTTCTTATGGCGGGTCGCAACATTACGACCCGCTCTCACCAAATTTTTTTTAAAAATTATTTCTAGGTGAGGGGAGAGGAAGACAGAAGGAAAATGAACACAAACAAAGAGCGTAACAATGTGTTGCTCTCATCGTACGTATGTACATGTGTATGTATTCTTGTGTTTTTTGATTTAGTTGTCGATCAGACTGCGACAAGAGTACATGTGCTGCGGATGCTTTATCATTTTATTTCAGAATAACAATCGAAGAATATTTTGTGTTAAAAATGTTGTATGTCATTAGCTGGGTGTATTTTATTTTTTATTTTGTCCCATAGTATATTTTTTTAAATGCTTTGGAATGCTCGTTTTTTTTCTTTTAATAAAAAATGGTTTTTTATTCTTTTTATTTTCATTTATCTAAAAAACATGGCCTAATTTTTATGCCAAAGATGGATAGCTTTATGTTCTTTTAATAATAAAATCGATGTTTTATTTTATCTTTATTTATCCAAAATTATTAAGCCAAAGATAGACAGCTTTACATATGAAAATAAAAATAGAGTTTATTACTAACACTTTTATATGGCTGTAAATAAATAAATTCTCTCAACTTATTTTCTCTCTCACTCACTAATCCATAACCATAGGCATGTGTTAACCTAGAGGAACTTTGGCAACTCTGTTTTAGTGAACAAGGAAAATATCAAAGCTCTGATTAAATAAATAAATAAATAAAATAAAGTGCTTTAAAAATAGATAGTGACTATTAAAAACATAAAATATATATGATTTTATCATATAAAAATAAAATACTTAATAAAAAGTGTTTTTTTTTTTTTTTTTATTCAAACTTAAAAAAAAGAAATAAAAAGTAATATGGCTGAATGCAGTAAATGCAAGTCAGCAATAAGAGGTGAAAGTGGCATTCGTTGCAATGGTATATGTGGAAAAATTTATCACGATACAAAAAAATGTGCCGGTATTGACCAATACTCGGCAAATATTATAGATGAGGACAATTTTGTGAGATATATATGTAATGATTGTATGCTATATATTCAAAATGTAGATCTTGTTATAAGAGAAATACAAGAAAGTGTTGATAAAAACAAACAATCATTATTAGACTACAAGCATGAATTCGAAAGATCACTGAAACAAAATGAATATGAAATTAAGGCCTTATTGGAAGCTATAGAAAAACGTTACGATGAAAGATTCCAGAAAATAGATATTATACAAAAACTTTGTGAGAAAAATGTACAAGAAGTGAAAAATTTGTATGGAAACATTAACCAAATTGAGAGCAAAAACAAAGATATCTGTGATACAATTGAAAAGAGCAATGTTAAAGTATGTGATGAAATAAGAAAGGTTATAAAAAAACACAAACGAAAAAACAACAAAAATATCATATGCACAAACCTTAAAAAATAATGTGATGCCAGATCTTTCAAAAAATGTCCCCTTAATTATTAAACCCAGGGAGAGACAAAGTGTAGAAAAAACCAAAGCTGATTTAAATAAAAAAGTCGATCCAATTAATTTTAAGATTACTAATGTAGAAAATAGAAAAAATGGTACACTTGTGATTCAGAGTGAAAATGTTAACGAACGCGAAAAAATAAAAGATGCAATTCAAAGTGAAATTAGTAATGAATATGAAGTAAAAATTCCTAAGGATATAAATATGCACATTTTGGTAACAGATATGAGCTTCAAAGGATCTAACAAAGAACTGGTTGAAAAATTAAAAAAACAAAATGAAATATTAAAAAACAGTGATATAGATGTTGTGAAAATTTTTGAAACGAAAAGAAATAATAGATCAATTTTTAATGCAAATTTGAAAATAGACTTTGAGTCCTACACAAAAGTGTTAACAGGACAGAAACTTAATGTTGGATGGGAGAGATGTAGGGTTTTTGACGGTACATATATTATGCAATGTTTTAAATGTCGAGGTTACAATCATAAATCGTCTGAATGCAAGAATGAAAGAGTGTGCTTCAAATGTCATGGAAATCACGATAGTAAAGAATGTAATAAAGAAATCTTGTTGAAATGTGTTAATTGTGTTAAGGAAAATAAAAGACAAAATTTAGGACTAGATGAAAATCACGTAACTAATAGTCGTGCATGTCCGGTGTATCAGAACAAATTAAATCTTAAAAAGAGAAGAATAGGTCTATCAACCTAACAACCATCGCAACTACGTGGAATATATACCAACATACAAGGCTTAATAAATAACTTCAGTCAAATCGAAATTATAGCAGAAATTGATAAACCTGAGTTCATAATACTATCTGAAACACATCAAACGGAAGAAATAGATGAAAGTGAAATTCAAATAGAAAAATATGACCATTATTATTCTTTGTCAAATTCCTCTAGGACAGGAGGTATAATAATTTATTTTAAAAAACATTGGAGAGTGAAAAAAATTAAAGAAAATATTAAAGACAATAAACATTGGATTAGTGTATATATGGCGAAATTTGAAAAAACATCTCTTGTAATTATGGCAGTATATAGATCACCAAGTGGTTCAAAATCTGAATTTTGTGATAATTTTCAAGATATTATAGAAGAAATATGTGAAAGGAATAGTGATATTTTAATTGTTGGAGATTTTAATATTGACCGGAAAAACGACTTCTACGCCAGTAAACTGGAAAGTATAATTAACGATAATGGACTAAAACATATAATGAACGAATACACAAGAATAACACAAAACTCAAAAACTCTAATTGACTATATAATAACAAATAATAGAACGATTACGGCGATAAATAATGTAAATAATAAAATTTCTGATCATGAATCTATAGACATTTTTATTGAGAATATTTGTGATGCTAAAGAAAATCGTATTAAGGAAAAGGACATTTTTATATATAATAAAAACAGCTTCAAAAATGAAATAAGTGCAATATTAAATAATAGTGAAACAGATGATCTCAATTTGGATGTGTTAAATTTTGACCGATGCTTAGAAAGCGTGATAGAGAAATTCACATTCAAAAAGAAAATAAATGAAAGAAAATATAAACTATGGTTCAATAATGAACTCAGATTATTAAAAAGAGAAAAAGTTTATAGATATCAAAGTGCAATAAATGAGAACACGAATGAAGCATGGAATAATTATAAGGCAATAAGAAATATATATAAAGTTAAAATTGAACGTGAAAAAAATAGATACATTAATAATAAAATAAATAATGCATATAACCAGAAGGAAATGTGGTACAAGATCAAAGAACTAGTCTTAAGGAAACCAAAAAATGTGATAAAAACTGTGATACATGAAAATATAGAATATAAAGAAAATGCACAAATAGCCGTTATTTTTAACAAGTATTTTGTAAATAGTATTAAGGAAATTAGATCTTCCATTGATGATGTGCAATATGAAAATCAAATATCTGTGATAAATTCTAATTTTAAATTTCGTGCAATAACTTTACAAGAGCTGAAAACTGTTTTTAAAAGTATTAAGAAGAAACCAGATTATACAAAAACATCAAGCAGAATAATTCTTGACAATTGGGGTATACTAGGCAATATTTTATTAAGTTACATAAACAAATCATTAATAACTGGAGTATTTCCAAGTAATTGGAAAGAGTCGATGATAATCCCAATCGAAAAAGTAAAAAATACGGTGAAATGTGAGGAGTACCGACCGATTAATACTTTGAAAACATGTGAGAAAGTCTTAGAAATAATAGTGAAAAATCAGCTTGAAGATTATATAGAACAACATGGTTTCCTATCTAAATATCAATCAGGATTCAGAAAGCGCTTTTCATGCGAAACTGCTGTAAATTATGTTGTAAATAGATTTAAGAGTAGACAAAAGAATAACAAAGCATTATCGATTTTTCTCGATTTCAAAAGAGCTTTTGAAACTATAGACAGAGATATATTGTTAAAAAAACTATATAAATATGGAATTAAAGATACGGAGCTAAAATGGTTTAAATCATATCTAACGAATCGCAGACAATATACTAATGTCAACAAAATAATATCTGATCCAATTGTAAACGATTTCGGAGTACCACAGGGTTCTGTATTGGGAGCTCTTCTTTTTATAATATATATTAATGACATTGAAGGAGTCTTGGAGAATTGTGAGATAGTCCTATATGCTGATGATACGTTGATTTTTACTGAAGCGGTGACAGAAGAATTGTGTTATGAAAACTTAGATAAAGATATCGATAATATAAATAAATGGCTAAAAATGAACAAATTAAAATTGAATGAAAGCAAGACAAAATTAATGGAAATTAATATGAAGACTGACAAATTAATCAAGATAAATAACGTTATTATAGAGAAAGTAAATACAATTAAATATCTGGGTTTCTTAATAGATAAATGTTTAAATTTTAAGGAACACATTGAATATATTTGCAGAAAAATTGTTAAAAAAATTGGGTTTTTTAAAAGAATAAGAAATAAAGTGTCAATATTAACTGCAATTAACATTTACAACACAATGATAAAACCACACTTTGAGTATGGTTCAACTATATTATTCACCTGCTGTTCAGACCATCAAATAAATAGGCTACAAAAATTACAAAATAAGGCTATGCGCTCAATTTTAAAATGTAACCGGTTTACATCGATTAAATATATGTTAGACACATTGAAATGGTTAAATATAAAACAAAGATTGCAGCTAAACACAATACTTTTTATCAAGAAAATGAAAATGGGATGTGCACCAGAATACCTAACCGAACAAATAAGATATGTTGGAGAAGTTCAACCCTACAACCTACGGAATGCTTTAGATTTTAGAACACCAAGAGCAGACACAAGTGTAATGCAGAGATCGTTATTCTGTAAAGGATTGAATCTATATAACATGATGCCGGCTGATGTGAAAAATGAAGCAAACATGAATATTTTTAGAAAGAAAATAGTAAATTTTATAAAACATGTTTATTTTGATCAGGGTTTACCTAATTGATATTTGTAATTAAAATGAATTGTATTTTAAAAGTATTATAAATACTTCTAATAAAGATAATAATAATAAAAAAATTGTTAGTAATAATGTCAAGTCTACTTATTAACCCAATGATATGTATATATGATCGGAAAATATTGAAAAATTGTACTGCATTAAATCCCTAAAGACACCGAATTTAACTTGGCAAGTATTCTTCAAAAAATCGAAATCATTTCTCATTGATATTAGTGAATACTACTGTGATATTTCTTTGGGTGTATCATTGAAGTCTGAAAAAAGCGACATGAACCTTCTTCTTTAAAAACTGACTAGATTTTTGCGCTCTTTTTAACGAACATTCTTGATGTTCGTGTCCTATGTGTGTAAAAAGCCGAAGATGTTCTTACCCTGAGAGTCATTAGTGCCGACGTCTGTTGTAAACACCAGAAAAATAAATAAAAAAGTAGTCAAACAACAAAAACGCACGATGAGAACAACGCGTGATGAGAACAACGCATTGTTACGCTCTTGGTTTCTGTAACCTTCCCTTCTATCTTCCCCCCCGCGTCATGAAATATTTTTGAAAAATATTCCAAAAAATGTTAAAATGCGCATTCTTTATACTTTATTTTCTTTGGTTTTACTCAATATTATAACAATTTTCGTATTTATTGCGCAATAATTAATTGAAACTTTGTGTGAAATATTGAGCTCAATATTGGCGTCTATTGCGATATACTCACTGCAAGCTTTCGTTAGCAACTAACGTTGTTGATAAAAAGAGCGAAATTTGGTCAAACATAAAAGAGTTATATGATAAAGAGTAAATGAGCTTCGTCGATCCGAAGAAGGTTAAAGAAAAAGAAATAATTAAAAACTACTCACTTTTTTTGGTGTTGACAAAACAATAAAAAATTTTATGATTCTGCGCCAAATATCTTGATAAAATAATTAATAAAAGTGCATAATTATTTATTATTTTTTACTTTTTCGATTAAAAATACGGTGCTACAATAACAATTTATAAGCAAATTTGATTGAAAAAGAGAAACGAGTGAACAAGACTTTCAACCGTTGATTCAACTTGTTGTGCAACTAATCGCAACGTGTAGGGGCCGCATAAAAGTCAGATTCAACTGACAACTCTTATTGCCTTTGAAATACTCCATTGTATTTCATAATTATTTAATTACTGTTCGGTTTTATGCAATTAGTTTTTTTTTATTTAAACAAATTTAAGACACAATAAAACTTAAAGAAATGAAAAAAAAAATAATTGAAGTTCTTTGGTTTAATTTGAAATCTGTTGATTTATAGTGAATGACTTAAATGCAACACTTTAGCTTACCAGATATTTTTGTATTTATTTAAACGATTTTATCGCTTTCTTGCAATACCAAGTATTATTAGTGCTTTAAAAATAATGAAAACTTTCTACAACGGCTTAAATGCTACGCTGTGCCAAGTGTTTCAAAAACAAACTCTTGAAGATTTTGTCCAAACCATAACAAAGTTGCCTTCATTTGCACAATACTACATACATACAGTCTTTCTAAAGGAAAAGAAACGAACAAAAGTATTTGCTTTTAAAGTCAGACTGCTGCCATTCCGCTTTCGAATTTTTCTTCTTTTTTTATCATTTTGTTTCTTTTTTAAATACAATTGCAAATCGGGAGAATAAAATAAAATAAAATAAAAAAGAAAAAAATTATTCAGCACTTTTTGTTTGAATGACAATCAAAAACAAAAATAACACTTGTTCGCACTGGTTGTCAGGCGTAAGATTCAGTAGCTTTTCACGTTTGTCTGTCTACATTTTCTGTTATTCCTTTTATTAGTATCCTGGCCGAAATATACAAAACTACATACACCTTGGAAGAGATATCTATACACATACATATATATTTAAGAATAACACAACCGTTTAATATACAGTTGGACGAAAATTAAAATCACGATGGATTTGTGAAGAAAAGAAACACGTTGCAGATGATAGCTGAGCGAGCACACAAGGTCAGGCTTACAAGGGAAATAAAATATACAATACATATACGTATTCGGAAACGTGAGTATATGTGTGAAAATGTCAGCCAATATGATAAAAAGAACGATGAAGCATGTGATGAAGAAGCATGATGTGTTGAAACTTTACTGAAACATTACGCTTCCCTTTCAAGAATATATTCATGCCTGCCGTACAATATCTGTGGACCAATCAACATCTGTAAAGTATGTTGATTTCGCAGTTTCATATGGATTTGAATTTTCTTTCTTCTTTTTATCATTTCTTTCAAGTATTTTTATTAAACAAATATTCGTATTCAATTTAAAATGTTTTAAAGTGACTTATTTACATATGAAGACAATGAATACGTTGTGACCAGAATAGCACCACTAAATCGGCTATGTGGAAATGGCATATTAATGTTAACTAAAATATGTGGACGTGGACTAAATTAAATCAAATCTAAATATATGCTTGAAGTCGCCGTATTCTATTAGGTAGTGTGTTGGCATATTAGACTTGAGGCCATGGGTATATGTCGACTTCCTTTACGCAGTGCAGCCCTTGCGCTGACCAACTTCGTCTTCTTCCCTGGTAATGAGACTGCCTTCACCTGTGGCGTCAAAAAGGACCGCTATGCGTGCTCAAGTGAGCTTGTGGTATCAAAGCTACTACTCCAACCTACCTATCTACATTTCCGCAGTTTTCTGACAAAAACTCTAAGCCCTTTATTAGAGCTTGCCGTTAACTAAAAGTAGGATTTTAACGGACAGATAAATTGCTATTCATTATTATAAGTGAGCGTTAAGCTAAAGGGAGGATCATCCTACTTCTAACTTTTAAAGTTAAGTTTATGTTTGTACTTGCCATTTTTTTTTTTTTTTTTGTTATTTCCAATTATTTATTTATTTATTTATTTATTATTAATCATAGCATAACAAGATAATAATCTTATAAATGAAAGTGCTATGGGAGTACATCAAAGAGGAAAAAGTAATAACAAATCGCTCATTATATGAGTAATGAATTGTTTGAAGTACAGTATAAATAAAAATGAATAAGAATAAGAACATGATTTAACCTCAGGAAATAGCAATCGATACAAAAAAATTAGGATAAGAAAATGAGTATATGTATGTAAAAAACTAAATTAGGAAAGATACAAATATAAAGAAAAATACAAACAAAGAAATATATTCATTTAATGAGATACAATGAAACTTAAATAATAAATTAGAAAAATGAAAATAATTAATTACTAATAAAAATGAAGAGTAAAAATGTATAAAACAATCAAAATATATTACAAATTACTTAAACAAATTGTATAACTCCTTTTTGAACTTAGTTGCATTGCCTATGTTCTGAATATAATTAGGTAGTGTATTCCAAAGACTGATGGTGTGTATAAAGAACTGTCGTTTCGACAAAAGAGTCCTATGCCTTAATTGGATAATTTTCCTACAGCGGTTGGATCTAGAAAATCTAATCCTGCTAAATAAGTATACTGGCTGTTCCAAAGTAATAATCTTATGGAGGAGAATTAGGCACTTAATATTCAATAGATTATCAAAATGAATACCACATATCTGGTAAGAAAATTGTGATATATGGTCCCGACGTCCCTTAATAAATACATATCTGTCTATGTTATTATAAGCCAAGTTGAGTTTCCGCCTATCATCCGCATCACAGTTTGCGAAAATTTCCGAACCGTATAAAAGAACAGGAATCAAAAACGTTTTTGCCAGTTGCAGGCGTATAGCAAAAGGAGTCGAATCTATAACAGCCCATAAGTTCCTAAGCATACCGTACACTTTACCAACGATGACATTAATGTGGTTAGACCACGTTAGCCGACCATTAAATTAATTATATATTATTTTCAATATGGCAACTTCAAATATTAACAAAATGAGGAAGCATAACAACAAAAAAAGATGCCCTTCGTTGCCACTGCTTTTAAAAAAAACTTGTTTAATTGAACAGTTTTATCAACATTGCTCCGCCACTGCCATTTTTTTGAAAACAGTTAACTTTATTTTATCTGTAAGTTGTAATAACGAAAATAAGTTAAAGGTAACTTTAGAGTTCCGTTTAGCTAAAGGTATCTTTAAATAAACCCAAGTTTAACGACAAGTTGTAATAATGGCGAGCTCCGAATGAAACCAGCCAGTTTTGTAAGTGCTACGTTCGCCACCGTGTCCAGATCTTCAAACGTTCTGTCACCTAAAAACCGATGACGTTTGTTCTGAAGTGCAGAGCACTCGCATAAAAGGTTTTTTCTTTATTGGATCTTTTCGAAGGAATTAACAGTATATAGTAAAATCTTAAAACTAAAATAAATATGATTCGTATTGCCAATGCAATAACCAACGTTTAGTGTTCGCAAATATTAGGGAAAGAAGACGTCTATAACTCTTAAAAAGCAGCAGATTTCTTTCAAGTTTTTTTTTTAATAAGAGGTGTTTCCCTTTTGATTTCTTCCCAAACAATGTTGAATGTTGAGATCCTTATGGATGTGGTTGTTTCTGATGTACCAAGGAGCACACGTAATCATTCTTAAAACTTTAGACTGTCTTCTCTGCAATTATTCTAAAGTGTATGATGAGGCTGTTTCACTTAACTGGATGTCATAAGACCACATTGGCTTTATAACTGATTTATACAAGGACATCTTAAGATTCAAATCCATATTGACCATGTCCAATAAGAAAGTACAGTTGGGCGGATTTTAATTTTATCTGAGTTATTTCTACCGCAATGTGATGTGGTGCATACCGAGGTAGTTGTTTTGTTCCGGTATCCTCACACCATTAATGCTCTAGGAAGGACTATTTTTCCCTTTAGCGTGAAAGTTATGTGGACACATTTGCTAGCAGTAACACAGGTTGAAGTGCTATTTAATGAGGTCGTTAGAATAACTGCGGTAAACAATAAATACAAGAATGGCCCTAGAATGCTTCCTTTAGAACTGCCAGCTGAAATCCTTTTCCAAGACGATAAACTACAATTTGATTATGTATGAAAATATCTGTTTTAAAAGTAACTTTTGAAGAGCTTATGGACGTTAGCGTATAAATGATTAGCAAAAGCTTAAACTTTTCCCTTACTAGTTCTCGATCATTTGCCATTTTGTAATCGAATAGGAGCTTCGTAAGTGTTCTTAATTCTTTACTCTGTCTCTCTCTATCTTATTGAAGTCTGTTAGTAACCTGTACGTATAAATATGAGTTCTTTGGGCACAAGTCGTTTTAGTTTTCTTGAACAGATTCCGTTGAAACTGCAATAAAGAAGCATAACACAAGCCAGATTGCCATAGTGCCGTAATGAACCACTTGAGTTGGTTCTCCAACGAAAAGCCTCAAAATTGAATTCGCGGCATCGACCCTTACATACGAATTGTATTTGATTTTCGATTGGATACAAGTTGTGTAAATAGTGAGAAAGTCAGATGGCGTAAAGTATTTCCCGCACAGGCTCAAGCAACTGTGCCACTTAAATTAATGTTTCGACATTTAAAAGATATGCTGATTCCAAAGAATACTGCATTCATTCATCCCCAAAACAACAATAAATTCTGACTTGATTCAAATATTTCCGGTGACATAATGTTGTTACGAAAATGGAAATGGTGTTATCGTTCAACTTTAAAATAATACACAAAAGATACAAAAACAAAAACAATGGACTTGTTTACATGATCAACGAATAAACAAAAATATAGCAACAACATAGAAGTCGCCGTGGTCTAGTAGGTAGTGTGTTGGCTTATTAGACGAAAAGCCAGGGTTCTGGGAAAAATTCTGAGAGTAAATAAAATTGCCATGAAAAGTTTCTCAGAAAATCTGTCGTTCGGAGTCGACTTTAAACTGTAGGTCCCGCCACTCATGTATAAAATTAACACACACAACATAAGTGGTGTGAGAAACTAGGTCGTAATCCTGACTAAAGAGTTGTAATGACCAATTATGTATGTATGTATGTATATCAACAACATCAGTATAAAAAGGGATAAACAACAAGTAAACAAACTGGCAACAACAACACTGCAAGGACATTGCGCATTACATTTATATAGATTTCGCGATGGCAAAATCATTGTACTTCAAGAGCATTCATCAGACTGTTTACCCAGCGATCAGTGTTGCCACGAAAAAAAATTATTGTAACCAACATTTGTGAAAAAAATTACCAAATAAGAAAACATATAACCAAAATTAAATTCGAAATAATTTTTAATACCATTTGCCATTTTCGTACTAAAATAGCTTAATAGGTGTTGTCAATGTATCATAAAATGTATTAAAAATTAACATTGGTCGTGTTTAGTTTTAAATCAATTATTTATTTTTCGCATAATTCCGTGTGCCATCTTTGGCAACTTGATTCAAACAACAACAATTTGCTTTATTTGTTATTCTTCTTTACACTCTTCCGCGTACACACTAACAATTGTTCGTTACATCTTTACAGCGGAGTTCTTCAAACCACAATTATTCTCTTCACACGCAACGCGTTTTCACACAAGACTGACTGAATTCTTTCTGATCCGTTGCTTGCTTTGTCTTTTATATGGCAGGGTAAACAGTCTGATGGATGCTCTTGAAGGAGAATGACTTTGCCTTCGTGAAATCTCTATAAATGTAAACTTGTTGTTTACGTTACGTTTGTCCTTGCAGTGTTGTTGTTGCGTGTTTGTTTACTTTGTTTATCCCATTTTTTTATACTTATGTTGTTGCTATATTTTTGTTTATTGTTGAGCATGGAGTCGCCGTGGTCTTGTAGGTAGTGTGTTGGCTTATTAGACGCAAGACCACGGTTCAAACCCCAGGTGAGGCATCTCCAACTGAACGAAATATGAAAAAATATTTCTTCGGCGCCTTCCTCTCAGCAGATTTCTGCCAAAGACTCTGAAAGTAAATAAAATTGCCATGAAAAGTTTCTCCAAAAATCTGTCGTTCGGAGTCGACTTTAAACTGTAGATACCGCCACTCATGTATCGAATTAACGCACACAACATAAGTGGTGTGATAAGCCAGGCCGTAATCCTGACTGAAGGGTTGTCATGGCCAATTATGTATGTTGATCATGTAAATAAGTCCATGGTTTTTTTTTGTAGCTTTTGTTTATTATTTTAATAACAACATTTCCATTTTCGTAACAATATCATTACACTATTATTATTAAACTCTATTAGTGATATCGTTGAAACTTCTTAACAAATGCAAAACTTTAACCGAAAGTGCCATGGTTTTATTGGAAATATACCTTCCCTTGAGTGATTGAAATAATACCATACAAAGTAAAAATTTCATTGTAATTACACGTAAAGAAATAAAAGTTTTAAAGAAATTCACAAAGGAAATAACTGCTTATGTATGACAAAATTTTGAATTTAATGTTAAATAAAGTATACGAAGTTGGTTGCAAAATCACAGTAAACAAGAAGTCATATTTCTTATTGTTTGATTTTTTTTATTTCGATGATTATTTACCACCTAGTTTAGCCTTTTTTTTACCCCGCCATGTAGGAAATTTAATAAAAAAAATGTTTTTTATTTTTGTTCAAAGCAACTTGATTTCATGCTGAGAATTACTGAACAGTTTTTAATTCAATTTCTGTGTATGTCACTCACTTATTATTTAAACACCCATGAAGTCTTCGTAAAGATTTTGCAAAACAAAGGAAAAACCCACAAGAAATGATTTTTTTAAAAAGGGTTCAAATAAATGAAATAAATCATATTGTTTTGCCAAAGTCTTTGTATAATTCATAAAATGTAGAGAATAAAACAGATAAGGCCTAAATAAGGATGTTTGTGTAAAGGAAAGGAATGCATATACAAAAAGAGAGAAAGAAAGAAGAAAAAAGGATTTTTCAGTTGTCCTTATGAAATAGTTTTTATTTTTGCTTTCTTTTGTTTTTCGTTTTCTTAATTAAATATTTTCCAAGTTGTACTCTTAAATGAAAAACAGAAGAAACAAAATCATTGAATTTCTGCCTTTGTAGTGTGGTAATACTACACCGATATTTTGGGTTTGTGGAATAGTCCAATAACCTGTAATAAAGATAACGCGAAAGTCACCGTAGAGTAGTAGGTAGTGTGGTGGCTTATTAGATGTAAGGCCGCAGTTAAAACCCCAGGTCAGACATCAAAACGAAATTTGAAAAAATATTTCTTCGGCGATTTCGTCACAACAGATTTCTGGCAAAAACACTGAGAGTAAATAAAACTGCGATAAAAAAGTTTCTCAAAAAATCTGTCGTTCGGAGTCGACGTTAAACTGTAGGTCCCGCCACTCACGTATAAAATGATTGCACACAACATGAGTGGTGTATGTGCGTATGTAAAAAGAACCCGGTCCAACAGTGCTAATATTAAATTCCTGTATTACCCACTATTCTCCAAGTAGCAACTGGGTTGAAATTTGTATTTTCTAGTTGCTATCGAACAGTGGAACAACTTTTTAAGTTAAAATTCCATAACAAAAGATTCTGCATCGACCTCGGTTCTAAGTTAGATTAGGTTCGGTCTGAAATTACACACCAACACAATAACAATCTACAGGCATTACAATTGTGGTATGATAGTAGTGTAGCAAAGAGTCGGTTTTGTTTCACTTCAATACGTTTATGCATTACAAAGGCTCTTTCTCTTTCTTATTATTGTTATTGTTTTCATTTTTAGTTGTTGTTATTTTTACAAAACAATAGATTCACAAGAGTACGAAATGAATATACGAGTAAAGAAGAAATAATATTTCGAGAGAGTATCCTTCACATCCATTTAGTTATTTCAGTTTTTTTTCATTCATTTTTTTTTGTTCCATTTTTGTTTCATTTTTAAAATTTTCTTTAATAAACTACAATATGAATGAATTTTCTTCTCAATAAGATTCGTTAACGGTTTGAAGCAGATGTACTTCTTCTCCTATTATTGTAGTATTCTCTCCGAATAATAATAAAATAACAAAAACAAGAGGGAAATGACATGATACCGTCAGGTTTATTATTATACATCATGTTTCACCCTATACTTATGCATACGTAAACGTTAGATAGAAATTTATTGTCTAAGAACATGATAAATCGATCCCTGAGTACCATTATGTACTGCACTTAAGAAGGCGACATGACTTCCATAGTTTTTCAAAATGTGATGCCAAAATTTTGGAATATGATATCGTGTGCGAATTCTTTCACATTATTTTTCCCATTTTTATAGCCTACGGTTCTTCCTGAAACATAACAGTTGCCAGAAAATGCTTACTTTTCGATCTCTTGCAGCCTTTAACTCTGAGAGTGTACAAAATTGTCATGAAAAGTTTCTCAAAAATTTCTCTTTAAACTCTAGGTCCCGCCACTAATGTATAAAATTAACATACACAGCATCAGTGGTCTGATAAGCTAGGTCGTAATCCCGACTAAATGGTTGTAATGACCAATTATGTATGTATGTATAATTACAAGTTATGGGATAACATGTTACAAGTTATTACGAGCTGAGTAGCTTATACCTTCTGCTCGGTGTATTATAACAGACCAGAGCTTCTGGTAGGAATCGAACCCACGACCCTCATCATAATAGTCTAGCCCACTAACCACTATCCTGCACACATAAGAACTCTGATACATTTTGTTTCAGAAAATATTTCAACACATTTGAGTGGCATCATAGAACGTTGACAATTAATGACATTAAAGTGAAATCTGCAAATATTCCCATGGGACTAACCAGTTAGATGTCTTTATTTTGTTTTAATTTTTATGGATTCTTCAGCATGAATTCTATTTATGGCACTAAGACGAAATATTTTTCTTTTCAAAATAATGAAGTGACTCGAAAATTAAATAAACGATGGATTTGGCCAAAGTCCGGTGAGACCTTAATCGAAATCGTGTTTTGAAGTGGTGTAGAAGGGCGGTAATAACTCAATATGTCATGCCAAGCTTTGTGAGAAGAATTAACACCGCATTCTTGAGCGTAAATTTCTTTGAAAAACTTCGGTTGTACAACGGAGTTGTCAAAGATCTCCAAAACTAAAACGGTATGGTGTTCTATACCAACAATAAACTCCCAGGATCAGTTATCGGAAAATGTTTATGACTAAGGACTCTTTTTGCAGCAGGTACCATAATGCATATTAAAAATTGAGCATGAGGTGGTAGTTTCAACAGCCAAAGAAAATATTTCCGACGTATTCTCTGCTGCGTTGCATTTTTTCTCCACACTTTATGGATAAAGACGGACATGAGTTTGTATTCTAAACCAGCGTAGAGAACCGGCTTTTGCTTATGCGATTACAGAGTAAGACTCCCAAAAGCGTTGATAAAGAATAACTTGGCATATGTCCCCCGAGGGGAACGTGTGGTAGCTCCATTAGTTATTTGTATGAGACCTCGGATGTTTAGGTTTGGAAAACGTAGTGCCAACATTTATAAAATAAAAATGATACAAAGAACACAAAATATACAAATCTGCTGTACCTAATGGGATTGTAACAAAAATTGATGATATTATACCCACTCTGTCCCGATTACATAGGAGACTGGTCTGCTGCTGAACTGATGTAAGGGTCATATTTATTCTAAAGACATTAAAAAAAACCCGAAAAATAAATTGGACCAGAACATAAAGGTATATAACTGGTACTTTTGGAGAGGAAAATCAACTACAATTGCGATGAAGTGTCCGGTTACTGTCATTGAAAAGGCTATCGAGCACAAACAAATAGCTTTCAGTGCATTTATTGACAGTTCAGAAGTTTTTTGGCAATAGCTCATATGAATTAGTTATGACCTTCTTTTATTGAAGTGTGTATATGGTACGATCATTATATGGGCTAAAAGTACGCCAAGGTCCAGAACGATCAGCCTTAAAGTGGGAAGTGCGACCACATCTCTCAGGAAGGGGTTCTAGCATCTCTTCCATAGATTCTATACCGATGAGGGACTAATGTACGTGAGGAACTGACATGCGGATATAAGCCTTTTCGGCAATCTTTGTTTAAACCTTTACGGTTACCATGAAGGCGACAAAAGCTATATTTGCCTGCACAGATCCTTTCTTGAGGTCTCAAAATGACTTTCTTTGTATTTACTGTGATTATAAAGCGTATAGACACTTACGTCAGCTTCAGATGGTGGCGGAGGAATATGTAATCGATGGTAATGGATGTTTTGGATAAACAGTATCAAATGCGGTAATCAGAACACCTTAGAAATGATTTTGATGTAAAAGAAACAGTTTCTTTTTTATTTTGTTTTTATTTGTTGTCAAGCTATTAAAGCTGAGATTTTAATACTTTGTTCAGATATACACTTTTATTGAGTCAATATTCGGTTTATTGAGTACAATAGTTCAGCTGCTTATTCAAAATTCTTTTGACAGCTGGTAAACAAAACAGCTGCTTACTTCAAAAAAAATTTTTTTTTTTTTTTTTTTTTTTTTTTTTTTTGTCGTTGATGGCATTTGAGTTGTCAAATATAAATAGAAAGTTTTCAGATAATTATAATATGCTCAATGAAAATACTTATGACAGTGCTGTGTTTTAACTTTTACTCAATATTATAACAATTTGCGTATTTATTGCCCAATAATTAATTGTAACTTTATATGAAATATTGAGCTCAATAATGGAGTTTATTGGGATTTACGCAATAAAGGCGAATATCTCAACAACGTACAAGACTCGATCTTTGATCCAGTAAGCCAGGACATTACTTTATGAATTTCATTTAATTCAAACAAAAGAAACAAAAATAATCTGAATGCCAAATGCCAAAACCTTTAATGAAAATAGTCGTATTTCGTTCATTCCAGAAATGGCAGTTGAATGCCAAAATTTTCAATTTTAAATGCCAATCAATATGAAAGCAATAAATAAATATGTGTGTGTCTACACATACCCATCCTTACTATCGCCGATACGGAATATTGTATCTTTTAAAAACTTTGAAACATATTTAACATTTTTTTATTTAAACGTTCTCCAATAATATTAACGAATCCATGCTAAACCCTTTGAATGACAAACCAATGGATGGACAAAATGAAACCATGGAAAATAAAACCGCCACTTGAAGTGGAATGGAGCAGCAGACTATGTTGCGAAGACATTATAAGCCAGAATGTTTCGAAATAATCAAAAAAAAAAAACAAAATTCTAAAAATATAAGGAAAAGGAATACTAGTCTAGAACTCAGCTTTTTCAAGCACAATACCTGCTCAGTTTTTTTTATTTTTTTTACAAGACAAATAAAATGAAATGTACAAAAATAAAAGAGAATAGAAAAGTAAAAGAAAAAGAAAAAGAATAAAAAATACGGAAAGAAAAGGAAAATAAACAATTTTACTTGGTATTCCTTTAAAAATTGATGGCTTGCTGAACCATTAGATGAAATGGAATAAAATCACAAGCAAAACTTTTGATAAAACATTTCATAAAATATATTAAAATATTTGAGTAAATTTCCCTTTTACCATGCATCAGCGGGCGAAGCCAAAAAACCAAATAAACTGAAACGAAACAAATTTAAATAAAATGAGAATGAAATCGTGCTCAACGCCAAACCCAAAAGCCATTGATAATTTGACGGTTGTATGCAAACTCAATCTCCCATTTGTATGGTTTCACAGAGTTAGTGTTGTTGTCAGTTCATAGATTTTCCTTTTCCTGTTACACGTTATTGACTGAGTACACATTATAGAATAACTTATCGAACATTCAGACGTGTGCATATCAATACTAAGAAAGCATTATTAAAAATTAATGAAAATAAAAATAGACGAGAATAAAGGGTTCAATTGAGAATATCGATGTATTTTGGCAGTGTATTTAAAAGTGATGTCATACAAATATAAGTATATACTTATACAAACATACATGGCCAGGATAACAGCGTTGTGCAAAATAATAGAAGCGTTAATTAAACCACTAATTATTGCTGTAGGAAAATATTCTTCTTTACGAAATGTTAAGAACAGATTGTGGTAAAAAAATTGTTCTTTAAGGTTGGTTAAGATATTTTTTAGTCTCGAACTGATATTGACAACCAACAGTTAACGTAGATAGTTAGCAATGGTTGTCAATCTAACGATATGGGTTAATGCGATATATAGCTCATAGACTCTCAATGTCAATTCACGACAGATCATTAAGATTATCTGCGAGGCGCATTCTCCTTCACCAATAGGTGAAGAACAATTTCCCTTTTTATCCGCCATAATACAAAGTGAGCATAATACCTATACAATGCTTAAGCTGAGGGTGATCATGTAGAATTTGACGAGGCTTTCAGAGAGCCTTCATCTAGTCTTGGCCATATATGCTGCACTTTCTTGCGAGATTGAAAGAACCTATCACTGCAATGTTATTTATAAGCTCACAGGTCTTCAACGGGTTTCCCAATGTAGTGAACTTAACAAAAGCTTCGGTGATTGTGCCACGTTCATATGCTTTGCATAGTAATTCTGAAATACCATTATGTGAATGTATATATTCATATATGAATCTCGTGCCGCGTTCTGTCTGTTGCCCGACATCCGTATGTTGTTAATAATTTCTGTATGCCCTAGTTTTCCACATACAGGGATTAGAGTTTCTATGGAAGAATCTAAAACAAAATCGAAAATTTTTCTCACTATATTTCACTTTCATAAATCATGTATATCACAAACTAATTAAAATAATTACTGACGCTTAGATGTCGCCGTAGTCTAGTCCGTAGGGTTAGGTAGGGCTTATTAGAAGTGTGGTCTCGGTTCAAACCTCGGGTCAGACATCGACACAATAATATGAAAAAATATTTCTTCGGCGTCTTCCTCTCAGCAGATTTCTGGCAAAAACTCTGAGAGTAAATAAAATTGCCCTGAAAAGTTTCTCAAAAATCTGTCGTTTGGAGTCGACTTTAAACTGTAAGTCCCGCCACTATTGTATAAAATTAACACATACATAATCAGTGGTGTTAGAAGCTAAGTCGTAAGAATGGGTGAATTAACAAAGAAAAGAATTTGATTGAAAACAATCTTAAGATAAATATAATAAATAAATAAATAATAAAATTTTTCAGTTGATGCTTTCATTTTAGTCGTAGCTGTGCCTATAGACACACGTATATGGTATGTCATATACATACATACATACAAACATATGTACCTACACGTGTGCGCACTTTAATCAGATACCAAATATTTGAGTGTGTTTGTTTATTGGATAAATATGAAGGATTCATAAGGAATCCCATAACCTATTTGAATAGGAAGCACATGTTGCACGCTCTTTTGTTTGTATTTGATCCCTGCTTTTATTTTTGTAGCGGTTTATATAGTGGCTTAAGCAGCGGTGTTGTGTTACCAATAGCAACAATAAAACAAAAGCGAGAGCTTTTACTTTAAAAGAAAAAAAGAAAAAATTTATTACAGTCAGAGAAATATTGTAAAGAATGCTGCTGTCAGATATTTCACAAGTATGGCAAAATTCATTGCAATTATGTATATAATTTATTAACTTCTTCATCGCAAATCTTATACGGTGTTCAGATATGCACCTTTATTGTGTAGATTGCAATAAACGCCATTATTGAGCTCAATATTTCATATAAAGTTTCAATTAATTATTGCGCAATAAATACGTAAATTGTTATTGTATTGAGTAAAACTTAAAACGCAGCACTGTCATAAGTATGTTTAGTGCGCATATTACAATTATCCAAACACTTTTTGTTGATATTTGACAACTCAAAAAAAAAAAAAAAAAAAAAAAACCAAACAACATAAAAACAATGTTGTTGAAACAACCAGCAGTTTTGTTTACCAGATATCAAATGAATATTTAATAAACAGCTGAACTGTGTATATTATGCCTGAACACTTAAAATATTGTACTCAATTAACCGAATATTGATTCAATAAAAGTGCATATCTGAACATAGTAATATTCTGTTTCATACTACGAAGCATATTGATTGGATATCCGATTTTCAATTGCATAATTAGCGGTGACAATCTATTCAAAACGTAAGAAAACAAAAATTCTGTTGGAAAATGTCCTACGTCTTATTGATTCTTTACATTAGTATAAACTGTATCTTTACAATATTGAATCTTTGACATTATTTGACAAATTCGTTGATTTAAGAGATAACAGGTATTGTTTGTCCGAAATATCCGGCTAACAATGTCTAAGGATCACCAAATAAATTTTAATTTACACAGAAATCCTTCACACCTCGTTCTAAACATTAAATTAACTTCCAATGAGTCACTATGCATACATCCCACTGTGAAATATGAATTTGTTTTTAAACTCAACCCATAAAAGCGGTTACCGATAAATTGCACTATGGTGTTACATTTGCCACCATATTCATATACAATTTCAGTTTTGAATACTAATTCCAGTCCCACTACAACTGCCACTACCATTTAGTAAAGCAACTGTACTCTTAGAAGATACAATTGCTAAAATGTAATTATTGAATAAGTTTCGCCAGTACCACCAATCTGTACTCAAAAAGTATAAGTCGTTCTTAATTTCTTGAATAATTGCTTCATAAGCCAATTTTTGCTGTTTATTTAATTCTGTTTTTTGAAGACTAGCCAAGCAAAACTCTATCCTAGTTAAGCAGAACAGTCAGGCGTTATACGCAGTAGAGGTGGTTCTAGTGTTAATAAATAATGATTACTAATTTGTATACATATGTATGTATGGGTTTGGCTCAGTTGATATTGACAACATTCAATAAGAGTATGAATTATTATGAATTTTTATTCGGTGTTCCTACAGGGACCTTGTAGCATTCAACAACATATGAAAATACTGAAATTATTTAATTAACCCTGATGTTAGGTTTGGACCATTTTGGTCAAATTTTTTTTTAATTTTTATTTAAGTTTGCAATGGCTTATCGTATCAACTTAAAACGTCAGCTCAGGTATTTTTTTATATTTTAATGGTTTTAGTTAGTTTTTAGCTATCTAGTATAAAATCGAACAGAACAAAATTAAAAGTTACAAATCTTAGGTTATGGACCATTTTGGTCCATGGAATTTATTTTATTCTGTATATCAGTAAAAGTAAGAAAAAATAATTATGATTTATTGCTATTTTCGCAGCAAGATGGACAAATTGTTTTTGGCTGCAATTTACATTCAAATTTATTGCATATAATGCATTTGGCATCACAGCAATTGCAAACTCCCCGTTTTCTAGGAACTGGCTTTTGCGTATCACCACTTGTAGATGGTACACTGTTTGATGAAGACGCTTGTAGTTGAGTCAATAGATCTTAAGCAAATGGATTTTTATGTTTGACTGTCCTTTTCAACATGTATTCTTCTGATAGGCACATAGCTGGTTGACGTAAAAACTCAGGTCTTCTGCGATTTGAATCATTTGCAGCCCACGAAGAATCAATTTCTGAATATAAAATAAATGCATTCAATGCGGATATATCAACTATATTTGAAAACACAACATTTGGTCATCTATTTGTTTTTCTTTTAGTGCTGTAGTAGGTAATCAGTTGATCAGCAGAAACTATAAATAATGATAAAATATAACAAACCTTTAGTAGAGTTATAATAAGAAACAAGTGCTGGTTTTTCTTATGATTGCTGAAATCGGGTTCATCTGTTTTGTGCATGGTGCTCATCAATATGGTACCTTTATTTTTATGGCCGATATACGAAACAAGTGTTGCGATTTCACTGAAAGCAAATGTGGATGTATATAAAGGAACTTTTTTGAATATTTCGGTGGGATAAAATTTTGTTTTTTCTAACTGTTCCCACATACATATGTCAGTTTCCCTTGTAAAAGTTTTTTCTCCAACTCAAAAGATGAAAAAAAGTTATCAGCTTTTTTATTTTGCCCTTTCAATCCTTCTGTCAACTCCAACACGACACGCTCTTCTTGATTTTTATCAGGCTTATCATATTTTGGTTTTCCAAGGTACGGTTGTATTTTCCATCGCGGCAACTGGATACCGCGAAACGTGTTGGACCTGGTGGTAATGATATAATATTCTCCGATGAAGCTCCAGTGTGAAGTAGTAAACGATTTGCACTCCATTGCATTTTGTTCTTCGGAATGTATAATGCATCTACACCACATGCTCCTTCATTTGCCTCATCATTTTCCATTTCATATTCACATGTATCAATATCACTTTCACTTTCAATATTTTCATCTAATATGGAACAAATTAAAGTATCTGAATCAGTTTCATTTAGAATTTTAGTAATAGCACTGCTGTCCAATTTTCATCAATTTTCCATTTTTTTCTTTGAGAATGTAAACACACCAAAATTTGAACACGACCTGAAGTAAAACTTATACTCGTGGTATACATATCTGTATAGAAATGGAGAATCCCAGAACTTTTGTAACAATTTAAATTATTTAAAATGTATGGTGAAAAGAGTTTTATATCGAATTATTTATGACAAATACAAAGTGGACCAAAATGATCCTTTACCTAAGATTCGAAAGTTTTTTTTTTAACCTAACAGCAGGGTTAAACTGGATGGTCTTTTTTGGGCAACGTACCCAGCGCTTCTTTCATTTCCTATTAAGACGACTATTTGCTATGTGATGGATTAATTCGAGGCCGTTAGAAGACGATTCGCAAGATCTACCGATAACATCGCGGCTGTCCTTGAGAGTGTAAATTGAAAACGAAATTCAACCATTGAAAACGATGTGTGATGTTTGAATGAACTCTGACTCATTCTGGAGGTGTGGATATGTGAACAAACAAAATTGTCGAATTTGAGACGATACCAATCCACTTTAGATGTAAGAGTGTTCAATGCATGGCGAAAAAGTCAGTTTTTGATGTGGAATTTAGGCTTGCAGCGTCATGGGTTCATATTTTTTAACGGTAACGTTAGCCGAGTCGACACTGTCAACGGCGTTTGCTCAACCTCAATGATTACCAACATTTTTTGACCTAAATTGAAAACTTGCACAACAAGCTGGTAGTATGTGACAAATAGCTTATGCTACATTGGATATTTTTCACAGGCGATTTGAGAACGTAGTCATCTCGCGTGGAGGTAATGTAAACTGGCCATTGAAATCGCGAAAGTTGATTCCTTCAGACTTTTTCTTGTGGGATTTTCTTAAGCTGCAGGCTTATACGCATAAGCCACAAACTACAGTGGTCCTCAAAGCCAACAATTCAGGCTGAATTGGACATTTTGGATGAAAATGAAAATTTTGAATGAAGTTATATTCCATAATCGAACTTGTATTATTTAAATTCAAGAATTCATAAAACTTCCGATACCGACAGCGTAAGCCTTTAGTTTTTAAAAATAATTTTGTAGGGGAAGAATACAGGAAAAAAATATTTTTTTTTTCTTATAATGAATCTGAAATTTTTATTTGATTTAATCTTTAAAATAAACAAACAAAACGCAATAACTCTGTGATACAATGCAAACGCTACAATTAAAAAAATTAACAAAAAAAAAGCGACAGAATTTTATGTTTTTATGTTCGTATATTATTGTGATTGCAATTAAAGGCAATCAAATTTATGAAATTTTAACAAAAACGCCAATAATAGTATTGAACAAAAACTGTGTTGCAACCATTGAAATGAAATTGTACAGTAAAATAAAATGAAAGCAAGTTTTGAACATTCTTATCAATAGCATCTGAATTCCAATCCAATGAAAAATAAAAAAATTCCAAAAAAGAATTTTTTTAACAATTTTTAATTACGAAATCAGAAAATATGTACCATAAACTATGTGTGTATGAACACTTCGTCAATAAAGTCTGCGTTCACCTAATGCATTTTTACTGTGTCAACCAGGTTTTGTTTATCGAGCGCAATTCCTGGCTTCCGCTACAGCATTTGACGACCTTTTATTCCAAATATGCATAGTTCTGCAGAATTCTGCATAGTGTTGGTGGTGTTATGATACGGGGATGCATGGCGGCTTTGGGGGTACGTCAACTTGAATTTATTGAGTCCACCATGGATAAATATGGATACCTAAACATATTAAGAAATAATTTAAGACGAAGTGCGGCAAAACTCAAGCTACCATTTACGTTTTGGTTCCAACAGGATAACGGCCCAAAGCACACTGCTGCTTTGGCATCTGTATAATGCTCAAATACAGCTCAAGACACCTACCCCCCCACCCCCATCTTCAGATCTCAATCCTATTAAGCATCTGTAGGATTTATTAGAACAGAAAATTCGCCAGCATGTAATTAGAAGTCAAGACGCATTGCGAAATGTTATACGGGAAGAGTGGGAGGAAATATGTGCTGAGGAAAAAGAAAAGTTTGTGAATTCCATGCCAAACAGATTTAATGAAGTCATAAAACATCGTGGATGTCCAACAAAATATTAAATTTAATATTTAAACATTTTCTTTATTTATTTTAACACTGAACGCAGGCTTTTTGGTACCTACATATATTTTATTGTTGTGATATATTTAAAAATGAATTAATTTTTTGCATATATTTTTAAATAAATTTTAGAATATGGTGTAAATAAAAAAATCTATGAATAAATTTTGAAAATAAATTTAATACTTAATGTGGATTTTTATATGTTTTCTAAAAATACATTAGGAGAACGCAGACTTTATTGACGAAGTGTATGCGTGTACTACTTACAATAACATTAATGAACGTTTTTATTTTAATACAATTTTTTTTAGAGTGTGTAGCATACAGTTGTTTGTGTTTAAAAAAAAAAGTTCACAGATGAGCATCAGATAAAATGTTGTATTACATGAGTTATTGTTTTTTTTTAAACAGTTTCATAAAATGAAGTAACAGATGCTAATCATGATGCTGAGAACCTCTATGAAAGCTTGTAAAATTAAACCGATTATTTACACATCTATACATACATACATATTCGTAAATATACTGTCATTTAAATTTTTACTCTAGTATTAGTAAATAATATATTTAAGAGAGATTGTTTAATTTTTAATATCTTCTATGCATCGGGCATATGATTGATTAAATGTTTTACAAGCTATTTTAGTATTCTCACGACATTACACAATACATTTCGTTTAAAAATTCAGTTCTTCGTTTCTTTTAAAAGGCAACAATCGGAAGATAACAATGAATGTTAGGTTAGGTTAGAGGACGTGTACTTGTCAATTAAGACAAGTACAGCACCCGGAGGTCGAATTGACCCATTGTACAACGTCCTAATTTCTCACACCACTTATGTTGTGTGTGTGTTAATTTTATACATGAGTGGTGGGACTTACAGTTTAAAGTCGACTCCGACCGACAATTTTGAGAAAGTTTTTCATGGCAATTTTATTTACTCTCAGAGTTTTGCCAGAAATCTGCTGAGAGGAAGTCGCCGAAGAAATTATTTTTGTATTTTGTCTTGATGTCTGGCCTGGGGCTCGAACCCTGGCTTCACGTCTAAAAAGCCAACACACTACCTTCTAGACCACGGCGACTTAAACAATAAATGTTGAATTCAGAATATTTTATTAGCAGGTTTGAAAAGTTTATACGATTTTAACAACGTATATTGCTTTTGACAGTTGGAATTATAAATTTCTAAAACAGTCAATCAACGGGTTAACGGAGAAGATGGTGGATGCCTGATTGGTTAAACCTATATGGGCCACCTGGGATAACTAATTTGACATTCGATGTAAGCAGTGAGCGATCAGTACCGCGTCTTTACTCAAGAACATTAAAATTGGTTAGTGGGCTGGGCTTATAATCCGCCTATGGAAAGAAAACATTCTACAATGAACAGACGAAGGATAGTCGCGATACATATCATCGCATATTGCTGTCATTTCAAATATTGAACAGAAAAGGGGTAAAATGGGTCTTGCAGTAAACGAAGATAAGACCAAATTGTTGGTTTCAACGGACAGAAAGTCGACAAGATTGGGACGTCAATTTCGAAAAAGTGGACGATTTAACTATCTCTGTACAGGCATAAATAAAACAAATGTCATCAGTTTTAAGATAAAAAGCTAAGAAAGGTATTTACTAACAGATCTCAATTTGTTCTTAACTAGTAATTTAAAAACAAAACTTCTCTCCACGAACTAAAATCATTCTATAAAATATTCTGATACCACCCAAGGATACCTGTGCTGGCAGATGAAGCTGTACTGTACAGTCTTCGATATAAATATTCTTCGTAAAATACATGGTCTCGTTAGTGTTGGTGGCGAGTAAGAACTGGTGTATTCGTTAGTTTTTGTCATTATTATCTAATACAGGCTACAGACCATAGAGTCTTAGGGTCTATGGAAGAATAATAAAACGATCAATAACACCGTATTTCAAATTATTTCTGAAGTAAATATACAGTGGCTCACAGCTTACTCAAACAGCAAACTTAAGAAAATTTAACTCATATGATTTCGAAATGCAGCAAGATAATAAAAAAATATTTAGTACGAGTGAGACGTGACGTGAGGCCAGAGTTCAGACATCTTGAAATAAATTGTGAAAAAATATAACTTTTTTATTTTTTTTTATTTGCCTATGGAAATATTCCTTGCAGGCAATTTAGTAAAGTTACAAAATATCAATTTTAAAAAACTATGAATTTAAATATATAATTACATTATTTTTTATAACATTATTTGATGAAGAAAAATCTATTAGCATATACAATTTATTAAATTCTTTACATATTCTCCTTATTGGATCAGCACCAGCGTAGTTGGATCTAAAAAATTGTATTGATAATGGGGAAAAATGACGTGACGGACGTTGAGGAACATTAAACGTGATATTATGGAATAAAAAATAGAGCCTATATCACCAGTAATTACAACTTGGCCGACTTCCTCTCAGCAGTCTTCTGACAAAAGCTCAGAAAATAAATTATATTCCATGAAAAGTTTCTCAGAAATCTGTCGTTCGGAGTCGACTTTAAACTGTAGGTCCCGCCGCTTATGCTTTTAATTATCACACACAACATAAGTGGTGTGCGAAACTAGGGCGTAATCCTAACTGAAGAGTTGGAATGACCAATTAAGTAAGTTAAATAATACGGTGTTCAGATATGCACCTCTATTGTGTAATTCGCAATAAACCCCATTATTGAGCTCAATAAATACGCAAATTGTTATGATATTGAGTAAAACTTAAAATGCAGCACTGTCAGAAGTATGTTCAGAGCGCATATTACAATTATCCGAAAACTTTCTGTTGATATTTGACAACTCAGCTCAGTTTTTGAAAATACGTTAAAAAATATTTGGGTAATCAATAATTTTGTGTGAAAAGATCAAGAATACCGTTTTTGTCTAATAAAACATGTTTGGAGGGTTCGAGAAATATAAAAAACTGTTTTTAGTTCTACTAAACAAAACTCACAACCTACACTATGTATGTCATTGGCTGGGTGTATTTCTTTCTCGCACCGTGTTATTTGAAACTAATATATGTATTTGTATTTTATTTAACCCAAATTTGTTAGTTTGTTTTATTCTTTCCGCGCTCACCTCCACACCATAAAATACTTAAGCTTTTGCACCCTACCAAGGCTGAAAATATGGTACAATAAGGGAAGTGTTTGATAAAGTCAGAAACTAAAAATATCAGATACTTTGTATATTCGCAACATTAATTTAATTTTACATATTTGAAACGAACTCACATGTACGAATCCTTAAACACGCATTTCTGTTTTTTTTTAATTTTTAAATGGTAGTGAGAGCAATGCCACTAACCCACTAACTGGCTGTGTTTCCATTTTACATGCAAAGTTTATGGGGTTTTGTCAAAATGACTTTAAATGTGTCCAAAACTGTAAAACTGTAGTCTACATTTGCATTCCCACCACTCGGCACAGGGTTTGGCGTATGCATGTGTTTTAGGACACTCTATTAAAGCTACAACCGTATTGTGGTTTAACTAATGCACTGCATCCGTCATTCCTCGCCAATACTCAACATGCTTGCAAAGGCAGTCACCGATTTAAACGTATTACATGTGTATTGTACTCGCTATTTTTTGTCAAAGTAAATCTCAACCGCGTTTACATACCACACAAACACATTATTATGTTAGTTAGTGTTCAAATGCTGAAAATAAAAAAAAACAACAAAAAATTCAAAAGAAAAATGAGTAATTCAAGTTTGACACATTGTCATTTACTATGTATGTATGTATGTATGTATGATCTCCACATGTACCCACAAAAAGAATCTGTGTGTGAATAACACAATCGGGTGAAAAAACATGAATTAATTTCGAAACCGCAACGATAACCACTTACACTCACTTCCATGTTTGTACATTCAAACACTAACACACATATTAATAGGTACACTTTGGAGATACGTTAGGAATACACTTATACATACATACATACCAGAGATCAGCAATGAATCCTTTTTTCGCTACTCATAAGCACTCATGAAATTTTGAATATAAGTGAGTCCACAATATTGAAATTTAACTATTCTGATCCATTCATACTCGCTACTTGCAATGAGTATGCGTACAACGTTGACATCAAATTCCATACCATTCGAAATTTGTTTGATTCATTCAGATTCATAGATTTAGAAAAATACTTATAATACCAGTGATTCGAATCATTTATCAAAATTTAAGACTAAATTGTTGTTGCAATTACAAAAAAAGAAGAAAAAAAGACAAAGACAACAACCAAAGCAAACCCACAACCTTCTAGTGAGTATTGTAGTGTTCGTACGCGAATAATACTTATTTTGTGATTCTTGAAAATGTTGAGTAAAGGTTGAGTATGATGAGTACTTCAAACTTTGAATATGAGTAGTATGAGTATAATAGTAAAATAAGTATGAATGCCTATAAGTATCAGCAATTATGAGTATGTTTCGGTTTTACTCAACTTTTTGAATACTCATTGCTGATCTCTGATACTTACATACATAATTATAAAAATCAGATAAGCAATGATGTAAAAAAAATAATACGAACACCAATGTGACACTCATGTTTTTTATATGAGAAAGTAAGTACAACGAAATAATTGTTGATAATTAACTGCACTTATTCTCTGATTATACGAGTATCACAAAATTCACAAAAACAAATTCCATTGCGATTTTATTAAATTGTTGTTATTATTTTAAAATTTCTTTTAAATAAAGTTTAAAATAGAAATTCACGCTTTGAATACAATAAGGACAATCCATTTTGTTTTTGAAATAGTTATAAAAGGAATAATAACATACGAATTCCAGATTGGTTATTGCTTTGTAGAGGCTCCGGGTGTTGTCTAAGACTGCTAGATTTGAACACTCAGAATACTGTATATCATACCATACATGATGAATGAATTCTCAAACCTCATCACAATTTTCACTGACTATTGTTTCTACTATATTCCACAAGTTCTCGATCAGTCTAATACATTATTATTGTTCTATTCGAACCACTAATGCACTTAATGCACTAAGGCAGAATATTTAGAGTCGTTATACTGCTGGAACACGCATCGAAATTATTGGTAAATATTAATTTGTTTAATTCAGATCGAGGTTTTCACACTATAAGAAGACTTATAACGAACAATCAGGATATGGCTTCAACTCATGCCAAGCATGGAGCTAAGAAAATACTGTGAGAGTCAAAGTAATGTCAACACCTAATATTATTTGAAAAACGTCTAGCTTATATTCATAAAAAACAGTGAAATTTAAAGAAGTATTAAAATCAATCCACTAAAAGAATGATTCACTTTTTATAAAAAAGTTCCAATTTTTTCACAAGAATATTAGCATTGTTAAGAAGATAGTTCGTCGAATTAAATATTATCAGTAACGCGGGATAGTTAAGAACAGAATACGAGGCACTCAAAATAATCACTGTTTTGCATAATACGGTGTTCTGATATGCACCTCTATTGCGTAAATCGCAATAAACGCCATTATTGAGCAACTAATTATTGCCCAATAAATACGCAAATTGTTATAATATTGAGTAAAACATAAAATACAGCACTGTCATACGTATGTTCAGTGCACTGTTTTATATACCAACTGTCAAATGAATATTAACCCATTCATGCCCGATGTTGCCTATAGGCAACATTGTACATTTTTGTTCATAAATTCCGTAATTTTTAATTTTTTTAAAAGATTTTTTTTTGCAAACAAACTTGGTTAAAAACGTGTAAAACCAGAATACGTAGGACTCTGAATTTAATATCACTTCATATTTAGGCCATGACTAACAAACACATGTCCTTATAAAACTTTTAGCTCTGGCCCAAAAAAATCGGGCATGAAAGGATTAAATAAGCAGCTGAACTGCGTATATTATTATATCTGAACTTTAAAATATTGTACTCAATAAACCGAATATTGACTCAATAAAAGTGCATATCTGAACATAGTATAAGACATAGGTAAAAGTTATTGCGAGCGAAGTAAAGACCAATACTTCATCCACAGCAGTAAAAATAGCGGAGGATACTCACAAACATCTGGACAGCCAGTAAGTGCTATGATTGTGGTATGATCCCTACACCAACGTGAATTACAAGGCTTAAGGGACCGCGCAAAAAATCTTACATATCAAAAACAAATCAAGGAAATCATTTAAATTACACAAAAAATATTTGAACGTGCCCCTATCGTTTTGAAGCAGCATTTAATAAGCAACCAATATTAAATGCTATAAATCCGTTGCGAAGAAACCTCCATAGGCAGGGCGAAGTGAAAACAACACTTGTAACGACGAATGTATAGGTATTATTCAAACAATAAAGCATGGTGGTGGGGAGTGCATTATTGAATCAGCGATTAAATTAGAAAACTATCTGGATATTCTCAAACAAAATGCAGCTGCTGGAGTGAAAAAATTGTGCATTCAATGCCACAGGCTGTTGATTATGGTTTCACTCATATGTGAGTATTTCAACAAGACGACTATTCTCATACCACCTCCAAACACTTGTGAATTTAATGACTAAGGCAAAATATTAAATAATAACAAAGAGTATTACATTAAAATTTCTATTTACTTTGACCTGACGCTTTAAAATCGTAATATTTGTATCATTTTTTTAAGTTGGTTGGCATCTGTTTGTTTTTTTTTTTCTTTTTATGGAATCTACTTCGTGTTACAATAAACTACAGAGCACTGTTTTTATGTATGTTTTATGTTTTTTTACTGACTTTAATTACAATATGCGACAAAATAAAAAAATTAAATACACCCAGCTAATGATATATTGTAGTTTGTAAGTTTTGTTGAGTAGAACTCAAAAATATTTTTTTTATATTTCTCGAACCCTCCAAACTTCTTTTATTTAACAAAAACTGTTTTTTTTTTTCTTTGGACTTTACGCACAAATTTATTGATAACAGAAATATTTCTCAACCGATGTTTATCGGAAAATGTGCCAATTTCACGTTTGAGCGACCACCAGAAGAAAAAATATGTTTGAGTTCAACTCAACAAAACTCACAACCTACACTATGTCATTAGCTGGGTGTATTTACATTTTCGCACCGTGTTATTAATAAAATGTAAATTTTTATCAAATAAAAATATGTGTTTACTTTCACTCACAATTGGTACATTCCAATGGCCAATCGACCACAACCAGATTTATGGGAACAAGTCCCTTTATATGGCTAGAACACAATGTCATGTACTCGTGGTAGAAACCGCAATGTGATATTTTTAAATGATACAATCTGCGATCGTTAATGAGTACCTCGAAATAGATTTTGGTTGAAGTATTTTCTCAACCGTATTAAGGAATCGAATTGCTTGAAAGCTTCTATCAACACTTGAAAAATATGCTGATCCTCATAACTACAATTGTCGAAATATTATTGCCACACCAATGAGTTAATAACCAATATTGAGTATTAAAGTCTAACCCACATTAAAGTCTAACCCACATGCTACTATAAACCTGATTTAGTTTGTTTTTTACTAATTTATTGGTAAGTGTTTTTTAAATAATATCGGAAAATGTTAATCGTATGGTGTGGAAAAAGAGCCAGGTTGTTTCGAAGAAGAAAGGAAGGTAGAACTCAACTTAAGAGGAGCCGGTAAGACGGTAAATAAAATTTTTCAGTTTCTTGGAAAGTTTTATAATGTAACGAAGCATTTTAATATATTTAGGGCCATTATTACAACTTGCCGTTAAACTTGGGTTTAGTTAAAGGTACCTTTAGCTAAAGGGAACTGTAAAGTTACCTTTAACTTATTTTCGTTATTACAACTTACGGATAAAATTAAGTTAACTTTTTCAAAAATATGGCAGTGGCGGAGCAATGTCGATAAAACTGTTCAATTAAACAAGTTTTTTTAAACGCAGTGGCAACGAAGGGCTTCTTTTTTTTTGTTGTAGTTTGTTGTACTTTGTTTATATTTGAAGTTGCCGTATTGAAAATAATTTATAACATGGCAAGTTCTAACATAAACTTAACTTTAAAAGTTACCAGTAGGATGATCTTCACTTTAGCTAAACGCTCACTTCTACTTTATCGTCCACTTATAATAATAAAAAACAATTTATCTGCCCTTTAAAATCCTTCCTTTAGTTAAAGGCAAGTTGTAATAATAGCCCTTAGAATCTTAAATAATGTTCCCAGAGCCATTAAACTCAGCAAAACCACAGACACAGAATTAACAATAGTCATAATAGCGTCTAGAGCTAACCTAATTTAAAAACTTTAAGCAGCTAAAAGTTGAATTAGCGTTATAATATTGCATTAATATATCATCTAGAACTATTAAATGATGGCTTAATAAGGGTTTCTTACGTGGATGCACCGTAGAGTGAAAACCTTTAGTATTTAAAAAAAATTAAATCCTGGTTGGATTTTACCAAACAAAACATGAAGAAACAAATGAGTTTTTGGAAAAATATATTACCGGGCGACGAATCGATATTTTACCGATAGAAACACTCTTAATATATTGTTCAATCTCAATGCTACTGATGTTTGATTGTGATGTTTAAAAATTTTATAAAACAGAACATAAATATATTTGAGCAAATTTAAAAAAAAAATAACAAGTTATAATTGTTTATTAAACGAAAACAATCAAAAATATAAACAAACCAAAAATCCAAACAAAACAGAAATAAAAACAATACTAAACAAAAACAATAATAAACCATAAACCATAATATACAAAAACATTCTTCATTGTGTTGAAATTATCAAACAGACAACAATAATATACAGTGCGAAAACAAAAATCACTTTTACACCAAAATAAAACAACAAATAATAATAATAAGTAAACAATCTTTTGTGACAAAGCAATAAACAAAAGACCTTGAACAAATCTCATATTTAAAAACAACAACTAAATTTGCACAGTTAAACTACAATAACAAATTAAACACAACTAATTCTCTGTATCTCGTTTATAAATATTTTCAATTTTTTACATAAACATTAAAATGTATACAAGAAGTGAATCGTCTGCCAAGAGGTTAAGAGAGTCAAAAGCAAAAAATGTTGCGCGGGAAACCGAATCAAACGATGTGTCATCAGTAAACTCTGAAATATCTGATCTCTTATTTTCGAACTCAAATGATTTGGCTATACGTACACGTTTGTGGAGCTGGCTGGATACAAAGTTTACGAAACAAAATGAGTACATTAAAGAGCAATCGGACTTAATAAGAGACATGATTGAAAACAATAAGAGTTGCCTTATACTTGAAATTGAAAAAAAGTTGGGTGATTTAAAAAATGAAATACTAAGTGATGTAAAAGTTGAAATTAATAAACTACATGAAAGAGTAAATAAGTTAGAGGCTGCCAATAAAGAAATTGACAAATTAAAAAATGATGTACACAATTTAAATTTAAAAATTCTTGAATATGATAATTCACTTGTTGCATCTGATGTAAGAATAACTGGTGTTCCATCTCATGATAATGAAAATTTGTCTCATATTTTTGAGAAAATTTGTGGTACGTTAGATATAAGTGTACCCCCTCACAAGGCGATTTTTAGGGTAAAGCACTCCAAGCACGGCCGCGATATCAGTGACCCTCCAATTGTAATAAAAATGAACTCTCCTTACGAGAAAAACCTCTTTCTGAGAAATGTTGCTGGCTATCGGCGAAATCGCAAATCACCACTACGTTTAAATGATGCAGGATTTGAAAGCAACAAGCCATTTTTTATCAATGAGAATTTAACTTCGTATAATCATGGTATTTTAAAAACAGCGTTAGGCTTGAGGAAAGAAAACCGGTTGAAAGCTGCTTTCACGAAGCGTGGAGTTGTTTATATTAAGCCATCGGATGAGGATGATCCCATAAAGATTAACTTTACCGATCAATTAAGTCAATTTTTTCGTACTTAGGATCTATTTAACATGTCTAGCCAGGAATTGTTTGGTTATTGTTGTCATTGTCTATAAACTTTTTGAGTATTTTTTAAGTCCTTTCTATTTATTAATTGTATGCCCATTTTTGTTTTTGTATCTGTTTGCAATATTACGAGCTCATCTTTATTATTATGTATTATTTATTTTTTGCGTTGCTATTAAGGATCTTTTATTTTTTTATTTCTTCGTTGGGTATGGTATTGGATAGCATATTTTCTGCAAGAGACGGTTCCAAGGTCGTGACGATGAATATGGTGAGAATTTTGGCTAGGCAAAAAAGGGGTCTTAAAGTGATCCATATAAATGCTCAAAGTCTGAACAATAAAGTCGACGAGTTTAGATACGTTTTTGAGAATTCAGACGTTGACATCGTGTGCATTTCAGAGACATGGCTCTCACCTGATACACCGGATAGTTTTTTCTGCCTCAGTGGCTACAAGGTATTTAGACAGGATAGATTGGGCAATGCTGGCGGAGTGGCTATTTTTGTGAAGGAGAACATATCTTGCAAAGTTCGTTTGAAATCTTCAACTGACATCTCGCATAGTGGGGAGAGAATTGAATATATTTTTGTCGAGTTGAATTCTGGTGGTAGGAAATTATTAGTGGGTTGTGTATACAGACCGAATAGGAGGATTGACTTATCTAGTTTTTTGCTGACTCTTAAGACATTGGTCGCAGTGTATGATGATGTTATAATATCGGGTGACTTTAACTCGAATATACTAGTGGAAAACCTACTAATTGACAATATGTTGTCTCTTGGACTAACCCCTACAAATACAGTTAATCCAACACATCATACGTCAACCAATAGAACTCTGCTTGATATTTTCTTTGTAGCAGATGTTTCAAACATATTGTTATATGACCAAATATCTGCCCCTTGTTTTTCCAGGCATGACTTGATCTTTTTGACTTACTGTTTTAATGTTTCTTCATCACAAATTTCAGTTCGCTATCGTGATTTTAAAAATATTAATTACAGAGTCCTTGAAGAGAATATTTCTCTTATTGATTGGGCTAGTATGTATTACATGACTTCTGTTGATGCGCAGGTATCATTTCTTGAGAATAATGTACAGCGCCTTTATGATTTGGCAGTTCCTATGAGATCGAGAACAATACTTCCTGGGACAAAACCATGGTTTTCCGCTCGTATAAAATCCCTTATTCGTAAGAGAGATATTGCGTATTCTAGGTGGAAGCGTTTTAGAACCCCAGAGCTGAAAGCAGAATTTAGAACTGCTAGAAGAAATGTGAATGCCAGTATCAGGACTGCAAAGACTGAGTACTATGCTAGGCGTTTTAGTACTGCCGTTGATTCTAGACAAACATGGAAATACATTAAGGAAATTGGTATTGGTAGAACGGATACGGGAAGCCATCAGTTGGATGTTGAGGAGATCAACAGGGATTTCTTGAACTTACCCATGGCGCCAGTCGATAATAGTTTCTACAGGTTTTCAAACTTGGGTTCTAATGATATTGATACTGGTAATTTTCAATTCTCTTGTGTGAATCAGTCTGATGTCCTTTTATGTTTCAATTTAATTAGGTCGAATGCGGTAGGCTGTGACAATATGCACCCGAGATTTGTAAGAATATTGCTGCCTGTACTTCTGCCATATATAACACATTTATTCAATAGCATAATTACTACTAGTACTTTTCCATTACGGTGGAAATGCGCGAAAATATTGCCAATACCGAAGAATAGTTCCGAATTCAGACCAATAGCTATTCTGTGCTACCTATCCAAGGTCCTGGAGAGAATTCTTAACTCTCAAATTACATCACATATTGATGCTAATAAGTTCTTAACTGAGAAACAATCAGGTTTTCGCAAGAACCATAGTTGTGTTTCTGCGCTTTTGGATGTATCTGAAAATATACGGCATGAATTGGATGAAGGAAAGTTCAATTTCTTGGTCCTCCTTGATCATTCAAAAGCTTTCGACACGGTTGATCACGGCATGCTTTCTATGAAGCTTGTGCACTTTTTTAACTTTTCTGGAGCTTCGACACGGCTTTTATCATCATATCTTTCAAATCGTTCACAATTTGTTCATTCGGTAAATGCCCAGTCTTCTGCCTTGAACGTATCTAGAGGCGTGCCTCAAGGTTCTATTCTTGGACCACTTCTTTTTGCATTGTATATCAACGATTTGCCAAACCAACTTCAGCACTGCAGAATTCATATGTACGCAGATGATGTACAGTTACATTTGAGTAGTCCTGTGTTATCTATTAGTGCGAATGTAAACAGACTCAATGATGACTTGGATCGAATATATCATTGGGCCAAGGCAAATGGCCTTCGTTTAAACCCTCATAAGTCCAAGTGCATGATTATTCGTAGGAGGACGCTTGATTCCAATATCGGTCTTAATATTTTGATGAACGGGGAGAAGATCAAGATTGTGGTTGCTGCCAAAAATCTTGGGTTGACTTTCAATGACAATCTTACATGGACAAATCATGTTAACACACTCGTGGGTCAAACTTATATGAAATTGAGGTGTCTTTGGTCGACACAATACTTTACGCCTTTGAACATAAGACAGTTGATTGCGAAATGTTATCTTCTTCCTGGTTTAATGTACGGTTGTGAACTTTTTGCAAGTTGCGATTCCGTTAGCAGGGAGAAGCTCAACGTCCTGTACAATAATATTGTGAGATATGTTTATGGTTTAAGGAGATATGACCATGTGTCCCTTTTTTCATTGAAGCTTTATGGTGTATCGTTTGACAATCTTTTGAGCATCCGTGTATTATTACTTCTGCATAAGATCATTTATTCAGAGTCTCCAGGATATCTTAGGGATAAAATAAGATTTGCTAGATCACTTAGAGGTAAAAGGATCATAATTCCACTACATCGTTACCTTGTATCTGAATGGCATTTCTTTATTCATGGTGCACGGCTTTGGAATTGTCTTCCACATTCTCAGCAACTTAATAGCAACGCAATCAGTTTTAGGAAATTTTTATTTAATTATTTTGCACCGTAGTAGAATACAATTTTTATAATTTGCAAAATTTAATTCATTACTATTATTATTATTATTATTATTATTATTATTATTATTATTATTATTATTATTATATTTTTTTCTCTTTTACTTTAATCAATAGAAAAGTTTGATCTCCAAATGTTGTTTATGAACACTTCTTTCTTGTACTTTAAATATAAGATTAAATCTTGTTGTACAGGAATTGAATAAACAAATAAATAAATAAATAAATAAATAAATAAATGCGATGGAAAACTATAAGTTTGTTGTCCAGCTAAGGAACAGTGAAACAATATGTTAGTTCCAGACATACCATGACAACAAAAAATTCGGTAACATAATAGTGCGCGGCGCCAAGAGTATTTGACTAATTTTGGGCGTCTGTTCAAGAATGTTTATAAAATCCAATAATACCTTTAATGGGGCACATTCATGCACGACACTAAAGCAAAGTAGAATTTACAGCTTGTGGAAAGCTTCTTGGAGGAACAAATTTAAACTGGACAGCTTTATCCGCTGATCTCAATCAGATTGAAAACTTATACACTGAAGTTGTGAAGAAAATAGAAAGCAAAAACCTTAAAAATGTGCTGATGAATTTTGACAAAACTTTGAAATGTATTGGAGCGCTATTCTTCGATCCCTCGGTCGGCACTAAATTGATGTGGAAATGGAAAAGCTTAGACCACGTAATATTGGTGGTAAGAAAAAAAAATATTGCAATAAAAATGAATCAAGTAAATATTTTAATTACATGGACAATACCCAATAAAATATTTTTTAAAAATTTTTTCTTTACAAAATTGTAAATCGTTTATCGTCTATTTAGCAACTGTACTGTAAACTGTTTAATGTTAAGGACTGAATAACTGAAAAATAAATAAACAAAAAATAAACGAATGTTTCAATTATATGACCACCAGCGTGTTTCAGAGATAATAGAATGTATTATTTTTAGCTTAGTTACTATTTATGTGAAGATTAAGGAGTGTGAATTATTATAGTTCAGGCCATGACACTTTTAGAACATAAGATTTAAGAGATTTCATTCCGCCTCCAAATATTTCTTACAGGAAGTCCCCTGACAAGATAACCTTCAACCGCAAACATCATAAGAAGATCTTTTATTTCTGGATAAAGAGTGCGGCTATATTCACTATTCATTCAATTTTTAACGCTACTCCCGAAATAATAAATCATTACGTGTTCACAGAATTCGTTATTTCTAGGCAACTACAAAGAAATTGTAAGAATGTGATTCGTGACTGCCACATGTTTCTTAAAGGAACGCAAGGATATAAGACCAACGAGAATGGCCTCAAACATTACTAATGATTTCAGTTCAATTTTATTAAATCAGACGCTGCAGCATACATACATATGTATGTAAGGATTGCGACAAAAAAAATATTAAAAAATATTGGAAGATATTCAAAGAAATATTTGAAATGGCTTCAAATCCAACCAAGTCGTTAGGATTATTAGACTACCATGACTAGATTCGGTTAAAGGAAAAGAACAATTAAGGGATCATCATTCATCGTTTCGATGAAGAATTTAATTATTCATTAAAGTCTTTAAGATGTACTCACTTAAAATCACCGTGAATATTCTGTCGTTCACAGTCGACTTTAAACTGTAGGTCCCGCCACTCATTTATAAAATTAACACACACAACATGATTGGTGTGACAAGTTAGGTTGTAATCCTTAATAAAAGCTTGTAATGGATAGCGTGTAAAGAATACACCAGTTTTCGAAAATTTTACATATACAGGGTGGCCGTTTTAAAAGTTTAAATTTAGAAACGCAATAAAACAAAAACAGTTTGTAATTTTGCCAAATTAATTTTTTTGTCCAAATAGAAATGGAATATTATTTCATTCATATGGTTGCCGCGGTTGGCCTCCTAGTACCTCATTCGATCGAACCAATTTTCATGCACTTTTTCGAGTGTATGTAATCGTATTTTGGCAACGGCAAATAGTCCAACGGTGTCAAATCGCAGCTACTTGGCGGCCAATTGACATCACCATTTAACAAAATTAAACGACCATCAGACGTTTGGCGCAATAAATCGATTGTGGCACGAGATGTGTGGCAATTTGCACCAACCCGTTGAAATCCAACATCGTTCACATCAATACTATGAAGAGCGGGTACAAAGAAATCGGTTATCATGTTGCGATAGGTGTCTCCATTGATCGTAATGGTTGCGCCTTCCTCATTTTCAAAGGAATATGGGCCTATGATGCCTCCGCTCCACAAGCCGTACCAAACAGTCATTCGTAATGGATGCATTGACTTCTGTAAAACCTCGAATGGGCTTTCTGAGCCCCAAATGTGTCAATTTTTCTTATTAACGTACCCATCAAGATGAAAATGAACTTTATCCGAAAAGATGATTTTTTTTTTGACAAAATCTTGGGATACATAAATCCCAACGTTGTTCATGCGTAAAGCTATTCATTACGTTCAGTGGTGATGGTATACTGAATTTCGTGACAGAATAGAATAAGTATTGTCAGATGCGAAATAACCTATGGTTGAAATTAAAACCGATATATGTCCCACCCTATAAATAAAACGGTTTACCTACGATACTATCAAGTTTAGTTAAGAATGATCTCATCAGACTAAAACTTAAAAGAACCACTTTAACATAAGTGAGAATATATTGTGAACTACTTTAGATGCCTAAAAAGCGATACTAAATGTCTTTTTTCATGATTCTCAAATCGTTACAAATTTAGAAAATAAATTTTGGAAGTTCATCCCATCGAATTCTCATCGTATATGGAATTTTCCGCAGCACTGTTCTTCCGTAAACTTAAAAACTGTAGCGTATGTTTGTTTGTTTATCTTTTTTTTTTCTTGCATCTGCATTGGTGTATATTTTTTTGGGTATGTAAGCATTGTATTCGAACAATGTTGCCAATTGTTATGTTCATACTTGCGAGAGCTTATGTTCAGCATATTGGAAGTCAACTGATATTGTCAGATATCAACACTAATGTTAGATTTTCTAAGAAAAAGAAATAAAAATAAAATGACGGAGAAAGTTTCAATCGATTAAACTGGACTATACGATGCCATACGATGCCAAGTCCATTATGATAATGCGACAAAGAATGAAAATACTCCACAAAATGTTTCATTCGTAATACGTTTATCATTAGTAGGACAAAGATAGCAAACTTAAGTCATTGCGTAATGCACAGATTGAGAGTCTTTCTCCTTTACAGCAATGATAGAAAGCCTAAAACACAACTACGCTCTTTCAAACAATTAATAACACTGCACTGAGTATGAAAGCATTTCGTAATTTTATCGTTTTTAAGAAAACACTTTCTTGTAAGTGAAATTGTTTGGTATACACGTTCGATCCAACCGAATTAATCTGTTTTCTTCTTATACAATGTGCATGTTTCTATATTTGCAACACGGGCCGTTAAAGAAAAATGATACCAGATCAAGAAAAAATTAATTATGATCGAAGGTATGCAAGTCGAGCTAATTTCCTAGCATTATTGGCTAAACTCCCATATAAATTCGATATCAGATTTGAGATTTTGATAAGAATTACGATTTAGGGTTTTGTACGTACCGACCTTGCTACTCATAAGGACTCATGAAATTTTGAGTATGCGTGAGTCAACAATATTGAAATTTAACTATTCTGATTCATTTATACTCACTATGAGTATGAGTACAACGTTGTCATCAAACTCATAACATTCGAAATATGTTTGATTCATACGCCTACTCATTCAGATTCATAAATTTATAAAAATACTTATAATACTTATGAATGATTCGAGTGATTCGAAATAAGTATGAATGCGTATAAGTATCAGAAACTATGAGTATAATTCGAATCTAATCATCTTTTTGAATACTCATTGCTGATCTCTGGTACCGACCTAAAAATCTTCATTAATTTTAAATACAAATCGAAAGTCCAAATCTACTTTTAAGATGTTACAAACGTCAGCTTAAACCGAATAGGCTATTTTTATGGTTCAATGTTAACAGCGGTGTTGGTCATAGATGCTTAGGAATACATTTTGTTTTTCTAGGGGTATGTATGCATGTGTGCTTACTCGTAAATCTCTATTTAGTTTAGGATGCAAAGATAAATCATGTGTCTTTTGTTTACTGTTGAACACATACATACATAATCACGTTCATCCAATGAGTACATGTGGAGGAGGGGAGGTAGAACATGTAAAATTGGCATCTAAATTAGATCAAGAACAAATGTGTTTGTTTGTTGTCAATGTACGTGTGTGCGTGCTCGTGTGGGTTTATATGTATAGTATATGTATGCATGTGAGTAGGCTTGTGGATTTTTGTGCGGGCACATTAATCTATAACCGGCAAATTTTAAGAAATTATACATACCACAAACACACCCGTTTTCGCACACACACACGCATACACATCAAGTTTTAAATGCTAAATGGTGACAAAGAATTTCCTCAAAAAATTTCGATTAAATTTGGTCTCTGTTTGCTTGTTTGTTTATTTGTTTGTTTGGTTTTCCTTCTTTACGGTGTCTGGTTTTCTTTCTTGGCTTTTCGCATGTAAATCTTCTTTTAGCCATTTTTGCTAATTTTATACGTTCTTCTCTCTATTCTCAATGCTTTTCTTGGCAACACAAATGTAAACATATGCACAGTCACACATACGCATGTATTTTGCATCATACACATTCACATGTACATGTGAACGCAATCAAATAACGATAAAGTTGAGTTATGAGTTGTAGTTCTACTTGGTACCAACAACCGAGCCAACAACCGAAATATTGTTCCAAACAAGTTACAATGGCAATGGCAAAAGTCAAACCGTACAGTTCAATGTTGTCATTTCAGCAACTCCTGTTGCCGTCATTGCTACCACTGTCATTATATTGTTGCTGGCTGTTATCATAGTTTTCTTTGGTTTTTTCTTTTTTTTGTTTTTTTTTTTTTTTGCAATGTGGCCTTTATTATTGTCGTTACTCTTGCATAGACTGGTATATTTTGTTGTTGGTGTTGGCATAAATTTAAAACGTAAACAGAAAAAGGACTATTCCAACGCCATTTGTCAAACACCATAAAACTGAAAACAACAAAAAAAGAACACAAAGCTGAAGATGCAAGAAAAGTTCCATCCAACAATGTTGGTTTAGAAAACTTTTACGGCACAAATTTGGGTATTTGTTACCATCACAGAACTATTTACTCAATAAACTTTTAACAACATTTAACGATATTTGAATAGGTACATTCGTACATACATATATACACATTTATGACAAGATATACTCAAATATGATATGTATGGTATGTATAGCATGTGCGGCTTTTTTGTTTTTGACACAGTTTTAAAGTTTACAAAGCATTCGATTTTATTACATTTTAAATTTTCTAAAAATATTTTAAACGTATCTCCTATACGTGAAAGTGCAATGACATTAAAAAAAATTATCAAACTTATGCTGCTCAGAGTCAAGCTGTACTTCAGTAAAAAAATAAAAGAGATTGAGTTGATGGAATGAGAACAACACTGTATAGTTTTTCTAACACTTCGTAAATGTTTGATTTGGTAAGAGATGTGTGTATTCATCAATTGTCCACATATTTATTTGTACGAATAACATTTGTTTTTATTATACAGTGGTGGCCTTAGAATTAGAAACGATGGGCACTTTATAGTATTCGATTAGTTCACAATTAACATTATTATCGATGGAAAACACGTTTATTAAAAATAAAAAAAAAAATTAAAATTATTTCTCATGCAGTTTCGTTTGGCTGGACACGTAATTAGAAATGTATTATCTTCTGTTGAATTTTTTAATTTATCTCTTCATTACTGACAAAGTGAATGCAATTTGATCTTACCATGCAATAATAATTATTAAGAAGTCTCCGTAGTCTAGTAGGTAGTGTGTTGGGTTATGAGACATAAGGCCACGGTTCAAACCCCAGGTCAGACATCAAAACGAAATATGAAAAATATTTCTTCGGCAGCTTCCTCTCAGCAGATTTATGGCAAAAACTCTGAGAGTAAATAAAATTGCCAGGAAAAGTTTCTCAAAAATCTATCGTTCGGAGTCGGCTTTATACTGTAGGTCTCGCCACTCATGTATAAAATGAACACACACAACATAAGTGGTGTGAGAAACTAGGTCGTAATCCTGACTGAAGGGTTGTAAGGTAATGTAATAATTATGATATATTTTCGATTCTCTAATGGGCTAAAATAAGTCATGTATCCTTTGCCCTTTCAAACAATTAAATGGAAATACTTACTTTACTTAAATAATCATTACGAACCAACTTCTCACTCTAATAATGCTGTATTTGTTAAATTTGTTTATAGTGGCAGAATCTACAGTTTCAAGTCGACTCCAAACTACAGATGTTTTAAAAACGTTTTCATGGTAACTTTTTTTATTCTCAGAGTTTTTGCTGGAAGATTACTGAGAGAAAGCCGCTGAAGACATATTTACTACAGTAAGCGCTAAATTACTTCAAAGGGAAAAATTTAATCGCGGAGTGGTTGTAGTTTGCAAGAGTAACGCTGCTGGAACAGAGTTTTATGGAGTGACGAATCGAAATTGAACTTGTTCCAGTATACGTTGTTAGGGGTTGTGAATCGATTATAGTATTTTTCTTAGCCTGATGTAGGTCCGATTGTGGGAATAGAGGCCATAATGAATCTGCATCAATATAAAAACATTTTAAGTATCTGACTGTTAATTACGTTCCCAAACACAACAATAATCGAAAGTACACTTCAAGGCTAGTGTAGTGTTGTGGGTTTTGGATTCAAATATTAATGTTTTGGATTGACCGCCTTAGATGAGAACTTATCTCAATCCAATTGAAAATGTGTGGGTAATTGTAAAATTGTGGAAGATATCACTCCAAATATAAGCTCCGTTTTTAATTTTTTAGGTAAATACTGTAAAATAATTGTTATTCATGAAATTAAACCTTTTTTATTTTAACTGAATATTGAACTGTTATTTTACTATTTCTTTTTCAGTTTATAAGTTTAAATAATTTGAACAAATTTTTAAAATATATTAACAAATTCTAATGAACGATAAAAATAGTAGCGGATTGAAGTAGATTAATCCGCAGATTATGATTCGATTGAAACTAAAGTTTACTGACCTCAAGTTAATAATACATTTCCTGCTAGTGAATAATAACCACTGAAGAACGACTGTCAATCATCGCCATGGATCTATTAAATGTAATAGGTATGTTGCCTTTAGGCTTATATTGAAAAAGACTGTAACAATGATGGAATCACGAGAATTACATAAGTTTCCTATTCTACTCATTTAACAAATGATTCATGACATAGAAGAGCGACATGGATAGCCTAGCCATCGAGAGCCGAAGCCTCTGCTCGTATTGATAACACTATGCAACAAAATAAAAAAATGAAATATACGTTGGTAATGACATAGTGCAAGTTGTGAGTTTTGTTGAGTAGAACACGAACATATATTTTTTTATATTTCTTGAACCCTCCAAACTGGTTTTATTTGACAAAAACTGTTTTTTTTTTTCTTGGACTCTACTCAAAAATTTATTGATAACGCAAACATTTCTGAACCGATGTCCAAAATTTAAACCTTATTAGAAAGGCAAGGGATGGGCCTTTTAAACAATATAGATGTATATATTATTTGACTTAATATGCTATGGTCTTTGATGAGGTATACTTGACAAATGCGAATTTTTTTCATATTTATTCATGTTTGTCCGTTCATAGTAGCAAACTTTAATTAAAAAATATGAAATAAGTGATGACATTCTGAAAGTATATTAGCTTGTGAAGTGATTGACACTTCGTTTGATTAAATCGAAAAAAATCAGCGTAGTTAATATTTAAAGAGTCTAACAGTCGAGTTATATTTTTCTTATAAATATCTTTTTAAATTAGTGAATTAGTTCATATATTTTCAGAATTTTTGATGGATCTTAATTGCTTATCGGAAAATGTGTCAATTTCACGTTTGAGCGACCACCAGAAGTTGGCCTATGTTTGCAAATATTAGCCATCTTTTGGTAGTCATGCAAACATGAAATTGCCACATTTTGCGATAAACAATCAAGATCCATCAAACTTTTGAACTGAAAGTTCATTTGATAAGATAACATATATAAAAAAAATATAACACAACTCTTATACTATTTAAATAATAACTACGGTAATTTTTGTCTGATTTGATCATTATCTTCACAAGATAATGGACTTTCAGAATATTACCACTCATTGCATATGTTTTAATTAAATTTGGCAATTAAGAACGGCTAAACTTGAAAAAATCACATTTTTAAGTTTACCAGATAAAAACTAATAACATGTAAGTTTGAACCATATGTTAACGTATATTACTTCAAAGGCTCATCTCTCCCCTTTTCTAAAAACTTCGGATTTTGAAAATACTTCAAAAAATAATTGGGTAATCAATAATTATAATAAAACAAGTTTGGTTTGGGTTCGATAAATTAAAAAAAAAAAAAAATAGTTTTGAGTTCTACTCAATAAAACTCACAACCTAAACTATGTCATTAGCTGGGTGTATTTTAACCTTTGCATCGTATAATTATTCACAAACAACTCCAACCCCAACCATTATACTAATGGTCTGAAACTGAGAATGTAAATCCTCAGAAATAAATCCTCAATTGTGACTTAGGATAAAAACAGAATTCTTTTGGACAATTGAAGACTCAATGAACGGTTGGTTATTTTAATGCGTATAATCGTTATTTCTATAAATTTGATGGAAACAATTTTTTCATTTACTTTTCATTTCATCCCTATATTGTATATCATGTTGTGGCGGCAGTAAATCTGTATAAATTGTAGGATTGTCTACTATGGTTTTTTGTACTGATTAGAAACGTGTTGTTAGAAATTATTTGAAAAATTTTATTCGATATCTTGTGGTTAATCGCTAATCACGTTCCTCAGCTTATGTTGTAGTTACCCACACGTAACGTAACGTACCGTAGCGAACGTTCTCTTTTTAGCATATGGAGAACAATGTAAACGATTACCGAAACGTTCTCTCTCGTAAGCAAAACGCAACGATCTGTATGAAACAGAATTCTCCCACGTTTGTACGTGACATTTGAACACGAGAGATGATGAGCAGTCTTGCTATGAAAAAAAATATTGTAACCAACATTAGTGAAAAAATCACCAAATAAGAAAAAGAAATATGACCAAAATTAAATTCGCAGTTTTTTTATCTTATTTTTTTTTTCAAATTTAAATTATAATTGAGAAAAAGAAACAGAAAATAAGAAAACAAAATTATAGTCTTACTAATTAATTAATTTTTTAACAAACAAAACAAAAGTTATTTTTATAAGAAAAATCATAACCAAATCCGGAATAATCAACACATTGAACAAAAAACGGCAACGCTGATAATGAGCCTGTATACCAATTTCTTTGCATTGTGTTGTGTTCGTTTGTGTGTTGCTTTGTGTTCTGTTTCATTTTATTTACATTCTTCGTTGACAGTTGTCCCGTTTTGAACGTTTCTATAACTACACAAACGTTTTTAAGGCTACGTACGTTACGATTTTACGTTTCTTACGCTTGGGTAACCAAGGCATAACTCGTGATGGTGGATTTGTCATTATTTCATCATAAAATAAATTTGTTTTCATTAAATAGAAATTTTTACCAGCAATAGTTCGTACAGTTTAATCAATTGACAACGAGTGTTTGTGTCTACTTACTTGCGCTCTTCGTAGGGTATTATTTTTTGTAATAGATTTTATTTTAATGCATGTACACATCATTTGGGTTCTGGGGCACAATGATATCCCGGGCAACTGCAGAGCAAATGAACTGGCCCGACACGGCACGACCATCGAACTCTCCGACAAATTATTGGATATTGGTTTCCTTTGGGGAATCATTGAAGTCATGACGAGGCATTGCATTATGACAGACCACGCGAAGCGCATTGGTCTAGGATACCCCGTAAATGATTTTTGCTGAAGCTGCAGGGACGAGGAGGAGGAAGAGACAGTTCTTCATCTGCTGAGAACATGCCCGGCACCAAGTCAAAGAAGAAAGAGACATTTTGGTGCCTACTATATCGATGATTTGGGTGATTTGTCGAACATTGACATCAGCAGTTTGAGTCGCTTCATTGGATGCTTAGAGTGGTTCCAGGACTAGGGGATAATGGACATGAACTTTGGTATCACAATGGGCCTCATGAGGGGACGGCCACTTATACCTACCTACCTACCTATTCCAATGCATCGAAATTTTTATTGAAGAGAGTTGCTCTCAACTTGTCTGAGATCTTACATCATCTTACATTGTAACATACATATGTAGATGCTCCAATTGAAAAAAGAACAAACAAACAAACATATAATTTTAATTATTATTTTATGATTGCGTTACTTAAACCGAGAGATTTTCAATATAGAAATATAATTTAAAAATTCTAAACATCTCCTCTAATCCAAATGAAATATAATTCTAGCTACGTAATCCACCAATCAATATTGCCGTTTACAACATAAATTTTATTTGTAAAATATGTATGTATGTACATATATATCTTTGTACATATATTTGCACATATGTATGTATTATGAATGAGTAAACATGACTTGCATTCCTTTAAAGAATACAGTAATAACCCTAAGGGCAATTATTACAACTTGCCGTTAACTAAAGGGAGGATTTTAACGGGCAGATAAATTATTTTTTATTATTATAAGTGAACGATAAGGTAGAAGTGAGCGTTAAGCTAAAGGTAAGATCATCTTTACTTACTTACTTAATTGACCATAACAACCCGTTTAACGGATTTCGGCCTGCCGCAACACATCCTTCCAGGCGCCTCTGCTTCGTGCGCGCCTACACAAGTTGGTCACACCAATCGATGACAAGGCTTCCTCGATTTGGTCCTTCCAACGGATGCCAGGTCGTCCTCTTCGCCGACTTCCGCAGGTCCCTGTATCAAATACACGTCTCGCCGGGGCATCCTCCTCCAGACCCATCTTAGTAGACTCCCGTTCAATAGCACTAAAGGCAGCAGTAACATCTCGCTTGGTACGCCCTATGATGTCAATATCGTCAGCGTACGCAAGCAACTGGACACTTTTTTGAAAAATAGTGCCATTGCGATGCACTCCCGCCTTTCGCAGAACACTCCATTACGAAGTTGAAGAGGTCGCATGATAAAGAATCGCCTTGTCTGAAACCTCACACGGTATCAAAAGGTTCGGAGAGGTCCATTCCTCCCTTGACGGAGCTGTCATTCTGCATAGTCTGATCAGCTTCGCAGGTATACCGGGCTCAGGCATTGCGGCAAAAACACGATCCCTTATAGGGCTGCCTTATAGTCGACAAAAAGATGGATTGCGTCGACTTGTTTTTCGTGGGTCTTTTCCAGGATTTGGCGTAGTGTGAAGATCTGGTCGATGGTGGACTTGCCAGGTCTGAAGCCGCACTGATAAGGTCCAATCAGTGTTTTGACGAGTGGCTACAGTTGTTCAGACAATACGCCTATAAGTACCTTGTATGCGATAAGGAGAAGACTTATACCCCTGTAGTTGGCGCATATCGTAGGGTCTCCCTTTTTCAGGACAGGACAGAGGACACTGAGGTTCCAATCGTTGGGCACACTTTCCTCTAGCCATATTTTGTAAATAAGCTGGTGCATGCGCCCTACTAACTCATTACATCCGGTCTTAAACAATTCAGAGGGAAGGCCATCAGGACCCGTCGCTTTATTGTTTTTAAGACGCATAATCTTGATAAAATTTTTGAGCATCATTTCTGCATCTATACATCTCGACTTCCTCGCGCTCATGCCTTTCCTGCTCCCTCTTCTTGCGTCTGAAAAGGCGTCTCTCATCCCTTCTCCTCTCTCTATAGTTCTCGACAATATCTCCCGTTGCGACTGACTGCAGCGTTTTCTTGTATGCGGCGTTTTTCGCTGCAGCAGCCTCGCGACACTCCTCGTCGTACCATTGATTTTGTTGGGGTGGGCGCTCGAAACCAAGGACTGTTTCTGCAGTAGTACGCAAAACCGGGAAATGTTGGCCCACAGTCCACCAATGTCGCTGAGATTGAATGGGGAGCGACGGAGCTTATCCGAGAGTTGAGCGGAGAGTTGAGCGGAGAACGCCTCAGTTGTCTTTTGTGATAGCAGCTTCTTGACGTCCAGCTTTCGCAATGTACTATAGCGCGCAGACCTCGAGGCGCTAATGCGCAATCGGAACTTGGCTGCGACAATATAGTGGTTCGAGTCGATGTTTGGACCTCTGAATGTACGCACAATGGAGACGTGTCTTCCGTCAATCACAATGTGATCAATCTGGTTGGATGTTGATCGATCGGGGGACATCCAAGTGGCCTTATGAATGTCGGGATGCTGAAACCTGGTGCTACATACTACCAAGCTGCGCGCCGCGGCGAAATCGATTAGCTTCACCACATTGGAGGTAGTATTCGCGTGGAGACTGAACTGTCCGACAGTGGGGCCAAAGATACCTTCCCGCCCGACCTTCGCATTAAAACCTCCGAGGACGATTTTAGCGTCATGGCCGGGCACTTATCGTATACGTCCTCGAGTTTAGCATAAACAGTATCCTTAACCACATCGTACTTTTCTTCCGTCGGGGCGTGAGCACATATTAGGCTGATGTTGTAGAATTTTGCCTTGATGCGGATTGTGGCTATTCTTTCGTTCACAGGTGTGAACCCAGAGACAAGGTGACGAAGTCTATTATTAACCACAAATCCGCATCCAAATTCGTGCTTGTCTTCATGGCAGCTGTAGTATACATCGCAAGATGCAAACCTTTTGCATCCTTGTCCTGTCCATCGCATTTCCTGTATAACAGTGATGTCAGTCCTACATTTAATGAGGGCATCCGCCGACTGGGCGGACGGGTGCGGACGTTCCATGCGCCAATACGTAAATCATAGTCCTTTATGCGTCTGCCGTGGTCGTCAACTTTTAAAGGGATCTTTGCATTGGATTTTGTGTCGGTTTCATTGGATATTTGTTTTTACGTGGTGGGTTCCGAGCCCTACGCACAACCCAAATTTAACGTCCAGGGGATTGGACTTCGCTGCACGCATTAGTTAGCATCTAGCGGGTGCTAGAATGTCATCCAGGAGGGACCACGAGCAGGCTGCATGTCAACTTGAATACAGCAGGACAAGGATCGTCCTGGAGGTCGCCACGTTGACCACAATCAGAAACTTTACCTTGTTTGCATGCATTCCTCCCTCCCATCATTCTGGTAACTTTTAAAGTTAAGTTTATATTCGAACTTGCCATATTATATATTACTTTCAATACGGCAACTTCAAATATAAGCAAAGTTAGCAAATAGAACAAAAAAAAAGAAGCCAATGCGTTTCAATAAAACTTGTTTAATTTGAGCAGTGTTATCGACATTGGTCCGCCACTGCAATATTTTTGAAAACAGTTAACTTTAATTTATCTGTAAGTTGTAATAACGAAAATAAGTTAAAGGTAACTTTACAGTTCCCTTTAGCTAAAGGTACCTTTAATTAAACCCATGTTTAACGACAAGTTGTGATAATGGCCCTAAGAAATGTGTTTGCAACGTTTCCACATGAACTAGTGAACAAGGTTTAGTTGAGTATTGCGTTTGGACACCCATTCGCTCGTGTATGAACATTCTTAAAATTCTGTTGCCAATTTTATTTATGATTCTTTTTTCTAATTTTTTTTTTTGTTGCTATTTTACTTGTCAAGATTCCTGTAATATTGGCAGTCAACTCAAAGTGATAATAATACAATGATTAAAATGTACTCGTAACTATATATGTATGTATGTATGTACATATGTACATATGATTATGACATACATTTGTGGCAGCGTGGTGTGAATTCGATAAAATATTGTTTTTTATTCTTTTGCTGTCGCAGCAAAAAATCACACACAATCAAACAGAACGAGGAATAAATAATAAAATGAAAACGTTAAAGAAAATAACGTTCCTTTTCGTTGTATTACCCATACATGTCAAAAAATTTTTGAGATGCTGTATTTGCTACTACAACTATTCAAACTTTATTGATGTTCTTGTTATTGTTGTTGTTACTATTTTAGAGACAACATTGAACAACAAAAATAAATATTATTGTTGATGAACATTATCCAGTCGTCCGTATATTGTAGCACAACGGAAATTACAATTTTGAAATTGTTTTCCTGATGATGGACAGAACAACAATAAATTTTCTGTTTTGATTTCTAAAGAAAAAAAAAAACAAAAATTAAAAAAGAAATTCAAACACATACACTCACACATACGTACAAACATTTTAAGTATATTTTCCGAAATCAAAGGAAAGAACAAAGTCCTCAACGAAATATGTGTTCATAAAGAGGCAAAAAAAAAAATAAATAAAATTCTTGGGGAAGTTTTAAAGAGTACTCGCATATCGTTAAAAAATTTTGTCTGTCAGCTAGGCAGTCTGCCTGCCTACCGCTTGTTGGCTGTTCGCCCTCTTCTACCACACTGACTGAATGACTCTTTTGTGTATGTGTGGTTGTGTAGTTGTGTGTGTGTGAATTTGTTTATGGATTTGTGTATATTATTTCAAGATATTTAAAATCCAAGTACCAGCAGCATTCTTACTTTTTTTGTTGTCTTTAGAGTTTCTTTCATTTCTTTGCTTTGCTTTGCTTTTTTTGTTGGAATTTTTGTTTTGGGAGTTTGATATTTTTTTGTTTTAAAATGCCAGCAACTGTTTGTTTTTCATATTTTTGTAGCACAATAACAAAAACAAAAGGGAAAAGAAGATAAAAAGGAAAAAAAATAATAAATAATAAAAATAAAAAACCAATTTTCCAAAAGTTTATCACAGATCTTGAATATTCTTTTTTCTTTTTGTTGTTTTCAATTTTTATTATTTTTTCATTTTAAATTATTTTTATACCACAGTTGTCCAAGACACTAGAAGTACTTTTTATTATTATTTAAAATCATAAGCAATTTGTTGTTATTGTTTATGTTGTATATGATTTTTTTTCTCATTTATTTATTCATTTTTTTTGTAGCTTTAAATAATCGAAAGTATCGATCAGTTGTTTTAATAATTTGTTTTTCAACTACAAGGATTTGTGTTGAAACTTTGTTGAAAGAGATTTAAATTTTAATCCTCTTGATGTTTTCTTGATTTGATAATATTTCGCAAGTAGGTTAAGTAATATTATATTTTTTATTTTCATTAAATATGATTTCATGTTGTAATTTGGCCCAAATCCTTTACCGAACAACAACAAGTATTTTAAGATGCTGAAATTTATTTTAAAATTCTCTTATTTTCTAAAAATTCGTATTTAATTGAGCCAATTCACATTAGCACATTTTTTAGTCGCACAATTGTTGTTCTTTTCAATTTACACGGGATGAATATTCGTTTGGCAACAAATGTTTGGCTTTTTAAGTGTACACAACAAATAAACGAATAATTTTAAAATTATTCTATGCGGAATTTCACAAATTTTCGACTACTAATTGTTTTCAATTCATTTATTTTTGTTTTACTATTTTACTTATAAATTACGTGCAGATTATTTTCACAAATATTTTATTGGAATTTCTGAATGACAGCACAATGTATAGCAAAGAGTTATATATAAATATACATATGTATGTACGCCACTCTAACATTATAATATATTAATTGTAATTCACTAACTTACTTTATTCTTATTTTAACATTTTTCTTTAATTTTCATTTTTATCAAATATTTTCTTAAATATCATTCATTATGTAATACTCTTTATTTTTAATATCAACTATTTTCCTAATTACTAATTGTCTCTTTTTAATCTTTACTTATAAACTATCAAATATTCTCTTATTGTTAATCCTGTTAATCCCGTTAGATTATCAGATTTTTGTCAAGTATAAATAAGATTTCGTTTTTAAAGATTGGTTAATTAAGAAAATATTCGTTGAAGTGACAACATTAAATAAATATTGATTTTAAAAAGATCATTCTTCTACTAAAGGCATTAAGGAAGAGGAATCTGTAAATGGAAAAACAACAAAGACGTGTAATGATTCCAAAATAAAGAAAAAAAATCCAAAAGGGAAATGATTTTATGCGACCATTCCCCCTTTCTTTGTGATCATGTTCATTGTTTCAAATGCAACTAACGACTAAATCAACTCTGTTTAAAAAAAATTGCCAACCCTGCCATTTTGCCAATTTTGTGCTGGTGATGCGGGGTTGTAGCTGGTGGAAACTTTACGCCACCGAAAAACCATTCTCTTCACCCCTCTTGCCTACAAACAATCATTTGCTGCTAGCACAATTGTGCTCGTGTGAATATAGCCATTTAGAACACAGTATAAGAATATACCATATAGGGTGTAAAATATTCGCATATACTCGGTACATTTTTGAAATATGATGTTACACTGCAGATTTAGAAGCAATAATAAAGCCATTGAAGACTCAATTCGGATTCAATTTGTATTTATTTAATATAGTTTTGAATTTGTTGTCTATTCGTAGGTTAATAAGTTGGCTGCCCCATCGATGGAAAGCGTTGGTGAAACGCCTTCTGAAGGGTTAAGATCTATTTTTGTAATCGAAACATATTACTTAACTTATTTAATTGGTCGCGTCAATCTTTTAGTCAAGGTTATAACCTATAACCACCAATGTTGTGTGTGTTAATTTTATCCATGAGTTTAACGTCAACTTCGAACGACAGATTTGAGAAAATTTTCATGTCAATTTTACTTACTTTTAGAGTCTTTGCTTAAAGAGTGCTGAGAAGGAATCGTCAATATGTGTGAGCTGGGGTTTGAATCACCTGCTCTCATCTAATAAGTCAACACACTACCTACTAGACTATGGTGACAGACTATATTCTTAGAAGCTCAATTGTTGTCTAATATTTTCCAAAGGCCAATATTCACTGATGATTTTCATGTTTTTTTTTTGTATTGTCCGTCTTCACGTACAATTAAATCTCCCGTATAGTCAATTCCGTTCAAATTTATCAGCGCAAATATCCTCATCGGATTTTCTCAAAGTGTGTTTCCAATTCCAAAATTAGTGTTCGGCGACGTATTTATGAATTAATGTCGTTGTGATGTGCAGATTAGTCGTTGGTGCGAGTTTGACTCCACGATATTCTAAAAATATTCTGCAAGTAGCCGATAGTAAAGGCTTAAATCTGCATTCTGATTTTCGTGGTAAAAAATCTAAACTCCGAACCAGAGTCTTAAAACATGAGTAAATAAATGTATTATAGTGGTTAGAACAAATTAATTCGAATTCCAGACTTTGCATAATAAATGAAAAAGGCCTTGGTCATTCTACTCTCCATATCTTTTAAGGCGCGTCCGGCAGGTGTTGTAATGTTGTCCACGTGTCTTTTTTTTAACGTTTAGAATATGAGTTCGTTGATTGCAAACAAAATACAAATAAATTGGTGTTTAGTTTCAATAAAACTCTTTATTGTTCGCTCTACTTTTATGTACCACCGTACACAACTTGACGACTACAACAACAACATTGCTTGTTCGCTATTCTTCTTTGCTTACAACGCAGATCTTTTCAACGGCGATCTTCAAACCACGACTGTTCTCTTAACACAAGACTGATTGGATTTTTAGTGCCCATTGCCTGCTTTGTCTTACTTTTTTATATGCCCACGTAATCAGTCTTATGAATGTTCTTGAAGTCGAATGTTCGTGAGTTCGCCTTCTCGAGAATTCTGTCACGACTTCATTGTTGTTTGTGTATTTTGTTCACGTTGCTTGTTGTTGCGTTCTCGCTTACTTGTCTGTCTCCTTTTCTTTCATGCCGATGTTGTTAGTTTACTTGTAACAACTTCATTGTATTTGTTTGTGTAGCTTTTGCTCACTTTAATGTTAAGCGATGAGAGTAAATAAAATTGCCATGGAAAGTTTTTCAAATATCTGGCGTTCGGAGTCGACTTTAAACTGTAGGTCCCGCCACTAAAAAAGTGGTGTGAGAAGCTAGGACGTAATTCTGACAAAAGGCTTGTAATAGCCAATTATGTATGTATTTAAGATTACTTGAGATCGTTGTCTTTGCATGAAACTTTGAAACTGAAATCGGCCTTTCAATTTCATAAACACAAACACTAGTGAAAACTCTACCTAGACTTTAGCATCGATGCCAATCCTTATAGGATTTTTTCTAATTATTTTCAGACTATAGAAAAAATTTATTGCGTACAACAATATGTCTGTCTGTCTGTCGATAATATCGTTTCTTGTTTAAGTTTTAGTCAACATCCATTCAGTCTTCTAACAATTATTTTTTATGTTTTAATTTTGAACTATGAAAAGATGAAAAACAAAAATATTTTAAATGCTAAACACACTTCTATCAGGAATATGTTTGCCTGCCTACTTCAGAATAAAATTTGTTATGCTTCAGGTGTGTGTTAATATGTATTAAATAAATAACACAATCATTTAGTAATTGAACCAGATTTCTATGCAACATGTTACAGATTAGATTAAAAAGATAGGCTTTCTAAAAGCTCTTGGAAATGCATGCCTATGCATGCACACATACATATATGTATGTGCATACGTACCTGAGTCGGATTTGCATTTGCATTTTTGTGCATTTTACTTTAGTTTTGAAAAAAAGATGGACAACAACATAGACAATAAAAGATATTTACATCATCGGTGGTAATACCAACATATTATCTCAATACGCACACAATCATACCATCGTATGATATCCATTCAAATTTGTATATGCCAAGAATGTTTGGCAAATAAATTGGAAATGTTGTTGTGCCTATGTGCCTATTATGTATCCTTCGTACCCTGCTAAATTCTCATCTTGGCTATCAACTTCTTGTTGTTGGAAGATTAAAGTTTTTATTTGAAATTTTTGTTTTTTATTTTTACGTACTAGAGTGTATTTTATTTGAAGATTTGGAAATTTTTAAGGCACTTTTTGTCTCTGGACATACATATTTGCAAATGTTGTTTATCGGTTGGTATTGTTTTGCATGCATCCGGAGAAAAACCAATTTCCCTGGCATTTAATTGGAAGACTTTAAAAGAGGATTCGTACCTATCAGATACTCATTCAGTTAAAAAACAAGGTTTTTTCTTTTTTTTTTTTGTGAAATTCTTTTTGAATAAATGAAATGGAAAAAGCTTAGGTTTCAATATGAACAACAAAATATTCTTAAAAACTTAAAAAGTCCAATGCATTCCTTATAAAATTTATAAGAATGAGTATTTTTATATACCACATACCAGGTTTTATTTTAAATGTGTCAATGACTATACGAATGTATTCAGTAAAACAAATTATTTGGATCGACATGTTCTGCAAATTCATTTGTGATAAATTCTTAAAATCAAATGCCTATGTACTGTGCACTCAATTACCAATCGGCAATATCCAATGGTTAAAGAATTTTCTGATATACATACATACATATAGAGTAGGGTCAACTTTTGACCTTTCTAATCTAATCTTATCTTATAAAAAGGTGAAACGCTACGCGAACTTTTCTAAAAAAAATGATTTTGACGTTCAGTTAGGTTAGGTAGGATTGGTAGCTCTGATATCAAAAAGCTCACTTGAGTACGCATAGCGGCCTCTTGTGATGCCACAGGTGAACACAGTCTCTGTAGTGAACAATTTCCATCGAAATCAGGGAAGAGGAAGAAGTTGGTCATCGCAGGGGCTGCACATCAAAAGCACGACTATCCTACGCTGGAAAACCAGCCAGAATGTTTGATAAACGAGGCTATATCCTTGACATCAATAGATGATAGCTCCGTCCAACTGACAAGAAATGGAGAGCCAAATAATCTATATCTGCACTTCGTAAGAGATGGGTAATGACAAATAAAGTGGATAACAGTCTCCTCTTCATCAGCGGATCTGCATCCACGGCAGAAGTCGTTAAATGGGAGCCGCATCCTTTCCGCGTGTATACCCATGACACAATGACCTGTAAGCATGGCCACTGGGATTTAGAGGATGCCACGACTAAGTCCAAGTAACTGGTTGGTACGCCTTCATCAATCAAGGGCCAGGTGAGTCTAGCGGTGGAGCAGGACTCCTCATTGACATAGGATATGTTGGCGTCTCGAAAGAATACCCGCACAATGGCCAACTTGACTGAGGTAAGTGGCATACCCGAGTCGATTGAAGCAGATTCCGGAAGTAGTGTTTCAGCTATGGCGAGCCCGTCGGCCCTGGAGTTTCCCGGAATGGTTGACGTTCAGTAATTAAGATTCATATTCCGACTTTAGGCATTCGATACAAAATTTTACACATGTTTGACTACAATTGAAATAAAGTGAAAATATTAGCTGTTGGCTGTTTCTTATGGTTTCCGAAATATTATATCGTATACCTGTGGTCACAAGCAATAACAGCCCAAGTCGAAAATTACACTTTCGAGAAAAATTATTTTTTATATACAGAAGCGTATTTGAAAAAATTGAAAAATTGCGTTAGAAATTGAATTTAATACGCAATTTATGATATTTACACGAGCAAGCCTATGATCAAAAAAGATAATGACAGTCTCATTGGTTATACTTAGGCCCTTAATATACATAAATGTAATGGGGCGTCATTACGACTCAGGTCAATATGTTTTTTATTAAAAGCATCTTGTTCGAGCAATGGGATTTCACGTAAATGTAAAGGTTTGTTAGTAAAATATAGTAACATACATAATTTGAATTGACATAAGTCGACTTAGACTGTTATTACTTGGGACCACAGATATAACCCCAAGCAACCTGATACTGCATGAAAACTATCAATATAGATAGTGGTTCGATAGACTGTGTTCAGAAAGCTATGGCGATTCACCATGTATCACTTAACGCCAATTCAACGCTTTTAAATTGTGGACATTAACTCTAGAATAAATGAATCCTTACTTGATAATCTTTAGCCGAAAGTCCATACCATCCGTTTCATGCGACCTTGCCTTACATGCGTATGTCAAAAAAGTAGAATCAGTGTAGTTGTTTGTGACAAGTTACAGAAGAAAATGCATAGACTGCATCAAGTAGATTTACTTTCTACTTTTCTATGCGACTCATGTATTGCTAAAACAATATCAGCTGTTTTGTAGTACTAGAGATGACAAATTATATTCTATTGTGAATTATTTCGATAAATAGGGCATTACTATTTTCGCACGTTTTTTTATTTGCATTATAAAAATATTTATACAAACATATTTTATAATAAATTTTACTAATAATTTAAGAGGAAAATACATTAAAATACATTTTTTTAACACATTTATTTCATGAACAAATTTTGTATACTAGTTATCGATTGTTTTTATGTACTGAGTGCCATCTCTTTTGAATTTACTAATTTGTAAATAAGAAAAATGGAGGATAAATTAACTGAAAACAATTGTCTTGCGTTCTTTTGAAGCCTTTAGTATGCCTTAGCAGCATAAAATATATATGTATGTAAATTCATAAACATGTAATTAATTCCATAAATTCTTTTAAAATCACAATTTGATCTTCCATTTTTCCCAAAATTGCTAATTATTTTACCACAACAGCTAATCAAAATAAAAAACCAGTCGCATTTAACGCATTGTGTGTAACTTGCAATAAAAACCGCATAGAATGCAAGAATACCATGTGACGCAATGTCGCATAAAGCGGATGGTATGGACTTTCGCCTTTTGTCTTTTCTAATGGGACGAAGACGATCATTAAGTGAATCACCACTACATTCATTAGAATTAATTTTTTGGCGGCATCATTAATCTTTATTTCATTCGAAATGAGCAGGGAGCCGCTATTATGCCGAATGGCGATCATTAACGAGCCATCCTGACTGAATTTTTGCTTCCAAAAATTAATCAACTAAGCATCAACGCTTATCATACAGCACGCTTACTAATTGATTCATTGCACAATCAATATTGTGATATGCTCCCTTTCACGGGCTCCTTTATTTATCCGATTAAACGCCGCCGGAAAACTTTTCTGGGGCGTTGTTTAGTCATTAGTTTATACTGGCAAACAGCAAAACTTTTGAACTTTTGCACTGAAAGTTAAAACTGATGCCATTAGCCCGGATAATACATGAGATATGCAGTAAATCCTATTTGAACAATAAATGCTACGAATTAGTTTTTGTATTATCATTTCAAGTTCTTCAGGTATTAGAGACACCCGATGCTATAATACGGTGTTCAGATATGCACCTTTTTTGCGTAAATTGCAATAAACGCCATTATTGAGCTCAATATTTCATATAAAGTTTCAATAAATAATTGCGCAATAAATACGCAAATTGTTATAATATTGAGTAAAACTTAAAATGCAACACTGTCATAAGTGTGTTTAGTGAGAATATTACAATTATCCGAACACTTTCTGTTGATATTTGACAACTCAAATGTTGACAAAGACAAATAAAAAAAAAAAACCAACAAAAAAAACAAGAAAACAAAATAAAAACAATGTTGTTGAAGCAACCAGCTGTCTTGTTTATCAGCTGCCAAATGAATATTGAATAAGCAGCTGAATTGAGTATATTACTATGCTTGAACACTTAAAATATTGTACTCAATCAACCGAATATTGTCTCAATAAAAGTGCATATCTGAAGATAGTTTAAGATGGAGTAAGAAGTAAATGTAGGACAGCATAATTTTAAGTGCTAAAAAGATGATCAGAAGTACAAGAAATTATTATTGCATTGCCATTCCTTCATTTCCCCTCAGGCAATATTATTTTAAAATTATAATTCACAACCATGCTTTAAACATGCTTTAAATTATTTATTATTAGGAAATTGATGAAAATTAAAAAAACTACAGAGGTGTGATACATAAAAAATAAATCACAACCGCATAGTACTACTTCCTCTTTTACTTCTGGTGTGACTCGCATTCCGATATTACAATGTATGAATAGGGTCAGTTCATCTCCTGATCATTGGCTTCCGTTAACAAAAAAAAAAAGAGTCTCTCCTGCGGGAGTCATATGCATATTTTAATTTAAAACTTTTATTGAAAATAATACAAACGGTTTATTAAACGGATTTACATATATTCTTTGAATACAAGAACAAATAATGTTTTCGCATTTGCTAAATTCGCTTATAGGCTCAATAGGACATCTTTTAAACAATTCAAAATATTGAAATATTATTGGTAACAAAAAATTAATTTAAATTCTTTATTAAGAATCTGTACTTAATAGAGCAAAAATCGTTTAGATTTTTCAATTCTACTCAATTCGATCATCAATAATTAATTCACCATATCTGCTGGCCTTTAAACTTGTCTATTCCACTTATTTTTAGTTAATCTCTATCAAAATCGACATTTAACGTAGAAATTTCATCGCATTTTCATTACAAATGTCATATCTTTTCACACAATTGCCACGAACATGAACATAAGAAAACAAAGGTAATAATAATTGAGGCAATCTGTTGCATTCGTTTAGCCACTTATTTGCCAATTTTTATTTACTACTTCAACAGAAATTTATCATATTAAACATCATTATTGGAAGCCGTTAACTTTCGATTACAACCATCAGCATGTCGATATTTTAATGGCCAATATATGGTGGTACAACGCACAAAAACTTAATATTTTACGACAGAAAGAATATTTAAGGATCCGAAACAACCAACAGACATGCGGATGCTTACAAACCGAATAAATGAATGAATACTTAACAGACAGAGCAACTAACTATATACAGTGAAAAATAATAGTTACACAGGTTTACAGAAGGTCTGCATTATCCTTCTCGATTCTCTCTTAAATGTTGGGATATTTTCTCTTTTTGCATTTGCTCTCTCTTGGCAGCTTCTGTGAATAGCTGAAATTCTTTAACATTAGAAGAGCAGAATATTTTGTTTTATCCTTTTGAGAAGGTGTTGTTTGTTGGCCAAGACTTTTAAACAATATGTATCTGTGGGTCGTCAATAGTAGTCTAGTTATTGTTTTTGTTGTTTGTAATGAATTTATTCTGATTTAAATAATTCATGTTTACGTTATGAATTTAATTAATTTGGTGTCGAACCACTACAATTTAATTCCAATAGTCGGTTACTAATTTATTCTAATTGGGGCTCATTTACATTTAAATGCTGTGAAATAAATACGAACCGAAATTCCGTTTGGATTTTCTATTTATGGTATCAGTATTTTAATGAAAGGCATTTAAATTTGATGGTGTGTTAAAGTATTTCAAATCATTTTCTAATTACCACATGGATATCGAATATTAACGGGACATATCGCTTACAATTCGTTAATATTAAAAAAAAAAAAATTGAAACTGTGCAGATTCCTGAAATTTAATAATTTTTTTGTTTGTTTTATACGTTGAACAATTAATTTGGGCGCCGTATAGATAAATAAAGTATATTGTAAGCTTAGTTCATAAACAAGGGCGGTTTAATAAATCCGATGCTTTTAGGAAATTCAGAAATGAAAGAATAACAAGGTAATGCAATACAAATACAATAAACAGAGTAGAATATTGCGATAGTGTGTACAGCTGCCTGATTTGACGATTTTTAGCTCCAAAAAATATCATATTGACGATATGACGATTTATGCCCTTCTTTTGACGGTTTTTGGAAATGAAAAATTTACATCATATTCTTTACTTTAGTACAGTAAAAGCCATTTTAAGCTTTTTATTTACTTTGCAATTGTTACTATTGCAAATTTATATTAGTAATAACGAGGAGTGAAGTATTATATTTTTAAGTTAATTGCGAACATCTGTGACGATTTTTCTGTATCTTATGCCTTTTTCATCGCTTAAAAGCAAAAAAATTACAACCTCTGAACGAAGGGAGTTCCACATATGAATAGTCCGACTAAAGAACGAATTTTGTGTGTAATGCAGTGTGCGATCCCCTGGCCAATAGACCACATACGTATGTGCTCGCCGAGAAAGGCGAGTGTTACGTAGGAATACATAATTCTCGGAAACAAGTTCTATTAATTTGCTCGAGCAAAATCTGTTGTAATAGTGATAGAACAATGAAACACAAGCCACATTGCAACTATGTTCCAATGAATCAACAGAGTTAGATACCCTAACGTCATTAACGAGCAACTTCGCCCTCTCTTGACGTTGAGGCACCGGGATATACATGAGAGTTGTATTCCAATCTCTTTCGGATATAAGCGGTGTAAATAGTAAGAAGATCAGATGAAGTGAAGTATTTCTGATACCGCCTTAAGAAGCTAAGGTACTGAAAAATCCGTTCGGTTCCAGCGAAAATCACACTGAATTTTCATGCTCAGAACGTCAGGAACTTCTGATTTCCTAATATTTACACGACCCATAGATTTAGATTATGCAATATTATTGCTGCGCTTATGTGTCAATAAACCACCCTGGGATAGATTGTTTAAATCTTAAACAATTTTTTCATGAAAATGATAAAATTTCTTGATTTTTGGAAAAAAAATCAAAAAGGAAAATGAGGAATGGTAGTTTTTAATTTACAGCCTTTCTTCAGCTAATGTAGAGAGAGTATTAAGCCAAGTTAATTTAAACTCAATTCCTTAGAAGCAATATTAAATAAAAAGATTATTTAAAACTTAGCAATAGTAACTGCATCGACTTTAATATTTTTTATATGTTTTTAAAAATATAAAAAACCCTCGATTTTAAATTTTTAATTTTTTTGTTTGATTTATTTTTGAACTAAAATATGTACGCTGACTTAGCTTTATATGCTTCACCACAATTTATGTTTTTTGATGTCTGACGATTTTGACGATTTTTTCTTTTAATATTTGACGATTTGATGCTTTATTTATCTGGCAGCTATAATTGTGTGTTAAATGTGTTATGAAGACAGTATGAACAATGCGAGGCCTCACGTTTAGTAAGCCAACACCCTATCTACTGGACCACGGCGTCTTCAATGATAGCAGCATTAAAATATTTGAACGTATTTTTAAAGTTGCGTTCCGTATTCTTACAGATTTTGCTAAAATAATTGCTCAACATCTATGGAGATCAATTAAATGGGAAACATTTCGGTTCTAAGGGAGTTCTCTGGTATCCTGTTAAAGTCTTTGTATACATATTATTTAAGGCAAAGTCCTGAAAATATCATGGACAGACGATGTAAATGAGAATAAAGTTCTCGGAATAATCGTTCATAAGAAAGAATTTTGGTTATAGTACCATGAAACGGCCAAAATATGATCTTCTGTAGTTATAAATTCAAAGCATAATAAAATGAAATCAAACGCAATGCCAGACAGTGTACAAAATTATAGGACAACTATTGAACCTTGCTTCAGACCAATCCATTTTCAAAGGCATTTAATTTCTAGATAGATAACTGAATAAGAAGATTTACTATATAGTGCTACCTGACCGCAGAATAATCAAAGCAACCCTGAGAGATGAGTGTCTCGTTTATTCATATTCAACTAAAAACGTTTTCATGGATGTAGCGGTAATCTAGTCAATAGTATGCTAAGCAATTGATTTTTACCAAAAAGAAAAAAAACATGTGATGATGAAGTTATAACAATAATTACACGATGTGACAGTCAAAATACACCCAGCTAATGACATAGTGTAAGTTGTGAGTTTTGTTGAGTTTAACTCAAAAATATTTTTTTTATATTTCTCGAACCCTCCAAACTTGATTCCTTTGACAAAAACGGTATTTTTTATCTTTTCACACAAAATTATTGATTACCCAAATATTTTTTAACCTATTTTCAAAATCCAAAGTTTTTTGAAAAGGGTGCAGACGAGCCTTTAAAATGGTATACATAAACGTATGGTTCAAACTTACATGTTATGAGTTTTGATCGGGTATACTTAGAAAATATGTATGATTTTTTCAAGTTTAGTCGTTGTTAATTGCCAAATTTAATTAAAAAATATGAAATAAGTGATGAAATTCTGAAAATGCATTATCTTGTAAAGAGATTTATACTTCATTTGATCAAATCGGACAAAAATTACCGCAGTTATTATTTAAATATTACAACATTCGTGTTATATTTTTTGCATATGTCATCTTATCAAATGAACCTTCAGTTCAAAAATTTTCAAAATTTTCTTGATTGTTTATCGCAAAATGTGTCAATTTCACATTTGCACGACTACCAGACGTCGACTAATATTTGTGTTTTTTACAAATATTACTATTTCACTTTACGCAAACATTAGCCAACTTCTGGTGGTCGCTCAAATGTGAAATTCGTACATTTTGCGTTATACAATCAATCAAGATCCGTCAAAAATTCTGAACATTTTTGAGCTAAAAGTTCATTTAAATAAAAAAAAAAAGAAAAATATAACTCCACTGTTAGACTCTTTAAATAATAACTAAGGTAATTTTTGTTAGATTTGATCAAACGAACTGTCAATCACTTGACAAGATAATGCACTTTTTGAATGTCATCACTTATTTCATATCTTTTAATTAAAATATGCTACTGTGGACGGACAAACATGAAAAAATATGAAAAAAAAATCGCTTTTGTCAAGTTTACCTCATCAAACCCCACAGCATATTAAGTCATATAATAAGGTTTAAATTTTGGACATTGGTTCATAAATGTTTGTGTAATCAATAAATTTGTGCGTAAAGTCCAAAAAACGGTATTTGTCAAATAAAACAAGTTTCGAGGGTTCAAGATATATAAGAAAAATATTTTTGAGTTCTATTTAACAAAACTCACAACTTCATATCATTAGCTGAGTGTATTTAATTTTTTGTATTTTATTTTGATGTCTGGCCTGGGGCTCGAACCCTGGCTTTATGTCTAATAAGCCAACACTACCTACTAGACTACGGCGAATTCAACACGAATCTGTGACATACTCTGTCCCCTTTCAGTCCTCATGTAACTTACCTACCGGTAGTCCTACAAGTGAGAATATTCATCTTAAAGATTAACATAAAATTTAAATGGACTACAATCTGCTTTAACCCTAAATTTACTGACAAGAGCCTGTGAGGCTCATTACGACATTAACGCTATTTCTACCACGATTTTGTGTACACCTGTTTCGAACAAAAGGTGTCTATTGACACCTTTGCGTTTGGATGCAAATAATTATGGAAACATGTTTAATATTGTTCCCAAGCAACAATCGAATATAAAAATTATAACGGGGTATTCAGTGTACCGAAAATTTCTGGTATTTTCGAAAACTTGCTGGCATGGCATTTCGCAGAATATCTAATTGCACAGAATTTCCATGGCTTGGTATAAGAATACGAAGAGGAAAAAACCAAAAACAAATTATAGTTCAGTCCAAATGTATGTATGTATAGTTTCTTTATATTTTTTATTTCTTGCTGTAAGAAAAATCGTAAAGGTGTCAAAAGACACCTCATGGTAGAAATAGGTATATCATGTACATACGCTTATACTAATCCATGATGAGCTGGAGGAAAATGATAAAGCTAAATAAATTTAATAATTATTATATGAATTGTCAAAACATTAACTGAGAAAAATTTGAAATAAATTTCAAGTTAAAATTTTAAAAGTTGTCTTTTGACACCTTTGGTAGAAATAGTGTTAAGTCGGCAGAACCCAAGAAATGTCTACCCAATCACAATCAAATTTCATGACTTTCATGTAACATATGTATGTTTTGGAAGATTGAGTGAAAAAATATTGAGAATTATTAAATATTTCCATTTGTTACGGGCCGAAATAAAGGGTGTTTTTTATAGAGGTATATAACTTTAAGTTGCAATAAAACAACGATGGATTATTCGATTGGCATGGATTTTATTTATCCGAAAGATAATCTTGTGGCATTACATTTTAAATATGATTTCTGGCATATGACCGCCACGGCTGGCGCGGATGTAGTCCAATCTGGACGTCCAATTTTCGATCACTTTTTCCAACATTTGTGGCCGTATATCGGCAATAATGCGGCGAATGTTGTCTTCCAAATGGTCAAGCGTTTGTGGCTTTACCGCATAGACCAATGACTTTACATAGCCCCACAGAAAGTAGTCTAGCGGTGTTAAATCACAAGATCTTGGATGCCAATTCACAGGTCACAGGCGGTCACCAAACGTGTCTTTCAATAAATCTATTGTAGAACGAGCTGTGTGACATGTTGCGCGGTCTTGTTGAAACCACATCTCCTGGACATCATGGTTATTCAATTCAGGAATGAAAAAGTTAGTAATCATGGCTCTATACCGATCACCATTGACTGTAATGTTCTGGCCACCATCGTTTTTGAAAAAGTACGGACCAATGATTCCACCAGCCCATAAAGCGCACCAAACAGTCAGTTTTTCTGGATGTAACGGTGTTTCCACATACACTTGAGGATTACCTTCACTCCAAATGCGGCAGTTTTGTTTGTTGACGTAGCCATTCAACCAGAAGTGCGCTTTATCGCTAAACAAAATTCGCTTATGAAAATCGGGAACAACGGTAATCTTTTTTGGGCCCATTCGACGAATCTACGCCTTACTTGATGATCGTTTGGCTTCAAATCTTGCACGATTGGATTTTGTAAGCACGCAAACCAAGATCCTTCCGCAAAATCTTCCATAAAGTGGATGGACACAGATCCAATTCCTGTGCTCGATGGCGGATGGACTCATTCGGGTCTTCCTCAATGCTACGCTCTACAGCAGCAATAGCTTCTTCTGTACGCACCGTACAGCGTCTCTGGGGATGCGAGTTATTAATAAGAGTAAACGTGGTGCGAAAACGTTCCAGGGTTAATCGAATTAACTGCTCTGATGGACGATTTTGTCGACGATAAAATGGACGTAGTGCGCGATACGTTTTCCGCACAGAACCATTATTTTCGAAATAAAATTGCACTATTTGCAAGCGTTGTTCAGGCGTGAGTCTATTCATGATGAATTGCCAAACCAAACTGAGAATAAATTACTTGACAGCTGTTAAATCGGTCGCCATCTTGAAAAGTAATGCCAACTTAAAGTTCTATACCTCTATCAAAAACACCCTTTATAAAAATGTAATGTTAACTATTGGCACGTGCCTCAAAGACTCATATAAAGTAACTCATATTTGTTTTAAGATTTTGGCTGAATCAATCATTCTCCACAGATTTATAAGGCATCTACTATTTATAAAAATGCTTATCTTTCATATACAAAGTTGGCTTACATATGTATGTGTGCAAAATCTGATTTCTATGGTCTGCATAGTTGGGAAATCCCTTTTTATTTAAATTAAATTAAATTAAAAATTGCGTGCTTCATATATTTTAAGACAGCAGTTATCGACATCAATTCCGATCAAAAATTGTACGAAGTGAAATTGTTTGTTATAAAAAAAAAATGTTCAAACGTTTTTCGTAAGAAGAACCTCGAAGGCTCATATCTGTAAGATTTGTTACATTTTTATGTCAGTAAGATTAGGGTTAAGCAATTATCGAAAACTTGAGTAAAATCAAAGAATAATGCGGAACAAATAGTATTTCTTTCTACTAAAACTTTTGCAGTTGCTGCGTTAATGCGATAAAATTCTTCATTTCGTAGATCAAAATGCTGTTTAGAAACTAAGTTTCTTTATTTCATTCATACATTTTATACGAACTTGCAGTATCTTCACGTATAATTTTGTTTTTTTTTTTTTTTTGTAAAAGCGATAAATAGTGATGTTAAAAATAATAAGGACTCCGAAGTGACACTTACAGATTTGATCAGAAAGTAAGTAAAATAAGAAAATAATTGATAAGTAACTCCACTTATTCTTGGCTTATGTATTACAAAAAGCAAATTTCATTACGGTTTTATTAACTTTTTTTTTTTTTTTTTTTTTTTTTTTCTTATTTTTATTTATTTATTTATTTATTTATTTATTTATTATAATTAACATAACACAACAAGATTTTAATCTTATAAGTTATAGTGCTATGCTTAGGATCAATAAGATATAATACATAAAAAAATAATAAAAATTATGAAATATAAGAAATTATGTAAGACTAACAAATTAATATAAAAAACAAATTAATTAAAATATTAAAATATTAAAATTGAGTAGAAATATAATTTAATTGATTTAATTATTTTAGGAAAACTAACAATACTACAGAAATAAAAAGAAAATAAAAAAGTTAAAAAAGATAAAGAATTCTAAAGATATAAAAAAGAAATATGTACAAAAATTGGTATAGAAAAGTAAGGATAAATATCCAACCGATACAATAAACATGCTAAGAACGTAACAAACTTTTCATTAAGAGAACAATTTAAATAACTCTTTTTTGAACGCGTTTGCATTGCCTAACTTTTGGATGTAGTTTGGTAGGGAATTCCAGAGACTAGTGGTGTGTATAAAGAACTGTCGCTGTGACAGAAGAGTCCTGTAACGTTGTTGAATAATCTTCATGCCTCGGCATGACCTAGCAAACTTAATACGGTCTACTAAATATTCCGGCTGTCCCGTATTAATAATTTTATGGAATATAATGAGGCATTTAATTTTCAGAAGATTATCAAATTTCACACTAAATATCTGATACGCTAAATGAGAAATATGATCCCGGCGACCTTTAAGAAATACGTATCTTGCTATATTGTTGTATGCCAAGTTTAATTTCCGGTTGTCATTACTATCGCAGTTTGCAAAAATTTCGCACCCATACAATAGCACAGGAATCAAATAAGTTTTAGCAAGTTGCATACGAATTGCAAAAGGAGTTGAATCAATGACCGCCCATAAATTCCGTAGCATGCTGTAAATTCTGCCAACAACGACACTTATATGGCCAGACCACGATAATCTGTCATTAAATACAATGCCCAGATTAGTAGCAGACTTGACAAAGTCAATTTTATTTCCCCTGATACTCAATCCAGGTATGGCAAACGAAACATTGGTCTTCGAAAGCATTAAACATTTGGACTTTGAGGGATTAATACACAGTCCATTCGCCGAAGCCCAACGGTCAATCCTATCCAAATCACGGTTAACAGAATGTAAACAAGAATCAATATTCTCCTTACGAGTACTGGCATAAATCTGCACATCATCAGCATACATATGAACACGGCAGTCAACCAAAACATCCGGTAGATCATTAATATACATACAGAACAACAGTGGCCCCAGTATTGATCCCTGGGGAACACCTCTACAAATATTAAGCGAATCAGAAATCTTCCCATTTAAGTGAACCCTCTGACATCTGTCTAACAAATAAGAAAAAATTAGACTAGCGGCAGAATTAGAAAAATTAAACAGCTTCAGGAGCTTATTCAATAAAATTTTATGATTGACTGTATCGAAAGCCTTTGTGTGATCGAGAAGAACTAAAAACGCTACATTAGTTACATCCAGCTCCAACCTGAGATCCTCAACTACATTTAATAGAGCTGTGTTTCACACAAATTTACACTGTAATATAATAAGGATATCCCATTTTCTTTTTAAAATAGTTATAAAAAACAATAATAACGATAATAACGGCTGATTTTTTAAGAGCCATAGGAAATTTTTTCAAAAAAACAACATAAAATTTAGAAAAATGCACGAAATCTTTATTTGTATCGATAGTACGGTCCATATAATTTAATGTTTGAAGATTATTTTATGCAAATGTTGACCGCGACTGCGCCTCAAATGGTCCATCCGCTTCCAATTTTGATATACTCTTTCAAACGTTTCGGCCGGTATATCACGAATAAATGCTTCAATGTTGTCTTCCAATGCGTCAATTGAAGCGGGCTTGTCTGTATAGACATGAGCCTTAACATAGCCCCATAAAAAATAGCCTTAAGGCGTTAAATCGCACGATCTAGGCGACCAATTGACCGGTCCCGAACGTAAAATAAAATGTTCACCGAACTCGCCTCTCAATAAGTCCATTGTTACGTGTGCTGTGTGGCATGCGGCAGCGTCTTGTTGAAACCACATGTCATGCAAGTCAAGCTCTTGCATTTTGGGCAAAAAAAGTTGGATATCATCTCACGGTAGCGCTCACCATTCACAGTTACTTTACGATTCGCAGCATCTTTGAAGAAGTACGGTCCAATGATGCCACCAGCCAATAAACCGCACCAAACTGTGACTTTTTCTGGATGCATTGGTACCTTTTGCAATGCTTCTGGCTGAACTTCACTCCAAAATCGACAATTCTGCTTAGTTACGTATCCATTGAGCCAAAAATGGGCTTCGCCGCCAATGATTTGCAAGCGTTGTTCGTTTCTAAGACGATTCATGGTTAAATTATAGACCAAACTGAAGATGTTTGACAGTGAAACAAAACACGAAACGTGCATGAGCTGTTTAAACCAGTGTTGCCAAAACGATAATAGCTAAAAAATCACCCTTTACATACATTACAACCCTTTAGGCAGGATTACGACCTAATTTCTTACACCACTTATGTTGTGTGCGTTGCTTTTATACATGAGTGGTGGGACCTACAGTTTAAATTCGACTCCGAACGACAGATTTTTGAGAAACTTTTTCATAGCAATTTTATTTCCTCTCAGAGTTTTTGCCAGAAATCTGCTGAGGGGAAGTCACCGAAGATTTACTTTTTGTATTTTGTCTTTGATGTCTGGCCCTGGCTTTTCGTCTAATAAGCTAACACACTACCTATTAGACTACAGCGACTACTAATCATGATAATACATTTGGATTAAACTAAGATCGGATTTTGTTATAGAGTGGATGAGAATCTATAAAGATTCTGATGTCTTCAAGGTTTTGTAATATGGAATCCAGGATATCAGACCATAAATTCGAAATTAATTTCCACAGTTTATCAATTTTTGGGAGACTTTTCTCTGATTGTTGTGTCTTATTATATTCTACAAATTCACGATTGGATTGGGATCTGAAGGCAGTGCAAGCCAATCTAATACATTAATGTTATTATTTTCGAAACATTTCTTAGTTCATTATTTTTCTGGAACATCCATCGAAGTGCCACGTTCTCTTCGACATAATGTAGCTTGAAGTTTCATTAATTTCTAATTGTTTTGTACACGATATTGTTATCTAACACCATTGAAAGGAAATAACCATCAAAAACAATAATATTACCGTCTCCAAGCTTTATCGCGTTAATTAATCTGTTTTCCTTCAGTTTCCGACTGGAAAATGAATTGAAGGCATTTATCTATCGGGTCCCTCTAAACTTATTGTGCATTTTCAAGATGAATACTCTGGTCTTCTTTTATTATTTAACACACACAAATAGTTATTCCAGGTGTGGTTCTCATGTTTATGGACGTCATGTCTTTGCTAGCCCTAGGGCCATTAATACAACTTGCCGTTAAACTTGGGTTTAGTTAAAGGTACCTTTAGCTAAAGGGAACTGTAAAGTTACCATTAACTTATTTTCGTTACTACAAATTACAACATACAGATAACGTAAAGTTATCTGTTTTCAAAAATATGGCAGTGCCGGAGCAATGTCGATAACACTGCTCAAATTAAACAAGTTTTATTTAAACACAGTGGCAACGAAGGGCCTCTTTTTTTTGTTGTGTTTCCTCATTTTGTTTATATTTGAAGTTGCCATATTGAAAATAATATATAATATGGCAAATTCAAACATAAACTTAACTTTAAAAGTTACCAGTAGGATGACCTTCCCTTTAGCTTAACAATCACTTCTACCTTATCGTCCACATTTAATAATGAAAAACAATTTATCTGCCCGTTAAAATCCTCCCTTTAGTTAACGTCAAGTTGTAATAATGGAACTTAGTCATGTTTCTCGTATTAGTGGAATATGAAACGATATGTTGTTTGTCAAAACTATCTGCAGTGTTTTCCCATGTGCCATGTTAAGTTGGATGTGGTGGAAGTAACCGAAGATCTTTTTCAATTTCATCAGTTGTCACTGGTTCATTAGTGTTTGAATCCTAATGAATGTTTTATAGTGAAATATTGATTATCTTCGTATTGCATATCTTGTCTTTAGTCTTGCCTTTAGTATGAATTTTTTTTAATTTTCTAAAACAAAGAAACAAAATTTTAATATTGAGTGTATGCTTATGTATTGAATGTTGGCCTAATGTAGTCTATGTATGTACATAGCATTACTGTGTTATTATTTTAGTCGTTTTAATTAAGATGACTGCATAAAGTTAGGGGAAACGTTAGCGGAGGCAAAGATAATAAAATCATAATTGGAAAGTTGAAGCAAGGCTTTTCGTTCCAATTATTTCTTTCGTATTATTTCAAGAGTAGATCTACAGAAATGCAAATTTTTAATATTTTGCTTCTTTTGGAAAAGAGTAACTCACAAACAGGTCGCAAACATTGAAATTTAAAAATAATGAAAAACAAGAAAAATGTTGAAAACATGCCCGACAAGACAAAAAGCCCAGAGAAGATGTTGTCGTAGGATTCATTAGCATACAAACGAGTAAAGGAAAAGTGAGAACCGTCTGTCTTCTCGCCTATAGATAGACTCATTTAGCTGGGCAGCAATGGATAAGCAAATAAAAATAAACGCTAAAGTCGTTTATTAAGAAAGCAACTACTTTAACTAATTACCCAAGCGTATCTTTATACCTTATCACTTCCATTGTTTAATTCTTTCTACCTTTTTTTATAGGAATTCCCTTTTATTTTCATTTTTCATTTTTCGTTTTTGTAAATTTTTCTAATTTTACTCCACACTTACTTGCAATTTACACAATCTCGTCATGATAAATTACGGCAATTTAGACTTTTTTCATTCATTCATTCATTCATTCATTCATTCATTCATCCATTCATTCATTTGTACAATAATTTCTTTTTTTTCATCTTCTGTTGCATACAGCCTTCTTTAGTTGCTGTAAGTTTTACAGGATATTTGCGTTTGAGTCTGTGTTATTTCTGGCATTCTTTATACAAAAATTACACAATTTTCAGCCTTTTGCGGGAATATGTAAAACTTTGCTTACAACAACAACGTTCGCTAAAGGTTTACAGAACTCTAAAGATCTATTGCCGCCGTTTTTTTTTGTCTGTTTTTCCCTTCCACTCCCTTTTATATGCGTTTGGTTTGTGTGTTTATTTGTTTGGTGCTTTTAATGTATCTGACGGTAAAAATTATAGCAAATGAGTTATGAACCAGAAAACCGTTATTACTTTAGTTAGTAACATACAGCCTTTGTTCGTTTTCTTAATGTTCGTTGTTTAAGGCTGTAGTGTTTTTCGTTTTTCGTTTGTTGTTTTGTTGTTATTTTATGGTTTAAAAAGAGAACAACAGACGGTACCAGTGAAAATGAGAGAATAAAGTATTAAAATATACAAAGAAAGTTATTAACTTTATACTCAGAGAACGAAAAGTCAAACTCCTTATAACACGAACATAAAAAACAACAATCGCCAACCCCCTCGAAGAAGAAGACAAATATTTATTGCATATTCGGACTTAAACTAGTGGTCATTACCGAAACCACTAGGACAACTGCTGTGTTTATACCCAGCAAACATTTTTTTTCAAAAATTATATACCATAGCTGTGTACGAACGTGTATATTTAAGAATCTGAATTGCGAATAAATTAAAAACGACAGTTTTTCCATAAACTATGGTATGCTCTAAGCTACACTATCTTACATTAATAGCCATTACAACAGTTAAGTTCAGAGTTATGTTACGGCCTCAATTGTGTGTGTTATGGTGGACTCTGAAGGATAGATTTAAGAAATCATTGCAATTAGTTACACTAACAGCTATTGCCTGACAGGAGAACGCTAAAAACATTATTTTTTGTTTACTTTTTTTTTCTCAAGATGTCAGAACTGAGGTTTGAACTCTCTGAGCTGTCATTTAATAAACAAATCTGAGCTGACGTACTTCCTTTGCTAGGATTTAAAATATTGGGTATATTTTTTATAAGAGCTTGTAGTAGCTCTATTGTTATTCAAGGCAGAAATATTATTGGAATCAAATTTTTATATTACTACATACATAATTGGCCATTACAACCTTCAGTCAGGATTAGGGCCTAGCTTCTCACACCACTCATGTTGTGTACGTTAATTTTATACATGAGTGGCGGGACCTACAGTTTGAAGTCGATTCCGAACGTCAGATTTTAGAGAATCTTTTCAAAGAAATTTTATTTACTTTCAGAGTTTTTTGCCAGAAATCTGCTGAGAGGAAGCTGCCGAAGAAATATTTTTTTATATTTCGTTTTGATGTCTGAGCTGGGGTTCTAACCTTGGACTTACGTCTAATAAGCCGACATACTACCTACTAGACTACGGTGATTTCAACAAACTTGTTGGTAATATTATGACATTTTAGTTTAAATTGTGTTTCAACATAAATATGTCCTCCGCAAGTTAGTCAGTCAGTTTGATCTGTCCAATTTATGACTGCCATAAGAGTTGCTGGTTTGTCGACATAAACCAATGACTTAACAAAGCCTCATAAAAAGTAATTCATAGGCATTATATCGCATCACCGATAGGACAAGTGAACAGGACCACTTCCTGAAAAAAGTGATCACAATATTGATTTTGTAATAAATCGATTGTTAAGCGCGTTATATGGTAAGATGTGCCGTCTTTTTGAAACCATATGTTGTTGATCCAAAGAAATATTGGGCGATGATGATACTGTGATGAAGGTATTTCTCATAACACAATTTGTCTTGTTGTTGCTGAAATCTTCTTTTTTAATTTTTATTTTTTCGACCATCTGTATCAAAGTTCTTTGGACAGAAAGTTGTAACTTGGGTCCCTCATCTAATACCAAATGAAGGCTACCTGTAGACTAATTTTTAACTTGTTCGATATAAACTAAATCACAGCTTATATAAACTGCGCCAAATCAGTATTTAAAATTTTAACCGTGGAGAGAACAGACTGCATGACTATCGGTTATGCAAGTAACTCTGCCGTAGCAACTTTAAGAAAAATTCAAAATTTTCTTTCCGATATTCTGCAGTCAGCGCTGAGATTACTATGTATCTAATTGTGTAAGAGATGTGTGGCTGTAAGTTAATACCAGTAGGTCATAATTCGTAATATTTACTACATGATACAAATCTGCTCCTTACCCTTAGTAGCTTCCGAGCTGTCTCCGATTTGACAAAATATCTTGAAATTATGCATATTAGATAGCAAACTAAACTGGAATATAAGTAAAGGTTGCTGAAGCTAAACTAAAGTGGTGTGTCTACATAATATATAAGGATATGTCAACAAACCGATTTTATATTACGGGGCCAATGTTTGGTAATTGACTTTGGAGAAAAGAAGGTACCGCTTATCATATTCTTCGTAATTACACAACACTTAGTAATGTTTCTTACTAACTGAACGTGTTCAGAGGAATGTTATCCCCATGTTTATGAAATATTCGGACTGTTGAGAAAAAGAGTTGTAAAATTTCAACGCGTCCTTATGGCCACAACAATGCTGTAAGACAGCAGAGTTCTCGAGAGTTATCACCTCTCTATGCATTTCGTGAGAAGAAAGGAAAAGTTAGGTAGGTAGGTAGAGGTGGCTGCCCATCCAAGAAAATTGGATGGACATACTTAGGCCATATTGGGCCCATTGCGTTGCCACAGTTATCCGCTATCCTCTAGTCTCGAAACCACTCGGAGCTCCTGATGAAGTGATTTAAGCTGCCAATGTAAATCTCTGACAGTTCCTCCAGGTCAGCCATGTAGTAAGCACCCAAGTACTTCCTTCCCCTTTGGCAAAGAGCCGGGCATGTACCCAGCAGGTGAAGGACAGTATCCTACTCTTCCTCATCTCTGCAGCCTCTGCAGAAATCGTTAGCAAGGTGTCCAAGACCAATGCGCCTCGCATGCGTACCCATAATGCAATGCCCCGTAATGGCACCGATAATCACACTGAGTTAGCATCTTTGGCGTTTAAGTAGACTCATTGTGCGCCCTTCATCCAGCCTTGGCAGGATTTTACGAGCCGTTCTACCCGTGTCCGAGGCCGCCCACCTGTCGTTGACGGAATCGACGATAGCATTGTCAATTATGAGTCTGCAGGTGCTCAGAGGGATGTCCAGATTCGAGAATTCATCGGAGAGTTCGATGGTCGCGCCCCGCCTGACAAGTTCATCAGCTCTGCAGTTACCTGGACTACCACTGTATCCCGGTACCTCTACGATACGGATATCATATCGTTCCGCTAACTCATCGAGATATGCGCGACAGCCGCACACCGTCTTGGAGTTTATCACGTTGGAACTCAGAGCCCTTATAGCCGCCTGACTATCACAAATTATGGTGACGTTCTACTTGTAGACTGTTCCGTCCCCAATAATTCTCGCCGCAGCCTGTATTGCCACCACCTCCGCCTGAAAGACGCCGCAGTGGTCTGGCAGTCTTATAGACTGTGCTATTCCAGCCGATTCCGAAAAAATTCCACTGCCAACAGTTCCGTTCAGCTTCGAATCGTCGGTGTAGATTTGTACGGAATCCCTTACCGGGTGGGTTACACCACCCTTCCAGACCCTTTTGTCTGGGACTGATGTCTTGAATGTCCTCGTGAAGAAAGGAAGAAGAAGGAAAGAAGGAAGAACAAAAAAATTAATCCGTAACAGATATATGTGAAAACAAGTTCAGGTTATACTTTCGTTTTTATTTTGAAGTTGTTTTCGACTTCATTTTCTGTCATCAAAATGTTGCACATCACGACGTAAGTATAATTATCACTTATACTGACTTCAGTATTTGCTTACAGTTTGAGAAAACATTCGAAAAATATAATTTCATTCGATTTGTTGAAGGCCATTGATTCTTTCACGGTAACTTTTTGTTCAATTGAAGTAGAAGTAGAAAACATCCTTTTACGAAACAATAAAAAAAAAACAAAAATTTAAAACCAATGTCTCCTGCTTGGCATAAAGGCAATATATTCGGATAATATAGCACGGGTTAGAATAGAATATTTAATTTACCGAAAGAGTTTAAAAGAAAGAGAAAAAAGGTTGAAAAAGACCACCCTTAATTTAAAACAAGTGACCTGCGATAACGATTTAGAAATTTGTTTCGAAATGAGTGTTTTTTTCTTTTGCTGGGTAATTTTATGTGAACAATAGGACACAACTACATGACAGCAGGTGGTAGGGGGGATATATTGTATGCTGTTGACTTTTGCAACGCCTAAAATAGTTATAGGGCAACGGCAATCACTTTTTACTACAATGGTTCAGTCAGAACTAGTGCTCAGCTCAATCGTAATGAACAAGTTCGTTCATGCGTTTCTGTGTCCAAGCATTGTAAGTGTTATTTAAAGAAAATTGGATCAACAGTCTCTTAGATCGAGATTTGATGATCGAATTGACTGAACTTATTTTATGTATCCGCCAGTACATATGGGTTAAGAGAGAGGTTCTTGTGATCATATTGTGGTGTAGCGTATATAATCGGCCGACTATAATTCGTTCACTTTTTATGTTTATGCGTCGATTGTTCGCTGTAATAATGGAAAATTGGTTGCGAAGATTTACGTTAAGGAATTTTTAAATGTTGGCTACAAATTGTGCCAAGTTTATGATTATAACGTGCCGACTTGTGTTCATTTACTTAAAGCCGCTTATGGCCATGTAAATATTGTTTGCAGCTCCATATTAAGCACAAGCAAAACATTTTACCAAAAAAATAGAAAAATACAAGAACGTAAATCAAATTAAATGCTTATTATACGTGAAAATATAAAACAAAACAAATAAATAAAAAATAATAACAACATGGAATTACAACAAAAAAAAAAATGTTACAAAGAAGTCTATAAAGCAACAGAGAAATTTTTCTATGAAAAATGCAAAAAAAAAATTTTGTTTTTCTATTTGTTTCTTTTATATTTGACCAGAAGGACTGACTGACTGACTGACTGCGCAACCTTTTGAGTTTTTGTGTCTTTGTTGTTGTTGTAGATGTTTCAGTTGCTTTTATTAGCAATTAAAATTTATATTATTTATTATTCTTTTTATTTGCACCCTTTTCATTAGTATTCTCCTTTTATTTTTGTGTATATTTCTTTTGGTATTTTCAGGATACCTTTATCTGTATATGTAGGTGGTGTATAAGTAAGTGTTTTACTTCCTGGGTTTGGCTTCTGGGCTTGGGTACATTTATTATGCTGCTTTCATTACGTCTCTTGCAATGGTTCTTTCAGCATTTAAACAACGCCATAGTATGACCAAAGGTGATATTTTAACACGGCTAAAAATTTTTTACTTCCGGCATGAAGTGATAAATATTTTTACAAAGAACGCAAACAAACAACCAATCAAAAAAGAAAATCTAAAGAAAACATAAAAAATAAAAACTAATTGAGAAGGAAAATCATGTTTTTATCTACATACATACACTTTAAACGTTCGATATTTTTCGAATTTTTTGTACAAACAGTTCATAAATGCGAATTCGTTATGTCTATGAAGTGTATCCAGAATGATTTTCCTTTTAGAAAGGTATAAAGTGACTCATCTAATGTGGCAATTGAACACAATTAAATAAGGAAGTGGTCCTGAAAACATAGGAAAACCAATAACCATCATGAATGTAGAAAATAAAAGGAAATTTTATGTTATAAGTTATACGAAAAAGAATTAACACGTAATACCATAACAATTAATAGCATTCAACTACAATTATAATATAATTAAAAAAATAAAACATTAAAAAAAATTTATTTTGTTACTGTGGCCGCCTAAAGCTCAATCGAAATAGAAAAATATTCAAAGTTAACACATAATGTTACTGACTAATATCATCAGCAGTCAATAACCGCTTCAGTACTACAGTCAAGGAAGAAATTATATGGTACATGTGTTTTTTCGAAAAATCTCTTTGGTTTTAAAGCTAATTTATAAGTTTATGTATTTTTTATATTTAGTAAAGAGAAACAAAAAATTAAAGTAAAAAATTGTCAGAGTTTGTTTATTTTTACTAAATATTTCTTATAGCTAATTCAAATTCTTAAAGGAAATATTTATATGTTACAAAATAAGAAAAAATTCAAAACTTAAAGCTAATTAAATATATTCAAATAAGATATTAATTTTAATAATGCGTGTGTCCTCCTCGATTTTTAATTACATCATTTAACCGAATTGGCATAGAGTTTATTAATTTTTGTAACTCATCTTGGGGAATTTCGTCCCATTTTTTTATTAAAGCTTCTTTCAGCTCTTTTAAGGAGTTATAAGTCATCCCACTCTTGTATATTTCGGTACTTAAAATTACTCAGAGGTTTTCAACAAGATTTAGATCGCGACTAAGTGGTGGCCAGTCCAAAACAGTTATATCCTTTTCTTCAAAAAATGCTTGGGTCCTTTTGGCTACATGTATAGGGACGTTATCTTGCTGAAAAGTAAAATTATTTCCATAATTTTCTTCAGCAAATTCAACGAAAACATTGTCCACAAAAAATGATACCCGAAAATGAAAAAATTATACAAAAAATGATACCCAAAAATGAATAAATTATACAAAAAATGATACCCAAACCACGATTGACCTCTGGACATAAGGCAGCCAGATTGGCTTTCGCTGAAAAATACAAATTTTGGGAAGAGGAGTGGCGCAGTATTATATCAGTGATGAAAAAAATTCAACCTTGATGGACCTGATGGATTCAAATATTATTGGAGGGAAAAAGGATGTGATACGCGAACCAGAATGGCACGTAATTTTCAGGAAGGATCTTTAATGACTTGGGTAGCTTTTGAATATAGAGCACGTTCTCCATTCTGTTTTATTTCTCATAAAATGAACGCAGAGAACTATGTTGAATTACTGGACAATGTTTTCGTTGAATTTGCTGAAGAAAATTATGGAAATAATTTTACTTTTCAGCAAGATAACGTCCCTATACATGTAGCCAAAAGGACCAAAGCATTTTTTTAAGAAAAGGATATAACTGATTTGGACTCGCCACCACTTAGTCCCGATCTAAATCCTGTTGAAAACCTCTGGGGAATTTTAAGTGCCGAAATATACAAGAGTGGGATGACTTATAACTCCTTAAAAGAGCTGAAAGAAGCTTTAATAAAAAAATTGGACGAAATTCCCCAAGATGAGTTACAAAAATTAATAAACTCTATGCCAATTCGGTTAAATGAAGTAATTAAAAATCGAGGAGGACACACGCATTATTAAAATTAATATCTTATTTAAATATATTTAATTAGCTTTAAGTTTTGAATTTTTTCTTATTTTGTATCATATAAATATTTCCTTTAAGAATTTGAATTATCTATAAGAAATATTTAGTAAAAATAAACAAACTCTGACAATTTTTTACTTTAATTTTTTGTTTCTCTTTACTAAATATAAAAAATACATAAACTTATAAATTAGCTTTAGAACCAAAGAGATTTTTCGAAAAAACACATGTACCATATAATTTCTTCCTTGGTATGTCGATATTAAAAAGTTAAGTTAAGTTATTAAAAGTTTATACAGTGGTTTTCTCTTGTGATATATACATAGCTGCCAGATGAATGAGGCACCAAATCGTCAAATATTTGAGAAAAACTCGTCAAAATCGGAAAAAGAATCGTCAAAAAAAATAAATAAAAATTAAAATTATTTAAAAACCAAATTTATTTGTATTGTAGTGAAATATATAAAATCAATGCATGTCCATATCTGAGTTCAAAACTAAAACATTTAAAAAAATTGTTAGAAATTAAAAGCTAGCGCCCCTCATCTTCATTTATTAATTTTTTACCTAAAAATGGAGAAATTTTATATCATTTTCAGGAAAAAATTGTTTAAGGGTTAAACAATCTATCCCAGTGTTGTTTATTGATACACAAGCGCAGCAATAATATTGCATCATCTTAATCTTATCTATGGGTGGTGTAAGTATTAAGGAGTCAGAAGATCATTCTGAGCATGAAAATTCAGTGTAATGTTAGCTAGAACCAACACATTTTTCAGTTTCTTCAGTTCCTTCTTAAGATCTTATCATCTGATCTTACTACTTTCACCATTTATAACTGACCGAGAATGGAATACAACTCTCATGTAAGGGTTGGTGTCTCAACGTCTATTTTGATGTTTCTCCAACGTGTACAGGAGAGGCCGTAGTACCTCGTTAATGACGGTAGTGTATCTTACTTCATTAAATCATTGGAGCATCGTTGCAATGTGGTTTGTCTTTCACTGTTCTATCGCTACTACAAAAGGATTTTGCTCGAACAAAATAAGGGGACTTGTTCATTAAAAATCATATATTCCTACGTAACGTTCGCCTTTCGAGCACATCCGTGTGTGGTCGATCGTCCAGTGGATCGCACACTGTTTTACAGTAAAAATAAATTTTTTAGTCAGACTATGTGGAACTCAATTCTGGCAGAGATCTTTCCTGTTACTTATGGTATCAAAATGTATAAGCCTAGTTTCCATAAAAACTGTTCCCACTTTCCTTCTTCCCATAACAACATATTTTCATAGCTCCAAACACAATGCCATCCATCCCCTGAGTGTTGGTCGTACGAAAAAAAAAAATAACGGCGCTTGCCTTTGTTCTTCCGATGGTAATATTGGAAGTTATACTCAAATTTTTAAAATTGTTAGGTTATGTAGGAGTTGCAATTTTTTGACTTTTAAGGGGTTAAAAATATAAAACTTTACTCCTTGTTTTTACTAACACAAATTTCCAATAGTAATAATTGCAAAGTAAATACAAAGCTTAAAACGACTTTTAATGTAAAGTAAAGTAAAGAATATGATGTAAATAAGGGCATAAATCGTCACATCGTCAAAATGATATTTTTGGAACTCAAAATCGTCAAAATGACGATAAATCGTCAAATCTGGCAGCTATGGATATATAGCAGTTGCAACAATGCCTGCTTGTGTAATGGACGCAACAATCTTCACTATTTTACAGACATTTTCCATAATTGAAGCCATACAATATACTGCAACACCACTTAAAATATAAAATTCTAACGATTTTCTCCTTCCTGACGTCCATGGTTGATATGCTTAATGTTGCGCGTATAGTTATCATCACAAAACCAACAGCACCTAGAGTGATTCAATCGTAGTTATACAATGGATGTATATTTATTACACCTTATCAAGAGTGTTTATTGAAGAGGTTGAAAATTTATGATGGTAATACCGTATGAGTTAACTTATTAGGGTTGAGGCCACGGTTCAAACCCCAGGTCACACATCTCCAGCAAAGCGAAATATAAAAAAAAATATTTCTTCGTCGACTTCTTCTCTGTAGATTTCTGGATAAAACTCTGGGAGTAAATAAAATTGACATGAAAAGTTTGTTAAAAATGTGTCGTTCGGAGACGAATTTAAGCTGGAGCCGCATGTATAAAATTAACACACACAACATAAGTGGTGTGACAGAATGGTTGTAACGAGCAAATATGTATGTATGGCACATATGTATGAATACCGAACAGAAATATTGTAAGAATGAAATATTTGATTACAATTAAAGGTAACTATGTTTTTAACACACGCTTGCAAATTCAAAGGCACAAATATTTCCAACGAATTCCTTTGCTTAGGGGCAAATAAATTCTATCACACACATTAAATAACCCTAAACCGTTAATTACAGTGACTCACAGATTATCACAACCAACACCCTTTTAAAAAATTCAACACATATAGATAATTTCGATATGAAGCAGAATATTAAAAAAAATGTAATACGAATTGTCATATTGAATAGAAATGAAAAAGGAATGGGAAAAATAACCCACTGAAAACTGTAATTAAAAGAAAAATAAGATAATAAATCATTAAATTGCTAGTTTTCACAATAAGTGGTTGAAATAAGCTGTCGTATACTTTTAGTTTTTAATTTGTAAGTTTTTTAGAGTGTAAATTTGTGACTGAATAAGAGTTTTTTTTTAAATTTTTGAGCCTGTTTTATAAACTCTTATTTAATTTTTTTAATATCTTGTCTCATTGCGAAATAGGCTGACAATCGCGGATTTCAAGCTTTTTATTATAATTTTCCATTCCTCGTTAAATCGATGGTGTACCAGTCATAGCATCTGCTAATTAGAACTTAGCTGCTGACAGTTGTAACGATTTTCTCTTTAAAATATGAAGATTTTCTTCCGTTAAACGTGTCAATTGACCGTTTATAAAGACAATGTAGTACGGCTGAGGTTCTACCTGTTTTTAATATCTCAAGAAAATAAATAGCTTTTGTGTACGAATATTATGTTATATTCTTTGGAAATTCTAGTTAAAAATCGATTTTTGAATTTCTTTAAACGACATTCATTTCATGAAAGTATCTTAAGCACTTAATTTATGTGAAAACAAGTCATTCAGATTATTTTGGTTTTTATCACTGTGACATTCTCGAACAGCCCGAATGCAATTTATAAAGGCGGTAAATATATACTTTATAAACTATAAATTGCATTAACAGACTCTATGAACATCATTCTAAACGCCATTAATTTGTCGTTTTTTATTTCGTTTATTGCAGCTTCTTACTTCCGTTTTTGGTGGGTCCTACGCAATCAATTTCTTTGGAGTTTAAAAACAACTGGAAATATATTTATAATCGTTCGTTCTCGACTACTTTGCATACTGGTCACCAACAAAAACAGAATGTGCAGATTTAGTTCATCTATCAGCTTGTAGGTAGCTGTAAGCAAATTATACTTGAGGACAAACTTTTTGGAAGCAATTTATAATTTTTCACTTCAAATCATTTAAATGGTGAAATAGTTTTACTGATATCTTAAGAATATATTGTTTGATATGACTTTTAAAAAGTTTTATTTTGTTTAGATTATGTTTTCTATGCATGGTGCACGAATTATACTATGTTCAGATATGCGCTTTTATTGAGTCAATATTCGGTTGAGTACAATATTTTCAATGTTCAGACATAATAATATACGCAGTTCAGTTGCTTATTCAATATTCATTTGATAGCTGGTAAACAACACAGCTGTTTTAACAACATTGTTTTTATTTTGTTTTTTTTTTTCTTTGTCGCTGTTGACATTTGAGTTGTCAATTGTATGCGGTTAATTGTAATATGCTCACTAAACATACTTATGACAGTGCTACATTTTAAGTTTTACTCAATATCATAACAATTTGCGTATTTATTGCGAAATAATAAATTGAAACTTTATATGAAATATTGCGCTCAATAATGGCGATTTACTTAATAATTGTGATTTACACAATAAAGGTGCATATGTGAACACCGTACTAGAATGTGATAAACTAGGTGTTGTTACTCGAATATTGAGCTGTGAAAACCTCAACAAACCTTACGAATACATATAAATTCTGACGTATTGAGTCGGAAGTAATAAAGATTTTCCTTGATGTTCATGGCATCCAGAGTGTTGCTGTAATTATTTTTAAAAAATAAACTTACCTTTGCTACAGCATCATTGAGTTAATTTAGTTTCTATTCGTGTTTGGACGAAGACTACGTCGAATCAATGGCTAAAAACTTTATTTTACTGTCCTACTAACAGTCCGATATTTACATCGAGATATTCAACAGTTGTACAGAATTCTGTTCAAACCGGCCTCCTTCTTTCCGTTGATAACATTTTACAATTTTGGTGAACATATTTTCATCATGCCTCTTTTTGGCAGAGGGATCTTAAGAAATTATTTCATCGAAATGGTAACAGAACTTCGGATGAATACAAATTGTTGAATAGTCAAATTCAGCTACTTAAGACAATAATCAAGGAACAAGTGGAACTACATCAAGCTAAGGAAGTAAACAGAAGAGTGGCGAATATCAAACCGGGCCCTAGGGCATTTAGGGAGGTTTTTAGGTTTGTCGGTTGCAGAAGGTCTAAGGGCTTTGAGAAACTTCAAGTAGGTGATATTATGTACCAGGACATTGATAAGGTTGAACATTTTAGGAGACATTTTGCAAACGTCTACGGACCTGCTGCCCCCGATAGACCTGATATTGAGGAAGTTTCATCCACCGTTTACGCCCACCTAAATAGTTGCCCTCGGACCCAAAGAGTTTTTAATGAGACCACCAACGCTTTGCATAACACAGACAGTATTAATCTCACAAATATTTCCGAAGTTAATGATTGCATACGAATTCTTAACGCCAAAAAATCCTCCGGTTCGGACAATTTGTCTAACTTCATAGTTAAAAAATTACCACCCTCAGCAATAGAATTTTTAGTAGTTATCTTTAATAACTGTTTGAATAATGGGTGTTTCCCCAACATATGGAAACTTTCGTTAAGAAGCGGAATGATTATAGTATAAATAATGCGCGGCCAATTTCAATGTTGTCCAACATAGGGAAACTGTTCGAAAGGATCATAAGACTGAAATTAGACAAATCAATGGATTTGAGTGCAATTCGGTTTTAAGCCTGGACACTCATCGATAGATGCGCTTACTTTCTTGCATAACGACGTTGTCGTCAATTTAAGAAATAAGCGATGCACCGTAGCAGTCTCGTTGGATATTGAGAAAGCGTTTGACCGATCGTACCATTTCGGTATTCTTTATAAACTCATCCAATTACGATGCAATGTTTTTATCGTTAAATTGCTTAGGAGCTATTTCGAGAATAGAAAATTTTTTGTAGAGATTAATGACACAAGATCTGTCATTGGGAATATTTATTGCGGGGTCCCACAGGGGGCAATATTGGCACCTCTATTGTACAATATCTTGGTTTATGATTTTCCACATGTATTTAATGGTTCGAAAAGTATTTTATATGCGGACGATTCTTTTGTTTACGCACACGACTCGGACCCAGAGAAGGCGTTAGAATTGGTGAAAAGTCACCTTTTATTAATTGACGATTTTTACCGAAATTGGGGCATCAAAATAAACACAACAAAATCAGAGGCCATTTGCTTTCGCAACGCTTCGAGAAAGGGTCCCCACGATGTTGTCAGGAAGAGTAGGACATTGAATCTCTCTCTTCGAGGCTCGAATATTCCTTTCAAAAATTACATAAAATACCTAGGGGTAACCATGAACAAGCTATTTAAATTCCATTCCATTCCAACATGGCAGAATTGCCAGGGACAAGGGCATGTTTTCGAAGTTATTGGTCAATCGACATTTGAGTCAGAGGTGCAAACTCTTAATCTACAAGGTGTGTATACGTTCTACAATGTTTTATGGATTTCCCATATGGTTCACAGTCTCCCCAACGGTAATGAGGGAACTGGAAATTCTGGAACGGAGCTGCCTGAGACTCTGCGTTAACGCAAATTATGAAAACTTATTTAAAAAATTCTCAAATACCATTTATGAAAAGGCCGGGGTAAAACCCTTTTCTTTGTACGCTTTATCATTACTCAGAAAATATATAGATCGTCTTGGGGACCATGAAAACCGTTTAACGACAAGTGTTCTCCGGGTTCAATCCGAATTTAATTGGTCGGACTGTACATATTTATCGCCGGTAGGAATCATTCATGAGGATATTGAGGCCTTAATGAGGGCAAATGAATACCGTTTACCACAGTTTTATGGACTTTCGTGTCCGGGATCGAATAGAGGATAATATCTTTATATTATACTTTGTTTATGTTTATGTATATGTATATTTGTTACTTAGTTTTAAGTTTTGTTTAAGATCTCAATTTTGACATATTCTCAGTCAATGTAAACTTTTATTATATTTTGAGCAATATAAATCACTTGTTTACCGTTTGATATAATATCTTGTACTTATCCATTCATCTAAGCTTGTGGCGTTATTCGTAACTATAATGTCGTAAATGTTTATTAAAATAATACTTATAGTTTTAAGTTTTTTTTTTATCAATTTATGTTATCAATCAACTCTCCTTTGTAATCTTCCGTAAAAGTCTCAATAAAAGAAATTGTAAATTGTAAATTGTATGTATAATATCCATTATTATCCATTTTTTCACTTCAACAATTTCAGATTTGTTTTAATTATAATTTCTTTGTAACACAATAAAAAATATGATCACACTCAAGCCAAGAAAACAAACGAATTGCAATCATCTGCTACTGTGCTGCCTAATTGTAAAACTGAAACGCATCGTTTACAAAAATATTTATTATGGTAGCCTTGTTTTTACAGAACAATTGTTTGAAGTGGATGAATCGTTTCGGAACAAACTCTCAAAAAACTGAATTTGTTCCGAAACAATGGATGAATCCAGCTTAAGGCCAGACATCAAAACGAAAATATGAAAAAAAAAATATTTCTTCGGCGACTTCCTCTCAGCAGATTTCTGGCAAAAACTCTGAGAGTAAATAAAAATTGCCATGAAAAGTTTCTAAAAAATCTGTCGTGCGGAATCGAAACTCGTTATAAAATTAACGCACACAACATAAGTGGTATGGGAAGCTAGGTCGTAATCCTGAGTGAAGGATTGTAATGACCAATTATATATGTAAACAAACACAATAAAAACAATTTGAGAATAAAGGACCAAAGTCAACAGAAATAGTTCTATGAGGCCTGTGAAAAGGTACAAAACTAAAAAATTAATAAATGATTCTCTACATACTTACTTTAAAGATGTTCCTAAACGGTGCCAGACTTGATCTGATAGTAGTTAGGCTTCTTAATTAACCTCTAGATCTAGTAAATCTTTTCCACCGCAGAAGCTCCCCATAGGCCTTTCTGTATAGCATCCATCATATTCATTGAAAAAGTTTATTTTTCTTGAATTATACAGCCTTAAAAATATCTGAACTTGAGTACAAGAAATAACCTGTTACCCAATTACAATACTTAACGTGGATCCTGAACTTCAAGTTCAAAATTATCACTGATTGACTCGTCGATTATGTGAAGACGGAATTAATTTAAGACTTCTAATATTGAGGCTGATGTAGAGTATTATAAGTGCGGAATTGATTGACATTCATTTCCGAGATTTTCTTTTATTGCCTTGATTTTATGGACTCCCTTTCTAATGGTACTTTAAGTACAATCGCACAAATATAATAAATAATGGTTGCGTTCTTCCATAAAGGTGAAAATTAATGTGTTCATTTTCTAATAATCGTATTTCAAGGAAAATTTATTGTTCTTTGTAAGAATAACGGCTAAAAGAAAAACGGGGGCAAAATAGAAAATGATGCCTTTGGATTATAATGGAAAAAAAAAGCGAAAACAAACGAAAAACAAACAAACAAAAAGTGTGAATGAATTGGTGAGTGAATGAGTGAATGACTCGGAATGTGAAGTAAAGTTAAAAGAAACTGGTAAACAAAAATGAAAACTAAAAAAACGAAAAAAAATACGTACAAAACCTTATGTACGAACGTTTATCCAACTTTAAAGCTGCTGCAGTTTATAAAAGCAAACAGACAAATACAAAAATAAATCCACAACTACGTGTGTGTTTGTATTAGAAAGTGTATTTTATGTATGTGTGTATAGGTATGTGTGTGTGGACTATTAACAGGACCCTGGTGCAGGATGCGATGATATTTGTTCATTCCATCTTTAACATGCATTTTATTGTTATTCTGCAGTGGTTTCGCCACAAATCTTTCTTCTCATTTTGGTTTTCTTTTTCGCTTTCGCTTTTATTGCTTTTGTTTTTCCACTTTTTCATAATAAACCTGAAAATGTGTGTATTATGCATAATAATAAGGAAGATGGAGAGGGAGGGGAAGCAGAGAATAAACCATTATGTGTACATAGTTCCATTCCATGTTAAATATACAAATGTTTGTTCGTCTTTCAAAGAAAGGAAAAACAAAAAAGAAAATAGAAGAGTTCTGGTGTTTTATATCGTCGACTATTCTCGTATCCATTACACAGTGTAGTTGTGTGTTGTCCTTTGGAAAAAATTCTCTGTAGAATATGGGCCAAATTGAAAAATTTCGATAGTTTAACTTGTCTTTACCATTCTCTGGTAATTTAAAAAAAAAAATTCTTTTTCTTTTTTTTTTGTTGGTTTGTTTGTGGCAAAATAATAAAACACAAAAATTAGACGAGGAAATGCTTTGTCCTTAGGATATCATGAATTAAAAAGAAAGAATCGTTTTAAAATGGAATAGAATTTAATGTACTCATGGATATTTTAAAAAAGTTTTAAATTTTAATTTATTTTCATATAAAAGAATTAATGTTTAATTAATCAACTCTACATATGTACATACATTAGTACAATCTTCGGTATAATCAAAACGTGCATGATATACCCTCAGACAAATATTTTTTTTGTGTTTCTTCTATGATCAGAAACGTTGATTATTTTTTTCCATCCAGAGATTCTATTCGCTCGATATTTAATTCTGAGCGTTGCTCTTAATAGTACATCGATGGCTTGGATACTTTAATTGAGAAGGTCGTCAACAATACTTAAATATAATATTGTCATCAATTGTAAATAGAATGGTTTTTTTAACGTAAAAGTCTTAACAATGTTGGGAGAAAAGGATTTGAGAACTCGATGATTATGTGTAGAGAAACAAGAGAATACATAATAAACAACAGAATCGCCACTTCGTTGTACACCCAAACCTGTTTTTACACGGTTTTTTTACGCGAATTTGAAATAACACGGTTTTTTTTTAACAAATTTACCATTTTTTTTGTTCGCTCCTTTTTACACGGATAAAATCGTTTAATAAAATAAAAACTCTGTGTATACTATTCAACTAAATCTGTGCATTTTTATAAAGTTATTCAATTTTATAGGCATATGTAGGCTGCTGCATCAATCCTATGTATATCTCTCCAGTTTGTTTATACACTTACATACATACATAATATTTGACTTTTTTTACGCGTTTTTTTTTACACGGTAACCACTGGAACGTATCTACCGTGTAAAAAAAGGTTTGGGTGTATATTGTTACTACAAACGAGAAATATGGTTGGAATAATTTTTTCTTACGATTCGGTAGATAATTTCATGGTATTTATTCCTTAAATATGATTTCCGCCATATGTCTGCCACGATTACGAGTTACGTGTTCCATTTCATTTACATATAAATCTGGTCGTATCTAATCAAGGGTAGCTTTAATATAGGCTTTGAATATTCAAGACTTACTGGTTTGCAGGCAAAAACTTAATCACTCAACATACGTACATAATTGGCCTTTACAACCCTTCAGTCAGGATTACGACCTAGCTTATCACACCACTCATTTTGTGTGTGTTAATTGTATACATTTCGATTAAAGTCGATTCCGTAAGACAGATTTTTGAGAAACTTTTCATGGGAATTTTTATTTACTTTCAGAGTTTTTGCCAGTAATCTGCTGAGAGGAAGGCGCCGAAGAAATATTTTTATTCATATTTCATTTTGATGTCTGACCTGGGGTTGGAACCGTGGCCTTCCATCTAATAAACCAAAACACTCAACTCAACTCGACTCAACATAGTCCCAAAAAAAGTAATTCAGAGGCGTTACATCGCACAAAAGGGGAAATCTGCATACAGGATCACTTCCGAAGGGAAAATACTTACCAAACTGATTTTGTTGTAAATCGATTGTTAAACGTTTTAAATATTTTTTGGCAAATTGTGTGGTCTTGTTGTAACTAAAAGGCGTGGACAGATGCACATTTCTTTGCTTATTTGATGGTTTTGAAATAAAAGGAGTAAAATTAGTACGAAAACGATCAATTATTTCACGAATTGCTTGCTCACTGAGCCGAGTGTGCTGACCGTAAAGTGGACTAAGTGCTCTGTGAATTTCGCTAACAAAATTGCCGTTGAACATAGAAAAGTTATCGATATTTAGAGTGTTCTCATGCAACTAATAAACAACCGATATCAACTGATAGAAACGATTAAATTTCCTGTATTATATTTTGAATGATGTGACCTGTTTAGCGTTGATTACCTTAACTACGCTAAGCTGAATGGCATGACTATCAATAAGCCTGAAAGAATAAATTCATCATTCTTATACAAGTTTACTTAGAAATTTATATAAGTTTTGTTATTTTTATTTCTATGCACATACAAAAATAAAAATAATACTTTTTACAAAGTGCATTAAACTAAAAAACTTAAGAAAACTAAAAAAATTCAAAATGAGGAATGATTTAAATTCTTTTTTGAAGAAACTTTCTTATAATATTTAATGGTAGTTGAGGAAAAACGACCACTTGTATAGATATTTTATGAATGTGTGTGTATATAAATTGTTAATATCTTAAAGAAATTGTAAAAGATTTTTCTTTTAATGTCAGATCAAAATGGAAATAATTTTAAATCATAATTTCTTCGTATGCTTTTAAATTTTAAATTTTAAGTTTTTTTTTTTTTTTGTTTTTTTTTTATTAAACGTGCTTAAAGGATACTTGGCAATCGACTTTTAAGAATTTTTAAAGAAACTATTGAGGACAAAATGCCTTCGAGCATAACTGAATCCTTTTTTAAGTTCGTTTAATGATAATGCCTATTTCACACATCAATGATACTAAAATTTTAAAAGTTCAATGGCTAGGAAAAGCAAAGCATTTTCCATTTACAATAATCGGATCAAATGTTAAACGTATTTTAGTTTTGGAATTCCGCCTTTTGTGATTTTTATTGTAGTTTCTTGGCAATATGAACGACAATTTTCTCAGCTTCTTTTGTTTTATAAAAATTCTAACGAAATTCGCTTCAGTTATTGTAGTCAAATAAAATTGACGAAATTCTTTTCCAATTACAACTAAGATTTACAATATTTAACAAAATTGAATTTTAATTTTAAATATGCAAATTACTTCTCTTATCAGTTTTATGACATTAAGGGCCATTATTACAACTTGACGCTAACTAAAGGGAGGACTTTAACGGATAGATAAATTATTTTTCATTATTAAATGTGGACGATAAGGTAGAAGTGAGCGTTAAGCCAAAGGGAAGATATTTCAAACTTAACTTTTAAAGTTAAGTTTATGTTTGAATTTGCCATATTATATATTATTTTCAATACGGCAACTTCAAATATAAACAAAGTGCGTCGTTGCCCCTGCGTTTAAATAAAACTTGTTTAATTTGAGCAGTGCTATCGACATTGTTACGGAACTGCAATATTTTTGAAAAAAGTTATCTATAAGTTGTAATAACGAAAATAAGTTAAAGATAACTTTACAGTTCCCTTTAGCTAAACCTAAGTTTAACGGCAAGTTGTAATAAGGGCCATTAATCAATCTTAAATTGTATCGCTTAAATAGTGGAATTTTAATTGTCTTGTCTCCTATGATACAGTGATTTTTTTTACAAAAAGGATTTGCTATGATTTATACAGACTTAAGGGAAGCGTTGGGAAAGCTCAGCCAATAGTGTGTTAATAAAAAATCACTTGAACTGCAGAGCTCAATTCTAATTGATCACGGGTTCAGTTTCACCTCAAAAAAAAAAAATAATAATAAATGCAAACTGTGGGTTGCTGTACAGTACAATAATATACATACGTTTCCATATTTGTATTAAGAATAGTGTTTTTCTTGGGCTTCCCGTTCCGTAGAATTTAACTGATTTCATTTCCCGCGTTCCCCGGTGTTTAATATGGGACCTTCTAGTAATGATGATACAGCCAACTTAATAGCGAGAAAAACTCCAAATGAAGCTATTAATTAAGAAAATTTAACTTAAATTAATACAATCCTTCAGTATTACGAACTAGCTTCTCACACCACTTATGTTGTGTGTGTTAATTTTATCCATAAGTGTCGGGACCTACAGTTTAACGTAGACTCCGAACTACACATTTTTGAGAAGTTTTCCATGGCAATTTTATTAACTCTCTGTACAGTTCAACGTAGACGCCGAACTACACATTTTTGAGAAGTTTTCCATGGCAATTTTATTAACTCTCAGGAAATTAAATTTTTATTAAAAAAGCTAAAAAATATCTCTTTAAATAGCACATTATAAGTCTGGGAAAAACAAAAAGTGAAAAACACTTAAATTTTTTGAGAAGTCGCCGTAGTCGGTAGTAGTAGGTAGTGTGTTGGCTTATTAGACGTAAAGCCAGGGTTCGAGCCCCAGGCCAGTCTTCAAGACTTAATACAAAAAGTATTTCTTCGGCAACTTCCTCTCAGCAGATTTCTGGCAAAAACTCTGAGAGTAAATAAAATTGCCAGGAAAAAGTTTCTTAAAAATTTGTCGTTCGGAGTCGACTTTAAACTGTAGGTCCCACCACTCATGTATAAAATTAACACACACAACATAAGTGGTGTGAGAAACTAGGACGTTGTACAATGGGTCAATTCGATCTCCGGTTACTGTACTTGTCTTAGTTGACAAGTACACGTCCTCTAACCTAACCTAACCTAAATTTTTTGAACTGTAAACATAAAAATTGCCATTCCCAAACTATTTTCGGCATTGCCATATAAAAAAAAATTATCAAAGACACTGTTTAACAATACGTGAAAGTGTAACGTGAAATACGTAACGTATGAAAATACTGAAACTGTTAAATTTATTCGACAACTTTAAATGGCATATCACTGGAAATCATTAGAATTCAAAGAATTTTCCATTTAAAACTGTTTAAACAATATTTGATCAGTTGCATAATTTTCATGGATTTATATGAGGAACCATAATGATTAAATGTCCGATTTTCAATTGTAAATTATGCGGTAACAATCCAGGCAATCCAAGAGAATTCAAAAATTATGTTGGAAAATGTATTCGTGGTGTTGCTTCTTAACTGTATCTTGCTTCTTGACGTTATCAATTCGCCAACTACATATTACAAATTGAATGAGAAAATTCAAATACTATTGACTTTTTTTATTTTTTTTTATGTTAACCAAACATCATCCTAAAATTTTTTTCGATATTTCGATAAAAATAAATAATTTGATGAGTAGAAGTAGATCTTTCCAACGCATATAAATCGGTTGTTTGGTTCTAGAGTTAGAAAATGACGCACTTAGTCCAGGTTATTTTTTTAGGATAAACTCATGTTGCAATGCATTTTAATAATGCAATTTCTTTACTTACCAGTTAAATAAAAATAAATTATTTAACGTGTTTCGTTCGTAAAGGAAAGGTGTCGTACCTTCTCGCGTTTCGATCCATGGTTCAAAACAAGTTCAAACCCATATTGTTTTTAAAATTCAAGGACATTTTTATTGAAATGTATTGGTGCAAACGCAATATAGTGACAGCTTTCAAATCCTTACATTCCATAGATTTGTGCTAATTTTCATAAAAAAATTTATTTTATTCGACACCAAAGCTACAGTACAATTGAATATGTGAACCACATGAAAAGATCACTTGTGCATTTGCGAATTAATCATTCTACTCAGGGTTATCCTGTTGAAAAAAAACATCGTCTTTATTCACAAAATTTTCTGAATCCAAAATAAAAGAAAAAGCGAAAGAGAATGTTACGTAAAATTTAACATAAAATTACAAATGGCCGCAAGCAAATCCGTTTTTAATTCGCATCATAAAACGGCGCACTTAGACTTTCCATAAAAACGCCTGCAGTGGTCAACTGTATTGAACACTCTTTCCAACGAAAATGAATTCAACTTTAATAGTTCAGACTTTTTTTATGTAGTTGTTATTGGCATGGTTTGTGAAACAATAACGTATGTATGTATGTATGTATGTATGTATATATGTTGAAAAGAAATTTCAATGGTGAAAGCGTTACTGTATGAATGGAGTTTTCATCGAAGAATAAAGCGAATATTTTCTTTTTGCCGTTCAAAGTGAATTCCAAAATAAACACAAAATTGTTGATTGATGCTTGCATTTCATTTTAGGTCAGTAATATGAATGAAGACGGCGTTTTTCAATAGAACAACACTAAAGTCTACAGCGAATTATGCCAATTTTGATTCCTTTTTTAAGAGTTAGTAACGAATTGAAAAATTTTTGTCAATAAGTTTCGTTTTTCTTCTAATGAAAGTTCCGTGTTAAGTGGAATTTAATTTCTTAAGAAGCAAAAGGAGTTCGATAAATAAAGTCTAGATTTCTCCTTCTTGGCGACTGATATGAACGGCTCTTCAACGCCTACTTTGTGAATTTCAATCTGCCGTCGTTCAGAAAGTTTCGTCACTGTCACTGTGTTTTCGTAACATATGTATGTATGTCCAAGCTAGTTCACTTTTCGTCTTTTCCGCTCAGTTGGCACGTTTTAATCTGATAAGTGGGGCGACCTGACATTTCAGTAAAATATCTTAATTTTGATATTTAATTCTGATTTGCAGGCATTCATCAATTGCTTATTTAGCTTTTCTTATATCCTGATTTCATTATAACGTTACGCAAATAAAATAATTGTAAATATTCCTTATGAAATAGCCGATGTTGAAAACTGTGTATTTCGTAGTTCATTTCGTTTTTCCAAAATAAAATTATAACTGTTTTACAATTACGATCTGGATGGATCTTGGATGACAATCTTAAGTTTGTCTGGCATGTCTGTGTATGCGACAACAGAATGTTCTCGTATAATACAGATCTTTTAATACGTACATAGCCATTATGACTATGTCCAGAACAATAGTGAACAGCAAAACTGCCTAACACCCCTAAGAATTAAAAAGTACTCTCCTTAACTGCCAATTGTATTAAGTGATAAAACTGAATGGTACCGCTCTGTGGACATATAGTGAGACAAGGATGGAGCACGTAATAGCTGTTCAACGGGACGTGGTTGTACTTTCTGCTTGTTCAGTTTCTTGAGATAGACTCGAGATAAGAATGAGACTTTCTAGGCAGGGAAAATAGAGTCACCTTCTGCTTGAGCGCAGATAACGTTGCAATTCACATCAATGCGCAGGTAGACGAGCATGCAAGGAGATTAGTATCCATGACGCCGATGGGGCCATATCCTCTCTGTAGAACTGGAAGATAAGTTTGGAAAGCTCTATGCTTCGAAATATAAGATAAGGCAGAGACTTTCCTCAAGCCGGGCTAGTTTGAGGCAATCTCAAATTTTACGCGGTAGTTACAGTGGGAAGATATTTGTATCACAAAGAAGATCGTTCAAAATAGAAATCATTTCAGTCTCAATATGTAAGTTCTGAACATATACCCGGAATATGTGCGGGATTATGCATTTCAAAGGGAAATACCTGCGTGCATGTCAAGTACAAGGCAGGCAGCTATTTCTACTGACAACGAACAACATCCTAAAGTTTGTTCGGCAACATGATTTGGGGGTGCCGTTATAGGGATACCCAATATAGATTGAGGCCAGTGCAATAAATCGTTTGATCGTAGTATTCTAGTACCTCCGCATAACAGTTAGTCTACCTCAGTCCCATTTTATTAAAAATTAACCGATGCATAGAAAACATCGATGTATTTTGTGAAAACTCTTTAGTCAGGATTACAACCGAGCTTCTTACACCATTCAGGCATTAATTTTATCTATCAGTGGCGGAACCTACTGTTTAATGTCGACTCCGAATGACAGATTTGAGAAGCTTTTCAATACCATCTTTAGTTAGAGAATGTCGCCGAAGGAAATATTTTATCATGTTTTTAGATGTCTGAGCCCAACACATTAACTACTAGTTTAGGCGATAGTTTTAGTTATGCTGCCCTAATAGTAACAAGTCCGCCAATTCATTCCTGACGTAGTCGTATATTTGATCAAATTGTTTACAGTTTTGAGGTGCATTACTCCGTTAAACAGTTCGCAAATCTCGAAACAGTGGCTGCACAATTTTATGGTGTTGAGTTTGATAAAATTTTTTTTTCGTGGATATTTGTTTACTCAGAAACATCACAATGGCTTAAAAATTTTAGGATAGAAGGATCCTAATGTCACATTTTAATACATGTGGAATGCCTTTAAAATCGTTTGCAACACACTCAACAACTCAATACCAACGCAACTAGTTTAAAGAAAATTTCTTTCTCAAAACATTAAATCTTTACGAATGTAAATAATTTTTGTTTTCATTGTTTTATAATTTTTTTTATCAATTTATTTACACTTTATTATGTATCGGCCACGCTCGTTTGTCTTTTCTAACGACTGCGTTTTACTGCGCAGTGATATGTGCTGTATAATTTCCATATTTTATAAGCTGGACTAACTAACTTATTATCCACTGAAATATGTTTTTATAACAACGAAATGTTATTAAATTACTTCATAAAAACTTTTTTCGGAAATCATTGATTTATAAATTATTTAACTTGTTACAGCAATTATATGCTATATCTTTGCGCTCATTTGAATATTATTCGGGCATCAATTAATTTCTGTGTGAAATTATTTTTCCTGTTTTGGATTGGAAGATGCCCAACATATTTACATATATCACTTGCCTTTTCTTCTCTCTCTTTTTTGGTTTTACGTATAAAAAATTAAAATTTTATCATTTCAATTTGAAATCATTCAATCTCTTTAAATTGGCAGCCACTTAATGGAATAGAAGAAGACGAAACCTTTTACTGTTAAACAAAAAAAAAAAAACTACACAGACTCGTAGAAGAACACGTTCGTTCACATTGATTGTTGGCCTCGAAGGGGCATTTTATAATCTTAATCTGTTTAAATAAAAGTGCCAAGGCTCTTTTACAATCTCTTCTCACTCTCAGCCTCTATTTATGTATGCCAGTGTTGCAAAACTAAAATTTTCAAATGGTACTGAACTATAACTGAAAGAGCACTTTTTTGCCTTAAATGGTACTTTTGTAAAAAAATACATACATATTGGTCGTTATAACCCTTTAACCAGCATTTCGACTTAGCTTCTCACACCACCTATTTTGTTTGTGTTAATTTTATACTTGAGTGGCGGGATCTACAATTTAAAGTCGACTCGACAGATGTTTGAGAAACCCAGCGATTTGGCCAGCAGGAAGTTTTCAGAGAAATATTTTTTCATATTTCGTTTTGATGAAGATGTCTGACATTAGGTTTGAACCGTGGGCTTACGTATAATAAGCCCGCACACTACCCTACTAAACTATTTATTTATTTATATTTAATACACATACGGCACGGAACAGAAAAACTAACGACTTATTCGTGTTCCTCACATACAAGACAAAAACAGATGATTCGGAACGTAAAAGCCCCGTTTAGTCAAACGTCGATGGTACGTAATGTAACATACGTTCGTTTTTAGCATATTAATTATGCTTACCGAAAATAACATTACGGTTCGCCAAGCTTTTTCAATTTAATCGGGGCTAAAGCCTAATTCTACCTTTAGCGTCACGTTTAACATATTGCTAATGCATTAATAGCTTTAAAGCGGTAGACATAAAATATGTAATAATAAAAAAGTACTGAAAGCGTAGGGGGGGTACTGCGGTATTTTTGAAATGAAAAAAGTACTGAAAAAAGTACAAAAGTACTGAATTTTTCAACACTGATATATACCATATACTGCCTATCTTTCTCACTCTGTTAGTTTTAATTTTATTTTATATTTAAAATTCTATTAATATTTATGGATGTGTGTATGTATGTATGTAAGATGAGAGGGTACTCTCTCTCTCGCCCTTGCTATTTTGTTTTGCCCACTTATAACGATTTCGTTTTGTATTTTATAGCCATTTAACGTATTTTATTGTAGAATTTTGTTGTTGTTGTTCTTGTTGTTGGTGTTGTTGCCAATTTAACATTAACAACGAAAAGTGAAAAACAAAACAAAACAAACAAAAAGAAAAAGGCAAAGAATCATCATCATCATCATCATCAGAATCATTAGAATCCTTGAATCAACAAACAAACACAGACAAAGGCACACACACTTACACACACACTCACACAGGTATGAACATTATAAGCTCTAGATTTTATATACAAATATTGTAGGATATCGTAGATTGTTTTCTGACGCCTCATTGAGTCCATTAATATATTTTTTGTGTGTTTTTGTTGCTTTTTTTTTACCTCAATTCGTTTCTTTATTTTCACGCGCTTGTTTGTTCATGATCTCATTCAATTCTTTTTGGTTGTTCATGGCTGATGTTTGTTTTTGTTGGTATTTTTGAAGACGTTAATGGTCTTGTAAAAATGTTTTGCAATCATTTTACGTGTTTTACGTAAAAAGCTTTAATATTCTTACAAAAATATGCAAATTGGCAATTTCAGCTATTAAGTTCGTTCGTTCCTTTCCTTTTCTTCTGCCATTTCATTTTACATCTAATCCCAGACAGAGGTGAATCCGAAACACATAGAAACAAGTTTACGCACACAAATGGAAACAATTATGAATTACACCATTTCCAACTAATCGATTTCCTATACCTGAATGTCATGCTTTAATACATGCATCCTGTCTTTGGTATCGTCTACCACAAAATCAACAACTCAGTAGGAACGCAAGTATTTTTAAGAATTTTTCTTTTTCAAAACATTAAATCGAAATAATTTCTGATTTAGTTTTTAAGTATTTTGTACTGCTTTAATATTAATAATTCTGTGTAATATAATTAATTGATTTAATTTCAACATAAATACATACTCGTACATATAAGTATATTTAAATGTAAGATTTCTGATTGAACATTGCTTTTCTATACTACTGTCATAAAATTATTTATTATTATGTATACAAGTTCATGTGATTATGTACTTAAAGAAGTTATTGTCCACAAACCAAATTAAATTTAAAAAAATGTTTTGAAAGATTCAAAACTATTTATTTTATTTATTAATTACAAAACAATTACAAATTATATTCTAATTATATACGAGCGGAGTAACTTGACCATATGCTCGGTGTAGTGTCACAGACCAGAGTCACTGGTCGGAATCGAAACCACTACCCTCACTCTAATAGTCTAGCACACTACCCACTAGACTTCCAGAGCACCCACATTGAAAACTAGTTTGAATTTCTTTGACGTATGAATGGTATTGTAATTCCAGCCTCGAATTGATACCTAAGATAATAACAATTTAACAGCAACTTGGTAGCATCTTTACATACATACATACCTACATAATTGGTCATTACAACCCTTTGGTCAAAATTACGACCTAGCTTCTCACACCACTTATGTTGTGTGTTATAGTACATGAGTGGTGGTGGGACCTACAGTTTAAAGTCGACTCCGAACGACAGATCTTTGAGAAACTTTTCATGGCAATTTTATTTATTTACTCTCAGAGTTTTTGGCAGAAATCTGCTGAGACGAAGGCGCCGAAGAAATATTTTCCATATTTCGTATAGTTGGAGATGCCTGACCTGGGGTTCAAACCGAGGATTCACGTCTAATAAGCCAACACACTATCTACTAGACCACGGCGACCTTTTGAGCAACGTTGGTATTTATTGGAAATTTATTTGTAAAACAAAGACAATTGTTCGGAAATTGCACGAAAATGTCGTACAAAGGACCAACAGTGCCCGGTACAAGCAGGTTTATTGCTAAAGTTCGTGAAACTGGTTTTATTGTTGATGCGCCAGGGCGTGAACATCCTTCTACAGTGCTTACACCCGAAAATATCGAAGCTGTGGCTGAGAGTGTACGCGAGATGTCATCAATATCAACTCGTCATCGTTCTCAAAAATTGAACACTTCACGCACCAGTGTACGTCGAATTTAGCGAAAAGATCTCGGTATGACGTCTTACAAAGTTCAATTGGTTCAAGAGTTGAAGCTGCATGACCATCAGCTTCGTATTCGCTTCGCTAGATGGACCAACGTGAAACTGCACGATGATGTAAATTTTACCCAAAAATATAATGTTTTTGGTTGAAGCTCATTTTCATCTTGGTGGGTACGTTAATAAGCAAAATTGCCATATTTGGGGCTCAGAAAACCCCCACCTGGTCTTACAGAAGCCATTACTTGTGACTGTTTGGTGCGGCTTGTGGAGCGGAGGCATTATTGGCCCATATTTCTTTGAAAATGAGGACGGCGCAACCATTACGGTCAATTGAGGCACCTATCGCACAATGATAACCGATTTCTTTGCACCCGCTCTTCATACTATTGATGTGAACGATGTTTGATTTCAACAGGATGGTGCAAATTGCCACACATCTCATGTCACAATTGATTTATTTGGCCACACGTTTAATGGCCGTTTAATTAACCGAAATGGCGATGTCAATTGGCCGCCAAGAAGCTATTTTCTGTGGGACGCCGTTAAGAAGAAGTGTTATGCCGACAAACCAGAAACAATTAAGTATTTGAAGACCAACATTCGTGATGCCGTTGCCGAGATACAACCCCATGCACTCGAAAAAGAGCACGAAAATTGGTCAGACGGAATGAGGTACTATGAGGACAGCCGCGTCAGCCATACGAATGAAATAATATTCCCCTTCTAGCCGGAACAATTGTGCTTCACAACAAAAAATATATCTGGCAATATTTCAAACCGTTTTTGTTTTATTGTTTTTTTTTATATTTAAACTTATAAATGGCTCACCCTATTTTTTCTACCCACGCGGTCCACAACATTTATATGTATTTGGAAACAGTGTACAACTTATGCAAATTTAATAGGAATAATAGTCAGAAAAGTTTCTATTGCCTTTCTTTTTTTTTTTTTTAATGGTAAACAAACAAATTTTTTCTCCGTCTCCATTTTTCTTTCCTTGACGTTTAAGCGGAGCCTTTAAAATACTATCAACTGAGTAATTCAAACGAATTGTATTTAAACCAAAACCGAAACCTTAAAATCTTGCATTGACATCCAATATCTTTAAAACAGCTTGTTACAACAACTACACTGAAAGAAATTCAAATTAGTGGCCATAAATAAATCGCACAAGTCAAAGTGTTTCAAGCTGGTTATTTGAACTTGTATAATAGAAGTTTGTGTTGGGTTTGCCTTAAAAATTCAAATTGAAAAAAAGATGAAAAAAGGTGGAAATGTTATACGGAATCAATTTATTATCAAAATAACTAATGAAAATTAGAAATTGTGGAAATTTCGTTTGGGAATTCGAACTTCTGTATAAATAAGTATGTAATAAGTGAATAACAATTTATTTTTATATATTTACATTCATATGTACATACATATGGTATACTCTTTAACGAAATAGGATCGTCAGGACCGTGGTAATTAATTAATGTGTTATTTTAAACAATTTCTTAATTAATTTTAAGATTAATTTTTCAATAATATTGTGTGCATATGTATGTATGTCTTACATTAAGTTTTTCAAAACAATCAATTGTCAAAGAAACATTATTAAAAGCTACGTTGCATTTTTAAAAATTCACACACGTTATTTTTTTATTTTATAAATTATTACAAAAAAAAAAATGAAAAAAAGGAAAGGGTCCTCATTAACCTCCCTTAACTCGTTAATTATTTCAAGACGGCGACATAGGTAGGTCAAGTAAAAAAAAAGAAAATGAGAAGGAAAAAATAACAAACACCCAATAAGAAAGTAACACTTTGAAGGAACCAAAAGATTAATAAAAATTTAAGGGTAGAGTCCGTATAGGAATTGAAAGTGCCAGGTAAGCTCTTGAAGACCATATAGGTCTACCACTCTTCATGACATCTCTAAAAGTCAAATATTTGGAACCATTAATTTTTTTGATATGGTATTGTGTAATTTAATTTACTTTAGATGAGGAACAGTAACAGTATCCAACAATTGTTTAGAGAAATATTAGTTTTTGTTGCAAGTTTATCTAATTTTCCATCCGGAACATGTAATATTGCATATAACTATCACATATATATGTATGTATGCATTCCTTGTCCATTGTCTTTCGATAATAGTCATCTTTATACTGGACATAGATCATCAATTGGTTGATTCTCGACTTGTTGTAGGTGGAAAATTGCCATGAAAAGTTTCTCAAAAAATCTTTCGTTCGGAATCGACTTTCAACTACAGGTTCCACCACTCATCTATGATATTAACACACACAACATAAGTGTTGTGAGAAGCTAGGGTGTAATCCTCACTGAAGGGTTGTTATAATCAATTGTGTATGTATGTATGTATTACAACGGTACATAAGATCTAAGTAGGCTGTGCCTTTTAAATTAACTGCCAACCTAACCTAACATAACCTAAAGCCTTTTTAAGGAAATTTTAAGTTATTTAAGGTTTGCTTTCGATCTATATACACAATTATTTTGATCATTGCCTTTTATACTGCTCTAGATAGTTCTAAGCATGTATGAATACTACTCACGAATTTTAAGGTAAATTTTTTTACATCCTAAACTGATATCAGAGTTAAATGCTGGAGTTGTTGGTTGCTTTTATATTTTCTGTTATTCCCAATGCCTTTTGCGAATTATGGAACAATTTTTATAAAATATATATGAGAAGCGAAAATATTTGGGCCAAATTAAGACTGGTTGTCAAAAACTACGGTACAGAAGAAGGAATCTGGCTTGTGGATATTATGAAGCGATTAAGCCCAATGCCCTATTAGTAGATGATTTATTTTCAACGCCTGAGCTGGATATCAGGGTCCTAGGTCCAATAATTTAAGAATTTTCGAAGAGCGCAGTTTAACCGTAGATCGAGCTTTGTATCAAAAATGGTACATTTCAATTTTTTAAGATTATATAACTTTAATTCAGAAAAAGGATGATGACTGATGTTTTTTAAATTCGTTAGTATTGTTATCGCCAATATTTTAGACCAAATAAAAAAAAGAAAATTTCAAACAGGACTTAAAAAATTCAAAACCTTCATAATTCTGGCGTATGCATCATTTTTGATACATACGACTTTCCTAGCGATTCTTTGGTGTTGTGTATGTACATAATTCTTTTAAGTTTTCACAGTTTTTGTTAAGTTTTATCGTAAATAATACATTGTTTATGGTATTTGAGAAGGAATTGAAAGTTAAGTGTTGAATGAATTTTCTGTTCTTGATATGTACTTGATATTGATTGAAGTAATCGCAGTCTAGTAATCAATCAGATCAATGTTCAAACCACAGGTCAGACATTTCCAATTTACAAAGAAGGTTGTAATGATCGATTTTGTTTGTATGTATGTAATTTTTATACTGCTGAAGACTCTGAAAAAAAAACAGGAGCTCGTCCTATGAACTGATGAAAGTATTGGCAGCAACAAACATGACAATAGGATGTTTATCGCCAAAGATGGTCCTACTTGGAACAGAGAACCGTATGCCTTTAGTAATTTGGGAGGAGAAAATATTACCAATTTTCACGTAGATTGCTGGCAGCTGTTTCTTGAAATGTTGTAGAGTCTTTCTTATTGCTCTTCTCATATTTATCTCACGTGGCAGACAAACATTAGAAAAATGTGTTCGTCCTATGCTTTATTTCATAGATATTGCAGATGATAGTATTTCGGTCAAATATGTACGTATAAGATTTACTCGCTTTGATAACGTGCTACTCGGAAATGATGAAAAATTTACACCTATTACGCCTTTGCGAAAAAGTGGTTGAAATGATTGAAATTCCCAATAATTGTGTCGCTGCAACTGAATTTTATGGTCGTTATGAATTTTGTGGTCCACCGAAATCGAATTGACAGTTTTAGATTCAAGTACATGCTACGTCCCTGCATCCGGGAAACCAGAGAGAGAGCATTGTGATTGACATAATCAATGTTCTATTACAACGGCAAACTTTTTACCTCACATGACATTGACAACAAATTTTCCTAACGAAATATAACAATGGTTTGTACCATCAGGGTTCAGCCAACCATCAATTAAGAGCATCACTGATTCGATGGGGCAATAAGCTGCCCCATCTAAACAATTGGAAACTTATAAATCGCCATAAAGCAAGAGTGCTAGATGTCAAATTCTTACCATATACAAAAAAAATAAAACCAAGCTGACAGGAAGTGTTTGATTTTTACGTAAAAAACCATGCTGCTGCACATCATGTCGAAAACTTTGCGGTAAATTTAATAAAAGTGATAATGAAATGTTAGAATATAAAATAGTTTTATTAAAATGAATTAAAATAAATCAAAATATTAAAATTTCTTAACAAAATCTATCAATAATTGTGACAATTCTATGTTACTACAAGTATGTATCAAAAGTGATACATAACCTAGAATTATGAAGTTATTTTTAAGGCTCGATCTATGGTTAATAATAAAAGTAGGTGGGTCCAATTAGAAAAGATTTTCTCAAAATATTGTGCAAAATTGAAAATAGTTTTGTTTTTTATTGCATTCCTTTATTTAAGAAAAGTTACGGCAAAATTTTGATGAATTTTATTCAACATCCTTCAAAGTGTCTGAATTTGAAAATTTTGCATAAATTTTTACTGTCATGTTTGTTGACAGTAAGTTTAAGTACTCCTTCTCTTTATCCGTTACACTTTGCAATGACCGTGCTGATACTGATGCAGCTGATGATTACGTTGTTCAAATTTCTGTGAAGGATTAAATTGTAAAAACAAAAAAAAAACGTTTGGTTTTTCGGTTGATTTTGCAGAGTGTACCTGTTGTTTTGTTTGACTGTTGCTATTGTTGTTGTTATTGTTGTTCTTCAATTTAAAACTTAAAGTTTTTAATACAGAATATAAGTACTATGTACACACATACAATGTACCACTAAGTGAGTGTGACTGTGAGTGTATGTACTTCATGTTGTGTATGTGCGGGTGTTTGTATTTGCGTTGGTAATGTTATGAATGTTTAAGCAGTTGAGGAATTCTCGTAATACTTTGTTGAAAGTCATGTTTTTTGAATTTTTTTTCATTTTTTTTTGTAAATAAAAGTTAAGATAATCCATTGAAATTTCCATTTATATAGCGAAACTGTTTCATTTCATTTATTTCTTTTTGTTTTTTTCTCATGTAAATATTCATATTGTTCTTGTAGTTGTTTTTCATGTTTTTCTTTTTGTTTTATTTAAATTTGTTTAAATAAATGTGAATGTGTTTGTGTATTTGCAAACCAAAAAAATATTTATTGTTTCTCTTCTTATTTTTTTTCAATTATTTTTTATTTTTTGTTGTTCATTTTTAAAAGAGTATTTTGCATTGAAATTGTTGCTGTCAGCAGTAAAATGTGCTTTTTTCCGTAATATTTTGTAATAAAATTTTATATTTTATTTAAGCGCATAATTGCCTTTGAACTGTATGGCAGATTTTATTTAATAAAAAATAATATAAAACGAACTGATTTCGCTGACAACATACATATGTATGTACACGAGTATGTATGTACATATTAATGTATGTATCATGGTGCACATTTTATACAAATTATGATTTTTTATAAACGCAATTATAATATACAAATATAATGGAATATTTTGTTCATATATTTTTTTTAGTAGCTTCTTTCATTCTTGCAATTATAAATTTATTTCTCTAAAGTTTATTTATTCTTGGGATTCTTTGTTATTTATGTTATGGGGTATATACTGTGTGCTGTGAAGAATATTTCCTATACTAATTATATAAAGACACTCCATCTTGTTTTCAAAATCGTTATAAAAGGAAGTTATATAACGATAGAGTTGCACTAATTTTGGTTTCAATATTATTCTAGAGTGGTTTACATTTTATGGAGTCACTGTTGTTGTCTTTCTTCTGATTGTTGTTTTTGATATATTCCAGAAATTCCCGATCGGATTTGGATCTGAAGGCAACGCAGGCCACTTTAACACATTGAAATCAATTCATAGAGCACTTTGATGTCTATCTTGCTAAACACAAATCGAAGTGACATATTTTTACTACACAATCGGATACTTAAGAAATGACCCGTATGCGATATTTTGACCCAACATCATATTACCGTCACGTTGTTCTACCGCCTTATTTTATTAAAGCACTTGTAAGAATGGATCTAAAAAAGTATTCAAGTCTTGTACATATTTTTCTAATCATATTGTTACGTTTTTAACTTTTTAAAAACGTTTAAAATATGAGTTCGTTGATTGCAAACAAATTAAAAACAAGTATGTGTTCTGTTTCAATTATACTCTTTATTGTCCGCACTGATTTTGTGTACTACCGTTTACAACTTGACGAAAACAAGAATAATTGCTTGTTCGCTTTTCTTCTTTGCTTACAACGCAGATCTTTTCAAAGCCGATCTTCAAAACACGACTGTTTTCTTCACACACAACGCGTGTTCACACAAGACTGACTGAATTCTTACTACTCATTGCCTGCTTTGTCTTGCCTTTTTATATGCCTACGTAATCAGTCTGATAAAGGTTCCTGAAGTCGAACATTCGCGCTTTCACCTTCTCTAGAACTCTATCGCGACTTCATTGTTGTTTGTGTATTTTGTTCACATTGCTTGTTTTTGTCGCTTACTTGTCTATCCCCTTTTCTTTCATACTGATGTTGTTGGTTTACTTGTAAACAAGTTCGTTGTATTTGTGTAGCATTTGCTCATTTCAATGTTAAACGATGTACAACGTTTCCATTTTCGTAACAATATATTGACTAACAATTATCCTGGACCTGGTTTTTTCGTCAATGTGGTAAAGTGATTAGCCAACACCAACATATCTACCACTATATAGTAATGATACGTATGAGAACTTATTGAATTGTATCACTTTCAGAAAGTTGAACACACAAATTGAATTAAAATCTACATTAGAAGTTGTAGTTGTTACAGTTGTAAAACTGTGTAGTTTTATGAGGAAGCGAATAAAAATTCCTTAAATATATAACAATACTTAATAGTAATAATTAACGCCATTCCATGAATAGGATATGAGCTGATACGGCACAGATAGAATACAGGAGTTGGTATAAATGGAGTTGGAAACAGCATAAATGGAGTTGGATAAGATACCATGACTACCGGTTGTTTGTATAAGAGGGGCCATGAAATCCTGTACTACAGCAGTGTTAAAAGCTAAGTTGCATTGAAGTCTACTGCACATGGAGACAATACTTAACGAAAGAGAAAAATTGTTGAGAAATTTCAATAGGAAGAGATTCTATGTAGATAAATATGTATCAAATTATTCACTAATAACCTGAGATCATGTCTTTTGACATGGCACAGTAATACTCATATCACACCCAACATGTAGAGTCTGTAATAATGGGAATGAATCATTAGAACATATTCTTGAAGCTTGAGGCAATGATGCACTCCAGGAGGAAATACGTGGCAGCATCCTGAAGTTTGTCCGCGCAACAGGCTAGAAACCCCATAAAGCATAAAAGGGGTGTCATATATGTATTGTGTGATCGCAGTACCTTGGAACCTCTTTATGGCAATAATAATTATAATCATAATCAAACACCTAACTAGTGGTAGTGGTAGCGTAGCAATATAGTTGCCTGTTACTATCATACAGCTGTATGAATAACAGCTGTAATATCGTATGAAAGTAATGATTTACTATGTTATATATTATTAACGTGTATGTTTTACCAAAAGCCAAAGTAACATACATAAGCAGCATTTTGTAAGAATCAACTGGACAAGATGATGGGCATATCGAAATATTAATTAATTATCTGGATAGGAAAAAGAATTGCTTTTTTCGGAAGAGTGCTAGAGAGGATGGTGGTAATTATTAATTAATTTAATATCAATTAATTGCTCTGCCAGTTGAAGGAAAACTTATATTACATTCGAAAACATAATTTTTATAATTGTTGTATAGGTTACTTACGTACTTATACTTGTCATTGGGACAAGTACAATACTCGGAATTCAAAATAACCCATTGTAATACATCATAAAGGATAGAGAGAGAGAGAAAGAGAGAGAGGATAATAAAGGTAGGACACACAAGAGAGAAAGAGAATACACCATTGAAGTGCTAGCACTTCTCAACAAGCTCAAACTATTAATGAATCTATAGAGAGCCTTAATCGGCACCCGTCAAAGGGTCCAAAACTTCGAAGAATCCCCTGTCCACGGTATTGAACATCAACCTACAGCTACAGAGGAGGTGTTCGATAGTTTTCAACTCCTCCTCGTCGCAATATACCCTACAGTAGTCCGGCTGGGACCTGTTGCAGATCCTTGTCAGCGATTTAATCTTGCAGTGCCCTGTAATAAAACCAACAACTAACCTCAGACTGGCCTTATCTCAGCCCAGCAGCAAACCCATTCTATCACTATCTATAGCAGTCTATAGACACCTAGCTTCCCGATCCACTGCTCCTACGCTTCTGCTCTTCTCCCCTGACCCATCCAGCTATAAGGCCGTAGAGGTGGCAGCTTAGGCGATCAGTATCAACTATCAAATTGCCCTCAGAAAGTGAACCTAATCTAATTGTTGTATCCCTTTTGTCTCAATTTTCTGCTAGGCGTGGTCATGCTAATGAACACAAATTTTTCAGAAATAATGAAACTACTTTAAAGAACTTAGTCAATAGCATAGGATTATTAGGGATGATTAGTCTAGTTACAACAGCGATTAACTATAATAAATACAGTCTTCTCTAATAGTACAAGAAAAGGAAAAAACCCTTTAAAAGGAACCTGTTCGATTGAAGTAATATTTTAAGATTGACAAAAAAAAATAATGTAAGACACCTTATAATTATAAATATGTATATAAATTATACAAACTATATTATGAAACACGTTTAATTGTAGATTACATATGTATGTATATTAAATTCATATAAATATGTAAAGCTGAAGGTAAATATACTGAGCAATATTTTGCAAATTGTAATAATTAAAGATTAATTTTGTTCATACGAATAATTAAGTTTATTATTCTAAGTATCTCTTATAGACACCTTGTTTAAATGGACTGATTGAAATAAGCATTTGGAAGAGATTTATTTAACATTGCATAACAAATGTCGATAGATAGTCTTGGAATTATTATAACCATAATTACAGTGAACATCTAAAAAAGTAACCCAATAGAAAATATAATGAAAAAACAAAAACAAAAACAAAAACAAATTTATTTATTTATCAAGTTCTCCAATTGCGAAACAAAATGATGTAATCTCATGCTTAGGGTCCAGAAAAACAATGTTAATACGTTAGAACAAGAGATCAAACATTTAAAACAAACATAAACATTCATTTCTTCTTCTTCTTACTTGGCCATTAACAACCCGATTAACGGATTTCGGTCTGCCGCAACACATCCTTCCAGGCGCCTCTGTTTCTTCCGCTACTACGCCAGTTGGTCAGACCAATCGTATTGCACCTTCCAACGGATACAAGGTCGTCCTCTTCTCCATTCGAACGGCATGGCCGAGCCAACCGTCGACTTGTTTTTCGTGGGTCTTTTCTAGGATTTGGCGTAGTGTGAAGATCTGGTCGATGTTGGACTTGCCATGTCTGAGGCCGCACTGATAAGGTCCAATCAGTGTTTTGACGAGTGGCTTCAGTCGTTCACACAATACGCCTGCAAGAACATTATATGCGATAAGGAGAAGGCTTATACCCTTGTAGTTGGCACATATCGTAGGGTCTCCCTTTTTCAGGACAGGACAGAGGACACTGAGGTTCCAATCGTTGGGCTTACATTCCTCTAGCCATGATGGATGGATGTAATGACATCCGGCCTTAAACAATTCAGCGGGGAGACCACCAGGCTTTATTGTTTTTAAGACGCATAATCGCGACTTTGACCTCTTCATGGCTAGGTGGCGGAATCTCCACGCCGTTATCATCGATCGGGTTAGTAACATCATCTCTAAAGTTGGTATTGGTGTCGTCATCGCCTTGTAGCAGAGTAGAGAAGTGTTTCCTCCACAACCTCAGCACCCCTACGGATCTGTTACCAAGTTTCCATTCTCATCTCTGCAGAAAGACGGTCCGGGCTTATAACTCTCGGTTAGACGCTTAACCTTTTGATAGAATTTTCGTCATTCCTACATCACGCTCCCGCCTTTCCTGCTCCCTCTTCTTGCGTCTGAAAAGGCGTCTCTCAAAAAAACAGTTCTCATTTAACTAAACTATAAATTAATTATATTTAAAAAAAAATTATTAAAGTTATTCAATTAACATCACCCCCATGCGAGATGACCATGTCCTCAATTCCCTCGTGGAATATACTTCCTATAAGTATGGACCTAATATCCTCAACAAGCAGTGACTTTTAGGCATGCATTAGACACTCTAGGATCTCATTTGAATTTTGCTTTTTCACTTATCCAATCATCCAGAAATGAATCTTATCGCTGAACATTATCTTTATATAAAAATTCGCGTCAGTTGTCAACTGCTCCGGAGCCCATTTAGAGCATACCCATCGTTCTCTGCGTCAGTTGTTTATTCAGTTATATGTTGTACGGATACAGGCTCAAGTTGAGATACAAAATTCGTCAAGGTGTGGTATGTGAAAGGTCGAGTTCTTGTAATCGACAAGTAATCGACTACCCCTGAGTTTCCTGCACATTCTCAAGGACATTGAAGATGTAGGCTCTCATTTCGTGATGGCCGATCGTTTACTGAACCACTGGACTCGAAATTGTGTACCACATTGCGAATAGTCCCTTGGGTAGGAAGATTATGGCGATAGTGAAATGGGCACTGCGCATGGTTCGTTGTCCGAATAAAATACCCATTTTGATAAAATAATTTAATTATTTGCGTTTTCTGTTGAATGCTCTATTCGTTCATGGTGATTTGGCAAAAGAGACTGAACAAATAACAACTAATTTGGCAGAAGTAGCCTCACAAGATGACCGTCATGCTATAGAGCTGATGAGTTTGTGGTAGACGGTTGAAATACCGTGTTTAAGATTAACATCCATACCTTAAACATGGGATAGGGAAAGCTTTTGCAACCACTTGTGTAATGTATACGTAATTTGTCATTACAACCCTTCTGCCAGGATTACAACCTAGCTTCTCACAACACTTACGTTGTGTATGTTAATTTTATAAAGGCGACTCAGAACTACAGATACTTGAGAAAGTTTTTCATGGCAATTTTATTTCCTCTCAGAGGTTTTGCCAGAAATCTGCTGAGAGACAGTCGGCGACGAAATATTTTTTAATATTTCGTTTTATTGGAAATGTCTGACCTGGTGTTTAAACCTTGACATCACATCCAATAAGCCAACACATTAGCTACTAGACTTACTAATGTCTGTTATTGACGATTTTATGAATATTAATTTGTGGTTCATTTACTTAAATATCTACACCGGTATTAGACTCAAATGTTATTCTACTAATTACCATGTACTTAGATTAACGAAGGTTCGAGTAAAGTGGGTCACGGGTATCCAATGATGAATTTTATCCAATTCATGATTAAGTTCCACAATAGTTACAATCCTGTACAAAAATAATGAAATAGTTTGGGCTCTTCTTGAAGGTACAAATTGCAAATGATTATGAAAGGTAAAATGACGCTGAAGTTTACTTTACTTACTTTATTGGCCATTACAATCCTTTAGACGGTATTATAGCCTGACTTCTCAAGCCGTGGTCTAGTAGGTAGTGTGTTGGCTTATTAGACGAAAAGCCAGAGTTCGAGCCCAAGGCCAGACATCAAAATAAAATACAAAAAGTATTTTTTCAGCGTCTTCCTCTCAGCAGATTTCTGGCAAAAACTCTGAGAGTAAATTAAATTGCCATGAAAAGTTTCTCAAAAATCTGTCGTTCGGAGCCGACTTTAAACTGTAAGTCCCGCCACTCATGTATAAAATGAACACACACAACATAAGTGGTGTGAGAAACTAGGTCGTAATCCTGACTGAATGGTTTTAAAGACCAATTATGTATGTATGTTCTCAAACCGCATATGTTGTGTTTGTTCATGTCATTCATGAGAGTCGGGACCTCATGACTCTGAAGGACAGATACTCTCAGAGCATATACCAGAACACTGCCGAGAGGAGGAATAAAAAAGAAATATGTTTTCATATTTCTCCGTTAACGCATAGACTTAGGAGATTTTAAATTTTAACAACTGTTTGGTTTCAAATGTTTGTGTTGTGTGTCGATAAATTCTGTGTATGTCAAAGCACTCTATGTGCCAGCTCTCCTCCCACGTTGCTGACTTTGCTGACGGTTGAAAACGATTGAATTCGAGCTCTGATCCACTCAGTGTGGTGCTTTTCCTGTGATACAGTTTGATAAATCCACGATCAAGGCGCAAATATGCAAAAGCTCAAAGCCATTATTCTATGCAAGCCAGGCTAATGATTATGGTGCGTTGATATTTTAATTGCATATTAGTTATGATAAAAAAAAATGTCTTTAATCTATGTGTGTGTGTAAAATACGTTCGGCTCCCGGGGGTTATTGGTGTCGACCACTGCTTTAGATTCCTAAGGAAGTAAATTATAAATAATTACAATTATTAATACATTAACAAACTTATTTATAATAAGAATACCATATAAATTAACAAGGAAGATGAAGCTTAAGTCATAATATGTACCAAATATAGTGATAAAAAAGGAAAAAAAGTATCGTTTTATAATAACACGGTGCGACAGTCAAAATACACCAGCTAATGACATAGTGTAAGTTGTGAGTTTTGTTGAGTTTAACTCAAAAATATTTTTTTTTTATATTTCTCGAACCCTCCAAACTTGTTTTATTTGACAAAAACGGTATTTTTGATCTTTTCACACAAACCTATTGATTACGCAAATATTTTTCAACCCAATTTCAAAACCCAAAGTTTTTTGAAACGGGAACAGATGAGCCTTTAAAATGGTATACATAAACGTATGGTTCAAACTTACATGTTATGAGTTTTGATCGGGTAAACTCAGAAAATATGATTATTTTTCTCAATTTTTCAAGTTTAGCTATTATTAAATGCAAAATTTAATTAAAAAGTATAAAACAAGTAATGACATACTGAAAGTGCATTTTCTTGTGAAGAGATTGACACATCGTTTGATCAAATCGGATAAAAACTACTGTAGTTATTATTCAAATAGTATAAAAGTCGTGTTATATTTTTTATATATGTATGCCATCTTATCAAATGAACTTTTAGTTCAAAAATTTCCGAATTTTTAATGGATCTTGATTGTTTATCGCAAAATGTGTCAATTTCACGTTTGTGTCACTATCAGAAGTCGGTTAATATTTGTGTTTTTTGCAAATATTATTATTTCCCTTTGCACAAACATTGGCCAATTTTGGTGGTCGCTCAAACTTGAAATTGGCACATTTTTCGATAAACAATCAAGATCCATCAAAACTTCTGAAAATTTTTGAACTAAAACTTCATTTGAAAAAATATATGTATATATGAAAAATATAACTCGACTGTTAGACTCTTTAAGTAATAACTACGGAAATTTTTGTCCGATTTGATCAAACGAAGTATCAGTCTCTTCACAAGATAATGCATTTTCAGAATGTCATTTCATATTTTTTAATTAAACTTTGCTACTATGAGCGGGCAAACTTGAAAAAATATGAAAAAAATTCGCATTTGTCGAGTTTACCTCATCAAACCTCATAGTAGATTAAGTTAAATAATACATGTATGTATATGGTTTTAAAGGCCTATCCCTCGCCTTTCTAATAAGGTTTAAATTTTGGACATCGGTTCAGAAATGTTTGTGTAATCAATTAATTTGTGCGAAAAGTCCAAAAAAAACAGTTTTTGTCAAATAAAACCAGTTTGGAGGGTTCAAGAAATATAAAAAAATATTTTTGAGTTCTACTCAACAAAACTCACAAATTACACTATGTCATTAGCTGGGTGTATTTAAATTTTTTTTATTTTGTTGCATAGTGTAATTATCGATAAATTGTAAATACAACGTTTTCATTCAATTTCATTGAAAAAAAAGAAAATTACATACATATGTACTTACTTAATTTGTTCTTTCTTCCTTTGCAAATTCATTGTTCCCATATTAATTTGGTTATTTAATAGATATAGAATTTGAAGTCGCCGTAGTCTAGTAGGTAGTGCGTTGGCTTATTAGACGTAAAGCCAGGGTTCATATCCCAGGCCAGACATCAAAACACAATATAAAAAGTATTTTTTCGGCGACTTCCTCTCAGCAGATTTCTGGCAAAAACTCTGAGAAGAAATAAAATTGCCATGAAAAGTTTCTCAGAAAATCTGTCGTTCGGAGTCGACTTTAAACTGTAGGTCCCGCCACTCATGTATAAAATTAACACACACAACATAAGTGGTGTGAGAAACTAGGTTGTAATCCTGACTGTAGGGTTGTAATGACCAATTATGTTTGTAATAGACAACTATTAGACAAATGAATGGGTTATCAGTCACGTTATAAGCAAGGTATCCAAAATGCTTAGCAATCGGATTAAAATTGTACACAATTTTAAAAAACTTATTTTTAACTTCATTAAGTGAGTGTGCCTGAATTGTTGTATATTTTCTTTTGTGATTAACTCAAGCAAATATGTTGCTTTCAAATGATAAGACTGTTTTTGTTTAACAAATTTAAAAAAAACAGTGAAAATATTCTTAAGAGCTTAAGATTGTTTTGAAATCTCTACCATATTCAAGTGCTAAAATTTAATGATTAAATAATCGTGAAAATCACACACGTTTTCATATTTACATATTAAACATAAATAAATAAACATTTTATGTTGTATGTTTTAATTTTAATTTTAATTTTAATTATCAAATAACTAACGACATGTATGTACGAGTATGTGTACAATATTATGCTAAATAAACAAGTTCATGAAAGTAAATGAACCATTTTAAATGCAAAATACTTTGGGCTTAAAAGCGGATATGGACTCATATGGTATTACGTTTAAGTTATTTACGTTTAAGTATACATGTATGTATGGATGTTTCTGTTTGTGATTTGCTCCAACATACAAAAAAAACACACGTGTGTAATCGCATAAAAGAATTCAATGCTATTGTAAACTTTACATTGTAAAGTAAGCGTTAATGTGTCAGTTTTATTTACTCTCACAAGATACTGTTACTCTGTTATACGATGGTTTGCTTGGGCTGTGTGATGGTTTGTCTAACACAGTATTGTTTGCGTGTGTATTTTTCTTGTTTCTAACTTTCACTAAACAAACATTGTAAGCGAAGAAATAAGAGAGAAAAAAACAAGATAAATAAAGACAACAACAACAAGAAACGTAACAGGCCTATTAGGCGTTGAAGTAAACTCCCACTTTTTAAACGAACAAAATGAGTATTCACGGCTTATTATTGTTTTCTTTACATTCTTTTGCCATACATTTACTCTTCTTATATTCAATTTTCTCTTCATTTCTTTCTTATCGTTGACATTAGTGTTGTTTTTTGTTGTCGTTGCCGATGTTTTACCGTCGCTGTATGCGGCTGTTGTCTTGTAGTTCTTTAACGAAGATTTATTTAAAATTAATGTTCAACCATTATAATCATTTACAATGAATGATATTTGTTTGTTTGTTTGCATGTTCCAGTGTTTATTTATGTTTCTTCGTATACGTTTTAACTTACTTTGTTAAAGTTGTTGTTGTTATTCTCGTTGTTCATTTTTAAAAGAAAATTTTCTAAACAAACACGATATTTTTTGTTTTATTTCTTCGTTTCAATGTGTGCAAATAACCTCTAAACGCTCTATGATGACTTGATGACGTGTTTTCTATGGAGACACCACCGCAAGAATATATTTTAGAGATTTTTATTCATTTTAGCGTTTCGTTGGAATGTTTCACACCGACTTTCTGATGTGATGCCGCACACAATATACTTTCAAAAATAATTTTCTGTTTGTGACTGGCACTTATTGTATTAAATTGTAAAAAGTTACGGTGAATATAATTTAGTACAGAAAATTTTTTTAAATCAATCATCATACTATGATTGTGTATTTATTTTTACTTAATAGTTCACCATCAAGATTACTCGCCAGACAATATAAGGCAGACTTGCTGAAATACGAATTAAAGTTATTGGCTCTGCTCACTGCTCTTTACAATTTGAAAATCACCAAACTCTTAACCCTTTGCACTCGATTAATTTTCAAGCTCGTTATCTGTCAACTTGTATTAAATTTTAACTGAATGAATTAAAATAAATTACAGTGGTAGAATTCAACGTATTACATTCATTTCATTTATTACTATTATAAAGTGTTTTAATTTTTGTAATCTTTTACAATGTGGTACTTTGGAAATTGTTTTATCCAACGTGCAGAAAAGAATATCTTTCGCATGATTCTCAGAAATAAACAGTTGTCTTCCGTTCGCCCTTACCTTTTCTGTTAGAACAGACCATACAATCGTTATGTTTTTTTTTTCGGATGAGGTACTAAAATGTAAAGTTTTACATCAAGTCGATGTTGATGGTAGCCCGCGTTTTTTAGCTCTTTGTCTGAAATCTCCCACTACGGAAAGAACTAACACTCGACTGACAAAACTTAACAAATTACTACAGTGAAAATCTCGAATGCCGCAATGTGTTTTACAGTTATTTAGTTTTAACGTCTGCAGAATAATATGCGAGTTGTAGAGTAAATTAGTGTTGTCACCTCCAGTGTGACATACGAGTGCAAAGAGTTAATAATCGATTTCACACTAGAATTCCGAGAAGTGAAGAATGGTCCTCGAGAACGGTCTACAGAGTCCTTGGAAGTCTATCTCTTGTGCGTAAGGGAGCGTTAATAGCTGCAAATCACACTGCACTGCCGGTACTGAATAAGTGATCTCCTACTACTAGCATTGCTATCCTGTGACTAGCAGACAGATGATACTTTCTTGCACTAGCTTTGGCGGTACAAGCCTGCCAAAGCTAGAACCCGCCATAGAGATTTGAAAAAAGAGTATATGTTGTACACCAATCAATAATAACTTAATAGTCACTGTTTGTACATAACGCTGTCCGTTGCTTGAAAATATATTACTTTGCCTATAGTTTAATAGGGCAACTTCCAATATTGCACCTCTTTTGGGTTGGTGTATGTCCAGGCCTACTCAACCTTCCAATGCATTAAAGTCTTCGACAATTCCTATTCAAATTCCTGAGTTTAAAGTCGCCCAATATAAAGCTTAGCGGGAATTTTGGAATGTATCATAAAGCCTTCTTGCCTGTTTTCCAAATTGCTGACTAAGAATGTATCACAATCTCATATCGATGCTTTGGTGCATTTGCTGGTAAAGTTTTAGTTCACGTATAGTCTGCTATAGGAGTTCTTGACCCGACTAGCAGTGCTGAAAGTTCAGCTGTAAAACTTTAGTTGTTGTACGCTGATTAAATTGCGTCGGACATTTATATCCTCCGATAATATGACTGGCGTTAATATTTGGATCGCTTCCACAGAGGACTCAGTGAGAGTAGCACTAGGAGCAATATTTCCTACTACATGGCCAAAGCCCCGACATTTAAAGTGCGTCTTTGTGGTGACTTTTGTTAAAGTAAATAATTTGTTAATATAAGTTTATGTGTGGGGCAATAAATAATCGATGTAATAAGCAGAGATCAGCAATGAAACGTTTTTTCGCTACTCATGAGTACTCATTAAATTTTCAATATGAGTGAGTCAACATTATTGAAATTCAACTACACTGATTCATTCGTACTCACTACAACATTGATTTATAAGTACAGGTTGCAATGAGTATGAGTACAACGTTTACATCGAGTGACTCGAATCATTCATCAAAATTTGCAGTCTTTGTTGTTGCATTTACAAAAAAAGAAGAAAGAAAAAAACACAAAGACAGCAAGCAAAGCAAACCCACAACCTTCGTACGCGATTCGTACTTATTTTGTGATTCTGGTAAATGTTGGGCCATGGAGAGTCGAAATCAACAACATCATACGTGTTGTTCAGTATGAGTATGACGAGTACTTCAAACTTTGAATATGAGTGGTATGAGTATGATGTTAAAATAAATATGAATGCGTATAAGTATCAGAAATTATGAGTATGTTTCGAATCTACTCATATTTTTGAATACTCATTGCTGATCTCTGGTAATAACCGCTTACCAGTTCTCTATTGTTTAATCTGAAACCAGCCTGACACTGAAGTTGAAAAAAGGACAATATAGCCTCAACCTTTCTGGTAAAATTTTGCATCGCTATAATTATTATCTTACGATTGCCTGTTTGTAATGCACTTCATTATTTGATTAAAACCAATAAATTCACTGGTAATAAATTGTGCAATTAATAAACTTAAATTGATGAAACTTAGTAGTAAAATATAGATAGAAATATAGAGAATATAGAGTTGGTTCTATACATTGGATGTTTAAATAACAAACCGTATTGACCAGCTATCTGATATTGAATTGAATGGAACAATCTTCCCAGCGCACAGTGGTCCGTCCACATGCTCAATCTAGCCGGACAAAAGTTATAACTCGCTTTTGCAAAGCCTTACCGACATGAAACTTGGCACGTTCATAGATTTCATCAATATAAACAATTAGAGAGAAAAAATCAAATGTATATGTGTGTGTATATGTATGTAAATTTGTTTTTTTGGGGTCTGTTTGAAGCCTAAAGACGACAAAACGACTGAACCGATTTTCCTAAAATTTTCACACCCTATTTCTGTATGTGTGGGTGGAATTATAGGCTAATTTTTATTTAATAGTTTTAAATTGGTGAACTGCCACGCCTACCTTAAGAATTAAGTATTAAAAGTCTTATATCATGGAAACTGCAACATAAACATTTGTGGGAAAAATGGCTACAGTGGGCGTGTTACCTCCCATATAAATAAAATACTAAAATTCGTATATCTGGGAAAACTATAACAGTCAATTAATATTTTGGTTAACAATAGGCGGAATAGCAATAGTAGGCGTAGCACCTTCCATATCATATGGATACTAAAACTTGAATATCTGGGAACACCTAATTTTATTTATATTGTAATGCGAGTAGAAACTTTATAGTAAGAATGGTTATTATCAGCGTTATGATATTTGGCACCTGCACGTAATAGACTATAAGTGTGTCTTGTATATCCACCATCGACATACAAAGCTAACGCCTCCTCATTTGTGTAAGGGATTGGTTGTGGAGGAGAAAAACTAATTTTTTTTTTATTTCTAATGCTTTAGAGGGAGAAGAATCTATTAGTGTTTTCACACCGAGTGGTTTTAACGTAAAAGTTGGTTTTAACGTTAAAACCAAAAATAAAAACTGATTTTAACATACAAAATTATTGTGTTAAAACCAAAATAAAACCTTTTTTGAATTGGTTTTAAGTTGGTTTTATGAAATACAACCTTGTTTTGATGTACTAAATGTACTAAATCAGAGCTACCAGCTCTGAAAACCTGAAAACAGCTGATAAAAACAAAAACAAATTTAAATAAATTAATAAATAAATAAATGTAAATAATTATTTATTTTGTATTAAAAAAGGAAAAATTTGGAATATTTTTAATTTCTTCAATGAAAATTTTAAAGATTCTTAAATATTTAAATATTAATCGAAATGTGTGTTGTTTCTGGTCACAATGAATATAGCTTTTTGTGCGAAAGGTAAGTCAGAAGCTAAATATATCAAGATGAAATAAGGCATATTGCTCATAAATTTTTTTTCTCGCAGTCATAAATGTCATGAATTTAAAACCAATTTTAATAAAACTTGCAGTGTGAACGCAAAATCAGCTGTTTATGGTTTTAATGCTAAAATCAGGTTTTAAATTTTGGTGTGAAAACACTATATAATTTGACTATGCTTGCAGCACTTCGTTTCCAGGACTTATAAAGACTTATTCTAGCAGCAAACGTCAGTTCATCTGGCGACCAAGTCTCTAATAAAGGAGCAACATTTCAACGCTTTGTTCTCTCAGTTTTACCTAAAAATTCCTTAGAAGGCCTGCCATAATTGGAGGTCGAAGGTCCATCCAAGCATCCTTCAACACGAGATGATGACGAAAATTTAGGTGGAATATTAAAATACTCTTCTAACCAATATTTATTTTTATCTTCGAACGTGAGCCTTGTTCGATTGGCTTGCGCCTACTTTTTCGTTAAAATGCATACAAACATTCGTGCAGATTGCCTTACTTTTCTATAATAGCTATCCGTTTCATCATTCTTAATACCAATCTTAGCAACAACGTGCGTTAAAAACAGAATCGGTTTTCTTAGTTAGTTGTTTTTCATTATGGCAAGTATTATACAGCTCTTTTCTTCTCATGGACATGTTAAACTCTAAATGAAATAAAAATCGTTTAGGCAATATCCGGCAGCTAATTTTTTAAACATTAAAAATCTACATATATATGTATATAGATGACGACAAAATAAAAGCTAAAGTTTAAGTACGATAAATTAACATTTGAAATTCTAATTGAATTCGTCACTTGAGATATTAATTTTTTAGCAAAGAAGCAATTACTTGTATTTGAAGCAATATATCAATGCTAGTGTAGCTGTTTAAAGAAAAAAAAATATATATGCCGTTATGTACTTTAGACACTTGTCAACATATTATCATACGAAAAATTTACGTTTTAAATATTTTAAAAATTTACTTTTGTCCGGCTAGATTGGGGTTTTGGACCACAGTGCAGCGTCTTCAGACGTTAATGTAGATGTATACGTTAACGCTGGAATTTCCTAAGTGATATTTAGTATAACTGACTTCTGAATTCCAGTATTTGGATAGGCTACGTTATCTAGAATTTAAATAATTCTTATTAGGATTTTTTGAAATTTATTTTTTTAATTGAATATTATTCTGCACACATATTTGAGTAAAATTAAATTTCTAATAAATTTTGGAATCACTTGAAGCTGTTGAAAATCTTTCAATCATTAACGCCTTCTGGAGTTGGTAGAGCAGGTTATATAACCCACTTTTAATGCTGAAGAGGTTAACAGTTAACTTTAATAAATATACCACTCGTGATAATTAACATTACAGATCTAAGTTCGAATAATCCAGAAACTGATAATAATTTTTTTCATTTCTTTTGTGTGCCTCAGTCAATTGTTTCAATTCAATTAAGTCGAATGCGATAAATTGTGATGGCTTGCCCTCCAAATACATATATAAAAATGTTACTGTCAATACATACATACATACATACATAATTGGCCATTACAACACTTCAGTCAGGATTACGGCCTAGCTTCTCACACCACTCATGTTGTGTGTGTTAATTTTATACATGAATGGCGGGACCTACAGTTTAAAGTCGACTCCGAACGACAGATTTTTGAGAAACTGTTCAATGGCAGTTTATTTTGCTCTCAGAGTTTTTGCCAGAAATCTGCTGAGAGGAAGTCGCCGAAGAAATATTTTTTTTTCATATTTCTTTTTTTTGATGTCTGACCTGGGATACGAACCCGGGCTTTACGAATAGTAAGCCAACACACTACCTACTACACCACGGCGACTTCAATACATTTGTATATCTAACACTATGGCAATGGCCGTAGAAGTGAAAATGTATAAAAATATTATCTCTACCGAAAACTGATTCAGTTTTTGGGCCAATAGCTATATATATTGTGTTACCCGGCTAAAGTATTTAAGAAAAAACAAAATTTTTAAATGATTTCCATTGTGAGATGGTGCTAATAATTTGTTACATTGACATTTTAGTTGTCAAAGATCAACAAAAAGTGTTCGGTTAATTGTAATATGCTCACTAAACACATTTATGACAGTGCTGTTTTACTCAATATTATAACAATTTGCGTATTTATTGCGCAATAATTAATTGAAACTTTATATGAAATATTGAGCTCAATAATGGCGTTTATTGCGATTTACGCAACAAAAGGTGCATATCTGAACACCGTATTACAATCAGCACTAACACATCACGAAAGACTACTGCAAAATCAACTCCATGCTATTTACAGGAAATTAAAGAAAGAACGAGTGATAACAAATAAAAATATGCGATAAACATTTTTCTATTTTTTTTTCTTTTTTCTTTGGTAGTGTTTTGTATACACATGCACTTTATTAATTTGAAAAACAAAAGAAATATATTGTAAATCAACAACTTATTATTAGAAATTATCTTATTAACAATAACTGCATATATATGTAGGGCCTTTCAATGAAAACTTTCTGTTTTTAAATTTAAATAAAATGTTATTCGTTAGAAAAGCCTATTGATATCAATATGTGTGGAATATAATATCGTTACGCAAATCGAAACGACCTAATATCGTTTAACAACAAAAACGATAAACAAAAACCACACGATACAAATACACACTAACACTAAGAATACGTGTTGATTATCTAAGGCTGCACACACACATGTGTACCTGGTTGCGCCTGGTACCAACAACAACATATATGTGACAAAAAGGGATAGACAACGTAAGCAAGGTACACAAACAATAATGTACTAGCAATAGAATTCTCGAGACGGCGAGAGCAAGAACCTTCCACATCGAAAACGTTCATCATACTGATTGCGTGCGTATATAAAAGGGCAGCAGGTCCAGCAGCGTGTCAGTTATAATTCAGTCAGTCTTGTGTGAAGACGCGTTGCGGTTGGAACGTACAAGCGGCATTGCTTGCAAAAAGGTTGTAATCATAGAAGATCTAGCGAACAGTTGTTAGTGTTAACGCGGGCAGAAGTGTGAAATATAATAGTGTACAAGCATATTATTGTTGTATCGTTAAGTTGTATACGGTGGCACACAAAAGTAGTGTAAAGAATAAAGAGAGTTTAACTTAAATTAAACACATTTGTTTTTTACTTTGTTTGCAATTAACGAACTCATATTTAAACGTTTTTAGAAAGGTAAAAACGCAACAATTTCCTTTAAATGTCAGCCACAATTCATCTGAAATGTTAAATTTTCCATGGCTGCAACGTATAAATTTGGCTGATTTTTTATTGATGGTATTGGTTGTTATGACTTCGAGGACCTCTGTTGTTTGTGGCTTGTTCACAAACGTCTTCGACATAAGAAAGCAAAAAAATAAAAATGTCTATCGGAGTCAGAAATCGATGTCCAGTTCATATCAACCGCCCCTAAATCGTTAGTGCGAATACCCAATGAAGCATGAGTTGTGGGACACGTAGTACTGTCCTGTTAGTGGTCAGATTATCTAATTTATACCAAAACAAATTGGTAACAAGTAGACTGTAATGTCCTGGCCAACGTCGTTTACCTAGAAACAGGGTCCCGTGGCGTCGACAGCCCAAAATCCACACCATACAGAGACCATTTCGACATATGTTGGATGTTCACTTATTCTTTCATCCAGAAATGAGCCTCATCGCTGAAGATGATTTTCAAATGAAAATTAGGGTTAGTAACCAACTACTTTAAGGCTATTCCGCCAAAACACGTCTTTGTATATAATCGTTTATCATCAGTTCCTGGTTCAGTTGAACTTTGGTGCACCTTGGTGCAGGCCCAAGTTGCTCTTGTGAGCAATGTATACTTCTTAGGATATTTCTGCGCAGCCAACAGCAGCAGCCACAGCCAATGATTTCCGTAGATCACGCGTTCCGTCGACGTATGGGTGTTTATCGATCGTTAGCCACCAAATAGCGCACAGACATTTCGAAGAAATATACGAAGCGCGCGGTACGTTGTTTTAACAGAACACCCATTTTGATAAAACAATTCTGTTATTTACACGTGTTGTTGAAGGCTATATCCTTTCTTGGTGATTTGACAAAAGAGACTGTATATATGATCACTAATTTGACAAATGCAGGTGCAACAACATGACATAGTTCGGTAGTTTCTGTAGGAGGACCTGATATAGGTTATGCCATATAATAATTCAATGTTGTTGTTTTGCCCACATAAATATTTAATGTTTGTTTTAAGTAGACAATGAAAATATTTGCAAATTAGTTTCGCTTTACAGTTTGAAATTCTAAAGCTTCCTTTAATTATCTTTTAAACTTTCTCTCCCCGAACCGAAATAAATTGACAATCTTGCATTTACGGATTAAAAAGCGAAAGAGAATTTACAAGTTCTAGATGAGATATTATTTTCTTTTCATTCTTCTTTTCACTGCCACCAATAATTTCGTAAAGAAAAAAAAAATAAAATAAATGCAGATATTCCTTGGGAGGGACACGTGTAACATATTTTTTATTTTATTTATTTATTTATTTATTTATTATAATTAACATAACACAACAAGATTTTAATCTTATAAGTTATAGTGCTATGCTTAGGATCAATAAGATATAATACATAAAAAAATAATAAAAATTATGAAATATAAGAAATTAAGTAAGACTAACAAATTAATATAAAAAACAAATTAATTAAAATATTAAAATATTAAAATTGAATAGAAATATAATTTAATTGATTTAATTATTTTAGGAAAACTAACAATACTAGAGAAATAAAAAGAAAATAAAAAAGTTAAAAAAGATAAAGAATTCTAAAGATATAAAAAAGAAATTTTTACAAAAATTGGTATAGAAAAGTAAGGATAAATATCCAACCGATACAATAAACATGCTAAGAACGTAACAAACTTTTCATTAAGAGAACAATTTAAATAACTCCTTTTTGAACGCGTTTGCATTGCCTAACTTTTGGATGTAGTTTGGTAGGGAATTCCAGAGACTAGTGGTGTGTATAAAGAACTGTCGCTGTGACAGAAGAGTCCTGTAACGTTGTTGAATAATCTTCATGCCTCGGCATGACCTAGCAAACTTAATACGGTCTACTAAATATTCCGGCTGTCCCGTATTAATAATTTTATGGAATAGAATGAGGCATTTAATTTTCAGAAGATTATCAAATTTCACACTAAATATCTGATACGCTAAATGAGAAATATGATCCCGGCGACCTTTAAGAAATACGTATCTTGCTATATTGTTGTATGCCAAGTTTAATTTCCGGTTGTCATTACTATCGCTGTTTGCAAAAATTTCGCACCCATACAATAGCACAGGAATCAAATAAGTTTTAGCAAGTTGCATACGAATTGCAAAAGGAGTTGAATCAATGACCGCCCATAAATTCCGTAGCATGCTGTAAATTCTGCCAACAACGACACTTATATGGCCAGACCACGATAATCTGTCATTAAATACAATGCCCAGATTAGTAGCAGACTTGACAAAGTCAATTTTATTTCCCCTGATACTCAATCCAGGTATGGCAAACGAAACATTGGTCTTCGAAAGCATTAAACATTTGGACTTTGAGGGATTAATACACACGCCGAAGCCCAACGGTCAATCCTATCCAAATCACGGTTAACAGAATGTAAACAAGAATCAATATTCTCCTTACGAGTACTGGCATATATCTGCACATCATCAGCATACATATGAACACGGCAGTCAACCAAAACATCCGGTAGATCATTAATATACATACAGAACAACAGTGGCCCCAGTATTGATCCCTGGGGAACACCTCTACAAATATTAAGCGAATCAGAAATCTTCCCATTTAAGTGAACCCTCTGACATCTGTCTAACAAATAAGAAAAAATTAGACTAGCGGCAGAATTAGAAAAATTAAACAGCGTCCGGAGCTTATTCAATAAAATTTTATGATTGACTGTATCGAAAGCCTTTGTGTGATCGAGAAGAACTAAAAACGCTACATTATTTACATCCAGCTCAAACCTGAGATCCTCAACTACATTTAATAGAGCGGTAGTACAACTCCTACCTTTCATGAAACCTGACTGACTGATTGTTAAATAATTATGACCTTCCAGATAACCATTGATCTGTCTGGCTATAATGTTTTCCATTACCTTCGACAAAAAAGGAAGAATGGCAATTGGCCTAAACTCATATATTATACAATAGGACGGATTGAAAATAAACAAACAAAACAAAGTATATGTTATCGATAAGTAGAGACGTGAGGCATATTGATTCTCAGATTACGGCCGATAACTATACTTTTGATACGGTCAAGGAATTTATTTATCTTGGCTCCGCCGTTACCACAAAAAATGATGTCAGTCTGGAGATCAAGCGTATGATCACTCTTGCCAACAAGTGCTACTATGGTCTCAATAGGCAATTGAGTAGCAGCGATCTCTCTCGTACGAAAAAACTACAAGACGCTCATCCTACCCATGCTTCATTATGGCACAGAGGCATGCACCCTGTTAAGCACTGATGCAGCAGTCTTGAGAGTATTCGAGAGAAAAGTCCTACGTAAGATCTTCGGTCCAGTGCGAGTTGGCGATTATTTCCGTATCCGATCCAACAGTGTGCTGTATGAGCTCCTCAATGACATAGACGTTGTGCAGCGTATTAATATCCAGCGTCTGCTCTGGCTCGGCCATATCGTTCGAATGGAGGAGGATGCTCCGGCGAGACGGGTTTTTGATGCGGGGATCTGCGGAAGTCGGCGAAGAGGACGACCGTGTATGCGTTGGAAGGACTAAATCGAGGAAACTCTGTCATCGATTGGGTGACCAACTGGCGTAGGCGTACAAAAAGCAGTGGCGCCTGGAAGGATGTGTTGCGGCAGGCCGAAATCCGTTAATAGGCCAATTAATGAGTAAGTAAGGATTAAAAATAAATAAAAGTTCTTCATTAAAATGTTAAATTTGAAAAGCAAAAACGAAAAATGGCAAGATAAAGGATTACTGTCATAAATATAAAACATAGCCAATAAATATAAAACGTGGCACAGCATAGAAATATAAATTGGAGTTATTACTGACATCTAAAGTGGAATCTCCCATAAAGAGTACGTTAGAAAAAACCAAAATTGCCACAGCAGTGCATTCTCGAGTTCGATTAGAACGTATTATTTCAACAGAGCCAACGACCTCTTTTGATCGTTCGGGAATTTTGAATTGATCGTGCCATTCAAAGAAGTTTGTATGAAAACGTCTGGGCAAATGAATGAATGATAATGAAGAGTACGTTAACTGATCAACTCTTGCATCCTCAGTACTGTCGGAGTACTGTTAAACACGGAGGTAGTCACGTAATAGTGACGGATTGTTTTTTTCAGGATCTGTAAATATAATCGATAACATTTCAATGAGAAATAAAGTAAGTTAATTTAGAGTCCTAAAGAATTTATGCTGAAATTTGTAAAAATAATTATTTATAATTGAATAAAATAATTTAAATAAAATAACGGCAAAGGCACCATAAACTATAGCCCCCAATTTTGGGCAGACAATAGTTAGTTCCAAAACTATTATGCCTGATATACTGCGAATGCAGCTCACATTTCTGAAAGTGACGAGTGTTAAACGAACAATTTCACAATCAAATTGAATACTTTATTGCAGACAAATATATTTGTCGGCAAGGAATCTATTCAATATGATTCACAAATTCACAATGAACTCTTTGACGTTAATAGGAATTTTTTTCCTTAATTTATTTCCCATCAAACTAAACTAGTTTCAATGACGTAAAATACTTAAATTTGGCAAAAACAACGCAAATTTATAAAAATCGTTATGCAGGAGTCATGCATTTGTCTTTATCTAGGTTTCACGAACAATTATTTCCGCTTATTTCCAGAGTTTGTTTGGTTTTATTTGTTTTTGTAGAACATGTTCAAAATATTTGTTGTTTCAGTTATTGTTAGCTTTTTTAGCGGACTAGTAGACTAACTACTAGACTACAAGGGTACTTCATTCCAGGGCACCCTTGTAGAAATAAAAATGTATAAATTTCTTTATTTAAATATTTTAAATGAGTATATTAAAATGAGCGCTTTAAATTTGAACATATAATACGTCTTTTAATTCCTTACACGATAATAATCGAAAGAAGTAATACCTACCTGGGTTGGATAACTGATTTAAACACAATAAAGCATTTATAGGGTGTTTTAGAAAACAACAATTTGACAGCACACAATGAATAATATGCTAATAAGCATATTTGCAGAAGTCTAAAATATTGTAACAGAAATCACAAATAAATCTGGCCTTTTCTATGAAACATCGTTTCGAAAAAGTTTTTGCCGCCTAGGGACTTCACTCTCGTTATTAAAAATAAATTTCGAATAAATCAATTTGAGTGCCCAATGCTGTACGAATAATTTTTTGTGATAGGAGGGAGTTTGAATTGTTTTCAAGTTTTTTATATAAAAAAAGAAAAAAAAAATAATGAAAACTTTTTGAACAAATGTTTTGTATCTAATTATTATGAGTACAAATTGGAAATTTAAAATTAAATTTATTTTATTCAAGTTTAGTAAATATGTAGCTTTTGAAATATTGTGAAAATAGTCCCTGCCAGCTCGGTGTACGGACAATTATTTGAGACAGTGTATGCACTTAGCTTAAAACAATTAGAATATAAGTTGTAACTGCAGTTTAAATAATAAATAAATTTAAATTTTCTTATTCGAATGCAAGAGTAGATATTAAAATTATAATCATGGTTATGAAATAAGGTCCGAATGTACAAATTCAAAGATTTCAATTACAATATTTACTTACTTACCGGGAGATAATATGAAATTCTTCTTCTCTGTTCACGGTATTAAAAAAATATCATTCAAGTGTTAAGCGTACAAATATATGAAAATTAATTATCCTTTAAGAAATCCAATTTTGAAATTTTCCTTTTTCTTGGATAGAGTAGAATATAAAAAAAAGGGAAAAGAAGATTTTAGTGTAAAATTCAGTGTTTATTTTTGTAGGTTTTTGTTTTCTGCCTTCTTATGTAATGAGGATGTTAATGATAAAAGACATGAACGGAATTAACAACATGATGAATATATTGTAAGGCATCATGTTGTTGTTTATTTTTGCGTAAAATTTTTCATTTTGGTATTAATTAATGCCTTTTACGTTTAATCAAAGAAGACCCTCTCATTAGCTTTCAGCTTTCATAAACGTTAAACGCCGCAATGTACGGAACGAACGAATGAACAAACGAACGAAAGAACGAAAGAAATGATTCTGATATAAATAATTCAGCACCGGTGAATAATTTCATCTCGTTATTTTGGATGCGGCTTTAAACAGCGTCAGTATGAACTAATTAATGACAAAGTTTTTCCGTAAAGGATTTTCTTATTCTTATCTCAAGTCTAACAAAAGTTCTTATGGCTGCTCTGTCTGCCTTCCGTTTTCTCTTTTTTTTTACTCCACAACAATTTGCATCTGTTATATAATGTTTGTGAAATGTAAACAAGCTGTTCGTATTGTTTCTGTATTTTGTTTTCTCTCTTTCTTCTTCAATAATTCACCCAGTTTCATAATTTTTTGCTACTGCTACTACTGCTTCAGCTTCTGTTTCTGTTTCTGCTCAGCCGCTACCGTATTTAAAACAGTTCCAACAACAATACTAATGAGCAACATTGTCTTATAGTCGACGTATGTATAGTATTTGTTTGTTACAGACCGAAACAGAGGAAACCGAAGAAGAGGTATCAATAGTGGTGGAAAATAAAAAGGGAAGGAATGAATGGGGAAATATGATGTTCGTTACGAAACCTAAACGAAGAAAAGATTTTCTTAAGAAAAGCAAACATTTTGATTATGACGATGACGATGACGATAGTGAGAGTGAGAGTGAAAAACATTATTTTTACTCTCTCTGGTACTTGTCAAAGGAAACTATTACGTTGAGAGAGAGTGGTATGATGACTTTATGATTCTTATAATTCGCATTTCATGTCATGTGTACACTCATATGTGGGTGTTTGTTTACCCTACACTGTGTATATTTTTATGGGTTGAGAAAAAAAGCAAAGCAGTTATGTATTTGTGTAGATGTTTCAACACATATATTTGAAAAAAAAAACAACAAAAAATAACAGAACTAAGGGAAGCAAATTTACATGATTGAAAAAGAAAACATAAAAAATAAAAAAAATAATAATAATAATGATAATATAATGTTGCAACAACAATACTACTAAGAAGGAAATTATTACAAATACGTTCAAGAGTAAGAGTTAGAATTACGTACAGACCCAGAAAGCATTTTCTACCACAACTAAATGACTACGATATTACGATAATAATATGTGTGTACTTATTTGTTTACACACACATATTAATGTATATGTATATATATATGTATGAATAATTACATACATACATACATATATATGTACGTATACATAGATATTGTAATTCTCTACATTCCTATAAATAAATCTCTTGGATAAGCTTTTCCCACGCCAAACATTTAGAAAATCGTTTAAAATTCAAATGTTTTATTTACGCACCTTCTTTGACGACAAGCGTGTAGTATAGATTTGCAAGGAGATTTATGTAAATGGACAGCTGTTGTAAAATCACTTATTTTTACAGCCTTATCGGCTTCTAAATTAATTTACCACTCTTTGGAAATTTTCCACAAATAAATTTTGATTTCATAAACATGATTAAAATTGTTGCAGTTTGCGATATTTGCTTTGAACAACTAATAAATGTACTCCATTTGTAATTGATTCGATTTCTATAAAAATATGAAAATAAAATATAAAAATAAATATTTTTATTTCTCTGTTATTATTTATTATATTTGTGGTGTATACGTGTCATAGTTCTAGCACAATGTACAGCCTGAAGTCGATGTAGAGTATCTCTGTAATGTGCCTTCAAATCCTACTGTCTTGAAAAATTTTTGGAATTTTCTTCTGGGGTGCTTTAATGCTAATCATGGTCCTTGTATGAATTCTAATAACCACCGAAAAAAGCAAACAAAAAAATTTCGGAAAAGGGCTCTTAAGACTGCTTATTAACCGTAGGATATTAACTTGATAACCTGGATAGCATGATGCATCAAATAAAATATTCTACTACATAATTAGATTGTCTTAAATCAATTTCATTATATATGAGGATTTGTCTTCATCCATCGTTCCTTTCACTGAGTATACCTTTTCAGACGTCTGTTGTCCCTCAAAGAAATGTTCTGGCCATATCAGCGACATCAAAGTTCTCATCTTCCTGTTCACTACCATGAATTCACACATGAACTGGTCCCCAGCAGAAGGTGATCCTATTTCCCCAGACAGTCGCTTACTATCTTCAAGTTAATCTTACTTACTTAATTGGTCATAATAACCCCATTAGCGGATTTCGGCCTGCCGCAACACATCCTTCCAGGCGCTTCTGCTTCTTGTGATCCAACGTCAGTTGGTCACACTAATCGTTGACAGGGATTCCTCAATTTGGTCCTTCCAACGGATACAAGGTCGACCTCTTCGCCGACATCCGCAGATCCGGCATCAAATACCCGTCTCGCCGGAGCAATCTTCTCCATTCGAACGACATGGCCGAGACAGCGCAACTGCTGAATATTAATAAGTTATACAATGTCTATGTCGTTGAGATGCTCATACAGCTCACTGTTGGATCGGATGCGGAAATCATAGCCAACTCGCAGTGGACCGAATATCTTACGTGGGACTTTTTTCTCGAATACTCTCAAGGCTGCTGCATCAGTGCTCAATAGGGTCCATGTCTCTGCGCCATAAAGGAGCACTTGTAGGATGAGTGTCTTGTTAAGTGTTAGTTTTGTCGCATGAGAGAGGTCTCTGCTACTCAATTGCCTATTGAGACCATAGTAGCACCTGTTGGCAAGAGTGATCCTGCGTTCGATCTCCAGACTGTATTATTTCTGGTGGTAACAGCGGAGCCAAGATAGATGAATTCCTTGACCGTATCAAAAGTATAGTTATCGGCCGTAATCTGAGAATCAATACGCCGCGCATCTCTACTTCTCGATAACATATACTTTGTTTTGCCCTCATTTACTGCCATACCCTACTTCGTAGACTCCCGTTCAATAGCACTAAAGGCAGCAGTAACATCTCGCTTGGTACGCCCTATGATATTAATGTCGTCAGCGTACGCAAGAAACTGGACACTTTTTTGAAAAATAGTGCCATTGCGATGCACTCCCGCCTTTCGCAGAACACTCTCCATGACGAAGTTGAAGAGGTCGCATGATAAGGGGTCGCCCTGTCTGAAACCTCGCACGGTATCAAAAGCTTCGGTGAAGTACATTCCTACCTTGACGGAGCTGCAGGAATTGCTCAACGTCATTCTGCATAGATTTATCAGATTCGCATGTTTACCAGGCTCAGACATTGCGGCAAAGGACCACCTTCGGGTCAACCGCATTAGGTTAATTAAATAGTTTTTAATAGTATTGCTATGTAATATTCTTTGAGTACGTTGAGTACAAATTGATATGAGTTTCCAATTTTTCCCAAAATACTTCATTCGTCGACTAAAAACATCCTCTCGTGCTGCAAAAGCTGCCCCCTACCCCCCACTTTTATTACTCAATTTTGTTGCGAAGCATTTCGCAAACTCATAGAGCCTACTGGCTCCGTCCGGGTGACAATTAAAAATGAAGCTATTTATCCTCGGATAAATCTCATAAAACTTGTCTCCTATTATCCTAATCATAGTGCCCAAAATTCTGGTCCCACTGTCATGTGCATCGAGCTTAAATCCTGCGGAGCCACCAGCATCGCTATAAAACAAATTCTCATAGCACCGATTAGACCAACACATGCTAAGCATTGTTATCGATTAAAGTTTTTTTTTTATCACAAGATTTATTTTATTTAGAAAAATGGCTTTCACGCTAAATTTTCCAAAAAGATAAAACATAAGCGTCTCTATACTTAAACTAGAATGTAACACTTCGAAACATATGTATGTATTCAACTTCCAAAAAGAAATAAAAAAAAAGAAAATAAAATCCAAATCATTATATTTTTATATTCTTAGGATATCGAATTTTTTTGTTACAGAGTAAAAACGAATAGAGAAACAAATTGTTTACAGGGTATAAAGGTATTTGTGTATCGATGTGTATGTATATGAGTGCGAAGGTATAAAGAGTTCATTTGTCTTTTATATGCCATTTGAGGCATATTAAAATTTTCCTAATTACAGAAAGGTAAGAATGACTGACAACAAGCACTGGTACTACATCCACCTTGTGGAACCATTTGAATGTCATACACCGCACCGCGGTGCTAGTGTTCATGCTGTTGTTAACATTGCTGTTGATGTCATTATTTTTCGTTCTTATTCCCGTTGTTCATCTCTGCTATGCTTAGGTATGCATGAGGAGCATTAAAATTCAAAAAGTCATCACAGCCGGAAATGGCTGCGCTTGTAATACAAATGTTCTCCAAAGGAAAGTGAATTCGAATAAAAAACATCACAGCACTGCAGTTACGGCAGTGGCAGTGGCAAAAATAAAATAAAAAATACATTAAACTTTTATAATCTCTCTTTTCTTTCTTTCTTTTTTGTTGTTGTTTTGTTGAATACAACACATAAAATTTGCAAAAGTGCCTGCGAAGAACGCAGGTAAATATTTATTCAACATCAGCAGAATATAATTCGATGCACAGAAGGCCAAAGATTAAAGACAATACTTTGCTTAGTACAGACAAAAAAGCAGGTTTTGCTGATTTCGTGTGAAACTTCATACATAAAACACTATTTCAGTTTTAAAGTGAAAAAAAAATATTTTCCATTGCACTGTGCGAGCGAACGTTAACTTCATCTCTTCGCTTTGGAGTTCCTAAACACTTTCATGTCTTTCAGATCTGCTTTGTATTAGAGAGAAACCTTAATACGCCTTAACTAACCAATAAAAGCAGGCATTTCGTGATACTGTAGAACACCTGACCGGACTTGAAGTCGCCGTAGTCTAGTAGGTAGTGTGTTGGCTTATTAGACGCAAGGCCACGGTTCAAACACCAGGTCAGACATCAAAACGAAATATGAGAAAATATTTCTTCGGCGACTTCCTCTGCTTTTCATGATAATAAAAAAATTGTAATGTTGTTATTTAGGATTACCTTATGCCTATAAAAGAGAACCTTAACTTATCTCCATTAAAAATTTAATCTTATGGAGATTGTTCGCATGATCAGAGACCGCCTCAAAACGTAAGATTAATTTCTCATACCTAAATACATACATATGTACATAATTGGTCATGGCAATCCTTCAGTCAGGATTACGACCTAGTTTCTCACACCACTTATGTTGTGTGTGTTAATTTTTATACATGAGTGGCGGGACCTACAGTTTAAAGTCGATTCCGAACGACAAATTTTTGAGAAACTTTTCATGGCAATTTTTCTGCTGAGAGGAAGTCGCCGTCCTTACTTCTAATAAGCCAACACACTACCTACTAGATCACGGCGACCATCGTATTGGACCCAAAAACAATCTCGGTATCTTGCTTCATTAACTGTAACATTACGATTATCATCGTTATTGTACTGTTCAATGACGACGACGGCCCACAAATCACAGTCTTTCTAGAATTTAAGACACGGACTGTTTATTTTTCTACGCAATAAGCCAAAAACAACCTTCACGTCTGAAGATAATGTTTCGTTTTTTCAATTTACAACACACACTTCTCATGCAGCACAATTTTGATAGTAAAATTCAACATTCCCTTGCAAACGTTGCTTATTCGTTAGTCTATGTATGTTGATGTGGCATGAGTTGCTGAACACTTTTAGTATTGCCACATGTCACGAATCTTTTTTATTCCACTTGTGAAATATTCATTACATAATGTGGCATTTAAGGTGTTTAATGGGTTTTGAGCATTGAAACCTTTGCTGGCTACATGCTCATAAGCTAACCTTGAAATGCCTTTCATCAACCTTGCAGAGCCTAAATCATAAAAACAATCTGAGCAAATTAATTTTTATTCTCAACATTATTGAAAACAATTCAAATATGCTAAAGAACATTTGAAATTGCCGTTATTTCATTATAAATTTTATTAGTACAGGTGCAAAAATAAAATAATTCTCGCAATAAAATGTGCCTCCTGTTATTACATCGAAAGCGTATACTTGGGTATACTTGCACCTTGTGATGCCTACTGAAGAGAAAAAGAATTTTCATTTTCATGACAGCAACTCGTCAGTAATAAAATATTAATGTCACCAAAAACAATAATAAAAAATTTATTATTTACGAAGATTTCAAGGTATGAGTAAATAAATAAATAAATGAACAAAAGTATGAACGCAGTAAGTGTGGTGCTTTAGTCAATTGCTTGCCCTTCAACGAATACGCATTTGCATTAGCAAAACTGAAACAGAGAGAGAGATAGAGAGGTAGATAGAGAGAGAGAGAGAATCAAAACCTATATTCATAATCTGACCCTTGATATTCATTGGTTCTTACCCCAACCACGCACCACTAACTTGGCAATTCACTTCATCCACTCACTTCTAGAGCATACAATAAAATCTACATTAACCGCAAAACAATATAATCATGATGGTAAACTATTAGAATTGAATTGTCCCCTTGTACTGTCGTACAGAGAACACTGTAGGAAATGAATGTATGGACTGAGTGAACTTCATAATTATATATCGAAAGGAAAGTAAAATGACAGGAACCGAATATTAAAATGAGAAACGAACGAGTAAAGGGGAAACATTTCTTACCTCAACTTATTGCCAAACGTCTCAGCTTATCAAGAACTTTTGAAGTGAAACATCACCAGAAGCAGTAAAAACTTAAAGAAAAACAAAAACATCGGAAACTTGCAAAACAAAAAAAAAAAAAACAATTCAAAGGAGTAGATAAGTAAACAAACAAAGCAAAACGGACAGACCAGTCAACCAACTAATCATGCAACTAGGAAACAAAACGTGGGTAGTTTTAAAAGTACTACTTCATGGTGGCAACAATTTCTGCATTTTTTTTTAACAACAAATAACCTCTTGGGAACGCTAGCGGTAATACTTTGAATAGAATAATTGGGATCATCTTTATGATAATTTTCGGTTGAAAACGTATTAGACGTTGTCTAGAATACGTTGCATATCCTGACCTCAAAACACCGTTGATAAGAAGTTGAATTCTCCCATGATACACTTTTAAATTGTAAAACCTAAAGGTTCCGCTTGCATTGTAGATTTAGTTCAAGATCCGAATAGCTGTACGTCGAAAGACAAATATGCAATCCTAACACTATGCTCGTGTCCGGGGATATATTGAACAGAAATAGGGACAGGACACCTTTCCGAACTATCACCGTTGGAGTTTAAGATGGATTCCCCTAACCTTTCAATGTACTCCGAATCATATCCTGATTTTGTTTACCAAAAACTTTCTGAAAACCAAAAAAATCATAGACACAGTGGTGAGCACTACGCTACAGCATGTCCCAAAATAATACATAAGGTGTTTATGTGGCCTTAGAATCAACCTGTTCCTTCATTTAAGGTTGGCATTCTTCTTTCGGAGATGATTTGGCACTTGTATGGCTTATTATCTTATTAATTACGCATTGTCGAACAACGGGATCTGAGAGATGGTTTCTATTTTTGATATTTTTATTATCATGCCCTCAGTCAATTTATTGTATATATTTTCGTTTTCATTCAAACTGACCGAATGTTTCACCATATATACACAAGGAGGTTTGTATCCCTTGAAAGTTTCTATCATTTCATCGTATTAATCAGCGTATTAGTTACCGACGCACTCAGGTCGTAGTGGCGATTATTTCCAGAGAAAATGCGAACTCATTGTTCTGCCAACAATTCAACTTGTTGCTCTTCTGCTGCTACAAGTTCACCATTTACATCGGCTAAGGACCTTTGTAGGACAATTCATATGTTTTCCTCAATATTTTGCTGGTCTAATGGCTTACTAGATGTAAGGCCACGGTTCAAATCCCAGGTCAGACTTCAAAACGAAATATGAAAAATATTTCTTCGGCGACTACCTCACAGTAGATTTCTGGCAAAAACTCTGAAAGTAAAGAAAAATGCCATTGAACAGTTTCTAAAAAATCTGTCGTTCGGAGTCGACTTTAAACTGTAGGTCCCGCCATTCATGTATAAAATTAACACACAAAACATGGGTGGTGTGAGAAGTTAGGCCGAAATTCTGACTGAAGGGTTGAAATGGCCAATTATGTATGTATGTATGTATGTATGTATGCATGTATGTATGTAATGGTTATTTGCTATGTTTTGTGTGCCCTGGTTATGAATTTTTTGTCAAACAATTTCTTTTTATTTCATTATTAAAGTTTTCTTTCCGTGCTGACTACACTGACAAATTACTCCAAAGAAATTCTTCTCAATAATGTCTAATCGAAACGTCAAATGCTAAATATAGCAGACCAGTGTCTATACCTCAAACTGTATTTTTCTACAAATTTAAATTTTCTGTTGAATCTTACCCTAAATTTTGTATTCCATGATGAAAAAGGCAAAAAAAGGGGAAAAATTAAAGTCAATTGACGTTATCGATAAATTCTTGCAGATCATGATTGGAAGCTAGACGTTTTTAAGATTTGTTACTGATAAGGTGAATTAAAAGAACACTTTATCAGTTCCGCCTTTATATATTAATTTTTTGCTTAAAAAATTTTTTTTTAAAGATTTATCACAACATTTAACATCGCTGAAGTATTTTTAAAAACGGAGCTGACGTAACGATTACATTTCCACAGCCCGTTTTATTGTTTCAAACTCATCATTAGAGTGCCAAGTACTACCCTGTTTAGACTGTATGATTCATTCGAGTTGAATACCTGTCCAATGGGATATAGTAACGAACGGATTTATTTTAGATTTAAAACATTATTAATCATACAACTTGAAAATGTATTTTCATACTCCAGAAAGAATGTTTGTCTTCATTGTTGGTAAATTTATATGAAAGTCTACCGAATACGACTTGCCGCCACAAAATTTCTAAAATAATAAAAAAAGAAAAACAAAACAAGAAAATAAAATCCGAAGAAATAAACTTTCCATTACAACTGCTCCCAGAGCGAATATCACAGGTTGTCATGGTCTGAGTGCTGGATAACAGCAAGAAACAAACATGCGGAGAGGCAAGATTGCTGAACATTATCAACTACACCATTAGGTTGGTTGGACAGACAGCATAAAAAAAATAAAATAAGAAAGCTAAAGTAAATCTAACGGTTCTCATGGTTACCATTAAAACTTTACACATATACACATACACATATAAACACATAAATACACAAAGGTATGTATGTTCGTTCACAAGCAATTTTCGCATACAGGGCCAGCATACACATGTGATGATAATAAATGTTTAAATATAGATTGGCACTGGAGTGTGTATGCGTGTAAATGACACTTTATAGGATATGTAGCCCCTGCTGAATACGTAGTAGTAGTAGTAGTAGTAATAAAGTTTTATTCATGCCAATGCTGTTATCGTAATAAGTTCTCAGCCATGATTAGGCTGGTTTATATGAAGTATACATACACCTTCAATCATACCCTCGTACCATCATTTATTTATTCATTAAACAAACAAACATTTCATAAATTGATCCAGTCATCTGGGTCCAAACAGTTGTTCAGTTATGACTGATGAATTATAATGAAATGTGTACTGTATGACGTTTCATGTAAAATAGATTTGTCTAAGTGCTACACTATTTACACTTGCAATGCAAATTTCAGCATATTTGCCAGTGAAAATTTTTCATTCGTTTAAAAAAATTTTTAGAACTATACTCATTGGAATCTTAGCTATAAAGATTAGTTTCTTTAATTCTATATTTTTCAATTTCAATATAATTTCATGCTGGCTGAAGCTTAGCAGTTCTAAGTCTCCTTAACCACCTCTTGCCTGTGTCACTAGACTATCTTGGCGCTCAAAAAAAAAATTTTAAATAAAATGAAAATTTTTATATTCGATTTTAAACCTGAACAATCTTTTAAATATGAAACTGTATTTTCTTTTTAATTTTTGTATAAATTTGAACTGCAGATGTCCGAGAAACATAATGTCTGACCTGATCAGTTAAGTTAAGCACAAAAATTTTCTTTACGATAAGTTTCATTAACTTCTTTTGATTTTCTTGGAGGTTAACACACAATGTTCATTTTCTATGGATTGCTGCAGCTAGAATATACATTGTCAGGAATACTTCTCATTAAAAGATGCTTTAGATATTAATTATTAAGAATTTTACACCATTTATAAGCTCTAGGTCATTTTGCAAATCCCCATTCCATACGATCCAGGGCGATATAATTACCTGAGGAATTTGTTCGACAAACGATGTTAAATTTCGTCATTTTGGATGCCTTGGTAGACTAGTGGGTAGTGTGCTATACTATTAGCGTGAGGATCATGAGTTCGATTTCCACCAGAGACTCTGGTCTGTGACACTACACCGAGCATAAGGTCAAGTTACTCCGCTCGTATATAATTAGAATATAATTTGTAATTGTATTGTAATTAATAAATAAATTTCGTCATTGGATATCGATTCTATATGGATTACTATATGGCCAGATTGTTTTTAGCACTTGATTGTATTATAAGAACAATCCTGACTTCTTCAAATTAACCATCAAAATTTCCGTAATTTTATCAACTTTACTACAATTGTATTGATTTTGACGTATTCATTCTAATGTATTTGATACTATGTCTGCCTGGAAAGTTGGGTTTAATATATAGAGCGGTGCCCTGGTGGAGTAGTGGGGGGCGTGCTAAACTATTAGTGTGATGGTCGTTGGTTTGATTCCCACAAGAGATTCCTATATGTTACACTACACCAAGAAAAAGGATCGTTATTCAACAAAATACATAAAATTCTGCTTTTACGCGAATTAAATTTAACGCGTTTCGAAATAAATATTTCATTCTGTTATTATGCGATTTGATTTCGAAATAACGAATCCAGTTCTTTGGACTGGATTTTGAGTATTCGTTGGCACGGAAAACAACACAAACCAAACACAGGATTTCCCTTGTTTATTTCAAACAGTAACGAGGCAAGTATTCTGGCTTATGGTACACCTCTTTAATTACTTTAATGTTTAGAAAGACTTTCTGTTACTTTGTATTGTAAACACTTTGTCATTGGGCACTACCAAAGAACGTCGTTGGGAGAACTTTCCGGGCTCTAGTACCACTTCTATCCTATACTCCAATAAAAACTTCCGAAATTTGGCGGTTGATGACGTTCATTTTGTTTAAACTCCATCTATCAAATTATTTGCCATTTATTGAGTCTCTTTCCGCAAATCACCTTGGACAGCCATATACAACGACGTGTGTTTGTTGAATAGGCTCTGCTGCTGTTGGAAACTGATCTCAATTATCATCGAAAAACTATTTTCTTGATGAATAAACAAAATTGTTTAATTTTACACGATACTAATGCACATTAGATCCAAGGATGTTCATTGCATGCCGAAAAAGTCACTGTTAGGATACCAACTATATTTGGTTTAAACATCACGGCGCTCCATACCACACCACTCATCCCACATTGGATATTCTGCATCAGCGATTTTAGAACATGCTTATATCAACTTGTCACCGAGATGGTATGATTTGACTTTTTTGTGGGGTATTCTTAGGTCGTATTTATATGCCAGTAAACACAAATCACAGTTGTCCTCAAAGTCAGCATAACACTTACCATCAATCAGATCTTGTATGATTTGTGGCCTAGAGTCGTGGAAAATTGAACATTACGAATGTGACCCACCCAGACATTACATTGTTTCATTTAAGTTTAAGTGGAGAAAGTTCTTAAAAAATATATGACACAGAGCGCTCAATATGCCATTCTAATTCATTCGCAGGCTAAATTTAACAAAATTTATCCCGGAGATGTAGAAATATTAGTTTCTGACAAACGAACAGCTTGAAGATAGTGACAACAATACAGATCCGCTCAAAATATTTAGGATTTCATATTCCAGCTAGGAAAGTGAAAAAATGTATGGAGGATAAATAAATATGAACATAAATATGTACACGTAGCTTTAAGATTACAAAAGGAAACAAACTTCCCACTTCAAAGAATTAACCAAGTAGGGATTTATCTTAATAGACGTCTGATTTAGAAAATTCCACATAAATGCAAAGTTAGCACATATAAAGTCTAAACTCCTTGAAATAAATTCGTACTGGACTGAAAACTTTTACTATACAATTCATTACGGGAAGTTATTTGGTATTATGTTATACAGATATGGGGAACTGCTTCAGCTTATAAGATCTTATAAACGATTGCAGCAGCTATTAGGTGCACTAAAAACGCTAGTATGCCATCGGTCGAAGCAAAATATCTGATAAAACCCCTATTTTATCCGAAATGGGCGACATCACAGTTCTCATCTTCACACAGGAACGACTAAACGAATACTGAACTGATTTTTAGTAATGACTTGGAGTAAATAACTTGAATCAAGTGTTTGAATTAAAAAATTTCTACAGACCACTAATGTTCTGCCTACCTTCCAATTTGAAGATTCGAAAACTTATTGTCAATTCGATATGAAGTAATAGTTTGTTAATCGACCAATTTGTTGTTGTTTTTTATTGAATCTTAAGATTTTTTCTTGTAAGTATTTCTAAAGTAGTCGCCGAAGTCTAGTAAGTAGTGTGTTGGCTTATTAGACGTGAGGCCACGTTTCAAACCCTATGACTTCTTCGGTGACTTCCTCTCAGAAGATTTCTGACAAAAACTCTGAAAGTAAATAAAATTGCCATGAAAAGTCGAATTTAAACTGTAGGTACCGCCACTCATGTATAAAATTAACACACAACATAAGTGGTGTACGAAGCTAGGTCGTAATTCACATATCGAATCACTCGAATCATTTCTGAATATTATAAGTATTTTTCTAAATTTATGAATCTGAGGCTTATGAATCAAACATATTTCGAATGGTATGAGTTTGATGTCAACATTATACTCATACTCATTGTACTCATACTTATATATTAAAGTTGTAGTGAGTACGAATGAATCAGAGTAGTTAAATTCCAATATTGTTTGACTCACTTATGTTCAAAATTTCATGAGTAGCGAAGGAACGATTCATTGCTGCTATCTGGTCGTAATCATGACTGAAGGGTTGTAATAACCAATTGTGTATGTATGTATTTTTAAAGAATTTCTTTTTATTTAAAAATAAAATTTGTGTTGATTTAAAGCTCGGTGTAGTGTCACAGACCAGAGTCTTTGGTAGGAATCGAATCCACTACCCTTACGGTAATAGTCTTGCACACTACCCACTAGACTACTAGAAGGTACATATTTAATTTTTGGGTCAGAGCTAAAAATTCTTTAAGGACATGTGTTTGTTAGTCTTGGCCTAAATATGAAGTGATATTAAATTCAGAGTCCTACGTATTCTGGTTTTACACGTTTTTAACCAAGCTTGTTTGCAAAAAAAATCTTTTAAAAAAATTGAAAATTACGGAATTTATGAACAAAAATGTACAATGTTGCCTATAGGCAACATCGGGCATGAAAGTGTTAAACAAAAACGAAAAAAAGACAACAAAATTTCACTTAAATAAACGTGCTTTAGTGTTGCGTATGCAAACTTTTTTTGTCATATTTGTTATTGATTACCGTTACTATTTAAATTTATTCCCAACTCGAATATTTTCATATTGTTGTTCTTGTGTATTGAGACTCTTGTACTTGTCGTCTGTAAGTGAAAAGTCTAAGTGCATGTACTTAATTTGCTAAAAGACTTCTAAGCTTTAAACAAATCCTTGTTGGATTTAGAATCATAATACTCAAACACACACACACACACACACATACAAATTTGCAAATAACAACAATGTTAATTGCATACACAAAACTATACAGTTACAGTTATCGATATTATCGACAGAACGATGAAGTAACAAATATTGATTTCGAATTAATTCGAGTGCAAACGAGCTGTTTACAACATTACGTATGTAATAGTCAGGCGTTCACGAACGGTACGACCGTAGAATTAATCATTATTTTCGTATACTATCTACGAATCAATATTCCAATACGTTCTGTAAATATTCGGCTATTTCTCCCATAGGGAACCACGTAAGGGATTGTAGGCGATTCATTATCTGAGAAGACATAAATACAAACTTATGTTCATACGTTCAACCATGTACATATATACATATGTAGGTATGTAGTGTAAAATACTAAGTAGTATTAAATTAAACTATTTTCATCGATATTAAATTATAAGAGATTCAAATGAATCGAATACGAATCTTAAAGATTTAATCTTAGTATTGTATCTATAGGTTGATACTATTAGGAAACTAAGTATCTGGAAAAGAACAAACTCTGATACTCAAATGTATTGAAATTTTCAAAAGAAATTACTTCTACTGTTGCGCTATTGATTTACAGTGGCTTTCAAAATTAACAGAACAAAAGAGAGTGCAAAATAGAGTAGAATTTTCAACATTTAACTCATTTTTCATTTGAAAACTTAACAATTGTATGGAAAAACACTTGTTTTTAATTGAATTTCGACATCTCTTTGGCATTGAATTGACATTTTCGCCTTAACTGCAGAAGATTTTCTCTAGGCATAACTTGTTAAATGCTTTGAGGTAAGTTTAGAATCGTTATTATGTTGAAATTTTATTAAAATTTATAAAAAAATATCTTTTCGCCCGATTTTATCCGTAATGCTATGGATTTTATGTACGCATTCTGAGCTTTGACAAAAGGAAAAAGAAATACCACATCATTACATGACTACCACTAATGGTATTTCGGCTCTAATGAGGAGCACGTAGTCTTCATTCGTTTCGAACCTTAGATTAATAGCTCACTTGGATCCTATAACATCCTGTCGTAATACATATTCCATCATTCAGCTATGTTTCCTGGCTGACATTCCGTTTTATGAATCAGACTAAACTTGATTGATGGCATGGGTTATGATGGCTTTATGGTCGCTGTTGTCTGTGGCTTATTCGCATACATCTTCGACATAAAAAAACGCACAAAAAAAGACTATCGAAGTCAAATTACACGATTTATGCTCTCAAATTGTTCGTGCTGAGTATCCAATATGACATGAGATGTGCGACGCGTCCTTTTCAATCCCCATATCGTTGGTGTTCACATTATACAAGTACGGCCAAGAGAAGTTGATAATAATTGATCTACAATGCTCGCCGCTGACGTTGACCAACACACCAAACAGTCGTTGTCAATGGTCGTCCACGATGAAACAGACTGAATAAATTACAACCATTATGACAGATGTAACTTCTATAAGATAGCCGATATAAAAGGGCAAAATACCTAGATCACGGCTGGAAAGTTTTAAAAAACTTCAGAACGCTTTCTCTCTCTTTCTTTTTGGTCGCTTTCCAGTTGTTTTATATTTAAATTGGTCACTATTTACTTCCTTTAAAATACTTTATTGAATATTTCCCTTTTTAGTTTTGTGATATGTTAAAACTTAATCTTAATTAAGGCACTAAATAATATAGTTGGTAGTTAAAAATATTGTTATGAAAATGGAAATGGTGTTATCTGGTAACATTAAAATTATAAACAAAAGCTACTAAAACAAAAACAATAAACTTGTTTACATGATCAACGAATAAACAAAAATATAGCAACAACATCAGTATAAAAAAGGGATAAACAAGTAAACAAACATGCAGCAACAACACTGCAAGGACAAACATAAACAACATACACAAACAGCAGTAAGGTAAACAACATGTTAACATTTATAGAGATTTCCTGAAGGCAGAGTCATTCTCCCTCAAGAGCATTCATCAGACTGTTTACCCAGCTATATAAAAGGCAAGACAAATCAGGCAACGGGATTAGTAAAAATTCAGTCAGTCTCGTGTGAAGATAATAATCGTGGTTTGAAGACGTCCGTTGTAAAGATGTAGCGAACAATTGTTAAAGTGTACGCGGAAGAGTGTAAAGAAGAATAACAAATAAAGCCGTGTCTAGTTGGTAGTGTGTTGGCTTATTAGGCGTGGAACTTGGGTTCAAACCCCTTGGTCAGACATCTCCAACTGAACGAAATATGAAAAAAAATTTTCTTCGGCGACTTCCTCTCAGCAGATTTCTGGCAAAAACTCTGAGAGTAAATAAAATTGCCGTGCAAAGTCTCCCAAAAATCTGTCGTTCGGAGTCGACTTTAAACTGTAGGTCCCGCCACTCATGTATAAAAATTGATGTACACAACATAAGTGATGTGAGAAACTAGGTCGTAATCCTGACTTAAGTGTTGTAATTACCAATTATGTATGTATATATACGTTATTGTTAAAATCAAGCTACCAACGGTGGCACACGGAATTGTGCTAACAATAAAGAATTTATTTAAAACTAAACACAAATTTATTTTTATTTCCATTCTACGAACTCATATTTTAAATATTTTAAACGTTTTTAAAAGAGTAAAAACGTAACAATATAGTATGTCAGATGAAATAAAATTTATCAATTAAAATAATTCTCTTTTTATGGACTAACGCAAAATATTTTGTTTCAAATAAAGTTTCGTGTACAAGAAATAAAAGAGTTCTAATCAAATATAAAAATGTTCTTCATCCTGTATTCCGTAGAAATCAATGTGCTCAAAATAAATATTTTTGATACAAATTTATTAAATTGTACAAGAACTTATCTATATATTTATATATGTATGCATTATGCGTATAAAAATGAATGTTTGTTTGTATGTCCTTTATAGAATAGTAAACTATGCATTTGATCTTGTAATGATCTTTGTTGTTGAAGTTGTTGCGCATGAGCCGACGATAGTTTCTAAGTTGGTATGACCAATTTCCGACAGGTGACGCCACTGAAAATTACTCAAAATGAATTAAATCGTAAACTCTGCATTTGATCATGTGTTGATCGGACAAATACCAGACATTTTAGGATTCATCATTTAGGATTTTGATAACTCATTCCCGTAAAATGACACAAATTTCAAACGTTTTAGTTTCTGGAAAATTTTTAAAAATGCTATTATTTGTATCTCAGACATTTAAAGACATTTAAATTTTTAAAATATATATGTAAATATGTAGTATAAATATTTACGATTTAAAATTAAATCAAAATATTTCAAAAGACAAGACATCGTTTAGATTTTCCTTCTTTTAATATACATACATACATACGTAGATATAAGTTTACGTTGTGTGGAAGAGATATAAGATAAATATGTACCACAAAAATACATATATGCTTAGATTTCTTCTAAAAAAATTATTAACATCGATTTTAACAATTCTTGAATGCTACTTTTGGCCACTTCTTATTTTCCTCAACGAATTGGTGGTCACCGTCAATATTAACATTTCTAAACATGTCTGAACATCCGGTTTAATTCGATTGGGTACATTGTGAGATTCTAATAAATTCAAACGCATTTTTACGTCGTTCCCGTGCAATCATGTCTCCAAAGCGACAAGCAATTGGTCGACCTACGCCTCAAGCACGGAAGAAAAGAGAATTATGAGCCTCAGAATCAGACGAGCAACGAACATTGAGGCTGGAAATTCTTCGAGTACATGCCTTTGAGACCCGTTGGTATGAATCACTTGAACAACGAGAAGTGAGATTAGAAACTGATTGAATGCATACTACTGAGGCCCGTTCATCTGAATCATCAGGACAACGAGAAACAAAATCAATAAAATGATTTAAAATTAATTGAATATTCCTTCATATTTACTTTAGTTGGTGGCGCAGCAACGCGCTCTGGGTTCAGCTAGTTCGTTAATAATTATTATTTATTTTGCATCTAAATTACGTTGTATTTAAACTGAATAAACTAACCTTTTTGTTTTTATTAATAAATAAGGTTGACTTTTATATTTAATGACTTTTAGATTTAACATTCTTTTTAATTGTAGTCTACATATGTATCTCTCTTTATTCTCCATCCATAAAACTTTCACACAATCCTAAACAAGTGTTCAAATAAGCTAACGCAGGTAATGTTAGTAGAGCACTTTTGGATCGTAGAAGATTCCGTTTTATTTTAAATTTAATGTTCTTGAAATCACTTCGACTAGAGAAATTCTATCAATACATTTTCAATGGAGTCAGATTTAACAGATTCGACACAATTTGGTTAATTTTCACATCTTTCCTTTGAAATTGAAAACCATTTATGTGATGTCATTCGTTTGCCCCTCTGCAGAGGAACACCTATCTTACATATAAGTTCTTTCAAATTATCTCTTTTAACAGTTTTTGTATAAGTCTCGCTACACCCAGCATTCCTGCACAATCTTAGGTACAGTCTACACACTCTTTATGAATCAAACAGCTATTTTACTCTCAGTAAATATGCATATATATACATACCAGAGATCAGCAAAGAATCGTTTTTTCGCTACTCATAAGCACTCATGAAATTTTGAATATGAGTTAGTCAACAATATTGAAATACAAGGGCTCTGATTCATTCGTACTCACTACAACGTTGATTTATAAGCACGAGTACAATTAGCATGAGTACAACGTTGACATCGAACTCATTCGAACCATTCGAAATATGTTTGATTCATAAGCTTACTCATTCAGATTCATAACATTATAAAAACACTTATAAATGATTCGAGTGACTCGAAGCATTCATCAAACTTTACAGTCTTAGTTGTTGTTGTATTTACAAAAAAAAAAAAGAAAAAAAGACAAAGACAGCAAGCAAAGCCAACACATAACCTTCTAGTGAGTATTGTAGTGTGAGGAACGCGAACCGTACTTGTTTTGTGATTCTTATAAATGTTGAGTCATGGAGAGTCGATATCAACAACATCATGCGTGTTGTTATATATGAGTGTGATGAATACTTCAAACTTTGAATATAAGTAGTATGAGTATAATATTAAAATAAGTATGAATCCCTATAAGTGTCAGAAATTATGAGTATCATTCGATTCTACTTATCTTTTTGAATACTCATTGCTGATCTCTGATACATACATACATATATTTACTTTATAGGATTTTATACTGGATTTGCAAAGCGGTAGTCTTTATAGTTATTATTACTCCGTGAATAGTACGACGGAACATGACCAAATTACTCAAAATACTTCGAATTGCAATTCTTTATTTCTTCTTTATTTTATATTCCAGCATCAATCATCTTGTAGCGTATCATGTATGCTAACAGTCTGGTAACCCATACAGATCATTTCTTTCGATCAATTTTAGCGAAAATTGATTTATTTCGCACACTAAAATCTCATTGTATTGATTTTTTTATTATAATCATTTACAATGTTTCAGTCTTGTTAATTAATTGTTCTACTGTAGAAATTCGAAGGATTAACGATTTGTCATCTGTCTTTACCTAGAAACAACGCTTATTGTAATCTTGTATTGGTATTAACGAAGAGAAATTTTGCTGATTAGGTGCAAGTCTCTTATCAAGAAGTTGTGGAGTTTATCCTATCTAGGGGATGCGGGTCGGCGAGCTTATTTGTGGAATCGGAATTAATGGAGTTGGTTTCCTCTTATATACAAAGTACAATTCAATCTATTTGTATTTCAATGAATAATTATTATCTACGCCAATGAAAAAGAATTGTTAAAAATAGTAAAAAAATTGTTTTTATTTTATTGTAGAATAATAGAAAATAATAAATAAACAATTTGTTATATGAAATGCAATAAATAACAGAATTTAATTTCGAACTCAATAATATACAAATGTAAATAAACACATCGTTTTTTATCTTATTTTTTTACATGGATTTACATGGATTAACCCATTAACATCCAAATAAAAAAATTATCACATGTATATCAATATACGTACATAATTGGTAATTACAACCCTTCAGCCAGGATTTCGCTTGGTTATCTAATCTAATCTACAAGATAATAATATTTGATTTTAAGGTAATGAAAATAATTGTAACGTAGACAAGTCAACGTGGCTAGAACGACAAAAAATTGAATTGAAAATTCATCAATTTAAAATCTCACCATATGCGTTGTACACACATATGTACATACATTTATTATTAAGCACAATAACTCTTAATCTGGACCTGCAGTTTCAACTGATTTGTTAAACGTTTTGATGGAAATTAATTTATTCGGGACTCTGCACATTGGGGTTTTTGATGTCTAAAATGGGAATTAATTGGAAAACGAAATTCTTGAGTTTCAAATATTTTTTTTACATGAGCTAAAAGTGAACAAAATTCTTTTCTCGCTTTCTTAAAAAATATGTCTCTAGGAAGTACCGTTACATTACTACGTCTTTTTGAAGTTTGAGTTTTTTGATGTTTTTTTAGTTTTTCGTGAAACAACTAAATATTCAGTGTTTTAAAAATTAGTTCTCGGCAAGTTTTTAAGTAAAAATAATAATAAAAATATATGGAGCCTTTAACATCAGATGATTGAGATTATATTTGCTTCGTTGTTTTTTAAGTTTATGTTTATATAGATTTGCTATTTTCAAAATTTTTTTGTGTATGTCATTAAATTTGCAAATTTTGTACCATATATGGAAAAATAGTTGTGAGTTAAGGAAAGTAAAGCCAAAAAAATTTTTTTTCTTAAACCTAAGGCACCTTGTGAAATAATAGGAAACATTTTTTTGCACTTTCTTGCACCTGATTAAAAAAAATTAAAATATATTTTTGCACCTTTATAACTTTTATCTATTAAATTTTTTGTATATTTATTTAATCATAGGTACAAACGTGAATACAATTTTTATTTCTCGAAGAGAACTTTATGAAATAATGACTGAGTTCTGGATATGAAAACTTTAGTGAAAAATTGAATTTCTTAAAGAAAATATGTTTACACGTTTATTGCCAAGCAATAAAAAAAAAATATTAAAGTTTTCAACGATACATTGAAAAATTTCATTTCCCAATTTAAGAATCGCTGCAATGCGTCTTATAAAGTTTCGGAACGTTTTCTTCAGAACAACAAGTGCTGATTAAATACGTAAATAGGTTTCCCGCGCCAATCTAGTGTTAAGCGATGTAGATCGAAAGTTGATTTCGAGGATTGCAGGAAAGAAAATTCTTTATCTTTGTTGGGAGTACGCCACGCACAAGAGCCTTCGAGCACAAGGTAAAACGAAAGCTTCAAAAATGGTCAAAAAAATAACTACGTCTTCGCTAAAGAAATTTGAAAAATTGTACAAATCTTCCAATATCCCCCATAGTCACCCAAATGTCTAGAGAAAAAAGCATTGATTGACTTTATTGTTATTTTTAAAAAATTATTACTTACTTCGGATCCTGTCAAATATGAGAAAAATAAAAGGAAAACGCCTCATAAATTGCCTTTTAGAGCCAAAGCGTTTACTGTTTTAATATTAATTTTCGTTTTATTTTAATAAATAAAGTAGCATTTATACATCTAGTAAGTACGATAACTTATATTAAAAAAAAAGTAGCTTCAAAAAAATTCTAGTAACATATCGTCACCCAAACTGCACTTTCAAAATTTGACAGAAGGGAAAAAACCCAAATGAAATGAAAACTTGTTTTATACTCAAAATGATTTATTCTAATTTGTATTAACATTTCTATGTTCATTTCTAATTTTATCTGGTTGGTAGATAATCCTTAAGAGTAGGATCAAAAACTCAATTTTGTTTTTTTTGGTTGTTAGGCCCTTATGTATTTGAGGTCACGAATTTTTATTATGGATTTATCTTTTTAAGCGAAATAAAAAGTAAAATAAGCAACCTGGAAAGCTCCCACGATTAAATTCTCATTTTAGACATCAACATGATGGCCGATAGAAATATTTCTTTTTTAAGTTTCAAGAGCTTGAAACTTTCGTCGAGTAAGTCAACATGATACCAAGTAGACTATAGTGACTACTTGTAAGCATACGGTAAAAGGAAGTATACTGTTTGATATACATTTTTATACTTGATTTATACTTATGTTCAGATATGCACTTTTATTGAGTCAATATTCGGTTTATTGAGTACAATATTTTAAGTGTTCAGCCATAATAATATACGCAGTTCAGCTGCTTATTCAATATTCATTTGACAGCTTGTAAACAAAACATCTGGTTAACAACATTGTTTTTATTGTATTTTGTTGTTTTCTTTGTTTGTAGTTGTTGACATTTGTGTTGTTAAATATCAACAGAAAGTGTTCGGTTAATTGTAATATGCTCACTGAACACACTTATGACAGTGCTGCATTTTAAGTGTTACGCAATATTATGACAATTTGCGTATCTATTGCGCTATAATTAATTAAAACTTTATATGAAATATTGAGCTCAATAATGGCGTTTATTGCAATTTACGCAATAAAGGTGCATATCTGCGCTCCGTATTACTTTTTTTTCATTTCTTCAATTCTATTTAAATTTATTGCCGATAGGGTTAAAGTTTGCAGCTGACAAAAGAATTATTTTAATTAGATTACGAATTAATAATAATTAATTTCAATATACATACATACATTCACATACTTGCTTTATAAAATAGGTTATTAATTAATAACTTGAAATTTGTTCTCTAATAAAAAAAAAAACAAAAAAAAAACAATGATAATATGCAAATGCGTTCGACAATATTCATTAAATAATAATAGCCACCGTAATAAATAATGATAACTGTAATATTCTGTTCAAATATATTATGCTTTAGGGAACATTTTTTCAATGCACAACATTATGAACTGAAGACCTTTATAATTACACAGAACAGACTACCGTTCATATTTTAAGTGGAGAGGGGAAAATAGGCGAAAATATAGCCCCCTCAATAGCTTATGCAAATATATGATTGCTTTAAAGTTTAATTTCGGCACACAATTGATTACTATTTATAAATTAAATTAATTGAAATTAAATGATTGTAATTATTGCAATCAATTTCTCTTAATGGAAACCTATCAAGTGGAAACCGATAACTGTTATTTATTTGTTTATCTGATGTTATATATAACAAGACCTATGATCTTATAATTATTAGTATAAAACTAGTATTGTGTAAATTTATTTGTATGTTTGTATGTTTGAACTTTATAGACGACTAAACGGCTGAACCGATTTTCTTGAAATTTTCACAATATCTTCCTGTATATCTGGAAGGAGTTACAGGCTACTTTTTATGTTGAAATCGGCAAATAAAATAAAATAAAATAAATAAAAAATGTATGAGTGTTATTGTCCAACAAAATATTACGTATACGTCACCCGTCAGCTCTATGTAATATTTTATACACGACTGTAATTGAAACACATCTACAGTGCACTCGGGAAGACGTCATATAATTAAAACCGCGGGTGTTCACGTTTAACAAATTGTTGACGTTTATGAATGTAAAAAAAATTAATGAAAAACATATTGATAGTATGCTTTAAAACGGTTTTATTGACTATAAACTAAAATCAAACATAAACAAATCCAAAAGAGAAACAAAATAAGCTTTCAGCCTAACTATATCTAAAAGAAGACATTTTAAATGAGATTATATTTTTAATTTTACATACTTATCTAAAAAAAATCTGTTATTATTTCTGTTGTTTTTTCCTTTCTCTCGCAAACGTCTTAATATATTTATCTTAAAACATTTAGCAAAATATTATTTTGCTCCAACATCCTCGCATTGAGCCCAATCCAAAGCCCGGTTAAATATTTCGACAGCTTCCTTTGGTTTTATTGTCTGCACATTTGTACTTGTATATAAACCGTTGTCATCATCATCGGTCACTTCTAATACATACATACATATGTAAATATGTACAGATTTCTTTTCTACTCTACATACATATAAGGGGAATCCCGAATTTCTGAACTAATTTCATAAAATAAATAATAAATCTGTGTATTTTAACTGTTGCTGTTGTTGTTTAAGAGCTTTGTAGTTTGGTTGACGTTTTAGAGTAGACAATGTAAAAAATTAAGAGTTGACGTTTTGGGATGTTGACGTAAACGAGTGTTGACGTTTTCCCGAGTGCACTGTATACATATAAAAATTAATGTGTGTTTATTTGTTTGTGGGCATGTTTGTGGGTTTGTTTGTTTGAAGTCTATAGACGGTTAAACGACCAGACCGATTTTCTTGAAATTTTAACAGTACCTTCCTGTATGTCTAGAAGGAACTATAGGCTACTTTTTATTTTAAAATTTAAAAATTTTTTAAAATTTTTCAAAATTTCAAATTTCGAGGTGCCACGCCCACATACCCAATAAGTATTTAATGTCGTATATCTCATGAACTGCAACAGCTAGATTCCTCAAATTTTGTATGGACGGCTTTGTCGTATATATGAACAAAATGGTCGGATTGGCTATAGTGGGCGTGTCACCTCCCATATAAAAAATATTAAATTAATATATATAAGAATATATGTATAACAGTTAGGCTCCTAAAATTTTGTCGAAGCCATTTTAGTATTAATATGAATATTTTACACAAAAATATATAGTGTTCCTATAGTTCCTTCCAGACATACAGGAAGGTACTGTTAAAATTTCAAAAAAATCGGTCCAGCCGTTTAGCCGTCTATAGATTTCAAACAAACAAACCCACAAACAATTAAACACACATTAATTTTTATATATGTATATATGTAGATGTATTTCAATTACTGTTGTGTATAAAATATTACATAGAGCTGACGGGTGACGTATACGTAATATTTTGTTAGACAATAACACCCATACTTTTTTTTATTTATTTTATTTTATTTGCCTATTTCAACATAAAAAGTAGCCTGTAACTCCTTCAAGACATACAGGAAGATACTGTGAAAATTTCAAGAAAATCGGTTCAGCCGTTTAGTCGTCTATAAAGTTCAAACATATAAACAAACAAATATATTAGGTTGTAATAACGACAGATCAGACATCAAAACGAAAAATATGAAAAAAATATTTCTTTGGCGACTTCCTCTCAGCAGATTTCTGACAAAAACTCTGAGAGTAAAATAAAATTGCCATGAAATGTTTCTCATAAATTTGACGTTCGGAATCGACTTTAAACTGTAGGTCCCACCACTCATGAGTGAAATTAACGCGCACAACATAAGTGGAGTGAGAAGCTAGGTCATAATCCTGACTGAATGGTTGTAATGGCCAATTATGTATGTATGTATGGAAACCCTTGAAGAACGAGGTTCGTTTTCATTCTAAAATTGGGAAACAATTTTTAAAATCCTTCAAAGCAATTAGTCCCACGACTTTATTTAATATTGAAAACACTTAGAAAGTTGTGTTGGACAACTACAGTCGTAGGACACTCAGATCTACTAAGAGATCTTTTGCAGATTTAGAGGGAAACATTCAGAAGTCCTTGAAGCTCGTCACAAGATAGGTTATTGGATGGAAATAGCATTGAGCCTTTGATATCAAAGTGGATGGCAGAAGCTGCACCAATAGAGAATCAGATAAGAAGGCAGTCACATCAGTGCTTCTACGATCATAATTGCACTGTCTTATTGAATTTAACGTTTATTGGTTTAAGAGAATACATTCGTTATGCTTATTTGCGATTATGTTATTCAATAGCGGACAGAAATAGTCAACATTCTAAAATGGTTTAAACAACAAATTTGGTTATAAATTATAATTGTTACCAACAAAAACGTGTGCGTATTGAAAATGAAAAAAAAACATTTTTATCTTCTAATATTTATAATATATCACTTGGAAAGGAAACGAAGTTGAGAAGTGCGATAATCAACTAAGAAAGGAAACGTAAAACAATTAAAATATCATTGTATGTATGTTTGTAGTTCTTTAATGCTCTTATCAAATCAATCCATCTATATGGTTGGGAAATCTTTCATATCATGTTATGACGTTAATTATTTAAACTTTCAGAAACACATATACTCGACGCATTTAGGTCGCTGTGGCAACGAATTTAATATTGAAGATGAAAATATTGTTACGTTTTAATCTTTCCAAAAACGTTTAAAATATAAGTTCGTTTAAATTTTAAGCCGCTGAACTAAAATAGAATTACTACTCCTATTAACAATAATAAGCCTTTCTCTGTTGTCTTGTCCTGTCAAAATTAAAACATGCTGCATCATTTGATTTGTGTTTGACAACCTTTGATATTAGTCTGGCTACATAGTGTTTTAAGGAAATAATGCAAAAACGTGAAAGTGAAACTCGCAAATTATCTGCCTTGTTCTACGGTTTTTCTTGGCATTTCTTCTCTTGGCGGAAAGACGAATATAGCTGGACGACATCGATAAGTTTTATTTCTTTGGACAAAGTCTACATAGCTCAAAGTACACAATGTTGAAAATCAAAGTGATTTTCTTTTACAATAAAAATCCCAAGTTTCATATAGTGTGTCACGTTAGTTTAGTAGGTAGTGTTTTAATCTGCGAGTTGATAGAATTATGTGTTCGATTCCCACCAGAGGCTCGGGTCTCATACATTTTTCTTAAAACTTTTAGATCAGATTCTCACTTTCATTCAAATACATTAACAAAGGCAATAGCTAAGGGAAACGATGTACAAAACTGCAAAAATTCTGAAATTTTAACACGTTATAAATAATGTTTATGCTGAGGCTGATATAAAGTTAAGGTTAATTAAATCATTTGCATTTATAACATTTAATTTGGTTCTCATCTTCAAGAGAAACTATCGACTTTTACTTAGGTTTAGATTAAAAGATTGTTTGCCAGCTTGACTCAATTTTAAAGAGCAAACTCTGATGCGGTTTTAAAAAGAGACATGAAACTTGAGATACAATTTTTTTGGCCTTATTTCAATTCAATTCAATTCGTAAATACATACGTAATTGGCCATTGCAACCTTTCAGTCACGATTACGGCCTAGCTACTCACACCACTCATGTTGTGAGTGTTAATTTTATACATGTGTGGCGGAACCTACAGTTTAAAGTCGATTCGGAACGATATATTTTGGAGAAACTTTCATGGCAATTTTATTTACTGTCAGAGCTTTTGCCAGAAAACTGCTGAGAGGAAGTCGCCGAAAGAAATGTTTTTTCATATTATCGTTTTGATGTCTGACCTGGAGTTTGAACTCGGGCCTTACGTCTAACAAGCCAACACACTACCTACTAGACTACGGTGACTAATCTCAAATATTTAATAATTTAAATTCTAGCATAAAGAAGGATTATTTTCTTTTTCAAATTATTGGAATCCGTACCGAAATAAGTATTGCATTTAAATGTATTGGTATAGCGTGTTCTTTTTTTTTAAATAAAATTTAATTGTATATACAAATTCTATATACTACTTACTTAAGTTGTCCAGATCTCCATCAGCGACCTAATCTCGCAGTGGAACAGATCCTAGCCGGACTATTGCAGGGCATGTTGCGATGAAGAGGAGTTGAAGACTATCGAACACCTCCTCTGTAACTGCCCAGCCCAGATTGAGGTTGAGGGCCCTTGGCAGGGCCTTCTGTGAGAGTTTGAATTCTGTGTCGAGAGCCGACAGCATTGATTCATTAGTGGCTTAGGGTGGTTGAGAGGCGCTAGGGCTTCATCAGTGTAGTCGCGCCCTCCCCTTTTTGTTGTGTCTTATCTGTGTAATTCCTCCACTTCCCATTCTTCCCTTTCCTACATCCTCTCCTTTTTATCCTTCCCTCTGTAAAGACGTTGTACAATGGGCCAATTCGACCTCCGGATACAGTACTTATTTTTATTGGCATGTATACGTCCTCTAACCTAACCTAACCTAACCTACTTAAGTTGTCATTACAACGCTTTAGTTAGGATTACGACCTAACTTCTCACACCACTCACCACCACTTTTTGACAAGCTTTTCATATTAATCGTATGCGAGTTTTTATGTGAGTTTTTGTCAGAAAACTGCTGAGAGGAAGTAGCCGAAGATAAACTTTGTGACATATTTCGTTTTATTCGAGATATCTGATCTTGGGCTTGCACCGTAGCCTCGCTTCTAATAAGGTAATACACTCTCTACTAGACTATCACCAGTTGCATCCTATCAGCCATTTTCTGCAATTGTAATAACTACAATATCCGAATAAGCAATATCCCTACATGTTGGACGTAGGGACATCACATCCAACATCATCTGTAGCTTGCTGATCACATAATACCATAGGAAGGAAAAGGCAACCCACACTGTGTATTGGTCATAGCTGTATTTCTGATAACGTTAAAATTTCCTAGCGTGGTATAGATAGTTCTTCCAGTTCACCATATCATTCCGTACATGTAATTTTGTCAGTGCGCCGGAAATAACGCTTAATTCCACGTTTTTTGAAAGCGTCTTGGGTATCCAGGAAGGCAGCCAGAGTATACTCTTTTTGTGAAGTCAATTTCTCTATCCTGCATGTTAATTTATGGGTTTTCTTATTATATGCACGATGAGATATAAGATTTCCATTCAGGGTCAGCTTGGACAGAAGATTTCCATTCAGGATCATGATGTATGATGTATGTAGATGTATGTCTATGAGGCCCTCCTATGTCGTCAGCAGGAAAGAGGAGAGTATTATAGGTCTGTAAATCTAAGGTGTGGTATGAGAGTTTCTTTCTGTCTTCGGTATGAAGACCACCCCCATCTTTTAGCATTTCGATGCTATAATTCAGAGAAAATAATAATAATCTTGTGCATACATTAATCATGGGCAATGGTTGCCATTTTGTTATCAAGTGAAGGTATTTCCGCTGATTACAATTGCTACAAGAGACGACCAAGCATTCTGCCTTGTAAGTCTGCGACAATAAACATTTCTATGTTTGCTGGGTTCACCAAAAAACTGTTGTCCGAACAACATGAGCGAATTAAGCTTACAATACTGATTTTTAATTTGTGTTTTGAAATGCTCTGATGCGAACAAAAAATTAAAAGTTATTTTTATTAAAATGTCAATATACCATACACACAACCAATCAATGTAGTACATGATTTCGATTGACTTTAATTTTTTTTAAACTATTCCCTGATGACAAATTTTGACAAAAAATATGTTTTTTTTTCCTAAATTGCCAACAAACAATAAAAGTTATGAGTAAAGAAAATTTCCAAATTTCATAAAAGTTGTCAATAGTTTCTTGACGTTAATGATGTCATTGGCAAAGTAAATACTTAAACAAGCCTAATGATTCATCATACACAAACTCAACTACACAATACAACACAATACAACTAAACACAGGAAATTAAAAAGTTTTTGGGAAACATGTGCTTCCGAATTATAAAAGAACTCAATTCAATTGGCGAATTGGCATTGTGAACATTTTGGCGATTTTAACTCTTATTTTGACGATTTTTAGAAATTAGAAACTTCATTTTTTTCGTACGGTCAACACTCAAGGGATGGCCCCTACACGTACAGTGCAGTGGTGTTGAAACTGGGAAAATATATGATGGGAAGAAGGAAAGAGTGAATAGTGTTTGTCGACACTAGATTTGAAACCTTTTTATACCATAAGTGACAGGAAAGGACTCTGCAAGAAGTGAGTTCCACATACGAATAGAACGTCTAAAGCACGAATTTCGTTTGTAACGCAGTGTGCGATCTACTGGCCAATCGACCATAAACGGAGGTGAGTGTTATGTAGGAATACATGATTCTCGGGAACAATTATCCTTATTTCGCTCGAACAAATTCCATTGTAGTAACGATAGAATAGTGAAACACAAGCCACATTGGTCGGTCGAGAAGGTTCAAAGTAGACGTTGAGGCATCGGCCTATAGATGAGAGTTATATTCCATTCTCGGTCGGACATAAGTTGTGTAAAGAGGAAGAAAATCAGATGAAGTGAAATATTTCTTGCACCGTCTTATGAACATCACACTGAATTTTTTTGACCAGGACGTCTAGGGCTTCTGACTCCCTAATATTTACATCCTCCCATAGATATGGCTGATGCAATATTATTGCTGCGCTTACGAGCAACCCTTCAGTCAGTATTACGCCACTTATGTTGTGAGTGTTAATTTTATACATGAGTGGTGGGACCTACAGTTTAATGTCGACTCTGAAGGACAGATTTTTGAGAAATTTTTCATTCTGCTGATAGGAGGTCGCCGAAGAAATATTTTCCTTCAGATTTCGTTTTGTTGGAAATGTCTGACCTGGGGTATGAACCGTAGCCTCACGTCTAATAAACCAATAGACTACCTACTAGACTACGGCGACATCTACTGGATATAATTAATGGATAATGGTCAAAGAACGTACTTACCTTGGCAGTACGGAGAGTTCCTCAATGAACAATGAACAATGAACGTCTTTGACGATTTTAACGATTATTTTTCTAATATTTAACGATTTGATGCTTTAGTTATGTATCTGGCAGCTATGATTGTGAATAGAACTTGAGTTACTGAAGGGATAAGCCAAAATGAGTGAAATTGGCATAAACTTTGATTTCAAAAGAAATAATCTCCATGAATAGTATATGAAGCTGAAATGAAATGAATCACATTTAAATTAGATTGGGGAAGAATGTGTATTCGTGAAAGGAATATTTATTTATGAAAAGAACTTCTGGCTGTTCTTGTTATTGTTAATAAAAATTGTGTATTTCAATTGAATTTATTATTTATGAATCGAAATGCTTTCTAATATTTGTAGTGGCCAAAATGTTTACTCGTTCATCGTTCATTCGCTGCTTATTCATCCATTCATTCTTTCATTCATTCAGTCAGTCACACGTTTACTTATTCATTGTTAAATACAATGCAAATAATTAAAAATTTTTGTTGTTATTTTCTTATTCAGAATATCCTTTTGCTTTTTCGCCCTTTCGGTTTCGTTGGTTTTCTATGGTATACTAGGTCTGTCTGTCTATCTATCAGACACTCTGTGTGTGCGAGTGTACATGTTTTTTCTTCTTGCTGTTGTTGTTGGCAAAAATTGTTCGTGTGAAATGGCACTTAAGTTCTTAAGACGCATAAATTTTTCTTCTTTTTTTCTTCGTTTTCATCTCATTATTTTTATTGTTGTTGCTGTTGTTGCTCAAATTGTTGCTGTTTTCTCGTTTAGTTCTTAAGAGTTGGTGCGTTTTTCTTTTTGTTCCTACGAGTTCTTGTCTTCCTCAATTCTTTCTTTGTTGAGTTCTTACTGGGGATTCTTTGCATTTTCCTTGGGCTATAGACTTTTTTCTTTTTCGTTTTGTTTATCTTGTTTTTGTCTAATTTTTTCATATTCCTTACCGTTTTATAGTCTACATGTGTGCGTTTTATTTGTCTTGATGTCGATGAAGGATTCTCTTGTTTTTTGTTGTAGTTTTCTTTTTTCCTTTCTCCTTTTGTTTTTCTTTGGTTTCAGATATTTTTTTCTTTATTGATGCTGTTGCTATTGCTGTTGTTTCATACTTTAATGTTTATCCAACGTAAACACACTTCATCGAATACGTATTCTTACACATATGTATGTAGGTACACATATGTATGTATATTTACGTGAATAAACATACACATGTATGTATTTGTCTATATATTTACTATATGCTCTGTGCATGTGTGGGTGTATTTGGCGTTGTCTTCTTTTTATTTTTTGCCATTTAGATGTCCTTTTGCATTTTAGTTCAACTTTTACAAATTGTTTGCCATTCGAATAATTTATTAGATGGCTTTGGTTTCTCTTTTATGTGGGATTTGCATTTTTTGTCTTTTTTTGTGTTTTTTTTTTTGTTTTTTTTCTGTTTTCCTCCTTCCTTCTCTCTTGTTTCCTGGCTTCCTTTTTATTCAACTTTTACTCGCATAAAATTTGTAGTTTTATGTTCGTTTGTTTTTTCCAACATAAAATGTGCGTGTTTGTACATGTTTTGTGGCCATGTGTTCAATTCGAAGAGTGTGAATATTTTTATGCGTACTTCTGTGGTTTACTTAAATTTCCTTTTCATTTAGTTATTCAGTTTATTCGTTTCTCTTTCAAAACATTCGTAAACTTTCAAGGAATCAAATCATTTCAAAAATATGTTACACTTTACATCCCTAAGCACTGCATTAAAATTTTACACTCAATACCTGCATTTTTAAAAAATTTGCTTCGAAATGAGTGTTTTTTTCTTAAATTTTCTTCTACCCATGCTGATCAGCAACTTTGTCTTGTCCAACTCTATCTGAACTGTTTTCAAATTCGTTTAACCCGCCCAATCAATGGCCCATGAATGATGACATTCACAACTAATTTCTGTTTTGTTCTGCTGCTTGCATTCTCTGAAATGCTTCCTCTATGAAACTTCCACGTCAATTTACTATTTAGTAATAATGCCTGATACTTTACCTTCGGTTTTCGTTATATAACTTCAACTAAGAGTTAATTGTTCTTCCATTCATTTCATTCTTCTCATTCTCGTTGGTGATACTCTTGAAAACTAGCACTGGTTTGTCCTTAACCATACTGCACCCCCGACTTACAATCTCAAGACCACTTTATCTCTTCAAATTTGCTTCTAATCATAAAGACTATGTCATGTGCAGTAGATGTTCTCCACAGACACTTTTTATCAAGAGTTAATCTACAACCAAGCTCCATATTTGTGGTTCTAGAACACCACCGACCTTTATTATTTCGTTAACTAAGTTTTTCCGTAAATCGTATGCATAAGACCTCTGTAATCTATCTACTTGGTTAGTACAGCATATATTTATTAGGTATGGTAATAGTTCCTCTGTGCCCTTAGCAGTAGGTCTGAAAAAAATCCGTCTTTTCCCGGTGATTTGTATGGAAAAAATTTAGTCAATACTAGCTGTTCTTGAAAAGTGTTTTCACAGCAGCTGTTTTGACCTCTCAAATTCGGTTTTTGTGTAACTATCGTCGTCATTTCTTAATCACATCTTCATCACACGTCCATTCCTCGGAGAAGCTTTATAGAATCTTACTACATCCGGAAGAGATTCTATGCTCTTACAGAAGCTATTATATTTAGTCTTCCTTATTTTTCTATTGTATTATATACAGTGGACATTAAAAGTCTTAGTACTACAATATATTTTCACAAAAACAGTTCCCACTGGCTCTTGCACAAAGTCCCGATATGACTTGAAGAGAGTATTTAGGAGATCATTTGAAAGAACGGTAACGTAATCGCTAAACCTCAAACAAAAGTCAACCGAAAAATTTGCTCATGGTGCCACCAGAAAACACAACAAAAACTTGTACATTCAATTCCAAATGGTTTAAATGGAGTTCTTGACCTTAAGGCATATTCTACTAAATACAAGGAAAAACATTTTCATATGTTGGGCCTTTGAATTTAAAATTTACTCAGGGTTCTCCTTTGGGGGTACCTATGAAGTCATCTGAAACTTTTCCTCTCTTTTTCTCTTGTTTTATGAAAAACATTAAAAAATTTTTTGTTTTATAATAAAACAGAAATAAATAATAATAAAATAAATACATAAACTGCTAAAATATATTGCCGTTCACTGTACATATGTATCTCGCCTTATACTACTGTATGTATCAGGTACTCGTCGCCTTATTCAAGTGAGTTCCACTATCTTGGAGATCATTCTAATTTCTTATGCGTTTGTTCCTTGATTTGCGTTGTAGATTATACACCATATGCTTCCCAATAACTTTTCTTAGGGTCTCCGAATGGTGGTATTGGGGTCTCTAGACCATCCAGTGAAAATCCAATAATCTAGTGATTAGCTAAACTCTTTTATAATCACAGTCTTCTATAAGCCTAATAATGCTCGGTTAGTACCTGGAAAGGCGAAGTTTTATCTGTTGGAAAATATGCAGGTGTCACTACTAAGACTTTCCGCCGCCTTCGATCTTAATGTGGACCCTTATTATAAGGATGTGAGGTCTGGTTGATGTATGCCTGTTAGTCCATATTACCTGTAACATCTTAGTCTGACGTAGTCATTCCTCGTTCAAATGACGTTCTACTGCGAAACAGTTCCTACTATGTCGCTTCTTGAAACAGATAAACAATCCATGTTCACTAACGTTTGGAGCTTATTTATGTTGGACTTGTGGCTTGTTGAGTCATAATGTACGATTAATTTGATACTTTCTTCGATAAGCCATTGTACGGTTTCAAAGCTTATATGAAATTTATCTGCAAACTTAAAAATATTATCGAATACAAAACGCAGTGAAAATTTGATTCTTTTAAAAGACTGGAGGGTCTAATGTATGAATCGACTGAAATGATAATGATGATTGGGGGTGGCATATGATTGTCAGGCGTCTAAGGGCATAATCAAAAATGTTGTGTTTGTCAAGCGACCCTACATTTTCATTTGTTTGTTTATTTGTAATGGGCTATTGGAGTTTATGTTGTTGTAGTTTGTGTTGGTGTTCGTTACACCCCCCACCCCCTTAAAACTCAGGTGTTGTAAAATGCTGTTTTTATTGTATTATTATTATTTATTTTTTAACTTTTTTGGGCATCACACTCTGGTATAATAAATTTACACAATATGTTCTGTTCGACTCCATTTCACTGAAGTATGTATCGCATAACAAACACAAACAGCCACCCCTGTCAGCACCTACTCACTCCATAACATCATTTTCACTTACCACCATCAGAGCATAGAAACTTAAAATTTTAATATTTGTATAGATGGCCGTTATCAGTAGGTCTACTAACCAGCCAACAGTATAGTAAAGTAAGTCAGACCGTCAGTCAGCAGGTTGTATTTTTGAATAACTGTTTCATCCGGCTATTGTAATATTAAATTTCGTAAAATATTTTAAAAAGGAAATGAACATTTAACGAAAGAATAGAAAGTAAAACGAAACACACAAAATTTCGTGTTGGCTATCGGCTTACAAAGTCCACAGAATTATTAAAAGAGCAAATGAACGTAAAAAGTGTTTGAATTATACTTGAGTATTTCAAAAGAATGGTCGAGCGGAGAAGAGAAATTCGTATGAATTTTTATAAATTTTTTTGGAAAAATTTAAATTTCTTTTGAGGCTATAAAAGTTAATTCATTTTCCAAAGTTAATATTTGCCATGTTCAAAACTCGTTACAATATTTTACCGGAAATTATTTTTCAAAAGTTTTCTTCCTGCTGATGTTTTTGTTTTCGTTTTTTTTTGTTTCTTGGGAAAATGTAAAGAAATTTAACGCTCACTAGCTCCGTAATATTAATAAAAAAAAAACAAATATTCTCTACTTAATGGGCACACAAGAAAAACTATATGGAAAGTAAAGTGAAAAGTGAGGGAAAATTTTCAAATAGAAGAGGAGTAAAAACAATAATACGAAGCAGAAGTAGATGAAGTTTTTGTAAATTATTTAAGCCTTGACATGCTTAGAAAGTGAACGGATGAGTTACTTGAGACTCATGCCAACATTTTGCGAATTAAAATATTAAAAGTATGGTTTTATTAATTAACTTTTCCTACACATCCACAATAATTAAAGAAGTATATTAAATAACTTAAACAAACAAATAAACTTTTGTCTTTAGAAGGGTTGAGCCTCTGAATCAATTCATACATATTTAGTAAACGAAGTATAAAAGAAGTTCTTCTCTCTTCTTAATCAAGTGATATAAACAATGCTGCACGGCTGTTGCAAATAGCAAAAGTTTAAGTTTAAGAAAATCTTCACTTTCCGAAATTGGCAAGTTTTTGAATTTAATAACAAAATATTTAGAAACGACTTTTACAAATTCCATATTTTAAATAAGTTATCTGAGCATTGGAAACAATATTCTTTATCCGGCCGGTTAAGATACAAATGAGATACCGATGAGATACTTACTGTACACGGAACTATTCAACACTTGCGTAGCATATCAATCGCGATCAATTGCATCGCTCTGATACCAGATCGACTATTTTAGTCATACGAAACTATGGCACAGATATAGAAGAATCAGAATCCAAACTTCAAAATCTGGGTTCGTATTTTTTTATAGTCGACGTAGTCTAGTAGATAGTATGTTAACTCATTAGACGTGAGGCTGTGGTTCAAACTCCAGCCTAGACACCCCAAACAAAACGAAATATGAGAAATATTTGTTTCGGCGACTTACTCTTAGCAGATCATGCCATAATTCGTTCTTTTGCTAAGGGAAGTAGGATCTTCTGATAAAGTAGAAGTAGTAGTAGTAAGAAGCGTAGTAAAAGTCCAGGAGATTTATTTTCCAATGAGATATACAGGCATGTACTCAAGAGGTGAAGAACAGTTTCTTTCTCCTCTTCATCTCTGCAGCTTCTAGCTATTTGCAATGGTATCGCATGAGTATCCAAAATACAATGCCCAAACTTTTCACGAACTATTCATCTAAGCAGTCACCTGAAAGCTAATTTACAATTAATTTGCAGTTTCATTTCATCAATCCTAGAAACTATTATTTTATTACACAATGGCCTGACAGCCGCCTGGATCTGAGAAAATAAAATATGCAATTTCACATAGTGAGCATTGGAACCACTTTTCATCCTCATTCCTGCTTCTATCCGAAAAAACATCAGGATAAGTTTCATCTTTAATTCCATAAAATTTTAATGGCCGCAAAAGAGCCTGTTTATGTCTTCGGTAAAACAAAGCCTACTTCGCTTTCCCTTCATTTTTCAAATTAATTTTTGTTGAGAATTGTTGACAATTGGTCGCATTCGTTAAAAAGCTTTTTTTTTAAATTTTAAATTGTTGCATTTTACTCTGTAAAATTTTTCATTGCAATGCATTGCCAAATTCGATTTTAAAGTTCCATGTACTTCATTTCGAGCTCAATTATAACGTACGTATTTGCGTATGCTTTCATAAATTGTTGCAATTATTTGACATTAATCGCCTTTCATTACGTTGACAAGTCTTATCGTAGACTATCTCTGCAGTCAGAGTGTATAATAAAATCTATTTACACAAACACACACATACATCCATAAATACGAGTATATTATTTCAATGTTTTCACATCTGCATGTGTATGAAGGCATGTATGGATGTATGAGTGAATGTTATAACACTTAAATTATTATTAATTGAACAGTTATTGTCAATATTTATATGATATATGTATGTATACGAGTTTTAGTATTTCAATTAATTTACAATAGCAATTACCGTTATAAAGATGGCTGTTAAATATTGACAATATTTGACAATTTATTATTAGTACAGTTAAATAAAAGCCACGAATGCAATTAAATACGGTGTTATACAGGCAAATGAAAATCAGTGACCGGGTCTGTCAGTCATTTGGTAAGTCACGCAGTTCCATGTAATTGCAGTTATGATTCGTGGCTGATAGTCAAAGCGTAAAAGACAAATAAATACACATTTACACGCACATTTATACACAAACGATTATGATTTTAATGTACAAGCATATGCGTGAGTTACATGCTGTCAGTATGACCTTTAAAAGTCAACTGTATTACCGCACGTGTATCAGAATTATGAGATTTCAAAGAGTGTGTCATATGCGTCAATGTTCGGTATTTTGAAATTTTAGTTAAAAATTATTGTTGTTATCATTAATTCATAAAGAAGCGATGAAACAAATTCATATTTTCATCAACTTTAATTAACCCATTAGTACATATGCTTCCTTGAAAGGGTTATCAACACTATTTATCTTTCAATCGACATTGAAAAATAAAAATAAATCAATATTTGAACAAGTTTTCAAGATTTCGTTGAATTCGAAAGTGATGCTAGATTACTTAGCTTTTTTAGAAAAGTCCAACGCGATAACATGAATCCGATATTTATAAGGCCGCGGCTATTGGCTATTGATTTAACTCTATTGTCATATCGAGTACATTTCCATTCAGTTGGAAATATCAAAGTCGGAATAGGAATCTGTGTCATTTGCAACTCTTTGGTACTTTTAAAAGTAATTTCGCTGAAATCACAACAGTGGCACAGCATTGCTTGAGGTTGCGGAGAACTTCCGACTGGGACTGGGTAATGTTAGAAAAACTTTTTGGTCCTATCAGGTAATTTTAATGCAATTCGAAAGATTAATCACAACATTCTTTTGATATCTGTCAGATGTGACAGATCTAATTTTGATAATATCGATAATAAGTAAACAAGCTGCATAGCTTGAGGCTCTCAGAAAATGAAGAGACCAACGATATATTTTATTATTGCAGGTAATTCATCGGATCAATTCCATTCTGCGTGTGATCGACTTTTTTGGTTGGTATTAAAGACGTATAGATGTAGGAATGACGCTCGAAAATTATATCGAATGGTTAAGTGTCTAACCGAGGACTATAAGCCCGGAGCGTCTTCCTGCAAACATGAGAATGGAAACCTGGTAACAGATCCGCAGGAGGTGCTGAGGTTGTGTAGGAAACACTTCTGATACAAATAGATGACGACACCAATACCGTCTTTAGAGATGCTGTTCCCAACCCGATCGATAATGACGGCGTGGAGATTCCGCCACCTAGCCATGAAGAGGTCAAAGTCGCGATTATGCGTCTTAAAAACAATAAAGCGACAGGTCTTGATGGTCTCCCCGCTGAATTGTTTAAGACCGGATGTAATGAGATGATAGGGCGCATGCACCAGCTTATTTACAAAATATGGCCAACGATTGGAACCTCATGTCCTCTGTCCTGCCCTGAAAAAGGGAGAACATACGATATGCGCCAACTACAGGGGTACAAGCCTTCTCCCTATCGCATATAAGGTTCTTACAGGCGTATTGTGTGAACGGCTGAAGCCACTTGTCAAAACACTGATTGGACCTTATCAGTGCGGCTTAAGACCTGGTAAGTCCACCATCGACCAGATCTCCACACTACGCAAAATCCTGGAAAAGACCCACCAAAAATAAGTCGACATACACCTTCTTTTTGTTGACTATCCTTCAGCCTTCGATAGCCCCATAAGGGATCGTGTTTTTGCCGCAAAGTCTGATCTCGGTATACCTGCGAAGTTGATAAGGCTGTGCAGAATGACGTTGAGCAATTCCTGCAGCTCCATCAAGGTAGGAATGGACCTCTCCGAACCTTTTGATACCGTGCGAGGTTTCAGACAAGGCGATCCCTTATCATGCGACCTCTTCAACTTCGTCATGGAGAGTGTATTGCGAAAGGCGGGAGTGCATCGCAATGGCAGTATTTTTCAAAAAAGCGTCCAGTTGCTTGCGTACGCTGACGACATTGACATCATAGGGCGTACCGAGCGAGATGTTACTGCTGCCTTTAGTTCTATTGAACGGGAGTCTAGTAAGATGGGTTTAGCAGTAAATGAGGGCAAAACACAGTATATGTTATCGACAAGTAGCGACGCCTGGCGTATTGATTCTCAGATTACTTTTAATACGGTCAAGGAATTCATCTATCTTGGCTCCGCTGTTACCACCAGAAATGATGTCAGTCTGGAGATCAAACGCAGGATCACTCTTGCCAACAGGTGCTGCTATGGTCTCAATATGCAATTGAGTAGCAGAGACCTCTCTCGTACGAGAAAATTAATACTCATCCTATCCGTGCTTTTTTATGGGTCAGAGGCATAGACCCTATTAATCACTGATGCAGCAGCCTTGAGAGTATTCGAAAGAAAAGTCCTACGTAAGATCTTCAGTCCAGTGCGAGTTGGCCATGATTTCCGCATCCGATCCAACAGTGAGCAGTATGAGCTCCACAACGACAAAGACGTTGTAGAGGACCAAATCGACGAAGCCCTGTCATCGATTGGTGTGACCAACTGGCGTAGGCGCGCAAGAAGCAGAGACGCCTGGAAGGATGTGTTGCTGCAGGCCAAAACCCGTTAATCGACCAATTAAGTAAGTGAGTAAAGGTGTATATTAAAATACTAAATTGGCGAAGGATATCCTCTTTTAAAAACATAAATTTCTGCATTCAACACAAATGAGGTTTTAGTCAGCTGGTTTAACATAATGTGCCACATTACGTTTCAACAAAAGCAGAAATCCGAAATAAGGTTTAATAAGTAAATTTGCAGAGGAGAATGCTGTCCGAGAAGGTTAAATAATTATTCCTCCTACATTAAGTACGTATATGGAAACTATATTGTTCTGATACGTAATTGAACAGTTACGAATATGGGCTTATGTAGGTTCGTTATGTTTTTTAATTGCCACAACAAATGAAATTCCCAACAAGTTTACTATATAAAACTGTATGTGCTGGAAGGTATTGGTCAAAGGGTTGTATTAGAGAAGAATTTTAAGTTTCAGAAAGGCATTTTTTTTATTTACACGAGGAGAAATAGATTGGTAGTTATGTTTACAAACATGTATCGTCATGAAGTCAAGTATACTGTTTGACCCACTGTGGTTATCAATGACAGAATTGCAATTGTAAAGGACTCTTTCTTAGAGTCCACACTATACTTCTCATATTAAAAATATAAAAAAGAATTCAAAAACTGTAGTTACCGAAAATAATGAATACCTCATGCACTAATGGGTTAAAATTAACAAAATGAATTATGTATAGAAATGCATCTCCTATAGAAAAATAGTAGCACATATTGTATCCCACAGATTATTTCCTTGTAGTGAATGCAAGGACATAAATGGTGCTGACAAAACACTGAATGCCAACGTACGAGTCAACTATGTGATCAACTTTATTGTTTTTGCTGTTGTATCGATTTCAAATAAAAATCTGTTGTAAAGGCAGCAAACTTCATTAGATTGTAAATTAAGGGGACTTTGTGCGATATCTGAATGTCACAGCAATTGCAAAAATTTCACTTCCATACGCTTATTCGTCCCTGTTCCTCTTTGTCCTGTTGACGTTATTGAATTTAGTGTTACGTGCAAAATAAATTATATCACCTGTGAACGCAGCTTTGACTTTAATAGACACATACGCTGACAGCGTCATGACCAGCGACACAGTAGCATGTGAGACAATAGAAAATAAAGAAAAAACAGGAGAGAAACTTACTATTGTTGGCAACACAACTTGGACACGTACATACGTAACCCAAAACACTGGCAAACATATTGTCGTAAATTGCGTACCGTGGAGCAGTTTATTCTTTGTCCCATTGACATTCGTATGGAGTTCAACCGTATTTGGAGTATAACGGAAATCACGTAATATGTATTGGACACATACTTTCAAACACACACACACACTTTTAAACACATACACACTCGTATAAGTGTATTGTGTAGATTAAATATTTGCCAAAGTCCTTGCACACACACACATAGATTCTCATCCTTAAACGTGCGAATGTTCGTAGATTCTATTTGACATTATCTGATGACGTCCTGTAATACACTTCGTTGTACAGCACGTCATTAAAAATTCTCTCAGCGCAATAAAAGATTTAATAAAATTGTATAATTAGTTTATCGTTAGAGTTTATCTTTATTTTTTTCTAACAAAAACTAAGCCAAACTAACAAACAAACAGCGATTAAAACCTGAACAATTGTATTCAATGTGACCGAGTCAACAGCACAATAGTGCACCAAGCAGATTGCAATATTATTTATTAAACCTGATTTTAATTTAAATATATTAACAAAACAAAATCTATTAACTTTATTGGCTTTAACAATTGCAAACAAAAAAATTTTCCTTTAATACTTTCTATTTCAAGTGGATTTAAATTTTATCTTCGAATTTATTGAAAGCGAAAGAACTTCTAGTTAAGTAAACCTAATAACATAATTTATTTGCTATCTATGTGTGTGTTCAGGTCAGACATCAAAACGAAAATATGAAAAATATTTTATATAATAGAATATAATATATAATAATGGGTGATTTTTTAAGAGCTTTAGGAATATAAAAAAAAACATAAAATTCAGAAAAATGTATGAAATCTTTATTTGAATCGATAGGTCCATATAATTTAATGTTTGAAGATTATTTCATGCAAATTTTGACCGCGACTGCGCCTCAAATCGTCCATCCGCTTAGTCCAATTTTCGCACACTCTTTCCAACATTTCGGCCGGTATCTCACGATGCTTCAATGTTGTCTTCCAATGCGTCAATGGAAGCGGGCTTGTCTGTATAGACATGAGCTTTAACATAGCCCCACAAAAAATAGTCTAAAGGCGTTAAAACGCACGATCTAGGCGGCCAATTGACCGGTCCCGAACGTGAAATATTCTTGCACCAGCTGTATTTTGAAAGGCTTCACACCTAAATCCTTCCGCAAAATTTTAACAGAGGCCCAATTGCTGCGAACGGCGACGAATCGATAATTTATGGTCATCATTAACTCTGGCCGATACAGCTGCGATATTTTCTTCAGTTCGCACTCTACGTAAGGGTGTTGGTGGTTTAATGTCCAACAATGTAAATTTGGTGAGAAATTTAGTCACAATAGCCCGAATAGCTGCTTCAGTGGGTCGATTAAACTGACCATAAAATGGAAGAAGCGCGCGATGAACTCTCTTAACAGAGAGCACGCATTTTGATAATAAAATTCAATGATTTGCAAGCGTTGTTCGTTTGTAAGACGATTCATGGTTAAATTATAGACCAAACTGAAGATGTTTGACAGTGAAACAAAACACGATACGTGCGTGAGCTGTTTAAATCAGTGTTGCCAAAAAGATAATTGCTAAAAAATCACCCGTTATATAATAAAACTGTGAGAATAAATAAAATTGTCATGAAAAGTTTCTCAAAAATCTGTTGATCGGAGTCAACTTTATAGTGTAGGTCCCGCCACACATGTATACAATTAACACACACAACATAAAAGATGTGAGAAACTAAGTCCATAATCCTGACTGAAGGGTTGTAATGACCAATTATGTATGTATGTATATAATTTGGTCCTATTAAAGGAACTCTCTGACGCACATACAAGACTTTAAATTAAAATTGCCCTCAAACATCAATAAATTGTAAATAATTTGAAAAACCTGAATTTATTAATACTTCCTAACTTTGTTTAATCCATTAGTGGGTGAAGTTTCCTGGCCACTCTGCTACAATTTTCATTAATTATTAATAAAAATAATGTGATTAATTCGTCTAAAAACATTTTATTAAAGAAAATGTATAGTTTTGGAGTTATAGACTCCTTTCCTCTTTTTTCATAACAGGAATTGATTGTATTTTTCCTGAACTACATATTCCGATCGATGATTGGTGCGTCTGTAATTTAACGGATATAAAACAAGTATCTATGAATACCTGAAATACAAATAACGAGTTCTGTGCTATAAATTCTTGAATCCTTTATTATATGGAACATTGGAGATAAAGCACTTCATCATCAACTACACCAAATCCATTGATAGTTCAGTACAGGATGGTGATAAATGGGATGACAGTGACTGGGCATTAAATTTAACTGACGGTTTTATGATCCAGTTAGATATACAGTGGTAGCCTTATAATTAGAAACGACTTAGCAACATGTATGTTTGTTAATTTGTTTTACAGTTTTCATTGTGTACCTGGGATCAAAGGCTTTGTTTGGAGGACATCTTGCATACGTTTTTCCATCAGATTAGGACAAATTAAACTTAGTTTCGTCACTCCAGAGAACTCTGTTCCAGAAACATCGTTTCTAATTATAAGACCACCACTGTATATCTAACTGGATAATAAAACCGTCAGTTAAATTTAATGCCCAGTCACTGTCATCCCATTTATCACCATCCTGTACTACTTCACATGATGTATAATAATTTTAAGGCGAAATGATTAATGTGCTATTTCAGACGTTTGTTGTTTGTTTTTTCCATAAGAACAGGCGGTCGTTTGAAACAGCTAGTCTTACAGAAACAGCACATACAATTTTCTTCATGCTCATCATCACTTTTTCATCGCTATCTTGATCAATATCGGATTCATCTAGTGGGGGAACTGTATAAATTGGAACACCATTGAGCTCATTGTCGTTAAGGTCTTACAGTTCAATACAATATTTCGGAAACTCTTAGTCTATATGTGCAAAAAAATTTTAACCAATTATCGCTTAACAATTGTACTACGTACGCAGTGTCCCTTTTAGGGGACGTTACATTGAAAGTCATTTTACGCGCGTAGTATTTCATTTTGTCATAACTTTTTAACATCAATTGAGTCATTATAGTTATTTACAAATAATAAAACACAAAAATTAATAATAATTAACATCATATTTAAAATATTATAGTTTTTCTTAATCTGTTCGGAATTTTTATTTTTTCACAAATTACCATTTTGCGTAAATCACAACACTCAGATCGCATTTTTTTAACACAATGAAATAAATCTTGTTTCTTTGGAATGTCAGTACCAACATATAGTACTTGGAATTGAAATTTTTAGAAGTAGTATAGTAGAAACTTCGAGAGTACATTATAAGGAACTTAAATAAAACATTGTGTCTGTAAGATATGATCAAAAATATTTATTGGTTTGAAATACTTATTGATGCCCCTATTTGTGGACAATAAAATCGTTCAAATCGTCTTGTCTGAGTGGAGCGCAACCAAAATATCCAATTTTCCATTACTATGTTGACTAAATCAGCCATAATTTAACTAATGGCACGGGTTACATTAGTTTTAAGTACCGCAGCGGTCCTTTAAGCCAACATACTTTAAGATATTGCTAATAAAACTAAAGCCTGGTTTACTTACCGTAATTATTATAAAACCGAATTTAATTTTAAACTACTGAAATGAAAAAAATTCTAAACGTTTTTTAGTTAAGAGCCAAAAAAAAGGTTGCTTAAGATTGTTAAGCAATCGTTCTACAAACAAATTCGTTAACTTTACTCAGTAAACTAAACAAATATATTCCAACAACTCCCGTTAATTGCTGACAAACATTCCATGAAAGAAAAAGGGAAATTTACGCACCACCAACTCCAGTTACAAACATCAGTTTAAACATAATATGTATACATCTACCGTCCATGATATTGCAGAGTATGAAACTGAACATACATATACAACGACATGCGAAATTATAAATACAAATACCGCTATACGTTCCGTAAATGTTTTTCATTCTAAAATGTGGGGAAAGTAGTGATGCGTGTAAATTACGGAAACGTGAGTTCGTTAAAATAATTGCGAGTTTTTTTTTTAACAATTGTTCTTTGGTGTACAAAGGATCGCAAATTTAAAAGTAGACAAACACTTTTATTTCCATTGAAATTATTTACCAAAAAAAATTTTAAGATTTCATGTGAAAACAATTGTAAGTGGGCTGTTTAATAAGTATCGAAAAAATATTTCTTTGAGTTGATTTATATTTCTGATTCTTACTTATTCGTTCATTTGATTTCCCACATACGAAAAGAACGTGTCAAAGATTGCTGGAAGAATCTTAGAAGTTTATTGAAACTAAAAACCGTCAACATAATGGCTTGTTTTCGATCTGATAATTATGATGTCAAGAATGCCGGTACAAATACCGATCAATCACTGTAAAATCGGAGAAATGTATGGGAAAAAAAATTCAGAAAGACCAAAGATATCATATACAACGTTATTGTCGTTGGACATTCATTCACAAGCAGTTATCAACCAATAGTTATATGTTGTCAAACAAATCGCCAGTTATCCACCTTAAACTTTATCGATTAATAAAATTTTAATAAATCATAATCACAGAATATCAGACCGTACAACGACCATCCGGTATGGTTCAATTGGAAGCGTACAAGACAAGCCGTTTCTAAGAATTAAACACTGCCAATAACAAGATAATTTTATTCAGTGGAACTTTGTTAAAAAGTTAATTGGGAGTAGGCTTGCTTGTCTTAAAAAGCGCTCACCGCTCGCTGCATTCTTGGCAGTCAATATCAGACTGGAAGCAACGGAACGCGCAGATATCATGATAAAGAATAATGGGAACATTTGCGACAATAAAGGAGGACAACATTATAGTTCTTATGGCTGACTCCAATGCTAACATAGGTAGCGAGATTACCAGTCTGAAGCAAACTCTAGGCGCTTATGGTTGCAGAACAAGGAATAATAATGTTAAACGCTATTTTCAATCCCTTCCACTTATAGTAGTATAGGCGGCTCCATAAAGACATTCACAAGTACACATGATCCTCACTACTTCGGAACAACAGATGCACAAACTTCATGAATATCGGGGACCAAACAACAAATTTCGCTCTCTCGATAGCATAACGACATCAAGCGGTGGTATAAAAGAAGATGTCAAGAAAAGACAATGCAAAGCAAGATTTACTTCTGGGCATGTAATTGCCATTTCGAGAATCAAAATCAAAATCTGCGTAAAATCAACATTCTCATATGGATATGAAACGTGGTTAACAAACACCAAATACCGTCGCATATTTTGCTCAGCCACCATTCGAAACGAAGATCTTTGGATGACATGAAATCAGGCGCCTATTTATGTGAAATTTTTTAAAAGGAAATGGAGATGAATTGGTAATACTATGTTCAGATATGCACTTTTATTGAGTCAATATTCGGTTTATTGAGTACAATGTTTTAAGTGTTCAGACATAATAATATACGAATTTGACAGCTGGTAAACAAAACAGCTGGGTGTTTCAACAACATGGTTTTTTTTTGTCCTTGTTGACGTTGAGTTGTCAAATATCAACAGAAAGTGTTCGGTTAATTGTACTGCGCTTAATTGTACTGCACTGAACATACTTATGACAGGGCTGCATTTTAAGTTTTGCTCAATATTATAACAATTTGCCTATTTATTGCGCAATAATTAATTGAAACTTTATATGAAATATTGAGCTCAATAATGGCGTTTATTGCGATTTACGTAATAAATGTTCATATCTGAGCACCGTATAACACGCTACGTAGATATTACGATGATATCTGTGAAGTATCAAATCGACTGGAATCGTCAGGGCAGTTGTTGTTAGCTCAGACCATGTTAAACTTGGAAACGATACATTATAGATGACCATAAACCAACTAACCTAGCCACGTGTGGTTAACTAAAAAATAAAAAATAAAACAAATTGACAATGAAAAATTTAATGGACTGAATTTTCAAAATAAAATATGTTGTGTAGCACAGTCCTAGTCCGCATTCCCAGTTTTGCCTGCAAATTGTAATTGAATCAGTTTTTCGCTCAGAAAGCCCGGAAAAGAAATATAAGAAAAATGTGTTTCATTTTAATTTTGATTTGAATTCAATTTCATATTGGTTTTATGTACCCATCAATGGTACCACGAATACCCTGCTTGATATAAAAGTCATACAAATAATGTTGCACATAATAAAGCCACTGTAAATAGTCACACGCCTAGTGAAAAAAGTTGGGAGGGATGTCGATTGTCAGCTGATTAAGTAAAATAATGACAAAGAAAAATTGAAATAATTGAATCAAAAAAATAAATAAAAAATTACAATAAAATAAAACACATACACACAAACTGACATTGTATGTGTATGTAAAATATGCTACAAATGTCAACTGCTGTACATATGTACAATAAAAGATGAGAAAGTCAAACGCTCAAACGCTCAAAAGATCAAAAAGAAAAAGAAAATTCAATGATTTAAAAGAAAACTTCTCTGTGTTATTCAATTCATTCAATTCATTGTTAATGATGTGATTACAACCCGTAAAAAGGAATAGAAGGGCAAAAAAAAATGTGTAACCATCTACAACAACAGTCTCCTAGTGTAACTAAAATTTAAAACCAGTTTGTAATGTTTTTTAAACGTAGGATTAATTTTTTTTCCTTTAAAGGATATCATCGTTTAATTAACTTATAATATGTATGTATGTATGTATTTTTTAAATTTGGTTTTTATGTTTACTCTACGGAAGAGAACATAAAATAGAGTTTCCAAAAATAAAAATTAAAGCAAGTATACTATGTTCAGATATTCACTTTTAATGAGTCAATGTTCGGTTAATTGAGTACAATATTTTAAGTGTTTAGGCATAATAATATACGCAGTTCAGCTGCTTATTCAATATTCATTTGTCAGATGGTAAACAAAACAGCTGGTTATTTCAACAACACTGTTTTTATTTTGGTTTCGTTTTTTTTGTCGTTGTTGACATTTGAGTTATCAAACATCAACAGAAAGAGTTCGGTTAATTGTAATACGCTCACTAAACATATTTATGACAGTGCTGCATTTTAAATTGTACTCAATATTATAACAATTTGCGTATTTATTGCGCAATAATTAATTTAAACTTTATGTGAAATATATATACATATATACCTATCCCCCGATTTGCACTGAGGATATGTTCCTTAGAAAACCGCGTAAACTGAAATCGTAGATTTCGCTATATAATACCGTGTAAATCGAAAACCAGCTAAAATAGACATAATTCAGTCATTTATTCCAACGTAAAATAAAAGTAAATAGCACATACAAATGTATGTTTATTTTGAAAACCATTAAAGCAGCTATCTATTCATTAAAATACAAATATCTAAAAGCGTACTCCTGTATTTGGATATATTATTCATTTTACATACAGAAACCAGAAATGTAAATATTTAAAAAATTTTACCAAAAATTTAATTATGTACTGTCATAGGATATGTATTAACTTTTCTATCTGATTGGTATGATGTCACTTTCATCACTCGATAATACTTCATGCGATTCTGTTTCGGTATTAGATGGATTAGGAACGATTAGGCGAGACTTCGTAATGAAATCCGTAAGTAAGATTTGCCTTTGGTTTTCGTTTAAATCCTCCTCCGTGTAAAAGCAAAATCGTGTAAAAAAAAGTACCGTGTAAAGCGGGGATAGGTTAATGGCGTTTATTGCGATTTACGCAATAAACGTACATATCTGAACATAGTATTAGGGTGTGCTAAGTTTTGTTTACTCTCAGTGTTTGCCATAACCCTGCTGAGAGGAAGTTTCCGAAGAAATGTTTTTTCATATTTCGTTTTGTTCGAGATATCTGAACTAGGATTTGACCCATAGGCTGATGTCTAAAAAGGCAGGCAGTGTGTTAGACTACGGTGACCGACGCTACACGTCCAGATAATTTGGAAAAGGTAGTTAAAAAAGGACTGTGTAAGTCGTTGCAAATAATAAAATAAAATAAAAATGTAAATAAAATAGTAACCATGAAATTGTCTATCCGAATACAATAAAAAATGTTTCTCACACCACTTATGTTGTATGTGTTAATTTTATACATGAGTGGCGGGACCTACAGTTTAAAGACGATTCCGAATGACATACTTTTGAGAAACTTTTCATGGCAATTTTATTTACTCTCAGAGTTTTTGCCAGAAATTTGCTGAGACGAAGTCGCCGAAGAAATATTTTTTCATATTTCGTTTTGATGTCTGACTTGGGGTTTGAACCGTGGCCTTACGTCTAATAAGCCAACACTCTACTTACTAGACTACGACGACTTCAATTTATTAACTGTGACAATGAAATCGTGTTGTCTGACTTTTATTTTTATGGAAATAAAAACGGAAAGTTGCCAGCAATTATGCTTCCATAGTGAATAATAAGCTTCAAAGGTAATTTTTGTTCTTCAACATTTAAGTGAATATTCAATGAATTATTCAAAAAACTTGTTCAGCCATTTAAAATTTAAAACTGCGCCATCTAATAGAATTCACAGTAATTATTTCGAAATGCTTCGTACTTTACAACACTTTAATCGTAAAGCTAAATAGCCAAACAGACTGTCAGCACACCTGTCATTTCACCATCATCCTGACATAATCAGAATAATATTTGGTGACACAAAGCATTGACAGCTGATACAGTAATTACAAACAAGTTGTCTTAGTTTAACAAGCCTGAGAAACCCTGCACTAAAAATAAGAGTCACGTCATTTAGCGATTTTTATCTGATTGTATGTCTGGTCTCCACCCTTCTTTCGGCAACTGAAAGGTTTTTTGCTTTTTTAGCTCGCAACCACTACAGTGAAGTGTTAAGTAGTCACTTAGAAAACAATTTACGATTATTACATGCATTTTCCCTCTTTGTTCGTGTGGTCTTTTTTGTTTCTTTTTTTATTTCGCCATTTGAAAACATTATCCCTTGTTTTACCCGGGGCTTTTGTAAATGTTATCAGCACTCATCGTTTCTTATTCGTGTTTTTCCTTTCAATCTATAGGAAACGATGAATAAAAAAAAACATATTTTGTCAACTTCATTTGGCGCAACTTATCGATGTTTTTGTATTGGTGACTAGACTTTCCCAACAGTGAAATATAATTATAACGAACGGCCTGTAATCTATTTGTTAGAACATCTATTGCAATCTATGGGGAGGATAATTTTTTATGATTTTGTTGTCTTGCTAAACGTAAATTTTTTTAATTTTTTATTTTTTTTATTTTTAGGTTATGTCTCGTTTTCATTGTAAATTAACTTCACTGTTGTCAAGATCTAAAGAAAACTCTTTTTACAGACAAACTAATAAAATAAATTTATCGTGTCTTTGTAGTGTCGCCTATGCGTTCTTTACATTTTTTATTATTCATTCAACTCTTAAGTAGAAGCTCTTTTTTTATTATCCAATACCCCACACTATCGTCCGTCCGTGCTATCGACGATAACTAAATACGAACTGGCGAAGTGAGTGAGTAAAGAAATGGCAAATGTGCTCGAAACTTTTAAGTGTTTTTGAACGTCTTTGACAAGTAAACTATAAAGATCCACTTGAAAAAAGGGGAGCCGATAGCTTGTTACAAATTTATGTCATCATCATTGATAAAAAAAAAATTTCTTGTATTTGTACGAGCAGCAACAGCAATGCTACTGTGGGTTTCAAAAGTAATATTCCAAATCAAATTATTTTAAATCAATTCGAATAGGAAAGGAATTTAAAGTCGATTCCGAACGACTGATTTTTGAGAAACTTTTCATGGCAATTTTTATTTACTCTCAGAGTTTTTGAGTGAAATCTGCTGAGAGGATGCCGCCGAAGACATATTTTTTCATATTTTCCTTTTTATGTCTGACCTGGTGTTTGAACCTTTGGCCTTTACATCTAATAAGCCAACACACTACCTACTAGTCTTTAATTTATGTAAAGGAAAATGTGTGTAAGATATCATGGAAATTTTTTTTCATTTGAAAGAATAACTCTGGCCCAGAAGTCCAATTCAGTCTTTTTAATTGCATGCAATATGATGATGAAGTCGCCGTGGTCTAGTAGGTAGTGTGTTGGCTTATTAGACGAAAAGCCAGGGTTCGAGCCCCAGGCCAGACATCAAAATAAAATACAAAAAGTATTTTTTTCGGCGATTTCCTCTCAGCAGATTTCTGGCAAAAACTCTGAGAGTAAATAAAATTGCCATGAAAAGTTTCTCAAAAATCTGTCGTTCGGAATCGACTTTAAACTGTAGGTCCCGCCACTCATGTATAAAATTAACACACACAACATAAGTGGTGTGAGAAGCTAGGTCGTAATCCTGACTGAAGGGTTGTAATGACGAATTATGTATGTATGTATGATGTAATATGATATACATACCTGCGACTTAAAAAAGCCCCACAAGAAAAAGTATAAAGGAAACATATCACACGATTTCAGTAGCCAGCTCACATCACCTCTGCGAGGGTTGACCATTCTCGTGTAGAGCATCTTCTGTCGCGTGAGCTCTATGACACGTAGCGCCGTCTTGTTGCAAATACTTGTTTTTGGTATCCAGATCAATCAATTCAGAGCAAAAGAAGTTAGTAAGTTGATCGCCCTTGACAGTGATGACTTGGCCGACATTGTTTGTAAAAAAAATTGATCCGATGTTGCCAGCTCAAAATCCATAGGTATTTCGGGCTCCACTAGGCACCAGAAAGCACCGTCCAATGGGGCTGAAAATGAAGGTCTCTTTTATGACAACAAATCTCATAGATAGAGCACATATTAAGAATTAACAAACAAACAAACAAAATTCCACACATGCTGCGAACAACCTTGTGTCGTCCACTGGATAACGTATGTACATATGTGCCATTCAAAACAGAGTATATTTTTTTGTCGTTTTCCACGATGAAGAGTGAAAGGCGACAAGACACATCCGTCCATCAAGTTATTGTTGTGGATGAATCGACATTTGAAATTTTCCATTCGCTGGGAATGGCATTCTACGCCTCTCCAAACTTCAAATACCGTACCTGACGACATTGTTTAAAGATTTCGTAAAATCGATAGTAAACGCCAAATAAATGGGGATGCTGAACCTAATAATATGGATCTAAAACGATACTTCCTTGTTTTTTTTTATTTTTTTATAAAATCAACATGAAGACAATTTTATCTGAAATCAAAAAAAATGTTTTTTTTTTATTGGCGCAGCGACAAAAACGTTGATGGAAACGTTGGAATTGGCATTATTTTAATCACTCTACGTTTTTTTGAAAGAAGTAAAAATATTTTTCGTAGGAAATTGTACAGTTTTTTAAACAAAGCTTTGGATTATAATTTTGAAAGTAATTTCGTAAACTTCTGTAAAACGCGCAAGAAATTCCAGTTGCAACAAATTATGGTTGGAGGTGTTACTGAAGGCTAGTTTACTCAATACGGCATGGTTACGTACTAATATTTTATTAGTATTCATTTGCTTTTGAAGCATATTTGAAATTTTTTTTATTTTCTACTTCTTTTCAAACGTTTTCTCTGTACCGGTTACTTTATTACCAGTTTCCAACCCATGGTAACGGCTTTGTTGGCAAGTCGGGCAATATTTTAGAGTCCCGTATATTATTCTCCCGCGGTAAGAATTGTTGATGGAACATAAATAGAATTTCAGCTGAGCCAAAGTGAATATCGTCCGTCTGGGCTGTTTGACTGCAAACATTTTGAGAGATGATCAATATTAATTATGATGATTAATCTGGCCATTCTGACAGCAATGTTTTATATGGTTTAGAGTGCTTTTTAGAGGATATTTAAAAAAACGACCATGCCAGGGCTGTGTATTTCATGAACGAGCAACCGATTGCCTTGTAGGCCTTTGTTATGATTTCCTTTGCGATATCAATTTATTCCTGCTACTTACCATAAATCTATAAGGATTCTATATAATACAAAGATAGTTGCTTTAGGGAATCAAACATTCTCTGCATTTAATATTGATTGCGGCATCACAATGCCAAATTCTGGCCTAATTGGAGTCTCTTCCTTCTTCTTCCATTTTTACAATTTTATTAAGCAAAATGAAGAAAAATATCTACAATGCGGAGTTAATAACTTGTATACAATTCCGCAAAAAAATATTGTTACGAAAATGGAAATGGTGTACATCGTTTAACATTAAAATGAGCAAATGCTACACAAACAAATACAACGAACTTGTTACAAGTAAACCCACAACATCGGTATGAAAGAAAACAGGATAGACAAGTAAGCGAGAATGCAACAACAAGCAATGTGAACAAAACACACAAACAACAAGGAAGCCGCGATACAGCTCTCGAGAAGGCGAAACCCCGAACGACTTCAAGAACCTTCATCTGATTACGTGGGCATATAAAAAGACAAGACAAAGCAACGAGTAGTAAGAATTCGGTCAGTCTTGTGTGAAGACGCGTTGCGTATGAAAAGAACAGTCGTGGTTTGAAGATCGCCGTTGAAAAGATCTGCTTTGTAAATAAAGAAGAATAGCGAACAGGTAATTATTGTTGTGTTCGTAAAGTTGTAAATAGTGACACACAAAACTAGTGCGAACAATAAAGAATTTAATTGAAACTAAACACCAATTTATTTTTATTTAGTTTGCAATCAACGAACTCATATTTTAAATGTTTTTAAAAAGGTAAAAATGTTGCCAAATAAATGTTAAAAAAGAAAATCTAAAACATCCTGTTGACAATTAATACATTTTCGAAATGTGGAAATTTAGGAAAAATAATATTTTGATACGTTTCGAAAAACTTTATGTGTGTGTGTGTTGCTAACAAAAACAAGAGAAGAATAAATTATTCTTTGTACTGTACTCCTGAATACTTTTCATGCAATACCTGACTCTAATGGGGATATGAATACGAAATCATTAATTTTTAAATCGATATAAACAACCATAAAAACATAAAATAAAAGCAAAAACAAATGTATATGAAAAGTTTTAGAAAGTTCCCAAACAAATGGGAGCTAATAGGAATAAATATGAGTAGTAAATTGCATATTTTTATTGCTCTACTATGTCATGTTTAATGAATTTCATTGAGAATATTTAATAATTTTATATAAAATATTGAAGAAAACTTTTGTTACAAACTGTACTTTATGAATGCAGTTGTAAAGAATTTTCTTTTAAACATAATATTTCTATCGTATTTGTGGATAAAGAATAAATACGTCTTTATATTGTAGAAAGACACTTTTTTCTTCTTGAGACAGCCAACTAAACTGAAAACGTTTCGTTTTACTAAGAATATGAAAAAAAACAAAAAATAATTCAGTACTTGCCTGTATTTATACATATTTTGCTAATATAGTTAATCGTACAAAACTTGTGGTTAAAACTTTATGAAATTAGCATTTGCGCTAACAAAGAGAAAATGTTCACAATTTAAGTTTAAATTCTGTCAGTGGATAGTGTGGAGAGTGTAGTTTCAATTGTACAAATAATATATAATTTAAATGCTACATATTTATTAAATACAATCATAAGTGTAAGACTGCTTTAGTGTTGGCAGATAATAAGTTTATTTAAAATTACAAATTCTATATGATAAGTTGGTGCGATCATAGAATATGTTCACTTGCTTATATTGTATTAATATCTGAATCTGTGGCGAAATATGGCAATTCTTATAAGACTAGTTGTCTAGTCTTTATACTTATTCTTCCCAATAGACAGTTTCTTTTCATAAGATTTTTGATGCCTATTCCCATTACTCGCCGTGGTCTAGTACGTAGTATGTTGGGTTATTAGACTTGAGGCCTCGGTTCAAACCAGAGATCAGCAATGAATCGTTTTTTCGCTACTCATAAGTTCTCATGTAATTTTGAGTATGAGTGAATCAACAGTATGGAAATTCAACTACTCTGATTCATTCGTACTCACTACAACATTGATTTAGAAGTACAGTTTGCAATGAGTATGAGTACAACTCATAAAATTCGAAATATGTTTGATTCATAAGCCTACTCATTCAGATTCATATCTTTAGAAAAAAACTTATAATACTCATAAATGATTCGAGTAACTCGAGTACTTCAAACTTTGAATATGAGTAGTATCAGTATAATATTAAAATAAGTATAAATGTATGTAGTATGATTCGAATCTACTAATATTTTTGAATACTCATTGCTGATCACTGGTTCAAACCCAGGTGAGACATAAAAACGAAATTATGAAACAAAATATTTCTTCGGCGACTTCTTCTCAGCAAATTTCTGGTATAAACTCTGATAGTAAACCAAATAGACATGAGAATTTTCTCAAAAATGTGTCGTTCGGAGTCGACATTAAACTGTATGTCCAGCCAATCATGTATAAAATTAACACGCACAACATCAGTAGTGTGAGAAGCTAGGTCGTAATCCTGTCTAAAGGGTTGTAATGACCAATATATATTCATATATGTGTATGTATGTATTCCCATTACTTTCAGATAAAACTAATGCGGCATTAATTCAATATAAGAATTCTATCGAAAAGTGTGATTTACAAGTATTTATATTCCGTACGATTAATTTAATTTCAGAAGATGACGTGCCACTCTTCACCAAAGATTGATGCAGGTCAGAAGTCGGAGATTCACAGGGTGCTCTATTACTACCGGTTTAGTATTTATTACATACATTTCTACATTTACCTTTACACTATATTTACTACCACATATGACAACTATCAACAAGTTTCTCGGTATTGACAAGAACACATTTTCCAGTTACATTTTTGTAGAATACAAGTCAGTAAACAAAAGTGTGTTCATATGACTTTCCCATAATGAGAGGTAGACAAACCAGTAGTGACTCATCAAACGCATCTAGAGCATTTACCATGATAGATATCTGACTTGGAAAGTTCAGATTGCAATAAAGATACGTACATACAAAAATACATAATTGGTCATTACAACCTTTCAGTCAGGCTTACGACATAGGTTCTCATACCACTTATGTTATGTGTGTTAATTTTTGTACATAAGTTGCGGAACCTACAGTTTAAAGCCGATTCCGAACGACATATTTTTGAGAAACTTTTCATGGCTATTTTATTTGCACTCAGATTTTTTTTTCATATTTAATTTTGTAACACATGTCTGACCTGGGATTTGAACCGAGGCCTCATGTCTAATAAGATATTGATAATTCAAAGAAATATAGGTGGAACGATGTCGCAAAGGAAATTTTTAAAAATATTTGCAATTAATTATTGTTGAATAATTTCGCAAAAATACGAAAAAGAATGTTTTCCTCTAATTTAAGCTTATTGATGTGTTTGACAAACTACTTACTCTTCAACAACTATCAGCAATACAGTATTATATGGTGTTCAGATATTCGCCTTTATTGCGTAAATCCCAATAAACTCCATTATTGAGCTCAATATTTCATATAAAGTTTCAATAAATTATTGCGCAAAAAATACGCAAATTGTTATAATATTGAGTAAACCTTAAAATGCGGCACTGTCATAGTGTGTTTAGTGAGAATATTACAATTATCCGAACACTTTCTGTAGATATTTGACAACTCAAATGTCAACAAAGACAAACAAAAAAAAAATAAAAAAATTTGAATCAACCATCTGTTTTGTTTACCATCTGATAAATGAATATTGAATAAGCAGATGAACTGCGTATATTATTATGGCTAAACACTTAAAATATTGTACTCAATAAACCGAATATATTGACCCAATAAAAGTGCATATCTGAGCATAGTATTATTTTCCATCTTTTTTGGTACCCCAGTATAATAAACATATAGGATCCGGTTATTGGGAACTATAAGCACCTCTTTCAGATTATGCATGACATAAACTATTTATTTTCCTTGAGGACAAGACATTCCATTGTAGTCTTTCAAAGGTCAGCCACTGTTACCTTTTCTTAAATTTTGAATGATCATATCGTCTATTATCTTCATTAATGCCCATTAATCGTCATAATAGTATACATATGTATTCGTTGTTTTAATGCTAATTGTAGACGGTAGTAGTAGGTACCATAGAAATATTTATTGTAAATTTTTTTTTTTTTTAGATTGGAATACCTACAGTCTATACAAAAATGAAAATTCTATAAAAACACTTCTACTAGTGAAACAGAGAAAAGTAAATTATTTCCAATCTAGGAAGGTTAGGTTAGGTTAGAGGACGTGTTCTTGTCAATTAAGACAAGTACAGTACCCGGAGGTCGAAATGACCCATTGTACAACGTCCTAGTTTCTCACACCACTTATGTTGTGTGTGTTAATTTTATACATGAGTGGTGGGACCTACAGTATAAAGTCGACTCCGAACGACAGATTTTTATTTAATGAGAAACTTTTCATGGCAATTTTTTTTACTCCCAGAGTTTTTGCCAGAAATCTACTGATAGGAAGTCGCCGAAAAAATACTTTTTGTATTTTGCCTTTGATGCCTGGCCTGGGGCTCGAACCCAGGCATTTGCGTCTAATAAGCCAACACACTACGGCGACTTCAATCTAGGAATAAAATAAAATAAATATTTATAGAAAATTAATATATTTGTTGAATAAAAAAAAGAAACAAAAAACAAAAGAATTACAATCAAGTGCATCATAAAAACGAGAAAAGTTTTACCATCCAACCAATGATGAAATATGATCCATGTTGCCAATAATCGTACTTGAATCGACATACATACATACAAATTTCATGAAACATGACAATCTAAACTTTGCCACATCTCCGATTTGCTTACTCTATACATACTATATGTACATACATATGTATGTATGTACGAGTATAGTCCCTAATAAATCAACGCAATCCCAAGACACAAGTTAAAATACCACATAACAACAACACCAACAAAAAACAACAACAACAAACAATAACAAAAACAATAACAAACAATAAAATGAATAAATAAATAATAAAATAAAAATATTATCACATCCAGGATACAATAAACTGGCTGGCATTGTTGGAATGTTGAGAGAACACATGTAAATTTCAACAAGAGTGGTATCTGTGGGTAGTTTAACATGATTTATAATCTGCCTCGTTAAAAACAATAACAAAAAAACAAACAGAAAAGGAACAAAAGAAACCCAAATGAATTCCAATATGAATGCTGGTTGGAAATAAAAACAAAAATAAACGGCATAGATTTAAGCGACACTTAAATATTAGTTTGTGATTTTACGGGAAATAAATTTTCGTATTCTTTAGCTGGTGAAGCGGAATATTTTGTGGCACGTCGTCAAACGATATTTTGAATTTATTTTACGACAAACCCAAATATTATTGCCAAAGTCATATGAATTTTGATCATTAACTTTTCATATTGTGTACTAAAAATGAAAAAAAAAACAAAAAGAAAGAAAGATGTGATAAAATTTGAATTTGAAATTAATTCGTAACTCGTCAACTTTCTGTGTGATTGATTAAATTGATGGCACAATAAAAATAAAATAAAAATATATTTTATAACGTTACAGTTCATTGTCCCTTTACGATATACATATTTGATGAATAAATTGTATATTTGCTTACATACATATTTACCATTCGAATATTCAACAGCATTTTAACTCCTCTTTTAAGGTCGGTGACTTAACGATTTTAATAAGAATGATAAGAAGTACGTTTCATATGATATGCTATGTTAGTATCCATTACAAGCCTTCAGTCAGGATTATGAATGTAGTTTCTCACACCACTTATGTTGTGTGTGTTAATTGTTAGACATGAGTGGCGGGACCCACCGTTTAAAGTCGACTCCTAACGACAGATTTTTGAGAAACTTTTCCTGGCAATTTCATTTACTCTCAGAGTTTTTGCCTGAAATCTGCTGAGAGGAAGTCACTGAAGAAATATTTTCATATTTCAATACACTACCAACAAGACTAGGGCGACTCCTTCTTCATGACTTACTCTCTTGAAATACCAATCTTTTTTAGTATTTGATAAATTGAGATGGAATAGCTTATTATGAGTGATTGATTCACATCCGAACGAATGAGTGAAAGACCTAAAATTGTTTATTGACTCATAATCGCAACAATTATATTACAGCACTTGGTACTATGCTGTTCATTCTCATACATTTTTTAGTCGAGCATTCTAGTGGCACGAGTTCTTAGCATCTGATCTCCTTACTTTGTACACCACTTATATCCGGCAAAAGTGGAATACCACTCACAGTGTACTAAACTCTGTTGATTTATTTCAATACCTTCGCAATATGGCTTATGTTTTATTGTTCTGACATTTATTTAAATAAAACTGCTCGAGGTATATAAAGGCATTTGTGAATATCTCTTCATGTCATCGATTGGACAATGGATTGCACAAATCATTACAGATCGAATCCGTTGTTTTCATGTGAGAGTTTTTCCACTCAAAATTAATGATTCAGTGAATTTGCAAACATGAAATAAATTGGTCACCATCACGGACTTGAATACTTGCATTGCATCGAAAGCTCATAGTTCATAAAGCTATTTCCACGTTTACGACTGTAAACTATTGGAAACGAATCATATTTAGCTCGAATGACGCTCCAGCAATCATTATTGGTCGTTAGCCAGGATTACAGACAAGCTTCTCACTCCACCTATGTCGTGAGATATGAGAAACTTCTTAATGGCAATTAGTAAATCTCTGAGATTTTCACAGAAGTCTTTTTAGATCGATGTCGAGGTTCATGACAAAATTTTTGAATGTTTTTCACTATAAAGCCTAGGTTTTGCTTCGCAACAAACAGTCAAAACAATATACTGGCTTAAAATAATTACAGCTAGAGAAGACAAAGTGTGTTATTTTTAAGAAACAACTGCGAGTACAGTACTAACGTACTGCAGTAGGAAACTAAAGAAACGGATTGAATTTGCTGAAAATGGAAGTGTTGTACTACATCGAGATAGTATACTAGTTCTTACAACCTTTAAGGCTTCCTCAATAATAAAATATTTGTGAATAAGAGAAGAAGTGGTGTTTGTTTTTGGTGGCTACTTCAAAAAATTAATTATTTATCTTGGCTCTGCCGTTACCACCAAAAGTGATGTCAGTCTGGAGATCAAGCGCAGGATCACTCTTGCCAACAGATGCTACTATGGTCTCAATAGGCAATTGAGTAGCAGAGACCTCTTTCGTACGACAAAACTAATACGCTACAAAACGCTCATCCTACCTCTGCTTCTTGAGAGTATTCGAGAGAAAAGCCCTACGTATGAGCGGCCCAGTGCGAGTTGAAGGTGATTTCCGCATCCGATCCAACAGTGAGCTGCATTAGCTTCTCAACGACATAGCCGTTGTACAGCGTATTAATATCCAGCGGCTGCGCTGGCTCGGCCATGTCGTTCGAATGGATGATGACGCTCCGTCGAGACGGGTATTTGATGTTGGGATCTGCGGAAGTCAGCGTTGGAAGAACCAAATCGAGGAAGCCCTGCCATAGATTGGTGTAACCAACTGACGTAGGCCAGCAAGAAGCAGAGGCGCCTGGAAGGATGTGTTGCGACAGACCGAAATCCGTTAAACGGGTTCTTAATGGGCAATTAAGTAAGTAAAAGTACTTAAAAAAAATAACAGCTTTTACTGTATACTATCGATGCTATTAAAAAAAGACATCGAAAACAGATATCGATTTAGGAAGAAATTATTCTGAGAAGTAAACGAATTAGAATTTTATTGTGTTTTCGAATAATTGCATGATAACGTAACTGTAGTATTGCTTTGTATTTTGATTTTTGTGAATAAATTCGCCATGATTTTCAATCAAAAAGTTTGCGAATAATGGGAACCATAATTTACCATGAAAGTGAATTTATAGAACACAGAATCAAAACAACAAAAGGAACAATATCGCTTACTTTTGAAATGCAGATGTGAACTTTAACGAAAATGTACTTTCATTACACCGTTTCCATAATCACTTTGAATTTTTCCGAAGTGACAATGAAATTATGCATTGAAAGACATAGTAAAAATCAATTCGTTGTATTTTTAAAAATAAGCTTTTTCAGTTATACAGCCGGAAGCTTGCCAATATGAAGCTTGCATGTGGGTTTCAGTAGTGTTGGTATGAATTAAGCGTTTGCCTATGGCAGAGCAGACCGTCTACAAAGACTCACTGCCGCCATTTTGGGTAAATATTGTAATATTTGACTCATTCGTATCACTCGTTATGAACGCAAATGAAAGTTTCAATCGCTTTCCTGCAATTTTTATTGCATTGACAATATTTTCAGCAATTGAATTCCTAAAATGTGAATCATTACAGATAGGAATCACTAGCCACTGTTAATTTATTTTCAATTATTTTTATTTTTTCGATTCCTAAAAGCTGTCATAAAGTATTTCCCGCTCTTTCTTATTCTTTATTTGATCTGTTTCAGTTCTACTGCACAACTGATTTTCCAGTGAAGCAATAGCAGGTTCCAGATTTATAGGTTTTATGGTCTACAGTCTATGAGCATATATTACTCTTTCTCTCATTTTCTTCTCTTTGGGGAACAATAGTCTGATGCTTTCGTAGATGGATTATAGCTGACCATCATTTATATGTGAAGTCGCCGCAGTCTAGTAGGTAGTGTGTTGGCTTTTTAGACATAAGGCCAAGGTTCAAACTCCTGTTCAGACATTAAAACGAAATATGATTAAAAATATTTCTTCGGCGACTTCTTAGCAGATTTCTGTCAAAAACTCCGAGAGTAAAATAAAATTGCCGTGAAAAGTTTCTCAAAAATCTGTCGTTCGGAATCGACTTTAAAGTGTAGGTCGCGCCACTCATGTATTAAAATTAACACACACAAGTGTTGTAATGGCCAATTATGTATGTATGTATGTATTATTTATGTGTTATTTTAAAATTAAGACAAAACTTTTATAAAACCGCAATTAAATTTTAAATTTTATGTGAATAAGTGCAGTTACTTATCAACGATTTTGTCATTTTAATTATTTTTCCTTTAAATTTCTAACTGCCAGATTGGTGTCCTTATTAATTTTCACTTGACTGTATATCTGTGGTTTAAATCATTATAACGGGTGAATTTTCGCTTTTAAAATTTCAGTGTACGTTTTTTCAGCATAAAAAAGAATCCGGACAGATGGCAATGCCATAAACGCTCAGTAGATTTTGCCAGCAACGAAATGGGTTTCTATTTTCAGCAATATTTGTTTCAAACTGAATTACCGACTTTAATGTGAAGACTGTAGTTCTTTAAGAACGATAGGAATAGCAATATTAAACTAAAGAGATTGAAGTACTTTGTGCTGATTAATAACGTTTTTGCCTTAAATAAAGGAAATGGGCATGCCACTCAACGCGCGACTTTATGCACCTATTGTGTGGATCGAGTATATCGGGTAATTAATGTCCCAGTACTGGAAGGCTGCTGTTTTAAATTCTGAAAGAATGTCATGTCCAATTTAGAGCTTTCACGTGACCAACATTTAGATGGAATTATCTTTAAAAAAAGAAATTGCAAGCAAACACTTCGTTCACTTTAACAAATTTTCTAAGAATACATGTAAACAAATTTTAAAATGGTTGTACAAGTTTGTAACATTGCGAATAGCCTAATACGGTGTTCAGATATGCACCTTTATTGCGTAAATCGCAATAAACACCAATATTGAGTTCAACATTTCATATAAAGTTTCAATTAATTATAGCGCAATAAATAGACAGATTGTAATAATATTGAGTAAAACTTAAAATACAGCACTGTGATAAGTATGTTCAGTGAGCATATTACAATTATCCGAACACTTTCTGTTGATATTTAACAATTCAAATGCTAACAACAACGGCAAAAAAAAAAACAAAATAAAAACAATGTTGTTGAAAGAACCAGCTGTTTGGTTTACCAGCTTTCAAATCAATACTGAATAAGCAGCTGAACTGCGTATATTATTATGTCTGAACACTTAAAATATTGTACTCAATAAACCGAATATTGACTCAATAAAAGTGCATATCATAGTATAGCAGATCAGCGATAATATTTTTCACCCTATTAAGCTTTAGAATGCAATATGAATAGATTTTTAATAATTTGTTTTAGTTTTAGTTTATTTTTATTATTCAATTGAAAATTAAAAGAATGGAAATATTGAATACAAAAAAAGAATAGTTTGTAGTAAAAATTATAAAAATGTTTCGCTCTTTTACATTTTAGGTGCAAATTTGCTATAAAAAAGTTAAAATATTATACGATATTTATTTTATTTTATTTTTTTCGCTATACTTCCATATTTATTTAATATTCTAAGCGTGTAACATTTCAAATATATTTACGAAATTAAATTATTTATTAGAGAATGAAAGAGGAGAAATGGTTTAGGATTGCCCAAAATAAAGTTTTTTTTGTCAATGCAACCGAGTGTATGTTTTTAATATTATATTCTACTCCCAGGCACACAAACATTACAATTTTTTTTTACTCATCTCTAATGCTCGGATGCCACAATATGTTGAATGTGCGTAGATGTGGTCGTAGAACTTTAACAATGACTGAAAAATGAAGTAAAATTTTTATATTTTTTTATAAACAACAACTCAAACGCAAACGCAAATATATTCACATAACATATTCACCAGCATATAATTTTGTACATATGCTTGAGCCATCGCTTACAGTTGCAAGCAAAACTTACATTTTGAATTGATGATATTATGACAAGACAACGAACACCGAAGTTGTCTTGTATTTAAAATATTTACCTCAATTTGAGATTCATCACTTTTAGGAATACTTGGTTACATCTATTTATACAGCATTTAAAACCTCAGCGAATATGTTTTGTGTTTTAATTTATTTATGCTGCCAATGAGGCTTAAGTATAACACCAAAATTAACTCCTTGAATACTTGAAATTATAATACAAGACAATAATATTGTTGGAATGAAATTAATTTTCGTTTTTAATTTGGCGGATATTTTCATGCCATTTTCTGTTGCATCCAATTAATTCAAATATATACTCATTTATTTAATTAATTTGGTCAGATGTTCTCAGTGATAGTTTGAATATTTAATTCCAATGTTTAAAGAGTTGCAAATTTGTCTTGTCGAACAAGAGTCTCAGCGTACTAGACCAGTTCTGAAAAGAAAATTGTTCCCAATTTGATTCTGATTTCAAAAAATCAATTGTGTAGCTGTGTGGAAAGTAGCACCATCTTGTTGGAATCAAATGTCGTTAGTGTTTAGACGATTAATTTTTAAAATCAAAAACCTGTAAAACCAAACCTGTCAATCGATGTAACGACAACTTCTCTAAAGGAAACAAGAACTAATGATGTAAATCGCACCAAACAGTCTATTTCAAAGGATGTAATGGTGATTCGTTAACTGCTGTAGTATTGGCTTCACTTCAATAAGTCAATTTCGCTTATTGACTCATCTCAAATGCTCATTTCCAATGAGTCCAATCGGCAATCATGTGATGCAAACAATGGTTGTTCAACTTCGATACTTGAACGAACTGTAGTTTATAAGCACATAAATCAAGATCCTTACGTAAATCTTTTCACACAGTTGAAGTACAAACACCAACACAGTTAACCGTAGATCGAGCTTTGTATCAAATATGATACATTTGAATTTTTGAGAGTATATAACTTTAATTCAGAAAAAGTTAGTTGCCTGATATTTTTCTAATTCTTTAGTATTATTATCGCCATTATTTGAAATCAAATAAAAAAAAGAAAATTTCAAACAGGACTTAAAAAATTCAAAAACTTCATAAGTCAGGCTTATGTATCATTTTTGATACATACGACTTTCCTAGCGATTCTTTGGTGTTGCTAATGTATTTTTTTTAAGTTTTCAAAAATTTTGTGAAGTTTTATCGTAAATAATACATTATTTATGGTATTTGAGAAGGAATTGAAAGTTAAGTGTTGGATGAAAGTGAAAATGTTGAATTTTCTGTTCTTGATATTGATTGAAGTAGTCTTAGCCTAGTATGTAGCGTGTTAGCTTATTAGACGTCAGATCAAAGTTCAAACCTCAGATCAGACATTTCCAATTTACAACGAAAGATTGTAATGACCGATTATAAATGTATGTATGTAATATTCCTGTTGCTAAAGACTCTGAAGAAGAAGAAAACAGAAGCTCGTCTTATGATTTGACGAAAGTATTGACAGCAACAAATATGACAATAGGATGTTTAGGTCCTACTTGGAACAGAGAACCGTATGTCTTTAGTAATTTGGGAAGAGAAAATATTACCAATTTATGTGCAGATTGGTTGCAGCTGTTTCTTGAAATGTTGTAGAATCTTTCTTATTGCTCTTCTCACGTTTATCTCATGTGACAGACAAACATTAGAAAAACAGTATTTCGTCCTATGTTTTATTTGATAGACATTACAGATGATAATATTTCGGTCAACTATGTACGTATGAGATAACAGAATCATCCGCTTTGATAATGTGCTACTCGGAAATGATAATAAATTTACACTTAGTACGCCTTTTCGAAAAATGAGCTGAAATTCTTTCAGCTTTTAATAAATCCAATAATTTTGTCGCTGTAGATGAGTAACTAATTGAATTTTATGGTCGTTATAAATTTCGTGGTTCGCCGAAATCGAATTGGCAGTTTTAGCTTAAAGTACATGTCACCTACGTAGCAACTACTTACAGCCGTATTTGAGGAAACCTGTATCCGGGAAACCAGAGAGGAATCAAAGAGAGAGCATTGTTATTGACGTAATCGATGTTCTCTTGCAACCGGCATCTTTTTTATCTCACATGACGCTGACAACAAATATTTCTAACGAAATATAACAATGATTTGTAACATCAGGTTTCAGCCAGCCCTCAACTGCGAGTGTTACTGTTGCGAGTGACAGTAAGCTGCCCCATCTAAACAATTGGAAACTTATAAATCGCCACAAAGCACGGGTGCTAGATGTCAAATTATTACCATTTAGAAGAAATAAAACCAAGCTGACTTGAAGTGTTTGATTTTTATGTAAGAAAATATGCTGCAATGTACATCATGTCAAAAATTTTGTATTTTAATTTCATAAAAGTGATAGTAACGTGTAATAATATAAAATAGTTATGAAGTTTCTTTAATATTCGTTCTACGCTTAAGGACCACGAATCGACATTTCAATATTTTCTCCCTACTCACATCTCTTTGTCTTTTTGACGGTTTTGGCTAAAACTTAACAATAACTGCACGAATAGCTTGCTCATTAAGCAGATTATGTTGATCACATAATGGCTATACAGGACTAGAAACCAATGAAACATCAGATATTCTAGTATTTCAGGGAAAATTTTATGACACTTGTTTTGGTCACAACTGTAAATATCACTATAAACGAGAAGTGCTACAGTTTGTTTGTGTGTTATTCTTTCATTACATAAACATACACACGCACACACACACACACACACATATTTATGCCAACCTAAAGTAAATATATTGTCTTTATCGATTTTCAGTCAGGATAAAGGAACACAGCAAAACAAATAAAGGAAAAGAAAAAAAGCAGGAAAATATTGAAAACACCATCCATGTTTCCTTTAAAATTCAACGTTAAACGCAATAAAGTTTTGTTATTGTTGCCTGCCATTGTTACTTTAACAACACTGAATACCGGTACCGACATTGAAGGTGTTTAAAAATAGAAACGAAAAAAGTCTGACACAAGAAAACAAGAAAAACCCACGGAGGAAAAGCAATAAATCGATTGTTTCTGTTTAAATTTAAGCCAACCAACCATATGCAAACATTTATGGTCTTGATTAAGTAAAAAATGAAAAACTAAAAATAGGTACATAGGTGATCGGGTAAAGGTAAGCACTTCAAATAAATCATGTGAACCTTTTATCGTTAGAAGCTTAACTGATTAGTAATTGAGAGAGCCAAGTTGAAAAAGGCTCTTAAGTCAGTGGCTTGTCATAATTTAAAATGTTGAATTATTTGCCGGAAATTATAACGAATTCACATGGAATAGTGGACAGGTGGGAGAAAGAGTTTACCTTAATCCATTAACACAGGAACAGTTGAATAAATTTCTTACTTTTTAAATTTCTCCTCTTTAAACGATTCCTGTCAACAGACATCTGTGAGTCTAAATTTATTGTATTATTAAACATACGCCTGTATTGGAACTCTTCACGGATGATTTCTAGGATTACGTCTATCTGGAGCAAAAAGTCAAATCATTTATTAAAAGTTGTACAAAAATATGAAAATCACTACTCAACCAACTCTTATCTTTAAACATGAAATCTGCTCTACCGTAAGTAAGTGAGTCCTGGAAGTATATTAAAAAGCAAATGAACTTCCCTAGAAGAAATGAATGACCGAAACTAACACATACAAGATTCACCTACTAATACATACATACAATTTTCTAGTTCTTTTCAGCTATAGAGTTGCATTTCCACCAATATATCATTAGTGACGGTAAAATGACCGGTATTTTGATTATCAGACTTGATGGCGTCAGATATATTTTTGACAATACCTTCAAAAGAAAAAATTTCAATTGTGACAAATTTTAAAATGAAAGTTTTAAAAGTGTTAAAAATGTTTAAACTTTGGAAAAAATGAATAAAAAAGAGGCAACATTAATAAATTAGGATAAGAATTTAAAAAAAAATTGTAGGATAAAAAGTATAATGGAACAAGAAATCAAACTGCAGTATAACATGACCAGTAAGTGTTTGGAAATGTAAGTATCTTCTCTGTATGAATCATTTGACCAGTATTTAATAAATCTTTTTACTAGCTCGTTTTAAAACTAAAGCTGATGATACATTCAAGAACTGTGAAGGTTAAAGTGAATGAGAAGTGCGTAAACCATACCAGTGGGAAAAAAGTGACGGCAAATGAATTCGGTTGTGAGCCAGCTCTTGACGAAGTCGACTGTTTTAAATATTTATATGAAATTTTTATTCCGATATCAAAATGTTAACTATTAACAGTATTTAATTATGTATTAAAATTATATTTAATGAAAATAAATTGTTTATAAAAAAATTAAGTTTTTAAGTAAAAACTATGAATCAATTGGTAGTCATCTGTGACCCAAATACATGTGAATCGTGACTGGTATATGCATCAAGTTTGACTAGTCAACTGCAACCAATTTCCTATTCAACTTTCAGTAAAGTTTACATCAGCTGTGATTTAAGAACAGCAGGAGAGTGAACAGGTTAGGTATGTATTTTATAGTCGAAAGAATTCACGCGTTAGAAAGAGAAACAAAATTTCACGTATTCGAATGTTTACATCAAGTTTTTCACATTGCCCTTAATAACTTGATGGGAACGAGTGATGTGTTTACACATCACAAATGACTAGTCATTTGGCCGTCATTCTTGTTCTTGTAGGGTTACTGCACTTTTTTTTGTTTTTATTATTAATCTTTGCCAAAAACAGAAATGAACAAATAAAACAAAAGAAATTTCAAAATAGAAAACAGCGATAACATTAATTTGCAAGTAACTCTACAATGCAACGCCTATGTTTAAGTATTATTTCAATCACTGCACATTCCATCACTAAAATGTTGAATCAGTTTTAACGATCATATCTATTTTACGTACATGCATATTTAAAAAATATTTACTATGCTTGGCACTTACTATGTAAGGATAACGGAGAAGTTTGTCTCTACTATAGAAACCATAATATTAAATTTAATTGTAGTTAGTCTTCATGAAATATTTAAATGTTTTACAATCATAATAAAAATAATAATTTCGAATGTTGTTCACTGGTTAGAAGAAGTAAATTTTGAAGGCAATGATTCCGAAAATAAAATCCTTTTTTGCAAAATGTAAAGCGAAGCTATGTTGAAAAAGAAATCATTTCTTTTATTTTCAAAAATATTTAAATGTTGGCGTATGCTTTGCTTTCCCTCGCTTTATATCAGTCAACATGAAATAAAAAACAAAAAAAAAACAAAAAACAGAACGAATAATGAACGAAAACATATTTTATGCAAAGATTATTCAAGTTGCAAACATTTACTCCACAGTACAATATTTGTACGAGTACAAGAAAATCAAATACTTTCCGTTTCCGTTTGTTAAAAAAACAAAAAAAAAGATTCAAATATTCATATGTCTGCATTACATAAAGGCACATACTCGCATACTCATTTGAAATAATATTCCCATTTGAATTTTAGACACACGAATACCGAGAGTTTTGGTGCAGAAAAAATAAAGCGAGCACGGAAAGGTGTATGTGTATGTGAAAATGTTTTCATGCATTTTTTCTCACAGACCCATATACCCACGCACACTCATATGAATGTACGTACGTACATATCCCGACCAATGTTAATAAAATTTTATAGATGACAACATGTGTAGTTTATGATTATTTTAGAATGTTCCAATAAAGAGCAATTTCAAATGGTTTGTAATGTTTAACTTTTTGTTTCTTCTTTCCGTGTAATCTTTTTAAAATGTATACAAATGTGTCGATCTTAGCAATTGAGAGGGAATTTTGGATTACTCAGGGAATACCTAATGCTCTCATATACTAAACAAGTTGATGTTGATGTTGATGTGTCAACATTATGCATGTCTGCCAGTTTGTATAACTTCCGTCTATACATGTAAAGTGAAAGTAGTACATGTGTATGTGAAGATGGTTAGCATTTTTTTAAATTTAACCCTCTAGTGCCCAAGACCGTTTGTAGACGGGTTAAACTCAATGCTTATTTATTCGATTTTCAAAATCTGTTTTTGCTTTCTTTTTGTATTTTGATTAATTCGAGAAAGTCCAAAAATTATTTTTTTTATATTTGCAACATATGCTGATGCTTTCATCATTTAAAGGTGAAAAATTGTGAAATGCGAACGAAATAATTATTTTGCAAAAAGTGTGAATTTCGAAAAATCAAATAAAATATTAAAAGTGATCAAAGTTAAAAATAAAATTATTAGTGTGTTACTGATAGCGTTAAGTAAGAAAGCACAAAGAAAAAAAGGAAAGAAAGAAAAAAAAACTTTAGCAGGCTTTTTATTGATCTTGCAAGGTAGCCTGTCTGGAGGCGGTCTTAGGACAATTCAACAAAAAAAAAAAAATTTATGTATGAGGTGAATTTGAAAGTGGAACATTTCAGAATATAAAAAATTGTAGTTAAAGTTGTCTTCGCTTTCTGATGAAGAAATTAGGAATATTTTGGATTTGATGAATTTCGAGAGCGATACTGACGTAGAAGAAGATATGGAAGGCCATACCAATGTTGAATTTGACGAGGCGATAAATAGAGCGGTGAATATGTCAGCAAATGTAGTTGTTCGATTGTCACGAAATGTTCCAGATTATAAAAACCACATAATATATTTTGATAACTACTACACTTCATTACCACTTCTTGTATAACTCAAAACACGCGGAATTTACTATTTGAAGACTATTCGTTCAAATCTGATTCCGAATTGTAAGCTGTTAACCGACCACGATCTCAAAAAACAACCACGTGGATATTCTACTTAGTTTTGTGGATATGTTTATGGAGTCGACATTTTTTTATCACTTTGAAAATATAATAAGGCTGTGCGACTTGCATATACCTACGCAGGTATAAAACAAACCCAAAAACAGAGGTATCACGTTTTGTTCGCTCTGAAAAAAAGTTTGTTGGCGTCGATTGTCCCAATATAATCCATGATTGCAATAGCCATTTGTAAATAAAATGAAATGAAATAAAATATGGAAATGTTGTAATTGTTTTATATTGACCAATATGATTATTATCTTGGACTTTATGTATGTAACGAAACGGTATGTAATTAACTTTGTTGTTTATAGCATATCACATAATGTGTCGAACGCAAAAATATTTTAGAAACAGTAAAGTCGAGCTAACGTGATCTAATGGGAAGCAATAGTGTTTTTACGGCGACTTGCGTTGTTTCTTCATAAAATGTTACATATGTTTTGTGATTGGCCTGTATTGTACTGGTAATCAATTCTTATATAGAGTTGATCCACCTTTATAACCATCTAAATGTGATTCGATGGTTGATTCCAAAGAGAAGTGCTGTAAATAAAAAGCTGACACTGTAAGGAGATTTTTCGATATCTCTGTTGAATTAACAATCTTCTTCTATAATCAGGTTGCCTAGTTGTTAAAATTGTATGTAAAAAGATAAAACATCGAAATTTCAGTAGAATTCAAAAAGGTTATTCGTTTAAACCAATATGAAAACTGGGAAATTAATCCCCGTGGTCCTATATTTTTAACATATCTGATCACAGTATTGTAAGCAACCCTAAGGCACCAGAGCAGTAAGAAAAAAAGTCGCAACTATACAAAAAGAAAAGGTAATCGGTAGGTAAGTCGCCGTAGTCTAGCAGGGACTGAAGGGTTATAATGGCCAATTAATAATGTATGTAATCGGTAGTTAAGTATTTGGCTAGTAAGTATAGGTTTTTAGGCGTTGAATTGTTGACTAGTCAATAAACTCTACCAACTACAGTCAATAAACAGTATTTATTGGTCTCCTGACAATATAAAGAATTTAATAAATGAACTTTTGGCAATAATTACTGTATAGATCGACTGTTAAGCACAGTCCAAACTCTCTCGACGGTAAAGCATGTTAGTGGTAATATTGCTGTTTGGAGGTAAATTTCCTATTAATTTTTCCAATTCTAAATAAAAATTCCCTGGCCAATTCTTTTTCTACACCCTGTTTTCTCCTTCTTAAAAATAAAAAAAAATATGTCCAAGCCATTTAGAAAGTAACGAATTCCGTTTTAATTCTTCGAAATATCTTGCTATATTATGTGGAATAAAAGTATGCCACTTCGAAGTGTGTTCCAGCAGGATAATGACACTAAATATACTGCAAATGGTTCTAAGATAAGAATTTCAATGTATTAGACTGGCCAAATCAGATTCCAATTTAACCAAGAACTTGTGGAATATTGTAAAAACAACAAGAGGAAAGTTTCCCATTTTGTTAATTAGTTCAAACTGCATGGTATGTTATAACAAATCCGGTATGCCAAAATTATGTTGATCATACGCTTAGACCATGCCTAAATGTATTTTTATTATATTTTTACTTCTTTAATAAAACTTATAAAACTGCAATGAAATTTAGTTTTGTGATATATAAGCTGAGAATAAGTAGTTTCTTATCAATATTTTTTTCATTTTACATATTTTCTTTTTAAATATCGAAGTGTAATAAGTGTTCTTATTATTTTTGACATCACTGTATTTACCGGAAGGTTTCCATTTAGTATGCTTAAGTTTTTTTCCATTATCTTCCGCTGGTAGTAAGTACTTCGGCAAAAATTAAATTTTCAATTAAATTTTAAAATGTTCGAAAATGTTACCATCATTTATAAAAAACTAAAAATATTATTACGAAAATGAAAACGGTGTACACAGTTTAATATAAAAATGAGCAAAAGCTACGCGAAAAAATACAACGAACTTGTTACAAGTAAACCACCAACACCAGTATTAAAGAAAAGGGTATAGACAAGTAAGTGAGAACGCAACAACAAGCAATATGAACAAAATACACAAACAACAATGAAGTCGCGATAAAGCTCTCGAGAAGGCGAAATCCCGAACATTCGACTTCAAGAACCTTCATCAGACTGTTTACGTGGGCATATAAAAAGGCAAGACAAAGCAGGCAACGAGTATTAAGAATTCAGTCAGTTGTGTGAAGACGCATTGCGTGTGAAGAAAAGAGTTGTGGTTTGAAGATTGCCGTTGAAAAGATATGCGTTGTAAGCAAAGAAGAATAGCGAACAAGCAATCATTGTTGTATTCGTGAAGTTGTAAACGGTAGCACACAATAAAGCAATAAAGAATTTAATTAAAACTAAACACAAATTTATTTTTATTTTGTTTGCAATCAACGAACTCATATTTTAAACTTTTATAAAAATAAACCGTAACAATATTTTCACTTCAATTTGATAAATATTACTGTGATTTTTAATGCTCTGCACAATTATGATTTTATTCCTTTACAATATGGTGTTTAGGTTGAATACCTTATTATACAACCAACTGAAATTAATGTTCAGTTTAATAAATATTTTTTAAATTTATTTGTGTACTAAATTTATGTCTTTACATAAGAAATTATTGCATACTGTAGACATTATGAGCCCATGTCCTGTTGTGCATTGTATAGTAAATAAATAAATCATAATTCATTAAATATTGATTAAAATCAATTATATTTCGAGAGCTATGAGGAGGTGCCGAGTTTAAAAATAATGAATTTTTAAATGAAAAGCAACGGAAAGAACTAAAGGAACGTAGATGCTTCTACCGTATTTATTTATTGCATAGAAAATAATAAAAAAATAAATAATAACAATTATAAACACAACAAATAATCAAAGTTTGCTTTGTGATTGAAATAAATTTTGATTTTATGAGCAGCGTTGAATTGTAAAACTTGTTCTATAACTTTCGAAAATCTCAACTTTAAATTCCAAATTGCGAAAAACAAAAGCCGGAATGAAAAGAAAATCTTTTTTTAAGAAATTCCTTTAATTTTAACGACAATACTTTTTGTACATTGTAGGTATGTATAGGAAATGATGACAATTTAAAGTTCGCAACCTTTTTAATAACAGCGAGAAGGTAGACGAAAACATGTTTACCTTTTAAGGGATTTGAATCAATTTCAGGGTCAATTACAGGGTGTTGGATTTTTTTCGCAGGGCAATCTGTATTCCGTAAATGTTCTTAAACAACGAACGAAAATTTCTTTTTATTAGCAAAGTTTCTTTCTCCTTCTTTCCCATTTCCCACAGCAACCTCAGTTTCAGACTTTGCTTCAGCTTCAGCTTCACCTTTGCGTTTGTGTTTGTTTTTAAGCGTAAAAAAGTTTTTCATTCCTTTACTCTTGACTACGGGCTCTACAACTAGCTACCTTTACCTCTGCTATTACCGATCTACGATACAATGTTGCTATTTGGCTTTTCCAACCTGTACGTGTTTCTTCTCAACTGTTTTCTATTTATTTATTTATTTTCTTCTTCTTTTTCATTTATTTTTTGCTTTGAGCAGGCTGTTTGTGTGGAATTGTAATAAACCTGTAGACAAGTTAATTTTTGTTTTTCCTTTTGTTTCTTTCTTCCTATAGTTCCAATTCAAAAATTCAGTTGATTCTCATAAATTTAAAAATATTGTTAAAGTTTTTCCTGGTTTGTGACAATATTGTTAAACATTCACACTCAAACATTTGCTTGCAAAAAAAAAAAAATCAAAAAAAAAGGGAAAATGAAAAACACCTACATACATAGCTTAAGTAAATAATATACTTATGTATGTATGTACGTTTCCAATTACAAAGGTACACACCAACACGTACACATTTTATTATACAAAAACGTATTATGATTGTAAATAAATTTTCAATTGTGCAGTGGAGCACATTTTATTTTTATTTTTTTTTTTCGTTCCTTTTTTTTTGTTTTCTTGTACCTTATTGTTGTGTGCTTTCATTTTTAATTTATTTATCGATACATTTCGATATTTTATGTTGTTATTGTATGCTGTTCAAGAGAATCTGTTTTATCATATTTCATTGCCAGCATTTCATTAAATTCCATTAAAACATACCATACACCCTGTGAAGGTGTGTGTTTGTGCAAAGTTTTTTAAACTTTGGAAATAATTTGCTTCTGGATTCGATTACTCTATTCGAATACATTTCAAGTTGTGTTGTCTTTAATTTTCTCAACAGTTATCACACACACATTCATATCATTTTGCTATGAAAGAAATTTGATTTTAAAAACTCGAAAAAAGGACTAAACAGACTTATCGATTTCTCTTATGTTTTTTTAAATTTATTGTAAGAAGTTTATAATGAATGCGTTACAGTTTATTTAGCAAATGATAACGACCTTCTCTTCCTCTGCTGATATAAATTTTGGTTATATTAAATAATTATTACAAGTAAAAAAACAATGAACAAGAAATTTTCATTCGTATGGACCAAGAACCTTAACATTAAGCCGAGATAACTCTCATGTTAGAAGAACATCTCTTTCCCTAGATAACATGCTCTGTTAGTCCAGTAGGCAAGTCCGTCCACATTCTTAAATTCGGTTGCCTCTGTACGTATAGTGAGCGGTTAATGGCCTGCGCCTTTTCATCATTAAGAGTGACAGAACAAAATCACGACCTTTTCCTCATTCAAATGGCTTCATAATCCTTGGGATACCCACTTCTACTCCAGACTGTATGCAGTTGTATGCTACTGAAACCCAGGTTAGTGGAATAGTAAAAATCATATCCAGATGAACGACATTCTGAAAATTCTTCATTTCAGCAATTCGAATACATTCAGGCTACAGCCTGCCTTTCTGTGAACTTTATAAGGCACTAAAAAGGCCACTGTCACGTCAGTGAATCCCTGTCATTGTTTCGGAATCCTCAGGTAAAGGTATTTTCTTGTTTAGGAATCATCTTCAGTCTCTAGGCCTGTGGGCCACATTTTGAGAAGAGGGAAGCGACCGAAAATAAAGATGTTCAGAAATCTTACAACGATTTAAAGGTCGTCTACGTCATCAAAAACGACCCATTATAGAGAACGTGCTTCTAGAGCAGGCTCAGCTTCCCTCAACCTTTAACTGTTTTCAGACACAATTCATCTGCTTCCAAGAGTCTTTGTTGTGTAAAGACAAATTTCTTAAGCAGTCGAACCGTACAATGACAGGCAAGATCTTGTACTGTGGTCAAAGATACTATAAAGCCGTTACTGCATCAGACTTTAGAGATAAAGTCTCTCGTGCTAAGGCCATTGCAGACAAAAGGCGAGTAATCTGAACTATGAGCTGCTATAACGCACATTACCAATGTGGACGATCTACTTAACGAAACTAGCAGGAAGATGATATCAACGCCACTCTTTTGACCATTTTGGGGGAAGTGTCATCAATCAACCTTAGAAGTGAGCAACTTTTCACAGTAAATTTGCAGTTGTATAGAAGTAATGAACTCATCTTTATTGTTAAAACCGGAACTGAGGTTCTTGATGTTATGCTTAAAAAAAAAATAGATAAAGGGACTAAGTTACTAATTAAAATATATCCTTAGATTGTTTCGTTTATGTCCTCATGTACATATATTAATATGGGGACAATGGATTGGAAGACAAAAATATATGGAAACCATATTGAATTTTTTTTTTTAAATGTCCGACGAGATTTCATTGTTAAGGATGTATGAAGAAAAAGGAAAAAGTTTTTAAATAAATACAACGTACCATCAGATGCCAATGCCATAAAACGGAAAGGAATTGTGACGAAATACTGTGTAATAAGAAAATGCGAAAGAGGAAATAATGCAATAATAAATAAAATGCAGAAAATAGAATTGGATTCGACATATCTCAAGAAAGGCAACAGAAAGTATAATAAAGGCAGAGAAAGATCAAACATTCATAGCGCAACAGTTAGGGTTAATGAATAAATCAACCAACTCCGTAGTCTAGTAGGTAGTGTGTTGGCTTCGTAGACGTGCGGCCACGGTTCAAAACCCAGCTCAGACATTTCCAAAAAAAAACAAATATGAAACAAAATAATGCTTCGGCGACATCCTGTCAGCAGATTACTGAAGGTTTGTAATGATCAATTATGTATGTGTGTGTGTAGAGGGCTGAAACAAGTCCGAAAAATAGGTTTAATGGGAAAATATATTGTTGAAGGCGTACGATCCATCGATGAATAAATAAAGGAAAAAACCTGGAAATTAAGAAGAGTTTGTGATCGCAAATTCCTATGTTATGTAAAATCTACCGATTATGTAGGTAGATAAACGGTTTTTGCCAACAGAAAATTAATTCATATTTTCGTGCTCCAAGAATATTAATTAAAATTTTTTCTTACTCTTGATGATGACAACTTTCTTGACAGATTGCTGAGACATAACGTTTGCTGTACCCAATAAAAGAAATGTTTGCCTTAATGAAGTGAATTATAAATTGCAATATAAAGAAAGATATTTAATGAAATGAATCACATCACACCAAATGTTCTCCAGATATTTGTCTGCATTCTTCTCTTTTTTCTTTTTTCTTTTCGAATTTTATAGCATTTATCTGCGTTTATTGTTGGTCTACCAATTTAAAAACTGGACACTGTTCAAGATCTAAAATACCTTCACCATAAAATATAAAAAATGGTTTACATGTGGTATATATCCTAGCAAAACTTACTAATACAGATAAACGCGTCCCTGTACACATGTACGTATCGCTTTACATAAGGCAAACAAACATAAATAAATGAAATCCTGTGTGTGCAGGACATGTTTTGCAGAACAGTAAGCACAACGCAACGCAACACAGCACTTGCCATGCTAAAAACATAAAATGGAAAAGAAAGCAGGACCAACAATACAAAAAAAAAATACGCCGCGAAATATGGAATAAAATAAACCCGTAGAAAACGAATTCAAATAAAAATAATAAAAAAATAAATAAAAATGAAAATGAAAACAAAGAAACAATAAAAATGCTTATTCAACATTAAATAAATTTTTTTACAATGTTTGTTAAGCACTAAACGAAACAAAACAACAATAGGGTCTTCCAACAAGAACTTTCGAACCATATATATCAAATTAGTTGTCATTTATTTCGTCTGTATTAACAAATTAACATGAACGACCATAGGCAACGACGTGTATTCGTTAAATGGGCTGAGGAGCTATCGACAATTGACCCTAATTTTCATCGAATGGTTCGATGATTACCAATGTCTCTTGGCCTGAATTGGGCGGTGCTACAGGCCATATAGCAAATTCTGGACAAGCGATTTGATGGCGATTTGAGAATTATTTCATATGGATGTGATCTGAACTGACCACTGAGATCATGCGTATTGACCCCGTTAGACGTTTAAAAAAAATTCAGTCTGATTTATGTGCCAGAATCATGGTAAATCAGGAAAGCCGTGGTATCAATAAATTCAAATAAAAAATTTCGATGAAATGACATCTAAAACACAATTTCAAAATAGGAAGCTCTTGAAAAGACCTTGTACACCTAAAAATAACCAGTTAGGAAGAGATGAAATAAAAATGAAAAACTGTACGGCTAGATGTCTAGATGATTTTGTTGTTGCTTAGGAACTATTTCATACCCAATAAATATTTGAAATTGCAATACAATCAGGAAATTTGAAATCGTTTTCAAAACCAAATCAAATCATATGAAGTGATTTTTAGCAAATACGTTTTGATGATAAAAAAAACAAGACGAAACCAAAAACTTGTGTGCACTAGTCCGAAATATATTTTTGTGAACATCTCATTAAATTTTCATATCTAGAACAGGAGAAATTTTTATTTAACCCTGGGCGTCCTGTTCGTCGAATCGACGAGGCTCATTTACTCTTTATCATATAATTCTTTTATGTTTAACCAAATTTCACTCTTTTTTTCAACAACGTTAGTTGATAATGAAAGCTTGCAGTCAGTAGACGAAAAAAGAAAATTTTTGTTAATCGATTCAACGAAGAGTAACCTTACTGTCCAAAAATGACCATCCAGGATTAAAAAAATGGTCGGCCAGGGTACGTTTACTCACTACAAGCTTTCGTTATGAACCAACATTGTTGATAAAAAGAGCGAAATTTTGTCGAGAATAAGAGATTTATATGATAAAGAGTAAATGAGCTTTGTCGATTCGACGAACAGTAATCAATTAGGGTTAAAGTGTTCGTCGATTCAACGAAGAGTAACCTTAATTTACAAAAATTAAAAGTAACCGTCCAGGGTTAAAACAGTTTCTGTTCATAACCAAACACACAATCCCAACTCTCGTAAATTATCTTATTTCCCACTAGATTACTGGGGCGCTTCGTATCCTATTACGAAAAAAGTAAGAATCTGCTAAAAAAAAAAATTGTAGATGCTGTAACGAAAATCACTTATAAGGTCACTAAGATTATCAGAAAGACCGGCTTAGAAGCTGCGTAGACGATGCTATTTAGTGAAAACTGGATATTTAATGTTTGTGTGTCACATGCAGCGTTGCCATTTGCCAAGTTTTCCCTTTTTTTTCAAGTTTTTTGAGATGCGAAAAAGTTTTCATTAAAGTTGTTTTCTAACAAAACAAGTTTTTTCGAAAAATTTCAAATTTTAATAAATTCAACAATAACACGAAATATTTACATTTTTAAATAAAAGTTAGTGTATTTTATTAGTCCCGGGCAAAAGTAACAAAGAAACACCAATAAAGGGCACCAGTCTCCTGTTTAATACGTTGGATTTTAGGCGAACTCCCCACAATTTTGATCGATTATTGTCACATAGAAGATATTTCTTATGTGTTACGATTTTATTACATTTAAGTAAATATATATGTTGTGTGTTGTTTTCTTATTTTGTTTTTCATATTTCAATCAGTCTGCCTATTGGGTAACAAATTCCCCTATGCATGTATGTACTCGTACATACATATGTATGTATGGTATGTTGGTCTGTTTCGTTATATGAATTTGATTTTTTTGTTTGTTTTCTTCGTTATATTTTTATTATTGTTATTATTTAAGCACATAATGTTTTCGTTTTCGTTTGTTCTTTTGTTGCTGTTTTCTTTTTTAATTCTGTTTTTGTTTTCGTTTAATTTTTTTTTATATTATTCATACAGATCACGGATGGTTTTATTGCTTTCCGACCAGTAGCTGGAACAAATATCGTATCCAAAGCAACAGTTTCGTGCAAAATGCATGTACAATATACATATGTATGTAGCTGTGTCGACGTGCATTTTAACTGGGTGCCATCGAATGGTGTAAATTTATAATTCCACTACCATACAGCAGTGAAGCCATTTAAAGCACGTCTTCACATCAATTAGATCGTATTTTAATATCGTTCGAATGGCTAAAAGACCAGTAAAATTTAATAAATTCTTATAATCAAAGTTATAACATTTTTAGGAGAACAGACAACAACACACGACAGCAAAATATTAATTTCTTCATATTGCAAACACAAACTAATTGAAAACGGAATTAGAGAAAATACTTTTACGTGAATCATAAACTACATACATACGTTCAATGTAGACTGTAGATAGGGGGGACATATCTAAGTTAAGGCAAATATAAATAAATTCTTTGTATTTAAATACTACATTTGCTAATACAAACGAGTACATCAAGAAGTCTGAAAACTAATTGCATAGACGACCTAACAAATAAATGTTGTCATTAATCCCACCATTAAAAAGGCACACTAAGCATCATCGATTTCTCACGGGAAATGTTAATTCAAACACCTCCATAATTGACGATGAAGAATTCTCAGGATTACAAATTGGGAAACTGTGAGAGCCAAAACAATAGAGACCGTAAATTACGGAAGTACGATATTTACATAAGTATACACAGTGTGCTGGGCCAAGTTTTTTACTTTCTACACATTTTACATGAAATAGATGACAGCCTGTCGGTTGAGATTTAATTTCTAAAAATTCAAACATAAATGAAATACAATAAGTCATCAGATGATCATATCATATGGCCTAAAAATACCAATATTTGACTTTAGCAGAGTAAATATTCTGTTTATTGAGTACAATATTTTAAGTGTTCAGGCATAGTAATATACGCAGTTCAGCTGCTTATTCAAAATTCATTTAACAGTTGGTAAACAAATCGTTTATTGCGATTTACGAAATAAAGATGCATATCTGAACACCGTATAACGCTGGCTACTACAGCTTTAGGTTCACTTCTGGTGGAAAAATATTTTAACGCAAAGGACATACATATGTCATCTTATCAAATGAACTTTCAGTTCAAACATTTTTAAAAGTTTTGAGTTATCTTGATTGTTTATCACAAAATGTGTCAATTTTACGTTTGCACGACTGCCAGCAGACGGCTAATATTTGTATTTTTTGAAAATACTATTATCTCGTTTTGGGCAAGCATTAGTCATATTTTCCGATGAACAATTAAGATCCATTAAAACTTTTGAAAATTTTTGAACTAAAAGTTCTTTTAGTTATATATGAAAATTATAACTCGACTGTTAGACTCTTAAAATAATAACTACATTAATTTTTGTCCGATTTGATCAAACGAAGTGTCAATCTCTTCACAAGTTAATACACTTTTAGAACGTCATCACTTATTTCATATTTTTTAATTATAGTTTGCTACTATGAACGGACAAACTTGAAAAAATATGAAAAAAATTCGGATTTGTCAAGTTTACCTCATCAAACCTCATAGCATATTAAGTCCAATAATATATATGTGTATACGGCTTTAAAGGCCCATCTCCCTCAACAAAACTCCCAACTTACATTATGTCATCAGCTGGGTGTATTGCAATTTTTTTTATTTTGTCGCATAGTGTAATCGATATTGCTCCAACCTACTGCAAAAAAAGACGATAATCGAATACAACAGGACTGAATTTTACAACTGTAGATGGAAGTGTTGGAAATTATAACGAAATATACTACTTCATGAAATTTTAAGATTGGCCCACATATTAGGATTATCTTCTACAGAAGATTGCTGATTATTTTCACCTGAACGATCGTCCACTTATAAACTTAGAGTTCTTTCTTATGAAGACAAAAACTGTTGACATATCAAGACTTATAGAGGTTGTTCACAGATTCTATTGGCAAAGATGTCTGAAACCTTTGACTGCATAAATAAGGCATTCAAATTTCGTAAGGAACTGAATGAAAAGAGGAAAGAACAGAGTCGTCAAAGACAACAGGAAATAAGTTTTAGAAACGTCTGTAAAAAGCAAGATAAGAGACATCGATGATGACACAGGAAACGTTTCTAATACAAGTCTTGTTATTCCTTGATATTGACCTCTAAATTTTATTTTTAAAAAAATGTTTGTTTTTAGGTTTTAAATTAAATATTTGGAATTTTATAAAATTGAATTTAAATTCCTATTTAATAAAAAGCAACTTTATGGTACGTATGAGCAATTTGAAGTCTCCATAGTCTAATAGGTAGTATATTGGCTTATTAGACGTAAGGCCACGGTTCTAACCCCAGGTCAGACATTAAAACGAAATATGAAAAAATATTTCTTCGGCAACTTCCTCTCAGCAGATGTCCGGCAAAAACTCAGCAAAATAAATTGCCATGAAAATTTGCCCAAAAATCTGTCGTTCGGAGTCGACTTTAAACTGTAGGTCCCACCACTCATGTATAAAATTAACACACACAACATAAGTGGTGTGAGAAACTAGGTCGTAATCCTGACTGAAGGGTTGTAATGACCAATTATGTATATATGTATGCATGAGCAGTTTGAAATACGATTAACATCAATTCGTTTTACACCGCAGTTTTGGCACCAAATATGCATGAATGTAGCTTGTCAACACAACACGCAACACGCCTTGAGTCCATTTTACCTTGTACGTACAGACTATCAATTAAGCGAAGGGAAAATTATGGCACAGATAAATATTTTATGCAGGAAGTGTGTTCAGTAGTTGACCGGATCGGAAAATACTAATAACAGGCATGCTGCTGAAAGGTTTTTCTTCAATCAAATCATAGCAGAACAGATATCACGAATTTATAATTTAAAGGGACTTAATGCATACTTCGCTTTTCTCATCTGCTTCCTTTCTTCTCTCATTTTCTTCCTTCCGAAGCGATCATCAATCAGTACCCGAAAGGGTCCCTTACAGAGGGAAGGACAATAAAGGGATAAAAACGAGAGGATGTAGAAAGTAGGAAAGAAGTACCAAAGAGGATAGGGATGAACTGAATGATGATAATTTTTTTTTTTGGAGAAAACGATGTTGGTCGCAATTCTTATTGGAAACAATTGCCAAATATTTCTTATCGTATACAATAGATTAAATTAGATACGGCTAGGTTGACACCGTCCCAAAAGTTTCATAAAAGTGTGAATTTTATTCAAATTACCTTAGGAGAGACACGTTCAGTCAATATGTTCTGATTTCCCAAAAATTCTTTACAGAAGGTATTCTGTGGCCTTGTTAGGCTTGTATTTCCAACCTGCAGGCGTGTGGACCCAGAGCAAGTGTTTCATGTAAATTTTCTTCTGCATATATCGATTTTACTCTACATGTGGGTCAGTGGTGTTGTGCTATTTTTTTTTTACCGAAACGCGTTCCGGACTCCGGTTCACGGTTCGGAAAAACAAGTCGGTTCGTTCCCGTTTTTGTTCCGGTTCGGGTTCGGTTCAAACCCTTGCTTATAAAAATACATATAAAAATTCGTCAAAAATTAGAAAAAAACAGTAATTCTTTTTAATTGTTTTTTCAAAACGTCAGCCAATTCTCGTTATCAGAAATCATCTTTAGTTCCGGAGCGTTCCGGCTCGACAACACCACTGATGTGGGTTCATTCTCTCAACTTTTTTTGCAAATGAAATAAAAGTTTGTGTGAATCTATTTAGTTACTCCGAAGTAGAGGAATACCAATTTCATATTTGTCCCAACCTTTGCAGGTTCCGCGCCATTCTTGTTACTTTGTGATGTGAAATAGTTTGGTAAAGTCGGCAAGCCTTTTATAGTGAACAATTTTATAAGCCTTAGAATTGTTGTTAGACAAGTAGAGCAGCGAAAACTTTGCCTTTATAATTATATCCTAATTTTACTACAATTTTTTTTTAGTGTTTTTAAAACATTGAAATTACTAAAAAAAAATATTGTTACGTTTTTATCCTTTTAAAAACGTTTAAGATATGAGTTCGTAGATTGCAAATAAAAATAAATTTGTGCTTAGTTTTAAATAAATCCTTTAATGTTCGCACAATTCTGTGCGCCACTGTTCACAACTTGATGTAAAAAACAACAATTTGCTTTATTTGTTATTCTTCTTTACATTCTTCCGCGTACACACAACAATTGTTCGTTAGATCTTTACAACGGAGATCTTCAAACCACGATTATTCTCTTCACACGTATCTCACACAAGACTGACTGAATTCTTTCGAATCCATTGCCTGCTTTGTCTTGCCTTTTACATCGCAGGGTAAACAGCCTGATGAATGCTCTTGAATGACTTCTCCATCGCGAAATCTCTATAAATGTATACATGGTGTTTACGTTATTGTTGTTTGTGTATTTTGTTTAAGTTTGCCCTTGAAGTGCTGTTGTTGCCTGTTTGATTATTTATTTATCCCTTTTTTAAACTGATGTTGTTGCTATATTTTTATTTATTTATTGATCATGTAAACAAGTCAATTGTTTTTGTAGTTTTTGTTTATCATTATATTGTTAAACGATGTAACACCATTTCCATTTACGTAACACTATGTTTAAATTTTAATTGTTTGCGCGTTTGCAGATCAAAAACAGGTTACTACATACATGCTTAACGCCACTAGATTGATTATTTCGACCACTATGCGTTGCTGTAATAAGTAAAAGTAACGCATTACATGATGAATTCGGGAGTGTTGAAACGTTGAAGTCGTTGAAGTAGGTAGTATGCTTATTAGACAAAAACCAGGGTTCCAGCCCCAGGCCAGACATCAAAAATAAAATACAAAAAGTATTTCTTCGGCTACTTCCTCTAAGCAGATCTCTGGAAAAACACTGAGAGTAAATAAAATTGCCTTGAAAAGTTTCTCAAAAATCTGTCGTTCAGAGTCGACTTTGAACTGTACGTCCCGCCACTCATGTATAAAATTAACACACACAACATAAGTGGTGTGAGAAACTAGGTCGTAATCCTGACTAAAGGGTTGTAATGTCCAATTATGTATGTATGTTATCTGAAACGTTATCACTTCTTAGTCTAGCCACTCACATTTGTATTGTCATAATGAAAATAATGGATGCCAGAATTTTTTCTTATAATTTTTTCGTTGTTTCAATAAAATTCATCTTTAAGTATGCCATCGTAAAATGTTTACTCCGGCTTATAGCACTTTCAAGTGGCACATTTTTTACATACGTTTAATGGTTTTCAGATTTACGACCTCCGGCGAGACCCAAAAGATTTAAAACTTTTATGTGACCATTTTCTTTTTCATCCCTTTCGCAGAAATGTTCCTTTTCTTCAGTTCTCTTCTCTTTTCACTTTCTACTTTCCGACATGACAGTCCCCCTTTTAAGGCAAGTGGCGCTTGATTGACCTTAAAATAAAGCACTGACGACAGAGCCTTAACACATATAAAATTCACTTGTTCACTTGCCTCCTTCTGACGATAACTTTTGATGCGTAAAAAGGTTAATGCGTAAATAATACGTATGTTTGTATGTATGTATGTATGGGCCTATATTGTACAATATTAAATAAATTTTATTTTCATTTCTTTTTATTCTTTTTTTTTTTTTGATTTTCTTTTATATTTTTAAATTTATTTTTTGCTGTGTCTGGTATTTTGCTGTTTGCCTTGGTTGGTTAGGTCGAGGATTCTCTTACAGTTTGGAGCATTGAAAGCAAGAAACGAAAAAGGAAATAAGAAATAATATTAAATAAAAGAAATGTTCCTTTTATAAAACAAAAACGAAAAAACAAAAAACAATAATAACAACAACAACAACAACAAACGAAAAGAAAGATCCGGTTTGAGTTTCCTTTAAATATCTGGGTATTTATTTGTTGAAAATCACTTGTTCTTCTTGTGTCAATTTGAAGCAAATAAATTTAGAGGGATTATAGTAAATATTTAAGCTTTCATTTGCGAAAATGATTGTTTTTTTTTGTTTCTTTCATCTTATTATCATAGCATCATGAAGAAAAAATGAAATGAAAATAAAAAGTTTTCCTTTTATACAAACTAATACGTATTCGTAGTTCTTGTTTCGAGGGATTATTTGACCTTAGCAAACAGAAAGAAAAAAACGTCAAAAAGGAACTGATTTTATATGTTCATGTCATTTTTAATTTCTAAACATTAATTGGATTTTAATGTTTCTCTACATACATATATGGGTGGCAGACCTTCTAATCCCTTGCAATGCTTCAATCCACTTCTCTATTTAAGCAAATAAAACTCAAGTACTTCAGAAAACTTTCTAAAAATTTAATGATGTTTTCCGCATGAAGAGTTAAGGAGTGAAATTTTATGTCAGCAGAACATTTTTAAAATATTTCAACGTTTTGGTGGCTGCCTAAGACTTTTTTTTGTTTTTTTTAATATCAAACAAGCTTTATTAGTTGTTATACAACGTTTTCAGAAACATACCATATTGTTCTCATTATTGCTTGACCAACATATGTATGTCCATACATATGTATTTATAACTTGGTAAATACCTAAATTTGTTCCCAATGCAATCCACATTATGAAGACATATTTTATTACCATTTTCTTTAATATATGAATTAAAATTTTACACTATTTTCCCAATATATTCCAGAATATATTTATTTATTTACCAATAGAATTAAGTTCCCTACAGACAATTAAAATATTAAATTTGTATTAAATTAAACAACAAAAAATCTTAGGCATAATAATAGAACAATAATTTGTCTCGAAGTTACCGTAGCCTACTAGACTACGATATTGTGGTTGTCATTTCGCACCAACTCAGACTTCTCGAATAAAATGAAATATGAAAAAAAATCTCTGTCTGCGACTTTCTTACTGTTCGTGCTGCAACGATTTCCAAATTAACTCAAGAAATTCTTATGTCAACTGACCACTAAGATAATGCTATTTAATGCCAAGCGATTTTTTGTGATATTTCCAGTTTGTACGAAAAAACCAGAAATAATTTCTGTGTTTAAATCTGAGATCCAACACGTCATCGGTGAGATACACCCACATCAGGGCCCTGACGGCTATTTTATGTATATTTTATGTTGTAATATTTAATCGGAACATATGTATCGTCTTTATAATCCAATAACATAAATATCTCATCTACCTTAAAAAGTGAATTCTTCATGATACTACCGTTTATATAAATCGTTTTACACATCTACACATACATATGTATTGATACGAAAATGGAAATAGTGTTACATCGTTTAACATTAAAATGATAAACAAAAGCTACAAAAACAAAAACTATGGACTTGTTTACATGATCAACAAATAAGCAAAAATATAGCAACAACATCAATATAAAAAAAGGGATAAACAAGTAATCAAACAGGCAACAACAACACTGCAAGGATAAACGTAAACAAAATACACAAACAACAATAATGTAAACAACGTGTTTACATTTATAGACTGTTCATCAGACTGTTTACCCTGCGATCTAAAAGACAAAGCAGGCAATGGAGTCAGTAAAAGTCATGTCTGAAGACACGTTGCGTGTGAAGAGAATAATCGTGGTTTGAAGATCTCCGTTATGAAGATCTGTGAAACAATTGTTAGTGTTTACGCAGAAGAATGTAAAGAAGAATAGCAAACAAAGCAAATTGTTGTGGTTTACATCAAGTTGTGAACAGTGGCACACAGAATTGTGCGAACAATAAAGAATTTAACTAAAACTGAGCATAATTTTATTTTCATTTGCAATATACGTGTTCATATTTTAAACGTTTTTAAAAGGGTAAAAACGTAACAGTATGTTTATTTAGAATATATTTTGTATAATTGACTAATTTTGATCAGGCTTATTAAATACTCACTCCTCACTCACCTTTATATACTCATCCTGAGCAGTAATATACGGGAAAATATTTGAACGTTTCGAATTCATTCATGTTGCATAAAGTACAGATAATTTGTGTTTTTGTATTACCAAATATGTTGAAAATCACTTTCATTTGTGTACCATGCACTTTTCTCATATTAAAATCGGCATGAACTCATTGCATTCATCTTTCCTGTTCGAAATATATTTTATATTCATATACTGTTTTCATTTCTTTTTCGGGATTTTTTTCATTTAGAACATGCGTTTTTAGCTTGTGTAGGATTTACTTTCAACCAAAAGGGATTTCAAAAGTATGAAAAATTCCTGGGTTAATTAATTTTCTGTGCACGTGAACATTGTTTGGTGTAAGACTAATTTAAGAGAAATTTAAAATTCTCTTCATTAAATAAAGTTCTTTAAAAACACAGCGGGCCCAAACCGCTGAAAATGTTGCCACTTTATTCCTGAATGGATTAGAATACCTTTAAGTAGGATTACTTCTTAATTCCATATGTGACACTATTCCTCTAGGTTTTTAATCGTACCCGCTATCGCTCTTATATCACATACGTATACATATTGTTACGAAAATGGAAACGGTGTACCTTCGCTTAACATTAAAACGATAAACCAAAGCTACACAAACAAATACAATGAGCTTGCTTGCATATACCAACAACATCAGTATGAAAGAAAAGGGGATAGACAAGTAAGCGACAACAACAAGCAATGTGAACAAAATACACAAACAGCAATGAAGTCGCGATAGAGTTCTCCAGAAGGCGAAGACACGAGCATTCTATTTCAATAACGTTTATCAGACTGTTTACGTGATCATATAAAAAGTCAAGACAAAGCAGGCATCGAGTAGTAAGAATTCAGTCAGTCTTAAGTGAAGACGCGTTGCGTGCGAAGAAAACAGTCGTGGTTTGAAGATCGCCGTTGTAAAGATCTACCGAATAGTTGTTAGTGCTTACGCGAACAGAAGTGTAAAGAAGAATAGCGAAATAAACAAATTGTTGTTGTATCATCAAGTTGTAACAGTGACATACAAAAGTAGTGCGAACAATAAAGAGTTTAATTGAAACTAAACACAAATTTATTTTTATTTTGTTTGTAATAATATTATAAAAGACAAATATTTGAATTCTCTACCATCAGTTCCTCTTCCAAATAGTCATGTAGATCGTATGCTTATATAGCCAAGTGTAATGGATGTATGAAATAATTTACTTCACACCAGTTTTATATAGTTTGTAGATTAAAGTTTTGCCTCCCACTCTTTGCAATGCCGCTTTAAAAGCGGCGAAAACGGTACTCATCGGAGAACGATTAAAATGTCATACAATTTCATTTTAACATGACATGACAATGTATTTCATATTCATGTATTGCATTGCGTGCCCTTTGTTTTGGTGAAATCATCTACCATTCAAGAAAGCAGCGAATTCAGGATCAATGGTATGCATGGTTTACATGTTTATGGACATTAACGTGTTTATGTTGGTTTCCCAAGTATTTTTTTTTTTTGTAATGTGACATCATTCGTTACCTGATATTTTATGGCATTAAAAATAGAGTATGGTCAAGCCGAGCTACGGAAAATACGGCTTATGAATTCCGTTCCAAAAAGAAAAATGTTCGCCTTTAGATGCCAAGAATGGATCGAGTAAATTTTTTATATCCTTCGAGTGCTTCAAGCGAAACAGATGTCAGTCGGAAGGGCAATGTCTCAATATACGGCCAAGCGTTGCCATGATTAAAAATTATGGCCTCGTGTATGGCTGCATATTCAGAAATTTTTGGCCAAAAGTCTCTTGAAATAAATTAATTGTTGTCTATACTGGTCTCTAGTAATGGTCTGGCTCTGTTTTAGTTACTCATAGTGTGTTCCAACTCTTTCGATATCAATAAATACAGAGCATTACCTTGGCGGAATGAATGTTTATCTTGGCCGCAGACTTTGCTCTTTGCTTCCGCTTCACACATGATTTCCTACGAATGGCATTGTCCTAATGAATCCATTTTTTGTCGCCAGAATAATTACATGCAAAAAGCATTTCATTTTAAAGTGCTTTCATCGTTTCTCGACTTCAGTTCATGTGGCATTCAATGTCTTTGCTTTTGAATGAATCCTGTTACTTTAAACGCTTTAAAATGACTGTTTCAGTCTCGGCTAATAATGACGTGCACGCTGTTCTTGCGTCTGACACGAATCTTGATCGAGTAATGTTTTCAATTTTTGGTGTCCTGAAGGCAAACCAGTGCATATAATGTGTGAGTCTCGAGAAAATGAAACTACGGCGAACAATCCAGTATTGCTACCTAATGAAAATTACGAGTTTTTAACTGTTCGGCCCTACAGGTTTTTATGTCAATTGTACTCACTGCCCAAAATTACAATCAATTCTTCGATTTGCCCAAGTTTTTTGGGTTCCATTCTTTAAGTTTCTCAATATTTTCATGTCAGTAATAATAATTTAAATTCATTGCCCCAGATTCGCATTTTAGATTGCATCTGTAAATCATTAATCATTGCTAACCAATTGAAGTCATTTCCACTTCACTAATTATTCAATAATTATTATCTGGTCATTAAACATTAAACAGTCAACTCTCTTTTGGTACATCATGGTTTCAATATAATTTGAAAATAAAACTACAGGACTAGTAGGGAAAATCATGTTTTGCCTCATTATTATTTCACGCTGTGTCTGTGGTGTACATTGTATAGTTTCAGGAATTCGGATTGCAAATGTACATGAAGTGTAAATTTAGATGTTTAGTTGGCATAATTTTTTATGTGGAAAATATATATCTACGATACGCTAGTTCTAATTTGTTCGGTAATTGTTTTAATTGATTCAAGTAACCTTTTCGGCCTGCTTAATTATTTTCCAGCGAAGACGAGTATACTCGACATAAAGAGTGTAATCTATTTCTAAAACTATAACGTTACGTGTTGGTTTCTTAATTAATTCAAATCGTAAATGACTTAAAATTTATTTCCATTGAATCTACCAAAAATTCCATGAGAAATTCAGGTACAATGATAATTGTTTTAACTTTGCAACTATGCCTTCTCAGTTTCGGTCCAAGACTTCTTACTACTATTACGAAGGCAGAATGCACACAAAATGTTTGTTACACGAAAAATAAAAATAAACAATAAGACAAAAACAAAAAATAACTAAAATAGAGATATGGAAGGAAGAAATTGCAATAATTCTTTAAAGGAAAATAATTTAAAAAATAGAAATTAAAAAATTCTAAAAACAAATCAACAATAAAGTTGTAGAAGTTGTCATATCGCAAATGAAAAAAGTGATAAAAAGAGAAAAAGGTGGACATTAAAACCACCACATATCATGGAACAGGGACTTAGTGCTTTTGAAGAAGTTCATATTTTGGATTTTGTTAACTGAAAATCTAGAACAGGCACAAATCGTTTACTAGGCGACGGCAGCAATCCTCAAGGCAATATTAATTTTTTTTATTAACATTTCCCAACTAATACACTACCTTTCTTGTTGTCGTAAAGGACGTGTAACCATAGCTGTCAGATAAATGCACCATCAAATCGTCAAATATTTGAGAAAAAATCGTCAAAATCGTAAAAAAATCGTCAGCAAAATTAATAAATTAATTGAAAGTATTTAAAAACCAAATTTATTTCTATTGTAGTGAAATATATAAGGTCAATGTATGTACATATCTGAGTTCAAAAATAAAACATTTAACAAAAAAGTGTTAGAAATTAAAAGCTATCGTCCCTCATCTTCATTTAATATTTTTTTTTTTGTTTCAAAAAATGCAGAAATTTTATATAATTTCCAGGAAAAAATGTGTTTAAAGTTTAAACAATCTATCCCAATGTTGTTTATTGACACATAAGCGCAGCAATAGTATTGCATCATCTACATATATCTATAGGCGGTGTAGATATTAGGGAGATATTAGGGAGTCAGAAGCTTTTGATGTTCTGAGCATGAAAATTCATTGTAATGTTGGCTGGAACCGACATATTTTTTAGTTCCTTCGTTCCTCAAGACGGCGCAAGAAATACTTCACTTTATATGTATATACGACCGAGAATATAATACAAATCTCATGTATGTATCGGTGACACAACGTCTATTTTGAGAGACCTTGACCGCGTACAGGAGAGGATGAAGTTGCTCATTAATGAATCTATTGATTCATTGGAGCATCGTTGCAATGTGGCATGTGTTTCACTGTTCTATTGCTATTACAACGGATTTTGCACGAGCGAAATAAGGCGACTTGTTCCCGAGAATCATATATTCCTATGTAAAACTCTTCTTTATCGGCCAGCACATCCGTATATGATCAATTGGCCAGTGGATCACACACTGCATTACAGCCAAAATTCGTTCTTTAGTCGGAAACTCAATTCCTGCAGATATCTTTCTGTGACTTATGTATGTTACAGATATATCTGTTACTTATTCAAATCTATTGTCCATAAACACTGTTCTCCCTTTCATCCTTCCCACAACATATTTTCATAATTCCAAACACAATGCCATCCATTCCCTGAGTGTTGATCGTACGAAAACATAACGGCATTTGCCTTTGTTCTTCCGATGGTAATACTAGAAGCTATACTCGAATTTTTAAAATTGGCTACAACGATAAATGATAAATTATGAGCAACTACGAGGTTATTTAGGAGTTGTAATTTTTTTGCTTTTAAGGAATTAAATAGGCATAAAATACAGAAAAATCTTCACAGGTATTCGAAAATAACTTAAAAATATAATACTTCACTCCTTGTTATTAGTAACATAAATTTACAAAGCTTAAAGTAAGTGGCTTTTAATGTACTAAAGTACATTCCCAAAAATCGTCAAAATAATGGCATAAATCGTCAAATCGTCAATATGATATTTTTGGACCTCAAAATCATCAAAATGACGATCAATCGTCAAATCTGGCAGCTACGCTTTGTAAAAGACATCAAAAAATTTTGATCTTAATCGACATTCCATATCAATTTTAAACAAATTTTTATATTCCAATCCAAATTTTACAAACAAATTTTCGTCTTTTGATATCACGTTTCTTCTAAACTTAAGCCACTTTCCTATTTTATATCAGACGAGAGATTATATTCTTAAATGAATCATGAAAGATCAAATAAGTTTCCATAACCAAAATGTATATATTCCCGTCAAATGTAATATTTAATGGTGTAGGGTGTTTAAAAACAGTTTTTATATCAAATCATTGTTTTTATATTGCAATTCCATATAAAATGTAAGCCCAACGTTATTTAAAATTTTTCATCAAATATGAGAGTTAAACATTTAAAAAGAGTATATGAAAAACGATGAAATAAATGTATTTGACTAATAGCATACATATGTACTCGCACATACATACATTCTATTTACTATTGGTATGAAAATAGTAACATGAGTATAATTTTTTTTTTGTACTCTCACTTTATAATTGTTGAATCAAGCATTGGTTTTGTATGGTATTTACAGATTTTAAATGTAAATTTCATTATAATTTTATTTATTCGCTGAATGTATGTAAATATGAAGAATGTTTGTGTAAAATTGAATAAATAAAAATCATTTTCAAATATTGTATGTTTCTTCGCTTTGTAAATTGCTAAAATATATGTATAAAATATGCAGGTATTATATTCATTTTACAGCAGATTAAATTCAATTAAAAATCATTAACACACACTCATCTTTACTTGCATTTGAATTCATTATTAAAATAGCATAAAAACTGATGCAATACATACATACATACATACATACATACGTATACAAATACATACATATATATGAATATATGTACATATAAACATAAATACCAATTCGTATAAAAATAAACTTATAAATAATTCCTTGTACTTACAGCTACAATATAAATACATATACATTGTACATACGTACGTACATATGTATGTATAATCGTAGGCGTATGCCAAAGGAACAATATTATTATACAATATTAATTAAATATTACATATGAAAGTATTCTACACTATACATAAAACATACATACATATCGACGCCTCCGTTCTATAATATTCTAAGTCGAAAAAGTGTGTGTTTGAGTTATGAGCTCTCAAAGTTTTCACGCGACATACGACTATATGTGTATTCGAAGTAGATTTTTCCCTATAACTTCGGAACGGATCGGCGCATCTTAACCAAATTTTGACAGTATTTAAGTTAGAGAACGTAGAATTTAAAAATGCGGGAGTAAGTACACTTAGAACGTTATAGAATGGAAGCGTCGAAATGTTCATATGAACATACGTGTGTATCAAATAACACGGTGCGACAGTCAAAATTCAGTGACATACTGTAGATTGTGAGTTTTGTTGAGTAGAACTCAAAAAGGGCCTGTTTGTAAATGCATCACTGCGCTGCATATTATGCGCATCATGTTCAGAAATGCTAAAATTGGCAACACTGCAGCTGTCAAATGTTCGTAAATGCAACATTAAATCGAATCATTAAACCCAAAACACTAATCATAAAAATGGCTGATGCATTGAATGAGTGAGAGAGAGAGAATGAAAGTTTTAACAATAAGTTTATATTTATCTTCCTTAAATGTCTTCTTTTTTGCACAAAGTACACTTTTTTGTGCATTTAACAACATTTTGTCATTTGTTTGATCGTCCAGTACTTTCTGCAGTGTTTGTTCGTTCGTAAATGCAAACAAATTAATCAGCAAAAAGAAGCATCAGCAATATGTGATTAGCAGTGTGTGCGCAAAATAATCATATTATGCAGCGGAGTGATGAATTTACGAACAGGCCTAAATATTTTTTTTATATTTCTCGAACCCTTCAAACTTGTTTTATTTGACAAAAACCGTATATTTGATCTTATCACACAAAATTATTGATTACCCAAATATTTTTTAACCTATTTTCAAAACCCAAAGTTTTTTGAAACGGGAACAGATGAGCCTTTAAAATGGTATACATAAACGTATGGTTCAAACTTACATGTTATGAGTTTTGATCGGGTAAACTTGGAAAATATGATTATTTTCTAATTTTTTCAAGTTTAGCCATTCTTAATTGCAAAATTTTATTAAAAAAGATAAAACAAGTGATGACATTCCAAAAGTTCATTATTTTGTAGAGATTAATAAATCAGACAAAAATTATCGTAGTTCTTATATAAATAGAATAACAGTAGTGCTCTATTTTTTATATATGTCATCTTAACAAATGAACTCTCAATTCAAAAATTTTCAAAAGTCTTGAATGTGTCAATTTCACGTTTGCACCACTACCAGAATTCGGCTAAAATTTGATTTTTTTGCAAATATTATTATTTCTTTTTGTGCAAACATTGGCCAACTTCTGGTGGTAGCTCAAACGTGAAATTTACACATTTTCCGATAAGCAATCAAGATCCATCAAAAATTCTGAAATTTTTTTAACTAAAAGTTCATTTCAAAAAATATTTATATGAAAAAAATAACTTTAAATAATAACTACGGTAACTTGTGTCCGATTTGATCAAACGAAGTATCAATCTCTTCACATGTCATCATTCATCTTTCAGCATGTCATCACATATTTTATATTTTTTAATTAAAGTTTGCTACTATAAACGGACAAACTTGAAAAAATATGAAAAAAATTCGCATTTGTCAAGTTTACCTCATCAAACCTTAAGCATATTAAGTCAAATAATATATATATGTAGATCGTTTTAAAGGCCCATCCCTCCCTAAGATAGTTTAAAGAGAAAGAAAGTTTAAGAGATTGGTTCAGAAATGTTTGTGTAACGAATAAATTTATGCGTAGTCCAAAAAAAAAAACAGTTTTTGTCAAATAAAACAAGTTTGGAGGGTTCAAGGAATATAAAAAAAATGTGTTTGAGTTTTATACAATTAAACTCACAACTTATACTATGTCATTAGCTGGGTGTAATTAATTTTTTTATTTTGTCGCATAGTGTAATTTAATTGGGTTCTTAACTCTTTTCATACTCTTTCATACATTCCATTTGTTCACTTACTCTGAATGCTCATTACAATTCAGCCAACTTTGATCTTCAGTTTCCATTGCTTTAAACCAGGGTTTAACAAAAAATTTTTGGTTATGTATTAGTGAGTAAGAGAGAGAAAATAAGTTGAGAGAATTTATTTATTTACAGCCATAGAAAAGTGTTAGTAATATACGTTATTTTTATTTTCATTTCATCAACATACATACATATGTAAAGCTATCTATCTTTGGGTTAATAATTTTAGATAAATAAAAATAAAATAAAAAATCCATTTTTTATTAAAAGAAATAAAGCGAGCATTCAAAAGCAATTAAAAAAATTATACTATGCGATAAAATGAAATACGTCCAGCTAATGTCATAGAACATTTTTAACATAAAATATTTTTTTGAGTGTTATTCTGAAATCAAATGATAAAGCATTCGCAGCACATGTCTTCTTGTCGCAGTCTGATCGGCAACTAAATGAAAAGATACAAGAATGCGTATGAGTTCTCTCTGCACAACTGTGCTATGAAATGGTAAACGCTGTTTTAAACACACAGCATACTGAGATTGAAAAAACAAAAATTTTAATCAAATAAATTGCCTCCATAAAATTTTATTTAAAAAGTTTTCCATGATTAGGTAAACAGAATCAGTACCTCTTTCGACATGCATATTTTGACTACAGATACATATGTATATAACATTCAATATCATTAGAAATTCTCTTCCTATTCTGTTTATATTCAATTCCAAGCTAAACGGTTAAAGTTTTAAAATTGTAGAGAAATTTTAGGCACTTAAATTTAAAACGAGCTTTACTACACTAGAGGGCAAGCCACTATTTCATTATTTTCTTGGCGAAAAAAATTGATTCATTTGTGTCTTACAGATCTATACAGAATTTAAATATACACCACTTAATTCCTGCACCATGTCATTAAGTACGTGTGTGTGTTCTAGCGTAGTCGTGATGGAAAGCAACATATTTTTTATTGATTAATTCAAGTCGGTTTAATGCAATGGAATGCTTTAATCCCAATAATTGGTGCTGATAGAGATCGGAACACAATTCTTTGACCAGGTTGCAGAAGTTAATAATGAATAGTTCCGTTCCAATGCCGCACAACACACACTTTGTATTAATTTTGTTTCTTTTTTATTACTCTTACGGCAATATGTAGAACATTTTATATCAACATTTGCCGAATATTAATTGGCAGCCTATTTATGTCATTGATAGCATATGTATGTATATGATCAGATTTGTTCTCTACAGAGCAAAATAAGCTCACTATTCAACATATGTGCTCCTATTATGAAAAAAAGAAAGAAGGAAATTGAGAAAACATATCGTAGGCATTTTGAAGAGAAGTTCTTAAAAAACGAAAGTGTCTTAACGCAGATTCTGTCCACGAAAAATTGGTATAGGAAAGGAGAACAATACCATACGAGAGGTTAATGCAATCATTGATGACTTGAATGGAAGACTTGTGAATATAATTGATTATTAACAGCCCGAAAGCTATACATACCTTATATGTATGTCGATCTTTGTTTGTCTCCCTTAGGTTTAGGTTTATGTTAGAGGACGTGTACTTGCCATTGAGGCAAGTACAATACCCGGAGCTCAAGTTGACCCCTTGTACTAAAGGAGAGAGGATAATAGAGGAAGTAGGGAAAAGGAGAGGAAGTAGGAAAGGCAGAATAACACAGACTAACAAGCGCACAAGAGAAATGCCTTCCATAACAAACTCATTACATATTCGTTGCGTTGGCCATTGTGTTGCTCTTGCCTTTCGAAACATATTCATGCAACACAATATTTACTAGATCCGTTTATTCTGACAACTGGATAATATCCAAAGTCCTACCCCTACCCTTAGGCTTCTGCTTTATTTATCTAAAGTTATTGAAACTATTATTTACAAGCAAATGTACGAATACCTTTTTACAACAAAATCGTTTATCTGATGGACAATCCGAAGTTTTAAAAGGCAAGACGTAAAGCATTACAGCTCTTACGCACGTAATTGAAAATGTGTGAGCTGATCGTGATCACAGTAAGGCCTTCAAAAAAAAAAAAAAAAAAATTTTTATTTACTTTTCATCAAATACTTGTTGATTCTTAAACGGCTATCTCACGATTATCTCTCCATTATAATAAATAGTTTGAATTTATTAACGTAGTTAGGCACTGTAAAATACATTTATGTACATATATGCCAATGGAGTTCTTGGTTGCCTTTCTAGAGAGGAGCGCCAGCCTCATGTAAGCCTTGTCATTAACTCCGATTACCAGAAACCCAAATGAGGGTAACCGTAGAATGTCTCCCTATCTCCTCCAGAGACAACCGACTTTCTGGATAATCTCTAGGGATCTAATAGCCGCTTTACGGTCGGTAAATGTGAGTATATCATCAATTTTGATAGTCATTATTTCAGCCTGAAAAGAACTACAATAACCCGTTTGCTCAAGGCACAATCTAGTATTCAGTGGTTCTGAAAAGATTCCACATCTGACTTTGTTACGGAATCAGGATCGTTGGATCAGTAAACACTTGAATGACATTTCTAGGCAGGTTTAAACAATTAACGAACAACGATCTGAGTTGTAAAACCAAGATCGAAGGCAGATTCAGATATCGTGTAGATGGTGGGTATATTTAGAGCAACCATACCCAAGGTTTTGGCACGACCTTAGTTTCTATGCACTTATGGTCTTATTGCCAACTTGGCAGCAATTTATCATAATCCGCTCAAACCGGGTTAGATAAATACCAACCCCGTAGAATGAAGTTTGTTTGATTACAAAGTTCAGGCCTACTGTTATCTTGAAGCAATAAAGAACAGTAGCCGCCTTGGATGTTCTGAGTTTTGTCTTCAAGCTACAGTTAAGCTTGCGATATAGTATGATTCTAATATATGTATATGGCATTATTGGGTAGAGTGAGAGCCACTATGGGTAGAAAAATTTAGCAACTTTGTATCTCCTTGTGAATAGTAGTAAGTCTGATTGGGTTTATTCCCAGTCCACATTCGTTGTACTATTTCAATAGTAATGCATAGGCGATAGTCAGGCAGCATGATCTTTCAATTACCATCATACGAAAATAAATCATAATTTAAATTATTTTGGTTTTCTAGGTTTTCGTCACTTAACTTTGTATTCTCCCATCTACTGACTTGTTTTGTATTATGAAGTATGTTTTGTCTCTTGTACTGTTTTAACATAGTTATCGATATTGACAGCTGAGATATTTCTATTCTGTTTGATTTTTCCATCTAGTAAGGTCATAATAACGTTTTCAAATTTTGGAAATTTATTAAAAAAAAAAAAGAATCGCAAAGAGCGAGAAAACATTTGCCCAGTTATTGATCGTTTTCGCACTAATTTTACCCCTCCCGATTGAAAACCTTCAACAAGATGGAGAGTTTATTGCTGTTGTATACTGAAATTACCAAAAAGATGCCGAAATATTGCCGATTTCACCTTGTTAGCCTCTGGCCTCTTAGATTAAGTTCTTGTAAAATACAGCTCGCAATGAATTTCATTTGTTGTTAAAATTGTCGTTTTTCGAGCCAACATTTAAAAATTGCCTTTCGGTGTCATGTAAGACGACACCATCAGTCCCGATTTCTTCTGATATGAGTAGTGCTGTGTGAATTTTGTTACCACAAATTAAGCAGTTGAACATCAACGATATTTGATTCCAAAAGCAAGACGACGGAACTTGTCATACAGCGCGTTTGTTAATCGACCAGTTTATTGTCAACTTTTTGATTCGGTTCGCTGAATCGTACGTTCGAGCAATTTAAGACCTCTGGATATGGGGGATATATTAAGCCATGGGGGATATGTTGACGCGGCGCTTGCCAGCCATACTATTAGTAGTGGACTCTCGTTTCACTTAACGATACATCGAAACAATTCGACGTTTTTTAATGATCAACGTCGATAAGACAGCGATGCTTTATATTCGATGCATTGAAGTTAAATAAATACTGTTACGAAAATGGAAATGGTGTATATCGTTTAACATTAAAATGAGCAAAAGTTACACAAACAAATATTACGAACTTGTTGCAAGTAAACCCACAACATCAGTATGAAAGCGAGAACGCAAAAACAAGTAATGTGAACAAAATACACAAACAACAATGAAGTCGCGATAGAGTTCTCGAAAAATCGAAACTCCGAACGTTCGACTTCAAGAACCTTCATCAGACTGATTACGTGCAGTAAGTATTCAGTCAGTCATGTTAACAGAACAATCGTGGTTTGAAGATCGCCGTCGAAAAGATCTGCGTTGTAAGCAAAGAAGAATAGCGAACAAGCAATTATTGTTGTATTCGTCAAGTTGTAAACGGTGACACACAAGAGTAGTGCGAACAATAAAGAGTAATATTTTTTATTTTGTTTGAAATCAACGAACTCATATTTTAAACGTTTTTAAAAAGGTAAAAACGTAACAATACGTTATTGAAAACAGTTCAGGTGGAGTTGCATATGTTACAGAGACGGGCATGCGTCGTTATAATCGTGACAATGGGAGCCTGTCCTTTAATAACACTGCTGCCTCTGAAGGATTTCAGTACACTGCATACGTAGTGGGCACAAGAGCCGTGGTGACTAAAGTCAGGTTAATGGGAGACATGTCCTGACCCGACACATTTGTTTTCCTATGCAAGAAATCATATTTAAAAAAAGGTAAATATTAAAAAATTAAATACGATATTGTGATAAAATATATTTCACTCCAGAAATATCATATCTTGTAATAACGTTTTTCTCATTGTCACTTTTCATCAGCATAACATTATTTTATTTATTAAACCATAAACTCATTTGACTTATTAATGTTTTGCCCAGATTTTTATTAAAATATTAAACGACGTAATTACTACACACGAATGAAATAAACGTGCCGCTTTCCTTAAATTTCTATTTGACTCTTGACATTATCGCACATAGGCTGTATTGCTTTGGTTTATTTAATAAATTAAAAAAGTAATTTAGAAGTAATAATTCTTTATTATATTTTCTGAAACAGTTTTATCGATTTTTTCTCGTTCATTGTCTTTCTCATTTTGTAATTATCTTCTGTTTGAGGGATACTAATGGTGTTCAATGTTGCTATTTGTTCATCAACGAACAAAACTAATAATTTTATAAATGCTTTCCTTAGAGGGGCCACTGGAAACGCATTAACTAAATATGTATAGGTATGTATGTATTTATGTATGTATGTATATCCCAACACTCTGACTCTGAAATGGTTTTTGTTACTATGCCACTAATTAATTACAAATAAATTGTAAATCAAATTTTTACAATAAATCATCGACTTTATATCAAATAACATAATAATTAGATCTACAACAACAATAACGCATAACAATTGAGAAGGGAAAGAATATGATGATGTGTCAAAAATTAGCGTATATTTGGTGCTCTGGCATATCTTTCAGAAATTGAAATCTAAATCAAAATACTGCGCTGCTATTATAATGAGAGTATACACGCTGATAGACAAATAAAATTAAATTATAAGCATTAAAAACTATTTCACCTATATATGTATGTATATGGTAGTGTATTAAATACGTACATATTTAAAAATTATTTTTTTCCACACAAATGTTAACAAAAAATAACACGTTTGTACTAATTTAATTGATCATGAACATAGTAATGGAAAACCACATAGCAAGACAAATAATTAATTATCTCGTTAGAAATAATTTTCTATCTGAGAGGCAATCGGGATTTATGAAAGCTAGGAGCTGCACTACTGCCTTAGTCAACGTAGTTGATGATAGTTGGTTGAAACTAGATGAAAATTGCATAGCGTTTTTAGTTCTTTTGGATCACACTAAGGCTTTTGATACGGTTGATCACAAAATATTATTGAAGAAGCTCCAGACCCTCTTTCATTTTTCTAATTCAACTTGTAGTCTAATACGTTCTTATCTTGTGAACAGATCACAACGAGTTTACCTAAACGGAAACATCTCAAATTCGCTAGACGTTGGAAAAGGTATTCCTCAGGGTCAATATTAGGGCCTCTTTTATTCTATATATACATTAACGACCTACCTGATGTCTTGGTAAATTGTAACGTACACATGTACGCTGATGACGTTCAGCTTTATAGGAGCACTCGTATTGAGAACATTAATCTTTGTACACCCAAAACAATTTATAGGTAAATTTAACCAATTTTGTTGGTTAAAATTGCACCAACCAACAAATATAGTAAAAATAACCAATATGAAATTGTTAAAAAATTATTTACAAAAAACTTGGTTAGAGTACAATTTTTAGGGTTAGGCTACAGATTATATTGTACAAAATACCACGGATTATAGTATTTTTACAGAAATAATTGTAAAATAACTTTTTAATGGTAAAATTACCATTAAATTTGTATAGTAACAATTTTTTTATAACAATACAATTTTAATGGTAACATTACCATAAAACTGTAACCATACTATGTTTACAGTAAAAGTACAATATTTTTTGTAAATTTACTAAAATATAGTTTTTATACTACCTTTTGTGTTTACAAAAAAAAAAAAATTAAATTGATTTACTTAGTAATTGTTTTTATTGATTTATATGTATGTATATTAAATATATTACATTTTATTATCTTTTAATTCAACAAAGGAGATAAGTTTAACTTAAATCTAGATAAGAAAGTTAATAAATACTACTTGTATTTTAATAATACTTAGGTCGAATATATTTGTTTAAATTGGAAGAGTAACTTAAGTGTAATGGCGATTTACAAAAATCATACATACATACATAATTGGCCATTACAACCCTTCAGTCAGGATTACGGCCTATTACGATTACAAAAATCAGCTGGTAAAAAAAAGTTGATATTATTAAATATATTTTAACAATATTACACAATACAGTCAAACTTCCATAACTCGAACTTCTCTAATTCGAATTTTCTGTAACTCGAACAAATTAGATTGGCAGTAGGCTTAAGATAACAAATAACATGCAATTAATTTTCCGTAACTCGAACTTCCATAACTCGAAGTTCTCCATAACTCGAACGAAACACGCATAAATGAATTCTATAACTCGAATTATTTTGTTTATTTGGTTGGTTTGTTGATTTTGTTTGCTTGTTTTGCTTTCTTTTGCTGTTAAACTGGTTTACATTTTTCGCTGTCTTTTTATGGGGAAATCCCCTTTTGTGGTACTACCGTAGCAGAATAGTAAAAGAAACACTAAAGCGCATAGAGGTAAATGAAAAACAGGAGGTTACGCTTATGGATTGCATCAAGCATGTAACAAAAGCTTGGGATATTGACGTCAGTGAGCAAACCATAGCAAATTGCTCCAAAAAAGCTGGATTTAGTCAGTATTCTGAGTGGGAAGAAGATGACATTCCTTTAGTTTTTTTGAGTAATGTTGATGAAAGTCAAAATGGAATTGAAGCCGATTACCAAGCTTGGTTAAAAGCGAAAAAAAATAACTTGCAATACTACTTTTCAAGATTATATTGAAATAGATAATGAGCTTTACACGACTGGATTTTCTATAGACGATGATATTGTTGAGCAAATATGTATTGAACCAGAAGATCCAATCTTAAGCGGAACGGAGAGTGATGGCGAGGATTCGTTGGAAGAAACCATTCATCAGCCCTCCAAAGCCGATGTAGAAAATTCTTTGCGAACATTGAATTTATTTTTGCAAACTAATGACCGTACAACTGAGGAACACTATAAGCCCTTGAATAAAATAGAGATATTTTATATTGAAAATAACAAACAAAAAAGTTCATTTTCAGTCACTTATTTCAGAATATTTCAATTCTTTTAACTTGTTGATTACATTATATAGTATGCTAAGGTATGCAGTTTTCAGTTACTGCTTGTTCTAAATAAAAATACATAATAACAGCACATGCTTGCAATTAACTCTTAAAGAAAAAACTTCTGTAACTCGAAGTCTCCGTAAGTCGAAGTTTTTATTTATTTAATGGAGATTCGAGTTATGGAAGTTCGACTGTACTTACAAATTCGTCAGAAGCAATACTGCGTTCAGACTCTTTGAAGCTTAAATATGTAGAATAGATTAATTGACTTGTGCTTAAGGAAACGGTGTCAAAACAGCCCTAGATAAATTGACATATTTTAAAAAGTTGGATAAATTTTTATTTACATATATTTTCCTTCTTCCATTCTAATAAACAAAAACGAAATTCAGCCTTTTCTCCAATTTTTTCGTTTTTACATAAGGGGTCCAAGTCGGATTCTGTTAAAAATCGTAGTCTAGTCAAAGTTACGGCATCAGCTAGGAGTTAAAACAGTGAATATCATAGATTAAGAGTTTTTTTTTTTTTTTTTTTTTTTTTAAGTCCAATTTAACTGTGTTGTTACTTTACTGTCTTAAAGTTGTTAAATTACCGATCTCGCTGTATACAAATTCTAAGTCACATTTTTCACTACAAGAATACACAAAAGCATAGCACACAAGAGAAATGCCGTTATGATGCTCATGTACGTCACTGTATGTACGTATATATTAAGGTATTTTCTCATTAATTTGTCAAACATAAACGCTTTTTTATTCAAAAGTTTTAAAATCTAATAATTAGAAAGAATTTTTATTAAATTGTACTCACATTGTAATTTCTCCAGCATGTATATCTATATATAGACCAGATTAACTACGATTTACGGAAAATTGACAACTGGGCCAAGGCTAATGGACTTTGTATAAATCCCTCCAAATCTAAATATTTATTGCTTTCTAGAACAAAGAGAACATTTATTGTGCCAGACATAATTGTCAGGGGGAATAAAATTGATTTTGTTGAAACAGCATCCAATCTGGGTATTATCTTTAACGGTTGGCTAACGTGGTCTAACCACATTAATGTCATCGTTTGCAAAGTTTACGGTATGCTTAGAAACTTATGAGTTGTTATAGGTTCGACTCCCTTTGCCATGCGTATGCAACTGGCTAAAACGTATTTAATTCCTGTTCTTTTATACGGGTCTGAAATTTTCGCTAACTGTGATGCTGATGATAGGCGGAATCTCAACTTGACTTACAATAATATAGCCAGATATGTATTTATTAAGGGACGTCAAGATCATATATCACAATTTTCTTACCAGATATTTGGAGTTAATTTTGATAATCTATTAAATATAAAATGCCTTATTCTCCTCCATAAGATTATTACTTTAAAACAGCCAATATACTTATTTAAAAGGATTTGCAAGGTCCAACCGCGTTATGAAAATTATCCAACGTAGACATAGGACTCTTTTGTCACAACGCCAGTTTTTTATGTACACCATCAGTCTTTGGAATACTTTACCTAATTATATTCAAAACATAGGCAATGGAATTAAGTTCAAAAACTAGTTATACAATCTCTTTTTAAGTAGTTTTTAGCATATTTTGATTATTTATACATTTTTATTTTTTTTTATTTTTTATTAGTGATTTTTTCATTTTCATTTTTCTAATTTAAATTTTATTAAATCTTTATGTATATATTTTTCTTTACTTGTGTATATTTCTTGATTTTTGCATATACTATACTGTTATTTGTATTTTTCCTATTTTATTCCCTTCCCTTTTTGTTTTAATTTTTTGTATCGATTGCAATATTTTTAAAGATTTTAACATGTTCTAATTCATTTCAATTTTTTTTTACTTTGCTAAACTCCCATAGCACTTTCATTTATAAAATTAATACTCGTTGTGCTATGATCAATATTAAATAAATAAATAAATAAATAATAATAATAATAATAATAATAATAATAATAATAATAATAATAATAATAATAATAATAAATTTCGGTAAGTTCTTGGCAACGAGCATAAGAGCCAAGCTTATGTGTTCTGGTATATATATGGATGAAAAATGGTTCTTGAACAGGAGTGGGAATTTATGATGCCAGAATGAAATATTCCGCGTTCATAGGAGAACTTGCGGGCATCTACCAAGCGGGGATCCATGCCATTGGAAAATGTACTCAATCATCTTAGATAGGAAGTACAAAAGGCAGGACATAGCAATACTCTCTGACTCTCAGCTAAATCAATTAGGTAGGAATTCTCAGTAATTAGTAAGGAGGTGAGTTTTTCCGTTGTTGATGGGTCTAGAACAGGGTTTACCAAAAATTTTTTGGTTATGTATTAGTGAGTAAGAGAGAGAAAATAAGTTGAGAGAATTTTTTTATTTACAGCCATAGAAAAATGTTAGTAATATACGCTATTTTGATTTTCATTTAATCAACATACATATATATCGTTAGTCTCATTCGCAAATGTGCTAAGTCCCTTTATTCAAATTTTACTGGAGACACAAAAAACATTGCGGCTTCTTCAGTTTTTAAAATTTGTAAACTTTTTAAACGCAATTATTTTTACAAAATAGCTCTCTTTAAATGACTTAGATCAAAAATTAAGAATAATTAATAATTAATATTCATGGAGTTAGTACGTGCTTTTAATTTTTTTTCGTAGTTTTGTGGACTTAGCGTTTTTGCAAACCACAAAATTACAACAACTTTAAACAACATACTGACATTTTTTCTTGTCGTATAATATGTATTTTGTATAGTGCTATCGTTTTGCATTAATATCTCAATTTTGGACAAAAGTGGACTTAGCGTCTTTGCGAATTATACTAACGATATGTAAAGCTATCTATCTTTGGGTTAATAATTTTAGATAAATAAAAATGAAATAAGAAATCCAATTTTTATAAAAAAAAAAACATAAAGCTATCCATCTTTGGCGTAAAAATTAGGCCATGTTTTTTAATTAAATTAAAATAAAAAGAATAAGAAACCCATTTTTTATTAATAGAAAAAAACCAAGCATTCCACAGCTTTTAAATTATACTTCAAAATGAAAAAATATGAAATACGCATAGGCAATGACATAGAACAATTTTAACAAAATATTTTTTTGAGTGTTATTCTGAAATAAAATAATGAAGCATCCGCCACACATGTGTTCTTGTCGTAGTCTGATCGAAAACTAAATCAAAAATACAAAAGAATGAATTCTCTCTGTACAATTGTGCTGTGAAATGGTAAACCTTGGTCTAGAAGCCTTTAGTGAAGTCGGTGCGGATGTTTGGAAAAGTATGCTTAAAAAATGAAGAGAGGCCAAGGGTCTTCCTTAACCATGCATCCTAAGTCATGTATTATAATGTATTATTATGTAATCAACCTTACATTGGTGCCAAGGCAATAGATTAGAGGAGACATAACAGAGATACCTAGTTAAGATTGCAAGTTGTACATAATTGTAATTTAAGACATCTCTTCACGGCAATAATTATAATAATTGTGAGGAAGAGATTCAAGTTAATTTTTAACCCTTTGCACCCGAAAGGCCTATTCATTATTTCAACTCTAGCGGCGCCTGAGAGCGCCATTGCTATTTGTGATAATATTGTGCCTTATATTGTGCACGCATTGTTAATCTATTTCTTAGGTCTGCGATTAGTCCGTATTCGTCCTCAGATTATTCAGTATGAACTTTACAGAGTTTGTTGCTAATTTTATTTTAACTTGTATTACAATTTTTTTATTAAAAATACTGTCGGATAGCGGAATATGCACACTTAAAAATATTTCATGTGCAAAGTATTAAAATAAAAACCTCAAAGGAATATGTATACGCTTGGACAAAATAAGGTACACAATATTTGTAAGTTGTAAAAAAAAAACAATAAAATCAATTTCATTGTCTTAAAAATGATATACAAAAACTTAAACCGAACCAGTATTTTTATTCGATTTAAATTATTATCTCTTAAGCTACATACATATATGGAATGTTAAAGTTTCTCGTATCTGGAAGCTGTATGACCGGTAGTTTTTCATTAAATTTTGAGATTTATAATGAAATTTGCACAATTATAAAAAATATATATGAGAATACAGTGAAATCTTCCATTATGGACACCTTCAATAAACGGACACTCCCCGAAAACAGATGAATTTCCTGGTCCTAAGGTTTTGATGGCAGTTCTGTTACCAAAATAACCTTCGCCAGACAGACCCTCCCTTAGCCGGACGTGGACAGTACTTTTTTGTACACCACCTAATAATTTTTTCTTAAATATATCCCGTAGCTGGACAAAAATCTAAAATAAATAAAATATGTATGTATCAAACATGTATTGTGTCACGTAGATTTTCTTTTTAATTTTAATTGGCAATTCCTTACTTTTTTAAATAACTACCATAAGAGTACATATGGACAATTTCGTGTCAAGCGACCCAATTTTTAAAATCGATGTCTTCCGATTTGGAAATTTGCACCAAGGTACTACCTACTATTGGATAGTAGGCCAGACACAAATTTTCAGCTCTATCAGTCAAGAACTGCCGGAGTTAGAGGGGGCCAAAGTTGGACATTTTGGTCATACAGGGTTTTTTTAAAATGTGTGTAACTTTTCACCTATTGGTCCTAGCAAAAATTTTCCAACGGATGTTAGATCTTTCCAAAAAATACTTTTTTTAATTTTTTAAAAAAATTTTCTTTCTTTTTTTCTTTTCAAAAATAATTTTTTTTAATTTTTCAAAAAAAATTTTTTTATATTTCTGTATGTAAGCACGTATACTTAGGCAAAAATCATCAATATTAGTAGTAGTCAGGGTCTCCCATTGCTTGCTGCCATCGTTGACAACGAAGATGGCAGCGCAATATTTAACGGAGTTTTTCAAAATTCTTGGCACATTCAACTGTTGAGAAAATACTAAGTTCAGCATAATTTTATTATTTTTGTACACAATCGAAATGTAATAAAAAATAAATGAAAGTGAAATTAAAAATTATTAAAAGTCCATCAGTAATTGTTATCTCAAACATTGAAGGGTTTAATAGTAAATGTTGAACTAATCGAAAATAACACCACCTTCAGAGAATCCCTCCCTCCATATAATGGAGAAAATTAGCTAGACGGTCGTTGTGCGCTTATGGGAGATTTCACTGTATACCAAAACTTAGGATATTATAAATTCAAAATTTTGTTTATCACCGCCGAAATTAAAACATGCAACATTGGGTTAAAATCTTTTGCTCTACCTGTACACTTTAAATTACAGTTACAAAAATATATTGTGGAATAGCTCACCACTCAGCTCCACGTCGCCTCAAAAAACTTGAAGTATTTATGCACGGTCCATAAATACTCAATTGGGTTTAAACAAGTGCTTTGAGCAGCTCAGTCCATAGCTGCCAGATTTGACATCATTTTGACGATTTTGAGCTCCAAAAATATTATATTGACGATTTATGCCGTTATTTTGACGATTTTATAGAAATGAAAAATTTACATCATATTCTTTACTTTAGTACATTAAAAGCCACTTTAAGCTTTGTATTTCCTTTGCAATTATTACTATTGGAAATTTATGTTGGTAATAACGAGGAGTGAAGTAATATATTTTTAATTTATTTGCGAACACCTATGATGATTTTTCTATATCTTCTGCCTTTTTCATTCTTTAAAAGCCAAAAAATTACAACCTCTGCACGAAGGGAATTCCACATGAGAGTAATCCGACTAAAGAACGAATTTTGTCTGCAATGCAATGCTCGCCGAGAAAGACGAGTGTTACGTAGGTATACATGATTCTCGGAAACAAGTTCTATTATTTGGAGCAAAATCCGTTGTAATAGTGATAGAACAATGAAACACAAGCTACATTGCACCTATGTTCCAATGAATCAACAGAGTGAGATACCCTAACGTCATTAACGAGCAACTTCGCCCTCTCTTGACGTTGAGACATCGGCCTTCCATCCTCTTTCAGATATAAGGTGGAAATAGTATGAACAGATGAAGTGAAGTATTTCTTATACCGCCTTAAGAAGCTAAGGCACTGAAAAATGGGTCGGTTCAAGCGAACATCAAACTGAACTTTCATGCTCAGAACGTCAAGAACTTCTGACTTCTTAATATTTACACCACCCCATAGATATAGATGATGCAATATTATTGCTGCGCTTATGTGCCAATAAACAACCCTGGGATAGATTGTTTAAACGTTAAACAATTTTTTCCTGAAAATGATATAAAATTTCTCGGTTTCTCGGTTTATGAAAAAATATTAGTATTATCACATTCTTAAGCTAATGTAGAGAGAGTATTAAGCCAAGTTAATTTAAACTCAATTCCTTAGAAGCAATATTATTTAAAACTTAGCAATAGTAACTGCATCGACTTTAATTATTTTTCTGACGACTTTTTTATACGATTTCCATGAACGCCTTTGACGATTTTGACCATTTTATTCTAATATTTGACGGTTTGATGATTTATTTATGTTGCAGCTATGGGTCAGTCTCATTTGTCGCTGTTATTTTCTTCACAAATTGAATCGCCACTTTGAACAAGTATACGAATATAAAAACCCTTCAGAGTAGTTGGTTTAATTTAAAAAGACGTCTAAAATCTTCAAATCTGTTAAAATTCTACAAATAAAAATCGTTAATTTCAAAATCGCATAAATTTGAATCCACAAAAAAACGAGACTTGAATGTACGTTAAACAGAATTATATAAACAAATACGTAAGAATATACGAGAGGGCGGAACAAAATGTTCAACAATAATAATTCATAGAAAGATCATGGAGTCACTAGGCAAAAACATTAAGCTAGATCTGTATTAAATAGCACAATTTATGTTCGAGGGTTTCATATTTTTTGACAAGGATCGTGAATAAAAGTGATAACACAGAGCTTTCAATTGAAATGGATGAACACAACGTAAATATTGTCAAAATAAATTTCAATTGTAATATTATGAATACGGATTTAATGTTTCATCAAATAATTAGAAAAATTTAATTTAAATATTTGAAATATTTCGGAATGGATTGAATCAGAGAATTCTAGTGTAATCCTATATTTAATTTATTTAATCCTATATTTAAATATTTGAGGAATAATATAAGTAGAAGTGAGAAGTTAACATAGTCTAGTAGGTAGTGAGTTGGATTACTGTTTAAACTCCAGCCCAGACATCTTGAACAAAACGAAATAAGAAAATATTTCTTTGGTGGCGTTCTCTCAGCAGATTTCTAACAAAAAACTTTGACAGTAAATAAAATTGCCATGATTTCTCAAAAATCTGTCGAGGTCGATTTTGAACTGTAGGTCTCTTAGGTCTTACACACATGGGTGGTGTGGGAGACTAGGTCTTAGTCCTGACTGAAGGGTTGTAATGATCAATAAAGCTGGTAAGTAAGTCAGAGAGGAGAATGATTTTATCCATATACACTGAGTGCCAAAAGTGAGTAAACAGCACTGAAATAATTCATTTTCTTAGGATAGCGAGAAAAGTAAATGAAATTAAATTTCCAAAAATAAAAACGTTTATTTATGTATTACTTCTAAAAAGTTAAAACAAAAACAACAATTCATGATAAAGGAACTTTTTTATACTTAAGGACAAAACTGTTTTATACTCAAGTGCAAAAGTGTTGACTCACTTATGGCGCTCACTGTATATAGTATATCGTAATTAAATAAATAAATATGAAGTATTGTAATTATTTATTTATTTTTAACCAAGTACGGCATGAAAATATTTCCCTTCATATTAGTAGAGAAGGAACAATAGTGCCCGGTATACGCAAGTCTATTGCGTGCGTTCATGAAACTGGTTTTATTGTTAACAGTGCGTATACCCGAAATATCAAAGCTGTGGCTGAGAGTATACGTAAGAATCCATCAATATCAATTTGTCATCGTTTTCAAGAATTAAACATTTCACGTCGAATTTTGCGAAAAAATCTCGGTATGGCGCCTTACAAATTTTTGGTTCCAGAATTCAAGCCGCATGGCCATCCGCTTCCTTTTCGCTTCGCTACATGGTCCAACGAGAAACTGCACGATGATGGTGATTTTGCCAAAAAAAAAGGATTTTTTGCGGGTGAAGCTCATATTTGGGGCTCATTGCTCATTGCCGCATTTGGGGCTCAGAAAACCCAGACATGGTCTACAGAAGCCAATACACCCATTACGAGTGACTGTTTGGTGCGACTTGTGGAGCGGAGGCATCATTGGCCCATATTGCTCTGAAAATGAAGAAGGCGAAACACCTATCGCACCATTATTATTGAGTTATTTGTACCCGCTGCTCCTGATAACAGATTCGCAAGGGGTGCTGAGGTTGTGGAGGAAATACTCCTCTACTCTGCTACAAGGTGATGACGACAACAATGCCGCCTTTAGAGATAATGTTCCGAACCCGATCGACGATAACGGTGTGGAGATTACGCCGCCTAGCCATGAAGAGGTCAAAGTCGCGATTATGCGTCTTAAAAACAATAAAGCGGTGGGTCCTGATGGCCTCCCCGCTGTATTGTTTAAGACCGGATGTAATGAGTTGATGGGGCGCATGCACCAGCTTATTTACAAATTATGGCTAGAGGAAAGTATGCCCAATGATTGGAACCTCAGTGTCCTCTGTCCTGTCCTGAAAAAGGGAGACCCTACTATATGCGCCAACTATAGGGGTATAAGACTTCTCCCTATCGCATATAAGCTTCTTACAGGCGTATTGTGTGAACGACTGAAGCCACTCGTCAAAACACTGATTGGACCTTAACAGTGCGGCTTCAGACTTGGCAAGTCCAACATCGACCAGATTTTCACACTACGTCAAATCCTGGAAAAGACCCACGAAAAATAAGTCACACACCATCTTTTTGTCGACTATAAGGCAGTCTTCGATAGCCCCATAAGGGATCGTGTTTTTGCCGCGATATCTGAGCTCGTTGTACCTGCGAATCTGATAAGGCTATGCAGGATGACGTTGAGCAATTCCTGCAGCTCCGTCAAGGTAGGAATGGACCTCTCCGAACCTTTTGATACCGTGTGAAGTTTCAGACAAGGCGATCCCTTATCATGCGACCTCTTTAACTTCGTCATGGAGAGTGTTCTGCGAAACGCGGGAGTGCATTGCAATTGCACTTGTCTATAATAATATATTAATGTGGCAATCAAGTCGATAATTAAAAATTTTTCGGCATTACTCCACAGCTATAAAATATTTATCATTTCCGAATATTTGGGTTTTACAGTTTTTGTGGATGTATTGTGTTTAGGCTGATTTTTATCGCACCTTTAAATACAGTACTTAATCGGCTTTTAATATAATATGATGATCATAAAGACAGAAGTATTATCAGAATAAAATATTTTATAATCTGGCAAATAGTCTTCAGCTAGAAATATTGTAATTGACATTCTGTATCGTACAGCATTGTAAAGAAATTACGATAGAATTGAATTGCCATGAAACATGAATAAGTTTTTAAGAATTTAAGATGGTTTTACTGAGCTCTTGGACTTTCACCACAATTACGAAACAGCTTGTTGTTGCAATAGCGATGAAAGGCTTGGTTTCTAGGAAAGCCAATACGTAGCATTATCATTCCAGTACAATAACATTCTTAAACCCGTCCACAGACATCTATAGGTGTATGTCTGTCTGTCTACATACTATTGAGATATTATATCAACTAATTTAAGTTTAATTTCATTTGAATTTCATTTTATCTAGAAACTTACTCCCATTTGAAATTAAAAAATTATTTTCGTTATTTTCTTTTTAAAAAAACTTTTTTTCTATATTTATGGAAGATACAGTTTCAAAAAATTAAAAAAAAATAATTTTTTACATTCTAATACGCAAGTATGTATAAAAATAATAAATGTTTTCTTTATTTTTCTTGTCTTTATACCATACATATGTATGTAGGTATGTACATACATATGTATGTATGTATTTTATAATAAAATTTTAAACAATAAACAAATTTAAAATCATTTTTCATATCTTTCTTTTATACAGTACAGTTCAATGCAAAATTATGTATACAATATTTAACAAAAAAACGATTTAACGATAACACATGATGCATAAACCTACATACTACATACGAACAACAAACGAACGAACGGAGGCTTGGTGCATATAAAATGTACATATTTGAACGAGTATATATGTAAGTGTGTATATGTAGTTATAGTAAATAAGTATAAGTATGTAAGTAAGTAAGAAAATAAAATTCAGCTCTCTACTCAATAAGTAGACATATGATAAAAGGAAAATTAAGTAAAATGCCAGTCTAATCTAAGGGATCCTATTCTACGGTAACGGATTTGGCCAAATTACGCGGACAATCAACGTCACAGCCACGTAGAACAGCAATATGATAGGAGAGTAACTGCATAGGAATGACGGTGAGTATACCTTGAAGGCAGTCTACAGTACGTGGAATTTCTAAACTGCGGGAAGAGAATGATTTGGTCTCCTCATCGCCCTCTTCACAAATGATTATGGGACAGCCTTTGCGTGACGTAACCTGTTGCAGAGCATTCATGCACTTGACGTAAACGGGATCACGTAACACGATCATTAGAACAGGCATGGAATCATCAACCAAAGCTAATGGACCATGTTTGAGTTCACCAGCCATGATACCTTCACTGTGCATATAAGTCAACTCTTTTACTTTCTGCCAGAATAAAATCAAAATAAAACAGAAGGAAACATTAGAGGTTTTAACAAGAATAGAACAGAAAATTAAAAACTTACCAAAGCACCCTCCAAACAGGTGGCAAAGTTATAACCACGACCCATAATCAGTAACGATTTATGTTGATATAAATTCTTTGCCAGTTCCTGGACCTGAGAATCTAATTTCAAAACATGACGGGTTTGATGTTCTAAATTGAGTAGAGCGTCAATTATTTCCAATCGTCTCTGTTGCAAGGACAAACGATCCTCAGACATGACCAATGCAAACATAACTAATGAAATAAATTGAGAGGTATAAGCCTTGGTAGAGGCAACACCGATTTCAGGACCGGCATTAATATGAACACCACAATGAGATTCACGGCAAATGCTACTGCCGACAGTGTTTGTAATGCCCACAATCAAAGCGCCACGTTGTTTGCAGTAACGCAAAGCCATCAAAGTATCTGCCGTCTCACCAGATTGCGAAATAAAGAAGCAGACATCATCACGGAAAATAGGTGTATTGCGATCGAGGAAATCAGAAGCCAGCTCCACCATAACGGGCAATTCGGTAAGTTCTTCCAATAACTGTCGTGTTGCTACAGCACTGTGATATGAAGTACCACAACCAATCAACATCAAACGACGACAACGTTTAATCTCTGGAATGTAATCCTTAATACCACCCAATACAACGGTTTTGGTGTCGAAGCGTACACGACCACGCATAGTGTTCACAACCGATTCGGGTTGTTCGAAAATTTCCTTCAACATGAAATAATCATAGTTGCCCTTCATTATTTGTTGAATTTCCATTTTCAATGTGGTAATTTCACGAGCATGTGGATCATCTAAGCTCTTCTTAAGACGATGAATACTAAGGGCACCATCACGTACAGCAGCTACATCATCATCCTGCAAACAAATTTTAAAGTTCATGCGAAATTAGTGAAAATTTATATGAAAACTAGAAAGACGGTTACATTACCTCCAAGTAAATAACACGATTAGTGTGTTCGATGACAGCTGATGCGTCTGAGGCAAAGAAATATTCAACCTCCTTATCAACAGGCATAAATTCTGAAGTACTTTCCGAACGTGGCAGCACTGATAAATTACGAGTTTGCATAGGAGTACGATGATCTTTTATTATTAACGATTTCAACAATTTGATTTGTGGTGTATGATTGTTTAAATAAAGATGATGAGGAGAGCAGAGCAGATGGTGGCAATTGTAGCAGTATATGTAGCAGTGGTATTACAAGGCATATTTTTATTTTGATTATTATGATGAATATAGTGATTCGATTTGCAATAACATACGATATACGATATACGATTATTTCATTATCATTTATCGATTTATAACATTTGATTGTATTTTTAATAAGTAGGAAGCAATAAGCAGACTCATACGATATGTTTAATATTTACAACATCATCATCATCAAGATCAAGTGTCGTTTGACAATGATACGTTACCGTTATGTTACGATTGCCATTTAATATGTTGCGTTGTTACGTTATTCGTATTAAATCGTATTACCATTACATACAATTGCAAATACAACAATACATATATTGTTTTTATAAGTGGTTGTTGCATATTTTATTAGCAAATGAAAGAGAGAATATTCCAATGTTTGCATAATCCATTATCCATAAGTAGTTTTAATAATATTTGTTCATCGATTGGCAGTCAAATAGATGTGGTTTTTTTTATTTTTTTTTTTTTTAATATGGTAGATTTAATATAATGAAATCGAAATGATAAATTAGCATTAAAAAATGTAGTGTATTTGAAAAAAATAAAAAAAGGAAAGAAAATTTCAAATAAAATAAATTACAAATAAAAGATGCAATTTAAATAAACCATACACCATTAATAAGTATGTATAATATTTTCAAATTATTTAAACACAATACATACAGACAGACATACATGCATACATACATATGTGTGTGTGTGTGTGTTCACATAAATATTGTTATAATAAAAATAAAACTTTATTCAATAAAATTATAATTTTTTTGTGTTAAAATTAAAATACAAATTCAACCAACACCAGCACCAACACCAACAAAAAATATACATTTAAAATAACAATAAACAAATGGAGAAATGAATAGATGAACAGATAAAATAAAACAGATATTCTCTATACCAGTAAATAAATACTACTGGATATTCTAAGAAAAACCCATTCTTCATTGCCTATGAAAATCAATTCAGAAATTCAGAAATTTTATTATTTTTGTTTTCTTTTTGTGAAATTATTATTAATTTGTTTTACAGTGTATGTAACACCTTTAACAGGAGTAACCGCTTTAGAACCGATTAGAGTAAGGATTCTTTTGCGTTCATTAATAATATTTTCAATTCATTTCAGTCTTTAGGTCTTGTCCTAAATCTGTTAGGATACGTGTGTGTATTACACATGCAAAGCATAATCATAATAAAAATACAAAAAAAATATTATAAAACATTTAAAAAAAAATTGATTTTACCATATATGTGCATACATGTACAGCTACATAATTAATTATACAGGTGTTTTTCATTAAACCAAAATTTATTTTATTTTAAAATATCTCTTTTTTTACTTTGTTTTATGTTTGTAGTTATAAAAATAGTAATTAAATGTTTTTAATTAGGTATTATAAGAAAAAAAGAACACATTATTCCGGGTTACCATGACAAATTTATTCGAAAGGCACCTGCTCTTTAGTTGGAAATATTTGTTTATGATTTTTATAATTTATGGTATATAAGCAAGGGACGCCTCATTTCTATTTTTTTCTTTTTATTTTATAATAGTAATCGTGGTTATGTATGTGTGTATGGATATAATTTCAGTTGGATTTACGAATACGAATAGAATTGTTTTAATAACACAATCTGTGAATACAATTCAATAATTTAAAATTATAGAAAATTCTATTAAATATATTTTGAAAATACATATACACTAGAGCCCCGACTTGCGTCGTTAATGGGGACAGAGAATTGCGACGCAAATCGAAACGACACAAGTCGTTCGATTTCGATTCAATACAAATGCATTGAAATCTAATTTATTGGGATCAAGAATTCAAAATGAAGCAAAATAACTTAATATTTCGGGTAAGAAAGAAGTATGAAAACATTTTTCATTATTTTATTCAGTTCAGTAAATGCTTTTTTTAATTATTATAAAGAAATAACAAAACAATAAATTAACAAACAAAAAAAAAACTTAACACAAATCAATAAAATTCATTAAAAAAATATAAAATTCGTTTAAAGAAGAAATCGTGCTTTGTTTAGCTGATAATAAATCAAAATCTTACAATTTTGTTAACAAAACTGTTGAAGGTTTGTTGAATTTTTAGAGATTTTTGTTCCTGATATATTTCCTTGTAACAACTAATGGCTTGGTCAACAAGTGCTGCTACGCCCGTGCTACGATTTACGTCTGGATCGTTTTCAGAAAATATATCCAATGCATGGGAAATTAATTGCATAGCTTTGGAAATATTGGCGATTGTTAATCGTTCCTCTAATGTGTTATCACTTACATAACATCATCTTCTAAAGCATGCTGAATATTAATGGATAACAAATTTTCAAATTTGGCTTCTATAGCTAAATTTAATCGACGCAAGTTGGCATTGCAACAACGCAAGCTGCGTTTTGTTAATTTTCAAAAAGCGACGCAAATCGAAACGACGCAAATCGGAACGACTCAAATCGGATCGAAGCAAGTCGGGGCTCTAGTGTACTGTATATCAATATCAAAAAAATTATTATTTGCCTTATAATAATAGCGTAATTAAATGTAATGTATCTACCAAATACATATTGTTTTTTGTATATGATTATTACAGACTTTCTAAAATTCAGTTTTTTAAATGCTTTTGATTTTAAAATTTTTGGGAATACTTATAGAAAACTCTTCTATTATTTGCAAAGGGAGTGTGAAGGCAAATCATAAATTTCCAGCTGAACGAATTTAAAACTCCTACAATTCGTTGAATTTTCCAAAACGTTTGGAAAAAAAAGTAAATAATTTTACAACTACAACAAATGCAACATACAATATAATATAAATTTAAATAGATTACGATTTTGTATTTAACAAAACATTTACTAAAGCATTGGCTTGGTTTATTGCCATTTGCTATTTGCTGTTGCTGTTGCTGTTGTTGCCATTATTTTTATTGTTATTATTGATTGGCACTTTATTTAAATAAATGTCCAATTATATTAATACTTAAACATAAGCAATTATGTATAAATAACAATATAAATACATACATACATACATATGTACATACATATTTTAGAAGATTTATTTTTAAATTAAATTTTAGAGAAACAAAAAGTACCACAAAATAAAGTTATTGTTGTTTTAATTTTTCTCTTTTTTTTCGAAGTTAATAGTTTTTAATTTTTATACTTTAAATTTAATTAAAAACAAAAGTATTTAATTTTATATTTATTGCAAAACAATTTACAATTTCAAGGAAAAAAATGATGTTTATTTTATTTAAGTGTACATTTTAATTGTTTAAATTAAATTTAAATATGCATCACATTCTATGCTACATGTGTGCAGTAGAGGAACTTTGCTTAAGTCGACTTAAATGCAAACTTAAGCCTTTAACAACAACAGCCTCATCACAAATAGACCAATAAGTTATCTCAATATTATTAGTATTTTAAGAATAATTTAAAAAAACTTAAGTGACCATAATGGTTAGCCATGAAAACTTGCATTAAATTCATATCCAAAATAATATTTAATTTATTAAAAATGTAAAACTAAAGAATTGAATCTATAAGAGCGAATTTTTTATTTAAATATAAAATTCAAGAAATTATTTCATAAATTAATTACGCAATTATAAAACATATTAACTACATATGTATGTATTTTCAAATTTAAAACGCGCTTTAATCAATTTTTTGCTATAAATTATTCACTGACATGCATATACATATGTACAGTGTACATACATACATATATACACACATATGTATGTATGTTTACTAAGGGTATCCCAGCAATTTAAAAATAACCTTGAAAATTGATCAGTTATGATTAGGTGCCATGAAAATAGATCGGAAGTTATTTCTCCATTTAATTTCGCAATAAAAATATTTTCGTTTACAGTGACATTGTAAGAGCTGATAATTTAAAATAATAATGCAACACAGAACTAATTTTGGCTACTTTTCAAGAAATCCGACCGTAATAGTGTCTTGTAAATTTTGTTTATTGACGTATCCATTTAACCTTAAATAAGTTTCATTATTTAATCAACGATTTGTTTAAAATGTTAATCTTTTACAACTTTTAAATGAGACAAAACAGAAAACGTCGTACAACGCAAAGAATGGCCATATGTTTTCTATTCTTGAAAGTACTCGCACGTAAGCCAGGATCGCAAAATGAAAGAAATGCCCTACGGAGTTTACGATAAGATTTGTTTTCTTTTTCAAACTAAATTTTTACAATTTGAAAGCTTTGTTTTGGTAACTCTAATACATGATAACATGACAAATCTTACTGAAAGCAGTTAGGCATTCTCAGTTCTCAAACCATGATTATCGATAGTTCTCCTGCAGCAAAAAAAAAAAAAGAAAAAGAAACACTCGTTACTTGGAATACAGATTTACGAAAAATGCATTGGAATAAAAATAACGATAAACTCCTACTTAGAAAGCATTGTTTACCAAGTAAAATATTCAAGTACATATGTAAGTACGTACGTAAACAATTCATAAAAAAATGTTTTTGATTTACGATTACATACAGACAGACTGGAATGAATTTTTAATTGAACAATTTATGGAAAATTGAACATATATATGTATATTTAGAAATTCAAAGAAAAAGCTGTTGAGGAATAAAATATTTCTTAAAGCTTAAAGATTTTGTATCATTTTAAAATAATTGAAATTATTCAATAAATGTTCATTAATTTAAAAATATGTGCATGTATGTATATTCAGGGATATCCTAAAGTATTGCGATACAAGATTTATGAATATTTTTATTATAAATTTTACAATAATTTATGCAAATTTATGGTATATTTAATATCTGAAGTAAGCATGTATATTAATATACCGCTTTTAAAACAATAAATTTTATTTTAATTTAATGCACTTTCAATTCCAACACTTGTTTTTTTTTTTTTGTACAAAATTTTCATGTGCAGTTTTTTCTACTAAAAAATTAAATTCTTTATTTTGTATTTTTTTTTTTTTGCTATTTTTTAAATTTTTCTGCCATGCAATTAATTGTTTAGAAATTTTGTAATTGTATAACAAAAAAAAAAAATATGAATGAAATGAAATATTCTAATTACTTAATTAGCATTGTGGTTCTCTTTTGGTACTTATTACCATGTATTAATAAAACATTTTTCAAAATTTGTTAATCGTGTGCTAATCATAATTATTTTAAAAATTTTAAATTTTTTTATATAATTTATAGCGAAATAATATTAACAAAAAAAAAACGAAAAACTATATTAATACGGCAGTAATTTGCCTGTAATTAAACACACATCATGGTCTAAACGGTAACAAATAACCCTAATTTGATATATGTATGTATTTATCATTAGCAATTATGAGGGATATTTGAATAATAATAACAATTAAGTTTAATAAAAACATTTGCATATGCATTCAACTAACTTTCAATGTCAATAATGAAACCGAAACTAATTAAGATCAACGTAAACGAAAACAGATTGAAGAATATAAATAAAATGTCTTAAGATTAATTTCAATACGTATACTAATAAATACACTATGCGACAAATTAAAAAAAATTAGATACTCCCAGCTAATGACATAGTGTAGGTTGTAAGTTTTGTTGAGTACCTTGAACCCTCCGAACAGGTTTTATTTTACAAAAACTGTTTTTTTTTGGACTTTACGCACAAATTTATTGATTAAACAAACATTTCTGAAACAATGTCCAAAATTTGAACCTTATTAGAAATGAGAGGGACGGGCCTTTAAACGAAGTATTAATCTCTTCAGAAGATAATGTACTTTCAGAATGTCATCACTTATTTTATTGTTTTTAATTAAAGTTTGCTACTATGAGCGGCCAAACTTGAAAAAATATGAAAAAAATTCGCATTTGCCAAGTTTACCTCATCAAACCTCATACCATATTAATATGTATGTATGTATATCGTTTTAAAGGCCCATGCTTCTCCTTTCTAATAAGATTTACATTTTGGACATGGGTTCAGTTCAATAATTTTGTGTGAAAAGATTAAAAATACCGTTTTTGTCAAATTAAAGTAGTTTGGATGGTACAAAAAAAAAAAAAAAAACAATATTTTTGAGTTCTACTCAACAAAACTCACAACCTAAACTATATCATTAGTTGGGTGTATTTTGACTGTCGCACCGTGTTATTATACATCATACTCATACTTTGGAGACATAATAAAAAAAAATAATCTACGAATGAGCTGAACAGAAACATACAGAAATTAAAAGGATTTAATTCTTTCATCAAACTTAAATTGCATTAACAATTAAATCATAAATAATGTTTTCATTTGCAAAATTCTGTTATTCATTAGAATTTTTAATTGGTTTAAATTTTTCAAAGCAAATATTCAAAGAATTAAATTTTTTAATCTCTGCATGTATGGACGAATGCATTTCATATTCATTGCATAGGCATTTCTTATCTTGCTATTGGCATTTTCGAGAAGGAGTAAAAAATGTGATGATGGTTAGAAAAAAAATTATTTTTTCCAATATCAATTAAAGAAAAACAAACGGAAACCAATAAAAAAAATAAGTGTGAAATAATTGCCGACCAAAACCAATATTTATTTGTGATATTTTTTTTTGCAGTGTATGATTATTACTATTGTATTATTATTATTATTATAATTATTAGATTATATTTTATTTAGTTAAGTTTAAATTAATTTATGTAGCAAAAAGGTTATAATGATGATTTTTGATTTTGATTTTGATTTAAAATTTTGATTTGTTTACCTTGTGGTTTGCCTGGTTCGGTTTCTTTAGTTGATTTAATTGGTTTTCATGCGTTTCATTTTATTTTTTTTTTTATAATGTTTGTATTGTTGTTTGTATTTGATTTTTGTAAATTTATAATTGTTTTTGTTACGTAATTCAATTATTTTTGTAGAAGTCGATTGCCGTATTTTATATTATTTTTGTTTTTTATAATGGGAATAATAAAGGAAAGAAAAAATAATGGTTGAAATTTAATTAAATGTTATTTTTAATTGAATAGTTATTTATTCATTAGAATGAATTTCATTCATATAAATTTTTATTTTTTTTTATTATAAAAATATTACCAAAAAAAGAGTTGTTTCATTTTTGCAAACAATAATCAATAAAAAATGGAAAGTTTACCTTAACCTTCATAAAAATCTAATAAAATTATGCAAAAAAATAATAACAATAAAAATATTTTTAATACCTATGTATGTATGTATGTATGTATATAGGTACACGTGAAAAGACATGCATTAAGAAAATCTTAAGAACCTGATTGTTTCTTTGGAAACCTTAACTTTACTTTAATTTTATCTTGTCATGAAACTCTTCACATAACAAAGGAATACCATAATTCATTATAAAAATTGTATTTTCATTTCCAATTTAATTTATTTAAATTTATTGTTGCTCATTTATTCCATCATCAAAATGATGAATATGAGACCACACAAGTGTGACTAAATAAAACTCATTTAGTACAGTCCATACAATCTACAAATTTGATTGGAAATGGAAAAAACGTTTTTCCGATATATACTCGTATTCCCTTTAATAGATATTTTAATAGGGTGGCTCGTGATAATATATGTATATTAAACGATATATTTTAAATTTACATACATATGAGTGCATTCGAATATAGAAGATCGATAGTTACATATTTTTCAAAAACAATACAAATTAATTTGATTCGTTTAAAAAGGATTGTACAATTGCTTCATAATATGCATAATAGCTTATTATTGCAGTTTCTTTAAGATTATAAAACCATATTTTATACAAATATGCGCAAGAATTTACGCAAAAAATTTCAATTTTAAATTCAAGTCCAGATATAGAGTTTTAACTCATTTCGATTGAATAATAAAGTGCTTGGAGATAAAATTCTTTAATAAATTATATTCAAGGAATATTATTAATTCTTTTATAATTTTATGCAATGCAAAAAGTATTCTCTTGTATATGATACAGATTTTAAGAAATTTTAAATTCTTTAAAAACAAAAAACAAAAAAAGAAAAACGAAATATATTAATAAATTTTTAATTAAATATTCAGCCGATATCGAATATTTTTCAGAGTTTGAACCACCCTAATTTGCTTAAAAGGCTTAAATAATTTATCTCATATGTACTATACGTATAAATATTAATAAAAGCAACAACCTTTACCATGTTTTTGTTATTTACGGTGTATTATTCTTTAGTAATACTTTAAAAAGATTTCAACCATTGTCACTGGCGTTTTTTCACATTCATTTTTTGTTCATTTTTTTTTCTTTGTTGTTGACTTTTTTTACGAAGCCCTTCACCAGTTTAAAAGATAAAAATAAAAATAAAATACAAATAAAAAAAACGTAAATAAATTGAGAAATAATAAGAAAACTACCTTGTTCAGTTTGTTGTTTCTTATCATCTTTAAAACATCGTCGAAAGAGTAATGAAGAGTAGACAGAGTAGACATTACGGAAGGATGGCAAAAAGAGTAGTGGTGGTATAGGTAACAGTAGAGTAGTAGTGGTGGTAGTAGTAGATTTGGTTATTTGTTTAAGTTGTATTGGTGGTAGTGGTACATACAGGAAGAGGAGGCATAACATTTTGTGGAAACCCAGTCAAGGATTCGCACACACACACATTCACATACCCCAAGCACACACATACATATGACACAGAGTCACAGTAGAGAGTAGAATAGAAGTGAGTGTTAAAGGGACAATAAATTTTCAGCAAGATTTAACACACATGATTTGGTGCATACACAGAGACGTACAGAGTATACATGTAAAGTCAGTTAAAGGAGAATGATATGAAATGACAGAAAACACATACACAAAGAGAAAAGAAAAAAAAGAGAAAAGGGAATGTTAATATAAAAAAGGGAGAACAAAATAAAATGAACAATAAGCCGAAAAAATTTTAAACACAAACAAAATTATGGAAAATATTTTAAAAAGAAAAGTCGACGAAAGGATAGACTGTTTTTGATTACAATACCTTAAACTAGAGTAGAATAATTCGTTTTAAAAACTCACCTTTTCCATACAGAATGGGAATACTATCGGTAGCTAAGCGAGTCTTAGTCTTAATGCCAACCAGAAGTGGGGAGCCACGACGAGAAGATACACATTCACCGGGGAAATGTTTAGATTTCATAGCAATAGCGAAGGCACCTTCCTACAAATACCACACATTGTTATGTAAGAGTAGGGTTTGTACGTATAATGATTGCCACAACTTACCAATTGTTGGATAGCCTGTTCGACCAATTCTCTGAACGAATAACCGGGATGTTTCTTCCACAAGTGATGGACCAACTTGGCAATAACTTCCGTATCGGTGTCTGATTCAAATTCGTAGCCGCGCTTTTCCAAAAAGGTTTTAACGTCCTTATAATTAGTAATGATGCCATTGTGTACCACCACAAAGCTGTTGTCATTATCCGAACGCTGGGGATGGGAATTTCTTTCGCAAGGTACACCGTGAGTAGCCCAACGTGTGTGAGAAATACCAACATGTGTAGTTATTGGTTCCTCATAATCCTTGCCACTGAAATCTAAACGATTTAATACGAATTGATATTAATTTTGTGCTTTCTATGAATTTTAAAATATTTTATACATACTTTTTGCTATGGCATCTTCTAGAACCTTGACTTTGCCTACACTTTTAACCATAACTGTGTCCTTAAAATTGGGTCCATCGATAGCTACACCGGTTGAATCGTAACCACGATATTCCAAACGTTTCAAGCCATTAACCAATAAATCTAAAATTTCACCGCGAGATTTGGGTGTCAAGTAGTTAAGGTAAGCAAAAATTCCTGTAATTAAAAACGAAAACATAATTAAAATATTTTAATTAAATTGTTAATTAAAAATCTCTTTGTGCAATAATAACCAAGAGAAACACTAACAGCGAATTAAATATTAAATTAAATATTTTGTTACAACATGTCTAATAGCCATTTCAATATGAGATGTTTAATTAAAATTGTCAAAAGGACTAAAACTAAATGTACGCTTTAACACAGTCAAGATACGGTTGTACCTACAATTTTCTATGCGGTACACAGCTGTGGAGACTGTTTCATTCTTTTATTTTTACCTTTTATCCTGAATAGCATTATGTATTCACATAGAGACAAACAAACAAAGGAATAGGCAACAAATTTCTCTATTTACTGTGAAAGATTATTGGATTTGGTCGCAACTGATTACCAAAACATTCATTTCATCTAAAATTTTGTTTTTTCTGCTTCATAAATACTCAATTTGACTCGGTGATTATGAATAAGTTCAACACTGGCTGTTATAATTCAATAGAAAATAATAAGGCGTAAATAAATTATTGTTAGAAATTAATATGTAGAGTTATGTATGCATTTCCAATGTTTTACATCAAAATCCTTGTCACTCTGTTTTCTCCTAAAAGTTTATTTAACTTCAAATCGCATCAGAACTAGTAGTTAAGCTACAGACTCTTTCAATTTAAACACATCCAATATAAGATAACTTATTGGATAGGACTCCTTTATTTAATTATCTATAATAATTAATGACTTTCTTAATTTTCCTCAAATCAATTGGTGAATATGCCAAGAGTTTCTGGTTTGACAGTGGATCAATTTGCAAAAGAAAAAAATTTTTTATTTATTTGGTACTCGAAAATAATTTCATTCTTTATCACTTTTGCAAATAAATTTCTCAAGAACTTCCGTCAACCGCCGGTTGGAAGTAATATTGTTTAATAATAAAGCTTTCGAGATAACATGAATATAATCTCACCACAAATATATTCGTTCTTTAACATTGCAATCGAGTACATGAATCATTTATGTGAGTATCTATCCAAGTAGCCGTTTATTGAATCTTTCATTGGATTTTATGGAATAAATTTAACGAGAATTTAATAAAATTTTCAAGAATTTAATATTTAATCTTATCAGCATAATTTAATTCCGAAATCAATCAGTTTTCATATTTTGAAAACCTATAAAGTACTTGGATTTCAATATCTTAATAAAGTTTTTTTTCATTATCTTTAATTTTTATATCATACTTCTATGTTCAGAGAAGAAGAGAGAAATTTAATCATTTCTAAACGAAACAAAAAAAAACGTGTTCATGGAGGGGAAGGTGTAGTTTAACTAACAGTGTCTATTAACAGATTACTTTCTCCTAAAAGTATGCCATGCAAAGAAAATTAAATACACTAGAGACCCGACTTGAGCCGATCCGATTTGCATCGCTTTTTAAAAATTTACAAAACTCAGCTTGCGTTGTTGCAATTTCAACTTGTGTCGATTAAATTTGGTCCGTTTCGACCCCGATTTGCGTCGTTTGAATCTCAACTTGCGTCGTTTAAATTTTGATTTGCGACGCAACATACGTTTAATTTTTTTCTTGCAGCATTGAGTATTAATATTTTACTATTTGTATTGTGGTACATATTTAGGATTTTTTTTTGCATTTTAATATTTTTGCAACTTCTGGTAACGACAAGCGTTAAAGCCGAAAGTCCATACCATGCGTTTCATGCGATTACATGCTTTTCGCACATTCTAGGCGTTTTTTATTGCAAGTTCACACAATGCGTATTATGCAACTGGTTGTGGTAAAAAAAATTATCAAACAAAAACAGTTTTGGGAAAAAGGGACAATCAAATTGTGATTTTAAAAGAATTTATGGCATGCTGCTAAGGCGTACGATAAGCTTCAAAAGAACACAAAACGAGTGTTTTCAATTAATTCCATTCACAATAGAATATAATGCATGGGTCGCATAGAAGAGTAGAAAGTAAACCTACATGATGCGTTCTATGCATTATGTGCATTCTATGCGTTTTCTTCTGTAACTTGTTACAAACAACTACAGTGATTCTACTTTTTTGACACACGCATGAAACGCAACGTCGCATGAAACGAATGGTATGGACTTTCGGCTTAAGAAGTTTTTAACTGGCGTGTAAAAAGTTTAACTAAATAAAATGTATGATGAAAAATGTTTTCATACTTCTTTCTTATCCGAAATATTAAGTTTTTTGCTTAATTTCGTATTCTTGGTCCCAATAAATTAAATTTCAATGCATTCGTATAGAAAAAGTTGATTCGATTTGCGTCGCAAATCTCCGGTCCCCGTTAACGACGCAAGTCGGGGCTCTAGTGTAGTATGAATAAAATATTGATTGAACAAAATGTCTATTGAAATAATTAAAAAATCAATTGCATCGGGTGTTTTTAGCTGCACAAGAGCTAACGATTTGACTGCTAGAGATGTCAAACTGCCATGATATTCCTATTCTGTAAATTTTGAGAAGACACCACGAATCCTTTGATGCCACAACAAGGCCTACAAATTATGGAAATTTACGCAAAAGTTTAATGAGTCACAATACATACATTCACTAAAATTAAGTGTTACTCTTTATGTGGCAATGTTAAGCCACAGGTTAATGACGACAAACCAGCAACTTCTGACGCTTTGGTAGGCAACATTCCAGCTATTACCCTCTTCATACAGTAATATTAAAGTGGTAACAAAATAGACTGTTCGAATAAACCATGTTAGTTGTAGCGATGCCGGCTATATGCTGGATCTCATATTCAAAAAACGCATGAAATAATCGATTATATTATATTAAAAAAAATAAAATTATTCCATTTCGTCAATATTTCTGTACATATTAATCTATTCATATTGATTTCTTAGGCTCTTAAAAAATTCCCAATATTTCTGTTCATAAAACTTCCGGTTCAAGTAGACGTTTGCAAATGAATTATTGTATGCAAAAAGCCTGCCGATAGACTGAATTCATTTTAAACTTTATCTACGTATGTATGTAGTATGTATGTTATAATATACATACATACATATATTAAGAAATATTAAATGAATGAGTAATCAAAGCGGTAATCAGTAACATCTAAACCGTTTCATTAAGTAATCGTAATTACTGCAGATAAGTTATATGACAGAGGTAAACAATAATCTTTGTATTCGTTTCGCTTAAACGACAAACGTTGGCAGACATTCATTTCTACGTACGTAGACCCCTTTCATTTCTCTTTCTTTCTTTTCATTAAATAGAGTGACGTTCTTGATAACAGTACAATAAACGGCTAGATTAAGGGGGGCTACCCAAGAGTGCCGGCTGTACGTAGAAATAACAGAAATATGCCATGAATTTTAAAAAATACCTACACAATCACAATCATATTTATTAGCGTTAAAAGTAAAGTCGTAATAGCTGCTAACAATTAAACTATTATTCAATGAAAATTTAAGGAAATTATGCAAAATACAACAAATTGTCTTGAAGAAATATTGTCATGTAAATGGAGTTGTAGCATTTTATTTTCAATTTAAATTACTTGTAATCAGCACATACATATTTTATAAATTTACTCCTACATACGTAGCACTTACAATCAATCGCCAGCTGTAATGACGACAATTCCAATTGCCATTTGATGCGCAAATGTGATAAAAAAAATTCAATAAGAATTAACGTGTTTGGGAGGGAGTAGCATTTGACATTCTTCAATACGAAAAGATTAAATTGTGCGAGCAAAAATATTGTCAATCTTAGAATGATTTTCGAATTGCATAAAATTTATTGCATATCCCCTCCATCCACTTGGCTTGGCTTTGCTTTTATGTGCGAGTATTTCGAAAAGAAATAAACTGAAGTGTATTGTTAATATTTTCTGTTACAAATTCCTTAGATTTTTTTTCCTATATTGTAAACGTGATTGAAAGGGATTTATTTTCTACGAACGTTTATTTAAAAAATTTTTTCTTCTTTTCAGTTCTTCTTCGTCTTTTACGTTTGGTTTGATTTGGTTTCGTTTCGTTTCATTTTATTTTTTTATTTTGAGTTCCTGTTAACAACTGAGTCTTCCACATGAATAAAAGTCATGCACAATTGAAAATAAAATGCTTAAAGACTTGTAAACTAACCAGTTCAACATTACATGCTCGTCTTAACTGCAAACAAATAGTTCGTCTAGTGATGATAGAAAAATGCATATGTTTTGTATTATTATTCTAATTTTTATTTTTCCAACTTTGGATTTCAATGGCTTTCCGTAATTACCAGCTTAACTATTATGAACTATATTAGTAAACAAGAATACGTATTTATCTGATCGTAAAATTCTTAGGATTTGCTTTCTCAAGGAGAAAAAAAAAAGAAATTTCGTTGGTCACTCTAATTTCAAATTTAATAAAATGCCAAAACTAGAGATCAAGGAGTGTACAAAAACTGTTTTTTTAATATAAAAAAATAATCAAAAAAAGGAGCAAAATGGAGACTAAAATGTCATGTTGGCAATTTACTTTACATATTTATGTGCATGAAAAATGGTGGCATTTGATTCTGGACAATCAGATGTAAATTGTAATTTGCAAATTTTCAACAACCGGCTTTAACGTACGAATTTTCCATTACTTGTGCACGATATACATACACTCACATAGATCTGTTAGTGTATTAGGATTGGTATTTGGCTATATTTGTAAATGCAAGGGAGTCGTTCTGTTGCAGGCAAAAAACAAAAGAGAACCAACATATATAAAATTATTGATAAAATACGACCACAAACCAAACTCTACAAGCTTTCTGAGAGTCTAATGAAATAAAACAAATTTTCGTACTTTCCTCAACGAAACGGATTTATAAGAAATTAAACCTTTAAAAAGAGGAAATATTTTGGAGTTCCATTAAAATGGAGCAGAAGTCGCCGTAGTCTAGTAGGCAGTGTGTTGGCTTATTAGAGGTAAGGCCACGGTTCAAACCCCAGGTCTTTAAACTGTAGGTCCCGCCACTCATGTATAAAATTAACGCGCACAATATAAATGTAATGACCAATTATGTATGTATGTATCAAAATAGAGCTGCAGCATGTTTTCTACATCATTAGCATATCTACCACACACCTATCGTGTATATACTGCATGTATGTATCTCTATAGCTGTTGTAGGGTAAACAGTAATGAAAAAGGAAAACATTTTCAAAAGAAACACGGTAAATAAAAACAAAATTTCAAAAGCTATCATAAACACGTAAATACAGACGGACATACAGACAATACACACAGGCAATACAAAAAAAAGCCCGTCTGCACTTCATGTAAATGCTGTCGGGCTGTGTGCAGTCAGTGCACATACTCGTACATATATGGTTTGAATGCAGGCGCGTCTTTTCCAACCAACAACAGCAAAATATTAAATGGTACACATACATAGATGTGCGCTTAAATATGGTTAATAAAACAGTTCTGGGAAGTTCTACCACAGTACTAATTTGGTGTTACGTTTGCAATTGTTGCCATTGTTTGGTAATGGAATGGTAAGACTAAACGAATAAATAAAATTCCTAATGCCGATATCCATGAAATTAATTTCAACGTACTTTAGTTCGAATTTCAGGTTTTCTCTTTAAAGAAAATAAAAAAAGGAACATTTTTTTAAAATCTTTGGGATTTGGCACAATCAAGGAAGTTTTGTAAAAGAATCTGTTGCATTAAAACAATCAAAAATTCATTAAATATTTATACATTTTAATTGTTTTACTTCCGGCTATTGAAACAGTGAATAAAGAAAAACATGGAAAGGCTATTGCAATACCATTTATTATTCGTTTGCGGTCTATCGCTTATACCGGGTATACCATGGTGTCGTTGAATTGAAATCAGAAAAAATCACTTAATTTTTTCAAATATAGGGGGTAGTATTTTGTTTAATATATAAACAGGAAATAGTTCACAATTTAAAATTTTTCTTCAAAGAAAATTTGTAAAAACCTAATAAGATGGGCTGTCAACTTTATATCGTTATCAAGTTGGTGTTACAATATATTCTTGTCCATACAAAATAATTTAACTGGCTATAGATGCCATTCAATAGTCCCTTGTACTACAAATCAATTGACACTGATCTTTACCAACTGGAGTGGGTGTGCAAAAGATGTATAAAAAAATTAATTTCAAAATGGCAACAAGTTTTTGAACAAAATTATGGAAATTTGATCTGAATAGGATCAATTCAAACCTGCTAAACAATACCCTAAATGGATATGTAGAAATAAAACAAAATAAGAACGATTAAGCTCAACTATTCGTAGGCAAACACACAGATAGCATTTCTAGCAAAGCAACTTTAGGTTGGTGAAAATTATAAAAGGGATCACATGGTGAAAATGGATAAATCCAAGGCTCAGCATGTGGTTTACATACATACAAATAAGCCAACACACTACCTACTAGACTACGGCGACATGCATGTTGTTTACTAAGTAAGTTAAAAACGAGGCGAACTGAGTACCGAGCTGACGCCCCTAAAAACTATGGCCGACGAAAGCATGATCGGAAAATTAAAGTTGATCCTAATAGTTGAGGCTCTAAAGACATCAAAGGAATGTGTTGTACTTATTATACAAGAATATTTGCGAAAGCTCTGTTTAAAGTGGATGCAGCATGAGATCACAATCGACTAAAAATAGCAACGAAATTTTGATTGTGAACACTGTTTCAAGATGTTCCACCATTAAAATATCTGTTGAAACCAATCTCAAGCACTCAAAAATACAACTTTTATGTTATCAGTATTTTAGCTTATACTATGTTCAGATATTCACTTTTATTGAGTCAATATTCGGTTTATTAAGTACAATAGTTTAAGTGTTCAAACATAATAATATACGCAGTTCAGCTGCTTATTCAATATTCATTTGACAGCTGGTTGTTTTAACAACATTGTTTTTATTTTGTTTTGTTGTTTTGTTGTTTTTTGTTTGTTTTGTTTTTATTTTTATTTTTGTCGTTGTTGTCATTTGAGTTGTCAAATATCAACAAAAAGTATTCGGTTAATTGTAATATGCTCACTGGACATACTTATGACAGTGCTGCATTTTAAGTTTTACTCAATATAATAACAATTTGAGTATTTATTGCGCAATAATTAATTGAAACTTTATATGAAATATTGAGCTAAATAATGGCGTTATAAGGTGTATATCTGAACACCGTATTACACATGGAATCAACGACTTCCTTGAAAGGGCAAAATAATCAACAGGCCTAACGGAGCAATTTTTTTTCTATATTAGAGTACGATTGTTTGAGTACATCGTCTGTTTAAATAAATTTATAGGAATTAATTTGAAAACAAGCAGTTAAGCCAGAATTTTTCCTTTTGAATTTGTTAACTTAAAATCGTCTTTCTAGTTAACGAAATAAGGTTTTGTCGAAATTAAGAATCAATTTCTACGTAATTAAGAATACTAATTCTTCATGATAGTACGGAGACAAAATACAACTCTTGGTGTAAATTTTTAGAATTTATTTGCAATTGGATAACTGAACAAGCAATTTTCCACTTTAAACAGCCAAGTTGTTTATGAAATTTCTTCCACAAAGAAAATTCTCATTATAGGCCATATAATTGATTTATAAATTCAATCATCCACAAGCGAATTTATAATATTATTATATTATATTATATTATATTCCAATTAGTAAGTAGTCGATTGTGATAGAAATCAATCAAGTTTTTCGAATAGTTAAGGACTTAAAGGGACATTGAAGAGTGCATAATTCATAGTCGAACGTGATAGCAAATCGATAGTAATAATAATCGATAATAATAATAGAAAAGAAAAACAAAAACAAACTAAACTGCCGTGGACATATTACTTTTAAGTTCTGTCATAAATTTTATTTTGGGAGTCATTCCCACAGCTCATAACACCCACCAAGTACATGCATAAAATACGTTATAACGCTACCAACATCTAAAATAATCACTTTCAATACAATTTTTTTTTTGCTCTTGCACGAAATACAATCAGGTTTGTATAAATTTGTTTTACTTTATTTCATTTCATTTCATTTCATTTCATTTATTTTTTTTTTGGTGATTTCCTAATAACGTATAATTCAGGTTTTAACTTCTTGCAAAACTTGTGTCGTATAAATTCAATTTTTATATCGAGTTGTATTGAGTACTACATACATATGTATGTATGTATTGTAATTTTGTATGTGGCTGGCTGTATGTATTTAAATAAAATAAAATTTTTTTTTGTCAATTTCAGATTTCTTTAACGTGTACTACTGCTCTTGTTGTTATTATTACTACTTACAACAATGACAACAACAACTGTTTTTATATGTTTTTTTTTGTTGATTTTGTTGTTTTGTTTTTTGTTTTTTATAAAGATTTAAATTGTATTTTGTTTCATTCGGTAAAAATTATAATTTTTTTCGTTGTTTGGTATGGTATCGTCGTTGGTGGAGTTGCTTTTGGTAAGACAAAATTCGTAACACACCCGTTTTTATGTAGTTTTGGTATAGTTTTGCTTTTGTTGTTGTATCTATTAAATGTGAACGTGTCAGAGATAAAAACTTTAATAATCTGAAATCTAAAAACTACAGACACAACACCAGTCAACAACAGCAAATACAACTACACAATGGCCATAACAGTTCAGTTTAAGCCGACAACATACAATGTACGAGAACGACACCAACAACGACAACGACTACGTCAACGGCATAATAAAATTGTAGTGGTAATAATGATCGACGAAAAATCCAATTGAATATTTGCCCAAAACAAATACTAAATGCCGATGGTGATGGTGATGGTGATTGTGATGCGTTATGAGTAGAGGTTATGTGAGGCAGAGGGCTTTGCTCGAACATACATACATACATACATACATACATAGATAAGTGAAAAAGCTAGTTGTGGTGTGATGTGGTACGGTGGCATGCACATTTATTGCATAATAATTTTAGTTTTGTTTTTCTCTGCGTCTTTTTTCGTCTGTTCAATATTTAAAATAAATAAACTGAATTGCTTAAAAAATTGTGTACAATAAAAAAAAAAAGATCAGAACAACAATAACAACAATTTGAATGTACTTTCGTACTTTCATGCTCTTCATGCTCTATTTTGTATATTTTGGTAATTTGGAAATAGTACTCCACTATTAAAGTGTTTGGTTATTATTTTCTGTTTGTATTTTATAACAACATTTAAATGAATTTTTTTTTAAATATTCCTCGTACATGGATACGGTAAATAGTAATTTTTGTTTCAATTTACTGGCTTATTGTGAACACTTTTTGCCTTCTATCGAAATGTAATTATACATGCAGTTGTAATCGGGTTTCCTTTATTTTGTCCTCTTTTTTTTTCTTTTTTTTGCTAATGAAACGCCATAATTTTGTCACTTACAATATTTAATTTATTTTTTTTTTATTTTTTAATTATTTTGCCATTAATTAAGACCGTTAAAGTTTATTTGCATGTTATTATTGGTGCTGCTGCTGCTGTTATTACTGTTTCTTTTGCAATTGTAGTTGTTCTTATTTTTTATTGTATATAATTTATTAACACTCTACTTACCGCACATAATGTCACTGTTTCCTTTTCAATTATTTTCTTCCAAAATGTGTTTATTTTTGAACTGTTGTTCTTGTATGTGTGTGTATGTGCGTATGTATGTGAAAATCTGAAAAAAGAGAATGGAGAATGGAAAATGAAAAATCTTTTGGAATCAAGAATTAATGTTAAATAAACTCACATAATTAATTTCATTTAAACACAACACGCGGACATACAATCATACAAATGCATACACAGATGAAATATCATTTATTCTACTGAGTTTTCTACAAATGAGATTTTACTCATACACGCATATGACCATACAGTGGGCCACAAACTAACTTGGGTATCATTTGTTAGTAGTAGCAAAACAGAAAAAACAAATTAATTTAATCAAGTTATTAAACGAACGTATAACAATATTCAAGTCTCTCAATCACCAGCTGATTACATAGTTTCTAGGCCAATTTTAGGTACCATTGAATCACTGTACATTTATGATTAAACGCTATGTCAGAAAGACCATAAGAATGTATGTACATATGTCTGAAAGTATTTAAATCTGTGCAAGGGTATGGGTGTGTGTGTGTTTGTAAAATAACTATGTTTTGTTTAAATATTTGTAGTTGAGGCCAAATTTGTTGGTTTCTTTTTAATGTGCAACATGCAACATATATACATACATACATATATATTTTATATATTTTTATATAATCATGTATGTATTATAGGTATATAGTATATACATACATACATACATATTTACATGTACTGTACACTTTATAATAAGTCGGCAAAAATATAAATAAATTTTCTTACATGTTTATCGTGCTTATGTAAATAATAATGTATGAGAATCGTTTTATTCTGTTTTTAGTTGAATCATTTTATAGTTTTTTTTTACACAAATGGCAAATTCATGTTCATTGTTCTTGAGACGTGCTTTTTTTCTACACTGATTTCCCCATGGTACTTTCATCTACTAGTCATACAAAGTACATCTGAGCCATAATATGCATACCATACATTCGAACATATACAATTTCGAATATGAAGGGAAATTTTGTTTGTAAAAACACACACACATATGTACATACTTAGATTCTTTCAAACACATTTCACACATGCACTCGTAAAACTGTGTATAAATATTTGCGTAAACTTTAGATTCTTTTCATTTATATTCTTTGATTATACATGTACATAAGCGCCCACTATTAATGAGAAATATTGCATACAGCCATAACATTGTTTTAGTTTACACTCATCCCTGGTATAGTTTGGAGAAAATAGAAATGAATTGAATCTTATTCGTTCTATAATTTGAATTAAATTGTAATTAAAAATATACACAATACTACTATGTTCAGATAGGCACTTTTATTGAGTCAATATTCGATTTATTGAGTACAATATTTTAAGTGCTCAGACATAATAATATGTATACGCAGTTCAGCTGCTTATTCAATATTCATTTTACAGCTGGTTGTTTCAGCAACATTGTTTTTTTGTTTTTTGTTTGTTTTGAGTTGTCAAATATCAACAAAAAGTGTTCGGTTAATTGTAATATGCTCACTAACAGTGACAGTGCTGCATTTTAAGTTTTACTCAATATTATAACAATTTGCGTATTTATTGCGCAATAATTAATTGAAACTTTATATCAAATATTGAGCTCAATAATAGCGTTTATTGCGATTTATGCAAAAAGGTGCATATCTGAACATCGTACAAGACTTCTGAAGAAAACAAAAAAAAAGTAATTGAAAATATCAGTTTTTGTGTCAGTACTGCAGTAGTTGGCTGCAGAAGTAGATTTCGCACAACACATTTTCCAAATCTAAAAGACTTTAATTCTATTAAACTGTTGACCATTTGCGTTCAGTACAACCGGTGACTGTTGTGAAACTGATGTAAGAAGATGTAGAAGTTTGTTATCCAAAAATTATTTTCTAACGTTCATGTAGAGAAACGTACTTGAAGAATTTACATTCATTCATAAATGTATTTTCCGATTTATAATAACTGTTAGGAAATTGCGATTTTCTTGCTGGTTATTAATAATGAAATCAATTAAAAATTGTTTACTTTTAAAATTTCTAATATTGTATAAAATGCATAACAAGTGAGAATTAAAAGTGGAAACAAAAACATACAAGTGACATGAATTAACTTCCGCCGAATTTTTGTAACTCAAATCAGCAATATCGCAGCAAAACCTCAACTAGTTTTTGGCTGGTGCTATGAAAGCAGATCCCATCTTAAAGAACCTGTTCTGTTATTCAGATCTTGGGGTTTACTTTACACTCTACAGGTAATTACTTATGACTCTGCACGACACCGTGTAATGCAGGGCTAGGAAAGACGAATTTCAGTTATGGAAGCTAAACTGTATTTTATTAATTTAAATTAAATTAAATTTTATAAATGTTTGTCTTTTAAAAGAAATTAATTTTAATTGCTCTCAAAAGTTTATTGAAAATATTTATTTTTATTTTTTGAGTTTGAATTTAATCAATTGTTTTACGGTTCAAGTTTGTAGCTGAAAAAAAAAAACAAAAAAAAAATGTAAATCTAAAACTAAAGATAATTTTAATCTTAGTTCAAATTTATAATTCATAATCGTATTTTAAATAGTATGTCACACAAAAAAAAAATAGATAAATTATGTATGTATATACATATGCATGCATGCGAGAGTTCAATTAATAATTCAAATCAATTGACACTGCAATAAAGTAATTCTCATTAATATTTTATTATTTATTGATAACGAATTATAAAAAAAGAAAAAATTATAATTCTGTTTACTTTTCCGAAAAAGTGTTAAAAATATAAAGAAAACATGCAAACGGAATAAAATTTTGTGACATTGTGACATGTATAGGTATTCACTGTGAAGTTATGAAATTTTGAAGCGTTAATATATTTTTTATTTATTTTTTTTTGTGGTGACTACAAACGAAAAAACTGGTTTTAATTTTACGAAATGAATTCATTTCATCGTTATAAAAATTTTATATATTTTTTTTTAATGTTGAAATTGGTTTTTTCAGCAAAGATCATATTAATTCATGTGTTACACGTTATATTAGGGACACTTGTAATTTTCAATACACTTCGTTGCTGGCGTATAAGTATCGTACTTGCGTATGCCTGTGGTTTCTTTCTTTTAGATTTATTTTTTTAATTTTATTTACGCACATGCTTAAAATTCTTGTTAAAAGCGTCTTTTAAACTACCAAAGCAATGTTTGCAAGAGTTCTTTATACAATATTTTAATTAATTTTTTTTTATTTAATATTTCATTCCATTTTTTTTCTTCTTCTTTTTTATTGTTTCTTTGTTTCACACTCGTATTTTATCTTAAAGCTGATGTAGCGGCTGTTCTTGGTGAATGGCAGTTTAACGTCACTCTCATTATGATTCTGAATTCTTTATACTCGGTTTTTTTGTTTAATGGTCTTGCACAGAGGCATTCTTAATATTGCCGCTAATGAAAACGACTTTTTACTTAAATTCAATAAACTTTAACAGAATAAAATGCAGTGACATCATTTTTAAAAACATCCACTGTACCTCTTTTGTCCCTTTTTAATTTTTATTGAAGAATTGTATTGAGCCCAGGCGTTTATATACACTTACCAACCGTTTTGTTAGTGATTTACCCAAAGGGATTAATGTTGGTATTGGACTTTGAATTTTAATTGCTTTGACTGGTTAAAGTTTTCAGTAGAATAAAACAAAACGAAATATTTATTAACCAGAACCCAGTTAAACCATTCAGTTTATTACTTTTTATTCGATTGTTTTATTAACGGTTCATTTGAAATGTATTTTACATGTTAAGAATTTAAATGAAAGCCAATCCAAAATTTTCAATTCTCGCTATATGTAGGTGTCTGACAAGATAAAAAAAATCCAAACAAAACAACCAGGCAAAAATATTCTTTTTTTTCTTTTTTTTAATATTCAAATACTTTTTGAATGAATGAATTTCTTCATAAATTTAGTAAGAAAGTGTATATGCTTGTTTTTATATATGTAGGTATGTACATAGGTGTACAAAAATATGCCAGAGTTTAAATATAAAGTTGTAAGTGTTTTTGAACCTTTGCTTATTGTACCATACACACGTAAACAAGCATGTATGTATGTACATATGTATGTATGTATGTATGTATGTATGAATAAATAAATGATAATAAAAGTGTTACAAAAACATTCACTTTACGTTTGTGTGTGTTTGTATTCATTATGTTATTTTATTAAAATACATATGTATTTAGATGACCTATATAGTAAGCCAAGGTCACTCACTGTTATTTACAAATACAAATCTTGGTTTAAAAGCCTTCAAGGGTTTGAATTTTCCAGAGGTTAAACTGTGTTAATCGATGTCTTATTATTAATTGCGTAATCGATTATTAAAAAATTTGGAATTTGACTTTTAGCCTGTAAATTGAGGTCACTAAACTGCAAAAAATGCTTTCTTTTTTACTTTTATGACGAACTAATTCATAAAATTGTTAAAGAGAAGACAATATAATAGAAATTAGTAATCTGTATTGCACACAATTATTATTTATCGTGTATAACTGTAAGATTATACAATCTATTGTACTGGCCAATACTGTTATCATGAAAATCTTTAGCGCACTGTTCGGTGCCAGTAAGTGCTTTATTCTGAGGTTCCAAGTATCATTTCGTTTTCTTCATCACGATATCTACATATTATGAACAAATGTAAGCGATCAGAAGGCTCTTTACTGTACTCATTCAGTTTCTATTGTAATTGCCCAGCAGATGTTTACATTGTTTCAAACCCAGTAGGATTGAATAGAGATTTCGGCTTTTTTCATCTTTCGTTTGGCAGAGAATGTCTTCTATCACATGTAGCCTCTAAATTTCTAAATTCACCCTTACTACTCAATCTCGTTTTGTTATCCATGGCACTGTTAAGCTGGTAACAGCCCCTTTGTAGTAGGGAAGGAAATATTCCCTGCATTCCTGGAGTTCTGTATGGTAAAAGTTAACCGGAATTGACATCAAGTTTTTGTTTTCAAAATAAACGACTGACAAAATATCTCAGTATGCAACACATACACATTTTGTATAATTTTATGTTCTTCCCCTGAGCTAAGAATTGTGCTTTTTTTAAATCTAAGTTTTCGTCGATAATTGCTCGGATACGCCGACTTCGGCATGTAGTGTAAAGGAATATTTCAATATTAAATCTTAATTACATAATTGTATTTTTTTTTTAATTTTACAAAACAAACAATCTGATCATATTAAAAAAAAGGGAGGAAATAAAAAATTTTATAATTATTTTATTTATTAAACCGTTAAATAATGCAATCAATGCCTTTTAATAACTCATTATTTATTGATAAAACGATAAAATAAAATGTTATTTTTGTTTATTTTGCAAATGGCTTGAACACAAAAAGAACGAAAAACAAACAAATTAAACTTTGACAAATTAACTTTTTAATGTTCTGCCAGCAAAAAAACAAAAAAAAATAGAAATTATTGAAAATATTAAACAAATACACAACACCCACAGGCATAGGCACACACACATACATTGCGCGCATATTCTTGAAGGTGTGTCGCGACTATCTGATACGCTACACCACAATTAAACTTGGTAGGTCTCATATGAAACCCAATTAGCATATTTGGCACGAAAAATCAATAACAATTTGATTCTGTTCCGATATGTATGTATGTAACCTCAATGTATCAATTTTATCTTTCATTTGCGTAGGGTTTTATTAGAGGAAGTAATCAAAGGGCTACAAGCATCCATACATATAAGACACATAATTGGCCATTACAACCCTTCAGTCAGGATTACAGCCTAGCTTCTCACACCACTCATGTTGTGTGTGTTAATTTTATATATGAGTGGCGGGACCTACAGTGTAAAGTTGACTCTGAACGACAGATTTTTTTCTTCAGAAACTTTCCATAGCTATTTTATTTACTTTCAGAGTTTTTGCCAGAAATCTGCTGAGAGGAAGTCGCCGAGGAAATATATTGTTTTCATATTTCGGGTTGATGTCTGACATGGGGTTTGAACTGAGGCCTCTACCACTATCTACTAGACTACGGCGACTACTACAAGCATCCATAGCAACCTGAACTACTTAATTCAGCTTAGAATACATGTAAGTATGCGTGTAAAATGATTAACAAAAAAAATAAATGAAATTTAAACAAATAAATTGAATAACAGGAAAAAAGTGTAACAGACTGTATGTTTTTATTTATTTAAAACGACTACAAGAAAAGCAATTAAATGCTGATAAATGAAAACAAACAAAATATGTGCGTTAATTATTAATTGCCGTTGCCGCATTCACACAACCCTCACCTTCAATACACTATCAATAATTCTCGCCCCCATTTAACCCTCTGCGACTCCTTTACCTTCGCCTTCACCTTGTATTGTTGTTATCGTCAACATACTAAAAGTACCATTTTCCGTAAGTAATTAAATTAAGTGACAGCAACAACAACTTCAACAAACAAAAACAAACAAATGCAACAACATTAATAGAACAACAACTGTTAACATAAATAAATTCTTAAAGACCACAAATAACAAGCCGCACCACTTCAAGTGAAAGAAAAATTAAAAAAATTAAAAACAAATACAAAAACAAAATACAGTTGAAATAATAAAACTATACAAGAGTACAATCAATTTCCTCTTAACAACAATAACAACAACAACAACAAACAACATCAATAACAACTATTACTAGGAATATACTTAATGTTGTTGTTGTTGTTGTTAAATGCTTTCATATTATTTTTATCTTTTACACAGTTTTGCCTCAAAAACAAAAAAACAAAAAAGAACAGAAAAAAAACTCAAACAAATGAAATGTTTCAAATGGAATTGAATAATCAAATTTTAATTTTTGTTTTTAAATTAAAAAAAAAAAACAACAAAAACAAAATTAGAGATAAATTTGATAAGAACGTTTAAAAACATGTTTGTACTCGAAGTGAAAAAAGAAAAGCAAAAGCAAACAATAAAATCTTCCACAATACATTGTTAGTCTGTAAGACAGGGTTCGCCATTGAAGGGGTGCATTTCATTAAATGACCTAGGCACAAATTTAAACAAAAACCACCTACTGTTGCACCGATATTGCGCTTCATGAACATGGCTGTAGATTAAGAAAAACTTCTTGCCATTTACTAGGCGATAAAATGAAGTCTAAAACTGTGAGTAAATCTAGGCAATTTAAACTATTTCCTAAATAATGCTGCCTGAAATACGCAAACAATTACTGGAAAAACTCACTTACTGCAATACACTTTACCGGTTTACAAGAGTTTTGTTAAAGATAGTAACATAACCTCAGAATTATGAGACTGGAGCAAGTAAAGGCAAACTTTTGAATTAGGAGCTGCCTAGTTAGTTCTTTTTGGAAATGTATGCAGCCGCATACATAGGTGCGCACCGGGTGTTTCGTTAAGCGGCATGGGAACTTTCGTTATCGATAACTATGACTTGATAGCAGAGAATGTATAACTGCATTGGCATTTCTGTTCAGTAAGATCAGGTAAGCTACAAAGAATCGTTTAACGTCAGAGCAACGCTTTCAACTTAGAGAAAATCACTTTAAAAAAAAACAATTATTCGATACCCCTCATACAGCACTTTGTCCATTTCGTAGTATATATTATCAGCCAAACGAACTAGCAATACGTTCAGTTCGTTTTGGCATTAATTTTACAAAAAATGTATTGCTGCCGATAAGTCGAAATATTGAAGCAGACTCCGAACATCGTTTTGTCGAAGTTTCTCATTTTTTGGCCTTTGATCTTTGACTACAGGGACAATTTTCTGTAAAGGTGATGTCTTACGTGTCTTTTAAGTGCAGCTCATACAAGAATTGAAACCAAAATAACTCATGGAAATTTCAAATGTAAACAAAATGAACAAACACAACAAAAAAGGAAGCAAGTCGTTGCCATTGCGTTTTTAAAGATCTTGTTTAGTTTGGCAAAAGTTATCGATATTGTTCCGTCACTGCCATATTTTATTGTCGAATAGCGATACATTGGATAAAATTGGCTAGGATTGCGAATTCGCCGTAGTCTAGTAGGTAGTGTTTTGGCTTATTAGACGTAAGGCCACGGTTCAAACCCCAGGTCAGACATAAAAACAAACACAACTTCCTCTCAGGAGATTTCTGGCAAAAACTCTGAGAGTAAATAAAATTGTTATGAAGACTTTCTCAAAAATCTGTCGTTCGGAGTCGACTATAAACTGAAGGGCCCTCCACTCATGTATAAAATTAACTCACACAACATGAGTGGTGTGAGAAGCTAGGCCGTAATCCTGACTGAAGTGTTGTAATGACCAATTATGTTATGTAGGATTGCGAAATAGAATAGTTTTAAACGAATATGCAAATTTAAATATCTATTATAAGAATAAATCTTCCATTAAATTTCATTGAATGTAACAAAATTAAAAAAATTTACATCCGTCACTTAATCACCTAATCGATAACCTTGAAATTTAAATTGCGGTTTTGAAACGGTTTAAAAATAAAATGTTTCATTTCAAAACAGATAAAATATTCAAAATGATGCAATGTTTGCAAAAGGGGACCGTATACATGTTAATAGGTTTTGCCCTGTAATATTATTTCTAATATTTTTTGTACATCTTGACGTCAAATCGGACTAAAAGATTTAATATACATACATATGTATGTATCATAAATGTCAAGGAATTTGTTTAAAACTGGTTAACAAAAAAACAAAAAAAAAATCATCTTTATTGTTTAAACCAAATAGTATTGATATATTTGTAAATGAAATAAAAACTCATACATATTAATTTAATTAACTGAATTTAAATATTTTCTTGTTTTTTAATAAACAAAATCAATAATACATACATACGTACATATGTATCTATCTATGTACATACGTCAGTGATTGAGTTTCTTAATTTTGAAATGTTAATTAAATCTAATCTAATGATGTATTCCTAATTTAACTTTTAATCTAAGGATTTATGGTGATGACAGCATAAATATACAAAAAAAGTAGTCTTCCACATCAGATCGTATGTAAAAAACAAAATATATATCAAACAAATATGATATGAGGCAATTCTCAATTAGAGTTTCTTTATTAAAAATATTATTTTTTTGGAAAATACTTGTTTTTTTTGTCAAATGCAAAATTGTAAATTAATTGTAAAAATAATTAGAGTCCAGTTAATATTGAAATCGATTGACTCGATAAAAAAAATAATTCATTCATTGTAAATTTAATTGGCATTTGAAGTAGATTGGCGTTTACCTTAATTAAGTCAATTATTTCTAAAGCCTGACAATGTTCGATTAGACCTTCAGAAAAGGATTTGCGGCAATATGGACAAGCCTTCATTTCAGAAGAGCAATCAGATAATTTAAAATCGCTTTGATTGGGCATTAAATAATCCACAACAGAATGCTAAATGTCTGTAGTGTTACTACTTGATATGTAATTTGGTTTGATTATCCAACTGATAAACTTTTTCTTTTCCTTCGCAAATATAGGTAGTGTGTTGGCTTATTAGACGAAAGCCCGTAGTTCAACTCCCGACTTAAGTATCTCGAAAACTCAGAGAGTAAAGAAAATTGCCATGAAAAGTTTCTCAAAAATCTGTCGTTAGGAGTCGACTTTAAACTGTAGGTCCCGCCACTTATGTATACAATTATTGCACACAACATAAGTGGTGTGAGAAGCTACGCCGTAATCCTGACTGAAGGGTTGTAATGACCAATTATGTATGTATGTCAGAGATCAGCAATGAGTATTCAAAAAGATGAGTAGATTAGAATCATATTCATTATTTCTGATAGTTTTACGCATTCAAATTATTTTAATATCATACTCATACTACTCATATTAAAAGTTTGAAGTACTCATCGTACTCATACTTAACAATATGTATGATGTTGTTGACTTCGTCTCCACATGACTCAACATTTATAAGAATCACAAAATAAGTATGATTCGCGTACGAACACTACAATACTCCCTAGAAGGTTGTGTGTTTGCTTTGAATGCTGCCTTTGTCTTTCTCTTTCCGCTTCTTTTGTAACTGCAACAACAACTAAGATTGTAAATGTTGATGGATGATTCGAATCACTCGTATAATTTATGAGTATTATAAGTATTTTTCTAAATTTATAAATCTGATTGAGTAGGCGTATGAATCAAACATATTTCGAATGTTATGAGTTTGATGTCAACGTTGTACTCATACTCATTGCAACCTGTACTTATAAATCAATGTTGTAATGAGTACGAATGTGAGTACTGTTGACTCACTCATACTCAAAATTTCATGAGTACTTATGAGTAGCGAAAAAACGATTCATTGCTGATTTCTGATGTATGTATGTATGTATATAAAACAAAATAAATTTCATAATAATACTGTGTTAACTGTTTATTAAATGTTTATCATGTTTGTTTGTTTGTATTATAAAATATAAAAAAATTGTTAAGGTTTCAAGATATCACATTTAAATTATGGCAAACAGCTCAACTTAAGTTGCTTAAAGGTTGAACTGATCTTGTATGTTTTGCTGTTATATTCTTAATACAAAAATCATATTCATTCGTTCAAAATATTACTTTATGTTTGAATCGCATGTAATACTCGAGTTTAGTAATTTTTTTTACTTTTTTTCCTGACATTTAATAAAATCTTTAACTTAAATGTCATCACATAATCCAACATCACATTTTCGTGTATTGAAAAAAAAAACAGAAAAACATTTAAATATTCCGGAGAGTAAATATTTGAGTGGTAAAACTGGTAAATTTGTCAAATACTTGAAAAGTAACTCAATCATCACCAAGCCAAAAACCAAACTAATTTATTAGTAGGTTAAGAGCAATTAAATATTAAATGACTTTAAAAATTGCATCAACAACAATAATTTTTTTATAAGCACATCAAATCCGTGCACAACATTACCGGCAATTAAACAGTATTTAGTGTACGCCATTTAAAATGCAATTAAAAGTCATCTGCTACCACAGTTCTAACAAAGGATGTGTACACTTAAGTAAGTTTTGGGGTAAAAAATTTGCGTATAAGTATTGATAAAATAATTTACGTTTTGACTAACTGTGAAAATTAAATAAAGATGTACGTTTTCTTAAGCTAAAGATATTTTCAATAAGGTTTTCTGTTTAAAGGCAAATTTATTACTTAATCGGAAACTAATATTGTCTTTATAGGCAAGTTTTTATTACATACATACATAATTTGTCATTACAACCCTTTAGTCAGGATTACGACCTAGCTTCTCATGCCACTTATGTTGCGTGCATTAATTTTTTATACATTAGTGGCGGGACCTACAGTATAAAGTCGACTCCTAACGACAGATTTTTGAGAAACTTTTCATGGCAATTTTATTTACTCGCAGAGTTTTTGCCATAAATCTGCTGAGAGGAAGCTGCCGAAGAAATATTTTTTCATATTTTCGGTTCGATGTCTGACTTGGGGTTTGAACCGTGACCTTATAGTCTAATAAGCCGACACACTACCTATTAGACTACGGCGATCACCAAGTTTTTATTATTGGAAATTATTTACATATTTAGGTACTCTACGCCACCACAGACAAGAAATATATTGACCTGAATTCTGTTGCTGAACAATAAGTTAGATTTATTATGTGAAAAAAAAAGATAAATTGTCGGTCTATGTATTGGATTCTCTATAAAATTCAATTAAAACTATCGTTAGACGGCTTTATAATCCCTGGTAATACTAATTCCACCTGGCAACACCATGGCTTGTTTTGTTGTTTCAATTGGATAGCGAGGATTTAGACGATAGCACAAGCTAGTCGACAACTCAAGTTTTTGTATATAAGAGAGCAGATAGTATAGTGTAGACTGAATATATAATGAGAGCGTACAACTTTTTTACATTTTTCATTAACTATCACATCATATTGGACATTTAACCCTGTTTTAGTGTTTTACTAATCGTGTAAACGTAAAAAAATCTGTCGTAAGACTTTAACTCTTCTGCTTAAAATACGAATGGAATTCAATAATACTTTCTCTCTGACTTTAGGTACGTACAGCCTTATTTCGAATTTTTATCGTCTTATTTTACTTTTGTTTCTGTAGTAAACGTTAGAATACATCGCAGGCTTTGCCAGAAATCTGCTGAAATGAAGTCGCCGAAGAAATATTTTTTTTCAGATTTCGTTTTGATGTGTGACCTGGGATACGAACCCGGGCTTTACGTCTAATATGCCAACACATTACCTACTGGACTGGAAATTTAAAAGACTCGAATTGATCATTAGTGTTGTATTTCGAGTCCACACTCATCTTTGATGACCCAACAGAAACTGATATCTACGGAACTCTATTAATCGTGAAAATTAAAATTCGCTGGAAACTTTGAAAACGCATTTGCCAAAGTTTTGCGCTCAGAAAAGCCAGAAGTTATCCAGTGATGGAATATAAGAAAGAGAAAATAAGATAACAAAAAATAGAAGAAACTGTGATCAACTTTGGAATAGAACTTTCTCGAGAACCAGTATATCGTTGTTTGAAAGTGGTTTACTTAAGGTGAACCTGTAAACCGGTGTGTTAATAAGTTTTGCATAAATTATGTTAATTTGTGTAAAACTAAAACACAAAAGTTTTTTATTAAAGCTTTTAATCGTGCAGAATAAAACTTTTATTTTGTTTGTGGAGCATCTCATAGTGAATTTTGGCTGACAGGAATTTCAACGTAAGTTTGGTTCTACAAACATAAACAAAGTGTTTCTTTTCTTTTTCGCTCTTTTTTATAGCGAATATAAAAAAAGGAGGGAAAAATAGAAGATACTCGTACATTGATGTAGAAACTATTCATAGCAAATAAATTATGTTTTGTTTCCCTTTCGAAAATATTTTTAGTGTTTTTTCTTTGTGTCTGTTTTCAATTATTTTTTCAACGATAAAATATCCACTCTCAGTCCAATATTAACATTTAAAAACAATATTTTTTTCATGTGTTTCTCTAATGTTTAGTTTTATCTTTTTCTCAATTGTATTTCCTTTCAAACGATGGTGGCGGCGGTGTTGATGGTCATGGTATGGTGATGGGGAAACAGGGACGTTTGTAACATACTTATTTTTTAAGAGAAAATCGTGCTAATTATTTTGTTATGACACACATTCACTCATAATTAAACACACGTTATCTTTCTCATTCTCCCTCTCAGTCTCTTATATTTGTAATTACACTCTCTTTTTTTTAAACAAAAAATTATTATTCAATTTCATTCTCTTCATAAAAATGAATTGAACAAAAACAAAAATTTATTTTTTTTTGTTTTCATTACTATTTCTTGTTTTTATTTTTTTTTTGTCTTGATTTACTTAAAAAAAAATATTTATTTTACCGTTTATTTGTTGAGTTCGTTTTGATAGTTTTCACTGGTTAGTTAAGTATTTTTTCCGCGATAAACTTTTTTTTATTTATTTTAAATCACTTGAACGTTATTCGGTAGCAACCCACTTACTTAGTTCACGTCTTAATTAACACTGAGCTCAAATGAAAAAGTATCGCAAACAAAATACTTCACTTTTATAGCAAAAAGTTGTCGGGAGTCAGTCGATCCACACGTACACACAGATACAAAAAAATGTAAAAAAATGCTGCTTTAGCTTTGCTGGCAATGGACGGACAGACGGACAGCCACTAGTGGTAACGATCGTGTTTTTCTGTTTTTTTCTTTTTCTTTACGACTGTTGGTAATTGTTTCAACTGGTTCGCTTGTTGACTTGTTGTCTGGCTGAATGAGTTTACGACTCTTTGGCCGTTGCCGCAGAGTTGTAGTACAAGAACACTTGTACTACGTACGTAGTAGTTGTACGTAGTATCTTGTTCTATGCCAGCCTGTAAGTAAGAAGTATGATAACCACCGCAAAGCTAAGGCAAACGATTGCCAAATACTATGGGAAATGAGACAAGCATTTGATCTTGTTTTTGAATTGATCAGGCAAGATCCATTTGGATTTTAACATGTAGTTGATGGAAACGATTGCAGTCACATAAAGAAAATAAATTGAATCCTGATAATCGGACTAGGCCTTTTGTTGACAAAAACATATTACCCGTTGACATTTAAACGATGCCGCATTTAATTTTTATTTGTCTCTCGCGCTGAAATCGATGCCGTGAATAAGATGTGGTTTGACTGGTTTTAGTCGCAAGACAACAAGTTGCCTTCCAACAAGTCCAAGTGCCATTTATAATACGAATATGGTCAAAATGAATTCCGTTTTCAATCATATTTCTACTAACCATGACAGTCTGCATAAATAAAATATTCCGTCACTTCAACATACATATGTACATAGTCACTACTGTTGTGGTTGCATAGAAATGAATATTTTATTTACAATAAATTTTTACTATTGTTGCAGCAATTATCAAAACTTCAAATTGAATAATTATTTTGTGGTTTGATGACGTGTTCTCAAAAAATTACAATATGCGAGTAGTGTGAGTAACGTCTTCCTTTTGCAAATCATAGAACGAATTCAATACAATTTTAGAACTTCAAATTGATTTAAAAATTTTGTAATTAATTTGTACAAATATTTTATTCTATTTAAATTCGAAAATATGTAATTTTTTCTTTCTTTTTTCGTTTTTGGTAATCTCTTTCAGTTTCAAATTAATCTTCAAAACAGTACTTGGAAAAAAGAAAACGTCAATAACAGAATTTTCCAAAAAAAGGCAATATTATAACATAATCGAAAACGTTCTAATTAGCCTGCAAGCCAAATTTTGCAAATTCTAATCTGCAGTAAACTCGTAACAATGTAATTCAATAAAATGAAGCCAGTTTATGTTCTCGATAATGGAAATTTGTAGCGCCATACAGTGTTCTTTTACATAAAAAAATCGAAAAAGGATTGATACTCGTGATATTTTTTTAATACATAGCAGTTTGGGTGAAATATTCGTACGCAAACATGAGATGTTGATGGTTCTTCTATTCTCAAGACAGTCGATGAATATTATACAAAACGCTAACTAAAATTCTAAGGCCATAATCATGCCAGACGACTGTTGCATTTTTGCAAGCTTTGGAATCAGTTTACCACATGGAACTCTTTGTGGTGGCGATCGTTTTGATTCTGGTAGAATCATATCGACGCATAAATTTGATGTTATTATCGTGTAACAGCTTTTAACACTGTTCAGTTTCATCAATTCGTTGCTAGCTTTAGTTGATTGTGAGCTCTAGGCGCCCACTTTTATCAGGGCCTTGGCATACATACATATATACTCATACATAATATTGATTCGATATCTTTGATTCGATATCTTTAGAGCCTCGCCTATTTCATTTAGTTTCACTTTGCATACATACATAATTGGTCAATTACAATCCTTCAGCCAAGATTACGACCTAGCTTCTCATACCACTTATGTTGTGTGCGTTAATTTTATGCATGAGTGGCGGGACGTACAGTTTAAAGTCGACTCCGAACTAGAGATTTTTAAGAATCTCTTCATGTCAATTTTATTTACAATATGAAGATGTCTTGTACAAATAGCGGATTTCTAAAGATTATAATTTTTAATTAGTGTTTGATACCTTTGAAGTCGCCGTAGTCTAGTAGGTAGTGTGTTGGCTTATTAGACGTAAGGCCAAGGCTCAAATCCCAGATCAGACATCAAAACGAAAATATAAAAAAATAATCCTTTGGCGACTTCCTCTCAGCAGAATTCTGGCAAAAACTTCTGAGAGTAAATAAAATTGCCATGAAGAGGCTTTCAAAAATCTGTCGTTCGGAGTCGACTTTAAACTATCGGTCCCGCCACTCATGTATAAAATTAACACACACAACATAAGTGGTGTGAGAAACTAGGTCCATAATACTAACTGAATGGTTGAAATGACCAATTATCTATGTTTGATACCTTTGGACAATATTCCCTATCTCTTTAATGATTAGAAAATTTCGATTATCCTTAGGCATTACTACTAGTCCACACGTAGCACGAGAATATAATGTAAATAATAGACAAGCCGAAGGGCTGTTTAAAATGGAACAACTGAGTACTGTTTTAATTATTTTCTTAATTCTGGGCTTCCACAAATAAAAAAATTAACAAAAATTTGAAAAAACTTACTTTATTTTCATAATAATCAGGTAAAGATAATATTTTTGTAGGTCTCAGCAAAGTCGCATCCGATGTTCCTTCTTTTCTGAATATCCAGAATACCAGCATAAATAAAAATCAAAGAAAAAAGATATTAACAAAGCAAATTATTAGAAAATCCAAAAAATTTTTATTGCTGTAGTAACATACAAAAAACCCAAAGTTTCTTTCAAACGGTATACATAAACATTTTGTTCAAACTTATATGTTTTGAGATTTGGATTTTGAAAATAGGTTAAAAAATATTTGTGTGAAAAGATCAAGAAAACCGTTTTTGTCAAATAAAACAAGTTTGGAGTGTTCGAGAAATATATAAAAAAAAAGTATTTTTAAGTTCTACTCAACTAACTGAACAACTTAGATTAGGTAGTTACTCGGGTGTATTTAATTTTTTGTATTTCGTCGCATAGTGTTATCTTTGCTTTAGATTGGGTGTCAGAAATATGTATTTTTTTCCTTTTTTTCTAATCAGCCACTGCCCAAAACAATATCACAAAAATTTCCTTTATTTTTCCTGTTTTAAAAATTTTAAAAATTTTTCGAATATTTTCCCGATGCTCTTACTTGGCGTTGTATTTATTTTGTTTCAAAACTACTGACACCGATAACTGTGGTTTGAGAGTTGAGTGTGTCAAACTGTATGGGCATATTTGTTTCGTCATAATTCGTTAGGCAACAATGCACTCTTCGCGAATTTTCTAGAGCACTTCGTACATTTGACAATCTTCCAATAATCTTCCTAGCACTAATATTATTGTTCTGGATTCAAAATCATCAACATGACAAAGAACGTGGGGGTATTTATTAAGGCATATTCTCTCTGCTGTAGCGAGAAGGATACCGATTCGTGGTTGTCTTCAACTTGTTAGACTTTGTCCTTCATCTTACGTGCCTATAAAATAAAGCCCAGTTGTGAATTATATCTGTTGGTTAGTCTCATTTAAAATTGGCACAAGGTGAATATTTTCCCAAAGAATTGTTTCTACTGAAGTTCATTACTGTAACGCGTTTGGTGTAAAGGTAATACTTAAACCATTAAAAATTCACCATTCCGTTCCTTTTAAAGCGACTGTTTGGTGGGGTTTACATGCTGATAACGTCGTCCATTCTTCTAGTTTCTTTCGGAATTAGTAATTACCGGCCGTTAAGACATAGCGGAATAGTGAACGCCAACAAGCCATGTTGACTGAATTAAAAAAAAAAGAAACAATTAATCGTCTAAACGTTAACGACATTCGGTTCCAATAAAACGACGATTGTAAAAACAATTCGCTGGTCCCACGCGTTCGTACGATTTAACGCCATTGGATTACTTTTAATAGGGATGGGTTAAGTCATTGGTTTATGCCGATAAACATTGTAGGATTGTCATCCAATATTCAAGATTTATTTGACGCCATATGATGGACTGAATGGGCTATGTAACCTGCAACTGCAGTGAACATGTTCCGGATATCCATGAAATTCTCAGATTATAATAAAAAAAAAATCATTCCAGCAATATTCCTGTCTTGCATTATTATTTTAAATTCACAAACTATTAAAAACATTCAATATGTTAATCAAAAAAAGGGTTTTGATCATACTTCGAATATTTGATAACCTTTCTAGGACGAAAGGTGTAACTTTATTTATTTCTAAGCCGTCTTTTACAAAACTGACAAGATCGAAAGGGTAGCCAAACATACCAGGCCATCCGTAAGTGGAAGCTCAAAGGTCCTCGCCCAACTGCCAGCACCAGAGGAATCCCAGGAAGACCGATTACTGGAGTACCAACGGTCGAGATCAAGCTCCACCAAAGCAAGACGGCAATTAACGCTCTATTGAAGGCAATATGCTTTAATATAAGAAATGGAACAGTGTTGATGGACTAAATCATATGAATTATAATCACTTTTATGCAAATGCACGAAACCGCCTGAGAATTTATATTTTATGTTGTAATAGCTTATATTTTCCTTGCTCTCCAGAGCTGTCAATATCAGATGCAACAGAGCTGAAACAGGAAAACGGAAACAGTTTCAGTATATTTGCCGTTTTACCCCCCGGCACTACCGCAAACGCCGGTACTACAGCACTTTGTCAGGACCCACTGACTTACTTAATTGGCCATTACAAACCTTTAATCTGCATTATAATATAGCTTCTCACACCACTCATGTTGTGTGTTTTAATTTAATCCATAAATGGTGGTATCTTTAGCTTAACGTCGACTCCGAGCGAGATTTGAGAAGCTTTTTTTGACAATTTTATTAATTCTCTGAGTTTTTGCTAGAAGACTATTGAGAGAAAAGTCGATGAAAGATATATTTTTTTTTGTAGATGTTTTCAAGATGTCTTCTTTTTCGTACCATTGATATATAGCGTTAAAAGTCGAACCTATAACATTCCGGAACAAAATAAAGATCAACTAGACAAAATACGAATGTCTAATAATGATCAGTTTGGCGCAAAGTACTCTAGCTTATTGAGCTTTGATAACAAGGGTCGAAATGGTTACTGATACTCTATTTAGAAGGACCACAATACGGTCTTCAAGTGAGTGTCCGTGGATCAGGTCTGGTGTTTATTTGGTTAACTTGACATACATATAGGGTCAGATGGCAGTTGAGGCAATAACATTAAGGGATATGGGATAAAAGATGGTACTGTAATGTAAGGAAACATTTAACATTCACTCCACGTATGGAATTGTACGCATTATATAGGTAACTGGTCATCGTAGAGTAATTGAAATACATACGTACGTAATTGGTCATTACAACCCTTTAGTCAGGAATTCGACCTAGTTTCTCACACCACTTATGCTGTGTGTGTTATTTTTATACATGCGTGGAGGGACCTACAGTTCGGAGTCGATTCCGAACGGCAGATTTTTGAGAAACTTTTTATGGTATTTTTATTTACTTTATTGACGTGGAGGAAAATGATGAATTCAGGGTATGCGGTGAAGACTTCGAAGCTACTGTACATTTTTTATGTCATTGACCAGCATCCGTGAGCTCAAGATCCCAATATTTTGGGTATGATACTACCTCAGATATGACTCATACAGAGGAGTGAACTGGAAAACGTTAAATTTGTACAAGATACGGAATACTTTGAAATAAAATTTGGATGGTAACTTTTAATGGTGAGCACACAAGAAGCCTAATTGATGGCTTAGGTTTATGTCGACATGTAACCCTTGGTTGCTATAATCTCTCTCAACTTACCCGACTGGGTGCCCTGGTGTTCTAGTGGGTAGTGTGCTAGACTATTAGCGTGAGGGTTATCACACTCCACCAGGATTTACCAAAAAAAATTTTGTTATGTATTAGTGAGTAAGAGAGAGAAAATAAGTTGTGAGAATTTATTTATTTACAGCCATAGAAAAGTGTTAGTAATATACGCTATTTTTATTTTCATTTCATCAACAGACATATGTAAAGCTATCTATCTTTGGCTTAATAATTTTAGATAAATAAAAATAAAATAAAAAATGCACTTTTTATTAAAAGAACATAAAGCTATCCATCTTTGGCTTAAAAATTAGGCCATTTTTTTAGATAAATAAAAATAAAAAGAATAAAAAACCCATTTTTTATTAAAAAAAAGGGGGCATTCCAAAGCATTAAAAGAAAATTATACTATGAGACAAAATAAAAAAAATTAAATACGCCCAGCTAATGACATAGAATATTTTTAACAAAATATTATTTGAGTGTTATTCTGAAATAAAATGATAAAGCATCCGCCGCGCATGTGTTCTTGCCGCAGTCTGATCGACAACTAAATGAAAAAACACAAGAATGAGTCCTCTCTGCACAACTGTGTTATGAAATGGTAAACGCTGCTCTACACTGAGTATAACATCGAAGTTACTCAGCTCGTTAATAATCAAAATAAAAGTTTTAATTGTATTGTAATCAATAAATAAGCAAACTTACTAATGCAATTACTAAGACTACATTCTCCATTTCAAAACCAGATATCAGCAATGAATATTCAAAAAGATGAATACGCATTTATACTTATTTTAAAATCATACTCATACTATTCATATTTAAAGTTTGAAGTACTCATCATATTCATACTTAACAATACGCATGATGATGTTGATTTCGACTCTCATTTACTCAACATTTACAAGAATCACAAAATAAGTATGATTCACGTACGAACACTACAATACTCACTAGAAGGTTGTGTGTTTGCTTTGCTTGCTGTCTTTGTCTTTTTTCTTTTTTTGTAAATGCAACAACAACTAAGATTGTAAATTTTGATGAATGATTCGAATCACTCGTATAATTTATGAGTATTATAAGTATTTTTCTAAATTTATGAATTTGATTGGGTAGGCGTATGAATCAAACATATTTCGAATGGTATGAGTTTGATGTCAACGTTGCACTCATACTCATTGCAACCAGTACTTATAAATCAATGTTGTAGTGAGTACGAATGTGAGTACTGTTGACTCATTCATACTCAAAATTTCATGAGTACTTATGAGTAGCGAAAAAACGATTCATTGCTGATGTCTGTTCAAAACTTCTTCTTAGACTTATGTTTAATGACGTTATTTCAGTTACATCATATCATTCAATTATGGAAAAAGTGAAGTTTGCAAATGTCGCTGTACATAAGACCACTCATTATTAATTTTATATCGTAAATTTGAATTAAGGCTCTGGATTTATTACAATGAAATGAACAATTTCCCAGTATATGGTACTTAATGTGCTCCATTGCGAATTTACCCTGACTTTTCTAAATTTTTTTGTGAAATATAAGGTTTCTTGCGTTTTGCACAATTTCGAAGATACATTCTCGAACACAAAATGTTTCAATTTCTTATACTTACATCATAATGAATCTGAATAAAAACGTTTATTTTGAAACACTTTTTTAGACATCTATTTAACGGGTGATTTTTTAGCAATTATCTTTTTGGCAACACTGGTGTAAACAGCTCACGCTCGTTTCGTGTTTTGTTTCACTGTCAAACATCTTCAGTTTGGTCTATAATTTAACCACGAATCGTCTTACAAACGAACAACGCTTGCAAATCATTGAATTTTATTATCAAAATGCGTGCTCTGTTAAGAAAGTTCATCGCGCGCTTCTTCCATTTTATGGACAGTTTAATCGACCCACTGAAGCGGATATTCGGGCTATTGTGACTAAATTTCGCACTAAATTTACATTGTTGGACATTAAACCACCAACACGCTTACATGGAGTGCGAACTGAAGAAAATATCGCAGCTGTATCGGCCAGTGTTAATGATGACCATCAATTATCGATTCGTCGCCGTTCGCAGCAATTGGGCCTCTGTTACTCAACAACGTGGAAAATTTTGCGGAAGGATTTATGTGTGAAGCCTTTCAAAATACAGCTGGTGCAAGAATTGAAGCCGAACGACCTATCCCAACGCAGAATTTTTGGTGAACGGGCTCTTGGAAAGTTGGCCGAAGATCCACTTCTTTATCGAAAAGTTGTGTTCAGCGACGAAACTCATTTTTGGCTCAATGGATACGTAAATAAGCAGAATTGACGATTTTGGAGTGAAGTTCAGCCAGAAGAATTGCAAAAGCTACGAATGCATCCAGAAAAAGTCACAGTTTGGTGCGGTTTATTGGCTGGTGGCATCATTGGACCGTATTTCTTCAAAGATGCTGCGAATCGTAACGTAACAGTGAATCGTGAGCGCTACCGTGAGATGATATCCAAACTTTTTTTGGCCCAAAATGCAAGAGCTTGACTTGCACGACATGTGGTTTCAACAAGACGGTGCCACATGCCACACAGCACGCGTAACAATGGACTTATTGAGAGGCGAGTTCGGTGAACATTTTATTTCACGTTCAGGACCGGTCAATTGGCCACCTAGATCTTGCGATTTAACGCCTTTAGACTATATTTTGTGGGGCTATGTTAAAGCTCATGTCTATACAGACAAGCCCTTAAAAAATCACCCATTATAACGTAGAATTTTATTTTTGTGGTAGTCTTTCCATGTACCAATCAAAATTACTAGTATCATATTGAATAGGAAACTAACATTCACATATGCATACATACATAAACTGGAATTTTATAAATGCATTCCGTTATTATTAATTTATTTCTTGTTTTTTTATTTTATTTTTTTTCTATAATAATATATATGTTTAGAACAAACCTACTAACCGCTTACTGTAGAGCAAAAGACAAAGAAATCGACAATTTTTAATTATTTTTTATTCAATTATACAAACGATGTTAAATTCAAGGCCAAATTGGAAATTATTTGAACTTGTTTTACCACAAATAAATTCGTATACAAATGCAATTAAAAAATGCAAAAAAAAATTAAAACGTTCAACATACATTCCGCTAAAGTAGAGAAGGTAATCTAAAAAATCATTAGAATTGGATACCCTGCTCTCGTTAATGACAAATTTTGTTCTTTTTTATAAGTCTTCGGAAAGTCTCAAAGTAGGCTTCGAGTCACTGGCACGGAAGCCGCAATCCTTTATCGCCTGGACATAACTGTATTACATTGTAGGCAAATCAGATGGATTGAAGTATTTCGTGAACCGAAGAATATGCTGGTTTCAGCAAATATCGCATTGAATTCATACTCAAAATATCACGAGCTTCTAATTTCTCAACATTTACAACACCTATGCGCATGGTACAGACGACAGGTTCTTACCGCCCAGGGGTCAATAATTCATACGACCCCATTTCGGGATTGCCTGTAGGTCGGATGCGAGTGAGTCATGGAAACGGTTTGTATTGATATCGGGGCCGGATTCTACAATTGCATCTATAACATCAATCAAAATCTTTAATCTCCCCATTTATATTCTTCGTACTGGTTGAATATTTTCACAAAATGTCAATATTTTTTAAAAAAAAAAATGCAAATGTTTGCCTTTTGGTATTAAAAAAAACCAGTCTGTGGAGATACAAATGAAAAATGTATTAAAAAGAGAAATAAAATAAAATAAAACTGTGTAGAATAACAAAAATCAAATTTCAATCTTTTGTAAAACAAAAACTCTTGTTTAACTTGTTTTTTATTTTTATTTTTATTTTTTTATTTTATTCTCTTTATTTTGATTAATTTTTACTTTTTTTATTTTTTATTTTCTTCATTTTCTTTAGTATTGGTTACCAATGTTGATTGTTGCGTTTGGTTTTTGGGGCTGTTTACCTTGTGCCATTTAAATCTTTTTCCGCCTCTATCTTCTCTTCCCTGTCGTCACCTCCTCCTATGCAAACATATCATCTACATACTTTAAATTGGTATTAATTTAATAAAAGTCTACATATTTATTCTGTTTGTAAAACTCAACAAACCGATTTGAAAACAAAATGGAAAAATATTTACTCTTTGGCAACAGAAAAGAAAAGAAAATAAAATAAAATAAAAGGAAAACAACTCTTAAAACTTAAAAAATATTGCTTTAAAAATTTAAATACATACATACATATTTAGTATCCTTTAAGCCAACAAACAAATAGAAAAACATAAAAAGCAAACAGAGTAGAGTATCTCAAAAACAAAAACAAAAAAAATATTTTATCAAATCCGTATTGTATTTGGGACCCTTCATCCACAGAATGAATTGTGTACGTACATACATATGTATGTATGTGAATTGAAAAAAAATAATGCCTAAAAAGAAGAGCTTAAGGTAATAGACAAAAATAATATTTTTACTTCTAAACGACTAGAACTGATGACGTTCGGTGATGTTGGCGATGTCGATGCTATTGTTTTTGTTGGTGTTGCTTTTTTGACAAATTCATAATCTCGTCTCAACTGGTTGTTACGCAAATCGGTAACCTTGAGTTTCGCATTTAAAACAAAAGAAATACAAGTTGCTTCTTTTACTTTATTCATCATTTTCCAAACAAAACAAGCCAAATACGAATGAACACGCAGATAGCCACGAGCCTAGCTAGTGTTCGCTACACGTCTCTACATTTCATTCGTTACAATTGGTTCATATAATATGATTATCGATAAATACAATACAATACAATACAATAAAATCGATTGAATAAAATTATGAAAATTAGTTTAAAATAAGTCAACGATTTTAAAACATAAACTGGGGATACGTAAATCGTATCGACCGGTTTCGGTTGTTGTCAAATTGTAAAAAAAATATTAAAGCCTGCGATATGAACAGTGAATGAAATCTGCTTAAGTGCATCCACTTAAATATATCCACTGTTCCTTTTGATCATATTTAATAATGTTTTTCTATAAAGAATCTCTTGTAAACTGCGTATCGTACGAACGAACAAGGGTTTGAATTTAGAATTCTTAATATATTGCTCATATGCTCCGACAATATCGAACCTATAAAAACATGATTTTACCACAAAAGCATTTTAAATTTTCCAATTCTCATCCCGCCGTAATGTACATATCTTTAACTGCCTCTCTTGCACCAGAATCCAATGGTTTTCGTTAGTTGTGGTATGGTTTCAAAATGTTGAAAATATAGCGTGAAGGCCTTTATTTATAAATATCTGAGCGTACACTGTTCAATAAAGTCACTGTTATTGGCATAAAGTTATATCGGTGTGCGTTATGAGGTCTATCGATACCGATTGCTATGGTTTGACAGCTTAGAATGTCAAATTATGTTAATTTCCCCACTCGAGCAATGACGATCACATGTGCAAACACATCACTCGTTCCCATCAAGTTCTTAAGGGTAATGTGAAAAACTTGATGTAAACGTTCGTGTAAGTGTGATTTTGTTTCTACTTCTAACGCATGAATTCTTTCGTATATAATATACATATGTACCTGACCTGTTCACTCTACTGCTGTTCTTAAATCACAGTTGATGTAAACTTTACTGAAAGTTGAATAGGAAATTGGTTACAGTTGACTAGTCAAACTTGATGCATATACCGGTCACTATTGACATACCACAACTGGGTCACAGTTGACTACCAAATTGATTCATAGCTTTTACTTAAAAACTTAATTTTTTTATAAGCAATTTATTTTCATTAAATAAAATTTTAATACATAATTAAATACTGTCAATAGTTAACATTTTGATATTTGAATAAAAATTTCATATAAATATTTAAAACTGTCCACTTCGTCAAGAGGTGGCTCACAACCGAATTCATTTGCCGTCACTTTTTTGTTTTGCCACTGGTATGGTTGACACACTCCTCCTTCACTTTATCCTTCAGAGTTCTTGAATGTATCATCAGATTTATTAAGTACTGGACAAATGATTCACACAGAAAAGATACTTACATTTCCAAACACTTACTGGTCCTTTTATACTGCACATCGATTTCTTGTTCCATTATATTTTTATCTGTATATGTATATCTATATTAATGTTGTCTCTTTTTTGTTAATTTTTTCCAAAGCTTATAATTTTTTAACACTTTTAAAACTTTTATTTTAAAATTTGTTGCAAGAGAAATTTTTTCTTTTGAAAGATATTGTAAAAAATATATATCTGACGCTATCAAGTCTGATAATCAAAGTATCGGTCATTTTACCGTCACTAATGATATATTGTTGGAAATGCAACTCTATAGCTGAAAAGGACAATAAAATTTTATGTATGTATTAGTAAGTGAACCTTGTTTGTGTTAGTTTCGGTCATTCATTTCTTGTAGGATAAATTGTGGCAGAGTCACATAGAATCCGCCATTCTTTAAATTTCGACAATTCTACATGACAGCAGAGTTGAAATATTTATTTTCTTATGTGCTTCATTTCATTCGCTTCTTCTTCATTTACTTTTTACTTTTACTTTTACTTTTTACTTTTGGCTTTCGTTGAGTTCTTTCACAGACATTAATTGATATGTTTTGCCTTTTTCTCTAGATTTTTCACTCTGATATTGATAAAGTACTCATATACATATATACGCCAATACACACGTTGTTACTTTGCTTCAAGTTGAAAATGTCAAAGCGCAAAGGTCAAGTCACTTAACATTTCCGTTCAGTAAGGAAATGGCAACTCATCACGAATCCTTCAATTTCAGAAAAAAAAAAAAATAATGCAGGCTTGAAGTTTGTAGTTTATTTTATCCGGCCAATATAATCGGCCAATTAAGCGTACGATTCGTCCAGTTATTAATATTTTCGCGCTAATTATACTCCTCTCGATTCCAGATTATCAACAAGAGACAGAAATGTGAGAATCATGCTACCGTAGCACAAAATCTTGAAGAAGAAGTCGAAGTGTCGAAATGTCGCCGAATTATTGCAAAATCAAGTTGATGGCAACTTTTTTTCAGCAGCAATATTGCCGTAAATGAACAACCTTTCCACCAACTGCACGAATTGCTTGCTCAGTAGGCCAATTATATTGATCGTAAAATGGACGAAGTCTCAATGACTTTCAGGAATCGAGTTAATTTTTTAAATGAAATTTCCACAATTTAAAAGCGTTGTGTTGAACGATTCGTGATAATTTGACGAACCTTGTTGAATAAAAATGTCAACACAGTTTTACATTCTCAGCAGTGAAACTATAGTTATCGATATCTATATTTTTCATGAAGGAAAAGAAACACCCGATATATTAGTACTTCTTTAAAACACATTCTCGATAAGTTGTTGCCTTGACCACGCATCATCCTTCAAAGTGTATCAAATATTTCCAATCAAATCAAGATTTTGCTTATCAAAATCATTCTCATTTCTTTTCAAACTGTTACAATTAAAAACGACTTCGATGCTAACGCAAAATATTTGTAAAATTTCTTTCTCTCCACTTCTCAAATATTGCTATTTTAGTCTATCGAATGAACTTTCACCTCAAAAATTTTCAGAATTTTTCAAGATGTGTCAATTTCACTTTTGATCAACCACCAGAAGCTATCCGATGTTTGCGCAAAAAGAAATATTAATATTTGCTAATAACGCAAATATTAGCCGACTTCTGGTAGAACAGACAATTCTGTATTTACTTTTACTTCTTCGTATTAAAAGAAACCTGCTCAAAACTCTACCTAAACTAACTATGATGGTGTAGGGTATACAGGGTGCAGATTAAAAGAGCCATTTCTACGCAGATACTTGGGCATTTGTTGAGTGAACTATAAACCAGAACTACTTTATTTTTTTCATTAATGCAGTTTTAAGTTCTTGTACCATGTTTGAGTCTCGCTGCCCGTCTTTCTGTTTGTTTATCTGGTTGTTGGACAACGTTTGGTCGTTTATTCGGAAAGAAAAAAAACCATGTTCCGTCGGCAGTTCATTTATTGGTGGGGCAAATACGATACATTTATGGAAATAACACACACAATACATATATGCAGAGTTATGGTATAAAATGGGTATTAAACGTGTTTCTTATTTTGTTGCTGTTGTTGCAACTGCATGGTATCAGCTGGTGGTATTTATTATATTTATTTCGTATATATTTCACGCTTTCAGTGGCCACACAAATCTACTCTTAAGGTAGGCGACCTTGCATTCGAAAGGTTTGTTTTAATCTACGATAACCAAGTACTTGTTTATACTTCAGCTCTGTATACATATGACTGTATGCAAAGCCAATGGAAATATTTTTGAAAGGCGCTTAATTAATACTAAAAGTAACGATAATTAAAGCGTAAATTTGAATTCTTTGTTATAAGACTGTCTTGTTTCTGATGCGGAAATTACACTATTTAACGAGTTTGTAACATTGCGGCTGATACCATTAATAAAACTACCTTAAAATACCATAAATAAAACAGATTTTAACTTGTATCGTGACTAAAGTTTATATCGTCAATAGAACGTATTATTAGCAAAAGCTAATATTTAATTAAAGCCAGTTGAGCTTGAGTCTCATACGTCATACGTTAGTTAGACTTTTCCATCTGACAGTAGAGTTGAAATACATACATACATACATGTTTTCTTATGTTCATTGTTTTATTCCCTTCTAATCCGTTAATGCAATGCATAAATTGGGTAAAATTCGAACTTCTCACTTGCGTTGAGTACATTGACAGCGTGATTAGCTTCAAAAGTGCAAAAGTTTTAAAAGTAATCATTAAAGGCATTGACAGTATTGTACCTATTACCGATATTAACAATGCCCTTAAAACTGAAGTCAAAGCAATTCATAATATTTTAAATAAAAATAAAATTCCACAACCGCTTTTTAGGGTCAAAATAGTATTTAACTCGAACAATATAAAGAAAAAGGATGACAATCATCGTATATATGGATTACGATATCTTCTTAACCGTTGAATATATGTAGAGAAACCTATTAAACGTAAAGGTCCCCCTCAATGTCAAAATTACTAAGATTTTGGCACACAAAATCTTTCTGTAAATTACCGACAGTATTCGTCAGATGCGGAGATATACATAAAAGCACTGTATGTCCCCAACCGAAAACTGAAGTCAGCTGAAAAAAGTACAGTAACTGCGGTGAAAACCACACGGCTAATTATCGAGGCTGCAGAGTATATTCCCACCATTCCCCAACGGGCAAACTCCAAAAATGCTGCCTAAACCACGAGTAAATTTTCAGATGCTTTTTCATATGCTGACGCCCTAAAATAAAGCATTCCAACTGTCCATTCGAATTTTCAAAATTCAATTGATACTATAATCCAAACAATGAGTAATTCTATGGCTAACATGCAGAACACGTTGCAACAGCTGCGGCAAAACTAAAATATGCTTAAGCAGATTTTAAAAATTTAAATAAGACATGAACACCCTTAAGATCTGCCCTTGGAACGCGAAAGGCTTAAGCTATCATAAAAATGAAGTACAAAACTTCTTGTATACTTACCAAGTTGATGTCATGTTAATATCGGAAGCACACATCTCGGAAAAAACTGCTTTAGAGTTAATGACTACCACACATATGACGCAAAACACCCAAGCGGTAGGCCATGCGACGGGTCAGCTATTCTTGTTCACAAGGATATTAGGCACTTTCCATTGCCAAAATTCGCCCAAGTTTACATACAAGCAGCATAAGTATTCATAGAGATTCTACAGTTGCCTCACAAAGACTTCAATCTCACGTTGGTGAATTGGAAAATTGGCTGCTGAAATGGAAGATAAAAGTCAACGTTTCTAAGTGCATGCACATTACGTTTACACTGAGAAGGGGGAATTGTCCACTCGTCATGATTAATGGTGTGACGGTACCAGAACAAAATAGTGTAAGATATCTGGGCATCCATCCAGACTGTCGGCTTACCTAAGCTCACTATATAGCTACCAAAATTGCTCACATCAAATTCAGAACAGCACAGCTTTACTGGCTTATTAGAACTAAGTCAACCCTTGACTGAGAACTAAAACTGCTTTTGCATAAGTCAGTATTGTAAACTATTTGGCTTTATGGTATCCAACTGTTGGGGACAGCCTCACCATCCAATGTAGAGAAGCTTCAAAGGCGGCAATCTAGACTTATAACAGGTGCTCCTTGGTATATGAGATACAGTAATATCCACAAAGATCTGAAGGTGCTCGTAGTTCGAGAGGAAATAAAAATAGCCAGTGTCAACTACGTCTCTAGGATTACAGAACATCCCAACCGTCTTGTAAGAGACTTACTTATATTCGAGGTTCACACACTTCTCAAGAGAGTTCAAAGAAATGATCTGTAGAGATAAATTTACTTTTGATGAGCACTTTTAGTTGTACGTTGCAGTGGGAATATCAATTTTTATTTTTGTATTATTTTAGGTTAAGATTTGAATACTTATTGTAAATTCCGAAAGGAAATATTCAATAAATAATATATGAAAAAAATTTGTATTTATGGGTGTAAGTTTCTACAGTTTAAAGTCGACTCCGAAAGATAGATTTTTGATTAAATTTTCACGGCAATTTTATTCACTCTCGGAGTTCTTGCCAGAAAACTGCTGAGAGGAAGTCGTCGAAAGAAATATTTTTCATATTTTGTTTTGTTCGAGATTTCTGAGTTGGTATTTAAGCCAGGAGTTCGCATATAATAATCCAACATACTCCCTTTTTGATTCTAACGATTTCAACGTTAATAAGTATAAATTATGGTAGGCTTCCTACTTAATCAAATTCAATTTCTTAATTGTCTTTATCGATACAGTGTTAATGCTTTTATACAAAATCAATTCATTTAAGTCCTGGACAGTAACCCAACGTGGACAGTACCCTAATGTGCATGTTTTTTAAATGAGATCAACAATCAGGAAATAAACCCAATTCATGTTGTGCATTATCTTGAGAGTGCTTTTCTTTCAATTGCAATTTCTTCCTTTCTGGTGTACCCAATACAAGGTCATGAAACTGTGGAGCAACTTGCAAGCATTCATACTCTTTTAAGAAACGTATTACTGAAGGCAGATAGTGGAACGGAAGCAGATGTATTCGGCCGTAGATCGCAATATTCAGAAGGCATGGGTAAACTCTCTCAATTGTGCTTATTCAACTTGTACTGGAAGTCAGAAGACGAGACAAAGGAATACTATCTGACATGAGTATGGCAGTTTCTAAGCAAACTGACGCTGCAGATGAGTTTAACAGGATGAAAGCTTCTAAATCAGGGTTCGTCAAAAAATGTTTGGTTATGTGTTAATGAGTAAGAGAGAGAAAATAAGTTGAGAGAATTTATTTATTTACAGCCATAGAAAAGTGTTAGTAATATACGCTATTTTTATTTTCATTACATCAACATACATATGTAAAGCTGTCTATTTTTGGCTTAATAATTTTAGATAAATAAAAATAAAATAAAAAATTAATTTTTTATTAAAAGAACATAAAGCTGTCCATCTTTGGCTTAAAAATTATGCCATGTTTTTTTAAACAAATAAAAATAAAAAGAATACATACATACATACATAATTGGTCATTACAACCCTTCAGTCAGGATTACGACCTAGTTTCTAAATAAAAAGAATAACCCATTTTTTATTAAAAGAAAAAAAAGCGAACATTCCAAAGCATTTAAAAAAATTATACTATGCGACAAAATAAAAAAAGTGAAATACGCCCAGCTAATTACATAAACCTTTTTTAACATAAATATAAATATTTATCAAAAAATATTGAGTGTTATTCTGAAATAAAATGATAAAACATCCGCCGCGCATGTGTTCTTGTCGCAGTCTGATCGACAACTAAATGAAAAAACACAAGAATGCGTGTGAGTTCTTTCTGCACAATTGTGCTATGATATGGTAAACCTTGTTTTAAATCGACAAAACCTCTTCGGTGAAAGAGTGAAAGAGTAGTTTGGAAAAGGAATACTTAAGGAAAGAGAAAAAAGGAAACGTGAAAAACATTTCGTAAGAAATAAGGAAAAATATGTATGACCTTTCGATATTAAAGTAATTATAATGGCTGGAAATTTGTGTGTTGCATTAAATTAAGCAAGTGCAGCTGAGGGTAGTAAACGTCCTTTAAAACTGTAAAAAAAAAACATTTATCATAATAGGCAGGTTCTGTGACGAGGAAAATGAACATATACATCCACAGAATCCGTACGGAGTTAATTCATTTCAGAATGAAACCCTGAAGTTTGTCAGGGATACAGGGTTGGTGAAGAGGTTATAGAGAAAGGAGTACTCCTGTGCTTCACAATTATAAAACTTAACTCACACCACTTATTTTGTGTGTGTTAATTTTATATATGAATGGCGGGACCTACAGCTTAAAGTCGACTCCGAACCACAGATTTTTTTGAGAAACTTTTCATGGCAATTTTATTTTACTCTCAGAAGTTTCTGCCAGAAATCTGCTGATAGGAAGTCACCAAAGAAATATATTTTTTTCACATTTTCGTTTTGATGTCTGACCTGGGGTTTGAACTGTGGCCTTATGTCTAATAAGCCAACACACTAACTACTAGACTACGGCATCTTAACCATAACAGTGTGTTTAATATTTTCAAGCTGTTCCTTGCTCATCGGATTGGGAAGAAGAAATTCATATATTTTTTCCTTCAGACGTTGTTACAAAAAATTTAAAAAGACTTTCAAGTGTTTTTGTTGTTATAATACAGTTTACGTTTAGTGTTTGAAGACTTAGAATTATGATTTTGGTTTTATTGTTTATGAGGATCCGAATCTATTTCTATCTATATTGTCAGATCAAATGTGGTATCGTCTGCATAATTTATGTTATAAAAGAATTTTCAATTAACTTCAATCCCCATTTTCCTCTCATATGAAAGTTCATCGAATATAGACTCTGAGTACAAATTATGATTATTATTCAAGGATTCGAATATATTGAAACATTCTTCTGGTTTATCTTCAATCATTACAGTAATTGTGCCTTTACCATTACTTTACCGAGTAATGATTTTAAATTTATTTTTCAACTTTTTATGTAAAAAATATTTATTTACAGTTTTTTATTTTATTTTATTTTATTCGACATTTTTATTATGTATATTTGTTGTTGCTTCCCTATTGTGTTCGTTGTATTTTGTTTGTTTGTAAAAAAAAAACCTTATTATTGATACATACATAATTGGTCATTACAACCCTTTAGTCAGGATTACGACTTAGTTCCTCACATCACTTATGTGGTGTGCGTTAATTTTTTATACATGAGTGGTGGGACAGTTTAAAGTCGACTCCGAATGACAGATTTATGATAAACTTTTCATGGCAGTTTAATTTACTCTCAGAGTTTTTGCCAGAAATCTGCTGAGAGGAAGTAGCCGTAGAAATATTTTTCATATTTCGTTTAGTTGGAGATGACTGACCTGGGGTTTGAACCGAGGCCTCATGTCTAATAAGGCAACACACTACCTACTAGACCACGGCGACTTATTATTGATATCTTCAAAAATGTCGTATAAATTCATAATAAATCAAAATAGCTGGATACACGTATACAGTTTTTTCCTTTACTGTAAATATTCCAAAAACGAAATTTTTACTAAAAGAATTGAAGTCGATTCGATGTTCTTTTGTTTTTTTTATGGAATAAATAATAAAATAATGTCGCAAGTCATTAAATTTATTCTTTAAGAACAAATAAAAATCGTTCGTATACTTATGTTTCTGAGTATTAAGCAGAATGTCTTGTCGTAAAATTCGTAAAATCGGGCGTCTGCTTACTCATTACACATGCACTTCTTTTGTTTACATGGAAGTGAGTTTATGTACGAAAGTATTTACTTTAGGATATGAGTCGACAACGAAAATACACGCTCATACACAGACTCACAAGCACATACAAATTCGCAAAATCCGTACAATGAATATGTATACTTATATGAACGTTTGATGACATTTGGCCATAAGTAAGCCATACCAAGTCCAGTTGACTGGTATGCCAACTCGTCAGCCATTCAAGGGTTTGGTCAACTTCAAGAACAGCAAACAAGAGTAAAAGCAAACGAACAAAAAAAAAAAAAAAAAGAAAAGAGCAATAACCACACCACACAAGTGTTGTTTCTGAAATGACAATAAGTTTTAATTAAATTTTAAATAACTTACTGACTACATAAACACCACCCCCTCACCGAATTAAGTACATACATTCAATTCAACAAGCATATGATGTAGATACTTACATACATGCATACCATAGAGATAATATAATAGTAACACTTTGCCTGTAAACATCCAGAACAGGGAAAAGTGTAACTGAGGAGCGTCAAGATATGAATGATGTCTCAGTCCAGAGTGTTGAATGGTCTTTACTAGTAAACAGACCATTGGGTAAAAATTCATCATCCTTAAATTCTGGCTGTAAAAGGTAACAATTAGACTGGTAATCATTTACGATGCTCCTGTTTGGTGGTAAGCAGATGTAACTGCAAGAATCTGGACGATATGAAAAGGCGATCTGCCATTATTACGAAGTCACAAGCCAAGGCTCTTCACGCCATGCTAGTTTGGCATCCTGTAGCGGCAGGCAACTTCTGCGATGAAGTGCTGGTCTAATCATATCCTTTAATCAGTCAGGATTACGGCCTAGCTTCTCACACCACTCATGTTGTGTGTGTTAATTTTATACATGAGTGGCGGGACCTACAGTTTAAAGTCGACTCCGAACGGCAGATTTCTGAGAAACTTTTTCATGGCAATTTTATTCACTCTCAGAGTTTTTGCCAGAAATCTGCTGAGAGGAAGTCGCCGTAGAAATATTTTTTCATATTTCTAATTCATACGTCTAATAAGCCAACACACTACCTACTAGAGTACGGCGACTATACAAACAGTTTCTGCTGAAAATTGTCGTGACACTTTAAATATACACCAATGGATGTTAAAAGGGGGTTTGGAGTGTACATCGTGCCCTTGAATATCAGACGCTCGTCCCAGATCTTTGCAGAGTTTTCCAAGCGGAATTCATGGCTTCCTTCGTGTTCATTAAATGTCTCTTTAGTTGCAGGGTATACTGATCCGGACAGTTAGTTTCCTTTCGAACATTACATTAATGTCCATGCTTGTTCATGATCTTCATTATTTAGGAAGTAAGCAGTAATACACAGAACGTTTACACCCTCCTAGATGATCCTCGCATAAGGCTCTTCCCGGCTATGATTAGGCGTTGTGTCAGAGATAAGTTCCAAACTCAGTTCATTTTTCTCTCTCAAGTGGTTATTTACAACGTGGTCTCAGTTCTTACGGGACACTGTCTAATTGGGAGGCATGCCCGTCGGCAGTAAACTTCCTCGCACGACTTTTGTAAAAGCTGATACTCGCTCGAAAAAAGTGCGGATAGTGCTGAGCGCTATCGAGAAGTTGTAAAAGACTATTGGAAACTCCATTTTTGATATCTCGAACGGAAATGTCCGAACTTAGATTATAAGATATTAGCCGGTACATATTTAATTTGCTCTTCACAACAACGCAATGAGCCTAAACCCATCTCACATGCTTATATTTAGTGTTGCCATTCAACCTCAAATTAAACCGATTCCTATTTGAACTTATAAATTCCCTTAGAATTTGTTAAAATTCAATTTTCTTTTATTAAAAACATCACAAAATTTTAAATTTGAAGTAAAGTGAAGCGAACTTGTTGTGATCATTCTTGTTGCATTGAAAACACCAAAGCCAGTCTATAAACTTTTTATTTAGAAAGAAATAAAAGAAGTATATGAAGTTTTAAACATGTATAATGAATTTCTTTTGAGGAAAAAAAGGATTATTTTTAATTAAATTTAAAAGAATGGCTCTTTTATTTTTAAAATGCAACGAGAGGTAACATCAGTCACATCATCTTCGATTACTGGCCGAGAGTTGTATACCGTAAATCCCAATCGGCTTTAACATTGTATTATAAATTAAGGATTTATTTTTCGTATTCAATTTCAGTTGTAATTTGGCTTTAATAACTAAAAAAGTTTTTTTTGTTTCAATCCTTAATGTTTGTCTTTTAAGTTTGCCTTCTAGGACAGCCTTCTATCAATATGTAAACCAAAGCATGAAACCAGCATATTTCATTTGAAGATTGTATTATATTTTAAACATAGATTTGGGCAATTTGCTTCCAAATTTCAAAGCAAAAGTTATTTTCTGAGACAGGCAGTATCTTATGACGAATCTAAGATTGCAATGCCATACGCATATGTAGTAAGTATTACACGATCAATATATGTGATGTAAAAATTGCGTAAGGAAGTTGCTAACGCAGGCGAACCACAGGTAAGTGGTCTCTCTCTGATAGGCACTCAAATTGTTTAACAAAAATATTTGAGAAGACTTCTGAATAATACTTCTATGCTTCCAACTTAACGATACGGTAACATTGTTCAGGAGTTCAATAGTATTATTTTTTTTTTAAATTGGTATTCATCTTCTCATATTATTATACATATTGGCCCTGCGTACTTTTATTGCGAATGAATAACAATGTGAGAAATTCCATTTTTTCGGTAGAGCTTTCGCAACCGTAGTACCTATACAATCGTACTATTGATTGTATTGGGTTGTTCGGAAAGTAATTTCCTTTTTTATGGGGGGAAATGAAAGACAGTTATCGTATAATATCAATCACTGTTGAATTCGATAAAACCTCAACCCGAACTCACGTGTTGTTTTTCGCCGGTTCACATCAACTAATGCCTTTATCGCGTCTTTATTAGCTTCAACCGGCCTTTCCGAACGTTTCCGACATTAAAATTGCCGGATCGAAATTTAGAGAACCAGTTCTGGCACTGGCGTAATGTCAACACACCTTCTCCATACACATCGATCAATTTCTTTCTGGCTTGAACAGCATTTTTACCCTTTCTACAGTAAAACCGTAAGATATGGCGAAAATGCTACTTATCGCTCTTCATATTTAAAAGGGTACCAACCAAAAACTACTGCGTAGAATTAATTGGAATTTTTCACACACAAGCCTTGCTATATGAGCTCTCAAAGCATATAAAAGTTATACAGCTTATGAGTGCGGTTGATTGCAAAAAAATACAATTAAATCCTCTTTCGGGAAAAAAACGAAATTACTTTTCGAGCAAGCCAATATTTACAAATTCTCTTGAAAGTCATTTATCAATAATTTTAAAATATAATATATTTTTTTTTTTTTATAAAAGTAGCTTAAAGGGTAAACAAATATCATTTATCAAATATATGAATGAATATATGTATGTATATATATAAAATTATATTCAAAATCGAATATACAGTGGATCACAGTTAAATTGGTTCATTTTCCAAAAAAAGTCTAAGGGCCATTATTACAACTTGCCATTAAAGTTGGGTTTAGTTAAAGGTAACTTTAGCTAAATTGCACTTTAAAGTCAGCCTTAACTTCTTTTCGTTATTACAACCTACAGTTTTTCATATTTAAGTAGGTTGCCTTCGTAGTGAATAACAATTTTAAGAAGCTTTAGTACCGATTTTACAAACTTTTTATCATATTAGGGACGTAGTTTATTCTGCTCCTTCAAAAGGTCAGTTCCAGTTCTGTTTGATTTGAAATAAAATGTTTTCTTATTTCAATTTTCAAATCGTTGATGGTAATTAAATCTTATGTTTGGTGTTGTTTCACATGAAACAAAGGTTTTTCTATAAATAATCGATCAGTATTGACATTAATTACAATATTTTACCATATTTTAACAAAATATAACAAATTTTTTTTACTGTTAAACTGACGTCACATATATTTGTTTATTTAAGATTTAGACAAAATAATGAAACTGATGAAAGCCTAATCTTACTTACTTACTTAATTGGCCGTTAACAACCCGATTAACGGATTTCGGCCTGCCACAACACATCCTTCCAGGCGCCTCTGCTTCTTGCGCGCCTACGTCAGTTGGTCACACCAATCGATGACAGGGCTTCATCGATTTGGTCCTTCTAACACATACAAGGTCGTCCTCTTCGTCGACTTCCGCAGATCTCCGCATCAAGTAACCGTCTCACCGGACCATCCTCCTCCATTCACACGACATAGCCGAGCCAGCGCAGCCGGTGGATATTAATACGCTGCACAACGTCTATGTCGTTGAGGAGCTCATACAGCTCAGTGTTGGATCAGATGCGGAAATCATCGCCAATTCGCACTGGACCGAAGATCTTACGTAGGACTTTTCTCTCGAATATCCTTAAGGCTGCTGCATCAGTGCTTAATAGGGTACATACCTCTGCGCCATAAAGAAGCACGGGCAGGATGAGCGTCTTGTACAGTATTAGTTTTGTCTTACGAGAGAGGTCTCAGTTACTCAATTGCATCTGTAGCATCTGTTAGCAAGAGTGATCCTGCGCTTGATCTCCAGACTGACATTATTTTTGGTGGTAACGTCGGAGCCAAGATAAATAAATTCCTTGACTATATCAAAAGTATAGTTATCGGCCGTAATCTGAGAATTAATTCGTCGCATGTGTCGATAATATACTTTGTTTTGCCCTCATTTACTGCCAGGCCCATCTTAGTAGATTCCCTATCAATAACACTAAAGGCAGCATTAACATCTCGCTTGGTACGCCCTATGATGTCAATGTCGTCAGCGTACGCAAGCAACTGGACGCTTTTTTGAAAAATAGTGTCATTGCGATGCACTCACGCCTTTCGCAGAACACTCTCCATGACGAAGTTGAAGAGGTCACATTATAAGAGATCGCCTTGTCTGAAACCTTGCACGGTATCAAAAATTTCGGAGAGGTCCATTCCTACCTTGACGGAGCTGCAGGGTTTGCTTAACTTCAATCTGCATATAATGATCAGCTTCGCAGGTATACCGAGCTCAGACATTGCGGTAAAAAGACGATCCCTTATGGGGCTACCGAAGGCTGCCTTATAATCGACAGGAAGATGGTGTGTGTCGACTTGTTTTTCGTGGGTCTTTTCCAGTATTTGGAGTAGTGTGTAGTCGATGGTGTACTTGCCAGGTCGGAAGCCGCGCTGATAAGGTCCAATCAGGGTTTTGACGCCGTTTACACAATACGCCTGTAAGAACCTTATGTGCGAAAGGGAGAAGGCTTATACCCCTGTAGTTGGCGCATATCGTAGGGTTTCCCTTTTTCAGGACAGGACAGAGGATACTGAGGTTCTAATCATTGGACATACTTTCCTCTAGCCATATTTTGTAAATAAGCTGGTGCATGCGCCCTACCAACTCATTGCTTCCGGTCTTAAACAATTCAGCGGGGAGGCCATCAGATCTGCCGCTTTATTGTTTTTAAGATGCATAATCGTGACTTTGACCTCGTCATGGCTAGGTGACGGAATCTCCACGCCGTCATCATCGATCGGGTTCGGAACATCATCTCTAAAGGCGGTATTGATGTCGTCATTGCCTTGTAGCAGAGTAGAGAAGTTTTTCCTCCAAAACCTTAGCACCCCCTGCGGATCTGTTACCAAGTTTCCATTTTCATCTTTGCACTATGACGCTCTAGGCTTATAACCCTCGGTTAGACGCTTAACCTTTTGATAGAATTTTCGAGCGTCATTCGTACATTTATACATCTCGACTTCCTCACGCTCACGCCTTTCCTGCTCCCTTTTCTTGCGTCTGAAAAGGCGTCTCCCATCCCTTCTCCTCACTCTATAGTTCTCGACAATGTCTAGTCTTTAGAATTTAATAACGATTTCTGAGTTTTTCCACTGTGATCCACTGTAATTGAAATACACTTTGGAAAAGATAAAGTTTTAAAGCTATCAGAGGAAAACTTTTCCGTTATTTTTAATATGTATGTATTTCTTTTGAAATATATGTATATTTAAGTTTGTATATAATATTTAATATATATTAAGAATTAAATACTATAAATTCTTATGGAAAAATACTGACGTCCTTCATTCATAACAATTGAATTTCTGTCTTACAATATGAAAATATGTTTTCATTTTCTTTACAATTCGTTTGTTTTAGAGAAAATACTAAACATGCTAGTAAATACAATCAAGAAATATGAAAATTGTTTTGTATGAATTGTTATTTGCTTATTTCCGAATCATAATTTTATTCCACTGCCCATTGTTGTCGGACATTCGTAATTCGGTTTTTCAAAACTCAGATCCCTTAAACTCCCTATCATATCCTAATATTGATAACATATCAAAACTAATGGAATTTCTTAAGAAATCCAAGCTACTTTATGAAATATAAACATTGGAATTATCTTACAATAATATTATACCTCCTAATCATATAACTTATTAATTTTGTTGAGCTGAAGGCCTAATATGCTCTTGCACTTATTCTTTTATATTTGACCTTATAATTTTAATTATAAATTAAAAAGTAATAAAATTAAAATTGATTCGGGACGTAACAGAACGTAAAAGCCCAGTGTAGTCAAACGTCGACGGAACGTAACGAAACGTACGCCCGTTTTTAGCATATTAAAAGTAAATTAAATACTTACCGAAATTACATTACGGTTCGGCAAGCGTTCTCATTGCTTTTCGTATTCTAAAAACGAATGTGCTTTCCTTGGACGTTGAGCTAACCGGAGCTAAAAACTATTTCTATCTTTAACATTACGTTGAACATTTTGCTAACCATTTAATAACCGAAAAGCGCAAACCCTAAAATATATAATAATAAAAAAGTACTGAAAAAAGTATTAAAGTACTGAATTTTTCAACACTGGTAGGTAGTATGTTGCCTTATTGGACAAGAATCCATGGTTTAAACCACACCTCTGATATGTATATCGAATAAAACAAAATGGGACAAATAATTCTTCAGCGACCTCCCCTCACTGGTCTTCTGGTAAAAACTCTGAAAATAAATAAAACTATCATGAAAAGTTAAAATGTAATTAAGGATATAAGTAATAATAAGTTATAAATATGTTAAAAAAAATATATATCCATACTGTAAATTAAAAGATAAATTCATTTTTAAAAGGAACATAATCGATTAAAGCAATGATAGTCGAAGAAATAGAATAAAAAAATAGAAGTTACTGACTACAACAGCGTTTCAAAAGACGTATGTACATATGTATGTATGTATATAAATCTCAATGAAGAAAAAGCCGTTTGTAAATTGTAAAAATGTATGTGTTGTTAAAATAACATTTGGACAATTCACACGACTTTGTATCGTGTATGTTGTATTGAATACACTTTTTGTTTACGAACGCTCAATGTTATGTTGTATTGTGTATTTCGTATTCCAAACGTCAAAAAGTGATAAGAAGAAGAAGACGACCATTATTAATAATTTGATTTTCAAGCAGCAAAATAAAAAATATTGCGGAAAAAAAGTAAATTAAATAATTACATGGTGCGACAGTGAAAATACATCCGAGAAATATGTAGTCTAAGTTCTTCACCAGGTTGAGTAGAACTCAAAAAGACTTTTTTTATTTTTCTCGAACCGTCCAAACTTGTTTTATTTGACAAAAACGGTTTTTTGAACATTTCACAGAAAATTATTGATTACCCAAACATTTTTTAACCTACAGTGGCGAGCAAAAATGGATGCATGTTTTTAATTTTCGCGTCTATTACCTTGTAAAATTTTAATTGTGTGGAATATGATTATTCTTGCTGAGGTTTTTTCTTCTAATTTTCATTACTTTAGTATATTGAATATAAAAATTCAAAAAATTTTACCAAAAAAAATTAATTTAAATAAACGTGTTTGATGTCAATTCTTCCACTTTTGCACGTTATGCTAATTTGTGCATAAAAGCAAAAAACAATACAAATTACTGCAAAAAAACGATACAAATTCTTTTATTTTATATTCTTTGCATCATTTTAATAATTAGAAGCTGTCAGTAGTGAACTTAAATTTAGTGAACTTAATTTTGAACTTAATTATCGTCCCTATTAAGAATTGGTCTTATAATATTAATAAAATGAAAAAAATAAGTTTTAAAATTGAAAATAGAATTGCGTTTCTAACAGAAAAAGATGGGTCTGCAATAAAAATAGCAAAAGCACTACAAATATTACACTATGTGGTCTTAAGTGTTCGAAAACGACGAAATGTGCAGCCAGTTTCTACAACTAGAGGTCGACCAAGATTACTCACCGATGGCGATGCCCGACTTATGGAACGTCTTTTGAAAAATACGGACACAAAAATACCAAAGCTAACTGCAAAGACCATAAATAAAAATGTCAACAAGTGGACAGCCCGAAGAGCACTTCGCAGAATCGGGTTGGTATCCGCCATTAAGCTAAAAAAGGCGGCTATATTGTATAAAAAAGTCAAGGCTCGTTTAGAATTTTGCAAAACTTATGGTAAATGGACAGTTGACGAATAGAAATGCGTGATCTGGTCGGATGAAACAAAAATTAAGCATGAAAAACTTTAAATGCGTCAGATAAAACAGAAAATCAAACATGGAGGTGGAAATTTGATGGTTTGGGGATGTTTTAATTGGTGGAGTGTTGGTCCGTTAGTGAAAATAGAGGGTATAATGAGAAAGGATAATTATCTCAGTATCCTTCAAACAAAATTTCCAGAATTCATTGAAGAAAGTTCGTGCCCTGAAGAAGAACTGTTTTTCCAGCAGTATGTCGATCCGAAACACACCGCCAAAAGTGTTCAAAATTGGATGCCCCATCAACATTTTCAATTGATTAAATGGCCACCACAAAGCCCTGATTTAAATCCAATAGAAAATTATTGGCCAATTATTAAGAGAAGACTGGCAGCATATGAATGAGCTTCAACCAATTTAGACGAACTTTTGACTAGGATACAGGATGTATGGACAAAAAATACCAAAAAAACCCTAGAAAATTTAGTGGAAAGTATACCCAAGCGCATTAAAAGCGTAAAAACATAAAGGACTATGGACAAAATATTAAAAATTAATAAATATTTAAAAATTTCGAATACGTGCAAAAGTGGAATAACCGAATTGTTTAAGTTTTTCGCAAATAAATGAAGTACATTTAATTTTTTTATATTTATTTTTATATCTTCAAAAAATATATCCAAAAATGTAATATATACCTGAAGCTTTATTTAATTTACTTATTTCTTTAGGATTTTATAGTACTTTTATTAAGAATGTGGCAGGATGCATTCATTTTTGCTCGCCACTGTATTTTCAAAATCCAAAGTTTTTGAAAAGGGGAAAGATGAGCCTTTAAAACGATATACATAAACATTTTGTTCAAACTTATATGTTATGAGTTTTGATGGGGTAAACTTCGAAAATATTGTTTTTTATTATTTTTTAAAGTTTGACCATTCTTAATTGCAAAATTTATTTCAAAAATATGAAATAAGTGGCGACATTCTTAAAAGGCATTATATTGTAAAGAGATTGACACTTCGTTTGATAAAATTGAACAAAAATTTTGGTGCGAAAAATATAATTTTGAAATGTTAATTGTTGACTCAAGTTGCATAGAAAATATTTTGTATTTTTATTCTTCTTCTTGATTACTGGTATTTACATAAACTGATAGCACGAAAAATGTGTATAAGTGTATCGGATTTTTATATGAAAACTATCAACAACAAGCATACACAATACACGTCATACAACGATACAAGGGCCTGTGTGAATTGCCCAATTGTTGTACCAATAACCTTTTCTGGCTAATGATTTCAATAAAAACCAAAATTCTGAAAAAAAAAATCGAATGCGAATCGCTAAAATATTTATTAAAAAAATAGCATTTATTTTGATAATAATGAATTTTCGATTCGATACTTTTAAGCCACCTGTTGAGATGCTTCAACAAAGTTAACTCTTAAGTTGTGAAGAATACGTATTTTTTCTTGTGGCCATATTTAGAGAGGAACTTAATAAGATTTTCGTATTCATAATTTCGAAATCGGAATAAAACTCGAAAACAATCTGAGAACAAATTTTTATCAAATAAACTTTTTATGCATAAAAATTTTTATGATAACAATTTGAGCAAACCTGAACTAATTCGAGTCTTATAAAAGTGTGTCCTTCAAATAACAATTTTCTAAGCGATTATGAAGTTTGCTTTCATTTAAATTCACTTGATAAACTATCCTCTTCAACGTCTGCCGAGGAAACTGAATCGCAACCGTTGAACGAATAGACAGCAACATTAAATGGTAAATTGTGTTCCAGACCAAAGTCAAATGTTGTTTTCGGTTTTTATTTAAAATTTTCCAATTGAAAATAAGTTATTAATTTATTGACGTTGGTCATCATTAGTTTCGGAAACAACTAAACAAACGTATCTCAGTTCTGGAATGCTTTATTAAACCGTCACCAATAATAATTGTAATAGTGCACAGCGCAATTGTGCAGAGGAAACTTTTAGGTATTCTTACGCCCTTTTGTCTAGACGCCGCTTAAGGCTGAGTCACATAGACACAATGAATACGTTGGCGTATATTGAATCTGCTGCTGTTATTGTATACTTTTGTAAATTGTTTTATTTACATATTTTTATTAGTTCAGTTTTTAATTTTTTTTATAACTTTATTTGTAACTTTTGCCGCCACACAATATAAAAATTAATAGAAAAAAAGAAAGCAATTCAAACAAGCGAATAATTGCCAAAGTACTCAAACTGCGTCAAATGCTATTCAACTTTATATTTCACTATAGTGTACATACCAAATGAAATAAAATACAGGAAAAAATAAGAATTTCAATTTTGTTATCAGTTGATAACTTCAAAGTAAAACGTATGACTCGTCGTTACGTGGTTTATATGTTTTTAATTATTTTCAAATACACTGTAATAAATTAAAAAAATAACAAACTTTTATATTAAATAATTAATTACGCGGTGCGACAGTCAAAATACATCCAGCTAATGACATAGTATAGGTTGTGAGTTTTGTTGAGTAGAACTCAAAAATATTTTCTTTTTTTTTCTGGAACCCTTCAAACTTGATTTATTTGACAAAAACGGTATTTTAAAACTTTTCACACAAAATTATTGATTATCCAAATATTTTTGAACCTATTTTCAAAAGCTAAAGTTTTTTGAAAAGGGAAGAGACAAGGCTTTAAAATGGTATACATAAACATATGGTTCAAACTTACATGTTATGAGTTTTGATTGGATAAAATTGGAAAAATTGATTTTTTTCTTATTTAATTAAAATTTAATTAAAAAAATATGAAATAAGTGGTGACATTCTGTAAGTGCATTATCTTGTCAATAGATTGACTCTGAGATTGATAAAAAAAAAAAAACGGGTACATTGTGAGATTGTAATAAATTTAGAATATAATTTTATAAAGCAATAGATCTTTTTAACACAACCATTAATTTATGAGTGCAGCGGCAGACATAAGAAATAAAAAATAGCGTCGAAGTTGTAAAGTCATTTAGGAAAATTTAGCTGAAGAAGTTCGAAGTGCACTCCTTACAAATGCAACGAAAGATGGCTATGCGTACTACTCAGCCCTGTTGGTCAGAATCATCTGGACAAGGGGAAACAAAATTAATAAAATTATTCAAAATTAATTGGATATTTGTGTAATGTCTTTCCTTCAAATTTATTTTTGTTGGTGGCGCAGCAACGCGCGCAGTATACAGCTTGTTTAAAATAAATTGTAGTATAGTGTAGACGGGCTTAACTAACTGTAACTGCTTTAATTGTGATGGTTTTTTTTCGTTTTATTCTCCCATGCATTTTCAGATAAATTAATTCCATTGGATACCAAAATGTCCGGAATCATTTAAGAAACTTTGTTCGTATTTAAAAGTTTTCCTTATTGATTTACTTTGGCTTTGTTATGCTGTTCAGTTATCTTTCGTATAACGCCTACAAAGCAATGAATTTCGATTTGTTAAAACTCAATGTAAAATTGAATAATTTATAGAGAAAATAAAAACTTTTTATAAAAATATGGTACATCGTTCATGCTTATGTTACAAAGACTTTAAAACTTTTGTGCTTAAAAGTTAACGAAGATATTTATGTTTAATTGGATATAAAATTGAGTTGAGTATTTTATTTAAATTACGGAAAAGATTCATTCATGTTTTTTTTTTTTGTTTTCAAACAATGTTTACAGAAACTATTGGAATACATATTGAAAATTAAACATTGAAAATATAATTCCAAATCCTTTATTTCCTAATAATAATAAATTTCATTTAGGTTTTTAAAAATAATTTAATAAAATAAAAAAACAATTTTATAACTTGAAATTAAACCATTTGTGATGTATTGTTTGCCTATGTGATGTTATCTCAAAGATAAGGAATGCATGCGTATGTACCTGTGTATTCAATTATTAGAAATTTTTTATATTTTCTAACATCCATATTCCATATTCATTTGCTCTATAAATAAATATTTACAATATTCGCTGAATTTCTGTTTTCAAGCATGACATGTAATGTTTTGATTGGTTCTTTCGATTCCAAAGAAAAAATTTTTTAATTTATTTTAACATCGTATAAAAACAATATTTTTTTATGGAATTTATTTTATTTTTTTTTTTTAAGAATTTCTTATGTATATATATACATGCGTCTGTATGTATCCATATAAGGCTGATGAAATTCCATTAATTTTCCTCACACACAGAAAAAGCAACATACAGCTAAAAACGACTACAGATTTTCCTCTACAAATATCGTTTACAGTCCATATATTGTGGCAACCATCCACCAATCACACTCAGTTGTAATTTCGTCAATGCATTCAGGCAGTTCTAAAGGAAAAGAAAGATTGTTTTCAATGTTAATAAATTAATAAATTAATAAAAAAAAAATATATGGGCCCCATATACTCGTACAAGAAACGTCAATAAATCTCGATCAGTTTCTTTTAAAAGCAAACAGTCTGAGCAATCAATGGTTATGCCGGGATATTGCTAGCACCTAAGCTCTGAAGTCTTACTTTTACTGCCAGCAATTGGAATTGCTTAAGGAAACAATCATCAATAAAATGCTAATTTATGAGAGGAGATTTTAGTTCATATTCAGCCTTTTTAGAACTTAGTACGGTTAACGAGTAGCAAATAATTTTGTCAGTGAAAGTTCGCTTCAATAGATTTACGTTTAATTACTCAATGAAGTTCGTTGTGGTACAACAGAATTTAACTAAAAGCAAGAAACTAAACAGTTGAACTTTGAAATAAGACTTTGCATGTTCGAAATGCTGCTAAAATGCTAATAACGGACGGAGGCTGAAGAATAAATAGTCAATCGGACGAATTAATGCCAAAATCGGATGATGACCTTCGGGACTAATCTGTCATGAACATCTGAAATCAGAAGAGTATGGAAGTTCTATACCGAACACAATTAATTTGATAGAAATTATTATTGGCCGAAAATATGCGACCAGACAGGAGTACGTAATATTTCATCTTGACAACACTCGGGTCCATGTTACAACATTATTTATGGTTTTGCCTTCAATTTAATGTTATTCTCACTTCTGATTAGTCGAATGTGGCCATTTTATACTGCGTCATTCGCCTGCGAAACGTCATTACTCGAAAGTCCTTCTTATGGCCTCCTATCGTTGCATCTAAATCAATATTGGTAGTTCGGAATATACTCGCCTTTATTTAGTGCAGGGAAGAACATCTTTTTCACATAGGTTAGCTACTCTTGTAGAAGTCGCCGTAGTCTAGTAGGTAGTGTGTTGGTTTATTAGACGCAAGGCCACAGTTCAAACCCCAGGTCAGACATCAGAATGAAAAAATGAAAAATATTTCTCCGGTGACTTCCTCTCAGCAGATTTTTGGCAAAAACTCTTAGAGTAAATAAAATTGCAATGAAAAGTTTCTCAAAAAATCTGTCGTTTGGAGTTGACTTTAAACTGTAGGTCCCGCCACTCATGTATAAAATTAACACACGCAATATAATATATATCCTGATTGAAAGGTTCTAATGACCAATTACATATGTATGTATGTAGCTACTCTTGTGTGATCATTTATGGGTTTAACACACAAGCTCTATCTTCAACTTTCGCAATAAAATTCTGCTAATCATGGAACGTTCACACTGTGCAGATTCATCAAGTTTTTTGGCGGAATTTGTTTAAAAAATCGGTCGTTCGCTATTCCAGGAGGATTTTGAGTTTTTATGTACATTCACAAAAATAATTGAAGTAATCTGGAAGCTGCTTACTGTTTTAAAAGAGGGACTATTTTGTGGAATATTAACGGGTCATGAAAGGATCTTTGAGCAGAGCTTTTGGTTCCAGAATGAAATATTTCGAACCCATGTGGAAACTGTAGTGCATTTTCCAAGCAAGAGCGTATGTCAGCGAAAGATGTGCTGAATTCAACTTGGACTTTGTGTAAAAAGACAGGACACAGTAACACTATCTGACATTCAGGAAACCATTCGTGGTCTCTTATGATGTAAAAACGGAGATAGTTTCGGGCTGTATGGAGGAGATAGGTAGGGAAAAAATATTTCTATATGCTGAGTCACAGGTCATGTGGAATCATCGGCAAGGAGCAAACAGATGCCGGTTATTACACCAGATCCCATCTGTGGAGTAGGAGAAAATGTTTGTAGATGTATCGTCAACGAAAGGGAAGATAAAGAGAGATAATGACTCTTCTTCAACCATGGAACAATCGAAACGTTTGTTGTGAAATTACAACAAGAGGAAGATCTGGAAGAAGGTTGGTAAACAATCTTCTGATAAGGCAATGTAGACTCAAAAAACTCTTATTCTGAAAGAGGGTTGTCTCTATCACAACATTTATTTTGTGGAATATATTCTTCAGAACTTTGTCAAGGGAATAGACTTGGAGGAGAAATTATAGGGATAGCTTATAAAGTTGAAGGCGATTACAATAGATCGTCCACGCAGTACTAAGGCGTCACTTTATGACAATAATAATGATAATGTAAAAACATAATGTGTATGGTCTACGGTGTACACTAATTTCCTGATGGTCACGATATTAGCGATTATGACTCTAATCATGTTGCTAATGGTGTTCCCGATATTATTTGTTGCTTGCACCCTATTATCGATTAGGGTTTTTGGTTCGTTTAAATTTAATTCGAAAACTGCTCTTTAGGAAGTAACATTATACCATAGTTTTTTTGAAATAAATCCCAATTTTATTTCAATTTTTATCAAAAATTCTGTATTTGAATTTGAAAGCGCGACATAGACCAGATCATTCAGATAGAATTCGATGCCAATTATCGTCTTGTATTATGATGCATATTTATGATCTCATTACAAAGAGTTCCAAGAAAATTGTGATACGATATGATATACTGTCTTCGTATATTACGATGATTGAACAATCCATATCCCGTTATCGTCACAGTTCTTCGGCACGACAGCTTTTTTGAAATCTACGAAGAGTAAATAGAGTAGAGATGTCCACTAAATGGACAGTTTTGTTTACATGAACACTGCCGTGAGTCATATAGTTGATGATAGTCATATAGTTTGCTCTAAACGTTCTGTAATCTTGCATTAACAATTGCGGTGGTCTGTAAATTCAACAAATTCCACGTATCCTAGCATTGTTTTTTGGAATTTTTATTAAATGTCAGGATCGATGCTATGACAAGCTCAAAATATAATTCGGTTAATACGTTTGGGTCTGCTTGATGTAGGTCTATCTTCAGCAAGGCCCCTATTCTCTGGATAACACAGTATTACAGTAAAAAAGAAACTGAAAAACCTAAAATCGTTATCAGCACAAAAGAAGTTTTATTATTTTATTTATTATTTATTTCTGTTGTTGCGCCATAATTCTATTCTATATATTTATTTATACTTATTATATATCTTGTCATTAAATTATAATTGAATATTTAAATTTATATAATAATAATGAATTTGTACCACCCTATTGCTAATTAAGTTTAAGATTGTTTGATACATAGGATAAGGTCAATGAATAAATAGCAATAAGGAATTAAAATAAGCAACGGAGTTGCTGAATAGCTTTACACAGTTAGAATTATGTATATAAAATATATTAGGATTAAGTAAAAATGAAATAATAAAGTTAGTTGATAATTAGAAACACACTCGATCGGTTCTTTTCAATTCGTATACAGTTTGGTCTTCGCGGTCAGTATTCAAGTGCCCAATTTTTAAATAATTAAACTACAATTTATTTAGTTTAATATTCCTTAAAAAACATTAAGGAAAAACATCTGTATAGCATTAGATAATAATCGAAAATTATTAAATACGATATAGTAGGCCATTTCCCTATAAGAAAAAAATCAATTTTTCCAACTTTGCCCGATCAAAACTCATAACATGTAAGTTTGAACCATATGTTAATGACCGTTTTAATTTTTCATCTGTGCCCTTTTCAAAAAACTTTGGATTTTGAAAATAGCTTAAAAATATTTGGGTAATCAATAATTTTGTATGAAAAGATCAAAAATACCGTTTTATTCAAAGGAAACAAGTTTGAAGTGTTCGAGAAATATAAAAAAAAATATTTTAGAGTTCTAAACAACAAAACTCACAACCTACACTATGTCATTAGCCGAGTGTATTTTAACTGTCGCACCGTCTAATTAATTAATTTGTTTATTCCCGTAATAAATTTCATTTTGTTGCTTAAGAAATCAAATTATGAATTCTGGTATTCTTCTTCTTATCGTTTTTTGGCGTTTGTAATACGAAATACACACAATACAGCATAGCATTAAGCGTTCACAAACAAAAAGTGTATTCAATACAACATACACGATACAAAGTCGTGTGAATTGACCAACTGTTGTACTTTATATTCGTCCAACAATATACTCAATCAATGATACAAGGGCTTGTGTGAATAGCCCAATTATTTAATTTTTGTACCTTAAAACACAAAGTACTTTTTTGAATAATTAATTTTTTAAAAAAGAGTACAGTCGAACCGAATTGAATTTCAGTAAAAAAACGACACAAAAGCAAGTTTTTAGAAATCGATTTTAACTTCAACTCAAAAAACGCTCATTTAAAGCAATGAAAAAAAAAGCAATAAATAAAACGTTTTACCGACAATAGAGTTCGAAGACAAAAGGATTAATTTTTATATTTACAAGAGATTCCTAAATATATAGTTTACTGAAGGCATAGTATATGGGGAATATTCAAAAAAGTTTTGCCAATAAATTCCCAGCTTTAATCATTTCCTTGAAAGGACTCAATTCCTCAATTAAATTTGAATTTTCCAATGAAATATTTTAAACACTTGAAATTGTTGCATGAATTTAATGCTTAAATGCCTCTTATAGCGTTAATAGCAGCAAAAAGTGCAAACGATTGTTGGTTTAAATTGCATAAAATGTGTGTTAGATAAACTTTAAATATTAGTTCGTTAGTTAATCCATTTAATGGCCATTAAAACCACTTTTCCTTTCTCCACTACGGTGGTAACTTTAATTTAAATTTACTTTTAATCTACATATGAGTGTAAGTGTGTATGTTTGTTTAGTAATAAAACCATCTTTTTACATAAATATCACGTCGTAATCTATAAAATGGAATAGAGTGAGAAAACAATAAAAAAATGAGAATAATAAAACAGACACATAGAAACAGAAATACTAACCGGAACCAGAAGTGTCGCCAGTGAAGTTGAACACAAATATCTGATGTGTACATACCCAGTAAACATAGGCCATTGTTTATTACTTAAATATTGTATCAGCAAACATATTTAAGTATTTATTTATGAGGGTTAAGCGAATTTAACGGATGTTGGAGGCTTTGGTAGGCTTCCTAATGGGTTCAATAAATTACAGACTAAGGTTCTTGCAGCGACTCTAGCCTGATAATGGATATGTACATTGTTTAGCTGGTTTAAAGGCACTGACTGATCATAATGTTAGTGTGAGAGTGTTTCTTATGAGGGTTTGGCTATATACAAGGTGATTATCTGTTGAGTTGAAAATTATGATGTGTGTGGCTGATTGACTAGATAATAAGGTGGAGAGTAAATACTTCACTGCGGAATAGTTGAAACTGAAGAATTTGTGCCTTCTTTGGCCCAAATTTAACTCTTATAGAGCGGAATAGGTCCAGAATCTGGATAATGTATCCATTAGGAACTTAATAGATTTTTGACAAGGTATTGTCTCTTGAGGGTAAAAACTGGAATGTGTGACAGAGACACAACCTCCTTCTGCACATCTTATAGTAATGTGGAAGAGACGGACTCAGTTGAGTACATTCTGTGCTTTCTTTGCCGTATCGTACATAAAGTGATGAAGATTTAAAATATTTCATATGAATATAAAGTAGACGCAACTAATGTATCATCTACAATTCTTAGAGAATCTAATGCTTGTTGGGTATATCTGGAGATACCAACACATGCGACATAAAAAAAAATTAAAAAGAAAAAATTGAGTGAAATAAACGAAAAGAAGACAAAGAATTTAAACCCACACTGTTGTATGAAAAGCGTCAAGTTTTTACGGTGTTGTTGTAAAGGATTAAAATACTCTTAGGAAAGTTTTCACAACAGACTCACATACATACATACATAACTACGTACCCATACACACATGAATATCATATGAATAAATGTATGTTTGTATGCAATTGTGTGTACAAAACAGTATGTATGAATGCAAAATAATATTCGTGTATATGTGTGAGTGAGTGTAAGTGTATTATAAGTGTACAAATAAAAACATTTAAACACACATAAATATGTTGAATAGAATTGCTTATTTTCACAAGTCGTCGTCGGTCGTATTGCTTTTCAACAGCACAACAATGGCGGTTAACTGATACGACAGAAGGAAAAGATAACTTGGCATGAATATAAATTTTTTTTACATGGGTGGTCGGTTAAGGACTCCATAAAAGACACATAAAAGCTGTAATTATTAATAATAATTTTAATAATTTAAAAAGGAGTATAAAAAACCTCTTTTATATTCTTCATGCTGCCCATTTTGGCTCTATTCGACTGCTACAGACATTAATGCACATGTGAGTCGCCTAAAATAGTTACAACGGAAGTCGGATTTGGCAGAAATTCTTACAAAACTCTGCAATAACGAAACAAAAATTAAAGTGAATATTAAAAATATAATTTTTACTATACTTGAAGAAAATAATAGGAATTTCCATATTTGACAGCTAAAAGCGATTAAAGGACTGTAAGTCGCAGTTGAAGTCGCCGTAGTCTAGTATGTAGTGTGTTGGCTTTTTAGACGTAAGGCCACGGTTAAAACCCCAGGTCAGACATCAAGACAAAATACAAAAAGTATTTCTTCGGCGACTTCCACTCAGTAGATTTCTGGCAAAAACGTTGAGAGTAAATAAAATTGCCATGAAAAGTTTCTAAAAAATCTGTCGTTCGGAGTCAACTTTAAACAGTAGGTCCCGCCACTTATGTATGAGTGGTGTGAGAAGCTAGGCCGTAATCCTGATTGAAGGTTTGTAATGGCCACTTATGTATACAAGATATAAGACACATTTAACATCTAGAAGATCTGCATTAAGAAATACATTATCTTCTAGATTTTCGATTAATGATATCTAGATACAATAATTAGTGAGAAACCAACTTGTTCAACTATGACTGTACTGAACATGCTAGACGTTATTGTTATTGGTGTGATTAGGGATGCGTCCAGACAGTGAGTTCAAGTTGAGACTTCTCTGGGTTTGTCTTCGGCTACCATATATAAGTTCTCAAACCAGACTGTAATTGTAACATCCTCTACAAACGCTTGAGATGAGCAAATAAATTCCATGGTTTAAACTTAAAAAAGAAGTCTCCGATTACTGCGCGAAAAATGCGTGATTGGAAACTTCACATCATTTTCATATTTTATCTCCAACTTTGGTGAAAATCTCAAACATAAATCTGGGAATTTAATAGAGTTTATTCCATAGATTTTGAAGAGGGTTTGGCAGAGATCGGCAAAAAATTAGAAACTTAACTCAGAGAACTCCTGGAATCTACCTTGATTCTTTAAAATAACTCTATGAAAAGCCACTTGTCATTAGATAAGGAATGATGCCAAGAAATGTAATATTTTCGTTAACCATGTGAGAACCGTCTTCACATCAAATTTGTATAATGACACAACCGATTTGAGGCATCTGTCGCTCAGCGAGAAATCAATCAATAGAAAGATTTTGGTATCGATAAAGTGAGTAACAAAATATTTTTAATGTTATGAGCCTCATTTGGAATTTCTTTGTTCCATTGTTTCAGAAGCGAGATTTTAATTATATTCTTAAAAAAATTATACGTAAATTTTAAGTAATGGTTCGATTAATAATACAGTGCGATAGTCAAAATACATCCAGCTAATGACATAGTGTACGTTGTGAGTTCTATTGAGTAGAACTAAAAAATATTTTTTTTTTATATTTCTCGAACCCTTCAAACTTCTTTTATTTGACAATAACGGTATTTTTGATTATTTCACACAAAATTATTGATTACCGAAATATTTTTTTAACCAACTTACAAAATACAAATTTTTTTGAAAAACGGAGAGAGATGAGCATTTAAAATGGTATATATAAACATATGGTTCAAACTTACATGTTATTTGATTAGGTAAACTTGGAAAAATTGATTTGTTTCTTATTTTTTCAAGTTTAGGCATTCTTAATTGCAAAATTTAATTACAACTATGGAATAAGTGTTGACACTCTGAAAGTGCATTAGCTTGTGAAGAGACTGAAATTTACACATTTTCCAATAAACAATCAAGATCCATCAAAAATTCTGAAAATTTTTGAACTGAAAGTTCATTTTAGAGAAATATATATGTAACTATATATGAAAAATATAACGCGACTGTTATACTCTTTAAATAATAACTACGGTAATTTTTGTTCGATTTTATCAAACAGAATGTCAATCTCTTCTCAAGAGAATGCGTTTTAAGAATGTCACCGCTTATTATACATTTTTTAATTAAAGTTTGCTACTATTAATGGACAAACTTAAAAAAATATGAAAAAAAATTCTCATTTGCCAAGTTTACCTCATCAAAACACATAGAATATGAAGTCGAGTAATATATGTATATATGTATATCGTTTCAAAGGTATATCCCTCCCCTTTTCAAAGAAAATTTAAATTCGACACATTTGTTCAGAAATGTTTGTGTAATCAATAAATTTGTGCGTAAAGTCTAAGAAACATTTCTTGTCAAATAAATCAAGTTTGAAGAGTTCAAGAAATAAAAAAATATTTTTGTGTTCTACTCAACAAAACTCAAAACCTATTGGCTGGGTGTATTCATCGCAATCGTGTAATTATCGCAAGAAACTAACATTAAGGGCAATATAAGTCATTTCGACTAATACATACTGTTCACGCTGGCCACCCTACTTTTAAGTTTAGATTTAAGTTTTGTTAAAGTTTAATAAACCAACCCTGCATTACTATGAATTATTGTGAATTATGAAGTATAAACGAAAAGAGATCAATACCCGAAAGGTACGTTTATGTACATTGAAATAAACAATTATATTTTGGAAACTAATTCTTTTGTTTTTTACTTAACCCGCATTCTCGTGAAATATTTTATTTTATTTATTTTTCCCCGCTCACCACCACACATACATACACATGCAAGTGGTCATGACAGTACTTAAGTTAGGATTACGGCCTAGCTTCTCACTAATATTGTTGTTTAAAATACATCCGCTTCCGCTCTACTTCCTATAATAAACTTGTGCAAAAGCTTGTCTACGACATATGCTACTCGTAGGCAACATGAAAAATAACAAGATAACAAAGACAAACAGCATCGTTGTTAATCGAAAGGACTTCAAAGGTTAATTAGAGATGGTTCTGTATGGGAATAACTAAAATATAATCACATATACATATGTACACTCAGCCACAAAAGTATACGTACGTCTTGTGCATTGGTTTAGAAATTTGTGAAATTTGTTAATCGGATGAATATTTTTGTGGACCTGTGTAGGGCCACAATTCAGTTCAATTTCAGAAATTTTTTAACCAATACAAAAGACCGTCTTAAAATCATGGAAACTATAAAGATTTCAACGAAAACGGATTGGTTAAAAAATTTCTGAAATTTGTTAACCGTATGTATACTTTAGTAACTGTGTGTATGTAAATAAATGTTTATATAGTAATATTGTAATTAGTAAAACTTTGTAAGCAACCCTCGTGTACGCACTAATATCTATTTGTTTAGGCTTACAATAAAAAAAACCCAAATAAATAAATAAAAATGAAAATATGTAAAAAAAAAACGAAATAAGAAACAGAAATGAAAATACTTGCACAACATAAAAATACAGTAGTAAGGAGAAAACGAGCAGAAGGAAAACTTTCAAATAAACATAAATAAAGCAAAATAAAGCAAAATAAAATAGAAATGTATGTACATGGAAACATTTGCATAAATGCACAGTTCAAACTTCTATAATCCTATCGTTAATTTTTTTTTATTTTTTTTTTGGTTTCTTTCTCAAGAAGACACATGTTGTAATATTGTTAAATGTTGTTGTTCTTTCCTATTGTCGCGGCATATAAATATCTTTTACAAGCGCTTAAACAGTTACATATCCACCAGACATAGCAGTTTGTAGCATAAGCTTATGAACAAACACATGAAGCGTGTATTCAGGCAGGCAATGTGTTGTGCCTTATGCCATTTCCGTTTCGTTTTCATAAATCGCAAAGTGATTCTTAACACTTTGGATACAATTAAATACACATTTGCGGCTAAATCAACACATCCTACTTATGGAGTAACAGTCTAAATACCGAGTTACTCATACGTCGAACAACAAACAACATATTTAAAAGCAAAAAATAAGACGCAATTAATTATAACGCCGCTGAAATGTTGTCACTCACACATACATTTTTTTTGTTAGGACAGGATCGTAAGTATAATAAATCATTTGCTTATTGCGAACGATTACACGGTACGCAGTTTGTTAGAAATTACAACTAAACTGACAATCGAATGTTAAATCCACATTGGATTATTTAAATATTTTAAGGCTATGTATACTTTATAAAATTTTATTTAAATTTTGGTAATTAATTTTAAAATCATCAACATGAGTGGCGGAATCTAAAGTTGAATATCGACTCCAAACAACAGATTTCAGAAGCTTTTTCTTACCAATTTTATTTACTTAGCCTGAAGACTAAAAAGAGAAAGACGCCGAAAAAAATATTTTTTGAAAGTCTCGTCTTATAAGACAACACACTACCTACTAGACTAACGCGACTTTCCGCAACGAAATTCGTTGTCCTTAAAATTAATTTAAAATTCTGTTGTAGAGTGAAATATTCAGTCAAACGGCGAGTCATGGGTCTTTTCCAAGTGGAAATTTACTATGAAAATTTGCCATCGAAAATGTACACACAAATAGTAGAGTAGATGATATAGAACAATACTATTTGATAGTCTGACCACCTTCCGAGCACAGTTTCTACAACGTTGACTGAAAATTATAATGGTGTTGTCTAGAAAGCTAGCCAGGCAAATATAGACATTCTCTACTAGAGACCAGGTTATACGAGAATTCGCTGAAATGTGCAGACAGATCAGCTCGCACGGAAAGAAGATACCACGCCGCTGGTAACGATTGTTTAGAATAGGAGTTTGGAAGTCTATACTCTACTAAAGGAAAGATAAAATTAGGCTGTTTTCTACTCAAGGTTTTAGTGAATCAAATCTTTTGTAGGGTAAATCTAATGAGAAGTTATTAGAGTTATGTCTCATATCAAACAAAACCAGCTTGAGTACAATAACTAAGTATATGACCTCGAAAGAATTAGGGGACGTATCACAGTGTACCCATTTCATATAACGAGTGGCCAAAAATAGAAGGAGTTATCGTAGAGTTTTTAAATTTCGTACATTTTCGTAGAATATCTAAATCAGGAAAAATACAAATTTTAAGAATAATTGGGCGAAGGACACGCCCACCGCCTACATGTGGTGTACTTAAAACAACTATTGTTCTATACATTCATATAAAGAAAACAGTTTAAAAATGTACAAATGTCATACACGTAAAAATTAGCAATTTATATGCAGATTTTTTCTGATATTGCAACAAGGATTTTAAATTCTGTTAAATTCAATTCTTCAGATGAAAAACTTATATCTCTTTCAAAATTTCTTTGATTTCTTTGAATTACAATTGTCTTCCGGTATTATACTTCCATAATATAATAGATGTTCCATATGCGAAACTATATAAAGTCCATTGAAGGCTCCATAACTTTGGTAATAAGTAAATTTAAAATAAAGATAAAATTTCTGCAACTTACTTTAACAAAACTAGGCAAATAATAAATTTCTTTGCTTCTTTTTTTCTTTTAATAAAGCTTAAACAAGCTTATTTTAACATAACTGTAAGTATTAATCACTTAAACTATCGTATTCGCTATCACTTACTTCATTTTCGCTTGAATTTAAACTGTTTATATCAGAAAGGTTATTATTATTATCATCTTGTCTTAAAATAGATATTTTTGATTATGACATCAAAATCATTATTTCAACTTGGTCTTTATTAGTGGATTCACGGCTTATTTTCCTAGTATAATTTAAATGTGTATTTCTAATAATTTTATGATTTGCTTTCAAAGCAAATGATTCGTTAAGAAGTTTTTGAAAGCTTTGTATGTTAATTACTTTGTCACTGGAAAGAGTTCTTAAAATGATGGAAAAATTTTGTATAAGGAAAGGATCAATTTCTGTTATTTTAGAGGATATTTCAACGTTTTTAAAAAATCTTCTGGCGTTATTCCCATCGTTTGCGGTACCATAACCGGTTTTTACTTTGTCTGCTATAATACCAATTTCTTCTTTGAATTGGGCTTGAATTTTTAATTTCCGCTCGGTAACTATGCTTTTGTCCTCAGGGCTTGAAATTCTCCACTTTTTAATTGGTAACCGATATGATATAGTGAGCAAGCATTCAAAAAATTTTATCAATGCGTGCAATGTTGATAGCCCGTATTTGTAAAAATCCTCTTGCTTTACCTTTCGATCAAAACATCAATTGATTTCATATCTATTGGCTTTGCTCCACGAATAAAACAAGAAGAACTGCTGCTATTTTCTGTCAAAACATTTACCAATGCTCCATTTATCGTCGCTAAGTTAAACTTAAAGTGTATATTAACAGGTATGGTATTAGAAATATGGCTGAATGGTTCAAATTTTTATATTTCTGTTTGTATATGGCTTTGCACACGTTTAATTAAAGTTGGACTCTCTTTTTGAAAATAAAAACAAATTGGTCGGCAATGTTTTGTAGAGGATGTCTTTGAATTATTCCACAACACTTTTTCAGTTGCCGGATCTAGAAATCTTATTACAACAGAAGAAGCAACAAATAGAAATTCATCATTTGAATTTGAATCACTAAACTTTTGCTTATATGTATGTACTATGACCAGAGCTGCCATCGAATCCCCATTTCACAAATTATATCACTTTTCAAATCGAAATTAAGTAAGTCTAAATAATTTTTAACCGTAAGGTTAAGCATATTTTGGAGTGGTGTTTCTACTGACGTTTCTATTACAACGATTCCCTCCGGAATATATTTCGTTTTTGCGTTTTTCAACGCATAATAAGACGGAAAACAGTCTTTGTGCGCAGAATTAACAACTGTTTTCATAATTTTGTATATTCTAAACTACAAGTTCATATCTAATAAAAGTGCTAACGATTTGTCCACAGAAATAGATGTGTTCTTCTCCCGCGTAAAAACTTTATTATAGGCTTTCTCTAACAGATTTTGATTTGTTGATGACACCAGTTCAGCAACTTTTCTCCATTTAGTACGTTCAGAACAATCATTAAACTCTACTATTGGCCTACCTTTTTTACTGGTACTAGGAGCCTATAAATTCAAAGATTTTTGCTTAAAATAAAAAATAACATAATCTCTTTACCTTGTTAGGTCGAAGTCTTCATCACTTGCAAAGAAATATGAATCCAGCCATGTACAATTTTTTTCATCAAACTTTTTCTTAATATAACAACTCTTTTTCCATTTAGTTTCTATTTTAAATAATATGAAATGAATTTCTTTTATCTTTTTTTTCACTTAGTTTTATTTCACAATTATTTTCTGCATAACTTATTGCTGCAGATTTTGCATCACAAAATTTTTTTGTGCCTAAGCCGGATATCAAAAAAGCACGAATTTTAATACGTTTTGGCACTAAAAATTGTAAATATCAATCAAAGTTGGACAAAGTTGGAAATGAAATCAATTTTGTTTAAATATGTAGACTTGTTTACTTGTAGAAGTATTATATTAAAATATGGAAAAAGTATTTTTTGGTATTCTTTTTTTTTTTTAATTGTCCACTAAAGTTGTAATATTTACAATAATTGATCTGTTTTCTTTTTGTTTGCTTTCTTTGCAACGGTAAATCGCATATGAGCTACAAGTTGTAAAAAAAAGTATTGTTTTAATAACACACCTGTGTTACAATTATATTTTTGGACTACATTTTACTACTATATCAAAAACCTTTTTAAAACCAATTCTTTGAAGTCTGCATACTTTTCTATCATTTTTTCATATACATAATGGCATACTTCAACTTTAAATCATCATATCTTTTTTAAAAGTCAATATTATTTAAAAATTATTTTTGATTTAATCAATTTAGAATGCTACTAATAACATCAGCTGCTTATTCAGTATTTTTTTTTTTTTATTTTTCGCCGCTCTCTCTTTTGCTGCTGAGATTTAGTTTTAGATTTGTTTTACCAAAAAGTCTACCTCAGGAGAAAATATCTTCAATGCCATAGAACGGCATTATGGAACGGAACGGATTTAATATCTACAAAATTAAAATTAAAATGAGTTTGAGTTGAACAGTTTGTTAGCAATGGGTTCCTCCATTATAGAAAATAAAAACAAAACTCCAAGATTTCATTTAAAAATGTAATAATAAATTCAAAAAACAAAATGAAACACAAAAATTTTCTTAATTATCCCCAATAAACTCTCCATTCCCATTTCAAAATACTGTGATTTAACAACACTGTGAATAAAATATGTTATTAATATTTTGCTACGCCCAAAAGTATACCCTTCTATGACGTACAGAGTAGACTATTGCCATATCGATGTAATATTAATGACAGGGTAACTGTTAACTATTAATTTAAAATTGATTTAAAATACAGCAGCAATAATGTCGTTTTAAAAACGAGATTTAAAATCATGAATTCAGCCAATTGGAATTCTTCAAGCACCAGATAATCGCATCAGATAATCGGTATTTTAGTGTCTTTTATATATTTTTTTTTCCATTAACAATATATTTCTAATATGGGTTCAAAAGGGTTTGATTTAAAACAGCAAAACTGAACATATTTTTAGTTCAGATTTAGCTTTAGTTCGAGCGGTATACATTACGAAATTACGTAATTGGTAAAATATAGAAATTATTAATTTTAATTTATGTTTTCATTCTGAAGTCATATGTATCTGAAAATTGAAGCATTTAATTGAATGGAAAATTTACTCTAAAATTATAAATTGTTTTGTCAAAAAGCTATGATTTTGATAATTTATTTCATGTCAGGCATCTCCAACTGAACGAAATATGAAAAGTATTTCTTCGGCGACTTCCTCTCAGCAGATTTCTGGCAAAAACTAAATAAAACTGCCATGAAAAGTTTCTCAAAAATCTGTCGTTCGGAGTCGGCTTTAAACTATAGGTCCCGCCACTCATGTATAAAAATTAAAGCACACAACATAAGTGGTGTGAGAAGCTAGGTCGTTATTAGGCTTGCCAGACGTACTGTTTTCAACAGTACTCGTACTTTTTTTTAGTTTTTATACTTTTAACTGCATAACCCCTAAAGAAGCACGCAAATGTACTTCATTTTAGTATCTGTACTTCTATTTGTACTTTTTTTTCTACCTTTTTTGTACTTTCACCATAATTTAATAGAGGTAAACATGTCCATACAAAAAAACAAAACATAAATTAAGACTTATTTTTTGTCGCAAGATTACTGTTCCCCTGTTTTACGCCAATTTTTCGAAAATGAAATTTCTGAAGCATGCCTCGGTTTTGTCCATAATATAGGAAATACAAATTTATCTGCTATTAAAAAGTTAGAAGAAAATAATAGCCTTGTAATAATTGATATGTTTCAAATAATAAAACAGCTAAACGACAAATTTAAACAACAGCAGGATGAAAAATTCTATGGGTTTTTAGCCGAACGTATATGTAGCAGTTGCAATAATCAGCAAGAGATTAGTCTTTTTAGAAAACGCGCAGCAGAGTTTTTATCGAATATAAGTACTTATATAAACGGTCGTTTCAATTTAGAAAATAATAAGTTTGAAAAACTTTCAACTTTCCATCTTAATTCAAACATTTCGTTTTAGGAATTTGTGGAAATAATTGCATTATTTTCAATCAAAAATATTGATTTAGATCAACTTTTTGACGAATTTATATCATTAAAAAAATTTGCTGAAAATATTGAAAAATAAAAATCTGCAAAAGAAAAATGGAAAGAATTCTTAAATAGTGAATAATTTCCTAATTTTGAAAAGATTTGTTGCTACGTCTTTTCAATTCCTCATTCTAATGCAGCCAGTGAACGAATTTTTAGTTTAATGTCTAATTTTTGGAGGAAGGAATGAGATGAACTTTTAATAAAAAATTTGGAAAGCGAGTTAATAATAAAAACCAACTTTGAATATATGTAGTTGTACTGAGTTTTTCAATTTTTTAAAAACCGAAAAAGGTAAAAATTAAATTGTATATGAAATACAAAAGAGTGATAAATATTTATAATTTACTTAAATGTATGAGTAAATTTTAAAGTTAATAATTTTCAAAAATTAAAAATGTGTAGACATATGTATGTATGTACTTATATAAAAGTATACCATTAAAATTATATTTTTTAAATTAATTTTGAAGTATTAAACAATCAAAATTTGTTTTTGAGTTTTTATTCAGATAAATTAAAAATCCAATAATACTATCATAATATACATTGATTTTCGTCTAAATTCTATAGATTTAAGATCACAAAAACTGATTTAAATTAAATTAAATTTTAAGTTTATTCTTTATATTAAATACAAATAGTTATGATCTCTTTTTTATGTTCTTCATTGTTACTGTTGTGAACTATTATTTGTTAGTTTTCTTTTTATTGAATTAAATAAATTTTGAAAATAAACAATTGTACTTCTTTTTACTCAATTATACTGCTTTTTTAACTTCGATATACGTTTTTTGACGATTTCAAATCTGGCAAGCCTAGTCGTAATCCTGCCTAAAGGGTTGTAATGACTATGCTTCCATCTCGCCATTATAAATAAATCTCGGTTATCATGTGGAAATAAAGCTCTGGAATAAGTTATTCAGGCTCACTTCCGAGACCATACAGCTCAGCATCACCTCCACATCAAAATGCACGTCAAATAGTCATTTTTTCTGAAGCACTTATGTTTCAAAAATCAAGACTGAAAGCCTGTTACAAATTGTCAACGGGTTTTAACTGTTGTGTGAGATGGATTATATATATGTATGTTTTGGTTTAAATTATAGTTCTTTCCCGCAATATTTTATTTCCCGGAATGATATCGATTTTTAAATTTCGCGGAAATCCATCAAAAATTCTAAAAATTTTTGAACTGAAAGTTCATTTGAGAAAAATTATATGTATAAAGAAAATAACTCCACTGTTAGACTCTTTAAATACTAACTACGGTAACTTTTGTTCGATTTTATCAAACGAAGTGTCAATCTCTTCACAACAGAATGCACTTTAAGAATTTGGAATGTCACCACTTATTTAAAATTTTTTTACCATGAATGTAAAAAATATAAAAAATTCGCGTTTGCCAAGTTTACATCATCAAAACCCATAGAATATGAAGTCGAATAATATATGTATACCGTTTTAAAGGTCCATCCCTCCCCTTTCTAAGAAAGTTTAAATTTGCGACATTGGTTCAGAAATGTTTGTGTAATCAATAAATGTGTGCCTAAAGTCCAAAAACCAGTTTTTGTCAAATAAAACAAATTTGGAGGATTCGGGAAATATAAAAAAAAATATTTTTGAGTTCTACTCAACAAAACTCACCACCTACATTATGTCATTAGCTGGGTGTATTTCATTTCCTTTATTTTGTCGCATAGTGTATTTGAATAATTTTTTTTATAACTTTGAACCCTTCATGGAAAATTAAACTAAATATTCTATCTGGCATATTATTTACTAAGTTTTTGGCAGAATTTTCATCAGATTTTTTGCTGAAAGCAAGCCTAAACAAAATTGCCCACACATTACATTATTTCAATATTTCTCTATATAAACCAATTTGTTGCATAAGGATTTATGCATAAATAACAAAACAACATTAATAAAGTATATTCCCGGGATATAATCACTTTCAAAAATGTTTGAAGGATAAGGCTTATCACAGCACCTGAGAGCAAACATCATTCACACTGACAGGAATTCTGTATGCCTCATTAACATTTGGTCATCGTTACCCGGTATTACTTCGGTATCACTGCAAAGAAATTGCTGAAGGAGATGGATCCTCAACGGACTTTTTAGGCATAGTCATGTGTCCCATTATAGCATTAACGAGACAGAGTGTTATGACGTTGACTTGCCCGAGACCTACTCCAGTCCAGATTAGTAGAAGAAGAGCTTTACAAATTACGAAAGGCGAACATTAGTGGATTGTAGGTTTTCTATCAGAAATCACAATTATCTGACATTGTGTGTTGTTATCATAGCCGGAGCCTCAAGGAGTATGAAAACATAAGAAACCTTCCCCAATAAATCGGCCTTGTGGTATTGATGGCTAAAAACTTTCTATTGCATCAGCATAACCCAGGAATATATCTTCATAAAAAGAGATATTGAAACATTTAATCGCAAGAACGAGGTAACCAATGAACAGGAAATTCTAGAGAGAAAGTTGTCACAAAGCAGGTGCATATGAACGAATTCTTTAAAAATAAATTTAAAGTATGAAGTACAACTTTTCGCGTTTATAAGCGGTGCGGAATTTATATATCGAAATAGTTTCAGTACATTTTGCATCATAAATCAAGATTGCATAAGTTTCAGTGCTACTGAGGGCGATTTATTACATTCGGCGTGTCTATATCTGGGAAATGCCGTATTCCCTACCACAACATGAAAAGGTAAATAAACCTTGGAAAGGAACCTAATCGATTAAAGTTATAAATTTTTTATAAATCTCATTTAGTGGATAATATGAAATCCATTGGCCTTATTCCACGTTTTTTCCTACTCATTTTACTTCAACCAGTGACACATTGATTGTTATTATTTTCGTCAGTAATATAGGAAAAGTTTTACTCCTGATTTTCAAAATAGAAATAGAATAGACGAACGTTTGTCTTGACTAAAAGAGGACCTTAATCGTGTACACATGTGGGCAAGTGCAAATGGTCTTTGTATTAATCCATCAAAATCCAAATGCCTACTTATAATACTAGAACTGTAAAACTGAATACACGACCTGATATATTTTTGAACACTCAACAAATAAAAATTATTACAAAAAATCTGGATGTTATATTCAATAATAACTACTTGAACAGACCATTTGAACTATGCCTGGAGTTAAAATATTTCTATGCTAAGAAGTTTGTGATGAACACATTACCTTACTCTACTAAGGGTGCGGCTTTTACTCGCTGAATTATGTTCAGTTCAAGTACTCTTGTATGGATGTGAAATCTTAGTCGCCTGTGATTCTGCGGGCTTAAGAAAATTAAATGTGGCTTATAATGCCATTGTAAAATATGTCTATGTGCTATCGAAGTAAGATCGTGTATCTAACTTTGCAATTAAACTTTATGGTGTAACATTTAACTTAAAGTTAGAGTACTTGTACTTCCCGTGAACCCAGGTATCTCTTTGAAAACATTACATTTCTTCGGTCTCAGAAATTAAATGATATGATGCAGTTCAGACACCGAAGTTTAATACCGGAATGGCAACTTTTTATCTTTGCTATTCATCTTTTGAATCCACATTGCAAGCAATGTATTGCACTTTAAAATGGCTTTTTTCCAGTATTATTCTTTATCTCCATATAATTATACATATTGTTTTTCAATTAATCGTTTTAGTATAATGATTTTAAATATTGTTATTATGATTTTAATTTTTATTTCATTTATAAATTGTGAACATAATACATAATCCTGTACTATAATTATAACATAATAGATTTTATTGTATAGAACATCAAGTAAATAAATAAATAAATAAATAAATGTACATTAAAAGATATTTCAGAGAGAAAAAAGGAAGTGATTTAATAAATGTGGGATGCACTATAGAAAACATTGTGCATACTCAAGTTAGTGAAACTTTTAATAGATGTTTAGAAATGAAATTACTACAATAATAGAACAACTTTAACTGATTTTCCTAACTAGAAATTACCAGATAATTTTCAAGAAATATAATCATATAATTATTTCCATAACAGTAAATAATACTATGCAATAAAATACAACAAATTAAATACACCCGACTAACCACCTATTTGTTCAGTTAGTTGAGTAGAACTGAAAAATTCTTTTTTATTTCTTATTTTTTGTTTTTATTTAATTAAAAAATATGAAATAATAATAATAATAAATAATCGACATTCTGAAAGTGCATTACATTGTGAAGAGATTGATACTTCGTTTGATCAAATCGGACAAAAATTACCGTAGTTATTATTTAAAGAGTATAACAGTCGTGTTATATTTTTTATATATGCTGTTTCATCAAATGAACTTTAAGTTAAAAATTTTCAAAATTTTTGATGGATCTTAAGAGTTTATTGAAAAATGAGTTCTTTTTCCATTGGACCAACCACCGGAAATAAAAATATTTGCGATATTTGCCATAAGTTCTTCAGAAGTTACTTAGAAATCAGATATTTTCACACAAAATCAAATTCTAATTTATCCTTCTGGAAAAGGATTTCTGCTGGCGTTCCTTAGGGAAGCATCCTATTGTCATTCTTGTATTTGTTTATCACTGTAAATATGCCAACGAGCTCATTGACTAAGACTTCAACCTTAGCGAATGACTTGCATTCATAAGCATTCATTGAAAACCCTGTATTTGATACCGCACGACTCCCATTCCATGTTAATGAGTTAGAAAACTGGCTAAAAGAAAAAAATGTTCCTCCCTGGAGCATTAATGGTCTAAGAATACGGGAACATAACCACATCAACTATCTCGGTATGTGCCTTGAACGTCGTCATGCATGGACTCACCAGATTGCGTCAAAAATAACTCAGATAAAACTAAAATCCGCCCAACTGGCACTGGCTTATTGGTCCACGGTCAACTCTAGATTTGAATCTTAAGGTACTCTTGTATAAAACAGCTATAAAGACAATATAGTCATATGGCATCCAGTTATGGAGAACAGCCTCAAGAATGATTACGTGTGCTTCATGGTACATCAGAAACAACAACATCCATAGAGATCTCAACATTCAAAACTGTTTCGGGACGAAATCAAAAAGGCAATTACCTCCTATTTAATGAAACTTTTTGGTCATCCAAACAACCTTCCAAGAAATCTACTACTTTTTGAGTATCATATACATCTTAACGGGCTACAAACTATGGATTTGACATAATTTTTTCCATAATATTTTAGAATAGGAAACATTAGTTAGTTACTGCAGTGACATTGTCAATTTTGATTTTTTTCAGTTTTAAGATTTTACTACATACTGTTATATAGTCTTAGCAAAGATACAATAAAGAAAAATGAATTGAAAAAGAAAAACTTCGTGTGAAAGATATGTATTTTTGAAAACACTAAATGTATAACCCGATATTACAGATATTATATGTATGTACATATGTGTACATGTGTAATATCATAGCATCATATGATGTTATATACTCAGGTCCGATTTAATTTAATCCTCTTAAGTTTTATTTTTTCATCATTCCTACATATGTATGTACGTACATACACTGGCGAGCAAAAATGGGTACATAATATTAACAAAATATTTTAAATCCAATATTTTTTGAAATTTATTGCAGTAAGAAATTGTAAATAAAAAATTTCAGACGTTGAAATGGCCAGCACAAAGTCCGGATTTAAATCCGATCGAGAATTTGTGGTCAGTTGTAAAACGCAAATTGGCACAGTATGAAACCCCTCTAAATAACCTTAACGAATTTTGGCTACGAATTGAGGCAGAGTGGCAAAGTATAAACAGCGAAACCAACAAAAAACTGGTAGAAAGCTTACCAAAACGCATTACATCAGTAATAAAGAATAAAGGATTATGGACAAAATACTGAATTTTTCATTTAAAACGAAACGAGCAAAATTGAATAAATGCTACTAAATAATATTTAAGCTGTATTTTATATTTAAAAGGAAATAATATTACTGAAAAGTTTTTGTTTTAATTAGAGGATAGTCTAAATAAATGTTTAACATATGGATTGTTTTTTATTTTTTTTTTATTTTAATAAATAAAGTACAAATATAAAGTTTATATTTTTTTTAATATTATGTATCCATTTTTGCTCGCCAGTGTACGTACGTATGTACTAGTGTAGAAATGTGAGTGAGAATACCATTTAAGTTCTTATATGTTTTGCGTTGGTCGTATCCGAATTTATTTTTATTTGCAGTGGAATTAAATTGAGACAAAATGCTTTATAATGACTGTGTCAATGTCATTGTTCCATCGCTTGTTTGCTTCTGTTGCTCTACTCCATTTTTCCTTTCACCGGAAAACTAAGGAACAAAATTTGTAAAATAACACGTGATGGCAGAAGGAAACGAAAAGGAAAATCTAATGAAGATTTAAAGGATTTTAAGCACTTTTGTTTAACAAATACTACAATATTAACAATTATTTTATAGAGCCAAACATCTACAAACATCGTATGTATGTATGCACGTGTGTGTTTGTGTTCAATGTTAAAGTATTTACCACATGTATACAACGTACAATACACGTCAAAAGGGATGTGCACAAGTTTGAATTTGTGTGGGAATACGGTAGTAGAAGACTGAACAAAATCGTAAGTGTGGAAGCATGTCGTGTAAGTATTTTAGTGTAAACAACAAATTATGTACGTATTCTTCTTTTTTCCTCCGTTCTTGAGTACGGATTTATGTACCGAAATAAAAGAGCTGCCAAGTACTGAGGAAATTCAAGAAAAACTGAAATAGAAACAGGTTGATATATTCAGGATATATTCATGAGCAGTAAGGGGTTACCTTTTGTCTTAAACGTACTATTTTAAAAAAGTTTTGGTACACCTTTTTATTTCGATTACTTCTTGTTTTTTATGTAATTTTAGATACTAAACCGACGATGTTAATGGCCAGATGTTATAAACAATGCTGAAGCGAAGAAAAGCAGGTCCTTCCTGGTGTCAGATTATATTCTTAGCTTTAGATAAACCTAATTATGCTTTGCTTATTGAGGCCCTATGCTCCACTTAGGAACTGTAAGAAAATATGTATACATAAACTGATAATAAAACATAACCTACGGCTGTTAGGTAGTCTAGTGCATGCCAGTCGTGGGTTCAATTCCACCACAGACCCTGCTGTGTTACACTACATCGAGCAATTAGTCTATGTTTTACCATGTTCAGATATGCACGTTTATCGAGTTAATATTCAGTTTATTGAGTACAATATTTTAAGTGTTCAGGCATAATAATATACGCAGTTCAGCTGCTTATTCAACATTCATTTGACAGCTGGTAAACAAAACAGTTGGTTGTTTCAGTAACATTGTTTTTTTCTCGTTGTTGACATTTAAGTTGTCAAATATCAACAAAAAGTGTTCGGTTAATTGTAATATGCTCAATAAACATACTTATGACAGTGCTGCATTTTAAGTTTCACTCAATATTATAACAATTTGCGTATTTATTGCGCAATAATTAATTGAAATTTTATATAAAATATTGAGCTCAATAATGGCGTTTATTACGATTTACGGAATAAAGAAGCGTTTCTGAATACCGTATTACTCAGCTCGTACTAATTAAATATAATTGTATTGTAATAAATAAAAAAATAAATAACGTTATGGGAAAGTGTTTAATATCCATTTTCTGTGCTCAGAGTTAAAGTTACAATTGATTGGTTTAGCCATATAAAAGTTTAATAATTTGTCTTGTTTATTTTAGAGTTACAGTGTAATTTCTCTTAAAAGTCGATGACACGAACCTATTTAATACTTTCCCAATACAGTGGGCCAGTGGTACACAACCATGCTTAGTAAATAAACAAAAAAAAAACTAATTTTGAACTCAAATTATTTGACAAGTGTGTTGATATTCCAGCACTGGTCTTAAAACAGTATTCTTCAACGCTTGCTTATCAATTAACATTTATTTTCAGTATCTCATAACGTGCAGAAGATTGCAAAAATAATACCAATCTTCACACATTCCAAGTTTACAGAGTAAGACAAGTAAACTGGTGAACTACGTGAAGTCTGAGGACAGGTCAGTGACAGGCAGTACGATTTTCGCAAGACTCGTTCTACTGGTGACTTTTTGTCGTTACTCCACTTGTTATAGAAGCAAATTCAAATCTAATGTTTATGAACACTGCCACAATATTTTAAGTTAATAATAATAATAATAGAATACAATCTCTTCACATAATACATTTCGAGGCATTTATTATATCTTGTTTTAGCTGCATTGAGAAATAAATTCCCAACAAAACATAATTTTATTCCACGTTTTATACCTGCAAAGATTTTAAATTCGCATCTCTTGTGTGCTTGTATGCTTGCTTATGGATTAAATTACTGACACTGATATAAGATGTCCGACCGACAAATACGGACTCCAGAGAATTGTGTGTGGACAATTTACTTTTGATTGCAAATTGCAATATACGAGTATGTGTCTCCATTATCCATTATTTGTACCCTGGTGATTATCAACACTTTCGATATCAACAAACCCTATACTTTAACTATCTTCGTGAGTGTTTGCAATGCATCTTTCATATACACACGTTGTCCTTGAAGATTTGCTGTTGATTATTGCTGTACTAGTCTGGTAGAATATGCACCGTTGTAATGAAAGTGAATGCTTGAGATACATGGCTTTGAATTGGTGACAAAAATAATAACATTAAAGGGTGCTGTCTGTATCATAAAAAATCGTAATTAAAATAAGTCTACCATTAATTAAATTATATGTTGTATTTATTTTTCATATTTCCTTTCACATTTTCAATCCTTTATTTTAATTTCCTTTTTTTCTTCTTTGGTTTAAGAGATATTTTCTATACTCGAAATTAGCTAACTCAAGCTTCTTTGGTTTGCTTAACACCCAAATACGGTTCTCTCTTCAAAGTTAGCTAAGGACGGCTGATTGAGTTGGGTTTTGTTTACAAAATAAATTTTTTGGCAAAGGAAAACGGTTTTAAATAATAATTCGATTGGGAATTATCATTTACATACATAAATGACCTTTACAACCCTTCAGTCAGGATTACGGCCTAGCTTCTCGCCACACTCATGTTGTGTGTGTTCATTTTTATACCTATGGTTTAAAGTCGCCTGAGAACGATCAATTTTTGAGAAACTTCTCATGGCAAATTTATTTACTCTCGCAGTTGTTGACAGACGACTGAGTGGACTGACAGCAAGTTGTCAAAGGAATATTAAATAATAAGAAGAACTCTACATAAAGAGATTACGAAGTTGCCGGATATAAACTTAGGCAGTATATATTGAGCGAAGGGCAACGTTGCCAGTCAATCGTGAAATAGTAACAGATTAGTTAAAGGTTTGTAAAAAAAGTCAAACCGTTAATCTAATCAGTTCTAATTAACAGTGTGAGTTTGTTTCTTTGTAAATAAAGGATCAATAGAAGTGTGTTGTTATTTAAATAAGTAAACGATTTTATAATTGAATAAAAAAATAATAAAAAAAAAATACACAAGGACGATTAAAAGTAAATAATTTCCTTTCTTTAAAATTTCAACAATCGAATCGACGATTAAAACGTAATTAACTAACTAAAATTAAAAATGTAACACTATATTTGAAAGAAAGATCGCCAATGATAATGAGCGAGTCGCACAATTTATCTTGACTCACGATTTTGGATGCATCTCACTAATTCGGTTCTGGGTTTAGTTTAGGATTAGAAATTTTGATATTTGGGTGAATCGTATTGTTATCATCACAACAAATAAATTTCAAAACAAGTAAATATTTTCTGATTTATTAATCCTTCAAATATGTGTATGGATGACTTTCAACTAACTTTATGCAGTTCTACTACTGTATATAAATTATGTAGATATGCAAAGTTACCAAACAATGCATCAACTATAAATCCCATGGCTGATTGCTTTTTTACTGCATAAAAAATACACATTGACGACGTTTTGAAATAGTATACATTGTAAACATTTTGTACAGCGGCATTATGAAACACTACACTTTGTTCGAACACAAAGCAACCAACTTATCATTACAATCACGGATTTTGGACGCGTTTCTCCCACTATGTTGTGTGTATCGAACGCTGTGTAACGTCGAATTACAACGACAGATTTGTGAAGCATTTTCAAAGCTTTTGACATAAGACTGCTGCCAAATTTTCTTTTTTAAAATATCACTAAACTACGGCGACCATTACTTATAAGATGAGATTTTTTAAACATCATTTTCTAACTAAAAATCAAGATTTTATCTCATAAATCAATGTCAGTTGCCGATGTTTGAAAAACAAAATGTGTTGCAAATATGTGTTCTTTTCCAAATGGAAATGATGAAGAAAGCTTTTAATTAAGTAATAAACACTGCAAATTCAATTCATGTTCTTAAGTATGGAATTCCAATTAAGAACAGATTAATAAAAGCGATTAATTATTATATTATCAAACCTGATTGTATTTTATACCTGAACGTTTCATATGAAATACAAATTCTTTTATGTAATTTTATTTTAAATAATAATTTAATTTAATCATTTAGACAGCGATTATACATTAACCGCCTGTTTTGCGTTCATAACGAAAACAAATGAATTTACGCCACCCTTAAAAAATCGTCCTGCAAAAATCCTCTGCGAGGCAGTGTCAGTAGCATTAAAACCAAGAAAGAAAAAAATGGAAAAATTAAGCTGAAATAGAAATATTTTTCATTATTTTCTTTTAACTTTTGCGTTCTATTCTCATAAATGAGCCATGCTTTAGGGGGGACATCAGACACACGCTTGCATTCTGAATTTTATAACGATTTCTTTCTCAAATGAGGTCAAAAATAAATTAAACGAAAAGCACACGAAAAAAAATAACAAGAAGAATAAAGAATAACAAGACAAACATTTAAAAGAATAATTCTAAAAATTAATGTTGAAACTTTTCATTAAGCAAGAGACGCGCCCTTAAACTTTCAACATTCTAAACGAACGATAATTATCTCAGCTACTTGCCTTCTTTCGTTTGTATTAGAAGGGATCACAAGCAGAGGCAGTTGTAGTTGAATTTAGAAAAAAAAAATACTCTCACACGAACACCACTTACAGTCATTGCTTCATTTAAATAATGTCCTACTGATTTATGACTACGATGTGTGTAATAAATTTACTATGCTAAAATATATGTACATACATACATACATACATGCATACAAACATACATACATGATGTGAACAGTGACGTGATTATTAATTTTTTTCTGGTTTTCTTTTCTTTAATTTTTCTCTCCTTTGGTTGTTGGCCTTATCCGTGTTGGTTTCTTGTATAAGTCGCTTGACTCACTTCTGGATTCATACGGCAAAACAAATAGAAGAACTGACAGTCAGGAGTAGCTTTTTGTCGCAATTTTGTATAATTATCGTTAGAAATAACAGTCGGTTTTTATTGTTTAAGTGACACAGAGAACAATAAGTTTTACATACGAGTTCATGTGGCTTTAATATGGTTTTCATGTACAACACTAACAGTTGCGTTAACGTATATAGCATTTTAACTCAAATATGTTATTTAGAAAAATTTTAGATTAAAAAAATTGTAGAGAATGAAAAAGTTTGCCATATTGTGTAGCAAAACGTTTCCCGTATAAGCTAAGTCAAGTAGCACGCAATTCGATGGTGTAGACTTCTGCTTGTCAGATATTTGAGAGTTTCTCCATAGGCTTGCAATACTTAACTCTCTGTCCAAAAATTTCGTGTCTTCAATTCATTCGTATAACATAATATAGTTTTTTTTTTTACTGTGGTTACTAGATCTCGTTGGTTTCGGTATATTAGAGTCCTGGTGGATGCAGGAAGTTGTCAGCTTCCTAGTTTATCAGGTCTGTATCTCATATTAGACTTGTCTCCTATTATCTTAATCATCCACCAGGGCCTCCTTCTTATCTGTAAGACAGATTTTAACTCACGCTACTCTGTTCATTTTGTCCACCTCCATTTGAGTTATTTTCAGATGTGTTCTGTGTATACAAACAACAATGGCCCCATAGGTCAGTATTACCCTGACATAATCCTTGGATTACACTTTCAAAATTTCGCTACAAGCCTTCTGCATGACAATATGACAAGTCTGGCCTTTCTTCATATACCCTCTATATGAGCTCTCCATGCCTACATACTGTTCATATTTTAACCCTCGTTTCCGTGATATTACCTCACCCTGGATTCAAATATTCTATTTAGTTTAGTCGTTCTCTTAAATGGTACTATCGTGGTACCAACTTACAATCTGATCTCTCCGTCAGTGTCGTTTAATATACAATCAACCTCCATATTAGTGGTGATGGTTGACAATCTGGTGTTGTTGTCCTGACTCTTACCATTTCGGCCACTGCTTTTGTTTCTGCAGATCGTGTATACAGGATATCACGGGGTCAAAGGATATCTGAATGGGTTTCACTAAATAAACTAGGATGCTTTTAGAAGTGAATCGTTACTGAAATATTTGTTATGTTGTATTTATTTATTGACTTTGTATTATTGATTCATATTTTTAATGAGCATTTTATTGCATTATGGTCCCATATTACATTACATCTGTCCAAATCAGAGCTAAGTTAGTATTTTTTAAGAATTTTTATACTTTTTTAGTCTTAAATGTTGTTCAATCGTTTCTAAGTGTTAAAATGCTTTTTTGTGTTCAAGAGAATAAACGTGTTTATGGTTTAATTTTGTTTTGTGTTGGATTTTAAAATAAATGAACGCAATGAACTGGCGAGGCATTGTGATGTGGCAAACATGGCATGTAAAGGCAAAAAGTCTTTAACAATAGATTTGTTTTTTTGTGCATATTTTCCGCCCTTTTTCAAAGGAAAACACTGAATAAGACTGCTAATGCTTTTTCTTCGAAGGCCTCATCATCATTATCATTATAATCATATTCTTCTTCTTCTTCATCATTTTGTAATTCGCTAACATTGTACCCTCACCACCTCAGCACTCTCTTTTAACATGTTGCAGTGATTTTCAAGCCATTACTGCCATTCTTTTGACATTATTTTCCCGTTATGTTATATTTTAAATATTTTACAAGGCCAAACAAAGCAGCCGAAAAGAACAACAATATTAAAGCCAGGCCAGCCCTGCTCTATTCGCTTTCACTGAATTTTCACCATTGCCGTGGGCGGCATAAAAAAAGATAAACGGGAAAATTTTATACTTGCACGTACGTATGTATGTACATAAGTATGAAAGCTTAAATCATGTGAAATGTCTCAGTCCCTGAAATGCATCAAAACAAAAAAAGGTTACAAGTGAAATGTATTTTTTTTTAATTTTTCCTTTTTTTGGTTTCTAAAGAAAAGCATTCGTCAGTTGCAGGAAAATAACGGAGAATGAATGGAAAAAAAATAAAAAAAAATTTTTTCTATTGCAGCAAATGTGTGCGCAAAATAAGTGAAAGAAAAAGACTAGAGTTTCTATTTTTTTTATAAAATTGTACCAGCAAATGTGGCTTTATAGTGTCAACTACCAACATATGGGGATTTATTGTTAATTCCCATGTTACGAATGTTAAAAACGACTTATCAACTTATTGTGGTGCAACAGGGCGTACGATGATAAAAATAGAAAAAAAAAATAAACAAAATTTTCCATCGAATTATATGAAAAATCGTATGCACACAAACATACGCTGTCACACATAGACTTTGGTTAAAAATGTAAAAAGGCCTTAACTTTGCAGGTCCTTATAAAAATCTAATGCCCAAGGATAACAGAAAGTTTGTTCTTACATGGGTTGCTAACTGTAATGTGCACAAAAAACACTTTAAAGGATGTATTCAATCGAATACTTTTACCCCGATAAGATAGCAGTCAAAAGGCAATATTTGCTAATTTTAAGAGGAATATACATAAATACCCAAAGGGTGCCCTGGTAGTCTAGTGGGTAGTGTGTTAGACTATTAGCGTGAATGTCTTGGGTTCGATTCCCACCAGAGACTCTGGTCTGTGACACTACACTGAGCATGTGGTCAAGTCACTTCGCTCGTATATAATTAAAAATTAATTTCTAATTGTATTGTAATTAATAAATATATACCCGAACTTGTTGTATGAATAGCTATGCCTTTCGGTTTCGACCTTCTCCTCTTTGCGGTACTCTAGCACGATCTATAGAATTTTCATGAGAATGCTCAAACCTCTTGATCGGTTATGGACAAAATTGACGCTCACAACATTGGTGTCGTTGGGTAGTAAAAGGTGATAATGGCTAATAATGGCTGCCTTACAAAATGTGTCAATACAAAGTTTGTATGCAGTTCTACTACTGTATATAAATTATGTGGATATGCAAATAAATCCGAGGCCTGATTGATTTTTGACTGCATTAAAAAAACACATTGACGACGTTTTGAAATAGTATACATTGTATATATTTTGTACATTGGCATTATGGAACACGTTACTTTGTTCAAACACAAAGCAGCTAACATTTTGGAAGGCAGCCAAAATAAGAGTTAATTTTTAAGTTTGTGTACCTTAAATAAAATACGTAAAGGATAAAAATATTATTGGAAAGATTATTTTATTATAAGCTGCTAAGCAATTTGATGGCATGCCTTTATATTTTTAAATATGATTTACCATTCCCTTCGATCAGTCCAACCCTTTACTATTATGTATTTTTAAAAAATCTGGCAATGTGATGGCTTGAATGCTGGCTTCCAATTCTTCTACAGTTACAGAATTGTCGGCATAAATCATTTACTTAACATAGCCCCATAAACACTACGTAGCCCCATAAATTAATACACAGCAATCATCATTTTTATTCATTATACGATGATATTCTACCAAAATACCATTAATTTCAATATATGTACGTATGTACATATCGTCGTATTGTGTTCTCTTACTAATATTGGTCCAATTGAAATATTTTTAAGGCGCGTAGTTATCTATCAAACTGATACACGATTGCCGCACACCGCAGTTCTATTTTTTTTTTTCAATACAAAATTATTATTATTATTACGATTTCAATACAAAAAAAATTAAAAAAAGAAAACAACATTGAAGTTATTAGTTAAATGAGTGCAATTGTAAAATGATAGCTATTTTAATGGATTCCAAATTTTTGTTAAAATCTATATGAAGGTAAAGATTATTAAAATCATTACAGATTCTTTTATTGGGATCTGTATTTGAACTGATTCCATTTTGTCAGGGTGTACAGCGTATTAAGGGTCCCATAGTACAGATCCATATTCAAGAATTGGGCGAACCAGTATGGTAAACAATTGTTTGGCAACTTAAGGGTCAGAAAACTCTTTAGCCCATCGTTTGATAAATCCCAGGATACATGTAGCTTTACTAACAGTTGATGTAATATGATTTCTGAAGTTCAATTTACAATCGAAAATTATTCCTAAATCGTTAAAGGAATTAACTAGTTCAAGAACAGCACTGTTCATTGTATAAAATCCATTGGTTGGAGATGATCTAGTGAAGCATATATATATATATTTATATTTTTTAACATTCAGCTCCATTAAATTAGTGCTACACCAAGAGGTTAAGTAGTTAATATCATCTTGTAAAAGTACTCGGTCTTCAATGTTATTAAATGATAAAAATATTTTAACATCGTCTGCATTAGAGATGAGCGATATTTTCAAAACTGTGATTTAATCACGGTGATTGATAATTCACTGGTAACTACAGTGATTGAAATTGCCAAATAACAGTTACTAATAATGTCGTTCTTTCAAAATTGTTACATACTCAAATTTATTTAATTTTATTTTGAGCGAGGCAGAATTACTATTAGATGATGCTGATTATTTACTTTTGTCTTTTATACATGAACTTTCTGTGAAACTTAATTGTCAAACTTCATATAAAAAAAAAAAAATACATTAAAAATAATAACATTGATGACACCACTTTGCGTAGTATGTATCTAGTTGTCTCTTTCTTACGAGTTAATAAAATACGTTATTGTCATTATTGTTTTCTTTTGGAATACTGTGATCACAATCACAAACAGTGATTAACAAATCACGTTCACTGAGAACAACGTTCTTCAAAAATCACTGGATCTCATCTTTAAACTGCATACCATAATGTATTTGAATTTTTGATAACAGAAGGGATGACAAGATGACTAGCCTATGGTACGCCTGACAGTACATCATTGAAGTTAGAATGTGTATTCCTGAATTTAACTCACTGCTTTCTGTTTACTAAATCCGATTTAATCCAATTTAATAATGATGACCTAAAACCAGGTCGATTAGGCTTATGAACGAGTAAATTATGATTTACTTTATCAAATGCCTTAAATGCCAAACTTTTAAATTCAAGAAGATTTGTGAATGTTGATCGAGACTTACAGAATCCATGCTGGGATGCAGATAAAATAGACGATGCTTGAAATGACAGTGTATCACATAAGAGTTTTTCAAATAATTTCGGTATATTGTTCAGTTTAGCAATTCCTCTATAATTTAAAATATCAGCTTTAGATCCTGATTTTAATAGTGGAATTATAAATGATTGTTTCTAAAAGGAGGGAAAATAGCCCAATTTAAGCGATTTGTTGAATATATAGGTTAATGGAGTACTCAATATTTGAGTTGCATTTGCAAATAGGCATAATATTATTGGGGATTGCCATATTAGCCAATAAATTATGTAATAATACGATTGTCGTATATAAAGATCAATTATTATTGTATTACGACAATCATGTGATCCAAGCTTTAGATTTAGGAACATGCAAAATATGTACCTAATAAGGCCTTTCATCGGGCTTTTTAAAGCTTACATTTATGGAGGGCTATATATGTATAATTGCATTTGTGTAGATAAATTTATTGTACCACAAAGTGCATACATGGAAACAGTAACAACAACTATTTTAAGTCTCAAGAGTATACATATGTATGTGTGATTTCTCTGGAAATAAACATGGACTGCTATATAGTAAATAAATATTCAAGTACATAAATAAAAATACATGTACAGTACATTTGCGGCTAACAGCAATGAATATCCGAAATAATGCGTCCAATAAAAATTGTTGCAAAAATTAGATGGACCAACAAAACTAATAAAAATTCAAAATTAATTTTTTTTGTTTGACTATGAAGATGTAAAAATGATAATAAAACAGTTGGGCGCAATTATTGTGCAATTGACAGATTTAAGACAATCCGTTTACTTTCAGAGAAGACTGGTGAGGGAATACATTTTTATTTTTCCAATTTTTTGATGATGAACTCACAAGCTTATGTCTATAAAGCCAACACAATACCAAGACAATAGAACGGATCTTCCAACAGATATTTTCGAACTTTAACGGTTAATTACGGCCATTTTGAGGAAGCAGTTCGGACCCTAAAAGTCACCTTGAGCTCTGAAGCCCATTTCTGGATGAACACTAACAAGATTGCTTAATTTGCTACAATAACAATCCACAAGAGAAACAACAGCGTCCAATTCATCCCGAACAAGTCACTGTTTGGTGTGAATTTCAGGCTGGTGGCGTCTTCGGTCTCTATATCTTTCAGAATTTGAGAATTGTAAATGGCGAGCACTATAGGTCGATGATTATCAACTTCTTTGTGTTTAAATTTAATAATCTTGCCACAAACAATGTGCTAACAGCTTATATACTTTGGATATACTGCATGAGTTATATTGAGTACATATCACGAATAAGATATTTCTTGTTTTAATTTTATAATAAAGTTATGTGGGTAGTAAAACGAAGTAATCTAGCGAATTTGTTATTTTTAAGAGAAATAGGAAAGGAAATCATCAGTACAATGTGTGTAATTTTTACCAAATGAAATAAAAATCCTTCCTTAATTGTGATGTTTGCCGTAGTTGTCAGTATTATTTGCTGTACTCCATGTGACAATACGAGTTTTTTTGTTTTTTTTTCGACGATTTGTAAAAAGCATAACTTTTATTATATACCTTAGAAATAAAGATCGAAAATTTATACCCCATTTTATATCAACAAGAACTTGAATATCTTGTATAAAAATATACATATGCAAGTACGAGCCCCACTTTATAACCTATAATTACTTTATAATCGAGTTGTATTTGTCTTTAAAATCGACGTAATGTTTTGTTTCTTTCTTTAAGTTGTCATGTGCTGCACACATATTCAACATGGTAGTAATGTCCAGCTTTTTCCCGTCGAAAAGAAAACGTGCAAATATGTATATTGAATTAATGAATGAATTTAAATTTCTTGGGCCTTCTTGATAATTCAAATATTTTTAACCTTTTTAACTTATCTGAAACATCAATACGACTTGCTAATCATCTCACCTTTTAAATGGTTCGAAATTTGTGCATTCAAAGAGCGACTGTATTAAATTTGTATAGAAGTCTACCCCAAGTATCAATCCTTGGACCAATGCTTTTTGATTTTTACATTAACGATTTGCCAAAATAGATTTTGCTTCGTAGATTTTGCTTTTCACCAGGACAATGATCCCAAGCACAATTCGGGTGTCGAAAAGCTTTGGTTGGTCCATAATTGCCCCAAACTTATAGAAACCTCTGCACAGAGCCCAGATCTCCACATAATTGAACATCTTTGGGAAGAATTAGCTAAAAGAGTATACCAATAACAATTTAAAACTTTGAATCATCTTAAGGCGGCTTTACTGGAAGCGTGGGACTCCATAGAACCTGAGGAATGCTACAATTTGCTAAAATCAATTCCAAAACGTTTACAGGCCGTTCTTGAGAACAAAGGATATGCCACAAGTATTAATTGTTCTCTTTCGTCATTTTTAGCAATGGTGCTCTTCTTTGACCGATTATGTGTTGAGTGCAGAAAATTGAGTTATTTTTCTTTTCCTTTATAAAATTACCGTTATCATGAAAAATTTTGTTATTTTTTTATTAATCTAAAAGGTTGTAATGTAGAGTGTAAATAAAAGCAAAAAAAACATATATTTAATATTTTCTTTTTAAGTTTTAAGCACATACATATCAGACTAATGCTTGTCCGATTATGCGATGGAGCCACTGCATATTTCCTCCAACCGTAAATTCAATTTAATAACTGTTGTATCATTACGGAAAGAAAATATTACCTGCACCGACCAATTAATAATTTGTAATCAATTCGTTGCTAATCATTTCGTTACATGAAAATAGCCCCAAAATACATTCATTTTTCAGCATGAAATCAGAAGCACATACTCATGGCGTTTTTAATTATCCTACAGCGGTTATAAACATTTTTAAAAATTTGTACTTTTAAATCAGCTGTTTAAAAACATTGTAAATACATACATTTATGAGTGTACAAACTTCTCACACTTTTTTCTCTCACTTTTTTACATTTCAAATACCTACATATGTACGCCGATGGCTTTGAATATTCATACGAATACCAAATATTTTATCGAAATTTTAATTCGTACATACATAGTTTAGGAAACGAATATTATGTACGTGAATTCGTATGAAACATACGTACTGGAAAGTCTTAACAATGCAAAGTAAATTAAAAATTGTTATTCAGAAAAATAAAGAAAGAAAATTGAATTTGCTTTGGTTTTGGTTCATTTTAAATATTGATGGTTATGAATAATTTTTTAATGTTCCATAACCATATTTAGACATAAATCACACATGTGTATCATAAATGTTCTTTGGTTAATATTGTTATGAAAGAAAATTCAACAGCAGTATTTAAAAAAAGAATTCAAAATGTGAAGGTGAAACCCTTAAGGCAGTTCAAGTCCTGTCATGTACCAGACCAAATGTTTTAAATTTTGTTCGCAATAAACTTTAACAACTCCACTAATAAATATTTGTAAAGAATATATGTAGATATGTATGTATGTCTATCGACATGAATACCATATGTACCAACAATTCATACACAATATTTAACATGAGTTCATCATAAATACTCTTGAAAAAAAAAAATGAATCATATGTCCCGGATTCCAGAAAACTGAATGCAGCAATACAATACCAAACTTTTCTCGAACAATATTTATTTAATGTGAGATTTGGAAATATTAATAAAAAAAAAGTGTATTACATTTCTTTTTAAAATTAGGAATACAATAATGTCTTTATAAAAGAAGGTGAAAGAATTTATTCTTAAAGTTAAAACATAAGATTATAATGAAGTTATACTCTCGTAAATGAATCTAAATATGCCCCAGTCTCTTTTAATTTTTAATAAGTTTTTCATTTTCATTTTATTTTGCCATGTGCTGGGTATGAAGTCAAAAATTTTCTGAAATGACGCATTGCCCAAGAAGAAATAAAAATTTCTGGGATTAATAATTTCACCAAATTTCTAACTCATTATATTGCGAGAGAGAGAGAGAGGGAGATAGAGCCGAGTTCACGGAAATTAAAGTAAATGAAACTTCCTTCCTTGGGGTGAAACCTTGTAACTTGAAATGTTGCTGAAAATTTTACCCAAAGAATCGATTTATGTAATCTTAGAAACGATTCTTTCGTTATGTTTGTTGAATTGTCAAATGCACTTGTTTTAATTATACTCGTTTATATTCAGAAATAATAAAGGAGTTTTGCCTTTGTATTATGTATTTAAATTATTATATTTTATTTTTTAAGTACTCGCGATTGTCAAATGTACACGTAAATATAAATTTACGTACAGTGAGCAAAAAAATATGTACACTTATTATAACAAACTAACAAATATATTATTGCATAGGATTTTGTTCAAGATGACATTCTATTTATTTTTTATTTCCTTTTATATATGAATTCTACACATTTTTATAATTTATTTAAGTAATCTTAATGTACTAGCACAGCTTTTAACGTAGAATATGCTCTTATGTTTCCCAGTATCCCCCTGAAGTATGACGACCTTAGTGGTAGCGCAAATCAGTCCTTATTTAAAAAAATAATTTTTTTATAAACAAAAAGAAACAAAATAGATATAATGACATAAAATCACAACTTTATGTCCTTATATGAATTCACCTTTGTCATTTCTGGCTTACGGCGAATTTCATTTGACAATAATGGTCACCCAAAAAAAAAACAAAAAATACGTGTTGTTTTTGTTAAAAAACACTGTGAATTGAGTTGGTGTAATTTTGTTATCACCTTATTGAGTTCGCCCTGTTTTATTCAATAAATTATTTTCAAAATATAATCATCAAGTTGTGTAATTTAATAACGTATATACGTAAAGCTTTGGAACACAAAACTTCCTATTATACAAATTATTTATTATTATAATTAATTATTATTATTTATACATTAGCAATTACGATTATGCTGTGATAGATATTCTTAACACTAAAATGTTCTACATTTTCATTTTCACTTGTCTTTAGGATAGGATCGCCGATAAAACCTCCAATTCATACTCATCATAGAGTATGATAGTATGCAAATAAAGAATAAAAATAGAAATATAAACGTTGTCAATCAGAATAGTCTGCAGTTTTCAGGCCAATGTTGAGTCTGGAAGGACTAAAACAAGCCAATAATAACCGAGACAAAATAAATTATTTTGCGTTGCAGGGCATACTTCGATGGCTTATACGACGATAATCCGGTCATAATAAAAGATAATGAAAAAATGCAATAATCACTTGATAGGCTATTATAACCGTTTAGTCCGTATTACGGCCTAGATTTGTTCACCAACTATGTCCTATGGGTGTGTTTATTTTATCAGCTACGTATGACATTCAGACACCGTTATTATGTAAATCGCAATAATAGCCACTACTGAACTCAATATTTTATATAAAATTTAAATTCGATACTGAAATTTCAATATGAAAATTGTTATATTGAGTGGAACTTAAAATGCAACACTGTCATAAGTGTGTTTAGTGAGCACATTACAACTTATGCGGACAAAACTTTGTTGATATTTGATAACACAAAAGTCAACAATGTGAAATAAAAAATGGTGAGTCAGGTGGAATTTAAGCTTATTTATATTAACACTAAGAGCCATTTTTTGGGTGCAAGTTGGTGGTTTAAACTCAAGATTAACTATGAAAAGTAGTTGACAAATTGTATTAAAAAAAAAGCTTTTAAGTGAGAGAAAGCCGAATAAGACAAATATTTAAGTGACTATGATTATATGAAACACAAATTGACAATAGACAGTCTTAATTTATTTATTATTTTAAGAAAATAACTTTTTTACATAAAGATGAATAGTATTCAGCTTTTGTTTGTTTTTATTTGTTTTTGTTCTATACAAAAGCAAATTGTTGTGAAACACTTTGAAATTTTTGCTTATTAGAGTGGCAGCTCTACAAGGTTAATCTCCAGTTAAACTTCCACTCAAAAAATGGAAACTCAGTTAACTGAAGATTAAATTTACCTGGAAATTAACTTAATCTTGAGTTTAAACTTACTTACTATGTCTACCATAGGGAAAAATACATCAATTAGGCATATAGAAAGCAAAGAATACATTTAATTTTGCAGAAATAATACTATGTGCTTGTTTCGCTCTATGGCTTACAAACTTTCTAAAAATATTATAAATAATGTTGTGCCTTTTTCAGTTTCTGGTCAAATTATGCCACCAGCAGGTGTTTAACCACGCTTTCACTTTCTGTATTCAATAATGGTTTTTCTACTTTTCTCCACTTCGTATTTTTAACCCTGGACGCTTACTCTTCATTTTTGTACATTAAAGTTACTCTTCGTTGAATTGACGAACACTTTAACCCTAATTGGTTACTGTTCGTCGAATCGACGAAGCTCATTTATCATATCTTTATCATATAATTCTTTTATGTTTGACAAAATTCCGGTCTTTTTTTCCAACAAGATTAGTTGATAACGAAAGCTTGCAGTAAGTAAACTTATGCTGTCCACCCATTTTTTTAACCCTGGATGGTCATTTTTGTACAGTAAGGTTACTCCTTGACGAACAATTTAAAAAAAATGTTTATGTCTACTCACTGCGAACTTTTGTTATCAACTAACGTTGAAATTTTGTAAAGCATAAGAGAGTTATATGATAAAGAGTAAATGAGCTTCGTTGATTCGACAAACAGCAACGGGTCAGGGTTAAAATAATCTCGTCTTCACTTTGTTTATAGTGCATCACTATATTGTCGTAACGTCATATGAATAACTAAATATTATTTTATTATTATATTAATTATTATATTATAATAAATATTATTATATTGTTTTATGATATCCCCTTCACTTGCAGTCAATACTTTTTCTTCACTATATTCTGAACACTCTTCGTGCATGTTATTTATAATTTCTACTGATTTGAAATATGTTGAATGTTTCGACATTTTGGGGATAAGATCTGCTAGCAAAACGATGAAATAAGAATATTTGATTAACGAAATAGCACTAAACATTAAATTTTTACTGTAATAGTCGCTTGCAGTAAAGTGAGTATCCATTCGTAAGCCAAAAAATTTCCAGTACAGCAGTTTTACATCAGTTTTACATCTTGTGGTGTACAAATCAAAATACGCAATATTTTCACGGGTCAAATGACTCTTTGCAGTAGTTAGTAAAAAATTTGCACGACAAGTGTACACCTTCAAAAATACACTCAGGGCCATTATTACAACTTGTCGTTAAACTTGGGGTTAGTTAAAGGTACTTTTAGCTAAAGGGAACTGGAAAGTTACCTTTAGTTTATTTTCGTTATTACAACTTACAAATAAATTTTTTCAAAAATATGGTAGTGCCGGAGTAATGTCGATAAAACTGCTCAATTATACAAGATTTATTAACGCAGGGCAACCGCGGGCTTCGTTTTTTTTTTTTTTTGTTGTATACACCTAATTCTGTTTTTAGTAATTCGTTCGTTTTTCGCTCTTTAGCACCAAACGCCAGAATAAAGATTTAATTATGTTAATTGCACCAACAAGTTTATACTTTTCTGAAAGGTCGTTTTATTACCTCTAAACTGATTTAGAAATATTCTTAAATTCTGTATCAAAATGTTAAAAAAATAAGTAAACTAGGCCTTTTAGTTTATTATTTATTAAAAATTATTTGACCACCATTAATTCGTTCAGTGTATAAATTCCGCTCAAGCTAAATAAAAAAATTTTAAATGTACCGTTACAATAAGAGAATAGGAATGTAAAGGAGCCAAAAAAGAAAACTCTTCCACTTTACTTTATTTCAATTTTCATCATTTCTATAAAATGGCACATGGTAAACCTGTTTGGGAGGAAATCCGAATTTTAATCGTCGATAAGTTCAAATCGGGAATAGCATATGGGCAGATATCGCCCGATCTTAAAATTCCAAGATCTACCATACAAAGTATTGTTAGAAAATAAGAAATAAGTGGAAATTTCAGCAATAATGTTTCAAGCAGAGGCCGGACTTCCAGAATAAGTCATCGCGATAAAAGAGCTTTGACAAATATACATACATACATACATAATTGGTCATTACAACCTTTCAGTCAGGATTACGACCTAGTTTCTCACACCGCTTATGTTGTGTGTTAATTTTATGCATAAGTGGCGGGATCTACAGTTTAAAGTCGACTCCGAACGATAGATTTTTGAGAAACTTCTCATGGCAGTTTTTATTTACTCTGAGAGTTTTTGCTAGAAATCTGCTGAGAAGATGTCGCCGAAGAAATACTTTTTGTATTTTATTTTGATGTCTGGCCTGGGGCTCGAACTCTGGCTTTTCGTCTAATAAGCCAACACACTACCTACTAGACCACGGCGAGAAATATCATTAAACTAAATCGTCGAAGCACTGTTCGAGATATAGCCTTAAAGTGGTCTGAAGCAATTGGAAAGCCCGTAAAATGTGGATGGACCCGACTGCAAATGAAAAGCATAGGTTACAATTTTTATAAAGTAAGTTAATGATTAAACCAATATTTCGAAATCAACTTGATAAATTATATAATTTTCTTAGGCCAAGGAAAAGCCATTGCTTATCGCGCTTCAAATGAAAAAACGCCTATTATGAACTAAAGAGAGACGCTCTTGGGTACAACGGCAATGGGACAGCATTATCTTTAGCTGCGAATCCAAGTATGTGTTGGTGATGCAAGAAAAAGGGTAATACGTAAAAGCACCGAGACATAAAGCAAAGACTGCTTAAAACGTACAGTCAAGTTTCCAGTTAGCGTTATGGTATGGGGATGTATGTCCTCAAAAGGTGTCGTTCAGATCCGTTTTAAAAACAAAGGTGGTGTAACACCAATCTAGCTTTTGAAATTGGCGACTATACGAATTAATAGTGGTCACAATATTTTTGTTTAAATGATAATGATCTTCCGTTTTTGCCTCTGTTTTTTAATATGTAACTTTTTTAATGTATGTCTAAAGAGAATAAAATGATCTTAAAGAAAAGTATAAATTTTTTGCGTAGTCATAGTTCCGAAAATATACATATTTTAATAGCACATTGATTAAAAATGATCTGTGTACGAATTAATTGTGGTTAGGGCTCGTATACAAGAAATTATGATAAAAGGAAATCTGAAAAGCAGTCATTTCAACCGTCATAGTGGTTTAGTGTTAAATTTATGATCTGTTATAAAAATGAATCAATTAATATTTTAAAATATTTAAATAAGTAAAAAAAAATAATAAAGGGAATCAGAATGGAGTGATGACAGTATGGCAGCCTTACTAGGTACACTTGTGGACACACAATTAAGTCACCTATGCAAAATTTTTCATTTTTATAAAAATTAAAAAATTTAAGAAAAGTGGAAACAAAAACAACTTATATTTATTAATTTCATATGCTTAATAATTAATTAACAACAAAAACTTATATAGTTTTTCATTGTAAACAATGTTTTGGTACTTAGTTCATATCAGACTTAAAATTTAAGTGGACACATAATTAAGTCATTTGAAACAAAATATTGAAAATTCAATTTAATTGCTTTATTTTTCACCCAAACTATTTGGAGCCTTTAATATTTTGTGGGGAACCCTTTTTGGCATATTATTTCAGTACACCTTTGTGGCATTGAGTTGATTAAGTTGCGTCACTGCTCAGGACTAATGTTATCCCATTCTGCCTGGAAAAGCTGCCAAAGTGCTTTTTGATGCTGGATTTTTGGCTGCAACTGCTCGTTTTACGATCCCCCAAAGATTTTCAATAGGGTTCAGATCGGGACTGTGAGTTGGCTTATTTTTTCCTCAGCAAACCAAGGTTTAACTACCCAAGATGTTTGCTTCGGGTCGTTATCATGCTGAAATATCCGCGCTAGTGGTAATTCGTCGTCATAATCTTTAGTCAAATTGTTCCGTAGGATGTTCTTATACATTTCCCCAATCATTTTCCCATCGATTCTTACCAGTGGACCAACGCCGGATGAGGTAAAACAACCCCAAACCATTACTGACGAACCTCCATGCTTTACGGTTTGTTTGGTGTACTTTGGGTATAATTGTGTATTGACAGGACGCCTTACATAGGGTCTGCCATCATTTCCAAAGATATTAAACTTGGGCTCATCACTCCATACGACTAATTTCCAAAATTTTGTCGTCTTTATGGAGGTGGGTTTTGCCAAACCGCAAGCGTTGCTGAATATTTTTTTTGGACACATTAGGTTTTGTCCTCGCAAAACGTCCATGGAGATTATTTTCAGTCAAGCGTTTTCTTACGGTCCTTGCCGATATTTTAACAGCGTGTTCCAACTCAATGCACTATATAATCTAAGTAGATATGAGGAATGGGTCAGCTTTACTCATCCTGGCTAAAAAAAATAAGCGTTCTTGATTGGCCAACTCAAAGTTCCGATCTGAACCCTATTGAAAATATTTGGGGGATCGTAAAACGAGCAGTTGCAGCCAAAAAACCCAGCATCAAAAAGCACTTTGGCAGCTTTTCCAGGCAGAATGGGATAACCTTAGTCCTGAGCAGTGACGCAACTTCATCAACTCAATGCCACAAAGGTGTACTGAAATAATATGCCAAAAATGGTTCCCCACAAAATATTAAAGGCTCCAAATAGTTTGGGTGAAAAATAAAGCAATTAAATTGAATTTTCAATATTTTGTTTCAAATGACTTAATTATGTGTCCACTTAAATTTTAAGTCTGATATGAACTAAGTACCAAAACATTGTTTACAATGAAAAACTATATAAGTTTTTGTTGTTAATTAATTATTAAGCATATGAAATTAATAAATATAAGTTGTTTTTGTTTCCACTTTTCTTAAATTTTTTAATTTTTATAAAAATGAAAAATTTTGCATAGGTGACTTAATTGTGTGTCCACAAGTGTATGTGTTCTATTTGAAAACAGTTTAGTTTCTTAAGTGCTATTTGAAAACATGTATTGCTTTCTTTTTATTTAAGCTTCGACACAAATTTTTGATCCCAGCTGTTAAATGATTATGGCATAAGCTGATTTGCGTATGCCTGAACACTTAAAATAATATTGTCAATTAAACGAATATGGACTGTGTCGGGATCTACAGTTTAATTAGAATCTGTACGGCGGAATTAAGAAGTGTTTTCATGATAATTAGCCACTATCATAGTGTTTAAAAAATTACTGCTGCTTGTCAAAGGAAATATTTTTTCAGTTGTTTTTAGAGACGTCAGATCTTACATTCAAATCCGTAGCTGTTGCCTAGTAAGCCAACATACAACCCCATAGACTAGGAACTTAAAAAAAAGTTCTCATATAACTAAAAGACTAAATAAAAGCTAAAGTTCTCATATAACTATTAATTATACGTTCAGAATAGTTTATAATTCCCTGCACGATCATTGTCTAGGAAATTAATTTTTGATTCTATAAAATAAGCAAAAATAAAATAAATTTATTCGAGTTATATTAAGCAAATAAGAAAAATGAAAAGCAAAACTTTTTAAATTCATCAAGTCAATATAATTTAATTGAAACTTTTACATTCAGATTCTATAAATACCGACTCTATACCGACTTGTGTACCATGGTGAAATTAATTTCAATTTACCGTCCATATTCTGGAAACACTTGACACTTGGCACTGTTCACTGTTAAACTATTTATCTACACACTCCCGCAGAGAAATTTGCCAAAATAAGTACGTGTTTACAATATTGTTGTAACATATGTTGGTTGGTTGGTTGGTTGAAATTAAATTAATTGGAAATGATTTCATTCAAACAAAATAAGTTTGGATACTGTATACCTCTGTGCGTCTGCCTATGTAGGTGTGTTAATATGTGTGTGTATTTCAGTTTGGGTTTCTTCTATGTCGGTTTTTAAATAAAATTTTATTTCGTTAACGGTGTCACTAATTAAATGAAATGAACAACAAACAATTCCACAGAAATGGAAAACCGCAAAAATAAACTGTAACGTTGCTAAAACGCATACAATCATACTTTGACATCTAAAAGTCCTGACCACAATCATTTCGCATGAGTATGAGAAATATGGAGACAGAGTCAATTCGTGTTTGCCTTTGTATTGTGAGTGTGAGTGTGACTTTTTGTGTGTAACGAAATGTAATACCACCAGTTTAGATAAAAGTCACCTACCACATGTTACAGGTAATGTGGGAGTGTGGTTTTAAAATGCTGGCTTACTAATATTAAAGCTGTACAATACCTATGGATATTCAGAAATGTTATCGTTGGCTTGCCATGGTCGTTTACACTGCGACACAATATCATAAAATTGAAAATGAAAACATTTTGTTGCCGCTCTAAAGATTGGTTTCATTGTACGAGGAAGCACAAAAGCAATTTGTTTGGAAGTGTTAAATATTGTCATTTAAATCAATTACAAATAGAAAATGAACATTTTTTACAAATGTTAAGCCCAGTCCGACAATTTGTCTGTTGTCTTAATGAAAGGTCGTAAATACAAATGTATGTCGCAACATAATTAGAAAACAATTTCATTTTTTTTAATTTTCCAGATAATAATTATAAGATTACACTTACCAAACGGAAGTTGTTTTATTTTTATAATGTTTGCTTTGCAGCAATTGGCGAATGAAATTAATTTTCATCGAAAAATCATTTTCAAAAAGAAAAAAAAATCTAACCGGAGGTATAGTTTGGTACCTTATCTTTTTATATAAGAGACCCGTCATTAGCTGGTTAAAGATAACCGATTTTGAGATCAATAATCAGGAGATGACCCCCATTCATGCTGTGAATTATGTTGGAATATCAGAAAGATAGTTATAGGAGGAAGGAAAACGGGGTAGTGTGTGACAATTTCCATTTTTGAAACTTTATTTTCGTGCTTCCATTTGAGGGGAATTGCAACTGCGTTCACAATTATACGGAAAATTAGTATCAAGGACTACTGCAGGAGTCCAGGAATCTTTATTAGACCAGATAGACTCTATATCATTATCAGTTTGTTTATTTTTCTTATAGTGGGTAAAGTGAATTGCTTGATGATGATAACTCGTGTACACCGTGTGCTAATGATTTCACGCAATCTGAACTTGATTCGTATTGGAAAACTGAAAAAAAAACTAAAAAAAATAAAAATTAAAACGAAATTTATTGCATTCGCCACAATTTTATGCAACCCAATGATTTAATCGCATTAAATCATAGAAGAGTTAAAGATCCTAAGTATCCAGCATTACATGTTATTAGTTTTCTTTATTAATTCTTCCTGATTATTATTATTTAATTTCCTTGAATAAATTGCCAGCTGTTTAGAGTTCAAATCATGTGAAAGGATGTGCTAAAGCAGTCCAAAATCCGATAATCGTTTTAATAATGGCCAATTAAGTAAGCACATGAAACAAAAGTTATTTTCCCAAAAATCTACAAAATTTTTATATTTTTAATGTTTAAAGATCACCAATATTTTATTTGGCTCTTTTCAGCATAGTTTCCCTTATGCATACATGTTTGTGTACATATGCAATATATATTTTGCTTTTAAATGAAAGTCCTTGAATTCTAACAAAATGATGCAAACTTTTCGAGAGGAAATTCTTAGAATAAAAACCATAAATCTTACCACTTTAATGATGTTTATGTCGAATAGTATACAGTTTTTGTACAATACATACATACAATACATATTTACAAAATATTATTATTTTTTAATGTCTCACATCATAAAATCATTCACTTTTACACTCTCACTCACTCTTTATTACCATTTTTATTGAACAAAACACACCAAATCTATCAACACAAAAGCAAAATATATCATATTCAACAACAACAACTACAACAACATCAACAACAGTACTTTATATCTTCTCGAAACAACAGTAATAGGAATGGGCAAAAATGGCAATCAATCATTTGAAAGATTCTCTGTGATTAATACACTGTAAAAAAATTTTAATTACAATTACAAGAAGAAAAATTTTAAATTTTGCACAAAAAAAAACTTTTAAAAATAACGATAAGGGTACAGTCGGTTAAGGTAACTGCAAATAGGTTAAATGTACCGATAGAATTCAATTGAGTATCTTTGCAATACAACAGCTCAACAAATCATCACTAACCGGTTGCAAAATTAGACAACAAACTAATTAACATTATACGGCCTAACTCGTATGTATCCTTATACGGTGTTCAGATATGCACCTTTATTGCGTAAATTGCAATAAACGGCATTATTGAGCTCAATATTTCATATAAAGTTTCAATTAAATATTGCGCAATAAATACTAAAATTGTTATAATATTGAGAAAAACTTAAAATGCAGCACTGTGATAAGTGTTTTTAGTGAGCATATTACAATTAACCGAGTACTTTCTGTTGATATTTGACAACTCAAATGCCAACAACGGCAAATAAAAAAACAACAAAACAAAATATAAACAATGTCAAATGAATATTGAATAAACAGCTAAACTGCGTATATTGTTATGTCTGAACACTTAAAATATTGTACTCAATTAATAGAATACTGTCTCAATAAAAGTGCATATCTGAACACGGTTACGTAAAATGCTCTACATACGAGGCGGTCTTAAAAAATTTTTCAAATATTTTCGGCTGTTTTTATCTTTTGTTGAAACAAAATGTTTACTTCATTTAGAAATGGTCGGCTGTCGAAAAGTAATGGTTTAATGAATATTGTATTAAAATTTTGGATAAAAAATGGAATTGAGTGACACAAAATTCTCAAAATGTTAATAGTGCTTGAAGTTAAATTGAAGTTGTAAGTTGTACGTGCCGTTTAAAGAAGGTCCTTTAGAAAATAATGCCGATACTGCGGAAATGAAAAAAAAATTAAATAAAACAGATAAGAGGACTATTGGTCTCCAAAGAAATAATTGAAAAGGTCGGCGGTTCAAACAAGTCACAAAGCATGAGCAATGTTAAGGTGTTTAATCTTGACTAAAATAACCATCTAGTTATTCATCTTGGTTTGGTATCGATGAAGGTTGTGAATAGGGATTTTTATACGGGAAATCCGGGGTATTTTTCCATATAATAAAAAATACAACGGGTAAAAATGGACCTGCTGAATTAAGACTTACCTCACTTAAAAGAGTATAATTTGGTATATCAGAAGAACATAGTCGCTTCGATCCCAATGTTATGAAGAAAGATATCTTGTTTGATTTTTTTTTTTGCCTACATCATGTACACTTGACTGTAGTAGATGTATTTAAAAACAAATATGTCTTGGTTTAAATGTTACAACTCGATGAAAATTAATCGATGATTGAAATTTTAATTGAAATCAAGGCTATGATTGAAAAGTTTCCTCTTCTTTTAGATAAGACAATAAAACGCTTGACTTTGAAATGGGATAGAAGAAAATGTTCCGTTTCCAGAAGAGATGCTACAAGTTTTACAACCAACTCAATTGGAGATTAGGGCCTCAACCAAAGCAAAGCACAAATCTATTAACATCTGATGATATTTCGATTGCTTTGTGTCATGATATTAAATTAAATGTTTCTTTCTGAGATTTTTATCAACTCATTATATCAGAGAATAATTATTATTTATTTTTTTAACATGCAATAATATTATTCATAATGCATCAAAATAAGCTTCTATAATATAACCAGGAAATCTTGACGAATGCTTTTTTTTAAACAAATATATGGAAAATGAAATCGATATTCAAGCTTCAAGTAATGTTGATATAGCCAACTGTAATAGCAAATTGTATAAAATTTTTGATGAAAACTGAAATGGAGAAATCACTGTAAAGATAGAAAATTTTTACAGTCCATGACAAAAATAATCAGTTTAACTCAATAAATACTCAGTTGGAACTATTCTAATTTGGTTCCTTTTTTTAGTGTCTGGAGCAACAGCCTTTTTTTTGTGTTCTTCTTCCCCCCCATACAGTCCAAGGATTTAACAACATGTCTGATGAACTATCTATCTACAACGCAAACGACATTTAACGAACTAGTTTTCGCAGATTGCCATATGCTTACATGTATATTCAATTCAGAATATGTTAAGACGTCATTTATTGTGTGACGTGTGTGAAGATTATCACTAAGGTATTAACATTTGCATTGAGAGCTCTCATCAAAATTTTTCAACTTCCCTAGTTTACTAGCTTAGGTGACTGAAAAAAGAATGGTGTCAGTTGCACAGATTAGTGATGGCCCTTAAAAGAAAAAATCGGCGTTTTTTTTTAATGAAATGCATCGCAAAGAAACATCGTTATTATATCGACTTATCACAAAATATATCGCTGTTTTCTGTGCATCAATTGATTTTTGTAAAAATTAAATTGTCTTACATTTGTATAGAAAAAGGTAGTAAAATACTGCGGGCGGACGGTTTGTTGTACAGCCCTAACCTATATACATAGGCATTCCCATAACGTTTCCTGCAATCATGTTGCTCTACCAACTGCAGAACGCTGTTAGACCCCAGTTAAAATATTAATTGTGTTCTGGTGATTCGTTCTCCTCATCACGAAGGATGATTATACAGTCTTCGTGTGGAGCGTGAATCGATCTCTATTCTAAAACCAGTACTATTTGATTGTTCGATGGCAGGTAAAATATTAATTACTATCCTTTCTCTACTGCCGTTTGACTGCCTCTCTTCATTTTTCTTTACTCTGAGGATAAACTTCCAAACACCCGTGCTACTCCGCAATAAACCTTCAAAGCTACCCTCCTCACAATCTGATCGTCCTGCTCATTTCACATTGAGACAAATTCAATGGAGCTAAGTCTTCGGATGGCATCCTAGCTATCAGATAGTACCGCTATATTCCGTCCTCTGTACTTCGTGTTCAAGATGAATTGTCAGAGCGTTTCTAAATGGTCTTTGAATATTTCACTCTGCGATCGAACACTCCTCTTCTGTATTTCCCCCTTTATGTCACAGAATAAAGCCTTTCTTAAAAGAATATGCAGAAACCATGTTATTCCTTTTTACTCTTTTTACTCATTTGCTGGTATTACTATACATACTTACATAATTGGTCATTACAACCCTTCAGTCAGGATTACGACTTTCTCACACCACTTATGTTGTGTGCGTTAATTTTATACACGAGTTGCGAGACCTACAGTTTAAAGTCGACTCCGAACGACAGATTTTTGAGAATCTCTTCGTGGCAATTTTATTTCGCCAGAAATCATATTTTCGTTTCGGTATTGCTATGGAACAGTTAAGAAGGAACCTCTCAGCCATTCTATTCGTCATTAACCTGCAATGGACTTTAAGCCAACAGAGTCTTCTGAACCGTTATTTAGCAGGTTCTCATTGCGATTAAAAACTCCTTTTATGTTTAAGCCAAATTTAAGAAACTCTCCGGGCTTTTAGTAGCGAAATATTACTGAGAGAGGTAAATTGTTTGTTGCTGTTTTCTGTACCTTTAAAATATATATGTGCAAATCAATCCAAAGATTGATAAAAAAATCTTTAATAAGATGCTTTCAAAGTTCGATCGGTTATTAATATTTTTTTTTATTTTTAATTCAGTTTTACCACTTGATTGTTACCCTGAAGATTGGATGTTTAATGAAAATTGGTAAAAATTGAAGAGTAATATTTTCTCAGATTGATTAACACTTCCATCGTTTTGATCCATTCTCGATTGCTAGTTATATGAGAAGCCAAATATTATAGACCATTCCATCACAATTCTATGTTGCATTCGTTTTAAGTTACGTTAAACGTTTAATTTTATAATTAGGACCGTTATTACAACTTGCCGTTAAAGTTGGATTTAGCAAAAGTTAACTTTAGCTAAAGTGAACTTTAAACTCACCCTTAATTATTTTTCGTTATTACAACATAATGATAAAATAAAGTTAACTTTCTGAAAAATATGGCAGTTTCGGAGCTATGTCGATAACACTGCTCAAATTAAACAAATTTTATTTAAACGCAGTGGCAATGACGGTTTTCTTTTCTTTTGTGTATACTCAAAAATCGATGTCCGATTTTTTTGGTGGCACTCCCCTAAAATGTTTCATTTTGTTAGATTTAAAGATTGTGAAAATTTGATGTTAACCCAAGTAGTCAGCAGATGCCTCAGCTGTATCCAGATAGCTCCAAAACCACATTATGTCGGTCCCTTGAATAAATTTAACTAAGAATAAAATGAAAAAGAAATTTATTATACTTCGCTCTAAGGGGTACCTAGTCACGTTCTTATAGACATTGGGTTCATTATTTCGAATGCAGTACTATTTACGTAGTTTTTTATTCCATGTAAAATATTATAAACAGTATCGACTTCAATTTGATGCATGACACGGGCAAATATATTAAACCGTTCTCGAGATATGGGTCGGCAAAGTCGCCAAACTTCCAAAAAATCGAGATTTTAAAAATTTTGAGGCCCCAGTGGCTCGGGTTAACGTCTTCCAATTGTGCTTAAACTTTGGCAATCCTAAAATCTGACAGAAAGAAACATTTTAGAGGGGTGCCCCCAAAAAAATTCTGACATATTTTTTTACCCTATGAGAGAAAAACACCCTAATGCTCATTTTGTTCATATTTGAAGTTGCCGTATTGAAAATAATATAAATAATATGGCAACTTCAGACATAAACTTAACTTTAAAAGTTACCGGTAGGATGATCTTCCCTTTAGCCATCCCATCTACCTTATTGTCCACTTATAATAATGAAAAGCAAATTATGTGGCTGTTGAAATCCTTCTTTAGTTAACGGCAAGTTGTAATAATGGCCCTTAGAGAAATTTCTTTAAGTGTAACTGTCTTCAAATTGAAAACTGATGAAAGATGTCTGCATAAATTTGTTGATGAATAGAAGTTCTATAGGAGTAGAATAGCATACCTGTGCCTTAATGTTTTTCATCAAGTATATTGGGAGAGGAACTATATTTTTCAATCAAATGAATGAACCTTAGAAGCTACCAATTCAAGACATTATTAATACGTTCTTTATGCCAATATAACGATGGTTTTTGTACTTTATTTATGATTTCTTTTTTTTCAAGTATATTTTACAATTCTAACGTACAATATTCACAAATATAATGCGATTGATATTTAACTTCAAATTAAATTGTTAGTATTTTAATTTTTGTTTCACATCAAACTGAAACTGTTAGTTTTGCAATAGAAATTATAAGTCAACCTCTTGATTGACATTTGTTTCCTTAGTCCTGTGTTGACCTCTGTATGGTTTTAAAGTTTTTCATAATAACCTAAATTGCAGCTTATACATGGGCAATCAAAAGTTTGGTACTTTTTAAAATAAATTTTCTTTTTTAAGATAAAAACGTATCACATTAAATTTTTGATTTTTGAATGTTAACTGAATTTATTTCATGTTCTGTCGTACAGAAGATTTCAGATTTTAGAATTTCAGAATTTTAATTCTTATGTTTTAATGATTATTTTGTATTTTATTATAACATAGTAAGTGTACTCTTCTCCTGGGATTTTGATTACTCAAAACTAATGCAGATGTTTCTATAAATCTCTGGCCTCCATACCTCTCTCCACTGGCAGCCTGATTTGTTACATCGAGAGGCTGATATTAGTGGGATAGTCCACCAACTTATTGGTCTTCCGAAAGGCAGAAAATTCAATGCAAGTGATTAAAACACAGATTTAGATTTAAGGTATAAGTTAAGACCTCATTGGACTGGTACGGTTTTTAAATTTCAATGAAGACTTCAAACCACATTCATAAAGTCGCATATGGGAAAAAGAGAAAAGAAAAATTTTTTTCTGGGACATTAAGAAATTATTTACTTAGGAAAAGAAGACCCCGAGGGAATGATAACAGTACAGTTTTTTCACTACAATTTAAGTCCGTTTCTTGAAAAATATCACATACATACATACATACATAATTGGCCATTACAACCCTTCAGTCAAGATTATGGCCTAGCTTCTCACATCACTCATGTTATGTGTGTTAATTTTATATGTGAGTGGCGGGACCTACAGTTTAAAGTCGACTCTGAACGACAGATTTTTGAGAAACTTTTCAGGGCAATTTTATTTACTCTCAGAGTTTTTCCCATACATCTGCTGAGAGGAAGTCCCCGAGGAAATATTTTTTTCATATTTCGTTTTGATGTCTGACCTGGGATTTGGACCCTGGCCTTAGGTCTAATAAGCCAACAAACTACCTACTAGACTACGGCCAAAAATATCATAACTTTCAAAAAAATTAGAAAGGCAGAGTTCAAATACCCATTGTGGCAAGTAGCTGGGAATTTAAAAAAGGCCTGGTACCTTTAAGATATTATGCTGGGAAAAGTAGTATTTGCGCTACCTACTTAAGAACCGTCTTCATTACAAATTTGAGTGATGATGCAATTAATTTGCCTTCTACGGTTGGTAAACCTCATGTTTCGCTAAAATTCGAGTTTAAGAATTTAGTTTAATCAATAATATCAACAACGACATACTAATAGAGATAACCCGTGTCGCGATGATGATTCATCTTTTTATCTTCATTGCAATTTTACGACACGAATACCTACTTCAAGTGTGAAAGGTCGCTATAGTCAAATTTATGAAATGAATGAAAGGATCCAACAAAAGCGAAGTCTAATACGCCTTTAAGTTATTAACGGACTGCTAATATCTAAACTATTGAATAAACTCACAGTGTGGAGTAAGCGATTAGAAGGGCATTCAAATCTGAAACTAAATCTTCTTTTCAATGTATGCTACTCAAGTACGAGAAACTTCCTCCATGATGCCAAAATAAGATCTTACGTATGATTACAGCAGCACCAAGGTACGTGAAAAATTTGAACATATATGTAAACAAGATTGCTAAATATTCAGAAACGTTCTTAAAAGAACTTCTAATCCACTACACTGCAGCACTCACCTCCACACATGTATGTTATATAATATTTTGAAATATAAATAAAAATTATGATCGAATTTATTGTGCAATCTTTTGTTTACTCCTTTCATTTCATTTTCATTTATTAAATTTCTATCATAAAATTATATTAGTAAACCAGAGAGATGAAGATGCCTCTGTGATTCTGATTCAATTATGATAGATTGCGTGCGTGTTCATCACAACTATGATTATTATTCTGTACTATGTTCAGATATGCACTTTTATTGCGTCAATATTCGGTTAATTGGGTACAATATTAATATTATTAAGTGTTCAGGCATAATAATATACTCAGTTCAGCTGCTTATACAATATTTATTTGACAGCTGGTAAATAAAGCTGGTTGTTTAGATGACATTGTTTGTATTTTTTTGTTGTCTTTATTTTGTTTTTTTTTTTTTTTGTTTGTTTTTCGTTCTTGACATTTGAGTTGTCAAATATCAACAAAAAGTGTTCAGTTAATTGTAATATGCTTACTAAACACACTTTCATGCTGCATTTTAAGTTTTACTCAATATTATAACAATTTGCATTTTTATTGCGTAATAATTATGAAATATTGAGCGTTTATTGCGATTTACGCAATAAAGGTGCATATCTGAACACCGTGTTAGATGTCACAAGCGGCATGTGTTTGTTAAAACTAAAATTTTTAAACATAACATACGAATAAAATCGGTGAGCCGATAAAACCAATCGTCAGGACAGGCTTGTCAGTGTAAGGAATGTTTTTTGTTATATTTTTACTGAAAATGCTAATAATGATCACGAAAAAGTAATTGCCTAGATGTGGCCAGCATTGGTCCATGTCAGAGCAATTGTTTGCATTAATGACAACGCCGCACCACCTACATTGATAATAACAAGCCTGCGGAAACAGGATATTGTTTGGCGATTTTTATCCATACAACTTGTATTCCTCTATGTCCGTCAGTAACGAATAATAGCGCTGATGAAAAATTCTATTTAATAAGAAGGAAGACTAAATACTAAATAAGAATACATTTTGTCATCGATCTTAAAACATAAACTAGTTTCTATAGGAATTTCTATTTTGCAAATTATATCGACAGCGTAGTTAAAAAAAAATAAATTGCATGTATACATACATATATAAGTTAATTTCCGCCTTTTATTTAATATAATTTAAACAACATTTCTTTAATAAATTTTTCAAAAAATAATAATTATTTTCTTAATTCATTTAGTTTTACATACAAACATACATAATTGTTCATTACAACTCTTTAGTCAGGATTACGACCTAGCTTCTCACACCACTTATGTTGTATGCGTTAATTTTTTTTATACATAAGTGGCGGGACCTACGCTTTTAACTCGATTCCAAACGGCAGATTTTTGAGAAACTTTTCATGGTAATTTTATTTACTCTCAGAGTTTTTGCCAGAAATCTGCTGAGAGAAAGTCACCGAAGAAATATTTTTTTCATATTTCGTTCAGTTGGAGTTGCCTGACCTGGGGTTTGAACCGAGGCCTTACGTCCAACACACCTACTACACCAGATTTTAAGAATACGTGCAAATTTAAAATTGATAAATACCAAATTGGTAACTACCGCCATAGTTTAATAATTACCAACTTCGTTTGGTTTTAATTGGATGATTTAGATAGAACGGCGCTACGAGCCATAAAACTCATGCCGCAGTAGATATTCTGCACAAGCGATTTGAACGCCTGATTGTCGCGTGCAAGTCAAGTGAACTGATCATCGAGATCGTGTGATTTGATACCGTTAGACTTTTTCCTGTGAGGTATCATATTCCACACCTAACATCATCAATAGGCCTTTCAAACAAATATTAAATAAATTACGATAATATCTCACAAACACTTTGTTTTATTTATATTTAAAGACAGAAAACACTTAATAAAAGACCCAATAGAAGCAACTGGAATAATATTTTTATCTTTGATTTACTCGCATATTGCAAGGCTGTATTACAATTTCATGTTTTCTGCTCATCTCCAATAACTTCACAAATCCAATGAGAAAAATTAACAATACATCACATTCCTTTTATCAGCTAATTAACGTATTGATAGAGTTTTCGAATGAACTTCATTGTACTTATTAGGGTTTAATTTGCTAATTGTGATTTCAGTGTTAAGATTTTCCCATAAAATCAGCAAATTCCTATCGATTACCATATACACTACGGGTGGTCAATAGTCTACACAAATGACTATGTTAACAATTTCGTATATGCTGCATTGATTTCAGCAATTAAAAAGTACAACTTAAAATACAACTTTAATTGGTATGCAAAGTTTGTTCATCATCTTCTTTTGGCCAATTAACACAACAATGCCAATCAGTGAAATGTTAACATTTCAATGCATTAAGAACATTGAACTTCTCCGAAGAATGCATTGTTTTTTTAACGATTATGTTTGCTTTGCTGTATGAAAGGAAATTAAGACTGTAAAGTGCCACTTAAGCCCTAGTTAAGCCGAAAGTCCATACCATGCGTTTTGCATTATATGCGTATACCGAAAAAGTAGAATCAGTGTATTTGATTGTGACAAGTTACAGAAGAAAAAGCATAGATTGCATAGACGCATATAAAGTAGGATTACTTTCTACTTTTCTATGCGACTAATGCAGTGTTGGAAAATGTCATCAGTTTTTGAAACTTGGCATGCCAAATTATATACTATTGTGAATGGTTTCTATAAATATGTTTAAATAGTGCATTACTATTTTCGCATTTTTCTTTTTGCATTACAAAAATATTAATAAAAACATATTTTATAATAAAGGAAAATACGTTCAAATACAGTTTTTAACACATTTTCATGAACTTTCATGAAAACAATATGTATATGATGATTGTTTATACATATGTATGTATATATGATTGTTTTTATGTACTGAGTGTCTGTCATCTATTTTGAATTTATTAATTTGTAAACAAGAAAAATGGAGGATAAATTAAATGAAAACACTCGTCTTGTGTTCTTTTGAGGATTTTCGTAGGCCTTAACAGCACAATACAATGTAATTTTTGTGTAAAACTATTAATAAAAAAAACAACTAATAACAATTTTTAATTTTTCCTTCCAAGAAATTAAAAAATGTTGGCAACTTTCAGCAGGAAAAATTTTTTATGAGCAGTACGTCTTATTTTGATCTTATAATATTTAGCTTCTTAATTAACTCTTGCTCAAGAAACTATATACTCATTGTGACCGAAATTCACCCACATTTCGTTTAATATTTAAATATTTAAGAATCTTTAAACTTTTCATTGAAGAAATTAAAAAAATTCAAAATTTTCCCCTTTTTAACACAAAATAAATGTTTGTTTACAGTTTTCACTCTGTATATATATTGCTTCTAAAACATTTGGTTCGCAAAATCTTATAACATTTTTTTTCTCCCTCTAAATGGCCTGTCCTTTTATGTTATGAGCGTTTTTCAAATGTCAAAATATCACATATGTAAACTCATAAATTTGTAAATTTTTTTAAAATTACAATTTGATTTTCTATTTTTTCCAAAAATGTTCTTGTTCGCTTGTTTGTTGTTTACCACAACAGCTGATCAAAACAAAAAACCAGTCGCATAAACGCATTGTGTGTAACTTGCAATAAAATCGGCATAGAAAGCAAGATTCGCAAGGCGCATGAAAAGGATGGTATGAACTTTCGACTTTATGCTACCGTAACGGAATGTAACCGCAACAGTAAGAAACAGCTGATCGTTTTTGTTATGTATAAAGCAATACGAATGGTTATAGAAATGTAATGTAACGTAACCGGAACGTACGAATCTGTAAGAAATAGAATTTTCTTACATTTTTACGTGACATCTGTTTAGCAGTCAATATTAAAAACCACCAAAACTGAAAATTAAAATTATAAACAGAATTTACATTTTGTACGTGTATTATGTTTGTCTGTATGTGGGATTATCTTTAAATAAAACTTCACACATTTTAAAAACCCAAATTATAATTTATTTCATTATAAACTTTTATAATTTAAAATAAAAATTAATAGTATTACATTATGTAGATAGTGTTTATTATGAAGTCGCCGTAGTCTAGTAGGTAGTGTGTTGGTTTATTAGACGAAAAGCCAGGGTTCGAGCCCCAGGCCAGACATCAATATAAAAATCCAATAAGTATTTCTTCGGCGACTTCCTCTCAGCAGATTTCTGGCAAAAACTCTGAGAGTAAATAAAACTGGCATGAAAAGTTTCTCAAAAATCTGTTGTTCGGAGTCGACTTTAAACTGTAGGTCTCGCCACTCATGTATAAAATTAACACACACAACATAAATGGTGTGAGAAACTAGGTCGTAATCCTGACTGAAGGGTTGTAATGACCAATTATGTATGTTATGTATGTAGATAGTGTTTATTTTTATTTCATATTAGAAAAATATAGTTATCGACTTTTAACTAATTAAAGCGTTCAAAAAGCATTTCAGTTTGCATTTTACTTTTACTAGAAAAGATAAAAACGATTTTACATTCGTACAAATTTGGTTTCCGAAATACATGACCTGTTTCTGTAGGATAAACGATTTCACTTGCTTGTCTATTTATATGGAAAATACAATCAAAAGCACTCAATTTTAGTTTTAGTTTGTGTGAAAGTAAGTTTGTTTGGATTACAAAAACAGTACATAAAACTTTTAATAAATACCTTTAAATAAATATAAAATCGTTGAAATGAATCCAAAAACGCTGTAGTGATAACACTGGTTAACATCTAAATTAAATAAAAATAAAGAGACGCCATACTGAAAGTGATAAAAGGAGTGAAAACAATATTTTTAAAATTTGGAATTAATATTAAATATTTTTAAAAAAACAATAAATAATAATATAAAAACTCAAACCCAAAAAACATGTCTATATCAACAGAACACACGAGAAAATAAATATAAGGATTAATATTTAAATATATCGGGGGTTTGAGTTTTAAATTCACTCTGAGTTCTTTGTGGAAGTACCTACACTTTTGTGGTGCAAAAATTTACAGTCACCAGAAACTTTTCCTTATTTTTCTTATGGTGTGGGAAAAACATTAAAATTTTTTTGTTTTATTATAATTTGGAAATATACAAATAAAATAAATATAAAAAACATCGATTACATGGCGCGGCAGTCAAAATACACCCAGCTAATGTCATAGTGGAGGTTGTGAGGTTTGTTGAGTAGAACTAAAAAATATTTCTTTCAAAATTATTGATTAGCCAAATATTTTTTAACATAATTTCAAAATCCAAAGTTTTTTGAAAAGGCGACAGATGAGCTTTTAAAATGGTACCCATAAACTTATGGTTTAAGCTTACATGTTATGAGTTTTGATCGGGTAAACTTGGAAAATATTATTTTTTTCTCATTTTTTCAAGTTTAGCTATTCTTAATTGCAAAATTTTATTAAAAAATATAAAATACATGATCACATTCTCAAAGTGCATTATCTTGTGAGCACATTGACTCTTCGTTTGATCAAATCGGATGAAAATTACCGTAGTTGTTATTTAAATAGTATAACAGTCGTGTTATATTTTTTATAACAAATTTATTTTATATACAAATTCTATTGTAATTATCACAAGGACAGTAGCTTGGAGCCCGTGATCGACGACCTACTACGGTACCAAATAAACAAAAAAAATTGTATATGCTTATAGTATAAGTATATATATAAGTATATACATACACACACATAGATCAATATATTCATCAATACATACATACATATCCAAATACATCAATATATTCATCAATACATACATACATACATACATACATACATACATAAGTTCATTATGTGCATGCACGCAACACAATAAATCAATTTTTTTTATTTTCCCAGTGTACGATTCTCAAAAATTAAGTTGAATTTTGTTCTCCGCTGCTTTACCAACACAACTAAAACTATCATAGTATGTGTTTGAGCACCACTGGCTTATACATATTGAGAAGAAGTTATATCTCGTGAGTTGAGCAAATATTTATAGAAACATTTTAGTTAGCCACAAACGATTGTTAAATGCCAACATTTACAAAATATCTTTACAGTAATTAAAAGTACACGCCTTGAGTAATAGAATCCATATTCAAAGATTTATTTGATTGCAGGAATATCTCAGAAACTCAGAAAACTTTTATAACTAATTTTATAAAAAAATTTATATTTTATCGTATATTTTTTCTTTTTTTTTGGTGTAATAGTATTCATTATACATATGTATGTACTCGTATTATACATATTTTTCTCCTTTATAGAAGAATAAACTTGGAAGTATCTGATGCATTGTTATTTTATCGAACAAAAATTGTTTCAACGACAGGACGTCCGAGTTTGCAACAGTAAATAGAAGAAAAGAGACGAAAATCCCATGGTATACCATGGGAAAAAAAGGAAAATGTAAGCTCTCCGAATGCTCAGTTTAATAAGTAAAACGTAAATTTATGTGTGACAATTGCTTTTATCATATTAATATCATAACTTTTAATTACTTTTCTGGATTTTATATTATCATTTCCATTATTCTGTTTTGTTTTTATTATAAAAATTTCATAAGTATAGTTTCATTGAAAATTGAATTGACTGAATTGAAGGAACTAAATTATTTTTTAAATAAAAGATTTTTTTTTTATAGGTAAAGCTTTTCATAATTAAAATACCCGTATTTGAATTTGAAAGATAAAATGCGGGATAATATGCCCTGTATCTTTAAGATACAACTTCTTTTATTCACAAATTAACTCAATAAAAATCTTTCAAAAGAAAACCTGGTACGCAGTTGTTTTGTTATTTTGCAGTTGGGCAATTCACACAAGCCCTTGTATCGTATTGAGTGTATTTTTGGATGTATGCTTGTTGTTGATAATTTTCATATAAAAATCCGATACACTTATACACATTTTTTTCATATGTTTTGAAAAGTTGTATTGGTTTCGTGCTATCAGTTTATGTAAATGCCAGTAATCAAGAAGAAAAAAATAATACAAATTATTTTCTCTGTAACTTGAGATATTCGGGCAATTCACACGATTTTGTATCGTGTATGTTGTATTGAATAAATTTGTTTGTTTGTGAACGCTCAATGCTATGCTGTATTGTGTATCTCGTGGCATTCAAACAATTTGATAGCCCGAAACCGACACAACTTTTTAAAAACATATCAAAACATATACACATTTTTTCATTCACAAAATTTGATAGCACAAAATCAATAAAACTTTTAAAAACATATGGAAAAAATCTGTATAAGTGTATCGAATTTTTATATGAAAAATATCAACAACAATCATACACTGTTGTATGTTCTTCCAACAATACAATGAATACAACGATACAATGGCTTGTGTGAATTGCCCAATTGTTCGCACAGATAATTAATTAATATACTTTTTTCTGTAATATTTCTGATTTTGTTGCTTGAAAATTAAATTATGATTACTGGTCTTCTTCTTCTTTTTATTGCTTTTTGACGTTTGGAATACAAAATATACAATACAGCATTGCTGTGGGCGTTCACAAACAAAAAGTGTATTCAATACAACATACACGATACAAAGTCGTGTGAATTGGCCAAGTATTTTAGACATTGTATATATATAAGGTTTTCACAAATATTCTATTATTTAAAATGATTTTCGAGGGGTTTTAATTTTTAAATACATACAAGATAATAAATTACGATGCCATTCAAATAGAAATACATTTACTACGTAGCATAAATACATATATTTCACTTCAACAAGGAATAATGAATCATTCATTTAAGTTTGGCTGAATTCATAATAATTTAACCGTTGAAGATATTAAATGTTTGAATAAAAATATTATGAAAAACATGATAAAAATTGTATTAAATTAGTCTTAAGTGGTTTTGCAGCAGCAGTAATAAAAATACGAGTATTTCATTATGAACATGTGTAAGTGGTGAGTTACTCACAAGGATGAGTATGATGAAGCGTGTGTCGGTATTCGAACGAAAGCGTTTTTCGTTCTTTTAAATTACAAATTAAATATTTACATCATTACTCCCTTGTTAGTCTTTGTTCCATCCTGTGTATTCATTTGAATGTGAAACGTAAAGGCAACCAAACGCTTTACAAGTACAAGCAAATCACTTCATTTTCATATTTAACCTTGTATTTGTAAAAAAAACATAATTTTTGGGTTTGCTTGGTATGAGATAAGTCCCAAAGACCGTTAAATGCATGAAAAACTCCATACATTCTCTTAAGAAGAATTTCATTCTTTGAACGATACCGAAATATTTTCGTTAAATAAATAATCAAAATTCATTTTTACTCTAATAAGATAGGAAGAAGAGTCAATACTGGTATATACTTTACTCATAAAGGATAGAATGCGTCCCTCAATTTATACAAATGACGGTGTCTCCCATGTAAATAAAATAAAATAGAAATAAACAAATAAAATTTTATTTAAAACTATTTCTTAAAAAAGAAAAATAACACACAAGTAATAATGAAGACAGGTTGTCTGTTGATTTGTTTTAAAGGAAAACGTATCACATTTACATCTGTTAGATGTTAAATTGACTCCAGAAAGTCTTCTAACATCAATTGATGCTAAATTTGCTAGTCTTTAGCATTGAACACCACTTGATTATGCGTTATTACTAGCACTGCAAAAGTATGTTCCTATTAAACAATGATCAGCAATCACCACGTCAATACAGAGTCCTCTATCAGACCTAACACAGTATAAAAAATGCCCTGTTCTGATTGGTCACCAGCTTTAAGTCTGAGAGTCCTGTGTAGCTGGTTCAACAAAAATGTCAGATGCTTGCCATCGTGGATACATCGCTCATAAGCATAACAACGGAGTACAATATCTCGATATCACTTGATAAATAAAAAGTTTTATTTCGTATCTATAAAGACATGAATACTAAATCATAGTTCCAGAGATGACATAGTGTCATCGTCGCCGCAGTCTAGTACGTAGTGTGTTGGCTTATTAGCCGTGATGCCTCGATTCAAACCCCAGGTAAGACATAAAATCGAAAATATGAAAAAATATTTCTTCGGCGACTTCCTCTTAGCAGATTTCTGTCAGAAACTCTGAGAGTAAATAAAACTGGCATGAAAAGTTTCTCAAAAAATCTGTCGTTTGGAGTCAACTTTAAACTGTAGGTCGTAATCCCGACTGAAGGGTTGTAATGACCAATTATGTATGTATGTAGCATCACATGAACTCATGGTAGAGAATATAACGCAAGCTTGGCTAATTTTAACTGAAAACCAATGATGGCTCCTCTGGTTCTGTCATAAGAAAGAAGAACTTTTTTGTTTAAAGTATTTCAAACTCTTGCAGGAGAGGTATCCTCTCTTTGGCATAAATACAACAAACTTTTATGTGAGACTTACATACTTATATTATAAGTTGTGAATCATATAGGGTCGGGTACGTCTTGTTCATGGTTACAAAACTACTGGTTTTTCGCATTACTAGTGTACAGACAAACAATATTATTTTGAGTAAATTGCAACGTACTTTGTGAATGTTTAAAATGCAAGAAACGAGAACAACGAGATTAGCTACACGAGTTATAAACCTCACACCATATACAATAAATTTCTTACAACTTGTTTCTTACTAACGCTTTCTCAATTTAGTTTCGGTCTGGCAACATTTACATAAATGCTGTAGAATTGTTATTGTATTATTTTTATATTTCGTGGTTTTTATAACAGTTTAGATGGAAATTTCGTAGGCTAAATAAAGAAATGTCCCAATAGTCGCTGTTAATAGGTTTTCCTTTTCAAAAATAGTTTTGCCTTAAAATTGTCCGTTAACCATGTGAATTCCACTAAGATGACAATTGTTTTGATTCTAGTAGTTCAGAGACAACTCATGATCATAAATTCGTTGTTTTTTTTTGTCGATTGAGCGTTAGTGTGGTTTCTACTTTGGCTAGAGTTTTTGGTATAGTCAAATACACAACTATTTTCTGGACTTTTGGATTTTATTCGTTGATAACAGCCTCTTTGAGGCTCATATTGCTTCGTTAAAATTTAGCGAACTACTTCTCAACGGTTGATTGTTTTGGTGCAAAATCCGAATAATGCTTGCCTAGCAAAGCCTTTTTTCTGAAAAGCAATGGTTCAAACATTCTCAAAACAAATATAAATCCTATGAACCAGAGATCAGCAATGAGTATTCAAAAAGATGAGTAGATTCGAATCATACTCATAATTTATGATAATTATACGCATTCATACTTATTTTAATATGTATACTCATACTAATCATATTGAAAGTTTGAAGTACTCATCGTACTCATACTTAACAATACACATGATGTTATTGATTTCAACATTTACAAGAATCGCAAAATAAGTATGATTCGCGTACGAACATTACAATACTCACTAGAAGGTTGTGTGTTTGCTTTGGTTGCTGTCTTTGTCTTTTTCTTTCTTATTTTTTTTTTTTGTAAATGCAACAACAACTAAGATTGTAAATTTTAATGAATGATTCGAATCACTCGAATCATTTATGAGTAATATAAGCATTTTTCTAAATTAATGAGTCTGAATGAGTAGGCATATGAATCAAACATATTTCGAATGTTATGGAGTTTGATGTCAACGTTGTACTCATACTCATTGCAACATGTACTTATAAATCAATGTTGTAGTGAGTACGAATGTGAGTACTGTTGACTCATTCACACTCAAAATTTCATGAGTACTTATGAGTAGCGAAAAAACGATTCATTGCTGACCTCTGCTATGAACCCATCTGTGGATTAACTTTATACTTCGAAGCTTAACTGTTAGATAGTTTTGTTAATGTTCCCTGTTTTGATCGCTGTATATGATTGTTCTCGCAATTTCTTTGTTGTTCTCTGATTGTTTGTTTTTCTGGCTCTTCAACTTTTAATTGTTTCAAATTGTCAATTCAATGGGCCAATGGGAAAGTGAAGCGTTCAAAAGACACGTTCTTTTTCACACAGCCACTCCTTTCCAAATGTCAACCTCACCCACTGTCCTTCAAGGGCTTGGTGTCCCCTGTCACTCTGACGAGGCTCTGACGACCGACCATGGGCGGTATAACCTAAATACTTGCACGGTTAAATCCCGGCAATTTGCATGCCTGGAGGCGATGTTGGCAGCCCCAACACCAGGATCGGACGCTATAGCCTAATAAGCTGTAAGTCTTAAATAACTCTTATTACCGAAACCAATACAATAAGGAAAAATAATGAACCCGATATAAAGTGGACGGAATTTGGCATGAAAAAAAGGACTAGAATTGGAACATGGAATATACGTACCCTCTTGGAGCCATCACGGCTTTCACAGCTATGCAAAGAGTTTGTGACTTACAAACTCACCTTACTTGGGATCTGTGAAATCAGATGGAGTGAGTCTGGAGAATTCACAACCTCAAATGGACTCACCATGCTCTTCTCTGGTAAACCATCAAACGAGCTTCCCCGATCCAGTGGAGTTGGAATAGTTCTTTCTAAGCAGGCCAAATGTGCGCTTATGGACTAGAAGCCGCACTCAGATAGAATTATCACCGCCAGGTTCCGCGGCCATGCCCGAAATATCACATTCGTACAATGTTACGCCCCTACAGACATATCAGAAAAGTCAGTGAAGGAAACGTTTTATAACCATCTCGACAGCGTACTCGCAACCCTACCCAAGGGTGATATTATAATAATGATGGGCGATTTCAATGCACAAGTGGGACCTGATAACTCAACAGCAGAGAGCACCATGGGAAAACATGGGTTAGAAAGTATGACGGAAAATGGCAAACTGCTCCTAGACGCATGCAGAACTAACAACCTTGTTATTGGCGGCACTCTATTTCCTCATCCGAGGATTCACAAAGTTACCTGGATATCTCCTGATAGCGTGACCGAAAACCAGATAGACCACATCATGATCAGCAAGAAGTAGGGAGGCTCGCTACTAGATGTGCGAAACAAACGTGGTGCGGATATGGGAAGTGACCACCACCTTCTAATCGCTCATATACTCGTTAAAATCGCTGCCATTAAAAATAATTCCCTCGTGTCACAAAGAAAATTTAACGTGGCGAAGCTAAAATATGAGGCTATCTCCAACGCTTTCACTAATGAATTAAAAACTTATACAAACAACAACTCTGAACGCACTTGGTCGGAAATCAAAGATATATTTATCAAAGCTGCGGATAAACACCTTGGTTTCAAAAACAACAACCGAAAGGAATGGATTAGCGATACTACGTGGAATTTAATTCAGGAAAGAAAGGGAGTTAAAGCTGCCCTAAACTCGAGCAAAACTCGCTCGAGTAAAATCAAAGACCAGGAAATGTACAACCGATTTAACAGAGCTGATAAGAGTAATGCGAGGCGAGATAAGCGGAATTGGGTCAGCAATATCGCAAACGAGTTACAAGCAGCAGCAGCAACCCATCGCACAAGAGACCTATATCTTGCTGTGAAAAAGCTCACTAACAGAACATTCTCGACTGGCAGACCCCTGAAAAATGACGTTGGCGAACTTATAACATCAAAAACACAGCAACTCAGCTTGTGGGAAACATTTTATGCCAATATGCTGAATACAACGTCTGCTCCACAAGACTCAATCTGCACTTGTACCTCGCACGTGTCGAATCAGAACATATCTACTGAGTGTCCAGGATTGAATGAGATCAGCGGAGCAATTGGGTCAATTAAAAACAACAAATATCCAGGCTTGGGCAATATTTCCCCAGAACTCCTTACAACCGACCGCGCTACTAGTGCTCGCTTATTGGAACCCGTCATAAGGGCATTCTGGAATAACGAATCTATACCAGACGAAATCACCGCCGGCTCAATTATAAATCTCCCCAAAAAGGGCGATTTGACCGACAGGAAGAATTGGAGAGGCATAACTTTGTTGAGCATGGTCAACAAAGTTATAGCGAATATAATAAACAAAAGACAGTCAAAATCAATTTTTCTCAGAGGGGAACAAGCTGGCTTCCGTTCCAACAAATCTTGCGTCGACCAGGTCAATAGTCGCAGAATTATTGTGGAACAGTCGGCTGAATGGAGATCACCTCTTTATCTCGTATTTATTGACTTTGAAAGGCTTTTGATACCCTCAACCATACGGCCATATGGAACGCACTGGCTTGCAAGCGTGTCCCTACTAAAATAATAAATTTGATAAAGACATTGTACAACAACGCAACATGCCGCGTACTACATGAGAAACAACTAGGAAAGAGCATCAAATTAAAAACCGGAGTCCGTCATGGTTGTGTGCTTTCACCACTCCTCTTTAACTGCGTCCTCGATGTAGTAATGCAAAAGTCGACAAATCATAGGAGAGGGATTACATGGGGTCTACAAGACAGATTAGAAGACCTGGACTATGCGGATGACATATGTTTATTAAGCCACTCTTTCTCCGACATGCAGTCGAAACTGGATCTAGTTAGCGAAACCGCAAAGTTAGCTGGATTAAAGATGAGTATCCACAAAACTAAATCACTCAGAATGAATGCTAATGCAACGGGAAAATTCCTAATATACGGCAAGGAAATTGATGAAGTGGAGTCCTTCTGCTATCTAGGCAGTATAATCGATAAATTGGGCGGTTCAACAGCAGATATTGCCAGCCGCATTAATAAGGCACGCAAAGCTTTTGCCCAACTTAACCCCGTTTGGAAATCATCTAATATATCGAGACGCACCAAAATTAAAATTTTCAACTCCAGCGTCAAATCCACATTACTCTACGGTTGCGAAACGTGGAATATGGCACCCCGAGATTCCCAGTCTATTCAAGTATTTGTAAACAAATGCCTGCGTAGAATTATGCGTGTTTACTGGCCTTCCATAATATCCAACGCCCAACTCTGGTCAGATACAAACCAACAACCAATAGAGATGGAAATAAGAAGACGCAAGTGGGGCTGGCTTGGGCACACTCTTCGCAAGCCATTACATGACATCACAAGGAAAGCCATTGATTGGAACCCCCAGGGAAGCAGGCGCATCGGACGACCATCACACACCTGGAAACGCCAAATCACAATCGAATTATCAAAACTACATCTAAAGTGGAACGAAGTGAAACACCGCGCTGACGATCGGGTTTATTGGAACCAACTTGTTGTGACCCTATGCTCCCTAGAGGAATAAGAGGAACATATATAATTCAATCAATGCCAACAATTAGTTTATAATAGTTTATGATCTATTATATCCAAGCGAGAATTTGTTCTGTAGAATCGACAAATCGCCACAAATGTTTGAAGATTATTTCTTTCAAAGGGATATGCTACATCATCGAATTTCAACAGCATATTCTCATAAGTTGAATACCAACTTTTCCTTTTTAAATCCTTTTTATATCCTGAGTTCAGTAAATACACTTCATTGTATTGAAACCTAAGTCTACTACACGTGTTTGTGATTTTAATTTTGCTGTAATAGTTGTCCAAAATTAGTATTAAGGCTGCAAAGTCGTTTTAATTTAACCCAACTTTTGGACGACACATGCACAAAAGGACATCAATTCGATTTACATTTTTTTTCTTTTTTTAAACCTTTTTTCTTAGTTTGGGTTTTTGGGTTTGGTCTTAAAATTTCTAATTTCAAAGTCTATTTATTTATTTGCTCATTAAATATGCAGTATTATACTAATTACTAACGTTTAACCTGCCACTTTGAAAGAGGAGAAAAATACATGAACAGCCATCCTAAAACACAAAACATTCGATGCTCTTCCCTTTTTTCCTTTCTGGCTAGTTTTTCTAACCTTGTGACTATGGATTGTCTCATTACTGATAATTTAACACAGGGATACAGGGAAAAATATGCAGATTGTATTAAAAAAACTTTTTGAAAACGTTAAACTTTTAATACGAATATTCAGTTCGAATATTTTTTTTTTTAATTTTTCTTTACCGATTGTGTTGGTTCGTTGGTTTGTTTTCATTACGTTTTGTTGTGTTAAAATCTGTTATTTTCAGAGAAACCGACATGTTTCGTTCGTATTCATAAAGTATCATTCTGATATGGTCTATTCAGGGGAAACAGCGTATGAATATGAGGAAACAAAATACAGAAAAATTTAAACGAAAACAAGAACAAGGATAAATAAGTTTTACGCTAAAGGTTATAAAAAGAAATCCGTTTATAAAAGTACAAAAAGCCTGTTTTCCATCACTTGAACTGTCATGGTTTATGACGGGTTTGGCGCATTTTCACTGGGGATTCTAAGACTCTTTTTTTGCTTTTCTCTTCCTACAGTTATTTTCATTTTAATTTATGTTGTATTTTCCTTTTTCCCTGTTCATGTTACCAATGAAAATAAAATTTTAATTTGTTAACAGATTGAAATGCTTTGATACTGTAAACCATTTGAATTAATTTTTAATTTTCTAAATGATGCCATTACGTTCTAAAGTAGCCAGACTGCTATATTTTTATAATGAAGACATATTTAAACAAGATTTTTCATTAATGTTTACCAAACTAAGCAATTGATTGATGTACTGATGGTCAACGTCTGCAGATCTGAGGATCTTCCAACAGACTCTTTCGAACTTTACCAGACACCATCTTGTTTTTCATTTTCTGCTTCGCAATTGACAGATTGGTCATTTCAACCATTTAGTCAGTGAATGTTAGTTTTATCCATGAGTGAGGGGACGGTAGTGACCTACTGTTTAATATCGACTCCGAGCGACAGGTTTGAATAATTTTTTATGGAAATTTTATTTTGCTTTCAGATCTTTTGTCAGAAATCTGCTGAGAGAAATTTGCTGAAAGAACTATTACTTGATGTTGCGTTTCATTCGAGATGTCTGAGCCGTGGGCACTCCTCCAATAGGCCTACACACCTAGTGTCCATTGATTCAGTAATCGACCGACCAACATACGCACGACGACCTGCAGAATGTATCGTTGCTGACCGTGAGAGTGTGCAGAATTTCATAGTCGATTTCGCATCGCTTACTAGAGCTCGGCCTTTCACAGACAACAACTTAGCTAATTTTGCGTCGTGAATTGGCTTGCATCCAGGCAGAATCAACTGACCTATGAATTAAAGTTAAACAGTCATAGGCAAAACGTTTGATGAATGGGCTCTGGTACCAAAGCATGCCGAAAAAAGTCACTGTTTGGTGTGGATCTTATGGATATTTCTCATTACATATCGCTATACTATATCAACTTCTTTTGGCCTGAAGCTTAACAAATTGGCTTAATATCGACAACAGGATCATTATCATTGAGATCGTGCGATTTAACACCGTTAGACTTTTTCTTGAGGGACTTTCCTTAATCGCAAGGCCAACATAACACATGCCGTCGATCAAAATCGATATTATATTCGACATATAATAACATCAAACATACGTAATTGGTCATTACAACCCTTTAGTCAGGATTACGACCAAGTTTCTCACACCACTTTTGTTGTGTGCGTTAATTTGTATACATAAAGTGGCGGGACCTACAGTTTAAAGTCGACTCAGAACGACAGATTTTTGAGAAACTTTTCATCCCAATTTTATTTACTCTTAGAGTTTTGGCCAGAAATCTGCTGAGAGGAAGTTGTCGAAGAAATATTTTTTCATATTTCGTTCAGTTGAAGATGCCTGGGGTTTGAACCGAGACCTCACGTCTAATAAACCAACACACTACCTACTAGACCACGGCCACTTCATAATGACATCAAAAGATCTTTCAATATAACAAATTGCGATGATATATTGTACAAAATTTATTTTATTTAAATTTAAAGTCTCAGAACTCGCATATAATAATTTCAGCATTCATCTTGATAGACGCCTAACCTAGAAATTACATACGAAAGCAAAAGTGGCGCATTTTGGATTTTTGACTGCAAACTATTATTGTACAATGCCCTCTTGCACCCAATTTGGTATTCTGCAGTAAAATTTCGGGGATCTTTCTATGTTGAAAAAATTCAAAATAAAATCCTTCGCATTGTACAGCTGGTGCTTACCGGAAATAAATTATTTTTGTAGAGTTAAGATTTGAATACGTATGGTATTGTTAATTTAATGATTGAAGATAAAATAAATAAATAAATAAAAACAACATTAAGATAGGAAGCGCTTTCTGAAAAACCAGATATTATATTATGTATTGTTGAGGAATTTTTGTGTACGATTTCTATTCTTTATTAGCGGTGGCACTATATTACTTTCTAATTATGTATTCTGTTGAAGTTATTCTCTGTGAGGACTTAGGAATCAGAGTTCTATGTAAACATTTGAAAACTTCGGAACCAAGAAATAAAACAAATCAACAAACTTTTGACAAAACTTTTGTTTTTAATCATACTTCTACGACTTTTTAGAATTGACTTTAGAAGATTATTTATCTTTATAAAAAGCTTTTATTGACACCTTCGACCAAGCAACTACATTCTACATTTCAATTTTTCACTTTAAGTTGAATTATTAATAATTGACAAGAGAAATCATCAACTGCTCTTGCCTTGCAGTTTTAAAACTATACAGTGAAACACCAAAATTAGGATGAAAACTGTAAAAGGCCATAACGAAATACTGCACTGACGTAGTACTTGACTAAGAACCTGTATGGAAATTGCAAAATTTGTGTTAAATTATGAGGAACTTAAAACTTTTGGCAATACTAACATGTAATCATAGGCAAACACACCGGATGTACAGAAATTTGACTATACAGTGGCATTCATATCTATAGCGATAATGTTCACATGAATGCATTCATTATTTATTTTTGTTTTTTTTATATTCAAAGTCATGATGTCTGAAATTCAGACATTAATTTGGATACACTACGCATTAGGGAAACAAAGAAAAAATAAATGAAAATTTCGAGGAAATAATATTGTTACCTTTTTAAAAACTTTTAAAAATATGAGTTCGTTGATTGCAAAAAAAATAAAAAAAATATATGTTTAGTTTCAATTAAACTCTTTATTGATCGCACTACTTTTGTGTGCCACCGTTTACAACTTTACAATAATTTGCTTTATTCATTATTCTTCTTCACACTTCTATTCGCGTACACTAACAAATATTCGATAGATCTTAATATCGACGATCTTCAAATCACGACTGTTTTCTTCAAACGCAACGCGTCTTCACACAAGACTGACTGAATTCTTACTACTCGTTGCCTGCTTTGTCTTGCCTTTTTATATGCTCACATAAACAGTCCGATGAAGGTTCTTGAAGTTGAATGTTCGTGTTTCCGTCTTTATTTTGTTCACATTGCTTGTTGCTGCATTCGCGCTTACTTGTCTATTCCCGTTTCTTTCATACCGATGCTGTTGCTTTACTTGTAACAAGTTCGTTGTATTTGTTTGTGTAGCTTTTGTTAATCATGTTAATGTTAAACGATGTTTCCACTTTCGTAACAATATAAAATAAAAACTGTATATCTGTTGAGTTTCCTTCTCTATATCAGAATTGCCGTATAATGGTATGTTGTTCCATAAAAGAACAGCTGGACTGAGGAACGAAAATATTTGTGCAAATGAATACTAATTTACCAATAAGGATTCTACAAAAAAAACGAGCATTGTCATTGCCTTTAAGGAATTGAAAGAAAAAGAGGAAAATATCGCCATTCTATGTTAGGAAAATATTCAGGATGCCATTTTAAATGCAAGTGTAGTATGTATTTGACTGTTTTCCGCCTGTTGCTACTGGACTTGTTATATTTTTTCCATTGGTTCTCTTGGACACATACTGCTTCACAAAGTATATTCATCTTAATTTTACATCTTCCCGTATAGGACTACACTGTAGCAGTCCACGGCGTATCATACTCTCCAGATATTTACTAACCTTGTTCTACTGACTGGATTAGTCGTTGAAATATTTACACGTCAGACTGTGAATGCTGTTTATGTGAATACACATGAGATTGTGTTCGAAAAAATACGAATGAAGACCAAGCTTATGGTGTACCCAATACACACAAACACTCTATTGTTTACATATGTATAGAATCCTGCACTGCGTCTGTGGTGAAGTGTGGAAGAGAATTTGAATTTCAGTGAAAACGCTTAAATAAGCCCGAGGGTGTATTCCTTTTTATTGTTGTTACATTTTTTTCCACTCACATTGTTGTTGTTGTTGTTATTATTTCAATTTTACATTCGTTTATATCGTATTACGAATGTAAGAATTCGAACAAGCGTAATTGAATGCTTAAAACTACATTCCTATACAATTTGCAATCGTTCAACACACATATGTAAGTCGTATGTTTCCGTTCCTTTACGCCGGGATGCAGAACAGCAGCAACTGTCACCACAATACCAACAGAAAATGCGTGGATTTGTACACTTTCTCTTTGAAACCATTTGATGATATTGCCGGGAAGGAGAATTTCTTAGCATTTTACAAAGAATTGTAACGTCTTTGCACGATTGAAGATAAATACCTACTATCACTGACAAATTAATTTTATGGAGAATCATTTAATTGAAGTTGCCCAGAAAGAAAGTTCTCTTAAAAGCTCTTCTGAGAATTCCAACAGTTTGAGTTTCTTACGGTTACCGTTACAACATACATAATAACTTTCCAATTGGTAGCATCATAACATTAATAAAATTCTTCTTGTCTTGTTTATTTTATTTTTCAAAGTTCTTTTGATACATATTCCCTTAACAAAGATTCACAATAAACTGCCAAAAAATTACGAATACATTTTGAATGTTATTTGGAATATTGTACTCTGTTTGACTCTGGAGATAACTACTTAACCTTTAAGATATTAATTCATGGAAATTATATGCGATGTACTAATGCAAGCACAAAGCGATCATCTGAATTGAATATCCGGATAACAAATTTGATATACAGGATGGTGAATTAAATTGTATCTCATCTTACTAATATCAAATGGGAATAAAATAATGTGAAGAGAAAACACAATTTTTATTTGGAAAAAGGAAAATTCATCCGGGAAATTAGTGTAATAAGTGAGCAGGAGAATATATTAGACAAGTAAGCAAAATATGAAAATTTGATGCACAGAAGAAGAGCAAAACATATTTCTTATTCAGATGAAAGAGTTATTGTAGGAGATATAAAGATCAATCAATCATTCGTTACTGAAGTTGAGAATATCCCACAATCCTCTGTAAAGGCAGTAAATGCTGGCACTGTGAGAAGATCCCTACACCAACTTGGCTTACATGGGGGTATACCGGCCAAAAATTTCACAAAGGAAATGTTTGTTTGCACAAATATGCACTGAGTATGCTCCATCCAAAGCACAGTGTATAATATGGTTTTCATGTTTCAAAAACGTTGACATTGAGATCAAAGACAAAAAGCGTCCGAGATACCTGAAAAGTTTTGAAGACCATAAAGAAACATTACTCGATCAAAATTCGTGTCAGAACCAAGAAGAACTTGTACATTTATTAGACGTGAGCCATTTCAGAGCCATTCAAGGCATTTAAAAGCAGCAGGATTACTTCAAAAGCAAGGAAATTGGGTGCCAAATGGACTGAAGACGTCTGCAATTTCACGCAATCGCTTTTAAAATAAACCATTTGTGCATAGAATTCTCACTGACTACAAAAGATGAAATCATTACAACAACTCCAATCATATGTAAAGTTCGGACACCGAGCAAAATTTATGGCCAAGCAGAACATCAAAAGGGTGTGATCCATTATGAGGTGCCGCACGGCCACATATTGTGACGTCGTCAAAAAGTATTTGGAAAACAGTGACTGTGGAGTTTTACCACACTCACCGTATAGCCTTGACTTTTTGGCATAAGCGCATGAGAAAGTAGTAGACTTCGACGGACAACACTTTGAATAACTTTTGTCAATGAAAATGGAAGCTATAAAAGTATTCCACCGTCTGGTTTTTCTTAGAATTTAGGTGTTCTAACATGATGACAGTCCTTCAAAAATAAACCATAAGCAAAGGTCAGTCGAAATATGATAAATTAAAATCTGACGTGGAGGTCAGTGTCCTGACTATTATATTTGCAGGTCTATCAAAAAAATTAAAGGTCGAGTTGCAGGAAGAAAGCTTCTACTTACAATAGGAAGTATTTTAAAGCGCATTGGAATACGCTCGAATATATAAACAAATAAGTGAATTAACATTTTGGGAAGGAGTAGTATTCACGTATTAATGTAAATCTATTCTTTATGGAGGAGGTGTTCAAACCAAAGTTTTTCAAAAATCGAATACTATCTTATTGTGACTAAATATTAATCTAACAGTAGAACTTTTTGACGAATCTGTCATGTACGAGGAAGCATGAAGGAAAGTGGTGGGGCCCACGAACACAGCACTATTTGCCTAATGTTAATATTTTTGGTTTGGGGGAAAATTCTATACTTTTTCATGTTAATGATCGACAAAAATAGTGAACGAAATACAATCTGGCATAACCTCCACAATCCACAGATTTTAACTTTATTGAGTATTTATGGAGGCATTTAGTAATTTTTAATCTTTTTAAACGTCATGTTGATCTACATACATAATATAACTGGTCATTACAAGCCTTTAGTCAGGATTACGACCTATTTTCTCACACCACTTGTGCTGTGTGCGTTAATTTTTATGCATGAGTGGCGGGACCTACAGTTTAAAGTCGACTCCGAGCGACAGATTTTTAAGAAACTTTTCATGGCAATTTTATTTACTCCAAGTCGCCGAAGAAATATTTTTTCATATTTCGTTCAGTTGGGAATGCCTCACCTGGGCTTTGAACCGAGGCCTCACGTCTTATAAGCCAACACACTACCTACAAGACCACGGCGACTTCAAGTCAAGTTGACTTCTAACAATTATTACCCAAAATGTAAAAATAAATCAAAAAACAATAAACAAAAAAAATTGAAGTAAATTTAATTATCAGTAACTATATTAAGTTTCAAATACTATCTAAGCAAAAACAAAAAGAAAAAAGCTACAATTTGTTTTAATCATTTGCCATTAATTAAAAATTCTTGTGCATTTTTCTGCTGTCAACAATTAACAGGTGTTTCAATTGTAACGATATCCTGTGTCAGCTTCAAATTAAATTTTCGTAGCCACTGGCAATCATTGGAAAACCATTTAATGGTGCAGTTGAAGTAAAAAATAACGACAGTGGAAATATTTAATTACACATTGTAGTTGTTTGAAAAAATAAAATACTTTTCCTTCTGGCTTAGGGTTTGTAAAAAGTTAGAAAAAAAAAATTACAATTATAGGCTGTCAAATCTAACAATCGAATTAGAAAAAAAAGGAAACTTTTTAATATCAATTTATTATTACGTAGCTACCATTCCGATTACAAATAAAAAATATATATAATATATATAAAATATAAAAAACCATTTAGTGCCAATTGTATAGAGTTAATGCTCTGTTAGCCAACCGTAATGATAGGAAACAGCTGATCGGTATTGTTATGTATAAAGTAATACGAATGGTTATATAAATATAATGTAACGTAACTGGAACGTATGAATCTGTAAAAAATAGAATTTCTTTACGTTTTTATTTTTTTAAAAGTGTTAACATTAAAAACCACAAAAACTGAAAATTCAAGTTATAAACATAATTTAAATTTTGCACATATGTTATGCTTATCTGTATGTGGAATTCTTTTTAAATAAAACTTCACACATTTTAAAAACCAAAATTATAATTTATTTCGTTATTACACGTACATAATTGGCCATTACATTGGCTTCTCACACCACTCATGTTGTGTGTGTTAACTTTATACATGAGTGGCGGGACCTACAGTTTAAATTCGATTCCAAACCATAGATTTTTGAGAAACTTTTCATGGCAATTTTTTTTACTCTCAGAATTTTTGCCAGAAATCTGCTGAGAGGAAGAAATATTTTTACTTATTTTGTTTTGATGTCTGATCTGGGGTTTGAACCGTAGCCTTGCGTCTAATAAACCAACACACTACCTACTAGACTACTGCGACTCAATAGTGAATTAACGCTGAATTAAAGAAAGTGAAGAGAAGCAACATTAAAAGCGATGAAAGTTGTGAAAATGTTGCTTTTTAATCATCCAATTCATTCATTTTTATAAAAACTTTTTTGTTATAGGCCGATGTTATATAGTCCCAATTAATAGGGTGAACACTCCATTATCTAAAACGGCGCCGGTTTTTAATTTTTAGCTACTTATACATTTTTAACAAATTTAAGAAACTCAAACCCATAAACATGTCTTCTAAATCCGTATCTTTATTCTTAGTTTTTGTAATTTTTATGACATTTAATATTATTTTATTGGTTTGTTTACTTAAAAGCATACGACACGTTTTTACGTTGTATAATTGTACTTACATTTTTACGTTAAGTAGACGTTACTGTTACATTACGTTACAGTCGCCTAACTGAGCCTTTACACTATAAGCATACGCGTCTTTTGCGGATCACAGCAAAGATGAGCATTGTTTTGGCCATATTGTAAATTGTAATGAAATCTGTAATCAAATATGCTAATATGTAGTTAAAACAGAAAATTTCTAACATTTTGTGCTGTTTATTGGTTACAGAACCTAAGTTGCCCGACCACACATCAAATAATGGATTAAACTCGCTATTTTGGTTTTGTTTTTGTGTTGGTAAAAAGCATTCACACGTATAGGCCGAGGTAAATTTGAAGAATATCGAAATAATTTTGATTTTACTACCTGCGTTACATACACTTGTGGACACACAATTAAGTCATCTATGCAAAATTTTTCATTTTTATAAAAATTAAAAAATTTAAGAAAAGTGGAAACAAAAACAACTTATATTTATTAATTTCATATGCTTTATAATTAATTAACAACAAAAACTTATATAGTTTTTCATTATAAAAAATGTTTTGGTACGGAGTTGATATCAGACTTAAAATTTAAGTGGACACATAATTAAGTCATTTGAAACAAAATATTGAAAATTCAATTTAATTACTTTATTTTTCACCCAAACTATTTGGAACCTTTAATATTTTGTGGGGAAACCTTTTTGGCGTATTATTTCAGTACATCTTTGTGGTATTGAGTTGATTAAGTTGCGACACTGCTCAGGACTAATGTTATCCCATTCTGCCTGGAAAAGCTGCCAAAGTGCTTTTTGATGCTGGGTTTTTTTGGCTGCAACTGCTCGTTTTACGATCCCCCAAAGATTTTCAATAGGGTTCAGATCGGGACTTTGAGTTGGCCAATCAAGAACGCATAGATGACTTAATTGTGTGTCCACAAGTGTAAATCATACATATTATTATTTTCTTCTTCACAACAATAATATAGTGAAGTTTATCGTTCAATTTTGTTGTGTTGCTGTGCAAAGCAAAATAAGTAATAATCGGTAAACATGTATCGAACAATAGTTGCATTCGTATTTGAATCTTTGGTGAAAAAAGTATGTTGAATATGATAATTTCAACCCTGATTAATTAAAATGAATTTCGCAAGAATAAAGCAATAAATTGAAGCAAAAAAGTAAACGATGAAACATTTTGGAAAATTATAAAAAAATATTTTTCTCTGAAATAATTGGTGAATCAGCAATATTAGTTTAAATTTGAATATCAAGACCTACGGCAATAGAAAAAAATTAACAGATATAGTAAAAACAATTTATCGAGGGCGTCAACTAAATTGTACGTCAACTAATGACGATGCACGGATTGTAAAATAGTGTAAAAATAATCCATGGAATACGGTTTTATTTTCCGACGAATCATCATTTAATTTTGTTGATCCCGAAGTCAAGTTGACTGTGAGTGAAAGTGCGAATCTTGCCATTAAGGTATACCGCAGATATTGGGAAAATGCATACAATCCCATGTGTGGAAAAATCTACAAAAAAAAAGAAAAAGACTCAGACCACGTTTAAAAAGCGTGAATACAATTTTAAAATTGACTTTTATAACTTATTTTATATTGCACATGCTGAAGCCTTTAAAAAAATGAAAGTTGAGGGAGACAAAGTATTTAAAAAAAAAATCCAGTTAGTGCGGAATGTTTAGGTGGCAAAAAAAATTAAAAAAGAAAGAACTTGAAGAAGAGAATCTTGAGAAAAATGGATTTACAGTCTGCTGCATCTACTTCCACGGAGTACAGCAGAAGGTTTTGAATTTTGAACTCTACTTGTCAGACTGTTCCTTGGAAATGAGGTAGAAAAAATCTCGTAACACCTAAATTTGTCGTTGCTTTAGATCGATGCCAATTAATCATAAGAGGCTCCGTTTTCATTCCTAATGCGGTAGCAGAACATTGATGATTACCATTAACAACCCGACAAGAAATAAATGACCGAAACTAGCACATACCAGTTTCACTTACTAATACATCAAAACATTTTATAGTTCTTTTCAGCTATAGAGTTGCATTTCCAACAATATGTCATTAGGGACGGTAAAGTGACCGGTCTTGTGATACATCATTAGTGACTGTAAAATAACCGGCCTTTGGATACATCATTAGTGAGGGTAAAATGACCGATCTTTTGATTATCAGACTTGATGGCGTCAGATATATTTTTGACAATATCTTTCAAAAGAAAAAATTTCTCTTGTGACAAATTTTAAAATGAAAGTTTTAAAAGTGTTAAAAAATTTTATACTTTGGAAAAAATTAATAAAAAAGAGAAGCATTAATAAATTAAGATAAGAATTTAAAAAAATTTTAGGTTAAAAAATATAATGGCAGAAGAAATTGAAGTGCAGTATAAAAGGACAAGTGTGACCAGTATTTAATAAATCTTTCTACTAGCTCCTTGTAAAACTAAAGCTGATGATACATTCAAGAACTGTGAACGATAAAGTGAAGAAGGAGTGCGTCAACCATACCAGTGGCAAAAAAGTGACGGCAAATGAATTCGGTTGTGAGCCACCTCTTGACGAAGTCGACTGTTTTAAATATTTATATGAAATTTTTATTCAAATATCAAAATGTTAACTATTAACAGTATTTCATTATGTATTAAAATTTTATTTAATGAAAATAAAATTCTTATAAAAAAATTAAGTTTTTAAGTAAAAACTACGAATCAATTTGGTAGTTAACTGACCCAAATACATGTTAATCGTGACCGACATATGCATCAAGTTTGACTAGTCAACTGTAACTAATTTCCTATTCAACTTTCAGTAAGATTTACATCAAATGTGATTTAAGAAAAGTAGGAGTGTGAACAGGTTAGGTATGTATTTTATAGTATATATTATAATATATTATAAGAATACATGCGTTAGAAAGAGAAACAAAATCACACGTACACGAATGTTTACATCAAGTATTTCACATTGCCTTTAATAACTTGATGGGAACGAGTGATGTGTTAACACATCACAACTGACAGTTAAATGACTAGTCATTGTTCTGGTATGGAAATCTTCGAAAACCAGAGCAGAAGGATTAAAAACTGAACGTATAGCTGGTTAGCTATAGATCTATAAAGGGTTCATTAAACGAAAAATTAAATTTGGATACAACTTGAATATTTGCTCGATAAAGAATAATCGCTGCTTTACGTATTTCTATTGATGGCTGAAATGCCTTAAAGATTTTAATTTAACCAAGATCAATAAGAAATTAACATAAGACTAAAAAATTTATCAATCAGTCAATTTATTTTTATGTTTTCACTTGCATGTTAATATTGTTACGTTTTTACCTTTTTAAAAACGTTTAAATATGAGTTCGTTAATTGCAAACAAAGTAAAAACAAATATGTGTTAAGTTTTTCTTAAACTTTCTTTATTATTCACACTACGTTTGTGCCACTGTATACAACTTAACGATACAACAATAATTTGCTTGTACACTATTCTATTTCACACTTCTGTCCGCGTTAACACTAACAACTGTTTGTTAGATCTTCTCTGCTTACAACCTTTTTGCAAGCAATGCCGCTTGTCCGTTCCAACGGCAACGCGTCTTCACACAAGACTAACTGAATTATCACTGACTGACTGCTGACCTTGAAGTCGCCGTGGTCTAGTAGGTAGTGTGTTGGCTTATTAGACGAAAAGCCAGGGTTCGAGCCCCAGGCCAGACATCAAAATAAAATACAAAAGGTGGTTTTTCGTCGTCTCCCTCTCAGCAGATTTCTGGCAAAAACTCTGAGAGTAAATAAAATTGCCATGAAAAGTTTCTCAAAAATCTGTCGTTCGGAGTCGACTTTAAACTGTAGGTCCCGCCACTCATGTATAAAATTAACACACACAACCTAAGTGGTGTGAGAAACTAGGTCGTAATCCTGACTGAAGGGTTGTAATGACCAGTTATGTATGTATGTATGACTGCTGACCTTGTTGCCCTTTTATATACGCACGCACGTAATCAGTATGATGAACGTTCTGGATGCGGAAGGTTCTCGCTCTCGCCTTTTCGAGAACTCTATTGCTAGTATATTATTGTTTGTGTAGCTTGCTTACGTTGTCCATCTCTTTTTGTCAGATACATGTAGTTGTTGGTACCAGGCGCAACCAGGTTCGTTTGTATCGTGTGGCTTTTGTTTGTCGTAAAATGTCACATTTAGAAAGGACCATCGACACGAAAGTGAACGATTTGGGAAAGACCGTCGACGGAAAACTGGTGATAATGGAGGAGAAGATCAACAACCTCCAGAGCCAACGACCCGAACCGGTGCGAGTCGTATCCCAAAGTACCGACAGGATAAAAGCACCATTAAAACCGAGGCGTTTGTGAATGGTATACGCGACCCTGACATTAAACTAGCGGTATGTTCTACACAGAAGACAACCTTTGCACAGACCGTCGCTTTCGCAATAGCTCAAGAGACAGCTCACGCTATTACTGGACTACAAGTAAGCAAATTGCGAAGAATGGAAGTAGTGGACGAAGAAGAATGCCTGTTAAACAAACTTAAAGAGATGTTGAAGCAAGTTTTGAGAGAAAACGGACAAAAGGGTAAACCTAAATGCTTCAACTGTGGAAAGGGTGGCAATTTCCAAAGAAACTGCAAAGCGCCACGGAAAAGATCAAGACTGGTCTCACCAACAAGACGACGTGCCATTGCTACGCCTAAAACACTACGTTGAAACGAGTAGTACCACGAGAAGGCGCAGAAAGCCTGAAAATACCGAGGATCATCCTGTGTCCAAAGTACCGAAAATAGAGGCTAATATTCTAATAGAACAGTCTACAGACACTCATACGGCAAAAGGAAAGACTGCAGCTGGAAAAGCCAGAAGAGAACGCAGGAAAATTAAAGATAATTCCGAACTATCGCCATTAACAAAACAAAGAAGCATAAAACATGGAATGTCAAATGCTCTCTCAAGCCGATCTCGTAATTTGGAGCGTAATCATTATGTAAAGGCTGAGAAGAAGGAATCCACCGTTGATGTCCGACGAATGCAGATCGAAGCCATTGAAGACTGGTCCGAAGCACAAAAGAGTAACCCAATACTGGCGAAGATAGTAGCAGCCAAGCAATGAGATATCCGCAGAAGGTCCTCTTAAAAAAGCATATTGGGCACTATGGGACAGTTTAAAGTTGATAAACGGGTGCTTATATAGACAATGGGAAAGAGCTGATGGCAAAACCGCATCTAACCTTTTCCAAAATGAAAGAAGTTTTAAAGGAGTTCCATAATGGAGCTAGCGGAGGACATCTTGGAGTGACAAAGACACTGGAAAGGCTAAAACAACGTTTTTATTGGGTTGGATGTCAGCAAGCCGTGTCGGATTGGATACCAAACTGTAACCAGTGTATTGCAGCTAAAGGTCCAGTAAAGAGAAGTCGAGGTCAGCTGCAACAACAGAACTCGTGCGCACCCTTCGAGCGGATAGCGATGGACGTAGCAGGCCCTTTTCCCGTCAGCAATGCCGGAAACCCATATGTTCTCGTTGTGATGGACTACTTCAGCAATTGGCCGGAAGTATATACCATAACCAATCAAGAGGCGAACACAATAGCAAACGTTTTTGTAAACAACTGGGTATGCCGCTACGGGGTTCCAATAGAACTACATTCCGATCAAGGCAGAAATTTCCAGTTGGCTGTATTCCAGGAAATGTGTGAAGTATACGGTATTAAGAAGACTCGAACGACGCCACTTCACTCACAGTCAGACGGAACGGTAGAGCGATTTAACCGAACCCTGGAGGAATACTTGCGGAAAGTAGTGAGCGAGCAACAGAAGGACTGTGACGAACACATTCCGAGGTTTCTACTGGCGTACCGATCTGCGGTCCATGATTCAACATCTAGATCACCCGCCAAGGTTATCTTTGGGACTGAGATAAAACTGCCTGGTGACATAGAGTTTGGGGTTAAGCCCGCCACACAGAGGGACGATACATGCACTGTAAAAGAAGAAAGCCTGAATGAACTTCATGAGTTTGTGCGCACCCGTATAAAAATGGTCAGTGATAGAATGAAAGCCAGGTATGATAGAGCAGCAAACACGGAGGGCTCTCATGAGGGACAAATGGTTCTACTATACAACCCAAAGCGGAAGAAGGGATTATCTTCCAAGCTACAAACCAGCTGGGATGGACCGTATAAAATAATTAAACGTTTAAACGATGTCGTGTACAGGATACAGAAAGCTAACAGCCCCTGAACAAAAATTAAGGTCGTACACATAGAGCGACTGGCAAAATATGGGAAAAGAGATAATGAGCCTATTCGGGACGAACAGGCTTAAGTGGGCGGCAGTGTTACTCAAATCGAAACGACTTAATATCGTTTAACAACAAAAACGGTAAACAAAAGCCACACAATACAAATACACACTAACACTAACAATACAATGAACGTGTTAATTATCTAAAGCTGCACACACCTATGTGCAACGAACTTGGTTGCGCCTGGCACCAACATCAACATGTATGTGACAAAAACGGATAGATAACATAAGCAAAGTACACAAACAAAAATGTATTAGCAATAGAGCTCTCGAGAAGGCGAGATCACTAACCTTCCACTTCAAGAATGTTCGTTAGACTGGTTGTGTCGTACTATAAAAGGGCTGGACAAAACAGGTAGCAGTCGGTTATAATTCAGTCAACCTTGTGTGAAGACGTGTTGCGGTTGGAACGTACAAGCGGCAGTGCTTGCAATAAGGTTGTAAGCAGAGAAGATCTAACGAACAGTGTTAGTGTTAGCGCAGACAGAAGTGTGAAATAGAATAGTGTACAAGCAACTTATTGTTGTATCGTTAAGTTGTATACGGTGGCACACAAAAGTAGTGTACAGAATAAAGAGAGTTTAACTGAAATTAAACACATATTTGTTTTTACCTTGTTTGCAATTAACGAACTCATATTTAAACGTTTTTAAAAATGTAAAAACGTAACAATATATTCTTACGAAAATGCAAATGATGTTATTAAAATGATAAGCAAAAGTTACAAAAACAAAAACCATGGACTTGTTTACATGATCAACAATAAACAAAAATATAGCAACAACATTAGTAGAAAAAAGGGATAAACAAAGTAAACAAACAGGCAACAACAACACTGCAAGGACAAACGTAAACAATATATACAAACAACAATAACGAAAACAACATGTTTACATTTATAGAGATTTCGCAAAGGCAAAGTCATTCTCCTTCAAGAGCATCCATCAGACTGTTTACCCTGTGATATAAAAGGCAAGACAAAGCAAGCAACGGATGAGAAAGAATTCAGTCAGTCTTGTGTGAAGACGTGTTGCGTGTGAAGAGAATAATTGTGGTTTGAAGAACTCCGTGTGTAAAGATCTAACGAACAATTGTTAGTGTATACGCGGAAGAGTGTAAAGAAGAATAACAAATAAAGCAAATTGTTGTTGTTTAAATCAAGTTGCGAACAGTGCCACACGGAATTGTGTAAACAATATAGAATTGATTTAAAACTAAGCACAAATTTATTTTTATTTTATTTGCAATCTACGAACTCATATTTTAAACGTTTTTAAAAGGTGAAAAACGTAACAATATATATGTATGTACATACAGCATAAGAGGCGTTAATGTTGATGTTAAATGCATGCACAACAATCTATTAAGAAATTAATTCTTTCGCAGAGAAGTGACATTCTTTATAAATATAAAGAAATTATTTTACATGTATGTACGTAAATATATGGTATAATTACTATGTATGTTACTTGATTCCATTAATGCTGGTACATTATGCTCATCTATTTTCGTGTATTCGTAAGATCCGAACATAATCAAATATTCAGATACATACATACATTTCAGAGTATTTAATGTATTGTACATATGATGGCAACAAATGATACCATCTTACGGAAGTCAAATTATGTCACGAGATGTGTTGCGGTAATTACATTTGTTATACGTAATTACTGTCGCATATTGTATGTCAGATGTTACGACGGGAAAATATTCAACAACAGTTCAGCGATTTAATTGAATCCGCTGTCATAAAAAGAAGGATTAGACGTTTAAAAAGAAGGATAATACGATACGAAACAAGATGGGAGAAAAGAAGAGAAACATTTTAAATCTCATTGAATTAAATGAAATCACATGAATTGAATAATAATGTGTGCTGTTAATTTATATAAAAGCTCTTTTAATTTTTTCACATGATTAAGGGCTTTTACTGTGTGAACACTTTAACATTTGAACTCCCTTTGACAAGAGTAAGATTGATTAAGCGAGATATAGGAAGAGACCCGTAATGACAATTGCTATGTTGTGTGCGCTAATTTTTATACATGAGTGGCGGGAGCCACAGTTTAAAGTCGATTCCGAACGACAGATTTTTGGGAAACTTTTCATGACAATTTTATTTCCTCTCAGAGTTTTTGCGGCTTCGATTTTACAGTTATAAAAAACATAACTAAAGCGTATATAATCCTAAAATGCTATGACCTTAAACACTACGTACGTACGTCATACGATGTCACTTTAATGCTTGCCTCTGGATTGATTACAGAAATTGCTTTCACATTTCAAGCAGCCTCTCTGCTATAGCCAAACAAATGTTAATTTTTAAACGCTTTTAGATTATGGGATGGATTATCAGATTAGACGCGAAGACCAGAACAAACCGTCATCTTGGAACCACCCGTCATCAGGGCAACTGTATGGAGGGCTCAAGTTCAAGCATTTTTCAATTGACGAAAGTTATATTATCTATGGATGGCTGTTGTCATCTACAACCTACTTTAGAATCTTTCTGTTCATTGTATTACTTTGCAGTGTATTAGTATTCCTTACCCAAGGGGACCGGCTTTGCCGAGGAGTATCAGAACAGTCGTTTTAAAGTGGTTTTGCCCGCGATAAACTACATTTCTCATCTTTGAACAGAAGCGCATGGTTGATTGAGCAAGTTTAGTTATGAATCGTTTGGTCGATTCTATAAGACTTTACAGCTTACGCTAATTTGTAGAAGGGGATTGATATTAGATGGTGGATTGCTATCAGAGAAGGACGCTGTCGCCTTGGTATCTAAAGACTTGGCGCTAGCAGATGAACGTTGAATTATGTTGCCTTTGAAAACTGCAGACATCGTCCAATTTATAACGGACTTTTCTTTGATTTCGGGTGAAATTCCTAGGCAGCAAGCTCTGTAATGCATAATCTGCGGAGGATGGCCCGAAAGTTGTATTATAAATGTCGTCACTATTACTAGCCACCTGGTAATCTATGAAACGAATGTATGTACTAACCTTCATAAGAACATTTGTTTTGTGAACACAAAGACAGAGAAAGAAAGAGAAAGAGACAGATCCAACTGTAATATCCATAAATATTACTTCCTCTTTCCTTCCTGTCATAATCTATTTTCATATTTGGAACACAAATGAATTGGTTAATCCTGCATCTCTATTAATCATGTCTCAATTGGGTTCAATGGCTTCAGGTACAAAGTTTTTAAAACCAACAAACCTGACAGGATCAGTTTATGTTAATAGCTATGTACATACCCGGGTATGCTTTGAATTTAAAAAGCTCTGTATATCTAAAAGTAGCTTCGAGATCTTTGTGAAATTTCATGATATCCTCATTAAAAATGCTGTCTAACATATTTTGAATTTTGAATAAAATTGCTCAAATCAAATATTGGTTGTGATCATTTTCTTAAAAAACCATCAGAACAGTATGTGGTAGTAGGTTAGGTTAGCGCGTAGCTTTCTCTTCACAGGCAAATCCACTCGTCCCATTGTGTTAACCAGTTAACCTTTCGTGCCAATTCGTCAGCCCTTTCGTTTTCCTCTATGCTACAGTGGCCCGGAACCGTGCAGAGAGCCCTTGCAACTACTGATGCCCTTTGATTTGACGAGATGGGATCACAGCGCTTTGATTGCTGCTTGACTGTACGCACATATGATCAACTTCAAAGGAGGTCGGTCCTCGTTTGCAACAATGCGTTTAATTTGTCCAATAGCAAAAATCTCCGCCTGAAATAATACGCTGGCCTGGTAAGGTAATCTGTATGACTCGATCACTGCCAGTTTATCAGAAAAGACCCCAGATCCAGTTCCGCATTCCGATTTTAAGCCATCGGTGAAGATCGACAAAAGCTTCAGCAACTCAAATTCTTCCCATGTGGGCTGAGAGTTCATGTAGTTCTACTTTACGCAGCATTGAAGCGTGACCTAAATATATCTGAGAACTTAAGCCTAGCGCAGTTCCAGCATACTCCTTTTGGAGGAGTATGCCTAATGGTAGTTGAGACAAGATGCCCTCGAGGCCAGCAGCATGGACTTCAACCACACTAATGATCGGTAAGAGAGTATAGGCCGTACAACCGCTGTCTACATCCAGTGGATGATACGAGGCTGCAGGTCCTAACTACTTCCAAACATCCTTTTACACACTTACAAGGTATTTATCGCTTACTTCATCCGTGTTAATTGCCAGGACAGTTTGCAGTGTGTGATGGTAAGACAGACCCAATTGTATCGCCTATGCTTTCATTGCCTATTCCACTTTTACAGAGTATTTTAGCGAGTTTTTCATCATCTTCAGTTTCTTCTTCCAGGTTGTATTCTGGTAACTCGATTTCTTCGACGTCGGAGTAATATGGATTTACGTTAGCTTCGCTTTCAAGAGCTTTTATTTGTCGCGAAGTAATCCACCACTTTTCTTGTTTTATTCAATCAAGTGTTTGAGGTCACCGTAGCCTAATAGGTAGTGTATTGGCTTATTAAAAATATTTCTTTGGCGACTTCCTCTCAGCAGATTTCTGGCAAAAACTCTGAGAATAAATAAACCTGCCATGTAAAGTTTCTCAAAAAATCTGTCGTTCGGAGTCGACTTTAAACTGTAGGTCCCGCCACTCATGTATAAAATTAACACACACAACATAAGTGGTGTAAGAAACTAGGTCGTAATCCTGACTAAAGGGTTGTAATGATCAATTATGTATGTGTGTATATTCATGCATGAGAGCGAAGACAAGGTGCATAAGGCTTTGCTAAAACTCCCGTTATTTTAAGTATTCATGCCAGTATTGGCAAATGACGTTTCTAAATTGTATAAATCAGCATTTTAAATTGTACTTTTTTGACACATTTTTTATTGGAAATATATGTATAAATATATACGTGTCAAGTGACCCAATTTTTAAGATCGATGTCTTCCGAAATTTTGTAAATCCAATTTTGACGGCCTTGTGTTCAGATTGAAATGTTGCATATGTTGCATATATGTTACAGAGAACCATCCTCATTTGGACTTTCTGGCCATCGATTCGAACAGACACCCAGTCTTTCAATTCTGGCATCATTCGACTCATATCATCTCGCTGATAAAATTGAGTTACTAGAGCTTCAGTTTCGCACGCTAAAGTTTTGCCCTTCTTCTCGTTTGGAAGTATGTGAATCCCATGCTCAGCAACCAAGTTTTTAGCAATTCTTGCTCTTCGTTGAGACGTTCCAAACTCGGTCATTATTTTTGAACAACTCCATTCACGATGGGACAAGAGTAAGAATTGATTTTTGAGATCATTTAGGTAGTACGTTTCTATGCCAAATATTGAAAAATCTTATTCTTGAGTTAAAAAATAATTTTTTTTGATAGATGTCCCACTCGCATCCCATTAATCGATTATAAAGGCCTTAAAGGAAATTGTATAAGCTTTCTTTTGAGACAAAAAGGGCCTATTTTGAAAAAAAATTAAAAAAAATTAATTTTAAAAAAATATATAAAAAATTTTTTTTTAAAAATTTAAAAAATTATTTTTGTAAAGATTGAAGAAATAGCTATCTAATATCCTTTTGCTAGGACCAATAATTGAAAAGTTACACACATTTAAAAAACCCTGTATGACCAAAATGTCCAACTTTGACCCCCTCTAACTGCGGCAGTTCTTGACTGATAGAAACTGAACTGAAAATTTGTGTCTGGCCTACTATCCAATAGCACTAACCTTGGTGCAAATTTCATCCAAATCGGAAGACATCGATTTTAAAAATTGGGTCACTTGACACGAAATTGCCCATATATTTATTAGAAATATATATTTTATTTTAATAAATAAAAAGCACATAGGAATTCAATTGTACTGTTGTAACAAACAAATATTATAATTATTAATTTTATGGATAAATTTAATTTTTCCAATTGATAAATATATATTTTTTATAAATTAATAATGTGTACATACATATATAAATACATAAAATAGTCTATAATTTTTTAAATGGTTTTTAATATAGTTTTGATAACAAATTTTTCATTATTTTATAATTATAACAATAACAGTATGATGAATTTATTAAATCTTTAGTTTGTATAAACCAGAATGTGTAGTTACATGCAGTCTGTTTCTCTATTTTGTTTTTATTATATTGTTACGTTTTTACCTTTTTAAAAACGTTTAAATATCAGTTCGTTGATTGCAAACCAAGTAAAAACAAATTTGTGTTTAGTTTCTATTAAACTTTTTATTCTTTACAATACTTTTGTGTGCAACCGTATACAACTTAACGATACAATAATAAAAACCTGTTTATTCACTTTACTAGTTCACACAAGTGTCAACTGGATCTTTACAACCACAACTTATTTAGTTCACACGCACTTCACACAAGGCTGACTGAATTCTTACTGACTGCTGCCTGCTTTGTCCAGCCCTTTTATAGTCCGACACAACCAGTCTAATGAACATTCTTGAAGTGGAAGGTTCGTGATCTCGCTTTCTCGAGGGCTCTATTGCTAATGCTTATGTTGTGTATCGGTTTTTGTCACATACATGTTGTTGTTGCTACCAGGAGCAACCAGGTTCGTTGTATATATATTTGTGTCTAGCTTTAGATAATCAACACGTTCATTGTATTCTTAGTGTTAGTGTGTATTTGTATTGTATGGCTTTTGTTTATCGTTTTTGTTGTTAAACGATATTAGGTCGTTTCGATTTGCGTAACAATATTTTTAGACGAAAAATTCGTTTCACATTTGCGGATGAATGAAGAATAGATAATATCCCTCTTACTATTTTACTAAGTTCTAAGTTTTTAATTTCAAAAATTTTGGTACAAAAATTGTTTATATTTTCATTTTTATACGATTTTATAATTTCGAAATCAGCCTGTGTTCTGAATTGTGAGTTTATTGTTTCGAAATTTTGGTGTTCATTAGGAAACATTTTTACTAATATTGGTACGACGCTGTTAGTTTTTCCCGAGAAAACATTTTCTGGGGAAAACTTATTAAACCAGTTTAAGGTTTCATTATCAAAATTGAATTTTGTTTTCAGAACTTCGCAAAATTTTAAATAAAAATTTTGGCATTTCTTTAAATTGAAATTTTCTCCAATTTCATTATTTGATATATGAATATCTACCTGGATTCCGCAATAAATATCTTCTAATGGAAGATGATTGTCTTCATCATTTAGATCTAAATTTGATATTTTATACTGTATAACTACACATCTTTTTTAAAAAATTGCGACCCATTTGGCGGAATAAAAATGTTATTCGTTCTAAAATTATATGAATTCGAGCGTCTTCTGCTTGCATTTCTAAATTTATTGAATTTATTATTTTTAACGCATATTTCATTTCAGATTTGAAAATACGGAATCAAAATTGGGAAAACTTTGAAATTGTACAAAATGGGTGATTGGTGGGTGTACCATTGTACTTTTAATGTTTGAGTTGTACCAAAAAAAAGTACAATTGTACCAATTTTGCCAACCCTGATTCATGCATAAAAACAAGTCATAATAGAGACAAACCCAGTACAAATGAAAACAAAATTGAAATGTAGTTAAAAATGTATGAATTCTCACATGAAATGTGTTTGCATACCCTGATGGGCTTGCTGTTGAACCTTAAATTTCGTGAATTAAATTTTTGTTCTGACATGTACATATGTATGTATTTACGTTATTGATTTTTCTTTTTAAATATATTCGTCTCATTTTATTTAAATAAAAGAAAGCACATACGCATACATTAAAATACTTAAAAGTTTTTCAACATTTTAAACTTCATAATATGAACTGTTCATCCATCGTCCCAAAATGCCCAGAGTATTTTTAATAAAAATCATTATTAACGCAATCGAATAACTACAAATTAAATCTGAAATCTTTATTTATGAGACTTGCGGACTTTAAAGAGTTTCATTTAACCTCTAATTGAATTTTATACACTGACTTGAGCAGCAGCAGCAGCAGCAGCAACAGCAGCCCCATAGCCCCAAACTACTGCTGTAATTATTTTGACCGAAACGATTTTCATTTTTCTTTAGACTTTATACTCCTCCATTATTATTATTTAACCTCATTTTTAAAACATCATTTACAATATTCGTATCATGTTCGGCATCATGATTGCGCGAATGAATGAATCCAACATTTTATAATTAAGGCATTATTAATTTTTATTTCCTTTAGACTATTTAATCGTTGTACAACTTTTGTTTTATATTTACGATGGCTATTTAAACTCTGCTTTATTTTCGTTTCATTTCCTTTGTTTTGTTGTTTGGCTGGTTTCGATTCTCTTTAACGTCTTTCATCACTTTTGGGTGTTCAAAATGAGTAGTTTCCGCTTCATTAAATATTTTTACATTGTATCCTTCATTAGGAGGAGATAGATACAGTCTATAAACAGAACGATGCGACCTACAATTCGGGTAGAGGCTAAAGCCAACATGAATAAAGCAAAGTAGCAAAAGGAATACAAACACAATACTCTAAGCCTAGAAAAGTGTATGAAAAGAAAGCAAAGTTAACAATAAGAAAAATAGTATGTAATGCCAGTGGATTGATGTACTCGTTTTGTAGAAAATTCTAAATCAGCAACGCATTTAAATACATGGAGTATAGGCGTAAGGGAAGAGCAGACAAAGAGACTTTATGGTCTCTTGAAGTAGTACGGCAAGGCAAATAAATTAACGACTAACCATTAAATTACTTTTACAATGTTAATCCAAGAACAAAAAAAAAAAAAAACGGACGGGGTATGATGATGATGGCGGCGAAAAAACGAAACCTTAAAATAAGAAAATACCCCCCATAGGAGAGTCATTATGGCAAGCGGTTTATTATTTTTTAGAAATTTATTTTACACGGAAAGGAATATCGTTTATATATGTATGTATGTGGGAATATGCTTTATATATGTATATATATTATGTTAAATTTAACTGAATGTCAATACAACTTAAAGATTTTTCCTAAACTAACTATATACATACATAATTGGACATTATAACCCTTCAGTCAGGATTACGACCTAGCTTCTCACACCACTTATATTGTGTGCGTTTAATTCATACATGCGTGCTGGGACCTACATTTTAAAGTTGATTCCAATCGACAGATTTTTGTGAAACTTTTCACTGCAGTTTTATTTACTCTCAGAGTTTTTGCCAGAAATCTGCTGAGAGGAAGTCGCCGAAGAAATATTTCTTCCTATTTCGTTTTGATGTCTGAACTGGGGTTTGAACCGCGGCCTTACGTCTAATAAGCCAACACACTACCTACTAGACTACGGCGACTTATTAATTATCTACCACTTCTATAATGTGCCGACCATTTACAACAAATCTAAACCCAATAGAGGCCATTATTCAATGCTATTCAACACTAGTTTAGATGGAACGAAATGGAAATGATTCGTATGCAGGCGATATTTTAAAACATTTACGTTTTGAAAATTATAAAATGAAAATATTAAATTGGACAGATGACCGGGGTTTATTATTTCTTGTAAATGTTACACGCGTTGTCTGTGAGCCAAAATTTTTGCATAAACATACAGATTTTATTGTAATATCAGTTGACAATTATTTGCTTACATCGGATGTTGTTTTAAGAGCATGTAAACCCCAAATGATAATACAGGATAGAAATATTTTTGGCATCTGGACGATGGCATTTATTTTCGAAATAAATAATAATTCTGGTATACATATGTACTACGCGACCACAAATTTCATGGTCCATTGGATGAGTCCAATTTTTTAATACTTTGGTCGTCTGGCGTAAATATTGGCTTCCAATGCCTCAAAAGCTGCTAGTTCGCCTAACATAAGCCAAAGACTTAACACAGCCCCATAAAAAGTAACCCAGAGGGGTTAAATCATACGAATGAGGTGATTCCTGGAAAGAAGTTGTCATCAAATTGCTTTTGCAATAAACCGTTTATTAACCATGCTGTATAACAAGCTGCGCCGTCTCGATCGAAACAAATGTTTTTCATTTTTGGCCGACTAACTTTTGGAGACGAATGAATTTTAAAGTGTACCAGACACTTCAATACAGATAATAATGCTTCGTCAATGAAAACTACATATAATTAATTTTGCATATTGACATAGTCATTTAACCAGAAATGAACTTCATCTTTGGTGAAAGTCGAAAGTCCGAAAACAAACAATTTAAGTTCTATACCAACTGTATTTTATACGCACGAAAGCCAAGAAACTTACATAAAGTTATTCACGTATTTCAGCGTCTCCTTTAAGAATTCCCACTACAATAATAATATTCTCTAAGGTACCCTAATTTTTTTGTGGCTAGTGGACAGTTTTGAATCGAGGATAGTTCAATTAGAGCGAAAACAATCAAAAGCAGTAAGAATTGCTTGCTTACTAAACTGAATATGTTGACCATAAAATCAAGTTAGTGCTTTATAAACTTCTCGAAAGAATTTAGCTTTTTTGTAACTAAATTTAAAAATTTGAAAGCACTTATCTGAGGTTAAAGGATTCACGATCACTTGCCAATTATTAGTGAAAAGAAATGTGGACTTTGCTTGACATGCTCAGCTGTCAGCTGTTCTCATGCAGCTAACACAAGTAGTCGATATTTACATCGCTTAAGGCCCATTATTACAACTTGCCGTTAACTAAAAGGAGGTTTTTAATGGGCAGATAAATTGTGTTTTTATTATTATAAGTGGACAATAAGGTAGAAGTGAGCATTAAGCTAAAGGGACGTTCATCCCACTGGTAACTTTTAAAGTTAAGTTTTAAATTAAAACATGCATATATATTATTTCCAATATGGCAACTTTAAATATAAACAAAGTGAAAAACGAACTCCACGGTTGCCACTGCGTTAAAAAAACTTGTATAATTGATCAGTCTTATCGACATTGCTCCGGTACTGCCATATTTTTGAAAAATTTTATCTGTAAGTTGTAATAACGAAAATAAGTTAAAGGTCACCCAAGAATTACGGTAAGTTATAATAATGGCCCTAAGAGTATATAAAAATATAAGATAAAATAAAATCCTTAAGAAAAGCTCTTTTCAATCATTTTAAATTTATGTAAACTCTTTAGAAAACTTTTCTTTTGGGGAATTTAAACGAATGTTTTCATTGTACCAAATACTTCCCGGTTGTTGTTTATACATTTTGGCGTGAATTGTGATAGTTTTCCCTCACTTTTATGTTTTTGTTTTTAACAGGAAACAAACTTTCTCCAACTCAAATATTTTCATTAGAATTAAAACTATTTTCACTCAAATGTATACACAACATACGAACATCAATATTATCAGGACTTCAAAAGTATGTCAATAATTATGTAAACAATGCGGGTAAAAGTTACTCTACCAATCCATAATGAACTCTTTTACTCTTTTCGCTTAAAGTTATTTTCATATAATTTTAAATTATTTTATTGAAAACAATATGTTAAGCGATTATACAGTTGTTTTATTTCCAAAATTTAAGAGAGTTAATCTCTCTAAAAGGGCAATAAATGAAATGCATTTCTTTAGATTGAATATGTAATCAATTCTCTTCCTTTTTAAAATCTATAACGTTTTAAAATAGATAACAGTTGTTGCCAAATTTTTTTTCTCATTTTCAATTCCTCCGAGTTGTATGGGATCGAACAAAAATTGATTAAAAATGAAATTTAATACTGTTATGATCCCGTCCGGTAGCACCGAATGCAGTGCTGAACACGTTTGATATCAATAGTAGTGACGCTAACTTCACTCCATCTCATCGCGAACCGCCATTTTAAATTATTCTTAAGAATTTTGTGAAGCGTGATACACGCAATTTCAATTGTTATAATAAAATAAATACATTTTTAAGGAATTGTAATAATTCAGGTGTGGGGTAGATCCACGACAGCCATTACACGAGAACATATAGTACGGATATTGTGTAAATTTTAAAATGGATACACGCCTTACACGTCACGAAATTGTGGAGACCCTTACCAAAGAGTGAATACATTTTCCAGCGACAGTCACAGTTGCCCAATTGCGGACCATTTATGGGCAAATGCAAGAGGCTTGTGGGGCGTCGGGTTTAAAAGATGAGCCGACACAAAATACTGCCGCAAAGGTATTGCCCAGCATTGAAAACTTGGCTATAGAGTCACCTGCTGTAGTGAAAACTGCCGTAGAAGAACCTGCTGTCATTAGGTCTGATGAAACACCTGCTGTCTTATGCCATATTTCTGAGTCCGAACCGGATGAACTCGGAGCAGCGAGGAGTTATGTTTTCAACCTGGGTTCGGTCTGTTACCTTGAGCTGAAGGCTAATCTCATCAAATTGTTCAAACGTACGGTCACGCGACAGGAAGTATATCGCCAACTACAAGCGCGTAAACTTCAACCTGCTGAAACTGCATTAAGCTATCTGATGAGCAGGAGCTGATAGACTTCATCATCGATGGCATTCCAGACGCAGGAAGCCATGTGAAATTTTTGTACGGTGCTCATACGATGGTTGAATTAATCCGTCTTCTCGACCGTTGTGAGCAAAAACACCGACATGCTGCAATGGCCCAGAAGAAGACGGGAATGACAATGAAGGCAACTAGCAACAATAAGACAGGCCCGGCTGTACAACCGAACACTGTCGGTGTCCCGACTCCATACGGTGTTACAACTGTTCCCAGTTTGGGCATTATCAGAGCAAGTGCCCCAAACCCATCCGGCCAAACAATTCATGTTTCCAGTAAGGAGTGGCCAACCATTATCGCCAGGATTGCCCAAAAAGAGTACGTGCTGTAGCTACCATTGCTGCCTTTGATGCAGATCCTGTGGACGTTTTCCAAACGGTAAATGTTGCCTTCTTTATAAGAGATAAGAGCACTGATTTGAGGCCTATTTTTTCTCTTTTCGATTCTGGTAGTCCGGTTAGCTGTATTAAATAATCGAGGGTACCAATTGCCATCAATGGTGGGAGAACCGTTTCGTCATTTCGGGGTGTTGGCCCCAATAGGATAAGTATTTTAGGAATTGTGAATTGTAAAGTAAAGTTTATGAATCGTGAAGTAGTACATGACTTTTTCGTATTACCAGATGAGGAGGCGGTTATACCATTATTGATTGGCTGAGATTTATTGGGCAAATTTAGTGTCCATCTTTGTCATATGAGGAGAAAGTATAGTATTGTAGAGTTGATGAAATTGAAGGAAAATAAAAATGAATTGAATAAATTGGTTTCAGGTGCACTTATGTCTTTTGGTATATTTAGGAGTCCAAGGGGGGATGACAGAGGGGTTCCAGTCATTGGGGATAATCATCGGATCTTGAATTTACCTTTATCTGATTTGAATAATTTTGAATCTGGTGATTGTTGATGTTGGTGGGCAGGGGCGTTGGATAATTCTATGAGGATACGTCTTGTTAGTGACACACCGGTGTTCAGTGCTCCTCGACGATTGTCGTATCGGGAACGTGAAGAGGTTAGGAGGACTCTCGATCATTTACTGCAGCGGGGCATAGTCAGGCATAGCGAATCTCCGTATGCATCTCCGTTTGTTTTAGTTAGGAAAAGGAATGGATCATTGCGTATGTGTGTGGACTTCCGTGCCCTTAATAGGGTAACCTTGAAAGACAATTTCCGCTGCCTGTTATTGAGGACTGTCTTGAGTATTTGGGGGATAAGGAGTATTTTAGCACTCTTAATTTGAAGGAGAGTTTTCACCAGGTCAGGGTACACCCCGGATCGATAGCTTACACCGCTTTCGTCACGCCTTTCGGACAGTACGAGTACTGTTACATGCCGTACGGATTGCGCAACACACCTTCGGTTTTTCAGCAATTTATAACCATGGTGCTGCGACCACTCATTGATACTGGGAGGATCGTTGTGTACATAGACGATATAGTTATCGCAACAGGGACAATTGGGGAGCATGTTGAGATATTGCGGAAGGCTGTGCAATTGTTGAGACTACATGGATTGGAGTTGAATCTGGGGAAGTGTAAATTTTGTTACCGTGAGTTGAACTATCTGGGATATCGGGTGAATGGGTTGGGGATTCGTCCGAATAACGATCACATAGTGGTTATTCGGAATTATCCGGCCCCTACGAACTCTAAGGAGACTCAGCGCTGCTTGGGATTATTTTCGTATTTTCGACGTTTTGTACCGAATTTTTCTAGAATCGCGAGGCCTCTAACAGATCTTACTAAGAGGGACAGTAAGTTTGAGTGGACGGAGTCTTGTGCCGAGGCCTTTTGCGAATTGCGGGACCGTCTTGTTAATGCGCCTGTACTGTCGGTGTATAGCCCGTTACGCGATACTGAACTGCATACTGATGCTAGCTCGATTCGGATCGGTGCTCCTTCAAAGGCAGGATGATGGGAAATTTCATCCCGTCGCATATTATTCGAAATCTACTTCGGAGGTCGAGTCTAGGTATCATAATTTCGAATTGGAGACTTTGGCTGTTATCTATGAGTTTAGAAGGTTCAGGATGTTTTTGGAGGGTCGGAAGTTCACTATAGTTACCGATTGTAATTCACTGACGCTTACTTTGGGAAGGAAATTGATGAATCCTCGTATAGCGCGGTGGGCTCTGGAGCTCGAGAATTACGAGTACGAGGTACAACACCGGAAGGGTGAAAGGATGGCCCATGTGGATGCGCTGAGTCGCGTTGCAATTGCGATGATTATGGACTCGGCTGATGTTTGTAGGAATATACAAGTGGTGCAGGGTAGGGACAAGGACATACTGGGGATTCGGGATAGATTAGAGAGAGGGAAGGTTGACGGTTATTCCTTGGAGAACGGATTGGTCTTTCGGCGTGGCGAACGGGGACAGGATCAATTGTATGTGCCCGGAGAGATGAAGGACAATATAATTAGGCTTACCCACGAGAAGTATGGTCATGTCGACGTCGAGAAGTGTATCAACCAAATCAGGAAACATTACTGGTTTCCTGGGATGAAGAAGAAGGTCAATCGTTTCGTTCGGAACTGCCTGAAATGTATTTATTATTCTGCCCCCATTAGTAGTGCTGTGATGCGACTGTATAGCATTGAGAAGAAACCTGTTCCTTTCGACACATTGCATGTCGATCACTTTGGCCTTTGCCTGCTGTGGCCTCCAGGAGGAGGCATATATTAGTGATGGTTGATTCATTTACGAAGTTTGTGAGGCTTTATGCTGTTAACACACCGGGTACTAAGGAGGTCTGTTGCGCTCTGGCTAAGTATTTTGGGAACTACAGCAGACGTAGGCGTATTATTAGTGATCGGGGATCATGCTTCACTTCCGGCGAATTCGAAAGGTTTGTGTCCGAACTCAATATCACTCATGTGAAGGTATCTGTCGCTTCACCACAGTCTAATGGCCAGGTGGAAAGAGTGAATCGGGATATAAGGGCAATGTTGGCTAAACTTACGGAGCCAGTTGCTCATGCTAATTGGGTGAGGAAGTTGACTCAGGTGGAGTTTGCGATTAATAATACACTGCATAGTACGGTACGACTACGCAGACACCCAGTGTGATGTTGTTTGGGGTGGAGCAGAGAGATTTTGGACGAACTGGACCTACGGGATAGGTCCGAGCAGGTGAGGGCTGATCTGAGTGGGATACGGTCCTCGGCAGATGGGGCGATACGGAGATCTCAGGAGTATAGTTCGGAGTACTATAAGCTCTCTAGGGCTCCTAGTAAATTTAACGTGGGGGACCTTGTTGTTATGAGGAATGTGGACACTACTTTAGGGACCAATAAGAAATTTATACCTAGATATAGAGGGCCTTATGTCATCCGGGAATGTGTTGGCAACGATCGTTATGAAGTGACCGATGTGAAAAATTGTCAAGTAACTCAGATGCCCTATAGGGGTATTGTTGATTCGACACGCTTAAGAAAATTGTTGGAACCTACTGGGGACGTTAATGATTGCAAATTGGACTCAGAGGGCAACACTGATGAGTATACCGTTTATAAGTATTTGGAAGATGAGTGTTTAGATTATAAGTCTGACGATGAGCAAAAGATGGATTGAGGTGGGCCGGGTAGTGCAGTCGAGGCCGATTGCAATGTCAGGTCGGCCGAGATTGTTATGATCCCGTCTGGTAGCACCGAATGCAGTGCTGAACACGTTTAAGTTTATTTATTTTCAAACACAGTTACTCGTTGAATGTATTAAATAAACTTACTACAGTCGAAGGCCGGTGTAACGAATGATATAAAGTCAGAATTAGATATTCGTTATATTGACATAAATTATAATTATTTTTTTATAATATTGTTTGCTTTTATCATGGAATTTTAATATTTTTTTATTTATTTATCATCTCGAAACATTGTCTAACATATTGTTACGAAAATGGAAATGGTGTACATCGTTTAACATTGAAATGAGCAAAAGCTACACAAACAAACACAACGAACTTGTTACAAGTAAACCAACAACATCGGTATGAAAGAAATGGGGAGAGACAACTAAGCGAGAATGCAACAACAAGCAACGTGAACAAAATACCCAAACAAGAGTGAATTCGCTATAGAGCTCTCGTGAAGCCGAACACACGTACATTCGGTTTCAAGAATATTCATCAGACTGATTATGTGGCCATATAAAAAGGCAAGGCAAAGCAGGCAACAGTTCAGTCAGTCTTGTGTGAAGACGCGTTGCGTGTTGTTAAAACAGTCGTAGTTTGATGATCGTCGTTGTAAAGATCTGCGTTGTAACAAAGAAGAATAGCGAACAAGCAATTATTATTGTTGTATTCGTCAAGTTGTAAACGGTGGCACACAAAAGCAGTGCGAACAATAAAGAGTTTGATTGAAACTAAACACATATTTGTTTTTAATTTGTTTGCAGTCAACGAACTCATATTTTAAACGTTTTTAAAAAGGTAAAAACCTAACAATATCAATACATATCAGTTATGTAAAAAATCCGTAATAAATGATCGCTTGTATATGATTTTGAATTGATTCGTGCAATTCTCTTAGCACCGAAGATTTGGAATAATCTGCTCTATTTTGATCACACCATAGAGGACAGCATCTTCGTTCTTAATGGTTGGTTTTTCTACCTTCACTGATGAACCATTACTTTAATTATCTTTTTCCTCAACGTTTGTGACCGTATTTCATCTTAAAAGTTGCCTAACATTTTACAATTTCTATGAACTAAAACACTTAAAATGAAAACATTCAATTGCAACTACATTAGGAAATACGGCGCTAAATAAACGGATACCACGTCTCATGTACTTAACATCATTCTGCTGTATTAAACATGATAATGGAATATCCTTTTCCTTATCAAAATTTTCATTATATTTATAAACTTTTTCCACCAATTTGCTAAACTTTTTTCTTTACTTTCTTCCATTCTGAATCTAATTATATTAACTGATTCATATGAACCAAGGTATTTAGAAAGTTGACCATATTTTCAGTTTTTAAGGAAAGAATTTTCGAGAGTAGATTGTTTCTATAATACATTTTAACTGTGCGAATGACTTTATGGTCGATAAATAAAGGGGTCAGATCTCTTCATCTTTCATTATTTTAACAAGTTCTTCAAGGATTAATAAAGCTTTTATACGAGATTAATTATTATTTCAAAATTGTTTCATATATAAATGTAATGAAAGAAAAACCACATTTTAAAAATTCGAGCATTCATTAATTTTTTGATTGTGTGTAATTTACTGGAAGAATTCTGTTTTGCTGCCAAAAGCGACTTAATTTTTTTTGTTGCTAGACGCTTTGCGCATTTGTGACTCTCTCTTTAGACAGGTGTTTTGTCCGACGGTTATTTCTCGTAGAGTTTAGTTTCATCGGAGTTGAATACTGCGTTTTCTGACCAACTGTTATCCTATAACACAGATTGGAGTTGATTTCTAAAGGGATCCACTAAATTTTAACGAGCCGATAGTTTTTCACCAGACCGCTTCAAATGTCCTATGCTATATCTTTCTTCTTTTTTCTTTTTAATTATTTTCTGGAGATCTAATGACTTGATCATTGAAATTTTTTGGCTTAGAAACCAACTGTACAATTCTTTTTACATTGCTTAAATCGTAATAAACGCCACTATTGAGATTGTTATACATAATATTGTGTAAAACTTAAAATGCAGCACTGTCATAAGTGTGGTTAGTGAACATATTACAATTGACCGAACACTTTTTGTTGATATTTGAAAACTCAAATGTCAACGAAAATTAAAAAAATTTTGCTGAAACAAACGGCTGTTTTGTTTACCAGCTTTCAAATGAATATTGAATAAGCAGCTGAACTGCGTATATTATTATGCTTGAACACTTAAAATTTTGTACTCAATAAACCGAATATTGACTCAATAAAAGTGCATATTTGAACATAGTATACCCGATTTTTTTATTTTGTTTTTTTTTCTGCTTCTTCCTATTCCTCTTCTTATTCATTATTCGGTTTTTTATCCGTTAAACTCATCGTAGAATTCGAGATTGTTCGTTATATAAGATGTTTAATGGTATGTGCTTTCGTTACATCGGATTTTCGTCAAAGTAAGAGTTTATTAAGCCGGGCTTCGAGTGTATTGGTTTTAAATTGTTATTTGGATAACAACATTATTTCAGATCTGAAAATATCAAAAGAAACATTCAATATAACTGATATAGATAACGCCATTACCGTTGGAATATTCTTCTAAGCAAAATTGTTATTTTCCAAGTCCCAGCATAATTCAATAGGCGGCTGGAATGCCAGGTTTAGTATGTATTTTGCGATGGGCTAAGGGAGAAAAATAATATTATGTTCATGAACATAAACACTTAAAGTGTTTTCTTTTCTAAAATTGCTGCTCTTAACATATTGAACTTTGACTTTTTGTTCTTCAAAATAGAGCATAAAATAGATGTCCCGTTGTAATTGATGTTTTAAAAACAAAATATAATAAACACATGTAGAAGACATTTTACGCAAAGATTTTAGATTTTTTATGGTAATTATTTACTTTCAGAGAGAAGAAGACTTCTGAGAGGAAACCATTTAAAGCAAAATTTTCCTTCTTCATATTTGGATGTCAAGTAAAACTATGCAACCATTTGTTAGATGTAAGAGTGTGGCTGTGAAATCGATTTTAGAAAATTTAAGAGCCAGAATAAAATGTTACATGTTTTATCAGAAAAGAAAAACATTTCACTTTAAATTGGTAATAAATTATTATATCGGATTTTCCAACAAGGAGTTCGAAGCTACATTTGTCAAATTCACATACATAACTGGTCATTACAACCCATCTGTCAGGATTATGGACCTAGTTTCTGACACCACTTATGTTGTGTGTGTTAATTTTATACATACTAAGTGGCGGGACATACAATAGTCGTCTCCGAACGACAGATTTTTTTATAAACTTTTCATGGCAAGTCACCGGTGTTTGAAACGTGGCCTTATGTCTAATAAGCCAACATACTACCTACTAGTTATCATATATCATATATAAATAGTTATCATTTATTCCGTCTCTTTTGCAAATCACATTGGATGGATAATAGCATTTAAACGACACGTGCAAATGACAAAATCGTTTTAAAACACAAGATTTGCTGCTGTCGGTGAGAGTGTCAGGAGAATCCGAACCAGTCGCTGACAAGAATACGGAATTGCGCAGACCACAACTTGGCGAATATTTCCTAATGACTTGGGCCTGCACTTGTACAAAATTCACTACATCCAGAAACTAAAGGTAAACGATCATAGACATAGACATGTATTGGCCGAATGGATTTTGTAGCAGTTGGCAACTGAGCGTAATGTTCATCGAATAATGAATTTGCTTGAATTGGTACGTGAAAGAGCAAATTTTTTAAATTTGGGACAATATCAATCCGTATGATGTTCAAAAGCATCCAATGCATCCGAGCGCATTTTTAGATGGCGACTATACTATTTTGAAAACAATGGTGACCAGGTCATCACTGTCAGATCAGGTCGATGATTTCCATCTTTCGTTGGCCTGAATTTGGAGTCATGGTCATCTCTCCTGCATTTAATGTACACTGGCCACCGAAATCATACGATAGTTTTTCTATGGAATGAACTAGTGAACGATAAACAGTTATTAAGCAATGCTAAGCAATTCCAAACTGATATATTTACATTTTTTAACGATATATATGTATATATCTACATATACTATATAGCAGGCGTGGCCAGACTTTTCTTGATGAAGATTGACTTTGTCTAAAATCCAGAACGAAAGATCGACTAAAAATAAATGTAATTTTTTAGAAAATTTTTATTTAATCATTAATATTACAGACACTTAAAATAAATTTGAAATTTTTATTTAAATGTAGATGCGTGACATTGCATGTTGTCAGCAAGCTGGTCGAACGATGGCACGTTATTGGTAACTGCTAAGTGCAGACACATTTTTAAATGTTCAGCTGTTAGAGTGCTGCGGTATTTTGATTTAATTATTTTCGCATAAGTAGGTAGATCCAATGTACGCGGTCAACTGCAAAGCAATGTCTCTTAAACATTGATATTTTTCTTCTTGTAGCAACGACCAGTAACTATTTTCAGACGCTCTTGATTTCATAAAAATATCTGAATTGAGAGCTATAATTTCATCTGCTATTTTTGAAGAGTCAATGGCAAAAAAAGCAGCTGTTTTTTTTTTTTTTTTTTTTTTCTCGAACGTCCCCGGCCTCACACTAACCCACCCTCACCCGACCGCGGAGGGCTCGTCCCCATTACGTAGGGACACGTACACACTACAGTCCGGACTATAGCGGGTAAGCGAAAACTAATGGCAACGAGAACATAAAACAGCTACAGAAATTAATCACAAGCTGAATAACGTTATAATAAACATGAACTACGTATAACAAGAACGATAATACATTTTTATACAATAATTTACAAATTTACGTCAGCATATAAGCTACGTTTTATATTACAAACACTACTATTAAAATCAATAAAATCATAGTATATGTTAAAATCGTTACATAATCTACGAAAAGGAAAATTAAATCCGTAGTTCGTTCTATAAAAATCTAAAGAAAGAGGACGATAGTGTCGTGAAAATCTTGCTGGAATACTGAAATTCAGGTTATAAAGCAAAAACTCAGAATCGATATCACCTTTAATTAGATTAAAAACAAAACAAACCCCTAAAACAGTCCTTCTACGTTCCAAAGTTGGAAGTTTTATCAAACCTAATCTAGCCTCATATGACGGAAACCCATTGGCATAATCCCATCCTAAGCCACCTAAACAGAATAATAAAAACTGCTTCTGCACAGACTCTATTGAATCACTATGACAACGATAGTATGGATTCCAAATAATAGACGCATACTCCAAAATAGGTCTAACAAGTGAAATGTATAGCAGTCTCGTTATATAAGGATCAATGAATTCCCTAGCCCATCTTTTCACAAAACCAAGAACAGCCCGAGCCTTGCCAATCATCATACTAATATGATCAATAAAAGACAATTTCATATCCAATAATACTCCCAAATCAAGAAATGTGGTCACAGTTTCCAAGGGGCAAGAATTAATCACATAAGTGGACGAAATTACGCCCCCGCGAGAGAAAACCATGCATTTACATTTCTTCAAGTTAAGATCCATTAAATTAATTCTACACCAAGTTACAAACAAATCAATATTTCGTTGAAGAACAGCCTGACCATGATCATCATCAAAAGTATAAAATAATTTAACGTCGTCAGCATACATCAGAATATTACAATCAGAAATAGCACAAGGAAGATCATTAAGAAACAATAAGAACAGTAAAGGACCCAAATGGCTACCCTGCGGAACACCAGAAGTAACATATACAGTCTTAGACAATACATTCCTAAACAATACCCTCTGAGTCGTAAGGGAGAGGTAGGAGTCTAGCCAACGATGAATAATATCAGGAATACCGATTAATGAAAGTTTAAGAAGCAAAATTCTATGATCAACCCTATCAAAAGCTTTACTGAAATCAGTATAAATTACATCAGTCCGAGCCCTGGCAAGAAAACCCCTGAAAACATGCGTAGTAAATTCAAGAAGATTAGTGACAGTTGACCTACCTTTCAAAAAACCATGTTGGAAAGGGGATATTAAAGATCTCGTATTAAAAGAGAGATAATCCGTCACCAGTTTCTCCATTAACTTGGGAATAGCACTGAGTTTGGCAATACCCCTGTAATTGGAAATATTGGATTTATTACCTGACTTATGCAAAGGAATTATAAATGAACTCTTCCAAATAGATGGAAAATGACCAGCCCCCAGAAGCCCATTGAATATAAAGGTCAAAGGACCATTCAAAACAACAGCGCACTTTTTCAAAATACAGGCCGGAACCCCGTCAGGGCCCGGCAAGTATGTAAGTTTCAGTCCAGACAAAGACTCAAGAACAGATTCCTCATCAAATGAATATATATTAGAAATAGAGACACTTCCCACTGAATAAGGATACGAATAGCCGCTACTCAGATAAGGTCCCGAGTCCAACTGCCTATAAGTAGACTGAAAAAAGTCAGCAAACATATTAGAAATATCAAGGTAATTAGAGGAAGATACGTCCCCATAAAACATCTCAGTGGGAAACAAAGATGATTTACGTTTAGCTCGAACGAAGTCATAAAACGACTTAGGATCGCTAGCGAAGTTCGACCTGACCCTAATCATATATTCCTCATAACAGTAATGATTCATTCTACGATAATCCGCACGCGCCCTAGAGTAAAGAGCATAATCAATATCAGTACCTGATCTAACAAACTTCTTAAATAATCTTGATTTTCTGTTCCTCAACCTTGACAGCCTAGCCGAATTCCACGGAGGACCAGAACGCTCCAAACGACTATTTGCAAATGGAACACACTCCCTAAAACATTTAAATAATACCTCATAAAAGCAATCCAAGATCCTGTCAAGTGAAAGAGAGTCATATGGTGGTGAAATTAGCACAGACGACCAATCTACAGAGGCTAGTAGTGTATTCAAACGACTAAAATCCGTACGATGGAAATTAAAACGCCCCTCGTCACTAAATGAGCGATTTATTAAAGGAGGTAAACAAAGATCAACTTCAATAGAAAGTAACAACGTAGGATGATAACTATCCTCAGGAATAGATATAGGATCAATGCGAAATAACGAAGAAATACTTGGATCCTCTAAAAATACAAGATCCAGAATTCTACCCATTGAATTCAATACACCATTCACCTGGAAAAGACCCAGATCACACATAGCGGACAGAATTTCATCATAGAAAGGAACTGAAGAACATGGCACCAATGAGCCAGTCTCAGGTGAAAAATTCCAAGATGTATGCGGAAGATTAAAATCACCAAGGACTACTATAATCCCCTCATGCCCCATTGAATCAATTACTCTAGAAATTAAATTAAATCGAAGTGAGCCCTATAGATATGAATGTCAGAACAGGGAGGAATATACGAGCAAGTAATGTATATAGACTTTCCACGATCAGAGACCTTAACGCAAATAAACTCAATATCCTCAGAAGAGCACAAGTCAATCAATTCAGATGTGTATTTAGAGCAAATGGAAATAAGAACACCACCACCATTTTTAGACCTCCTATCACGTCTATAAATACTAAAATTACCAGACATAATCTCAGAATCAAATATATTACAATTCAGCCAAGTTTCAGTAAAAGCAATTCCATCAAATTCAAAATCAAAGCTACTATTATAAAGCGAAGAAAGTTTAGACCTAAGTCCGCGAACATTTTGATAAGCAATTTTGAAATTAAAAGACGATTTCGAAGTTAGTTTTTTTGAGAAATAGGACCAGGCAAATTAGCACCCTTCCTTCGTTGGCCCAGCCTGAATACGAATTCCCGCACCAATACACCCTGCGGCCAAAACGCAGGATTAACAATTTCACCAAATTTTAATAGACATTTCTTCAAAACATTTTCTTCAAATTTGTACAACGGTAGGGGAAACTTTTCCACAAATTTTATAAACTCGTAACAAATGTCTTCACCACGGGTATTGCCTTTTAGTGGAAGAATTGTTAAAAGATCTTCCTTTGAAGTCATGTCAGTGAAACTCATTCTTCTATAAATGCATAATTGGACAATATCAACTATGTCGGTTGATTCGTCAAACTGAAATGAAAAGTATTTTCATTCGGCGATATCTTGTTTCAGTTTTTGATTCAAATCAATTGCCATAGCTTCAACTCTTCTTGTGACTGATTGGCGCGAAAGTTGCACATCTTTAATAGCTGACATAATTTGCGACTTGTTTTTAAAATTTGCAAATAAAACTTCTCCACCTTCTATAAAAAAGCTTTTTTTCACTAATTCACCGTCACTAAAAGGCTTTTTATGTTGAGCTAAAAGAAAACTTATTCGAAAGGAAGCTTCCGTTGCTGCTGTGGGCCCTATGTGTGGCTTGCTAAACGTAGATTGTTGGGCTTCAAGTTGATTTTTCAGCATATTCAACTGAATTCTACGCTTATCCCATTTTGGCGGAAAATCAGCTTCATAATCCTTATGATTGAATTTATAATGTCGCTCTAGATTTCCTTTTTCTTGGAATCGATATTATGGAATTGCATATAAGACACACGCACTTTTCTTTAATTAGATTAAAGAAATAATTTTCCTCCCACTCATCGTGGAAGTGATATGTTTTCGGTTTTTTAATAACACTCATTTAGGATTAAAACTTCAAATTATTTCAAATATTGTTATTGCTGGGTTTTAAAACTTTAACAAAGATGATGTTTTCTTTTAGGAATTACACATTCAACTGATTTTTCATTGACAACGAATGTATGTCAGTATGTCATACTTTTTTTTTAACGAAAGAATTTTAAAAGAAAGCTCAGTTGTGAACTTTAAAAAAATAACATTCAATTCTAAAAAGTATTTAATTTTTACTTTTATTTAGATTTCTTTAATGAAAGATTTTCTAAAACCATAGACAGATCGACCGAAAACCAAAGAAAGATCGACAGTCCTTCGATTTTTCTTCATTTAAGAGATGTAGGGAACTATTAGGTTGTTCGGAAAGTCATTTCGTTTTCTCCCGACAGAGGATTTAATTGTGTTTTTTTGCACTCAACTTCACACTTTAGCCATATAATTTGTATATGCTTTGAGAGCTCATATAGTAAGGCTTGTGTGTGAAAAATTATAATTAATTCTACGCAGTAATTTTTCGTTGGTACCCTTTTAAATATGGAGAGCGATAAGCAGCATTTTCGACATATATTACTGTTTTACTACAGAAAGGGTAAAAATGCTGTTCAAGCCAGAAAGAAATTGACCAATGTGTATGGAGAAGGTGTGTTGACGGTACGGCAGTGTCAGAGCTGGTTCGGCAATTTTAATGTCGAAGATGCACCACGTCCGGGAAGGCCGGTTAAGCTGATAAAGATGCGATAAAAACATTAGTTGATCCGAACCAGCTAATAACAGCACGTTAGATCGGATTGAAGTTAAATTTATCAAACAACAACAGTTCATGTCCACTTGAAAGCCTGGGATTATCCTCAAAGCTCGATGTATGGGATCCCCATGTTCTTGCAGAGAGAAATCTGTGAAAGATGAACCGGCTCAAACCATTTCCAAAGGCGATATTCACCAAAAAAAGGTGATGCTGTCTGTTTGGTGGGATTTTAAGGTATCGTTTGTTTTGAGCTTTTACGGGATAACACAACGATTATTTCGGAAGTCTACTTTCACCAGCTGGACAAACTGAATGATTCACTTCAACAGAAAAGGCCAGAACTAATCAACAGGTAAGGTGTAGTGTTTCACCAAGACAACGCGAGAATTCACACAAGTTTGGTCACTCGTTAAAAGCTTTTACAGCTTATATGGGATACAATGCCACACCCACCATATTCTCCAGACCTGGCACCATCGGATTATTATTTGTTCCGGTCCCTCCAAAAATTTTTAGACGGTAAAATCTTCACCCCAAATTTGGATGTGAAAAACCACCTCGACCAGTTTTTTTTTGCCAGCAAAGACCAAAAATTTTATGAGCATGGAATTATGCTACTACCAGAAAGAAGGCAAAGAAAACGAAATTACTTTCCGAGCAACCCAATATAATAAGAAAAAAAAGTACTGGCTTCATTTTCGGCAGAATTCTCAGAACTAACGTTACTTTCATAGTATGTTAGGACAAGGTTTACCTATTATTTTGAGCTTATGTATGTGTATACATACATAAACCTTGTATGTTTGTATAAAGAGCATACAACTTTTTTAATTTTATATTTGCTTTTTATGCCGTGAAACCTATTCTTCGTTTCTTAATTTTCAAATTGTTTTAATACAGTGCATTGTTTATTGTTAGTTAAATGATTTACAAATAGTCCCAAGTTTAACTTATTATTCAACCGCACACAATTTATACATTTTTCCAAAACATCCTTATTACAACCACTCGTGTTATGTTCACCATGACATTTAAAACATATTTCAATATTCTTGCATTCACTTGCTTGATAGTTAAAGCCTTTGCACTTAAAGCATTACATCACATCAGTTCCATCAACAACCTTGCATCTTTCCCAATCAATCGCTTCTGCGCATTAATAAGTTTCATATACACTTCGCCATCTGTTGCTAATTTTACATTATAAAGTAATCTATTGTGTAAATTTTAACTATTTTCATTTCACTATCATTAAGGAAAGGATTTTGTTTCTTTAATTTTTCTAATATTTCTTTTTATGAAGATTTAAAAGACATAAATTTAATGTCAACTATTAAATCTATTGGTTTAGTCAAACGTATTTCATAATTATCGCCCAGTTCATTTTCAATTACAGACTTTATTTTTTCTCTTTCATCATTAGTTTCTGTTTGTATCACCACGGTTCCGTTTTTTCTGTTTTGAACATTCGAAATTCAGCCATCTTAAACATTTTTATTTCAAATGTTTTTATTATTTTTTTACTTCCCCGTATTAAGAAATTATTTCTCTATTGATCCTTTTTCTATTTTTTATCCAATAAATATTTTATTTTTCATAAATTTACGGAGCTTATTATAAACGCGTTTGACTTAACTGTTTACCAAATTGCAATATAATATAATATAATATAATATAATATAATATAATATAAAATTAATATAATATAATATAATATAATATAATATAAAATTAATATAATATAATATAATATAATATAATATAATATACCATAATATAATATAATATAATATAATATAATATAATATAATATGAAGTCCCGTGGTGTAGTAGGTAGTGTGTTGGCTTACTATTCGTAAAGCCCGGGTTCGTATCCCAGGTCAGACATCAAAAATGAAATATGAAAAAAAAATATTTCTTCGGCGACTTCTTCTCAGCAGATTTCTGGCAAAAACTCTGACAGTAAATAAAAATTGTCATGAAAAGTTTCTCAAAAATCTGTCGTTCGGAGTCGACGTTAAACTGTAGGTCTCGCCACTCACGTATAAAATTAACGCACACAACATGAGTGGTGTGAGAAGCTAGGCCGTAATCCTGACTGAAGGGTTGTAATGGCCAATTATGTATGTATGTATAATATAATATAATAAAACATAATATAGCATAATATAATATAATATAATATAGCATTATATAATATAATATAGTATAATATAATATAATATAATATAGCATTATGTAATATAATATAATATAATATAATATAATATAATATAATATAATATAATATAATATAATATAATATAATATAATATAATATTATATAATATAATATAATATAATATAATATAATATAAAATAAAATAATATAATATAATATAATATAATATAATATAATATAATATAATATAATATAATATAATATAATATAATATAATAAAATATAATATAATATAATATTATATAATATAATATAATATAATATAGCATAATATAATATAATATAATATAATATAATATAATATTATATAATATAATATAATATAGCATAATATAATATAATATAATATAATATAATATAATATAATATAATATAATATAATATAATATAATATAATATTATATAATATAATATAATATAATATAATATAATATAATATAATACAATATAATATAATACAATATAATATAATATAATATAATATAATATAATATAATATAATACAATATAATATAATACAATATAATATAATATAATATAATATAATATAATATAATATAATATACCATAATATAATATAACATAACATAATATAATATAATATACCATAATATAATATAATATAATATAATATAATATAATATAATATAACATAACATAATATAATATAATATAATATAATATAATATAATATAATATAATATAATATAATATAATACAATATAATATAATATAATATAATATAATATAATATAATATAATATAATATAATATAATATAATATAATATAATATAATATAATATAATATAATATAATATAACATAACATAATATAATATAATATAATATAATATTATTATTATTATTTTATTAGTATTATTATCTTTATTATTAGTATTCTTGAATACTTTGAAATATCGCAGTAATATACATTATAGAATTTTACACAAAAAAATATTTCACTAATTTACATCATTTTTAACAAAACTTACACATTGTCTTTTAAATTCATGATCATTCAGTTTATTTTTAATATTATTTGACAGGGAGTTATATAGTTTTAGTCCTTTGTAAAAGAGTGATAATTGCATTGCCGTCGTATTAACCTGCTGCACTCTGAAGTCTTCCGCATTCCCCAATCTATAGGGTTGAACATCCATGACAGGGAGTTATATAGTTTTAGTCCTTTGTAAAAGAGTGATAATTGCATTGCCGTCGTATTAACCTGTTGCACTCTGAAGTCTTCCGCATTCCCAATCTATAGGATTAATATATTATAGTATAATATAATATAATATAATATAGCATTATGTAATATAATATAATATAATATAATATAATATAATATAATATAATATAATATAATATAATATAATATTATATAATATAATATAATATAATATAATATAATAAAATAAAATAATATAATATAATATAATATAATATAATATAATATAATATAATATAATAATATAATATAATATAATATAATATAATATAATATAATTAAATTATAAATATAATATAATATATATATAATATAATATAATATTATATAATATAAATAATATAGCATAATATAAATATAATATATCTAATATAATTAATATAATATAAATATATATATAAAATATAATATAATATTATATAATATAATATAATATAATATAATATAATATAATACAATATAATATAATACAATATAATATAATATATTATAATATAATATAATATAATACGATATAATATAATACAATATAACATAATATAATATAATATAATATAATATAATATAATATACCATAATATAATATAACATAACATAATATAATATAATATAATATACCATAATATAATATAATATAATATAATATAATATAATATAACATAACATAATATAATATAATATAATATAATATAATATAATATAATATAATATAACATAATATAATATAATATAATATAATATATAATATAATATAATATAATATAATATAATATAATATATATAATACAATATAATATAATATAATATAATATAAATATAATATAATATAATATAATATAACATAAACATAATATAATATAATATAATATAATATAATTATAATATATATAATATAATATAATATAATATAACATAACATAATATAATATAATATAATATAATATTATTATTATTATTTTATTAGTATTATTATCTTTCTTATTAGTATTCTTGAATACTTTGAAATATACGCAGTAATACACAATATAGAATTTTACACCAAAAAAATATTTCACTAATTTACATCATTTTTAACAAAACTTACACTTTGTCTTTTAAATTCATGATCATTCAGTTTATTTTTAATATTATTTGACAGGGAGTTATATAGTTTTAGTCCTTTGTAAAAGAGTGATAATTGCATTGCCGTCGTATTAACCTGCTGCACTCTGAAGTCTTCCGCATTCCCCAATCTATAGGGTTGAACATCCATGACAGGGAGTTATATAGTTTTTAGTCCTTTGTAAAAGAGTGATAATTGCATTGCCGTCGTATTAACCTGTTGCACTCTGAAGTTCTCCGCATTCCCCAATCTATAGGATTGAACATCTCCTACATATCTTATTTGTTCGCATAAGTATTCTGGCGCCTCTCACTTTAGTATATTCAACATGAGTCGCACAGACGTGTATCTGGTACATTTCAATATTGTTCTCATTGCCTTGTTTTGTAACTTCTGTAGCCTTTCGATTTGTGATTCATTACAGCATGTGTAGAGGATTGTTGAACCAAACTCAAAATGTGGTTTTATTGTTGTATTATATATATTAATTGCCGTTAGTGTAGTATTCTTTCGGATTCTTTTGAAAAGTCCTATCTTCTTACCAATTTTCTTACATATGTACTGTATGTGCTCTTTAAATTTAAGTTCTTTATCTATTATAAATCCCAGGTACTTAATTTCATTAACTTTTTCTATAATTCTCTCATTTATTTTAAATTCTGTTTCACTAGTCTTGTTAATTTCTATGATTTTTGTTTTGTTTTCATTTAATTTTAATTTATTCATTTTCAGCCAAACATTAATATTATTCATATCATTCGTCGATTTGTCTGTGCATTGTTCTTTAGTGTCTCCTATTGTGTATATCAGTGTGTCATCCACATACAAAGTAATATCGCTTCCAGTTAAAATCTGGGGCATATCATTTATATAAATGCTAAATAGTAAAGCACCTAGAATGGATCCCTGTGGAACACCGTGTTCATTTTCAATAGGCTGCCGTCTTGCTCCGTTTATACTCGTTCTTTGATTTCTATTGCTCAAAACCATTGATTTAAACCATTCGAGCTCAGCACCTTGCACTCCATATAAATACAATTTTTCCATCATGATTTTTATGTGATTGTCTCAAAGGCTCTCTTAAAATCAAAAAATATTGTCATTATTTTCTTACTTTTTCCTATTTTAATATAATATTATATAACATAATATAATATAATATAATATAATAAATATAATATAATATAATATAATATAATATAATATAATATAATATAATATAATATAATATAATATAATATAATATAATATAATATAATATAATATAATATAATATAATATAATATAATATAATATAATACAATATAATATAAAATAATATAATATAATATAATATAATATAATATAATATAATATAATATAATATATATAATATTATATAATATAATATAATATAATATATATAATATTATATAATATAATATAATATAATATAATATAATATAATATAATATAATATAATATAATATAATATAATATAATATAATATAATATAATATAGCATAATATAATATAATATAATCTAACAAAATATAATATAATATAATATAATATAATATAATATAATATAATATAATATAATAAAATATAATATAATATAATAAAATATAATATAATATAATATTATATAATATAATATAATATAGCATAATATAATATAATATAATATAATATAATATAATATAATATAATATAATATTATATAATATAATATAATATAATATAATATAATATAATATAATATAATATAATATAATATAATATAATATAATATAATATAACATAATATAATATAATATAATATATAATAATATAATATAATATAATATAATATAATATAATATAATATAATATATTTTTAAATATAAATTTTGATATAGGATTTTTGAACAAGTTCATTTTATATACGACTAAAGACCCCGTTTCAAGTTGTATGACAGTATTAACCGTAGTTCGAGTCTTAAAAAAACTTCATAATTCTACCTTATGTATCACTTTTGATACATACTTGTAGTATCATAAAATTGTCATGATTATTGATAGATTTTTTTTTAAAATTTTGATATTTTGATTTATCTCAATTCATTTTAATAAAACTATTTTATATTCTAACATTTTAATATCACTTTTATGAAATTTAAGACAAAATTATTGACATGATGATCATTACAGCATGATTTCTTACATAAAAATTATACACTTCGTGTCAACTGGGTTTTAGTTTTTTTCTAAATGGCAATAATTTTACATCCAGCTCCCTTGCTTTATGGCGAGTTATAAGTTTCCACTTGTTTGGATGGGGCAGCTTATTGTCACTAGCATCAATATCACTGTCAGTTGAAGGCTGCTGGCTGAAACCTGATGGTACAAACCATTTTTATATTTCGCTAGAGATATTTGTTCTCGACGTCATGTGAGGTAAACAGTTTTTTTCGATTGTGTCAATAAGAATGCTCTCTCGTTGATTCCTCTCTGGTTTCCCGGATACAGGTTTAAAACTGCCAATTCGATTTCGATGGACTATGAGGTTTAAAACGACCATAAAACTCAATTGAAAGAATTTCAGCTCATTTTTCGAACAGGCATAATAGGTGTAAATTTATCATCATTTCCAAGTATGTAGTACATTATCAAAGCGAATGATTATGTTATCTCATACGTACATAGTTGACGGAAATATTATCATCTGTAATATTTATGAAATAAAACATAGGACGAGACACTTTTTTCTAATGTTTGTCTGCAACGTGAGATATTACATACATACATAATTGGCCTTTCGTTTTAAATTGGAAATGTCTGACTTGAGGTTTTAACCTTGGTCGGACGTCTAATAAGCTAACACGCTACATACTAGACCACGACTACTTCAATCACTATCAAGAACAGAAAATTCAAACTTTTCACTTTAATCCAAAACTTAAATCTCAATTCCTTCTCAAGAAACATAAATAACGTGGTGCGACACCCGAGTAACTACATAGTCTAAGTTATTCACTAGATTGAGGAGAGCTCAGAAATACTTTTATTTTTCTCGAACCCTCCAAACTTGTTCAAACTTATTTGTAATGAATTTTGATGGGGTAAACTTGGAAAATATTATTTTTTTTCTTATTTTTTCAAGTTTAGCTATTCTTAATTGCAAAATTTAATTTAGAAATATAAAATAAGTGATGACATTCTGAAAGTGCATTTTCTTGTGAAGAGGTCGACACTTTGTTTGATCAAATCGGACAAAAATTGCCGCAGTTATAATTTAAACAGTATAACAGTCGCCTTATATTTTTTATAAAGGGTTCGCCAAATAACTTTTTTTTTTTGCAAATGCTTTAAAAAAAACTACTGAATATTTTCTCAAATATCTTTTTTTATTTGAAAGTACAATCCTTCCAGATAATAATGAAAAATAATTTCATTCAAATGGCTGCCTCGAATGGCCAGGCAGTAGCCTACACGATTGGTCCAATTTTAAGCACATTATCGATTGTGTGGAGCTGTATTTCACCAATGACTTCACGAATATTGTCCTTTAAAGCATTAATTGTCTCTGGCTTGTCGGCGTAACACTTATCTTTGACGGCACCCCACAAATAATAGTCCAACGGTGTCAAATCGCAGCTCCGAGGTGGCCAAACGACATCAGTTCTGCGGCTGATAATGCGATCTTCAAAAACAGGGCCCAAAACATCGAGTGTAGCTTCGGCAGTGTGGCACGTAGCGCCATCCTGTTGAAACCAAATGTTGCCGATATCCTCCTCTTCAATTTTTGTGAACAAAAATTCGTTCAACATAACCCGATAACGATCGCCATTTACTGTAACTGCCACTCCTTGCTCATTTTCGAAGAAAAATGGCCCAATTATGCCTCTGGACCAAAATCCGCACCAAACAGTGACTCGTTTTGGGTGCGTCGGCTTTTCAATGTATGTATGTATTGCTTGTTTACATACCCTTCATCTGAAAAGATAATTTTTTTTGCCAAATTCGGCATCTTCTGGTGGCCAGCCCAGGCAGCAATTGGAATGAAATTATTTTCAATTATTAATCGGAAGGATTGTACTTTCAAATAAAAAAAGAAATTTGAGAAAATATTCAGTAGTTTTTTTTAAGCATTTTCAAAAATAAAAAGTTATTTGGCGGACCCGTTATGTGTCATCTTACCAAATGAACTTTCAGTTCAAAAATTTTCAAAAGTTTTGATAGATCTTGATTGTTTATCGCAAAATGTGTCAATTTCACGTTTGTACGACTACCAGAAGTCGGCTAATATTTGTGTTTTTTGAAAATATTATTTGTTTTGTGCAAACATTGGCCAACTTCTGTTAATCGCTCAAATGTGAAATTGACACATTTTGCGATAAAAAATCAAGATCCGTCAAAAATTCTGAATATTTTTGAACTAAAAGTTCATTTGGAAAAAATACGATATGAAAAATATAACTCGATTGTTGTACTCTTTAAATAATAACTCCGGTAATTTTTGTCCGGTTTGATCCAACGAAGTGTCAATCTTTTCACAAGATAATGCACTTTCAGAATGTCGTCACTTGTTTCATATTTTTAATTACAGTTTGCTACTATGAACTAACAAACTTGAAAAAATATGAAAAAAATTCGCATTTGTCAAGTTTTCCGTTCATCGTTTTAAAGGCCCATCTCTCTCCTTTCTAATAAGGTTTAAATTTTGGACACGGGTGTAGATATGTTTGTGTAATCAATAAAATTGTTCGTAAGATCCAAAAAAAAACAGTTTTTATCAAATAAAACAAGTTTGGAGGGTTCGAGAAAAATAAAAAAGTATTTTTGAGTTCTACTCAACTAACTGAACAACTTAGTCTAGGTAGTTACTCGGGTGTATGTAGTCTTTTGCATTTTGGCGCATAGTGTAATGTATTATTTACGATAAAACTTCACAAAATCTTTGAAAACTTAAAAAATATTTCAAACGCAACACCAAAGAATCCCTAGGAAAGTCGTATGTATCAAAAATGATACATAAGCCAGAATTATAAAGTTTTTGAATTTTTTAAGTCCTGTTTGAAATTTTCTTTTATAATTTGGTTTAAAATAATGGCGATAACGATACTAACGAATTAAAAAAATATCATACATCTAACTTTTTCTGAATTAAAGTTATATAGTCTCAAAAATTCAAACGTATCATTTTTGATACAAAGCTCGATCTACTGTTAAACAAATTTTTAACAAGCCAGTTAACTTGTTCAAACGAAATATAAATATTTATTCTATTGTTAATTATAATATAGAAATTAAATACATTTTGATAAAAAAAAAGAACTTAAATTATGATCTGCTTTTCCTTGATAAAGGCATATTGAATTCTAATTACAATTACCTTTTTTTTATTAAAAACTTTATATTTTAATTATAGCCAATACTCTTTTGGACAATTTTCCAAAATACATACATCCATACATACATAAACATAAAAGAGAATGCCAAAAAAAAAATTGGTTGGCTTCATAATTTTGCAATTAATGAAATGCGCATATTTTACTAATGCCTCAGAAAAAGCCAAAACAACGATAGCAAATGAGGAAAAAAAATAAAACAATAACAAGAGACGACCATTTTTTATGCTAATTAGAAACATAATAGAGAAAACAACAAAGTTCTACTGGCATCCAATGAAAAAAAAAATAATAATAAAAATTGTCTGTATATACATATGTATGTACATATGTATGTAAATACATGGATCCTTTATAAAACCACTCACACTTATTCATTTGAATATCTCAGCGATAAAAATTACAAGGCCTTGTGTTTAATGACCCCTCGAAATGCTTTTAAATTTTAATTTAAAAATTTTTTCCTGAAATTTCTTGCAAAAGTTTAAAGCTATGTTAGTAGTAGCAATTGATTTTATCATTTCATTTTGCTTTCTGGGTCATTATAATTTGGTTAGGTTTAATGACTAAGCAATTTATGTATATCGAGAATGATGTTACATTCCTCAGTCTGACACAGCTTCACATTATTCAGTAAATGTTCTTCAGTTCAATGTGAATTTTAAGCGTTTGCTATAAACTAATCGTTGGACTATTACTTCTAAAACAAATCGAATACATTCAGACCGCCTATGATAGTGTAGAGTAAAATACTAAATAATCACAAAGATCACGGTGCCATATTAGAAATGAACAAATACATACGCATGAGTACGCATGTAAAATCTTCAAACAGCGCCTTTGAAAGGGTTTCTTTAGACATTCTTTTTACCGTTTGTTTTAGATTCATTGTTGTATCGTTGGTTGGCTGTATTATCATTCAACTCGACACATTGTTTTTCACACCATCTCTCTTTTTTTTTGTTATTGCTCATCATTTTCTTTTTTCTCTGTTCATTTATTTTGATGGTGGACATCAAAAAAAAAACAATGGCGCAGTATTCGTACTGCGAATAAAAACTGAAGGACTTCATTAAAGCCACTTCAGAGACGACAGCACTACGCGGACACAAAAATTTTACCACATTGCCAATATGTATGTGCATATTCGCACACATATAGATTGTATGAAATTCATGAGATGAAAGCAGTGTTGACAACATGCACTTTCAACGACTTTCAACATTAAGAAGCACTACATGTTCAAAAATTTATAATTACGTATAAGAAATTCTTCAGCCTAGTTTTCGAAATCATTATATTAAGAGTCTACAATTCCATTCAAAACGAAAGCAAGTGTGTTAAAATTATGATTACTAACTGAGTATCATTTACAATACAGTAGGTAGGTATACAGGAAAATGGTAAATCCTTATCCAGATTGATATAGACACTGTTCTATATATTCTATTTATTATTTACCGTACCTACATACATATGTGCCTCAATTGGAAATGATAATTGAGTACCCAGTAAGGATATCTGTCATCTTGCAAAGTTGACTTTTAACAAACTCAGGATTTTTCCTGCATATGGCTCGTCCCAGAGTATACAGTAATTCGGTTATCAGCTCACTGCAGTAACTCGGTTATAGTCCAAGACATTCGGTTCATGGACGCTACTGCTCTAATTGATATCTGGTTGATAGTAAAATTTGGTAAAACAAAAGTGTTAATTCTAGACGGCAGATAACAAGCTAAGGACCTGACTTCTGTTGCGTAGTGGGATTCAAAGTTTCCTATATTAGTATGAAACACACGTTTATTGTAGCTTTTTGTAAATATTGTTACGTTTTTACCTTTTTTTAAAAACGTTTAGAATATGAGTTCGTTGATTGCAAACAAAATAAAAATTAATTTGTGTTTAGTTTCAATTAAACTCTTTATTGTTCGCATTACTTTTACAACTTGACTAGGAAACTACAGTTTACAACTTGATGAATACAACAATAATAATTGCTTGTTCGCTATTCTTCTTTGTTATAACGCAGGTCTTTACGACGACGATCTTCTAACCACGACTGTTTTCTTCACACGCAACGCGTCTTCACACAAGACTGACCGAATTCTTACTTGTCTGTCTCTGATGTTGTTGGTATATGCAAGCAAGTTCGTTGTATTTGGTTGTGTATCTTTTGTTTATCGCTTTCATGTTAAACGATTTTACACCGTTTCCATTTTCGTAACAATATTAAGTAGTCAAATATAATTCAATATATGAAATATAATTTTTATTATCCAACAATTTTTTTTTAAATTTCATTGTCAATGCTTAAACTCTACGTTTATATTAGAAATGTTTTCTTTCTCATCTATAACAAAAATTCGTTAGCAAATAATTTTAACAGATTTAGGCACAATGATTGCTAATGAGTCAGAAGCTGATGATGTTAAAGTAAGTTGTGCAATGTACCACCAAACCGTCTCAGATAATGAGAATGTCTTCAGACGTATGACAAATTACATTTGTGACGTTGTGTATTTGAAATGTATCCTGAATAATTGACCATTGTAGACACATACATTTTACGAAAATTATTATAAAATTTGAAAAGTATTTAATATGAAAATAATTTAAAATTCCTGCCATTTTGGGTGAAGATTGTTTTATGAATTGTCTTAATTTAGCGCTTTCTATTGCTGATGCTGGTCATCATTGTTAATTTGAATATTTATATATGTATGCATAGTACATGTATCATGTATGACCAAAACAAAAAGCATCTGTGAACATATTTCGATGAATAAATGTTTTTAAAAATCTCTGCATAAAAAGAGGAGAAATGTGAATGAATATTCCTCATCTATTTCTAAAATTTGTAATTCAATATTCGATAAATATATGACAGTTTCAACATTATAGAAATTGAAGAGTTGTAGCACTCACTCACTCTTTACTCACTTGGACTCTGTCTGTAAATTTGTATGTGCACAGCAATACAGACAAGTGACGTTAAATTACATGACAGAACGGAAGTATGAAACCAGACTAACGGACATCAACTGTAATGCAAATGAGGCTGTTGTCAACTTGTGCTCTGATTTAAGAGGTGGATGCTTTATCATTACACTGCAATGACAATGACACACTCAACCAAAAAAGAAAAAAAAAAGAAATAACAATGTCTACTTAAACAAAGAGTTAAAAAAGAAATGCTTTCTGTGAGAGTGTGTGAACAGAGGTATGAAAGAATGTTTTCTATAACTGGCAGCTAAGAAAAATATTTTCATTTCATATTTATTATCAAGCGGTTGTAAATTTTAATTTTGAACTACAATTATTTGTATTTCCAGACAAATATTATCAGATAACTTATTACAGTTCGGTTCCTATCACAGACTTTGGTCTGTTACACTATTCATTTATTTACGTCAATAGATAATTACATCCTTACTAGCTAAATGTATACAAATTAAAACATCGAGTTTATTTAAATACACCAAAAAGTAAAAGTTAGGTAAAACAATTCAAATAATAATATAGTAAGCTTTTAGCTTTTTTTCAATAAAGGTTTTACAGGCATGCCAAAAAGAACCATTATTAGCACAATCCGATCTACAATATTTTAAAAAAATTTCAGCTGACTAAGCAGGAACTCTGAATCAATATCACCGCTTATTAAAAATAGAATAAATAGTGTACTCAACAGAGATCGACGACTTTTAAGTGTTGGCAATTTAATCAAAGTAAGTCTACTATAATACAGCCAAACCACGTAGACAGAAAATTAAAAATTGTTTTTGCACTGATTCAATATTCTTTACATGAATAGATAATAATTTGTAATTACACATAAATACATACATACATAATTGGTCATTACAACCCTTTAATGTTAAGTTTACATGAGTGGCGGGTCATACAGTTTAAAGTCGAAACTGCACGACAGATTTTTTGAGAAACTTTTTATGGCAATTCAATTCGCTCTCAGAGCTTTTGCCAGAAATCTGCTGAGAGGCAGTCGTCGAAGAAATATTTTTTCATATTTCGTTTTGTTGGAGGTGTCCGACTTGTAATAATGTAATAATATTATTCTGTAATAATATTGTTACGAAAATTGAAATTGTGTTTTACTTTCACATCGTTCAAATTGGAAACAAAAGCTACAAAAACAAAAACAAAGAAGTTGTTTACATGATAAACAAGTAGACAAAAATATACCAACAAAACGCCAGTATAAAAAAGTGATAAACAACTAAACAAAAATGCAACAACAAACACCGCAAGAATAAATGTAAACAAAAATACACAAACTACAATAATGACACAACGATGTTTACATTTACAGAGATCTCGAGAAGGCAAAGTCATGAACATTCGACTTCAAGATCATTCATCAGACTGTTTACGTTTTCATATAAAAGGAAAGACAAGGCAGTCAACGGGTGAGTAAAAATTCAATCAGTCCTGTGTAAAGACGCGCGGTGTTTGAAGAGAATAATGGTGGTTTGATGATCTCCGTTACAAAGATCTGTCGAACAATTGTCTATTAATTGTTATTGTTTACGCAAAAGAGTGTAAAGAGAATAACAAACAAAGCAGTTGTTGTTGTTTACATCAAGTTGTGAACAGTGGCATACAGAATTGTGCGAACAATAAGAAATTTAATTAAAACTAAACGCAAATTTATTTTTATTTGCAATCTTCGAGCTCATATTTTAAACGTTTTCAAAAAGGTAAATACGTAACAATATTCTAATTAATAAATTAATAAATAAATTTTTACAACGCTGTAAATCATTATAGCCTTTTTTCTAAATACGATTACTTCTTAAATAAGGCAAGAAACATAGACAACAAATAAATTCAAGCTAGTATTATTATGTTATTTTTATGAACCCATACTTTTTAAGTACAGTATCACACACTAAAACAATGTTCATTTGAGTGTGTGCCTTTCATCCTCATTCTTTTTATTTTTTCAATTAAGATTTTTTTAAAAAATTTTTTCTGTGTTCTTAGTCATAATGATTTTTCGACACTTTCGAGGCCAGTATATCTTTTGAAGTCTACCAGTTTATAAAACAAGCCCACATATTTTGAGTCTTTGCATTGTAATGGCAACTGAATACTGAACTTTACGACGTGCGAATATGTCACTATTTTTTGAATGTTTTTTATTTGTTTGAGTTTAAACAGAATAACAATAAATTGTATAATTGAAAAATTTCAAATGATCCCAATGTATGCTATTTATAATTACAATATCATAGCAAAGGGTATTTCAGTTTTCTGATTTAAAAGTAAATTTTTATTGAACAGAAACAAAGATATACGAAATACAATGTAATTTAAACGACAGCCTCTTTGAGGTCGTTCTACGCTTCAAATTGAAGAATATTGGTCTTCAAATCGTTCTACGTCAGTGTATAATCCGCGAAAATTCGGCGTTTGATACAGTGCCACACAAAAAGTGTCGGCGCCAAATCTCATGATCTTAGTGCACAATTCATCACGACTAAAAAATGCCAATTGAAGTATTAAGGTACGGTCAGATATGTATATCAAATATTTGACTCAAAACATAAAATATTTCTTTGCCCTAGTGTGACCACAAAATAATTTTGAATGGCAAACAAAAAAATCGTTGATTTCGGGCAAATAAAATTATTTGCCGTCAAACAAAAATAATTTAAGAGTGACCACCCCGTGTCAAATATTTTCGTAATTTTTGGGCAAATATTTATTTGCTCTTACATATTTTTCGTAAGGTCAAACATAAGCAAATAACAGCTGATTATGGCTGTGTTGTCTACTAGCAAAACTAAATCACCAATATCGTAATAAATGAAATAAAATTTTAATGTAAATAAATAATTTGTTTTATGCAAACCTTTTATTTATAAATTTATTTATTTATTTATTTTTCATTATATGCGTATAAATATTTGGGTGCTCGCATATACATACATATGTACTTTCAGTGTCTGAAATTTAAATACACATGAAAGCATATGTATATAAATTTCTATACTTTTCTACATCAAAGCTATTCAAAATAGAAAAAGTGTTTTGTATGATGAGTAAAGGCAAATATTGAAAATTAGCAACAATTATTTAATTACGTATTTAATATTATATATGATGTGAAGGCGTCGAAGTCTAGTAGGTAGTGAGATGGCTTATTAGAAGTAAGACCACGGTTCAGACATTTGCAATAAAATGAAATACGATAAAATATTTCTTCAGCGGCTTCCTCTCAGCAGATTTTTGGCCAAAAACTCTGAGAATAAATAAAATCGACATGAAAATATTTCTCAAAAATCTCTCGTTCGGAATTGGCTTTAAGCTGTTGGTTCCCGTCATTCATTGACACTTAACACTCATAACATGGGGGATGTGAGAAGCTAGGTCGGAATCCTGACTGAAAGGTTGTAATGATTTGTTTTCAGTAAAATTGTTGTTTTTAATCTCATTAAAGAAAAAGATTTTTCTCTGAAACGACCTTTTCAGTACATAAAACTAAGGAGTTGTTGTTTTTGTTATAGAAAATTTTGAATATTTATTGCAATGATTTTAGATTTTTTTGAAAGTTATCACGTAAACTTTATTACTATTTTTGTTCAAGTGAAAATATTCACATTACAATGCACATTGGTTTAAAATCGATTTTTTTGGCCAAAATTATTTACGGCGAGAATATAATAGTTATTTGTTAATATTTGTATTATTATTAATTATTAATATCATATTTTGTCAATTCTGTGAAATTTAATTAAAAATTGTGTTTTCTCTCTACACATATTAATTAAATACGACGTATTTCAAATATTTCTAAATACTAGTTTTACTTATAGAGAAAAGATAAACAATTATATTTCAAAAAGGAATAGTATTGTTAGTTTAAAAAACTCTTATTACAAATTAATTGTTAATTACGTCTAATTCGTTTTCGAATATTATGTTTTCTAAAAATTCGTTCTCAAATTTTTCTTCAAAGTCTTCTTCATCCGTGGTTTCATCAGTATCTGTATTATCTCTAAATATTGCTGAATTATAGGGCTCTTCACACGCTAAAACATTAATAACTTCGGGGGGAAATTGTTTCTTTGATGTATGCGTGTGTTTTGTTGTAGTGACGAAATAAGAGGATCTGATGAGTCTAATGCATTATTGAATACATCTGTCAGATTATTGGTACGACTATTTCTCCGAGAATGAAACAATTTGTCGTGTTTGTAAATTTTATTTCTGCACTCTGCTGCATCCTCACCAAAGCATCGAACTGGTAATAGTGTGTTCTGCATAATTTGCTTTGAATGAATAAGCACTTTATGGAGGGTTGGTGTCATGGGAATCCAATCGTAGTTGATTTGGAGATATCTAGCAGTTTCAAAACAATATTTCTCATTTCATGTTTCGAGACATAAATGCATTAGTGTTTCTGAAGCATTCTGACCACTTTGCATCTAATTTTATGCAATATATCCTTATTTTTTCTTTTAAATGTTTTAAATAATCCTCAGGAGGATTTGCAGTTCCACTTTTTTCTAGAACGAAGTTCAAAAGTTCCCCCTTTTTCTTTTCTTTAGCATTTGTTTTTTGCCAAATTTTGAAGAGCTCTCCATTTCTGAAGCCAAGGTAGTCTAGTAAAAAGCAAATATCTTAAGTTATTGCAAGTTATTGCAGGAAAAAACTTTAGAATGTGTTGCACAAGACCACATGCTATTTTCGAATTTTGTTTTTTCACTGGACAAAGTTGGACATTATTTTAAAAGTTTAAATTTATGGAAAAACAATGCATGTAAACAACACGCGTTATTTCTATGTCTATTTATTTTTTTTTTCAACTTTTTATTTTACAATTAGTTAATACATACCATAAACTTTATTATCCATTAAAAATATTTTCTTTAACTTTTTAATTTTATTCAAAAACACTGTTTGACCAACTACTTAAATTAAACTACTTGCACTTGATTACTCAACAATAGTAAAAAGCTTTATGTTTGTCGCTCTGCAGACTAACGGTAAATACCGGTTTAGAAAAACAAAATTTATTTTCTGATAACTTGAAGTGTTGTCTATCATGCGGTATTAAAAAATTAAAAAAAGAACGAAAATTAAAAAATTACATTTTTGCCAAAAAAAACTGAAATTTAAACCAATGTGCAATGTTATGAATGGAACTCTTGAGGTGAACGGTACAAGTGATTGTAATGGAGATTTATAATTCAACACAGCAACATAGCAATTCCAATTCCAATTTTCGTTTTACACAAGTATAGTTCATTTTGAAATGCAGTCACTTTCGAGGATAAATTTCGAAACCAATTTGTCATAGAAAACTTTCTCAAAAATCTCTATAAATTTTATAAATATTCAAGTAAGACCTAAAATTAATCATTTATTTTATATACATATGTATATTCGATTTGGAATTTTTAGATTTAAAATCTATTTTAAAATTTGTACATTATTTTAGCGATTGGCTACACTTGAAAAATGTAAACATTTGTTTATGTTAATTTTATTTTATTTATTGTGATTAAAAACACAAAAAATTCTGTTTTTTTTTCTTCTTTTATGCGCTGAACCCATTTTCAAAGCCATAGTCGTCTTTCTGTTTTTTCCCTTCGCAAAATATCACTGAAGATTCGCAACACAAAACGCGAAAATATTTGTCTTCCATTATGGATGAAAATGTGTATATGTATTTCTTTTTTTCAACCCTCTGGTCAAACATTTGTTTTGCGGCAAATATTTTTTGAGTAAAAGAGATGCAAGTTTGAAGCAAAACTGTACTATTCTTAAGGTACGGTCAGATATGTCAAATGTTTGCCACAATTTTGTTTTCCCTTGTTTGCCCGAAATATCACTGAAACAACTAAAATTTTGTTTTGTGGTCACACTACGCACATTTATTTTCCCATTTTTTGTTTCATCAAATAGCGGCAAACAAAAGTATGGGCAAACATGTTTGCCATATGGTCACACTTAAAAAATATTTGCCACACATGTTTTACAGAAAATAAATGTTTCTTGAAAAAAAAAAATTCGTATACACATTTTCATCCATAGTAGAAGGTGAATATTTTTCGTTTTGTGTTGCGGAGCTTCTGTGAAAATTTGCGAAGAAAAAAAAGAAGGACGGCTAGGGGTTCGGATATGGATTCAGAATAAAATTAACAAAAACAAATGTTTACATTTTTCAAGTGTAGCCAATCAACATATTTCAAAATCGCTGAAATAAAGTACATATCTTAAAATAGATGTTAAATGTAAAAATTGGAAATCGAATATATATAAATTAAAGGATTTGTTTTCGGTCTAATTTGAAAATTTTTTATAGAGATTTTTGAGAAAGGTTTTTATGTCACTGGTTGAAAATTTATCCTCCAAAATGAACTATGCTTGTGTAAAAGGAAAATTGGAATTATGCTGCTGCGTTAATTTGAAATTATCCGTACCGTCGTTCCGTCCACTTCAAGAGTTCCATTCATAACATTGTACTTTGAATATTTTAACCTGCTTATTTTCAGGAACAAAATTTGTCGTGATAATTTGGAGAAAAAATAAAAATTATTGCAATAGAAATTAATAATTTTCTGTTACAAAAACAAGAACTTTTTATTTTTATGCACTGAAGAGTTAGGTCGTTTCAGAGATATTTCTCTTTAATGAGATTTAAAAAAATAACAATTTTACTGAAAAAATCATTACAACCCCTGAATAGCTTTGATCTAAAAAGGTATAGCAATTGATATATGCATTAACGTGTATTTAAATTTCAGACTCTGAATGTATCTCTATATGCAGGCACCCAAATATTTATACGTATATAATGAATACATCTACAAGGAACAAAAAGGTTTCCATAAAATAAATTATTTATTTTCTTCAAATTTGATTTCATAAATTTTTTTGCGATTTTAGTGATGTTTTAGTTTTGCTAGTAGGCAACACAGCCTTAAACAGCTGTTATTTGCCACTGTTTGACCTTAAGAAAAATATGTAAGAGTAAATAAATATTTGCCCAAAAATCATGAAAATAGTTGACAGAGGGTGGTCACATTTAAAACATTTTTGTTTGACGGCAAATAATTTTATTTGCCCGAAAAAGTATTTTGTGGTCACACTATGGCAAAGAAATATTTTATGTTTTGAGTCAAATATTTGTTAGCTGTGACCGTACCTTTAGGCATCTCTTCGCCTTTTAGTAAAAAGAAAACTTTAATAATAAACTTTTTTCATTAGTTGTTCTCACTCTGAATTTTAAATAAAAATACTGAATATTTATTTTAAAACTAATTTAATTATCTAACACTGCTTATTTCAATATTAAGTACAATGAAAATAAGTAAGTAAAAAAAATTTAAATTTAATTAAAAAAATATATTTACAGAATTTAAAAACTTGACCATACTCTTGCCAATAGACCACTCTAGCAATGAGCAAATCTTTAAAACTGCGGGGGCTAGAATTAAGAATAAAAGCGGTTAAATATTGATATTGGACTAGTAACAGTGACATCAATTCCGTAATAAAGGAAGACCGTGACTCTGCTTCATAATTCAACTAACAACAACAAATGTTTTGTCATCAATTTAAATAACATGTTTTAAGCGTTTTTGAAATCAGATGCTTCAAAGAATTATATGTTACAAACAAACTAGCTTAGAATATAAGCTTAGATTGCTAATGACGTTAATCACCGAATAAATTCTGTAGAAATATTTTGCAAATTCAAATACGTTTTTTCTTGAATATCCCGCCTTCTAAGTGGAAGTGTAACACCTTCTTTTACAAACGGGCATCTAGCAGTTGACTCCTTCTATAATATTGTTACGAAAATGGAAACGGTGTACATCGTTTAACATTAAAATGAGCAAAAGCTACACAAACAAATACAACGAACTTGTTACAAGTAAACCAACAACATCGGTATGAATTAATAGGGGATAGACAAGTAAGCGAGAACGCAACAACAAACAACGTGAACAAAATACACAAACAACAATGATGTCGCGATAGAGTTCTCAGAATCACGAACGTTCGACTTCAAATACATTCATCAGACTGATTACGTGGGCATATAAAAAGGCAAGACAAAGCAGGCAACGAGTAGTAAGAATCGAGTCAGTCTTGTGTGATGACGCATTGCATGTGTAGAAAATAGTCGTGGTTTGAAGATCGTCGTTGCAAAGATCTACCGAACATTTGTTAGTGTGTACGCGAACAATAAAGAATTTAATTGAAACTAAACACATATTTGTTTTTATTTTGTTTGCAATCAACGAACTCATATTTTAAACGTTTTTAAAAGGGTTAAAAAGTAAAAATATACTCTACTACTACTATTATTTGTGGGATATATTAACTCAAAAGTAGTTATCTGTTTCCAAACTCAAAAGAAAAATTATTAACGAAATACTTAATTTTTTAATACATTTCCATAGAAATTTTACAATTTAAAAACCACCTAATTTGTATATTCATTTACATGCTGCTATAGATTTATAAAATTACCCCACACACATAGTTAATTTCATAAATTTTTTTCAATTAAGAAAAATGTTCTATTAAATATGGCGTTTATCATAATTATTAATTATAACAGTTTATTTTTCTGTAAATGACAAAATTTTGATTTGATTTCATCAATCATTTGCCGCGCTACTTCTTTAAATTTATAAATCATTAATCAACGTATATTAACAGTGGACATCCTGCAGACCATGCCGTAAACGGGAAAAATATTCTTTCTTTTCCGAAAAGCAAAACAACAGTCACGCACATGAATGAAAAACAAAAGCAAAAACAAATAAAATTAATAACGAAATTAGCAAAATTTCAGTTCGTCCTTTCATCTCATTATTTATTCAAGAGATACAAAAAAAAAGAAAGGAAAAAAAACAAAAATAAAAATAAAGAAAATCTTTCAAGGACCTCTTTTGAATGTGCTGCTGTTGTATTTGTCTCAATCCATTATAATTTCCAAAAACAAAAAAGAAAAAACGCTCAAAACTCATGCCAGTGAATAATTGTTTGTGCTTTTAATGAAAAACGCTGCCATCTTTTCATCTCACTGTCTGCTGCGGATGAATAATTGCTGCATTATAAAACAATTTCCATGAAAAACGATGTTAATACGAGACTAATTATTATAATTGTAAAACATTTTCATATGAATTTAAATTCTTTAGCACAGTTCGACTACTTGTCACATACTTGTCGCTATCCAAACGAAGAGTTATAAAAACAAATTATTATACAATCTATATGGAATATATTCGTAAACCCAATAGCATAATATATCTTCTTCCAGTTTTTTTTATTGTTATTTTTATTATTAGGGTAGCTCAAGTCTACTGGCGAAACTTTTCCTAAAGAGGAGAAAATGAAAATGATCTCCAACAATTGGAAAGAAAAAAAAACTATTGTGATCCTAATATCTGATTTATTACGCATAAATTCCTATGTACGTTCCACTCTACTTATTGAGAATATTGATATACGTTAGTATCGGTAGATAATCGGTATTCAGAAATATTCGAATACTCGATAACTATGTTGAAACAATTGTTAAATCATCAATCAACGTTTTAAAATATAATATTTTTTTTAAATGACAAGAAATTGTTACGTCCCTAATTTATAGTAGATACTCTATGAATTGGGTATGTAAATGACAGTACATCAGAAGAGACATCTGAGATTAGTGCGAATTCTGGAAAGCCGGCGGTGTTACTTCTCTCTTAAGATATAAGTATAGGTGGAACCTTAAACTCAAAGATGAGGCATATTTCTTGCAGCGACAAAATTCTCGGACTCGCTGGATCTATGAAGAAGTGATAAAAGTTCCGCCTGCATCATCATCATTATCTACGTGGTATCTACGTCGGTGCCGGAGATACGCCCCTTTGGAACCTTTTTCAGGATTTGCTAATAATTAACCTTGCAGTTATGGATACTGCGCTATGCAGTAGCCACACCAAATGCTGCGCCACAATCTATCAATGGCAGCGCGTAAGCAAGCATCGATATAGCTGCTGCGCACTTAGTCAAATTTCTATTTTACTATCGGCAATGAACGGGTTTGTGCTGTGAATACAATAAAAAGCATGAATGAGACGTTTTAAAACCGCTACAGTCGCCGTAATCTAGTAGATAGTGTGTTAGCTTATTAGACGTAAAGCCAGGGTTCAAACCCCAGGTCACACATCAAATTAAAATATGAAAAAAGTATTTCAGCAGATTTCTGGCAAAAACTCTGAGAGTAAATAAAACTGCTATGAAAAGTTTCTCAAAAATCTGTCCTTCGGAGTCGACTTTAAACTGTAGGTCCCGCCACTCATGTATAAAATTAACACACACAACATGAGTGGTATGAGAAGCTAGGCCGTAATCCTCACTGAAGGGTTGCAATGGACAATTATGTATGTATGCATGTATTGTATAGTATATACATATGTACTCATGTATAAAATTAACACACACACACAACACAGCTAGTCTGTGATCCTGACTGAAGGGTTGTAATGACCAATTGAGTATTTGTATGTATGTAGGTGAGTAGTATTTAATTATTTTGTAGAAAAAAATTCCTAGAAATGCAGAACATTAAAATCAAGTTTTTTATTTTAATTTGAAATTAAATTTTAACTAAGATTTCTGTTTTTAATATGTTTTACTGTAGTGTCAATGCAGAAGAAGAAATAAATTTTATTTTTAAAGCAGAAATGACATAAAGAATAATGACAAGTACGAGCATAAGGAAAGAAAAGAGAGAAAGTTTATATTTATTTTCTTTTAAATTGTCAACGGCTTCGTCTTACGGAGAACATTATTCTCATTATTCAACATATTTTTTTCTTCTTTTTTTTTGTTGCACCGAACACTTGGCTGCATTATTATTTAAAAGAGCGATAATGTGTGAACAAAAACTTCACAGTTAAAGATTATAATATTATAGCGAATACAATATGACGTACAATACACTCTACTCTATAAAATAGAATGTATTCTCGTAGACAAGCATCTATAGATATACAGTAGAGACTTTAAAATGAAAAATTTATTTTTTATGAGAAAGATATTCTTCCATCACGCAACAACCATAGTCGTATGAAAATCCATTGAAATTATTATTCTTACAATGAACACAATGTAATAACGGGTGATTTTTTAGCTATTATCTTTTTGACAACACTGGTTTAAACAGATCACGCACGTTTCATGTTTTGTTTCACTGTCAAACATCTTCAGTTTGGTCTATAATTTAACCATGAATCGTCTTACAAACGAACAACGCTTGCAAATCATTGAATTTTATTATCAAAATGCGTGCTCTGTTAAGAAAGTTCATCGCGCGCTTCTTCCATTTTATGGTCAGTTTAATCGACCCACTGAAGCGGCTATTGTGACTAAATTTCTCACCAAATTTACATTGTTGGACATTAAACCACCAACACGCTTACGTAGAGTGCGAACTGAAGAAAATATCACAGCTGTATCGGCCAGTGTTAATGATGACCATCAATTATCGATTCGTCGCCGTTCACAGCAATTGGGCCTCTGTTACTCCACAACGTGGAAAATTTTGCGGAAGGATTTAGGTGTGAAGCCTTTCAAAATACAGCTGGTGCAAGAATTGAAGCCGAACGACCTACCGCAACGCAGCATTTTTGGTGAATGGACTCTTGGAAAGTTGGCCGAAGATCCACTTCTTTATCGAAAAATTGTGTTCAGCGACGAAGCTCATTTTTGGCTCAATGGATACGTAAATATGCAGAATTGTCGATTTTGGAGTGAAGTTCAGCCAGAAGCATTGCAAAAGCTACCAATGCATCCAGCAAAAGTCACAGTTTGGTGCGGTTTATTGGCTGGTGGCATCATTGGACCGTACTTCTCCAAAGATGCTGCGAATCGTAACGTAACTGTGAATGGTGAGCGCTACCGTGAGATGATATCCAACTTTTTTTTGCTTAAAGTGCAAGAGCTTGACTTGCATGACATGTGGTTTCAACAAGACGGTGCCACATGCCACACAGCACGCGTAACAATGGACTTATTGAGAGGCGAGTTCGGTGAACATTTTATTTTACGTTCGGGACCGGTCAATTAGCCGCCTAGATCGTGCGATTTAACGCCTTTAGACTATTTTTTGTGGGGCTATGTTAAAGCTCATGTCCATACATACAAGCCCGCTTCAATTGACGCATTGGAAGACAACATTGAAGCATTTATTCGTGAGATACCGGCCGAAATGTTGGAAAGAGTATGCCAAAATTGGACTAAGCGGGTGGACCATTTGAGGCGTAGTCGCGATCAACATTTGCATGAAATAATCTTCAAACATTAAATTATATGGACCGTACTATCGATTCAAATAAAGATTTCATGCATTTTTCTGAATTTTACGTGTTGTTTTTTTTTGAAAAATTTTCCTATAGCTCTTAAAAAATCACCCATAAAGATAAAAGTTCGTCAAAATTGGCGAAACATATTGAAAAGTAATCCAAGATTAATGATGATGTCACGATTAGTACGTAACATGTAACGCAACAACTCGTTTAAATAATCAAATTGTGGTTTTGAAAAATATTTTGTTTACTGATGCGAACAACTTAGTAGGATAAGAAGTTATGGTGAAAACCAAGTAGTAAATCAGGGTATCACTGTCATAGTTTCAGTTCGGGAGCTATGGCTTCAGCTGGGCTTAATCGGCTGATTTTCAATGAGGGCGATGTGAGTTGCTGCCAATATAAGATTGTATCACGACGAAATCCAAAGTCATCTGTTGACATTTTTGCATTGTATATGAAAGAGTTTACCTTAAAATACTAGTCACATTGCATAGGACTAGATTTTCTTATAACCCTCACAGATTAATAAACCAGACGTTAACTAAATCAATCATATTCGAATTAGTTTGAAAAAATTGAGGCGAAAGTATTACAAAATGAGTCGTGGATGCCTAAAACGCGGCTAACATCCGATAACACATAGAATTTCGTGTTGTCAATACGAGATATCACCAAATAATTATTTTTTTGTTATTTTTGTTGTTGTTCCTATTTTTATTTTTTGTTATACATATAAACGCGATCTATTAGACTTGAGGCCTCGGTTCAAACCTCAGGTCAGGCATTTCCCGCTGAACGAAATATGAAAACATATTACTTCGGCGACTTCCTCTCAGCAGATTTCTGGCAAAAACTCTGAGAGTAAATTAAATTGCCATGTAAAGTTTCTCAAAAAATCTGTCGTTCGGAGTCGACTTTAAACTGTAGGCGCCGCCACTCATGTATAAAAATTAACGGACACAACATAAGCGGTGTGAGAATCTAGGTCGTAATCCTGACTAAAGGGTTGTAATGACCAATTATGTATGCATGTATGTATGTAAACGAACTAATTTATTGATTGATTTTTATTTTTTGAATGAAATTCCTCTGGAGTATATAATTTGTGTCTGCCATAACTGAACTTCATCGTACTAGGTGAAGAACACAAATTTGCAAGTCCATACGTGAATAACGTATACGTATGACTCATAACACATGAACTTCTGTATAACTACGTATGTATGTATGTGTTTAAGTGCAAATGAAAGGCGTAAATGCAAGTGCATAACCATGGAAGCGTAAACCACAATTGCATGTCAGTTCTTTCTTTATACGCATCTATAGAAATCTCTCCTTTCAATCTGCATGTCTGATTCTACTTGCACGTCTGACAACATTACTCAACAAAAGCATTTGTACGACTGTTTGTGCTTTTTTGTACTGCTGTATGGACACAAATAAATAAATACGTTTTCAGATTAAAATTTTTTTTTTCGGTTTAATCTTTAATAACCAATAATATTTGAATTTATTTAAAATTTATTCGTAAAACATCTAAAGTTAGAACTTTAATTAAGTAAATAAACGTAGGAATTGCCTACGCTTGCAAATATTATCAAATGGAAATGGAATCCCTTTTCTTCTGATGATCAACAAATTTACCTCGGAATGCAGGGTACATGCTTGGTACTTAAAAGAGGCCGCAGAATTTTAAAGCTCAGATAGTAACAATAACAGTATAAAGTGTTGAAACATTACGTTTACACTACTACAGCGCAATTTTACTTCATTTTGTTATTTCAGTTTTGTTATGCGAAGCTTCAGCCGTATATCAAAAAAAAAAAATTGTTCATCATATCCAAATACAATAAAAGTTCCCAGTAGTCTTCCGTGTTATTCTCACTTACTTAATTTGATCATTACTACCCTTTAGTCAGGATTACACTAAAGCTTCTCACACGATTCATGTTGAATGTGTTAATTTTATCCCGGATTTGAGCGACAGATTTGAGATAATTTTCATTAAAAATTTTATTTCACTCTCGGAGGTTCCGCTAGAAGACTGCTAAGAGGAAATCTTCGAATGAAATATTTGTTCATATGTATTTCGTTTTGGTCGAGATGTCTGACCCGAGGTTGAATCACAGACTCTAGTATAATAAGCCAACAAGCTACCTACTTGATTACGACGACTTCTAAACGTGAGTGTTATTCTAAGCAAGGGATTTAATACAATTACCTGTAGTCTACCCTGTAGACTACCAGGGCACCCAAGTAAAGAAATTATAAGAAGGAGTCGATTTAATTCTTTTTTTATTAATGCAATATTAATGGAAAACTAAAATATTTTGCGTCACCTAAAAAATGTTTGTAGAAACATTTAAATCGTATTGTGTTTACATTTAAGTTTATATAAATATTGTTAGCACGGTGCGACCGTTAAAATATACCCAGCTAATGACATAGTGTAGGTTTTGAGTTTTGTTGAGTAGAATTAAAAATAATTTTTTTATATAGTTCTCGAACCCTCCAAACTTGTTTTATTTGACAAAGACAAAGATATTTTTAATCTTGTCACACAAAATTATTGATTACATAAATATTTTTTAACTTATTTTAAAAATACAAAGTATTTGAGAAAGGGGAGAGATTAGCCTTTAAAACGGCATACATAAACATTTTCTTCAAACTTACATGTCATGAGTTTTGATCGGGTAAACTTGTAAAATAAGATTTTTTCTCATTTTTTCAAGCTATTTTAGCTATTCTTAATTGCAAAATTTAATTAAAAAATATAAAATACATGATGACATTCTGAAAGTGCATTATCTTGTGAAGAGGTTGACACTTCGTTTGATCAAATCGGACAAAAATTACCATAATTATCATTTAAATAGTATAACAGTCGTTTTATATTTTTATATATGTATGTATGTATGTCATCTTATCAAATGAACTTTCAGTTCAAAAATTTTCAAAAGTTTTGATGTGTCAATTCGACGTTTGGGTGACTACCAGAAGTCGGCTAACAGAGGTATAGAACTTTAAGTTGCAATAAAACAACGATGGATTATTCGATTGACATGAATTTTATTTATCCGAAAGATAATCTTGTGGCATTACATTTTAAATATGATTTCTGGCATATGACCGCCACGGCTGGCGCGGATGTAGTCCAATCTAGACGTCCAATTTTCGATGACTTTTCCAACATTTGTGGCCGTATATCGGCAATAATACGGCGAATGTTGTCTTCCAAATGGTCAAGCGTTTGTGGCTTTACCGCATAGACCAATGACTTTACATAGAACCCACAGAAAGTAGTCTAGCGGTGTTAAATCAAAAGATCTTGGAGGCCAATTCACAGGTCCAAAACGTGAAATTAGGCGGTCACCAAACGTGTCTTTCAATAAATCTATTGTGGCACGAGCTGTGTGACATGTTGCGCTGTCTTGTTGAAACCACATCTCCTGGACATCATGGTTATTCAATTCAGGAATGAAAAAGTTAGTAATCATGGCTCTATACCGATCACCATTGACTGTAACGTTCTGGCGACCATCGTTTTTGAAAAAGTACGGACCAATGATTCCACCAGCCCATAAAGCGCACCAAACAGTCAGTTTTTCTGGATGTAACGGTGTTTCCACATACACTTGAGGATTACCTTCACTCCAAATGCGGCAGTTTTGTTTGTTGACGTAGCCATTCAACCAGAAGTGCGCTTCATCGCTAAACAAAATTCGCTTATGAAAATCGGGAACAACGGTAATCTCGTTTTGGGCGCATTCGACGAATCTACGCCTTACTTGATGATCGTTTGGCTTCAAATATTGCACGAGTTGGATTTTGTAAGCACGCAAACCAAGATCCTTCCGCAAAATCTTCCATAAAGTGGATGGACACAGATCCAATTCCTGTGCTCGATGGCGGATGGGCTCATTCGGGTCTTCCTCAATGCTACGCTCTACAGCAGCAATAGCTTCTTCTGTACGCACCGTACAGCGTCTCTGGGGATGCGAGTTATCAATAAGAGTAAACGTGGTGCGAAAACGTTCCATGGTAAATCGAATTAACTGCTCTGATGGACGATTTTTTCGACGATAAAATGGACGTAGTGCGCGATACGTTTTCCACACAGAACCATTATTTTCGAAATAAAATTGCACTATTTGCAAGCGTTGTTCAGGCGTGAGTCTATTCATGATGAATTGCCAAACCAAACTGAGAATAAATCACTTGACAGCTGTTAAATTGGTCGCCATCTTGAAAAGTAATGCCAACTTAAAGTTCTATACCTCTATAAAAAACACCCTTTATTTGTGTTTTTTTCAAATATTTTTATTTCTCTTTGTGCACACATTGTCAAACTTCTGGTAGTCGCTCAAACGTGAAATTGACACATTTTGCGATAAAAAATCAAGATCCGTCAAAAATTCTGAATATTTTTGAACTAAAAGTTGATTTGAAAAAATATATTTATGAAAAATATAACTCGACTGTTAGACTCTTAAAATACTAACTATTTATTTAAACTATTTAATTAAATTTTGCTACTATGAACGGACAAACTTGAAAAAATTTGAAAAAAATCGCATTTGTCAAGTTTACCTCATCAAACCCCATAGCATATTAAGTCAAATAATATATATAAGTATGTACATCGTTTTTAAGGTCCATCCCTCTCCTTTATAATAAGGTTTAAATTTTGGACACGGGTGCAGAAATGTTTGCGTAATCAATAAATTTGTGCGTAAACTCTAAAAAAAAAACAGTTTTTATCAAATAAAACAAGTTTGGAGAGTTCGAGAAATAAAAAAAAATATTTTTGAGTTCTACTCAACAAAGCTCACAACTTACACTATGTCATTAGCTGGATGCATTAAATTTTTTTTATTTTGTCGCATAGTGTAGTTGATTGATAAATGCAGTATACATACTTATGTTGAAGTATTGATGAAAATACAAGATTTATGTGAATATGAAAACAATAACTGTCGTTACTGCTGCTGTTTTACTGTTCCCATATCCAAAATATTTTTTAAATGATTTCAATCGTTAGCAGGATGCCCAGAGGATCTTACTGAATACAATAGATTTAATCCAATTAAAAAAAGTATTTTATTTGAAATTTGGCAAGAAGTTTTTGTTGTTTTGATATAAAGCTTTAACTTTAAAGTGACTTTAATTAAATTTTGGTTTTCTTTTGATGACAAAAAAAAAAAGAGAAAAACTCTCTTAAACTTAACTTGATTTTATTCAAAATTACAGTCGACCAAAAAAGGATTCGACATGTAAGAATTAACATTGTTAAGGGATTTTATTAAATATTACAACAAAAACTGATACATTTTATTTAAAAACTAAATTGAGTTTAGCAATAGGCAATTAATATCACAATTTAATGACGATCTGAATTATTTAGGGTTTTTATTAACGTCGCGAAACCAGGTTTTGTCATTAGGAAGACTGATTTCCAATGTAGAGTTCTTTTTGTATCTTAACTCAACATGTTGAGTGTTTCATGAACGTTTTATGAGTGCCCCCTTTAGGGTAAACACTGGAGTACGCCTGAGATGTAATACGCAAGCAATAGAAAGGAATCACATATGGTATGTATGGTCGACTAGAATACCTAAATTATGTCAAAGTTATTGGTTTATTTGCCATGTTCTAAGGATAATATTTTGCGCCTGTTTAGGATCATGCAAAAAGCGAAAAAACCCTGTCTACATGTGAGGAAACTGTTATAGTTCGAGGGTGGCATATAACACCGACTTGGTTTCAAAATAACACTGAAAGCACCTATGAATGAAAACCGGCCAAGTAGACCAAACGCTTAAGTTCCCCATCCGTAAACAATAAAAACTTAATAGACCCTGAATAGATTATCTAACGTCTAAACAATACAATATCAATTTAATTTCAAGTTCTCAAAATTTAAACAAGTACACCCAGCAAAGCTTAAATTAAGTAAAAGCTCTTTTTATGAGTAAAAAAAAAATATTGACGAATCGTCTTCAGCACTAACATGAGCCCAAAGGACAGCATAAAAACCTTGGTTTGAAAAATCTGCAAGTTTAGAAAAGGATAACGGTTATCAAAAACCCAAAGACCAGTTCGGTCTCTAAAATTACTAGAGAAGACGGTACTGTTCAAAAAAATCGTTTTTCTTTCCGCAAGTTGACTAAACCTCCTCCAATTTTCTTAGAGAAACAAATTTAAACTCTTTGAAAAAAAAAAGAAATTAATTTCGGTAATTGGAAAAAATTTATTTTACGTTACGTCACTTAAATGTGGAAACATAGATGAGATAAAAATTCAGATTAAAACTGAAAACGAAGTTGAAAGCTTTTGACACCGGCATATCACCGGAAGAGTTGCAAGCTAGATTTCTTGAGTAAGATTTTAAAATTAAAAGTGTTTCGATTATAACAAAGTGTGAAAGGATGCAGAAACTCTATTCTGTATAGAACGAAACTCATCCTATTTACAATCTCAAGTACCCACTCCACACTTAGGTCAATGTGGAGGAACCACATTACAGCTTGAAAATCAAGCGTACGATTATTCCTGACAACTTTTGCTATTATGATCTCAATAGGCAATTTAATAGCAGATACCTCTCTAGGGCGACAAAACTGGTGCTCTACATGTCGCTCATTCTGCCCGGCTGTATTGGCTCTGTTATGCACAAATGTAGTTGCTTTAACTCTACGCAAGATCTTTGGTTCAGTGCATGTTAGCGACGATTGCCGCATAAGAACCAACAATAAGCCGTGTGAAGTCATCACCAATACTAATGCTGTCCAGCGCATTAATATCTGCTGGCTATACTGGCACACACATATTCGTGATGGATAGCGGGCATCGGTATTGGAAGGAACAAATCGAGGGAATGGCACAGTGTTGAGTGTTAACCGAAATCCGACAAACGGGTTGTTAAGACCAATCATATGACAAAAATTTATTTAAGTTTTTTTTTCTAATTTTTTATGAAAGATTCGTGCACGAATTAATTTTTTAATTAAAAACAATAATTTCTTTAAAATTTTATAAATTTGACTCAAATAGCATTACGATTATTTACAAAGATTTATTCTCGTCGATTTTCTTTTTCTGGCCACTGTAGTGTATTGTTTCTCATAGATTTCGTTGTGTTGTATGTGTATTCGTTTCCATATCTACATACATCTCCATTACATTTGTCTCTTTATTTAATTCATCCATTCCCATAGGAATGATGTTGTGTTTTCACACCTATTTTGAGGACGTATTCGAGTATTTTACAGTTTGTCCTGTGATGTTGTATTGGGGAGAAGTTAAAGGCAATTTTTGCAAAACGGTAAACAATCTGTTTTATTTGTGTTTTTTAATTTTTTGAAGTACTGGAGTTTAAGTGGCTCATGGCTGTGGTATTTATGGCCTCGTGGGATTTAAATGGAAACGAAATATTTTTTTGCAGCAGATCAACTCTCTTTATACATTTTTGGCTAAAGGCTAGTTATATAAACAACAATAACAAACAAAAGTGAGGTTAATTTAGTGTAACGAATAAAGTTGTTTTAGTAATGGTTGGTAATTGCTTAATGAATACAATACAATACATGCAACACAATAACACAATAACATGGCTTAGTAGAACAAATGCAACAGATGAACTTTAAAGACAAATTTAAAAAGAATAAATTATTGTTCATGTGAGATAGTTCTGTGTGAATTTCTGGACAAAATTAAAACTTTTTAATTAATCAGAATTAATCAGAATGAATGTTGTACGAATAAAATTCAGTAGCTTTGATTCAAACACAAATGTTGTACCAAATTTCATTTACTAACCTAAAATTGTTACAACAATGAATTAATACTTAAGAGAAAAAGTTTCTTTTGACCACAAATAGGCAGACAGACAGTTAGACATACTTTATTTCCAATATAAAGGAAAAAAAAAAAGAAAATTAAAATAAAAGAACTAAACATTCACACAAAATCCATTCGAATCCTTTAAAGAGGACAGTGCCTGTGTAGTGGTCAGTCTATTATTTGGCAGAAAATAAAGTTACGACAAAATTGAAAAGTAAAATCAATTATGGCCTGTAAAAATTGTTGACATAGAAAAGTCTTGTGCAATATTGTACTGTGCCTCCAGCTAATTTTGTGTCTCCTTTTGTTTTTGTTCAATCATTAGTTTGAAAGGACTCAATTCCATACACAATACACACTCAAATATTATTGGGGCAATATCTTATAGAAAATCTTTAGTTTTTAGTTTATTTTTTTTTTATTATTTTATATGCAATAGAAAGCAACATTTTCCTTTCAGTTTTACAAGCAGGGCACAATACATGCTAATTTCTGAAATTATTCTATCCCAAGGCAATGAGTTTTTATGAGTCTACTGATGGCATTACGAAGTAGATGGAAAGGCTAAAAAGTTACTGTAAAGTGACGACTTGGAGGATTTGAAGCACTGAAAGATAGAAATTTCTGTGATTAGACCATTAACATGATATTGGATGTCATTAAACAGGGAAGACTTTAATATACAAAGTACAGAGTTCTTATTGTTCAGTTGTTTCAAGAAAGCGTTCCAAATAATTAAACGAATTACAGGAAGCATTGAGAGGCAAACGCGTACAGCAAGAAAGAACTAAAAATATTCGATTTTTATATTTTCTACGAGTACAAGTTTAACTTTTTTAAATCACAGAGACGGAAATGTGTCCAGATATGCGAGACCACTTTTTAGGCTTAAAATATTTCATATCTCTGTTTCTTTCGTCACTTCTTTTATACACTCAAATCTCCTTTTACGCGATAGATAAATTGAATTCGCATACAACGATATTCTAGCTTCATAAAAAACTAATGATTCGTTCCAAACCCCTGAAAAAACCAGTAAATCAAAATTTTAATAAAAAAAAAATAACCAAATTTACGATTTTTACAATTACTTTTTCCCAACGTGAAGTTATAAATTGATTACAATTTAAATGTTAAATGGGTTATGACTACTATTTCTCACATTTCGATCGGTATCTCGATAACGTGATAACGTTACGAATTATAGTTTTTAAATACTTGAGCGTTAAAGCTCAGTTATGCAATCGTAACGGAATGTAACCGCAACAGTAAGAAAGAGCTGATCGTTTTTGTTAAGTATAAAGCAATACGAATGGTTATAGAAATGTAATGTAACGTAACCGGAACGTAAAGCCCTAGTTATGCTACCGGAACGTAATGTAACGTAATGTAACAGTAATGTGCACGGAACGTAAAAATGTAAGAGCAATTATAGAACGTAAAAATGTAATCACATGTTTTTAGGTAAACAAAACAATAAAAGAAATAAACAAAAACAAATAAAGAAATATAAATTGCAAAAACTAAATACAAAAATTCAGATATGGATACAGAAGATATGTTTTTGGGTTTAAGTTCTTATTTTATTATTCATTGTTTTTTAAACATATTTAATATTAATTCCAAATTTAAAAACTTTATTTTCACTCCTTTTATCACTTTCAATATGGCGTCTTTTGTTTTTATTTAATTCAGCTGTTAACCAGTGTTATCACTACATAGTTTTTGGATTAATTTCAACGTTTTTATATTTATTTAAAGGTATTTATTAAAAGTGAAAATTAAAAGTGAAGTCGCCGTAGTCTAGTAGGTAGAGTGTTGGCTTATTAGACGTAAAGCCATGGCCAGACATCAAAACAAAATACAAAAAGTATTTCCTCGGCGACTTCCTCTCAGCAGATTTCTGGCAAAAAAACTCTGAGAGTAAATAAAATTACCATGCAAAGTTTCTCAAAAATCTGTCGTTCGGAGTCGACTTTAAACTGTAGATCCCACCATTCATGTATAAAATTAACACGCACAACATAAGTGGTGTGAGAAACTAGGTCGTAATCCTGACTGAAGGGTTGTAATGACCAATTATGTATGTTACAGCATGCAAATATCCCTCAAGGACTATGAAGCTATCTCGGAGTTTGACCATTTTAGGTTCCTCTAAAGCCAACTTATCGCTGAACGCCAATCCACGTACTTCGCACTTGCAGCAGTCATCATACCACAGGAAATATACTGACAGATACGATGAGGTTGGCTATTTGTTCAGCGGAAGGCATTGGCTTAAATGAGTTCATCCAGCTTTAGCAGCGTCATTATCACTCAGATATGTGTGAACTCAAAGACGTCCGCGACAGCATCAGCTCCCGCTTTTAATGGTCTTACTTAATTGTATTTATTAAAAGTTTTATGTACTGTTTCGGTAAGCCAAACAATTTTACTTTGACACAAACAAAAACTAAAATTGAGTGCTTTTGATAGCATTTTCCGTATAAATAGACAAGCAAATGAAATCGTTTATCCTACGGGAACCAAATTTGTACGGATGTAAAAACGCTTTTATCTTCTCTAGTAAAAGTAAAATGCAAACTGAAATGCTTTTCGAACGCTTTAATTAGTTAGAAATGGATAAATATATTTTTCTAATTTAAAACAAAAATAAACACTACCTACATAATGTAATAGTAAAATAGTGTTTATTTTTATTTTAAATTATAATAGTTAATAATGAAATAAATTATAATTTGGGTTTTTAAAATATGTGAAGTTTTATTTAAAGAGAATTCCACATACAGACAAACATAACATACGTACAAAATGTAAATTCTGTTTATAATTTCAATTTTTTTTTTTAATATTGACATGTTGTTAACACTGCTAAACAGAGGTCACGTAAAAATGTAAGAAAATTCTATTTTTTACAGATTCTTACGTTCCGGTTACGTTACATTACATTTGTATAACCATTCGTATTGCTTTATACATAACAAAAACGATCAGCTGTTTCTTACTGTTGCGGTTACATTCCGTTACGGTAGCATAACTAGGGCTTAAGAATCTGTACAAAAATAGAATTTTCTTACATTTTTACGTGACATCTGTTTAGCAGTGTTAACAACATGTCAATATTAAAATCACCAAAACTGAAAATTTAAATTATAAACAGAATTTACATTTTGTACGTATGTTATGTTTGTCTGGAATTCTCTTTAAATAAAACATCACAAATTATAATTTCTTTCATTATTAACTTTTATAATTTAAAATAAAAATAAACACTATTTTACTATTACATTATGTATGCCGTGTTTATTTTTATTTTATATTAGAAAAATATAGTTATCGACTTTTAACTAATTAAAGCGTTCGAAATGCATTTTCAGTTTGCATTTTACTTTTACTAGAGAAGATAAAAGCGTTTTTACATCCGTACAAATTTGGTTTCTGACCTGTTTCTGTAAGATAAACGATTTTACTTGATTATCTATTTACAAGGAAAATATAAACAAAAGCGCTACATTTTGTGTTTGTGCTTTCCTCTACAAACAAACACAAACTAAATTGAGTGTTTTTGTTTGAGTGAAAGTGAAATTGTTTGGCTTACAGAAACAGTACATAAAGCTTTTAATAAGTACCTTTAAATGATAACACTATCTAACAGCTGAATTCAAGAAAAACAGTATATTAAAAGTGATAAAAGGAGTGAATATGAAGTTTTTAAAATTTGAAATTAATATTAAATTTATTTAAAAAACAATAATAAAAATAGAATATAAATAAAAGATTCAAAAAATTAAAAAAAAGTGAAACAATGAATGACGAGCAACTCATTTTATTGGTACAAGCTACTTAGTGCTTATACAATAAAAACTGTCCAAATTTTAAACTGGCGGACAAAAGAGTTTGGAAGGAGATCGCCCAGGAAATAATTTACTAGGTAAGTTACACTGTTAACAAATTACACGAGGCCAAAAATTAATAAAAATGTATAATATTGCGATCATTTTTAGAAGACGTTGGCATAAAGAGGTGGTCATGCCTAAGGGACAGATATGCGAAGGAAAAACGCAGGGAGTCTCTTCCATCGGGTAGCAGCTCCAAAGCTAAACCACGCTGTCCCCTTATGAAGCCGTTGGAATTCATATCACCATATATTTTTCCAAGGGTGTAATGTGACAACGTTTATTAAAAATAAATACACTTTTTAATATCTTTTAAGCTTTTAATTTATTATTCAAAATTACAATGTTACTTTCTTGACAACTCAATTAACAGTGTAAAATTACATTTTCATTTTTAGTTACGTTACCTCGAAGAATTGGCATACGCTTGTGCTGTATGCTTGTACTATTTTATGATCTTTCCTGCTTATGACATTCGTCACTACTAATAAACACACACATGTAACACGCCCTTTTTTCTTTCTTTTTTTTCTCTTTTTCTTTTTCCTTACTCACAATATCTTTTCGGAGGTCGCACTACACGACCACTTCTAGTCCTGACCTCTTCTCCCAGTTCCCCACGCCGTACGGTTGTCCGATGCTCACAATCCTCTGTACCCTGTACCAAATCCCCATCAACATTAGAAGCAATGTTCAGATCCCTACGTTCATCCCCAATATTACAACCCATACTCTGAGATGGCACTATGTCGACCAGCGGCGCATTTCCGCCATCTCCACCCCCAACATTCTCCTCATATAGCAAATCACTAGCATTAAAATTTAAGTTGTCAGTCCTAGTAATCATTCTCCGATTCCGTCTAAAACAATTACCAAAATTGTCCCTAATCACGTACAAACGCTCATTAACCCTTTTCACCACCACACCATAGTGCCATTCCTTCCCATCCTTCTTAAATAGAACCAAATTTCCCTCACTTAATACTAGTAATGACTTCACGTTCCGATCATAATAATACTTTTATCTATTTTTCTTAATTTCAATCTTTTCCTGAACGAAATCCTCCATTAAATTATTTCTGGTTAACAATGAGCCCGATACTGGCAGTTTAGTTTTAATTAATCTTCCAAAGAATAAAGCGGATGGAGACAATTGCATACCGGCATACCGGTTGTGTTGTATTCTAAAATTCTATATTGGTACAACGCTACTTCATTTGCCTCATAGCATCGCTTCAATATATTCTTCGCGATAGCCACACCCTTCACAGCCAAACCATTACTTTGTGGATGTCGAGGACTTGAAAATTTAAACTTAATATTGAATTCAGAAGCGTATCTATCAAATTCTCTTGATCCAAAAGAACTATTATCACATTTAAGTATAGTAGGAAATCCAACTTAAAAAAAAAACTGATTTATTTGTTCAATGATGTGTTTCGATCCTTTGTTGTTCAATGGTATTTCTATCAAATAATTAGAATAGGCATCAAAAATGGCCACAAAATCTCTACCTGCATATTCAAATAAGTCCATCGCAACGATATGAAAAGGATACTTTGGGGATTCCTCCTGCATTAACTGCTCTTTCTGATTATTCCTTCGAAATTTCTCACAAACTATACAAGACTGAACCACTTCCTTAATCCTGCTACTCATTCCAGGCCAATAATATAATTCCCTAGTCCTAGCCAATGCCTTTTCAATGCCAAGGTGTGGCCCTTGCAACCACTTAACTATCTTGCCTTGCAGTTTCTCAGGTATGACGAGTTTCTGATTCAGCAATAACAATCCATTCTCAACATGAAGTTCAGATTTAAGTTTATGAAAATGTTGAGACATATCGTCCAACTGGTGAAAATGCGGCCAGCCGTTCTCAACATATCTACAAATGTGACTGTATCTCTCATCCCCATCCAGAATATTCCGATAATATTTAAAATTTACCTCCGATAAACAAACTAATTCTGTTATCCTATGAATTACACTCGATAAACCTTCCAACTCTTCCTCCTCCGATAATTGAGCGCGAGATAAACAGTCAGCAACCAACATTTCCTTTCCAGGCCTATAAGTAATAGTCATACCATGATATTTTAGTAAAAACATGAACATGTGTTGCAGACGCATTGTTACATCGTCAATGTCCTTCTTAATTAGAGTATCCAAAGGTTTATGATCACTCTCAATTGTAAATTCGCGGCCGTATACAAAATAGTGAAAACGTTGACACGCAAACACAATGGCCAAAAGTTCCTTCTCAATTTGCGCCAACTTCTGTTCAGTTTTCGGCAATGTCCGAGAAGTGAAAGCTATGGGATGCCCTTCCTGAACCAACACACACCCCAATCCATCCCTAGAGGCATCTGTCTGAATTTTAACAGGTAATCTAGGATTATAAACTGCGAGAATAGGTTCGGAAGCAACAATAGTCAATAAGTTCCTAAACTCTTCCTCATGCACACTATTCCATTCAAATTTAACACCAAGTCTCGTCAGATTACGTAATTCCGCAGTTATCTTCGACAAATTTGGTATAAACCGCGCTAAATATTTCACCAACCCAAGAAAACGCAAAACGTCTGACCTATCCTTCGATCTTTCCATACCCAGAATTGCATCACAATATTTCCTTCCAGCCTTAATCTCATTGTACGATATAATATTTCCCATGAAATTTACAAAATCCCTTCTGTATTGTATTTTCTCCGAATTAAATTTAACATTATTATCCCTTGCCCGTTGCATCACCAATGTGATCATGTTCCACAAAATTCCTCGCACTTATCAAAATGTCATCAAAATGAATATAAACACCTGGATTATCACAAAAAATCCTTAACTAAGGCCAAAAAGCAACCTATTAAATCTATATCTCCCGAACGGTGTCATGAATGTCGCCAAATCTGACGTCGCACGATCCAACGACATATGCCAAAACCCACTAGTAAGATCAATAACCGTAAAGACCCTTGCATCAGCCCGCCCAGATGTCAGATCCTCTATGGTCGGTATAAGAAAGTGTTCCCGCTTAATACACTCATTGAGCGGTCTGGAATCCAAACAAATGCGCAACCGGCCATTTGGCTTCTTCACAATTTGCAAATTATTTATCCAATCGGTTGGATAATCAACGACTGAAATTATTCCGTCTCGAACCATACTATCCAATTGCGTCTTCAACGTATCCATTAATGCATGGGGTACCCTTTTCCTATAGTGAAGCACCGGTCGAGAATTTACCTTCAAATAAATTTTGTATTCCCCCGGAAACTTACCAAAATCATGAAACACATCATTGTACTCCTTAATAAACAAATCCGCAGCATCTGGCAATACAATTTTGTCTACATCCATTCTCTTAACTAATCCAAATTCAATACAACCAGAAATAATATTTTCTTTCCTTGATTAGATTTCAAATCAATACAATCTAATTTCACGGTGCCAAAAATTTTAACTCTATTATTACTATAATCGAAAACAGGAAAGTCATTAAATTCATTATTAATTCTTAATAAATCTTAATAATCATTATTAATACACTTATACACCCTCTTACCCTCATACTAACCCTACCCTACAACCCGTTTGTTCATGGTCCTTCGAACCGGATATGAACCAGTGGCCTATGGGTTTCTCGTCGGTTTTGGTTGATCCCTAGGGTTCTTCCCATGTGACTCATTGGTTACATTATGAAATGTCCTGCCTCTTCTGTCATACTGTGCTCTAACATCTTGGAATTGTTTGGGTTTTGGGTGGGTAGAGTTATTGCTATGGTCTTGGACATCATTAACCGAAGTTAGTTCCTTAAATGTGTTAGTTAAGAATACATCTAAGTCAGTCAGTCAAGAAGGCATTTCTGCACAAACTTTCAGGGATTTTTCAAATTCCCTTCGGGTTTCCCTAGGTAATTTTGATGTACACAGGTATACAAAGATAGGATCCCACTGATCCGTATCTATGTCCAAAGAGTTCAGATTTGCAATACAGCGATTTATTCTTCTCTGAAGCTTTCTTAAAGAAACACTACACATGGTGCTTACTAAGGGTAAATTTAATAGGGTTTTTAATTGCGCGTTAATTTACATCCTACGATTCTCATACTGAGAAGATAACTGATTCCACGCAACAAGAAAGCCATCATTTGTTAAGGGTGCATTGTCTACTATCTCTTTGGCCTCGCCGCTTGTTTTTTGCTTAAGATGAAAAAGTTTTTCAACTCCACTTAAACGGATATTATTGCCATAAATGGCCTTGAAAACATCCCTAAACGAAGCACAGCCTTTGAAATCTCCGCTGAATGTTGGCATATCACAAGGGGGTACAGTGAAACCTGCAGAACTGCTGGGTTGTGGGGGTTCGGGTGGGGTGGGTTTTGAATTTTTGGGGTGGGTTAAATTGTCTATTGATTCATCTATACAAACTGCAGATGATCTGTAGAATTTTTGGCCGATCTCACACTCCTGGAGAGGCCATTAAATTTTATAGAATTTGAGGCGTCAGGGTCATTGAGTTGTGGCGATTCTCGAATTTGCTTGAATTTCCCATCAATATTCGACCACAACTCTTCCAATTCACTCTTCATGAATCTCAATGCGGGTAGTGATTGAGATTTCTCTGGAAGAGCCTTATAATCTCCCTCAAAGGCGCTTAAGTCCTGTTGGATATAACGCACAATATCGGCGGCCAAAGTTTTCAATTCCGACATTTTGGGTTATTTAAAAGAAATTAACCAAAAAAAAATTCTCAAAATAAAATAAATATATTTCTATATAGAAATATGTCGGATTCAAATTTAAAAAAAGTGTGAGGATTTTTGCTTTAGCTGTATCAAAATTACTTTTGTTCGAGCAGACAAAATTTCCAATTGGGTATTAAAACGTTAATTGTGTGCGCTAATTAACTTAATATGCAATAAAAGTTCCTTAGGAGCAATATAAAAAATATTTTAAAAAATTTTATTTTATTTTTTAATTTAATTAATTACACAGCCCTGCAAATTTGGACTTTTTTGTGCAAATAAGATGGCTTCAGTTGTTTTCGAAGGCATTTGGCGCGCTAAACACGAATCTGGTTTCAAAAATTTTCCATCACGTCAGGTTTTCGAGAAAAAGGAGGTTGAAAACCCTAAAATAGCGTTTTTGGCCATTTTTGAAAGATTGTAGAGCTCAACACTGACGTGCTAGAACCATCGCTATTGTTAGAAATGGACAATTGATCTTTGCTCTTTAAAATGAGCCCAAAGCCAAATTGTTTGCATACACCCTAAAAGTAGGGGGTGGGTTTATGTCAAGGGGTGCAAAAGAAAAAGAAACATATTACGGAGGTCCTTAAAAATTAATCAGATTTACTTGAAAATTGTTACTCAGGGGTTTCTGGGGTCGCTGATTACAGATCTTCATTCAGATTTAAAAAATTCAAAATGGCGGATCCAATATGGCGGTCGAGGTTTATAAAAATTAATCAGATTTACTTGACCGCCATATTGGATCCGCCATTTTGAATTTTTTAAATCTGAATGAAGATCTGTAATCAGCGACCCCAGAAACCCCTGAGTAACAATTTTCAAGTAAATCTGATTAATTTTTAAGGACCTCCGTAATATGTTTCTTTTTCTTTTGCACCCCTTGACATAAACCCACCCCCTACTTTTAGGGTGTATGCAAACAATTTGGCTTTGGGCTCATTTTAAAGAGCAAAGATCAATTGTCCATTTCTAACAATAGCGATGGTTCTAGCACGTCAGTGTTGAGCTCTACAATGTTTCAAAAATGGCCAAAAACGCTATTTTTAGGGTTTTCAACCCCCTTTTTCTCGAAAACCTGACGTGATGGAAAATTTTTGGAACCAGATTCGCGTTTAGCGCACAAAATGCCTTCGGAAACACCTGGAGCAATCTTATTTGCAAAACCCATGCTGGGCTGTGTTATTATTATTAATTTTATTATTTTAATTTAAAAGGGGTTAAATATTTTGAAAGGGTTAAGTGGGTTAAAATAAAAAATATTTTATATATTATATTGGTGAAAAGTAATGGAATAAATTTGCAAAAGAAATTGGAAATAAAAAATTTCGTATAAATAGCAAAAACTTCGACTCACATTTCTTGCTACGGGTAGGGTACAAACCACAGTAATATATAAAAAATTCTCTTGTTTGTCGATTCATCTTTGTGTCGTCTTCCCGCTGTGGTGTGTGATATGATAATATGGGTAGTGTTGTTGTTGTAATTGTCGACACTCGCTGTAAGTACTCTTACTGTACGTATGTACATATATATTTTAATGTGGTTTTTTATATTTGAGTAATTTTTGTAATATTTTGTTATTATGTTTTGTGTTGTGTTTGTGTTTAATGTTAATAAGGGTTATTTTTTAGTATTTATTTATTTGTAATTGTTTTTGATGTATGGTTGGTGAACAGTAATGCAATGTATGTACTTGTTCGTGTACTTGATATTTTTCAATTTTTTGATTTTTGTTAATATGTATTTTGTTGCTATTTAATTCGAACTTTGTTGAACTTTTTATTTTTGTGTTCTTCACATATTGATTTTTTTTATGTATTATTTTGAAAAATGTGCACTATGTGTTCCTCTTTATTATGTGTATTTTGTTTCGATTTTTTGTGAATCTTTGTAAACTTTTATGTTTTCTTTTCAATTTATATTTGTTTTTAAATTTTATTTTTTTATTTATTTCTATATAATATCACTCTCTTTTTGTATTGTTAATATTTAATAATTTGAAATATGTGATGTATTATTGTTTTCGACCTTGTAATGTCTTATTTTTTACTTTTTTATATGTATGTTGTTTTTGTTAATGCCCTTTTTTAATGTGACCTTCTGTGATTATTGTTTGTGTTAATTACTAATTTGTGTTTAAACATATACTTTTTTTGTTTTTTAAGAATGTTTTTTATGTTTTTTTGTATGGGGGATTTATGTTTTACCCTGTTTTTGTTAGTATATGTGTGTTTATTTTATTTTGTTTATTTAAACACTTACATTAAATCACTTTTTCACTCATATTTATTAAATGCACTGCACTATTATTGTTAGTTTTTGATTTATTAAAATTTTAAAATTAGGGTTATATGGGGTTATACTTTTTAATTATTTCACAATTTAGTGGGGTTATGGGTTTTTTGTGGACTGAATATTTGTGTCGCTGTCCTTACTTTTTCCTTGAAGGACCATGAACAAACGGATGGCAAAAGGTTCAACATCATAACCTTTGTAGAAGATGGAAAGATGAATATCTTAAAGAGCTCCACAAGAGATACAAGTGGAATAACCCTCAACGTCAAGTTGAAACGGACGACATTGTTATTATCAGACAGGACAATTTACCTACAAACGAATGGTTACTCGGCCGAGTCATTAAAACATAAACTGGCTCTGATGGACGAAACAGAGTAGTCGATATACGGACATCATCCGGAACGTTAACTCGACCAATAACAAAAGTTGTCATTTTACCCACTAGTTAGTTTAACACTTCTAGTGTAACCCAAATAACATTTAGTTGTTTACTTACCCTTTTTAACCCACTTATCCACTTGTAACTATTATTCATATACTCACTCTTCACCCTAACAGTCTAACCAACTAACACATTCACTACACTTCATTTCATTCACACCTATTTCTTTTACACAGAATATGGCACCCAACAAAAACAACCGTAATGGAAGTTCCAACCGCAAACCCAATCAGAAAAACAACAAGCGTCAACCAAAACGCCATTTTGGTTGCGGTATTTGTCAAGCTAATCACAGTTTGACAAACTGTAGAAAGTTTCAGGAGATGAACTTGGTATAAAACCGCAGTTAAATTGCACTACTGCGTCAACTGTCTGGCCAGGAACCACCTAATTGGAAAATGTTCCAGTAAATCCCGATGCCAACGGTGTAAAGGAAAACATCACACAACCCTACACGGCCCAGATCGCATCCAGAAGGACTTCAAGAAGGAACAATCCCCACCAACAACATCGAAAAGAACAACCATACCGATTCCTGCGCCACGAACAATTGTTAAGTCAGTAGCATGCATCACTCAAGGACCCAAACCATTGTACCCACGCTTATAGTTCAAGTTGTAACGGAGAAATCTAAACAATTAGTTAGAGCTCTCTTAAACCCGAGCCTAACGACCTCGAAAATCGGAGTAGCATTCGTGCGTGAATCCACTCTAAGTCCATTTAAAGTGGATGAAAAGTTGTACGTGAAGGTCATAATATCACCCAACATGGCCTCCACAATGCAATATTAGGTGTGCATGCAAGTCTCAAATGACCTACCAAGAACCCCTTACGCTCTTGGATTGGACCCATCAATAAAAGGGAAACTCTGTAGAATTTCTCTGGCCGACCCAGAATTTTATGCCAATTCACCCGTAGCCATGGAAATTGGTGGTGGTTTACCACCATTTTACAACCGAATATCATTCATATCGATGGCGGCTCACTCATAGCGCAGGATTCAACCCTTGGTTGGCTTGTTATGGGATCCCTTAATAATTAAAAAATATAATAAAGTATTTTAATTTATAATTAACCTTACTCTCTCTAACCCAATGTTGAACAAATAAAAATAATTGTTCTTTTTATTCACAGGTTGCCGGCCCGGGAGGATGTTCACACGAATGAACAAACTCATACATTCCCCACCCTGACTTCCAACGTAACATCACAAACATCTCTAAAAATAATAACACATCAGATCACCAAAACATATATACATTCATCATACACATCAGCATTCACCATACACTTTCTTCTACAGGCTGTAAAAAGGATTGTTTAGATCCTTATAGAACAGTTGATGATCGATAGCGAGCAACTAAAGCTGGATTCACCCATTTTTTTATATGTAGTTTGACGTTTCTCTTTTTGAGAGAGAGAGAGCGAAAGAGAGTAAGCTTGCTTCGGAACATTTTCAGCTCGAATTGATTTAATTTTTGTTCCGAAACAATTTAACTGTGCTGCCAGCTACTTTAATTTTTTAAGTAAAGTTGAACTGAGCTGCCACATCGTATTATATGTACATATGTACATTTGTATGTATGTATAATATCCATTATTATCCATTTTTTTCACTTCAACAATTTCAGATTTGTTTTAATTTACAATTTCTTTGTAACACAATAAAAAATATGATCACACTCAAGCCAAGAAAACAAACGAATTGCAATCATCTGTAATTGTAAAACTAACACGCATCGTTTACAAAGATATTTCATATGGTAGCCTTGTTTTTACAGAACAGTTGTTCGAAGTGGGTAAATCGTTTCGGAACAAACTCTCAATTCCCAAAAATATTCTTATAATTATGATACATGGATCCAGAGTTTTTGAGACACTTGATAGCTACATATGTGTTTCTCATCTATTGCGCCCACACAATTAAGAATATTCCACATTCTTTCAAAATCATTTGCGATGTCTTCGTATTGCTGAGTTGACGGCTCGCTAATATAAATAGGAGACAAAAGACGCCATAATAGCTCACACGTTTCCAAAACAATTTTGTGACTCCATACAATAGACTCTAGAGAACATTCTTGACCGAAATATCTATAAAAAATTATATTAAATAACTTACATAACTATTTGTAAAAGATTTATTAACTTACAAAAGAGTTTTGTTTTTATTTTTAGCTTCTTATACATTTTCAAAACATTTAAAAAACTCAAAACCAAAAACATGTCTTCTACTATATATTCATATCTTTTATTGTTTTGTTTACCTAAAAACATACGTCCAGTAGACATTACTGATACATTACGTTACATTACATTCCAGTCGCATAAGTTTGCCTTTAGGGGTTGATGGTGTAAGCACTAGCTTTGATGTAATTGCACAAAAAATCTAATCTCTAATCTTATCAGACAGCCACAGCGATTTGAATAGATGGTCATGGTCCTTCCAAGGCAATTTTTCCTAAAAATACGCCCCAATGGCATCTTTAGATCATAGTGCGCATAAAACAGTAATTTTTTCGAATGCTTTTTTCACAATCACTTCAATTTCTCCGCGCCTGCAGAGAATTTCGTTCGAAAGATCAACATTTAAAGCCAGTGTTTTACTTTAACACCCGATCAGCAATATATATGTATGATGATAATCGTAACAACCCCGTAATGCTCGAAAAATAGTCACGTTTGAATCAACACTTTTATTGTAAGTTTCAATTATTTTAATGCGTCCTTTAGTTGTTTTTATACGGCTTATATTCGGAAATCGCGAAACTTTCAAAACCTCAGACGATAGATGCTGACAGTAATGGCAGACTGTTTGTTGAAGGCGATTCGAGGTATGATAAAAATTAATTACATTTTGCTCATATTTACTTAGGTTATTTTGAAAAAGAATAACTTATTTAGTACATTTTCTTTTATTTCTATAAAATTATCACCTTAAAATAAATTATTTGGAATATATTTATTCTAAAAATATGAAGTACTATATGAACTGTTCCCTTTCAGAGTACATGAGGTGGTAAAATCCTACTGTTAGGTTCACTAGAAACTCGTAGGAGGAGAAATGCTATCAAACTTTAATGAGCCTTAATCATCTTAATCATTTCACTTTTGACAAGTTCGATCATCTAACAGTCCTACCTCATCGGATTTCATATGGCCTATCATATATACTTATCAATGTGCAACCAATAAACAGTTTAAATAATATTTTTTCATTCATTTTGAATCCAGTCCAGTAAAAGAGAAAAACGAGTAGCAAGCGTAGTCGTTGAAACTCGACTGCATATTTGACAACAAGCAAACTAGAAATGCCTCGGTTAGTTTCTTTTTAGATTTTAGAAACTCTACCATGCCTAGTAATATCTGTCAATTTTAAGGAACACTTGGAACTTTAACCCTTTGTACTCGATTAACTTTCAAGCTCGTTATCTGTCAACTCGTACTTAATTTTAGCTGAATGAATGTTGGTTTACTTATTGCAATATCTGCAATAAGTTCATCAGTGAAGAATCTTTTAAAAAAATCTATTGGCTCAAACTCTTTGCCTTGAAATTGAAGCCTAACATTCTTGGCTCCAACACTAAATGTAATTTCTGCTGGCTCATCCTCTTCTTGACTCACATCAATCCAACTTGATTCTGATATAGTGTCATTATACCTATCAGACTCTGGTACAGTATCACTTTCACTATCAGATGTGTATTGTACCGTTTAAACTCTTAAATTCAAATTCACTGTCATTATCCTGACTGTCGTCAAAATCCATTTTGAGCAGGAAATTAGGGTATGTACAATGTACATGTGTACTGAATCAGACAAAGAGAACAAATTCCGTGCACGATTAAAACTCGACTGACAAAACTTGACACATTATTACAGACTAATATGCGAGTTGTAGGGTAAATTAATATTGTCACCTCCAGTGTCACATACGAGTGCCAAGGGTTAAGATGAAACGCATCACAATATAAACAGTAACGAAACGCGCATAGGCCAAACGTGAAAGGGACAGCAAATATTACCAAAAACTATTTATGTCCTTCTCTGATTGTAACTCTGTTTTGTTTATTTATGTTTTTTAGTTTTCGGGGTGGGTTTTTTATATTGGCGAGAGTTAATAAAAAATTTAATTTTTGTCTAAAACTATTAATAAATAATAAAAACAACTACTAGCAATAACAATTTTTAACTTTTTCTTTCAAGAAATTAAAAAATATTGGCAACTTTCAGCAAGAAAAATTTTTTATGAGCAGTACGTCTTATTTTGATCTTGTAATATTTAGCTTCTTAATTACCTCTTGCACAAGAAACTATATTCATTGTGACCGAAAATCACACACATTTCGATTAATATTTAAATATTTAAGAATCTTTAAACTTTTCATTGAAGAAAGTAAAAAATATTCCAAATTTTCCCTTTTTTAACACAAAATAAATGTTTATTTACATTTAATTTTTTTGCTTTATTCGCCAGTTTTCACTCTGTATATCTGTTGCTTCTAACACATTCGATTCGCAAACCATTATAACATTTTTTTTCTCCCTCTAAATTTACCTATGCTTTTATGTTATTAAGGTTTTTCATCTGTCAAAGCTTTCGTATCTGTGTGCCTGTGAAACGCATTGCATGTGAGTTAGATGTATCGATGTTCGAGTGAGAAATCATATTGACTGCGCTCCTAATAATTGGCCCATAATCTGTAAATGCAGCAAAAAAAAATAAAGAGGAAGAAAAAGTAAGACAGACTATATCAGCCTAAACAAGTGTGTCAGAAATTGCAGTGCTGAAGACGTTTTTTGTGAGCTTGAGAATTTAAATGACGCTAGACAGAGATATTATTGAAATAATTTTTTTTATTATTATCTGGTAGATAGTTTCATGATATTAATAGCTTAAGGGCCATTATCACAACTTGCCGGATTTTAAAGAGCAGATAACATGACTTTCATTATTATGAGTACACATTATATTTATTATAAATATATTACTATTATTTATATTATTTTCAATATTGCAACTTCAAATATAAACATGAAAAATAAACGTTAATATATTAATAGTTTTTCAAATCAAAATGGATATTGGCGTATTCCTTATATTTATTTTAAAACAAAAAAAAGCTAAAACCTCAAAATGCAAATTTTTTAAACAAATAAAAAGGCACGTCGTTGATTAATTGACAATGCTATCGACATTGCTCCGGCACTGCCACATTTTTGAAAAAGTTAACTTTATTTTATCTCTACACAGAGCGAAAACTGCCTAATAAAATCAAGAAGATTTTCTCTACGAAACGTTGTTGGAGTGAGGGGTGTTACAGCAGAAAGAAACGAAGATTTTTTCGTAGAGATTTCTTATTATTTTTATGTGCTAAATCTTTTTAATTTTTTCAAGAAGTAAAACACATACCTTTAAGAAGAAAACTTGTTATTTACCATTTTTTACTCAAATTCCGTAATTTTTGCCACAAAAAATACAATCCATAGAGAAAAACTTATTGATTCTATTGTGTTTTCTTCTAAATTGTATAAAACAAGAATTTCTTATTAATTTCATTGGGCTACCTAATCAATTTTTTCAAAAAGGGTTTTCTTATAGATTTCATTAGGCTACTTAATAATTTTTTTTAAGGAGTATTCCTTATTGATTTTATTAAAATATTTGCTAAAACTTTTATTACCAACAGTGGGTTATCAAATGTACTTGTTTAAATTATACTTATTAAATTCAGAAATTTTATATCAGTTTTACCTTTGCATTATGTATTTAAAATAAATTTTCTAAATTTTTTTATTGCCGTTTGTAAAATCAATAATTGCGAGATACAAAATGCCAAATCTTTGGCGAATATTTTTCAAGATTGGCCACGATATAATGATTTCTTAGGTTATGAACTTGTAAGTATTGACATTTTTTAATCTAATTTAATTTAACTTTTAATATCTATTTTATTTTGAATAGGTCGAAATAGATTTTGATTTTTTATACCCGGATAAAACTAATAATTTATTCTTAAAGTTGGAAACTTTTTATAAAAAGTTGCTTCAAATTTTTGACCTTGAAATTGAAGACCAAGCATCATGGGAATATTACGTACAATATTTATGTAATGAAAATATTACAAAAGGTACTATATTCTTTGAAATTTTGACATAAGCGATATTTTGATTATACATTTATTTATGTATATTTCTATTTAGATTCCAAGTACTGTGTATGTACATGCTTCATGCTTTGTTACAGCCACAACGACTTAATAAGGAATATAAGCCCTCGATAGCCGATGCCCAAACAGATTACTGAAATTAAAGCTAATTTCAATTTTTATTATTACAAATATTAAATTAGTTTCTAAGTAAATATATCAATATAAAATCTATAATGATATCAAGCAAAATCAAGAAGTATTATTTAACAAAATAAAGGATATTCTTATAAAATTAAGAAGAAAATCTTTTTGAAAAAAAAAACAAAAAGAGGGCCTAATAAAATCAAGAAGAAAACCTTTTTGAAAAAAACAAAAAGAAAGCCTAATAAAATTAAGGAGAAAACCTTTTTAAAAAAATCAAGAAGACTATCTAGTAAAATCCCTAAGATTTTTTCTTGATTTTTACAAAAAGGTTTTCTTTATAAAAATAATAAGAATCTCTTCTTGAAAAAAAAAACCATAGAGAAATCTTATAAACTTTGTTCTAATTTACTATGTATTTATTAGGTTCAGTTTTCTCTGTGTAGGTTGTATTAACGAAAAAAAGTTAAAGGTGACTTTAAAGTTCACTTTAGCTAAAGTTACCTTTAACTAAACCGAACTTTAACGGCAAGTTGTAATAAGGCAATAAGTATGATATGTTCATCGCGACTATGAATAGCAACACAAAAATAATCCAAATACGTTATATCAGTCACTTCTTGACAGAATGATGTCAAATCGAGTTTTAAGCGCACTGTTAACTTGGCCCGATAGTACTCGTCCTTCGCTATAACGCCATCGTTTTGCTCATTTCGGAAGAAATATGGATTGAAGATGCCTCCAGAGTGTCAACCGCACAATTAAATGCATTTTTTTTAAATAAAAATGTTGATCAATCGTTGTTTTCCAATGAATTCAATCAGTAAAAATACGTGTCAATGATAATCATTTGGTCTCAAAATGGACAAATCCTATCTTTATTTCGACGATATCTTGACTACTTTGCATTACAGTAGCAATATTCTCTTCAGTGCGCATATTTCTGTGGTTTTAAAGTAAAATTATGTGTATTTATTTATTCAGCTAAACGCTATTAACAGTACAACAATATTTTATACTATTTAACAGTACATTCTGGTAAGACACAGTCTAGTAACTAGTTTTGAAAATTGTATAAAAATTGAAATATTACTGTCAGCTAAAAAATGTAATTATCGTTCGGTAGTTCATTCCAGAAACGAAATGCTGAATGCAATGCTGCTTCAGCTTCAGACCTATATACGATCTGAAGAAAACTAATCTTTTATGTAAACGTAGGTACATATATGGGCAATTTCGTGTCAAGTGACCCAATTTTTAAAATCGATGTCTACCGATTTGGATGAATTTGCACCAAGGTTAGTATTATTGGATAGTAGGCCAGACACAAATTTTCAACTCTATCAGTCAAGAACTGCCGAAATTAGAAGGGGTCAAAGTTGGATATTTTGGTCATACAGGGTTTTTTTAAAATGTGTGTAACTTTTAAGCTATTGGTTCTAGCAAAAGGATATTAGATAGCTATTTCTTCAATCTTTACAAAAATAATGTTTTTAATTTTTTAAAAAAAAATTTTTATATTTTTTTTAAATTAATTTTTTTTCCAAAATGGGCCTTTTTTCTCAAAAGAAAGCTTATACAATTTCCTTTAAGGCCTTTATAATCACTTAATGGGAGGCGAGTGGGATATCTATCAAAAAAATTATTTTTTAACTCAAGAATAAGATTTTTCAATATTTGACATAAAAACGTACTACCTAAATGACCTTAAAAAGTATTTATTTGCATTCTAAGTACATTCGGAAATTAGTTTTTTATAAATAGTGTTAAAATTTGGACGTGCTTTATTTACTAATTACTTACATAATTAATCTTCACAATGGCTTCCGCATCCAAAAAGAAAATGTTGACTTCTTTTTGTTGTAATCCCTTAAATAAAAAGAAGCACTGATCATCAGATATGCGAAATATTTCCGACAACTTATTGAAAAAATTCCCAACGCTTTCAAAACGTTTGCTAATTTGTTAATCGTGCAGGAAAATGATGGAAAAGTTGGACACATTACCGGTTATTCCAGATGAGAACAAAATCAATTCTGAAAATGATGACTGTTCTGCAGGAGATGATGGTTGTTCTAACTTTTCACTACAACCTATAAGATCAAAATGTTGTTACATAAGGACACATAGTCAATTTAAGGCAATCACGGTAATCGTCCAAATCTTCTGAGGAATCATCTGTCAAATGCTTTAAGTTGATTTCCTTCAACATGAGTTTAACACTTTCAAATCATCCAAATCGGAAGACATCGATTTTAAAAATTGGATCACTTGACACGAAATTGCCCATATGTATAAGAGTACGGCATTATAACAAATTTCCAAAAGTTATCTTGAATCACAACCAGAAAAGAGTTCATATCCGTACAATAAGTAGTGTGTACATAGAATTGTCGCAATTATTGATAAATTTTGTTAAAAAATTTAAAAATTTTTTTTATTTTAATTCAAAACTATTTTATATTATGACATTTTATTATCACTTTTATGAAACCTACGGCAAAATTGTTGAACTGATGTATATTGGTCATGATTATTGATAGATTTTTTTAAAAAATGTAAATTTCTTTGTTTATCTCAATTCATTTTTATAAAACTATTTTATATTATTACATTTTATTATTACTTTTATGAAACCTACGGCTAAATTTTTGACATGATGAGCATTACAGCATGTTTATTTACATAAAAATCAAACACTGCATGTCAGCTTGGTTTTAGTTTTTTTCTAAATGATAACAATTTGACATCTAGCACCCTTGCTTTACGGCGATTTATAAGTCTTAATTTTTTAGATGGGACAGCTTATTATCACTCACATCTTATAACACTCTCAATTGAGGGCTGGCTGAAACCTGATAGTACAAACCATTGTTATAATTCGTAATAAAAATTGTTTGTCAGGGTCAAACGAGGTAAAAAATAGTTTCCCATAGCCATATTATGCACCCGTAGAACATTAACTATGTCAATAAAAATGCCCTCTCTTTAATTCCTCTCTAATATACCGGATACAGTACGGCTGTATGTACTTGCTACACACGTAGCATTTACTTGAATATAAAACTGCCAATTCGATTTCGGTGAACGACCAAATTTATAAAAAAAAAATGTAATTCAAATAGTTACTCATATATAGTAACAAAACTATTGGGATTATTAAAATTTGAAAGACTTCAGATTTTACATCACTTCCGATTAGCAAATTATCAAAGTAAATGATTCCGTTTCCCAGAAATACATGTGTGTATGTATGTAATTGGCCATTACAACCGTTCAGTCAGGGCGGCCTGACGGTTTAGCACTTTCAAATGTTGAACTATACTCTGATTTTTGTATTATTTTACTCTTCAGTGGTTCACGGTAAAATGTTTCAAATCTAATCAAAACAAGATCAAATCTAAGTGGATGCGATGCTTGTTACTAAGAAAAAGTGAAAAAAAACTCGTAAAAATTCATGTAAATTTTAAATTAAGATGCTGCTGTAATCTGAAATTTATTTTTTTTTTGTTTTTGTTTTTTCATCAGCCTGACTGTAAAATTACATTAAGAATCATTGTTGACTGTTTTTATTATTTTTTTACATTTAAAATTAACAAACAGAGAAGTGTAATAATCTGTCACCTTTGAACCTCTAACACTGAACCTTTGTGAGCAGTTTTTAGGCCGTAAACGAGTGTAACACAAGCAACTTCTACGAGGGTTATATTGAAAGTTTACGATAAATGTAAAGTAATTGTTATTAATTATTTACTTTTATTTTAAAAATTAAAAATTTTAAACATTGATTCGCTTTAAATTCTATCCAAAAAGCGATTTTTGAATCCACAGGTGGAAGTTTAAGTATGATCGTGTTTATTATTATTTACTCACGCTCCGAGAACGATTCTTATTTAAATACACATGTAATCTTTAACATTAAAATAGACCCGATTAAGTTCTTGCAACATCACAATAGCTGCATTGAACAACGTATAATTATCCAAAATGTCTGAAATTTTTGAAGCTGCAAAGAAATTTGATCAAAATTGTTCGTTAACCATTCACAATGGTACAGTGTATGTACCAAATTTCAGTTTGGTATCAACAAATTTAGTAAATTACGCTTTGTCGGCTTATTTTATTGTTGTTGTTATTTCTTTTTGCATATTTTAAGAAACATACGACTTTTTATTTTTTTTTTGTTTCAGTGTCATTGATCTCTAAGCAGTTGATTGATCTGTTGAAGTTTGTGCAAGAATGGTGTTATCAGGCTATGCTTAAAAGAAAGGCCGTATGAAAAGATTTATTCTGTTCTTTTACTGGATGTGGCCTTTTAAAAGACACGATCTTTAAGTAATATACGACGCCATTCTCTTCCTATCCTATCCTATGTAGACAGTCGAAAAAATTAAGTGTAATCCATGGAATTTTACGAAACATTTTAACATTGTACTCTCTGAACCTTGAGTACAATGATTCTAATAGTAGTAAAACTGATTCCTTGATTTTTCATAGGCACCAGTGTTGCAAAACTGAAATTTTGAAATGGTATTGAATTGTATAGTACTTTTTTGAACCAAATAGTACATTTGTAATAGGTACATACATACATACATACATAATTGGTCGTTATAACCCTTCAATCAGGATTACGACCTAGCTTCTCACACCACTTATCCTGTATGTGTTAATTTTATACATGAGTGGCTGGACCTACTGCTTAATGTCTACTCCGAACGACAGATTTTTGAGAAACTTTATCGTGGCAATTTTATTTCCTCTCTGGGTTTTTGGCATAAGGAAGTCGCCGGAGAAATATTTTTTCATATGTCGTCATACCTGCTACACTATTTATTTATATTTTATACACATACAGGATAAAAACAGCTGATTCGGGACGTAACAAAACGGAGAAGCACCGTTTAGTCACGTCGATGGAACGTAATGTAACATACGTTCGTTTGAAGAGCAATGAAAATGCTTTCCGAAATTACATTACGGTACGGCAAGCGTTTTCATTGCCTTTAGTATTCTAAAAACGAACGTATGTTCCGTGGTCATTTGGCTAACCGGGGCTAAAGCCTAATTCTACTTTAGCATTATATTGAACCTGTTGATAATGCATTAATAGTTGAAAAGCGCAAGACATTAAATACTGCATAATAAAAAGGTACTGAAAGCGTAGCGGGGGTACTGCGGTATTTTTGAAATGAAAAAGAACTAAAAAAAGTACAAAAGTACTGAATTTTTCAACACTGGTTGGCCCTAACACTTTCGTTAATGAAGAAATTTACATTTTTTTCCTTACATATTTAGTATGTAAGTATTTAAAGTGTATAAAGCTATGTGTTAACAACAAAATACTTATGTTACGATGCGCAAAAATTGCATAAAAATTATCTTGTCAAAGAGAATCGATATTAAATTTATGAAATATTGGTTTTTATGTATTTTCAATTATTGGTAGGAACTCATCACCGTATCAGGTACGCAGTGCTAACACCATTATCATACATTATGAATGCAATTAAAAATCATAAATACATTTTCTAAGATTTGAAATCAGAATTCATTTTACCAATTAACGAACTGTAAACGCTACCTACCCTCGTATTTTTGTAGTTTGAAATAGTAAACTGTCCAATAAAATATATCAAATTGGCACATGTGTTAGACCAAGATCAAGCGTTTTTTTTTTATTTACATCGTAATGACCACGTTTAATTGGTTGTTGTTTTAATGAAATCTTATTAAAGAGGCTCTTTTTAGGGAAAACTTTTAGTTGAGTTTTTGCTCGTGGCCGAAGATGATATCTGTGCAATAAAACGCTTAATTCTTAGCTCAAGTATAACATTAACTCACAAACAAGTATTTTAACTACAAAAATGGTTCAAGAGATTCAGAGTATACGCGATTTATTAAAGTCTTTAGTATTCTCGGCATTGATTTGTTTCTGGCTATGTTGGTTATACTCGAGAAGAAATTTGTACCGATTCGCTATGAAATTTCCCGGTTGCTTTGGATTACCCATTATTGGCTGCTTTACTGCAATCAAGGATTTAAGATGTAAGTGAATATTGAGTACATAAATTGATGGGTAATTTTAACATCCGACAAATACTGTATTTATAGTTATACTCCAGGGGAGTAGTGTCTTACTTGAACGCTGCAAAAGTGATACAATCTGTATTTGGATGGGATTAAAACCTGCTGTGTTAACATATGATCCGGAATTTATAGGAAAAATTTTATCATCTGCGGAGCTTCTTAATAAAGCTAAATCGTTCTATACGCCCATTTATGAAGGCTTGGAGGGAGGTTTATTATCAAGTCCTGGTATTAAAAATTGCTTGTTTTCCTATTCATTGTGTAAAGCTTTTCATTTGTTATCGCTTTTATACCAGCATCTACTTGGCAACACCATCGAAAAATGATTAACCCATCTTTTAGCCACAGGGTATTGGTAAGTTTCATTCCTGTATTCAATAAAGGAAAAAAGTTTTTGCTTTCCAAATTTGATGAAGTGGTTGGTAATGGCGAACATTTTTTGCTCGATATCATTCAACGTACAGCTCTTGGAATTTCCGTAGGTAAGTTCTTAACGTACCGTCTCTGTTATTAATTAATTTATAATTTTGAATTAAATGCCAGACTTATAGAATTATAGCAGAATTCACCAATATCCCAACATAACCTTATTTGCCACCCATCTAAGCTTAAAGGTCATTTGTTGAGAGTTACCAACTTTTGACCATAACTTTTTACGTTTAATGCTTTTATCACCAACTTTTTGTCACCGATGATGACACTTTTCAAACAAGTCTTCTTCAGATTCACATTAAAATATAAGACTAAGCTAAAGATTGTATTGTTGAGTAAAGTCCTGCGATCAGATGATTTATTGTACTGCCCACTTCTATAGAAGATTGCATTATAAGCTCTACCCTGTTGGTGAACTTCAGGCTGCTGTTAAGCGCCCATGCGTTTCCGTCTGAAATACATTAACGATGCATGATGGTTCCACATATGTATGTGTTTTAAATATATAGAATGTTCATACTGATAGCCTGCTACTCTTAAAATATTATTTAAGTCTATAATGCCTGCTCTGAAAATTGTCTCAGGACAGTGTTGAAAAATTCAGTACTTTTGTACTTTTTTAGTTCTTTTTTATTTCAAAAATACCGCATTACCCCCGCTACGCTTTCAGTACCTTTTTATTATTACATATTTTATGTCTTGCGCTTTCCGACTATTAATGTATTAGCAACATGTTCAACGCAATGCTAAAGTAGAATAAGGCTTTAGCCCTGGTTAGCCAAACGTCCACAGAACATACGTTCGTTTTTAGAATACTAAAGGCAATGAAAACGCTTGCCGAACCGTAATGTAATTTCGGAAAGTATTTTCATTGCTCTTCAAAAGAACGTTCCATCGACGTGACTAAATGGTGCTTTTACGTTTTGTTACGTTCCGAATCAGCTGTTTTTGTCCTGTATGTGTAACAAATAAATAAATAGTTTAGTAGTAGGTATGGCTTACTAAACGTAAGCCCACGAGACGAAATATGAAAAAATATTTCTCCGGCAAATTCCAGTAGATCTCGCCACTCATGTATAAAATTAACACACATAACATGGGTGGGGCGTGCAGCTAGGTCGTAATCCTGATTGAAGGGTTATAATGACCAATTCTGTATGTATGTATATATCTTTTACAAAAGTACTATTTGATGCAAAAAAGAACTTTTTCAGTTATAATTCAGTACCATTTTAAAATTTCAGTTATGCAACACTGTCTCAGACCTGCCTAGCTTGAGAAGATTTTCCGTCTCATTTTTCACTTTCAAACGCTTTATACTTCACAAAATCATCTGCTCGAATTTTCATATTGTCATCAATTTCTAAATACCCACTAATTTCGCCGAACTGATTCTTCTAAGACACCAGTAATAGCCTCGAGTCAGGCCCGATAGCGACCTGATTGTCAATGTGCAACGTGCAATGATACGTTGATAGTCGAATAAGCACAGCGTTCAATAGAGTTAAACTCCGCTTAGAAGATAAATAAAATAGAAAAAGTAAATAAAATGCGCTTAAAATGTTATTTCGTTTAACGTTTATAGGTTAACACTACAACTCGTACACGCAGATTCACATTGCAATGTGAAAACTCAGATAAGCTTTGAAACATCTGTATTTCTGAACCAAAGTGAAAGAACACTTCACAGTTTTTTTTCCTCAATAATTATTGATTGAAATTCAATCTAACAATAATTGCTAAAATCGTCAAATTCATAAAAAAGAGTATTTATGCCGGGACAACACCAGGAATAAATTCATCCTTCAGCGTTTCATTACTGCGGCGGAATGCAAGTTTCTTCAAGTATGTTGCACAATATTTTCAAATCCTTAATTAAACTGTTGCATTACAATGCTACTGTAATTATGGGTAAAATATTGTTTTGGTAGAGACAGTTTCCAATTAACTTTAGTTTCCCAAAAAAATTTTTTCTTTTTTTTTCAAAAAACTTCAGTTATATACATAGTTTAAGCGATTATTATAAATTCTTAATTAAATAAAGCTGGCATAAGATGAATTAGACAAATATCGAGAATAATCGACAAATTATTAAATTTTAATGAAATCCAGCCATACGTGACATCTGATACAGAATTATTGTTAAGCATGTTCCGTTAATTATAGTATAACGTTGACTTCTTTCAAATCTTTTGTTTTTAACCACACGCGTTTAGCAGGGTTACACATTCATTAATTGACATGCTTAGGAAATCTTTAAAAAAAAGAACAGAAATGTATACAAACATACAGTGATGTCAAAAGTAATGAGGACACCAATGTGAGCGTTAGATATTTGATGAGAATTTAAGTAAAATGAGAATTTATCATCATGTAGTCGCCGTGGTGTAGTAGGTAGTGTGTTGGCTTACTATTCGTAAAGCCCGGGTTCGTATCCCAGGTCAGACATCAAAAATGAAATATGAAAAAAAAATATTTCTTCGGCGACTTCCTCTCAGCAGATTTCTGGCAAAAACTCTGAGAGTAAATAAAATTGCCATGAAAAGTTTCTCAAAAATCTGTCGTTCGGAGTCGACGTTAAACTGTAGGTCCCGCCACTCACGTATAAAATTAACGCACACAACATGAGTGGTGTGAGAAGCTAGGCCGTAATCCTGACTGAAGGGTTGTAATGGCCAATTATGTATGTATGTATGTATCATCAAATCATTAAGCGTTGCATTGGTATTCCAATTGTTTTTCACGTCACTGTATATGTATTGTGTATACAAAATATTTCTCGTTTGTGAACTCTCAATGTTATATTGAAGATATTTTGTATTTTTATTCTTCTTCTTGATTACTGACATTTACATAAACTGATAGCCCGAAACCAATACAACTTTTAAAAACATATGAATAAAATGTGTACAAGTGTATCAGATTTTTATATGAAAATTATCAACAACAAGCCTACACTAATGTGCATTCGACCAACACAATACGCTCAATACAGCGATATAAGGGCTTGTGTGAAGTGCCCAAATGTGTTATGAATATTCCGATTAGACGGAAAATTTTTCTCTCTAGGTCCCCCATCATAACTATTGTTTGGCATTGGCTAGGCTGGAATGCCGCACCTTTTAATATTCAAAATTTGTCATGTTTTTTATATTTTTTAGAGACAACTATGGGAAAAGTAATGCAACCAGGTGATGAGATTGAAAAAGAAACTACGGCCAATTTAAGAATGTAAGTTTTTTAGTTTTCAAAAACTCAACGATTTGTGAATCAAACAACTTAACTCAACTTTTTTCTCGATTTAAGAATTTTATCAAATTGATACAAACCGAGTTTATTTATTATGATTTATAATTTAATAGGATTATGGAACACGTCACGATTCACATGATGTTAAAGTGCGTGAATCTTGGCTCACTGATTACATTTCATATCAAATTTCAAAAAGCCAAAAGAAGTGTTAAAAATTTTGTTTATAAAGTAAGTACCATAAATGAAGTTAACACCGTAACATTTGTAGCTGCATGTAGTAGCCATTAGTGGTGGCTGGTTAAAGAGCTTTAAAACGATTACATTCTTATACAAGCTTATAAAACTTTTAGCTAATCAATGAAAAACTGGTCCGAATGAAAAATAGCACAGAAGAGACTATCGCGAATGCCGAAGGATCAATTACAAAATCACCCAAGATATTTATAGATCAGGCGATAGAAATTTACCAGAAGCAAAAGTTCTCATTCAATGATATTATTGCTGAATCGAATAACATTGTTCTTGCTGTAAGAAAATTCGTTCCCATCTAATATGTTGTATTCTACAGAATTAATTGCAGTCTAAAATCTGTTAACTCTTCTTTCTCTTTGACTTTCAGTCTGCTGATACAACTGCAAATGGTCTTTATTCGACTCTTTTAATGCTGGCCCTACACCCTGAGGTGCAAGAACGTCTGTTCAATGAGATAGTGAATGTATTTCCGGAAAAAGTTTTTGAAATGGATTACGAGCATTTTGAGCAGTTTCCATATTTGGATATGGTTATAAATGAGACTCTACGTTTATCACCATCTGTTCCTTTAATTGGACGTCATGTCATGAAGGACTTGCAGCTGACGAAAGATCTTATATTGCCAAAGGATTTACAAGTTGTTATGTCAATATATCATCTTCATCGGCGAAAGGACATTTGGGGCCCTAATGCAGATAAATTTGATCCAAATAATTTTCTTCCAGAGAACATGGCAGGAAAACATCCATACGCATTTATACCTTTCTCGAAAGGACAAAGAAATTGTATAGGTGAGACCAATGCGCTTTTATCGATAACTAAAATATATGTACATATACATACTGTACCCAAAATTTCAGGTTGGCGTTACGCACTGTTTGCATTAAAAGTGCTGTTAGTTGGTATTGTGCGAAATTATCGTTTTTCGACCGATGCAAAATATGAAGATATGGAATATACTTTCGGTATTGTCTTGAAACGATTAAATGAACCTCCTATAAAAATATTCCGCCGTGATTGAATTCATTGTAATACTCGTGTATCTATAACCTGCAGTATCTCATCAAATTATAATTAAGCATACAATAAAATGACAAAAATATGTGTCAACAGTATAATATTGTTACGTTTTTACCTTTTTTAAAAACGTTTAAAATATAAGTTCGTTCATTGCAAACAAAATAAAAACAAATATGTGTTTAGTTTCAATTAAACTCTTTATTGTTCGCACTACTTTTATGTGCCACCGTATAGAACTTGACGAATACAACAATAATAGCTTGTTCGCTATTATTCTTTGCTTCAAATCTTCAACCACGACTGTTCTCTTCACACGCAATGCGTCTTCACACAAGACTGACTGAATTCTTACTACATGTTGCCTGCTTTGTCTTGCCTTTTTATATGCTCACGTAACAATCTGATGAAGGTTCTTGAAGTAGAACGTTCGGGGGTTCGCCTTCTCGAGAACTCTATCCCTACTTCATTGTTGTTTGTGTGTTTTGCTTACGTTGTATTTTGTTGCTTTCTTTCTTACTTTTCTGTCTCCTTTTCTTTCATACTGATGTTGTTGGTATAAGTTCGTTGTATTTGTTTGTGTAGCTTTTGCTTATCGTTTTAATGTTAAACGATGGTACACCGTTTCCATTTTCGTAACAATATTTTAGGCAGCGATTCCGATCTTACCGTGTTGTGCTATTGTAATGCAATTCTGGTAATGCACAGCATTAAGAAATAAATAAAAAATGTTTATTATTTAGGTATTAGTATATATTCAAGTAAAATATAATAAAAAAAATAAATAAATATGTACGAATCTATTAAGATAGAATATTAAATATAGTGTCTGTATGGTTTAATTAGTATTGAAATAAAATCTCTCAATAATTTGGTATCGAACCCTTTCAGCCATTTGTGCACGTGTGGAGTTAGATAAGATGAAGAGAAGATCATTTTATTCCTGTCCGTATTAATATAAGCCATGATATCAGCTTGTTTTGCGCTTACTAAGTGGTACAAACCGTATTGCCTGCAAGAAGTTCGTGACACTTTAACTAACTTCTTCCGGCCTATTCCTCTGAGTTGAGTTACGTCTGGTATTGTATCTCAGAGATGTTCCATCGTTTTGATGTTCTCCCTGCAAGCCCTTAATTAATTATTATCGGCCACGATTTTGCGGTCCAGATGTACTCCTGATTATCCTCTCGTTAGCATCGTGCCAGGGTATCTTTGCAGTTCTTCTGCTGTATCATTCATCCACAATAATCTATGTGACATTTTTTCTTTCGGTACTCTGAAAGCCATTGAGTTATCAGGTTTGTGTTCTGTAATTCTCTCGTTCCTTTATGATTTCTGATCACTTCCTGACAAGGTACAAAGGTACACAAATAGTGCATACTTTGTTACGCTTATCTGAAGCCAGTTTGTCAGTGAGTGAGGCTCCATGTGGAACCTCAGGCTTTCCTATATATGAACCAACATTTATGGACTTTAACTGCCTTATCCTCCAGCTACAGTCTCAATTTAAATTTTATACTCAAGTATTGCCATAGTATGAGTAATAACAAATTGTATGCAGGCGGCTGTCACTAGAGTCCCCAGCAAAACAACACCGAAGGGAAAGTGCTAGCCCCACCAGCTACAGAAGCACTTGTACTAACCAGCTAGAATGAAATAGTCCCTGTGTCCATACAAGAGAAAGTTATTGTCAGAAATTCAAGACCTGAATTGTACATAAAAAAAAAAAAATTTTTAACACACCAATTCCTGAATGGGCGCGTCTGTGTCTATGCCATACCAGCCCTTAACTTATCTTGTTCAACAGGTTAGCTGGAACAAAATGGTCCTCGTTGGACCTGAATAGATACTACTAGCAGGTGGAGCGGTTAAAGAAAACGGAAGTGTACGGCAAGTACTATAGTAAGATGATTACAAAATTTTTTTGGACAGAATTGGATGGCTTCGATACACAGCTCTTGCCACATTAAATACTCTGCACGAGTGGTTTGAGGGCATGGTTATCTCATCTGGGATCGTGCGGCTTGAATTGTTGACGTTTTCTTGTGACGTTTTTTTAAGTCACAGGTGCGTATGAATGAGCTACAAACAGCGTTTCCCAAATCCAACGTAACGTAATCATCGAAAAACTTAGCCTGATTTATGCGCCAGAATCTTGGAAAATTGAATATTTCGGATGCTCTGCACAAAGAGATGTCGTAGCGGATATTTAAACGAACGAATCCACGCATAATGTCAGTAAGAGGTATTTTAAACGAATAAAAAATTTCGCTGACTCACAATCTGTTTTATTTAATATTTTTAATACAATGTTTTACTTTAAAATATGTATGTGGTGTTAATTATATTTTGGTGCTGACATTTAAATGATATTCCGAAAAGTGATCAACTTTGATGTAGTTTCAGCACAAGGCAGTGTATAAGTAGGAAATATTCCCTCAGTGTTGGGAACACTGAACAAACAAAAAATTGTGTGATTTGTACACTTTTGCCAGCATTGCAATGTATCTGTTGAACAAGTTCAGTGAGAGTGAAGGTTAATTTGTAAATTTTAAAATGTAAACATTTTCATTTTGTATTTTTTACTCTCAGCTATTATACGGCATTATCTATTGCAGTGTTAATTTAAATTTAATTAATACTTTACGACTGCCAAAATACTGGCATGCAATATTTGTCTCCGAATTTGTTAATACTCAGTCAGTTTAGTTAAAAATCGAGTCTGATAATCAGTTATCAATAAACTTGTACTGTATGAGTTTGATCTCGAAATGTGATTGAGTAAACGAAAAGAATCCATCCATTATGGCACTATCAATGGCGAGAAACTTGCACTAGCAAATGTATCCAAAAAGGAATTAAATTATGCAATAACACTTAGGGCCATTATTAAAACTTTCCGTTAACTAAAGGGAGGATTTTAACGGGCAGATAAATTCTTTTTCATTATTATACGTGGACGATAAGGCAGAAGTGAGTGTTAAGCTAAAGGGAGGATCATCCTACTGGTAACTTTTAAAGTTAAGTTTATGTTTGGACTTGTCATATCATATATTATTTTCAATACGGCAACTTTAAATATAAACAAAGTGAGCAAATACAACAAAAAAAGAAGCCCGTCGTTGCCACTGCGTTTATAAAGCGCTTGTTTAGTTGACAGTGCTATCGACATTGCCATATTTTTGAAAAAGTTTACTTTATTTTATCTGTAAGTTGTAATAACGAAAAGAAGTTAAAGTTGACTTTAAAGTTCACTTTAGCTAAAGTTACCTTTAACTAAACCCGACTTTAAAGGCAAGTTGTAATAATGGCCTTTAGTCATGTAGACATATCTATTTCAGGCTTATTTGAAAAAGTAATCTTGAATATTTTACGGTTAATCATTCAATTTACCTCTAGCATTCCGATTTCCTCTGTTCAACCGTGAAAATAAGTAGAGTGTGTTATTTTAAGAACTTTAGTTATAATTATTGAAACTATTTTCTATTTTTATTCTTATCTGGTCGATAATTCTGTTATTCTTTACACATGATTTCCGACGTATACCCGCCACAACTACGAGTTACATGGTTACATGGTCCATTTGATCGGTCCAATTTTTTACTACTTTCTTCAATAAATCTGGCATCAATGGTGGTGAAACAAATTGGGGTTGTTAATTTGGTTATAAATCTCCCTTGAATCTCTTGAAAAAAAAAGAGATCTTTAGGAGATCTGGATTGTAATTACTCGTAAGTAATTACAATCGTTGGGATGCGTATTGTGGGAGAGAGAAAGAAAGAAATACAATTATTTCAATTTCTTTTTAGAGAATTGAGAGAGAAAGAGATTCTTACCTTTTTTCCAGCTTCCATTTAAACGCCTTGTATTTTTTCCAGTTGTGAGAAATCCTTTCTGGTTTTTACAAATGTGGACTTATTAGGGACATTCACTTTATCACAATATATTTTAGTAAAAATTAAATTTAATTAATTTAAACAGAGATTATTCAGATAAGCACAATTTAATGTATATAATTCAGGTAAGTATAATTCAATGTAGGTAATGCAGGTAAGTATAATTTAATGCCGGTAATTCAGGTAATTATAATTTAATGTAGTTAAGTAGTTTAGGTGAATATAATTTAGGTATAAATAACGAGTTGAATTGGTAAGCATGGGAAGTAATTAATTTTAGAGTTTTTTTCCAATTACATTAAATGTATAAATTTATAAAATAGTATTTATATAAACCAATATGATTTTGTTAATTTTATATAAATTTTCAGCACGGTTCACAAATTTGATTGTTATATCAATTTTAGGCAAATTCACAAAATACTTTTTTTTTTCTTTAGTTTCCTTTTAATTAACACACTTGATTTTTATTTGATAAAGTTATTTTAAGAAATAAAGATTCGATGACAATATAAAGATATAAGACGAAGAGTTGTTGATGATATAGAGAAGTGCAAGATGATAAGTAATTTCTTTTTCTAATTTTATTTCCCACCAAACTTCGTAGACAATTTACCTTACTGTAAATAGTGGAGGCATTCCTTTTGTGTAATGGAATTGGAATTGCGGAGCCATTCCTTTAGATGGATGGAAACTTTATTGTTGTCGCTTATTATTATATTGTTATCGATAGAATTTTGTTGTGTTCAAACCTAGTTTGAACAGGTGGATTGAATGTAGACATGTAGCAATGCTTTAAGGTAGCTCATACATACATGTGTATGCAATCCAGATATGTACTTAAAATTGTACGAATAAAATAACAATGGGCTGAATAACTTCTTGAAAAAAAATTTTTCACTAACTTGAAAAGTTGGAACATCATGTCGTAGCCAAAAATCGTTGGTGTTTAGTTGATTAATTTCCAAAAACAAAAATTCAGTTAACTTGAGACAACAACGTTCGTCCTTCATCGTTACGGCAGTTCTTGGTTTATTTCGAAAGAAATAATTACAAAAAACATTCGATGTAACTCATCAATATATCCAAGCAATTCGATGTTTTTTATTGGTTAACATCGATAAAACGTCGATACACTACATTCAATGCATTGAAGTTAAAAACTTTGTACCAACACTAATACAGATACAATATGCAAGAAATAATCCACAAATACATACAATGTAATAAAACATTTTATGAACACATTCTTTGAATAAGTTACAGAAAAGAGCTTGCGTTGGTATTACCGTGGCGATGAGAGCCACTCTTTTAATGAACCTACAGGCTCTATTGGATTAATGCCCGTTTCATAAATAGTGAAGACCAGACACATGGAGATTATGGTTAAGTTAACGGTAGATAATCTAACGCAATATTACTACCAAACGGTACCATATAATTTTGGGCAATGCTTTCAGGTCAGTACAATAAATCGTCTCGTAGCGGTAGTGTAGTACCTGTGCGCATAACCAATAGACGCACAGTAAATTTCAAAGTATTTTGTGGAAAATCGATATAACAATGCATTGTATCGAAAAAACATTGATGTTTTCTTTTAATATCCATCACTTACTTACCTACTTACTTAATTGGTCATTACAATCGTTTAGTCAGAATTACGACCTAGTCTCTCACAGCACCCACGTTGTGTGTGTTACTTTTATCCATGAGTGGCGAGACCAACAGTTTAAAGTCTATCCCGAACGACAGATTTTTGAGAAACTTTTCACGGCAATTTTATTTACTCTCAGAGTTTTTCATATTTCATTTTGTTCGAGATGCCTAAGCTGCAGTTAGAACCACGAGCCAACCAAGGAACCAATAAGTAAACACGCTGCCTACTAGACTTCGGCGATTTCACCACTACACCAAACAGGAGATTTTAACGAATGTAATGGCGGTTCTTGCAGTCGCCGTGGTCTAGTAGGTAGTGTGTTGGCTTGTTAGACGAAAAGCCAGGGTTCGAGCCCCAGGCCAGACATCAAAATAAAATACGAAAAGTATTTCTTCGGCGACTTCCTCTCATCAGATTTCTGGCAAAAACTCTGAAAGTAAATAAAATTGCCATGAAAAGTTTCTCAAAAATCTGTCGTTCGGAGTCGACTTTAAACTGTAGGTAACCGCCATTCATGTATAAAATTAACACACACAACATAAGTGGTGTGAGAAACTAGGACGTTGTACAATGGGACAATTCGACCTCCGGGTACAGTATTTGCCTTAATTGACAAGAATACGTCCTCTAACCTAACCTAACCTAATAAAAGGTAGGCACATTTCGGTAAACGACATTAGTTGAGTTATCGCTGTGTATCCAGTAATTCTTTTGAACGAAAACAGCGAAATCAAACAAAAATTATTTAGAATTAAAAATAAATACGATATTTAAATATTTAATTTAATATTTAATAATAAACAAATAATATGCAAGGATTTTATAATATAATAGAATTTTTAAATAAAATATTTTTAATTTTATTGATTTGCCTGTGGGTGTTTTGGTTATGGTCACGAAGGAATTTATATCGATTCGCTTAGAAATTTCCTGGTTCTTTTGGACTTCCTATTATTGGTTCCTATACCCTCATTAAGGATTTTAAAAGTTACATATATGATTTGAGTTAACAGAAGTTGTCAGATAGAGAAGAAATTAGAATTAAAAAATGTTTAATAAAAATTAAACTAGATTGAATTTTGAAAAACGGAAAAAACCATTTTGGTTAAATTACATGGTCTTTATAATCAAGATATTTCAACAATTTAGTTAAGTAAATTCTATGAAAAAATTAAAAAAAAAACAAAAATTTTGTCCGAAATTTTCAAAATTTTTGAATTTTCAAAATTTTTTTTAAAATTTCTGATAACCTATTGAAAGCGCCTCTTAAAGACCTTTCATATGATACTAAATTTATATATAGTTCCTTTGGAAGAAATTTGAATAAATCCAGAAAACCTCAAAAAAGGACCTTTTTATCCTTTGATCCAGCTCACCAGATATTGACCCCAGGACAAAAATTTTGAGAAACGTAGTCTTAGAATGAATCAAACTTTCATTTTAGTCGGGAACATTCGCAACTTTTATTTTGGGGCCGACCTAATGTACATACATAGATCTAATGTTCTTACATTTATGGAGTTTTACATAATTTTGTATCATTGATTTATAAATTATCAACAGGATCAAAAGAAAAGGAAGCGAGAGGCAAACTGAAGCACCAGCGAAAAGTAGTTTTTGCGCTAGTGCATCCATAACCACCTGTCCATTGTAGAGAACAAAAAATTTAACACAATTCATTCAACTTTTGTTCTTGGTTTGTTTTGATTTTGTAACTTTTACCCTACAAGAAATTAATGACCGAAACTGACACAAACAAAACTTACTTACTACTACACATGTAGTTTATATTTGACTTTTTAATCTACAGAGTTGTATTTGTTAATATTTATTCATTTCAAAAACTCAATCGTAGTAGACTTTGAAAACAAAAATTTACTATGCTACTTCTCAGTGTGATTGAGAAAAATAGAATAATACAAATAAATAAATAAAATATAAATTAAAGAAGTTTGAAAAAAAAATAGAAACAAAGTTGAATTTAATTAAATAAAGAAAGTGAATAAATTTTGTAAAGCTTTTCTATACGGAAAGAAGAGTAAGAAGTCGGACATGCAACAAGGAAGGAAAGTGTTTTCTTTTGTGTGATTTATTTGTAAATTTTAAGTCATCTAATTTTTGGTTACTTTTTTTGTATAGTGTTCCAATTGGTAGATGTGCCATTAAAACCTTGAAAGAACGTGGAAGCTTATCTTTGCCAGCTATCAAGAAATACATCACCAGCACATATAAGGTAGATGCCCAAAAATTGTCTCCATTCATTAAGAAATATTTGAAGAGTGCTGTTGTCAGTGGAAAATTAATTCAAACTAAAGGTAAGGGTGTTTCTAGTTCATTCAAAGGAACCCAAAGCAAAAAACCCCCTTCTGCAAAGAAAAAGCCTGCTGCTGACAAAAAAGGCACTCGGAGTAAAAATCCATCTGCCGAGAACAAGACTGCTGAGGAGAAGAATACAGAAAAGGCTAAGGTAAAGACCGTAAAGAAGACTGGTGCTGTTAAGTCTAAACCAACTAAAAAGGTCCCAGCAACTAAATAAAAGCCCCTAAGGCCAAGAGTGCAGCCGCTACAAGAAGTAGATTAATTATCGAAATAATTATATAAAAATAACTTATTTATTTTTTAATTTAAAATAAAATATATTTTTTTTAATAAAAATATATCAAAACAAAAAACATTTTTCTTTTGTAAGGGGGTATGATGCGTCAACTGTGACTAGTCAACTAGTCAACTGTGACTAGTCAACTATAGTTGACTATAGTCAAGTGTAACCAGTTAACTAATCAACTATACTTGACTATAGTCAAGTGTAACCAGTTAACTAGTCAACTGTGACTAGTCAACTATTCTTGACTATAGTCAAGTGTAACCAGTTATCTAGTCAACTGTGACTAGTCAACTATTCTTGACTATAGTCAAGTGTAACCAGTTATTTAGTCAACTGTGACTAGTCAACTATTCTTGACTATAGTCAAGTGTAACCAGTTATCTAGTCAACTGTGACTAGTCAACTATTCTTGACTATAGTCAAGTGTAACCAGTTAACTAGTTATTTGTGACTTCAAATAGCGCAAGAGTGAGCAGGTTAGATATATGTTTTACAGTCGAAAGAATTCATATGTTAGAAAGAGAGACAAAATCACATGTACACGAATGTTTACGTCAAGTTTTTCACATTGCCCTTAATAACTTGATGGGAAGTTGTGACTAGTTTAGACGTCACATTTTACGGTCAAATAACTAGTAATTTTACTAGTTATGTTCTGGTAGGGTAATAACTGACAAACAGCTGATAGTGTTAAAGTGATGTTAACTTTGTTAAAAACAACTTCAGCTTGTTTTAAGTATAAAACTGACTTTAGCGGAAAAAGTAAGCTTTTTATCGTCTATAGTATCTGAAAAGTAGACATTTTAATAAATGATGCTTAAAGTATACTTTTTTGATGACTATGATTATGGCCTTATATTTTATATTTGTTTTTCTTTCTTTTTTTTTACTTATTTTCATATATATATATATATATATATATATACGTATATATATATGTATATTTCACCAAATTATATGTGTTTTTACATACCTTGTAAACAGCAAATTTTTTGGGAAAAAAATTATACAAAAAAGAAATTCCAACGGTGAGAAGGGTGTGGATCCCAGCAACAAATATCCAATGCAGCGAACGATCTACAAAAGATTATTGTCAAATATTTTATTTTATTCTTCAGGGGATGATCCGGTTCGAAGGATCAAAATGTGGGGGTGAGCGGAGAAAATAAATAAAATAAAATATTTGGCAAAATAAATAAAAATACGAAAATATTAATTACAATATCAAAATTTATTTGATACGACAGACGTACCTTTCGGGTTGGGGGTTGTTTTGATATTAATCTCTTTTCGTTCATATTTATAACAATTCACAAATAATTAACACGGTTGTAAAAGTACTTAAAACTAAACTTAACATTAGGGTGGCCAGCGTGAACACATTACGTTGAACCTGTTGATAATGCATTAATAGTTGAAAAGCGCAAGACATTAAATATTTCATAATAACAAAGTACTGAAAGCGTCGCGGGGGTACTGCGGTATTTTTGAACTGAAAAATTACTGAAAAATGTACTAAAGTACTGAATTTTTCAACACTGGCCAGTGTTCGAAAAATACTATAAAGTACGCAACGTTTATATCAGGGGTTACCAAAAAATTTTTGTTGTGTATTAGTGAGTAAGAGAGGGAAAATAAATTGAGAGAATTTATTTATTTACAGCCATAGAAAAAGTGTTAATAATATACGCTATTTTTATTTTAATTTCATAACATACATATGTATGTAAAGCTATCTATCTATGACTTAATAATTTTAGATAAATAAAAATAAAATAAAAATTCCATTTCTTAGCGAGCATTCCAAAGCATTTAAAAAAATATACTATGCGACAAAATAAAAAAAATTAAATACGCCCAGCTAATGACATAGAATATTTTTAACATAATGAACATAAACTTTCGCGTACACTAAAAATGTTAGTGTACTCAAAAAATTCACTAAAACCCGGTTTTTTCGTTTTGTACTGATCTTTTTAGCTTAATTTGTACACAAACAGTAAGAAATAGTGTTTGTGAACTCTGTTCATTACATTATGTTAGAGTTTGCGTTCATTTGTTGTGTAGATGTTGTGTACATAATGTGTTTGCGTAAGAGTTCACAAACACAGAATGGAAACGAGATTCTGACAGTTAACCCCGCATTGAGAAAGGGACAGCAAATATTACCAAAAAGTATTTCTGTCCCTCTCTGATTGTAACTATGTTTTGTTTATTTATATTTTTTTTTAGTTTTCGGGGTGGGTTTTTACATTTATAAAAAATGTAATTTTGGTGTGAAACTATTAATCCTAATATACATATATTATAAATCTTATATATATAGATCGAGCTTCTGTCGGAGCAGATTATATATCTTTTCAAAATTTTGACCAAAAGGGGAGAAAAAATGGGACAAAGGGAGAAAAAATTGGTAAAAATTAGTACTTTTATGCATTAATGCTGTATTTTATCTGTTTTATAGGTAATTTTTTACGATTTAGCTTGGTTAAGTTTCCCAAATAGCTATTGGAGGTGTTCCGTTTCTAAAGTTGAACCAAAAGGGGTCCAGAAAGAGGAAATGGTGCCAAAAACGGGCAAATTGAGTGCATAGCCAATCACGCCTGGACCGATTTTCTTGAAATTTGGGATATTGACCGAGCTTTTGTCGGTGCAGGTTATAGGCAATAAATCTTTTCAAAATTTTGACCCAAAGGGGTGCAAGAATATTGACAGGATCATGGAAAGGTGAGGATGTGTTTATTCCCCGTATTCCAATAATTCCAAAAGGTTTGAACTTTAAACGTTTACAATTTCCATTTAAACTAGCATTTGCTGTCACCATTAATAAGTCTCAGGGTCAAACATTGAAGGTGGCTGGTTTGGAGACACCATGTTTTTCCTCTGGTCAATTGAATGTAGCCTGCTCACGGGTACCAAGTGGAAAAAATTTATATATTTTTACCTCAGCTGGTAAAAAGGCTAATATTGTGTATAGTTTTATATAGCGTTTTATCAAAATAATAATACTATTTAATTTAATTGTAGAATAAGTTTATATTGCATCTATTTAATAGCTATATGTATGTACTCAATATTGCTATAAGTATTAATAATAGAATAAGTTTATTTTTTTGTATTTTTAATATACATACAATATACTTAAGTTACTGATTTTTGTATTTTTTTAAGTGTTAATAATAAAAAAATTTTAAATTTCTTCAACAACAACAAATAATTACTGTTTTTTTTTAATTTAAAAACAATTTTCATTTTTTAAACTAATCCAAACTAGTAAATAATAAAAACAACTAATAACAATAACAAATTTTAACTTTTTCTTTCAAAAAATTAAAAAATATTGGCAATTTTCAGCAAGAAAAATTTTATATGAGCAGTACGTCTTCATTATTACCTCTTCCACAAGAAACTATATTCATTGTGACCAAAAATCACACACATTTCGATTAATATTTAAATATCTAAGAATCTTTAAACTTTTCATTGCAGAAATTAAAAAAATAATTCCAAATTTTCCCTTTTTTAATACACAAAATAAACGTTTATTTACACAAAGTGCTGCTTTGAGCGTTTTTAAATGGCAAAAGTATCGTATCTGTATGTAACTGTGTTCACAAACACTTAAATGAGCCAATTCACATTAGCACATTTTTTAGTCGCACAATTTTTGTTCTTTTCAATTTACACGGAATGAATATTCGTTTGGCAGCAAATGTATACGTATACAGCTTTGTATGGATTAGTGTTTTTGCATTCATTTGATGTTTGGCTTTTTAGGTGTACGAATAATTTTAAAATTATTCTATGCGGAATTTCATAAAATTTCGACTAATAATTGTTTTCAATTCATTTATTTTTGTTTTACTATTACTATTACGTGCAGATTATTTAAACTAATTATTTACAAAAATCTTGTTGTTCATTCACAAATATTTTATTGGAATTTCTAAATGATAGCACAATGTATAGCAAAGGCAATAAGAAAGAGGAATCTGTAAATGGAAAAACAATAAAGACGTGTAATGGTTTTAAAATAAAGAAAAAAAAAATCCAAAAGGGAAATGATTTTATGCGACCATTCCCCTTTCTTTTAAATCATGTTCATTGTTTCAAATGCAACTAACGACTAAATCAACTCTGTTGAAAAAAAAATTGACACCCTGATTTTTAAAAATGTGTATGTATTAGTTTTGTGCTGGTGATGCGGGGTTGTAGCTGGTGGAAACTTTAAGCCCCAGTCACGCTACCGTAACGGAATGTAACCGCAACAGGAAGAAACAGCTGATCGTCTTTGTTATGTATAAAGCAATACGAATAGTTATAAAAATGTAATGTAACGTAACCAGAACGTAAGAATCTGTAAAAAATAAAATTTTCTTACATTTTTACGTGACATCTGTTTAGCAGTATTAACAACATGTCAATATTAAAAACCACAAAAACTGAAAATTTTTTGTCTGTATTTATTTCATTATTAACTTTTATAATTTAAAATAAAAATAAGCACTATTTTATTATTACGTTAATTAGATAGTGTTTATTTTTATTTTATATTAGAAAAATATAGTCATCGACTTTTAGCTAATTAAAGCATTCGAAAAGCATTTCAGTTTGCATTTTACTTTTACTAGAGAAGATAAAAACGTTTACAAATTTATTTTCCGAAATACCTGACCTGTTTCTGCAGGATAAACGATTTCCCTTGCTTGCTTGCTTACTTATATGGAAAATACAATCAAAAGCACTCAATTTTAGTTTTTGTTTGTGTGAAAGTAAAATTTTTTGGCTTACAGAAACAGTACATAAAACTTTTAATAAATACCTTTAAATAAATATAAAATCGTTGAAATGAATCCAAAAACGCTGTAGTGATAACACTGGTTAACAGCTGAATTAAATAAAATCAAAAGACGCCATATTGAAACTGATAAAAGGAGTGAAAACAAGGTTTTTAAAATTTGGAATTAATATCAAATATGTTTCAAAAACAATACATATAATAATATAAACACTCAAACCCAAAAACATGTCTTCTATATCTATATCTGAATTTTTGTCTTTTAGTTTTTGCAATTTTTATTTCTTTATTTGTTTTTGTTTATTTCTTTTATTGTTTTGTTTACCTAAAAACATATGATACGTTTTTACGTTCTATAATTGCTCTTACATTTTTACGTTCAGTAGACATTACTGTTACATTATATTACGTTAGGTTCCGGTAGCATAAGTGGGGCTTTACGCCCCACCATTTGTGTTGCATTTGTTTGTTTTCTTTTTATTTATTTTTCGTAATTTCGTTTCGATCAGTGTTCCGTTCCATGCGTTCCTATACCACTTACATATTACAGCTGCTTACAGTGTGACCATTCACACTAGTAACAAAATTAAAATTTCAATAAAATTGGTCACACATGTTTTGAGAATCGAATTATTGTTCACATTTATAATAACACAGTGTATTCACATTGAAATCTGATTTTTGTTTTACTATAACAAATCGACTATTAAGCAATTTGCCCGGTGAATTGAATATTTTATACCGAAGGCTGTCTGTAAAGTGTGTTTATTTTTATTTTCTGAGATCAAGTAAGTTATTCTTGACTCAATTAACGCTCAATTTCGGGTATTGAGTGTTCGAATAATATCAATTAAATTCTATTGTCCAAAACAAGTGAATACTAATAAATTCAAATATAATTCGACCAATAATTTACTTCGGTCAATTTTAACTTCTTGTTTGGAGGAATTTTTGAATAAACAAAAAACATAGTGACCAGAAGGGGCTCTAAACGCCAATACAGTAGAATCTCACAAATTAGAACCACTTTGTGTACAGGCCAGTTCGAATTTCTGGATACTTTTTTTACAGAAAATGGTAAAATTATAATAAAACTAGTTATTTTAATTATTTTAACACAAAACAGTTTTTATTCATTAACTTTTAATTTATTGAACATATTAAATTCATAGAAAAACGTTTAAAAGGTTTTATTGGTTTTTAACATAAAATCAGTAATACTTGTTTGTTGTTTATGATTTGTTTAATCTGGATACAACTATATCGTTACGGACGTCCAAAAGGTTAGACATGTGTTTGCTGGCAAAAATATCACTGGTTTTGCACCATTTTATAACATTATTGATGGCTTCAAGGACTTTTGAATGAGGAATAGTTGGCGTTATGTCGACAATATCGACATCGCTGCTATCTGAAGCTTCCTCATCGTTATTCTCTGCATCAGATCCGTCAGTAAACACATCTTCATTCCATTTCTCGATTTCATTTAAATTTACGGAATTGTTTGGCATAATTTCATTCAAAAGATCAAGGTTTAGTTGAAGAGCTTCATTGCAATCCTGATTCAGTTGATTCAATTGTGCTAGTGGCAAATCATCATCGCTGTCGTAATCGCCTGAATCCCAATTTAATAATTTGGACCAAGAATTTTTTAACACTGTCGGTTGTACCTCATCCCATGATTGTTTCAACAATATTATTGCATCTCGGATTGAATGCCGTTTCAAAAGCTTATCAATATCATCACCATCACCAATTAATTGAGATAGCAACTTACTTCTGTAAATGAATTTTGTCATTTTAATAGGATTTTGATCCATTGGCTGAACTTCTGCTGTTACATTTGGCGGCAATAAATATGCAATTATATTACCATCCTCACTTTGAAGTTTATCAATTGGTGCATGAGCGGAACAGTTATCTACAAGCAGAAGAGTTTTGGGGCCAAATTAATGTCTTCAGAAAAAAAAATAAAAATATAGAGCTTAAAATGTGCATTAGTTAAACATACTTCTTTAATAAATATCTTGTGAAACCAATCATTGAATATCCGCGAAGTCATCCACGCATTTTTCGAAAAGTCATAATGAAGTGGGTTATCAAATCCTCTGAAGCTTCTTGGCTTTTTAGCTTTTCCAATAACCAATGGTTTTAATTTATGTGAGCCATCAGAATTTGAGCCTAGTAAAATCTAAACACGTTCTTTTTGAATTTTAAAACCTTGGGCCCTTTTTTCACAAGAAGCGACAAATGTTCTACCTGGCAGGCAGCGGAAAAATAATGCACTTTCATCAGCGTTATATATTTGCGTTTACAACAACCCCATTTCTGCGGCTTTTGCACGAAATCTGTGTAGGAATTGAGTGACCTCACCAACATCACTCGAAAGTATTTCACCACCAATTTTTAAAAACCGTATTCCATGCCGGGTTTTGAATTTGGAAAACCATACATCACTTGCAGTAAATGTCTTTTCACCTTTATCGGGGTACACTTCACTAAAAAAATAACTTAGCTTTTGCTTTTAATATAGGTCCTATCACCGTGTTCTTCTTTTCACGTTGATTTAGAAACCACTTATAAAGGCGCTCTTCCATTTCTTCATATTCTGCTTTATGCAGACTTTTTTGCTTCCTGATATGTCTTGGTAACTGCATCCATTATTTCTTGTTTTTTTTTTTTTACTTTATGTAGCTGATGGAAGATTTTGTCACATTAAAATCGTGAGCTAAACGATTTCCACTCACGCCTTCATTAAGACTTTTTAATATTTTAAGTTTAGTATCCAAAGATAAGGTATTTTTTTACGTTTATTTGACATTTATTTTTTTTTATTTCACACGTAGGAATACTTTTCTTTGATCTTCAATCATCAACTGAACCAAATTTGTACAATATCGAAATTTACACGCATACATATGTCGAAATTGTGTACACCACAAATAACTTGGTGATTCCCCGTTTTCTTTTTATTTTAATGAGCGAAAAAAAAAAATAATTTGTAGTTAAAATAACAAAAAAAAAAAATAGTACAAAATAAAAATAACAAAACTTCCTGAAATTAGAACCCCCTGTTCTAATTTTAGAGCGGCCAATACATTGAAATGGCTGGTTCTAATTTCTAGACAGTTCAAATTTGTGAGGGTTCGAATTTGTGAGATTCTACTGTATTCTGTTTCCAGAGCGGAAAGCTTTGAGAAACTACTGGCAGAAAAAGCGAAAACATCGACAGAATTCGACAATCCATTATAGATAGGACTATTTCGTTTAATCCTATGGAGCTCGAATGTCGAATAGATATTTTACTGGAGCTATATTGACCAAGCAATGAAGCTCCAGTCAGAAGTGGATAATTTGGATCCCGATAATGACGATAGAGCCGAGCTTGAAGATCGCTGCGTGACCGCGAAAAGTTTGTTTATGAGTCTGTTGGCCAAGAATAGGCAATCGAATGTGCCTGAAACTTCGTTCAGCCTGCAAGCGAACCATTCAAGACTCTCAAATATGAAGCTCCCTAAATTCAGTGGAAAATACTCTGATTACAGGAACTTCATGAGCTTATTTGAGAACCTGGTCCACAATGATTCGACTTTAACGGGTATTGAAAAATTCAACCATTTAATATCATGCTTGTCCGAATCGGCTTTGGGTACAGTGAAGGCCTTTCAGAACTCCGAAGGGAATTAGCCCAAAGCGATAGCAAGCTTGAAAAAAGTTTATGATAACGAATGCCTGATATTTTTCGACAATATTGCAAAACTTTTTGATTTGCCTGAAATTACCAAGCCTTCGGCTGTTGCTTTCCGAAGCATGCTCGATACTGTTTCTTCCATATATGATTCTTTGTTATCAATTGGTGATGACAAGAAAATAACTAATGCAATATTAATATATTTAGTGGTGTCGAAAGTGGATTCAATCACCAAATCAAAGTGGGAAGAACAGGTTGATTTCGAGAAGCTCCCATTGTGGTCAGATTGCGAATCCGCCTTGAATAGACGTTACCAGCATATTTCTGCTGACGAGTCTTCAGTTCAAGGCCGAGGGTTAACAAACCTAAGAATGAACATTTTAATTTTAGAACAAATAAAACATCACTAAATTGCACAAAACCAAAGCAATCTGTTGACAAATGCTTATTTTGCAAATCGACGCAGCACATGATCAACAATTGCCCTTCTTTTACTGCTAAGCCTGTAGTCAATAAAATCCGTGCCAGCATGTATTAATTGTTTGAAAAAAAGGGCACACAGTTGCCAGGTGTCCATCTTCTAAGTGCCGGTTATGTAATGGTTCACATAACACATTACTTCACCGATATAATACAAGTTCGAACAACGTATTGATATGCTATCCTGAACAGCATTCGCCTTCTCATGCTACTATGAACTATTCGGCGTCAGATGAACGCACAATTCTAGCGACGGCTGTGGTAAGAGTAAGAAGTAGTTCTGGCCAACTTATACCAGCCAGAGCTCTTTTAGATTCCGGTTCTCAACCTAATTTGATAACCGAGGAACTAGCGCAAGTACTACGTCTGAAAAAAGAAAGAGGCAGTTTGAATTTAAATGGCATTGGTGAAGAAAATTCTTTATCCAAATATCGCGTAAATTTGACTGTTACCTCGAGCGTCAACTCTACCCAATTCATTTCAAAGTTTTGGATATTGTAATCAATTACAATTAAATCTTGGTCTATTGAGTTCATTACATTTCGAGTTTGAGAAAACAGTTGAAAAAATATATATCAATAAATATATATCAGGTAAGAGGAATATGCATTATATACGCCAGTCTATAATTTTAATAATTCATAATCTTTACAAAATATTAAGCTGGTCGAACAGAAGCTAACGCGAATGCAAGATGACAAGGACAAGCGGACTAAAAAGATAGACAATGAAATGGATTCGCTAAAGAAGTCCCCAAACATATTTATCGATCAGGCTATAAAAATTGTCGAACAACAGAAACTCTCCTACAATGATATGCTCATTGACTCATATAATATTGTTAGCGGTGTAAGCAGTCTTGTTTGGTTCATAAACTTTGCATCTTTTATTTCATTTTAATTTCCATCGACTAGGCTTTTGAAACAACAAGGAATGCCATATTTTCAGTACTTCTGATCCAACAGGTGTAGGGCCCTACACCCAGAAATACAAGAACGTCTCTTTGATGAAATTGTTAACATATTTCCCGAAAGAGATTTTGAAATGAAATACGATCATTTGGACCAATTGCCTTATTTGGACATGGTCATAAATGAAACGCTTCGTCTAGCACCGCCAATACCTATTATTGGCCGATACGTTGTCGATGACTTTCAGGTGACAAAGGATTTGATATTACCAAAGAAACTACACATTCTTGTGTTCATATATAACCTACATCGGCGCAAAGATATAAGGGGGCCTAATGCGGATAATTTTAATCCTGATAATTTCCTGCCGGATAACATGGCAGGAAGACATCCATATTCATTCATACCATTTTCCAAAGGAATGCGAAATTGCATAGGTTAGTCTAACGAAATACTGACAACAGTTACATAAGTGCTAACGAGATATGTTCATAATATTTTAGGTTGGCGCTATGCTTTAATTTTAATAAAGGTGATAATTGCTGGCATTGTGAGAAATTATCGCTTAACAACTACTTCAAAATATGAAGATATTCAATTTTATTGTTATACGTTTTTAAAATATAAAAATAAGCACTCCTTCATTACTCATCGACGTAATTAAATATTTTTTTAATCGAATATTGTTTTTACAAAAATTTGAAAACGAACAGCGAATAAACAAACATTCAGGATGGAATACTTTTTATATTCCATCCATCAAATGATTTTAATTTTCTTTTTCTAAATTTTATCATCTTTAAACTTTTAATTGCACATTCTCCAAACACATAAATTCTCTAGAAATTTCAGATTTTCTAACACTATTAGGACATGAAGTCGCCGTAGTCTAGTCTAGTTATTAGAGGTAAGGCCACAGTTCAAACCCCAGGTCAGACATCAAAACGAAAATATGAAAAAATATTTCTTCGGCGAGTGGCGGGACCTACAGTTTAAAGTTAACTCTGAACGACAGATTTTTGAGAAACTTTTCATGACAATTTTATTTACTCTCATAGCTTTTGCCAGAAATCTTATGAGATGAAGTCGCCGAAGAAATATTTGTTCATATTTCGTTCAGTTGGAAATACCTGACCTTGGGTTTTAACCGAGGCCTTACGTCTAATAAGCCAACACACTATCTACTAGACCACGGCGACTTCAGAAAATTCCTTTATACTAAATGTTATTGAGCTTTATTTAGAAATATAAAATAGTCGTATGTACTTACTTCCTTACTTTCTTACTATTTGCCTTAGCAATACATTCATAGGATTTCGGTCTGTCTTAACACTTCCTTACAGGCGACTCTGCTTCTCGCTCGCCTTTGGCATTTGGCCATACCAATCGATGACAGGATTTCTTCGATTTAGTCCTTCCAATGCAAATAAAGTCGTCCTCTAGGCACCATTTCGGCTAATCCCCGCATCAAATACCATATCGCTGGAACATCCTATTCCCTTCGAACGACATGGCCGAGTGTCCACACCCGTTGAATACAATACAAGTGAATGTACAACAAAATATGTATATAAGAACCACAATACAAAGTGATAAAATGACTAAAAAGTTAATAAAAATCCGAACTTATAGAAAAAAAGGTCGAAAGGAGTCGAAAGGTCAATGCAAATTTGAATCCAAATGTTTTTTTTTTCCTATTTATTGTATATACTTGTGTTACAAGTATGCAAATAATGAAATAAGTTTTTAAAGCCAACAGAACAAAGTTAGATCCACAAACTAGCAACACATTTCAAGCTAAATTCGTGCTCCGAATACCAATAAACAGTCAGTAAATTAAGTACGTCTACAAGGCATCATAAATATTGTTTACCTTGCAAACCTTATACACTTATCTTACGTACTTGTAAACATTTGTATGTATGTATGTATGTACATTTCCATTTTCAAAAACACTTGCAAGCATTGGCTTGACCGGATATGTCAGATGGCAGAGCATACAATATTTATCCCTGTTAGAATTGCATTTGTTTTTACGTCACAGATTCTCAACTTTGAATTTATTATTTTAGTTTAAAACTAAAACAAATGATACAAATAAATACTTCAGGCAAGACACAAATGAAATGAATGTACATACATATGTATGTATTTGTCCTTTTTGAAAAACTCATAAGAAAAATGAACATTTTGAAACATTTTTCAGATCGGAACAGATACACTGGATTAATTAAATCGTCGAACAGATGAGATTGCTAGCATGACTACCATGATGGTAAATAGAATTTTTTAATTGAACTTTATTAATGAACTTTTCTTGCAACTGTTTGTGCTTTTCTTTATTTATTGACCCTACTGCCCCCACCCCTCTTACCTTTTAATATTCCTACCAGAGATCAATAATAAGTATTCAAAACTATGAGTAGAATCGAATCATACTAATGAGTTCGATGTCAACGTTGTAGTGAGTACGAATAAATCAGAGTAGTTAAATTTCAATATTGTTAACTCATTTATATTCCAAATTTTATGAGTGCTTATGAGTAGCAAAAAAACGGTTCATTGCTGATTTCTGTTAAGTATTATATTTTTATAAATCTCGTATTCCAATAGATACTTCCGAGCTACATCTGTCAAATTCATTGACATTTATTCAGTCCGTTTTGTCATTCCTATAGGACGAATACAGCATTCAAGAACATGTGCAAATTATAAAAATCTTTTATCAAAGTGGGTGTTTTCATCTTAATATTCTTCGAAAAATCATCCTTAGTGGTGAGGGCCATATTTGTATGAATGAAAAAGCCACTGTTTGGTGTAGATTACGGGCTGGCTACGTCATCGTTCCATATGTCTTTGAGAACGACATTGATGATTTGACTGAATTGAATAGTTTGGAAGCCAACGACATATGGTTTCTATTGGACGGCGCTATGCACCACACATCTCATGCCACTCTGCACGAGTGGTTTAAGGGCATAGTTATCTCATCTGCGATCGTGCGATTTGACTTGTAGACGTTTTCTTGTTAGGGTTTCTTTCTTCTTCGGAAAAATTCAGCCTGATTTATGAGACAGAATCATGGCAAATTTAATATTTCGGATGCGCTCCATAAAGAGATGTCGAATAAAAAAATTCGCTGTACATGGTGTTAATTATATTTTAGCGCTTCCATTTAAATAATAGCCCCACACGTGATCAATTTTGATCGTGAGTGCAACACTCTTCTCGTAGAAGTTACTTACTTGTCACTTACAACCTGAATAGCTTCAAATTTAAAGTCTACTATATAAACACTACTTCCCCTTTACTCTTAAACATAACCTATAGTATCACCTTAGTTTCACCACAATGCACCGTTTAAGTTTGTTGCATAAGAGAAAAAACAAGAAATTGCGTGATTTGTACACTTTTGCCAGCCGTTCAATGTATCTGTTGAACAAGTTCAGTAATTAACATATTAATTAATTAATATCATTGTAATTAAGATTATAGCTTTGAATTATTCTCACTTAAAATATTCAGTTTATATAGACTCTCATTTACATATTTTAAAGTAACTACAGACCAAACAATTAAAAAACAATTAAAATGTTGCTTTTTTAAAGGTAAATTTGCTTTTGTTTCAATAAAAGTTGGGGACATTTCAGTAAACGGCATTAGTTGAGTTATCGCCGTGTACTTAGTAATTCTTTTGAACAAAAGAAGAGAAATCAAACAAAAAATATTCAGAATTAAAAATAAATACGATATTTAAATATTTAATTTAATATTTAATAATAAACAAATAATATGCAAGGATTTTACAATATAAAAGAATTTTTAAATAAAATCTTTTTAATTTTATTGATTTGCCTGTGGGTGTTTTGGTTATGGTCACGAAGGAATTTATATCGTTTCGCTTGGAAATTTCCTGGTTTTATTGGATTTCCTATTATGGGTTCCTATACCCTCATTAAGGATTTGAAAAGTGAGTGGAATCGCATCTAAGTAAAAAAAAACAGATTTTTTTTGTAATATTGTGGACTTTAAATATTGTGTCAATAGATATTATTGGAAACGTAACTGCGTTAAAAGAACGCTGCAAAAATAATACAATATGTGTTTGGCTGGGACTGCACCCGACGGTTGTTACGTCTGATCCAGAATTTATTGAAAAGATTTTAAAATCACCAGAACTTCTTGATAAATCGCTAACCTTTTACGCACCGTTGCATAAAGCACTCCAAGGAGGACTACTTACTAATCCAGGTATTTATCACAGTTTCACAAAATGTCATAAAATGCTAATCCCTCCTTTAAATATACAACATTAGCAACACGTTGGCAACACGAACGAAAACTAATTAATCCCTCGTTCCAACATAAAGTCTTGTTGAGTTTTTTGCCCGTATTCCATAAAGGGAAATTGGCTTTGATCTCTAAAATGGATAAAATGGTTGGAAATGGTGAATATTGCCTGAATGCAGATATTCAACACACGATACTAAGTATAACGGCCGGTAAGTTACAATGTGTAATTATCTCATTATTTCAGACATAGAGTTTTCATTATTATTCGGAAATTTTAAGTATAATCGAATGCATAAATATCGGCCTCCAGATTTCTCCTCGAACTTCGTGTGGCTCTAAAGAGCACCTTATTATTATATGTATTACTGTCTGTCATTGATTATTATTTGTATTAAATTATAACCTTAAATGCACAACCTTGTACTATTTAATATCATATGTTTTTTCGGGTTTGCACTTTGCTCCATGCCTCTGTAGCAGATTGTAATTCCGGCGTTGAAACTAATTTATGCTGATATTTTATCTTTGTGTCAGTAGATTGCTAATACGAGGTGTAAAAGGGGGAGGCCTATTCATGACTACAGTCCTATCTTAATTTATTTTAAATTGTCTAAAGTCTTAGAAGGTATTCTTGATGGTTGTATTTGATTCGATATGCCAGTCTTCGCCTCAATCAAAACTAATTTTTAACAATATTGTGCTAAAAATCTTGTCTTTTTACAAGACAATTTACTAAATCCAAAAAACAATGTATTTTATTTATAAACTGAAGCCACTAATACCACGTATTTAAGTCAATTTCATCATTCATCTTCAAAGAGTTTGATTTATTATTTTTTTGCCAAGTTTAATGATGAAAACATTAGAAAAATAAAAAAAAATTTCAAATAACTGATACATCTTCTACATCACTCTACCATCCTTGGTAGTCCAATTGTGTATTTATTTATTCAGTTTTTCGTTTCGAAACTGCTACTCGTATACATAGCTTTGAAGATGGCATAACACAATTTTAGAAAATTTTTATCTTATGAAGACACAGAGGCGATATTATTTGTATTAATTATAGAAACGCAGATCCGACCTTTTAATTTTATACCTTTACCAATTATTTAAATTCATTTTACGAAAAGTTGAATATAAGAAATTTAAATTAAACTTTATTTAAATTAAAACGAATTTTGGTTTACATTCTAATTAATGAAAAGTATTGGGTCTATCAAAAGTCCTAATTTATTATATTATTATTAAAAAAAAAAAATAACTAGTGACTTACTACACCTTAATACACCTTAATACTACTACTACAACTTAAAAATGAGAACTAATAGAAACCAAAACGGTTTTCATTGTGGAATACAACATATTATCTGTATATTGAAAACTTACAGATATTTGAATATACATATGTAAATAGGTGCTGATTTTCAGATGTCGTAATAAACATTATTTTCCACAAAAATCTATCATATCTGCAATGCACTCGGCACCGTTTCGGACATTACCTACCAGCAACTCGACTTGATTATATATATATAATAATCGATTTTGATTATATAATAAAAGAAAGGGTAAAAAATACTTTGAAAATAACTAATGGTAAATTACGAAAACACAACACTGTCTTACTATAGCAGAGATCTTTTCTATTTGGCGCTTCAGTACGAACTGAGATCATTTACATTTCTTCTCTCGGTTATCGGATTTCTTTATTATCGTATCAAGTTTTCCACTTCATTGAGCCATACCCTTGTAGCTTTGTACGCCTAATCCACTATATCTACAATTTGCTCAACGGATCAGAGAATTGTACAGTCATTCGTCACACATCTTGTTAATTTTGTTATTGTCCTCTCAGAGGGGACAGCCGAGTGCAAAGGGTTAAAATGCTCGCTTCCCATACCGAAACTATAATTGAGGTTGAGCTAAAACTAGGCTATGAACTCGATATCTCCGCCTTCCACGCCAAAACATTTGCCGTAATTTTCTGTTTTCTCATATTAACAATCCACTTGAATATATGTAGATTGTTCCTTTATTTAATATGATGAATTTGCCAATGATTGACTTCTCTGATTCATAAAATATGTTGCTCTTGTTGAATCTCGAACAAATACAATGTATATGGAACTTGGTTGCAAAATATTACATTTGTCTTTAATGATTAAAAACTTTGGTGTATCCTTAAGCAGTGAAGTCGTTGTAGTCTAGTAAGTGGTGTGTTGGTCTTTTAGACGTAAGGACGTTATTCTAACTCCAGCATAGGCATCCCGAACATAACAAAATATGAAAAAAAGGCTTTGACATACCCTTGTTCAATAGCCAATAACAGTAAATGCTGGATTTTGTTACACGAAAATAAACGTAATATTATTGCCGCATCTTTACTTTAAATTTTCTGTATTGAAAGTAATTTTCAATTTTTCTTTTCTGAAGGCCAGTATTAGCTTTCGAATTATCAACATTTTTTTTTTATTTCTGGAATGATTTATTGAAATTATATTTTTTATATCAATTCTGCATAATCGTAATTTTCTATAAATATAAAAACTAGCTGTAACCTGAATTACGATGTCCGAGCGGTTCATTGAAAATAAAAAAACAATTTATATTGTTTTTTTCTTTTTCTTTATTGTTTTATTTTATTGACATTCAAACCAAGACTAAGACTATACTTAAAAGTAATTACAATATTTATAAATTTTATTATTATTATATTTAGCTTACGTTTGTTGAAAGAAATACGTTCCAGAAAAATAATAATTTATTGCTGACTATGAACAATATGTAGTTCATCAAACTTAATAATTTTGCAACTGTTGATATTGCTTATTAATTAAAATTAAGTTTGTTGAACTATTGTATTGTTGTTATTGTTGTCAATTGACTGGCAGGGAATATGTTGAGTTATTGGAATGGGAGGTTGACGTAACTCCTGCGCGTGTTGCTGCGCGACCAACTAAAATAAATTTGAAGGAAAGACATTACACAACTGTCCAATTAATTTTGAATCATTTTATTGATTTTGTTTCCCATTGTTTCAGATGAACGGGCCTGAGTAGTAAGCATTCGATCAGTTTATAATCTTACTTCTCGTTGTTCAAGTGGTTCATGCGAATGGGTCTCAGCGGCATATATTCGAAGATTTTCCAGTCTCAATGCTCGTCTGATTCTGAGGCTCGTAATACTCTTTTCTTCCGTGCTTGAGGAGTAGGTCGACCAATTGCTTGTCATTCATTTTGAATAATTTTGAGAGACGTCATCCATCGGAAATTAATCGCACCAACCTCCGTCGACTCATGCGCAACAACTTTGTTAAAGAACGCACAGTTTACGATTTAATTCATTTTGAGTAATTTTCGGTGGCACCTCCTTGGTCATATCAACTTAGAAACCTTCGTCGGTTCATGCGCAACAACTTTGCTAAAGATCATAACATGATCAAGTGTATAGTTTACGATTCTATAAGGTACATGCAAACAAACATTAATTTTTATATATATAGACTATGGGGGGTGACACGCCCACTATAGCCAATTCGCCCATTTTATTCATATATACGTCAAAGTCGTCCATACAAAATTTGAGGACTCTAGCTTTTGCAGTTTATGAGATATGCGATAGTAGATACTTATTGGGTATGTGGGCGTAGCACCTCGCCTACTTGCCGAGACGCCGGATCAACGTATTATTCGAATTCAGAGTCAGCGACGTAGAGCAGCAGCAGTAATATCGACCAAAACTTTGAATGAATAAAATGATTCAAAATTAATTGGATATTTGTGTCATTTTGAGGTGTAAAATCGGCAAAATGCGGAGAAATCGACAATGCTGGCAACAGTGGCTGTAATACTTTCCATTTTTGACTGAGCTTTTTGTGTTTTTGGAATCTATTTTTGCTAATGCCCAGTAGGGTTGAGTTTTGGAAAATTTTAAATGATTGTTTTGTCCGTACTGCTCAATTGTTTTCCGTAACAAATGACTAGATCTGACTGAAAATTATTTACCCTTTATGGTCGTTAAAAAATTGTCTTTTTTTATAGACACTTATTAACTTAAATACCGGTACTAACAGAGCTGCTAGTATGCAAGAAGGGCTTCTTTTGCACATGTCCAAATTTCTTGCCATAGCGAATATTTTTTAGGATTTTTATTTTTGGTTTTTGCACCCAGAATTCTTCCTGAATATATAATTCTTGTTCAGGAATCTGCCAAGGGTTAGCCACATATATCTCAGTTTTTAAAGAAATCTCTTTGTAAACTGCTTGCACTTTAATTTGGCTCCAATTTTTTCATTTTTTTTTTATTTCTTTCAAGCACATATGTATTGAGGTTTAAGTGTTTAGCTTCTTCTTTAATTTTTCTGTTTCTGTTCTCGCAACTTTTCACTTTGTAGACCATCTTTCTTCTGGAAAATTCGTTATTGCTTCAACTTTTACGTCTTCTTATATTCAAAAGTTGTTTGTACTTTTCATAGCCAGTGAAACATTTCTTCAATTAAACTCTTTCAACTTGGCTATTGCTTTTGGCGGACGAAGCAAATTTTAACTATTCTTATAGCTAAAGAGTGGCCTTCTGACTGAGTATTATAGACTAAAAGTACATTTGTTCCGAATGGGTACAGCGTCAAGCCAAATACGTTATTTTTGTGTTGACAAATACGATTCGTTCCTAGAGTGCTAGAGCATTTCAGATCGAAACATCGTTATAGGAAAACAGTATATAGATTAAAGAGAGTACGCCATATCTATTTGAAAAAATTATTTTGTAATCAAAGAAAAATCTTACACGTGTTACTGAGGCACTAGATGTCGGGAAAAAATTTTTTTATGCGTTCCAGTGCAGTATAGAAGGATCACATTTTTAGACCAAAACTATGTATAAGAACCACTGAATAATAGTAAAAAGCGGTACACGGGGCTGTTTAAGATTTACATGAAAGTAAAGGTAAAGGATGGTTTTTGAGGTTGTCCAGGTAAAAAGTTTTGAATTTGAAATGTCGGATCCAATATTCCTTCTTTGTCCAAAATCACATTAGAAAAAAATAATTAATCAAATGAAAACCTTTGTAGGCTCTATTTTTTCCTAAAGTTATTTAATTTTTATTTTTTGCCAGTGAAGGCGGTCTACAAAAAATGATATTTCTCAAAAAACGCAAAAAATTGGAAGATGAAATTGACTAAAATCAATTCAAAACAATTTATTTAAAACGACCAAATTCGTCCAATCTTTTTAAAGCTTATCCACAACTTAATTTCAATACTACGTTCAAAGTTTGCTCACAAACAATTGGGCAATTCACACAAGCCCTTGTATCGTTGTATTGAGTGTATTGTTGGACGAATATACAACAGTGTATGCTTGTTGTCGATAATATTCATATAAAAATCCAATACACTTATACACATTTTTTCATATGTTTTTAAAATTTGTATTGGTTTCGTGCTATCAGTGTATGTAAATGCCCGTAATCAAGAAGAAGAATAAAAATACAAAATATTTTCTATGCATCTTGAGTCAACAATTAACATTTCAAAATTATATTTCTCGCACAGATAATTAATTAATTTACGGTTTTTCGTAATATTTTTCATTTTGTTGCTTAAGAAATAAAATTATGAATACTGGTATTCTTCTCCTAATCGCTTTTGACGTTTGGAATACGAAATACACAATACAACATAACACTGAGCTTTCACAAACAAAAAGTGTATTCAATACAACATACACGATATGTGAATGTGCGTGAATTGCCCAAATAATTTTGAAGATCTACTAAACAGTTGTATTTTTTTACAAAAACAAAATATTATATTATATACTTAATATATATGTATACATATATAACATATAAAAATGGCATTCTTGAAAGTGTGAAAATAGACTTTTTGCCACAAAAATGAGTAAAATTACTCATAGTGTAGTGTCAAATATATGCCAATTATTGATAAAAAATTAAATTAAATTAATCCTAAATATTGTAAATTTTAATTATTATTCTACTTTTTTTCAAAGCAAAAAACTTTAATATTTTTTTTTTATTTAAATTTTTATTCATTTACAGAAACTACTATGGGAAAAGTTATGAATGCGAATGATGACATTGATATGAGTATACCTCGTTATTTTTCGTAGTAAGTTTTACTCCTTAAATAAATTAAATACCAAAAAAATCAGTTAATTCGATCGAAAGAATTCATGCCATGTTGAGAAATTAAATTTTGCCTCAACTAATATTCCAGAACCCGATTTGAAAACTATAAAAAAAAACATTTTGGATCTCATTTGCTATACTTTTGGAATTTTTAAATACTAATTTTATTTGAAAATTTGTAATGCCGCTTATAGTCTATAAATGATTGCGTCGAATTGATGAAAATTGTAATGTTTGAGTCGATTGGTATTGATGCCAAATTAAAAACAAATTTATTTTTCAACATGGAAAAATTATAACACATACACAATTGATCATTACAACCCTTCAGTCAGGATTACGACCTAGTTTCTCACACCACTTATTGAGTGTGTGTGTTAATTTTATACATGAGTGACGGGATCTACAATTTAAAGTCGACTCCGAACGACTGATTTTTGAGAAACTTTTCATGGCAATTTATTTTGCTGAGTTTTTGCCAGAAAACTGCTGAGAGGAAGTCATATTTTTTCATATTTCGTTTTGATGTCTGACCTGGAGTTTTAACCGAGACTTTACGTCTAATAAGCCAACACGCTACTTACCTACTAGACTGCAGAATAGATTGAGTGGAAATAATTTCGATTGAAATAAATTATGAAACTGACTTTATGCATGAATTTCCTTTAATGAAACTATAACATACAACTTTTTCATCACTGCATACAACTAATAAACATGAAAATGGTAACCCATTTATTAATAGTCTTTTTTCATCCTTCCTGTATTGTATCTTGGTGTGGACTTATTTGCTAACCTGCTATTGTTTTTTACGAAAGCGTAACCAGCCTTATAAATTCTACCTTCAGTTATTTTCCTAGTATAGTGGTTCAACTTATTTTTTTTTGTTTTTCCTCTAGTTTCTGTATAGTCTTTGGTCTGAATCTGTTCTAAGGATTGTTTTTTCTTTTCCAACTTTTCTACCGAAAAATACCTGCATAGGTTTTTTATATATTAAAGAAGGAACAGAATTATTTTCAATATGTATGATATCTTACTTTCGTAATAGACTTTTACAACTCGTTCGTCGGATTTAGGTCTGCCTTAAAACTACCTTCCAAGCGCCTTTATTTGCGCGCCTTTTCGCCAGTTGTTCAACTCATTAAACCTTCCTTCTTTTGTTATTTCTAACGCTATGCCAACTTCCGCTAATCTCCTTATTAAATACCCTTCTCATCAGAATATCCTCTTCTACCCGAATAACATGGCAACGCTGATCCATACCATCTGGATGTGGAACAACGCCTATAGCATTGAAGAGCTCAAATAGCTCACTGTTGTTATCGCCAACGCGCACTAGGCCGAAGATCTTGCGTATGATGTTTCTCTCGTATAGTCTCAATGTTGCTGCATCTGTGCATGCGCCCATGCTATCGCACCACATACAAATCGTCATTAAAGAGCGACTAGTATAGCTTCAGCTTCGTAGCACGAGCATGGTCTCTGCTACTTAATTATCCATTGAGACCATAATAATGCCTGTTGGCAAGAGTAATGGCGGATCCACGATAAATAAATTCATTGACAAGTTTAAAAGTATTGGTCAATTCACACAAGCCGTTGTATCGTTGTATTCATTGTATTGTTGGAAGAACACACAACAGTGTATGATTGTTGTTGATATTTTTCATATAAAAAGCCGATACACTTATACACATTTTTTCCATATGTTTTAAAAAGTTGTATTTGTTTCGTGCTATCAAATTGTGTGAATGAAAAAAATGTGTATGTTTTCATATGTATTTCAAAAGTTGTGTTGGTTTCGTGCCATCAAATAGTTTGAATGCCACGAGATACACAATACAGCAAAGATTTGAGCGTTCACAAACAAACAAATGTATTTAATACAACATATACGATACAAGTCGTGTAAATTGCCCATATATTTATTGGCCATAATCTGCGCTCCGCTCCTACTTGTCGTCAATACATACTTCGTTTTGCCATCGTTTAAGACTACACACACGTAGACTTCCGTTCAATAGCGCTGAAGGTAACGGTAACATCACGTAGTGCAATGCATTTCCGTCTTTCGTAGAACACTCTCCATGCCGAAGTTAAAGAGATCGCATAATAGGATCGCTGTGTCTGCAAATTCTCTCGGTATCAAAAGGTTCAGAGAGTCCATTTTCTATCTTGACGGAGTTGCAGGAGTTACTCAACAAAAATTACTCAATAAAAATTAATTAACCCTTTCATGCCCGAATTTTTTGAGCCAGAGCTAAAATTTTTTAAGGACATGTGTTTGTTAGTCATTGACTAAATATGAAGTGACATTAAATTCAGAGTCGTACGTATTCTGGTTGTACACGTTTTTAACCAAGCTTGTTTGCAAAAAAAATCTTTTAAAAAAAATTAAAAATTACGGAATTTATTAACAAAAATGTACAATGTTGCCTATAGGCAACATCGGGCATGAAAGGGTTAATAATGTATGGTTTCATCGACATTACTTTATATCTTAATTCATAACTAAATTTCAATCGTACATATGTAAAAACATACGTACATATGTACATGATTTATCTTAAACAGACTATATTTATATTAAATATGGGGTGACCGGATAGTCCAGTGGGTAGTGAGCTAGACTATTAGCGTAAGGGTCATGGGTTCGATGCCCACCAGAGACTCTAATCTGTGACACTACACCGAGCATATGGTCAAATTACTCCGCTCGTATATAATTAGAATATAATTTGTAATTGTATTGTAATTAATAAATATATTAAACATGTAATGTATGCGGCATTCTATATCGTAACTGTTTGTGATCTGTTCGTACTTTTAACATAAATTTTTTACATAAGTTCTGCAATTTTTAATATTTTTTTTTTAATTTTCAGTGTATTGGAAAAAACATACATTCACATTGTGCTATCATGCCTAAATCTTGGCCTATTGAGTTCATTACATTTCAAGTTTGAGAAAACAGCTGAAAAAATTCGACGATTTATATATCAGGTAAGAGGAATATGCATTATATGCGCCAGTCTATAATTTTAATAATTCATAATCTTTACAAAATATTAAGCTGGTCGAAGAGAAGCTGATGCGAATGCAAGATGGCAAGGACAAGAGGACTAAAAAGATAGACAATGAAATGGATTCGCTAAAGAAGTGCCCAAACATATTTATCGATCAGGCTATAAAAATTGTCGAACAACAGAAACTATCCTACAATGATATGCTCATTGACTCATATAATATTGTCAGCGGTGTAAGCAGTCTTCTGTGGTTCATAAATTTTGCATCTTTTATTTGATTTTAATTTCCATCGACTAGGCTTTTGAAACAACAAGGAATGCCATATTTTCAGTACTTCTGATGTTGGCCGTACACCCAGGAATACAAGAACGTCTCTTTGGTGAAATTGTTAACATATTTCCCGAAAGAGATTTTGAAATGAAATACGATCATTTGGACCAATTGCCTTATTTGGACATGGTCATAAATGAAACGCTTCGTCTAGCACCGCCAATACCTATTATTGGCCGATTCGTTGTCGATGACTTTCAGGTGACAAACGATTTGATATTACCAAAGAAACTACACATTCTTGTGTTCATATATAACCTACATCGGCGCAAAGATATATGGGGGCCTAATGCGGATAATTTTAATCCTGATAATTTCCTGCCGGATAACATGGCAGGAAGACATCCATATTCATTCATACCATTTTCCAAAGGAATGCGAAATTGCATAGGTTAGTCTAACGAAATATTGACAACAGTTACATAAGTGCTAACGAGATATGTTCATAATATTTTAGGTTGGCGCTATGCTTTAATTTTAATAAAGGTGATAATTGCTGGCATTGTGAGAAATTATCGCTTAACAACTACTTCAAAATATGAAGATATTCAATTTTATTGTTATACGTTTTTAAAATATAAAAATAAGCACTCCTTTATTATTCATCGACGTAATTAAATATTTTTTTAATCGAATATTGTTTTTACAAAAATTTGAAAACGAACAAATCAGCGAATAAACAAACATTCAGGATGGATGGAATACTTTTTATATTCCATCCATCAAATGATTTTAATTTTCTTTTCTAAATTTTATCACCTTTAAACATTTAATTAAACATTCTCTAAACACAAAAATTCTCTAGAAATTTCAGATTTTCTAACACTATTAGGGCATGGTGTGATCAAAAATTTATTCTTATCGTTTTAACTTTTTTACAATTGTTTTTAAAACAATTAAATTATATACCTACATATGTACACCCGATCAAGATTATGAATATTAAAATTAAGTATTTTTATGTGATTTTAAGGCATTTGTAAGCATAGATACTCTTATGAGATGACAGGTGCAGAGGGAGATGAAAATTGTAGTACGTGATAGTGGAAGTGCAAAATATCGCCACCTAAAGGATTTGAATGTATTACAAGCTCAATCTACTACATTTCTAAACCTCAATGTCGTTTTAAAATCGCAATCTTCGAGATCTTTCATGTAGCAACCAGTTACTGTAATCATATGTAGATTTAGATTAGATTTAAGTAAATACATATCTAACAGTAGGGTGCCCTGGTAGTCTAGTGGGTAGTGTGTTAGACTATTAGCGTGAGGGTCGTGGGTTCGATTCCCATCAGAGACTCTGGTCTATGACACTACATATGCATATGGTCATAGTTACTCATCTCGTATATAATTAAATATAATTTGTAATGGAATTATAATTAATAAATAAATAAATATCTAACAGTTTTTAAACACGGCCTTTTTGGAACTGCATTTAACCAAAATAGACACAAAAATTAATCATCGATTTAAAACTGTGTTGCCGAGCGGGGAAATTAAATATTTCAACTAAAGCGTATTTAGAATAATTCTATAAATAACCTTCTGGTTTGGCGATTGATTGAACAGTAAAGGGCTGGTTACTCAAGCGTAGGGAACGTAAAAACGTATTGTACGTTGCCATAAGAACGTTTGTGTAGTTATAGAAACGTTTAAAACGGGACAGTTGTCAACGGGGAATGCAAATAAAAACGAAACAGAACACAAAGCAACACACAAACGGACACAACACAATGCAATGAATTTGGTATACAGACATTTGCACGAAGTGAGCTGTTCAGTACAGTGATGAGTGTTGTTAAGATAAAGCAAAATTCAAAAAGTTCCAATTGGGTACTTTTAATTTGAAGAATTTGAATTCTTTACACTACTTTTTTGTGCCACCGTATACAACTTAACGATACAACAATAATGATCTGTTTATTCACTTTACTAGTTTACACAAGTATTCACTGGATCTTCGGTGATTTTAATCTACCTTCAATTCAATGGAAATACTTACCAGACGATGGTTATTTCATTCAAATGAAGCAGAATTCAAATTTCGACGATTTTTTTAATATTTTGTATGATTTGGGTCTGTTCCAAATTAATGGCATTCCAAACATTAATTTCAAAATATTGGATTTAATATTCGTAAATGAGGTGACTAATAGCTTTATTAAACGCTCGTTCCCTATTACCAGTCCAGAAGATTGTTATCATCCAACGCTCGTATTAAAAACATCCATTCCACTTAATTTATCGATGCCTTCGTGTAGCAAAAATGAGAAAGTTTTTTCATTTAAGCACACCAACTATAATATGTTAAATGAACTCCTAATCAATACGGATTGGCACTCCTTTTTTTCATGCTATACTAATGTTGATGATATGTCTAAAGCCTTTTACTCTAAGGTTAATACCTTTTTGAATTTATGTGTTCCAAAGCAAATATCTAGACAATTATCCGGTCCTCCATGGAATAATAAACAACTGGCTCGTGTAAAAAGTAAGAAGAATAAATACTATAAAAAGTTTAAACAATCTGGTTGTTATATGGATTATATAAGATATTCTGTTACCCGGGCGGAATACACAATACTTAATAAATCATGTTACGATAAATATGTAAATACAATGAAATACAACTTTAAGCGTAATCCAAAATCGTTTTTTAAATTTGGGAACTCAAAGAAAAAAGTAACTGGTTTTCCATCTTCTATGAGATTTCAGCAGATTGAATCTAGTGATGACAGCATTATAAGCAATTTATTTGCCAGCTTCTTTTCCACAACTTATTCGGATGCAACTTATAATGATTCCACTGATTATCACATTAAAATAAATACAAATTCCACAGTATCAATAAATTTAATCAACGTTCCTACTATTTCTATGGAATTGAGAAAACTAAAATTCTCCTATAACTTTGGACCTGATAACATTCCTAGTAGCATCTTAATTAATTGTGCCGACTCTATAGCTGTTCCACTATCATACTTATTTAATAAATCGATTATATGTGGTTATTTTCCTAATGTTTGGAAGGATTCATTCATTATTCCTTTGTTCAAATCAGGAAATAGATCCGATGTTACAAATTATCGTGGTATTGCAAAACTGAGCATAATTCCAAAACTGTTTGAAAAAATGGTTACAGATGATTTATGTTATCAAGTTTCTAACTTGATATCTCCTTATCAGCACGGTTTTAGGAAAAAGTGTTCTACTACAACAAACCTGCTTCATCTCTCAACAGTTGTGTATCAAGGATTTTTTCATCAGCAACAAACAGACGTTATCTATACGGATTTCAGCAAGGCCTTCGATAAAGTCAATCATGTACTTTTGAGGAAGAAACTTTATTTATTGGGATTTTCCGATCTTAGTCTAAAATGGATTTACTCGTATTTAACTAACAGAAAACAAACCGTACTTTTTAAAAACTGCTGCTCCAGAAGTATTGATGTCCTTTCTGGGGTACCTCAGGGTAGCCATCTTGGACCGCTTCTGTTTTCATTGTTTATTAACGACTTACCTGAAACGATTCACTATTCCAATATCCTAATGTACGCTGATGACGTAAAAATTTTCTTAAGTTATCGCCAAAGTTCCGATCAGAAACTTCTTCAAAATGACCTAAATTCGTTTCATTTATGGTATCTAATGCAGCTTAATCTCAAAAAATGTAAATACATGAGATTTGTGAGAAATAATCCGATTCCTGCAAACTATGCTTTTGATGGATACGAGCTTGAGCTTGTAGATAACTTCCTGGATCTAGGAGTTCTACTTGATCCCAAACTAAATTTTATCCCGCACATAACTATGACAGTAAATAAAGCTAGAAGCGTTCTTGGTTTTATAAAACGGTGGGCAAAAGAATTTAACGATCCTTATGTTACTAAATCGCTCTACACATCTCTTGTAAGGCCTATACTCGAGTATGGTTCCATAATATGGGATCCTCTATATAAGAAATATTCCGACGTCATCGAATCTGTACAAAAGCAATTTCTGATGTTTTGTCTCCGAGGACTGAATTTTAATCCTACAAGTTTACCTTCTTATTCTGCCAGACTAGCTTTAATTAAACTTCCGACACTTAAAAGCCGCAGAACTATGTTAAATATCTCATTCATATTCAATGTAATTACTGGTGATATAGGCTCCAGTTTTTTAATCCATAATATCACGTTTAATGTTCCTCAACGTCCGTCACGTCATTTTTCCCCATTATCAATACAATTTTTTAGATCCAACTACGCTGGTGCTGATCCAATAAGGAGAATGTGTAAAGAATTTAATGCTAATAGATTTTTCGTCATCAAATAATGTTATAAAAAATAATGTAATTATATATTTAAATTCATAGTTTTTAAAATTGATATAAATTTAAATTTACAATTGTAACTTTACTAAATTGCCTGTAAGGAATATTTCCATAGGCAAATAAAATAAATAAATAAAAAAAAAATAAAAAAATCTTTACAACCACGACTTATTTTGTTCACACGTAACTTCACACAAGGCTGACTGAGTTCTTACTGACTGACTGCTGATCTTGTTGCCCTTTTATGTACGCACGCACGTAATCAGTATGATGAACGTTCTCGATGTGGAAGGTTATTGCTCTCGCCTTCTCGAGAATTCTATTGCTAGTACATTGTTGTTTGTGTACTTTGCTTATGTTGTCTATTACATATTTGTCGTAGCTGGTTTACTTCATTTTATGTAGTTGTTGGTACCAGGTGCAACCACGTTCGTTGTACATATGTGTGAATGCAGCTTTAGATAATCAGCACATTCATTGTGTTCTTAGTGTTAGTGTGTATTTATATCGTGTGGCTTTTGTTTATCGTTTTTGTTGTTAAACAATATTAGGTCATTTCGATTTGCGTAACAATATGTATTTATTCTTGTAATATTATAGAATATTACATTATTGGCTTAATCTGAGTCAATATTTATGGAATTTACATATAACTATACTGTCGAATATTGTTGTATTCAAAATGATTTTTTTTATATATAATTGTAAAACAATATCTCTAGCTAGAATAGTAATAATAAAAATACTCTTTTAATTCTTTATGAACATTAGAATCATAAGAATATGTATTTAAAAATTGTAAAGATTTATGTATAAATAGGAAAGTACTAAAAAGGGCATTTGCGTTACATTATCACTCAAAATACTTATTTTTTATTTATTATGTTTCAAAGTTTTTTTTATACATATAAAATATGTGTATATATTTAATATAATAATTAAAGAAAAATCATTTTTTATATACAAATTTAAAAGTTTAATGTATACGATTAATATATATGAAAGTACCAAAAAGGAGAACTCGTACCATTTCGTCACTCAAAATACATACTATATATATTATGTATATTATTTATTTATTTTGTTAAAATTTAAAAAAAATAATATTTTTTTATTATTATTTTAATCAAAAATTAAAAATTTCATTATATACATGTAACAATTTAAAAGTTTTATATAAATAATCATGAAAGAGGGCATTTGTGACGCAATGCAACTCTGCATACAATAGCCTCACCACTCATGTTCAAATGTCACGTAAAAATGTGAGAGAAATCTGTTTTATACAGATCGTTCCGTTTTGCTAACGAGAAAAAACGTTTCGGTAAGCGTTTACATTGCTCTCCATATGCCAAAAAGAAAACGTTTGGTACGATATGTTACGTTACGTTCGGGTAACTGACACTTAACAATTCGTTAGTATAATTCGCAAATGTGTTGTCCCTTTTTTCATATTGTACAGGAGACACAAAAAACATTGCGGCTTCTTCAGTTTTTAAAATTTGTAAACTTTTTAAACGCAATTATTTTTACAAAATAGCTCTCTTTAAATGACCTAGATCAAAAATTAAGAATAATTAATAATTAATATTCGTGGAATAGCACATGCTTTTAATATTTTTCGTAGTTTTGTTGACTTAGCGTTTTTGCAAACCACAAAATTACAACAACTTTAAACTACATAATGACATTTTTTGTTGTCGTAAAATATGTATTTTATATAGTGCTACCGTTTTGCATTAAAATCTCAATTTTGGAAAAAAGTGGACTTAGCGTCTTTGCGAATTATACTAACGAATTGCATTCGCTTTATTGAGAAATCACAATGATAGGAACGCAAATAAACTTCTATTCAAACTTAAATGTAAGTGATCAGCGTCAAGAAACACAAATTTTTAGAACATATTTTTTCTTATTGGATGATTAGGAGCAGTTAAGCTTTAGCTGTGTGACTGGATACATATAATTTTTTTTTGGTCTTTAAGCTAAAACCGATTTTGGATTCATTTCAATAAAATATGATACATTACATAGACGTTATTAAATTTTAAACAGCTGCTCACCCAATGAATTACAAGCTTTTAGCTGTTTTCGATTTCATCGACCTCTAGAGGCTAACTTTCGACCATAGATTATCCTAGTCATAATTTCTGTCTTCACCTGGTGAATATTTTGTTGCTAGAAATTGTTGTGATACTCACTTACTTATATTACTTACTTATATTACACAAGTTATCGATCGATTTTGGATCTGATGACAGTGAGAGAGGGTCATTTATTTTGTTACGTTCGTAAACTTTGCAGAATATTACGGTTATTATCCTATTGTAACACGCATCAAAGTGAAATGAAAATGAAATTTTTAAATATTATAACAAAATCTGTTACTTTCTAAATGCCTTGCATACGTTATACTCGTAGCGTCGCAATGGTGTCTCTATTATTTTTCTAGTCACTGTTTATTGCTGTATAATATTTATTGTGTGTAAAATACACTGTAAATAGACGTGTATAAATTGCGAAACAAAAAATAAAAATAAATATTTCAAAGAATCCTTTTTATAATGCAAATAGTCTGTAGAATATAAAAATTAAAAGAATAAAACGAATCCTTTAAAATCCTTACTTTGAATTTTACGCATTATACTCTAAAATTAATGTATGTATGTATGTATGTACGAGATGTATCTACGAATGTTCATTGTACACTAACGGATCATGTACTACACATATAGTACGTGTGTGTTCTTCTGTTGATTGTATATGTATTTGATTCTTTTATGGAAGTTTATTACAAGAAAAGGCAACAAATGTTTATTATTCAAATTATAAATGCAAATATTACAGTTGTCTCCAACTAATTAGCAACTAATTGAAGTATACCCATGTGAAAATTTAAGTAGTAAACTATGCCCAGAGACTCATAAAATTTTAGATATGCTGATGGGTAAATGTATTGATTGGTTACAATTAAAAAAATATTTGAGCTCTCAATACTCTTAAAATATACGGCTGAGAAGATCCACGCATACGGATAAATGAAGAACTCAAACAGGCCGATCATCTTGCAACTTCAGAAGAGATTTAATAGAGAGTTTTCTAAGCCTCACTATAGAACAATTCATTGTTGTTTTAAAACCCAATCGATGATTGAGCAAAAAATGTAAATGGAAAACCTCTGTTTGTTCACTCTTCCCAAATGTTGCATCGTATTGCCGTTTTTTTTTTTTGCTCAACTCCAAAAGATTTCTTTCGGTTGAGTTCAACAATTGTTTTCTCAATTCAATAACACTAAAATGTTATCGATTCTCAAGCAATACATATTTGGTCTGAAATCGGTTCTCAAGTATCAGAAAATACGTTGGCATTGTAGCCGCTAACTCCCAGAAAGCATGGTTGCCGAGAGTTAAAGAATCTTCTACATTAGTCTCTGGCAATCAAAAATCTAGGAGGCACGTAATTTCGATAAAAAAACACTCAGTCTTTAATTTTTACACAGATCGTACAATAAATGTCATTAAAATCTTGACTATTTAATCTGTTTCGAGAGTCCTTACAATCATATTCGTAATGTCTAACTAGAAATGTTTGTGTTTATTAATATTCCAGAAGCAATTCCCATATGGATTGACGGAAGGCAAACTATTCCCTTTCTTTCTTTCATTGATTTATCAAGTGTAGCTATAAGATGACCTATATTAAAGCTATGTCCATCACTTGATGGAGCTTTCGGCGTTTATTTCGGCTTTTTACTTGCACTCATAACAATTAAGGCAATGAATGCGTTGTTAAAGAGGGTTTTTAGTGCGTTTTTTTCCAATCTATATTGTAGATGGGTGTGCTTCAGTAGTATTTTATAACTTTATATCGAAGAAACAGAAGCTGCAGACTTCTTCTTCAGTTTTATTTAGGGGGATTAGATTACATCCTTTCTGAGTCTACACAACCCAAAGTTACGTTATTATTTTATTTTGGTGGAATTGAACCCATGTAGTTCTATAAATTTGAAAACAATGATGAAAACTTTTTTCTTTCCTCCATGTTTTTATTCGGGTTAACAGTCAAGCAACTACACCACGCCATATCTGTTGAATAGTTTCTATGAGATTTCAGTTCTGTAATGTTTTCATTAGCGACACATGGAGAAGCTATACAATGCTTTATGGCTGAAAAAAACTAAAGTATCGGCAAAATATACTTCCCGACAAGCTAAACCCACCAAATTTCGTAAGTAGTTTTCTATCGTTAAAATATTTTATTGGAGTAGGCAAATGAAGTTCAAATATACAACTAATAACTGAGCCGCTAAGTGCACAAATCGATTAACTCCATAAAACGAAAAGTTAAGAAATGCGATAAAATAATGTAAATTGTTTTTTAAAATTCCCTTTACAATATAAATTCAATAAGAAAGAATAGCCAAAAAAAATTATGTCAGAAATGTTATAAATTTCATGTGACTGGTGGAGTTAATCGATTTGGCAACTGAAAAATGTAAACAAATTAAATTAGGTATTTAAATTTTTAAGTTTTTTATTACAGAAAAATTTTGTTATTATACATTTTTATTACACATTTTCGATAAAAAGGAGCGTTTACAGTGATGTTATAATATATTATTTGTGATTAATTTATCAGCAGTATAATTATTGTCTTCTTCATCAGCTGTATGTTAGGACTCATCATTTCGATTTGTTCTGAAGGTTTTAAAGTAACTCTTGAAGCTGCCGTGGTCTAGTAGGTGGTGTTGCCCGGCCAGACATCAAAATAAAATACAAAAATTATTTCTTGGGCGACTTCCTCTCGGCAGATTTCTGGCAAAAACTCTGAGAGTAAATAAAATTGCCATGAAAATGATTCTCAAAAATCTGTCGTTCGGAGTCGACTTTAAACTGTAGGTCCCGCCATACACAACAACCACAACATAAGTGGTGTGAGAAACTAGGTCGTAATCCTGAGTAAAGGGTTGTAATGACCAATTATGTATGTTATGTATGATTAACAGGAGGAATGAATTTGAGCAGTTCCATCATGTCTCTACTTTTTTCCCTTGTCACAGTTCTGCGTTTAGGATATAATACAGGCTGATCTACATTTTTTTGTTAAACTCAATGTTAATGATTGAGTTTTGTTATGGTTAAATGGTGCTTTCTTTTTGCACCAAGAGCCTTTTTGATTATATTGTACCAATCGTCTGGTGAATAAATGTTTTGAATTTTTTTGCATGTGACTCAATAATGGCAAAATCTGAGTTACTTACCAAAAATTTCATTTCAATTGATTCAGCTCTTATTTCCGTACTTTGACAAGTTTCAATAAATTTAAGACAGTTTTTTTTTGATAACTGTTATCATTCAATGGTTGCTAGTGGTCATTTGAATTGTGTTATAGAAACGATTTACATAAGAGTATGGAGTTAATCAAAATGTCTTCTGAAATAAATTACTTATTATTCAAAGGGCCAAAACAATTTGTCGTTTAATGGTCTTAAACTTTACTATTCAGGAAAGTTATAATAAATGTAAAAAGTTATGACTATCCCAAGTGTTTTGACACTTAAATTTAAGATTTTTCAAAAAGTGGAGTTAATCACTTTGTGCACTGAACGGCTCAACTAAAAGTAACACAACTGTTTTTTAATACAAAACATATAGGATTCGTTATTCATTTATTACTGGGTAGTTTTGTACAGCTTTTGTCATTCCTGCGAAGCTGCTAATACTATGTTCAGATATGCATTTTATTGAGTCAATATTCGGTAAATTGAGTACAATATTTTAAGTGTTCAGGCACGCAGTTCAGCTGCTTATTCAATATTCATTTGACAGCTGGTAAACAAAACAGCTGATTATTTCATTGTTTTTTTTTTGTTGTTGACATTTGAGGTATCAAAAAGTGTTCGATTCATTGTAATATGCTAACTAAACACACTTATCACAGTGCTGCATTTTAAGTTTTACTCAATATTATAACAATTTGCGTATTTATTGTGCAATTATTAATTGAAAATTTATATGAAATATTGAGCTCAATAATGGAGTTCATTGCGATTTACGCAATAAAGGTACATATCTGAACACCGTATAAGGCATCTCAGAATAAATGTTGATTAACTTTTACATCTTCACTATGAAACGAAATATGTTTTCGACAAGTAGTTCTATGCGGCGTATCCCAAATTACAGCTGATAACTATATTTCGAAGTTGTCAGTGAATTATTTTATCTCCGCTCAGCCTCTACCAACAAAAATGATATCATCTTTCGATCAACTCGTATTATTATAATCTTAATAGACAATTGAGTATCAGAGACATCTGTTGTACGACAAAAACAAGTCACTAATTCTTCCCGTATTTCCGCATCCAATACAACAAATAGCTCCTGGACGACATGGACGTTGTGCATATCATTAACATGTAACGAGTGCGGTGACTCGGCCATGTCGTTCGAAGGGAATAGGACGTTCCAGATATATGGTATTTGATGTGGGGCTTATTTGCGTTGGAAGGACTAAATTGAAGAAACCTTGTCATCGATTGATATGGCCAACAGCCAGAGAGAAGCAGAGGCAGACCGAAATAAATGTTTTGCTAAGGCAAATTAAGTAAGATAGTAAGTACATACGACTATTTTATATTTCTAAATAAAGCCGGAGTCGCCGTGGTCTAGTAGGTAGTTTGTTGGCTTATTAGACATGAGGCCTCGGTTCAAATCCCAGGTCAGACATCTCCAACTAAAACGAAATATGGAAACATATATCTACGGCGACTTCCTCTCAGCAGATTTCTCACAAAAACTACGAGAGTAAATAAAATTGCCTTGAAAAGTTTCTCAAAAATCTGTCGTCGTACTAAAGGGTTGTAATGACCAATTATGTATGTAAATAAAGCTCAATAACATTTAGTATAAAGGAATTTTCTAAAAACTAAACTTAAATTAAAACTATTCGCGAATGGTAGTGCTCTAGTATATACATACGATGGTGTTAAGCTAGACTTAATTGCCAAAAAGAAAAAATCTACTCAAACCTATCGTTTTATGTCGTTCGTTAAACTGAAAGTAGATTCTCTTATGAAAGCAGACCAAGAAATTGTTTAATAGTCGACTTTATTTATAATATTTTGATATCATCCAATATTACGTCTATACATGAGTCATGCTAATTAGTTGTTAACCGCTGTAGACATTATGCAAAATAAATAATCTCCTTTTTGTTAGTAACTTTTCTTTTCTCCTTTTATGTCGTACATAAAAAATCTCTTCATTGTGGTTTCTATGACTATATAAAGAAAAATAATCATTTATCAAACGAATGGCAATTTCTTTTTTAAATCGAACAAAAAAGAAGTCAAGAATACCTGGATTATATTGTATGCATGAATTCAAAGTTTTATCTGTATGCCTCATGAATGAATGTGTGCATACAAGTGAATATACATTGTACAACAAAATATAATTTTATAGAGTTCATATATATACATATGTATATATATAAAAACAACAATACAGAGTGATAAAATGACTAAAAAGTTAATAAAAATCCAAACTTATAAAAAAAAGGTCGAAAGGAGTCGAAAGGTCAATGCAAATTTGAATCCAAATGTTTTTTTTTTCCTATTTATTGTATATACTTGTGTTACAAGTATGCAAATGATGAAATAAGTTTTTAAATCCAACAGAACGAAGTTAGATCCACAAACTAACAACACATTTCAAGCTAAATTCGTGCTCCGAATACCAATAAACAGTCAGTAAATTAAGTACGTCTACAAGGCATCATAAATATTGTTTACCTTGCAAACCTTATACACTTATCTTACCTATGTATGTACATTTCCATTTTTAAACACACTTGCAAACAATGGCTTGACCAGATACGTAGAAAAGCATTTTTGGTTAGATGGCGGAACGTACAATTGGGCAATTCATGCAAGCCCTTGTATCGTTGTATTGAGTGTATTGTTGTACGAAATTACAACAGTGTATGCTTGTTGTCGATAATTTTCATATAAAAATTCGACGCACTTATACACATTTTTTTTGACATATTTTTAAAAGTTGTATAACCAATACTATCAGTTTATGTAAATGCTAACAATCAAGAAGAATAATAAAAATACAAAATATTTTCTATGCAATTTGAGTCAACAATTGACATATCGAAATTAAATTGTTCGCACAGATAACACGATGCGACAGTCAAAATACACCCAGCTAATGACATAGTGAAGGTTGTGAGTTTTGTTGAGTAGAACTCAAAACTATTTTTTTTATATATATATTTCTCGAACTAGCTTATCTATTCTTAATTGCAAAATTTAATTACAAACGATAAAATAAGTGAAGACATTCTGAAAGTTCGATATCTTGTGAAGAGATTGACACTTCGTTTGATCAAATCGGACAAAAATTATCGTAGTTATTATTTAGAGAGTCTAACAGTCGTGTTATATTTAAAATGTATCAATTTTTCCTTTTTAATAATGTTTAAAGTTTGGACATCGGTTTAGAAAAGTTTGTATAGTCACTAAATTTGGTTGACTTCCAAAATGTTAGTTGTTTTGTGTTTGAACAAAGTATAGTGTTTCATAAACCGGCTAAACAAAATGTTTACAATGTATGCCATTTCAGAACGTCTCAATGTGTATTTTTAACACAGTCAAAAAGCAATCAGGCGTCGGATTTATAGTTGATGCATTGTTTGGTAATTTTGCATATCTACAAAATTTATATACCGTAGTAGAACTGCATACAAACTTTGTATTGATACGTTTTGAAAGTCAGCCTTTGTGCGTAAAGTCCAAAAAAAAACACAGTTTTTGCCAAATAAAAAAGTTTGGAGGGCTCAATAAATATAAAAAAATTTTGAGTTCTGTTCAACAAAACTCACAACTTACACTATGTCATTAGCTGGGTGTTATTTATTTTTTATTTTGTCGCACAGATAATTCATTCATTTTCGTTTTTTCGTAATATTTTTCATTTTGTTGCTTAAGAAATCAAATTATGGTATTCTTCTTCTTATCGCTTTTTGACATTTGGAATACGAAATACACAATACAACATAACATTGAGCGTTCACAACCAAAAAGTGTATTCAATACAACATGCTCGCTACAAAGTCGTGTGTATTGCCTACATTTTTATTCCTGTTACATTTGTTTTTACGTCACAGATTCTCAACTTTGAATTTATTATTTTAGTTTAAAACTAAAACAAATAATACAAATAAATACCCCAGGCAAAACACAAATAAAATGAATATACATACATATGTATGTATGTATTTGTCCTTTTTGAAAAACTCATAAGAAAAATGAACATTTTGAAAAATTTTTCATATCTGTACAGATACATTGGATCAATTAAATCGTCGTACAGATGAGATTGCAAGCATAACTATGCTTTAACATGATGGTAAATATTTTTTTCTAATTGAACTTTATTAATGAATTTTTTTGACCCTACTCCCTCTACCCCTCTGACCTTTTAATAGCCCTATCATATACATATAATAGGTAAAATAACTTGTAAAGGATCTTTGCATAGGCGTGGAAAATTCGTAGGTTGAACCAGGCTATGTGAAATGTCTGAAGTTGCGTCTACAGACATCAGAAATCTGTCTGATTTTGATTTGTCTGTCTGATTTGAAATCTATTATTAAGCTCGTGAGTTCAACATTTAACTGCAATCTAAAAAAGACTTACCATCGTAATAAGTTTATGTTGCATTTAAGTTTGTAATGATCAAGTCATTTGATGGGCGCTGTGATTTATGGCTCATTCTCATACATCTGCTTCTTAAGAAAATCCTACGATTTTGGTGGTCCTGAAATCGGGTCCAATGACGCCGCCAACCTAAAATACCCACTTAATAGTGACTTCTTCAAGATGAATTGGTCAATCTAGGATCTAATGTTGTCTTGTATCGTCCCAAACTCGACAATTTTTTTTTGTTCCTCCAAGAAAGGGCTTCATTGATGAAGCTGATTTTTTCAATAAAAATTAGCGCCAATTGCCCCGGAAGTCATTTAGTGAATATACGTCGTTATCTGTGGCCTATTAAATTGAATAATTAGTGGTAAAAAGCATGAAGTTGACTGTTCCTAAAGTCAGGGTTAGGATGTAAAAATATTTTATAAAACTCCCAAACACCCTATAGAATACTAATGTAGGGTGTTTTACTAACACTTAAAAACGTGAACTATTGGGCAATTCACACGACTTTGTATCAAGCATGTCGTATTGAATACACTTTTTGCTTGTGAACGTTATGTTGTATTGTGTATTTCGTATTCCAAACGTCAAAAAGCGATAAGAAGAAGAATAACATTATTCATAATTTAATTTTCAAGCAGCAAAATGAAAAATGTTGCGGAAAAAACGTAAATTAATTAATTATCTGTACGAACAATTATAATTTTGAAATGTTAATTGTCTACTCAAGTTGCATAGAAAATATTTTGTATTTTTATTCTTCATCTTGATTACTAGCATTTAAATAAACTGATAGCACGAAACCAATACAACTTTTAAAAACATATGAAAATAATGTTTATAAGTGTATCGGATTTTTATATGAAAATTTGCAACAACAAGCATACACCGTTGTATTTTCGTCCAACAATACACTGAATACAACGATACAAGGGCTTGTGTAAATTGCCAATATTTATTGATGTTGTTTTATAGTATTGTTGTATAATATATTTGGTTGTATTGTACGACGACAATTCATTTCATTAAACTTCATTTCTCACGAGATTTTGCTTTGCAGTTCTTCTTCCTTTCCATTCAATTTCATAACAAGAATTATAAGATTATCTTTAAAGATTTCTTCAAATACTTTTTGGTTGACAATTGCAACTGAAACACCAAATCAACCGCTAGTAAGAATATTTCCAATTTGTGTTGTGCGATTTTATTTTGAAGTAAAGAAAGAATAAAATGGAATTAAAATAATATTTAAAATTTAATAATATTTACAAATATTGCCTGTAATTAACTCAAGAATAAAAAGTTACAAGCATAGTACGTTTCATGTGATTTTTGGCTGACAGGAGAATTTTTATTTAATTCAATAAAATCCAAACAAAAAGCAAACTCCTATCAGATTGTAAAAGTCTTTTGAATGTGAATGCTTAATATTCCAGTTAAGGCTCTACATAAAATTATTATTAAACAGATTTTCGATTTATTTGAATCACAAGCACGTAATGTACGTCCCTTAGGGAGTTTGATGCGTATCTTTCTAGTTTTGAATAATTTGATAGATTAGAATTTAAAAATTTATCGGTTTTTTGATATTTTCAAAATTTTTGTTCATATTGATGGTGTTTTTCTTCTCAAAGATTCGCAAAATTTTAACGTTACTTAAAGAATTTATTTAATGAATATATAGTATATCACAATGTATTTCAATAAATACAAGCTCAATTTGAATCAACTAAAATTTGTTCAAGATATAAAACAGCTACAAATAACTGAGACAACAAATATTTTTGAAGTCGCCGTAGTCTATTAGGTAGTGTGTTGGCTTATTAGACGCAAAGCCAGGTTTCGAGACCCAGGCCAGACATCAAAGACAAAATACAAAAAGTATTTTTTCGGCGACTTCCTCTCAGCAGATTTCTGGCAAAAACTCTGAAAGTAAATAAAACTGTCATGAAAAAGTTTCTCCCACCACTCATGTATAAAATTAACACACACAACATAAGTGGTGTGAGAAACTAGGACGTTGTACAATGGGTCAATTCGACCTCCTTGCCAAAATTCATTCCAAAAAATTGTTTTATTCTCACTCTTCTGCTAATGTAGAGAGAGTATTTAGCTGAGTTAATCTAAATAAAACAAAACTTTGAAATTTCTTAAAAAATCATCTTTAGAAGCAATGTTGTACACAAAAGATTTTACAATTTAAGACTTAGTAATTGTAACTTTTTCGACTTCAAAGTTGTACTTGAATTAATTAAAATGTTTAATTCTAAGCAATGTAGATCTATTATTTAAACATACAAATATTTTGTATTTTAAATTTATTTTCATAATTGAAGCGTTAAAAGTACTTGTACATACATACATACATAATTGGTCATTACAACCCTTTAGTCAGGATTACGACCTAGTTCCTCACACCACTTATGTTGTGTACGTTAATTTTTATGCATGAGTGGTGGAACTTATAGTTTAACGTCGACTCAGAGCGACAGATTTTTGAGAAACTTTGCATGGCAATTTTATATTTACTCTCAGAAATCTGCTGAGGGGAAGTCACCGAAGAAATATTTTTTCATATTTCGCTTAGTTGGAGATGCCTGACCTGGGGTTTGAACCGTGGCCTTACGTATAATAAACCAACACACTACCTACTAGACCACGGCGACTTCAAAAAAAGGACTTGTACCCTTTATATTTATTTATACTCGTACCTATTATTTGACTTTTTTTCTTTAACGAATTATGAAAAATAAAATATGTACAGTGAATTAGATTAATTAATTTAAAAGAAAAACGTTTTATTTATATAGTCATTTATTTTTTCTGACGATTTTTTGAAAATTTCAATTAACCACTTCGACGAATTTTACCATTTTTTTCAATATTCAACGATTTGATGCTTTATTTGTAAGCTTTTCTAAAATAAAGAATTTTAGAATTTATATTGCTTTTGCACAATCTAAGAATTCTACATTATCAATAGTATAAAGTTATTCGATTTGATGGAATACGCAAATTAATATCAAAGTTTCAAAATATCAAAGTTTACAGTCAAAGAGATGATTATTAAGCTAACAAAAGTTTTGGGGGATTTTTCTGAAAATATTGGGCCACGATCATCACTTTAATGTGTAACACAAGGGTAACACAAGTGTCTGATGTAGGCTTCTTTGGGAAGGCAAATCGATCAAATAGTTTGATTAAAAAAACTGACACTGTGAAACAATAAAAAAATCTGTTCGAATTTGTGAAAACATTTTATTAAATGCACAAATCTTACAGAATCGACGATTTACGTATCCGGTAGACGATTTATGTATCTTAGCGAAAACGCTGAACTAAAGAACTTGAATGAAACATGCACATGTTTGGTAATGTTTATGGAAATAATGATGAATAAATTTTATTATTTTTAATATTATTATTAAATATTAAACAAACAAAAAAAAAAAAAATTGGGCATATCATACGATTTTGTATTTTCGCGATAATGATCGGAATCACTCATCCCAATACTATGGAATAATTGTAATATCGCATCACAGTCGCATCATATTTTTACATGTACAAGTTTAATTATCAAATGAAATTTCATTTTTAACATTATTTTTAAAATTTTTGACTGATATTAGTTGGTCTTGGAAAAATTTGCCAATTTCATGGTTAAACGTCTACTCGAAAACGGTTAATAGTTACGTTTTCGTTTTCCATGGAAACCCTTTTCAATTGAGGCCTTCTCTTGATGGATTTCTCATTCGACGCATCTGTTGTACTCCTTAAATAATAACTACGACAATTTTCGTCCGATTATTTCAAGCAAAATGTCATTATCTTTACAAAGAATGCACTTTAAGAAATGCACTACATACTCTATACTTTTTATTAAAATTTTGCAATTACGAATGGTTAAAATTGAAAGAATTATGAACAAATTTACCAAGTTTATCCGATTAAAACCCATAACAAGTAATACTATGTTCAGACATGTAGTTTTATGGAATTAATATTCGGTTTATTGATAACAATATTTTTAGTGTTCAGACACAAAATTTATTTGACAGCTGGTAAGCAAAACAACATTGCTTTTAATTTAATCGCGAAAATTAGTGCCAAAAAAATTTGAGAAAAAAGAAAAACAATTTAACATTGGAAATGGTCTTAGTAATGATTAACCGAAACGCCGAGCTGTTGCGGTTAGTAGGGAATATTTCTGACTCCAATAAATAAATAAAATACAAACCTTTCTGCTGACCTTCCATTTTTTGTTTGTCGTTGTTTTGTTTTTGTTTGTTGTTGACATTTGAGTTGTCCAATATCAATAGAAAGTGTTCGGAAAATAGTAATATACCCACTGAACGTACTTATGACAGTGCCGTATTTGAAGTTTTAATCAATATTATAACAATTTATGAATTTATTGAGCAATAACTAATTGACATTTTATATAAAATATTGAGCTCAATAATGCTGTTTATTGCGATTATCTCAATATACGTGCATGTCTGAACATAGTATAAGTCTTAACAATATGTTGACGTAAATCGCTTAAAGGTTTAGGTCTCCGCTTTCCAAGAAACTTCGTGTCTTCAAAACCGGTTAAAAAAGATTTGAGAAATCAATAATTTTATGTGACAAGCTCAAAAAAAGGTTTAAAGCATTCGAAAAAAAAAATATTTTCGAGTCTTGCACAAAGTTAACATCTTAAATAATTTTGTTTTTATTTCAATCTGGTAAGTACGGCAGTTTCTGAAATTTCTAGAAATTTTTCGTGGCAAAGTCGCTGAAGAATTAATTTTTTTATATTTCGTTTCGCCAACACACTACCTACTTGACTATAACGACTACAAGATAACCTATTACTGTAAAGCATTATATACGACCGTAAATGTCATAAGCAACCTACCTTCGACAATCTTTAACTTTATATTTACTTTTAACTTTTATATTTACCTGCATGGTTCGATATTTCAAATATGCAATCAAAATATTTTCTATTCATAAAAATAACACAGGATTGCTAAACGATTTTTATAACCTCATTTCCTTATAAGCCAATACAAAAGAACAAACTGGCATTCAGAATTTTATTTTTTTTTTCAAGTATCGAAGCCTAAATTTAGAAAGAAAAAAAAAACGAGACTCGTCGACCATACTCTGTTAAATTTGATTTATGGCCTAAAATTGTACACATGAACTTTGTTTATTTATTTATTTTATTTTTTTTGTTGTGACATCTATTGTATACAAATTATGAAATTGAAATACACCTACCGAATCCATGCAAACTGGGCAACACAAATAAATAAAAATAAAATGAAATGGAAAACACAAACCTATTTGGCTTTGGGCCAATCCGACCACAAAAAAAGAAAACAAAACGAAAAAAAATAAATAAATAAACAAAATAAAGGAATTTAAAAATAAATAACTAAACAAAATGGAGTACAAATGTAATAGAAAAAGTAGACAATTGAACAGACACATTCCAACTGACATTTTTCCAGGGCCATAAACAAATGTATGTACGTTGAAATGTACGTATTATTCACATACAACATTCCATGCATAGGGTTTTCTAAAATCACAACTTTTTTAAAAATATCGTTTTAATAATTTGTGAGTTTTTTGAAATACTCAAATCAAGAAGTATTAATTGTCATCTAAACTGGAATTTACAGCCACTAATTTTGACATGCAAATCTGTAATGGTGCAATAGGCACCACACACACAATTTAGACCGATTTCGAATAACAAATAATGAAAATCTAAGTGAATGTTAAATTGTGGCCCAAAAATGGATCAACTCTTCTTTTTTTCTCTTTTTAGTAGTATCTTTGGACATAATATTTTGCTACAGGGTAGATGTAGAAGTAGCGAAAAAGATCCGTAAAAGAATTTAATTCTCGTGAATAATCGCCTTTATTTCACTTTACGTTATACTATCGAACACATAGTAAAATACAGACTGTATTTCAATAGTGCTTTAATGGAATATTGCTGTCGGATGTTTTTTTGGCCTGTCATTAACACTGACATTCTCGAGAGAATAAAATTCCCCGTTAAACTTAAGAACGTCCTGAGAACGAAAGGGAGAAGGACCTTTACTTCAAACTTTTAAATTTTTCAGTGTGCAAAGAGGAGAAAACTTCTTGGAAACCAATAAAAAAGTAATCCACATGGGGTCCAGTGAACAGAGAAAGAAGGTTGTCACGAAATTAATTTTGCAATAAATCGATTATTGTGCACGCTGTATGGCAAGTTGAACCAAAATATCATCGATATTTAGTTTTAATTTTTAATTTTAATAGAAAACAAGAGTTAAATCAGCATGGCTCGTTACTTATCACCATTCAACTTGTGAGAGCACAATTGAGAGAGAGAGAGAGAGAGAGAGTAAGAAATAACGCTGTCAAAATAAAATCTATTCCATCTCACAAATGCTTTTGCCACCGATTTTTTATATCATTTTGTATGAAAAAATCGTTAAGATCTTGGCAATCTTCTGTTCCATCTCATATGGTAAAAACGCCCCATTTATTTATATGATCTGATATCATGTATGAACTAATTTAACACCATCAGGGTAGATATCTTTTTTATTTCATTATTTATTTCAATTCTCGGACGAAACAGAAGGTTTCGTTAGAAATTATTTCAAATCATTTTACAAATTAATGCCATTGACTCTATTGACCCAGTTATCGGTATATATAACAACATGCATACATACACTATTCACTTCTGTGCAAACGATGAAATCATATTTCGAATCTATGTCTGCTTTCAATAGCAATCTGGATCATACAAGTTGCTCATGAATTCTATTACCGTTGGGTTCTAAAGTTAAGCAATCAGTAAGTGTTTCGCAAGTGTTTTTTGGTTACCCATAAGTTTCTTAAACATTTTTGGTTCGGAGAAATTTCTTGTTTACTGAGAGTTTTCTGCAGCATGATTCACCCATTTCAGAAACTTTGTTCGTAAAAACAGTGCTACCATATTTAATTGAACTGCTGCCATATTTAATTGAAACTTAAGAAAGTTAATTATATTTGTGTCAAAATAAGGAAATAAAAAATTAATATTTATAACAAAAAATAAACAGTATTTTTGGTGAATTATTTGATAAAAACAAAAACATCTTGTTCTGCGATGGATATAAATCATTTGCTACTCTTGTTCGCCATTGAAGTGAGCAAAGTAAAATTACTTGCAAAATATATTTATGAAAAACGAAAATCAAAGATAAACAAGAGAACGACTGTAAGACCACTTTTGAAACAAAGAGAAGCCAAGGGGTATTTTCACTCACTAGTTTCCGAAATGTGTTTAAATGACGTAGATTCATTTATAAATTTTCATCGCATGGACCCTGGGACTTTCGATGAACTTCTGGAAATATTGGTGTATTGTATAAATTTCATATGGTGTGGCAACCTTTTCTAAAATGGTTCGGACCAAGGCATATTCATAAGAGGTAGCCGCAACATTACAACAAGTACAACAATGCAAAAACAACAGGCATTTTGTTTTTGTTAAAGAGCACTCAGTATGTCAAAAAAATTTACTCTCAAACCTCCATAGGAAATTAGTTAAAGCAATTAAAAAAAACTAAATAAATTTTATACATTGAAAATTCTTATGATTTTTATGTTAAGCTAAATTACACAATAGAGCAGCACCTGTAAATTAAAAAAAATATCAGCTGCAAACGTTATTTCTTATTTATTATTGTACCAATTAAAATTTGTACCTAATTTATATTTATTTTATGACTGAATTTTGAAATTGAATACTTATTTAAACTATTTTCTCTTGAACTATATTGTGAATTATAATAACATATTTTCAACAGAAGATTGGCCCAATCTGTTTTAATCCCTATATCCCAATCTTCTGAAAGAGAATTTGTTTTAAAAATATCACACAAGTTATTTCAGTCATAGTTTAGGCACCTAGTTGGAGACATGGAATTCTTTTTTTCTCTGGTAATTCATCACTTTCATCTAAATATCTATAAATATAGTAAATCTAGGTTGGCTTTAAAATAGTAATCCTAAAGAATTTCTAGAATGCGTATCGTTAAGGATACATGCGGTACATATGAGGGTTTATGACTAATATAAGTACGAAATTGAATATCGAAACAAAATACACAAAATACAAACATTTTTTTGACATTCAAAAACTCGTCAGCTGTTGAGTTGCTCTTACCTCTTATAAATATGCCTTGGTTCGGACCAAATTTAAAATTAATTTAATTCACACTGAGAGTTGTTCGCACAAAATAATTTATCTCGCTCTCTGAGAGAAACGTCAAACTCCATATAAAAAAAATTTTGTGCGAATCAAAAATGTTTCAGAAACCTGTGGGTGAACCAGGCCTTAGAGTTTTTCGAAAAATATTGCGAATTTATTAACAATAATTTCAACGTACATATTTCATGCATCCTGCGTTTATTCATAACTAAACTACAAACTCTTACATTACCGTGTTATTTTTTTTTTTTTTGGAAAATTCCAAAATCTACAAAACAACAAACAAACAGAAAAAATCTAATAACCCAGTTTAATTTGATTAGGGTTTATACTAAATATATTGTGAAATAAGTAAATATACGTGTACATATATATGTACATATGTATGTATATATTTTATTAAATTATCCCAACAAATACACACGTACTTATATACAATGCATGTAATATTGAAATTTAACAAACAATACGAAAACTTTGCCAAAATAATGGAAAATCTAAAAAATTTATTGAATTAGAAATGTGTTGAAATATAAAACAAATTATAGTTTTCGTAGAATGGTAATGGAATAGGGTGGGAGTTGATATTACGGTGCCAGTTGTCTATTCGCAATAATAACTTATCGAATGCATAAAAGAAAAGATTTTTTCATTGGAACGACTGCTCACACTTTGGATGTCAAATTCAAAAGATGTATGAAAATGAGCGAAATACATTGTATATCTTATTGTATTCAATAGTAACGTTTAAAGATACGGATAAATGTAAAATATGAGTACTTATGAGAACATCATGTGTGGGTTTAGATATTTTATTACGTCAATTCTTAATCAACAAATAATGCGCGACCTATGGGTAGATTATTTAATCCCACTAATATCAGCATTGAGAATTGAAATTTTTTATATTCTGGGCTATCTCGTCTCCTGGTACAAATATCATAGTTTCCATGAATTGCTATGACCATGAGTTTTGACAGCTGGCGACTACAATACTGAACATATCTTCGTTGGGTCCGGACTTATTACTGTTAGAGTCAGCACAATATTTGGATTTGAATTTAGACGTAGTTTCAAGGGGAACCAGATTCAAGACGTTTTTGATAATGAGGTGATCAAAGTTTTACTCATAATCTGAACTCAAGTAGAAGCTTAAGGCCCACAATTTTCTGTTCTTACCATATGAGACCAAAATACATCTCATATAGAAAGTTGAATATATGAATAAATAGGCCCAAAATTTAAAGATACATCAGATCTTATTGCTGGGAAATTTTACGATTGAGATCGCAGAGTGATACTAATGTTTCTATCATCAATTTTAAAGAAGATCTCAATAAGGCCACAGGCTGTGCTTAATAATAAATGGTAACACCTCTTGAGAAGGTATCGAGAACAAATAAACGTGAGGAATTTCGGCCAATAAACTCGTTAAAATTATGTGAAAATAATCTTGAAAAAGTGGGAAAGAAACAACTCGAACAATACATGGAAAATAATAATATTTTATCTAAATATCAATCGGGGTTTAGAAAACGATATTCTACGTTATCAACAGATGGAAGAACATTAGCAAAATAAGAAAATAATGGCAATATTTCTTGATTTTCGAAGAGCCTTTGAAACGATAGATAGAGAAATTCTGATACAAAAATTATACAACTATGGAGTACGAGATAATGAATTGAATTGGTTTAAGTCTTATCTGACAAATAGGAAACAAATAACAAGAGCCAATAACGTAAAATCAAGAGAAATAACAAATGAATATGGAGTTCCACAAGGATCTATCCTAGGTGCTCTGCTATTTATAATATATATTAATGACATGCCAGATGTCTTACAAAAATGTGAAATAGTGCTATACGCGGATGATACTCTTATATTTAATATATCGGAAACGGATGAAGAATGCCAAATAAACTTAAAATGCGATCTTGATAATGTAAATAAGTGGCTGAAAATGAATAAATTAAAACTCAAAGAAGATAAAACAAAAATTATGGGAATAAATATGAATAACAACTCAGATATGGAGGTTAATAATAAAATTATAGAAAAAGTGAGAAAAATTAAATATCGCGGTTTTATTAAAGACCATATAGATTATATTTAAAAAAAATTGCTAAAAAAAATTAACTTCTTTCGAAGAATAAGGAACAAAATATCAACATTAACTGCGATAATATATGGGGAATTTCGCGTCAAGTGACCCAATTTTTAAAACCGATGTCTTCCGATTTGGATGAAATTTGCACCAAGGTTAGTACTATGGGATAGTATGCCAGTATGTTTGGACATAATATTTTGCTGCCGGGTAGATGTAGAAATAGCGCACAAGATGCGTAAAAGAATTTAATTTTCGTGAATAATTTTCACTTTATTTCACTTTACGTTATACTGTCGAATACAGAGTAAAATACAGACTGTATTGCAATGGTGCTTTAATGGAATATTGCTGTTGGATGCTTTTTTTGGCTTCATGCATGAGGATTTGCATTCCATATGAAAAAACTTTAAATTTTTCGCATTCTAAGTACTGCGACACAAAAATCTCGCCTGTCACCCATTTCTGTCATTAACATTGACGTTCTCGAGAGAATAAAATTGCCCGTTAAACTTCAGAACGTCCTGAGATCGAATGGGAGAAGGACCTTTACTTCAAGCTTTTGAATTTTTCAGTGTGCAAAGAGGAGAAAACTTCTTGGAAACCAATAAAAAAATAATCCACATGGGTTTCAGTGAACAGAGAAAGAAGGTTGTCACGAAATTAATTTTGCAATAAATCGATTATTGTGCACGCTGTATGGCAAGTTGAACCGAATGTCATCGATATTTAGTTTTAATTTTTAATTTTAATATAAAACAAGAATTCAATCAGCATGGCTCGTTACTTATCACCATTCACCTTAAGGATATTAAGGATAATTTCCAAAGGATATTAGATAGATATTTCTTCAATCTTTCCAAAAATAATTTTTTTAATTTTTTAAAATTTTTTTTTTTATTTTTTTTAAAATTAATTTTTCAAAATGAGCCCATTTTTTTTTGCTCAAAAGAAAGTTTATACAATTTCCTTTAAGGCCTTTATAATCGCTTATAATCGCTTTTTGGATATCTACCAAAAACAAATTTTTTTGTTAGGATCAATAGGTGAAAAGTTACACACATTTTAAAAAAACCCTGTATGACCAAAATGTCCAACTTTGGCCCCCTCTAACTCCAGCAGTTCTTCACTGATAGAGCTGATAATTTGTGTCGGGCATACTATCCAATAGTACTAACCTTGGTGGAAATTTCATTCAAATCGGAAGACATCGATTTTATAAATTGGGTCACTTGACACGAAATTCCCCATATATAACTCAATTATTAAACCACATTTTGAATTCGGTTCAACAATATTATACATATACGTGCTGCACTAATGGTCAAATAGAAAGACTACAAAAACTACAAAATAAAGGTATGAGAACAATAATAAAATGTAATAGATATGTATACACCAATACAGTACAATGGCTTAACATTAAACAAAGGCTACAACTAAATACGTATCTATATATATACAAGATGAAAACAGGAAATGCACCGAAATATTTAACACAACAACTAACGTATGTAAACGAAATTCTGCCATACTACCTCAGGAATGCTAGGGATTTTAGATTTTAAATAAAGCCACAAATAACGCAATGAAAAGATGTCTGGTATACAAGGGTCTACAGGTGTTTAACGAGCTGCCAATTGAAGAAAATTAGAATAATATAAATGTCTTTAAAAGAAAATGTATTAATTATATTAAAAATATTTCATAAGAGCTTTTGGCAATCGGTTAAATTATTTCACAATGTTTTTAAACAAAGTATTACAAATACTACTAAATAAAAAAAAAATAAAATAAATTTTACTTTATAGGCAATAGAGAGCATTTCACCTCTGTTAGGTCACCGCATAAATATATTATGTCATCCATTTTTCTATTTTAATTAGTTTTGTTTTTCATTAATTTTTAATTTGATTTGCCTATTAATTGTATTTAAAGTCTTTGATTATATTTTTTTTATTAAATTCCATTTAGTTTTGCATTTCAATACATTTCATAATTTTGCTGTTTCTAACCCACTGTAATTTGATAACATTTTGTATAAGCTAAGCTTGTTTGTAACCCGTTAGCTTTTATTATTTGTTTCTCGCTTATATCCTTTCATATTTATAATGTATTTATTTCCAATAATATTTTTGCCTTTACCTACATATGTATGTAAATTTTTTATGCGTGGAGTTTAATAGGTACAAATGAATTGATACTTTGGAAGCGAGAAACAAATAATAGCAACAACAACAACAGTGGGCTTATTTATTGCATTCTAACTGATAGGTGTAAGTTAAATATTTTTAAATAAAGAATTTATTGTCAACATAGAAGCCGAGCGAGCTACTTCTTTTAATGTTCCTTAGTTGAGCCACGGTCGCAGTCGCTTTTCTTTTGCTAGTTAAATTATCGTTGCCCTTTTGTTGATTTACCTCTGATGGGTAAATGGTAAATGACCAAATATGTGTTCGCTTTACATTTACACTGCGGAACGAAAAATGCACATCAGATCGAATCAAAAACCAAGTAGTGGCTCTACAATACGATATAAAATATCTTGGCATACAGTTTGATGTTTAATCTGGAAATTCCACACCAAAAGCAAAAAGTTAGCAAAAATAAAGATGAAAAAATTATTTAAAATTTATTGGCTTTTAAACTCTTATTCTATTACTCACTTCTGTAATCAATGTGACGTTAAGGGGGAAACTGCTTCGGCTTTAAAAATGGAAAAATTCAAAGGCCCTAGAAGAAGATCATAAGATTATATGGAACTCGAACGTATATGGTAAAAATATTTCGGCTTACCAGCATGTTTTCATGTTTTCAATATTACTTCAACAAACTCGCATTTCCCGGGCTCATAACATTTCGAACTTCCATGGCCGTATTATTTTTAAATACAGTGATACCACGCTTGAAGTCGCCGTGGTCTAGTAAGTAGTCTGTTGGCTTATTAGACGTAAGGCCACGCATCAAAACCCAGGTCAGACATCAAAACGAAATAGGAAAAAATATTTCTTCGGCGGCTTCCCCTCAGCAGATTTATGGCAATAACTCTGAGAGTAAATAAAATTGACATGATAAGTTTCTCAAAAATTAACATTCACAACATGAGTGGTGTGAGAAGCTAGGCCGTAGTCCTGACTGAAGGGTTGTAATGGCCAATTATGTATGTATGACACCACGCTTGCAAATGTTATCAAATGTGAAAGGTAAATTTATTTACTCCATCGGGTATAAATAAATATCGTGCAACTTCTGTTTAGTCTGCTTACAAGCAAGATACGAGAGGAAATGTGATGTATTGTCTAATTGCCATTGAATCCGAAAAATCGACTGTAGGAAATGTTGCGGCACGATGAGATGTGGAAGAGAAAATATATTCTATTATGAAACCGTAGTGCTTGAAACCCAGGAGGTTCGTTATAGTTTAGTGCTTACAATCTGTCCTTTCCTCGATTCATTCGAGATTTTCAAAATAAATTGTCGCAGTTTCTTGCTAATTGAGGCACGATAGAGGGGATTTCGACCAAAGACCAAAACAGTTAATTGCTACTACACTTTAATTATGTGTAATTAATTTATTAATTAATTAGATTTCGACAATACGTATTATGTTTTCTTATATGAAAGTGTTTTAACTTTTATAATAAATTTAATAAATTTTATTTCGTTTATAACATTGAAATTTTTAATGAAATATTTAATTATCTAAACCGAAGTAGTTGACCGAAAGTAGTTCACAATCTTTAGTTATAATTTATTAGGACCATAAACATACCTATGTATACGTACATTTGTATGTACATACATACATATGTAGCTCAATAAATTGATATAAACTTAGGAGAATTATTTTAATTAACTTCGATAATAACAATACAAGTTCTAGTATAACTTGAACTATGCAAACAAAGTATCCGTTCTAAATACGTATCTGTTGGTTTGTTACCAATTTGCTTATCAGAGAACGTATCTGCATGTTTTCATAATTTCGAGTAAATATGCACAAATGCTTGCTAACAAGAGCGTCGTTGATCCATGTGTGTTTGGGTATGGTATGGTATGTATGAATAATTTACTTTTAAACAGTGCGATCCAAAATTGTTACACTTCTGATATGGGCATCATTATTATATGCATTACATTTATTGTATTTGTTTAGAGAAGTTGTAATTATTTGGCATGCTTTATGGGCATAAAATTATGACCTACATTCTTTGCTAAATTAAAGCGCACGAATTTCAATCCGAAATCAGATTCGGATTTCGGTAATAAAACCACCAAATTCGGAACATAACCCATCATTTACTGCAAAAACTGTAAAACGCGGCGGTTCTAGGATCATGGTTTGGGAATGTCTTTCGTTTTATAGTGTTGGGCCAATTCAGCGTGTAAATACCATAGTGGATGCAACAGAATACGTCAAAATACTCAAGGAAGTAATGCTATCGTGTGTTTCTGAAAATATGCCACTGATCCTTTGGCTTCTTGAGGCTGAGGGAAGGGGTTTGTTTGTTATCGCATGATGTGTAGAGACCTTCCGACCATTAGCATTTAGCAAGGGACTTGTAATCAATCCGGCACAGACGCAGTTTATTCTATCCTCCAGGAAGTTTTAAGTGTACAATTTTTTTACCTGCCTTACTTTGTGTGAAACTTTTGAGGAGACAAGTCGCAGGAAGTTGCTAGGGAAGGGTCAAAAATACCAGATGCCGAATGAAGCATTTATTTAACCCCGCTAGTGATAACTCTAAGGTGGAGGTGGCAGCAAGGAAAATGTTGAAGGGTATAGCTAGGATATTAAAATTTGGACATGGTAGGAATTTGAGGACAAACGAATTCTGAGTCTAGGTTGGAGGAACTATATTTTTGACCTCAGTTTGTCTACCAGATGGTCATGCAATTTTTAGGAAGATGAGGGTTTACTTTATGGAGGGCATTAAGCCGTTCAAGCTGAGGTTTTTGTGATAACCAATACAGCCGAGCTGGAAATGGATTGTACCAGAGAAGACGGTGCATACATATGTGGATAGCCAAGCTGTGTTGGTTTGGCACTATGTTATATCAAGATCTGGATAGGAACAGAGTGATACTGAGTTGTTCGGGTTATTGTAACGTGTACGGAAGATGCAGGTGAGCTGGCAAAAGAAGAAGCAGCGAAGGGCTAATCAATCTGTTGATAAGAAGGAAAGTGGACTATTCTTAGTTGAATATGGGAGATTATGAATTCTCTAGGTTTTTATGGTCGAGGTTGGCCCGTTCCAGGACGAAATGGGTCCAGAAACTAGTAAGGGAATCTATTACGATATTTGCTGTACGGTATAGTATTAGAATCTCAGTTTCTTCTAAGTCATTTTCTTTCTTCTGAGTGAAAACGTATATTATATTTAGTTTTACTCACTCTCTTGACGGCGACCACAATGAACAGATGAATGTGTCTTACCTATCTTTTGGACTTAAAACTATTTTGCAAGCTTTGTCAGTCGGAGCGCACTGTAATAATATCTGCAATCAATGTATAATAAGTATAAAATCTAATTTAAAAAAGACAGTGTAATAAAGGAAAATACGATTTTTATGTGGAATTTTTGTTTTTTGATGTGTTCCACCTACATACGGCCGTTTTTGTTTGATATGAAATAATTTTATTAATCACTGTAGGCACACGAATATGTGTATAGTGTAAAATATCATTTTTGATTTGAAATTGTCATTCTTAGCCTGTTTATGTCTTTCTTCTGTTAGAACATACGCTTTCTTCTATTCCGTCCAACTTTCTCCCGGCTAACAATGTTTCCTCTTTGTAATGTTTAATCTGATAAAAAAAAAGTAAACTTTAAACAAAATGTGTCATTTTATGCAACGCATGATGCTACTGCTGCTGCTGCTGCTGCTGCTTGTCATCTTGTCTCGTTATTTCATTTTACTGCTCTGCTCTTTCATAATAAAATGCTTACGTATGGAGAAAACAATCAAATGATAACTTTATACATAGTATTTTACATAAAATTACATATGTATGTATGCATGTGTGTATGCATGTATGTACAGACATATATACGTGGATAGGTTTGTCTGTATTATGAACATGTGTGTAAATATGAAGACTCTACAATGCAAAAAAAAAAAGAAAAAGATAGTTGGACATAAGACATATACATACATATGTACGTATATAATATGTATGTATGTATGTATGAATGTATGTACAATAAGTACATATGTGCGTTATACATTCAGTTTGGTGTCCTCTGTTAACGTACGAGCGTAACTACATTGTATGTGTTGGTAGTGGTAGTGGGTGAAATATGTTTAGGTTTTGAATACTTACTTGTTAAAGGAAGATAAACATGTTAAATTTATTCGCATACATTTGTGTGTATGTTTGCATATGCATAAAACGCATAAATTCGAGAATTTCCCAGCAAAACTTAATTTTATTTAAACAATGTTCGTGTTTTCTAATTAGTAACACGGTGCGACAGTCAAAATACACCCAGCCAATGATATAGTGTAGGTTGTGAGTTTTGTGGAACAGAATTCAAAAATATTTTTTTAATTTCTCGAACTCTGCAAACTTGTTTTTTTGACAAAAATGGTATTTTTGATCTTTTCACACAAAATTATTGATTACCCAAATATTTTTCAACCTATTTTCAAAATCCAAAGTTTTTTGAAAACGGGACAGATGAGCCTGGTATACATAAGCATATCGTTCCAACTTACATCTTCTGAGTTTGGTCGGGTAAACTTGGACAATGTGATATTTTTCTCTCATTTCAAGTTTAGCTATTCTTAACTGCAAAATTTAATTAAAAACAATAAAACAAGTGATGTCATTCTGTCATCGTATCAAATGAACTCTCAGTTCAAAAATTTTCTAAAGTTTTTGTCAATGTGTTTGCACCCCTACCAGAAGTCGGCTAATATTTCTGATGGTCGCTCAATCGAAAATGACACATTTTACGATAAGCAATCAAGATCCATCTAAAATTCTGAAAATTTTTGCACTAAAAGTTTATTTGGAAAATATATATATGTAATATATAACTCGACTATTAGTCTCTTTAAGTAATTACACGTAATTTTTGTCCGATTTGATCAAACGAAGTATCCATCTCTTCACAAGATAATACACTTTCAGAATATCACCATTATTTCACATTTTTTAATTAAAGTTTGCTAGAGGGAACGGACAAACTTGAAAAAATATAAAAAAATTCTCGTTTGTCAAGTTTACCTCATCAAACCTCATAGCATATTAAAACAAATAATAGACATATGTATATCGTTTTAAGGGCCCATACCTCTCCTTTCTAATAAGGTTTAAATTTTGGACATTGGTTTAGAAATGTTTGTGTAATCAATAAATTGTTGCGCAAAGTTCAGAAAAACAGTTTTTATCAAATAAAACAAGTTTTAAGGGATCAAGAAATATTAAAAAATCTTATTGAGTTCTTCTCAACATAGTGAATAACTTAGACTGGAGTGTATTTTCACTATCGCACCATGTTATTAACAAATAATGATATAAAGTTCAACCACAAAATTTAAATTTCGTCGTAATCATCTAATGGATACTAATTTTAATAGCTAAATGCCAATAAGATATTGGTGTTATTATTTTATTCTCCAATATATCTGTAAATAGCTGAAAATTAATTTTAAGTTGACATACCCTCACATATATGTATGTATGTATGTGGGTAATAGATCTTATCGAAAATTTTGGGGCCTACTGTATGTGTTAATTTTTGCCTGAACATATCAAAACAAACCATTCCAGTTTTATTTGGTTGTATTAAATATACCGTTAACGTTAATCATATTGCCTTCAAAATCGTAATACCTCGAAAAGTTTTTAATCGATGTATTAGAATTTTAATTACTCTACTCTAGTAAAAAAAGTAAATCTTTCAGTAGCTGGTTTTATTTGACAAAAAGCGTTTTTTTTTTCTTTTCACACACAATTACTGTTTACCCAAATATTTTTGAACCTATTTTAAAAATTCAAAGATTTTTAGAAAGGGGAGAGATTAGCCTTTAAAACGGTATACATAAACAATTTGTTCAAACTTATATGTTATGAGTTTTGATGGGGTAAACTTGGAAAAAATTAATTTTTTTATTTTTCAAGTTTGGCCATTCTTAATTGCAAAATTTAATTATAAAATATAAAATAAGTGATGACATTCTGAAAGTGCATTCTCTTGTGAAGAGAATGTACAGTAGTTATTATTTAAATAGTATAACAGTCATGTTATATTTTTTATATATGTCATCTTATGAAATGAACTTTCGGTTCAAAAAATTTCAAAATTTTGATCAATACACTGAATTAAATTTTAATACGTAGTTTTGTTATATATATTCCATTGTTGTAGTTTTTGCTGGGATTAATCTTATTTGCATCAGAACTATATTTGCTCTATCACGGACCTTTACTTCCTTCTTCTGTGTTTTATGATGATGAGCCACTATGCTGCTGATTTTGTGACAAAATGACAACAAATGTCACGAGTAGAGGAAAAAGTAACAATTCATATGCAGTCTAGTCTTATTACTCCTACAACTGCAGACAGATGGTTAAAATTTTGCATACAAATTGCTTGTTTATGCAGAAGTAAATGTTCACTACTGCAAGTACTAAAACCCTATCGCGTGCAGATGCTTGATAAACAAAGCGGACTAAAACCATAGGTGACTACGAATTGTCAATAAACTTTACAAAGTTCATGTCGAGTATACTTGTTAAAACGAAACATTCGTTTTTCGAATAAGTAGTGTTGAGAATACTCATCATAATGCTACCAAAGTTCTTATCCATTTCATTTCATTCACAAATCAAATTTAGTTTCAGCATCCTTGCAAAGAGTAATAATCTTAAAATTCGACACAATTTAGAATATTCTAGAAACTTTAATCACAATTATTTTAATTATTAAATTATTTATTTTTTTTCCACTGACTACACTATGCGATGAAATAATTATATTGAAATATACCCAGCTAATGACATAGTGTAGGTTGTGAGTTTTGTTGAGAAGAACTCAAAAATATTTTTTTATATTTCTTGAACTCTCCAAACTTGTTTTATTTGACAAATACTGTTTTTTTTTTGGACTTTACGCACAAATTTATTGATTATTGATTGATCCTTATTTGAAAGGAGAGGGATGTGCCTTTAAAACGATATACATATTTATATTATTTGACTTAATATGCTATAGGGTTTGATGAGATAAACTTTACAAATGCGATTTTTTTTTTCATATTTTTTCAGGTGTGTCCGTTTATAGTAGCAAATGTTATTTCAAAAATATGAAATAAGTGACGACATTCTGAAAGAGCATTATTATGTGATGAGATTGACATTTCGTTTGATTAAATCGGACAGAAGTTACCGTAGTTATTATTTAAAGAGTCTGACTGTCGAGTTATATTTTTCATATATAATTATTTTCAAATTATTATATTTCAAGTTTTGACGGATATTGATTATTTATCGGAAAATGTGTTGGTCAATGTTTGCGCAAAGAGAAATATATTTTCGTTTAAGTTGAAAAATATTTCTGCAAAAAGGCTAAATTATAATAGAATTGAAACATCCGAAATGAAAATATTTTCATCCTTTATTTTGTTATCAGTGTTTTGGTTATTCGGTCTTTGGATTCATCCTATATTGTAGATTATGTAACATTGTAAACATTTAATAAATTTTCACTAACTTCAATTGCTGAAATTTTTTATTGTTGCACATCTGATGCAGTGTTTTCTCTACTAAAGAATGTCTTTTTTGGCTAAAGGTCTTCTTTACACAGTGTTGGCAAGCAATTAAAAATACTCTTGAAATTTCCATAACATTCAATTATACTGTCAATATGCTTTAAATGTAAATTCGAAACAATTCTGTAAAAGTTTGTGCACAAAATATTCAAAATTGGAAGTAAATATTGTTTTGTAAGGCAGGAAAACTAGAAACAGCGTACTATGCGCATCAAATCCTTAAGAAAACCAAATTTTTTTTTAAATTATTCAGCAGTACAGATTAAATATTTCAGAGCTTTTTATATTTCCTGAATATACTCAGTAATGCTGTAGTTACTCAGTAATGCTGTAGTTACCCACACGTAACGTAACGTACCGTAGAAAACGTTTTCTTTTTAGCATATGGAGAACAATGTAACCGCTTGCCGAAACGTTCTCTCTCGTTAGCAAAACGGAACGATCTGTATAAAACAGAATTCTCCCACGTTTTTGCGTAACATTTGTACATGAGAGATGATGAGCAGTTTTGTCACGAAAAAAAATACTGTAACCAACATTTGTGAAAAAATCACCAAATAAGGAAAAATATAGCCAAAATTAAATTTGCATTTTGTATTTTATTCTTTTCAAATTTAAATTATAATTGAGAAAAAAAGAAACAAAAAATAGCAAAATAAAATTATAATCTTAGTAATTAATTAATTCTAACAAACAAAACAAAAGCTATTTTTATAAGAAAAATAATAACCACACTAAAACGGCCACACTAATGATGAGTGCAAATGTCTGTATACCAATTTCTTTGCATTGTATTGTATTCGTTTGTGTGTTGCTTTGTGTTTTGTTTCGTTTTTAACGATAACTACACAAACGTTTTTAAGGCTACGTACGTTACGATTTTACGTTTCTTACGTTTGGGTAACCAGGGCATTAGGTATTCTTCTGCCAGGTCTGTCGCTATAACGTTCACTACTACATTCTATTGAGAAATGTGTATGCTCTATTAAGTATGAATGTATGGTATATAATGTACTGCTTTATTAATGGTCCTTGTCCTTGAAGTAGGAATGCCGAAATATAAAAATTTGATTGCGATAGTGAGAGAACTAAAAAATTTAATTGTTTCTATAGAACCGTTCAATTTCAGTCACATAAAACTTTATGACACGAAGCCATTTACGGCTTATTGCATGACTAATATTGAAAAACCGCCACGATGTGTAAATTGCTTATGTCATAATATAGCTGACTATAAGGATTGTCAAGTATTTCAAGCACTGATGGAGGTCCGATCGTTAGTAAGCAAAGTTAGTAGTAAACCCTAACACCGGGTGTTTTCTAAGAGTTTAAATAATGATTTGTGATAATGATTTCTTTCGCTGTTCATAGTTACATAAATCATTCAATCATTTCAGTGTTCGACTACTTTTTTAATAAAAATGCTTTAAGTGTTGCCGGTATTTCGGCATGAACTTAACATAGTCATATTAAAGGTAATCCACGAACGCTTTTGAATAAAAAAAACTTTACTCTTAAATTTAGTCAGCATGTCAGAAATAAACTTCATGATCATTCATCTTCAACACTATTTTTTGATGTGATTAGTCATCTTCGGACAATTCAAATGAGTTAAATCAGCAAAAATTCGATTATCGTTAGGCTTCAACTTTTGTACGAGTTGTATTTAACAGCCATGTAGTTGAATGACAAAGGCCAACTACTTAAGGATGACGATGAATCAACTTTCCGGCGTTTTTTTTTCAATACTTTACACTACAACCGCAATATTCTCTTCGATACGTGCATGACTATGTATGGCTTGCTGATGGTTTTGAATTGAGAAAAGAAAAATTAGTGCGAAAATGGTCAATAACTGCACGAATTATTTAATTTGTGATTAATTAACAAGTAAACAAATAAATCTTGCTCCCTAGAGGGGATGTTGACAATAATTTTATTGGCCCCTATTAAGCATTGCATTGAAATACAGGCAAGATAGTTCATAGATGAAAAGAAAGAGAGGGTAGTGTGCGATTTTTTTTTTTTAAGTCCAGTGTATTACTTTCGTCCCTTTTTTTTGAGAATCGTTTTTTAGTAATAATTCTCCCTTTCTTTTTTTACTTACAGTTGGTCACACCAATCAATGACAGGGCTTCCTCGATTTGGTCCTTGCAACGCATACAAGGTCGTCCTCTTCGCCGACTTCCGCAGATCCCCGCATCAAATACCCGTCCCGCCGGAACATCCTCCTCCATTCGAACGACATGGCCAAGCCAGCGCAGCCGCTGGATATTAATACGCTGCACAACGTCTATGTCGTAGAGGAGCTCATATAGGTCACTGCTGGAACGGATGTGAAAATTATCGCCAACTCGCACTGGACCGAAAATCTTACATAGGACTTTTCTCTCGAATACTCTCAAAGCTGCTGCATCAGTGCTTAATAGGGTCCATGCCTCTGCGCCATAGAGAAGCACGAGTAGGATGAGCGTCTTGTAGAGTATTAGTTTTGTCGTACGAGAGAGATCTCTGCTACTCAATTGGTGGTAACGGCGGAGCCAAGATAAATAAATTCCTTGACTATATCCAAAGTATAGTTATCGGCCGTAATCTGAGAATCAACACACAGCACGTCTCTACTTGTCATTGTTTTGCCCTCATTTACTGCCAGACCCACCTTAATAGATTCCTGTTCAATAGCACTAAAGGCAGCAGTAACATCTCGCTTGGTACGCTCTATGATGTCAATGTCGTCAGCGTACGCAAGTAACTGGACACTGTTCTCAAAAATAGTGCGATTGTGATGCACTCTCGCCTTTCGCAGAACATTCTCCATGACGAAGTTGAAGAGGTCGCATGATAAGGGATCGCCTTGAAGCCTTGCGCAGTATTAAAAGGTTCGGAGAAGGACGTTCTTTTTTTCTATTGTGACAAATCAAGTATAATGTCAGACAAACAATCAGACAATTACGAACATCCAGAGTCTCTGGTGGAAATCGAACGCACGGCTTCAGTGCACATTACCAACTTGGCAATCGGGGCGCTCTTGTTGTTGAAGATGTTCACCATGAACTCTCTGAATAGCGAATTTCTTCAATTTCGAAGCGTTGGATGATAATTTTCCAAACCTAATTGAACAGCAATATCAACACAGTTTGACATTCGCAAATCGATACTGGATACATTATTAAGAAATATTTGCATTTTTTGAGTACCCAAAAACATGCAACATGAATATGATCAATTCATAACCTCTATACATACATACGTATATACATATATAGAATACATCCAGACCTTTTTTTACACGGTAGATACGTTCCAGTGGATACCGTGTAAAAAAAAAATAACGCGTAAAAAAAGATGTAAGTGTATAAACAAACTGGAGAGATATACATAGGATTGAGGCAGCAGCCTACATATGCCTATAAAATTGAATAACTTTATAAAAACGCACAGATTTAGTTCAATAGTATACACAGAGTTTTTATTTTATTAAACGATTTTATCCGTATAAAAAGGAGCGACAAAAAAAATTGTAAATATGTTGAAAAAAAAACCGTGTAATTTCAAATTCGCGTAAAAAAAACCGTGTAAAAACAGGTTTGGGTGTACATATTGTTACGTTTTTACCTTTTTAAAAACGTTTAAATATGTGTTCGTTAATTGCAAACCAAGTAAAAACAAATATGTGTTTAGTTTTTCTTAAACTCTCTTTATTGTTCACACTACGTTTGTTCCACTGTTCACACTTAACGATGTTCACAACAATTTGCTTGTTCACTATTCTATTTCACACGTCTGCCCAAACAGTAGCAACTGTTCGTTTGATCTTCTCTGCTTACAACCTTTTTGCAAGCAATACCACTTGTATGTTCAACCCGCAACGCGTCTTCAGACAAGACTGTCTGAATTGTTACTGACTGACTGCTGGCCTTGCGGCCCTTTTATATACACACGCAATCAGTATGATGAACGTTCTCGAAGTGGAAGGTTCTTGCTCTCGCCTTATTGAGAACTCTATTGCTAGTACATTGTTGTTTGTGTACTTTGCTCATGTTGTCCATCACATATTTGTCGTAGCTGGTTTACTCCATTTCATGTAGTTGTTGGTACCAGGTGCAACCAGGTTCGTTGTACATATGTGTGTGCAGCTTTAGATAATCAACACGTGCATTGTATTCTTAGTGTTAGTGTGTATTTGTATTGTGTGGCTTTTGTTTAACGTTTTTAATGTTAAACGATATTAAGTCGTTTCGATTTGCGTAACAATATATTTTTTGTATTATATTGTTATAAAAATGGTGTACATTGGTTAACATTAAAATGAGCAAAAGTTACACAAACAAATACAACGAACTTGTTACAAGTGAACCTACAACATCAGTATGAAAGAAAAGGGGATAGACAAGTAAGCGAGAACGCAACAACAAGCACTGTGAACAAAATACACAAACAACAATGAACACTTCCATCGGAATACAGAAAAGTTACTCGAATGCAAAAGAAAATCCTTGAATTTTACAACAGTAGATCACGCCAGATGTGCTAGCGTGATTTACCCTTTGCAGTATTTGTCTCATTTCGTGAAGGGGGATTGCAAGTTTTCATTGAATATTTTTCATTTAATGAAATTCTAATGTGTCTGCCTACATGTGTAGATATTGTCAGGTTCAATATGAATGAAGTTTTATTCACAAATGAACACTAATATTTGGAATTGTGTTCGAGGAGATGAATGTATGAATACTTGTAACAAAAAAACAATCAATTGTTCTTGTTGTCATTGTACAATTGCTATGATTTAAAATTTGTTCATCGCATTATCAAGCCATGTTTTTGACATGAATTTTATTGCAAAAATTTATACAGGAATTTAACGAATTGTTATAAGAACAAGAATACATACATACGTATGTATGTATGTATGTATATGGATATGTATGTAAGTAAGTATAAATAAATGTTAGTACGAGTGTTATTTTGTTGCAAATACCAAAGATTACATGTGTTGTATCTTTTCATTTTGTTTTTGTTTTGTCTTGCTTTTGAAATTACAAATATGGTATGTAAACACATGTAAGTTAGAGAAATGAATTTTTGCATAAATTCATTTCATTCAAAAATATTTTGTTGAGCTGCTCTTATTGTAAGAATTTATTTACAGAGTGACATACGGAACACCTAAAACAGGCGTAAACTCTGGTGTTGTTTAGACAGACGGGATCTGAAATGTTGAACGAATGTGCATATTTACACTACGTGCACACTTGCCATTTGCGAGTTTACCCAGTTGTAAACGAATTTTGTTTATAATTTATAAATAAATTTAGTCTGTCAGACATACATACATAAGAATGAAATGAATTTCAAATTTTCGACTTTCTCACGCATGCCATATACGTATGTATGCAAGTACATATGTGTGTTTTTTTATATTTAAAAATTAAATTTTTAAAAACAATTTAAAAATGAGAGCATTTCTGTTTTAATATGGAAATGAAAAGCTCATAATTAACATTTGTTAGGATGGGAGCCAAAAAAACAGGGTTTAGCAATATTCGAACGTAATAATGTTTCCTGATCCTTCGCTTAAGTTGTGGGAGAGAGCACTACCATTAATTGCCACTTATAGTTGATTTTCACAGCGGTTGAGCCGTTTGGCCTAATGCTGTTATACCTGGTGCTGTTGACAGCAATGATTGTATCTGCACTTGGATTCACTTGGTTCCTCTATTAGAGAGCATAAAAAGTCGCAACGATATTGACTTACATATCTATCGGAATGTTGAAGAAAAATATATATTACGGTAATTTTTTAAATTTTGCAATTAAGAATAGCTAAACCCAGAAAAATAAGAAAAAATAATATTTTTCAAGTTTACGCCAACAAAACTCAAAACACATAAGTTTGAACAAAATGTTTATGTATACCGATTTAAAGGCTAATCTCTTCCCTTTCTAAAAAACTGGATTTTTAAAACAGGTTCAAACATATTTGGGTAATCAATAATTTTGTGTGAAAATATCAAAAAAACCGATTTAGTCAAATAAAACAAGTTTGGAGGGTTCGAGAAATATAAAAAAAAGTATTTTGGAGTTCTACTCAACTAACTGAATAACTTAGACTAGGTAGTTACTCGACTGTATTTCATTGTTTGAATTTTGGCGTGTAGTGTTATTATTACATTTTGAAGACATCTACTGACAAATTATGACTGAACTTATCAAAAGGACCACACCCAAAAAATCCAACATATCTCCGATTACATGTGTACTTACTTACTTAATTGGTCATAACAACCCTAGTGAGCTCACAGAAGCCATTGTTTAATGTCAACTTCGAACGACAAGAGGTGATAAAGTTTTCATAACAATTTTTTTTTTTTACTCTCAAAGTAATGTTCGAGATGCCTGAGCCAGAAATTGAACTGCGGCCGCTCGTCTTATGTGCCAACGCACAATTTGAATTATATAGGAAGTAGAAAAGTCTGCTGAAGCGTTTCGGAAAAGGATGGTATTCATCTGAAACTTGATTAATGGTTGTCACTACCGATTAAAATTAAAAGGACCTCCTACGCCGATGACCGTAGATGATGAAATTGACTTAAAAACTAAATTCCGATAATATTTTGTCTCAATTCAGCCAGTGAATGCGATAATAGGAAACAGTTCTTAAGATTTCGTATTCAAAAAAATGTAATTTCACCAGATTAATGTCCAATTTGATAATGCGAAGCAAAAACTGCTGTTAAATTGCTTTACTTGTTACGACCCTTTTGAACAAATGGTGAAAGAGCATATTTAATCGCAAACACATTCATAAATTTTGCATGAATATCTTTAGCGGGACCCTGATCTTGGCATAAATATACTACCAGTACATTAAGATTTAAGTAATCCACGAAATTCTTAATGTCATGTTACATTTGTAAAATGCAAATGGAAATCGTACCTTCGGAATTTACAATCCAAAGTGTACCACAATGGGCTTATTAAAGCAAAAATCTGTGTCGACTTTTCGGTACTCTACGAGAAAAGTGACAATATTATCATAAAAATCGTTTATAAAGCACCAAAACCATCATAAATTTAAAACAAACGCTTTTTTCTCCTGTATGGTGTATGTGTTTTAGGCGATTTAAAAAGAAATGAATTTTACATAATAAATGAAGACACTATAGGTAGAGAACATTGATTTTGAGCATCAATAATTTTTATATTTATTTATACAATATTTTTTTTTTAAATTATCGGAAATGCCGATTGTGAAAAAATGAGAGAACGGTACACCATACTTTCTTAATTTTATTTTGTTTCCTTCTATAAATAATTTGAACATGTAATCGTAGAGTGAAATTGCGTATTACAGTTTTACTTTAACGTTAAAGGAAAATCTAATTATTTGTGTCATCCATCAAAAGCATCAATCATTGCCGGGGAATGAGAGTGGAGAAAATAAACCCACAAGGAATTGTCAACAAGATTAAAGGGACAGAATCATTTGGTCGAGGTAATTGAAATTTTTGATTTTTTTTTTGTTTCTTATTAAATTTCGTTTTTGGTCGCTTTAGGAACAATATTCAATTAATTAAGCGTGTCTTGAAATTTGTAAGTTTTCCGTTGTTATCGTGTTTCTTCTACTGCTGGAAAATTGAATTTTTAAACATTACAAAACCATTAAGTCACTTATGGATTATTTCGAATAATATAATAATGTAGTATAATAATTTGCCGTAGTCTTGTAGGTAGTGTGTTGGCTTATTAGACGTGATGAGTCGGTTCAAACTCTAGGTCAGACATAAAAACGAAATATGAATAATAATATTTCTTTGGCGACTTCCTCTAAGCAGATATCTGGCAAAAAATCTGAAAGTAAATAAAATTGCAATGAAAAGTTTCTTAAAAATACGTAGTTCGGAGTCGACAGATCCCGCCACCCATGTGTAAAGTTAACACACACAACATTAGAAGTGTGAGAAACTACGTTCATAATCCTGACTGAAGGGTTGTAATGGCCAATTATATACGTGTGTATTAAGCCGAAAGTCCATACCATCCGTTTCATGCGACCTTGCGTTACAAAAAAGTCAAAAGTCGTATGTCAAAAAAGTAGAATCAGTGTAGTTGTTTGTGATAAGTTACAGAAGAAAACGCATAGAATGCATAGAACGCATCAAGAAGGTTTACTTTCTACTTTTCCATGCGACTCATGCACTGCTGGAAAAGTCAGCAGGTTTTTAAACTTAGGGATGACAAATTATATACTATTGTGAATGGTGTCAATAAATATTTTTAGATAAATATATATATAGTGCATTATTATTTTCGTATTTTTTTATTTGCATAATAAAAATATTCGGCCATATTCCATTTGGCATTATCGCTTTAAAAGTCGTTTCTAAGTTGTATTCGTTTTTATCGTCGTTTCGTTACTAAATTGGCGTTCTTGAAATACATCGATACGAAGACGAGAAGTTATCGAAAACAAACAAAAATAATATTGTAAATTTGGTAGCACTGACAATATTTTTCGTTGTTTCTCTTACATTTTTTAAATCGTTTTGTTATTTTAAATGTAAAATTGAAGAATGGCGAGTACTGAGTTCTATTTTTCTAGTTCGAGTGATGATGATGAAACAAAAAAGATAAATATACATTGGAAGATTTTACGACAGAACATAGATATCTTTACCATGCCCGATACAATGTAATAAATTGAATTTTTATTAAATCATTTGTAATATGTTCATGTGTATATTTTTCTTAAGATTTATCAACACTTAGGCTTAATAAAGTTGCATTCCAATACGTCCTGGAACAAATCCGTCCGAAACTAAAAAACAGCATGCGAAAGTCTGCAATTACTCCAACAATAAAACTGGCAACAGCCCTGCAAGGGTCGTATCAACTTAGCGTTGGGAATGACTTCAATTTGTCCTTGGCTCAACCCACGGTCAGTAAAATCTTATCCGAAGTTTTGGACGCGATGAGTACTACAATTATTAATAATTGGATAAAATTTGAAATGTCGGAATATGAAGCAATAGAGTGCAAACGATTTTTTTATGAACGAACTGGTTTTCCTGGAATCATAGGATGCATAGACGGAACCCATATAAAAATAATTGGACCGTGCAAAAGTATTCAACATTTATACTTTAACAGGAAAGGTTTCTTTAGCTTAAATGCAATGATTGTAAGTACCATCAATGATTATAATTAGGAATACTGAATTTGTTTTTTAAAGATTATTTTCTTATTAGATTTGTGATCATAAGATGCGTATAAGGTACGTAGATGCTAGACATCCAGGCTCCGACCATGATTCTTTAATTTGGAATACCAGCCGAGTAAGAAGATTTCTAAGAGAAAAGTATGAAGCTGGCGGACGCAATTCATGGATTCTTGGTATGAAATTTTAAATACATATATTAAAATGAGTTTGACATTTAAGTTTTTAGGAGATGCTGGTTATCCATTAGAACCATTTCTAATGACACCGTACCGATCAGCTGCTGAACAAAGTGCTGAAAGCCGTTACAATATTGTTCACTCAAAAGCCCGTAATATCATAGAACGAGCCATTGATGTACTCAAATCACGATTTAGATGCCTTCTTGGTGCACGTGAACTAAACTATGATCCCCAAAAAGCATTACAAATCGTTAATGCTTGCGCCGCTTTCCACAATATTTGCATTCACTATAATGCTTCTTTTCTCGATGACAATTTAGAATTGTCTTCTGAAGAAATTTTAAATTATAACATAAGCAACGAAACTTATGACAGAGAAGATTGCCCAGAAGCTGCCATAATTAGAGATAGAATTAAAAATACCTTATTGTTATAAGTTTCAAACTTTTATTCAAAAAAAAAAAAAAATAACAAATAACAAAATGAAAAGAATAACAAACTAAAATCAAAATTATAGTTCATTAAATAAAATACTAAATAAAAAAAATAAAATAAAACTAATGAGAATTTAATTGTTTTTCTAATATTTCAAGTTTTTTCCTCTTTATTGCGGCATCAAGATCCATTAACTCCTCTTCTCTACGAGTTTTTCTCTTAAGCATTTTTAGGCGTTCTTCTTCTATTTCAAACCTCTTTCTCTGATAGCGAGATATGTCTTTCAGAAAAACCTTTATGGATTTTAAATGGCTGCATTGCTCTTGCTGTATTTCCGTTTGTTTCTTTAATAACTCTATCCTTTCCTTTTCAGCCGATTTATTTTTTGATGACGGGCCCTTAGTTGAAACAGTTGGTATATCGTCACTTATGTTTATTGCAGCAGGTGTCACTCGTTCACCACTTCCCGATGTAAAATTGGGTGTTTCTCCTTCTTCGTTTAGCAGTGCCTCAACTTCTTCGCCGAATCCTCCTATTTGTCCTTTCGGGTTCACCTGTTTATCAAATTCCATTATATTCGCCACCGCTTCCTCCAGTGGCGACAAAGGCATTTGTTTATAAACGCCTCCTCCCGTTGCTCTTACTTCAGCTTTGTTGTGCACAAGTTTTTTTTTTACTTTAAATTTCATGTCTTTCCACACCTTTAGTTTGAATTATATACAGATATATATTTATATATTATGCACTTACTTTGTGCCAACCATCTCCGTCACGAACTGGCAGTCCCAACGGATTTACTTTGTCAGCAACTTCCTTCCAAAATAAGTCAAAATTTAAGGGTTTTATTCCCTTCCGAAAACCCCTAGCAAATGGTAGATTTTTTCCCATTTCGGAAACTAACACTTCAAATTGCTTATTGGTTGTTATTTTCATTTTGGCTTGAGTCGTTTTAATTCCGTTGCTAATAATTCGGACGACAGAGAAAGAATGATTCTCTGTCGTTATTTTTTTCGTTTCAAAATGGAGAATACCAATATATTTTCGATAAGTGTCGATAACGCCTACAGTAATGCCAAACTGTCGTTTTTATTCCATTTTTAAACGACAACGCCAAATGGAATAGGGCCGATTAATAAAAACATATTTCATAATAAATTTTACTAATAATTTAAAAGGAAAATACATTAAAATACATTTTTTAACACATTTATTTCATGAACAAAATTTGTATACTAGTTATCGATTGTATTTAAGTACTGAGTGTCATCTCTTTTGAATTTATTCATTTTGTAAACAAGAAAAGTGAAGGATAAATTAACTGAAAACACTTATCTTGCGTTCTTTTAAAGCCTTTTGTAGGCTATAGCAGCACAAAATATTATATATATAAATTCATAAACATGTAATTAAATCCATAAATTCTTTTAAAATCACAATTTGATTTTCCATTTTTCCCATAATTGCTACACCATCACAGTTGATCAAAACAAAACCCCACGCGTTGTGTGTAACTTGCAATAAAAACCGCATAGAATGCAAGAATCGCATGTAAAGGAAACGGATGGTATGGACTTTCGGCATTAGGGATGCCAAGCGGAATTGATTTTTAAAAATCCCGAAATCCCGAGATAATTCTGGATCCAAAAATCCCGGGATTTCGCGATTTTCTCTTAATAATAAAAATATAAAAAACGTATTCTATTAAGAATTTCATTTATATTCCAATTATATCAAAATTATATGTCTATAAAAATAAAATATAAAAAAAAAACAAAACAAAAAGTAACAAAAAAGCGTAAATTAACAAAAATTAAAAATAATTCATACATATACAAATACATTAGTTTTGAGAAAATTATTTGGATTCCACAATAAGTATATCATTATTTTAAATAATTTTTTAAAAAGATTAAATCATCTAACATATCATCTGATAGCCTTGAAAGAATTTTGTTGTCAACATACGCCGCCATTGAAAAACACATCTCGCAATCAACACTTGTTGGTAAAATAGTTCCAAGATAGTTATATGCAGCTTGTAAAAATTCACCTCCTGATGTAAACAAATCCATTTCTTTGGACAGTTGGACAGTATCTAAATCAGTAACCCCACTAATTGATTTTATATGGATTTTGCATCCTTCGATGGCATCAAATAACTTTTTGGCAATGAAAGTAGAGTTCAACTCATCTGAGATGCGATTGTCGAAGTCAAGTGAACTGTTTTTTCAGGACCTTTTGCAAAACGCAGGATTAATGCCTTTAGTTCAGATTTTATTAAAGTCATATCATTATAAAGTACATATGAATTCACAATCACGAAAAACCCCGGGACAAGTTGAAAAAAATCCCGGGATTCGGGATTTGTGAATCCCGAAAATACCGAGATTTCTCGATTGGCATCCCTAGTATCTATGTATGTATGTAGTATAATAATCGAGTAATTCGTTTAACTAAATCCGTTTAGAATAGATAACGATCAATGTTATTGATTAAACAAAATATTTTTAGTAAATTTTCTATACTTTATATCGCAGAAGAGTGCACTTTTTAACTTTAGTGTCATAGTTTTTCTTCGCAAGTGGTAACTCTGAAATTTGGCTGCTTATGCCGATTATTAAAAATGGAACGCTTTACCAATGAACAACGCGTTATGCATGTAGTTGTGAAAATTTATTCCATTTGTTTACATATGTATTTATTTATTCAATGGTTTCATCTTAATTAATAATACTGATAAGCATATATGTACGTAGGCATGACAAAGTTTGAGAATTTACAAAATAGTAATAATCTTAAAAAGAATTCTATATAAATACTATTATCAAAAATTATGATTGTATCAGAAAATATTATTAATTAATTATATTTGTGCATTATTGTTCTTTAAAAAATGTAATTATTGTAGTTTTGAATTGCTTCGTATTGCTGAATAACTGTATGTTGTTCGAGGGTTCATTCCAGAGACGAAATATTATATATAAAATATGTATATATAAAATATATAGTATATAAAGTGTATCTCAGATATCTGTTTACGGTATCTAAGGCTATCAACTTTCAAGCCTCTGTTAGATCTTAAGAAAACTAAACTTTTAACAAAATAATGGGGTTTCTTAATATAGATGATTTTATTTAATTAGATCAGGGTAAGGCATTTTAACACACTTTCAAAAGATATATCCTACAACCATAAACATATCTAGCAATATTGTTATAAGTGATATTGAGTTTATTTTCACTTACTGAGTCACAATTAGAAAATAGTTCACATCCGTACAGTAATGTGGGTATGAGGTATGTTTTTGCGTGTAGCATACGAATATATTTCTTGATTCTTGACATTATGTACAGTCTTCATAGTATTATAACTCATATGTATTAGTGTAAGCTGTGCTGTAGAGTTAACCTTGCCTATTATTAAAGCCTTTGATTTCCTTGGATTTAGGCAAAGACCATTAAAACACATTATTCAGATCACAATTTATTTTCCTTATACAATTTATAATATCGACAGCAAGCAACTAATGTGTAGCTGAACATCATCTGCGTGCATTTCTACATTACATAACTTTTACTTAGAGGGCCGATCATTAGAGTAAATTCTGTATAAAAGTGGACCAAATATCGTGCCCTGTGGCACACTTCTAGATATTAAGAAAGATTTGGAAAATATTGCTGAGACCAATCGCAAATGTTGAGGAATTTTTATCAATGAAACATCAAACATTCGAAGAACATTCAAAAAATTTTAAGAGACTGGATCAGTTATGGACAGTAAAGGTCGAATTACATAGAATCCGTCATACGTTATACTTTGGCTTTCTTATGCACACGTTTTCTTATGCATTTTGTTTCATTCGGTACATCACCGTTAACGCAATGCACTGAATTGAGCAACTTTCAACCTTTGACTTGCGTTGATGAGTACTACGACAGCTATCAGCTGGTTTTTTGTTTTTTTTTTCTTTTAAATTTTTTTGTGTGCCTTAAGGCAACAGTTCGTCAACGTACAGAATGGATTTTTTTGAATTTGAATTATTTTTATTGTTGTTTCCACTTCACTATTTTAAATACTTAATTATACTTAATTATGGTAATAACTGTTCATAATCAATTTAATCAAAATACTTTCGATATTTATTTCTTTTCTGTATCAATTAACACTTTCATTCATTCATTTATATTTTCATATGTATGGATGTATGTATGTACATATGTTTAAATTTCATAAACAATTGAATATTTTAATAATTTTAATTAAAATTCCATACATATTCTACAATATATTCATATTAATCAGTGATTTCCAAATCCCATTTCACCTTTGTTGTTGGTTTGTTTTGTAATCGAATATGCCTGAATGTATAATTAAATTAAAATTAACTTGAAATGTTTATTACAATAAATTTAACTAACATCATGCTGAAACGAGGACCCCCCTTTGGGATTGATTTCGTTGATAATAATAAAGGAATCAGTAGGGTTTTTAACATTGAAAATCTCTTTCAAAGTAAACAAATGACAACAGAGTATTGAGAGGGTTCAAAATCATTTCGTAGATTTTTTGCCCAATATTTTAACGTGTATGAATGCCATCGCAAGAGTTGTGTTGGTATTGTGAAATCAATATCCCTGCTAAAACATGTTTGTTGTCTATTGTTTTTTAATACAGTCTCTAGCCAATTCATAACAACAAAAAAAATTATTAGAAGCAATACTTCTCTGAATCAAAAATGTTACTTAGCAGAAACGGGAAGCAACGTGGGCCAATTCAAAATTCATACAGATTTGGGTACTATAACCTTATTTGTGCAAATATCTAGTGCTCAACATTAAAGTTCGAATATAAGGATTGATGTGAGGCACAAAGAACTGAATTGCTAGTAAATTATACCACCGTACACGTATCCATTTATTCGATGCCAGTGAACAATTTCTTCTGTTCGTTATTCAATATGAATTTTTACCAATACGTCTCGAGGTCTATGCAATATTTATGTGATCTTTACCCTTAAAACTGATGTTTAAAATATTTCAACACGGTTGCTCGCAAATTAACTGAGTTCAAGAACGGAATACGTGCATATTGATGTATCCACACAAAGAAATCTGATAGGTATCCGTTGTGCATACCAGAGATCAGCAATGAATCGTTTTTTCGCTACTCATAAGCATTCATGAAATTTTGAGTATGAGTATGTCAACAGTATTGAAATTCAACTACTCTGATTCATTCGTACTCACTACAACACTGATTTATAAGTACAGGTAGCAATGAGTATGAGTACAACGTTGACATCAAACTCATAACATTCGAAATATGTTTGATTCATACGCCTACTCATTCAGTTTCATACATTTAAAAAAAATACTTATAATACTCATAAATTATTCGAGTGATTTAAATCATTCATCAGAATATACAGTCTTAGTTGTTGTTGCATTTACAAAAAAAGAAGAAAGAAAAATACAAAGACAGCAAGCAAAGCAAACACATAACCTTCTAGTGAGTATTGCAGTGTGCGTACGCGAATCATACTTATTTTGTGATTCTTGTAAATGTTGAGTCATGGAGAGTCGAAGTCAACAACATCATACATATTGTTAAATATGAGTAGTATGAGTATAATATTAAAATAAGTATGAATGCGTATAAGTATCACAAATTATGAGTATGATTCGAATCTACTCATCTTTTTGAATACTCATTGCTGATCTCTGGTGCATACTTTCAGATTTTTTTACAACGATATTTCACAATATATTGTAAATTATAGAACGTTTATAATTTAAAAAAAAAAAAGAAAACAAATTGAAAATATTGAAATTAATTTTTGTGTCAAAAAGTCCAAACATTTTATGATTGAAATGGCCTTCGAACTAAAGCATGCGAAAGATGTGCGAAAGAAGCCAAAATTTTCCACAAGTTATGAAGCATATTTGATAGATTATTGATTACAGGGGAACAATATAATAAACCTTTGCAACATCGTGTCTATGCAGGGATTGTTTGGAATGCATTGAAGCCTATTAATTTTACAAATTCAAAAAGAATTGAGTTCAAAAACTGTTTTCATTTTTCCGGGATTTGAATCTGGATCACTCCGATTTGCGGTCCAGCAATCAGGTCTCAATCATATATGACTAAGAACATCGGAGGATTTTGATGGTTCTTATTTCAAAGTGAACAAAGACCTCACTTACCAGGTATTGCTGCACCTGATCTACTTCCAATTTTTGATGACTACAGCTGACCTAAAGCCTGCTATATATAAAGTTTGTTTCTGCTAATAGAGGAGCGCCCTAAAATCATGCGGAATCTTCTTATCAATTTTAACACCTATTTACGACAAAGTCTGGGACGGAAACCAATTATATAATTTTCTTATTAAAATTTAGAATTTAGTCTGTCAATGAGCACTTATACTAACAATCTCATCTTTTCTAATGATGTATGTACATGTATTAAAACTCATAGAATCCTCATGTAGCATTTCTATGCCCATAGACAATTAGTTCAACGCGTTCACGCCGGCTCTGTAATTCATGCTTGTCGACCACTGGCGACTGCAGTTAATGCTTTTCGCTCTATCGGACGGCAGCTATTATGCAGCATTAGCAATCCAACAATGCAACGGTATCGTGTAAACTTTTGTGTTATTGACTTAGGGTAGAGTCTTCGTAAATTCGTCTGATCCTCATTAAATATTCTGAATTTTTACCGTGAAAATAGAAAAGTGCTCAATTAACTACGGAAGAAATAAACTCGTTTATTGGAATTTTGCTTATCTTGGGTGTAATTCAAGTTCCACAAATAAGATTATTTTGGTACAAAAAAAAACACATATATGCGAACACCCTAATGAAAAAACCATTAAATGGCACCGAAAAGTAGTAATACAATTAATATGCGGAGCTGCCCTCGTGAAATAAAAACAAAAATAAATGCTTTTAATAGTACTTCACTCTCAAATATTCTTTTTCGGCGGTCGAAGTATTAAAGATCAAAATATTTGATGTTTCGTACCGTCCAATAGCATAATCATATGCGTACCACCGGTGGTAAACGTCACCCGATGTGACAGTCTAGTGCGCGCCACCGGTGATACGCGCCGCCCGATAAGGCAGTCTAGTGCGGGTGGTACGCGCCGTCGTGAAGATGTTAATCTATAGAGCAGAAAATTTAAAGTATAATAAAGATCCGGTAACATTTATGTTACGATAGGAGAAATATTCTGTAGCTCAGATACTGTAAATAATATTTCCTGGCATTGACCTTAGCAGACGTCTTAGAAGTTTCGCACTGAATCAAAAATTGAAGAAATTATATCAAATCTCTTTGAATGATGGAGGTCGACTTTTAACGGTAGGGAAAGCATTTTATTCATGTCGAATTAAAAACACCGAAAAACTTTGGAAATTTGTAGAAATTAATGCCTTTTTATAAAAAAAAAATTAATTTCAGCTCGACAACGCGGCAATTCGCAACAGTTCTTATATGAAAAAATATTGACAAAAAATTGTTTCTCAGTCTGAATATCATTTTTGAAACAAAATGTTTTGTGGGATTTCAAAATGCTGAGATACAGTTTCTAGCATCAGGACTGACCCTTGGGATAATCATGTTTAACGAAAAAAAAATGAAAAACAAAAAAGGATGACAAAAAGGTTGAAAACAGTTGAAAGCTTCCATTTATATAAACGTTTATTCAATTGACAGATTAAAAGGAATAATTTTACAAATGCCATTCTATTTATTATTTTGTATTGTATCGTATACTTTACTATTTGTACCTTTCGTTTAACGAATCTTGACTCTTAACATTATGTCAGTTTTAACGTTTATTTTATTGAAAATGTGAATGACAGAAAAAACAAAAAACAAAAAACGAAAAATGGAAAATGAAAAAAAAAAATAAAAACGATGTTATTAATTCGTTTGTCATTTCCTTTTTTATTGGGTGGAATAAGTCGGTTAAAATCCCTTTCTTAAATTAGGGATTCCATGAAAGAATTAATCAATTTCAGTTATTCTTTGGTTTTTGAACATTTTTTCTGCTTAGGGTATATGCAGGTTTTCCGCTTCAACTCTTTCAATTACTGTTACACATGTTTTGCGGTTTTATCTTTTTCTATTTCGAAATATGTATGTTGTTGTATTGAAACAAATTATTTGCAACATTTTTAGTTTCTTAGCGTTAAAGTGTCGTTAAGATTTAAGCGTGCTAATAAGAAAGACTGAAAAATAAGAAAAAAAAATTAAATAAATGGCGATGAAAGTTGTACAGCAGTTTTGATGCACAGTACATCATGATGAGTTATTCCCATCATTATGGAATCAACATCCTGAGTTCGAAATGATCCTCATTCTGAACAAATGTACTTTGACTCTATTATTAGGTTTTTCCTAGACATTCCGACACATGACGCAAATCTTCTCTTATTGTAGTTTCCCATCAAAAATTTTAATTTCCTTTCTCTATCTCTCTTTTCCCACGCGACAGAAAAGTTCTGGTTCTATCAACGGCGTGAACCTCACCTCCTCTCAAGCTCACTTATGTGCTCATTAGCGCGAATTTCTACATGCTTTATGTCCCCTCAGAGGTAAAATTATTTTTTCAGTCTCAGCATGGACTTACAGTCTCAAAACCTCTCTGAACTACGTCAACCACCAAGGCAATATCAACTGCATACCCATGAAAGTTGATACCTTCCTCATATTGTTTTGCCTTTAGTGGAGCATAATCTGATTGTGTCAACCTTTGTTATCTTATTCTCTTTGTTTATTTCCGTAGATCGTGTGTATCGGACTTCTGCCATCCATCTGAATATCAAAAGCACACACGGCCACCTCCTTCACACCCAAGGACTCTTGAATGGTTCCCACCAATCAATTAGATCTGTCTCAGTAGATCTGCCTGCCCTATTCGCTTGTTGCCTAGAATGCAGTGCTAAGGGTAGCACTAATATCTAACATTCTTTGTAATTGCCCACAGCGTTCTCAAGTATTTTCAATAACATTTCAGCATTTTTTCTATATACAGTTTGACAGCTCTCTTCTTCAAAGGACAACAACGAACAGCTCTCAACTCGAGAGAGAGAAATCTACCAAAAGCTTATATTTTATATACAAATTAGTATTGATTTGTCCACATAAAACGCGTTAATTAAAATTATCCTCTGGCAGCTTTGATTATGCGAACAAATTTTTCGAAATGAATGAATCTTGCAGGAGAAGCCTTTCAGTAAAAAATAATTTTATGCAGACAAAATTTTTGTTCGGACAACATACATAAGTGAACCCAGTTTAAGAGCTGGCAATAGTTCCTCTAAATTGACATTCTTCTTAAGAATTTTTTGTACACTTGCAAGCTCCGATATAGATTTTACGACCCCGCAGAAGTTCATAAAGCTATCATATTTAGCTTTTCGTGTTTTTTTGTTATGTCTGTTATGTTCTGTAAGTTTCAACGACTTCGAGTCATACTCGCCTCATCAAAATTTTTTCATTTTCGATTTAATTAATATCGTTTGTTTCTTAATTAACAAGTGCAACTAATTAGAAGTTGCCGTAGGTAGTGAGTTGACTTATTAGACGAAGGGCAACGGTTCAAACCCCGGGTCAGACATCTCGAACACAGCAGTTTTCTCTCAAAAAACTCTAAGGGCCATTATTAGGTTATAGTTAAAGGTAACTTTAGCTAAAGTGAACTTTAAAGTCACCTTTAACTTATTTTCGTTATTACAACCAAATGATTAAATAAAGTTGACTTTTTCAAAAATATGGCAGTGGCGGAGCAATGTCTGTAACACTGCTCAAATTAAACAAGTTTTATTTAAACGCAGTGGCAACGACGGGCTTCTTTTTTGTTGTATTTGCTCACTTTGTTTATATTTAAAGTTGCCGTATTGAAAATAATATATAATATGACAAGTTCAAACATAAACTTTAAACTTTAAAAGTTACCAGTAGGATGATCTTCCCTTTAGCTTAACGCTCACTTCTACCATATTATCCACTTATAAAAAAAACAATTTATCTGCCCGATAAAATCCTCTCTTTAGTTAACGGCAAGTTGTAATAAGAGTAAATACAATTGCCATAAAAGTTTTTCGAAAAATCTGTCATTCGGAGTCGACTTTGAACTGTAAGTTCCACCACTCATGGGAAAATAACACACGCATGGGTAGTGTAAGAAACTAGGTGGTAATATCCTGACAGAAAGATTGTAAAGACCAATTAAGTAGGTAAGTAAGTATAAGTGCAAACGTAATATTAAGTTATGTGTAATCATGTGTGGTGAAAGTTTTGTGGATTTCTGAGCATGAAAATTTAATTTAACTAAAGAAAGAAGGATTCAAGTTGTTCGGTTCTTAATTCCCTATATCTGATCTGCTTACTATTTGCACCACTTACGCCCGTCCGAAAACGGAAAACACGGCGATACTTCTCAACCACGTATAGGAGAGGGCAACATCGCCTATTAATATTAATTACAGTAATTCGGTGTTCAGATATGGACCTTTATTGCGTAAATCGGCTCAATACTTCATATAAAGCTTTAATTAATTATTGCGCAATAAATACTAAAATTGTTATAATATTAAGTAAAACTTAAAATGCAGCACTGTCAGAAGTGTGTTCAGTGAGCATATTACAATTAACCGAATATTTTCTGTTGTTATTTGACAACTCAAATGTCAACAAAGACAAACAAAAAAAAAAGATATTAAACAACAAAACAAAATGAAAAGAATCTTGTTGAAACAACCAGCTATTTTGTATACCAGCTGTCAAATGAATATTGAATAAGCAGCTGAGCTGCGTATATTATTATGCCTGAACACTTAAAATATTGTACTCAATAAACCGAATATTGACTCAATAAAAGTGCATATCTGAGCATAGTATGCAACTGCATAGATTCATAAGAGCATTGTGGCTTGGTTTCGTTTTTCTATTGCCACTTTAATGAAATGTTAACAGTAGAAATAAAAATTATTTTTTCCCCGAAAATCCTATATTAATACTTAGTACTCTTCTGTTACGTGGATAACATCCGTTGTAATATGAACAGATTCAAATCTAACATCCATTAGTCCAACTGCCCTTTTACCTCTCTCATATAAATTTTCTTTTTGATTTTTAATTTCAACTATTGAAGCAAATTTCATTTCAATTTATCGCCATCAAAGAATTTTTAAAATCCCAGAGAATGAAATGAAAGAGAATTTTGTAGTTCGCAATGATGACAATCATGCTGACAAACATTTTATTACTGAAGCAAATAACATTTATTGTGAAATATACTTGAACCCGTTTGATATTTAAATTTTTTCTATTCATAGTTTTTGAATTCAGAACGAGTTCATATTCATAGTAAAAGTGAAATTCAATTTTATTTTCAATTTCAGCAACAAATCTACAAAATTAAATTCCTTTATGGATTTATAAAGCGTTAACTAACAGAATATTCTTGGCTGTAATATTGCAATTGTCATGAAAGGATATTTTTTTTAGAGTTTTTATGTAGAATTCGTTGTCCAGTTTTGCTTAGTTTAAGATAATTTTTAAATGGTAAAACAAAAAACAACAAAGCGGATAAAGGGATTTATTTTGGTACATAGTACGTCCACATAGTGTCGATAGCCAGATAGAAAGAAAAACCTTCCGCCTATTGAAATATAAATCCAAACATTAGGATGATATTCGGACAAATCACAATAAAATATGAGAAAAAAATGTAACAAATTCAGCTTATGGATGACGACTTAATATGTGCGCTCCTATTGGGGTCGGGGTAATGCAGTTATGCGTTCAACCCAAAAGTACTAACAGGCTTTTGAATTGGCTTTTTAAAATTGAAATTAAGAATGTTTTGCATTTAATCTCTAAGTTATCACGTAAGACCAAATTAATTAACCAAAAGAGGCTAGGCTTTTAATTGAGGCTTAAACGCTATTGATATTGTATTTAATTTGTATTGCGCAGCAGCGGGCAGTGTGGGCAGGGTGCACAAGCAACAGTGGGGTCGCGGTTATCGAGGGGGCAAGGCTACGAACGTTCGATTTCAAGAGCTTTTTGTAGAAGCATGTGGAAGGGCAGGGCAGGGCAGGGCAGGCAACGAGTAATAAGAATTCTATTCAGTCATGGATGAAGATGCGTTGCGTATGAAAAGAACAGTCGTGGTGAAGTTCTACCTAACAGTTGTTAGTGCTTACGCAAGCAGAAGTGTAAAGAATACATCAATGTTGAATACATCAATTTGTAAACAGTGGCACACAAAATTGTGCGAACAGTAAAAGACTTAATTGAAACTAAACACAAATATATTTTTATTTTGTTTGCAATCAACGAACTCATATTTTAAACGTTTTTAAAGAGGTAAAAACGTAACAATAGTTGAACGTAAAATAAAGAAAGTACACTACAAACTTTGAGAACAGATTTATTTTTCCCGAATAAAATTTTACAATTTGAGAGCGTTGTCCTGCCGTTAAACGATTCGTGATGGCTTGTCGAACTTTATAGTATGTCCACATCTTTAACGCAATACGCATTTCGCTGTCCCATTCATCTCTCATATCCCTAACAGGATTCAAACAACATGGGTCGTTTCATTTTGAAGCTACTTGTGAAATATGAAGAATTTATAGTCTTCTCTAATTTTTATTCCTAGATTACCTGTTCCACCTACCAAAACAAAACTTAAACGCATTTAAATATGTTTTTAAAGAAAAAAGGTTTTTGGGAAGTTGTAGAGAAAAATGGAGGAAATTAATCTACTTTACTTCCCTTTTTATTCACTATAAAACCAAAACGTAAAAATGGAATTCGATTTAATAATTTTATTTATTTGCAGTACAAAAAACTGTCAAAATGACACACGAATATGTCAGCGGGTATATTTGCAATCTCAATTTAGTAACGAAACAAGTTTTAAATATTCAGAGCTGTAAAGAAATGTGAACACAGTTTGACATTAAAAAAAAAAAAATAAATTAACCGCAGAAGGGAGTGGTAACAGAGTAGATCACAAAATAGCGCGAAAATGGTCTGGAATCTAAAAGGACGGCATCTATTACCAGTCATTTGGAACGGCTTCATTCTTCGCCGGAAACAAGTGATTCATTATAGCGTGTCACTTGGATTCTTATATTCAAGTCCACTTTACGAAATGCAAAAACAACGATTATAATTTTTAATACTTAATTATCTATAACACCATCAGAACAGAATATTGTTACTATTTACTATTGCACCTTATTCATTTCCTTCTTTAAATAAAGGCTTCATCAATTTATACACAATGCTTTCCAACCAAAGATCAAGCGTTTCGATATTCTAGAACACTCTGCTTAACACGCACTTTTTAACACACCTCTCGGTCAAGCGTCAACAACTGTCAATTCTTTACTGTATGATATCATAGTTCTTCCCTCCTTATTTACCACCTTTTTTTCATTCTTTAAGTGTTGCTTGCTCTTTATGATCTTTGTTTTGATCCCTTCTCGAACTTTTCAAATTATTTTTTTGAATAATTTACGTTTACCGTGATGTACTTAATGCTTGTTGTCGTCTGTTTGTCTTATTTGTTTATTTTTAGTTTGTTTTTGTCTGTGAGACAATATGTTAGAGAGGAAATTGAACATTCAATTGAAAATCTAGCATATGCAATATATTGTAACGAAAATGGAAACGGTGTACATCGTTTAACATTAAAACGTTAACAAAAGCTACACCAACAAATACAACGAACTTGTTTACAAGTAAACCAACAACATCAATATGAAAGAAAAGAGGATAGACAAGTAAGCGAGAACGCAACAACAAGCAACATGAACATGAAAATCTTCGTGAAAAGATCTGCTTTGTAAGCAATGAACAATAGCGAACAAGCAATTATTGTTGTAACATCAAGTTGTGAACAGTGGCATATAAAGAATGTGAACAATAAAGAATTTAATTGAAACTAAACACCAATTTATTTTCATTTTGTTTGCAATCAACGAACTCATATTTTAAACAAATTAAAATAATCCGCATTGAAAAGAAATTGCATATGACTTGGGTGTAGGTACAAGTTGTTTGTTTGTTAATGTTTAAAATTAAAAAATTTCTTTTAAAATTCGATATAGATTAATAGCTTCAGTATTACTCTGAAGTGTGAAAAGTTGAATTAATACCGACGTCTGGCAATGATTATATTGTTACGTTTTTACCTTTTTAAAAGCGTTTAAATATGAGTTCGTTAATTGCAAACAAAGTAAAAACAAATTTGTGTTTAATTTCAGTTAAACTCTCTTTGTCCTTTACACTACTTTTGTGTGCCACCGTATACAACTGAAAGATACAACTATAATAATCTGTTTATTTTATCACACAACTATTCGCTTACAACCACGACTTGTTTTGTTCACGCGCAATTTCACACAAGGCTGACTGAATTCTTACTGACTGCCTCCTGCTTTGTCCAGCCCCTTTATAGTCCGACACATCCAGTCTAACAAACATTCTTGAAGTGGAAGGTTAGTGATCGCGAGAGCTCTATTGCTAATACATTGTTGTTTGTGTAATTTGCTTATGTTGTCTATCCCTTTTTGTCACATACATGTTGTTGTTGGTACCAGGCGCAACCAGGTTCATTGTACATATGTGTGTGTGCAGCTTTAGATAATCAACACGTTCATTGAACACAAGGCCGTATCAGATAAAACTTTGTTGCTTTGCGTGACGTTTATAACTTTGACAGAAAAGCGTAAAGCAAAAAGTTTGTCACAATAAAAACTTTGATAACACTAGCGTTGTTTGTTTATCGATAAAATAAAGCCACGCTTTGTTTGTTTATGAATATGTTTATGAAGAAAATGAAAGCAGCTGATTGTCAAAGTGCGCAAAAAGATGAGAGATGCCTAACTTTTTGCTTTGCGTTGCGTTAAAAGCACTTTATGTGACAAGTGCCATATAAACATGTACATTTATCTTAAATGTCAAAGCGAATTTGTAACGCAACGCGAAGCAAAAGTTCTATCTGACATGGCCTTTAGTGGTAGTGTGTATTTTTATCGTGTGGCTTTTGTTTATCGTTTTCGTTGTTAAACGATATTAGGTCGTTTCGATTTGCGTAGCACTGCCGCCCACTTAAGCCTGTTCGTCCCGAATAGGCTCATTATCTCTTTTCCCATATTTTGCCAGTCTCTCTATGTCTACGACCTTCATTTTTGTTCGGGGTCTGTTAGCTTTCTGTATCCTGTACACGACAGCGTTTAACCGTTTAATTATTTTATACGGTCCATCCCAGCTGCTTTGCAGCTTAGGAGATAATCCCTTCTTCCGCTTAGGGTTGTATAGTAGAACCATTTGTCCCTCATGAAAGCCCTCCGTGTTTGCTGCTCTATCATACCTGGCTTTCATTCTATCACTGACCATTTTTATACGGGTACGCACAAACTCATGAAGTTCATTCAGGCTTTCTTCTTTTCCAGTGTATGTTTCGTCCCTCTCTGTGGAGGGCTTAACACAAACTCTAAGTCACCGGGCAGTTTTATCTCAGTCCAAAAGATAACCTTGGTAGGTGATCTAGATGTTGAATCATGGACTGCAGATCGGTACGTCAGTAGAAACCTCGGAATGTGTTCGTTCCAGTCCTTCTGTTGCTCGCTCACTACTTTCCGCAAGTATTCCTCCAGGGTTCGGTTAAATCGCTCTACCATCCCGTCTGACTGTGGGTGAAGCGGCGTCGTTCGAGTCTTCTTAATACCGTATACTTCACACATTTCCTGGAATACAGCCGACTCGAAATTTCTGCCTTGATCGGAATGTAGTTCTATTGGAACCCCGTAGCGGCATACCCAGTTGTTCACAAAAACGTTTACTATTGTGTTCGCCTCTTGATTGGGTATGGCATATACTTCCGGCCATTTGCTGAAGTAGTCCATCACAACGAGAACATATCGGTTTCCGGCATTGCTGACTGGAAAAGGGCCTGCTACGTCCATCGCTATCCACTCCAAAGGTGCGCCTGAGTTATATTGTTGCATCTTCTTCTTACTGGACCCTTAGCTGCAATACACTGGGTGAAGTTTGCTATCCAATCCACCATTGCTTGTTGACATCCAACCCAGTAAAAACGTTGTTTTAGCCTTTCCAGTGTCTTTGTAACTTCAAGATGTCCTCCGCTAGCTCCATTATGGAATTCCTTTAACACTTCTCTCATTTTGGAGGAAGGCACTACTGGAGGCGCTCAATCCAACGTGCTAGCTGTCCTTCAGGATTCTTGAATGTAGCAACCATATCAGTGCGGAATGATCAGTCCTTAGCAGAAAATGTTGGCCATACAGGTACTTATGGTAATGTTTTATGCACTCCAGTACTGCAAGTAGCTCTCGTCGGGTCACACAATAGTTCCGTTCAGGCTTTGACAACGTGCGACTATAGTAGCCTACGACTTTCTCTGTACCATTGACCACTTGGGAAAGTACACCACCGATACCATATCCGCTAGCATCACTATCTAGAATGAATTTTTCTCCTGGGACTGAATACGCAGCACACAATAGGTCTTTTAATGTCTGGAACGCCTTCTCCTGTGGCTCACCCCATTGATAGACTTTTGATTTCGTGGTGAGCTCATGCAAACTTGCAGCCACGCTGGCAAAGTTAGGCACAAAGCATAATATATAATATATCCTTTTTGGTGACATCATTCAGCTTCCTGTAGTCTACGCAGAATCTTGTACTGCCATCTTTCCTCTTTACTAAAACTACAGGTGAGCTCCACGGGCCCGATTATGGTTCGATTACACCGCTTCTCCTCATTTCGTCGACTAAATCCTTAACCTTAATAACCAGTGGTATTCTTCTGGGCGCCTGTTTTATCGGTCTCGCTTCGCCCGTATCAATTTCATGCTTGACCATAGCTGTTCTTCCTTGTCTTCTATTGTTTGTGGCGAAAACGAAAGCATACCTCTTTAGCAGCTTTTTGGCTTTGTTTCTCTCTGCAGCTGCTAAACCTGCTATCCATTTCTCCACATTTTCACCAAATTCCTTATGATCCTTGGCTAACATATCGGCAGGTTACGGCGATTGTTCGGTGTTTATTACCGCCTCTACTGGAGTACATTGGCACACATCGGAGTTCTTACAGACGACTTTCTCGTGGCCTGATAAATTTAGCAATCTCACTGGGACTATTCTCTGTTCGGTGGATTTGACGAGGGACTTCGCTGATAACAAATCGGTCTGAATTTCTGCTGGTTCCACAACCCACAAGCGGTTTTCCACATAATCTCCCTCCATTCGCGCCCATATCAGTGATTCACTCTGAGGTGGCAATTTGAGTTGTTCGACCGCAACTATCAGATCACGAACCTTCTACTTCAAGAATGTTCGTTAGACTGGTTGTGTCGGTCAGTCAGTAAGAATTCAGTCAGCCTTGTGTGAAGTTGCGCGTGAACAAAACAAGTCGTGGTTGTAAAGGGAATAGTTGTGTGATAAGAACTAGTAAAGTGAATAAACAGATTATTATTGTTGTATCGTTAAGTCGTATACGGTAGCACACAAAAGTAGTGTAAATAATAAAGAGAATTAAACTGAAATTAAACACATATTTGTTTTTACTTTGTTTGCAATTAACGAACTCATATTTAAACGTTTTTAAAAAGGTAAAAACGTAACAATATGTATGGGGAGCCAGGTGAACTTATAAATTTATTACCACAAATGCGAAAACTTGATGCACCCCATTTTGAATAAATAAGTAGGTTGAGGTTTAACAATAGCTTATAAAATATCTTGGTATACACTGTGATAGACGGCATTTGCATTTACACACATACAAGAAAAAAAATTAATTTGAAATATTTTTTATCGACTCATTGGTAAAAGCTGTGGCTAGACTATAAACTTTAAATGTATAATTCCGCTTATGGAAAATGAAGTGCCTAAACGTAGCATGGAACTAATTTTAAAACAAAAAAAAAAAACGTCAGAAATTCGTACATAAATAAATATGTACACAAAATATAAAATAAAAATTAATTCAAATTTTTTTTATTAGTTGGTCTACTCATGCTAAAATGCCAAGCATCACTGAGAATTTTCTGCATTGCAAATTGTCAGGAATCTTTTTTATAACAAAAAAAAAAATTTACACTGAAAACATAGGGTATTTTTTAAAAGCTTCCCATTCTTAAATTTGAATAAAATAAAGTGTGTTTAAGATATCGAAATATTTTATTTGTTTGAAGGATCAAGTGAAGCCATTATGTGCGAAATATAATATATTTTAAATGTCCGCCACGTCCTCTCCAAAGTGTACATGACACATAAATCAAACTGAATTTGACCGATAGAATGAGTTATGTTGGCTTTGAGGACCGCCGCGGTTTGTTGCTTAATTAGTATAAACCTACGGCTTAAGACAACCTTACAAAAAAAAATTAACTGTTGAAATCGCATGATTTCGATAGGCAGTTTATATTATTTGCAGATGTTATGACCTAATATCGCACGTGCAGAATATCTAATATGGCATGAACTGTGTGGAAATTAGTATCGCCTTGTTAGAACCATATCTCATTACTGTCCAGACGATCAAGTTCAAAAAAATGGGTTAGTATTCATCGACGTATAGGAAGGACCCGCCGTTGGTCTGGCCACTATTGTTCCTAAAAAATTTGGACCGATGATGCCGTCCAACAAACAGGAACTTTTTCGGGATATATTTGATTCTCTTGCATTTCATGTGGATTGGTTTCTTTTATAATTCAACTATTTTGTTTGTTCACGTATAAATTAATCCCGAAATGGACCTTTTCGCTACAAATTATTTTTCGACAGTTGTGGCCAGTTTCCAGCTGCTCTAGAAACTATTGAGCGAACACACGTAGGTGTAGATGTGAAAACTAATTTAAAAGATGCTGTTTTCACAAGTTTTAGAAGACCCTTAAGGTGAATAAATCAATATACATACATTGTTACGTTTTTACCTTTTAAAAACGTTTAAAATATGAGTTCATTGATTGTAAACAAAATAAAATTAAATTGGTGTTTAATCTCAATTAAATTCTTTTTTGTTTTCACTACTTTTGTGTGCCACTATTTACAACTTGACGTATACAACAATAATTGCTTGTTCGCCAGTGTTGTAAAACTGAAATTTTAAAATGGTACTGAACTATAACTGAAAGAGTACTTTTTTTCATCAAATGGTACTATTGTAAAAAAAACACATACACACATAATTGGTCATTATAATCATTCAATCAGGATTATGACCTAACTCCTCACACCACTGACTTTGTGTGCGTTAATTTCATATATGAGTGGCGGGACCTACAGTTTAAAGTCAACTCCGAACCACAGATTTTTGAAAAACTTTATCATTGCAATTTTATTTACTCTCAGAGTTTTTCCCAGAAGGAAGTCGCCGGGGAATTGTTTTTCATATTTCGTTTTGATGGAGATGTCTGACATGGGGTTTGAACCGTGGGCTCACGTATAGTAACCCGCACACTACCTACTAGACTATTTATTTATTTATTTTTAATACACATACGGCATGGAACAGAAAAACTAACGACTTATTCGTGTTCCTCACATGCAAGACAAAAACAGTTGATTCGGAACGTAACAAAACGTGAAGGCCTCTTTTAGTCAAATGTCGATGGAACGTAATGTAACATACGTTCGTTTTTAGCATATGAAGAGCAATGCAAATTCTTACATTACGTTTCGGCAAGCGTTTTCATCGCTTTCCGTATTCCAAAAACGAACGTACGTTCCATTTGGCTAACCGGGGCTAAAGCCTAATGCTACCTTTAGCATTACGTTGAACATGTTGCATTAATAGTTGAAAACTGCAAGACATAAAATATGTCATAATAAAAAAGAACTGATAGCGTCGCGGGGGTACTGCGGTTTTTTTGGAGTGAAAAAGTACTGAAAAAAGTACTAAAGTACTGAATTTTTCAACACTGTTGTTCGCTATTCTTCTTTGCTTACAACGCAGATCTTTACAGCGGAGATCCTCAAACCACGACTGTTTTCTCCACACGCAACGTATCTTCACATGAGACTGACTGAATTCTTACTACTGATGTTGTTGGTTTACTTGTAACAAGTTCGTTGTATTTGTTTGTGTAGCTTTTGCTCATTTTAACAATATTCATTTCGTTTTCCTCTGAGTTATACTGCTTTTAATTCTTTCCATTGGGCGTTTTTCTTAAACCATGAAATTCTTTTCAAATTATTATCATTTATTTGTTTGATTTCAGTTTTTGTTTTTGCGGTTTTTTTTTAGAAAATTCTATATAAAATGCAAATTTAATTTGTTGAATTGCATTGTAAAAGTAAAATTTTATAAACTGCAGGCACTACTTACCGTTTTGTTTTACCCTATTTGCGTGTGCGTAGTTCCTTCATGAAACTATGAATTGAAAGTAAAAGTCGTAAAAATTTCATGAAATTTGTTTTAATAATCTTATTTATTTGTTTTATTTGTGTTTGTATTTGTTTACTAAAGAATTAAATTTACAAAAGGTACATTATTTTCAAAATTTAAACGTTATACTAGGTTGAATGAATAGTTTGTTTAGTTATCATGTCTTATTTCTTTAGAATTATTCTATAAATTTATTTATTTATTTTGTTTTTATTATTCATTCAATATCGAACTAACCAATGGTAAAAGATAGTTTCTTATTTATTCAATTATTTTCTGTTTTCTGTTTTTTCTCTTTTTTATTGTTATTATTTTATTTATTTATTTAATTTTCTTTTTTTTCATGTTATTTAGTTATTTCTCTTTTGCTTCACTCTATATTTCTAATATTTTGTAATACAAATACAATAGTTTTCCAATAGTCCTAAATTTTTACAACATAGTAGTTTCAACAATTATCATATCATTGTCTTCTTCTCATATTTTTTTTCTCATTCTCATTCTCCTTCTCATTTTAGTTCAAATGTTTGTTCTTGAATCGAATTCTTTTATTTATTTATTTATTTATTTTGCTATATACTATATATATATGTATAGTATTTAGTATGTACAAACGTTTTGCTTATATATCTAATTTTACATTTACACAATTTTATAATATACAGATACCTATACCTATACCTATACCTATAACATGCACAATTACATACAATTTGAATGAAAGAACGAATTTATTTCAATACGATATCTATTTAAGTATCTACAATTTACAGGCTAATAATTTACGTTTAACTCAAATACATTTTTGTACATACGATATATACATAAGTACATACTTCAAACTTCAATACATTTCATACATATATGTTACAAGTATACATACATATATATAGTTAGTCTATATGTCTATTTAATTTGATTTTATGTAATATTGTGTTGTTATTATTATTGTTATTCACTAACTTATGCTATACATGTGTTGTAAACAGAGATCAGCAATGAGTATTCAAAAAGATGAGTAGAATCAAATCATACTCATAATTTCTGATACTTATACCAGAGATCAGCAATGAATCGCTCTTTCGCTACTCATCAGCACTCATGCAATTTTGAGCATGAGTGAGTCAACAGTATTGAAATCCAACTATGATTCATTCGTATTCACTAAACCATTGATTTATAAGTATAAGTTGCAATTAGTATGAGTACAACGTTGACATCAAACTCATAACATTCGAACTATGTTTGATTCATGCGCCTACTACTACGTCTACTCATCGTTTTGAATACTCATTGCTGACCTATGACTTATACGCATTTATACTTATTTTAATATTATACTCATACTACTCATATTCAAAGTTTGAAGTACTCATCGTACTCATACTTAACAATACGATCGATTTACAAGAATCACAAAATAAGTATGATTGGTGTGACTCGAATCATTTATAAGTATTATAAGTATTTTTTTTTAAAGTTATGAATCTGAATGAGTAGGCATAGGAATCAAACATATTTCGAATGGTATTGAGTTTGATGTCAACGTTGTACTCATACTCATTGTACTCATACTTATAAATCAATGTTGTAGTGAGTACGAATGAATCAGAGTTATTAGATTTCAATATTGTTGACTCACTTATATTCAAAATTTCATGAGTGCTTATGAGTAGCGATAAAATGGTTCATTGCTGATCTCTGGTTTTAATATTCTTTCTAATCGCCTACGGCATCGGTCAAAACAAATTGTGCAAAAAAATTTCTTGGTAATCAAATACACATAATAGCCATTAAAATTATTTAATTTGAGATTCGTCTGGAAATTTTTTATTCACAAATATCTCCAAAAAAAAAACGCAAAAATAAAAAAAAAAATAACAGCCATCCGAATATAGCCAAAGATCGTCGTCGCCGAAATCTTGTCTATATGAAATTTGGTAATTTTTTGGTAATTGAATAAATTAGTTTGAAACTAATTGGCTTATGAAACGTAAGGCCACAGTTCAAACCCCAGTTCCGTAATATATTTCTTTGTCGAAATATATCCCTATATTGCAACTCCTCGAATGGTGTATTGCCTAAACTTGATAATAAGTCCATCATGTGCTGTTGGAAGAAAAGTAGATACATAGTGGTAGAGCAGCAAAGAAAATTTAAACTGGACTACATCGCAATCGAATACGGCGAAAGAGTAAGACGATGAATAAGGGCTAAATCCTCCACTATTAAACATAAAGGCGGGCTGGGAGGACGTCTCAGGTGTCACCTTAAATTTTTTACACAAAATAAACGATATAATGAGCAAACAGATGTATAAAAGTATTGTTACGAAAATGCAAAAATCTATATAATGGTGTTTTGCTTTTACGTCGTTTAACATTAAAATTATAAACAAAAGCTACAAAAACAAAAACAAGTAAACAAAAATATACCAACAAAACACCAGTTTAAAAAAATGATAAACAAGTAAGCCAAAAATGCAACAACAAACACTACAAGAATAAATATAAATAAAATGCCCAAACAACGATATTTACATTTATAGAGATCTCGACAAGGCGAAGCCACGAATATTCGACTTCAAGAACATTCATCAGACTGTTTACGTTGCCATATAAAAGGCAATACAAAGCAGGCAACTGGGTCAGTAAAATTTCAGTTAGTCTTGTATAAAGACGCGGTGTGTTTGAAGAGAGTATTCATGGTTTGAAGATCACCGTTACAAAGATCTAACAAATCATTGACAAGTAATTATTATTGTTTATGCAAAAGAGTACAAAGAGGAATAACAAGCAAAGCAATTGTTGTTGTTTACATCAAGTTGTGATCAGTGGCACACAGTATTGTGCGAACAATAAAGAATTTAATTAAAATTAAACACAAATTTATTTTTATTTTATTTGCAATCTATGAGCTCATATTTTAAACGTTTTTAAAAGGTGAAACCGTAAAAGTATATTGTAGGAAATAATGATATAAATGCCTTAACATGGGATATGTGTTTGGGAAGTGTTTGTCCATATTATTGAAGGACTTCTAAGAAAGATATGGCGCTAATGTTTTGCAATGTGCAGCCTAGAAACTCGCTTTTAAGTCCATGGAAAATTCGTTAAAAATTTTAAATTTAATATTTTAATTGTATTGTACGGTATTTATTAATAATAAAAAAAAATAATTTATTCCTTCTATAAAATATTTCCTTAATACGACTAATGAAAGCACACATAATCGAATGCTTTGTGTATGGCAAAGATATTTAATAGCGCATGTTACTATATATGTACGTCTGAAATTAGAGCACGTTCTCATTGAAATATTTACAAAAAAAAAGTTTTCTTGTGTTTTTTACACAAGAAATATTTTAAAAGCCACACACGACAAGTATATAACTGTTTAACAATGTAAAAATTGACGTTTACAGTGTAAAAAACATATCAAAACTCGTAATTTTATTTCACACTTAATTTTTGTCCATAATGTTTTGACCGACACTATAGGCATGTTTATGGTTTACAAGGTATATTAATGGTTGAATGTGTGTATAATTGTATTTGTTCATATGTTTACCAAAAACAAAAAAAGTAACATTTTTTATTTTATTTATTGTAGAGCAAATCGATTTTCATTACGTGTGTATGTATGTATATATTCTTTAATGGTATTTTTTTGTTTTTGTTGAATTTCAGATCATTTCATGAAATTCAAATATTTAAAGAGCTTTGTATTACAGTGAGTTATATTATTAGGAAAGTAGATACGTATGTATGTACGTACCTACGGATACAGGCATGAAATCATTTCTAAATTATTTACAATTTTTAATTCAAGAAAATCTGTTGTATTTTGAAATTTTATCCTAAAATATACTTCAAAGACATTATAATACCATGGTAAAGTAATGTCCTTAATGTTTAATTGTGTGTGAAATTCTAAAAATTTCTGTGATAACATCAAAGTATGTCATCAAAACAGTGCTTAAAGTAATGAACATTATTTGAAGTATATTTTATGGATATTTAAATATAGTTTAAACCATATACATACATATGTACATACATACCAACATAACCACACATCCATACATAAATACAGACATACATACATACAGAAATAAGATATTAGGATTACATAATTACACTGAGCGCCATAAGTGAGCCAACACTTTTGTTCTTATGTATAAAACAGTTTTGTTCTTAAGTATAAAAAAAGGTTCCTTTATCATGAATTGTTGTTTTTGTTTTAACATTTTATAAGTAATAAATAAACGTTTTTATTTTTGGAAATTTATTCGACTATTCTCATTTACTTTTCTCGCTATCCTAAGAAAATGAATTATTCCAGTGGTGTTTACTCACTTTTGGCGCTCACTGTATATTTTCTATTTCTTTGTTTGTTTTAATCTTTTTTGTTTTTGTTTTTATTCTGTCTAAAACAACATGCCTGATATTCTTTCATAAATTGACAAAATTTTCTATTTCCAGGTGTAAACATTTCATACTCGTACAGTAAATAGATGACAGTTCTTTAGAAACATCAAGAGAAAAATATGTAAACGATTATATTTTAATTAAATAATCTTACTTTCTAAGAAATACGTTTTAAGAGGAAAACTTCTGCGATGAAATATTTAATTTTAAAGCCCATTGCAGGCTGGCTCTTGAGCCAATGATCTGAAGAAGAGAAAAGGTGGTGTTCTCCAAAGGCTAAAAAATATAACACAACGCATTCAATGTCTTTTAAGCCATTTAGGCTCATATCGTTCATGTTGAGGCAGGTAGTACTGAGTTCTAGAAAACATTCATAAAGAACAAGCAGTAACACTCCTCATGATGTCGTAGATAAGACATGCATTGAGTGGATGACGGAGATGCTATACATGTATGTGATCTGCAGAAATCAATACAAAGGACACAACAATAGGTTGTCCACAAGCGAGGGGTAGCTTAATTCACCATTAATTTGTAGTCTGTATTGGGTATTCCAACACGGACTACCAAATTTCGACAAGACAATCGTCTTGTTAGGACTAAATCTGTCAATTTAACTGTCAATTATTCAATCTGTTTTACCAAATCTCTCCAGAACAGGTATATTATTCTATCACATCCGCAAACATTAAAATTGTTTTATCAAAATGGGTCTTCTATCTAACTGGACTTTACATCGAAAAATCATTTTCAGCGATGAGGGTTATTTCTGGATGAAAGGATAGGTGAACGATCAAAATTATAGAATATTCGACGGCATAATTTCATATGAGATCGAACAGTGTACAATGCATTCCGAAAAAATTTCTTTTTGGTGTGGCTTTTGTGCTGGCGTTATTATCGGTCTACATTTCTTTGGCAAGGCCATCACTGTCAACGGTGAGGACTAGATGTTGACGATTACTAACTGCTTTTGGCATGAGTTGATTGACCTGGACACCAACGAAATATGGTTTCGATTGAACGCTGCTACTTGACACTGTTATATAATTTCTTATGCGGTTTTGTTAAGAGACAGACGTATGAATATGAGAATAAGACACTAACTACAGTGGTCCTCAAATGCAGCTTGATTAATAGAAAAGAGTCATGGAAAATTGAACATTTTGGATGTTCTCCACCCAAAGAATTCATGGGCAATATACATATATTCTACACATAATAGTGTTTTCCACACACATTAAAGATAGGAAGCCCTTAATGAAAGATCCTATATATGAATTATTGATAAAACCGTCTGTCACAGGCATTAGTTTGAAGAGGAGGTAGGACTAGGATTGTAGGTCTAACTCCTAGGTGAGGTCATATCTCGGCAAACGGAGGTAAAATATGTGAGAAGAATACTGGTGTGTAAATTGACAGATTGCACGCCTATGCCGCGCCCTAAATGATATACACAAGACTTGAAGGAACATTTTGAATGGAAAGAAATTTTATTGTATACATATAATGATGATCAAGTAAAATCTCACGAAGGTTTTTAATACAAAATTTCAAAAACACATGGAATCCTCTTTAATTCCAATTAAAATATTTGTCAATTACTTACCAATTACAAATACAAAATTACGTTAATAACATGTATTTTTGAATTGAATTGAATTTAAAAGATTCTACATTTTACTGCAACAGATTTGAACACTTTCTCCGTTTTTTATAAAGAACTCTATGAATTCGTACTGTACCTTAATGATATTTTTATATACTGTGGCTTAATCCACTCTTCGTAATTTAAAACGTTTAATATGCACAAATATTGATTACACTATGCGACAAAATAAAAAAAAAATTAAATACACCCAGCTAATGACACATTTGTGAGTTTTATTGAGTAGAACTCAAAAATATTTTTTTATATTTCTTGAACCCTCTAAAGTTGTTTTATTTGACAAAAACTTTACGCACAAATTTATTGATTACACAAACATTTCTCAACCGATATCCAAAATGTATACCTTATTAGAAAGGAAAGGGATGGGCATTTAAAACCATATACATACATATATATATTATTTGACTTAATATGCTATGAGCTTTGATGAGTTAAACTTGACAAATGCAAATTTTTTTCATATTTTTTGAAGTTTGTCCGTTCATAGTACCAAACTTTAATTAAAAAATATTAAATAATTGATGACGTTCTGAAAGTACATTTTCCGATAAACAATCAAGATCCATCAAAAATTCTGAAAATTTTTGAGCTAAACGTTAATTTTAAAAAGTATATACATACAGCTGCGTGCAACTAATTAAGGACACGAAGATTACATGTGTGCTTGAAGCAAAAAATACAATACCCGAAGCATACGGCTCATCCCATCAAACAATGGTTTTTAAACAATTCGGTCGCTGTACTTGATTGGCTTTCATGCAGTCCAGATCTCAACCCGATTGAGAATTTATGACAAGTTGTAAAAACCAAAGTAAGCTCAGTAAAAATAAACAATTTTGATGATCTCGCCGCCGAAACAAAGAAAGCTTGGGAGGCCATTCCAACCAGTGCATATGAAAGTCTTGTTACCTCGATGCCTCGGAAATGTCAAGCTGTTATCGACAACAATGGTTTTGCAACAAAATATTGATTTTTTTCTAATAAATACATGTTTTTCATGAAGTTTACGGTGTGTCCTTAATTATATGCACGAATGAAATCAATATTCTTTAAAAAAAATGGCTCACAGCTTTATAAATAATAATTTGTTTGACACAATAAGTAGTTGTTTTCTACGACTAACAGTTTAATTAGCTAAACTTGAACAAATTTTGACAATATCATACAACCATTTGTATTTATTGCTTCAAGCTCACATGTAATCTTCGTGTCCTTAATTAGTTGCACGCAGCTGTATATAAAAAAATATAACACGACCGATTTGATCACACGAAGTGTCAATCACTTCACAAGATAATGCACTTTCAGAATGTCATCACATATTTTATATTTTTTGATTAAATTTTGCAATTAAGAATGGCTAAACTTGAAAAAATGAGGACAAAATTATATTTTTCGAGTGTACCCTATCAAAACTCATAACATGTAAGTTTTAGCCATATGTTCATGTATACAATTTTAAAGGCTATTCGAAAAACTTAGGATTTTGAAAATAGGTTAAAAACTATTTGGGTAATCAATAATTTTGTGTGAAAAGATTAAAAATTCGGTTTTTGTTAAATAGAAGAAGTTTGGAGGTTTCGAGAAATATAAAAAAAATATTTTTGAGTTCTACTCAATAAAACTCACAACCTACACTATGTCATTAGCTGGTTGTATTTGGGCTGTCGCACCGCGTTATGAATTAAATAAAATGAAATTAATAAATTTTCAAAGAAAGGCACTTAGTGTTTTATTATTATTTATTATTATTATTATTATTATTATTATTATTATTATTATTATTATTATTATTATTATTATTATTATTATTATTATTATTATTATTATTATTATTTTAATTATTTTTTTAATTCATTTCCATCATGTCTTATTTTGTTATGAGATTTTGTTTTAGTTTAGTTTAGTTATCATTTTGAACTCATAATATTAAAAAAAAAAAACATTTAATTATTATTTTTCTAAATAATAAATGATATCATTTAAATGATTAAAATAATCCAACAACAAACTTAATGATTATTAAATACAGATAAACAAATAAGCAGTTGACCAACAGGCCAATAAAATCAAATTAAAACGTTTGCAAAATATTGTTCAATTTCCTATGCACTACGACGTCTTTGTACATGTGCATCTACTTATAATAATAAATTCATACATACACATACCCACCCCACTCTAGTATGTTTGTCAGTTTATATTGTATACTATGTGTACTTGTATGAATGTATGTATAGATTTGAAATATTTAACAAAAACAAAATATGTTTCGTTTAGCATTGGCATCTGTGTATATACATATGTATGCCCAAAAGCAGGACAATGCAATCAATGCGTTTAAATAATAATTGAATTTGCAAAAAAAAAAAAATATTTTCAACAATTTATTTAATAATGAATGACAACATTCTCTAATAATGATGTTGATGATGATGATGATAATGATGATTATAATCATTATAGAGATTATAATCACCATTATTGTATAAATCCCATGACACTCATAATTAGTGATAATAACGGATGTGTTGGCGTGTGTATGTGTGTGTTTTAAGTTTATGGGCATGTTAATAATTGTTATACAATAAATATAACACATATACATACAATAACAAAACAATTATTTACAAGTATTGTTTAAATATCGTATTATTAATACAGTGACAAACTCGTTTAACGGACATTTGCCATAGCCTGATATACAAAAGAGATTAATAATTTGGTTTTACATCTTTGGTTATTGAATTGTTTTTAGAACAAATTAATTTTTGCTAGAGAAAATCGATGTAGCCTCGACATAAATCTCCGAGCCTGCGCTTCCTCGAAAGTATTATTAAAGAAAACGAGTACATTCAAAACAGGTTAAATAAAGCTAACCATGCATTATACAAATATGAAGCGTAAAATATAACACAAATAATCTAAAATCACTACACTTTGCCAATCAACATTCTGGCCACAAATCATCAGCTACAAGCGATTACGAAATCGCTGAATACGCCTCCATTTACAAAGATTAGTCATATTATTTGAACACTCCAGGTTGAATCCGGAACGCAGTTAAAGAAAACACTAATCAAATCCCATATTCTAAAGGGGACAAGTGGAAGAACAAATCTAAGAAGCTAGAATCGGAAAATTTTGAGTGGAACACACTCTGCTGCCATAGTATAGTAAGTGGAGCATTTACTTACTAAGAGTGTGCTAGCTTTTAAACTCCGGCTCTGACAATATTTCTTTCGGTGATCATCAGTAGACTTTTGTAAAAAGCTCTGAGAAGGAAGTAATTTCCATGAGTAAGCTTTTTAATCTATACTTCGGATTGGACTGTACATAAGGCCCTGTTGCTCATGGATAAATTTGCCGCATACAACTTGACTGGTATGAAGGCAAGTTATTTTAATAGAGCATTTGAGTGAAGCAACTTTTGTTAAAGCATTGCATTTTTTTTAAGAAAAAAAAAAAGAATCCGTTAAAGCCAAAGCTTAGCTTAATCAAGATTATTCGGACACGCCAAACCGAATGCTACCGACGAAAGCATAAAACAGTTCACAAAATAATTTTGGGTGATCGCAACGTAAAATGAGACGAAACTGCTGGTTCCTTAAAAATATCAAATCAACATGTGCGTTAATATTTACAAATGCGAAAAGTCTGTTCCGCGTGAGGTCGCAATTGACTAAACACAAAAGGGCATTGATGAGTCAGAGCAATTTTTGTAATTGTTCCACCATGAAAAATCTATATTAATGCGACGACAAGAGACAATCTATGAAACATTGGCTCCATTATTTCACGCCACAATTAAAACGATTGTTGAGTGCACTTTACACGCTGAATATATTTCAGAGCGTGAAAAGACACTGAAGATAGTCGACAGATATTTTGGAATGCGCTATTTGTATACCAACTGTTATCCAGGACTTATTTTAAAGGGCGGATTTAAAGAAATGTCTGGCTATGAAAATTACAATCTTGTAGTCAAGTAATTCAGTAATGTCAAGTAATTAAAAAAAAATTTCCTAAACATGATATTAAAATAATTCAAAGGAAACGACTTTTAAAAAAATTTCTGTACATTTTGTTAATTTTTTTGGAATGTTTTAAAATTAATTATTGAAGAAGAAATCAATTTTTGTTAACTGTGCAGCATGAATGTTGGATACGATGTGATTTTTTCTTAATAGCCTTTGTTTATTATACATATATAAACTTACAGTGAGCATCAAAAGAAACTGTACATTAGAAAAAATATTCATTAATAAATTACCGTTATTTTTATTTTAAAATTGTTTCATTGCCAGTTTCATTGAAACAAAAAAAAAATTTACAAAAAATTTTGAAATTTTTTTAAAAATTTTTTCTGGCACTCTCCATAAGTATTAAAAGTTGAGTTTGGTGATTGTTAGAATTTTATCCTTAGTGTACAGTTTCTTTTGACGCCCACCGTATATATGATGTATATTTTTATGAAATTCTTTTTTAGGCCTCCTTCTTCAGTCACATTAATTGCGACGGTTGGTGTCCTTCTTCAGAAGTTGTCACTGTAGTTGTTTTAAAATTTTTTTTGTATTTCCTGTCTATTTATGTAGTTTCTCTTTTGTTTTGTTTTTTGTCATTGAATTTTTTGGGATTTTTAGACGAATGTAATAATGAATTTTGAATACATTTTAAATACAATTTAATTTTAGTCCTTATTTGTTTCTGCTTAACAGTAAATAGAAATAGACATACGGATTTTTATTTATAATTTTGTATTGTATATTTAATAATTATTGTGTACATTTCTATGTACATATGATTTGTTTACTTACACATACATACATACATACATATCTATGTGTTCAAATTCGAACAGCAATACCAACACAAACAGCAATATTTATACTTTTCCGTATCCGTTCGAAAATTTCAGAATGCATGGATGGATGTGTGTATGTAAGTATGTATATATTTATGTATGTTAGTAAACATTAATTTATTTATACAAATGTGTAAATTTGTTGTTATTGCTTATTATTATTTATTACTTAGTGACTCTTAATATGCATTAATTGTGGACATGTGTGTTAGAGTGTGTAAATGTGATTTGAAATTTTCTTAAAGCTTCCAGGGCTGGTGAAACAATCGCAAAATTATTTTTAACTTTAAAATTTAGAAATTTTCAAATGCAATCTATTTAATCCGTTTCTAACCAGTAGGTGCAGAAGTATATGTAGGTTCATTGGTTTTGTTTGCGTTGTTTCGTTTCGTTAAAAGAGTTACACTTTTACACCATTATTAAAACTTATTGTTAAAGTTGGGTTTAGTTAAAGATAACTTTAGCTAAAGTGAACTTTAAAGTTACCTTTAACTTCTTTCCGTTATTACAACCTAATGATAAAATAAAGTTAACTTTTTCAGAGCCGGAGCAATGTCGTTAACACTGCTCAATTAAACAATTTTTTTTAAACTCAGTGGCAACGACGGGCTTCGTTTTTTCGTTGTTGTATATGCTCATTTTGTTTATAGTTGAAGTCGCCATATTGAAAATAATATATGATTAATCTGGCAAGTTCAAACATAAAGTGACCTTTAAATGTTAAAGGTAGGATGATGCTCCCTTTAGCTTAACGATCACTTCTATCTTATTGGGTACTCATAATAACGATAAACAATTTATCTGTCCGTTAAAATCCTACTTTTAGTTAACGGCAAGTTGTAATAATGACGGTCATAACATTATTATGAATTATTTAAAAGGCTGCATGGTTAGATGAAACAAAAAAGGCGGTATTCGATATTTGAACAAAAAGATAAAATTAATGACAGAACTCCGCAAAAATGTATAGACGCAATTGGTATGTTAGAATTAAAGAAAAATAATATTCTTAGTTCGTATTTAATTTCCATCACAATATAGAAAATAATTTAATTCTCGTATGCTTAAACATTGTGATTTATCATTAATAATTACCCATAAAATTGAGAAAATTTTAAGCAAATCCATTAAGAAAATGTCTCGGGATAAATTGTATACTAAATCAAGTATTTCATCATTTCAGTTTTAATGCGGACAGAATTATTATCACAATAAATTTTGTGTTTTATAATCTGATAAATAATTCTATGCCGCTAAGTCTTTAAATATGATATCCGTTATTCGATCAGTCTTATATTTGATTACTCTTTCGAATAAATTTAGCCGTATGGCGTCAATGGTGGCTTGAATATGGTCATTCGAAAATTTTAAAAGACGCTAGGTTGTCGTTATAAAGTAATCAACATGCGTTATGTTGCACGGACGAGGGTGCAGTGAACAGGACCGCTGTTAACTGTTAACTTCACGCTACTGCAGCGATATGCGCGCATTCCTTTGACGCGTAAGTAATATTTTGATAAACCCCTTTTACATTTTCTTTTAAACTTAATCTCGTTTTTGCACGTTCCAAGTTTACTTTAACAAAGTCTTGATATTTTGTTGTTGAGTACACAACAGAGATCAGCAATGAATCGCTTTTTCGCTACTCATGAGTACTCATGAAATTTTGAGTATGAAATCCAACTACTCTGATTCATTCGTACTCACTACAACATTGATTTATAAGTACAAGTTGCAATGAGTATGAGTACAACGTTGACATCAAACTCATAACATTCGAACTATGTTTGATTCATACGCCTACTCATTCAGATTCATAAATTTAGAAAATTACTTATAATACTTATAAATGATTCGAGTGATTCGAATCATTCGTCAAAATTTACAGTCTTAGTTGTTGTTGCATTTAGCAAACACACAACATTCTTGTGAGTATTGTAGCGTTCGTGCGCGAATCATACTTATTTTGTGATTCGTGCATATTATGAGTCGTGGAGAGTCGAAATCAATAACATCATGCTTATTGTTGTATGTATGAGTATGAGTACCATGAGTATTTCAAACTTTGAGTATGAGTAGTATGAGCATGACATTAAAATAAGTATGAATGCGTATAAGTATCAGAAATTATAGGTATGATTCGAATTCGATCAAAGAGTGAAATATTTTTCGTCTGTCTTACTCAAATCTCAAACTCAAAACTTTCCAAAGTACTTTGAACATGCAAAAAGCATCTTTGTACTGTTGATGGTATTGAATCAAAAAGAGCAAAATTAATGTGATAATGTTTAAAAACTGTGTGAATTACTTCTTCGCTGGAACGATTGTGATAAACGAGAATGTAATACTATGTTCAGATATGCACTTCGGTTTATTGAGTCCAATATTTTAAGTGTTCAGACATAAAAATATACGCAGTTCAGCTGCCTATTCAATATTCATTTGACAGCTGGTAAACAAAACAGCTGGTTGTTTCAACAACATTGTTTTTATTTTTTTGTTTGTCGTTGTTGACATTTGAGTTGACAAATATCAGCAGAAAGTGTTCGGATAATAGTAATATGCGCACTGATCATACTTATGACAGGGCTGCATTTTAAGTTTTACTCAATATTATAACAATTTGCATATTTATTGAGCAATAATTAATTGACACTTTTTATAAAATATTGAGTTCAATAATGGCGTTTATTGCGATTTACGCAATAATTTGAAATTTCCATCTCTGATTGTAATATCTATAAAGAATCAGTTTCATCTTTATGCGTAGACATTTACGGTATAGTTATACATACATATTTAATTTCTATATGCATTTATTATTCAATGCAAACAATTAGCAACAATTAATAACTGTTTATATATACATACATATACGTATGAGTTAATTTATTGAAAAATGTTTAGAAATTAATATGTACGTACATATGATCATATTAATTTGTTTTAAAAATAAAATCGAATAAATTTGTTTGAATGTTTCAATACTCAGAGGTGTTTCATGATATTGAATTATTGTAAAAGGGTCCAGACAAGCACTTGTTTCTGTAGCCTTTGGGTAACAAACTCATTTTAAACGTATTCGAAGAATAATTTAATTTTTCAAACATATATTGTATAAATGAATATGATATTCAGCCAGAAAAATGAAATGTAAATAAATTGATATGCAGACATCGACTTAACTTCGATTCATTCATTTAAATAATACAAATCATTAAAACCAGCCTTTGGACAGTATCTGTATATTTAAAGGAATTCAGATTTTATTTTACCGAACACAAGCGAAACAATATTGGATGGTATTGTAATCATATTCATTAAAACTCCCTGAAGGCTTAAATGTGTACCTTTTGGACTATGGAAGTCAATTTAAATCTTTAAAAAGACACTCTTTTGGACATAAAATACTATACACTGTATTGCCTTTAATACAGAGTTTGTGTTGTTTTAATTACTCGAAAATAAATATAATTTTCGTATTCGTTTGCAGGCTTTATGAACAAAAAAAAATAAATAAAAATATTCATACTCACTCCCTCTAACATAAAGCTTATGATTGTAAATGTAATCCAATCAGAAATATTAAACAGAGGAAGAAATAATAAAATTTCGAAGGATTGCCTCGATTTTTCCGTTGTTAATCAATAAAAAAGAAAATTTCAGATGAAAATTATTTGAATTAAAAGTCTTCGAATATTTGTTGGAAATGTTGGAAGGTTACAGAAAGCATTTATAAATAATTTACTATGTATGTAAGTACATATGTATGTATTTATTTACTAGAAATGTATTGTTTACACATTTCTTTACATGATATTATAAGACGATTAAGACAATCTGATGTAAAATATTCATGAAAATGAAAACGAATTTACCTCAGCTTATTACTGGTGATTAATAAAAACCAACTTTAGAATTTAAATGAAAAAGAAACAACAAATAATTCGAAACCAAAAGTATACTTCTGTGGTTACTCAAAGGAATTACTCGTAAAAGTTTTTAAAAAAAAAGTTGTATTCTCTCAAAACTTGTGTGTTGTAAAAACAAACTCTTTTTTGTTTTGTTTTGTAAAACTTTTAAACATTATTTGTGCAAATAAAAGTTTCAGCTTTGATTACTACCCAGTGAATGTTAATTATTCACTTTCATTTTCAGCAGCTTTAATTTTTATTTCTTATTGAAACGAATTTACAATCATTATTGCATACATAATCCGAACAAAATCAATAAACAAAATATTAATTATTAAACAAGAAAATTATAAAAATATCTGCTGTATACAATCGTTTTATGTATTATTTTATATCCAATACTATGTATCTATAGGAGACTGGGCAAGGTTTAAAGTATCGCTCAAAACATAACCGGCAAACATTGTTTAAAAAAAGAAAAATGGTTACAAAAAATTTGTTTTTAAAAAAAATAAAAAAAAACTATTAAAAGGACATTAAACGGAAGCAAATAACATACTGGAAGAGTTTTTTCCTGGGTTTCCCCTCCCGGGCAATTTAATTTAAGATTTTCCGCTTTCCCAGAACTTTTATGCTGGAAACCTAGGATTTCTTCATGTAATAGTTCGGAAATTAAGATTGCTGAATTAAGATTTCTAATAAAAACTCGTTAAAAGGAGTATAATTTTGTATGTAAGAAGAGCGTAGTCGCCGCGATTACTGATGATCGCAATGTTATGAAGAACGATAACTTGGTTGATGTCGAAATCATATCGTATACTTGACAGTAGTAGATGTATTTTATAAAATAAACAGTAACATACAAAATAAATATGTACATATGTATGTCTTTATTTAAATGTTACAACTCGATGGAGTTTAATCGATGATTGAAATCAATGTTATCATTCAATAGTTTCTTCTTCTAAAAAAGTCGATAAAACGCCCTTATTAACTCAGAAATGGGTAACAGTTGGATGGATTTTTAGAAGCGATGCACACATCTATTAACTGCTGATGCTATTATGATAGCTTTGTGTCATGAAATTAAATGAAATGCTTCTTTCTGGGACAGAAATGTTTTTAATTTATGGAAAATGAAATTAATTAATTGAGCTGTTTATTTTGAAAGTGGTTTAAGTCCATTTTTTCTTATATTGAGATATTTTGTTTGAGTTGTTTCAAAAATATTGTTAACTGGTATTAAGTTGTTTTTATGGCTATGTAACCTTAAACATGTTAGAATTTATAACGTAATACGTTTTGTAAGTTTTACTAGAAAAATAAGCTGTGTTTCAGAACCTAAAATGGACTTAAACCACTTTCAAAATGAATAAAATGTTTTTTTGTTTGTGAAAACGAATAAGTCTACTTTGTGTTCTTTGTTTAATATTATTATAAGTTAATTTTTTCACTTAAAGTTACTCCAATAGTGGTAGTGATTCCTCTAAATAGTTATCCTTATACTTTGAAGTTCGAATGGGACTTACATTTTTGTATAATGGTGTTAATTTTATTTTGCTGAAGTTCCTTGGTCTTCCTCGATAAGGTAATAAATCAAGTATTTGAACTCTGTATCCACTTCCATAGATTCTTTATAAATCATTTTATAGGGTTCACTTTTTATAAATCGCATCCAATATATCCACCCACTAGAGTATTTTAATCTTTTATGAATTGCTTCTTCCAGAGGTTTTGTAGAAAAAAATCTTCATGTTTCATTTTGGTTAATATTAATTTGTTACTCTTTCGACATGTTTTTATGGTTTCATAGTACATTAAATTATTTTTCCTCAAAGCCATTTCTATCACTCCAAAATCACTATCATTTCTCAAAAATGAATGTCCTGATAGTAAAAAGTTATGGTCAATAATATCTGCATTATTTTCTGCCGATTGCACAATTTTCAACCATGTTACTGCCAATTTTATGGATTTCAATGGACTTAAACCAGCTTCAAAATAAAGTTTTTTGCATTTCGTTAACTAGCTAATTTGCAAGTGCCCCAAATCATAGCGATTTTAATGATACTAGACTTAAATTGTTTATAAACAAAAGGATTATATAGGATCGTGACTATTGTTATCATTAAGGATTTTTTTTTTAAAAATGGACTTAAACCACTTTCAAAATAAACGACTCATTTAAGCTTCAAGTAATGCTGATATGGCCAACTGTAATAGCAAATTATATACAACTCTTGAGGATGCTTTAAATGAAAAAATTTAACTTGTAAGACAATCTTAAAAAGCTCATCGATTAAAAAAGAAATGTAATTATTATACGAGGTTAGTTGAAAAATGACCGCATATATTGAAAATTTGTACAATGCCCTCTTGACAATTCACGCTACTTCTGTCGTTCTCAAAATAAGACACCTATTATCGGTTAAAACAATAAATTCCATATTTATTTATAAAAACATTTTGAAAAAAAAATTTTATTATTTTGTTTACATTTTATTTTTAAATTGTATTGTTTTCTCTTTTTATATTGTTACGAAAATGGAAACGGTGTACATCGTTTAACATTAAAAATGTGCAAAAGCTACACAAACAATTACAACGAACTTATTGCAAGTGAACCAACAACATCAGTGTGAAAGAAAAGGGATAGACAAGTAAGCGAGAACGCAACAACAAGCAATGTGAACAAAATACACAAACAACAGTGAAATAACGATAGATTTCTCGAGAAGGTGAAACCAAGAACGTTCGACTTCAATAACTTTCATCAGACTGATTATGTGGACATATAAAAAGGCAAGACAAAGCAGGCAAAAAGCAGTAAGATTTCAGTCAGTCTTGTGTGAAGACGCGTTGCTTGTGAAGAAAACAGTCGTGGTTTGAAGATTTCCGCTGTAGAGATCTGCTCTGTAAGCAAAGAAGAAAAGCGATTTGTTGTATATGTCAAGTTGTAAACCGTGGCACACAAAAGTAGTGCGAACAATAAAGAATTTAATTGAAACTAAACACCAATTAAATTTTATTTTGTTTGGAATCAACGAACTCATATTCTAAACGTTTTTAAAAAGGTAAAAACGTAACAATATGTACGTACATAACTTTTCTGAACACATATTAAATTACATTAAAAAAAAAAAAAAGCGAATTCCCGGTAAAAGGATTTATTTTTCCCGCTTTCCAGGGAATGGAAAAAGTGCGGGATATAAAAAAACCCATTGGAATAGTTACGAAAAATAAAACCGTTATATTATTTCAACTTAGTTGTTGCTATCATTTAATATTACGCAGAATCGTACTAAATTGTTTGCGATTTGATACTCAAAAAAAAAAAATTAATTTTAGATGAATACAAATAAAATTGCTTCAACGAAATATCGCGCAAGTGTGAAAAATGTAATAATAAAACAAAATGAATCACAAGTTTTGTATACCACGATCTACACTGAGCCGTACAATAAATAGACATAAAAAAATATAAAAACAGTTGTAACAATTTATCGAGGAGGTTATTCATAATGTACGTCTGCTAAGCAGACGTTCGGATTGTACGAATATTTAAAAATAAGTTGTAGTTTCTCAAAACTTGAGCAAAGTTTAAAAAGAAGAGCAGCTCAAGCTGGGATCAGAAGTTAGTAAAGTAAAGAAGACATTTGCAATGGGAAAAATCGTAATGATCGTAATAAATTTACTCGAGTACTTTGAAATGGAATTCGCTTCTATTATGCAACAAGTCAAAACTTAATTTTGTTGATTCCGATGGAATAAGAAGAATACGACAAGCCTGCTAATAAAAGTGCAGTCCCGGAATATTGAGACATGGATATGTTGTGTTGTTTCTCTTTACAGAGAATTAACAGGATGATATCTTCCACACAATCCAAGATGGTAATGACCACATGAAAAATCTGTGGGAAATTGTAAACAGAAGAATTAATTGGCACCAACACAATTTATAAGTGAGGCATGGTTTGCTATTCTAATGACAGCTATACAAAATCTTATAAACATTGGGCCTAAAAAGCAAGTTGACGTTTTGAAAAATACACGGTTATGTCACAAAATATTAGCATAGATTTTAATATGTTGAAAAATGAAAATGATTACATACATATATACATAATTGGTCATTACAACCCTGCAGTCCGGATTACGACCTGGCTTCTCACACTATCCATGTTGTGCGTGTTAATTTTATATGTACATGAGTGACGGGACCTGCAGTTTAAAGTCGACTCCGAACGACAAATTTTTTGAGAAACTTTTTCATGGCAATTTTATTTACTCTCAGAGTTTTTGCCAGAAATTTGCTGGAGAGGAAGTCGCCGTAGAAATATTTTTTTTTCATATTTCTTTTTGTTCAAGATGTCTGACCTGGGGCTTGAACCAACACACTACCTACTAGACTACGGTCTACTTTTTTATTTTTTATTAATTTCTTATTATTTGTTATGAAAAAAAAAATGTTTCTATTTTTGTTTTTCATCAGATGGATTTAATTTTATTTCAGACAAAATTTGAGTTGCTGAATATTTTATGCTTGGAAGTAGCCGCTGTTTGAATTTCAATTTCGTCCAATTAAGCTCTACTTCATCACCGAATTTCACCATTACATTGTGTAGTAGGGCGTCATATATTCAGACTTGTGTTGTCATAGTTTATAAAAAAGAAAAATCTTTAAAAATATTTTAAATTTGTTAAAAACTTTCCAGACCCAGTAAAAAAAGAACAATAAATGCAAAAATTTAATTGTATTGAAAGATCGAAGGGGGATCATTGTTTTTTATAAATAAATTCATGAAATTCTTTTTTCTATTAAATTGTTCTATAAATTCATAAATGTGTTTTTTTTTTTGTTGTTTTGTGTTCGTTACCAATCTATAATTGGGATCTGATAAATATTATTTTTTCCTTTTTTTTTTGTATAAATATTGAAAAACTGATATTATTTTAACACACATACACACTCTAACACTTTAGCACATAGCCAACGATACAGAAATCATTTGTATGACTTTAAATCAATCTTTTGTTCAATTGTAAGAAATTTTTTTATTTTCTTTAATTTCATTTTATAAAAACATCTTTAGACCACATACATACATGTAACTCTGGTTTCATTCAATTCATTTCACTTCAGTTCAGTTCAATTCAATTCAATTCAATTCAATTGTTGTTGGTTTTCTTACTGGTTAATATTTTATTGGATAAATTACATGCGTATACGTATGTGTACAACATACATACATACATGGTAGAAATAAATGTTCATAGTATTTACATTACCGGAAGCTCGTCCATATTGAAAAGTAAAATATTCACTCAAAAGTTATTTAGACTGGAGGTTACAGTTGGTTTTTCCATGTGCAAATTCAAATCAACACGTTCAAGCTGGGCTGACGACATCAATTTATGTGTTTATGATTAGAATATTCGTATGTACGTATGTAGTTGTTCCTTTTGCATTCATATTGTTGACAAAATGACAGACTGTCTGTTCGATCGTTTGTTTGGCTTCATGACTATGATAAAAGACGCATGGCCTGTTACGTATGTTTGTAGTGTAAATTTAAATGTAAAATAATTTCATCAGATTTACATTGGGACACACACAGTCTGTATACATTCGTATTGTCATTCATATTGTCACGGACTATCTATCGTACAACAGAAATCCAATATTTTTGGAATAACAAACGTTCAAATCTATTGTTTGATTGGAGAGAGGATTTCAGACAATATTAGTTTCGTAGTTGCTGCTGTTATTGTTATCCACTTATGCTTTTTTTTTTTTGTTTGCTTACTTTTCTTTATTTTCTCCTTTTCTTTTCCTTCATTTAACTGTTCATTTCGTTTGTTTGAGTTTTTCTTTGCTTTTGACGTTAACGTTGCTGCTTTATCGGCCAAGTTTTTATGGCAATTTTTAAAGTGGTTCTGAAGTTTTACTTCGAGCCGTACAATTAACGGTTTGCTGCTGTTGTTGTTCTTGTAGTTTTTGTTTTATAGAAGGTGATGATATCGTAGCTGAAGCCGATGCTGTGTACATTGTCTTGTGTTCACTCTGGTTGTCTTGTACATTTTGTCATCCGTAATAGAATTGTGAATTCACAGCCACCCCAGTTGACAGGGTACGTGGTGCTAAACCGTCGTATGCGGCATTGTTATTCGATTGTTGCTGCTGTAGGTGTAGCGACGATGGTAGAGGTGGGGAAGCAGTCACAGCTGTGGAAGGTGTAGTTCCCGCACTACGGGTCTGTTTCATGCGTCTCAGTGTGGAAGTCGCTGACGTTAGGCCTGTGTTAGTAATATTCGATTGCATTGGTATTGTTGGCGGTTGTTGTAGGTGTTGTTGCTGTTGTTGGTATTGTTGGCACAGGTACGTTTCATTGTTAGCCATCGACGTTGGTGGTGTGCCTATATTCGGCGGTCTTTGTAGAACATTTTCACCGTTCAGTAGATAACCGGAACGAAATGTTGGTGCTGTAGTGTATTGTGCCAAAGATGAAATTGGTACCACAGTGCCTGCGTTATAGCAATGAAATGAATAGAAAGGAATAAAGGCATAATAATAAATAAATAAATTTGCAAGACAAAGAGAACAATAATGTTTGTACAGAACAAACAAATAAATATTAAACAGAGTGTATTGAGATGACTTTTATTGAAATTACAAAAAAAAGAAAATTTTTTTAAAGAAAAACTGTCAGGAAATTAAAGAATCTGAAATACTTTGGGGGACTTATTTATCGAGATGTCTATTGCTGTTAGGGTTATAATAATTTTATTGTTTTGTACAAAAGAAAATAATTGTGTTTTCAATGAAGTATGAGTTTAATTAAGAAGCAATTACCGATTTATGAAATTCCTCAATTGATTTATAGCGGACCTACTACATAACGTTAAATTTCTTCTTTATAAAGATTAGCAGATTTGCACATGGCATCCTAAATCATTTGGTTGATCCGTTGGGTACTTGTTTACATCATATTGTTACGAAAATGGAAATGGTGTATATCGTTTAACATTAAAATGAGCTACACAAACAAATACAACGAACTTGTTACAAGTAAACCAACAACATCAGTATGAAAGAAAAGGGGATTGACAACAACAACCAATGTGAGCAAAATACACAAACAACAACGTAGTCGAGATATAGTTCTCGAGAAGGCGAAACCCCGAAAGTTCGACTTTAAGAACCTTCATCAGACTGATTACGTGGGCATATAAAGAGGCAAGACAAATCAGGCAACGAGCAGTAAGAATTCAGTCAGTCTTGTGTGAAGAGAACAGTCGTGGTTTGAAGATCGCCGTTGAAAAGAAGAAGAAGAAGAAGGTGGCACACAAAAGTAGTGCGAACAATAAAGAGTTTAATTGAAACTAAACACCAATTTATTTTCATTTTGTTTGCAATCAACGAACTCACATTTTAAACGTTTTTAAAAAGGTAAAAATGTAACAATATAAATTGTCAAGTCAAGTCAAGTGAATTTCAATGACGTAATGACTAAAATTAAAAGATGAAAAATACGCGTTTGATTCTAAAGCTCTGCACAGTTGGTGTGAATAAAATAAAGGAAATGAATTTAATTCAGTTTCACTAAATTAAAATAATTATTATTGATACATTTAAAACCACATAAATACAATACTTTTTAAATTATGATGATATGAGACTTTGGGCAGAGATCGAGATATTGAATTTTAAAAAAAAAAATACATCAACGGTTTTCTGTGAAATATTTTTGCTTAATCTTTAACGTGCAATTCGTAATTAATTGAAATTCTATGTATCACGATACAAATCATAAAATCTTACTTTTTGAAATGAAAGGAAAGTTTCTTTAAAGACCCAAAACACCAATTCGCTATCGTTCTTAACAAACTTCAACTTTCGGGAAATTCATGCATAGAAAATTCAGCAGACAATGGAGAGCGTCAGAAATTCATTCAGTGGCTAATGGAGCAAAGCGAAGACAATGCCCATTTTCCGAGAAAAGTTACCTCCTCCAATGGAATGCAATTGCTTTTGAATGGCTTACTGAATACACAACATTGTCGAATTCGTGTCAGAGAAAATCGCTTTCAATCCATGACAAACAAATGGATTCTCGACAAACATATGTCTGGTGCGGATTTTGATCAGGTAGCGTGATTGGCCTTCACTGTTTTGAAGATGAAAATTACAGTCACTGTGAATGGCATTCGTTACAGGAACATGGCAACAAAGTGCTTGTGGTGTTAATTGGACGGCATGGTACTGGACGACGTGCGGATTTAGCAAGACGTCGGCATCCCAAATTAATTTATTGCAACTCGAACACATCTCAATGAAAAAGTCATTGAACGAATATTTTATTCCGAACATGTCGTTGATTGTAAATTCAATCAAAAAATCCCAGCTATCACAAGAGATATGTACTTTTAGTTTCTCTTAAAAACTGTAAGAGTTGTATAATAAATGAGCGAATCAGGTAAGGGGATGCACAATCGATCTGGATGATATCTTGCTGTATTCAAGTTTACACGTAGTCTCCTCGTGGCCCTTCTTGAATGGCATACTAGCATTCTCTAGATGTTAACTGGTGCGTGTAGCGCAGTCCAATCCCTTAGTCTTTAAATTTGAGTTGTGCGTAAAGCTTGGAACCCACCACGTAAAACCAGTATCCAATAAAAGCTTTCTCTCAAGGCGCTTCCGCCCATCTGGCGTATGGGCTCATGAAATGTAGGACTGAAATTATTACCATTCAGGAAATGCGATGGACAAACATGCAAGACGTTTGCATAGGGCGATATTACTGCTGCCATGCGGGAAACCACAAATTTGGATACCGATATGTGGTTAATAAGAGACTTTGCCATCTCGCCTCTGGCTTCACTTTTGTGAACGAAAGTATAGTCACAATCCGCATCAAATCTAAGTTCTATAAAATAAGCTTAATTTGTGGTCACGCCCCGACGACAGAAGACGAAGATATATACGACAAGTGCCCGACTCATGACTCCAAAATCGTCCTCGGAAATTTTAATGCGAAAGTCAGACAGGAAGGTCTCTTTGGTACCACAATCGGTCAGATCAGCCTCCACACGACCACTACCTACCATATCAGGCTGATCGATTTCGCCGCGCCGACGAACATGGTAGTATGTAACACCAGGTTTCAACACCTCGATATCCACAAAGCCACTTGACCTAAATCCAATCTCATCGACATGGGTGTGGCACACAGTCACATCTTCCACTCCCTGCTCACTACTACGGAAACAGTTATTGGTTTTGAGCGCCCACACCCCAATGAATCCGATCGTACGATGAAGAGTATCGCGAGGCACCTGCTACGAAAACACCGCACATAAGAAAACATTGCAGTCCGCCGCTACGCTAACCATTGTCGAGGACTACAGGGAGAGAAGAAGGGAGAGTGTGAAGATATCGAGTTGTGCGGATATAGGAATGATGTTCGGAAATTCCATCAAAAGGTGTATGCGCCTTACCGAGGGTTTCAAGCCCGGAGCATTTTCCTGCAAGAATGAAAACGGAAACTTGGTTACAGATTCGAGAGGGGTGCTGAGGTCGTCATTAACATAAAGAGGTCAAAGTCGCAATTTTATTGCTTAGGAACAACAAAGCTGCAGATTCCGATGGCTTGGACGCTGAATTGTTTAAGACTGGAGGTAATGAGGTGGTTGGGTGCATGCACCAGCTTATTTACAAAATATGGCTGAGGAAAGTATGACCAACGATTGGAACCTCAGTGTTCTCTGTTCTGTCTTAAAAAAGGGAGATCCCACAAAACGCGCCAACTACATGGTTATAAACTTTCTCCCTATCGCCTATAAGCTTCTTACTGGAGTATTGTGTGAACTACTAAGTCATTTGTCAAAACACTGATTGGACCTTATCAGTGCGGCTTCAGACCTAGCAAATACTTCATCGACCAGATCTTCACACTACGCCAAATCCTGGAGAAGACCCATGGAAAACAAGTCGACACAAACCATCTTTTTGGCAGCCTTCGATAGCCTCATAAAGAATCGTGTTTTGCCGCGAAGCTGATAAGGCTATAAGGAATGACGTTAGCGACTCCTACAGCTCCGTCAAGGTGGGAATGGATCTCTCCGAACCTTTTGATTCCGTGTGAGATTTCAGACAAGGCGATCCTTTATCATCACCTCTTCAACTTTGTCATGGAGAGTGTACTGCGGAAGGTGGAAGTGCATCACAATGGCACTATTTTCCAAAAAGTGCCCTTGGGCGTACCAAGCAAGATGTTACAGCTGCCTTTAGTGGCCTTTAGTGCTATTGAACGGGAGTCTATTAAGATAATGGCTGATAACTATAAGTTCGATAAAGTCAGTGAATTTGTTTATCTAGACTCTGCTGTTACCACCATAAGTGATGTCAGTCTGGAGATATTAACATCCAGTGGAGGCGTTGGCTCCGCTATGTCATTCGAATAGATGAGGATGCTTCGACGAGAAAGGTATTTGATGCGAGGATTTGCGGAAGTCACCAAAGAAGGCGATCTTGTTTACGTTGAAAGGACCAAGTCGAGGAAGCCCTGTCCAATCAACTGACGAAGGCCATGCGGGAAACCACGAATTTGGATGCCGATTTAATGAAAAAATAAAGGTCTATGTTCGATCATAGCTTACAAGCGAATTCATAGTCTGAATTGATTGTTAACTGCTGGCATTTTGGGGTATATACAAAAGTTTTAAACTACAAGATGCCCAATCGAAAAAACACCGAAGTTTCACGAATTAAATTAATGGAATTGAAATCGATCGATGTTCAAAACTTTGTTTTCGTGATCTTTCTTAAATCATTCAATTATTCGAAAACAATTTTAATTGCTTCTTGGTTGTAAATCCAATAAAAAAGTTCCAACCATCACAGAAGATATGCGATTTTATTTTAAAACAATAAAGCTCATTCTTACTGAGATATTCTTTAGTTTCTCTTAAAAGCTGCATCAGGTAAGGGGCTGCACAAGCGATCTGGACGATATCGGGAAACTTGTGAAGTCATAATTCTCTATACTCACGGAATACATCTCACCAATTATGCGTGCAACAAATTAAGAAGAGTATATGATTTGGTTCCACGAATTAAATTAATGGAATTAAAATCGATCGATATTCAAAACTTTGTTTTCATGATCTTTCTTAAATCATTCGATTAAACGAAAACAGGTTTAATTGCTTCTTAAATTAATTTCATAACATTTCAAATAAAAGTTTATTCCCTTTCAACTACTCACCAATAACATTACTTCCGGAACTAACAAGTGAGCCACCGGCACTGCCGAGTACAATTGCAGGTGCTAAAATACCTCCAATAGCGGGAGACGTCGTACTTGACCCACTTGTCGGAGCGTAAACTTGAGATGTGATTCCTAAAATATCTGGTGATTGCCTAGGACCACACATAATCGTTGTATTGCTCATTAGACTGGACGTCACAGATCCCGCCGTACTACTCTGGGACATCAAATTATTGGAAGGACCCAAAGTACCGTAAAGATTTGTTGTTGGCGCATAGCTTATGTAATTCTGTGCAAAAGAGTTCAAAAGAAAATGAGAAACAAAAGAAAAAAAGAGAAAACTTTAAAAGAAACATTCGGAGCAAGTTTATTAATTTATGGCAACCGCACAGTCTATGAACACAATTTTAATTTTACAGTTTATTTATCGGTTTGTACCCGAAACTCATAACTGTTGGAGCCAAAAACAAAAGTGTACAATACGAATGCAAACGAAAGAAACATGAAAAACCAAAAGCATAAATACTTGACAACAAAAATAAGAATACATTTTCGGTTTTTTGCTAAGATTGCAATTGTCGTTGTGAGTTTCTGGTCAGTTGGTTGTACGTGCGTACATATATACATATTTACTTACCTCGTTCTTTGACACACTTGGCACTGGAATTGGCGTTTGTAAATCGATGTCAACATCTACTTCGGAAATCGTGTCATTAAAGCCATTTGGTATTGTCGTCTCACCGACTCCCTCACCGCCTTCTGCTGTTCCGCCAGTACCACCCAGGGTGCCACCAATACCTCCTTTACCGGATGAGGTTGAATGGGTGTCAGTTGAGCTTTCGTGTCGCTTTAGTAGCACTACTCTGACCGCAACAGCCACAATACAGAGTATAACTCCTACCGAGCCAGCCGTCAAAAGATAAACAAACAAGCGTTCTTGGTCGCCTATTTGATATTCGAATCGCCCATAAAAACAATGAAACAAAGAAACAATTGGAAAGTAAGAAACATAAAAAGGAAGAGAAAAATATAAAACAGAAGTTAAAATATGACCACAACACAATTTTTCTTTTTTTTGTTTTTTTTTTTGTTTTTTTTTGGTTTCGCTTTTTTTGCAGTATTTTGGCGGGGGGGGGGGTATTGGTTTTCTGTGTGGGATATCCTAAAGCGAACACTGATAATTGGTAGTTACGAGTTTCATGTTTGTATGGACGTGGCTATAAATGCTTTACTTAATTGCAATGTCATTTGTTAAGTTCATACAAACATATGTACATACATACATACGTACACTCCAAAAACACAATCATTCATTCAGTCATTCATTTATTTGTTCAACCTTTTTCGACTCTTCAACCCATTCAAAATGGATTGGAAGTGATGTGTTCTTGAATTTCAACGTATGTTTAACGTATTTGCGATTTGTTGCTATAATTACCTTCTAAAGTTATATCGGCACTATGTGTCATGACAGGATTAACACCACCCATCTCACCCTCCAAACCTAATGAGCCATTATTGGCTCTATTAGCACTTGTGGCTGCGTTATAAGTTGTATTAACTGCCGTCGTTGTGTTTGCATTGTTGCGAGCAGCCGGCGCTGTAGTATTGCTATACAGCTTGGGTATTGCTTCGGATTCTTTGTAGAACAATTCATCATCGTACAAATCATTGACATCACCCTCAAAGTCTTCTGGTTCATCAGCCTCAGCTTCTGTTTCGTAACGATCCATAAGAACTTGTTTGGGAACTAAAATCAAATAAAGCAGAAATGGTTCATCAGCATTTGACTGGTATGTGGCAAGAAACAAGCTGCAACAACATTTGTTTGTGCCTGTTTGGTTTCAGCAGCATGATTTATGTGTGGTATGAAGCGATTTTGTTTACTTTCCATTATTCAAAAACAAAAACGAAGAACAAAAACGAAAAAAGGAAAATAGAAAATAGAAAGGAAAAGAAAAAAAATATGATTTCCAAGACTAGTAGTTTTACTTTACGTGGGTCAATTTAGAATGAAACAGAATAAGAAATAAAAACGTTAAAACAAATCTTTAAAATTCCTTATTTCATCTTAAAAACTGAACGGAAAAGTCTAGCACGCTACCCACTAGACTACCAGCGCATTCCCATACAATTTTATTTCATTAGCAGAATACTTAGTAGATGTGGAAAGGATTGTTGCTGAAAAACGAGAAGAGCTAGAAGACTCAAGGAATGCACAAAATGAGTCAGAGTGTGCCTGGAAACCCAAGACTTGGCATCTCTAATAAAAGATTTCGGGGGTCATGATATCACACTAAAGTAAAATTATTTATAGCAACTTACGACTAGGGCCTGTTGTATGTATTTAAGCCACTTTTACGATGAAATGAATCTGGGAAAAATTCTGTTTGTTGGCAACCGTTTTAACATTGAAATTTTGCCATACAAATTCATAACCTCCACTACCCTTAAGTTCTAAGTTTCGGGAGATGCAGAAAACTATTTCCAGACTAAATCCGAAATTTGCTTTGGAGATGGAATATGACTTTTATTTCTCATTTTAATTTATAACAACTATACATACATAATACATAATTGGCCATTACAACCCTTCAGTCAGAATTACGGCCTAGTTTCTCACACCACTCATGTTGTGTGTGTTAATTTTATACATGAGTGGCAGGACCTACAGTTTTAAAGTCGATTCCGAACGACAGATTTTTGAGAATCTTTTCATGACAATTTTATTTTTGCCAGAAATCTGCTGAGAGGAAGTCGTCGAAGAAATATTTTTTTATATTTCGTTTTGATGTCTGACTTGGGGTTTGAACCTCGGCCTTACCTCTAATAAGCCAACACACTACCTACTAGACTTCGACGACCAACTCCTATACTAAGATTCTGATAATGTGTGTATTCTGTCCAATGTCTTAAAAAACCCATTCTATCTGTCACTGATGGGTAAAATTAAATGAATACACGCAACTTGAACGGTGTGAAAATCTAGGTCCTAGCCCAGACTAAAAGGTTTTTACTTCCAACAATGCATTGAAACAGACCTACTTCATTTAATTGACTTCTTTAAAAAGGTTTAATCAATTATAATACTGCATTAAGAATTCAAAATATTTTAGAACCACCTGTCACAGTCAGTTGCTGAGAGCTATTTGGAATACTTAATTAACCACATTTATCCATAATGATATGTATGTATGCTTGTAGAACAAATCATTTATAATTTCACAAAATTCCAGCTGACAACTCATTTCGGTCCAGCGATTTTAGTTGCCTGCGTAGTTAAAATGGTTTCGATTTTCTTTTTTAAATTTTAATTGTTGATTTGATTGGCAATATTTGCTTGAACTTAAAATTCGCTAAAAGATAAGAATTTTAATGGCCGATATTATTATTATTTTTCCAATTGACAGTTTTGTTAATCTACAGATATGTGAGCACATTTGATAGGGAAGTACGTAAATTAGGACATGGCTTGGATTCGATATTGTGGCCTTATGTCGTCATAGGAAAACTATCAGCAAACTACAGAATTGCAACAACCAATCAAAAAAAAAAAAAAAAAAAAAATTAAAAAACTGTAACTCAATTAAAAAATAAATTATGTTTTGCTTTATCTGACATCAAATATTAGTGCCCTTTTACTGATTTTCCACATCAGTGTTTATTCTAGGTTGCGTAAGTTCGATTTGAATAAAGAAAACATACACATATATAACACGGTGTGACAGTCCAAAATACATCCTGTTAATAACACAGTGTAGGTTGTGAGTTTTGTTGAGTAGAATCCTCCAAACTTGTTTTATTTTACAAAAACGCTATTTGTGATCTTTTCACATAAAATTATTGATTACCCAAATATTTTTTAAACAAATTTCAAAATCCAAAGGTTTTTGAAAGGATACAGATAAGCCTTTAGAATGGTATACACAAACATGTATTTCAAACTTACATGTTATGAGTTTTGATCGGTAAACTTGGAAAATATTAATTCTTTTCTCATTTTTCAAGTTTAGCTATTCTTAATTGCGAAATTTAATTAAAAAATATAAAATATGTGATGACACTCTAAAAGTGCATTATCTTGTGAAGAGATTGACACTTCGTTTGACCAAATCGAATAAAAATTACCGTAGTTATTATTTAAATAGTATAACAGTCCTGTTATACTTTTTATATATGTTTGTCATCTTATCAAATGAACTTTCAGTTCAAAAATCTTCAAAAGCAAAATGTGTCAACTTCACGTTTGCAAGACTATCAGAAATCGGCTAATAGTTGTGTTTTTTACTAAAATTATTATTTCTCCTTGCGCAAACATTGGCCAACTTCTGGTAGTCTCTCAAACATGAAATTTACACATTTTCCGATAAACAATCAAGATCCATCAAAAATTCTGAAAACTTTTGTACTAAAAATTCATTTGAAAAAATATATACATAAAAAATATAACTCGACTGTTAGACTCTTTAAATAATAACTACGATAATTTTTGTCCGATTTGATTAAACAAATTATCCATCTCTTCACAAGATAATGCACTTTCAGAATGTCATCACATATTTCATATTTCTTAATTAAAGTTTGCTACTATGAACAGGGAAATTGGAAAAAATATGAAAAAAAAAAATATTAGCATTTGTCAAGTTTACCTCATCAAACCCCATGGCATATTAAGACAAATAATAGACGTATGTATATCATTTTAAGGGCCCATCCCTCTCCTTTCTAATAAGGTTTAAATTTTGGACATCGGTTCAAAAATGTTTGTTTTTTTTTCATTTATTTTTTTTATTGAATCTTCATTAATAATGAACTAACAATAATTATCCAAATCTTAAAACTACAAAGAAAATCTTAAAACCAAAATAAAAATTATATATTTATTTAGCCATTGCCAAATAAAATAAAATATTCAAAAATAAAATTCAATTATAATAATCTATATATATAAAAATGAATGTTTGTTTGTATGTAATTAATAGAATCGTAAACTATGCATTTGATCATGTTATGATCTTTAGCAAAGTTGTTGCGCCTGAGCCGGAGAAGGTTCCTAAGTTGGTATGACCAATTTCCGACAGGTGGCGCCACTGAAAATTATTAAAAATGATTTAAATCATAAACTGTGCATTTAATCACGCTATGGTGTTTAGTAAAGTTGTTGCGCATGAGCCGGGGAACGTTACTAAGTTGGTATGACCAATTTCCGACAGGTGGCGCCACTGAAAATTGTTTAAAATTAATTAAATCGTCAACTGTGCATTTGATCATTTTATGATCTTTAGAAGAGTTGTTGCGCATAAGTCGACGGAGGTTTATAAGTTAGTGCGATTAATTTCTGACAGATAGCGCCACTGAGAATTATTCAAAATGAATTGAATCGTAAACTATGCATTTGATCATGTGTTGATCGGACAAATACCAGACATTTTAGGATTCATTATTTATGATTTTAATGACATTTGGTATAACTCATGCTCGTAAAATGTCAATCACAAGTTTGAAACATTTTCAATTTGGAAAATTTTTAAAAAAGCTGTTGGGTTCAATTGGATTGGGTACATTGTGAGATTCTAATAAATTTAAACGCATTTTTCACGTCGTTCCCGTGCAATCATGCCTCCAAAGCGACAAGTAATTGGTCAACCTACACCTCAAGAAGCATTGAGGCTAGAAAATCTTCGAGTACAAGCCTCTGCGACCCGTTCGCATGAATCACTTGAACAACGACAAGTGAGATTAGAAACTGATCGAATGCGTACTACTCAGGCCCGTTCGTCTGAATCATCTGGACAACGGGAAACAAAATCCATAAAATGATTCAATATTAATTGGATATTTGTTAATTAATGTGTTTCCTTCAAATTTATTTTTGTTGGTGGCGCAGCAACACGCGCAGGGTACAGCTAATAATAAATAAAATATTCAAAAAGAAAGTATCATGTCCCTCAATTTCGGCCGAGCGCAAGAGTATCCTTTCTCTTCAAACGAATATGGCCAGTGTGACGTAAAATACCACGGACTAACGGATTTATGTGGCCATCTAGGTTATCTAAATACTTTTCAGCACATTTTGTAATTTCCATTTTAACCAGCGGGACGTCCAGATCTTTGTGAATATTCGAGTTTTTGATATACCAAGTGGCGGCAGTGATCATTCGTAAAATTTTATTTTGGCGCCTCTGAATTTTCTCCACGTTTGAAGCTGAGGCAGTACCCCATAGCTGTACTCCATAACACCAAATGGGTTTTAATATTGATTTGTATATAAGGAGTTTACAATCTAATTTAAGTGATGAATTTCGACCAATTAACCAATTTATTTGAGCAGTTTTCATATTTATTTGTGCCAGTTTTGACTCAATATGCAATTTCCACGTTAAACGACGATCAAGGTGCATACCCAAGTACTTTACATGAGTGCTTTGTGGTATTGTCTGATTATTAATGCATATAGCAGGGCAGGTCTCTCTTCGCAATGTAAAGGTTACGTGGGAGCATTTTTGTTCGTTAACCTTTATCCTCCATTTCTTCAACCATTCTTCCAGTAGGGATATTTGTTCCTGTAAGAACTGCGATGCAATCTGTGGGTTCATATGAACGCCTAAAAATGCAGTGTCGTCAGCAAATGTGGAAGTATGTATGTTTTCACTTATCGGCATGTCAGCTGTAAATATCAGGTATAAAACAGGACCTAGTATGCTACCCTGAGGAACACCGGAGTTAATTTTTTGAGGGGAACTTAAAAAATTACCTTGTTTAATTACAAATTTTCTATCACTTAAATAGCTCTTCAATATTTCATATATATTTTCAGGGAATATTTGCTTCAATTTGAGTACAAGACCTTCATGCCACACCTTATCGAAAGCTTGAGAGACATCAATGAAGAGTGCAGAACAATACTTTTTTCCTCGAATGCATTTCTTATTACATTAACGAGTCTATGGGTTTGCTGAATGGTACTATGTTTTCTCCTAAACCCAAATTGGTGATTAGGGATACAACCGCATTCATTCAACAAAGGTGCTAGCTTACATATCAGTACCTTCTCAAATAATTTAGATAGGTTAGGCAAGAGACTTATCGGCCTATATGCATCAACCTTGGTATGATCCTTACCTGGCTTCGGAATCATGGTAGTGAGTGAAATTTTCCATTGTGTAGGATAATATCTTAGTCGAATAACAGCATTCATAATGAATAAAATAACTTTTACAGCTATGCTAGGTAAATTCAATAGCATTTTGTTGGTTATTTTGTCAATCCCTGGGGCTTTCCTCGGGTTAAGATTTTTAATGGCATTCACAATATCATGAAGCTTAAATCTAATGGGTCTGGGAGCCTTCGCAACAACAATTGGTAAATTAATTATTTCGGTAGACTTGTTAGGGGTGAAAACAGTTTTCAGGTGATTCACAAATAGCCTACCTTTTTCTGCATCACTTCTTGCCCAGTTACCATTTGAGTCCCGTAAAGGTGGTTTATTAATAATTGGCCTTTTCAGATTCCTGGTTGCACGCCATAATGAATAATTTGTTTGTGGAGTCGCGTCCAGATTTTCCAAATAATTTTTAAAGGATAGAAGCCTTTGTGATTCAAGTACCTTTTGAAGTCGTTTAGTGCACTCATTTAGTTTTCTTTTTAGTTGAGGTGATCTCTGTAGTTGCCACTCTCTACGGAGTCTTCGTTTTTCTAGTACAAGATTTTCGATATCAGCGGAATAAATTCTGTTGTACCTAATTCGTTTTGGGACCTAACAGCGCTTTGGGTGGCTAACGTAAGGGTTTTTTCAAAATCATATACTGCCTGGTTCAAATCGTCGATAGTCCTTAGAGGAATATTTTCTGAACAGTGAGAGCTTATGTATTTCCTATATTTTAGCCAATTCACTGTAGTCTCTTTTTCCATTAAGTAGCCAGACGGGGACACGTGATTATTCCATAGTGTTATGATTGTAGGCGTATGATCCAAAGACAGATCCAGTGAGGCTTCTACCTCATATACTTCCCTAGAGATGTTCTTAACTACTGCGAAGTCGATTAAATCTGGAATTTTGTGTCTATCCGTTGGCCAATAGGTAGGCTGCCCTGAAGAAATAACATCCAGTTTCAATTTAGAAATTGTGTCGAACAGTTTTCGGCCTTTTGGAGAAGTAAGTCGAGAGCCCCAATAGGAGTGCTTTGCATTATAATCACCGGCTGCAATAAAACGAGGGCCTAGTGATCGAAAGAAATGTTCATATTGACTCTCAGTGATCGAGAAATGTTTGTGTAATCAATAAATTTGTTCGTGAAGTCTAAAAAACCAGTTTTTGTCAAATAAAACAAATTTGGAGGCTTCAAGAAAAAAAAAATATATTTTTGACTTCTAACTTACTCTTCTCAACTTGCACTATGTCATTAGCTGTGTATATTTATTGTTTTTTTTTTTATTATTTTGTCGCAGAGTGGAATTTATTATGCTCATACTACATTGGTTTGGTTTATGAGCGAGTTACATTGAAAAGAAAAGTCACAACATTTTATGGTTTCTTTACGGTAATGGCTGAAGCATTAACGAGGTGGTTGCAACTGTAAATCATTTTAAAAACGATAAACTGTAACAGACAGTTATTGCCTATTTTGATTTCGTGAGACCATGAGACCATGGTCTAGATAAGACAATTGTTGAATGTACGAAGTGTGATCAAAAAATAACCGTTACTTTCAAATTTCATGACTTCGATTTTCGCATTTTTGGTGTGCTCTTCGATTTTTTACTGTTAGAAAAAGTGGGATGATTGTGCTTTGGTTTCAATGCCATAGGAATACACCCATGATTCGTGACCAGTTATGACCTTTTTGAACAAATCTGGATCGTCGTTGAACGTCGTTAACATCTGCTGACCGGTGTCCATGCGACGTTGTTTTTGCTCAAAATTTAGCAATATTGGAACAATCTTCACTGCCGCACGTTTAATGCCTAAAACATCCGTAAAATTTGTTTGGCATGAGCCGAACGATATACCAACATCATCAGCAACCTCTCTAATAGTGATTCGACGATTATCCAAAATCATTTTCTTCACTGCTTCAATGTTTTCATCGGTTGTTGACGTGCTCGGGCTACCAAAACGAGCGTCGTCTTTGACATCTTCTCGGCCTTATTTAAACGGGTTATACCACAATTGAACTTGTGTTCTGCTCATAGTAGACTCACCAAACGCCACAGTCAACATTTAGAATGTCCTTGCACATTTAATTTAATTTTTTACACAAAACTTAATACACTTTCTTTAATCCATTTTTTCGAATAGTAAAAAATCAAAGAACACACCAAAACACGACTAAGCTTTTTATCTGTCAAAAACAAACTGACACACCTTGTATGTATAAATTAATGAATTTCGATTATTACGAATAATAAATGTTTAGGGAGGACAGGAAGAAGACTAAATACACACTAGAATGTACGTGAAAATATTTCTTGGAATTGTGGTCATTTGTCAAAAACTTTGACCAGACAAATATTTGACAATACAAATCAAGAAGTCAAACTCCTAATCACGACTAATGGACTACTCCAGGCCACATACTATATCAGCAGTGACTGACCGCCAGCGTTTAGCAATTGGTACGACAATTTTAATAAGGGGGCCATAGTGAATCAGTTAATTACAATACAATTACAAATTATATTAAATTATTTACGAGATGAGTAACTTGGAACTAATGCTCCGTGTAGTGTAACAGACCAGAGACGCCATTAGTCTAGCACTGTACCCACTAGACTACCAGGACACACACATTAATTTAATTTAATTTTTAGAAACATTAAAAAAATAACGAATAACAATTTTAAATTTCTGTTTTTCTTTTGCATTAAATTCTTCCGTAAAGAAAACTTTTATTTTTCTTTGAACTTCCCTTATGTATGTAACTAAGCAAACAAATTTGAAAAAAAAATAATACCGATCTACATAGAACGTAGACCATCAATTATTTATTATAATTTTAAGAAAAATCCAAACTCTTTTAAATAAATAATCTCATGTACAGAATGTTTATTCTAAAACTTTAAAGTGGCTTGCAAATATTATACGTTTGGGAACGCATGACAAATGGTAAAATATTATGTTTTTAAAAATAAAATAATTCTAATCACTAAAGCCAATAAATTAACATGATGCTACACTATGGTAAATAAATCATAATTTAAGGCAGAATAGTTTAAATATAAAAAATATTATTGTATTGTATCCGGTGTTTTCTTTTTTCTTCTTTGCTACATAAGACATATTAAAATCGTTAACTATGGTTTGACATTTGGAAATGTCAAAATATTTAGAAATTATTTATTTATTTATTAATTACAATACAATTACGTAGTAACTTAACCATATGCTCGGTGTAGTGTCACAGACCAGAGTATCTGGTGGGATTCGAAACCTCGACCCTCACGCTAATAGTCTAGCACACTACTCATTGAACTAACAGGGCACCCTATGTAGAAATTTTTTGTTAGTACGATTAGGTACACCATCGTGAAGTAAAGCTTCAAAATTATTGCAATTACTTAAAAAACAAAAGCATAAATAAATCTGTTTCACAGAGCTTTTACTCTATTTTGTTTGTAAATAGCTTTTGACGGTCAACACAATCGGTTCAGTAAGCAGGCAATTTGCGCAATTATTGATCGTTTTCGCACTAATTTCTCTCATTCGGATTGAAAACCATCAACAAGACAAAGAAATGAGCTCTCCGAAGATAATATTTCTTGAGGCCGAAATCTTGAAAAATATACCGAAATGTCGATCCGGTGTCATTCTCAATTTGTTGGTTTTGGTCTACAACTACTTGGAAAATTGTACGTTTAAATAAAGAATGGAAGTCAAAACACTATCGTATGCGTCGCATGTTCCATTTCCATAAAAGAATTGTGTTTAGTGCCGATGCTCACTTCTGGTCGAAAGGCTTTGCCAATTAGTCAAAAGGGCATATTTGGAATGAAAAGAATCGAATCAGCATTACGTCCATTAGAATTGACTGCTTGATCAGGTTAATATTCTGACGGCTTCATCGGTCTTTATTTCAGCTTAAAATTAACTAACGTTTAGTCCCAACTAGACGAAGCAAATTGCCGATTTATAACAAAATCAATTCGGTGACAGCTTTCTTTTAAGAAGATCTCCCGTTATCCGGGCTCATTCGTTCGTGAGACTTAGCGTATTTAAAGCACTGTTTATATAACTAAGTCATGTCATTTGGTTGTAGGCATTAACGTCGTTTGTCGGCATTGAAGCAATTTTAGAAACATTGCGAACCTATGCATATTCAAACTGTCATTAATGTAATGCGGCCACATTTATCAGAAAAATTGGATTGGTGGAACGGATAAAATATACGGACCAACGGACCAATATAAAAAAATAGTAAATGCAATGTAGTGGGAGGGATGGAATGCATGCAAACAAGGTAAAGTTTCTGATTGTGCTCAACATGGCGACCACCAGGACAATCCTTGTCTTGCTGTATTCAAGTTCCTGGATGGCATTCTAGCACCCGATAGGTGTTAACTAATGCGTGCAGCGAAGTCCAATCCCCTGGACGTTAAATTTGGGTTGTGCGTAGGGCTTGGAACCCACCACATAAAAATTTGCTCCAATGAAAACCGGAACAACAGACCTAAAAAGATCCCCTCAAAAGTTGACGACCACGGCAAACGTTCAAAGGACAACGATTTAAGAATAGGCACTTGGAACGTCCGCATCTTTTATAGGGTAGGCGCTTCCGCCCAGCTGGCGGATGCCCTCAAGAAATTTAAGACGGACATCACTGCCATACAGGAAATGCGATGGATAGGGCAAGGATACAAAAGGCTGGCATCTTGCGATATGTATTACAGGTGCCATGTTGATAAGCACGAATTCGGGTGCGGTTTTGTGGTTAATAGGAGACTTCGTCACTTTGTCTCTGGGTTCACGCCTGTGAACGAAAGAATAGCCACAATTCGTATCAGGGCAAAATACTACAACATCAGCCTAACTTGTGCTCACGCCCCGACAGAAGAAAAGGACGATGTGGTTAAAGATGCCTTCTACGCTAAACTCGAGGACGTATATGATAAGTGCCCGACCCATGACGCCAAAATCGTCCTCGGAGATTTTAATGCAAAGGTCGGGCGGGAAGGTATCTTTGGCCCCACTGTCGGACAGTTCATCCTCCACTCGAACACTACCTCCAATGGTATGAAGCTGATCGATTTCGCCGCGGCGCGTAACATGGTAGTATGTAGCACTAAGTTTCAACATCTCGACATTCACAAGGCCACATGGATGTCCCCTGATCGATCAACATCCAACCAGATCGATCATATTGTGAGAGACGGAAGGCATGTATCCAGTGTACTAGATGTGCTCACATTCAGATGTCCAAACATCGACTCGGACCACTACCTTGTCGCAGCCAAGTTTCGATTGCGCATTAGCCCTAGTGCATTACGAAAGCTGGACGTTAAGGAGCTGCGATCACAAAGGACAGCTGATGCGTCCTCCGCTCAATTCTCGGATAAGCTCCGTCGTTCCCCATCTAATCTCAACGACATTGGCGGACTGTGGGCCAACATCTCCCACTCCTTGTGCACTACTGCGGAAACAGTCCTTGGTTTCGAACGCCCACCCCAACGAAATCAATGGTACGATGAGGAGTGTCGCGAGGCAACTGCAGCGAAAAACGCCGCATACAAGAAAACGTTGCAGTCAGCCGCTACGCGAGGCAAAACAAAGTATATGTTATCGACGAGTAGAGACGCGCGGCGTATTGATTCTCATATTACGGCCGATAACTATACTTTTGATACGGTCAAGGAATACATCTATCTTGGCTCCGTCGTTACCACCAGAAATGAGGTCAGTTTGGAGATCAAGCGCAGGATCACTCTTGCCAACAGGTGCTACTATGGTCTCAATAGGTTGTCAATAGGTTATCAATTTGAAATGGTCTTCTATAGAACAGAACGTAATTAAACGATAACATATTTCAGCATTTCTTTTATTCTCTTATTCTCCTATGAAATTTTGACTGTTAAAATATTAAGTTTTTATTTGTAGTTAAAAATTTTTAAAGTTTTAAAATTTAAATGTAACTCCTGTAAATCAGCATTGGAGAAGGGAACATACGATAAAAATAAAAACTTTTTTGTATATTTTTATAAAGTAAATTTGAAAGTTATCATAAGTAAAACAATATTATCAAAAAATTATTCAAATATTTAAAAATTTATGAATCCGTAAGGGAAAAGGTTTAATAATAAAAAGCATCTAAATGAACAGTATACACACATATGTATGTATATGTATATATGGTATATGGCCATTACATACACATATTGTAACGGCTTAAAAGATATCGATATATTAATTTATACCAAAAAGTTATTCTACACGCTAAGGACCCCAATGCAAATGTTTCAAAAGCATTTCGCAACTCATTCAATAAATTTGGAAATTATATTTATTGAAATTATTACACGGTGCTACAGTGAAAATACACCCGAGTAACTACATAGATTAAGTTTTTTTTATTTTTCTCGAACCCTCAAAACTTGTCTTATTTGACAAAAACGTATTTTTTTCATCTTTTCACACAAAATTATTGCATTATTATTACACAAAAATGTTTGAATCTATTTTAAAATTCCAAAGATTTTTTAGAAAGGGGAGTGATTAGCCTTTAAAACGGTATACGTAAACATTTTGTTCAAATTTATATGTTATAAGTTTTGATGGGGTAAACTTGGAAAATATTATTTTTTTCTTATTTTTTCAAATTTGGCCATTCTAAATTACATAATCGCAAACATTAGCCCACTTCCGTTGGTTGGTGCAACGGAAAAAGGACAGATTTTTCAATAAACACTTAAGATCCATCAAAAATTTTGAAACTTTTTGGAAAATTGCGTCGGCTTTAATTATTGTGTGTGCAGTTGAAGACGAAAAACGCGAAAAAAAAAATTATTAAACGAAGTATATGGGTCAGAGAGTGGCTCGCAAAAAGAAGAGTGGCTCGCATAAAAAACATTAATGGAGTTTCGAGAAATAAAAAACCAAAACTTTTTGTTCAACAATTTTTTTAGGATAATGATGAAACATTTAAGGAATTATTGCATCTACTGTCACCATATATCGCAAAACAAGACACAAATATGCGTAAGGCAATTCCAGCAAAAGAACGCTTATCTGTAACTCTCCGATTTCTGGCTTCTGGAGATAGTTACAAAAGTCTTTCGGTCTTATTCCGTATAGCCCCTAACACCATATCACTCCTTGTACCAAGTGTTTGTGATGCAATTTATAAAGCATTGAAAGGTTCAGATTTAAAAAGAATGGAACAAAGTAGCATTTAAATTTAACAAACTGTGGAATTTTCCGAATTGCATCTTTTTTTTATTGGCCCAGGAGTTTGTTTCCTGAGAGAGGGTGCAGTAAACCAATTACTGTCCGTGCCATCAAATTCTATGCAGTCATCCAACTGATTAAAAAATATTATTGGCGCGTATTGTCGTCTTTAATTGCCACATTATAACACAATAAACACCGTATAACACCGTTATACGGTGACAATAAATATTAGTGTGCTTTTAATGTTTTATTTGTGGTTGCTTATCAAACGTTCACACGATTGTCGCACCAGGGTTGCATTTGATTGGGCAAAATAAGAACAATATTGTTTTGATTGACGTATAAAATATACCAATAATTGGTGTATTGCGTCAATCGGGTGATCCCACCTTGACCAAACTTGAAAATACATATAAAAGAAAAATAATATCTTCCAAGTTTACCATCACCAATCATCCATCAAGACTCATAACATATAAGTTTGAACAAAATGTTTATGTATACCGTTTTAAAGGCTAATCTCTCCCCTTTCTAAAACACTTTGGATTTTTAAAATAGGTTCAAACGTATTTGAGTAATCAATACTTATATGTGAAAAAATAAAAAAAAAAAAAAACTGTTTTTGTCAAATAAAACAGGATTGGAGGGTTCGAGAAAAATAAAAAAATATTTTTGAGTTCTCTGCTACTCTATCAGCGTGAAGATCGTGTGTTCGACTCACCCCGGAAACTCTGAACTGTTGTTACATTACAGTGCAGATAAAGTCGTAGTAATTATAATATAATTTGTAATTGTGTTGTAATTAATAAATAAATAAATTTAAAATTAAGACGGTAACTCCTTTTCATATCGATAACTTTCAAGTCTTTTACGTTTTATTCTTCAGTGATTTAGTTTCTAACAAAAATGAAAAATATTAGATGCTTTTATAAATGTTATTAAATATTTAAGACAATTTTTGAAAACATATGAGCCTTCGTTGAGAGGTAATTTATTCATTAAAAATTCCTGGCATTCAATCCCTAAAGTCCTATCGGGAATATGTTGTTCAGCAAAACACAACAACAGTAGAGACCAATTGCTTGATTACTTTAGCATGATAATTTAAACTTTTCTGGGGAACACATCTCTTTTCTTGTTCTGTATACAATTTCTTTGCGCATTATGGATCTTACATTCTGGCCAACGGATCAGGATCAAAATTACGGGTGCAATAGCCGTTATTAGAAATCTAAAACTTGTAAACTTTTGTTTGTTTTCGTTTTATTGGATTTGTCTTCAGTTCATCTACAGACATGCAACATTCTTAACCATGCTTTCTGATCGATTTAAACAAAACTGGCAGTATTATTCTAATCTACAACCAAATTGGATGAAATTTCAATAAATTTATCCTGTTTACACCCGCTACTGAATATAAAAAGAAAGTAGGAGCTACCGTCCACTAGCTTATAAACGTCTTAACTGGAACTGCTGCTAAGGTATCGACGTGTTTTGTCTCTTTTCCAAAAAAAAAAAAATATCTGTACTATCAACATAGAAACTCTGTAACGAAAAAAATAAAAGAAATCCAACTCGCCAATGGCAAGAGAAAATATATTTGTATGTCGAATAACACCAGCCACTGCTCTTAGAATTGATGACGTTCTCCGATGTCTTATTCAATTCTAAGTACACTTAGAACGTTATAGAATGGAGACGTCGATATGTAAAGCTCCACTATTATGAGACACAGCGATCATGAAAAGTGCTAACTAAATATGATTTACAACAACTTACCTTCAAAATTACAAACGCTGTTCAATACTTCGTACACTGATGGGATTTATTCGTGCTTATGCACAACGGGCCTTAAAATTTGAGAATGTTTGTATGCGCTACTTTCTTCACATCCGGTAAAAATTGGATTTTTATAAGAAAGATTCTGCCTAAAACGAAATGTTTTTCGGGTGGTATAAACAATGTTGATTTTATTGCCTCTTGTTCAATATTCACATTCGATGTAGTTGGGTCATACTCACTTCCATGAGGTAACTTGACGTACTTAGTTCCCTCAATGATAACTTCTATGGGTCTATCATTTTGCATTTTCAGGATGTCATTTTCTAGAAATAAGACATCTTCTTTATCTAAGTTTATAACGACTTCTTTGTCGTCATCAATGAAGTCACAAAGTAAAATTTGTCCAATTAGCCCTGGTCGAAGGAAAAAGTGACGCTCTCGTGCTAATCCACTCATTTTAAACTTAAACACTGTTTATTTCACTTTTCAATACAAAGTAATGAAACAAGTGCATTTCAAATAGAGGCTGTCAAAAAACATACACAAGTATGTACATATTTTCATATGTTATAACTATATACAATTTGGGGATTACCCTTTTTGTGAATGTGAATATGTGAATGCAAATTACTAAACACAGGCGGTTTTAATTCTAGAGTTTTTAGAATGATAATTTTCGCTTCAACCCATAGGCAAACATAATTGCCCAACATAAAATGATTGGCCCATAATCATAGTCAAACACTAAAGTCGGTTCTCTTTAAAAACAACTCTAATATTTAAAACTGTTACTAACTGTTTCTTAACTATAGTGAAAGTTAATAATAGTTTTAAGTTGAATCAGCTTTAAGTGGGTGATTAGTATAATGTTGGAAATTTTGCATACAAACTGGTATACATATTGTATAAGTGGCATCTCTGCACAGCTGATGCAATAAAAGCGCCAAAAAAATAAACAAAATACAAATTATTTTGAAAAAACAATTGCATTAAATTAATCCGGGGAAAATAAACTATTATCTCAATGGAAAATTTAGAAAAGGTATGTGCATACATAGATCTAATGTTCTTACACTTATGGAGTTTTACATTCATACTTTGTATCATTGATTTATAAATTACCAACAGGGTTAAAAGAAAAGGGAGCGAGAGGCAAACTGGAGCACCAGCGAACACAATTTATAAGAAAATAATAAAATAAAATATATAATATAATAATAATGTAATATTTAATAAAATATTTATAAAAAAATTAACACAATTCATACAACTTTTGGGTCCATTCTTCTTCCATCTAATATTAACTTTACTATCATCGCTGAATATAACTCGATCCCTAAACAAAAAATCTTTATCAATATGTTCAATGGCGTAATCAAGTCTCTTTTTTATATTAACTTTTCGAATATAAGGATTCCTACGGCTAATCCGGCCATTGTATACATTTCTTTTAAGTACGTTTCTTACCGTCTGAGGGTCTACAGTTATTCCATCACTAATTTTTATGTTTCCTCCAATAACAGGAGCACTTATCTTCGGATAATTTCTCACGGTTCGTATAATTGTCCTCTTCAGGTGTTGGTCTATTTTCATTGGGCGGCCTGTTCTTGGTTTGTTCGCCATTGTTCCTGTTTTATTAAATTGTTGAATGATGTACTGAATAGATGAACGTGGTCTTTTCACAATTTTGCTTATTTCGGATAGACTTTTTCCAGAACTTTTAAGGTCAATTATAATGTTTTTAGTATCTATTAAAATTTGCTTATTTCTATACTCCATATTTTTTTACGTTTATTTTATTAACACTTTATTTTGGATTTAAACCTTTTTTGTGGTAATGAATGTTTTTTAGCCCATACAAAGATATTGAAACACCGTTATAATACAAAAACAAATATTGTACGGAGACTTTTTTGATGTAACAATACAGTGTTGCCATGTAAATGCCATTATTACATTATCATACATGCAAAATGTCACATTGTATTTCAGTATTATCCTAAGTGTAAATTAAAAAGATCACTTAACAGAGATTTTAGTTTTAATGGTAAAAATGTTAACTCAACCAATAACAAACCATCTGTACGGAGACTTAATTGATTCAGTGTATCAGCAGTTAACGTTATTATATTATATATATATCGGTTTTATATGTATATCGGTCTCTAACAGACGCAAATATTTAATAATTAATTGAGGTATTCCTTTTGTTACATCACAATGAGCCTCACAGGCTCATGTCTGTAAGATTAGGGTTAAGATCAAACAACCTATTATCTGTGAATGTACATAAATTAGTAAAACTAACTAACAAACTATTTCAAATGAACGTATATGAAATAAAAGTATTTCCGACAGAGATTTTTCTACTGGTATACCGCAAAGAAGTATCGTGGGGCCATTTGTATATTTTTGTTCGACGCAGATATAATATTCAACTACGAATGTAATGACTCAGACGTGACACAGAATACATAACGATTACAGCAAAGAAAAACAAAATAGCCCAGCTTTAACAGCTCATTGATATATACCCTTGCTTTTGTGAAAAGCAGTATTGAAACATATTATATCGTAGGGCATCTAATTACGGTAAAAGCCTCACCATCTAATCTTAGCCGATGAATCACTTACTTTCATTCGATAGTTATATGCATCTCAAAAGGGTTCCAAGATGCCATTTTGATAGCCGCTGTATATATACAGTATCGGCCAAAACCTAAGCATCCCCTCAGTACATTTTTTTAAAATGATTATTTTTTTAAGAAAACAAAGTTATTAATAATTTTTTTTTATATTTTTTTATTTATTTATATCCTTATTATTGAAAAACACAAACTTAAGGAATTCAGAATTCAATAAAAAAAAGTTATGATTCAAAATACATTTTAAGTCGAAAATATAAGCGGACAAAACTAAAGCACCCCCAATTTAGGGTACAGATAAAAACTATTGAAACCAATATTTCTTTGCGAATCCTTTATTCTGGATGACACACGCACATCTTTTTGACATTATTATTAATTATTTTAGGTGATATTGCTTCCCAAGCTATTTTTGCGGCTTCAAATAAATCGTCTTTGGTTTTGCAATTTTTTCGGTTGATTTTTAAGTTAACGATCTCCCACAAGTTCTAGATTGGGTTAAGATCAATTGAGTACAAAATATTCGATCAACAGATCAATTATTTCTAGGCTAATTAAAATTTTTTTCCATACCGGTCGCACATCTCCTACCCATTCTGGAGGAAGACCACGTGAAACTTCGCGATATAAAGACTCCTGAATTAAAAAAAATCTCCTGAATTAAAAGGACAATCCAAAATGATCCCACAGCATCTTCTAGCCACATACGCTTAGGTTTTGGCCGATACTGTATGTATTATAGCAATATAAAGATGAAAATCTGAAGCTTTAGAGACATCTGCTACTATCGACCTAACAGTTGGAAAGGTGGTTTTAAGATTCGATGTATCAAATGCCTTGCTAAAGACAAAACTATAGGATACATTACCGAATATTTCAGAAGGTTGAGAGAATACCAAGAATTCACGGAATATGTGAACACGTCAAAAATGATGAGGATTAAAATGCGATCAACACGTTAAAGAATCATATCTATGTGAAAATTATTAAGAATTATAAGAGTATCTACGATACTGTTCTACTGAATGTTGTGTATAGGATGAAGTTAACGTCCGGTACCTATACAAAGTTTTCTTACTTGAGTAAGTTTCAAAAAAAAAAAAAATAAAATAAAATAAAATAAAATGTTGATCACAGATGATTGAGGGCATTTAAATATAAGTGTTGCCTTCGCCTTATGAATAGTGTATTGGTCTACTGGTATGGTTATTAAAAACGTTTCTGGTATGTTGCAATATATCCAGCGAATGCTTTCACTTTATATTATTGTGAACTGATCTTCTTAATCCTATTTCGAATACAATGCTAGTAAACATACATCCATACACAATTGATCATTAGAATGCTTCAGTCACGATTATGACCTAGCTTTTCACATCACAGATTTTTGAGGAACTTTTCACGGTAATTTTATTTACTCTCAGAGTTTTTTCCAGAAATGCGCTGAGAGGAAGTCGCCGATGAAATATTTTTGTTGCTGAAGATGTCTCACCTGGGATTTAAACCGAGACCTCACGTATAATAAGCCAACACACCACCTACTGGACTATGGCGACTACTTGTAATCACTATTATTTATGTGCTCGTATTTTTCATTTTTGATTTCTGTTCGAGTCTAAATTATTTCATTGAAGTTGTAAATAAACATTTATTTTCTCAAGTTTAAAATCAACAAGGAAATGAATTTAATTTTATTCTTGAATTTCAAATAGAATCTCTGTTACTCCATTCGCATAAACTGAAGTAGAAAATAAATTAAATAACTGAACTGAAAATAAATATACATAAACAAAGACAAGGAGAACTTTTTGATCCACCCTAATGTCATTCCATATAAATCTCTGTAAGATTTGAATATACCATACACATGCATCCAGTTGAGGGTGTATGTTGATGTTTGTATAGTAAAATAGTAAAAAAAAGAAAGAAAATAAAGAAAACCCACAAAACGTATATCAAATCAAATCAAATCAAAGACAACTGTGATAAATAGTGTATAATGCTGTAATAACAATTGCTCACAGTGTTCATTGTTCATATTCAATGGAAGTCATGATTTACTTACCACAAGTGTAAACAACTTTCAGATACATCCGTGAATTGGGTTGACATGGTGAACCAAACGTATTGGCATCTGCGGCCAGATTGCAACGTCGACGTCCATGACAGATTTGCATAACGGTTTCAGTGGCATACGAAGCCAAACAAGCTAAAGCAGTTCAATTGTTAAATTAAATTGCAATAGTGTTGTAAGAACAAAAAAAAACAAAAAAACGAGAAGAGAAGAGAAAATCACCATATAAATGAAATGCAGCAAAAAATATTAAAATAAGAGAGAAAAAACAAAAAAACAAAAAACAAAAAAAGGAAACCAAGAGAGGAATTGAATTAATTAAATTGATTCTATGTTCGTGTTCGTTTTATTCCTGTTGCTATTGTCGTAGTCGAAGTTGCAATGGCTGGTGTGGTTGTGGTGGTGATTGAACAACATGGCCACCCTTCTACTTTACTGTCCACATCACGACCAACACAACCACAGCAGCAGTAGCAACTACAAAGTGCATTTTGTAAAATACAGGGTTTTTTTTTGCATCTTTTGTTTCTGAATTTTTGACATTTGAAAACTTTTTCGGTTATTTTCCTTTCAAAGAGAACACGCCTCCTGCAGTTTACAAAACAATATTTGATCTACGAACAAGGCAATCGAACATTCAAACATTTACAGCATATCATACCCACACACACTCTTACATTTATATGATTTCAAAATAGAGAGTGTGTGTATGTAGATGTGTATGGTGATAGATATTTTATACTCACTTTCTTCACGTACACCCTGAGGCTGGGGACACTGTATACTTTCGTATTCGGTTCGTCCAAAACTAGCACTATAGACAGCAATACGAGAATACGGATTACATTCCAGCTGTGCAACATCATTGTGGCATGCCACCTTGCTTCGAAATTCATCTGTAAAATTGAAAATGCATTTAGAATACAAAAGCAAAACAAAATTAACAAACCAATATAACCCAAACAATAGAATCCTATACAATCCCCAATTCCATTCATACTTGGAAAAATACACATCGAAATACAATACATTGACGTATTCAAACAATACAAATCCCAATAAACTTTTTAATTTTAAATAAATTATTGTGTGTAAATATTAAAATAAAAAAGAAAAATTGTTAAAAAATTATTACTATTATCATGATAATTCCGTTAAGTGTTAAACTTTTTAAAGCTTCTCAGCAAGTCCAACTATTTCATGTCGCAATGGCTTCAAAAAACCGAATATCTTCGGAAGAAATTTCAAAAATTTAACTTTTCTTTATAATTTATGGGCATAAATAGTTAGGATGAGCCAGCAAAGATGTGGGAATTATTTTAAAATCATAGAGTGTTTTACTTATTAAAACATTGTATTTAATCGGTATTCCGACATATGGGTTGAATATCATAGAATTCTAATTTCATACAGATGCAAATTTTCGTAAAAACTTAACCACAAACAATGATATATTGCATACAAGTTCATAAAAATAAAAAATAAATTAGGATATTAGTTTGTCAAGATTAAAGATATGCAAAGAATGTTATGGAAAAGCGTCCATGATTGGCTTACTTAGAAACAGAACGCTTAACCAAGTAACATGTCATAATTGGCCATTACAACCTTTCAGTCAGGATTATTATCTAGCTTCTGACGGCACTTATGTTGTGTGCGTTAATTTTATACATGAGTAGCGGCATCTACAATTTAAAGCCGGCTCTGAACGTCAGATTTTTCAAGGTAATTTTATTTACTCTCAGAGTTTTTGCCAGAAATCTGCTGAAAGGAAGACGCCGAAGAAATATATTTTTATATTTCGCTTTTGTTCTGGATGTGTGACCTGGGGTTGGAACCGTGACCTCACGCCTTATATTTATAATTCGCCACCAACAATAGCATACTCCGTTTTTCTGCTTTTTTTACATAGATACATAATATAATTGGATTTCGTTTTGATGTCTGTCCTGAGGTTTGACCCGTGGCCTTACGTCTAATAAGCCAACACACTACCCACTAGGCTACAATATCTTTTACGTCTTACTTATTATTTCTTAGTGTTTATTACAACTGACTGACAATACTATCCTTTGATGTATTTATACTTCATTTCAGCAGGTACTTATAAACTTTGACAGCCGATAATGGTCATGTTGCTGAAGCTACATCCATCGGATTTGTTGCCATTCAGGTTGTTTAGCCAAATCACCATGCACGACCATAGACAACAAAGTGTGTTCGCTTAAAGGGCTCTGGAGCACTTGACAACGAATTTATGAGCCACAGTCATGAAAAATCGCACATTCTGAATGCGTTCCTTCCAGAAAAGTCGGGGAAGACATTTGATAGATATTATATTCCACATAATGGCATCTATAGGTCTTCAAAAGATTGGAAAAATTTCAACGATATCTCGAAAACAAATTGTTTTATTTAAATTTAAAGACTGAAAGAACTTAATGAAGTTTTCATATTGTAATTTCGTCTTCGTTTATTCGTATTCTTGTAATTTCCTTGTTGTTATTTTTTATTGTAATTCTTTGTTATGACATTTAACCAGAAATGGCTCGACTGAAACGATTTTTTTTTTGCTTGAATTCTTATACTAGTTGTACACATGTACTTATTTTATAAGCATGTAATTCAAAAGTATTATGTAAGTTTTACTACGCGGCCGAAGAGCATAGGCCAACCAGTAGAGAACGACGACGAATCGACATTTTTTCTTCAAGACATCGGTTTACAAAGACAATATTGTTTTCAGTATGCACGTTATTGTCTTGTCGCTGGTTTTGAATCGAGAATATTTTCTGTAAAAAGAGGGTAATGCTCTATGAATTTGGCGCACAGTTTGTTGATATAAGTAAATTTAAAGAAATTTTTTCAAATTGTTTACGCCTTAAAGGACTCATGTCTTGCAATAGTAAACCAATCTGTCGACACAATTTGACATTTTAAGTTTCCTTTTGTCCTCTAATATATACACTCAGCCACAAAAGTCTACATACGGTTGACAAATTTCAGAAATTTTTTTACCAATCCGTTTTCGTTGAAAATCTCTGTATCCACTTCCACATATTCTTTATAAAACATTTTATAGGGTTCACTTTTTATAAATCGCATCCAATATATCCTTAGCCAATTTACAGGTTCGCCACTAGTGTTTTTTAATCTTTTATGAATTGCTTCTTCCAGAGGTTTTGTAGAAAAAAAATCTTCATGTTTCATTTTGGTTAATATTAATTTGTTACTCTTTCGACATGTTTTTATGGTTTCATAGTACATGAAATTATTTTTCCTCAAAGCCATTTCTATCACTCCAAAATCACTATCATTTCTCAAAAATGAATGTCCTGATAGTAAAAAGTTATGGTCAATAATATCTGCATTATTTTCTGCCGATTACACAATTTTCAACCATGTTACTGCCAATTTTATGGATTTCAATGGACTTAAACCAGTTTCAAAATAAATTTTTATGCATTTCGTTAACTAGCTAATTTCCAAGTGCCCCAAATCATAGTGATTTTAATGATACTAGACTTAAATTGTTTATACAAAAAAAGATTATTTAGGATTGTGATTATTGTTATCAATAACTAAATTTTTTTAAAAATGGACTTAAACCAGGTTCAAAATAAACGACTCTATTATCTGAGCGAACAAGATAATTTTGAAATGTTAATTGTTGACTCAAGTTACATAGAAAATATTTTGTATTTTTATTCTTCTTCTTGATTACTGGCATTTATTTATTTATTTATTTATTAATTACAATACAATTACAAATTATATCCTAATTATATACGAGCGAAGTAACTTGACTATTTGCTCGGTGTAGTGTCACAGACCAGAGTCTCTGGTGGGAATCGAACCCACGACCCTCACGCTAATAGTCTAGCACACTACCCACTAGACTACCAGGGCACCCTACTGGCATTTATATACCATGATAACACGAAACCCATAGTATTCGAAAAAGACGACCACTTCCAAATCCTTGCAAAATGGTTGGACGACCACGGTCACTTACAGACGTTAACATTCGGTACATTGAACGGGTAAGATGAAATATTGAAGCTAGAACCCCAAAATTGTCTGCTATGACTACAAAGTGTAAGTGAATCAACTGTGGGCAGAGCTTTACGTGAAATCTGTTTGGTTATAGTCGTTAAGCAGAAATGTTGAAAAAGTTTTCTAAGGCAAATGAAAACTGGGCAGTTGACAATTGAAAACACTTTATTTGTTCGAAAGAAATAGAAATTCAACGATTTCTGTCAGGTAGGAAGAAATATTGAAGTCGCCGTAGTCTAGTAATTAGTGTGTTGGCTTATTAGACGCAAAGCCAGGGTCGAGCCCCAGGCCAGACATCAAAAAGAAAGTATGAAAAAATATTTCTTCGCCGAATGAAATAAAATTGCCATGAAAAGTTTCTCAAAATTCCGCCGTACGGAGTCGACTTTAAACTGTAGACCGCGCCACTCGTGTATAAAATTAACACACACAACATGAGTGGTGTGAGAAGCTAGGCCGTAATCCTGACTGAAGGGTTGTAATTATGTATGTATGTATGTATGATAACACGAAACTAATACAACTTTTAAAAACTTATGAAAAGAATGAGTACAAGTGTATCGGATTTTTATATGAAAATTATCGACAACAAGCATACACTGTTGTATATTCATCCAACAATACACTGAATACAATGATACAACGGCTTGTGTGAATTGCCCAATTATATTATTTCGAAACGATGCAATTCTTCAAAGTGTATAATTTTTTGCAGTCCTCTTACTTTTTAATTTTATCCTTTTTTATTTTGTTTTCTTTTCCACTCTTCTTTTCGCTCTCTCTCTCTCTCTATCTGTCTCTCTCTCTCTCTCTCTCTCTTTTTCTCTCTCTCTCTATCTCTCTCTTTGTGTTTTTTAACTACAGTTCTGTTCCAGTGTTGCAAAATTGGAATTTTGAAATGGTACTGAACTATAACTGAAAAAGTACTTTTTTGCATCAAATGGTACTTTTATAACTCTTCAATCAGGATGATGACTTAATTTCTCACACCACTTATTTTGTGTGTGTTAATTTTATATATGAGGTTCGGGACCTACTGTTTAAGGTCGCCTCCGAACGAAGGATTTTTGAGAAACTTTTCATGGCAATTTTAATTACTCTCAGAGTTTTTTCACGAAGACTTTTGAGAAGAAGTCGCCGAGATGTCTAATCATACAAACTTTTAATCAGGATTATAAAGTTGATGCAAGAGTAGCTTAACAGTTTAACGTCGATTAACGACAGATTTTATTTACTCTCAAAGTTGTTGCCAGAAGATCAAGAAAGGCAAATTCGAAGACTCCTGAATGTAACGCATTAAGTCTCTAATAGATGATTCACCGTGGGTTCACGTCTAGTAAGCCAGCAAACTACCTACTAGACTGTTTATTTTACTTACTTACTTAATTGGCCATAACAGCCCGATTAACGGATTTCGGCCTGCCGCAACATATCCTTCCATGCGCATCTGCTTCTTGCTCGCCTACGCCAGTTGGTCACGCCAATCGATGACAGGGCTTCCTCGATTTGGTCCTTCCAACGGATACAAGGTCGTCCTCTTCGCCGACTTCCGCAGATCCCCGCATCAAATACCCGTCTCGCTGGAGCATCCTCCTCCATTCGAACGACATGGCCGAGCCAGCGCAGCCGCTGGATATTAATACGCTGTACAACGTCCATGTCGTTGAGGAGCTCATACAGCTCACTATTGTATCGGATGCGGAAATCATCGCCAACTCGTACTGGACCGAAGATCTTACGCAGTAAGAACGCTCTCAAGGCTGCTGCATCAGAACTTAATAGGGTCCATGCCTCTGCGCCATAAAGAAGCACGGGTAGGATGAGTGTCTTGTAGAGTGTTAGTTTTGTCGACTTGACTTTGACTGTTTATTTATTTACATTTAATACACATACGACACGGAACAGAAAAGCTAACGACTTATTCGTGTTCCCCACATAGAAGACAAAAACATCTGATTCGGAACGTAACAAAACGTAAAAGCCCGTTTGGTCAAACGTCGATGGAACGTTCGTTTTTAGCATACGAAGAGCAATGCTAGTGCTTACCGATCTAACAATACGGTTCTGGAAGAGTTTTAATTGCGTTTCGTATTCTAAAAACGAAGGTATGTTCCGTGAACGTTTGAATAACCGGGGCTAAAGCCTGATTCTACCTTTAGCATTAACATGTTGCTAATGCATTAATTCTTGAAAAGCGCAAGACATAAAATTTTTAATAATAAAAAAGTACTGAAAAAGTCGAGGGGGTACTACGGTATTTTTGAAATGAAAAAGTACTGAAAAAAGTACCAAAGTACTGAATTTTTCAACACTGTTCTGTTCACACTTTGTTGAAAATTAAAACGATAAATCAGTGGAGGTTACAATAAGAAATGTCATATGCATATGTGAATGTGTCTCTGAATAGCTATGTAAGTATGTATGTGTTGAAATCTTAAATGTATGAGAGTATGTGAACGTGTTTAAGAATATGATTCCATACCATTTAGTTGTAAATGGTATGATACGTGTTTGTAATTTTCTTTTCTATTCAAATTGTAAAAATTCATTTTCATTTGGTACTACGAGCAGTTGAAAGTTGGCATTGAGAGAACTTTCTTTACGTTTACTCTGCAGCTGGCCAAAACTCTAAACGATTATCGTTGAGAATACACATTTGAATGTGTTTGTATGTATGTATGTAAGTGTTCTCTATCTGAATAGATATGAGAGTATTATTGCTTTAGAAACTAATACTCTTTGTCGAACTCGTATAATAGACATAAATCCTCAGGAAAAAAAGCTTAAGGGATTTAATTTTCATCGAAAATTTGGTAGTTCCATTAAAACAAACAACAACAACAACAATAACAAAAGCAATTGAACAAGTAATAACTTTATTTAAATACTCAACACCATTCTTTACGATCAGCAAAGCTATATTGGGGGCATGGGCACGAACTCACAACACATTTATGTATGTACGAGTATGTTCTGCTAAACTATTAATACCAAGTGGAGAATAAAAGCAATATTTAGAATCCAGGAATGATAATAAAAAAAAAACTCAAACACTTTTAGGAGTTGCAATAATTATAAAGTTATTACTTTTTAATACTTTTGGGTTGGGATTGGACCCTGAATTCTATTATTTTATTGTAGAAGCAGAATGAAACTTTTCTTTCATTTTTATTTTCAAAAATCTAAATATTCGTACGTAGGAGTATATAATCCCCTTTATCTCATGCAATATTATGATAACTTTTTGGAGCTTAAATATATAGCAGCGGTGTTAAATGAAAGAATAACAACAATTTTATAAACCTTTTATAGAACAGTACGACATACAAAATTTAAACACTATTGAATCGAAGGAAACTATTAAAAATGAATAATTTTTATAGTTGTGGTGGATACTATCTCAAAATCACCCATAAGTGGTATTAAGTTAAAGCCTAATTAGACTTTAAACTCATTGGCATTTACATACTTTATTAAAAAATTATATTTATTTGAAAATAAACTAACTTTACTTTACAAGTTGAACATTTTGAAAAAGTCCTTATTTGACATTGAAAACACCATTATAAGCACAAATCATCTTTAACTGCCCATGGGTTCCAGAAGGCCTGGAACAATCTTAGAGATAGGTTTGCGAACAAGAGAATACTGGTGAATTCTCAATTAAAGATTGATTTTTACACTAGAACCTATAAAATTAGAATCGGCTCATGAGATTAACGTAATCTTCGGATGTATGATATTGATATCTCCAATTGGGTTCCGATTTTGGTATATCTCTGCTCCACAAAATTGCCCGTACTAACTTTGTCGTGTGGCTTATTAGACGTAAAAGCCAGGGCTCGAGCCCCAGCCCAGACATCAAAACGAAATATGAAAAAAAAAATATTTCTTGGGAGACTTCCTCTCAGCAGATTTCTACCAAAAACTCTGAGAGTAAATAAACGTTAAACTGTAGGTCCCGCCACTGACGTATAAAATTAACGCATACAACATGAGTGGTGTTAGAAGCTAGGACGTAATCCTGACTGAAGGATTGTAATGTCCAATTATGTATGTATGTAACTTTGTCGCTATGGGAACAGCCAATTCGGGACAAAGTAGAGATTCCTAAATGAAAAGATTTCAATGAAATTTTGATTTTGCGGTTTCAGTCTTTGGAAACCATATATGACATTCGAAATTTTGAACCAATGAATAGTGTTACAGATAAGTCAGCCCTCAAGCTCTTTCTAGAGTGTTCGATCTTTTTCTAATCGGTCATCAACCGAGACTTGTTTTTGTTGCTCAGGGGATCATTTGGTAAACATTTGTCCAAAAATTCTTGAACTTATCCAAAGATTTTTGGTTATAAAGCGCAACAAGCTGTATATTAACTGTTTCGCGGTTGGTCATAGGTTAAATGAATGCAAACAAAATTTGAATTGTTCAATCTGCAAATTGCTACATAAATCTTTCCTGCACCGAGAGGTGTCTGGATCATCCCGAGAACTTGAAGTTCTAGCAGTGTGGCAAAGCTTGTTAGTGATGTGCAGAACTGTTTTGCTGCCACATCTAGGCAGACTCTTTTAGGGACAACCGTAGTTGGTTCGCAGGCAACTTTTATTTCGGAAAAGTTGCAGACGCAATTCGAATTGCCAGCAATTAGTACAAATTCCAAAGTTTCGGACTTGAACGGAGCTTCTACGGATAGAATTCAGAGGCAATCTTCGTTTGTCGTGACTTCGCCTTTCGATGACAAGTGTAAAATAAAGGCAACGGGTTTAGTACTACCCAAATTGACTGGCATGTTGTTTTCGGGGATTTCGTTGGATGATTGGAAATTCGGTAAAAGCAGTCACATTGAATTTCTTATTGGTGGTGACGTATACCCTGACAACTTGTTGGAAGGTGTCAATAAGAATATTTTAGAAAAACTAATGGTGCAGGAAAGCATATTTTGCAGGATTTGTAACCAGGCCTTTATCTCAGCTGAATTCGAAAGAGCTCTCAAATTATGTGTCAGGTTACAAGACCATAGATGTCGGCAGAAAATCTAAAAGAATGATCGAGGACATAAATTGTTTCTAAATGGGCCCAAGTCTCAATTCAGTGAAATAGATAGATCTGTTTGTAGAATGGCCTACCGCCAATATTTAGGAAAAGATGTTAAAATGTGTGAAACGGCAGCCTTAAGTACAGGGCCTATCACTAAATGGCGGTTAGGTCGCACTCGTAATTTACATTTGGATAATAATAGTTACGTGAAAGCTATGTATTTGGCAACTGAACGTGGAACGTGGAAATCATTTAATTCTTATCAAATAGAGGTGAAGATGTCGAAGAAGATAAATTGTAAGGTTGATTGAGCCACGACCATACCTGGTGTATGTGTGAGAATACGGACCGCTGAAGTTAAACCTTCTATTTACCGAGCAATAGACCTAGTCCGTCTGTCCGTAGGAAGGTTAGATTAGAAAATTGAAGCATCCAAGAGCACAACGCATCCACTAGCCCAGAAAAATAACGGACCTCGTTCGTTCTAATAATCTAACAGTGAAATTAGTTCGTTTGATGGTCGTGAGAGCGGAAGACGTAGTTCGTCGGAAGCTCTAGTTCCGATTTAGTAGAGGAACAATAAGCCTCAAGAATTTGCTAAACAATCTTAGACCATGATACTTATTCCTGAATATATTTTTCCATTGTAACCTTTTTCTTTCTGGTGGATTCAAGTTGGAACTGCTGCAAACTGTCAAGTTTTTTGTTTTCTATTGTTTTGAAATCTGAAACTAACATGCAAATTTCTTCTTTTGATTTTTTTCTTTCTTTAGTCATTAGATCGAGGACGTCTATTTTGATTGCAGTACCGCAAGGGCGCCGGAATGGTTATATCTGACGGTCCAAACTTCCCATCCTCGGTGACATAAACAGAATTGTTTAAATGATGACAAATTGCCAACAGAGGGCGCTACAGTGTAAAATTAAGCTTTTTAATATTTTAACATAAGTGTTGTTTTTGGCTTTAAATCCATTTTTGGTTCATTAATTAAGTTATTCGTTATTTGATCGCCTGAAGGTAATAGTTAAAAACAAATTAAACAAATTAAAATTGTTAACAAATTAAAAAGTGTAACAAATAAAACCTACATATATGAAATGAAACAAATACTTGGTACAACAGTGTTTTGGTTTTTTTGGCATTGGAATCCTTCTAATTGTGCCCTCTTTCAGTGACATATTTTTCCAATTGGATGAAGGCGTAGAAGGTATTTTTCTTTGTTTCATTCCCTTACCTACAGTCCACAATCGAACATATAGCATAATAGATCGGGATTAAATGAACGCTTTAACTTTATTTCAAACTTAATGCCAATTATACACTCTCTATTATCTGTCACTAGTAAATCTTCATTAATACAGCATCGTTTCTTTTAAAGTAATTGACATCAATTTGTGAGAAAACTGTAGTCTTGATACTTGAAATTTATACAGCTAAGTCGGTGCATATTAATATTTGGCTTATTAGAGATATCGTATGTTCGAATACTTATCGCAAAATTTATTTTGTGACATCTCTTAAGAATGTTCCTTATCGAGATCAGTATTTCCATTATGAAAATATTTCTAGGCGACTAAATAGTTTAGTACGGTGTTCAGGTATGCATCTTTATTGCGTAGATCGCAATAAACGCCATTATTGAGCTCAATATTTCATATAAAGTTTCTATTAATTATTGCACAATAAATACGCAAATTGTTATAATATTGAGTAAAACTTAAAATGCAGCACTGTCATAAGTGTGTTTAGTGAGCATATTACAATTAACTGAACACTTTTTGTTGATATTTGACAACTCAAATGTCCCCAACGACAAACAAACAAAAAAAAAAAAAAAAACAAAATAAAAACAATGTTGTTGAAACAACTAGCCGTCATATGAATATTGAATAAGCCGCTGAACGGCGTATATTATTATACCTGGACATTTAAAATATTGTATTCAATAAACCGAATATTGACTCAATAAAAGTGTATATCCGAACATAGTATAAGGTGCAGAGAATAATAACAATTTTAAACTACCATTCCTCTACGTATTATTCGTAGGTTTTTTAATTAAAACCTCACACATTTTGATATCATATTCCAAAATGTAATTGCGTAGGACATGTGTGATTAAAATATTTTAAATTTAGCATAAAAACTCTTACGAAAATTATACTTAGACATGCTTTTTTACTATACAGTAAACGTAAACGGAAAAGAACAACAAATTTTTTTCATAAAAAATTATCACTCTTGACAAAACTATTCCATTTTAGAGCGTTTAAGTGTTTGTCTGTTAGTCGTTGTCTAACTTGTTATCAACATGACTGTTCAAAAGTTTCACTCTTAAGCACCTTAACTTTTGTACCTTTTTTTTTTTTATGATTTTTGTTGTTGTTGTTGTTTTTGTTGTTGCTGTAGTTAATAGTTACAACATTCATTTGCAGCAAAAAGCAAAATACGTACTTTAAACTTAAAATTGTCTGACTCTAAAGAGTTTTAATAAACATATTTATGTACTACACTTTGACTTTGGCTAAAAGACAACAAAACTCAACAAAAAAAAAAAAACAACCCACAAAAACAAAAACAAAAACGTCAACAACACAAAAGTGAGAAAATAAAAGACAGAAAAAAGACACAACAATTCCCAATTGCCAGAAGTGGCAGCGATGCTACCAACCAGAATAATTCCATCTGCATGAGAGAAACTTGTATTAGCATTTAGAAGAGTTTCCTTTGAATAAATGCTTGTGAGTTTCATGTTTTCTTGGTAGGAAATTGACAGTGTCTTCTCTAGTGCGTGAGTGAGAGTGTCAGTCAGTGAGTGTGTAAACACTGTAAAATCAACATGCACATACAAAATTAGCCTGATTGTTTATTTTATTTTATTTTATTTAGTCAAGTTTTCTCATTCACTTTACAGTTTATGACTTTCGTAATACCATCTGTACCCGATACGTACAGTGGAATGGTTGTATGTACTACCTTTACATCACTATGCTCATGATTATAATTATTACTATTACACTATTATGGTGTTGTTATTATTTTTTTATTGTTGTTATATTTATTAGAACGAATATACTTCTTAATTTTCTTAAAATACCAGTGTAGCGAACATAATACATAGATTGTGAAGAGTGAGTTGAAATACATAAGTGTTGAGAAAAAAGAAAATAAAAATAAAGAATTTACTTACATGGACGGCATTTGTATGCAACTTCAACAATTTTTCTCCTCTTCGGACAAGGATCTGAACTGATGATACTCGAACTAATTGTGCTACTGCTGTGATAACTACTCGAGCCACTTGCGTCTCCAACACCGCTGGCACCCGGTCCATAGAATTGTGGGCGTCCATTGAATTTGCAATGTTTCTTCTTTTGGCATGCTTCGACAACTGTTTGCAACAGTGAATACTTTTGTTTGTATATTAGTTTAGTCATTCGGTTTCGGTTTGTTGGTGAAATTTTCATAGAACGATAAAAAAATGCAAGGAATTACAAAGAACAACAATTAAAGTTAAATATTCCATGACATACATGTACGTATGTGTGTATGCATGTAAGAATGCATATAAAAATTTCTATTAAATTAAACTATACATATATGCATATGCATACATACCAATATACATATACACATACATACATACATACATACATATATGTACATAATGTATATGTATTATATTTTTGGCAAACAAATGACTTTTTACTCGATGGTGTCTGTGTGCATGTCACTAAACTTTTATTGTGTATTTTGTAAATATTTTTCAAATCTAAACACATACAAACACTCTTATATTTATTTGTAAAAATCCCCACCCATACATAAATAATATGTAAATAAGGCAAAAAAAAAAAGAAATATGGTCGTTTTGATAAGTATCCCTGCATACACTACAAATGCAAATAAACATTAGGTTGCAACTGTATAGTATATTACCAGTGCGAGGGTCTTTATGAAATAGCAATAATGAAGAGATTACTTTTTTAACTTATTGTACTGGTCAATGAGTGTCGTATATATGACAACCAGTTCTTAAGTGAAATTTAATTAATGTTCTATTAATTTTTTAATTTCCTAGATCTGTTAACTGTTTTGAATTTTAAAATCTATGTATCTCTAAAAGTGGTTTTCATATTAATTAAAATTTAATTTATTCCATAAGTTTTCATAGTTTTCAATAAATAAAAATATTATGAGGACGGAATATATCAGTATGTGGTGCTAAGACGAAATTGTTCCAACTTTGTTTACATTGCTTATTCCACTTTCACAGGGTATTTCAGTGAGTTCTTCATCATTTTCACTTTCTTCGTCCAGGCTGTATTCTGGTAACTGGATTTCATCAACGTCGGAATAGTCTGGAGTTATTGTTAATGGAGTTATGTCATCTTCGGTTTTCTCTGTAATACCTTTAAATGTAATTGCTTCGTCAGCACTATTATCTTTTTGTAACTCTTGAAGTCTTTGATGAATATACTCTATTATATACATATATACTATATTTTCATAAATCTCCCTTTATTATAAGTATTCATGGATAAAAACAAATCAAAGTATGCACAATACAAATGAAAACAAGGTAGAAATATAATAAGAAACGCGTGAATTTCCACATAAAATGTGTTCCCATACTCAGGTATGTTTGCTGTTAAAGTGAGTAGAATTTTTTTGATGTTAAAAGGTTAAATATGGCCTATGGCTGATTTTACCTTTGAAACAATATGCAAAAAAAAACATATGACAATGACGTAAGGCATATGTCATGTTAAGAAATATATATCGTTTCATATCATGTTTGTTACGTAATTTCATGTTATATTACGCTATGTCATATTATATTATGCTATGTCGTGTTATGCCATGTCGTGTAGTGTAAAATTACGTTATGTTAAGTTATGTTATATCATGTCAAGACATGTCATACTATGTAATGTCATACAATGACTGTCATGTGACGTTACGTCAGGTAATTTATAATGTTAAGTCAAGTTATGTAATGCTATGTCACAATGAAATTTTTTATATCTAATTATAAAAGAATATATCAGCACATAGTTAAAATACGTTTTAAAATTAGTCTGAAAAAGAATAGAATTTTTACATGTGTGAGATTTGTGACAGTTGATTTCATAATACACACGTAACATAATTGGTAATTACAACCCTTCAATCAAGATTACGACCTAGCTTCTCACGCCACTTATGTTATGTGCGTTAATTTTATACAAGAGTAGCGGGACCTACAGTTTAAAGTCGATTCCGAACGACAGATTTTTGGGAAACTTTTCATAGCAATTTTATTTACTCTCAGAGTTTTTGCCAGAAATATTTTCATATTTTCGATTTGATCTCTGAGCTGAGGCTTGAACCGTGGCCTTACGTCTAATAAGCCAACACACTACCTACTAGACTACGGCGACTTCATTTCATAATATGGATCCAAAAAAATATGCCTTTCTAATATCCGTATCAAAATTATTATTATAAGAATGCAATAACACTGACTTAAAATCTAAACGTAACGACGAACTTTCATAACTCGAAGCTACAATATAGTCATTACAAAATTATTTTTTTTTTAAATTTAAAATAGACTGTAACCGAAAACTACATCCTAAGTACGTATGAATATGTAACATACGATTTACAATTAAATTGTTAAACACCTTATTGTGCTCATAAATAGTGGCATTATTTGATGAATAATTTATTTCACCGAACGCTGTCTATTGCAGTCAGTTCCACTCTTTCAAAACAATTCTCTGTAGTTTATTCACTAACGTCAATACTTCAATCTTTCTTCATATGATTGATGCAATCCATAAGCATCATAATATTCCATTTTTCGTTTACCTTTATGCGCTTTTGTACTTTTTACTATTCTGCTATGATAGAAAATATACGGATGTTCTGATGAGATTGCTATTTAATCCAATAAAACAATTGTCAGTTTGCTTTGAATATATTTTGCAAAGAACAAAATAAAGCAATACCTGGAACAGTTTTTATTTGTACTAAGCAATGTAGGAAATGTTTAAAGAAAATTAGATATCACCCTAATATTTTCAATTTCACAAGATGTTAGTTGTTCTGTGCTCTGCGTTGCAAAGGATAAAGTTATTTTTAGTAATAAATTAATATAAACAAAAACACTTTAAAGTTAAATAATCTACACTTAGTTTATGGAATATATTTTTCCTTGTTTTTTTTTTTTCTTTAAAAGAATAAAAAAAATGTTTTGTTTTTTAAAAATGAATAGAAAATCACAGTTTCATTAGAAAAATTTTAAATTTTTATTAGAAAAGTTTTAAAAGATTCTTAACTTCTTAACCAATTTATTTATTTTATTTATTCATACGTATAAGTATGTAAGCATTTATATCTTATCATACAAATCTTGAGTTCTTACGTTTCATAACATATTGTTCCTTATACTGGAACGTATAGTACAGTATTCTAATTATTTCTAGCGGAGTGGGTAAGACCTTAGGCCCAATACTTTAGAACACAACGCCAACTACGATGAGTATGCAGTTCATAAATAAACAAAAAAAAAAATATCCTACATTGATTGAGGTTATAATTGTTTGCTAATATCTAAATGTATAGTAAATATTGTAAATAAAATTTATTTATTCTAAGCAAATATTGTTTTTTAATTAATTTCAGTTGGTAACATTGCCTTCATATCGATAAAATGCTTTGAACATATTATCATTCAATATTTACTATTTGGCCGAAAATATTGCGAAAATTGTGCTGTGATTTTTTTTTGTTAGCATAACATGCTTTAGTTTATGTAGTAACAGGTACACATATTTACCATATAAACGGAAGAAACGAGAGCTGCGATTTTAAAATTCTAAACATATTTACAAATACAATGCAATAATAAAATCCATTGAAATCCATTTTAGCTTTTCTATTGCAAATATGTTACATTTTGTATTTGCATCATATTCGATTAATTTGTTAATTTGTTTGTTGTGATATGAATTCATAGGAAATAATTTTATTGGAATGATTGTTATGTCTTCATAATGCTTTTTAACAAATGAAATAATAAAGGTTAGTAATTATTTTGATGTTTGACAGTACATAGCCTTACACTAAAAAAATTTACATGCTAACAGATGTAAATTGTAAATCAAACTTAAATCAAAGTTAATACGAATAAGAGAAATTTTCCTACAGAACAGTGTTTTCGGATTTTCTTCAGGCTTTATACCGAAATTTGATAATTTTGAGTATAGTTGATCTGTATGTATTTATGGTGTCTACACGATACCTAAATGCGATTTCGATCATAAAGGTGGATTCATCCATGTTGTCCGAACAAAATTATTTGTTGGTCAGAGTTTTCTTCAGCATGATTTACTATTTCCTAAAAAATTTGGCCAAAGCTGCCAGACGACACTTTTAAAGCAAATTCTAATTTTATATGATTTATGTGCGCAAATCAATTCTAATTTGTGTGAAACATATAACATTTTGGCAGCTCTTTTCAAGTTCGGACAATACAACAAAAATAAACCAAATCGAGTTGCTAATTATTCGCAGAATATTAAGAAGAAAGCTGTCAAACTAATTTAATTTAAATTAATTTTATTTACTCTCAGAGTTTTTGCCAGAAATCTGCTGAGATGAAGTCGCCGAACAAATATTTTTTTTTTTATATTTCGTTTTGATGTCTGACTTGGGGTTTGAACCGTGACCTTACGTCTAATAAGCCAGCACACTACCTACTAGACTACGGCGACTAAATATGTTCGGACAAATATTTTGTCCAAGCAACATGGGTGAATCCAGTTTAAGGTATAAATCAACAAATTGGCGAAAGGCGACGATGGTCTCATCTCCAAAATCCTTCAAATTAATTAAACTCTCGTCTTTCATGTTTAAAATACTTGAGAAATCTGCGGGCAATTGTAAAAAATATGAGATATTAGTGGCACCCTTACCACTGCATTCTAATTGCATGCATATTGGGCAAGCAGATCTACTGTGACAACTCTTATAAATTAATAAGTTGGCCTTCATACATTCTTAAAGCAAGTTCAAATCTTATTATAATTTATACGTACAAATCAATTTTAATTTGTATGAAAAATATAACTTATTGGCAGCTCTGTTCAAGTTTTTTCAAGCAAAATATAAAATTAAACCAAATCGTAACAAATATTTTTTCCCTCTCAAGAAGAGAGCTGTAAAACTACATATGAAATGTTGTCCGCACAAATATTTTGTCGAAACAACTTGTATGAAAGAAAATACCGGATACCGGATTCAATTATTCCCTGATTGATCGAGATCATACGTCAGAAGTGGAATCTTTTCAAAAGTGTTGAATCTTAGATTGTCCCTTGTACTTCCCGATTACTGAAGTGCTATTCAGACTGAAAAAAATGAATATAAAGACCATCGTTGTGCGAATCAGGTATCATAAATAATTGTACACAAACTTCACTAATTTGCGCAGAGATTAGAAAGATCTGACCCGATGTGAATAAATATAGAACAAAATTGATCTGATTGATTGATTGATTGATCTGCCTCTGAGTTTACACATCCGGAAACTGGACACACACACAATTTAATTTTACCTAACTATATATATAACCTTTATTTTATAATATTTTTTTTATTTTTGATTAATAAATTAAAAAAATTCGGAGTTTAAACTATTTTTGAGTTAAAATTTTTTAGCATTTCAACATGTGATGCAACTTAATTCAATATAACGTTACTATTTGTTCCTTTTCTGGTAAGCAATACTGCTAGAGACATAAGAGCTTTCATTTAGCCTTGAATAGGTACTAAAATCCGTAGTAGCTGGATAGTTTTCTTAAATTCTATCGTGGCTTAGGTCGTCGTGGTCCAGTAGGTAATGTGTTGGCTTATTAGACGGCAGGCCTCGGTTCAAACCCCAGGTCAGGCATCTCCAACTAAACGAAATTTGAGAAAATATTTCTTCGTCGACTTCCTCTCAGCAGATTTCTGGCAAAAACTCTGAGAGTAAATAAAATTGCAATAAAAAGTTTCTCAAAAATCTGTCGTTCGGAGTCACCTTAAAACTTTAGGTCCCGCCACTCATCTTGTTGCTGAGGTTTAAACCAATCTCTTGAACCTGATTGTATCAAAAGTTGAATTTATCATACAATAAATATGTTAACTTTTGTTTTGGTCTGAACATCATCAGTGTTAAGATGGGCAGGTACATTTAGTCAGGCTTAGACCACAGTTGCTGTTTTTTAAATGGTCATAAACGCTGGCTATATATACTCAATGCGTTTCATCGAACTATCAATTACACGGTGCGACAGTCAAAATACACCCAACTAATGACATAGTGTAGGTTGTGAGTTTCGTTGAGTAGAACTCAAAAATATTATTTTATATTTCTCGAATTCTCCAAACTTGTTTTATTTGACAAAAACGGTATTTTTTTTATCTTTGCAAACAAAATTATTGATTATCCGAATATTTTTAACCTATTTTCAAAATCCAAAGTTTTTGACCATTTCTGGCGTTCGCTCAAACGTGAAATTAACACTTTTTCCGATAAACAATCAAGATCCATCAAGGTTAGGTTGGGTTAGAGGACTTGTACTTGTCAATTAAGACAAGTACAGTACCCGGAGGTCGAATTGACTCATTGTACAACGTCCTAGTTTCTCACACCACTTATATTGTGTGTGTTAATGAATGTGTGTCCGAACGACAGTTTTTTTGAATAACTTGTTCAAGGCAATTTTATTTACTCTCAGAGTTTTTGCCAGAAATCTGCTGAGAGGAAGTCGCCGAAGAAATACTTTTTGTATTTTGTCTTGATGCCTGGCCTGGGGCTCGAGCCCTGGCTTTATGTCTAATAAGTCAACACACTACCTACTAGACTACGGCGACTTCAAGATCCATCAAAATTTCTGAAAATTCTTGAACTAAAAGTTCATTTGAAAAAAAATATATACATATATGAAAAATATAACTCGATTGTTAGACTCTTTAAAGAATGACTAATACATAGTGTCAATCTATTCACAAGATAATGCACTTATTGTCATCACTTATTTTATTTTTTTGAGTTAAAGTTTGCTACTATGAACGGACAAACTTGTAAAAATATGAAAAAATTCACATTTGTTAAGTTTACCTCATCAAACCCCATAGCATATTAAGTCAAATAATATACATATGCATATCGTTTTAAGGGCCCATCCCTTTCCTTTCTAATAAGGTTTAAATTTTGAACATGGGTTCAGAGATGATTGTGTAAACAATAAATTTGTGCGTAAATTTCAAAAAAACAGTTTTTGTCAAATAAAACAAGTTTGGAGGGTTCAAGAAATATAAAAAAATATTTTTGAGTTCTACTCAATAAAACTCACAACTGTGTCATTAGCTGGGTGTATTTCAGTTTTTTTTTATTATTTTGTCGCATTGTGTTAAAGGTTCCTCCACTAAGAACAATTCAGTTTTGATTTTATTTAAAAAAGTAAATAAAAATTTATAAAATTATCTCAACTTGCATTTATTCCCTGAATAATCATCATTACCAAAAATATCTATTTATTAACATTTAAAAAAATGTCCTTAATATCACAACACGGATACAGATTATAATGAAAAATAAGAAGAAATAAACTTGAGTTTCTATTTCAATTGTGTGGTTAAGGTTTTTTTAATTTAATTGAAGGTTACGTGTTAATTTATTTGATTAATATTATGCTTAGGGCTTAATACTACTACACATATATGTTATATTTGGGAAAGATTTATATTATAGTTGAGCCCTAATGTTAATATTATTATTACATATTTATTTTGTTATTTTCAGTTTGAAAAACCACTGACTTTTATTTATTTAATTTATTTCAAATCATTTCACAAAGATTTTTAATATAAATTGAGCCGACTTTTTTTCGTTTTATTTCACTCTAGAAATTAATATTTTTGCATCAAATTGAATCTTAGGTTCCTCGTACATACATACACACATAGATATGAAATAGCCATTAAATCAATGATTTTCTACCAGCAATTTGCTTGTTAATTGACCATAAAATCATTTATTTATGTACAGAAATATTCATGTGAATCCATTATGAAATGAATTACTAAATGAATATATGTACATACATACATACATACATATATACATACATAACTATGCAAATATATTGCCGATAAAAACTAGAGAAAAAACAGAAAAATTAAATAAAAATTTTGTACGAACAATAAATGGTTTGAATTCCATTGTACATACATACATATACATATGTATGTGTATATGTATGTATGTACATATATGCATGTATGTATGAATAAATATTGAAATAAAAAATTTTGAATCTACTTCGATATTCGTTGTTCATATCCGTATAGCAATAAAGTATTCATATAAATAAGTCACACAAAGCTAAATATGTCTGTATGCAAAAATCTACAATTGAAAGGATGTTTATTGATTAGGGTAGTACATGTTTTTGTACGATTTAAAATAAAATTAACCGCACGATGCAGTGTTTGCCATTTTAACGAACCCAAACCATGCTGGAATTGGATTTTTTCTGCCGATTTAAGCAGATTTGAATCTCCGATGGGTTATGGCTTTTTTTTATTAATCTTAAGTCCTACTTTGTAATGCATCCACTTACTGTTTATCAAATTTTAGGTAAATTCTCTATATTATCGTCTTCGTCATACTTATGTATGTATCTAAAATTTTTTATGCAATAATACCAAAAATCCTCTTCTGATCAACTTTGAAAAAATGACACCACAATTCCAATGAAAGGGGATTTTGTTTGCACAAGGAAAATGCTAGCTTTAGAATATTTTGACACGTAAAAAATATTGTATATCAATAATATATGAATTCCATTTGAATACACTCTAAATAACTATAATATTTAATAAAACCAGATTATTTTTTATATAAATTTTATTAAAGATATTTTCCTTCAGAAAAAATGTTTTATTTTGTACATGCGACATTTTAAAAATGTTGCTCTAACCTAAATCATTAAGCTGACATAAAGTAGTGATATAACTGACCTTTTAATAAAAAAAAACAAAAATAGGAAAACGTTGATTCAGCAATTGAAAACTGTAGCAAAAATTATACAAATAATATTAGCTGTTTCTCCGTCTTATATTCCCCTTGGTATGATCTTTTGATGTTTACATCAACTCCTCTGTAATGATCAATAGCAATAGAATACAAGATTTTTGATGTGGTCAGTTCTCTATCTTAATCAGAAAATGAAGACGTACCCAATAATTCTTCAAGCATAATTTTTGCGGCCGAGCCACATAGAATACGTCATACTGATGGCAAATGCATGTTGTGATTGGGTGTTGGGTTTGTTCTTTGTTAACTCAGCGCATAAAATGAGGCACGTTTGACAGCCATCAGCTGGTTTCTTTCGCTTTTTTCTTTAGATTTTTATATAGCGTGGAGGCAAATTCGATGTACGTCGAAGTACATACGTTATTAGTTTGCAGACAGATGAAAAAATCAAAGTACAACGTCTGACGGATTCGATATGTCCGGGCTTTTATGCATTAAATTGTGGCCGCATAATGCATTTTTTAAAATTTAACCCTTTGCACTCGGTTGTCCCCTCTGGGGGACAACGTAAGTCTAGCATATCACTCGGTTGTCCCCTCTAAGGGGACATGATAGTTTGTTAACGATTACGGACAATGAAATTATTCCACCGCAATTTTTTAAGAAACAAGTGTTCTCCTATAGTTTTCTGTTACGTTAGTTCGTACTAAAGCGTCGAATAGAAAAGTTCTCTGCAGTAATAAGACAGTGTTGTGTTTTCATAATTTACCTTTAGTTATTCCCAAGTATGTTTTTACCCGTAACGTAAAAAAAACCAATATTTTTATAAAAAAATATAGTGGCATATCGAAAAAATAATATTACACTTCTTGCTAGGAAGGAAAAAAGGAGCTGTCACAATGCTAAGTAATTATAACAACTTTTTATGAATTTTTTTTGTAAATATGTGTTCTTCAATGGCCACAAATTCATTTAAAACAAATTTCATTACAATTCCTTACTTGGTTCTAAAATTATACTGTATAATATCACTTTTGCAGGATGTACGTTTTCGTTAAAAAATGGCGTCGAGTTGCTGGTAGGTAACGTCCGAAACGGTGTCGAGTACAAAGGGTTAATGTTATTATGACAAGAAAAATCAACCTTAAACAGTTTGTGTAAAAAGGAATAAAAATATGATAACGTAATATTTTCCCTCTGTGGTTTTTGTCGAGGCAACAAGGGCAACATATTTGCACTTGGTGTGAGCAATATTTTTACAAATAGAATACGAAACACTTTTTCGAGGTAAGATATGCAAAATTTTTACACTTTCTAAGGATTCTCTCTCTCTCTCTCTCTTTGTTACATTGCTTTTAGAAAAGAACACAAAAGATAATTTTAAGGGCAAAAGCCAAGATAACCCCCACTTTTTTAGAAAAAAAAATGTAATAAATAAAGACCTATCCTGATTATTCAGATGCTCACTGGTTTACATATCTGGCGTTTAAGAATGTCATTCAATTTTATTATGGAATTTTAGAAATTCGAATTCAATAGAAATATAATTCCGATCATTTTTAAAGTGCCATGGAATATGAGCTACATTAACACACTCTTTCAATCGTAATTGAAGTTAATCACACATGTAAACATTCATTCGATATACACAGTGTCATTTATTATCACGCATATAAGAGAGCAATTGTTTACATATGTTTTATAATCATGCCTTATGTGGACCATATATTGTCATTGTGCACTTGCATTGCATGACAGCGATTTAAATTGTGTTACCGATGAATTTGAAATGACATTTACATAATGCCGAACGTTACGTTTTGTGATTGGTAATCGATTAAAACGCGTTGATGTCACAGTTGTTGGTGGAAATGTCATGTGAAAATGTATTGTTTACCTTACCTTACCTCTCTCGCTTTCTAGGTAGGGTTTCTACCACTGTATGTATGTATATCTCTTTTTGTGACTTTGGTATTAATGCAATTAATGTATCAATGTATGTACATATGTATGTACATATGTTTATATGCATATGTGTGTACATAAATAAAAATAATAAATAAAATAAAACAAAAAAATAAAAAAATAATACCTGCAATGCATTTGGCCACATGCAGTTCTCTGGGGTATTATCATCCTGGTCAGCATCTGTACTATCAGTTGTCGCCGCATCCGTTGCAGATGCAGCTGCAGTCAAACTCGCTGCAGCAGATAAATATGCGCCATTTACATAACGATTTGCGGGTACTTTTTGTGTGGGTGAACCGAACGTTGAGCCACGAAGTAAATGTTTAGCTTTTGTGCGATTTTCAATTCCATCACCGTTGGCAGGACATAATTCTTCGATGCTGATTCCATCTGTTTCACATGAAAATTAAATGGAAAATAGTGCAAAAGACAATTAAATTAAATATTGATGTGCAACCACAGCAACGTTATTAACCAACAATTTTAAATTCAATTTAATAAATTCAATTTAAACAAATACTACGTACGTACATACATATTGTCATGTTCATGGAAATTTTAAATGAAAAATAACTTTTAAAACAATGAAAAAATTTTTTTTTAAATAAATTTTGAGTTATAGCAGTAATAGTTTTTAAAAATATATTTTTAAAAAATAAATATATACATATTTATGTGTTTAATAAATATGATTTGATATTTTAATTATAATTAGGTTTGTAAATACTACTACTACTACTACGATGTATTGTATATTCTTAATTTACATATTGCCTTAGAAACGGGTCAGTCAGTTTCTTATTGAGACTCAGAGAACTAATTACTCTAGGAACATATATATGTATACATACATATATATATATATATATATATATATATCTCATTCGATACATATACATGTAACTTCATTGATGGCAATGTTGTTACATTTGAGGGGACATGAAAGTCAATAAGGGCAACCGCCTATTTTGCTTAAACCCCAATACGCACTATAAAGGCATCTTTGTCTCACAGAGACCGTACTGAAACATTAGAACTCATATTTGCTGCGGAGCGAATAAACTGTGAGCCCAATTGTATATGTCACTTATTTATTTCAAGGATGTATGAAATTCTTACACGTGAAACCACGATGCATTAAATTTAAATAACGACAACTTACGTATGTGTTAGAAGAGTCCACAGGCTCACTTATATATCGGGCAATATCCCTTATCCTATATATAAAGTGTTCTGTAAGGGATGTTAAGAATTGGGTTCAAAGTGTTCTAGCACGAATCCGTGCGAGTGACTGACGGTCTCTCTCTCCTCCAACGAATCGGAACTAATGCAGAACTGAGGTAGGGAGAGAAAAATAAGCAGCTTTGCCCTTTGCAGAGTTAAGATTCGGCCAGCTCAACATAGCGCTCAAAAAGCTACTCTCTTCTAGCCAGAAAGCAGGAGACAAGGAGTGGAATTTTCTATGATTTCTAAACAAACAATCAACAATCAAACAGAGACTCAAACAATAGAGACCTAAGGACCTAATGGTTAAGCTTGGACGTCGGTACGATGTTCTTAAGGGACTTTACGGCCGCCTTGTTATCTGAACATTTTCTTAGGGAATTATACGCTACAAGTAATTCCTGTAAAACAATTAATTTTTCATTTTGTAATCAAAACATGGGAACAACATCCAGAGGGTCATTCGAAACAATACTCTTCACCCAACCAACAGAGATACGTATTGGATATGAAGTGGCGTATCGTCTTCAGGCGCAGTTATCCGACGGAATATCAATATCAATTAATTACATCCCTCTGATACCGGATAAACTTAATTCGGCAAAGGGATCCATTGCCATAGTTGCCAGCGTAGACAGCTGGCTTGGAACACGGAGATAGGAAGGGCCTGAGCCTCTATATTGAAGAACAAGGAACTAGACTTTGCCTCCGATTACCGGCAGATAATCATTTGGTAAGGTTAACATAGAGGAATTTAAATATCTTTACGGATAGTCAAATGAAAATTAGTGCAATAACATCTAGGAATACGGAATCAAAGATTTGGCGATTAACAATGACTTCAGATATTATGAGGGTTCATAGTCATGATGGAGTGACTGGAAATGAGGAAGCTTGGACATAGACTTGGATTACACAATGCCTTGTAGTGAATTAAAGTTCAAGCTGTCAAAGTGAACGGAAACGTCACATTGAGTATTGTGGAATATTGATACAGCAGGAAGAAAATACAAAAATGTATGATTATAAATAAGGGCTACCTGAGCACGCTAATTAGCCTACTTACGGGACTCTCCGCCTTACATGTACGTTTGAGCCTTATTGGCGTAGTGGAGTATAATGAATGCGTGACACTGGATGAATACAACGGAACTATGAAGCATTTTTTGTGCATTTTCGGATGATACTATACCAGACATACCTCATCTCAGAGTAATGAACTGGAAAAAGTTAAGGAAGCTTGTACAAGTTTGTGTTTTTTCTAATGGTGAGCGCACAACAGGCCTACAAGATTGGAATCAGACCCTTGGTTAGTCTCCTCCTCATCAAACCTACATACCTACCTATCTGTAATCAAAACACTCTCAAATATATGTGGGCCAGTTAACTTCGAGGACAGAAACGCTCTTTGTATTAGACATACTGAAAAAGCTTAGGTTACCTAACTTCTAGGACAGGAAAAAGGCATAACATGTTGCAAGTTACGAGCTTCAGGTGTCATGGTCATGTACTTTTCTACGTGCAAATTAGATAAAGTTCATCTGAAACGAATTGCATTACAATATATTTGTTTTAGAGGCGAGTTTACAAAACAATCTGAAACAGAAAATATTCTTTATTATTCCCAAGGCAATAAAATTTATTTCATAGGTTTTCATTTTGTTTCATTTTGCTGTTTTAACAAAAAACTACAAAATCCGATTTTAAAGATTGTATTCACTGCAGGCAACTTAAATTGTAAATCGGTATCAGCTGTACGAACCGTGAAGCTGATGAAAATAAATTAATGAAATAATTTGCATGTTCTGTAGCGTGTAAAAGGATTTTATAAGATTTCAACAGTAGTTATGGGCGTTTTACTCACCTTTGGCTATAAATTTATTGTACTGGGCAAATTCAATGGATATACTCGTGCCGCGTGGACATGTAATTACGACTTGATCTGTGTCACAAGCTGCTTTCTGATATGTGCGCAATGTTGCTGACAAAAGTGCTGCACCGCACATCCGGTCAAATCATGAATGTTTTAATAAATTTATAAAAGATTTAAAAATAAAAATTTAAATAAAAATAAAAAGAGAGAAAAAAAACATATTCATTTATGTATGCGTATGTACGTGTTTGCGTTTGAACATGACAGCAGGTTTTGTATATGAATGTTGCATAAATGATTTATTACACAAAGTTGTTGGTGTTTGGTGTTGTTTGTATTGCAATTATATTTTCCAATGTGTTCGCAGGTGTTTGGGCGTATTCATTCACATTTATAAGTGAAGGCATAATCAAATGCAGTGATGTATGATCAAATAATAAGGCCAATATTTTTCATCAACGTCATCATCGTAAGCGACAGCAGGTGGATAAGAGATGCAACATTCATCCATACGGTAACAACATCATAATAAACATCAACACCATTGCCAACAATAAAAACAAAAAAAAACAGCAGAAAATACGCGGAAAAATTCACATAAGTTTAGTTGTGATGAACGTGTATTTTGTTCGACAAAAAATGAATAAAACGAGGTCAATGCATCAGTTGGCGAACAGAAAAGGGAAAAGAAAATAGAACGTATGAAGAAAAAAATGTGAAAATATCCATATTTAGTGTACATGCATGCCGCATATGTTTGACATTTAACATCCCGCCATTCATACATTCGTTCGTTTCGTCGTCAGCCAATTGATGAGGTTGCATGGGTTATATTGTTTAGTGTAGCGAAGCGTTCGTTAATGTAACCATTTGTTTTAGTCACCATTATTTAAACGAAATTTTAAGAATATAACAGTACCAACAACAGTCAAGTCAATACAAAATTCATTCATTTATTCAATCCATATTCCATGATATGGCACGCCATCGTTACGCATTATGATGGTTTTAGTATTTAAACGAAAAGAAAATGAACAAGATGCAGCAGTCAATACCATACGATCGCAGTCGAGTCAGTCATATCGAAGCCCCGCAGAAGAGAAATGTTGCGTTGAGTAGACAAATTTTGTTGACATTTGCAGCACAGTATGTTCGCATGTATGGTGTGTGGTTTTACATGACAAGGCGACGATGTGAAGGCGATTCAACATTTTTGTGTGTGCGTGTGTGTGTGTGTTATTTCAAATCGTGTTTGTTTCAAGCAAAGCATATAACATAATACCCAGTTGTCGGATGGAAAACCAAAGGGGAAGAGGTGGGGGTAGGCATGCATGATAGAAAGACATTAAACCGAACATAAACACAACGATATACCGAACAGAATGAACAAACAACGTCAGGACCATAAGCGTCAGTTTCAATGTATTTGACGTGACAAATGATGTAATTAGTGAGGCAGTGCACACCAACACAAGCACACATTTGACAGATATGGAGCACATCCATGTTACAAATTGTTGCAAAAAAATATATTATAATTGTTTTTGTTATTGTTGTTGTCGTTTAGCCATTAAAAGAATCCATAAATGATGGTTCAAACATGAAAAGAGATAAAACAAAGAGAAAAAAAATGTAAGAAAAATTATTTGTATTTATTTTTATATTTTCGAATTCATGTCATTCATTAACATGAATAATATTTTGTAATATAAAATAATAAAAATTATTAAATATTCCATAAACATTGCTATTACATATACATACATACATACATATTTATACTTATTTAATATACAAACAGAAAAGAAAAAGAAATATTTAAAATGTAATTTACCAAAGAACCTGTCATTTGCACTCTGATGTTTTTAAATGGAAAAATTAAAGATTATGATTAACTGGCACTTTAATTAACTTAAAGCTAAAGTTCTACGAAATTTCTTTTTAGCAGTCTTAGAAGGTTTCAGTAAGAAAAACATCTTTGAATGCCCCAAGAAAAGTGTAGACCAGCATAACTTCATGTATTATATTCATACCTTCTGGTGATATGAACTCGAAAAAATCTTAGAAGAACCCAATGTGCACATAGATATCTATCAACACTAGGCAGCATAAATCTGCATACCAACTGGTTCATACATTTCAACAGGATATTTTAAGGTTAAATAACAACGGTTATCCTTTGAAATCAGTTTTGAAAAATTCAGTACTTTATTACTTTTTTCAGTACTTTTTCACTTGAAAAATACCGCAGTACCCCAGCGACGCTTTCAGTACTTTTATATTATTACATATTTTGTGGTTTGCGCTTTTCAGCTATTAATGTATTAGCAACACGTTCAACACAATGCAAAAGGTAGAATTAGGCTTTAGCCCCGGTTAGCGAAACATCAACGAAACGTACATTTGTTTTAAGAATACGAAAAGCAATGAAAACGTTTGCCGAACCGTAATGTAATTTCGATAAGCATTTGCATTGCTCTTCATATATTAAAAACGAACGTATGTATGTTACATTACGTTCCATCGACGTTTGACTTAACGTGGGCTTTTACGTTTTGTTACGTTCCGAGTCAGGTGTTTTTGTCTTGTATGTGAGGAATACGAATAAGTCGTTAGTTTTTCTATTCCGTGCTGTATGTGTATTAAATATACATAAATAAATAAATAGTCTAGTAGGTAGTGTGCAGGCTTACTAGACGTGAGCCCACGGTTCGAACCCCATATCAGACATCTCCATCGAAACGAAATATGAAAAATATTTCTTCGGCGACTACCTTCTGGCAAAAACTCTGGGAGTAAAAAAAATTGCCACGATAAAGTTTCTGAAAAGCCTGTACTTTTTGTATATTTGTATTTTTTTTACAAAAGTACTATTCATTCAAAAAAATAGTCTTTCTGTTACAGTACAGTACCATTTCAAACTTTGAGTTTGGCAACACTGTTAGAAATTGGTTTTGTTTGGCGCTCTTTTTTCATTTATAAAGCTTGCTACACGAGATAACTTAAAAACATTGGAAGGTCAATCTTTTGCGTATGTATATACTTTGTACCTGTTTCCTTGCTGCTGAAAATTTTTAAAATAAGGGTGTTTTTTATAGAGGTATAGAACTTTAAGTTGGCATTACTTTTCAAGATGGCGACCGATTTAACAGCTGTCAAGTGATTTATTCTCAGTTTGGTTTGGCAATTCATCGTGAATAGACTCACGTCTGAACAACGCTTGCAAATAGTGCAATTTTATTTCGAAAATAATGGTTCTGTGCGCAAAACGTATCGCGCACTACGTCCATTTTATCGTCGACAAAATCGTCTATCAGAGCAGTTAATTCGATTAACCATGGAACGTTTTCGCACCACGTTTACTCTTATTGATAACTCGCATCCCCAGAGACGCTGTACGGTGCGTACAGAAGAAGCTATTGCTGCTGTAGTGCGTAGGATTGAGGAAGACCCGAATGAGTCTATCCGCCATCGAGCACAGGAATTGGATCTGTGTCCATCCACTTTATGGAAGATTTTGCGGAAGGATCTTGGTTTGCGTGCTTACAAAATCAAACTCGTGCAAGATTTGAAGCCAAACGATCATCAAGTAAGGCGTAGATTCGTGTAATGGGCCCAAAACGAGATTACCGTTGTTCCCGATTTTCATAAGCGAACTTTGTTTAGCGATGAAGCGCACTTCTGGTTGAATGGCTACGTCAACAAACAAAACTGCCGCATTTAGAGTGAAGGTAATCCTCAAGTGTATGTGGAAACACCGTTACATCCAGAAAAACTGACTGTTTGGTGCGCTTTATGGGCTGGTGGAATCATTGGTCCGTACTTTTTCAAAAACGATGGTGGCCAGAACGTTACAGTCAATGGTGATCGGTATAGAGCCATGATTACTAACTTTTTCATTCCTGAATTGAATAACCATGATGTCCAGGAGATGTGGTTTCAACAAGACGGCGCAACATGTCACACAGCTCGTGCCACAATAGATTTATTGAAAGACACGTATGGTGACCGCCTAATTTCACGTTTTGGACCTGTGAATTGGCCTCCAAGATCTTGTGATTTAACACCGCTAGACTACTTTCTGTGGGGCTATGTAAAGTCATTGGTCTATGCGGTAAAGCCACAAACGCTTGACCATTTCGAAGACAACATTCGCCGTATTATTGCCGATATACGGCCACAAATGTTGGAAAAAGTCATCGAGAATTGGACGTCCAGATTGGACTACATCCGCGCCAGCCGTGGCGGTCATATGCAGAAATCATATTTAAAATGTAATGCCACAAGATTATCTTTCGGATAAATAAAATTCATGTCAATCGAATAATCCATCGTTGTTTTATTGCAACTTAAAGTTCTATACCTCTATAAAAAACAACCTTTATATACTAGTTTTGTTCCAAATTCATCTAAGAAGTGTATTTTAAATTATTTTTGTTTTAAGTTGCAATAAATTTCAAGAAATGGCAAACAGAAATGAAAATTATATTGCTGAACGTAAAATTATTATACATTTACTGAAACAATAAAAAATTTCTCGCAATTGCGGTTAAGTAGTTGAACGCTCCATCTAAGGAGTGATAAATCCTGTCATAACACAGCAGTTTTAGTCTCAAAGTGTTTTTCTGAACGTACTAAAGAATTTTCCCAATATAGAGTTGCAGTACAGTAGGTGTATAAAAACTTCAGATATTCAGAATCAAAAATTATTGGAAATATAATAATGATGTGTATAGAATTTTAAAAAACGCAAACTACAGAAGTTATGTACTATGTACTATAACCATAATATTCACTAGTGAAGAAATTAATTTCGCTTAAAAATGAACATATATGAGCCTACAGGGTTCAAGAAAAAATTTCTTTAACGGATGAAACCTAGTAAAAGGTCATCTACTTGTTTCACTTCCTTCAATCACAAAAGTTGAAAGCCAACAGTAAAACACTGTATTAGTTATAGTAGATAGTAGATCTCACGATCTATTTTAACTTTTAACGAAAATGTCAATGAAAGTATTAAGAAATTGAATATTAAGGACGAATATATCGAGCCATAACCGCAAAAATATCTCAAGCGACAAAAACGAAATTTTACAGAAGAATGTTTTTATAACTTATTTCTTGTGCAAATTAAGTTAGAAAGTAAAATTTTTTTTTTGTTATAACTTCATAAATGTACAGAGTGTGACCCTGAAATTTTTATAGATGATGCAATTGATGTCAATGAATTTATTTATTGCAAAAAACGATATATGAAAAATATGTCGCTTGAGATATTTATGCGGTTATGGCTCGATATATTTCAACAATACAATGATCCAAAGTATACTGCATACACACAAGATTTTTGTTGTATAATATAATATATTAAATCAATAAAAAAAACTCATCCGCAGCCAAAAGATCCAAAGCCTAAAGAGCTTTTTTCGGAATTTGCCAGAACGAAAAAAAACCAAACCAAATAATAATATGGCAGAAAATGCTTCAAACAGTATTAACATAATAATAGGGAAAAATAACTCCGACTGCTCCGAAAACTGGTTCCTTTAATGCTAAACAGAATCAATTAATTTATTGAAACTCTATCGTTAATTCAAAGGACCATAACTTTCGTGTTATTATTATTTATATTGTACATTCTTTCGCGGTCGATTGGTTAGTGAGCCATAGTAGGTGGTAGTAGATATTTCAAGCTTCTAGCGTGAGAAAATTCGTAGAGCGACGTCTGTATCTGTGGAATACTGCACTGAAAACTAAATAGAGCACGTCGTAGTTTGCAGTAATTGACGTGAATGTCTTTTATATGTTCGTAGTCCGTAATCACTGATATTGGCTACATAAATTAGCCTAAAAGATGGAAGTATACGAAACAATGCTATTCAATGCCATTCTTACAAAACGCATAAAAGTTCATAAACTGAAAAAGTCCACAACAGACATTAAAGTCTATGTGGAACAGAGATCAGCAATGGGTATTCAAAAAGATGAGTAGATTCGAATCATACTCATAATTTCTGATACTTGTACGCATTCAAACTTATTTTAATATCATACCCATACTACTCATATTCAATGCTTGAAGTACACATCGTACTCATACTTAACAATACGCACGATGTTGTTGTTTTCGATTCTCCATGACTCAACAATTACAAGGATCACCAAATAAGTATGATACGCGTACTAACACTACAAAACTCACTAGAAGGTTGTGTGTTTGTTTTACTTGCTGTCTTTGTCTTTTTAGTTCTTCTTTTTCTGTAAATGCAACAACAACTAAATTTTAATAAATGATTCGAATCATTTGTGAGTATTATAAGTATTTTTTTAAATTTATGAATCTGAACGAGTAGGCCTATGAATCAAACATATTTCGAATGTTATGATCATACTCATTGCAACCTGTACATATAAATCAATGTTGTAGTGAGTACGAATGAATCAGAGTAGTTGAATTTCATTACCGTTGACTCACTCATACTCGAGATTATATGAGTAGCGAAAAAACGATTAATTGCTGATCTCTGATGTGGAACAGCATGGAAAATATGAAGCCAGTCTTGTTGGACCCTTAGTTTATAATTTAATTTTATGCGAAATAAGACTGCAATTTACAATGGATTAAAAAAATAATAATAATTAAATTGTTATTGGCTTAGAAAACTGTAAGAGAAACAATTTTTAACGTTCAACGTTCAACATTTTTAATTTTAAATTTATTTATTGCGTTATGGTTTCGAATGACCATAATTAACATTTTCATAAAAATTAATTCATTTGGCAAATAGAAGTACTTGTCGACAATTGTTACATTAAATTTGTAAAATTATATGTAAAATTAAATTCGTTATTGCAATCATAAATATTCAAAATAACAATAACAATAACAAAGTCTGTCTGTTATAATGGCCTTATGGTAGATTTATTTTAAAATTGTTTCATTTTTTGGCACGGGCACAACCAAATTGTAATATTCAACACATTTATTAGCCCAATATTGAGAATATCACAAAAGGCTGTTATGGCATGAAACGTTTTTATACGAGACCAAGAAACAATTTCAATTGATTTTGGCAGATTCTACAACTTGTTTTGTCAATCAATATACAAGTGATGGAGGTAGACTTTATTTTAAAAAATCGACTTTCTGTTAATTGTCGACAAATGGATGTATAAATCGTAATTATTTTCGTATCAAATTCCTTTTAATGTGAAATAAAATAAAAATTTGGTATAAAATTTTAAAATGAAATACTGATTTTTAAATTTATTAATGCGTTTAGTCCACTGAACTGTGAAAGGATATGTAATATGTATGTATATATATGCATATACGTATGTTATTAATAGAGTACGCATTCTCTCAATCCATTATTCATTTGAATGACCGATGTAGAGTTATAAAAATCTGCACAAATATAACAGTAATTGTGGAAAAATATTCCATTATAAATTATGACTCTGGCTAAATCTTTTTTTAAAATTCTATTTATGTATGCCAGTCAGTCGTACAGTATCGATCAAAATATATGGGACAAAAATTGCTGTTGCGTTCTTTCTTCAGAAATTTTTTTAGTAGATTTTTGGACATTTTAACTAGACAGTAGTGGAATACGTTTCATTTTCCCAACGAATCGAAATTAAACTTTTTTCATTCCGATGGTATGATGACAAGCTAATAAAAGACAAAATCTGAAGTATTGTAGTGTAACAGTTAAACATGGACGTGAAGATGTTATGATGTGGAGTTTTTTTTCTCAGGCGATAGCTTAGGACCTTTACACAAAATTCACGAAATTATGCGCAAACAGATGAATACAAATATATTGAAGCAGAAGATACTACCTCCAGCATATAACAAAATGCCTTAGCATTGGGTTATTGCGTAATACGATAATGATGGATTTTTAACAAGAAAAACATTTTAATTATGTGCGAATATCTGTAGAAAATTGTAAGCAGAAGAATAATTGCGGAGTTGAGAATATAAACTGTTTCGAGATGTAGACAGTTATACAAAATCTGCTAAGTTCTATGCATATAAAATGTGCTGATGTCTTATACTACGTTCAGATATGCACTTTTATTGAGACAATATTCGATTTATTGAGTGCAATATTTTAAGTGTTCAGATATAATAATACACGCAGTTCAGCTGCTTACTCAATACTCATTTGACAACTGGTAAACAAAACAGCTGGTTGTTTCAACAACATTGTGTTTATGTTGTTTTTTGTTTTTTTTTTTTGAGTTGTCAAATATCAGCAAAAAGTGTTTAGATAATTGTAATATGCTCACTAAACATACTTATGACAGTGCTGCATTTTTAGTTTTACTCAATATTTTAACAATTTGCATATTTATTGCGCAATTATTAACTGAAATTTTATATGAAATATTGAGCTCAATAATGGCGTTTATTGCGATTTACGCAATAAAGGTGCATATCTGAACACAGTATTATTTAAACCAATATATTTTGTCAGTTAAGTACACCAATACCACGCTTTACGTCGTTTCCTTTTGCGTCGCTGCTGAGTTAATACTAGTTTTTACTGACGTTAGATTTTCGAACTCGACTCTTTAATTTTTTTTCTAAAATTTTTTCTTGTTTTCAATTGTGCCAAAACTCGGGGATTCCTTTTTCTAACGTAAAATAAACGCAATTTTAGTACAGTTTTATTTTCACTTTGTTTCTCTAATTTCAGAGTTCAGTTTCAATTACTGTGTTATAAATTAAGTGAATTTTTTATTTTATTTTAATTGGATTTGTATGCATTTAATAAAATTTTATACTATTTTTATTTTTTAAATGTTTACTTTGTTCAATTTTCTTTATAAAAAGTAGTATTTTCATAATTCACTATGCGTCGTGTTTTTTTAACGTAATCACGACGCAATGTGAGGTATTGGTGTATGTAATTAAATTTAATTTCAATTAATTTGTTTGGTAGTATCTCATGGAATCATAAATTAAAACTTTGTTTCTGTTTAATTCTGGGGACCTATTCATATTCATTTTGGGTGTAGAAATTACAATTAAAATTTTGTTCGAAATGTTTTGACAGACACTGTAAGTAAATAGGTTACAAACTGTTTATGATTTTAAGCGCATTTTCAAATGTTTTTGATTTGAAAATGATGACTTCATCACAGTTTATAAATTTTGATGATACAAAAGAGAGAGAAAAAAAAGACGAAAAACAATAATAAAAACGTACATAAAATGAGAAAATTCTTAATAAACATGTCATCCAATCCGTTTTTTATTCTTGCCAAATGGAGAGAAAAACAACATTTAAGCTTTTGCTTGTTTAAATTGCTATTCATAAATACAATATCATGTTTGTTTGTTTGTTTGTTTGTTTTTCTTCACTGAATTTTATTATATTTTGTTAACAAATATTCTGACGAAATGGTGAAATCGTGTAAAGAGATTTTAATTTTTTTTTTATTGTTTATTTGTACATAGTCGTGTATAGGATTAAATTTTCATCTTTTTTTTATTACTTTTCTGCGATTTTTGTAGGCTTACTGACCAGCACCATTCAGTTATATTTTACGACTTTGTTTTTACAGTCAATTATAAATAAGGGCTGTAATGGGATAATTTATGTATAAAAGAATTGCGCTTCATCTTGATAGCGTTTACACTAGACGTACTTACTCCACTTATGTATTTTATTGTCACAGATTTTTATAGTTCAACAAGAAGAAAAAATAAATAAAGAATTGTTGTTAAGAATTCCAGTTAACAGTTGCACAAGCAGCCAGATTGAGTAAAATTTAAATACTATGTACATATGTATGTATACAGTTGGCGGTAGGATTTTTAAGCGGTTACGCCACTACTTGTATGGAATTAGTATTGGATCTGATAACACATGCCAACAAGATTTTCAATTCAGAAACCAGTCAATATTTTTTAAAGGTTGTGAGTGAATTCGAATTCGGATCCATTTTTGATTTTTAACGTTATCGTTTTTATTTCGGAGATATTGTTGATTTAATATTAGTATTTACAGTCGCCGTAGTCTAGTAAGTAATGTGTTGGCTTATTAGACGCAAGGCCACGGTTCAAACCCCACGTCAGGCATCAAAACGAAATACAAAAGAGTATTTCTTCGGCGGTTTCATCTCAGAAATTTTCTGGCAAAAACTCTGAGAGTAAATAAAATTGCCATGATAAATTTCCCAAAAATTTGTCGGTAGAAGTCGGCTTTAAACTGTAGGTGCCGCCACTCATGTATAAAATTAACACACACAGCATAAGTGGTGTGAGAAGCTAGGTCATAATCCTGACTGAAGGGTTGTAATGACCAATTATGTACAGTATGTCAAGAATGAGTTTTCACATTAAAGAAATTTAAAATTTTTGTGTTATTTCTTTAAAAAAAAGTTATTCTTATTTTAAAACAAAAACTTTTTTAATTTATTCATATTATTAATATTGTTTACAAAGGTTTACGACAAAAATAAATTCACTTTGATCAAAATATAAGTAACAATTTAGTAAAAACGATTAATAATCAAATATTTCACTGTCAAAAAACTCTTTTCACAATATAGTTGCCTTTGCCTTATTTGTAAACATTTGATGATTAGCGGTATAATACCGCTAATTTTGATGTACATCTATTTTCTATGTAGTTTCAAAAACATGTATACCAATGTACCAAAGTATGTATGCCAATTTTTTGTAGTGCAGACGTGTTATAAAGAACTAAAAACAATGACAGGAAAACGATTATCGTACGATGTAATTCAACTAATTTATTACAATCACTATTTGGGCACAAGTGTTCCGGAGCTGTCAAAGAGGTTTTCGGTATCAAAAAGAACCATTTACAATATTACTGTATGTATGTATGTATGTTTGAAATTTCGTGCATGATTGTTTAAGTATGCGACAGTTCTGTTGTCGGTGATGGCACCGCAAGCACAAAATCGACCAAAGACAACAACTGATTGATGGTTCTAAGAGGTTTTTAAAACTGTGCCGATATCTGAAAATGGATGAAGAAACATGATACCTTGACTTTTGACTTTACGCCAGAAACAAAATGTCATATAAGTAAATCGACGCGTCTAAGGCACGGCAGTCCAAAGCATACAAAAACGCAACAGTCGGCTGTGAATGTTATGATATGAATATTTTGTAACGCGAATTGTATAATATTAATCGAGTATCTTGAAATGGAATTATTGAGATTTAGGTAGAACGTATGTAAACCTAAGAAATTTTCAGCCCAACTATCGCTCATTTAAAGAACCTTAAATGGTTGGTCATAGAAAGAATGGCTTTGATCACATCAAAAGACTGCATATTATCACAGAAGCAATGGTAAACAGGCAATCGGCAGTACACCCGATATTCGTGAATTTTGAGAAAGCATTCGACACCCTAATACGGTGTTCAGATATGCATTGAATAAACGTCATTTATTGAACTCAATATTTCATATAAAGTTTCAATTAATAATTTCGCAATAAATACGTAATTTGTTATAATATTGAGTAAAACTTAAAATGCACATGACAACTCACATATCTACAACGACAAACAAAAAAAAAACAACAAAATAAAATAAAAACAATGTTGGTGAAACAACCAACTGTTTTGTTTACCAGCTGTCAAATGAATATTCAATAAGCAGTTGAACTGCGTATATTATTATGCCTGAACACTTAAAAAATTGTACTCAATTAAGCGAATATTGACTCAATAAACGTGCATATCTAAACATAGTATAAACCATTTTTCCATATCAAATACACTTCGTTTAACTGGAATACCAGAGAGTTTGTATTCCTGTGTAGGAACGCAATTTAACTGCATTTCACATGGGGATACATAAGTGCGAATGTCGGACCCGCAAAGATCGTCCATTATAACTCTTGCTCTCCAACGTGATCATTGCTAATATTTTAGCATTTCAATGCAGATTGGAAGATCTAGATAATGCGTGTGAGATGCAGTCTAGGTACCCCAATATATGTAAATAATTTTATGGATTTTAAAATTTTTTATTTCTATTTTATAATAAAAACAAAAACAAATTACATTAATGCTTCCTGAAGACTGTATATTTTTGCACAGCAGTAGTGTAGGTTCTCGCAAATAAAAAAAATTAAATTTAAAATTCAAGGCCCCAACGTATTGAAATGTCACCCCTAAAATTTGGTAGGATATCCCTTAAGGTCGAACACTCCATTTAACCTACGTGGTATGGATTACACCAGCATTTTTTTTTGTAATTTCTGTTGTTATATGTGCCATTCGCTCATGTTTTCAGTCAACTTTTATGAGATTTTTTGACTATGCAACCGTTCTTCCAAATGATTGCCTAAATATTCTCTTGGGGTCATATCGGAACTTTGTGGAAGAGTATTAGGCCTAGGAGGAGTGTGGTAGGCCAGCCACATCTTCACATTAGCATCAGCATGCTTAGGATCGAATTCCTAATTCTTACGCATATTAGATGAGATTGTTTTTTAGAAGATTTAAAAACCCTGTTTTATTTATTGTTTCAGCAATAAATTCTTACTATCTACACGTGGTGCCAACACACATTGCCACAGCGTTATACTGCATCCAGTGCGGAACTCCTGACATATTATGCCGTGCGAGTTACATACCCATCCCTAAACGATAAATTATTGACTGGCTAAGTGTAGCGGAGCATTAGCTTTAAATTACATTTTATTTTCTCACACTTTAGTGCAGACAGCAATGTCAGCATTTCCGCTGCATTGCTTAGAAAACTTAAGCCATTTAAATATTAAAAATATAAAAATTGGTTAGTCTTAAGATTCAAGTAAATAAAGTTAGTACTCTTAAGAGTAAAAACTAAAATAAAACTGAAGTTTTATTTAACATATGTTGCGTGCACATAAACTGGGTATTTTGAGCATCTGTATAAAGTCAGTTGCTCTCTACAGATATGAATTGCAGAATGCAGATAGTTATGGCTCCAGGACAATGCAAACATACGTCAACCAATGCCTGAGGATTTTCCAACTAAAAAATGTCCCCAATAATCAACTCTGGGTACGAGCCATAGAGCATACATGTTATATTTCACACTTAATGGCATCAATAGATTTTGAAAGGAATCAAATATTCCGAAGATATCTCACACACACTTTGTTTTATTTAAATTTACAGATTGGAAGCGCTTAATATAAAAAGAACCGCATATAAGATGAATCCCTTAAACGTTTCTCTTGATTGAACATAATGTGTTGTTTTGGAAAACCAATCTGATTAGATTTTCATTTCCTTGAGATAATTTGTTCAGGACAGTAAGTAATAAGGGATATGATAATCCTTTACGATTTGGTTAAATCCCTCATATATGACAAGAAAAATTTTCAAATTATTGTTTATATGACGACGTTATCGCAATATCAGATTGAATCAGATTTCTTCCATCACCAATCGTCGTCGTCTTATGGCGGCAATCAGTGAATGAGTGGCATGGGCTCAATGGTAGCAAGATGAATAAAATTGAGTTGAATTAAACTACAATATATGTATGTATGTATGTATGAGTGTTTGTATACGTTTCCTTTGGCTCTGAAGGCTATAAAAAGTGCTGTTTACACATAACGAATGATGATGAAGGCTAAACTGTAGCAGTATGATGTGAGAAGCAGGAAAGAAAAAATTACAAAGAAAAACGATCTCTTCCTTGCGGAATCGTTAAATAAGTAAAAAGAAATGTAATTCATTTTTATCATTGGAATTATTAAACTTTTATGACTGCTGCTGCTGTTGCTGTTGCTGCCAACGCTATAACACGCTTATACAGTTGACAACATCATATTTGATGTCAAGATGTCCTTCCTTCTATGTTGCGGTACAATCGTTCGTTGATAGTCAGAATTAAAAGAAGCAAAAAATAAACTGTGCTGAGATTTTCTTTTATTATGGATGTATGTATGTCCGGATAAATGTATTTTTGTGCTTCATTGTTTTTGTTCGTTTGTCTGTTTGTATTGTTGACTCATTGGTTCGTTTATAATTGTGCCAGAGAACTGTATTATTCATTATATGTATTTCAGTATCGTCATTCCCGGATGATTTTATTGGTAACGATTCAATACAATTTAACTTTTTCCTCCAACAAAATCAAAACAAAACTTCCTTCATACTTAAGGCGATTTAATTTCTCAGTATAAAAGAAATTATTTTCTTTTTTTTATTCTCTCTCTCTCTCTCTCTCTTAACAATACACAATAACACGAATTTAATATCTATAAAATGCTCTCTTTGGAGAGGATGTTTCAATGCTTATACATATATTTTTTCGTTCTGATATTATCATTTTCAAAACCAAAAACAAACACTACGCAACAAAAAAGTACGCCGCCGTTATTCATAAGAAAATCCAGTAATGACTCCTTAAGAGCTGCTTCATTTAAGTAGCCTAAATGTATGTTACAATAAATGTTAGAAATTGTACTCTTATGGAATGAAAGCTGCTGAATGGATGTAACATAAATAGGTAAATATCACTCTACCTCTTGTAGGATTATTTTTCTCAAGGATTATTTATACAAAAATATTATTTAATGAATACAATCACATTTTTTTTCTTGTTTACATCTACCATACAAAAGCGCTTAATTTTGCAAAGTGTTTTTCAAAAGTCCTTGATAACGTGTCAGTGGTGGTTACTTTCTCTTTTCCTATACAAATATTTTTTGGTAAGAAAAGAATGAAACTTTCTTCCACTGACAATACAACTTTGGATCGTTATTATGATAGGTATGATGTCCTAACAACTGTCGTTCGCTGTATGAATAGTTTTTTTTTATTATGAAATGAAAAGGAAATGAATTTGAATTCAGTTTATATTTATATTGTACATAACTTTCAATCATTTTTATTTTGTATATTATTTATATTTATACATTTGTACATACATTTGTATGTATGTCTGTAAATGTAAAATATGTAGTAAATTCTTCGAACAAACTGTATATGCAATATTATTAAATTATAAATATACAGTACGCGTTTAACAACAACTGGTTGAATGAAAATTATTCTGATTTAAAATTACTATATAGGCAATCTGATCGGACATAGGCCCGACAACCTTAACCAAATCCGATGGGAGATTTTCTACACATCCCTTTTAAAAAATTAATTGTTAAATTTTTTTGACTTCCTGTATTTTTTCTATTTCGTATTTTAGAAATCTCAGCAGATTTCTCGCAAAATATCTGGGAGTAAATAAAATTGCCATGAACAGTTTCTAAAAAATCTGTCATTCGGAGTCGACTTCATACTGTGTTCATTTAATCAATATTCGGTTTATTGCGTACAATATTTTAAGTGTTCAGGCATAATAATATACGCAGTTCTGCTACATATTCAATATTCATTTGACAGCTGGTTGTTTCAACAACATTGTTTTTTTTGTTTTGTTTGTCATTGTTGACATTTGAGTTGTCAAATATCAACAGGAAGTGTTCGGTTAATTGTAATATGCTCACTAAACACACTTATGACAATGATGCATTTTAAGTTTTACTCAATTTTTATAACAATTTGCGTATTTATTGCGTAATAATTAATTGCAACTACATATGAAATATTGAGCTCAATAATGGCGTTTATTGCGATCTACGTAATAAAAGTGCATATCTGAACACCGTATTAAACTTTCCCGCCACATAAAATTACCGCACACAACATAAGTAGTGCGAGAAATCAGGCCAGGGTTACGGCCTGACTTAAATTGTTTAAACAGGTGATACTTTGTAGTATATATGAGCAATTGGAAATGCGATAAACGTTGTTGCGATTTACGGCATAATTTTTTTAAACCAATTGTGACAGAAATCGAGGGATTACTACAAATGGCTTTTATTTTATATTTTATTTACTTTTTGCAAGTACTCGGTCTTTAGATCACCAATGGACGAAAACACTGATCATGAAATGATCAATTCCAAATGAGAAACTTCGGAGAAATAAATTATATTTTATAAGTATTCATTTTTATTATTATTTATTACGGTATGTATTTACTTATGTATAAATAAACACATGTAAATATGTACATTATGAATTTATGTTCAAAAATTATGCAACAATTCATTATAGATGCGTTCATTAACTTTGAAAATTAACACTTCAATATGTGATAAGAAATTTGATAAAAGGATTTTTTTTTTATTTTCAACACTATATACAGTCATGGACAAAGGTTTAAACACCCATAACAATTCTTCTACATTTAGAGTTTCAAAAACTAAAAAAAAAAAATTATTGAAACGGTAATAATTCCATCTTCACAATATACGCTTAAGAAGGATCAGCAATGAATCGTTTTTTCGCTACTCATAAGTACTCATGAAATTTCGAGTATGAGTGAGTCAAAAGTATTGAAATTCAACTAGTCTGATTCATTCGCACTACACGCACGCACTACTACAACATTGATTTATAAGTACTGGTTGCAATGAGTATGAGTATTCGAGTGATTCGAATCATTCATCAAAATTTACAGTCTTAGTTGTTGTTGCATTCACAAAAAAGAAGATAAAAAAGAAGATAGAAAAAACGAAGACAGAAAGCCAAGCAAACACACAACCTTCTAGTGAGTATTGTGGTGTTCGTACTCGAATCATACTTATTTTGTGATTCTTGTAAGTAAAGGAGAGTCGAAGTCAACAACAACATGCATATTGTTAAGTATGAGTACGATGAGTACTTCAAACTTTGAACATATTCATACTCATAAGTAGTATGAGTGTGATATTAAAATAAGTATGAATGCGTATAAGTATCAGAAATTATGAGTATGATTCGAATCTATTTACCTTTTTGAATACTCATTGCCGATCTCTGATCAGTACCATCTGATATTTGCCAACAGTACGAGGATCATTAAATGAAATGGACAACAGAGAAAACAATTTTTTGGTTTCCTAATCTGTATGTAAACTTTTGCCACAGGATTTTATTGGTTTTTATTTCATAATATTTTTTGCTTTTCTCTCTCGTGATTTAATTTTTTTTTTTGTTAACAGAAATGAATTTGAAGAAAACCTGCGTTAGTTTTTTAAAGAATTAATGGCTTTCGAGACTTGGAAGAGATGTTGGGGGTGCGTAGAGTTTTGTCCATGACTGTATAATAAGACAAATTACTATTTGATGTTTTATTTTATGTTCGAAATTTTTATAATGGATTATAAATAATTGAAAATATCAAGTACACGTGGTATTTATTTTAAAATACAGTCTACTACTGCTGGTATATTGTTAACAGATTCAGGATACATTCAAATCATTTATGTTGTTTTTCTTTTATTTTCTTCTCTCGTTATGTTTCATTTATTTTAATAAAATATGTATCAACGTAAAGGCTAGAATAAGTTTTTTAATGCCATAAAAATTAACTTTATTATCATTGCGAATAATTGTATGACTCCATTCTAAAACAACGTACAACTGTTATGCGAGTTTTATCGCTTTTGATGAGAAAGTTTTCGCACTTAGAGTTAAAGAGTGTGCGTAAACATGGGAAAATTTTCTTTTCGAATACAATTTCGAAGCATTCTTCCATTTGAATCGTTTCGATAGTTTTATTTCACATTGTATATACACATGTATTGGTAATGATAAAATTAGTTCAATGATTTAATATTGATGACTTGATTGAATGAGAAAGAAAACATAAGAAACATAAAAATTCATTGAATGATAAAATAAGCAACGAAAGTAAGTTTATTGTGACTGGAAAACTTTTTTCTTTTCTTGGAATTGCCAATTTGATAGAACGGAACATAAAACAAAAATCCTAATTTTTGTCGTACAAATTTCGATTGAATAATTTTACTGAATTACTTGAAATAATAGTTTAACAATACGATTTGATATTTACTTTATATATGTATGTATGTATGACGTACTTCAATATTGTCCTTGTCATTTATTTAACCCTTTCCCTGTCCTGTACATCACATGTGATTCACAAATGGTATTCATTTTTAAGGTTTGCTTTTTAATAGACGTTAGAGAATTAATCAATTTAAGAAACTAAACATGTGGAGATGGCATTATTTTATATTGTGCCAAGTCCCCACATACCTAACTCTTCTACTTTAGAAGTTTTATGGAAATAAAGAAGGCGTTTTTTTAATAACGAAAAAAATAATGAATTCACATTTTTTTTTATTGAAAACTAACAATAATTTAATGAAAATTCAATTTAATTTAATTCTTAAATACATACATACATATGTATGTATGTATATATTTATAAAATTGTTATCACCAAAAATATTATTTCAGTCTTTATGGTTATCATTAAAACATATTGCCTTTTGGCATTCAGTGCACTCAGTTGAAACTTGTTTCGTTTTTTTAATTGCTGATTTTCTATCTTCAGTCTCAGCTATTTTTCGATAGCGTTATGAACATCTTTTGCGAACGATTTTCACGTCGGCTTTCTGAGGAATAGTTGTCAGCATGTACCCTTGCAGTTTTTCCAGTTTCTTCAGTGGGTATTGGGATATCAATCAATGTCATTGCAATGAATTTTGAAACCTCTTGTATATTTAATTTTGTTCTCGCATAAAACTTGTTGTATAACACCCAGGTGTTTAAAATCGATATGCTTACACATTCAATTCACGATACCACTTAACGCTTTTACGAGCAGGACCGTAATAGGATATCATCATCATCTTTTACACGATTGTAATCTAATATTACAGAAGGCTTCAACAGCTTCTCTCCTTGTGGATTTTTTTTTTTCAGTGAAAAGTTGAAATCATATGTATTTCCTTCTTATCCTGAAACTGCATCACTCGAATACCAGAAATACTTTTCTTTCCAAAGAGTTGTCCTTTCTTCAATTTAACAGTTTTCATATTTGGTAGTCCTACTCTATTTGATCGCAAAGTTCTTTTTTGTTCTGTTCTTTTTTGTTTCAAAAATATTGAATTCCTCAACTAGTAGTCTATCCTCATTCAATAAACCCTCGGCTAGTGTTTTAATTCCAGAATAATTTAGTTCTAGAATTTTTTCAGACGATCCCTTACCACAATATACCGAGAAATGCCAAACATGCCAAACATAGCTCATCTCGCACAGTTTAAATATGTATTTTGATGCCATATTTATTTTTTAACTGTGTAAATCATATGTGATGCACAGAATGCCTGGTTAAAAACTACGAAAAAAAATGTCTGTGCATCACATATGATTCACAATTAAAAAAAAAAAACTGTTTTTACGTTACTGAAATTAAATATTTCAATAAAGGAAACGAAAAGTATAAATTTCTTTTTGTATGGGGACAGGGAAAGGATTAATAAACAGTACGTTACGAGGGCGGTCCCAAAATTAACTGACTTGGCGGTAATAATTTAAAAAATTATTTTGGCGGCATTTGGCACTCTTCAAAGCTTTTATGCTTTTAAAGTTCTCAATCAAATCGATATGAAAACCCAGCAAGGTTGTACTCTGGGGGAGAGTGTTTCTTCTTAGGCAACTGTATGATATTAGATGGTAGAGTTACAGGGGACCAAATAAATTATAAATACTAAGGGTCGAGTGGTCGAGCAACTTAAATAATTCAGCAACACTTAAAATTCATTAATTACATTGGACGATAGTAGGTTTAACGCTTGTGTTATCTGAAATGAATGGCGTTTTAAAATACGCTACATATCGCTTACTAAACTCAAATATAGAAATGGGAAATGGTATATAAGGTGGAGTTTGTTCACAAAAGAACGAAAACAACACTGTAAATGTAAGTGTTTAACGGAAATGAGGATGAAATAGGAGTCCACTCGAGACAAAATTCAAAGCTGTGGACTAAATTGTACGAATTGTGTCCAAACAAAACATAGAAATTTTTTTGTCGTTTATTTGAGTTCAGTTTTTTTTAACAATTATCTCCAAAAAGGAAACATAATCAAAAAGAAATCAAACGTAAACAGGTGTTATTTTTAACAAAATAATACACCAATTAATTATGAATTGGGTTCCCTGGTAGTCTAGTGGTTAGTGTGCTAGACTATTAGCGTGAGGGTCGTGGGTCCGATTCCCACCAGAGACATAGTTTGTAATTTTATTGTAATTATAAATAAATAAATAAATAAATAATTATGAATTAAATTCTCAATTTATTAAAGTCCGTATTGCTCTATCATGCATCTTATTCAACAGATTAAGCAATTTCAAATAATTTCTGTTTGAAAAGATAATTTCGGTGGAAAAAAGGCAGACAGACGCTCCTATTGGAGGCTTCAAACCCACCAATCAGTCTGCCAACGTCTTATGAATACTGAAATGAAGCATAAAAGCTATTGTTAATCATTTTTTATAATCGACCAATTATGCAAAGAATTTGTGAGATTGTAAAGACATTTAAATGGACTGCAAAGCGTTGCAAATATGATCAGGCCTGTGCATCATTGGAAGCTACGTCCTGACCTAAATGTCAATTCTGTTTGAGATAATATGGGGCATACAGTCCTGGCTTTGTGATTCTACGGCATTCTGAACAATTGAGGCGTATTTAGCATTTTAGATTTGTATCTTCATCCATGTAAAGTCCAAATCACGCAACAACTAACTTTGGCTGACCATTCACAATGCCGTAACTGTTTGTTTGTTGCGTCATTTGATGACACTTTGAAGCATTTAAAAATCAACATTCGTGAGATTATCGCCTATACACCGCACGAAATGTGCGAGAAGTATCAAGTTCTGCAACTAATCCATAGGCGCTCATTTAGATGACATTGTATTTCGAACCAGTATTAAAAAATGCAGTACTTTTGTACTTTTGTACTTTTTTAAGTACTTTTTCATTACAAAAACACCGCAGTACCACCGCAACGCTTTCTGTACTTCTTTATTATTCCATATTTTGTGTCCTGCACTTTTCAACTATTAATGCATATTAGCATCACGTTCAATGCAATGCTAAAGAAGAATTAGGTTTTATTAGCTCCGCTTAGCCAAACGTCCACGGAACGTACGTTCAAGCAATGAAAACGCTTGCCGAAACGTAATGTAATTTCGGTATGCATTTTCATTGCTCTTCAAACGAACGTATGTTACATTATGTTCAATCGACGTGACTAACCGCGGCTTTTAAGTTTTGTTACTTTCTGAATTAGCTTTTTTTGTCCTGTATGTGTATTAAATATAAATAAATAGTCTAGTAAGGTATGTGCTGGCTTACTAGACGTGCGCCCACGATTCAAATCCAATGACAGAATATCTCCATCAAGACGAAATATGAAAAAAAATTTCTCCGGCGACTTCCTTCTGGAAAAAACTCTGAGAGGATATAAAGTTAACACACACACACACAAAATAATTGCTGTGATGAGTTATGTAGGTCGTAATCCTGATTGAAGGGTTATAATGACCAATTGTGTATGTATGTATGTATCTTTTACAAAAGTACTATTTGATGCAGAAGAGTACTTGTTCAGTTATAATTCAGTACCATTTCAAAATTTCAATTTTGAAACACTATTTCGAAAAGATATTCTAGTTTCATTAAATTCATATCTTTTTGTTTAAGGGTTTTATTTTAGTTTCATATGGAAATTGAAAAATGGTTAAAACAATCGAGATCAAGATGAATGTTTAGGAAACCTTCGTATTGACCACATTGGAATTGTTTATTACTAAATATGTATTCAAAAATACTTGCATCTGAATGTGTGTGTATGCTAGGAAAATAGTCTGTCAATGCAGTAACATCGCAATTCTATAAACAGCAACTTGAAATGTGATTTCATGCAGGGGAGAGAATATTTTCATTCTATTCTGAGTGTTAATCTTATGAAAACTTAATTTGGTAATGAAGACTTAAACAGTTATAATCCTCGGAGTTAAGTTGAAATTTTAACTGCCTTCGACAGTTTTTTAAGTGATTTCAATAACAATTTTTTTTATTTAAATGATGATAACTTTTTAAATTGATCTTTTTCACCGTTAAAAGATAAAATTCTGAAATGTTGAGAAAAGAAAATTTCATTATTTCCACAATTGAATTGCTTTTGAAATTTGATTATAAAAACTGCATTAAGGACCAAAACTCAAACGCTCAACCATAAGTGTCTATAAATACTGGACTTAAAGAAATGTAAAAGCTACAACAACAACAACAACGAGACTTTTATAATGTAAAGGAAACGTTAGAAAAATAAATGAAAATAATGGAAAATTCCAAAAAAAAAACCAAGAACAACAAAAAAATAAAGGAAAAAATGAAAAGCAAAAAAAGGAAAAATTTTATATTACTTCTTACCCAGAGGATCTATGCGCAAAATAATTTCACCAGCAACAACATCGAATGCAAGGAATAACATTAGAGCCAACCAGAATTTTGCTTGAGAAATTTCCATTATTCTTGTGGTCATGTATCGCCAACTATACAGCGGATACAGATGATTTTGCATCCGCTTTCTTGCTATAGGAATAGATTTTATTCCGCCTGCAATTTTCACTGATATTGCCGTCCGCTCTGACGTTATAGTTTCGCTTAAGGACGACACTCTAGAGCTTAATGTCGATGTCGAAATCGCCAACAGGATTGAAAGTGATGGTGGTGGTGGCGTTAGTGATGGTGATGGAGTTTGAGCTGATGGCAGTGCTGGTGATGTTGTTTTAATTTTGTAAACTTTTTTTGGCATCAAAAACCAAACGAGAAACCGCACAGCAAGCTTAAAATCCAAATTGTTTGGTATGTTAAATTGTGCCGGCACATAATAATCTTTTATGAATATTGGCTGTATGCAGTATAGCGGCAAGAGCAGTGGTTGTATTGATGGTAGCGGTATTGAACTTTTCGTACAATGTATTTGGGCTGATACAACAGCATCAGCATCAATTTCCATCAATAAATGCACTTAAACCGTACCGAATAGGAAAGAAAAACCAAAGAAAAAACAAAACAAAACAAAAAACGAAAGCACTATACAGCCAAAAAAAGTATCAAAAAAAAAAAAAAACCCACGCTTATACTATCTGACCACTGACTACAAAAATTTCATCAACCGCGTACATATGTATGCATTTGTGTATATGGTATGTATATTGGTTCACTTATTCATTCAATCATTCAAGCAGCACAGATGTGTATGCACGCACGTACATATGTCGGTAGATAGTTATTTAAATTTTTATCAGATTTTATTGTTTGCCTTATTTGTTTGCAATAGTTGTTGGTTTTAATTCTTCTGCTGTTTATATTATAACATTTTGTATTTCATTTGAAATAATGCGAAATTTTTAATTTTGCACGCGTTGCTTTTATTGTTCATTATTTGCTTAAACACTTAAAACTTTGTTAATAATACACTTTCATTCTTATCTTCTGTAATATTTAAACTGTCATCAAATGGAGGGATCTCGCATTAAAACGCACTTTCTCTCTGCATTTGTTTCTGTGTCTTTGACAATCGTTAACTCACTATCACTCTCTGTCAGTGTCTCTCACAATGTGTGTGTGTTGCTGTTTTAACTTTAAAGTAGAATCAATTTATTCAGTTGGGGTTCGTTTTTAATTCACTTTAATGGCATTTTGTCAGGAAATAAATGATATTCCATACATACATACATTCATTTATTTCTTACCAACATAAGAACGCACACATACATATACACTCGCACACCCACATACATACGTTATATTATAGGTGTATAAATTTAACCAGGCACACTCATATCAATATAAGTAAACAGACATTTATTATGTACATATGTATGTGTGAGTAAGTAGATTTAATAAAACTGTAAATGTAGTTTGTTTAATTTCCGGAAATACCCACAGATAACAACGAGACAAAATGACAACAACAACAACAACAAATGTTACGTAGAAAGCAAAAATGTGTTAAAAAATAAATTCAAGTTATTTGGTCGGTTGACTACTATTTCGCATGGCTGCTGGGATATTCCCTCAAACATTCATGACAATGTAAGTGAATTTATTTATATAAATGTACTATGTATGTATGAACACATGTACATACATATGACAGTTGATAATATAAATGTAACAGTTGTACATTATTACATGCAGATGCAGCACACAAGTGTAACTTTGTCTCATACTCACTCACATATGTATGTACATATGTAAGTATGAGTGTATATTTATTTATTTCTACATTAGTATTGTTGTTCTTGTTATTTTTTTTTTGTTTATAAAAAAAATACATATCCAAAGTTGTTGCACAAAAGAGGAAATTAAAATGAATTGCACATGCCACATCTATTTAAAAGCCCAACAATAAACCGTGCAGCAGTTGCAAAAAGTTGCAAAAGTTGTAGCAATTACTTCAATTTTATTACGTACATTATTACAGCCATTCTTGGCTATTCTAAGCATAAGTTTCCCAACTTATTATAACATTTTCTGATGTTATGCTTATTGTATCAGTTTAGAGAATATTCAATGCGGAATGTATAGGGTCTTCCAATACGCACTTCCGCACTTTAATAATTGATAACAATCATATGTTGAGGTTACATACATATTATTATTTGGCAAATTATGCCAAATCACTATGAACGACCGCACATGACGATGTGTATACGCTGAATAGGCTCTAAAGCAGTTGACAACTGATCTTAATTCTCATTGAAAAATCATCTTCAGCAATGAGGCCCATTTATGGATGAATATGTACGTAAACAATAATAATAGTCGCCGTAGTCTTATTAGATGTAAGGCCACGGTTCAAATCCCATGTCAGACATCAAAACGAAATATAAAAATAAATATTTCTTCGGCGACTACCTCAGCAGATTTCTGGCAAAAACTCTGAGAGTAAATAAAATTGCCATGAAAAGTTTTTCAAAAAACTGTCATTCGGAGTCGACTTTAAGCAGTAGGTTCCGCCACTCATGTATAAAATTAACAAACACAACATAAGTATTGTGAGAAGCTAGGTCGCAATCCTGACTGAAGTGTTGTAATGACCAAATATGTATGTATGTATGTATGTATATATGGACGTAAACAAATAAAATTGTCGAATTTGGGACGATAACAATCCATATGAGATCCAAGAATGTCCAATGCATCCTTCAAAAGTTACTGTTTGGTGTAGACTTAGGCGTTGTCGGTGCATATGGTCCGAACTCTATGGTACGATAATTACCAATGACATGTGGTATCAATAGGACTGCGCTAAGTGTGTAAGGGTTTTCTCCGCGAGCGGTTTGAGGGTATGGTAATCTCATGGAGTGGTCATGTGAACTGGCCAACGAAATTTGCTTGTGGGGTAAATTTAAGTCACATCTGTAAGCGAATAAACCACAAGCCACAGATAACCCATGCTATCTGTCAAGTTCAGCCTTATTTATGCGCCATAATCATTGAAATTGAACTCTTCGGATGAGATTTAAATGATGTTATATTCCACACATAATGGCATCAAAAAGCCTTTAAAACGATAAAAATGTCGATGACGTCTCACACATTACTTACTCAATTGGTCATTAGTCAGGATTAAGACCTAGCTTCTAACAACAATCCTGTTGTGGGCGTAAAATTTTATCCATGTGTGGCATAGTTTATTTTCTTTAAATTTAAAGATGGGAAGCTCTTAATAAAAGACCCAATACAAGTCTTTTAAATTAAAACATGGATTCTATTATAATAATTCCGCAATTTTACTCAACGAGCGGCTACACTATGCAACAAAAAATTAAAAATTAAATACACCGGATTAACTTCATAGTCTAAATTGTACACCTGTTCTCGAACCCTCCAAACTTGTCTTATTTGAAAAAAATGGTTTTTTAACTTTTCACACAATTATTTATTTATTTATTAATTACAATACAACTGCAATTTATGATTAATTATATACGTGCTGAGTAACTTTGACCATAAGCTCAGTGTAGTGTAACAGACCAGAGTCTCTGGTGGGAATCGAACCCACGACCCTCACACTAATAGTCTACCTCACTACCCACTAGACTACCAGGGCACCCAACTTTTCACACAATATTATTGGCTATTCAACATTTTTTGCAATCAATTTTGAAAAAAAAAAACTTTTTTGAGTTGAGAACGAAACAAACAATGTCCCGACTGCGAAATTCGTGCATGTAAGGGTGTTCCTGATTAGTTAGTAAAATTTCTTCCAAGGCCTATATAGCGTAGCAAATTCTTATTTGATTGGCATTATGACACACTCGGATGGTTCCACAATGGACGTAATAAATCGCATTAAGACTGCAAACCAAAGAGTATTATCAATAAATTTCTAATCGGGTCGATGAACTCAAGAGTCAGCTTAGTTAGAGTGTTGTAAAACATTTTTTTACACAACAGAATCATAAGTCTCAAAAGAAAGTGGAACTGGATGGGGCACATGCTATAAAAATCGCATAAACTGAACTGAAATCCATAGAGTAATCCACGCATAGCAATACTCGCTCTTGGCTGCGGTATAAAGTTTGTGTTTGAGTTAGTGAAACGAAATAAAACATGTATGTATGTATGTCAAGACCATATGCTATTTATAATACGTACGTTATCAAGAATACAAGACATATTCCAACATTCAAATTACTGCTGGATATTCCTGCATTTTCAATTGAATAATATTTATAAAAATTTAGCATAAAACGATATTTTTAGTGATCGAAACTTGCAGTATAAGCTTGTAATATATCTGGTCACCGTAGTCTAGTGGGTAATGTGTTGGATTATTAGACGTTAGGCGTCAGTTTAAACCCCATTGCAGACGTCTCCAACTAAACGAAACATGAAAAATATTTCTTCTTTCTTACTTTGAGAGTTAATGAAAAGTTTCTCAAAAATCTGACGTTCAGAGTCGACTTTAAAATGTAGGTCGCATCACTAATGGATAAAATTAACACACACAACTATAAGTAGTGTTGGAAACTAGGTCTTAATCCTGATTGAAGCAATTAAGTAAACAAGTTAGGCTACTGCACAAAATTAAGTAAACTGTGGATAAGTTTGAAGTCATTTTGAAGTCGCCGTAGTCTAGTAGGTAGTGTGTTGGCTTATTAGACATAAGGCCACGGTTCAAACCCCAGGTCAGACATCAAAACGAAATATGAAAAAATATATCTTCGGCGACTTCCTCTCAGCAGATTTCTGGCAATAAGTCTGCGAATAAGTAAATCGGCCATGGAAAGTTTCTCAAAAAAAATCTGACGTACGGAATCGACTTTTAACTGTAGGTCCCATCACTCATGGATAAAACTAACACACACAATAATGAGTAGTGTGAGAAGCTAGGCCGTAATCCTGACTGAAGGGTTGTAATGGCCAATTATGTATGTAATGATTTTAATATGCGGTAACATAATCGACAGAATAATGCGGTATACTGATGAAAATAGTAATAGTAGAATAATAGTAAGTAAGAATGTAGTTCTCACCGCATCTGTATAAACGAATTAAGCTTGAATTCTCAAAGCCTAGCATTTTTTTAAATACCAGCAAAGTATTCTTTAAACATTTTAATTAAAATTTTTTTTTTTTTGTGCCCTTGTTTGAATATTAGCGTGAGGGTCGATTCCCACCAGGGACTCTGGTCTGTGACACTACATCGAGCATATGGTCCAGTTACTCCGCTCGTATAATTTGTAATTGTATTGTAATTAATAAATAAATAAAATAAAATTTTTTTTCTTCACATTTAGTTTATTTTGTTTGATAAATTTACAATAGTGTTTGCGATTTTGAAATTTAAAATGGATGACTTTGAAATCAAGAGGTAAAAAGTTATCTCTAATGTTTTGTATTTTTTTTTTTATAATACAATAATAATTTTGTTTTATTTTCTTTTCTAATCACTACTGAAGCTGTTTAGAATTAAAAATTTTTTTAAAAAAAAAGTAAATAAAACGTAAACAAATAGGTCGTATATGATGCACTTGTAGGAAAAAAAATTTCCTTATACATGAATGTACATACATTCGTACATACACATATATTTTCTAGTGTTTTTATTATTTGAATTTCGTTCATGTTTTGTTTGTTTTGTTAGTTTCAGTTTCGGTTTCCGTTTGCAAGATTCCAAGTTTTTGTTTTTATACTTCTCTGCTAAATGATCAAATATGGTTGCTGTGCCAGAAGTATGTTGCAATTTAAAGCATTTATGGCATGTGTTATACATTTAAACGCACTTCAAAGGGATTTTAAGCGTTTTGTGGAGAACGACAAGAAATACCTTTGCTCCTCCACTCCTTCACATTTTATGTTGAAATATTTTCATATTTTTCTTTACACCTCGTCTTTACACCGACGTCAAGTAAAAATATTTGTTTCTTTAATTAAAAAAGGAATTCTAATGAGTTCTGAAGCATGGTTTCGTAAACGTTACACGCTTTTTGCCACACGCATACATACCAATCACATCACACATCGAGATTGTCATGAATCTTAAAAGTCTTGTTCATGCCTGATTACAACTTGAAACATTTATGGTACAACAACATTACGCAGTAATACAACGTGTTAAGTGTTCTCCTACATACACCTGTACATAAACTAATTAATTATATTTTTAGCATTAATTAATATATTCATCATTAATTTGAAGGTTGCGATGTTTTGAAAACTTAAAACACGTGTGTTAATTCCATTGAAATTAACGTCAAATGCCTGATTTTGTATTCTTATGTACGTTATGTTCCTTAGAAAACTTTCTAACAAAAAATTACAACACTTGACATATTAAAAGTATAAGAAAGTCTTCTATAGATAGACTAGAGCAACTTTTTAATTAAATACCTTTTAGACGTAGTACAATTCGACAAATTGTAAAGTGTTGCGCTTTTTAAGAGACGTATGTTGTACACGAATTTCACAATAAATGTGTTTCTCATGATTAAAAGAAAAATTCTGAAGATTCATAAACAAAAATGTAAATAAACATCCGAAGAAATGCTTGTGACTGTTGGAAAAAGAGATAAGAAATTACGTGAAGCATTTTACATGTTTTTTTTTTCTTAATGAAGAAGTCTAAATATGAAACAAGGCAATAAATACGGATTTGCGAGTTATAATTTTCATTAGACTTGGGAATACAGATATTATCGACATCTTTATTAATTCAAGCGTCTTCGTTTTGTATGGAGGTAGTTCTAAATATTAACAATCTTATCAGAACTTGAGGTGAATGAGCTTGATTGGTTGACCAAATTTCTTTTTGGAATCGATTTCTGTATATCCAATATACAAATGGCGGTACTAGCATTACATTTTTACTAAATCCTACCTAACCTTCGAAAGATCTATGTACAGCTGTCGGTCTATTACTTTGTTGGATGGAGAATTTTAGGTAACAAAACTTTTATTAGTTTGGAGAAAATAAAGAAGAAGAAATTTCGTGAGTTTACAAGGCTTTGGCGAAAAAATTCTTGCTGATCGAAAGACTTGGATTTGCATCAGGAAATTCAAATGGTTTGCTTAGTATCCATACATACATAATTGGCCATTACAACCCTTCAGTCAGGATTACGGCCTAGCTTCTCACACCACTCATGTTGTGTGCGTTAGTTTTATACGTGAGTGGCGAGACTTACAGTTTAACGTCGACTCCGAACGACAGTTTTGTGAGAAATTTTCATGGCAGGTTTATTTCTTCTCAGAGTTTTTGCCAGAAATCTGCTGAGATGAAATCGACGAAGAAATATTTTATTTTCATATTTCGTTTTGATGTTATGACCTGGGATACCAACCCGGGCTTTACGTCTAATAAGCCAACACTCTACCTATCAGATTACTATACGACTATACTTGGTTAGTACAAGCGAGGCGAAATAATCCTCAGTACTCATGATCTTCAGTGGATGCCTAGAAGACGCCTTGTCTATCTTTGCTTTCAGGGGAGGCGACAACCGCAATTGACTAAAAACCAGACGAATATACATTTTTCGTAAAATGTGTTCTCATAACTTACTTTATACCACATATGTGCGTATGTTCGGTAATTTCCCACGTTTTATACAGGATTTTTAAATAAAAACTCAACAATTTTGATGGGAATTTTTGATTTGGTTATGAACATAACTTGCGTGTTCGCCCACATGCGTTCAGAATTGCTGTGACTCTAACTCTCCGTCAATTCACTACAAATTTTATCGTTTAAGTTTTGACTTGTTTTATTAAATCATCTATAAAAGTTAAACCCAATAATTTCTTGAATATATTTCGCCACTGTTACGTAATGTGTAAAGAATAACTTCATATGGCAATTTTATTCGTCAAAGACTAAAGAAGAATTCGTTGACATTTGTGCACAAGAAGTCTGGTCAAATCATCAAAAATCGTTGAACAGAACAACGTTACAAATCCCGGAAATTTCTTTTAAAAAATTTACTCTACCAAGTGAGCTAACAATTTGTTCGTCACACCAATCTCGATTCAAAACCATTAGTAAAGTAATGTAATGTGTGTGCATCAAAAGCAACATAACCGCTGTAGCGTAAAGTCATGAAGACTGCGCCGAAATGTCAATTCATCGCAGTCCTCAGCTAGTTGGCCTTTGTCCTTCAACTATGGTTGGGTTTACACACTGGCAAAATTTTTGGTCCTTATTTCTTTTAAAATTGCAGAACGGTGGAGCCATGCTGACTGGATTGTTGTTCCGAAAAATTAATCAGCGAAAACAAACGGCATTTCAGTATTTGGCTTCAGCAAGTCATTCGACACACTTAGAAATGATTTTTTTGTCAAATCAGTTCGTTGATAACTTTCTTACCGGAAGTGATCCTGTTCACTGACCCTGCCGTTCAAATGACTTAACACCTCTGGATTACTTTGGAAAAGCTTTGTAAAGTAATTGGTTTGTGCCGACAAACCAGTAATTTTTGAAGCATTGGACGACTTACTTGTAAAGTTTTATTGGAAGTAGTAGAAATGAATCATATCGGATATTATATTTAGAAAATGCCATAGAATATCCAGCAGATTATTATAAAGACAATTCAGTCCTATAATGTTTCTGGCTTGTATTAATATTTAAAAGCCTTAAGCAATTAGAAAAAAAATTCTGATCTTTGAACAATTTTGATTTTTCTAAAGTTTTGATTCTCCTAAATCCTTTGTCTGGTAAAGGTTTTTACGGCTGATAATAGGCACACTTGCATCCATAATTTTCGTTCAACTTTTTAATTTAGTGAAGCAATATAAAAAGAAAACAAGGAAATGCTTCAAGTAGAACAAACAAAATGTATATGAAAAAAATAAAAAAATAAATGACATTCATTAATTTAATGTCCCAAGTTAATTATTTTGTTATCATCTTTACGAAATCGATCATCTTCTTTACATCTGTTTAAACTTAAGAACATAAATACTCTTAACCGTAGATCGAGCCTTAAAAAATCTTCATAATTCTAGCTTATGTATCACTTTTGATACATACTTGTAGTATCATAGAATTGTCACGATTATTGATAGATTTTGTTTAAAAAAATCAAATATTTTGATTTATTTTAATTTATTTTAATAAAACTATTTTATATTCTAACATTTTATTATCACTTTTATGAAACCTACGGCAAAATTTTTTACATGATGTTTATTGCAGCATCGTTTTTTACATAAAAATCAAACATTTTATGTCAGCATGGTTTTATTTTTTTCTAAATGGTCTGGCTGAAGCCAAACAAACCATTGTTATATTTCGTTAGAAATATTTGTTGTCAACGTCATGAGAGGTAAAAAAGTTTCCCATAACAATAAAACATCCATTATGTCAATAATCTGGTTGACCGGAAACGGGTTTCCCCAAATACGGCTGTAAGTAGTTGCTATGCTCGTCTGTAGCATGTACTTGAATCTAAAACTGCCAATTTGATTTCGGTGGACCACGAAATTTATAACGACTATAAAATTCAATTAGTTACTCATCTAGAGCGACAAAATTATGGGGATTATTAAAAGCTGAAAGAATTTCAGCTCATTTTACAAAAAGGCCTAATAAGTGTAAATTTATCTTCATTTCCGAGTAGCACATTATCAAAGCGAATGATTCTGTTATCTCATATGTACGTAGTTGACCGAAATATTATCATTCTGTAATATTTATGAAATAAAACATAGGACGATACACTTTTTTCTGGTGTTTGTCTGCCACGTAAGATAAATATGAGAAGAAGAGTAAGAAAGGCTCTACAATATTCCAAGATACATCTGCTGATAATATTTTCTCTTCCCAAACTACTAAAGACATACGGTTCACTGTTCCAAGTAGTACCATCTTTGGCGATAAGCAGCCTATTGTCATGTTTGTTGCTGTCAATACTTTCGTCAGTTCTTCAGAGTCTGCAACAGCAGGAATATTACATACATACATAATCGGTCATTACAACCTTTCGTTGTAAATTGGAAATGTTTGACCTGAGGTTTGGTCGGACGTCTAATAATCTTACATAGTACGGACTAGACTACGTCTACTTCAATCAATATCAAGAACATATCAAAAACAGAAAATTCAACCTTTTCACTTAACTTTCAATTCCTTCTCAATTACCATAAATAATATCTTATTTACGATAAAACTTCACAAAATTCTTGAAAAAAATTTCAAACAGAACACCAAAATATTCCTAGGAAAGTCGTATTTATCAAAAATGATACATAAGACACAAATTTCTGAATCAATGCAAAAAGACCGTCTTAAAATCGAGGAAAGATGTCTGAATTTTCTGAATTAAAGTTATGTCGTCTCAAAAATTCAAATGTATAATTTTTGATACAAAGCTCGATCCGTGATTCAGAGTGTTTGGTTTACAAAATTTATTTTATGGTCTCTGTAGCCTAGCAGTTAGGAAAAAAAGAATGAAAATATGAAAAAGTATTACCACGGAGGGAGGTCACTAAGAGTATATAAAATTGCCATAAAAAGCTGCTCAAACCTTTCGAGATGTTAGGTGTTATGCAACTATTTTAAAGTATTGTATATTATAACACTAATTGTATTCATTTTTAATCCAACGCTTACTTAAAGCCGAATTGAATTCAATACGTTTGAAACAATTTTAATAACTCGTACAAGCTTGCATTTGGGATTAATACAAGTGTAAGTTTATGAAATACCAGCTAATTACGTTCATTTACGGAGGTATAAAGGTCACAGGATGGCTTACAATTTTAAGATGTATAAACTACTTGCGATCAAGTATGCTTCAGTTACTACTTCATGTACTCAACAGTATACATACATATGTACTTAACTTTATGCCTTCGTATTTGTGTTTCTTTTGAATTAGGCCAGGGTTTTGCAAATACAAATATAATTAGTTGTACAATTAGTATGTACATACATATGTATGTCAGTTAAACAAATACATAAATAAGCATTCACACGTATACAAATTTAGTTTGATCTTCTTTCGTAGAAATATGAATATATTTACGTATGTTTGTGCGACTATTTATACTCCAAACAATCGTAGTCAATTCGTTTTAAGTAAACATACATAATTTCTAATTTGTAAATTTAGTATTCTACACAAACAAATATACATATGTTCATGTTAATGTACATATGTATGTACATACAATACATATAATGCATGTGATAGTTATTAAGTTCATTAATTACAAACGTATGTATGTTGAGATTAACATGACGGTAATAAATGTTACATACAAAAATTTATTGGCAAATAACATTCCTAACGCCTGCAAAATTAATTGAGTGTAACGTCCGGTCAATTAATCGATAAACGGCGATTAAAATTTGCGATAAATTTAATTAAATCGATAATTTAAAATGTATTATGTCAGTTGAATGAATTATTTTAAACGTTATACGAGTAATTCGAAACAATACAATAATTGGAAAAATTATTTCCGTTTAAATTTTTGGATTAAAAAAAAAATTAAATTTACACAAACGAGTTGTTTTAGATCACAAACGAAACTATTTTCTTCTATAAAAAAATGTGGTATACTACATAGTAGGATATATTGCTATATGACTTATAATCTATGCAGCGTCTTTTTAAAATAATTAAGAGTATGGCATGCCCTTGTCAAATTTCATGTTATTTTAGTTTAAGATGCCATAAGCCTTGTTTTATGGGAGGAAGAGAGTATTATTTTTCAAATATATTATAAAAAACTTAGTTTTATCATTTCTGTTTTGAAGGCCTACATATTTACGGCTCATGCTAATCGGGTTAACGTGGACGTTACGTCAACATATTTTTATTCATTGTCTTTGATCTTCCAGAGTTTAACCATTTTTTCCCAGATGGAAAATATTTTTTGGAAAGGTGTCCAGATTCTTTGGGAAGTTTCTTACATGTGCAAAGGACAACACTGTTATTAGCAAAGGTAGAAACATGAATATGAATGCTTAATGGCATGACCAAAGTACATATTAAATATGATATGTAATCTTTAGTTAAGCTCAAGTGGGAAAAACTCACATAGTTACCTTCAATAAGTAATGATATTAAGAACAAACTTTAAACTGATAAAGGAAGTTAGTGAAATGAACTTATTAAATGGAAGGTTTAGTATCAACTGAAGTATTCGATCAGACCTTCGATTCATTCACTCCATTCACGGAAATATTGAATTTTCGAAAATGGGTTATAGTTCGGTGCTGCATTGTTTCACAACATTACGTTAATAATTTTAAAATAATTAATGTTATGATTAGGACGCTTGAAAAAAAACTTCGTTGTCTAAAGTAGAGATTGGTATACAATATATATAGCAACATATAAACCAAAACCCAAGTAATTATGATTACACAGTGCGACAGTGAAAATACACCCGAGTAACTACATAGTCTAAGTTATTCACTTACTTGAGTAGAACTCAAAAATTATGTTTTTTATTTTTCTAGAACCCTCCAAATTTGTTTTATTTGACAAAAACTTATGAGTTTCGATGGGGTGAACTTGGAAAATATGATTTTTTTTTCTTATTTTTTCAAGTTTGGCCGTTCTTAATTGCAAAATTTAATTAAAAAATATGAAATAAGTGGAGAAGTTCTTAAAGTGCATTCTCTTGTCAAGAGTTTGACAGTTCGTTTGATAAAATTGGAAAAAAATTACCGTAGTTATTATTTAAAGAGTATAACAGCTTAGTCATAATTTTTATATGTATATGCTGTCTAATCAAACGAACTTTCATTTGAGAATCTGGTTTTTGCACATTTGTTTTTTTTCGCAAATATTATTATTTCGCTTTGCGCAAACATTAGCCAAATTCCGGTGGTAGGTTCAACGGAAAAAGGGCACATTTTTCAATAAAAACTTAAGATCTACCAAAAATTTTAAAAGTTTTTGACTTAAAGTTCATTTGATGAGACAACATATATAAAAAATATGACTCAGCTGTTATGCTCTTGAAATCATAACTACTGTAATTTTTGTCCAATTTTATCAAATGAAGTGACAATCTCTTCACAAGAGAATTGACTTTAAGAATGTCATCACTTATTTTACAGTTTTTAATTAAATCTGCCAATTAGGAATGACCAAACTTGGAAAAATAAGAAAAAAATTATATATCCCAAGTTTACCCCATCAAATCTCATAACATATAAGTTTGCACAAAATATTTATGTATACCGTTTGAAAGGCTAATCTGTTCCCTTTGAATTGAACTTTAAATTTTTAAAATAGGTTCAAACATATTTGGGTAATCAATAATTTTGTGTGAAAAGATCAAAAAAAACCGTTTTTGTCAAATAAAACAAGTTTGGAGGGTTCGAGAAAAATAATAATGTAGCACTTAACTAACTGAACAACTTAGAGTAGGTATTTACTCGGGTGTATTTAATTTTTTGTATTTTATCGCATAGTGTTATTATTAATTTTTTATCAGTTTAATTGCATTTATTTATTATAAAAATAATTTTAAGTTATATTTTTAATATTAAAAACTAAGGTTTGTGCTCATTGTATTATAACGGATCAGATTTTCTATCAAAACAATAATCTACTCTCTAAGAGGTTATCACTTTGTTCACTTGATTACCAAGATATCCATCTCACTTAAGGTTTCTTTAATCCATTATATTTGTTTCCTATTCTAAGCACTAACTTATAACCGCCGTTACTTTCCTATATTAATTTAAAATGAATGTTTGGATCTAATGAAATATAGCCGCAATGATATTGAAATATTAATTTCTTGTTGAAGGAGAAAGAATAATGCTGTACTTGTATATCAGGTCGATAAGAACCTAAGAGCCCTCCAAAGTCCTCCAACGAGCACATTGTGGCTCTGTTGCATTTGTTAACAATTTTAATGCTTATTTAAAGTTTTTAATATATTTTCGTGGTTTTAAAATGTTACATTCAATTTTGTTCCTTTTTTTCCAAAATCTGGCACCTTAAGATGAATATTTCAAGACGTTTAATCTCAACAAATTCTCTTTCAATACTTTTAAAAAATTCGAAAATTAGTTGATACACCAATTCAAGAAGATTTTTCAATTAATTGTGGCTGCGTTAGATTTGCATTCAGGTTTACATGATGAAAGTAGTGCATGTATAAGCGTATGGTACATATTATTGTTTTATGTGAAATTTTTTGTTATTTTTGTAGTATGAATTCATTAGATTATTGAGAATTAAAGCATTTTGCTTGACAAAATGTTCATGGATTAGAAATGATTTTTTTTGAATATCATTTAAATGGATTTATTAAACTAACATCTTTCTATTATGATTTAATGTGTTACACTTTTTATTTCTTGTAAATTATTGGAATTTCTTGAATTAAAAAAAAAACAAACACAAATTAAATGCAGACAATTAATCATTATTAGTGAATTAAATTTTTTCCCCTATTTTAAGAAAAAAGGAGTTCTTGAATTTCATAATTAGTCCGGTAATTAACGTTTGATTAATTGCAGGAAATAAAATATGTAATAAAATCAGTTGCAGATCTTCTCCAGAAATTGTAATCAAAGAAGAGACTGTATTTTGCTTTAGCTTTTATTTACGTTCAATTAAATTGTTTTAAAAATATATTCTTTAATAAATTTGATTTTTATTTCATCGTAGTATTACGACAGCTATATTTAATTTCATGTAATTTTTTAATTTAATTTAATTTAATTAATTATTTAATTTTCCATTCCATTTTTATTTATTTTTTTATGATAATTTTTTTATTATACATTCTGTTTCACACATATTTTATTTGTTCGTTACATTTTAATTAACTCTGGGTAATTACACGCATCCTTTACATATACTTTAGGCGCGCTCGCTCACAGCTATGCACTCTTCAGCGTATTTAGTAAATGCATTAATTTTTATGTTGACAGACTAATACACTGACACATTGAAATCAACATTCGCTTACACGCCATATAGAGCACATGAAAATAACAGTTAATATTTTTGGTTTAAAGACAATGTCACAGCACCACGCTACCGCAGCATAATGTGTGTAAAAACATTAAATATTACACATGCATGACAACTACAAATGGATGTGTAAGACAGTGTGCGTATGTGTAACGAAATGTTAAACATTTACACAGTAAAGACAAAAAAAAGATGTGTAGCGTAAACTTTTATGTCTCATTATTTGTGAATACAAACATTTGCTCTCACTCATACATGCATACATGTGTATGTACATTAGCATACACTGTCAATACAGCTACACAATCAATTATACGCTTCCATAGACACAGTTTATAACTTCAATCCTTGTGCTTTAGTTGATATAGCCGTTGTTTGTTGATGATATTGTTATTGTTGTTGTTGTTGCTGTTGCTGTTGCCGTTTTAATTTAATATTTAATTTGTGTATTTGAATTTAAACAGGCCAATGATTTTAATGTTTCATAAAAAATGAAACATGTTTTGTTATAAAATTATTAAAAGATTTTAACTTTTTCCACAAAAATAAAAAAAGAAAAAAAAAACGTATTACAGAGAGAACGAACGTTTAAATACTTGGTTGATTGCTTATTAAATTTTAAGTGTCTGCACTAGCACCGCACGAAAGAGATGGGAACAGCTAGCTTAACACTGTAATCCACGGTTGTGTGCCGCAGCAGTCCCACCTTTTTTATTTCATTTTATTTGATTTAATCTTTTATTTTTTTCTTTTTTCACTATTTTTATTATATTTAATCCGTTCGTTGCATTTATTTTCAGACTATTTGCGAAGGTAAAAAAACCAACACGTTTCTGTTTCATGTCATTCAACGGCAATGTACGACGGATGTTATTTAATATGTAAAGACCGTCACCAAAATAGAAAACAAGAACAAATATTAATATCCAGCAAGGATTAGCAAAAAAGGAGTTTAAATCCTGTGCAGTTTTTTCTTGTAATTTTTATTTTAAAAAAAATGAAATTTTAGTTTCTCACTCTAAGCGCGAACACGACCAATAACTTTGCGTTCTAGATTTGTACTGAAGAAACGCAAGAATTTTTGCTTGTGTTGAGTGTCGGCAAAGCTGTTGTTCTTTAACTCACAGCTGTTGTTTGTTGTTAACAATGGCCAAAGTTGCAGAGAACAATTTTACATATGTATGTATTTAACAGAAGGGACATTTTCTCTTTAAATATGGATTACATTTCAAGAGAGTCCACAATACTACGCTAGAGAGTTGCCACACCAAATAACGTTATTTTCAAAATATTTAAATTTTTATCAAATTCTTTCATTTTAATTTCTATCAAATTCTTTCCATTTCGATTCATCTCTTTAATAACAACTAGAACTCTTAAATATAATGGAACAACGATTATGCACACATATGTTTTTATTTAAAAAATCATATACGTTTTAAATGTTTTTTTTGTTTTGTTTAAAGTAACATTTTTATTAACATTAAACTAAAACGGTAACGTTATTGTATTGACTCTCTTTTAATCCGCTCTGCAAATTATCCTTTATACGACTTCTGTAACATAAAGTGTATACAAGCGTTAAACATTTGTTCTCTTCTCATGTTATGTTTAACATTCAGTAAAACTCAAGGATACGATGAAGCAATTTCAACACAACAAGAGAGATTCAAATGCTTGTAACGTGGTTAAATATTAAAGGAAATTATATTTTTGTTTGCGGTTATTTGTATTGTTGTATGTATTTAATGTAGGTCAGTGTGCTGTTTACATTCGGATATGGGTTAACAGCACCCAATACTGTTACTCATCAAATTTGTTATGCAGCAATCAAATTTGCAAATAATCAACAATGACCGTAGAATGCTGCAGAAGCAACACGTTGGGCTTCAAGTCTAATTTTTATTGCAACTTAATGTACGAGTATGTACATCGTTTACCAGAAACCACTTTTACTTCATAAGTTTTGAAATAAAAATATTATTACAGTATGTAGTCGTTGTTGTATTCAACATGTGCGTATAAGTCATAAAACCAAAGATGCACAACAATTATGCGTAATATAATGTGACTGCGATGTTTGATCTATGATTTTATGCCACATTTCTTAGAAATGCCACCAGATAATACGATTAATCAACTAAAGTACGTTCTTTCTGTGCGTTATTATAAAAGTGTAGATTCGTTCCAAAATTTTTTAATTTTTAAAATTTTTACATTTAATTTTCTTAATAATATTCTGAAATTACGTTTAAAAAACCACGTAACAGCATTTATTCAATTAAAAATAAACAAATAAAATTAATTATAATTGTTTTAAAAACACTGCGGATTATTGCGGATAATTGTTACTTTTTTTACTATATTGTTTTGCAGAATACTGTTGAACCTAAAACGACAACTAAGAACCAAAGATTAAAAACAAAATTTTCATTGTAGTTAGCTACTCTAAGAACATAAGCAGACTTCTACTGAACGAGTCTTGAAAGAAGTAGTTGCCCGTAAAAGATTTTTTTTAAATACTAGAACTTAGCTTTGAAATCGGCACTAGTATGTCAACACATTACCCACGGTTTTACGGTCCTTATTTTTTTCTAATGAATTACTAGCATTAAATAAATTATAATTTAAATTATATAAGAATCGGCACTTGTAGTCGCCCTAGTCTAGTAGGTAGTGTGTCGGCTTATTAGACGTAAGGCCACGGTCCAAATCCCAAGTCAGACATCAAAACGAAAATATGAAAAAAATATTTCTTCAGCGACTGCCTCTCAGCAGATTTCTCACAAAAACTCTGAGAGCAAATGATATGGCCAAATATGTATGTACTACAGGTAAATATTTTACATTGGCTGTTATATAGTAGAACGAAAAAAATAATATTTTTGCTATTCGATAATACAAATAACTTTTGTGCTTTAATGGCTTTCTAGTTTTATTTTATGCCATCAATCGGCGGATAGACGGTTGGAATAAACTTTCGGAAGTAAACAAATGTATCTTTTCACATAAAATTATTGATTACCCAAATATTTCTTAACCTATTTTCAAAATCCAAAGTTTTTGAAGAGGGCACAGATGAGTCTTTAAAATGGTATACATAAACATGGTTATGGTTCAAACGGGTGAACTTGAAAAAAATAATTTTTTTCTTATTTTTCAAGTTTAGCTATTCTTAATTGGAAAATTTAATTAAAAAATGTAAAATAAGTGGTAACATTCTTGAAGTCCATTATCTTGTGAAGAGATTGACACTTCATTTGATAAAATCGGACAAAAATTACCGTAGTTCTTATATAAAGAGTATAACAGAAGTGTTATATTTTTTTATATATCGTCGCGACGCCTCCGTTCTATAACATTCTAAGTCGAAAAAGTGTGTTTTGAGTTATGAGCTCTCAAAGTTTTAATGCGATATACGTCTATATGTGTATTCTAAGTGGATTTTTCCCTATAACTTCGGAAAGGATCAGCGCATCTTAACCAAATTTTGACAGTATTTAAGTTAGAGAACGCAGAAAATGCAAGAACATTAAAAACGTTCTAAGTACACTTAGAACGTTATAGAATGGAGGCGTCGATATGTCAACTTATCAAATGAACTTTCAATTCAAAAATTTTCAAAATTTTTTGAAGGTCTTGATTGTTTGTTGGAAAATGTGTCAATTTTATGTTTGGGCGTCGCCTGAAAGTACATTTGAAAAAAAAAATATAACACGATACTGATACTGATACTCTTTAAGTTTTGTCCGATTTGATCAAACGAAGTGTCAATATCTTCAGTAGAAAATGCACTTTAAGAATTTTCCCATTTATTTTATATTTTCTAATTAAGGTTTGCTACTATGCATGGACAAACTTAAAAAGATATGAAAAAAATTCATATTTATCAAATTTACCTCATCAAACCTCACAGAATATTAATTTGAATAATATATACATATATGTATATCGTTTTAAAGGTCAATCTCTCCTTTTTCTAAGAAGTTTACATTTTTGACAGTGGTTTAGAAATGTTTGCGGAATCAATAAATTTGTGCGTAAAGTCCAAAATAACAGTTTTTGACAAATAGAACAATTTTGGAGGGTTCAGGAAATATAAAAAAATATATTTTTAAGTTCTCCTCGACAAAACTCACAATCTACACTATGTCATTGGCTGGGTGTATTTCATTTTATTTATTCTGTTGCACAGTGTTATTATACTTTAGTTGTATGTATGATTTTAATATTACAATGAATTTTATTTTACTTTCGAAATCTAATTTAAACGTACATAATTTATGATTAGAAAATATTTTTAATCTTTACAAATGAAAAATGTGTGTTCAAAAATGATTGCAAATCTAATATTTATTCTGAGTTAATGGAAGATCCCATTCACTTTTCTCAATTGGTCTTCAATAATTAGTTTTCTTTTCTTTTTTTTTTTTTAAATCAAAAGTTTCGATGTAAACAAGTTTGTGTTTCTCATTATTTATATGGAATTTCATAAGAGTAATAGAATCAAGTAAAAATTTTGTTATTTTACGATTCACGATTCAATCTGATCAAAATGGATGGAAACGGAAACAATGTAAATCCTGTTTAATCTCGCAATTTTTTTTTCTTTTTAATAAATATGGAAATAAAAACATTCCAGCAACTACAAGTACATCAACAAATACTAGGATAAAAGATTGTCCTCTTACATTCGTACATTAATACATGCATGCACATACATACATACATATGTACATATTTGTATATTCCTTTCGTTGTTTGTTATTTTTGAAGGTATTTTTATGATTTTATTTTATTTTTGTTGTTACTTTTTTGTTGATATTTATGTACACACATGCATATACATTTGAAAAATGTGTCAATACTATGAACCAACCATCCATTACCTTGCTGGGTACTGATGGTGAACAATGAGCAATAATGGTAAATTGCTTCTAAAGTAAACGACTAAAAGATGAAGAGGAATAGTTATGTCAATGCATAGAAAAATAACTGATGAGAAGACACTTCTGCAAAAAACAAAAAAAAATCGTTTAAAAAGTTTTGCAAAAACCCGGGATGGAGACATTTTTCACCAGCAAGAAAACGAAAAAAAAACAACAGAAAATCGAAAAACGAATGAAGAAAAAATGAAGAAAGAAATGAACGAATGAATAAAACCTACACAGATTTTACATTCTACATGGTCTTGCAAATATTAGACTACTCACACCATAAGTCTCTATGAATGGCATCTGTGGAAGTTGATGACAGCTTTTTTACTTTCTCATTCCTGTTGCTTAATGCTGATATTTTTAAACGATTTCTTGTTTTTTCTCTTTCGATTCACTCAATATTTTAACTCATGATGGTTCGTTATAAACAGCTTAAAAATAAGACATATTGCACCCATACATGCTCATACATTTACAAAAATTATATACAGCTATTAGTACACATACATGTGTGTATACATATATATGTATACTCGTATATACAAATGTTGAATATGTTGTAAGTATCGGGTGCTTTTTTAGCTTCATGAAAACTATCGATATCGTTACCTATAGTTTGACAGCTGAGAATGTCAAATTAGGCTGACATTGCCGTTCAGTAAATTATTATGAAGCGTTTAATGGCAGAACAACGTTTCCAAGTTGTGGGAATGTTCTTAAAAAAATATATTTTCTCTCAAAGTTTATACAGAAATTCTTTAATTTTACGTTCAACATAAAATGTACAAAGCAGTTCTATGGAAGTATCTTGACTTACTTAATTGATAATTACAACATTTTAGTCAAGACTACGGCATTAATGTCAGTTCAATGCCGACTGTGTACGACAGATTTTTGAGAAACTTCGCATGATTGCTGAGAGAAAGTTGCCCAAGAAATTTTGTTCATATTTCCCTTTTGCTTGAGATGTCTAACCAGGGTTTTGAAGCGTGGCTTCACGTCTAATAAGCCAACATACTACCTAATAGACTACGGCAACTTGCATCTTGCCTTACATTCAAGGCGAATTCATTGAAGGTGGGATTAGTATTACAATAAGTACAACAATACAATAACAACAGGGATTTTTTGTTGTTGAGAAGTGGCAATCTTGTCAAAAACAGCTGACTAAAGAATGACGATGGGAAGAAAAATGTTTAAAAATTTTATAAAAATGATTAAAGAATGACGATGGGAAGAAAAATATTAAAACAAAAAGAAGAAAAATATACAAACTTCTGACACAATAAGAAAAAACGAAATTGGGTATCAAAACAAAATACACAAAAAACAAAAATTTTTGACATTGTTACTGCTATGTATCAGCTGGTCTTTCGATCCCACCTTCTAATGAATTCGCCTTGCTTACATTCTTGTAAAATAGCGTTCGTACATTTTTATTTCAGTACATTTTATTATCAGAGTGGATTGAAAACATTCCTTAAACCTTTATTATTATTCAGAATATTCGTTTCCACATTTCCAATCACTTCATTATGACTCGGTATCCATATACGTAATGCGTTCCATGCCTGTAGTAATTGTTAATCCTTTTTGTACACTCCACGACGATCTTTGATCCTATATTCCTGGATATTATTGGCTTAATTGTCTTTTGACTATCTATAAAGATTTTTAAATCTTTATTCGCTAACCATACTAAATGGTTACTAGCCCATGATGGTCCGATAGCCGGAGGATTCTTCTATATAGAGACCCAGCCCCGTCCTATTTCCATGTTTAGAGCCATTCGTGTAGTAACTAGTCACCACGGACATCTGTGGCATGGATCCGTTTGACCAACAAAGTTGATGTGGTATTAGAGTGAGGCAATCGATTGTTCTTGATATGTTGGTCACCTTGTTAAAGAACTGAGCGTCAAGTGAGAGAACATAGGCGAAAACATATCACGATTCAGAAAGTACACAGAATTACCAATTTAATTAGACGCGCTTTTGAGAACAAGCAGTATTGCTCGGCGCTATTTATTGATATATCGCAAGCCTTCGATAAGGTCAAGTACGAAGGACTTCTATTTAAGATCACGCAGTTTGTACCAACGAATGTGCACAAATTGCTAAAAAGTTATGGGACAGATATGTATTTAAAAATTAAATCAAAAGATGTCACCTCTTCGCGCAGAAAAATTTCTGCTGGCGTACCTCAAAGAAGTATTCTAGGGCCGTTCCTATAATTATTGTTCACTGTAGATATACGTATAAGTGTAGTGACTCACACGTCTACTTTTGCGGATGATACGGCGTTTTTAAGTATTCATAGAGACTATACAGTTGCGTCACAAAGACTTTAATCTTACGTTAGTGAATTGGAAAATTGGTTGCTGAAATGGAAGATAAAAGTGAACGTTTACACTGACAAGGGGAAATTATCCGCCCATCAAGATTTATGGTGTGACAGTACCAGAACATAATAGTGTAATATATCTGGGCATCCATCTCGACGGTCGCCTTACCTGACTTACTTGTATTCGAAGGTAACAGGCGTCTCAAGAGAATTTAAACAAATGATCTGATCAGATAAATTTTCTTTTGATGAGCACTTTTAGTTGTACATTGCAGTGGCAATAATAACTTTTATTTTTGTATTATTTTAGGTTAAGATTTGAATACTTATTGTAAATTCCGATATTCAGATTCAATAAATAATATACGAAAAATAAAACAAAAAAGTGAGAGACTGTCTAGTGTTCCAACTATATGCTGGTGAAACGATTGGTAAATCTGGTATTTTTGCAATTCCCTGGTGGGTGATGTTCGCATCACATCACTTGTGCCTAACTAACACATTCGTTGAACCATTTCAATTATTCTAATGTTGAATTTAGAACGCGCTCTTGGAGTGAGATCCCATTTAGAACCTATGGCTCTCCCTATCTTTCCAGATATTGTCTCCATTTCAGTTTCCTAACGAATACCTACTACATTCATTTAAAATGACTGTCTGTGTAACGTTAACATGCTGACGGCATCATTACTTCCTATTTCTTTTAAAATTAATGGCGGTCACTATCGAGTGATGCTGGCTTAATTTTTTGTTTTCAAACATTTTTCGACATTTAGTTCCAGCGAGGCGGAGTAACTTGTCATACATCTCGCTTAACAATTTTTACAAATTGCAAAATCAATTTAATGCCAACTTTCTTTCTAAAAGTGATCCCTTTAACTGGCCGCTATATTATCTTTTAAAAAGCACCCTATATGTGTACATACATATGTATGTACCCGTGTGACTTAGTTGGTAGAGATAGAGATGTTACATCTGACAGTAACTATAATTTTCATTTCATTTTCTTACTTGTAATTCTGCAATTGCAAATACTTTTGTTCCCGTGTTACGTGTTCGCTCTGTCTCTCTATTTTTTTACTTCTCTTATGTTGATTATGCTCGTAAGTGTTTGTTTGTAATCTCAGCAGAAACATCTTTTCATCCACCCATCCATGTCTAGGGAAACGTTAACATGTAGAATTTTGTAACCGTAGTACATATGTCGGTGAAGGTAAACGGAAAAGCTTCAAGCATTCATGGATTCAACAATTTCGATTAAACATAAATTTCAGTTTTTCATATCACTAACACATACATACATATGCGTGTATGTACATACGTATATTTCTACAGCATATCGAATGTTTTTGCATTCAATTTGTGGCATGTGCTTGCGTAAGGCGATTGTTAATACATGTCAGTATCAAGGTGATGAAAAATAAAAGAAGAAAAAGAAAAAAAATTGTGGATTCAAGAGTTATAATACAATTTAAGGCCGGGCAATTTGTTTGAAATGTTTGAAAATTTTAAATTATGACGGAATGAAAGAATATATTCTTTAATATTGGCGCTTATTTGTATATAAACATACTCGTATAAACATCCTTAAGCCTCTTAGTAAATTATTTCAATTTACATGACAGTCATAATTAAATGCTGTTGCTGTGTGTTAATAATATTCATGTATTTAGTTGTGCTCGGATCTGTTTTGTTTGCCGGAGTATAAAATATTTTAAATGGCATCCTGCCAAGTATGTCCCAAAGGCATATTTTAATGAAATAATAATTATTTTCTAAACACACAATTCGGTTCGGCCTGTTTGTTTGCAAATTATAACATCATTTGGTAACAACATTTTGATATTGGTAAAAATCATTTCTAATTATACAATCCTCTTTGGCTATAAGTTGCCAACAGATGATCGGATATATTGTGTATATACTCGTAACAATTTTATAATTATACTTGGTGCACTCATGAAATATCCTTTCTTTACACGCTGGTAATAGAGTTCAGTATATACAGACATAAGTTATAATGAGATTTTCAATTTTATTGTAAGTTCTTCAAAGAAATGTTTTTATTTAAACAGAGAAGTAACACATCATCACTAGGGCTTAATAAAATTAACACAGTGGAGTACCAGCACAGACAAATGACAAATTGATATGAATCGTGAGCCACAAATAAAATTCTATTTTATATTATCAGTAAATGGAATATATGTATGTAGCGGCCCTTTCATTAAGCTCTTTCTATCTCTAAATTTAAATAAAACAAAGAAGGTGTGAGGGATCATCAAAATTTTTTTTATTTATTTGAAAGGCCTTGTGATGTCATTATATGTGGAATATAACACCGTTTTATGGGTCTAGGCCTTCCGAAATGCCCCACATCCCATGATTCTGCGGCATAAATCAAGTAGAATTTGACTGATGGCATATGATATGTTAATCTTGAGAACCACTGTGGTTTGTGGCTTATTCGCGTATACGTGCAATTTAAAAAAATCTCTCAAACAAGAGCTTAACGGGGTGAAATCTCATGATTGCCACATGACAATGACTATGCTCTCAAATCTCTTGTGCGAAATATTCAATAATGCATGAGCTGAGCGGCACATAGCGCTGTACTGTTGAAACCACATATCGTTGGTATCCAAATTAATCAAAAAGAAAAAAGTTGGTAATCATCGTTCTAGAGCCGCCATGGCTTATACTCTGTCCAGATATACACTTTTATTGAGTCAATATTCGGTTAATTGAGTACAATATTTTAAGTGTTCAGGCATAATATACGCAATTCAGCTTATTCAATATTCATTTAACAGCTGGTAAACAAAACAGCTGGATCTTTCAACAACATACATACATAACATAATTGCTCATTACAACCCTACGACCTAGCTCCTCACGCCACTTATGTTGTGTGCGTTAATTTTATACATTAGTGGCGGGACCTACAGTTTAAAGTCGATTTCGAACGACAGATTTTTTTAAAAACTTTTCATGGCAATTTTATTTACTCTCAGAGTTTTTACCAGAAATCTGCTGAGAGGAAGTCGCCGAAGAAATATTTTTTTTCATAATTAATTTTGATGTATGACCTGGGGTTTCAACAACATTGTTTTTATTTTGGTCGCCATTTTTTGTTTGTCGTTGTTGACATTTGAGTTTTCAAATATCAACAGAAAGTGTTCGGTTAATTGTAATATGCTCACTAAACACACTTGTGTCAGTGCTGCACTTTAAGTTTTACTCAATATAATAACAATTTACGTATTTATTGCGCAATATGTAATAGAAACTTTATATGAAATACTGAATTCAATAATGGCGTTTATTCCGATTTACGCAATAAGGGTGCTTATGTGAATACCGTATTAGAGATGCTTACTTGATAGGTACTCCTTTATAGGACGGGAATGATATCATAATTCGAATGTGTTCTCCAAGTCGATAAATTTATGTTTAGCGAGAATTGTGTAAAGCCAGGCTTGTGATGACCAATAATATGTTTGTGCGCGTTAATGTTATGTTAAAGGGTGTAATGAATTCTTAAAGAATTACATTTTTTAGGAGTCAAAATTAAACATTTAGAAGGTTTTTATGGCTTAGGAGTTAAAAGATACTTTGAATGTTAGACTCAAATATAAAAAGGACGACATTTGTTATCAAACGAAACCACGCAAAAACAGCACTCATATGACAAGTTAAAAGTTGTGTGGCATGAATGTGACGTTTAACTAATTGGTATGAAAGTGTTGAAAGTTAAAAGAAAAATTCAAAAATATTGTTGTTATCTTCTGCTTTTTATCGCGCACTTTACCTAACCAAAAATATTTGATTCGCTATTATAATCAGCAAATATCCCAAAATAAAATTCACAAATTGTGAAAGGGGCTCAACGTAATGCAGGGACAGTTTTGGTAAATTGTTGCCCGTTAACGTCATAAATATTGGCTTACTTAAATGCCCATTATTACAACCCTTTAGTCAGGACTACGGGCTCGCTTCTCACTGCACCGATGTTATGTGTATTAATTTTTATCTATGAGTGGCGACATGATCTGCTGCAAGTCTGTACATTCAATTTTATTTACTCTCAGATTTGTTTGCCAGAAGAAACGGATTAAGTTGTAACACTTTGAAATATCATGCTACGTTATGTCGAATAAAAATACTCCACTCCGATGCATATTCCAGCATTATAACGACCTCAAATAAAGTGCACTAGGAAATGTGGTTCGAATATAAAAATAACAGTATATTAGACTGGTCTGCCGTGACTTCAGATGTAAATCCGATCAAGAACAACAGAAATCGGAGGAAAGTATCCCACAAATTGTGATAAGCTTTGGGAATTACCGGATTAGGTGTGGCAACACTTTGGTTTTCAAATGCTTAGACGATTTCTATCATTTTTGAATTTTGAATATACAAGTGCGTAACACCATTCTGGAAACAATTAATCATTATCCCCTTCAGAGATATTTGAAGACCAGAATATCATATAACTCGCTTCATAGATATATAAGAAGTGGTATAAGAAATGAAGTCGCCGTGGTCTAGTAGGTAGTGTGTTGGCTTATTAGACGAAAAGCCAGCGTTAGAGCCCCAGGCCAGACATCAAAATAAAATAAAAAAAGTATTTCTTCGGGACTTCCTCTCAGAAGATTTCTGACAAAAACTCTGAGAGTAAATAAAATTGCAATGAAAAGTTTCTCAAAAAAAAATCTATCGTTCGGAGTCGACTTTAAACTTTAGGTCCCGCCACTCATGTATAAAATTAACACACACAACATAAGTGGTGTAAGAAACTAGGTCGTAATCCTGACTGAAGGGTTGTAATGACCAATTATGTATGTATGGTATTAGAAATGAAAAAACTGTGATCCATTAAATCCTTATCATAGCAAGCAAACATAATTACCGACTGAAAGCTCACATATACCCTGAATTTTTGCTCAGCATATACGAAAAGCATGTCTTATCTGGTGTAAACGGTGTCTGCTTTATTGTCTGCTGCATGGACGTAAGTTCTTTGGTATTAAATGATTGGGAGATGGTATTTTGTAAGCGATGATCGTGTGTCAGTTAACATCATTCTGCGAAGCTTTAAGACATATCATCTTTTCAGGGATACCAATCTCTGTCTTATATGAAAGCCAATTTTTTTTCTTGGGTCTTTCCTCGGATTTAAGGCATTGCGAAAATTTGGTTAGTGCTTGATTTTTGGTATCTCAAGCCTCTAAAGTCGCCGCAGGTTAGTAGGTCGTGTGCAGGCTTATTAAGCGTAAGACCAAGTTTCAAACCTCAGGTCAGACATCAAAACGAAAATGTGAAAAAATACTTCTTCGGCGAATTTTGGCAAAAACTCTGGGAGTAAATAAAAAATTGCCATGAAAAGCCGCTCATAATGTATCGTTCAGAGTCGACTTTGAACTGTAGATGCCGACATTCATAAATAAAACTAACACACACAACACAAGTGGTGTGAGAAACTAGGCCGTGATCCTGACTGAAGGTTTGTGATGACCAATTATGTATGTATGTATGTATGTATGTATGTAAAGCCACACCGTTACCAACATGTATTAAATTAAATAATATTCACTCCATTTTCCAATTATATGAAAACTGATGTGCGATAATTTAATGAAATTTTAAAATATTTCAAATTAAATATTAAGAACATCACAACTACATACGTTGTCTGTATGTTTGTATTCGTATATTCATAAATTTGTGTTTTGTCTTCTTCTCATTTTGTTTACAAATTGTAGTAATTTTGTGGTCAAAAACAAAAACTATTTTGTGTGAAACAATAAATGGCTTTAACTGGCTGTCGACGAGGTCAACTGAAAATAAAATATTTATATGTGAGTATGAGTCTCTGGCAGCTATGTGTGCATGGTAGGTGTAGTTGGATGAATAAAGGTGTGTAAAATATACGAGTACATATATATATATGCGAGAAGTAATTTGTGAACATATGAGGTCCTTAAAATAAAGACCTTAATGGCGTAAAGTAAAGCACGTACGTTGATTTGAATTGATAGCTTGAATGTTTAATACACGTTTGAAGGAAACGAAACGAAACGAAAAGAAAAGAAAAAAAATATTACAGAATAAAATCTAATATATTATGGCACATTGAATGTTTGTTAACTAAATAAATGTATTCATATTCATATTTATATGTACATATATTTCTAAAGTGGTGAATATAAGCGTATAATGGCACACGAATGAATTTAATGCCTGTAAACGTGTGTGAATATCTTAGAAGTGCCATTTAATCTTTGTAATGAATGTCATGTAAAGACAACCAGACACACTACAACGTAAACTATTCTAGTCAACAATTAAATGTTAAATTAATGATACCGTATGCATACAGGTAATAGGAAATAACGTAGAAATTAAATGATAAAATCACTGCTCGAATGTTAAATTCCATTCTCTAATGGAACCAAAGGTAGACAAAAAAAGACTTTATTTTATCTACTCTAAAACTACTTTAAATACAATACAGACAGCAAAATAAGATAAAGATAATATGTCTACCATAGAAGCTGTAAATGTAAATTCAACTCATCCGATGTCGCTTAAACTGGAAATGAAATACATGAACGTAAACGAAGTGGTATTTTAAATGTTCTTTACCTAGACACATATCTAATAGAGAACTCACTTGACTGTCTGATATATTGTTCTCGTTTAACTCATTCACCCAGGTATCCTTCAACATGTCATCCAAGTAGTGTCCTTTTTTTCTCTTTCTTTTTTTGTATGTATTCAGTTGTCCTTTTTACACTCGTATACGGCTGTATATGTTTTTGTAGGCAATTCATACGAAAATAGTAAAAGATTTCAAGTTGAGTTTGTTCATCGCTGTATAGCCAAGAAGGTTTGTATACATTCATGCATTTTAGCTAAATACGAACCTTCAACTATGCCATCCTTATAAACAGTATTTTGACTTCATCAACAGCATGTTTTGCAAGCAATTCAATTGCATTCACATTGCACAAACACAATCACACAGTACACGTGTGATTTTCTATGTCTATTTGAACATACTCGTACTTTTGGATTCACTATCCAATGCTGGAATTATTCTCAACTCGTAAAACTGGCTCTGATTTTGAGATGAGAATAACAACGATGTCAGTGAAGTCAGCTAGCTAGTCAGTGTGTTCTGTTTGTTTTTGTTGTAACACTAATGATGACAGCAACACATGTAACACAAGCCATTGTCGTATTTTATTTTTTCCAGAAAAATCTCTCATTTTGCAAATTGTAACTGATGGCAATACGTACAGAGTAATGCCATGAAAACCCTGTCTTAATACGAAAAAAAAAATATTTTAGACTGAGCGTGAACTCGAACGTATCGAGAGAGTTTTTCTGCATTGGGGTTTTTCACTGTACTTTTCTTTTAGTATAAAAAAGAAATGATTCGTGACATGTTTTAATACCAAAAAAAAAACATCAGAAAGGTTTATCATTTCGCCATGAATAGCCGAGCAAACGAATAACGCTTGCAAATCATTGAATTTTATCATCAAAATTATTTCCGTGTGAGAAATTTGTTTCAATTGTAAAATTACCTTCAGGGACAAAATTTATTTTTAGCTTAATGGGTACGACAATTATCAGAATTTTTTTCCGAATTCAAGAACAGTTTAAGATCTGCTAGTGCACCATAAAAAGCGGACTATTACTGCGTATTGTGGACCGGAACACAGTGATTTTTTGCTGGCAAAAAAGTATAATTTTTGACAATAACAATAACAACAAATAACTGAAAAATCAATGATAGTTTTCCATTGAGAAGAGTTTGACGAAAAGAACTCCATATTATTTTTAGCCGTAGCGACTGTATTTCGTCAAGAAATATTACATCATAACGCTTCTGCCGAAGAAGCAATGTACCTTGAGTTGGTTAAGACAGGATCAACATGTCATTTCAACAAGACAGTGTCACATGCCACCAGCACGTAATGCCATGAATCTATTGAGAGGCCAGTTTGAAAAGCTTTTTGTAGCGTTTTGTAGCAGTTCCAAAACTGTAGTATTAAGAATATATGGCTATCTCGTATTCACTGAGAAGGTAGCCACAACTACAGGCTCTTCGCACTTTGTCAACTACGATAGTAACAATAAATCTATTGGATCGAATATACAAATCGATTTACTTACTGATCAATTCAATTGCATTCGTCAGATTTTCTACTGATCGTCTCCTTGAGCAATAGGCGACTAGTGGAGCACCAAGGCTGTATATTCTCACTTCTGGGTAAGTGGTCTGAAGGGAGGAACAGACCCCCACCAAGAACTCTAGAGATATATAGCGACGGATTGATTTCATATTAACGTCCAAATCATAGATCACCAATGAGTATTCAAAAAGATGAGTAGATTCGAATCATACTCATAATTTCTGATACCTATATGTTTCATACTTATTTTAATATCATATTCATACTACTCATATTAAAAATTTGAAGTACTCATCGTACTCATCGTACTCGACTCTCCATGACTCAACATTTACAAGAATCACAAAATAAGTATTATTCGCGTACGAACACTACAATACTCACTAGAAGGTTGTGTGTTTGTCTTTTTTTTTTTGTAAATGCAACAACAACTAAGACTGTACATTTTGATTAATGATTCGAATAACTCGTATAATTTATGAGTATTATAAGTATTTTTCTAAATTTATGAATCTGAATGAGTAGGCGTATGAATCAAACATGTTTCGAATGCTATGAGTTTGATGTCAACGTTGTACTCATACTCATTGCAACTTGTACTTATAAATCAATGTTATAGTGAGTACGAATGAATCAGAGTTGTTGAATTTCAATATTGTTGACTCAGTCATACTCTAAATTTCATGAGTACTTATGAGTAGCGAAAAAACGATTCATTGCTGATATCTGTTCCAAATACGTCCAAGAATTTCACATGAATCTCTAGATGTAGGGACATACCTGAAATTTATGTTACTGGCTAATTGGCTAGAATGTAAAAAATCGAAATTGGGAATAAATTCCATCTTAAGATGACCTGCTAAGCTAGACGAATATTGAACCATTCTTTCATTTTGCCAAGATATTAGACTCTCTGTCATTATGTAACATTTTCTACTAGAAACCTTTGCCTGTCTAACAATTCTATCTGCATTTTCTATAATTAATTAGAAGCATGATGTCATTGTGTAGACAGAAATACGCATTTGCAATGAATTACATTGATTCCCGCGGTTGTCTTTATTCATCAATTTTACGCTTAAATATTTACATTATACCTGATACCTGATACTCGTCTATAATTAAGTGAATTGGAACTTTTGAATACAATCCTGCCGCACAAGCATTATAATCAACAGCATAGCGGTGTCATATCCTTGTCATTGTTTGTTTTGTTTTGTCTAATTTGAATGAAGAACATTGCAAATCTTGGAAATTAACAAAGAGAATGCTGGAAAATGTTTAAATTGGTTCTACAATGTACAATGTAGACAGTGTCAACTGAGATCGACAGGCAGATATATACATACTCGTACATGTCATGATGCCCGTTTGAAATAGTTGTAGAAGGTGGAAACTGACTTTAACTCATGCCCACCCAAATGCTGTCGTTAGTGTTGTCATCTGTGGAAAGGACATTCGTACAGATATTCGTCCGAATGAATATAAAATAATTATAAATGCATGTGTATGTATGTATGTAAGTATGTATGGAATACATGTATGTTTGGCATACAAAACAAAAACTCTCATACATGTATATACATATGTATGTATGTATGTATGTGACACAAGGATAATTACAAGTCTGTGTGTAGCTTCAAATGAATTTGTATGTGTCTGTATTTGGTTATCATTATTGTTACAATTTGTTCTTCTCTTTTTAGCTATGATATGTATGTACATACATATATGTACATATGTATGTGATACGACTTTGTTCTGTAATTATATTGTCAAAACGTATGCATGCGGAATCCATACATATGTGATTGTATACATGCGTGTTTGTTTTATTTTTAACTAAATCGTAACGAATTTTTAATTTTAAACATTACAAGTTTGTTTGTAAAACACATGGGTTGAAGTACTTCTCATATGAATTTAATTAAATTCTGTTCCATACGTTATCAAATGAAAATTAGACGACAAAAATTATTTAACAAGCCATCGGCTGGCCATGTTCCGAATTTGAAAAAAAACATCATTTTAAGGCTTATTTTCAAGCCGTTATGTTGAAATTATACGGACAAATATTTTTGTCCATAGCAAGCTTGTATATGTACACTGATCAATACACTTTGGTTTTAACATCAATTCTTCTTTGATATAACTGTCAAAAATATAATATTATGTGTACATATCTCGTCTAATTTTTTTTTGAACCATACAGACCTATTTTATTTACGCTGCGCACATTTTCATATTTTAATACGTTATAGGCCTATAAGTCGCGAAGTATTTGTTTAAATAAATAGAAAAATTGATTTATAATTGCGTTGAATTGATTTGAAGTAAAAAGTTCCGTGGATCATTGAAAGTGACTGAAGAATTGCTAATTACTGCTACAGAAAATAATTTTAATGCCGACTCTAATCTCAACGAATCACAAGAATTTGTTGATGCCACAAGTTTATCCGAAGAAGAGAAAGAAAATGAAGCACGTGATGGTGCACATTCACCCGAAGAAGATTTTGCGCCGGTTGAACGCAAAATACGGCGATCAGAGAGAATTTTGAATACATTAAAATTTTTCCGCCGTCGAATTTGTATCCAATGATCCATCTACGGTTAAAGAAGCACTTTCATCCCCACATGCAGAATTGTGGCAAAATGCAATGAAAAAGGAATGTGATTCGCTTATGCTGAACAAGACTTGGACATTGTTAAAATTACCTGAAAAGAAAAAAGCCATACCTTCAAAATGGGTATTCAAAACTGAAGTAAATGACGCTGGTGAAATAGTTCGGTATAAGGCTCGTCTTCTAGCGAAGGGATTTAATCAGCAGAAGGGTATCGACTATAACGAAACCTATGCGCCAGTAGTAAGATTCGTTTCTTATTCGCTCTTGCTGCAAAGTATAATTTATTTGTACATCAAATGGTTGCAGTAACAGTATTCCTCAACGCTAAGTTGCAAGAGGAAATCTACATGACACAACCAATTGACTTTGACGACGGATCTGGTTTAGCATGCAAGCTAAATAAGTCGCTTTATGGCTTAATGTAATCAAGTACGGCACGAGGAACTGAACAATGTGTTGTTAAGTTATGGCCTGAAACGAAGCGAGGTAGCCCAGTGTATATATTATCGCAAAGATAGAGATAAAATTCTCATTTTGGCAATATATGTTGATGATGTTTTAATATTTGCAAGCGAAATGAAGCTAATCAACAATGTCAAAAAGGCGTTATCCACGAAATTTAAGATGAACGATTTTGGGAAGGCCACATCAGTCTTACGTATGCGCATTACAACTGATAAGATGGCAAGAACTATAAAAATTGATCAGAGCCAATACATTAATGATGTCTTAGAACGTTTTGGCATGGACCAATGTAATGCAACTTTGAAACCAAATGATTTGAATCAAAAGTTGTCGGAAGAAATGTGTCCAGATAACGATGATGATGATGAAATGTAGTAGATGAGGGATGTTCCTTCATGGAAGCTGTTGGCTGTTTATTATTCGCTGCACAGTTTACCAGGCCAGACATTTGCAGATTTTCTTCAAAGTAGTATGTTTATGCCGCTTCTAGGTCACTTATTTCATACAAATTTTGGAGCATGCATAGCTGTAAAAGTGTAAGAACATTACAGAATTGTGAAATGAATTGTGTGCGATCGGTCTTTAGGTTTGTAACATGTATTATGAAAAGGTAATGCTTTTTAATGTGTATATGTGTGTTTGTGTGTGTTAAAATTTGGGAGAATGCATATCTGGAAAAGAATTAAATCATTATAATTTTCAATTTTTCCCTACAAATTTGGGATCATACCTGCTTATTCTTGTTCATTTTATTTGTATTGCTTTTCAAACGAATGGTTGGACGGACAGAATGAGTGCGTGCACGTTTCCTCATCTACATCTCAGAGTATAGAAAGACTGTAATGTGAAAATGTATATACGTATGTACGAATGTTTGGACGGACAGAATGAGTGTGTGCGTAACATGTAATGTGTATGATCGTTTTTTTTTTTTAATAGTAAATTCTTGGCACGTATTGCTCATGATCACAGGTAGAAGAAATAGAAATATAAACTATTAAGAAAGGGTAGGTTGGTTGTGCGGTTGTTTTTAATTTGATGAGAAAGAAATGTATAGTTGTGCCTGTGGGTTTTTTTTTTCACGCATAAGTATAAGTAATATCTGTTTTCACATAATTGAATTTACTGATTGATCTACAACACCCCAGAGTATAAATAGACTTGCTTTTAAGGATTTAGAATTTTTTAGTTTTACTGTTTTAAATAAATGAAATTATAGAATAAAGGGATTAATTAAAACAAATTAGTTTTTTATTTTTTGAAAATTTTATTACATATTTCTTTTTTTCAGATTTTTACAGATTCGAATTTAAAAATACGTTTATACAGATTAAATAACTTAAGTGTTAACAAATATTGTGTATAGATTGTTTGACATCGACAAATGTTGAAAGATTGTGAATAAGTATTTTCACAATAATACAAACGTATGACATATTAATACATAAAAATGGATTACTTATTTTACTAATGTTACATATTCTTAGTTCATTTATAAGTTTCATAAATAAATCTATATGTCTTATTAATAGTTCTTCCAATTCAGCTGATGTTACCATTTTTGTTCCCCTTCTTTAAAAATTTAATAGTAGGCTGTGTTAGTGCGGGACGATGTACTCTGAATTATTTCATTTTAATTTATATTTATTGAATAAAAATTTTAAACACAAGTGCCCACAATTGAATGTATTAAATTTTTGGTTTCGTTCATAATTATATTCAATAGGAAATTTTAAGTAGTTGACAATCTCAAGTGGTGGTTGTAAGTTTCCAAAGCTATCAAAGTATTCCTTATAGTTGTGGTTTTTATAATATGCTACCCAATGTGTTCCCATACCATTTGAATCATCTAAATTAACAATGCCGCATTCTTGTTTGAATGGTTTTTCAGGTAAAGAATCACGCATGAAAACACCCCTAAAATGTTTGAGATGTCTTCCATATTTATTCAAATCCAAATCTGTTAATGGGCGATTGGGAAGGTTATCTAATAGTTTTTTGGAGCTGGACTATAGTAGAGACCATATCCAGTTTTATATGGTTTGAGGTACAACCCTTTACCCATTGCAATTGATTCCATATATCTATTATGACGGTTAGCTTCAGCCAATTGTTCTTTCCCATTTTTGATAGCATTTACTGATTTGACAATAGCGGATCCTCCACTTGCCAAACCACCAAGCGCTGACAATGCTGTTAGTACGGGAATAAGTGGAAGAAATCCTCCAATTTTCGGTACAGGTATAACTCTCGGTATTATAATGTCTGCTCGCTTTTTCCCTTTAAAATTTGAATGAATAGCCTTTTGAGCTATTTTAACAGCATCATTTATATCAAGGGGTTTCTGTTCTTTCAGTTGTTTTAAAGTTTTTCTCACAGTAGCTGTGAATAATTTCTTATTACACTTATTCATTTTTCCTTTTCTTTTCTTATGTCTCTGCTCCTTCAAACCTAATCCAAATTTCACTTTAGCTTTCATAGCGTTTGTCACAAACCACGCGTTAGCACATTCTTTAATATCACTATCTTTAGATTTAACTCGTTGCCAGGCTTTTTCAGCTAATATTTGATCTGCTTGATGTCTTGTGTCTATATCTTTTGATTGTGAATATGCAATATCGTGGTCTCTACAAGCTGCGTCTAATAAATTTATACCCTTATCTCCTCTTGCTAAACGTTTTTCAAGTTTTGTACCAGGTCCACAAAACTGATAACCAGGTAGATGTAATTCAACAGGTACTTTATTTATTAGGTTGTTTACAAATCCTCTTCTCATCTTACACTGGCTGAGGTTTTGTTTTGATCCTAGATTATAACAAATTTTTTTTTTCGTTACTTTTATATCTCTTCGCAAAAATAGCTGAAATCAAGACGATCTCCTATATATACAGCAATTTATATGATTTCAGTATGTTAATTTTTTGATATTGATTTTGATCTGCTTTGTATCTGATCACGATCTACTTTACATCTGATCACGATCTGCTTTGTATCTGCTCACGATCTACTTTATATCTGATAACGATCTACTTTTTTGGTTTTGTCTATTTTATTTTAATTTTTTTTATTTTTTTTTTTGACATTACCATGTTTTAGGTATACATGTTCTACCTCAATGTTTAAATTGTTTATTTGATCAGCTAGATCATCATGTATTTGTGTTATATGTTTTTCGATTACGATATTTTTGTTTTTATGGTTATATTTATTAAAACCTTCTCCAAATTTATTAATATAAGACATTTCTTTCACTCTTCTAATAAATTATGTTAGCTTCTTTAAGTTCTTCGATAATAGAGATTATTTCGTTTTGATGATTGTTGTGACCAGAACCTTCCGATGAAAGAAGTAAACGTAGTCTGTCAACTAGTTCATTAGGATCATCCCAATGTATGTAATTTGATCTCAGATTATTTTGTAATTTTAGCATTAAACCACTGCCTTTTGTTAAAATGTTTGTTGTTGTTTCGAATAAACGTTTAATTATTCGTATATATTTGAAGGCTCGTGTTCCTTTCACTTGTTCATTAGGTTCATAGCGACGTTTATGTGCATTGGTATTAATTAAAATCTCTTTATATTTTTTCAAATCATTTTTAGAATAATGGAGAGGTTTTTTATGAAATACTAGTTCAAATAATCCAGGCGTCATTTTCAATTTCATATTCCCTATCTGCATAGTATTATCTCTATTAAATATTAATTTTTCCTTGCCATATCTCCAACTACCGTCTACATCTTGATTAAAACCATAAATTTTATCCAATTGCTTATTATTAATAAGTGTTTGTATATTTTCAAATAATGGAGAGCTTTTCGTCAGCTTTAAACATTGTTTTCTTTCCAAGTTCTTGATACATGTACTTGATACAGGTCTATTATGGTCATAGTTTTTTTTCACCATCATTATCATCAGTTGAAATATTTTCATACTGAAAATCGTTATTATCACCGTTTACATCATCATAATCATCGTCATCATCAATAGTGTTGTCTACATCCTTATGCTTATATTCAAGTTTTGGGATGTTTTCATTATCATCATTTACATCATCATGATCATCGTCATCATTAATAGTGTTGTCTATATCCTTATATTTATCTTTAAGTTTTCCAATGATTTTTTTAAGTGGTTTTGTTATTGGTTGAAAGGTATCTTCTAATAAATTAACTCTATCTATTTGATTCAGTTTAATATTTTTTAACTTTTTCTTTAGAACAGCCCTTGTCTTTACAAGATCTTCCAACACTTTATTATGGTAATTTTTAGACATTATAATAATTTTTTTTTTATTGAATTTGATCTGGTTATGATCTGCTCGCTATCTGATTATGATCTGCTTTGTATCTGATTACGATCTGCTTTATATCTGATCACGAACTGCTTGCTATCTGGTCACGATCTGATTTATACCTGATCACGATCTGCTTGATGGCTTGTGTCTATATCCATTGATTTTGAGTACGCTATATCGTGATTTCTACAATATACATCCAATAAATTATTCCTTTATTTCCTTTATTCTTGCTATTCGTTTTGAAGTTTTGTATCAGGTCCACAAAACTGATAAACAGGTGGATGTAATTCAACATATAATTTGTTTATTAAGTTGTCTACAAATCTTCTTCCAATCTTACACTGATTAGGTGTTTTTCTTTTGACTGTAGTTTATAACCATTTTTTTCATTACTTTCATACCTCTTCGCATGAAACACTACACCAGCTATACCTGCTATACCAGCTATACCAGCTATATCAGCTATACCAGCTATACTAGCAAGCTGTACAATCTATACTAGCTATACTAGCAAGCTGTACAATCTGTACTAGCTATACTAGCAAGCTGTACTAGCTATACTAGCAAGCTATACAATCTGTACTAGCTATACTAGCAAGCTGTACTAGCTATACTAGCAAGCTATACAATCTGTACTAGCTATACTAGCAAGCTGTAGTAGCTATATCAGCTATACCTGCTATACCTGTTATACTAGCAAGCTGTAGTAGCTATATCAGCTATACCTGCTATACCTGCTATACCAGCTATATCAGCTATACCAGCTATACCTGCTATACCAGCTATACCTGCTATACCTGCTATACCAGCTATACCAGCTATACCAGCTATATATATATATATATATATATATATATATAGCTGGTATACCAGCTATATATAGCTGGTATATAGCTGGTATAGCTGGAATAGCTGATATAGCTGGTATACCAGCTATATATAGCTGGTATATAGCTGGTATAGCTGGAATAGCTGATATAGCTGGTATAGCTGATATAGCTGGTATAGCTGGTATAGCTGGTATAGCTGGTATAGCAGGTATAGCAGGTATAGCTGGTATAGCTGATATAGCTGATATAGCTGGTATAGCTGATATAGCTGATATAGCTGATATAGCTGGTATAGCTGGTATAGCTGATATAGCTGGTATAGCTGGTATAGCAGGTATAGCAGGTATAGCTGGTATAGCAGGTATAGCTGATATAGCTGGTATAGCAGGTATAGCTGATATAGCTGGTATAGCAGGTATAGCTGGTATAGCAGGTATAGCTGGTATAGCTGATATAGCTGGTATAGCTGGTATAGCAGGAATAGCTGATATAGCTGATATAGCTGGTATAGCAGGTATAGCAGGTATAGCTGATATAGCTACTACAGCTTGCTAGTATAGCAGGTATAGCAGGTATAGCTGATATAGCTACTACAGCTTGCTAGTATAGCTAGTACAGATTGTATAGCTTGCTAGTATAGCTAGTACAGCTTGCTAGTATAGCTAGTACAGATTGTACAGCTTGCTAGTATAGCTAGTATAGATTGTACAGCTTGCTAGTATAGCTGGTATAGCTGATATAGCTGGTATAGCTGGTATAGCAGGTATAGCTGGTGTAGTGTTTCATGCGAAGAGGTATGAAAGTAATGAAAAAAATGGTTATAAACTACAGTCAAAAGAAAAACACCTAATCAGTGTAAGATTGGAAGAAGATTTGTAGACAACTTAATAAACAAATTATATGTTGAATTACATCCACCTGTTTATCAGTTTTGTGGACCTGATACAAAACTTCAAAACGAATAGCAAGAATAAAGGAAATAAAGGAATAATTTATTGGATGTATATTGTAGAAATCACGATATAGCGTACTCAAAATCAATGGATATAGACACAAGCCATCAAGCAGATCGTGATCAGGTATAAATCAGATCGTGACCAGATAGCAAGCAGTTCGTGATCAGATATAAAGCAGATCGTAATCAGATACAAAGCAGATCATAATCAGATAGCGAGCAGATCATAACCAGATCAAATTCAATAAAAAAAAAATTATTATAATGTCTAAAAATTACCATAATAAAGTGTTGGAAGATCTTGTAAAGACAAGGGCTGTTCTAAAGAAAAAGTTAAAAAATATTAAACTGAATCAAATAGATAGAGTTAATTTATTAGAAGATACCTTTCAACCAATAACAAAACCACTTAAAAAAATCATTGGAAAACTTAAAGATAAATATAAGGATATAGACAACACTATTAATGATGACGATGATCATGATGATGTAAATGATGATAATGAAAACATCCCAAAACTTGAATATAAGCATAAGGATGTAGACAACACTATTGATGATGACGAAGATTATTATGACGTAAATAGTAATAATGAAATCATTGGAAAACTCGAAGATAAGCATACGGATACAGACAACACTATTGATGATGATGATGATTATTATGACGTAAATGGTGATAATGAAATCATCGGAAAACTTGAAGATAAGCATAAAGATATAGACAACACTATTGATGATGACGATGATTATGATGATGTAAACGGTGATAATAACGATTTTCAGTATGAAAATATTTCAACTGATGATAATGATGGTGAAAAAAAACTATGACCATAATAGACCTGTATCAAGTACATGTATCAAGAACTTGGAAAGAAAACAATGTTTAAAGCTGACGAAAAGCTCTCCATTATTTGAAAATATACAAACACTTATTAATAATAAGCAATTGGATAAAATTTATGGTTTTAATCAAGATGTAGACGGTAGTTGGAGATATGGCAAGGAAAAATTAATATTTAATAGAGATAATACTATGCAGATAGGGAATATGAAATTGAAAATGACGCCTGGATTATTTGAACTAGTATTTCATAAAAAACCTCTCCATTATTCTAAAAATGATTTGAAAAAATATAAAGAGATTTTAATTAATACCAATGCACATAAACGTCGCTATGAACCTAATGAACAAGTGAAAGGAACACGAGCCTTCAAATATATACGAATAATTAAACGTTTATTCGAAACAACAACAAACATTTTAACAAAAGGCAGTGGTTTAATGCTAAAATTACAAAATAATCTGAGATCAAATTACATACATTGGGATGATCCTAATGAACTAGTTGACAGACTACGTTTACTTCTTTCATCGGAAGGTTCTGGTCACAACAATCATCAAAACGAAATAATCTCTATTATCGAAGAACTTAAAGAAGCTAACATAATTTATTAGAAGAGTGAAAGAAATGTCTTATATTAATAAATTTGGAGAAGGTTTTAATAAATATAACCATAAAAACAAAAATATCGTAATCGAAAAACATATAACACAAATACATGATGATCTAGCTGATCAAATAAACAATTTAAACATTGAGGTAGAACATGTATACCTAAAACATGGTAATGTCAAAAAAAAAAATAAAAAAAATTAAAATAAAATAGACAAAACCAAAAAAGTAGATCGTTATCAGATATAAAGTAGATCGTGAGCAGATACAAAGCAGATCGTGATCAGATGTAAAGTAGATCGTGATCAGATACAAAGCAGATCAAAATCAATATCAAAAAATTAACATACTGAAATCATATAAATTGCTGTATATATAGGAGATCGTCTTGATTTCAGCTATTTTTGCGAAGAGATATAAAAGTAACGAAAAAAAAAATTTGTTATAATCTAGGATCAAAACAAAACCTCAGCCAGTGTAAGATGAGAAGAGGATTTGTAAACAACCTAATAAATAAAGTACCTGTTGAATTACATCTACCTGGTTATCAGTTTTGTGGACCTGGTACAAAACTTGAAAAACGTTTAGCAAGAGGAGATAAGGGTATAAATTTATTAGACGCAGCTTGTAGAGACCACGATATTGCATATTCACAATCAAAAGATATAGACACAAGACATCAAGCAGATCAAATATTAGCTGAAAAAGCCTGGCAACGAGTTAAATCTAAAGATAGTGATATTAAAGAATGTGCTAACGCGTGGTTTGTGACAAACGCTATGAAAGCTAAAGTGAAATTTGGATTAGGTTTGAAGGAGCAGAGACATAAGAAAAGAAAAGGAAAAATGAATAAGTGTAATAAGAAATTATTCACAGCTACTGTGAGAAAAACTTTAAAACAACTGAAAGAACAGAAACCCCTTGATATAAATGATGCTGTTAAAATAGCTCAAAAGGCTATTCATTCAAATTTTAAAGGGAAAAAGCGAGCAGACATTATAATACCGAGAGTTATACCTGTACCGAAAATTGGAGGATTTCTTCCACTTATTCCCGTACTAACAGCATTGTCAGCGCTTGGTGGTTTGGCAAGTGGAGGATCCGCTATTGTCAAATCAGTAAATGCTATCAAAAATGGGAAAGAACAATTGGCTGAAGCTAACCGTCATAATAGATATATGGAATCAATTGCAATGGGTAAAGGGTTGTACCTCAAACCATATAAAACTGGATATGGTCTCTACTATAGTCCAGCTCCAAAAAACTATTAGATAACCTTCCCAATCGCCCATTAACAGATTTGGATTTGAATAAATATGGAAGACATCTCAAACATTTTAGGGGTGTTTTCATGCGTGATTCTTTACCTGAAAAACCATTCAAACAAGAATGCGGCATTGTTAATTTAGATGATTCAAATGGTATGGGAACACATTGGGTAGCATATTATAAAAACCACAACTATAAGGAATACTTTGATAGCTTTGGAAACTTACAACCACCACTTGAGATTGTCAACTACTTAAAATTTCCTATTGAATATAATTATGAACGAAACCAAAAATTTAATACATTCAATTGTGGGCACTTGTGTTTAAAATTTTTATTCAATAAATATAAATTAAAATGAAATAATTCAGAGTACATCGTCCCGCACTAACACAGCCTACTATTAAATTTTTAAAGAAGGGGAACAAAAATGGTAACATCAGCTGAATTGGAAGAACTATTAATAAGACATATAGATTTATTTATGAAACTTATAAATGAACTAAGAATATGTAACATTAGTAAAATAAGTAATCCATTTTTATGTATTAATATGTCATACGTTTGTATTATTGTGAAAATACTTATTCACAATCTTTCAACATTTGTCGATGTCAAACAATCTATACACAATATTTGTTAACACTTAAGTTATTTAATCTGTATAAACGTATTTTTAAATTCGAATCTGTAAAAATCTGAAAAAAAGAAATATGTAATAAAATTTTCAAAAAATAAAAAACTAATTTGTTTTAATTAATCCCTTTATTCTATAATTTCATTTATTTAAAACAGTAAAACTAAAAAATTCTAAATCCTTAAAAGCAAGTCTATTTATACTCTGGGGTGTTGTAGATCAATCAGTAAATTCAATTATGTGAAAACAGATATTACTTATACTTATGCGTGAAAAAAAACCCACAGGCACAACTATACATTTCTTTCTCATCAAATTAAAAACAACCGCACAACCAACCTACCCTTTCTTAATAGTTTATATTTCTATTTCTTCTACCTGTGATCATGAGCAATACGTGCCAAGAATTTACTATTAAAAAAAAAAAAAACGATCATACACATTACATGTTACGCACACACTCATTCTGTCCGTCCAAACATTCGTACATACGTATATACATTTTCACATTACAGTCTTTCTATACTCTGAGATGTAGATGAGGAAACGTGCACGCACTCATTCTGTCCGTCCAACCATTCGTTTGAAAAGCAATGCAAATAAAATGAACAAGAATAAGCAGGTATGATCCCAAATTTGTAGGGAAACATTGAAAATTATAATGATTTAATTCTTTTCCAGATATGCATTCTCCCAAATTTTAACACACACAAACACACATATACACATTAAAAAGCATTACCTTTTCATAATACATGTTACAAACCTAAAGACCGATCGCACACAATTCATTTCACAATTCTGTAATGTTCTTACTCTTTTACAGCTATGCATGCTCCAAAATTTGTATGAAATAAGTGACCTAGAAGCGGCATAAACATACTACTCTTCAAATCCTGGTAAAGCTTATTGGAATGGGGTTAAACGAGTTATGAGATATTTAAAAGGCACTATTGATAAAGGTTTGATTTAGAACGGGCAAATCAATTGAAATTATAGGTTATCGTGACGCTGACTGGGCCAGTGATATTGATACCAGACGCTCTACAGCAGGTTACGTTTTCATTCATCAATGAGCAGCAATCTCGTGGGTAACACGACGTCAGCGTACAATTGCACAATCAACTACAAAAGATTCAAAAACCATCAGCATACAAATCTATGTTAACATAAAAAGCATTTATGACTTTATTAAGCTATTTCATAAAATTGTTGACACAATTCCAAACATTTGGAAATCATTTGGAAGCATACTTCCAGATCTAATCAATTTCTGTTATTGAAGTGTAAGCATATTTCATTGTTATACAATGTGTAATTAAGTTTATAAAATAATTTTAAGTTGAAAATTTACATTGAAGTGTGCCATTTTATATAAATTTTGAGATCCGAATTCGTTCAATTTGCTCAAGCCAATTGTTCGATATTATTGTCTTTAAAGAATTATTTGGCATCTTAGTTGTTTTTTAAGGTCATTATCGTATAATACGGTGTTCAGATATACACCTTTATTTCGTAAATCGCAATAAACGCCATTATTGAGCTTAATATTGCATATAAAGTTTTAATTAACAATTGCGCAATAAATACGCAAATTGTTATAATATTGAGTAAAACTTAAAATGCTGTACTGTGTGTTTAGTGTGTTTAGTGAGCATATTACAAATATCCGAAAACTTTCTGTTGATATTTGTCAACTCAAATGTCAATAACGGCAAAAAAAAAAAAAAAAAAAAAAAAAAAAAAAAAACAATGTTGTTGAAACAACCAGCTGTTTTGTTTATCATATTGAACAAGCAACTGAACTGCGTATATTATTATGTCTGAACACTTAAAATATTGTACTCAATAAACCGAATATTGACTTAATAAAAGTGCATATCTGAACAGATTATTAAAAGATAAAGCTTACCAAGCCCTTTCTGTAGAACTAATGTTAAGATTTTCTACCAAAATGCTTAAACAGTGTTTTCGTTCGGTCGAATCCGAACCAGATCCCAGCAGAAGACCTAGCTGATTTGTGACTGACTGATTATTGACATTAATTCTGCTTAACCGTAATAAAAATGAAAGTGAGAATTACAAAGCAATTCTCGAGAAAAAGAAGTGACTAAGGTTTATCTCTGGTCGTTAGAAGTCGCTGTAGTCTAGTAAGTAGTGTGTTGGCTTATTAGACGTAAAGCCCCAAGCCAGACATCAAAACAAAATATGAAAAGTATTTCTTCGGCGACTTCCTCTCAGCAGTTTTCTGGCAAAAAGTCTGAGAGTAAATAAAACTGCCATGAAAAGTTTATCAAAAATCTGTCGTTCGGAGTCGACTTTAAACTGTAGGTCTCACCACTCATGTATAAAATTAACACACACAACATAAGTAGTGTGAGAAACTAGGTCGTTGTACAATGGGTCAATTCGACCTACCTAACCTTGCTCTTGTCGTTAAGAAAAATACAAAAAAAAATAAAATAAAACGAGGCTCAGACATCTCGAATAAAACGAAATATAAAAAATATTCCTTTTAGCGGCTCCCTCAGAGTTTTGGCAGAGACTTTGAGAACAAAGTAAAATTGCCATGAAAAGTGTCTCAAACCTGTCGTTCGGAGTGGATATTAAACTATAGGTACCGCCACTCATATAAAAAATTAACGCACATAACATGAGCGGTGTGAAAAGTTAGGTTGTAATCTTGACTAAGGGGTTGTAATGCTTAAGTATCCGTGGAAGTAAGCGGATATAAGTGGTCATTTTTTTTAGCATGATTTGCGATTTGATTGTCATCTTTACGATAATCTAAAGAGAAATTTTTATTTTATATTTTTCTATTTAATTTAATTGTTTTAAAAATAATAACCATATTCCAAAAGCATTATAAATAAATATTTTTTTTAATTTTCATTTTTAAAATCGGCACTGTAATAAATAATTTAATTTTATCCGACAGTGTATATTTGAAAATGAAGTTTAGGTAGTTGAAACCAATTTCGTGAGCCTTTGTTACTTCCTACCATGACAATTCAAACATTGAGATTTATATACCAAAAGTTTTTAAACTTTGTTAGCAATTATGTCAGAGTACTTTCCTATTGTTTGATAACCTACTAAATTTTCATGTATGAAAGCGATCATAAGTTTTTACTTTTATGGAAGTAACAATTGCAGGTTGAATAAAATGATTGTCATTTTTCCATAGATATGACAGTTAATATCTTGTAGTTTTAATTGCTGCAAGCAGATACGTATTCTGTGTTCATTAAATTTTACATAATTTTTGTTGATGGAAATTTATGCAAACATCAGTATGCTTCCTCTATCATTTCTATGGAACACACAAAGATTGTTTGCTCAAGAAATAGAATTTTTTGCTTTCATTAAGAAAACTATGTTCGCAGCACTAAAACTTATAATTATATGAACTAATATACCACATACATACATATATACATACATATGTGTGTGTTAAAGTTATTAACTAAATTAATGATTTTTTTTTTGTCATTTACTACATCATTATTGATTTATGCTGCAACAATAAATTTTATTTTCCATTTTATTAAACGAAATCATTAAGATCATGTACATTTTGAGATATGTAGATAGCCCACAACGCCTACATCATATGTACCTTTTTGAATAATATGTCCCTGTAGCGCATTCCCCCTGCACAGAATTCAATTAAAAATGTATTGTTTTACAACTTTTTCTGTCCTCTGATTTGAAGAATTAATAAATAAAACACCTTGTAGTACAACAATGCCAAACATTTTTTTAGATTTTCACATGTTATTTTGAAATTAATTAACACAGCGAATTGCAGTTCATTAAAAAAAGAAACAAAAAAATGGATTTCCTATTCAATATTTTATTTATTCGTTTCGTATTTGATCATTCCGTATACCATAAGAAGGCACAAATAATGCTTAAGACCACAGATTTAAGAATTTACTTTTTATCTCCTGTGTTTCCTACAGTTCAAAGAAATTACGATCTTTAATGAGATCCATCATTATCGGAACTATTGTTTGCTTTATTATAGCATTTAACTTTTTCTCCAATCGTAAATCATCAGTTTTTTGCGAAAAAGAATTTACTTGAGTATGATTTCCATGATATTGTTAAGTTTTTACCTTTTTAAAAACATTGAAAATATGAGTTCGCTGATTGCAAAGAAAATAAAAATAAATTGGTATTTAGTTTAAATTAAATTCTTCATTATTCTCACTACTTTTGTGTGCCACTATTTACAACTTGACGAATACAACAATAATTCCTTGTTCGCTATTGTTCTTTGTTTACAGCGCAGATCTTTTCAACGGCGATCTTCAAACCATGACTGTTCTCTTCACACGTAACGCGTCTTCACACAAGACTGACTGAATTCTTACTACTCGAACTCAACTCCTTTATCTACCCTTTTTATATGCCCACGTATTCAGTCTGATGAATGTTCTTGAAGTCGAACGTTCGGGGTTTCGCCTTCTCGAGAACTTTATCGCGATTTCATTGTTGTTTGTGTATCTTTTTTTTGTTCACATTGTTTGTTGTTGCGTTCTCGATTACTTATCTATCCCCTTTTCTTTCATACTGATGTTGTTGGTTTACTTGTAACAAGTTAGTTGTATTTGTTTGTGAAGCTTTTGCTCATTTTAATGTTAAACGATGTACACAGTTTCCATTTTCGTAACAATATTGACCTCATGTCAATAACAATGGCCAGTGAGAGACATATTAATTGCTTTTACAAAGCCGAAGAATGGCGACCTTCCCGTGATATTGCTTAAATGCAATGCTATACTGCTTCCAATTCTTTGGAAAAGATGGGTTTATGCATCTGTGAAAGCAATCTGTAATAGTCGCTGTTCTGAATAAGGGTATTTTAAAACTGGAGAGCTATCACTTTCCAAAACGCGGTTTTTAAATTTTGTTCATTTTTATCGAACGTGTGATGCCGTTTACTGACTCCATGAGAGACAATACCCACCAAGCTCATCCCAGATAATATTATCGCATTAAAACATAATGCGAGCCAGAAGACCGAACGCGGCCTATTATCAATAACTTGTCATCATAATCGATTAATCTAAAAGACCAGCGTTGGTCACCCATTGAGAATGTTTTTATATCGACAAGTGCAGTTGGACCCACTTCAATTAACGCCAATGTGAAGTTCTACTTTTATTGACTGCACTCCCTGCATTGCCAATACTTAATAGCTTAACAATAAAACCGAATGGATTGTAAAATCGTTGTCAAATTTACAAAATGAACAGACAGAACTCCAGTAACAACCTATCTATGTGGCCCATATTGCGTTTCTCTTAATCAAACAAATCAATGAGTTTCAAAAAACTTTCGGTTTCTGGAGTGAAACCGGAACGAAAGGGATCCCAGTGTCACAAAATGAGGTGTTGCATGAAGAGATTGTTTTTTATCCTGTCGACATCGTTTGAGGTTTCATATACCTGTATCTTATACATATACTGTATCTACAACAATGTGAGTATAACCCGGGCATTTGAAATAAATGAAATAAATTCTGACATCATTTTGTTCTCGTGCAACACATGAATAAAAATATTTTCTTATCTCTCTATGAGTAAATGAGTGAACAATAAGTGTATATGTATGTATGTCATTTGGATGCTTGTCATTATATTTTATGTTCCTGTTAACCACATGGGTCAGCTTGTTTATGTCATCATTTCACCACTTCTGTTTGTCATTTTCCGTTTTGCTACGCCATTGTCTTATTCTCTTCGTTTATGGCTTTTAGAATCTTATTTTTATTATGTAATCGGTTAACCGTTAACCCGAAGGTAAAGTGTTGCAAACTAAACTTTGCAAAGTTACCAGAGATCCTATTAACGACGTCAGCAATTCTACTGTGTATTTAAACGAAAGGAATAAATTACCATTTTAAAATGGAAAATAATTTCGTGCGTTATAAAGGCTAATCGGAAGTATTTTTATTTTTCTGTGATTCAATCTATTTTAATGTTTTATATTAATGTCATGAATTGAACTCCAAATCTGACTATATCGGGTTTTGGTTTAGCCGTATGAGGACTATTGGTATCGATAACTATGGTTTGATAACTGAAAAAGTCATCACGAATCCTTTAACGCCACAATTACGCTTCCAAAATATGTAAATAAATCACACGGCACTTTGCTTATTTTACGATCTACATAATCGACCTAGTAAGTAAGCAATTCGGGCATTTATTGATCATTTCGCTTTAATTTTACTCTTCTCTATTCAAAACCATCAACAAGACAAAGAAATGTGTGTCAATTTGTCGTATTGCAAAATAAATTTGATGACATTTTTATTTCAAGAAGTGGTTTTACTCACTGGCCCTATCGTTCGTGACTGTGGTTAACTTTTTAAGGCGTTATGTGTCGTCATTAGTTGATAGCAAATCTTGAAGTAAAGAAAACCAATATCAACATTGGTAGTTTGAGCCGAGATTTATTTGAAAAAATAATAAAAAAATAGGCCTGATCGAATGGACCATATAACTTGTAGCCAAGGCGAAATATCCCAAAAACTTTGCTTAACAAATAAATACCATGGTATTGTCTACCAGATTGTAATAAATAAATGCATTCCAACAATATTTCTGTCTTGTATTATCATTTTAAGTTCTCAGGATCGAAAAAATAATGGATTTAAACGGACTTATATTTAAAACATTTCAAATGTTTGTTTTTATTTCCATTGCATCTGGTTAAATCATTTTGAACTAAAATTAAACCAACGGTCACGTAGTTCATTCCGTAACTAAGATTAGCGGCAAATGTATAAAACCGAGTAATTAAGTACCTTTTTAAAGGTTTTGTTTGCTTGCTATTGTGCTTGTTTGATTTGGAAAATTTTAACTTCTTATACCAGCCTGTTGTTTGTAGTCAACACATACTCGAAGTAAATCTTCTTCCCTTGATGCCATTTTGTTGCTGGAGCAGTATAATCTGAAAATGTTCATGTAAAAATACAGTTGATGCCCTTTAAATAAAAAAATTTTTTTTGTCATATGAAATTTATAATAAGTTGACGGTCGCTGTAGCCTAGTAAGTAATATATTTTCTCACTATACAAGATCTCTAAAATTAAGCTCTGAAATGTTCAGAAAATAAAATATTTTTTTGCATTCTTTTTTCAACAGTTTTCTGGTAAAACCCTAGATTGAAGACTAATTGTCCTGAAAAATTTTTCGTATTTGTCATTGGTATCGACTGCATGTTCTGCAGAAGCTAGGTTGTATATCCAACCGCGGAGATGTAATGGCCACGTTAGTGCGTAAGAACAAATATACTTATGTATAAATTATTCTTATTATTTTCCTTCTACATATAAGGAATATTAATATATTAAGAATAATGTAGCTTAATGGTTGAGTACAATCAAAATCTCGGGAAAGTTGAAAAATATTTCGCTATAATTTACGAATTTTAATAATCAACACGCTGCAATTACTATCGAAGTCAGGCATATTATTCAACATTATTCCATAGACATTTCCACAAAGGGAAATATTTCTAGGCATTTCACCCCAGAACTTGCTACTGTAAACCTACATCACATTCTTACCTGGACAGTCTTGGTCAATGTAATTGAAATAACGAAAAGGTATATAAACAATAAGAAGTTATTCTTAAAACAGAAAGAAATAAAAAATAACTTTCAAGAACAAAAAGCCATGTTTTTGATGTGTTCTCATTAGCTGATACCAACTGTACATTTGTGCATTTAAAACAAATGTTACAGATTCGGATGTTAAATTGTTTTTTGTTTGTTCATGTGCTGATTACTTCACGTACTTTTCTTATGCTTTGTGGCCATGTCATGAATGCCTTTCCTCTATGCAGGTTGTAAAATCTGACCAACATTTGTTCTCTACTACTTTGCCCATAAACTTTTACAGCAACATTTAGGACGAATTCAAGATGGACAGTAACAAGAAATCTGTGCATTTAAAAGCATTTAACATCCGTACAGATATGTATGTTTACTTATGAAAGTCTCACACAGGCACATACGAATATACTGAACAACTGTTGTGTTCAAACTGATGTCAAGTTAAACACTCTGATGAAGGCACCAGTTTTTGAAAGTTACAAAAGTAAACGGCAGAAAGAAAGAAATATTAAAGCATGCGGAAAGAAATAAACGATTATTAAAACAAAACCCAGACCCACATACACGTTGGAGATGGATTATAAGGTCTCCCTGTTTTAACTTATGGTCAGTTATGTATTTGAAGCTAAGGACCTTAGAAAATTATTTTCTGCTACTCCGACCTTTAAGCTCTTTATACAATCTTAAATGATTTTTTATTGGAAATTAATATTTGTATGTTGGTGTTTTAGATTACTGTGTTTCAACTGTTACTGTATACCACAGTAGTAGCACTGTTGGCTTATTAGATGTTAGCTCGCAGTTCAGACATCTGTTCAGACATCTCGAACAAAACAAAATATGAAAATTTAATTCTTCGTTGAAACTCTGATAAAAAAAAATTGACCATAAAAATATTCTCAAAAATCCGCCGTTTAGATTCAACATTAAACTGGGTGATGTGAGGAGCTAGGTAGTAATCCTAACTAAAGAGTTATAACTACCAATTACGTAAGTATGTATGTAAGAGCACATCACCTAGTACACAGATCATTGAATAAAATGTTTTTACTTTTCCAATAGCAATTATTGTTTTATTTTCACGAAAAAAAAACTCTCATTTCATACCGGTACAAATATATGTACATACATATGAATTTAAATCAGTATGCTTTAGGAAGAATATTATAATTGTAGGACCAAAACCAAATTAGTTTAAATGCTATTGTACAATCGATATTTTTGGACACAAAATCGCATTGATGTTGTTATAAGTGACAAATTGTTTTTCCATTATTTCGTTGTTACTAATCTATAGATACATGCGAATATATCTTTCTGTAGGACAACGCATTATCAATAATTTTAACAAATAAATATTCTTCGGTTCTTGAATAATTCTCGGGTAAAATAATAAAACTTCCTATCTGGTTGATATATGTATGTCTACATACATACTTCTTACGAGTCTCGAGCATTAGCATGTTTTTTTAATATTTCTTGAACTTGTTTTATTTGACAAAAACTGTTTATTTTGGATTTTACTCACGAATTTATTGATTACCTAAATATTTCTGAACCGATGTACAAAATTTAAACCTTATTAGAAAGGTGAGGGAAGGGTCATTATACATACATACATATATTATTTGACTTAATATTCTATGAGGTTTGATGAGGTAAACTTGGCAAATGCGAACTTTTTTCATATTCTTTCAAGTTTGTCCATTCATAGCAGCTAACTTTAATTAAAGAATATAAAACAAGTGCTGACATTCTGAGAGAACATTATCTTGGGAAAAGATTGACACTTTGTTTGGTTAAATTGGACAAAAGTTAACGCAGTTATTATTTAAAGAGTCTAACAGTCGAGTTATATTTTTCATATATGTCATCTTATCAAATGAGCTCTTAGTTCAAAAATTTTCAGAATTTTCGATGGATCTTGATTGTTTATCGGAAAAAGTGTTAATTTCAAGTTTGAGCGACCACCAGAAGTTGGTCAATGTTTGCGCAAAGAGAAATAACAATATTTGCAAAAAAAATTTTAAGTTTACCCCATCAAAACTCATAATATGTAAGTTTGAACCATATGTTTATGTATACCATTTTAAAGGCTCGTCTCTCCCCTTTTCAAAAAACTTTGGATTTAGATATGTTAAAAAATATTTGGGTAATCAATAATTTTGTGTGAAAAAATCAAAAATACCGTTTTTGTCAAATAAAATAAGTTTGGAGGGTTCGAGAAATATAAAAAAAAATATTTTTGAGTTCTACTCACAACCTACACTATGTCGCACTGTGTAATTACTAGGAAATTTAACGTAACAATCCATATAATTTACTCTAAAATAAAGATGTGTACAGTTTAGAGTCATAAATTCCTTTATTTTATCAAATTCCATACATTACGAATCACACAAAAAGATTTTTAGTCTAGTATTTTATATGGATTTTATAAGGCAAAAAATAATGTGACAATTTGGATACAATAGCTAGAAAAATATAGTAGAAAAAGGTACGCAAGCATACGTCAGATGATGTTTATTAGAGGCAAGACAGTTAGTGTTAGCAGGAGTGTTAGCTATCACATTAGGTTATAGCAAATTCATCACTCTCTCAATATTTACTGTGTTAGATCAACTCACTCTTATTAGGGTGTCCTTATTAGGGATGTCAGTCGGGAAATCCCGAATCCTGAGATTTCTTACAACTTGTCCCGGGATTTCCCGGAATTTTCGGGATTGCAAATTCATATATAATGCAATAATTAAATGAATATTCCGACATCGAATTCAGGGAGAAACCAACTTAAACTGTTAGCAAGTTAAAGGCTTCCATCGAAGAATGTTAAAAAGTCCAATTAAATCTGTTAATAGAGCTGATAATTTAGATATGTACTCAACTTTCTACAGAAATAAATTTGTTTGTATCACGAGATGGTATCTTGAAACCATTTTGCCCACATGTATAGATTGCGGAAGATGTTTTTCAGCGGCAGCGTATATTGGCAACAAAATAAATTCAAGGCTTTGCTATGAAATGTTAGAGGCTTTGATCTTTTTTAAAAAATTACTTTAAATAATAAGTATTAGTAATAAGTATAATTAATATAAATATTTTGGACTTTAAATAGTCTTCTAAAAAGGGTACTAATATTTGTTTTTTTACTAATGTATTTATGTATGTACATATGTAGACACAGATGAATTATTTTTATTAATTTACACTTTTTTGTTACATTTTGGACTTTAAATAGTCTTCTGAAAAGGGTACTAATATTTGTTTCTACACTAATGTATTTATGTATGTACATATGTAGACACAGATGAATTATTTTTATTAATTTACACATTGTTGTTACATTTTGTTTTAATTTTTTATACCCATGTAATGTATTTTTTTAATTTTTTGTTAACCGAAATTAACCCGAAAAAATTATCAATTCCGTTTAGCATCTGTAGTCCTTATGTATCGTCCAAACCTTTCGCCCTGACAAACTTCAGGATGCTGCTCGATGTCAACTATAACAATATTCTGACAAGCATTTGAGATGTACTAAACCGTTTCCTTCTTGGATGTATTAATTCCTCACAGTTTTCACGATTGTTTTCTGATGATACATTCTCATGTTCACAGAATCAGAGATCAGCAATGAATCGTTTTTTCGCTACTCATAAGCACTCATGAACAACAACAATATTGAAATTCAACTACTCCGATTCATTCGTACTCCCTACAACATTGATTTATAAGTACAGGTTGCAATGAGTATGCGTACAACGTTGACATCAAACTCATAACATTCGAAATATGTTTGATTCATACGCCTACTCATTCATAACTTTAGACAAATACTTATAATACTCATAAATGATTCGAGTGATTCGAATCATTCATCAAAATTTACAGTCTTAGTTGTTGTTGCATTTACAAAAAAAGAGGAAAGAAAAAGACAAACACACAACCTTCTAGTGAGTATTGTGTGTTCGTACGCGAATCATAGTTATTTTGTGATTCTTGTAAATACTGAGTAAAGGAGAGTCGAAATCAACAACATCATGCGTATTGTTAAGTTTGAGTACGATCAATACTTCAAACTTTGAATATGAGTAGTATGAGTATGATGTTAAAATAAGTATGAATGCGTATAAGTTTCAGAAATTATGAGTATAATTCGAATCTACTCATCTTTTTGAATACTCATTGTTGATCTCTGCACAGAATCTATGTGCTGGGTTCAAAACGATCCCCACTCGGAACAAGCGCACTTGGAGCTTACAGTGCTCCGTTAAAAGACCAGTTACTAACTTCAGGTTATTTCTAGAAAATCTGATGCATGAATGAAATCCCCTTTTATTGTAATTTTGCCTTTCCATGTCTGTGTGTTTTCTTTCGTTTAGTATATCTTTCTATACATATCCCATCACAATTTCACAGAAAGATTTTGGTTCCTTCTGCGAACATGTAAAATATCGTTCTGGGATCCAGTGCCTGAATTTATCAAGTAAAAAAAGAAAACGTCATGAATTAGTTTTAATTTCAACTTTACCTAAAGTAATTATCAAGACAGACGCAGTTGCACGTCTGTATTACGTTCCCGAGAAGCTGCAACATTAGTTTGAAGGGTTGCTTGCAAAATTTACAGGGAATATGCTACAGCTGCGCATATATTTTTGGCCAGCAAAAATTTGAATGTAAAGGAGTCAGTTGTGTATGTATGTAATACATACTATGTATGCATATATCAGCTTTAGACGAAAAAACACTTGATGTCCTCAAATTAACAAACGCGACAAACGTTGATGATTGATTCATGTTTCTTAAGGTTTTGATTTTTGCTGCTCTTATTTGCTGATTCTTTAATTTTTCTTCATAAGCGCCCCATAGAAACAGCGGCGGTTTTTACCTCCGCTTTAGACCATCAACTAATATATGATTTTGGTATACTTATTGAAGCTGTGGCAAAAGCTTAGGGTACATATTACAGTATTTCAATATAGATATGCTAAAGAAATTTATATGAAATGAAGTGCATTTAATGTTTATAGCTGACGTAAAATGTAAAGCTTTAGTCAAAGTTTAGTAGCACGAAGTTTTATAACTTCTTGGCCACTATACGCCCTTAGTCACGATTTTAGCCTCTGTAGCACACATGCCATGGGTGTTAATTTTATTGATGAGTAACGGGACATCGAATTCGATTTAAGAAACTTTTTCATGGTACAAGTAAACTCACAGGGCTTTTGCCCTGATAGTAAGATAAATCTGCACAAACGAACTTTATTCATTGTTTTATTTAAACTGTTATAAAAACTATAATAGTCAGGAATGTATCGTGGATAAAATATTTTACTTTGAATGAAAACAAATAAAAAACCAAAAAAAAAATTGCTGTGTTTATAGCATATCTTTAAAGCTGTTATACTGCTTAAGTATTGTAGCATTGTTTCAAACTTATTCGAGATGTTGTACAAAATATTTATCTGCTATAAAAAGCTCCACGGAGATGCTGCCAAGCTTTTATTGTATTTATCAAGATTATAGCAAAAATGTTTTCCAACAGTTTAAGGCAAAGGATAAAAATATTTCGTATTAAAGAAAAACTGCATATAACAGAATTTACGCCATAATGAAAATTATCTATAAAATTAAGAATTGAGTCCCTTTTGGGGATATTTTATGAGAGGATAATTGTATCATTAAAGCTTTAAATCTTCTGTTAGTTGTATTGAAAGTTTATGCCATGAAAGCTTTTCTGTTCGTTTTGTAACAGAAATATTCTTGTTTTTATTTAAACTCAACCAAGTACATAGCATAGCAAAATTCTTATTTTTTAAGCTTTTATTGTGTTTGTTAAATAATGCAGTCAATATGGGTATGAGATATTTGTCTGAAATCAATGTTTCGCAACATTGTTTAGAAACAATAATAAATATAAATTAATCACAACAATACCACTTTCTATACGTTTCAAAATAAAATTTAGTGTATGCTGTGTAAGGATTAAGAAAGAAGTTAAACCAATTCTAATTAAATTGTGGTGGATGGCGGTTTAAACTGGTTTTTAATGTATTTTATATTGCTACGTTTTGAATGATCTAAGAAGCTCAGAATAAAGCCCCTTGTGAAAGTATACGAGATAGGCCCATTGGTTGTAGCGGTAAGGACCATTGGTTCTGTGTTTTACTCTCTTGGGACTCTGGATGGATCATTTGAAAAGGCAATGAAAAATTGATTGAAAAATAAATACAAATTTTACCAACAAATGTTTTTCTGTGATAACTTACGCACGTTTCAGTCCAGCTGTTAACATCGAAGTTACTGGTGCGGTCTCACATAGTATTTATGTCACTTAACCATATCAGTACAAATTTGGACAGTTGCCAGCTAATAAGATAAGTGATGTCCTTTCACTTAAGAGGATATCATGAATGCTAATATGCTCTAAGACGTCTGGACACTTATCAGAGTTCAGCAATTAGTATTTACAAAGATGAGTAGAATCGAATCATATTCAAAATTGCTGATACTTATACGCATTCATAATTCTTTTAATATCATGGAACCTCTATTCATATTCAAAGTTTGAAGTACTCGTCGTACTCGTATTTAACAATACATATGATGTTGTTGATTTCGACTCTCCATAACTCAACCTATACACGAATAACAAAATAAGTGTGAATCGCGTACGAACACTAAAAGACCTACTAGAAGGTTGTGTGTTTGCTCTGCTTGCTGTTCTGGCTTTTTTGCTTGTGTGCAGCGTTGCCAGTAATTTTTTTTTAACTTTTTATTTCTGGGAAAAAAATTTGTTCTACAAAAAACTTGTCTTCTACAAAATCATCAACATTTTTAAACGAAAGACCGGAGACCGGTACAATCTATTGTTGTTTCCTTGCTACTTTTGCCCGGGACTAATTAAAATACACAATATTTTATTTAAAAATGTAAATATTTCGTGTTATTGTTGAATTTATTGAAATTTTGAATTTTTCGAAAAAAGCTTGTTTTGTTAGAAAACAACTTTAATGAAAACTTTTTCGCATCTCAAAAATCTTGGAAAAAAGGGAAATCTTGGCAAATGGCAACGCTGCTTGTGTGTCTTTTTTCTTATGTTGTAAATGCCTAACAACTAACACTGTAAATTTTAATGAATGATTCGTGTCACTCCAATCATTTATAAGTATTTTTCTAAGGTTATGAATCTAAATGAGTAGACTTATGAATCAAACATATTTCGAATGGTATGAGTTTGATGTCAACGTTTAATAACGTTGTCCTAATCCATTTAATAATCCTGTCCTAATAATTTTTAATATTTAGTCGAGAGAAATTAAAAAAAAAATTTTAAATAGCATCAACAACTGGGTTATTTGTTATATTATTTTTATACAATAAACAAATTCATTTGTTTTCAATAAATAAAAAAAAAAAATTTTTTTTTGTTAATTGTTTTTAACATTTCACACATTGGTTTAAATATGGACCGAATAAGTTTTACTAAAAAACATTGTCGAACAAGTAAGTGACGCACTTAACAAAAGAGGCATATGTACAGAATTATACGGTGTTTGCGTTGTAGTCGCCGTAGTCTAGTAGCTAGTGTGTCGCCTTATTAGACGTAAGGCCACGGTTTAAATCCCAGGTCAGACATCAAAACGAAAATATGAAACAAATATTTCTTCGGCGACTGTCTCTCAGCAGATTTTTGGCAAAAATTCTGAGAGTAAATAAAATTGCCATGAAAAGTTCCTCAAAAATCTATCGTGCAGAGTCGACTTTAAAACAGTAGGTCCCGACACTCATGTATAAAATTAACGCACACAACATAAGTGGTGTGAGAAGCTAGGTCGTAATCGTGACTGAAGGATTGTAATGACCAATTATGTTATGTATGTTGCGTTAATAAACATATTTGATCAAATAGCAGTGAAACGGAAAACTCCGTGGTCTAGTATGTAGTGTGTTGGCTTATTAGGTATGAGACCATGGTTCAAAACTCAGATTAGACATCTGCAACAAACAAAAAAACGAAATATGAAAAAATATTTCTTTGGAGACATTCAGCAGATTTCTGGTAAATAAAATTGTCATGAAAAGCATGTATAAAATTAACACAGAGAACATAAGCGGTGTGAGAAGGTAGGTCGTAATTCTGACTGAAGGGTTGCAATGTCCAAATTATGAATGTGTGTGGCAGAAATCTATTAAAACGCAGTAAATTCATTGTTGAAAACAAATTTTGCCTTCGAGCGTAATTTTCATAGACTCATTACAGCTTTTTGTGATCCCCTAAATAAAATAAAAGATGTGGTGAAATAAATGTGGGCGCTGCTTTATAAAAGTGCGAGCATACTTATTTCAAATTTTTTATTTGATCGAATCAAGTGACAATTAATATGATTAATTTTGAAAATTTTAGCAAAAATTTGGGGTTTGTAATTCCCTTTTTATATGACACAGAATAAATCAAAAAATAATAAAGTAAACGATAAACAGGAGGCATTTATTTAATTTTTTTCGGTTTACCACTTCCATTTTCCCATTCTCATGCCTTGTGGTCTTTAAATCATGTTAAGTAGCTCTCACGAACATCAATTTGTTTCCAAATGTGTTTTTTTATTTTGGTCAAATAAACTTTTATTTTGATAGAAATGAATTTTCTATTTACCAATCATTTTCATTTTAAATGGGAATATAAATTTTAAATGTCATTCGAATGAATTAGATCATATACATACAGTATGTATGTATGTACCACTTTGCAACATTATGAGTGAGTATATGAATGAATATGTATTGTGTGTGTGTGTGTGTACTATTTATTGAAGCATTAAATAGATTTTTTTCTTATACTATTTCCCTTTTCTTCTTCTTTTTTTTGTATCTTTTAGACTTATTTGACTTTATTCAAATCCACACACACACACACACACACACATCCAATACCAGCAATGCAGTCTCAGCATTAACAGAATCATCAACCACAACAGCATTAAGAAGGCAACAAAATTAGACATTGAAGAAGAATTATCAAGAATAATAGTAAAATCAGCCTATCTTCCCATTTTTTTTCTTCATTTCTGATGACATCACTTCATCTCTCTTTATGTATAGGGTCTTTCATTAAGCGCCTCCTATCTTTCATTTCAAACAAACAAATTGTGTGTGAGATATTATCGAAATTATTATTATGTGGGGAATATAAAATCGTTTAATCGAAAGCCACAGGTTCTCTGAGTAGAGCACATCCGAAATATTATAATTTCCGGAGACTCGGGCGCATCTCGGTGGCCAGTTCATAAAATTTCTACGTGATGGATGAGATATATGGCACGTAGCGTTGTCCTGTTGAAATCATACGCTATTGCACATATCAAATTCAGACAAAAAAAAATTATAATAAATGACATATGTATATGTAGTGACCGCCTAGCCAACGTAATTCTCAAAGAAATGTGGATCGATAACACCGTCAGCTAAAAATCCACACCAAACAGTAACTGTTTTTGTTTACTCGGGTATATGGTACCAGCGCTGAAGATGATTTTTCGAAGAAACGTTGCTCGAACAGGACACCCATTTTAAATAATCCTAAATGAATGCTAAAACCGTAACATACATACATAATAGGTCATTACAACCCTTTAGTCAGGATTATGATCTAGCTTCTCACACCACTGATGCTGTGTATAATAATTTTATACATGAATGGTGGGACCTACAGTTTAAAGTCGTTTCCGAACGAACATTTTTGAGAAACTTTTCATGACAATTTCATTTACTTTCAGAGTTTTTGCCAGAAATCTTCTGAGAGGAAGTCGCCGAAGATATATTTTTTTCATATTTCCGTTTTGATGTCTGATCTGGCGTTTGAACCGAGGGATCAAGTCTAATAAGCCAACACACTGCCTACTAGACCACGACCACTTCAATGCTAAAAATGTCCATTGTAAGTTGACAAACCAGGCTGCATAAATGGCCGTTGTTACCCGTCAAATTTCGAAAGTCCCTGTTAAAAGACCCGATACATTTACACAAACATACATTTTTGGTATGCGGATCCACTTTTAGGTTGTATAGTACAAATGAGTGTGTAAGAATTGGAGTTGATGTTGGTGTTGCTGTTAGTGTGGCTGTACGTTAAAATTTCACTTCATATTCCAAGTTAACACATTCATATTGAAATCTCAGTGAGAGTGGTGAGGGGGCGAACGAAGCATTAACACAATCCATCCACAATTAGAGAAAGAAGTAATTTTCTGCTTGGTTGCGATAATAATTTCTATGACAAAATATCTCAGCCATTTCATATGGACTCATTTCACTAGACTCCCATTCGTATAATCCACACTGAAACAATGCCTATGAGCGAAAGAAGATTTTAAGTAGAGTTCGGCAGACATATTTTTGGTGAAACTAAAAAAAAAATGGGGATAAAATTTACAACTTATGCTGTTTCTGTTGTTGTCGTTTTTATTAGTTTTATTTGGCTAAAGAATATAAGAAAAGAACACAAACGCTGCCTGCTGTTATAAATCCACCAAAATACATCCGCCCATTCTATTTGTATCAGTAGGGCTATAAACTCTTATATTTTCATATACTATGTACATACATACATATATATACACATAGATTAAGATTGTTATTGTTGGTGTTGTTTTATTTAAAATTATAGCATATTTTGAACAACCATCAAAAGAAAAACAAAGAAAAGAAAGCGATCAAATGGGGATTTTCTTATTTTGTACGCATTATAACGGCTTCATCAATTTGGGGCGAAAATAAAAGGAAAAACAAAATAACGCCGAATATGTACACAAATTATTAGAGAAACACCAAAACAGTCTTAACAATTGATTTCGTTTTTTAAACATTTTTTGTTTTAAAAACATTTTAAAATACTAGGATCGAAACAACAAACAAACTCTACTGGCTGCACGGTGAAGTGTCTGTAAAGTTAATGATTACATATTTATACGGTTGATGGAAATTGTCACCCTACATTTACCAAAAGAAATATCTCTTAAATATGAAATCGTTATAGCTGAACAGATGCTTTTAAGTGAGAAAAGGCTTCTTTATGTTTCATGTTTCATGCGGTCTATTGAAATTAATTGGTAATGGTTAGATTGGTTTTAAAAAAACCAAAAAAAAAAAACAAAGAAAAATAAAGAAAATATTACATTATCATTAGTTTACATGCCATTAGAGAAAAGTCTGGGCCACAGCTGTACAATTTATGGATAACATTATTTAAATTAATCAATAATTAATTAAATGCAATTGGTGTCTATCTGTCCAAATAAGTGTATGATTGAAATTATTACTGGAAGCTAATGGCTTAAAACAGAGTAATTTCTCAAGATTTTCGAGAGAATGATTACAACATACTGTTACGAAAATGGAAACGGTGTACCATCGTTTAACATTAAAACGATAAACAAAAGCTACAAAAACAAATACAACGAACTTGTTACAAGTAAACCAACAACATCAGTATGAAGGAAAAGGGGATAGACAAGTAAACGAGAACGCAACAACAAGCAATGTGAACAAAATACACAAACAACAATGAAATCGCGATAGAGTTTTCAAGAAGGCGAAACCCCGAACATTCGACTTCAAGAACCTTCATCAGACTGATTACGTGGGCACATAAAAAGGCAAGATAAAGTAGGCAACGGGTATTAAGAATTCAGTCAGTCTTGTGTGAAGACACATTTGAAGAGAACAGTTGTGGTTTGAAGATCGCCGTTGAAAAGATCTGCGTTGTAAGCAGCGTTGCCAGTAATTTTTTTTAATAACTTTTTATTTCTGGGAAAAAAACTTTTTTTTGACAAAAAAAACTTGTTTTCTACAAAAGTATCAAAATTTTTTAAGGAAACACCTGAGACCGGTGCCTTCTATTGGTGTTTATTTGCTACCTTTGCCCGGGACTAATAAAATACACAATATTTTATTTAAAATGTAAATATTTCGTGTTTTTGTTGAATAATTGAAATTTTAAATTTTTCGAAAAAACTTGTTTTGTTAGAAAACAACTTTAATTAAAACTTTTTCGCTTCTCAAAAAACTTGGAATAAAAGGGAAAACTTGGCAAATGGCAACGCTGGTTGTAAGCAAAGAAGAATAGCGAACAAGCAATTATTGTTGTATTCGTCAAGTTGTAAACGGTGGCACACAAAAGTAGTGCGAACAATAAAGAGTTTAATTGAAACTAAACACAAATTTCTTTTTATTTTGTTTGCAATCAACGAACACATATTTTAAACGTTTTTAAAAAGGTAAAAACATAGCAGGTTTCTTACAGTCAATATTCACATTTTGTGTATTAATTTTATCTATGGTTTAACATATAGACAGAACAGCAGATTTGAGGCGTTTTCACGTGAGTCAGAGGTTTTGCAGAAAAAAAAATTTCATTTCTCAAATACTCGACTCGTCGAAATGGACTTGTTTGGTGCCACTGAAACACGAGTTTGGTGAGACCAAGATCATCCGATTTGACCCCACTAAACAAATTTTTCCACCATGGAAGGCAACAATACATATGCCATTGATGTAATACCGGCCAAAATGCTAAAAAGTAAAAAAAGTGCATAGAGATTTTCGTTAAAAAAAATCACAGTCGTGCAATTATTTAAAACCCCCAACAGACCAAAATACTGTTAAATCGAATAGAATACTATTGCAGTGGCGTAAAATCTTGAAGAAGATGCCGAAATACTAATTCATTTCAACCTTTCACAACTCGGAATATTCTACGTAAGAATATTCTCTTGGATGTCTAGTTTATTCGTTTTTTACCGATTAAAACTGCTGTAAAATGGCTGCATCATTAAACACAATTGGTGTAGAAATCAAAATTCCACTAGATAAACTTGACTTGTTTTCTTGCGGTTTACACGATGACGACATAATCGGTTCTTATTTCTTTCTAAATGAGAAAAACCTGACGTTACACTGAATAATGCTGACTGAATTTTTGTTTTCAAAACTTAAACAGCATTTGATTCCAAAAAGACGTGCTTATGAATCGATTTATTGCAAATCAATTTGGCGACTCCCTCACTCGATTTAATGTCTTATACGGTGTTCAGATATGCACCCTTATTGCGTAAATCGCAATAAACGCATTATTGAGCTCAATATTTCATATAAAGAGTCAATTAATAATTGCGCAATATATACTCAAATTGTATAATATTGAGTAAAACTTAAAATGCAGAACTGTCTTAAGTATGTTCAGTGCGCATATTACAATTAACCGAACATTTTCTGTTGATATTTGATAACTCGAATGTCAACAACGACAAAAAAAACGTCGTTGAAAAAACCAGCAGTTTTGTTTATCAACTGTCAAATGAATATTGAATAAGCAGCTGAACTTTGTATATTTTTATGCCTGAACACTTAAAAAATTGTACTCAATTAACCGAATATTGACTTAATAAAAGTGCATATCTGAACATGGTATTAGGATTGCCAAGAATTCAGCAACTCTTTAAGCATTGGAAAGCAATGTTCAGGCTTCCATGGATGCCATACGGACAGGTTTATTTAAAAAGGTAATCAAAAAGAGGACTATTCGGATGGATCATGTAACTAGTAATGTAATTATATACATGTATACGTATGTATTATTATATATTGTATTGAAATTGTTACTTTAAAGTGTTTCCTTAAATATTTTGGAGTAAATTGTGGTACTGTTGACAGGTATGCCCGTATAATTTATTATACTTAATTATCGTTAAATATAACAAATTAACACTAATAAAACAAAGAGCAGCGTAGAGTACAACACCTAATCACGTATTATTTTAGCCAAAAAATAAAAGATACGAAAAAGAATTCACAAAAAAGGAACAAAAAACACTGTAAAAGAAAAATGTTTACGTATAAAAGGGCTGTTGCCTCCGTAAGCAGTATAATAATGGGGCAAACGAATTAATTTCAAAAACAAATAAAACGTATTAACACACAGCAACAACAACAAAAAATATATACAAATAAATGGTCTATTAAGGAATAAAATAGACCAGCTTTAGTCTGTGAATTATATTATGAACTGTTTGTTCCCTTTTGGATGCCATTAAGCTCTACAATGTATTACCGTTTACTTATGGACTTTATATTATTTTGTTTTTTTTTTTTTTTTTTTTAAATTGAGTATCTCGTTTATTCGTTGAGAAAATTTTATTCTTTTGTTTTTGTTTTTTTTTTTTGTAATTTCCATACTATTTGTTTATCTAGGCATTGGCGTCATTTATTGTAATCCTACCTACTGATGTATTAGAGAGATTCACTCTCAACGTAACTTATAATGCTGACTACGATAATGGACTATCATTAGAGCAGCCTTTAAACAATTTTTGATTGAAATTATTAACGCTCACAGAGGCTCAAAGAGGAGACATAAATATTCTCATATAAATTTTATTCTCAAGAAATATGTTTGTGCAGAATAAGACCAAGGCAGGATAACTGTTGTAATTTAATGCATACATACATACGTAATTGGTCATTACAACCCTTCAGTCAAGATTAGGACCTAGCTTCTCACACCATTTATTTTCTCTGTGTTAATTTTATACATGAGCGTCGGGACCTACAGTTTAGAGTCGACTCCGAACGATAGATTTTTGGGAAACTTTTCATGGCAATTTTATTTACTCGCCAGAGTTTTTCGCCAGAAATCTGCTGAGGCAGTCGCCGAAGAAATATTTTTTCATATTTTCATTTTGATGTTTGACCTTAGATTTGAACCGTGGCCTTACGTCTAATAAGCCAACAAACTACATACTAGATACCATCCATAAACTGATTTGAAAGCAACGCTTCGCTTTTATTTAAACTTATTAGGAAATCATTTGTAGTAAAAAGTCACGTAGTCGTAGAGTTATTGTCCAATAAAAAAAAAATACTCTTTACTTGCATGTGACCATATTACTCGCAAACGAGGATCATGTTCAACGATCATCAATAAGAACTAACGACTAAGGACTTTTGAAACAGACTATAAGAATTGAAATAAAAAAACACTCTATTAATACTTAATACACTTCCAATTGTATTAATAGAGTAATGTTGTGGAAATTTTTTGGGATTGAAAAGATTTAATTCGTTTCTTCAGTATTTTACAGACTTGTTACAGATTTTTCCTTTCTTTTGCAAAAGACTTTAGTACTTAATATTCGTATTCATTTGAAAATATGTCTAGCGTAACGAATATTTCAGATTTGCAAATATTAATACAGCGATTTAGAAGACGTGTCTTTTTTCAACTCCCAAGCGTCTTACAAAGTTGAGAAGAAGGAGAAACTGAAGGAATTGAGAAGGTTCATACCTAATTTGATGTCATTGGCAAAGGAAATTTCTAGGATTTTGCAATTGGAAGGCTAAGTGACTTCATCAAGAAAGAAATACTTGGCATAACGGAGTTTAACCTCACTTGTTTTACCAATCTACTTAAATTCTGTCTACAGAATCATTAAAATAGCGTTGCTATGCTATGCATATCTATATGTATATGTACAATGAAATCTCCCGTAGGCGGACACCGGTTGTCACAGTTAACGGGATAGTTCACTATAAAAATGTCAGGATTTTGTGCTATTAAATATGCTGTTATGAGTAATGAGTAGACAAATTTCAACACAACTTAAGTATATGTTAACTCCAGATTGCCATACGGCCTTAAGGTCTTCCTTATTTTTCAAAATGCTTGCAGCCTGAGTTTTCCCAATATTAAACCTTGAAAAAAAACATACCCATTAGCACCTATTTTTCAAAATGTTTTATTTTGTTACCTTTTTTGCCATTTCACGCACTGAAAGTTTTTCTTGTTCTTGCACATTTATTATTTGAATTTTTTCTTTTAACGTAAAAGAATTTCGTCCTGTTATCCTGCAATAAAAATTCTTCAATAACTAACACTTAACGCAATCGGCACACTGTCCCAAATGAACACATTCAAAAAATATAACAAAAAAACTACACAACAATCTGCCAATGATACTAAAAAGGGGAATCACAGAATATTATTGCTGTGAGGTAGGTTAGAGGACTTGTACTTGTCAATTAAGACAAGTACAGTACCCGGAGGTCGAATTGACCCATTGTACAATGCTGTGAGGTATGTATGTATATTTTTTTTATCGGTTAACATTTTTGAATTTTGTCCGTCTACTGGAGGTATTTTATGGAAAAAAGTGTCCGCATCCGGCCAGTGGAGTGTCCGTCTAGAAGATAGTAATCTTTTCTTAAAAATGTTGTAAAACAAAGGGACTAGGAAAATTGTCCGTTTAAAAGAGGTGATCGCATACGGGAGGTGCCCGTTAGTAGAGTTTTCACTGTATATGTATATGTATGTGTTCTACTTCGTACGTTCAATATCCAAAGTGTGTTTTTTATTTTAGAAAGATTTAGTTTCTCTATTTCGATATCTCCTTCATACATTAATTCATTCATAACATTTTCAATTCATTTATAATGTGCTGCCAGATTGCTTGCGTAATTATCATATATTATGATAATACAATATAACAGTTTACATATATAAATATGATTCATATTTGACTTACAATTTAATATCCGGTGTATTAAAGAACATTTTTTTGCAAGAAAAACAATAACACCCTTGATCTTGATTGTTTATTAATCTTTCATTCGATGTTTTTTTCTCACGACTTATAATGTAAACAAATTCAAATCAAAAATAATTTTCTATTCTGTCCCTTATCCACTTCTCCTGATGCCAATACTACTCCATTAGCTTAAATACGATTAGCAATCAATAATTAACAACTTTTCGTTTTTAGGTAAATTTCGAACAGCTTGAAATCCATTGTGAGCAACTAAAACGCTGGACGATGAATGCTAATTAATGAGTGACAGCGCACGCATTAAATGCCAATGTCTAATGGCTAGAAAATTGTGTTTTACGCTTCATAATGAACAACTTTTAAATATTTAATAAACTAAATTGTTAATTCGAATAATGCTAATAATGAATTTATAATTATCAATGATTAATTAAATTAATTTGCAAACATTTTTCTTGAAGTGAAAAAATATTGAAATTTCTTTTAATTTCTAATAATTATTCAACAAATAAGTACGAAACAATGTCGCTGTCTATTAGTGTCATGATTTTAATTTATTTATTAGTAGTCTTTGATTTAATTAAATATTTTCAAATGTTTACATAATCATATCTCAACTCTATATGTAAGCATATTATCAAATAAGCTCTATTTAGTTGAGTATAAATATATATACATATATACATATTAAAGGTCTGCACAAATGTATTTGACTTTAAAAAGTACATAAGATCTAGCATACATGCACATTTATCCAAAGTATCCGACGAAGAAAAGTACTTTTTTTTTGAGAACAACAAAATTATCGAATAACTTCTTGTTGTTATTTGACTGCGTTCGCTTCATACAAACACATGTCCAACTTTCTTTCTTACTCGAAAATACCGGCACAAAACATGTCGAGTACAATGAGTACCACCAAACTTCACGTAGTACTACAAATACCAATGAGTACTGCAAATACTACAAAGAAGTTTGGCAAAGAAAAATATATAACCAACAATTCCATATAGTGTTTTGACAGATTTTAATTTTTTTGATTTTACTTCTTACATACTTTTATCATTTTAAATGATCTCTGAAAATATGAAATATGTATAAACTATGTTTTTTTACGTTTTAGTAATTTTAAGTGATTTTTTTTTTGTTATTTTAATTGTTTTTAGTTCATTAAAAATAAAGACTTTTTAAATCAAAAAGCCAAAAAAAAAAATTTCCAAAAAAAATTTGACTATTTTTGATTTCTATTTTTTTATTTCAATGATTAATAAATAAATGCCTAACAAGTCGTTTATAAGTTTGTTCATACACATAAGCATTTATATATAAAACAAAACATCAGTTATGTGGTGTATTATGCTGCGAGTATTTGAAGTACCACATGAAGTGAACACAATTTTAGGAGTACTTGTTTTTGCGGATATATTTTTCAATGAGTACTCTTTTTACGGAAAATATGCAGCTTCGGATAAATTCTTACTCGTATTTGTCTTGCACACATTCTCTTCTCTTCACTGCTTGCGCTGATAGAGAGAGAGTAAGTATTCTATTTATCCGACAACGAGTTGCACATATGAAGCAAAAAAGTTATTCGTTGCAGACCTTTAATACATATGCCACATATGATAATCGGACGTTTCATCTATGAGTTGAAATTAAACAAAATGTATGTGAAATATTCGTTTGATAGACATATTGATCCGATTATGTCTGATTAAAATTTTCGCCACGGCTTCTCTGGCTTGAGCGACTGGTCCACAATTCAGACAGTATTTGATCAGTAGCATGGATTATGTTGACTTCGGGGACCGCTGTTGTTTGTAGCTTATTCTCATACGCTATCATTTAAGAAAACTTCTCAGTCTAACGGGGTCTAATCGCACATTTGTTTACTTATCCCTTCATCCGGAAATGGACGTCATTGCTAGAGATGATTTTTTGATGAAAATGGCTCCAGTTGCAAACTGCTGCACTCATCGTTGGACAACGGCGTTGGTTTTAGCAGATCTTGCATTTGGTCGATGTACGGGAGTTAAACGATCATTTACTAACCCAGTGGACTCGAATTTGTTCGCATTGCATACATTCCTTTCGGTAGGACAATTATGACTATCATAAGAGCAACATAGCGCGAGGAAAGTTGCGTTATTTACATGCATTATTAACTACTGTATCTGTATATACATATATAAATAAAAGATTAAGTAGACCCTAAGATATCAATTTAATTTCCAGCATTAGTTCTATCTGGTTTCAATAAATTCCTTAGCTCTACACTGACTACACACCATATAAACCTAATTTGGATCATCGATGTTCCTGTGGGTTCCATTCCACTTTCGCAAAAATTTTTGGTATTTTTCTTCGAATTTCATTCTTAAATGTATGCATATAGCTAACTTTATACTTTGTAATCCGTTAAGACCAAAAAATGCGCAAAATTTTTGTAGACAATTGTTCCCAAATAATTAAATGACTGGTGCTCAGTGTAATATTCCATGTGGTGCAACCATACGAAACTTTGTGTTTACGCTTTTATTACGAGGCTGTCATAAACGAAACAGTAAGTAAAAAAAAGTAGCTAGCTGTTATACTCTTTAAATAATAACTACGGTAATTGTTTCCAATTTTATCAAACGAAGTGTCAATCCCTTCACAAGAGACTGCACTTTGAGAATTTCACCACTGATTTTATATTTTTTAATTAAAGTTTGCTACTATGAATAGACAAACTTGAAAAAAATGAAAAAATTCGCGTTTGACAAATTTACATCATCAAACCCCATAGAATATTCAGTCGAATATATATACATATGTATACCGTTTTAAAGGCCCATCTCTCCTCTTTCTAAGAAAGTTTAAATTTGTGACATTGGTTCAGAAATGTTTGTGTAATCAATAAATTTGTGCGTAAAGTTAAAAAAACAAAGTTTTTATCAAATAGAACAAATTTGGAGGGTTCCAGAAATATAAAAAAAAATATTTTTGAGTTCTACTCAACAAAACTCACCACCTACACTATGTCATTAGCTGGGTGTATTTAATTTTTTTTTTTTATTTTGTCGCATAGTGTTATTAGATCGAATGCATGATACTGGTTACACATCAGTTCTTGCATTCCTCACCGGATGCCATTCTATTTGTTGATTCAAGAACGGCGGCGAATAAAGTTAAGAAGTTTGGAGTTGACTGGAGGTGACACATGTTTCGCCCCTAGGTTGGACTTAAAACCGTCTGCTGCCTTTACTTTGCTTTACATAAGAGTGTGTTTTTGTGTGTGTGTTAAATGACTAACAAAGTATTGCACAAATAAAGTTTTTGAATCAATTATTAAAGAAAGAAGAAGAATGTCCATTATTTTGTAATTTAATTATTGCCGGAGTGATACGTTCTAAGAATGTTTCCTTAAAATCTCCAGTAGACTTTAATACATATCACAACAGTGTTCATAATTCATAGAATAATCGTCTAATGCTCACGCTCAATAGCATGTTATTAAAATAAATAGAAGAGCATTAAAAGTCAATTGTATGTGTATATGATCATGTAGGTATTAATATACGTATGTACATGTGTATACATATAGCTTTAGGTATAAATATGGGTCAGAGTAATCCATTGAATCAAAACATAAGACATACAAACGATTATATATGTTTTTATGTAAATAAATGTCTATGTATTGAGGCGAATATGTGTTTATATTTTAGAAATATTTCCATGTGTGAAAATGTAATTTGAATTGCCATACTCTACCGTTAATATGAAAATATGCTCTTATGAGACGGTGAAAAAACAAATTGAAAATAATAGATACGTATGTATGTATGGGTGGGATTTACTTGTTATTTGATGACAAAGATAAATTACTGTGCAGACAATCTATCGTTTAGCACGTGCAAACCACAGATACAGATACGAATATCTTTCCGTCACAATGTTAAGTTATGGTTGTACTTGTACGTACGATTAAAAGTGTTTGCTGGTGTGTTAATATTTAAAGGAATTCATACACATTCCTGGCATCTAGGAATTTATCAAACGAGGATAAAACATTTGCTGAAGTTATCACACTGAAATAAGTTTGTTTTAATGTTTATTACTTTTTATTACTTTATTATGTATTGTTATTGGAAAATACTTTCAATCATTAAGTTTATTTCTACATTCAATATATTATTTAATACGATTTAATAATGAAAAAACAAAAATAAAGAAATTTCGAAATTGACAAATCAAGGTATTGGAAAAGAATTAATCATTGCCCATTAAAATATTTGCACTACCATGTATTACATTAAACTGTTCAGTGTATATTCTGACTTCTAGAAGTTGACATCTGATCGTAAATTATCTTCACTTATTACAAGCAAATTTGTTTAAATTTGTGATCAATTTCTGGCTGCTTAAAAGTAAATCATACACACTGATGTGAGGTAAATTTAAGAACGATCGACATCGTTCATTTAATGACGTCGCAAGCAAATATGATAGTGTGTACTTGTGACGTCATTTGTCACTTTCTGTAATTTTGACAAATTTTGCATTGCATTGTGTAAACTTTTTAGGAGATAAGCAATAAAAAGCAGTAAAAAATAAACATTTGGGTACATAGCGTATATACAAATTTTCAGATTATGTTAACATTACTTAACAAATTCCATTTAAATTACTTCCAAAAACTAGTTTTATTGTACCTCTGTTTTCCGTGACTGAAAGAATGACAATCTCTTTTATATACAATTCTGAAAGCTTGTCTGTAGCAAAACTAAGCATGTTTCTCAATATATGTATACTTCAGATATTCCCGTGGAACACACAAGACACCAGGGTAAAAATAAGACAGAAACCTACACGAAAGAACAGAATAGTAACCAACATACAATAAATATGAATATTTTTTGAATAAGTTTCCTACCCTCGAAAAATCGAAATAAATGGCGATCCCATAGCAAGTAAATTGAGATAAGAAGAAGATACATGTCTAAATAAATTACAAAGCTCGACAAAAATGTTAACCAAGAAACCCGACTATACTTTTCAAAAGGTTTTTGATGCATGAGGATATGCAAAAGACATGAAAAGACTAAAACATATTACCGAATCAAAAAAAAAGTTTTTAATGGTAATACTAGTACTTTCAGATACTGCAACGTGAATTCAAGAAAACGAATTATAATATAACGAAAAACATGTTTTTGCTCTTTTAGGTAAGGATATCCCGAAAACTCAGTATGATGAAACTGATACGTGAATATACCAACAATCTTTAGAAAAGTATAGTCTTCCGTATTAATATTATCCTCTTATCAAACAAAGTCTTATGTATTCCCCCTTAATTGTAACTCTTAAATCCTGCGAAAAATTTAACATATTCACGGTGTGTCTATTTGAAATAATAAAGATTGTTTATCTGGCAATTCTATGAAGTTTTCCAGTGTTGGCATCGATAACATAAGAACTTATCTCTCGTACAGGAGAGGAAAACTACAGCAACACTGCACACTTATTGACGAAGAAAATTAAACTTTTTGAATAAGACATACAAACGAGATTTAACGATGTGGTTACAGATGATTTAAAAGCAATTTAAATAAGTGCATGAAGTAATACACACACTCATACGCATGAATATGGTGGATTATTGTATTCAGAAGATACTGTAACAACATCGCATGTGTCTTTATAGATATTTTTTTATACGTTCGTATGAACGAGTACGTATGTTAAGAACGATTTGTCATCAAAGCTTTTCATTCATGATTTCAATTTAACGCTATGATTGCAGTTAGTATTTGTTTACATAGCATATTGAACGTATATACACACATATGCATATGTATACGTACATACATACATATGTATACGTACATACATACATATGTATACGTACATACATACATATGTATGTATGGTATGTAGATTAATTTGTTTTAAACACATTTACAGTAATTTAGAAAATTATAGGGAGACAATGATTATGTTTTTATTTTTAACACATTCCACAATATATACAATACTGTACTTGGGGTAAGTATCAGAGATCAGCAATGAATCGTTTTTTCGCTACTCATAAATAACTCATGAAATGTTGAATATAACATGAAATTTGAAATTTAACTACTCTGATTCATTCGTACTTAGTACAACGTTGATTTATTAGTATGAGCACATTGAGTATCAATACAACGTTGACATCAAACTCATACCATTCGTAATATGTTTGATTCATAAGTCTACTCATTTAGATTCATAAATTTAGAAAAACACTTATAAATGATTGGAGTGACACGAATCATTCATCAAAATTTACGGTGTTAGTTGTTAGGCATTTACAACAAAAGAAAAAAGACACACAAGCAGCATTGCCATTTGCCAAGATTTCCCTTTTTCCAAGATTTTTGAGATGCGAAAAAGTTTTCATTAAAGTTGTTTTCTAACAAAAACAAGTTTTTTCGGAAAATTCAAAATTTCAATAAATTCAACAATAACACGAAATATTTACATTTTTAAATAAAATATTGTGTATTTTAATTAGTCCCGAACAAAAGTAGCAAAGAAACAACAATAGATTGTACCGGTCTCCGGTCTTTCATTTAAAAATGTTGATGATTTTGTAGAAGACAAGTTTTTTTGTAGAAAAACATTTTTTTTCCCAGAAATAAAAAGTTTTTAAAACACAAATTACTGGCAGCGCTGCACACAAGCAAAAAAGACAGAACAGCAAGCAAAGCAAACATACAACCTACTAGTGAGTATTGTAGTGTTCGTACGCGAAGCATACTTATTTTTCGATTCTTGTAAATGTTGAGTCATGAAGAGTCGAAATCAACAACATCATGCGTATTGTTAAGTATGAGTACGATCAATACTTCAAACTTTGAATAAGAGTAGTATGAGTATGATGTTAAAATAAGTATGAATGTGTATAAGTATGAGAAATTATGAGTATGATTCGAATCTACTCATCTTTTTGAATACTCATTGCTGATCTCTGGTCCGTATCCCACTAAAACATCCGTTGAAGTGAAATTTTTTATTCGGCATAAGATACGTACAATTTCAAAGGATTTCAAAATAATTCTTTGTCTTGTATGTGATATGGTGGACCAACTTTATAACAAAAGACCGAAGTCTAAACAACTGTATTAATTATTATCTAAGAATTTGATTTTATTATTTAAAAATAAACACAGTTATTCATCAGCAATTATTATACGTTAATTTCTTTTCTCATCATGTATTAAATTAGTGTCCTTATAATGTTTCACAATACTGTATGCAAATAGATTGTTTGTCATACATATGTACATATATCAGTAGATCTTACCAGTGCTGGGTATTGTTCCCTCTTATTGACATGTGAATAATAATCGAATAATAATAGCTTACCTAAAAGAAAATGAAGAAGAGAAGAGAAGAGAAGAAATTAATAAAAAATGAATCCATAAGTTATTAAGAAAACGAGATAAAAAATGACTATGATTTCTAATAACGAGAAACGATTAATTTACTTTCAATTACAAAAACCCTTGAAACAGATTTGAATAAAGGTACAGAAAACGTGAAACCATTCTCCCACAAATAAGCACTCGATACAGATTAGATTTTATAGAATTGAATGGCTCTCACAAAGGTTGCCAAAAGTTATAAAAAAAAATAAATAATAAAAGAAAAACATAATGACATCAAAAACCTTTTCAAAGATTATTATTTTGATTTATAAGCTGCAGAAAGTGGAATGCCAAAGGAATTGATAAAAATCATTTTTCATTTGTATTGGAAAATTCAAGGCTTCCACTTTAGCTCTTTCGCAATAATTTCTTAAGAGCAAAAATTATAAATTATTGAAAATTTTAAAAGTGTATTACGAATTTTTTGCTGCTGATTTAAATATGAATTTCAAAATAATATTTTTGTGAAGATTATAAATTGTTGCCTAGATTTACGAGTATGCAAACTGAATGAAATTAAAAAATAATCCTGTTCCTACTTCCACTTTGTTACCAAGGAAGTAATTATAATATTTTGCAGAGCATTTGTGCCTTTTACCTATTAGAGTAGGAGCATAAGCCCATTCTTATCGTTTCCTTTGCAATATTGAAATTTTAAAAAGCTTAAGTATGTACGCAGTGTTGTGTTTGCTCGTATTACCTTAATGACTTTAAGCAACTCTCCCTTTGGGCATTATTTTAAAATATTCCCTTTTCATGCACTTACGTCTCGCACTTTGATATCGTTGTTGTGCTTGTTAAAGGTAGGCATTTGTAATACTATAGTACCAACAACCAACAAACAACAACAACAACTTATCTTGTTATACATATATTGACTATTTAGTAATTTACTTGAGTTTGTCACCTCCATTTATAACCTCCTGCAGCGCAGAGAACAATGTTCATCATAGATTTCCTCAAGGAATTTGCCTGTTCGCTCAGCCTATAAAAAATTCAAAATATTCAAAGCCAAATTTCAAATTATGTTATACCGGATGTTGTTAAGGTAAATATTTTTTCGCCATCAACTGTCAAAGCAGAACATCAAAAAGGTATCACGAATTTTATTTAAAAAAAAGGAAAGGAAAGTAAGGAAATATGTTGAAATACTTTGAACAAAATTGTTAAACTCGAAAATTATCTCTTGAATAACTTTATGGAAATAATTTTCATGAAATAAGTACGATTATCTGAATTTATTTTAAATAAAAAAAAATTAACAGAAATAGTTGAAAGAGACAAGACAATTCGCTGCCTCTAATATCAGTGGAGGGAAAGAATAAATCTATCCATAAATATACTAAAAATAATATATTCTCAAATATAATTTCAAATATAAATTCAAACTTAGACAGGAGTTTCTCTTCATCGTTGCGACTATTTTACGCGGTCGTGTTTTGTGGATTTTTTTTAAAGAATATGAAACAATTTAGGGTCTTAAGGGTATTATGACGACGGTGTCAGTCAGGATAAAGAAATCATCTGAATTCTTGCATCACCAGGGATACCATAATGAGACAGCGCATCACAATATTGTAGTATTCCATACAATATAGTTCTACCAGATGTTGCTTTCGACTACACGATAAGCTTTGGATAGTGATTTCATAATGAAAATATCGAATAGATTGTAATATGATCTCCTAGAGGACATCATCGTATGTTTTCGTATATTGAAGCAATGGCTATTATTAAATGGAGATACACTAATATCTGTAGTCGGCGTAGTCTAGTAGGTAGTGTGTCGTCTCATTAGACGTAATTTCAAATCCCAGGTCAGACATCAAAACGAAAATATGAAAAAATATTTCTGAGAGTAAATAAAATTGCCATGAAAAGTTTTTCAAAAATCTGTCGTTCAGAGTCGACTTTAAACTGTAGGTCCCGCCACTCGTGTATAAAATTAACGCACACAACATAAGTGTTGTGAGAAGCTAGGTCGTAGTCCTGACTGAAGGGTTGTAACGATCAGTAACGATCAATTATGTATGTTATACGTATCACAAGATCCAAAAACTCCGAATGTCGCTGGTGGAGAAAGTGAACCATCTATAGTTACCCTCATGTAGATTCCTGCGTAAGGCGACATTGAAAAAAAAAGCTTTACTGGACAACAAATAATTCGAAGTAATTTGTACGTCGGATGATATTACTCTGCAGCGAAGCTAACAAATGATTTTATACGTACTTTACCCATTTGTAAAGCTAAGATGGGAGAAAAAACACACACAATCTTGATCCGCTATGAATATGCATATGCGAACAAAATTAGCAATAAATCTAAGCATAATTTTTCCTAGGAACATAACAGGAAGAAACGTCTTTTAACGCCTGGAAAAACTTCTGAAGAAAGTGTAATGAACAGTTTTTAGAACACCATAGTGAACAATTCCCTTCAATTACTTTCATCAGACACATGACAAAGCCTTTCTTGATGGCAATTCTGGCTGTCGCTTTGTTCATCCAAACAACTTAAGAAATGGTTGGCTTTCGTTCCTTTTTTACAGTGGATCGCAAATGGAAATACAGTCCAATAACTTTTTCTCTGTTAACGCACGGTAGCTAAACACCAGGCTGCTTATTTAGTGTTTCCAATTCTCATAATTTTTCATCAGAAATTCTATATTGAATCTTAAAAATAAATTTGAAATGACAGGAAGCACTTAAAGCTTCAATGTAAGAAAATATTTGGGAATATTTTTTATTTTGTCTGAAGATGAGAGACGAGAGATGATTTTATTTATGAACACCCAGTCCTCAAACAACGGCCATGATAGTTATATGCTAATACTTTTCAATTTATTTTCATGATATTTTTATTACATTTTATGTGGCTTATAATATCTTTAAGATCAATATTATCAAATTAATAACAATCAAATCATTTTGTTGTTGTTTTTCTAGTTACAGAAGCGTTTTCATAAACTTTACAGTCTGCAAAGCATTCTTACCCGTTCTATAATAGAATAGAAAAATTTGACTGTAATGTTATGAATTTTCACTCATTTTAACGTCGATTTCTTTTCACAAAATTCATAAATACTGATTTTAATATCATCTTATAAGCAATTAAGCTTAAAATGAGCTTTGTATCAAAAACGATGCATTTCAATTTTTCAGACTATATAACTTTAATTCAGAAAAAGTTAGATGCCTGAAATATTTTTTAATTCGTTAGTATTGTTATCGCCATTATTTTAAACCAAATTAAAAAAGAAAATTTCACACAGGGGCTATTATTCAAATCCAAAAACTTCATAATTCTAGCTTATGCATCATTTATGATACATACGACTTTCCTAAGGATTCTTTGGTGTTGTGTTTGAAATTTTTTTTTAAGTTTTCAATGATTTTGTGAAGTTTTATCGTAAATAATACATTATTTATGGTATTTGAGAAGGAATTGAGTTGTTAAGTGTTGAATGAAAGTGAAGATGTTGAATTATCTGTTCTTGATATTGATTGAAGTAGTCGTAGTCTAGTATGTAGTGTGTTAGCTTATTTGACGTCAGACCAAGGTTCAAATCTCAGGTTAGACATTTCCAGTTTACAACGATGGGTTGTAATGACCGATTATCGGTCATATAAGTGTTCTCTATTAAAAGTTGGATATTGGATTAAATCATTAATGTATATTGCGAATAGAAGTGCACCGAGAATTGAGGCCTGTGACGCTCCTATTGATAATTTAAAACGAATCACAAATTGTAATCGACAATATCGAAAAATCAAGGTGAATCAAAAATTTACTTCTTGATCAATGTAGTTACGTATTGCCTCAGACACTTCTAACAAAGCAGTTATATAACTGTGCTTAGGTCGGAAGCCAGACTGTCTTGCAGTTCTCTTTTACAAATTTATACATCTGATGGTGAAGTTATTTATCAAATGCTTTATATAATATAACCAGGGCACGACATTTTAGAGTCATAGTTTAACAGATTTGTGAAAAAAAAATTTTGTTTTTGTGTATGCCGCAAGGCTGCATTATAATATTAAACTTCTAAGCTTCATTCTCATATGATAATATCAAATGTGCAATTAAAGCATGTCAAGTGTCCCAAAAAAAACAAAAAAATTCGGAAAAAAATCAATAAAATGATTTGCATTATCAATTATTTTTTTCCATTGAAATGATTATAATTTCATCAAGAAATGTTATAGAAATTAGGTAAATATTGTTGCACTAATAAACATACTTATAATTTAAATACGAATTTGAAATACAAGGAATATTTAAAATTAATTTTATTTCTCATTTATATTCTGAATTGAGATACATATTAAAAATGAAAATGTTTATTTCCTTTATTTGCTTTAGTTCTACTGAAATGGGAGAAAAAATTAAATTTACATTCTGTTATTAAAAATGCTGAATTCATCATCAATCATTTGCTTTTCGTCCTTTCAAACTTCCAGTGAGCACATTGAGAATAAATAAAAAATTGCTTAAAATAAAAAGAAAAAGAAGAAAAACATTGTAAAAAGGGCTGGATGTGGTAAGAATTCATAACTCGACGAAATCGTGAGTGAAGCTGGAAAATAATTGGAAATAAGGAAAACTCAAACTGAAAGGATTAATAAGTCGAAAGAGAAAACCGCTTCCAAAATTTCATAGCCAAATATAAAACAGTCTGTCTCTCAATTCTATTAAACGCTTCAGATGTTTTTGTCAAACACAACACTTTAAGAACATAAAAAAAAGAAATTTTAAAAACAAATTTATTTATTTTATGTTTTCATGGCATTTTTCTGTTTTCATTTTGGGTTCATATTTCTTTTGGAGAAAATCGACCGTTTAAAAGAAATAAAATGCAAAACAAATGCGATAAAAAGGTTCATATTTTCCATGAATACATCATAAAGAGCGTCATACACAATCATAAATTTATATTACAACTGGATACCACTCGGCCTTACACACACATATGTACATACATATATATTTTAATAATCAGTAGTGCGATGGTATGATGTGAGTAAATTTTGTTACGTATTTTGTGAATGAATACCAAGATTTTTTACTTATTCATTCATTCAATGTCTGGTTGGAGATGTTGTACAAAAGAAATTACAATTGAGGGCAAATTAATAGCAGCAGCCATGAAGAGACATCAGATAAAACTAGAAATTATTTAGTATAGCATTAGTCTACCACATATGTATCTACGTATGTACGCGCCTCGAGCTATTATTGAACCATACCAGGAATTTTTTTACATTCATTTATCGAAAGTTTAATGATACTTTTAGAGACAGAATTTATTGACTAAGAAAACTCCATAATTTGTTTTAACCAAACATACTATCGCCGTTGTCTAGTAGTAGATAGGGGGCCTGCTTATTTGACGAGAGCTCGTGGTCTGACCACTGTCTCAGACATCTCGAACATAACGAAATATATCTCAGCAAATGCGTGTAAAACATTTTCAATGATAATAATTGAATATGTACTGTTTTTATTGTACTACAACATCTTCTTTTAAATTAGCAAAAAATAGATTTTCTAAGAATTAGAAGTAATTGCATATGTTGTTCTGTGACTATAAACGAATTAGAATGGAATTAGGCTGTAAGCTATTAAATACCTTTTTTAACTTTTTCCGAGCCTAAAAACATATTGTTACGAAAATGGAAACGTTGTACATCCTTTAACATTACAATGAGCAAAAGCTACACAAACAAATACAACGAACTTGTTACAAGTAAACCAACAACATCAGTATGAAAGAAGAGAGAACGCACCAACAAGCAATGTGAACAAAATACACAAACAACAATGAAGTCACGATAGAGTTCTCGAACGTTCAACTTCAAGAATCTTCATCAGACTGATTACGTGAGCGTATAAAAACGTAAGACAAAGCAGGCAACGAGTAGTAAGAATTCAGTCAGTCTTGTGTGAAGACGAGTTGCGCGCGAAGATAACAGTCGAAGTTTGAAGATCGCCGTTGTAAAGACCTGTCGAACAATTGTTAGTGCTTACGCAAGCAGAAGTGTAAAGAAGAATAACGAACTAAGGAAATTGTTGTTGTAACATCAAGTTGTGAATAGTGGCACACAAAAGTAGTGCGAACAATAAAGAGTTTAATTGAAACTAAACACAAATTTATTTTAATTTTGTTTACAATCAACGAACTCATATTTTAAAAAGGTAAAGACGTAACAATATAAATTTTCTGAAAAATATCCGTTTTGTAATGAGTCGTTTGCATTAGTAATTAATAGTTAAGACTAATTGTTTGTATGTAAAGTCAGAGAAATCTAATTATGTGTGATGGTTTTTGAAAAATTTTAAAAATCTAAGAGAACCGTACGACTCTTAATTTCCATTCGTATTTTCTCTCAATGTCGTCCGATGTTATTACGTATTTTGTTTAAAAGATACTATCCGTTCTCTTCTACACTAAACTCCTATTTATGGGGAACATAAAGTCCACTTCAATATTGCTATGCACTAAACAATAAAATGTTTAAACACTGTTGAAAGGTCTATAAGTCTGGAGAACAAGCGTAGAATCACTCTTGCCAACTGATGGTAATATGGTAGTAGTAACAGGAACCTCTCGCGCGATGAAATTAATGTCAGTCATCCTCGACGTTCTTCTCTATGGCGCAGAAGCATTGACCTTGTTTTGCAACGATGTAGCAGACTTGTGAGAAAAATTATACGTAAGATCTTCGGTTCAATGCGATTTGACGCTGATTTTCGAATCAATAATGAGCTGCATGAGCTTCTCAAGGACATTAACACCCAGCGACAATGCTTGCTCGGACATGTTGTTTGGAAGCTAGATGCGGGATTGGTGTAACCAACTGGCGAAATCGAGCAAGAAGAAGATACACATGGAGGGATGCGTTAAGGCAGGTTGAAATCCGATAAACGGGTTGTTAAGGCAAATTAAGATAGTAAGGCCATTTAAAGGCCATTTTACATTAGAAGGACTTACTTGCGTAAAATCTAAGAGAAAATATTACCGAATTCCTACTGTATTTTGAAGATGATATTAAAAAACCTTTCAACAGCTTTTTTGCGTTTACATGATTAGAAAAATATCAAAACAAAGTAAAATGAATGCATTCCTTAAATAATACAGTGTGATGAACTACCAAATGTCCATCATATGCAATGTCTTACTCTTTAATTTCACAAAAATTTGACATATCGGATGACCTATTATCAGGTACAACCGTTCATAAAATGCTAATATAGAAATTGTGCCTATTAACATGCTTTTTGAAGAAACATGTCCTTTCCAGAAACAATCAAACAATTTTCAGAACAATCAAACAACAAATACTGATTTTATGCATCATTTTCGCCTATCATCGAACATATTTAACGGCGCATACAACAGTGTATGTAGACTTTTTTCTTGGAAAATTCATTCATTACAAATGTCTCTTATAAATAGGTGATGTTGTGAAATGAATACATATTTTTTACATAATTAGAGGTCGAAAGAAGGGATTGAACAATCTCTGGCAGCAAATGTACACAGCCAGTGGTGGAACGAGCGTTGTTTATTCGTGAAAGTTCATGTACTAAAATAAAAAAATTTTTGTTTGGAGAGAAAAACTTAAATGATTTCATTCATTTAATAAATTGAATATTCCAAGTGCTAATTCGCAATGATCTGACACCTCACCTCATTTATTTTGTACAAGAATGTAGGAATTCATAGCACTGTGCGGCTTATGTCCCAAGGCTATAATGTGGACCTACAATTTTATTACTTTGATCGGAATAAAGCGATAGACAATCTTAATGATTACCTCTTTTTATTATGACCAAATTGGAATGTAAATGACGTTACTTTCCAAATTTATTTTTAACACTGCCAAATACTAATTAATAAGAAAAACAGAAAATCTATTGGACTAATACTACTGGACATAGAAAAGGCCTTCGACACTGTTTGACATGCAGGCCTCATTTACAAACTCTTGGCTGCAAATATTCCAAAATACATTTGTAAACTAATTACTCTCTTTATCGACTCTAGAACTTTTACGGTGGCTATTAATAATGAAACTTCGTCAGCAAAAACTATCACAGCTGGCTTACCTCAAGGTTCAGTCCTGTCGCCATTTCTATATGCCATTTACACATCTGACTTTCAAATACCTAACTATTTCAAAATCGCATACTACGCTGATGACACAGCCTTAATTTTCTCAAGCAAACTTACAACAGCACTGATGAACAAAATGGAAAAAGGATTTAAAAATTGTATGGAAAACCTCAAAAAATGGAAGATCCAGATCCACCCTGATAAGACGCAAGCAATCATATATACGTTTAATAAATCTCCAGAATGGCTACCAAGACGCCAACTAGTAATTGGAAACAACATAAATATAGTAAACGAAGTGAAATATCTCGGCGTGGTTTTGGATAAAAACTTTTATTTAAGAGCCACATTAACGAAGAATGTTCAAAAGGAATAAAAGCCTTCAAAGCTCTATGGCCGCTGTTAAAAACACGATCATGCTTAAATTACAAAAACAAAAATTTACTTCTTAAGAGCGTTATAATTCTCGAGAAGGCGAGAGCAAGAACCTTCCACATCGAGAACGTTCATCATACTGATTGCGTGCGTATATAAAAGAGCAGCAGGGCCAGCAGCGAGGGAGTGTTAATTCAGTCAGTCTTGTGTGAAGTTGCGTGTGAACAAAACAAGTCGTTGTTGTAAAGCGAATAGTTGTGTGAACTAGTAAAGTGAATAAACAGATTATTGTTGTTGTATCGTTAAGTTGTAAACAGTGGCACAAACGTAGTGTGAATAAAAAAAAGAGCTTAACTGAAAATAAATTAAACACATTTGTTTTTACTTGGTTTGCAATTAACGAACTCATATTTAATCGTTTTTAAAAAGTTAAAAACGTAACAATATTTTAAGATAAGATCTCATTGTAAAAAATTTAAATAAAGGAAGAATTAAAAAAAAATACACGATGTAATACTTTTAACATACATTTAAATGAATTATATTGAGCCGTTTATTTTGAAAGTGGCATAAGTCACTTTTTCAAAAAAGCTGGAGTTAATGTCAAATCTACAAATAATCGATCAGTATCTTTTCATTTCTAAAAAAAAAAACTGCAATCAATAAGTTGAGAACTATTGACAATTTCTTTCAGAGAAATATTGGTAATTAACAGTATAACCAACATGTTTATTTTGAAAGTGACATAAGTCGCTGTTCACAAGAAGAGCTTAGTGTAAAAGAAATAGAAACTTGTGATAAGCAGTGATGTTTCTTCTGGGCAATTCAGTTGAAATATTTACTTTTTTAAAAAACACCAAATGTAATTTTATTTCGCCCACTGACAGAGCAAATGCACAATGTTAAAGAAAATAAATGCCAAAAATGTCAGACCTAGGCATTATTCACAATTCACCGTTATACGCTGGACCTCGTCCTGTTTCTTAAGCAAAATACAAACACATGATGGACTTGATTAATTATACAGCCAAAATATACCACAGTGATTTTAAAAATTTTAAACAAAACACAATTTCCGAGGACGAATGCAGCTTGAATTTTTCAAACAATACGAAATAACACGGTATTCACATACATACATTTATTATTTATCAGGTGTTTTTGTTTTCCGTTTTTAATTAATGAAAGAACACAACACGATACAAAAATATTTTTGCAAACAATTTTCACAATATTTTCCTTTTTTTGTTTTGCGTACGAGATTACATTTTGATTTGATTGAAATTATGAAAAAAATCAATTTTGAACTTCTGACGTTTTCATTTGTGTGTAGAGGTACATATAGAAACTATATTTATAATACCATTCATCATCTTACAAATTTCCAAAAGTAGGTACTTTTTTAAGTCAGTATTAGTATCTCTTAGTTCCCCTTTTTTTTTGGAAGGTTAAGTAAAGTTAACGCATTTGAGTATTTCATACAGTTCCAAACCTTGGTAGTGTGTTGGCTTATCAGACGTAAGGCCACGGTTCAAACCCCAAGTGAGACATCAAAACGAAATTTTAAAAAATATTTCTTTGGCGACTTTCTCTCAGCAGATTTCTGGCAAAAACTCTGAGAGTAAATTAAATTTGCCATGAAAAGTTTCTCAAAAATCTGACGTTCGGAATCGACTTTAAACTGTAGGTCGCGCCACTCATGTATAAAATTAACACACACAGTATCAGTGGTGTGAGAAGCTAGGTCGTAATCCTGACTAAATGTCAGTCAATTATGTATTCAAACTTTCAAAACACATTGTTAATGGGATAAGACGTCTTAAAATCATAAGTTTTTAGTTAGCATTTATTCTGCATCCAATTGAAGATGTTTAACACTTTGGTCCCGTATACTTTCCAATCAAAGCCGGGGGTCGAAAGGATAACGCTGTATCATGCAAGTGTCCCGGTTGTGTTTTCACTAATCTGGTCTTTTACACTTTCTTCAATTTATTGACAATTAACATCGGAGTACGTTTTTTTACGTTGGACCATAATTGCCCTTGGCTGAGGACTACAAGTTGTTTTCCAGTAATAAGTATAAATAAACATTCGATTTGTAATAAAAAATTAGTTTGAATATGTGTTAATGGCGTTTTAGATAAGTTCCTGAAAAACTTTAACAGTATAATTCATAGGATATCTGTATCGTGTGCCTGTTTTCTCAATTTCTTCCAATCGAAAATGAAATGTAATGTCAGACAAAGAATGTTTAGGCGTCCATATCCTAAAAATAATATAGAAATTGAACCGACATCCTATCCAAATGTCCTGCATTTGTCAAACTTATGCCATATAGGCACATGGCATAACATGATCGTAATGCACAATGTTAAAGAAAATAATATATAATAATAATAATATAAATATAATATATAATATAATAAAATCTTCATATCTAGATTACTACAGAGTACCCAAGTAATTTTATATACCGTGTCCTTGTTCTATGTGATATTTTTGCCAACTGCTGCAAACCGGTTTTCAGTGTTATAAAATGCTTTGAATTTTTAAATGTTTGCCTTTTGTGATTCTCCAGTTATTTTAGTTTCATTTTCAAGCACACATAGATTGTAATGGCTACCTGTTTATTCCTGAAGAATCTTATATGGTGCCATTGCCTTAATTGTCATTATATTGGAACCAAATTTGCGTTGGTCCAGCTCACGTGGGCAGATGAAATTTAACGTTATGGATAAAGGGTATCTTATAGTCCGATTTGATCGATCATTACATTGTTTTCGTATAACGATGGTACATCAGTTATTGAAAGACTGAATTTCGTTTTGTAATATAAACACGTTCGAAGTGTGTATGGCATAAAACAATGCTGGCAGCATCAATCACATTAAAGATGATTGCGACCAACATCTGGCTTAAGTCTCCCACTATATTCATGTAATTCGTATTATTTTTTTTCCAATTTTTTTCCAACATTTTTACTTGTTTCCTATTTTATTCACGTTTGTGCTGTTATTATTTTCCTCAAGTCACATTGATTTGTGGATTTTGATGTTGAACATAAAAAACTGAATATTTGTCATGACATTAAATACTTGAAAATAGAAAGAAATAAAGATTTGAATCAAACAAACAAGGTTTTCAGCGTTTGGTTTTTTAACACCGACCTCTAATGTTAGCTGTCATGATGTCTAGCTTTTACACGAATACGAAGCCAAAAAAATTAAACATTTCCATACTCAATGTACAGTGGACAGCAAATGTCCTAGCACGGCAATTTCATGAATTTTAATTAAAAGTTTGTATAAAAATTTATAGTTTTTATATTTATTTTATTAATTTATTTCTGTTTTGTTATAAAAGAAACAATTTTTTAATGTTGTTCATAAAACAAGAGAAAATAAGGAAAAGTTTCAGATGACTCCATAGGTAGCCCCAAGGAGAACCCTGAGTAAATTTAAAATTCAAAGGCCTAATATACGACAATCTTATCCCTTGTATTTAGCAGAATATCCCTTAAAGTCAAGCACTCCATTTAACCCATTTGGAATTGAATGTACAAGTCTTGTTTAGTATTTTCTGGTGGCAGCATGATCAAGTTTTTCTTTTGACGTTTATTTTATTTAATGATCTCCTAAATACTCTTTTGAAGTCATATCGGGATTTTGTGCAATAATATTAAGCCTGTGGGGACTTTTTTTTTGTCAAAATATATTACCGTACTAAAACTTTTGCTGTCCACTGTAAGTACGAATATGTTTCTATTTTTAAAGACCTTAATCATATAAAATAATAGAAGTTTTATATCCGAAATTCAGTTATGAACTTTCTTTCGAGAATTTTAAATTTGATTGGTTATTCTTGAATTTTCATCATAAACAGGGATTCATTGTTATTACTTATATCGTAAACTATTTATTTATTGATTAATTACAATATAATTACAAATTATGTTTAATTTTATGCGAGCTGGGTTACTTCAACCACTTGCTCGGTGTAGTGTAACAAACCAAGGTCGCTAGTGGGAACCGAACCCGCGACCATAGTTGCCAATTCGTCAAATATTAATAAGAAAATCGTCATAGAAATTCATTGAAATCGTAAAAAAATGGTCAGGAAAAATAAAGTAAATAAATACAACGTTTTTCTTTAAAATTATTTTTATTGTAGCAAAACGCAAAAAACTAATTCACTGTATTTTAGTTTTAGTTTAATGGTTAGGTTAGAGGACGTGTACTTGTCAATTAAGACAAGTACAGTATCCGGAGATCAAATTGACCCTGGGGTTCGAGCCCCAGGCCAGACATCAAGACAAAATAAAAAAGTATTTCTTCGGCGTCTTCTCAACAGATTTCTGGCAAAAACTCTGAGAGTAAATAAAAATTGCCATGAAGTTTCTCAAAAATTTGTCGTTCGGAATCGACTTTAAACTGTAGGTCCGGCCACTCATGTATGAAATTAACGTACACAACATAAGTGGTGTGAGAAGCTAGGTCATAATCCTGGCTGAAGGGTTGTAATGAACAATTATGTATGTAGTGTTACGTTTTTACCTTTTTAAAAACGTTTTGAATATGAGTTCGTTGATTGCAAACAAAATAAATATTGTTACGCAAATCGAAACGACCTAATATCGTTTAACAGCATAAACGATAAATAAAAGTCACACGATACAAATACACACTAACACTAAGAATACAATGAACGTGTTGATTATCTAAAGCTGCACACGCACATATGTACGACGAACCTGGTTGCGCCTGGTACCAACAACAACATGTATGTGACAAAAAGGGGTAGACAACATAAGCTAAGTACACAAACAACAATATATTAGCAATAGAGAAGGCGAGGTCACGAACCACTTCAAGAATGTTCGTTAGACTGGTTGTGTCGGACTATAAAAGGGCTGGACAAAGCAGGCAGCAGTCAGTAAGAATTCAGTCAGCCTTGTGTGAAGTTCCGTGTGAACAAAATAAGTCGTGGTTGTAAAGATCCAGTTGACACTTGTGTGAACTAGTAAATCGAATAAACAGATTTTTATTGTGGTATCGTTAAGTTGTATACGGTGGCACACAAAAGTAGTGTAAACGATAAAGAGTTTAACTCAAATTAAACGCATATTTGTTTTTACTTGGTTTGCAATTAACGAACTCATATTTAAACGTTTTTAAAAAGGTAAAAACGTAACAATATAAATTGGTGTTTAGTTTTAATTAAACTCTTTATTATTCGTACTACTTTTGTGTGCCGCCTTTTACAACTTGACGTCTACAAAAGTAATTGCTTGTTCGCTATTATTCTTGTTGCCAGCAATTTTTTTAAAAAACTTTTTATTTCTGTGAAAAAAACTTTTTTTTTACAAAAAAACTTGTTTTCTACAAAAGTATCAATATTTTTAAAGGAAACACCGGAGAACGGTGTCCTCTATTGGTGTTTCTTTGCTACTTACGCCCGGGATGAATAAAATACACAATATTTTATATAAAAATGTAAATATTTCGTGTTATTGTTGAATTTATTGAAATTGTGAATTTTTCGAAAAAACTTGTTTTGTTAGAAAACAATTTTAATGAAAACTTTTTCGCATCTCAAAAAACTTGGAAAAAAAGGGAAAACATGGCAACGCTGTTTACAACGCAGATCTTTTCAACGGAGATCTTCAAACCACAGTCGTGTTCTCTTCACACGCAACGCATCTTCACGCAAGACTGGCTGAATTCTTACTACTCGTTGCCTGCTTTGTCTTGCCTTTTTATATGCTCACGTAAACAGTCTGATGAAGTTTCTTGAGGTAGAATGTTCGTATCTTCGCCTTCTCGAGAAGTCTATGCCGACTTCATTCATGTTTTTTTTTAGTTTTGTTTACGTTGCTTGTTGTTGCTTTCTCGCTTACTTGTCTATCCCCTTTTCTTTCATACTGATGTTGTTGGTTTTCTTGTAAAAAGTTCGTTGTATCTGTTTGTGTAGCTTTTGCTCATTTTAATGTTAAACGATGTTACACCGTTTCCATTTTCGTAACAGTATGTATGTAATGAAGCATATTTTCAGTTACCAACAAAACACACAAAAAAAGATGTTTCAAATTAGCTTCCTCAAATGAATGCTATTTATCGCTTTTGAGAACAAGGGCATAACTTAGAGCATAACATTCCATGTAAGATAACATCAATTCATCAGCTAGATATTCATTGAGAACGATTTTTATTTTATTTACTTTTAATTAGTATCCAGCACAGTTGCAAAGCCGAACATTTTATTTCTTCATATCCTTTCAAAACCAAAAACATGAAAATTGTACTTACTCTGTTCGATTAGGCACACGCACTCCTACTCGTATACATAAGAGTTCTGTGTGCTCAGGTAAACATTTCATTTCTAAATGAATTATATGCATACGTGATTAAATACAAATTTCCATTTAAGATGATTACATCAACTACAATTAAAATTCCAAACGCAATTTAAAGGAAGTGGTAATATGGGCGGATGAGTGTTAGTTTACTCATACGTACATTCAAGCAAATTCGTTAAATAAATATGGGAAATGAAATATAATGAACATTAAATTTTATACAATAAATAGCATTTTCATATGATGCTGCAGAAGACAAAGAACCAAAAAAAAGAAAAACAAAGAAGAATAACATTGGTATGATGGTAATGTAAAATATTTTCATGCATCGTTGAGATGTGAATAAGATAAGGCTTAAGCAAATGCTAATTATCCGCAGTTTATTTACACGGTTTTAAACAATAATAACCGGCAACAAGGCACACCACGAAAGGCAGGCAGTCGTACGAATAAAAGGCTGGATGTGCTATTAAATGCATGAATGAATAAATGAATGAATGACAATGTAGATTGTACTTCCACTTCTACCGCATTTAAGATTACATTATGTACGTAGGTGCTCATCATCTCCGAAGCCCTGTATAACACACTGTGCCATAAATGGTAGGAGAATACTATTTTTGTGTCTCAAATTTTCCTTTAGTTTTTCATTATTTTTAATTTGATTAACGACTTGAAAGCCTTGAAAGATTTAAAAACACCATATACCTTCCTATACGTATAATGTAAGGGAACGCATAATGATTGCGAAAACAAAAAATTATACTTTTTTAATTGTAAGACTTTTTGAATCTTTTATAATCTATTTTCGAATTAGGAAGAGAACATACATAGCAGAGATCAGCAATGAATCGTTTTTTCGCTACTCATAAGAACTCATGAAATTTTGAATATAAGGGAGTCGACAATATTGAAATTTAACTATTCTGATTCTTTCGTACTCACTACAACGTTGATTTATAAGTATGAGTACAATGAGTATGAGTACAACGTTGACATCAAACCCATACCATTCGAAATATGTTTGATTCATACGCCTACTCATTCTGATTCATAAATTTAGAAAAATATTTATACAACTCATAAATGATTCGAGTAATTCGAATCATTCATCAAAATTTACAGTCTTAGTTGTTGTTGCATTTACAACACAAGAAAAAAAAACAACCTCCTAGTGAGTATTGTAGTGTTCGTAAGCGAATCATACTTATTTTGTAATTCTTGTAAATACTGAGTAAATGAGAGTCGATATCATATGAATGCGTATAAGTATCAGAAATTATGAGTATAATTCAATTCTACGCATATTTTTGAATACTCATTGCTGATCTCGGATACATATGTATATATTATACAGCCAACTGAACCAACGGTTGCGACTGTTAAGAGAACTGGGTGTCAGTAGCGATTTGAATGTTAAATTATTTTTTATTTTTATTATAAATTGTTAAAAAATAGCTTTTAAAGAAAATTATTCATTGCTGTGGAGATAGATTAATTTGGCAGATGCCTCTAAGTACACGGCATACGCGTGGGCCAGTATCCCGTTATAATTACAATGAGATCCTTAAGACGATCTCTGATCAGATTTAACGTAAATTTTGTTCAGACTTTAACTAAATTTGTTCTATAAGTTTTGCAAGCATTCTGTCCTGAGATCAAATTCTTTTTTGTTTTAAGTGACACGAAAATAGAAAGAATTGACGTTTCTCGAATCCTAAAAGGGAGGTCACAGTAGCGTCACTTGTAAGTTTGTTGTTCCACATGGAGGGAGTTAGCGGATATTATTATTATGAAATGAATTCCAAAATTATTCATATTGTTACCTTTTTAAAAACGCTTAAATATGAGTTCGTTGATTGCAAATAAAATAAAAATAAATTTGTGTTTAGTTTTAGATAAATTCTTTATTGTTCGCACAATTTTATGAGCCACTGTTCACAACTTGACGTTACAATAGCAATAATTGCTTGTTCGCTATTCTTCTTTGTTACAACACAGATTAGTGTTGAAAAATTCAGTACTTTGGTACTTTTGTCAGTACTTTTTCATTTCAAAAATACCGCAGTACCCCCTCGGCGTTTTCAGTACTTTTTTATTATTTCATATTTTATGTCTTGCGCTTTTCAACTATTAATGCATTAGCAACATGTTAATGCTAAAGATAGAATAAGGCTTTAGCCCCGGTTAGTCAAACGTTCACGGAACATACCTTCGTTTTTAGAATACGAAACGAAATTAAAACGCTTGCAGAACCGTATTGTTATATCGGTAAGCACTTGTATTGCTCTTCATACGCTAAAAACGAATGTTCCATCGACGTTTGACTAAACGGGGCTTTTACGTTTTGTTACGTTTCGAATCAGATGTTTTTGTCTTCTATGTTAGGAACACGAATAAGTCGTGTGTGATGTGAGAAGCTTGGTCGTAATACAGGCTAAAGAAGCACGTTCAACGTCTTTGTTGAAGGCATTATTATACACTGCGTTCTGTATAAGAAAGGGAGCGCGCAAAGGCCAATCCTCATCGGTTCAAATACAGCAGAATACAAACAACTAACACACACAACATAAGTGGTGGTAGAAGCATAACTGAAAGGTTGTAATGACATATTATGTATGTATGTATGTAAAAAAATCTATTTGTCATGAATTTCTCACTTTTCAATTTTAAGAAATAAAAAAGTTAAGTGGCTTACCCCACATATAATCCATTTAGAAAACTTTTGATCTTCCATATAGGATAACATCAACAAGGAACATCATCAGAAGATCTAGCAGCGCCAATAAGTAAATTCACTGCAGTCTAGTAGGTAGTGTGTTGGCTTATTAGACGTTTCCAACAAAACGGAAATATTTCTTCGGCGTCTTCCTCTCAGCAGATTTCTGGCAAAAACTCTGAGAGTAAATATAATTGCCATGAAAAGTTTCTCAAAAATTCTTCGTTCGGAGTTGACCTTAAACAGTAGGTCCCGAACCTCATATATAAAATTAACACACACAAAATAAGTGGCGTGAGAAATTAGGTCATAATCCTGATTGAAGAGTTATAAAAGTACCTTTTGATGCAAAAAGTACTATTTCATTTATAGATCAGTACCATTTCAAAATTCCAATTTTGCAACACTGACGCAGATCTTTACAACGGCGATCCTCAAACCACAACAGTTTTCTTCACACGCAACGCGTCTTCACACAAGACTGACATAATTCTTAGTGCTGGTTGCCTGCTTTGACTTGCCTTTTTATATCCCCACGTAAACAGTCTGATGAAGGTGCTTGAGATCGAGCGTTCGTGGTTTCACCTTCTCGAGAACTCTATCGCGACTTCATTCTTGTTTTTTTTTTTTTCTATTTTGTACACATTGCTAGTTGTTGGGTTCTCGCTTACTTGTATATCCCTTTTTCCTTTATACTGATGTTGTTGGTTTACTTGTAACAAGTTCATTGTTGCATTATTATTATCTTATTATTATTTATAATATTTGTTTGTGTAGCTTTTGTTTATCATTTTAATGGTAAACGATGCTACACAGTTTCCATTTTCGTAACAATATTTTTAACCAAATAATAGGTATTATTTTCATTAAAAATTTACTTATATATGCATTCTTTATTTTAAAAATTGCTTGAAATTGGTACTCTAAGCCAATGATTCAGTTCAACTCTGTAGAGCTGTTGTTCAATATTGTGGAGCTTGTTATATTTTTTCTTTTACTTACATAGATTCGTCATCATAATGGTTATTGTTTTAATATTTCCTATACGATTACAATCCAATGGAAATTTCGACCCATATTTCCGCTATTTCAAGGAAAGTACATGAGTCAAAATATACTCCGTGGTATGTGGTAATTGTGATCAATAAATCTATTGTATTGCCCTTCACCTACACTGACTCAAACAATTATTCGTACACTATGGTACTGACAATATACATGTATAACATTGCATTTCAAAAAATACCAGCTCGTTTTAATTCAAGTAAAATTTTTTCAAGAGATGAGAAGGAGCTGCAGTTAACTGACGCAACAAGAATTTTGTACATGTGTGCACTACAAAAACAAATACTTACAACCAAAAAACTCAAGAAATAAGCTCAAACAATTGGTCGTTCAGCTTTGATAGAGATATTCGGTTTGATTGGAAATAAATATAAACATGAAAGTGAGCGCAAATTACAAAATTCAACAAAAAAATCGAGTTGAAGATAAAGAGCTGATTGTTGAACTGCATAATAATGAAGAAAGTTTGCAGATAATTACTGAAAATATTAGACCATGATCATCAGTTCGATATGCGACAGTCAGGGAACACAATAGTATGTGTTCACTTCTAATTTGCCCTCGAAGTGGGGATTGAAAGCTTGATTCTAAAAAACCAATGCTGCGCAAAGAGAAAAAATAGGTAGGATGCTAGACTATTAGTGCGGGTTTGATAAGCGCCACTGGCTCTGTTCGGAGGTGAAACTACACCGAGCACAATTTCCAAGTTACTTATTTTATTAAATGCACAAGTCTTATACGGTGCTCAGATATGCACCTTTATTGCGTAAATCGCAATAAACGCAATTATTGAGCTCAATATTTCATATAAAGTTTCAATTAATTATTGCGCAATAAATACGTAAATTGTTATAATATTGACTAAAACTTAAAATGCAACACTGACATAAGTGTGTTTAGGGAGCATATTACAATTAAGCGAACACTTTCTGTTGGTATTTGACAACTGAAAAATCAACAACGACAACAAAAAAAAAAAACACAACAAAAAAGCAACAAAATAAAATTAAAACAATGTTGTGGAAACAAACAGCTGTCAAATGAATATTGAATAAGCAGCTGAACTGCGTATATTGTTATGCCTGAACACTTAAAATATTGTACTCAATTAATCGAATATTGACTCAATAAAAGTGCATATCTGAACATAGTATTACGGAATTTTCGGGAGTGTACATAAGACAACTTTTCTACGTAAGAAGACTTGTATATCAGACAAGGTTATAAGACTACGTATCGATTATGCCGCAAACTATATTAATAAGTCAAATGACTTCTGATAAATATTTATATTTACAGACAAGAAAAAATTTCATATTTTTGAATCAGAAGGCAGATGGTTTGTGTGATGGCGGGAAGACACTGTGTTGTAGATGAAGAACCTAAAAGCCACCGTGGAATATGTATGTAGATGGATTAGTGATGCTGTGAGGTGTATAACAAATGACATTATTTAATTGTTTTAAAAAGAAATTTTAAAATAAGCGCCATAAATTTGACCATAGAATACCATTTTCCATTTTTTTTTACGTTAATGATCGGAATCACCACTCATTTTAGAATATAATTTTAGAAATCAAAAATTTGACAACTCACGATAACCAATATGCAAAAGCCCAATGATACCATAGTTACAAAAGTCTGGAATATTGCGACATAAATCATACAAAATCTCACATCTCCTATGAAAAATCATTTATAACACGTCATTGCCGGCTGTTATTGAAAATAAATTTCGATTAAACCAATTTAAACGTCGATTGCTGTACGGGTAATTTTGAATTGTTTTTGAGTATATTTTATATAAAAAATAAATGAATTTTTGTATCTAAATATTATAAGCATAATTTGAATTTTAAAAACTTTGAAAACTCCTTGAAATATTATGAACAGCGTACGGACAATTGTTTGCGACAGTATATACAGGGATGCAGGAATCACTGCTACAGTACTGGACCAAATAAAAGTATATTCACTTCACGTATTAACCTACCAATTGTGGTGTACGGTATCATATATGTAGTCTGATTTGGATTTAACGTTTTTTTATTTTATTTGTCTTATCGAATTTGAGGTTTAATTTCACCAAAGAAGTATAAGTTTGCGAATATATCTTGACAATTTTCTAAGAAAGTTGCGTAACAAGAGTAATATTGTGCATTGACAGGACTATTAAATAAATTAAAAGTTAAAAGACAAGACATTTACGATCAAATATCAGCCAAACTTCTGGCCAACTATTTGACAAACAAATAATCGTTGAACGAAATCAAATAAAAAATATTGTACAATAAAATAAACGAAAACATTAATAAGGCAATAACAATATACAATAATGATGTTTTCAGAGGAAGGACTCCCACGTTAAATACGAGTATGTGCTAAAATTTAAAATTTCTTTTATAATTTTCAATTCTATTAAAAGAAAAAATATTTTTTTTGTTTTTTTTTTTAATATTGTTTCATGTGAAAGCCTTCCATAACGAATATTATAACACAAGAGTTTAAATTGGCATTTTTATGTATTGATTTCAATACGAAATTTTGTAATTTCTTCACCATTTTCAAAATTATTTAATACGAATAATAAATAAAAAAAGAAACGTAAAAAAGTTTTAATTCGGTATATTAGGTTACTTCCTTGATTTCTTAAACATCGCTGTTTATGGAATCATAAAAATTGATGTTCTAACGTCTACAAAAGTACAGTAACACTACTTTGGAATATGAACAGCAAATCGAAATTAATAAAATTTTGTAGAACTTTAATAAGAAATTAATTTAAAAAAATATTTCCGTTTAAAATAGAAAATAAGGCCAAGAAGGAAATATGGCTTAACTCATAGAAACAATTTTTTAATTCAGTGTTAATATATTCAGTGTTCAGTAGTTGAACACCGGATACTGTATAGAAATGTGTGCGGGGAAAAAATAATTTGTTGAGTATTTGAGTGATATTTGTGACAGTAATAAGCCTTAACATACAGTATACATTCTTATGTATACATACTTATGTATGTGTGTAACTATGTGTAGGAGTATGTTCCCCCCATTAAATAGAATATTTATGTGATGGTGGTGAAAGTATGTGTATTTAAAATGTGTTGTAAATGTAAGTGTATTTGTATTTGGATTTGTGTTTTTGCTTTTGTTTGTTCAATTTTTGTTTACTTGTTTACGCACTTACCCAATTTCTCGCCACAGAAAACATCAACCCAGAATTGCGCGAAAATCAAAACCAGCAAACATCCGTAAACCACCGACAATTGCCTCAGCATCGGTGGCTGAAACAGGAACATCGTGAATATGGCGGATAGGAGGAAGTTTACGGGTGAAGGAACTCCGTTGTGTATCGTTGTTTAAAGCATGAAAAGGATTTCGTTACGTTATGTTGGAATAACTTTGTTGTTGTTTCCTTATTCTTCTTCTTATTTTTTATTTAATTTTTTTTTTGCTATTTTGTCTTTATATGATAAACTGAAGAAGGGTGGGTGGATGGTGAGAAGCTTTTCTTTTTTCGCAGTGGAAAATGTATAAGAAATTCCTTGAATTCAATTTTATTTTAGTTTTTCGTTTTGTATTTTTGAATTCTTTGCTTGTATTTTTAAAGTACAAAATTTTTGTGTTTTGAACAGTTGTTTGATGCTGCTTTTTAAAAGCGATTTTTATTTTCTTTATTTTGTTTTCGTTGGCATTAGTAAATAAAAATATTTCACAATTGTCACAATTCACAAACGCCAGTAGATTATATTCGTTGAGTAATTTTAGAAATTTGATGAGGTCCTTTTGACTATTTGCGGCTTCTTCAGTTATTGTCTGGATATTCTTGGTATTATTGGCAGAAGGACGTCATTGTGTTTGTAGTTGCTTCCTTTAGTTCTTGAAGGCATTTTTCTAAAGGTTTAAAATTTTTTCTTTCCTCTTCCTTTTTCTTTTAATTTAATTTCGTTGTTGTAATTTAACTCGTTATCATTCTTTTTATTCTTTACATTACTTGGTTTTTTTTTTGGTAATTATTTATTATGTCTCTCTAACACATTAATAGGATTTTTTGTTTCCTTTTTTCAGCACGTGTAATATTATCCTTTTTTTATTTTGTGACATTTTTCAAACACCTTTTAATTAAAATTATAAACTCAAAGAGGCGTCTAATATCAATATCAATTTTTCTGAATAAAAATGATATAAAATTTAACACTTTTACACACACTCTTATTTTCCATTATTATTGTTATTCTTATTATTAATGTTTTAATTAAATTTATTTTGTTTATTTAATTTTTAATTTAAATTTTTCTTTGTTTCTTTCCATTTGCTCTCTCAATGGACCTTTTAGTCGCTTTTGTTTTTTAAATTTTAATTAAAAACAATTGTTAATCTGTACACTCTTTATTTTAATGTCTAAACAAAAATAAAGAAAAATGTTATTGAAAGCAAATTTGACTCTCTTAATTTAATTTGAAATCAGTCAACACACACTCCTTATGCTTTGAAGCAATTTTAAAACTAAAGCATCGCTTTTAACACTATGTTCAGATATACACTGTTATTGCGTTAATATTCGCTTTATGGAGTATAATATTTTAAATGTTCAGACATAATAATATATGCAGTTCAGCTGCTCATTCAATATTCATTTGACAGCTGGTTGTTTCAACAACATTGTTTTTATTTTTTTTTTGTTTTTTTTTAGTTTTTTTTTTGTCGTTGTTGACATTTGAGTTGTCAAATATCAACAGAAAGTGTTCGGTTAATTGTAATATGCTCACTAAACACACTTATGTCAGTGTTGAATTTGGAGTGTTACTCAATATTATAACAAATTACGTATTTATTGCGCAATTATTAATTGAAACTTTATATGAAATATTGAGCTCAATAATGGCGTTTATTGCGATTTACGCAATATAGGTGCATATCTGAACACCGTGTAAGTCTTTTGACTTAAAACAAAAAAAATTCTTTCCATCCATTAATCTCAAATTCAAAAATATTTTCTGAATGCCCTCTTTTAATTTTCTTTTTTTTCTTTTTTATAATCTCGATAAATGTAAAAACTCGTAGGGTAGATATAAGAGCTGAGGAAGTTGCTTGAAAGTTCCGGTTTTACTCCATATGGGGTAAACGCTCGACTCACCATACCATATGGCGAGCACAAACGTGGCTAAGGTAAAATACAGCATAGGAATAAAAGGTAGAGTCATTATAAATTTCCAAAGTGGAGTATACAATTAAAAGATTTGTAAAAACCAAAAAAGTCGCTGTAGTCAAGTAGCTGAGTGACGTGAGGCCTCGGCTCAAACCCCAGGCCAGACATATCCTACTAAACGAAATATGAAAAAATATTTCTTCCTCTCAGCAGATTGTAAAACAAATGAAATGCTAAAAGCAGATAATTTTAATATAATTTTAAATTTAATACTCTTACATAAGATCGACGTCGTAATAGAGAAAAATGTTTACAAATATATTTTACAAATGTGTTGCTACTATTCGCACGATATCGATATAAAGTACAACATAATGATTGTAGAAAAATTGTTTGGTGCCTCAAGAGATCATTGTAATGTAGCGGCTGCATAGCCTAACGACTTTAGTCGTACATGGAATTTGTGGGAAGTTCAAAAATAACTCCAAACTGCAGAATGAAACTTTGCTGCACACTTGTTATGAATAAAGAATATGAGCAATTCAATTGAAAGATGTTTTAATACATTTGTTAATTAGAAATTAAAAATGACACGCTAATTGCGTATACAATATAATAAAAAATATTTGAAAATATAACCACGACGTCAAGATGTAATTGTGATACGAGAGTATCATCTTATTGGAGCTACATTCTGTCAATATCCACGTCAACAAGACTTGTCAAAAACAAAAAAGTTTACTATTGTATCGATTGACAGAAAGCACTTGCAAGTACAGAGAAAAATGCTCCAAAGAGATCACCAGGTAACGGTATACATCAAACAGTAACTTGACTAACACAAACACGGTTTACTATATAATAAAAATAATTTTTCTTTGTATAAATTGAAAATTATTTGTTTTAAAAAATCCACTCGATTGTTTTTTTTAATGGAATTAATAAATTGTCGACTTTGTTGATTCATTTCATTCATTAACTTTATTCATGTCTCTCCTCACATTGAGAAAAAAGCCGATGACTTAGATTAAACATATCATATGGTTGTTACAGATATGTATCTCTTCAATTAACAAATTTTTCTATCCTTCCTTTTGCAGAAATTATGGGTTCAGATGGACGACCGTAATGAATACTTTTTGTATTTATAGTTCTTTGTGACTGGCAGTCCACTTTTTTATTCTACCTCCAGTTTATTTTCCTAGCGAGAATTGAAACTGCATTTATGCTTTCCATAAGTGTCATAACATAGTCAGACTCCTTATATCACCTTGGAGTTTAATCATCTTGGTTACCGCTTTCACACTGCTTTAAGATGGCTGCCATTTTGGCCATTCAGCCCTAATGCCAATGCAATGATAAATATACTTCTTCTAATTGGGTGCCCTGATAGTCTAGTGGGTAGTGTGCTAGACTATTAGCGTGAGGATCGTGGGTTCGATTCCCACTCTGGTCTGTGACACTACACCGACCATATGGTCAAAGTTAATCAGCTCGTATATAATTATATATAATTTGTAGTTGTATTGTAATTAATAAATAAACTTCTTCTAACATCTTCTCCACGACGTTATTCTTTTTACGTTAAGGACCATTATTTAACCAGTTGACAATGACCCCACAATATTCATAATTTCCCAGAACACAGTCACCAGATTCTTGTACAGAATTGTAGAAATTTAAGGATCCTATACATACATAAACATAATTGGCCATTACAACCCTTCGGTCAGGATTACGGCCTAGCTTCTCACACCACTCATGTTGTGTGTGTTAATTTTATGCATGAGTAGCGGGACCACCAGTTTACAGTCGACTCCGATCTACAGATTTTTGTGGAACTTTTCATGGCAATTTTATTTACTTTCAGAGTGTTTGCCAGAAATCTGCTGAGAGGAAGTCGCCGAAGAAATATTGTTTCATATTTCGTTTTGATGTCTGACCTGGGGTTTGAACCATGGCCTTACGTCTAAAAAGCCAACACACTACCTACTAGACTACCGCGACTTCAAGGATTTGCTTCTTTAAGGACCCTGTGCTGAGGTTAAATTAATTTTTATAAAAATTTAAAACTTTTATATCGAATACTGGTTGATCCAATAAAAGCAAGAGACAAATTACGTAAAAAATAATAACTATTTTTGAATTTTAGTTTTTAAATAAAAAATTAAATGGATTCGCTCTCCCCCAATTTCAATTTAAAAAAAAAATAGTATTTTCTACTTTTTTTTGAAATCGTAAAGTAAGCTTAGTGTACTGACACTTTAAAAATGACCAAAGTTTCCTTCAGCAAGTAACTATTATAGAAAACTTGTCCAGTGTTATGGTATACTCAAGTAAAACATTTGAATACAAACTTAAATTTAATGTGGAAAGTTTTGTTATAAGAGGAAACGTTACATAACATAGGCTTGGGTTTAGTTTACTTTTCAATAGTTGCGTATGACTAAAAAAATCTTCCTTTTTTTATTTGTATAAGCAAATCCCAGATCATCCCTCTCAGTTACATTACTAGAATACCAGAATATATGGAAATATGGTGATCTGATGATTTTTTTTTTGTTTCCATTTGTTTTTAAGTTTTGGTTTTTATGCAAATTTTTTATTCATCATACAAAAGGAAAAGTGGACGTGAAACTGTGTTACAAAATTAAACTTAATCGGATTTAAAAGTGATTTGTGTTGACCCCTATTTGGTAACAGTGGGTGGTGGCGGTGACCTTTATTGTCTTAAACAAATTATTTGGGTCAGGAATCTTTTGAAGTTATGCCAAGATTTTAGTATTTGATTAAATGCTATAAACATAGAAATGAGTGTGTGTATGTGTGTGTGTGTGTGTGTATGTATGTACGAACATTTGGTATTTACACCACAAACGCTCTTTTTTTGTTTTTTCTTCTAAATGTGAAGGAAAAGGAAATAAATTTGTAATGAAACGTGATACTCTCAGTTTAACATAAAATCCATAAAGATAAACGTTTAAGATAAGAAAAGGGTTTCAATTCACCACATCGTGTGCACTATGTCTGTCTTACTAAAAAATATTTATTTTCTTTGTATTGTAGCTTCTAACCATTAATTGAATTTCCAAATACATCCATACATATACGACATACATACATATTTCAACGTAAATATTTGTATTTTCTATCAAATTGTCGTTTATAAATTAATTACAATAAATTGTTATGTTATGGTCTGTCTATTCAACAGTGCTCGATGTAAATAAGGTTTTTCGAATTTTAAATACGCAAATAAACATTATTTAAGCTGTTGGAACTTTATTACGAAGTAAATTTCCTTCTGTTCTGTCAAATTTGTTGTATATTTTGAAGTTCAATAGAATCCGATTGAACATTGAAAGTTTTTGATTGTTTAAAAGAAATGAAATGAAATAAGAATTCCATGAAAGACTGTCAATGCCAGAAAGTAAAAGAAATCAAATTCATGTTCTTATTGGCAAATAATAGTAAATGCACATGGAAATAAAAATTAATAATTAAATATGAAACGAATACTTGCAAAATCCTTGCATTTAATAAGATTTTCATTTTAGCGTCTGTTATGTTAACGGTAACGAAAATCTAAAATTAAGGACTTCTTTTATTTATTTTTATTATGCGAAGTATATTAAAAAAAATGTGAAATTTATTTAAAAAAAGAAAAATGCCATCGAACTTGAGGAACTTTGCATAGAAATTTTTGAAGCAGATGGAAGCAAACAAAACTTTGTAATCAAATATTGTCGAGGTTGAAAATCTAATAATTTTTGTACTCTAAAGGTCTAAAGCAGGTTTTTTTTTTTTTTGTGAACATTTTGGTGGATCCTTGATCGAATGAGCTCTTTTATAGAAGCGAATGAAATCCAATATCGAATCACGATTGAAGTCACCGTAGTCTGGTAGGTAGTGTGTTGCCTTATTAGATGTAACGTCACGGTTCAAACCACAGGTCAGACATCAAAACGAAAATTTGAAACAAATATTTCTTCGGCAAAAACTCTGAGAGTAAATACAACTGATATGAAAAGTTTATCAAAAATCTATCGTTCGGAGTCGACTTTAAACTGTAGGTCCCGCCACCCATGTGTAAAATTAACACACACAAAATAAGTTGTATGAGAAACTAGGTCCATAATTCTGACTGAAGGATTGTAATGACCAATTATGTATGACGGAATCACGAAATGGTTACCACAGCATGTATAAATGATAAAAATGTTTAGGAAGAGAATTATTTATTTATTTATTAATTACAATACAATTATAATTATTTACGACTTGATTAACTTCTACCTTATGCTCGGTATAGTGTAAACGACCAGAGTCTCTGGTGGGAATCGAACCCACAATCCCCACGCTAATAGTCTAGCACTTTATCCAGTAGGCTACCACGGCATCCAAGAAGAGAATTGCGTGAACACAAATGGACGGGGTTGCAACTAAAGGCCTAAAAGAGTCAAGCCAAGGTAGGCATCGCAGGTTCCAAGTACTTGCATTAAGTTTTCTAAATTTTCCCGGTTATAATATATCGGCATGGCGACATGGTCAAATGGTAAATAAGAAGTAATAGAGTGGAAATGCAGAATTGTATTTGGCATATGCTTCAAATCTCTACGTCACTTTTCTATGAAGGGCAGAAGATTCGCAACGATTCGGAAGATAACTATAAAAACTTCAGAATCGTTTGGAGGATTACTTTTCAAAATCACACTGTGGAAAAATTTAGTAAATACTTCAACTATTTTCTCAATAAATTTCAATTAGTTCAAATGAGTTTTAAGTCTGATGCAACCCAGTAATATCGTAACTAAATTAAAAGATTTTTTATATCCAATAAATATAGAAGGTGGCTTAAAAATTGGCTTCCAGCGCTTAAAGAGTTGCTGGTTTGTCGAGGTAAGCCGATCACTTAACATAATTCTATACAAAGTAATTCAGTGGTGAGAATCCATATGAACTCCGGGCCATGGAACTTCTGGAAAGAAAGTTGTTGCATGATTGATTTTGTAGTAAACCGATTTTTAAGAATGCTCTTGTAACACAGCGCACTTAGCTAATGATTTGAACTGACTTCCTGCAACTATAATTCGATGATTTTAATTTATAGAAACTAAAATTTATTGAGCATGGTTCGATATCACTCGCCAATCACAGTAACGGCAACTTATTACAAAAGAAATCAGAACGCATAATACCGTCAGCATATAACCTACTAAAAGCATTTAATGTTAATGGCCTTAATGACGATCTGTTAACGACTTTGCGTCAAATACGGCAATTCCATTTATTTAACCAGGAAGATGGACGTTTTTTTTTAATCCTTGTACGAGCTGTATTTTATTGTTACGTAAGCCAACATCATATACATAATTGCTCATTACAACGCTTCAGTCAGGATTACGACCTAGCTTCTCACACCACTCATGTTGTGTGCGTTAATTTTTTATACATGAGTGGCGCGAACTACAGTTTAAAGTCGACTCCGAACGACAGATTTTTGAGAAACTTTTCATGGTAATTTTATTTACGCTCAGAATTTTTGCCAGAAATCTGTTGAGAGGAAGTCGCCGAAGAAATATTTTTCATATTTCGTTTTGATGTCTGACCTTGGGCTAGAACTGTGGCCTTACGTCTAATAAACTAACACACTACCTACTAGAATATGGCGACTTTAATCCATGTAATTGGAGTACAAAGACCAACAAGTTGAAACCGACAGCGGATAAATATTTCAGCATCTTCTTCAAGACCTCATTCTACAACAGAGATACTCTCTTTGTTTTGCCTTGTGGATGGTTTCAAAGGGAAAAAGGGTAAAATTAGCACGAAAATGATCGATAACTATTGGAATTCCTTGCTCACTAGACTGTTTATGTTAATTGTAACATGGACGAAGTGCTGTATGAACTTTGGAAACAGATTTGTGTTCTTTTTATTTATTTATAAGTAAATTTACATACACAGTTCTTGTGGCGTTAAAAGATTAATGGTGACTGCCAAACTTACAGAGTAAAAATATTATCATGGTTCGACTTCTCAGCTGTCAAACCATAGTTATCTGTATTTATAGCTCTCATGCCGTTAAAAAATATCCATTATTTACTACGCTTATATCCTTCTTGTCATTTTAAATTTTAATATTATTTCCTTACACTGTATGTATATTTTATTGTATTTCCTACCATGTTCTCATATTAATTACTTGAGTATTATATTCGTGTTTGATATCACATACATATGTACGTATTAAATTTAAATAAAATTGTTACATTTCCATTTCTTCAGAGAATTGTTTAATTTAATTTGTTTAATTTATTAAAGAATTGATTATTTTTATTTTGTTTTTATTTAATTGGAGCTTTATGGATTAACACTATTCGACAGCTGCAATAATAAACAATCATTTATAATTTAATTATATCATTGAATAATGAATGTGGCATAAATATTTTTTTAATTAAATTCCAGATTCCTTTGTACATATTTATTTAATTTATTTATTATTCACATATTTATAAATTTTTATTAATTAAAATTAGTGAATAACTTGCGTAAATTGTTTTCACTGATTTAATATTAAATTATGATAAATTGATATTGCAAGTGAAGTATGTACAAGTATGTTGACTGATTTCATGTTTTGATTTGATTTGATTTCATTTTGTTTGTGTTATATTTATTGATTATTTGTTATGTTTATTAACGAATTTTATCATAATTTAGTTAATATTGCCCTTATTAAGCCATTTGTAGAGATAATTTAATTTTTGCATTTTATTTATTCGCTGATTTATTTCTTAATTAAACTTCATGAATATTTCATATTTTTCCATTATATTTATTATTATTCAACATGAACATATTGTGGTTATTTTAATTGCTTTTTTGTTTATTCACTTTAAAGGTTTTTTTTGAATTTTTAATTATAAATGCAACAGACCACAATTTTTGTTTGGCAAGCTGTTGTGATAAATTTACTTGATCATCTTCGGCATATTATAAGTGCTCTCAGATTTTTAATTATTTTTTTTTGTTTTGTTTGTTGTTCTTTACTTCTCTTCACATTATTATTTACTTTGATATTTAAGTAAAGCATTAATGATTTCAATTTTTAATTTTTTTTACTTATTTTTTTTTGTTTATTTGCTTTGTAAATTTGTAATAGTTTTGCTACTCTTTTTCACCAAACTATGACGCCAGAAAATATATGTATTAAATGCTTATAAATCGTACACAATTATAAAATAAAAATAACGAGAAAATATTTCCTAACTGGGCATATTTAAAATAATCATTGTAAATGATTTTTATTTCATTTTATTTGATAATGTTGTTGATTTGTTGAGTTTTACTTTTTTTTTGTATTTGTGCTGTTGTATTTCGGCTGAGTGAGGCAAGGATTTTGCCTGAAACGTATGTATTACATGCAAATAGCAAAAGTAACACAAATATTATCCAGAAACATGCATTCACCAACACCAACACACATTTAAATTCATTTCTTTACGATTTAATTTTTCTTTAATTAAATTCATTCATTACGTTGACGCCTTAAATTGGCGGCAACACACTTAAAATCACACACTCGTACCCATGTACACAAAATCACACACATACTTAGTGGTGCCAAAAGTAACCGCAATAACTTAACAATGTCGGCAAGAGGACTTTGGCGTAAATACTTTAATCGCAAATAATTTTTAACAAGAACACGGTCAATAGCAAACGTTTTCTTTTTTTTTAATATTTTTTTTTTATTTATCCCATATGACGTTTAAGTGACACAGTTACGATAGAAGCGATAAATACGAGAAAAACGACGACGTTGACGAGTTTTTCAAAAATTTACTGATTTTCCTTGCCTCCAACTGACATGTGAATCATCATATACAGTAATAAATCGCTCATAGGAAACGGACGTTACTTACTACAGCACCGACTAGTGTTGAACTGACAAACGTTACAATTTTAATAAGGACACGCACGCACATTATTTGCTTATCCTAACGGCAAGGATGCTATCTTTAGTCACCTAATAAGAGAGCATACATATGCATTAAGTTTTAAGAGAAATTTAATGCAAGAAAAAGCTTTTTGCCTTCGAATTTGGCTCTCTCAGCAGCCGTATAGTTCGACTCTTCACTTCTTGGCAAGAGTGAGCAGTACAACTAGATGTATGTCCTGGTTCTGTTGTGTAACATTCGTATGGCATTTAAAACTAAGAGCCTGTTCAATCTTTGTTGATGTAATTTTATTTGCCAATTCAAATGTTACTTTACATTTGACATCTTCTTACCATAAATGCACCCAAGTGTCTCCTTTTTTTTTGGCATATTAATGTTTATGTTCATATTCATTCTCATTGCTGTTGTTCTTGTTGTTTTATTTTATTTTATTTTATTCAATTTTATTCCTTCATTTTTATATTTTTGTTATTCCTTTGTGATTGTGGTGTTGTATGAAATTTATCCTGGGGAGTATTAAAATATTTAAACGTTTCTCATTTGGCCACTAGACCACTGAGTTGAATTCGTAAAATTTTAAATAACGTTAACCAATGTTGGTATTTATACCTTTGTATGTTTATATTTGTAAGTTGTTGTAAAGTTTTAATGCTTTAGCGCTCTAACTATACAAACAAACAAATTCCAGATATTGCTGCAGAATTGCGTTTATGTTTCTGCCGCTGTCGGTTAGCTTAATTAATATGAACTCAAAAAGAAAAAAAAGGAAGCAAGAAAAAAGCCAATGAAAATTAAAACTTTTCATCCTAATTATGGAATATTTATGTCTGATTGTTTGGAAATCCATTTAATTTTCATGTTACGCTATGCAATTAAATGTGTCTCGGTTGCTTTTGTTTATGTTGGTTTAACGTTTTTACTAAGTCTTAGCAGACTTTGTAGTTTCTATAACCACCTCTATAATTATACAATTCAAATTATCATCGATATCGATGATTTTTGTTTGATTGACGCGAATACCAAACAATGTTGCCATTTCTATTCAGTAAAGTCTGGCAAGTTATCATGAATCGTTTAACGTTAGAAAACGTTTCCAAACTTGTTGTAATATTCTTTGGAAAAAACGTAATCCGTTCATAGATAACCTTGTCTATTTTATTTTTTAACACGTTTCAATTCCGAAGAATAACAAGACAAGGAAATGTTCGTATCGAAAGCAATACCATAGTACTGATTAATCCTTTAACTATTTGAGTACATTCGTCAGAGCGAAACAAAAATCTTTCGCACAATAACGAGTACGCTCGTCTTGAAGAGAGAAAAAAAAATCGCATTCGTATTACTGTTCAACAAATCTACTGGAATTTATTTTGCCTGAGGAAGATCAAATGAAAGTTGATAAGCACGAATTCGGATGCGGTTTTGTGGTTAATAAGAGACTTCGCCACCTTGTCTCTGGGTTCACGCCTATGAACGAAAGAATAACCACAATCCGCTTCAGGGCAAAATTCTACAACATCAGCCTTATTTGTGCTCACGCCCCGACGGAAGAAAAGGACGATGTGGTTAAACATGCCTTCTACGCTAAACTCTAGGACGTGATGCCAAAATCATCCTCGGAGATTTTAATGAGAAAGTCGGGCGGGAAGGTATCTTTGATCCCACTGTCGGACAGTTCAGCTTCCACGCAAACACTTCCTCCAATAGTATGAGGCTGATCGATTTCGCCACGGCGCCTCGACATTCACAAGGCCACATGGATGTTCCCTGATCGATCAACATCCAACCAGATTGATCATATTGTGATAGACGGAAGATACGTATCCAGTGTACTAGATGTGTACTCATTCAGAGGTCCCAACACCGACTACCTTGTCGGAGCCAAGTTTCAATTGCGCACTCCAGTGCATTACGAAAGATGGACGTTAAGAAGCTGCGATCACAAATGACAGCTGAGGCGTTCTCCGCTCAACTCTCGGATAAGCTCCGTCGTTCCCCATCTAATCTCAACGACAGTGGCGGACTGCGTGCCAATATCTCCCACTCCTTGCGCACTACTACGGAAACAGTCCTTGGTTTCGAACGCCCACCCCAAAGAAATCAATGGTACGATGAGGAGTGTCGCGAGGCAACTGCAGCGAATAACGCCGAATACAAGAAAACGTTGCAGTCAGCCGCTACGCGATACATTGTCGAGAACTACAGAGAGAAGAGAAGGGATGAGAGACGTCTTTTTGACGCAAGAAGAGGGAGCAGGAAAGGCGTGAGCGTGAGGAAGCCGAGATGTATAGATGTAGGAATGACGCTCGAAAATTATATCACAAGGTAAAGCGTCAAACCGAGGGTTATAAACCCGGAGCGTCTTCCTGCAAGGACGAAAATGGAAACTTAGTAACAGATCCGCAGGGAGTACTGAGCTTGTGGAGGAAACACTTCTCTACTCTGCTACAAGGCGATGACGACACCAATACCGCCTTTAGAGATGATGTTCCGAACTCGATCGATGATGACGGCGTGGAGGTTCAGCCGCCTAACCATGAAGAGGTCAAAGTAGCGATTACGCGCCTTAAAAACAATAAAGCGGCAGGTCCTGATGGCCTCCCCGCTGAATTGTTTAAGACCAGATGTAACGAGTTGGTAAGGCGCATGCATCAGCTTATTTACAAAATATGGCTAGAGGAAAGTATGCCCAACGATTGGAACCTCAGGCAATACAGGCGTATTGTGTGAACGACTGAAGCCACTCGTCAAAACACTGATTGGATCTTATCATTGCGGCTTCAGACCTGGCAAGTCCACAATCGACCAAATCTCCACACTACGCCAAATCCTGGAAAAGACCCACGAAACAGAAGTCGACACACACCATCTTTTTGTCGACTATAAGGCTGCCTTCGATAGCCCCATAAGGGATTGTGTTTTTGCCGCAATGTCTGAGCTCGGTATACCTGCCAAGCTGCTATGCAGTATGACGTTGAGCAATTCCTGCAGCTCCCTCAAGGTAGGAATGGACCTCTCCGAGCCTTTTGATACCGTGCGAGGTTTCAGACAAGGCGACCCCTTATCATGCGACCTCTTCAACTTCGTCATGGAGAGTTGTCTGCGAAAGGCAGGAGTGCATCGCAGTGGCACTATTTTTCAAAAAAGTATCCAGTTGTTTGCGTACGCTGACGACATTGACATCATAGGGCGTACCAAGCGAGATGTTACTGCTGCCTTTAGTGCTATTGAACGCGAGTCTACTAAGATGGGTTCGGCAGTAAATGAGGGCAAAACAAAGTGTATATGTTATCGACAAGTAGAGACGTGCGACGTATTGATTCTCAGATATCGGCCGATAACTATACTTTTGATACAGTCAAGGAATTTATTTATCTTGGCTCCGCCGTTACCACCACAAATGATGTCAGTCTGGAGATTAAGACTAGGAACACTCTTGCCAACAGGTGCTACTACGGTCTCAATAGGCAATTGAGTATCAGAGGCCTCTCTCGTACGACAAAACTAACACTCTACAAGACGGTAATCCTACTCGTGCTTCTTTATGGCGCAGAGGCAAGGACCCTATTAAGTACTGATGCAGCAATCTTGAGAGTGTTCGAGAGAAAAGTACTGCGTAAGATCTTCGGTCCAGTACGAGTTTGCGATGATTTCCGCATCCGATCCAATAATGAGCTGTATGAACTCTTCAACGATATAAACGTTTTGCAGCGTATTGCGCTGGCAAATGTGCCATGTCGTTCGAATGGAGGAGGATGCTCCGGCGAGATGGGTATTTAATGCTGGAATCTGCGGAAGTCGGCGAAGAGGACGACCTTGTATCCGTTGGAAGGACCAAATCGAGGAAGTCCTGTCATCGATTGGTGTGACCGACTGGCTTAGGCGCGCAAGAAGCAGAGTCGCCTGGAAGGATGTATTGCGGCAGGCCGAAATACGTTAATCGGGTTGTCATGGCCAATTAAGTAGAAGAGAACGTAACCGGAATGTAAGAATCTGTAAAAAATAGAATTTTCTTACATTCTTACATGACATCTGTTTAGCAGTGTTAACAACATGTCAATATTAAAAACCATCAAAATTTGAAAATTTCATTTCTAGAATTAGCCGGTAACTATATTCTTACTTTCTTCTTTCCATTTCTTTTCTCTCTGCATCTCTCCCCCTATCTCTGTCTCTCTATTACATTTTGCTAACTCCTTTATTTTTCTGTCTCTGTATACTTTGTCTAAATACGTTTATTTTGAATTGTTGAGTAGTTTAACATATTCTTATGAAATTAAAAAAACATATATACAGGTTGTGTGGCCTCATAGTTGAGGAGTTTCACTTAACTTCCGAACCTAACCTAGCTGTTCTCTTGGCTAACGTTTTTTCTTTCTTTCCATTGTTTATTAACCAATGAGTGACTGAAAATTATAAATTATTTGCTACGCAAGTACTTTTTATAGCCGATAAAGACTGTTTTCTTATCGTCGAATTTTAACTTTCCAGTCTCTCTCTCACTCTCTGTCTCCTCAAAAACATAATTTTGTCAACAATTACTGTTAGCAACAAAAACATTAAATGCGCTACTCATTATTATTGATTATTTCGAAAGCGTATATTGTTACAGTAATCCCTCTTTAGTCGTATTGATCGATAGTACAGAAAATAGAAATAAGTACAGTTTAATGAATTAAACAAGGTATGGGAATATGTACGAGTAAGTATATGCAATGTTATCTTAAAAAAATCACATTATTTTCTTATTCTTCTTCTTTTTTAATTTTATTCAAACTTTAAACTTTACTGAACGTCACATCAAAATAGAGGATTAAGTGTTTAATGTTTGGTGCTGCTTAGAAATATTATGACATTCCTACGTACGAAATAAACCAGATAAAGTGGCCACAAAGAGGAAAAACAAATTTTACTTCACAATGCCACCATTTTTTAGTATAATTTTTGATGATGGATGAGTAACAGGGAATAAAAGCAAAACGTTGATTGACTTTTAAAAGTGATTTAAGTCATTAGCTTAAGGTGAAAAGTTTTTTTACATCTTTCATGAATGACAACTGAAAGTGAAAACTTCTTAACTGCGAGGCACAAAAACATTTTTAGAAACTTACACACGTCCAATAAGCCAAAACTCTCCTCCTCTACTTGGACTTGGAATAAATTATTTACAAGTTTTGCGTCTTTTGTTAGTTTCTTTAGGTTCGAATATTTTCTTAAAGTGTCTTGTGATAAAATGTTTTATTTTCGAAATTTCATTTTTCGTTTCATTTCTTTGTTTTGTGTCGTCTTATGATGTAATGGATACCCGTTTTACATTTATCCACAAGCTAAGCATTGGGTATTTATAACGAAACTTTTTCAGTTTGCCTCTGGTATGTATGGTACAATGAAATTTGTTAAAAATTTTTGAGTAGTTGTTGAATAATTAGAGGACACACCGCTACAAAGCAGTGTGTCTGAGGGTTTTTTTGTGTTTTCATGAAAGCAGATATTTGATGAAATTTAATATCGCGTATTAATAATTCGATATAATCATGTCTCATTAGAGATTTCACAATAATGAGCACAAATCTTGAAAATTTTTGCCTCAATTTATCGCCAAGATTACAATGGCTTTTCAAGAACTTTATTTTTTAACACAAATTAAATTGAAGTTGAATTTGTCAGGAAATGGTATATTTTTCAAGTAAAAGTTTTTCAAATATTCTCGTTAGACATGCAAGCGGACAGAAAGAGATAATCCCAGCTCATAATGGAGATGGTAGAAGGTGTTACCATTAAATAAAGACAAGTTCAAAGATTTTCAAAATTAATACATGAAAGTATTATATTTTATATTGTAAATAACACTTCAATAATTTATATACATTTTTAAAAACTGCTTTATTTTTTATATCGCTGTTTGTAAACATTTGCCATAAATTTTATTTTCTTCATTTATTGAACGAGATCTGCAATTGTATTTTAACTAACTAGACGGTAAATTCAAGGGAATACATTTTCAATGCACACTGGATCACAATTGAATAACTGCTGTGTGCTGATTATTTTACACATATAAACACAAATCCAAACATACGCATACAAATACACTGACATCGATCAATCGAGTCAATCGATTGTACAGTGAGACCGCGCTTAACGGTACACCGCTTAACGCTGTTTCAGTATTACGCGGTAGTATTGAGATTCCACTGTATTGATACTTGTATCATTTTCAACGCTCTTTTGTTAGTCTGTTCAAAATAAAGATTCCGACTGTATTTTCCGAAGTCGCAATCACAGTACGAACGCATCTTTCCTGCCTCACAGTTGATTTATTAGTTGCCTCGTTTAACACTGTTCGTTTAGCGCTGGAACTTATTGGAACGTATCCCTAGCGTTAAGCGGGGTCTTACTGTAGTACTAAAATACAATACATAGCAATCAGTTAGTTATTCAATACATATTTTATTTACACTTTTGTTTTGTTTACGATTCGTATAATGCGATTCGTTTTATTAGTAATGAATTTAACAATGCCGACTATGGACCGTTTGTAAAACTAACGAATGCATATGGTGTACGAACAGTTCTTTGTCGGACGTCTGACATTCTTTTTTCAATACTTTGTGTCCAAAACTTGTTAGCAAGATATAGCAGGTGACAAAACACAACACTCCATACACCCCACATTAGGTCAAATGAGAATTTATGCTGTACAAAAGTGATAAAACCGAAGTAAATATTTAATTTTGCTTGTTTTTAATATGAAAGACTTCAAAATAACGGCATTTAATTTTATTTGTAAACGAAATACAGAAAGCAAAATTGTACGACTCGAAGTCGTACTCCATCGATGTAATTATTTTATCAAAACTGTGAATGTTGTCGTGTTAATTGAAATTTGATTGTGCGTTTCTAGAAGAGTGTTAACAATTTATTAATAACAGTATAATAATAATATTTTATTATAATAATTTGTTATTCGAGCCTTAAAAAATCTTCATAATTCTAGCTTATGTATCACTTTTAATACATACTTGTAGTAACATAGAATTGTCACGATTATTGATAGATTTTGTTAAAAAGTTTTAATATTTTGTTTTAATTTTAATTCATTTTAATAAAACTATTTTATATTCTAACATTTTATTATTACTTTTATTAAATTTACGCCAATATTATTGCATCATCGTTTTTTACATAAAAATCAAACAGCTTGGTTTTATTATTTTTTGTAAATGGTAATAATTTGACATCCTTTGCTTTTTGGCAATTTATAACTTTCCAATTGTTTTGATCGGGCAGCTTATCATCACTCGCATCGGTAACGCCCTTAATTGAGGGCTAGTTGAAACCTGATGGTACAAACCATTGATATATTTCGTTAGAAATATTTGTTTGCAAGTGAAGTAAAAAAGTTTCCCGTTGCAATAGAACATTGATTATGTCAATAACAATGCTCTCTCCTTGAGCCCTCTCTGGTTTAACGGATACAGGTTTCCCCAAACACGGTTGTAAGTAGTTGCTATGCACGTACATAGCATGTACTTGCATCTAAAACTGCCAATTCGATTTCAGTGGACCACGAAATTTATAACACTCATAAACTTCAATTAATTACTAATCTACAGCGACAAAATTCTTGGGATTATTAAAAGGTGAAAGACTTTCAGCTCTCATTTCGAAAAGGCATAATAATTGTAAATTTATAATCATTTCCGAGTAACACATTATTAAAGCGAATAATTCTGTTGTCTCTTACGTACGTAGTTGACCGATATAATATTATCATCTCTTATATTTATGAAATAAAACTTAACATAAACACTCTTTTCTAATGTTTGTCTGTCACGTAAGATAAATATGAGAAGAACAGTAAGAAAGACTCTACAATATTTCAGGAAACAGCAGCTGTTCTAAGTAGTACTTTGTCATGTGTGTTGCTGTCAATACTTTCGTCAGTTCATAAGACGAGCTTCAGTTTCCTTCTTCTTCAGAATCTTCAGCAGCAGGAATATTACATACCTACATATATAATCGGTCATTACGACATTTCGTTATAAATTGGAAATGTCTGACCCTAGGTCTGACGTCTAATAAACTCACACGCTACATAGTAGACCACAACTACTTCAATCAATATCAAGATTATATCGAGAACAGAAAATTCAACCTTTTCACTTTCATTCACCACTTAACTTTCAATTCCTTCTCAAATATCATAAATAATGTATTATTTACGATAAAATTTCACAAAATCTTTGAAAACGTAAAAAAATTACATACACAACGAATTAAAATAATATTCCTGAATTAAAGTTAAATAGCCTTAAAAAATTGAAATGTATCATTTTTGATACGAAGCCGCCATAACTTAATAGCTCTCATATTCTTTAACCTAACTTTATTTCTAGTATACCGGTAGATATTGTGATAAACTACATGTGCTATTATCAGAAATATATTGTTTAGGATATGAGATATTTTTGTTACAAGTAACATAAATTATATTATCTGTGGCATTTAACTTTTTTTATTATCTCCTGACGTCGATAGTTGGGACGATCACGGCCGGTAACATTGTCGGGGTTATGATCGCGGTAGAGAAAACTGGACCTCAGTGGCGAATTACGTAGAGAGCATTCTAAAACTGAAGAAGAGGGATCTTGAGGCTGCGAAACATGTGGGCACGCCGGAATAGATGAAACTAGCACAAGTGTCAGGCAAAATTCGAAGCAGAGACCTGGACGAATGGAATAGTGGAGACACTTAGATGTCTCTTCAACTTTCGCCACGTAATCCGGACGCGGATATGAACACGCAGGGGCCAAAGGGACTCCACTCCGAAGTAATACCACCGTAGTTCCGGAGTGGGCACAACAAGTCCACGAGACGAGGGAGTTTTAGTGGGTAAGGGCCCCACACACGGAGGATGTGACGACTTCCTCTATGGTGCAGTTAGGTACATTTACCCCTCCTCGGCGTGAAAAAAAATTATCTCCGCTATCATCTAGAATAATATGTATATATTAAGGTACAACTAACAATATGCAAATTATTTAATATAATTAAACATTTGTAAATTATTTAATTTTTATATTATTTTTAATATTATAATAAAGTTATAAACTATTCTTTAATATTTCTAAAGCATCGAGAGCACTGGGATAAAACAGAAAACGTTTGCTACCGGAAAAGGGAACAAATATGGTGTTTATAAAATTTTCAATCTTCCATAATAAAATGTCCAACATAAGTCGTGTTATGTTATGGATAGTTTAGTTGAAAATGAAACCAAAGTCTTAAACTGGTTTGGGCCCCATGGGAAATTAGAAGATAGATCGGTCAGTGCTACGCAACAACTGCACAAATATGGCCAACTTTTTCGGGTTTTGGAAAGTGCTTTAAATGAAGTTAATAACTTAATTGAATCTATGCCATGCATTAAATATTATATTTTTAAATGAATTTTATCATACATTTGGATTATAGTTTCATCATATATGGTATAGAAAACCTTGTCAATGCTGATTTTGCATTAAAATTAATACATAATTGTTTTAATTTTTTCTGTTTTGTATTATTTTAGAATTTATTTAAGTTTTAAAATCTCTTTTAAGTTTTTTTGCACTCCTTAACAAAAATGTTAATAGTTATACGTCTTTTTTTATAGATGCTATTGTTGTGGTTTTCATTGGATAGAATTTTTACGTTGTGGGTTCCAAGCCCTACGCACAACCCAAATTTAACGTCCAGGGGATTGAACTTCGCTGCACGCATTAGTTAACATCTAGCGGGTGCCAGAATGCTATTTATCTTGGCTAGGCCGTTACCACAAAAAATTATGTCAGTCTGGAGATCAAGCGCAGGATCACTCTTGCCAACAGGTGCTACTATGGTCTCAATAGGCAATTGAGTAGCAGAGACCTCTCTCGTGCGAAAAAACTAACACTCTATAAGACACTCATCCTACCCGTGCTTCTTTATGGCATAGAGGCATGGACCCTATTAAGTACAGATGCAGCGGCCTTGAGAGTGTTCTAGAGAAAAATTCACAGTTTCCACAGTGTTCTGATGATTTATTCTCATGATGAAGTGGCCTTAGTGGCTGTCAAAAGCTCAGTTACTAATCTCAAGTTAGGAAACGAGTGCCCTGTACTTCAGGACAGACGTCACCGAATTTTTAGGTGATAGAACGTTTGAAGATCAGGGCATAATGGTAAACGTGCCACAAAGAGGACTGCCGATTGCATCCAGAGATCGTGGTGGCTCAAACACACAACTAACGGATCATGTCAAGGGATCTTACCTCAAACTGGGTAGTACAATGGGCTATATGGCTATCGCATGAACTTGCCTGTGAGAGGTATGCTACCCTCTAATCCAACCTAACCTAATCTCCTGTTATGCCTAGATTATCTCAAAGCCATATTCCTAAATAACTCAAATCTTCTGTAATAACCCAACATAATTAAGATTGCCTCAAATGCATTTGATTTCAGAAGAGACTCTGCCATTGCCTATATACTTTTACAAATTCTCATTCAAAAAAATCCTCATAATCTGATGTGCCTTCTTATTGCTGCAAACCCGCATAGGATCCAGGAGACGGGAAAGAGGGTTGCCCCCCCCCCTTTCTGATACAGCTTCCCTAGAAAGTCTCTCCAAGTTTAATTGAGCACATCTCTCTATAACATATACTTTTGCTTGAGAAATACCCGCAAGTTTCCCCATCGCATCGTAATATTTCATGTGGGATCAAAAATCTCTCTCTGTTTACGACTCATTCCGTATACTGCAAAATAATCGTTTTATAGTCTACAACTTCCTGCATTTGGTTTCGTGACCAAGTTTAGTTGAGAAGCATTTGAAGAAATCGTAAAGTCTATTGGTTCCGTCCAGGGAACAGTTGAGATAGGAGTTGTTAGGCACGCGATTTAATTGGTCATAAAGTTGTCTGATCAAACTCGTATTAGATTTGTCTCCCATTCTCCTAACTAGATTATTCTCTACCATCTACAACGGACATAAATCCGACAAAACCTCCCGTTTTAGGGCCGGTTTTCATTGCACCTGTTATATCGATTCCTTTTGAGCCAGTTTTAGTTTTGTTCTGTCTACCCAAACAATTGAGTCATAAGTCAGTATGGGTGATATATGTATAGCATGTCGTCTGCATATTATTATAGCCTTTCTGACCTTTCCTGAAATGCTTTTTATATGAGACTTCCATGTCAATCCAGTGATAATCTCAGATATTTTAACAACATTTCTGTTTTATTATCTTACCCAGGAATCGAATATACAATATTTACATTTAGAAAGTTTTCTTGTTCTCCTTCGTAAATATTAATATTGCGGACTCGCCTTTGCGCTTATCAATCTTAAGATGCCTTAGAATATGTCACAAAGAGTCCCATCGAATTTTCTTTTAGCCATCAATATAATAAAGGGTGTTTTTTATAGAGGTATAGAACTTTAAGTTGGCATTACTTTTCAAGATGGCGACCGATTTAACAGCTGTCAAGTGATTTATTCTCAGTTTGGTTTGAATAGACTCACGCCTGAACAACGCTTGCAAATAGTGCAATTTTATTTCGAAAATAATGTTTCTGTGCGGAAAACATATCGCGCACTACGTCCATTTTATCGTCGACAAAATCGTCCATCAGAGCAGTTAATTCGATTAACCATGGAACGTTTTCGCACCACGTTTACTCTTATTGATAACTCGCATCCCCAGAGACGCTGTACGGTGCGTACAGAAGAAGCTATTGCTGCTGTAGAGCGTAGCATTGAGGAAGACCCGAATGAGTCCATCCGCCATTGAGCACAGGAATTGGATCTGTGTCCATCCACTTTATGGAAGATTTTGCGGAAGGATCTTGGTTTGCGTGCTTACAAAATCCAACTCGTGTAAGATTTGAAGCCAAGCGATCATCAAGTAAGGCGTAGAATCGTCGAATGGGCCCAAAACGAGATTACCGTTGTTCCCGATTTTCATAAGCGAATTTTGTTTAGCGATGAAGCGCACTTCTGGTTGAATGGCTACGTCAACAAACAAAACTGCCGCATTTGGAGTGAAGGTAATCCTCAAGTGTATGTGGAAACACCGTTACATCCAGAAAAACTGACTGTTTGGTGCGCTTTATGGGCTGGTGGAATCATTGGTCCGTACTTTTTCAAAAACGATGGTGGCCAGAACGTTACAGTCAATGGTGATCGGTATAGAGCCATGATTACTAACTTTTTCATTCCTGAATTGAATAACCATGATGTCCAGGAGATGTGGTTTCAACAAGACGGCGCAACATGTCACACAGCTCGTGCCACAATAGATTTATTGAAAGACACGTTTGGTGACCGCCTAATTTCACGTTTTGGACCTGTGAATTGGCCTCCAAGATCTTGTGATTTAACACCGCTAGACTACTTTCTGTGGGGCTATGTAAAGTCATTGGTCTATGCGGTAAAGCCACAAACGCTTGACCATTTCGAAGACAACATTCGCCGTATTATTGCCGATATACGGCCACAAATGTTGGAAAAAGTCATCGAAAATTGGACGTCCAGAATGGACTACATCCGCGCCAGCCGTGGAGGTCATATGCCAGAAATCATATTTAAAATGTAATGCCACAAGATTATCTTTCGGATAAACAAAATTCATGTCAATCGAATAATCCATCGTTGTTTTATTGCAACTTAAAGTTCTATACCTCTATAAAAAACACCCTTTATTATATGTATAATCAAGCTAGTATCTCTAAATTATATAGACTGACAAAGTTTTTAACACTGAATTCCTATCCAGATCCTATCAATAAAAACATTTAAAAGAAGTGTGGTCTGGTCTGTGAATATTTTTTATACTTTGTCGGCCTGTGTTAATATTGCCATAATAAAATACAATCATGTACATACATACATACCTACATATATATATTTACTATTTAATATTATATATTATTATTATGTGTTTGTATATACCATATACATATGTACATATGTACACACTTATTTGGCTTTTATGTGAATGTTCATTTCAAATATTTGGTTTTCTTTTTCTGATTTTCTTTGTTTTCCTTTTACACATTCATTAACACGACCCTGCTCACTTTGATGTGTCGGCCACACCGATTGTGAATTAATATGTAATTTATTTTTATATTTTTTGTTGTTCTATAGTGTCTGTACATTCGATAAACATGTACATTTCAGCAAACTAACCCCCCCCCCCAAAAAACCCATTCAATATGTGTGGAAACATATCACTGTCAACAGAGAATGACAGTTATTGGTACAGGAGGTCAACTTTGTGGGAGAGGTCTTTATAAGGTTTTCCTTTTATATTCCTCTTATGGCTTTTAAACAGAGCTTCAATAGATTTTAATTTTCTATTAATTATTGGATCATTATTTACACAATTTCACTCAATCAACGTTTAAATACGTACGAGTGGGTCTGTTTGTCTGTAAAAGTTTCAACAAACATTTTGAAATGTTCTTAAAGAGCTTCGTAATGAAGAATAAACGATTCGGATATTATCATCAGGTGGCTGGTAACAAGTGATTTAGAAATTTAATGCTCTTGTATTATCTGAAAAAGGTTATCAATGAAAACATTCTAAACGTTTGCTGGCCATATTGTATACATTATTGGTTGACATGACATGAGTTTCTTGACATGTTTTATGAGACTCTACAAATCAAAGAAATTGTTGGATTTCTAAAATTTTTCTTTTTTTTTGAAATTTATTATTTCATGTAAAAAATTGAGTGCAAAAAAAAACAAAAAAAAAATAAAAGACGAAATAAAGGAATTAATATACAAAAAAATAACATTTGTGAATTTATCGTTGTAATACGAGGGTTGGGCAATATGTCGGTAACTTTTTACATATAAATTCAATAATGTTCAGTATGTTATTATTATATTGTCAAACGTCACATTATAACTTTGTCTACCGAAATATTATGTGCTACTGTTCCTTGCCTGTCTAATATATACAGTAGACAGCAAAACACTTAGTACTCCAATATATTTTGACAGAACAAGTCTCCGAAGGCTTAATGCTCTTACACAAAGTCCTGATATGACTTCAAGAGAGTATTTAGGAGATCATTTGAAAGAACGGTTACGTAATCGCTAAGCGTCAAACAAAAGTCAATCGAAAAACTGGCTCATGGTGCCACCAGAAAACACTAAACGAAACTTGTTCATTCAATTCCAAATGGGTTAAATGGAGTGCTTGACTTTAAGGGATATTCTACTAAACACAAGGCATAACATTGTCATATATTAGGTCTTTGAATTTTAAATTTACTCAGGATTCTCCTTGGGGGCACCTATGGAGTCATCTCAAACTTTTCCTTATTTTTCTCTTGTTTTATGAAAAACATTAAGAATTATTTTGTTTTATAATAAAATAGAAATAATTTAATAAAATAAATAAATAAACTATAAATTTTTATACAAACTATCGGCTAAAATTCATGAAATTGCTAAAATATTTTGCCGTACTAAGACTTTTGCTGTCCACTGTATATTGTCCCAAGCAATAGCAGTCAAAGTTGAAAATTATACTTTCGACAAAAATCACTTTTTATATACAGAAGCGTTTCTGAAAAGAAAATTTGTTTTTAAAAAGTTAATTATACTTATACGGGCAAGCCTAAAATCAAAAACCGCAATAAAAGTCTCATTTGTTTTTTTAGGCGCATTTTACAAATGTAATGAGGCTTCGTTACGACTTAGGTCCACATGTTTTTATTAAAAAGTTTTCAAAAACCATATGCTAGAGGAATGGGGATTATTAAACGGATGCAATTTGAAGCATTAGTAACGCTACACCTACACAATTTTTTATGGTCTATCAATGGGCTTAGTATAGAGTCCTATGGTTTTGTATAATACGGTGTTCAGATATGCACCTTTATTGCATAAATCCCAAAAACGCTCAATATTTCATATAAAGTTTCAATTAGTAATTGCGCAATAAATATGCAAATTGTTATAATATTGAATAAAACTTAAAATGCAGCACTGTCATGAGTATGTTCAGTGAGAACGTTACAAAAAAAAAAAAAAATGGCGAGTGAGGTGGAAGATAAGTTTATTTATATTCCTAAATACTAAATCCACTGATACTTCTTGTACTTCTATTCCTATACCATTCTCTTTCTACTCTATATTACTTAAAATTTCTAATGATTTAAAATATTTTGAATTTTTCGAAATTTTGGTGATAAGGACTATAACAAAACAATGAATTAAGAATTTTTATTAACAAAATAGCACTAAAAATTTTTACCGTAATACTCGCTTGGAGTAGAGTGAATATCCATTTGCCAGAAAACAAACAATACTCGTACACCTCAATATACCGAATCATACCAGGCAATGCTAAAAATGTCCAAAACAGTGGTTTTATATGCAAATCAAGATACATACTCAGTGTTCAGGGCAAATAACTTCCCGCAGTAGTTGGGACAGATTACATGCATTCCTCAGTGAAAAAAAAATACAAGATAGGAGTAAGTCTTCAAAAATATATTCGATGTATTTTTTAATAGAAGTCGTAAAGGCAAATAGCGGTGTTATAATTTTATATTCAAGAAATTTTGATAAAAATAATCTTAAATGAGTACTTTTACCCGTTTAGTGTTAAATTTATGAATTGTTATAAAGAAATAAAAAAAACTAATGTTGTTTTCCAGCTGTCAAATGATTATTGAATAATCTGATTTGCGTATGCCTGAATACTTATAACAGTTTTGTCATTTAAACGAATATTGACTCAATTAAAATTCATGCCTGAATATAATATAAATCCCGATAAGATAGGCCTTGTTTTGTTCTCACATAAGTACAAAATTTAAACTTTCAGATTAACGAGGGTAGGTGGTAGGGAGCTTCTGTTGTCTTCTGAAGTCAATTATCTTGGTGTTCTTCTATACAGCAAGTTGGGCTGGAAAAAGAAAACATCGAGAAAAGAATGAAGAAGGAACTGAATGCTCTTTATCAGTATATGAACTCCATAGGTAAGAGCTGGGGTCTTTCGTCTTGGCCCATTCGCTGGATATATCTGGCGATTGTTATACCGATATTACGTATGGTTGTGCCGTTTGGTGGATAGACGGAAAATCTTGAATAAACTTCAGCAGATTGCCTCCTCTTTGGAGTGAGAAAGAGTTGCCCTCGCGCTGCTCTTGATATTATGTCTTGCCGGACTTCGCTTGATTTGTATGTCAAGCAGTGTGTAGCGCGCAGTGTCATATGCCTGAGGAAATCGGGCACTCTAAAATTCTGCACGTAATCTTTCCTGGGGGGAGGAACGGACCTTTGGAAAAAACTACCGACTATATTGTGCCTGAGGCTGTGTTCCTGCCTGGTTGGAGGATAGTCATACCAGATAGGGCACTATGGAATGGTGGAGTACTTTAGAGGCTGAGACGTATACGAATCGTCACAGATGGTCGAAGTTAGATGGAGGCAAATGTGCTGGCGATTTCTGTAAGGATCTTGGTCTTGAACTTCGCTTTAGGTTAAATGATGACTGTACAGTAATCCTTCGATTTACGTCGCCTCGATTAATGTTGTTTTGATTGGCGTCATCAAATGCTTTGTTTCCTCTAACTTCAATTTGCGTCGTCATTCGATTTACGTCGCCTTTTTTTGGAACCAACTGCGACGTAAATCGAGGGATTACTGTAGCGTTTGATGCCGTAACTAGTAGGGCCACTTCAGATTCGGGAACTTATCTGATCTTCAGCCTGCACTAAGTGCCATTGCGTCGGTTTGGTGTAAATCACGGCTTGTTCGTGAGTGCAAACAGTATTTTGGATTCCGGGATATAACTGTATACTCGGTTATGAGACGGCGGATGCTTTCGCTAGATTAGGTTCACTTTCTGAGGATGACTGGTACTGATCTTCCAATCTGCCACCTCTACGTGCTCATTGCGTGTTGGGTCAAGAGTGAGAGCAGAGGCTGACAAGGATTTGGAACAGATCCCAGCCGCACTATTTCGGGGTATGTTGCGATGAGGAGGAGTTGAAAACTATCGAACATCTCCTTTGCAACTTTCTAGCCCTTAGTAGGTCGAGGTTGAGGACCCTGGGTAGTTGCTTCTGCGATGGTTTGGACTGACTGTCGAGAGTCAACATTAGGGTTCTCCATAGATTCATAAATAAGTTTAGCTGGTTGAGAAGTGATAGGGCATTAAGGTTGTAGTCGCACTCTCATGTTTGTTTGTGGTCCAATCTTTTTTCCTTCGTCTTTTATATCCTCCCTTTTCTGCCTTTTGTGCTTGTTCAATTTCTCTATATCCTTCTTACAATGGATCATTTTAACCTCTGGGTTCCAATTGCAAGTACAGTACCAATGACAAGTACACTTCCTCAAACCTAACCTAACCCACTAGCCAATAGCTTTTCATTGTTATTATAAATTTATATTCAATTTTGCCACCAAAATTTTTACTTTTCTCTTAACTTGTTATGATGCATACGACATCAGTAGTTCTATCAGATCGAAAGAGACGATATCCATTTAAATTGTACGTATTACTACTAACAAAAAAGTATTTTTTGTAGTGTGTTGGTCACACTTATCCACTGTTGTGTGTTGATTACGTTTGTGCTACCTAAAAATGCATTTTGATACATTCTTCAGTAATATAAACAATACGCTGCCTTCCAAAATGTATCAATGCAAAGTTTGTATGCAGTTCTACTACTGTATATAAACAATGTAGATACGCAAAGTAAACAAACAATGCATCAACTATAAATCCGATGCCTGAGTGCTTTTTGACTGCGTTAGAAATACACATTGACTACGTTTTGTAATAGAATACAGCGGCATTATGAAACACGATATTTAGTTCAAATACAAAGCAACTAACATTTTGGAAGGCAGCCATACCCTTTATACGGCACGAGGTATCAAATTGCATTATACAAATTTTAAGTACGTAGTAATTACAAAGTAGCAAAATGCTGACCATGCACACTCTAAGTTAAATAAAAAACGAAATTAGGTCATAAGTATTAATATGTAAAGAAATTAGACTTAAGAAATTTGTATAAATAGCTGTAAGTTGATTGATATAATTTAGAATAAAATTGATGATCAAAACGGCTTCATAGCTGAAAAGATTTATGTTTTTATTTCTCACACTAACTGCGACTTATTAGCCGTAACCAAGTGGCGTGCCCGCCTTAATAGTAAGCAAACCAGGACAGACAATAAAGCTGACCGACAGTTAAAATACAAACTCAAACATTACATTCATTACATTAGACAGAATGAGATTAATCCTTTTTTTTTATTATATGACCAAGTATTTTTACTCTAAGTTAACATTATTTAAACTCTATGTGTTATTATGACAAATCTTAAGCCAAGAGCCGTTTTTGAAGAGAATTTCCAACATGATATTAAATTTTTCTATGGAACAAACCCTCATATCATCGTCATGTAAAATAATTATTTCAAGAATGCAAACCAGTATAGACTGACTAAAGAGCACAATAAAAGTAAAATTAAAAACGAATATGTATTGTATTGCTGTTGTAATCATACGTAAGAACCTGTTTTGTTGCCTTTGAATAATTGCAAAAAGTTTAAATTGGATTTGAGCAGTTTGAATGACGATAATATTGTTACTAAAATGGAAACGGTGTACATCGTTTAACATTAAAATGAGCAAAAGCTACACAAACAAATACAACGAACGTACAACGCCGTAGTCTAATAGGCGGTGTGTTGGCTTATTAGTCGTAAAGCCCGGATTCGTATCCAATTCAGGCATTTTGACGAAATATGAAAAAAAAATATTTCTTCGTCGATTTCCTTTCAGCAGATTTCTGGCAAAAACTCTGAGAGTAAATAAACCTGCCATGAAAAAGTTTCTCAAAAATCTGTCATTCGGAGTCGAGTGTGTAGTTTTTTGTTATATTTTTTGAATGTGTTCATTTGGGACAGTGTGCCGATTGCGTTAAGTGTTAGTTATTGAAGAATTTTTATTGTAGGATAACAGGACGAAATTCTCTTATATTAAAAGAAAAAATTAAAATAATAAATGTGCAAAAACAAGAAAAACTTTCAGTGCGTGAAATTGCAAAAAGGTAACAAAACAAAACAGTTTAAAAAATAGGTGCTAATGGGTATGTTTTTTTTAAGATTTAATATTGGAAAAACTCAGGTTGCAAGTATTTTGAAAAATAAGGAATCTGAAGGCCGTATGACAATCTGGAGTTAACATATGCTTAAGTTGTGTTGAAATCTGTCTATTCATTACTCATAACAGCATATTTAATAGCACAAAATCCGGACATATTTATAGTGAACTATCCCGTGAACGGATGCCTCCCGTTAACGGTCAAATCTGCTGTGACGACCGGTGTCCGCCTACGGGAGATTTCATTGGAATTAATTAGAATTGATCATCGACACATACGATGGCAGTTTTGCTTCAATGCTTGTATGTGCTGTATTTTAAATGCATGTTAGCCAAGACCTTTCCACAAAGTCCAGAACGAAGAATAATCGATATTTCGGCTTCTTCGCTATAGCGACATTTTCATATTACGTTTAGTTGGAGATGCCTGACCTGGGGTTTGAACCGAGGCCTAATGTCTAATAAGCCAACACACAACCTAATTAATTGGCTACGTCAGTAAGCAAAGTTACCGCATTTGGAGCGAAGCCATACGGCCAGATTTATTTGAAAAAGCGGACAAAAAGTCGACTTATCGAATGGACCATGTAACTCGTAGCCTATGAGTATATGACCGAAATTATATTAGGAAAACAAATGCCAAGAAAATGAATGTTTCAACAATATTTCTATCTTGTATTATGGTTTTGTGTTCTCAAGCTCTTAAAACGACCCGCATGTTTTTCTAATGCATCAGATTTCGTCACATATTTTTATTAAACAATTCTTGGCTAGAAAGTTGTGAATCTAGTCAGAAAATTATTAAATATATTGCAGTTAAAGTTTATGTTTCGATTAATGAATAAACAAATTTAAAAAAAAATTTATTATTTGAAATTCTTTATTGTAATGTTTTGGTAGAAGAACATATTTTTACGAATATTTTTTTCCCTTGTGTTGTGTATTTATTTTGGCAAAGTGATGTCGCAAATTAAAGTTATGTGAGGCATAAATACCAGTTATTTTTCATAAAGACTTTAAGGCATGAATATTTACTGTTTGCAAATAAACAAATTTACATAAAGGAATTGTTGTGTTACCTTTTATTTTTATTTTTATTTTTGAAACAGCTGAAAAATCGAAATATTTTTGTAAGAATTCATTTTTATTTTTTGTTTACATATTCATTTTGCCTTGCTTTTGTCCCTTTTTATTAATTTATTTTTTTTATTTTGTTTTTGTTTCCTTTTTTACTGAAACGAATAACGTTTAAATTTTTAAAAAGGTCATGTAAATGTGCGGCTTGTTTTAGACACTATTTTGTTAGTGGCATATGGTATACTAACTTAACGTAGCATACTTATGTATGTAGGTGTCGCCAAAATAGCAAAACATTACTTTATTAAAAATATCTTAAAGTGTTCCTACATACAGTATGTATGTGGCATCTACGTGTTCAAAAGGTATGTACATTACATATGGTAAATTCTGTAAAAAAAAAATATCAAAGTTAGTGTAGCCATAATATGCATAGAAATTAAAATAAATTGAATTTCATTACACGATTTTATTTTATGAATGATAGCTGTTGAGTTAACGTAACCGTAACTTAAGCCTTAAAACATCTTCATAATTCTAGTTATGTACCAGTTTTCATACATACTTGACGTACATAGTGATTTTTATATTGTTACGTTTTTAGAATAGGGCTCGTAGATTGCAAATAAAATAAAAAATAAATTTTTGTTTAGTTTTCACTAAATTCTTTATTGTTCGCACAATTCTGTGTGCCACTGTTCACAACTTGATGAAAACAACAACAATTGCGTTGTTTGTTATTCCTCTTTGCACTCTTTTGCATAAACGATAACAATTATTAGACAATTGTTCGACTGATCTTTGTAACGGAGATCTTCAAACCACGATTACTCTCTTCACACAAGACTGACTGAACTTTACTAACTCCGTTGCCTGCTTTGTCTTGCCTTTTATATGCCAACGTAAACAGTTTGATGAATGTTCTTGAAGGCGAATGTTCACGCTTCGCATTTATTCTTACAGTGTTTTTTGTTGCATTTTTGTTTCCTTGCTTATCCCTTTTTTTATACTGGTGTTGTTGCTATATTTTTGTTTACTTGTTTATCATGTAAATAAGTCCATTTTCTTTTTGTTGCTTTTGTTTATAATTAAACGATGTAAAAGCAAAACATCAAGTCCATTTTCGTAACAATACGCTTAATTATTTTAGTTCAGTCTATTAAAAGTGTTTGTTTTACCAAATTTTTAAACAACTTTTATGCAAGGCACGCAAAAGCTGTGACTAATGTACGTACAGCATGGCTTTTTGCATAAAAATTAAAAGTTTATATCTGCTTGTTTTTATTATCTGCCAAGTGGTTACATGTTTGACATTTAATAGGCGTGTTTTTTGAAGATTTAGAAGCCTTCTGTTTTTATATTTCTTTAAAAAAGTTTTTAGGAAATGCAATGTGATGAAAAGGAAGGCCTAGGAAATATTATGCCCTCCTAGAACATTTATCACATCATAATGTAAAGAAATTAAAGTATTTGTGTACATAATTTATGACTTAATATCCTGTATTATAATACAGTGTGGGCTCGATTTGCGCAACTACCTATTATTGCAACTGACCGATTTGCGCAACAGCCTAATTTTTAACATTACAGTCTTTATAACAGCAACTTTTATCAAAAAATAGTTTGCGATAAGTGCAACTTTATTTTTTATTTTGCAAATGTTATATTATTTGGCAGTTATTCTGTTTCATTATCTTTTTATTCTCAGTTTTTCAATCAGAAGCGTAATTTCAAATTGTTTGAAATCATAGGAACATAAAAAATCCTTTCACGACAACACTGGCCTCACAAAAAATTTTGACTGTTAATTTACAGTTATTTTTTGTCTCTGTTTCTGTGATTCTGGGAAGGTGCCGTAGTCTAGTAGGTAGTGTGTTGGCTTATTAGACGCAAAAGCCTGCGTTCGAGCCCCAGGCCAGGCATCAAAGACAAAATACAAAAAGTATTTTTTTGGCGACTTCCTCTCAGTAGATTTCTGACAAAAACTCTGAGAGTAAATAAAAATTGCCATAAAAGTTTCTCAATAAATAAAAATCTGTCGTTCGGAATCGACTTTAAACTGTAGGTCCCGCCACTCATGTATAAAATTAACACACACAACATAAGTGGTGTGAGAAACTAGGACGTTGTACAATGGGTCAATTCGACCTCCGGGTACTGTACTTGTCTTAATTGACAAGTACACGTCCTCTAACCTAACCTAACCTAACCTTCTGTGATTATATTTAAGATTTATTTCAGTACAGTGAACGTCATTTTATAAGTTAAATATGGGAGTAGTGAAAAAATTGTTAAATTGATAATAAAACAGAAGTTAGAAATTTTAAACAAATTAAAATACGGTGAAACTGTAAAAAAAATTTGTATTGATCACAAAGTTAATAAATCTATAGTTAGTAGGATTAAAAAAATGAAGTTTCTATTCAAAAATGTGTGAGAAACACTGAATCTGGACCAGGAAATCGATCAACCTCCAAGTCTGCAGAATATCCAAAAATGGCAAAAGCATTGTTTAAATGGTTTTTAAATCAAAGATCAAAAAATGTGCCAATTTCTGAGGAGGTCCAGGATAAACCTGGACATTTTAATACTAGTAATGGATGGATGAAAAACTTTAAACGACGCCATGGTATACATAATAAACCAGAAAGTGTTGATCCATTTGTAGATCAATTTAAAAATAAAATCAATGAACTACAATTAACGGCTGACCTTTTATTATAACTTTTTTTGTTTAATAAATGAATTAATTATTTTATGTTAATTAAATTGCTTGTTTTTGTTAAAAAATTAATTTAAAAATTACACTGAATTTAGTGGTCGGTTATTGCAACTTTTCGAAAATTGCAACAACACCGATTTCCTATCGGTTGCGCAAATCGAGCCCTTACTGTAGTTTTATATTTGACAATTCTTTTCGTCATTTACATTTAATGTATTAAGTATTATTTTTTTTTGTTAAATGATTAGAAAACGAGGCAGTCAATAAACAACCAAGAAGTCGTAGGGTTCTAAATAATAACGATTTCATCTTGATTTCTATGTCATTCCCCGGATACAATTTTTTTTAGTACGGCTGCATTTTCCACACGTAGTACGTACTTGTACATCGTACAACAGTAATGATTTCAAAATGTCTCTCCAGTTTCGATTAACGACGAAATTTATAACGACCGTGAAATCCAACCAATTAGTCATCTACAGTAGCAAATTCAATGAGGGTGATAGAAAATAGAAAAGAACAGTTACACCAAATTTTAAAGATATTTATAACATAAGTCGAATAGATTTTTAACTCAGGAACCAGATTATACTTTTACTTGATATTCATAAATGTCAGCTGCCAATACGTTTTTTACACTACTTGCGACCTCGATCAACAAAGTTGTTGACTATATTACAGCGTTGTGTATGCACAACATACATCTAGTAGGTAGTGTGTCGGCTTATTAGACGTAAGGCCATGGTTCAAATCCCAGGTCAAACATCAAAACGAAAATATGAAAACAAAATATTTTTTCGGCGACTGCCTCTCATTGGATTTCTTGTAAAAACTCTGAGAGTAAATAAAATTGCCATGAAAAGTTTCTCAAAAATCTGCCGTTCGAAGTTGACTTTAAACTGTAGGCCCCGCTACTCATGTATACAATTACAACACACAACATGAGTGGTGTGAGAAGCTAGGCCGTGCCGTAATATTGACTGTATAGTTGTATTGGCCAATTATGTATGTATGTAACTTTTACATGAACGCTGTATCTGGTATTTGCAACAAATTCTCAGTACTTAGAGTATGTGGAGTTAGATTCAGTTTGAGCCCAGAGATAACAAAGGTTTTTTAACGAATCTGTGACAACAACTCGTAAAATATTTTACGCGAACTACTGCTGATGAAAAGGTTAATAACACAAGTGAATACAGAACGCAATTTCCTTTATGAAGATGTCATCAATTAAAAGCGCAATGTGGAGCTTTTAAATAAACTGAGAAGTTCTGTGGTGTTATCTATTATATTATTATCTACTATTCTATTATACTCAAATGGATACATGTAAACGGCAGCTCTTACAACTTGCTGTTCGTTATTATTGTACACACGTAAACAACTAAACAAATTACGATCAGTTTCGTTATGTCGTAAAGAAATTTTTATTTACCGAAACTTAACGAAAAGTCGCACAGAATTGAATCAGCAGATTGTAGATAGGCCTACGGGTTTCATCATACTCGAATATTTGTGTGGGCAAATTGAAATGTTTTGCGCGAAAGTAGTATAACGTCCAAGGCTTCAAAAACCCAGAAGACCCGCAAACTCAAGAGAAAGCAGATAAGACACATTCATACTATGACATTATATTTTAATAAGATATGAAAATGTCACCACATTCACTTAAGAATGAAACTTTATTTTTCTCTTCGATCGTGTTTTTCATGCTATTGTATGGGTATGAATCTTGGAATATCTCATCAAACGACCTTAATCGTTATAAATATTTATCAGTCCTGGGTAAGGAGGTGGAGAAATTCCGCTCCATTCCGCTCTTAAATTGCTACAGGAAAATAGAGATGGTTTGGCTATTTTTAGAGAACAGCTTTTGAAACTTAGCCAGCAGAAGAAGATAACAACACAGGAAAAGTATTACAAACGAAGTTGGTCCTTGATTGTGATCCTGGCTAAAACGAAGTCTGATAACACAATAATAAATATGGTTTCAGAAAGTAAAAAATCATATGGAGATATAGCGTTGTCTCTAAATATTGCCCATAGTGTTCGAAAAAGACGACATTTACCTTCCAAATCCTTGGAAAATGGTCGAACACGGTCTTTTACAGACGTTGACGTTCGATACATTGAACGGGTAACGCGAAATAATGAAAATAGAACCCCAAAATTGTCTACTATGACTATTAAGTGTAAGTGAATACATTGAACGGGTAACGCGAAATAATGAAAATAGAACCCCAAAATTGTCTACTATGACTATTAAGTGTAAGTGAATCGACTGTGCGCAGAGCTTTACGTGAAATCTGTTTGATTATAGTCGTGAAGCAGAAATGTTTAAAAAGTTTTCCAAGGCACATTAAAACTGGTCCGTTGACAATTGAAAACACTTTATTTGTTCGGAAGAAATAAAAATCTAACGATTTTTGTCAGGTAGGAAGAAATATTGAAGCCGCTGTGGCCTAGTAGGTAGTGTGTTGGCTTATTAGAATCTAAAATATAGGAATCTAAAACTAAACGAAATATGAAAAATATTTGTTTTGCAACTTTATCTCAAAAATCTGTCTTTCGGAATCGACTTTAAACTGTAGGTCCGCCACTCATGTATAAAATTAACGCACACAACATTAGTGGCGTGAGAAGCTACGCCGTAATCCTGGCTGAAGGGTTGTAATGACCAATTATGTCTGTATGTACGTATGTAAGAAGAAATATTACAAGCACTGCCCATTTGAAAATCTCCTGTAGAATGTAAGAGAAATATTAATATTTTTGCGTGGAACATTTGTCCGCTGGTTAAAATAGGAGGTAATACGAAGTCGGATGACTACCTTCATATGCTCCAAAGCAACTTACCCGGATTTATTGAACAAAGTGTCTATCATGAAGAAATTGTGAAAAACGTGTTTGCATGTAATTAATTTATATTTTCTATATAAAATCGTAGTTTACATAAACGAAATAATCCTGAAATTCATATTTTCAAAAATAATGGAAATAGATGCACCATATTATTGCCGTGAAGTCTTACTTTTCTTTTTTTTTTGTAAATTTGTAGCTTTTATAATCAAATTTCTGTGTAGTGTAGAATATTTCTCCTCAATTAATTTTGTAGATAACTCAAGCGATTATGATTAAATATGTTTCAATAAAAATATCTTCTTTTGCCTACTTACTTAGGTTTAATTGCATATCAATCATTACAATTTCATTTCAATCTTCATAATTCAATCATTTTTCATTGAATCATTAATTTGTTCACACTTTACTCTGAGCATTTATCGATAAGTAAAAAACGATAAAAACTATAAAAATCATGGGCCACAACAATCGAAAAACATCAATTTGGGGGTGCCTATTAGAAAGGTGGCATCGAAAAGTCAAATTTTTCCTTTTTGTTGCAACAAAAATTGTATGAATAAATATGGAATTAAATTGATAAACGATGTGCTATTGACAAAAATTATTCATTCTTTATCATAATGACAATGATGCCATTGTATTGAGAATCTATTTCTTTTACTTTTTTCTTTTTCTTTTGGATTTTTTTCCATTCATATTCTTTTATTTTTTACGAATTTCTATTGAAATATTACAGAGGCGAGTGATTAAATAGAAAGGCACTCAATATATTGTTTTTTCCTAACATTTCTATTCAACTTGAATTTTTAATTAAGAACGACACAAAATAAAACCAATAACAGTTTTGATAGAAAAAGCATATAAATTTTTTTAATCTTATCGCTTTACGAGTGCCCTATATTTTTATATAAAGGAAACCAATACGGAAGTTACTTTACGTCTCTAAGAGCAAATTTTTCCCCAAATCGGGACACCAATACTAATGTTTTTTTTTTAAACCTTTTTTGAGTCTAACCAGTAACAGACATAAAACTCCTAACGATATTGCGTTTGGAATTGAAACTTTCAATTGATTGGACTTCAGACCACTCTAGTACTATTCTTATGATGATAAGCCCTGATGATATTGTAGCACTTACCTTAACTTGGATACATTTTAAAAAATGTCTCGACGTTCATTGCACAGAAAATACACTTCGGAGGACGCCAATTTCAATGACAAACGGCAGTTTTTTTTTACCATCAACACTCAGGGGTGTATTGAAAAAGTTTAGGGTAGTGAAAGAAGAGATGTGTGTTTATGAACGTTACATTTGAATTTGTTTATATTCTACAACAAAAAGTTATACAGGAAAAGAGATCCACACATGTATGTATTGTGTTATCCACTAGCCCATCAACCATGAACGAAAGTGCTCTACGTGACAGACGTATGCTAAGTAAAAATATGCGATTTTGGGAATAAGTCCCCTTTTACTGGAACGCAATGAAGTTCACATGCGCCCTATTATGTGTTCGTTCAGGAAGCCTCAAAATAAATTTCAATTCACTAATTTATTTATTGTCCACCTATATTTATTTATAAGTCACATTATAATTATTCCGAGATGAGTAATATAGACCTTATGCGCAGTGTTGTATAGCAGACCAGAGTCTCTGGTGGGAATAAAAAAAAACGATTTCCATTCTAATAGTATATCACACTACCAACTAGACTATTAGGGGACGACTATGTAGTGTAACCGACCAGAGTCTCTGGTGGGAATCGAACAAACGACTTTCACTCTAATAGTATAGCATATTACCAACTAGAGGGCATCTACATAAATAATCATTATTATCGCGCTTTTCAGTTAATTATTTGGTCTTTCGCGTATTAATTCATTCGACCATATTGGTGGATAAATTCTTCTGTCATCCGCCTCTACGACCAAAGGAATGTGAATGACAAATTCCCCTGTCATCCGCCTAAGACTAAATAAAGAAAAGATCGTTAAAAAACGAATTGGAATTGAACAAAACCTTGTGTGGTACACCTGAATTTGGTTTGAACTTTACAGATTCCTGGCAAAATTCTATGAAAGTGAAAACCAAACCAACCAAAAGTAAATAAAAGTACGGCATTTCGACTGAAGGTCTAATTCTTGAAAAAAATAGAACCTTCTACGCAATGAATTGTCAATGAAATAAACGGTGAGAAAAGCGTCCCTAGCTACTCACAAAATCAACGAAACGTATTTAGATATTCAATATAATTTTTAAATAAATTTTCGTATTTAAATAACCAACGCTGTTGTTGTTCGTTAGTTTTTTTTTATATATGTCACGTTGAGTCAAAATACAAACTGCCACTAAATGTTCCCTTAGGATTTATGCAATTTAGTCAACAAACCAACTCAAACAATTTCTCAAGCAATCAAATTGTCAAGACATTTGACACTATCAAGGGTTCTAACTTGGCTTTCAATATCCGTATACATATTTATTTATCATATACCTACATACACACATATACCCTTTACAAGGGGGGGAAATGATGTATGTATATATCACATAGATACATACATATGTATATACCTATACATACATACATTTATAGAAAATTGTATTGAAAATGTAAAAAATTATTCATACATAAAGTCCCCAAAGCTTTGTTAGGAACTTAACCTTCATCTTATACTTACTCATCTCTATAATATTTTTATTTACAACAACTGAATTGTATTGGATTGTATTGGATTGTATTGTATTGTATTTTGTGTTCGTTTTGTTCGTTTCGATTGATATTTGCAAATTTCTGTTAACTTTTCATTCGATTGATAAGCTAAATAATGTCAATATTTGAACAGAAGGACACAACAATACAACAATACAACAACAACAACATAACAAATCGTTTCTAAACGAAACCCCAAATCAATTCTTACTCAAAGGGATTCAGTAAGTAAATGATTTATAAAAATAAATTGTAAATAAATATTAACAGGTGAATGGAATATTAGCGTTGATTTGTTATTAATAATACGGAAAAATATATAGAAGAAAAGGTGTTGAAAAGGTATCAAGAATATTTACTATTATTGCTATTATTGTTGTTGTTGTTATTATATGTACACAAACAATTTTCGAAGTTTAATTGGAAAAAAGAGAAATTTTCTTTAATTTTTTATTTTATATGGTTGCTATGGTAAAATATTTACATGTTAAAATACTTACATGTTTAAGAGCAATGTCTTACACTGTGTTGCAGACATAGCTAGCAGATTTGACGATTTAGCCATTTTGTACTACAAAAATATCAGATTGACAATATGACGATTTAAACCCTTATTTTGACGATTTCTAGAAATTAAAAACTTACTTTTTTCTACTGGCCAATCGACCACAAACGGAGGTGATCGCCGAGAAAGACAAGTGTAACGTAGGAATACATGATTGTCGGGAACAAGTCTCCTTATTTCGCTCGAACCAAATCCGTTGTAGTAGCGATAGAATAGTGAAACACTAATCTAATGATTAATGATCTAATGATTAATGAGAACCTTCGCCCTCTCCTTTATGCGGTTGAGAAGGCTCAAAATAGACGTTGGGGCATCGGCCCATACATGAGAGTTGTATTCCATTCTCGCTCGGACATAAGTTGTATAAATAGGGAGAAGATCAGTTGAAGTGAAATATTTCTTGCACCGTCTTATAAACATTACACTGAATTTTCATGCCCAGAACGTCAAGAGCTTCTGAGTCCCTAATATTTACACCCTCCCACAGATGTAGATGATGCAATATTATTGCTGTGCTTAAAAGCAACTCTTCAGTCAGGATTACATCACTTATGTTGTGTGTGTTAATTTTATACATGAGTGGTGGAACCTACAGTTTACTGTCGACCCTGAAGGACAGATTTTTGAGAAACTTTGCATGACAATTTTATGTGCTCCCAGAGTTTTTGCTTGAAATCTGCTGAGAGGAGATCTCCGAAGAAATATTTTCCTTCTGATTTTGTTTTGTTGGAGATGTCTGACCTGCGGTTTGAATCGAGGCATCACGTCTAATAAGCCAACACACTACCTACTAGACTAGGGCTACATCTACTGGATATAACTAATGGAGAATGGTCAAAGAACGCACTTACGTCGCAACACTCTGTGCGGTTTTCTGAAGCTCTTTGACGCCCCTTGTAGAACTACAATAAAAATAATTTTTTTTAAAAAGCCCTTCAATTTATTTTTTTTATTTATTTTTTACGATTTTTACGTTCATTGTGAACGTCTGTGACCAGAACTGTTCAACGAAACAATACTTGAAAACAAATCAAATTTATTTAAGTGAATGGAGTCTTTTTATTGTATAAAATAAGTTTTTGTTTTAAATTTTTCTTCTGAGAAATGCATTTTAACAGAAGGATTAGCTTTTTACAAATTTCCAATGTTCACCAGAAATTATGTTCAATTGAATTACACAAAGAAATGAATATTAGAAAGACATTTAACCCACACTACATGTTCAGAAATTCAATAGGTAGGAACGGATGTCTCAGATCCAGTATGGTTGACTGGATGTACACTTTATTTACTTGTAGATGCACTGTGAATGCATTGAAGACAAAGGCTAGGGGGGAAATTATCTCTAAAGTGCAGATACGTGACGTGAAGTTAGGGTCTAGTATGTTTCTGTAAAATGGACCACTTGGCACTGCTGTAGTAACTAAAGTGACGGGGTCAAGTTATTTCGATTGTCTGAATGACGGATTATTTGACCATAAAAGTTTACTTACGTGATATACCGAATGTGGACTCCTAGATGGGTTATGATAAACTCTTCGATGGCTGTGTTATTTTTACGGAAGTAGCTAAAATGGAGATGGTCATGGGCGCAGGTCTCCTGTGAACTCAATGTCAAAGAATTACACAGTTTCTCAACGGTATGCAGTATCCTTCCGGTAGTTAACGCCACAGAAATAGTCATCAGCAAGCATATACCGAGGAGTTCTAGAGTAACAATTTATGTAAACAATCAGGCAATACTAACATCTGCGGAAGGACATGCTTTTAGATCACATCTATTAGCTAATTATGGGACTCTTAACGAAAAAAATTCGTAAATTTATTTTGATTTCTGCTCATGGAATTCGATACCTTGCGCACCGATTTTTTTTATTGTAATAGAATGAATGCATGTCATAATTGGCCATTACAACCCTTCAGTCAGGATTACGACGTAGCTTCTCACACCAATCATGTTGTGTGTGTTAATTTTATGCATGAGTGGCAGGACCTACAGTTTAACGTCGATTTTTGTGAAACTTTTTCTTGGTTTATTTACTCTCAGAGTTTTTGCTAGAAATGAAATATTTTTCATATTTTCGTTTTGATGCCTGACCTGGGATATATCCCTGATTTCTGCAGACTATGTGAAGAGGTATAGGAAACATAGGATCAGGTTTTATGTCACTGTTATTGCCTGTAAGTACGTAGACAGAGGAAAACAGGTGAACGTTTGATTGAGGATGTAGTAGAACTGAAAGAATACAAACTTGAGTACGTAATAGAACTCATAAACAGGACTAACTAGCTAAAGCAATATATTTGGAAGGATTTTTATCAATGGATCATTATGTCACACTGAGGCATAATGGTTAGTGGATAGTTTACTTCTGTTTTTATTTTATTTTCTTTCTTTACCTTATTTTTTGTGTATTTTCCCAGATTTCCGCCCGGAGAAAATTCCATTTTCACGTGCTGGTCAATGTTTTGTGAAAATGCCAATCTCAACTAACCTCAGAACACAAAAATTTCCGAAAGCTATTAACTATAAATATGAAAATAATAACCAAGTTGTTTGTGTAATTAAATATTAAAAAAAAATCTTCGCATCAAAAAAAAAAAAATTCTTTTGAAGATTTTGGATTTTTTCTTTTTGTAACATGCTTCGCTTAATATTGTATTAACGCAACGAATAAATTCTTATTTTTAGAATACGATTGTAAAAAATAAAATATCCAATTGAGTGATTTTCATTTTGGTTACCTTTTCATTTTCATGTTTTTTTCCAAACTAATTCCCAATTCTAATGATGTCTCTACAGCTCTGATGATAATTTCTTCTTTGTTCTCGTTTTTCTGTTTCACATCGGTTTTCCTTATATAAATAATTGTAAGATTTTTCTATTGTTTTACGGTTACAAAATAACTTCATCGCTTTTAGATTAATTGAAACGTTATTAATTTATAAACAATTCTATTCAAAAGGACCGCGAATTATTTGTTTTATTGTTTCTCATTTCGTATCCCCACAATTTTATTGAGTGAAAGGACTTTAGTAATAAACGCTGCAAGGCAAAATTGTTGATAAACTTCAAATAAGAGCGTCTACTAATAAATGTTTTCAACGATTCAATGATTTATTCCAATTGCTTTTCAGTTCTGTAAATATTGTTTGCATTTTGAATAATTAATTTTCTTAAATTCAAAACATATTGTAAACAATATGAAAATTGTGAGTTGTAAACAAGCTTGCAATCAATGAAAATGTCTCCGCGGTAATAAAGATTATAGAAGCGATTTATTTTTCTATAATTTTATGAATTAAAAAAGTGATTAATTTTTTATAATAATAGGATCCAAGCTTGTATATTTCTACGGGGCTTAAATTCTATAACTTGATCCTCTCCGGCTTGAAATTTATTGAATTCGAGCTTATAGCAAAACACCTTCCATAACTCGAAGTCATCAATTTCTCGAAAGCAATACAATTTTGCTCTTTCGTTTATTTTGCTGATTTTGTTATCATCATTTAAATATGGTATTCCGACTGTATGGTCACAAAGATTTTTAAAAATAAAGAATCAGTTACTAATACGGTGTTCAGATATGCACCTTTATTGCGTAAATCACAATAAACGCCATTATTGAGCTCAATATTTCATATAAAGTTTCAATTAATAATTGCGCAATAAATACGCAATTTGTTATAATATTGAGTAAAACTTAAAATGCAGCACTGTCATAAGTATGTTTAGTGAGCATATTACAATTAACCGAACACTTTCTGTTGATATCTGACAACTCAAACGACAAAGACAAATAAAAAGAAAAACAAAACAAAATAAAAACAATGTTGTTGAAACAACCAGCTGTCAAATAAATATTGAATAAGCAGCTGAATTATTATGTCTGAACACTGAAAATATTGTACTCAATTAATCGAATATTGACTCAATAAAAGTGCATATCTGAACATAGTATAACTCTGCTTTGAGCAAATGTATACTTTCAGTCACTATTTTCAGAATATTCAACTTCATTACAACTTGTTTATTTTATGTTTATGCACAATTAGGAATGTAATTATCGTTAAACACTTATTATCTTTGAATTTAAATAAAACAAAGCATCAGACATCAACGAAATTTTGTAGTCTTTCGAAAGACCTATTGTTTCCTTTATGTATGGTGTAAATGTCCGCTGCGACTTTTCTGGATAGAACGCATCTGGAGTGTCCAATTTTCCATGACTGTGGTGAAAAAATTAGCCTGAATTTTACCGATACCGTAAGCTATGCCCTTTGGTTTGAACCGTACATAAAAGTGTCTAACGGGGTCTTATCACACAATCTCGCTGGCTAATACACATCACCCCCTCGTGAGATGACCCTTATGCAAAATATCCAATAAGGGACGTAGCGTCGTCATATGGAAATCACAAGTTCAGACCAAGAGAAGGTTTAAATCGTTGATCTATCGCCTATTATGCTCGTCGTTGACAGTGGTGGTTTGGCCAGCGCCGTTCTCAAAGAAATATGATGATGCCAACAGATGAATATGATTCGATTCTACTCATCTTTTTGAATATTCATTGCTGATCTCTGGACTGTAAATTTTGATGAATGATTCGAGTCACTCGAAATCATTTATAAGTATTTTTTTAAAGTTATGAATCTGAATGAGTAGGCGTATGAATCAAACATAGTTCGAATGGTAATGAGTTTGATGTCAACGTAGTAGTAGTAGGTAGTCTGTTGGCTTATTAAATGTAATGCCAGGGTTCAAACCCCAGGCGAGACATCAATACAAAATACAAAAAGTATTTCTTCGGCGATTTCCCCTCAGCAGATTTCTGGCAAAAACTCTGCGAGTAAATAAAAATTGTCATGAAAAATTTCTCAAAAATTTGTCGTTCGGGGTCGACTTTAAACTGTAGGTCCCGCCACTCATGTATACAATTAAGACACACAACATAATTGGTGTGAAAAACTAGGACGTAATCCTGACTGAAGTGTTGCCATGACTAATTATGTATGTATGAAAAATATTTTAACATTTTCACAAGCGGGTAAGTTTTAATACTTGGATTCAATTACGTGCAATTAAGTACCATTTGAAAAGCTTTTACTACCTGGTTATTGTCCAAATGCATTTATCGCATCAGGATAATGGTAAGAGTCTTAAAAGCTGCTAAAGCAATAGTTTTCTAAGCTTTTGAATATTTCAAAATGCATTCTACTGTAGAAAAGGTGGCCAGTACACATGGAAGTGAAATTCGTCAATAGGCACTGATTTTCTGCGAGCTTAAAAAAAATTCACAATAATTAGGAAATGAGATCTGCATCGCAGTCTTTGGTAGAAATAAGAGAAAACTCTTTTTAGACACAACAAAACATCGATAACGCGAAACTGAACTTTTTGGCAGAATTTCCTGAAAGAAGCCGTTCCTGTTTGAGCGTAGCAACAAAAAGTGACAGTTATATCCGCGTCACATTGAAGAATGGAGAGGATTTTATCATGTTGACTTGCATAAAATTTATAGACATTCGGAAAAGTTTCAATGTGCAAGAATCCTAAATCTAATAAAATAATTCCGTATACTAACGACAATATGTATGGAAATAGAATTAATATTTCAACAAGCAATGGTTTTTAAACAATTCAGCTATTGTTCTCTACTGGCCGGCCTCCATTAAGACCTGATCTCAAACCGTTTGAGAACTTACGGCGAGTTGTAAAAACCAAAATAAGTTCGATAAAAACAAAGCAACTTTAAACATAAACTTTTATCTCCAACTCACGTAATTAAAAAATCGATTGTGATATAAAAACTTAGTTGCCTTTTTCTGTCTTCTGTGTTAATAAAAAGTTTACTGATTATCCCTGAACTACTTTGTATGGTAGATATGAGGAATGATATCCAAAGACATTTTGTGTTCATGTTGTAAAGGCACTAAAAGACCTTTTATGTAAAATGAAATTGTTTCTCTTATTAAAACACACCTGTAGCTATATTCATAATTTGTGCAAACATTTTTTACACCCCTTGTCAGATTTTGATCAACGGCAATTTTGTTAACAAACGTCCAAAACTGCAATTGTCTTTGTACGTATGAAAACAGTATTAGTTTGGGCGAGACACACCCTTAAAATAAAATATTCCCGGAATTAATCATTGTTCTGTCTAATCGTAAGCATTCATATCATCATGCTTGTATGCAATTGCTTGGATATGAGCATGACTTTCTTATTCTTTTCATTTTTATTGCACGTGTAAACACATTATAAGTACATTCCATTGATTTATCCAACAATGTTATAAAACAGGGTGCAGTCTCGCGTTATTTGAAATTTACTCTCCTGCACAGTGACACATTGTTGAAATAATTTTTTTTATTTATTCCACTACTACGATATGTCTTAGCTAATATCAATACATTTTTTAGTACGATATTTAGGCATTTTGTGATATTTATTTTGCGCCTTGGTATTCTAGTCTAGACGACTAACATGAGGGTTGTTGGTTAGATTACCACAAGGGGCTCTGCTCTGTTACAGTACTTACAGCATACGGTTGAAATTACTCAGCTTGTAAATAATTATATTTTAATCTGTAATTGTATTGTTATAAATAAATAAACAATTTTTTTTTCTTTATTTTATAGCTGAATGATCACTCTGACAAACAACACAGTTAATCATTACAACCCTTCAATCAGGATTAGGATCTATCTGTATGCATGAGTGGCGGAACCTACAGTTGAAAGTCTATTTCGAACGACAGATTTTTGTGAAATATTTCATGGTAATTTTATTTACTCTCAGAGGTTTTGCCAGAAATCTCCTGAGAGGAAGTCGGCGAAGATAAATTCTTTCACATTTTTCTTTTGATGTCTGACGTGGGGTTTGAACCGTGGATTTACGTCTAATAAGCCAACACACTACCTACTAGACTACGGCGACTTCTGCATGCACCAGCTAATTTGCCGGATGTGATAACCTGAATACCCCCTCTCATGTCCGGTCCTGATAAAGGAAGACCACATGATATGTGACAACTAAGAATCTGAAAAATGCTCAAATTGACAAGAAACTGCGACTAGCATCTGTTATGACAACATATTCCATAGTTGCACTCTAAACATTTTTTAATTTAAAGTCACACATGATAGTGAAGAGCAAGGTTTTGAAGACTTTGGTTAGATTGATGAGAGGCAAGTCAAATATGAAATTCTTTACAGGATTTCGTGACCTAAGGGATCCTAACTTATCTCAATTCGCAACGAGACTTATTAAAAAACAAAGGACTCTTTTGTGGTATGCAGATCGGTCAAAAACGGATATTAGAATTTTACGGAATTTTAATCGGATTTCAGGAATTTTTGATACTGGAATGATATTTCCTGAGCCAAAGTGGAAACTGCCAAATATCTTTCAAGTGGAAGTCTATGCTCATCTGGGTAAACATCAAGTGATAAGCAAGAGCAAGAGTCGGAATAGAGCACGACCTTGACTGCTTTCAAAGGCCAAAATTTAAAAATCCTTTTCATACATTGGCTTGACCAATTGAAGAAGGCGTTCGTAAAGTAGAGACGCCTGTAAGGAAGTATTAAGGCTGCTTGAAATCTGAGAAACAACCAATAAAAAAGGTAAATAACTATTCCAATGAGTTGAAATCGAACCCCAAAGTTAGCTAAGTCATAAGTCGTATACCATGATATCAACAAATAAATAGAAATAAAAATAAAAATTTAAATCATAATTATTTTATTATCACTCAGTGGTAAACTAACAAACGTTTCAAGTGAAAATTGAAATGCAATGCATAAGATCCATACATTACGATCTTAATCCTCCACCTTTATACTATTTTTAAAGCGACAAAGTGTTTTGGTATATGTATTGCACCAGATAACTCAGTAAGGACATTCGGATTCGAAGTTATGTTGTGGCTCCCCGTACTTATTGGTGAAATTAACGCACTCAACATGGGTGGCTTAAGAAGCAAGGCTATACTACCGACTGAAAGGTTGTCATAAACAATAATCTATGTTTGTATGCTTTCACCGTTCATAACTTCAGCTTGATAAAGCATATACAAGGATGGAACTGCATCATTATTACTAATACATACCGCACTGCATTTTACTTCACTAACTTTAATGTCCCTTACCACTAGGTTTTTGTTATATGAACTCAAGGTAACACAAGTCAGCGTTTCTGAGCAACTGGACAGTGGAACGAGTATTCTGACAGAACTCGCAAATTTTTGAAAAATTCATTACATGACTGCACTATAATTTCTGGGTAGAGGGAGATGAAAGAAGCGTGTAATTGCTCAAAAACTATGCCGTATAGTTAGCTTTTCGAGGATGGTTCGAAACTAAATGCAACTAAGGCTGGAGGCATCTTTATTCAGCCGGTAGATGTAGTTCAATAGGTTAGATTATCAGAACCCTGCAATGCCTTTCTGGCGGAAATGTCAGTTGTACGTCGTGCGATGATGATTACTGAGGATCACAATATCTCTGGAAGAAGTATTTGCTTATTTTTTGAAAGCCATTATTTACTGACAGACATATTTTCAGAGGCTGCAGCGAGTTTCTCAAGAAGAAAACTTAATAATATGACTGCCGGAACATGGTGATATTCTGGAACAAAGCACTTCTAACGGACTTTTGGGGCAATTTCTTAACATTGAGAGTCTCAAATGGATGCTGTAAGCCTAGGTTTAATGGCAGCTTCTCACTTACTCCACGAAAATAAATCGGTATGAAATTTACTTCTTATCAATAGAGTTAATAGGTATCCTATGTTTGCCTTTTGGATTCTACACATACAGCCTGTGCGTAATTTTAGTTTTTAATTTTTATTTTTGAGGAGTAATTTTTTTTTTTAAATTTAGATGGAATATAAATTTAGTTATGGGATCTTTTGCTTACCATATCACTGTGCAATATCTCTAAAAGACATGTCACATTTTACGAAGGCTTGGTGTAAATCTTTCTAAACAATAATTTTTCTGTATACGAGTACATATTTACCACTGAACGCCACATCACTTAACCGCACATCAAATTACATTCACACACTTAATGGTATTTAGATGGATGAATTATTGTATGACGGAATTCATATGTACATACATTCGTGATGTTATAAAAATCAAATCAACATACACTTAAAATGCAAAAATAATGGCTCATCATAATAAGTACAGCTCGAGACATTAGACAAACTCTATTAAATGAATATTTTTGTAAGTGAGTAGTATATCATAAAAGACTTAAACACTCCCATAACAATGATAAGAATTCATTACAATATATTATACAAGGGGTACTATCCGACCAAAAAAATACGACAACAAAAAAGAAGGAATAGAATAGATTTAAATACTAATGAGCGGTCGATATGTGGCGATATAAGACACAATCTCAATGTCCTTTATCTACAGTATGCTAATGAATAGAAATGAATTATTTTGAAAACTAAAATCTTAATACGCAGGCCACTTTTATAGCTTCTACTATCACAACTAGTCAGGACATAATTCGTTTTGAGTCAAATAAAGCATGTCTGTCTCTTTTCTGTACCACCAACAACAACAACCGGGTGATGGCTCCTACTCATACAGTGCTTTGTATTCGAACTAGGAAAATTGGTTGAGAGAGAGAGAGAGGAAAGAGAAAGCAGTGTTTCTGGATGTTAGATTTAAATCTATCAACGTTGTAAGAACCAGGAAAAATGTTATAAGGAAAAGAGTTCCACCTACGAATAGCGTGGAAGGAGCAAGAATTTTCTCTGTAAGCAATATGTGTTCCATTAGCAAATCGACTGTGAATGAATGCACTCAACGAGAAAGACGTTTCCTTTGTATAAATATATGATTATCGGGAACATGCCCGTTTATAGCGAGAGAGCCAAACATGTTGCAGCAGCGATTGAACAGAGTAACACAGTCCACATGTGACATACATAGTTGTTATTAATCAATCGAGCTTACCGTCATTAATAAACTCGTTAGCATATACTAGCTGAAGATAGCTTCCTTTGCAAACGCCCAAATATGAGAATTGACTTTCACTTTCAATCGAATCTACATAAGCATTGAAAATGGAATAGAATATTCGATGAAGTGCAGTATTCTTGCAACATCTTAAAAATTTTAAAAGCTTCTGCCGAAACAAATAAATTGTCGTCCGGAATTGATAATATGCCAAATATATTACTTAAAAAGATCACACAAATTATGATCGACGATTATTGTAAATTATTCAATAATATGCTCAATAACTCATATTTTCCAAATAATTGAAAAATAGCTAAGGATGTGATATTACAAAAAAAATATCAGTGTTCACGCTGGCCATCCTACTTTTAAGTTTGGATATAAGTTTAGTCTAAGGGCCATTATAACAACTTGCCGTTAAACTTGGGTTTAGTTAAAGGGACCTTTAGCTAAAGGGAACTGTAAAGTTAACTTTAACTTATTTTCGTTATTACAACTTACAGATAAATTTTTTCAAAAATATGGCAGTGCCGGAGCAATGTCAATAAAACTGCTCAATTACACAAGTTTTTTTTTAACGCAATGGCAACTGCGGGCTTCGTTTTTTTTGTTGTATATGCTCATTTTGTTTAAATTTGAAGTTGTCATAATGAAAATAATATATAAATTATAATAAATAAATGTTAAAGGTAGGATGATCCTCCCTTTAGCTTAACGAACACTTCTATCTTATTGGGTACTCATAATAACGAAAAACAATTTATCTGCCCGTTAAAATCATTCCTTTAGTTAACGGCAAGTTGTAATAATGGCCCTAAATGTATGTATTTAAACGGATAAGTGTACCCAATTTTGCTTATTAGTTTACCTTTACTATACATATACATTGAGAAAGTATTTTGCTGAATTATAATAATAATAAGTATTTGCATTATATATTATTGTTTTAATGTTAATATCAAATTTGAACAACTTCAAAAATTTATCTTTCTGCATTTTTCTGTCGGCAGAAATATGAACCGCTAGTTGTATTGTAAGTGGGAAACTAAAGAAAATTCATTTCAAAACTAAATTTCAAAGTGTTCGGTTTGCCTTTAATTACAGGGTTGCAGAAGTTAAGGGGAACAATTAGTATTCGGCGCCTAAAACATCCGTATTCAGCAGCTTTATAGACAACGCCTAAATTGCTCAATATCGCTGCCGGTAAGGAAAACGCTCCTTACCGTAACAGTTGTAATGACCAATTATGTATGTACAAATGATGTGATACTATCGAATTTGTTCAACATATTATTATCATAACATAGAAATTAAAAAGGATAGGAGAATTTACTGTTCCATGTTTTAATCCATTAATAATTTTAAAAGATTTTGAGATTTTCTAATTTTGATAACAAACTATGGAATACTTATTGCTTATAATATTATATATTTGAATATTATGCCATGAATCTATACACCTTGTACACATTTTTTTTTATGCCAGTTCCAAATGATATCAGAAGTAAGCTGATGTACAGCGTTCACTGTCGAATGTTTGATTTAAACCCGATCTGTTGTTCACTTCCGAAGTCTTTATTATTACTGATATTTTAAAATGGCAAGTGTCAACTACGTCTCTAGGATTACAGAACACCCCAACCGTCCTGTAAGACACTTACTTGTATTCGAGGAACACAGACGTCTCAAGAGGGTTAAAACAAATGATTTGATCAGACAAATTTACTTTTGATGAGCGCTTTTAGTTGTACGTTGTAATAAGATTTGAATACTTATTATAAATTCCGAAAGGAAAGATTCAATAAATAATGTATGAAAAAAAAAATTACTGATTGGGGGGAAATAATAAAATAAAATATTTCTCGAGAATACGAGTAAATAAAAACAAAGATAATTAGTCTTAAATAATCAAATAGTATTTATTGTGTACAAATAACGTACCTTTCGGGTTGGGGGTTGATCGGGTATTGATCGTATTGATTTCGTTTGGAACATGCCATAGAAGTATAATAAAATTCATGTTGATTTATTGCTGAATTTAAAACTTTTTTTACTTTCAATTAATGATACACAAGTAGCGACTGCAATTAGTCTACAAAAATCTGCACTTACCACATTTATAACCACCATCGCAACCAACAGCATAGAGTGTAAACAAACATTACAATAGTTTAACAATGATATTTGACAAAGCATACTACATACATATATATTGCATAACAATTTAATCTTATAAGGCTTTAAATTAACACTTAGTTAACAGAGAATGGATTATCGCTAAACTGTTTACTTTTTAAACGAAAATTTCGCTAAAATATGTCGATAATTAAAATATCGATGTGTAAAAGTCTATTGTGCCATCATGTCTTGTACAGACAATTCCCTTTCCAAATTGGCTACACTTATCCGTTTAAATACATACATTTAGGGCCATTATTACAACTTGCCGTTAACTAAAGGAATGATTTTAACGGGCAGATAAATTGTTTTTTGTTATTATAAGTGGACGATAAGGTAGAAGTGAGCGTTAGGCTAAAGGGAAGATCATCCGACTGGTAACAACTTGCCGTTAAACTTGGGTTTAGTTAAAGGTACCTTTAGCTAAAGGGAACTTTAAAGTCACCTTTAACTTCTTTTCATTATTACAATAAGATAGAAGTGATCGTTAAGCTAAAGGGAGGATCATCCTACCTTTAGCATTTAAAGGTCACTTTATGTTTGAACTTGCCATATTATATATTATTTTCATTATGGCAACTTCAAATTTAAACAAAATGAACATATACAGCAAAAAAACGAAGTTGCGGTTGCCACTGCGTTAAAAAAAACTTGTATAATTGAACAGTTTTATCGACATTGCTCCGGCACTGCCATATTTTTGCAAACAGTTAACTTTATTTTATCTGTAAGTTGTAATAACGAAAATATGTTAAAGGTAACTTTACAGTTCCCTTTAACTAAAGGTACCTTTAACTAAACCCAAGTTTAACGACAAGTTGTAATAATGACCCTTAATATGTAAACTTGGTTAGACACATACATATACAGGAGTGTGTTTCTACCCCGTTTATATTCCACCATAATTAAAAATAAGTTGACATCGACTATTGAGCTACCCTCTACAAGAAAAATTCTTATGAAATACTTCAAATTAATGGTACTTGGTCAATGCTTCAAGAGTTGCTGGATTGTCGGCATTAACCAATAGCTTAACATAGCCACATAAACAGTAAAAAAGACGAATTAAATTGAGCGAGAGAGGGTTGCCACTGACTATGACGCGTTGAAGGGAAAGTTGCGGCGCATTGTTGGAAGCAAATGTCGTTGTTCTGCTTTTTAACACATAATAGAAACAACAATTTAGTCATCATTGCACCAAACTTACTTAGTTACACTACAACTCTTTAGTCAAGATTTAGTATCACCACCCCTGTTGCGTGTGTTTATTTTATTCGTGAGTGGCGGGACCCGCAGTTTAAAGTCGGCTTCAAAAAACTAAATTTTTGGGAAACTTTTCATGGTAATTTTTATTTACCGTCAGAGTTTTTGCCAGAAGATTGCCAAATAAATATTTTTTCATATTTTGTTTTGTTTGAGACGATTGAGCTGGGTTCTAACCACGACCTCGCGTCTAATAATCCAACACACTACCTGCTGTAGTACGGTGATTTCCGCATCAAATATAAAATTTTAATGGAAGTAATAGTAATTTGTTAACGGTTTGAGGATAGCCTTCGCACCAAATGCAGGAATATATTCTACATACATACATACATGATTGGTCATTACAAATCCTTCAGTCAGGATTACGACCTAGTTTCTCACACCACTTATGTTGTGTGTGTTAATTTTAGACATGAATGGTGGGACCTACAGTTTAAAGTCGACTCCGAACGACAGATTTTTGAGAAACTTTTTCATGGCAATTTTATTTACTCTCAGAGTTTTTGCCAGAAATCTGCTGAGAGGAAGTCGCCGAAGAAATACTTTTTGTATTTTATTTTGATGTCTGGCCTGGGGCTCGAACCCTGGCTTTACGTCTAATAAGCCAACACACTACCTACTAGACTACGGCGACTACAAGAATATTTTCTTTTTTATATTATTAATGTAATCATTTAACCCGAAATACTTGTCATTGATCAGTTTTAAATGAGCAAAATCAGCAAAAATTCAATACAAACGGCGGTCGATTGGCTGCAGTTCTTGTACGATATGTATTTTATAAGTATGTAAGCCAAGGCCCTTATGTAAATTTTCCACACAGTCGAAGTTGAGAACACAAAAAAATTGATATTGGCGCCTTTTTCGGTCTATTACGCTAGGTCAGCAGTATTCTTGTTACTTAGCACATTTCTATGTTCTGTTGATGGTTTTGAGAGTAAAATTAGTGCGAAAACGAACAATAACTGATGATGACCAATAACATGGTGGCTTTTCATAAGTTAATCAAAAGTAATGTCAACACAGTTTGACATCCTCAGCTGTCAAACCATGGTTTCCATATCGACAAATAGCAGCTAATGGAACTCCAATATTTTAACTGTTTTTCAAATAGTTAGTAATAGTCTTGTGATTAAAGGTAAACATATTTATTGAACAATCTGTTAATAAATCCCAAAATTATTATCTCAGTTCAGTTCTAAATGAGAAAATATACGAATACACACACTACATATATATGTGCCTCTGAAACATAAGATACAAACAGATGGAAAATATATATCGAACTGCTGTAGTGTATGTCCATGCCAATCCAAAAGAAAAAGAACAAAAAAATAAAGGCGGCAGAGTGAATAAAAATCACTCATCATATCCATACAAAATTTTACATGAGGAACAGATAAAAATAAAATCAAAGAGAGATAATCCCAGCTAATATCTGCCTAAAGTTACCACATTGATAAAACGGATATAAACGAATACATGTATGCGTATAAAAATAATGTAAAACACATCTGTGCAGAAATTTAAAAGAATATGTTCTTTTTATGATTGAATTCTAATCAATAGTAGTAAATGCAATCATATATGTACGTAATGCATAGTATTCATCCTATGATCGACTAGATGCAACGATAGGATTGAACAATTACTCTGTCATTGGATTGAAAGATGAATGACATGCGATAACCTGCTTGTGATGGACGAACATGGGGCTATTGAAGCAAACTTTTATTTCTATAAAATATTGATCAAAAATGTATAAAAATTGTTATATTTGAACATAATTAAACATTTTGCATATGGTTAGATAGTTTCCCGTGTATTTTAAACAAATTTTATTTTGAAAACAGCTTAGGTGGTGTTGGATGAGTTAGTATAAGCGGGGTCATGGCAGCATGTCCTGCAACGGCGCTCAGATTTAAGCCAGTTGTATATGGAAGAGTGGACTAGATCCATTAAGTCTGCGGACAAAAGCATCCTGTGCCGAAAAATTTATTAGCTGACAACTCTTTTCTTAAATAATCACAGACCAGATCAGTTAAGCGTTTCGCAACGCAACTAAGTAATAAAAACGAATGAAGCAATTTGTTTGCTACATACTGTTTTAAGAAAGGCACTGTACGGATGTACCGAGGACATATAGTGGGACAAGGCGAACGTTGTCAATAGAAAAGTTTTCGCAATCGAATTGATCCAAACAAATTGGAGAGGAAGTACAGACAATGGGATGTTGCGGTCGACCATTCAGCTTCTTGTCTAAGGTTGACTTGAGAAAAGAGTAGGGCCATCTGAGTAGGGAAAATAGTCACCTCCCTGCATGATCACAGATCGCAAAAAGGTTAGCTTTCATGGCACCGGGTCTAGACCCTCTTTATAGAAACGGAAGAACAATTTAGAAAGTTCTACTCTACTAAAGATAAGATAGAGAGAGCCAGAAAATCTTCTAAAGCCAGATTACTTTGAGAGAATCCAAACTTTTACTTGGTTATAATTGTCTTTTTGTGTTAGACTATCCAGATTTGGGCTCCAAATGTTATCGGGCACTAGAAACCAGTTCAATCCCAATAAATAAATTCTGTAATGTAGAATGAGTCACCAGGAAACATACCTGAAACCTGTGCGGCGATAATGCATTTCAGAGGGAAACACCTGAGTGCACTTCCGTCGAACACCATCAGATTTTAGAACTTGTAGAGTTGTTGTTGGGATACCCAATATAAGTTGAGTGCAAAATTAAGTTGAATGCAATAACAAGTCAGATCGTAGTATTCTCGTGCCTCCACTTCAGTTCCATTTTGTTATGAAAATCAATCGATGTACAGAAAACATCTGTGAATTTTGTGATTGAATCAATTCTCAATGTCCATCACTAACACATTCTGTTAGACATTATAAAGTCTGCTATTTCTTCTAAGTGGTATATGTGCAATTAAATTTTTTATTTTTTAACTTAATGCGAACTATCGCTATCGATTAATATGTTCTGACAGTTTCGAATGTCAAACTATGTTGATATTTATATTCTACAAAGTTTAGCCTGTCATCTTTAGTAATTTAACGACAAAGCAATGCTTCCAAATTCTAAAAACATACTGTCAACACAATCGGCCTAGTGAGCAAATAATTCAGGCAGTTATTAATTGTTTCCGCATTCATTTTATTCTTCTCGATTTAAAAACATCAGTAAAACAGTCGGTACCGAGAATCAAATTTCTGACGTAACGTAAAGTGGACTCTGATTCGTCGTCAATCTTAACTATTTGGTCTTTGCCATTCGATTACATAAAAAACTTTGCGTAAGAATTTTGGTTTACGTGCCTATAAAATGCGATCATTGTTTGACCCGCATTTGTGCTGGTGATGTGCATTTGAAACTCATTGAAGAAGTGCATTTTTATGACTTTAACCGTTAACGAATTATTTTACATCCGTTCAAATTGACTGATTGACATAATGGCACCAACATTGACTACGAGCTGTCAACTGTCAATTTACAATTTAACGCTTCTAGATTACTTTATATGGGGCTGTGCTAAGTCATTGGTTTCGATCAACAGTCCAGCATTGAATCATTGGAAATCGGTCTTCAAGTCACTAGATTTATTGGAAAAGATTTATTGGAAAGAATAGCTAAAAATTACATCAAACAAACGGACCTTATAATTTGGAGCCGCGCTGACAAGTGGAGAAAATAATGTATAAAAATACTATTAAAATACAGTTAAGGACAAAAATGTTTAAATTTAGGGTTTCAAATTGATATCTCTATTTACGTTCTTAATTTTATTTTACCGTTTTTAGATGAAATTTGTTTAATTTAGTTTGAAAAATTACAATAAATTAAAGAACCAATGTATACATTTTTGTGCATAATTTGTCAACATTAATAATTACGTGGACAATTCTGTCTGAGTTTGTACCAGAAGACTATTGAGAGGAAATCGCTTAAAAAAAAATTGTTTTGTTCACATTTCGTTTTGTTGAGCATGCCAAGCACTAGATTTGAATTCACGAGTTCTCGCCTAGTAAGACAGCACACTACCTCCTAGTGTATCATGACAACAATTGAACATTTGCATCAGATATTTTTGAGAAGCCGTTAACAATAGTACAACCTACCTTTAGCAGTTTGAGAACTTAAATTATAATTTAAAACAGAAATATTGTAGGAATAAAACTTTTATAATATAACCTGATAGATACAGTAAACAATAATTGCGGCAACAGTCGACAACAGTGAATTGTAGGCCACACTTCTAATGGATAAAATTAGCACAAACCACTTGGTTGCTGTAAGAAGCTATGTCGTAATCCTAACTAAATGATTGTTACGACCTAATAGGTATGATAAGTAAATTAATTATTCACAATAAAATAATTTTTTTATTTATTTTTTAATTGGTTTCCTTAATTCGATAACAAAAGCTAATTAAAGTGTTTCGAGTAGGTTTTCTAAGCTGAAATCTAAATCGAATTTTACACATTGTACACACATACTTATTTTATGGATCCATTGATCCATTACACTATGCGACAAAATAAAAAAATTAAATACACCCAGAAAATGACATAGTGTAGGTTGTGAGTTTTGTTGAGTAGAACTAAAAAATAATTTTTATATTTCTTGAACCCTCCAAACTTGGTTTATTTGCCAAAAACTGTTTTTGCACTTTACGCGCAAATTTATTGATTACGCAAACATTTCTGAACCGATATCCAAAATTTTAACCCAGTTAGAAAAGAGAGGGATGGGCCTTTAAAACGATATACATACATATGTATATTATTTGACTTAATATGATATGGGTTTGATGAGGTAAACTTGGCTAATTCGAATTTTTTTTCATATTTTTTCAAGTTTGTCCATTCATAGTAACAAACTTTGACTAAAAAATATAAAATAAGTGGGGAAATTCTTAAAGTGCATTCTGTTGTGAAGAGATCGACACTTCGTTTGATCAAATCGAACAAAATATACCGTAGTTAGGATTTAAAAATTTATATTTTCCATATACACACAGTTACTAAATTATACATACGGTTAAAAAATTTCAGAAATTTTTTAACTAATCCGTTTTCGTTGAAAATCTTTATAGTTTCTTGATGTTAAGACGGTCTTTTTCATTGGTTAAAAAATTTCTAAAATTGAACTGGATTGTGGCCCTGCACAGGCCCACAAAGGTATGCATCGGATTTACAAATTTCACAAATTTCTGAACCAAAGCAAAAGACCGTCTTAAAATCGAAGAAAGATGTCAGACAATTATAAATATTTTCAACGAAAGCGGATTGGTTAAAAAATTTTTGAAATTTGTTAACTTTTGAGGCCCACAAAAGTGTACATCAGGCCCACAAAAGTCAACAAATTTCAGAAATTTTTTAACCAAGACCGTATTAAAATCGAGGAAAGTTATCAGACAATTATACAGATTTTCAACGAAAACGGATAAGTTAAAAAATTTCTGAAATTTGTTATCCGTATGTATACTTTTGTGGCTGAGTGTATATATATTTCCAAATGAATTTTTAGTTCAAAAATTTTCAGAATTATTCATGGATCTTCTGGTAGTCGTGCAAACGTGAAATTGACACATTTTGCGATAAACAATCCAGATCCATCAAAACTTTTGAAAATTTTTGAACTGAACGTTCATTTGATAATGTGACATATATAAAATATATAACACTACTGTTATACCATTTAAAAAATAACTATGGTAAATTTTATCCGATTTGATCAAACGAAGTGTCAATCTCTTCACAAGATAATGCATTTCCAGAATGTCATCACTTATTTTATCATTTTTAATTAAATTTTGCAATTAAGAATAGCTAAACTTGAAAAATGAGAAAAGAAATAATATTTTCCAAGTTTACCCGATCAAAACTAATAACATGTTTAGTTTGAACCATATGTTTATGTATATCGTTTTAAAGGCTCATCTGTCACTTTTTTATCAAAAAATTTTGGATTTTGAAAATATGTTAAAAAATAGTTGGGTAATCAATAATTTTGTGTGAAAAGATTAAAAATACCGTTTTTTTTCAAACAAAAGAAGTTTGGAGTGTTCGAGAAATATAAAAAAAAATATTTTTGAGTTCAACTCAACAAAACTCACAACCTACACTATGTCATTAGCTGGGTGTATTTAATTTTTTTTTTTAATTTGTCGCATAGTGTTATTAGTGTTTAATTATTTTGTGTATAATCAGCACTTTTTGTAATATTTTTAAATAAAGTAATTAATATTGAATCAATCTTAATGTGTTAACTTCGTTTATATTTATCGTATTTATAACGTTTTTGGTAAATTTAATATTGATTTTCAAAACAAAAAGGAAAACAATTTCAATTTTGAGATGTGTGGTCACCCTTAATGCCGGAAACAAAGGACTAAAGTTAGGTGCAGTGATTCATTGCATTAGACCTGCCATATTGAAAAAATTTGTTTTTGTAAAGCTACAGTAAATAAAAAAATTTTTCTGCCAACAACATACACCAAATACTATTTTTTCAAAAAAATTGTTAAGGACGAAGTATTTTCTAGCCTACGCATGTGAAAGTAATTAACACAGTATATTGAATAATTTTACAATTTATACTATGTTCAGATATTCACTTTTATTGCGTCAATATTCGGTTAATTGAGTACAATATTTTAAGTGTTCAGACATAATAATATACACAGTTCAGCTGCTTATACAATATTCATTTGACAGCTGGTAAACAAACCAGCTGGTTGTTTCAACAACATTGTGTTTATTTTGTTATCATGTTTTCTTTTTTATTTTTTTTTGTTTGTCGTTGTTGACATTTGAGTTGTCAAATATCAACACAAAGTGTTCGGTTAATTGTAATATGCGCACTGAACATACTTATGGTAGAGCTGCATTTTAAGTTTTACTCAATATTTTTTTTGCGTATTTATTGCGTAATTATTAATTGAAGCTTTATATGAAATATTGAGCTCAATAATGGCGCTTACTGCGATTTTGGCAATAAAGGTACATGTCTGAACACCGTATTACCTCTGGACTTTGTTTTGTTGCCAATAGTGTCTATAGACATACAATTTTTATACGTGTCTCTGTATATTTTTTAATGGTTGATGCATACAAGGGATGTCATAATGAATTTTGAAATTGGAAAAATTAGAAATGTTACTTTTACCAATTCAATTGTACTGAAAGTAAATTTGTTAAAATTTGTACTATCGAGTTTTCCAATCATAGGTAACTCACACTAGATTTTATCGAATAATTTTGAACTTGTTTGGCACATTTTCGGATAAATGGGAACGTGAGCAAACAAATTTTGAGACATACCAATACATATAAGATGCCCAATGCCCCCGAGAAAGTCACTGTTTGATGTGCGTTCATCGGTCCATATTTCTTTAAGAACAACATTGGTCGTTATTAACGGAGAACACTGTAGGTCGATGATTACCAAATTTTTTTGGCCTAAATTGGATAATTTTGGACACCAACGTCATGTGATTTCAACGGGGCGACTCCACCTGCCACACATTTCATGCCTCATTTGGTGTTCTGCACGAGCGCTTTGAGGGCGTCTTTAAAAGCAAACACATGGTATGGAAAGTTATACTAACGTCGAATAAGTATTCGACGGAATAACTATAAAAAACTTGGTTATTCGAAATGATTCTATATAAGGGCTGGGCTAAAGGTAAGACGTCGCATGTTAGCAAAGTTTCGATTAATAAAGGTTCCATACCTCCAATCAGCATAAAAAATATTTTTGGTTTTTAAAATTTAATAATTTTCAATGTTCTTCGTACAGATGAATAGCGAATGTCACAAAGACAATAAAATATTAAAATGGAATCGAATCATTTAGCCCCAAATGTAAAGTAAGAACAAGGCAATGTTGCCAGTTAGTAATACACTGACAGTTGTTACATAAATTATGTTATAAGTTAAACCAAAGAATATGGATATAAAGAATGCGCATCATGTAGAAGTAAAATTTCTTATGGCGGGTCGTAACATCACGACCCGCTCTCACCAAATTTTTTTTAAAAATCATTTCTTGGTGAGGGGAGAGGAAGACAGAAGGAAAATGAACACAAACAAAGAGCGTAACAATGTGTTGCTCTCATCGTACATCGTGTGTACATGTGTATGTATTCTTGTGTTTTTTGATTTAGTTGTCGATCAGACTGCGGCAAGAATACATGTGCTGCGGATGCTTTATCATTTTATTTCAGAATAACACTCGAAGAATATTTTGTGTTAAAAATGTTCTATGTCATTAGCTGGGCGTATTTTATTTTTTATTTTGTCCCATAGTATATTTTTTAAATGCTTTGGAATGCTCGTTTTTTTTTTCTTTTAATAAAAAATGGTTTTTTTATTCTTTTTATTTTTATTTTTCTAAAAAACATGGCCTAATTTTTAAGCCAAAGATGGATAGCTTTATTTTCTTTTAATAAGAAATGGATATTTTATTTTATTTTTATTTATCCAAAATTATTAAGCCAAAGATAGACAGCTTTACATATGTATGTTGATGAAATAAAAATAGAGTATATTACTAACACTTTTATATGGCTGTAAATAAATAAATTCTCTCAACTTATTTTCTCTCTCTCACTCACTAATCCATAACCATATGCACGTGTTAACCTAGAGGAAAATTGTTAGTAATAATGTCAAGTCTACTTATTAACCCAATGATATGTATATATGATCGGAAAATAAAGAAAAATTGTACTGCACTAAGACACTAAGACACCGTATTTAACTTGGCAAGTATTCTTCCAAAAATCGAAATCATTTCTCATTGATATTAGTGGATTCTACTGTTATATTTCTTTGGGTGTATAATTGAAGTCTGAAAAAAGCGACATGAACCTTCTTCTTTAAAAGCTGACAAGATTTTTACGCTCTTTTTAACGAACATTCTTGATGTTCGTGTCCTATGTGTGTAAAAAGCCGAAAATGTTCTTATCCTGAGGGTCATTGGTGCCGACGTCTGTTTTTAACACCAGAAAAATAAATAAAAAAGTGGTCAAACAACAAAAACGCACGATAATTTCTTGGTTTCTGTAACCTTCCCTTCTATCTTTCCCCCCGCGTCATGAAATATTTTTGAAAAATATTCCAAAATATGTTAAAATGCACATTTTTTATACTTTATTTTCTTTGGTTAAACATAATGATAGGATCGCGCATAAATTTAATAGCGCAGTGTTATCAAATTAATTGTAGTTGCTGTAGTTTTAATAAATAAAGGATTTCATTTAATAAAGAAATGAAACACGATTAAAAAGGAAATAATTTCTTCTATTTCCTTTAAAAACACGACTGTTCTTTTCACACGCAAGGCGTCTTCACACAAGACTGACTGCATTCTTACTGCTCATTGCCTGCTTTGTCTTGCCTTTTTATATGCCCACGTAATCAGTCTGATGAAGGTTCTTGAAGTCAAACGTTTGGGGTTTCGCGTTTTCGAGAACTCTATCGCGACTTCATTGTTGTTTGTGTACTTTTTTTGTTTACATTGCTTGCTGTTGCGTTCTCGCTTATTTGTCTATCCCCTTTTCTTTCATACTGATGTTGTTGGTTTACTTGTAACAAGTTCGTTGTATTTGTTTGTGTAGCTTTTGCTCATTTTAATGTTAAACGATGTACACCGTTTCCATTTTCGTAACAATATGATACTATGCGGCTATGATATAAATCTTGTAATAAGATTACGTTTTATGTGTAGTACATTCTTATGTATGTGCTACTGTACTCATTAGGAATACGGACGAAAAGTTTAAAATGGATAAACTTAAATTGATAATTAATTAAAATCAAACCTTGAAAAATCAAGAATAATTCGTTTGATGTTGTATAAAAGCAACCGTTAATTAACGTTTATAGATATAATATCGTAGCACGAGGTATCTGTGTAAAAATGTTTATTCAACTTGTCTGTTGGACAAAATGGGTGTTAAGGTGGATATTTCTGTCGTATTTTGTGTACATTGATGGACAGAATGAGAAGACTCACATGAACGTTGGTGCATACGAATGGAAAAATGATATTAAAACCTTTAAATAATCAGCAGAAGCACAAACATTCGCCGGCATGTGGTGTTCCTTAAGCTCCATCGAATATTTTTGTTATATCCTTTGAACGGAGTTGACCTGCCCTTTGGAATTTCATTCTCTTGTGTTCAATAAATGTCATAAAAATTTTAAAGTTGCATTCTAAAAAGAAACTTAATAAAGTTATAAATTGTATTAAAAATTTTAAATTATTGTGCTTAAATTATTATTTAAAATGAGTTTAAAAGTGTTGTTAACAATATTATTGCACACAATTATTGCTGGACTTAGAAGCGGATATTCTCTACAATTTACAAACAATTTACGTAAGTCGAAAATGTAAATTCATTTAATGTGATCATATTTATTTATTTATAAAGTCAACTAATTTACAAAGTCAAATATGTTTTTATAAATCAATTTAAGAAATTAAATAACACTGTTATAATAGGTTTTATAAACTTATTTGTATTTATTTTATTTTATTTCATTTATTTATTTATTTATTACAATACAATTACAAATTACATTATAAATATTACGATCTGAGTAACATCTGTCGTATGCTTGATGTATTGTAAGAAACCAGAGTCTCTGGTGGGAATTGAATTCACAACCCTAGTGAATCCTAAGTCTAGTAAGTCTAGTGAGGTACACATATTTTATAAATTTAAATTGCTTAGCAATCTTCCTAGATTCAATTGTTCTAATATAGTAGAGATTTAAACATCATTTCTAATGTCATCGGTTTACTCGCCTTCTAGATTTTCGATTATAGAGGATAAATACAGCCGCTGTTTTAAATCGCTAGTCTAAGATATTAAAATGATTAAAGGCTTAAACGGAAATCAATTCAAGACCTCTCGTATTCCATTATTTCACACTCAAATCTACAGGACGTTGTGCCCCCCACCACAGTTGTGGAGATGGCTAAATAAAGTGCTCAATATTGAGTCAATCTTAATGTGTTAACTTGTTATTTATAAATTTCGTTTGATGGTAATTGGTTTAAATTTAAATAATAGATCAGCACTCAATATCGTACACTAAGTTCAATTGAATAAATAAAAAGTTCTGTAGAATTTATAACTGCGATACCTCATTGAATACCCGTCAAAAAAAAGCACTCATCAGTAGCACTGATACCCTCAACATAAAATCACACTCAAGTCAATGAAGAGAACGGTTAAGAAATGTCGTTTTTACAAAACGTTTGGAAGATCTGTTGGCAATAGACCAGCATCAAATTATTAATTGTGGCGTGCGATTAATTTTCCTAACATGGCAGTACATGTCATACCTACATGCGCTGACAAAAAAGAAGAGAATTGCAATTAAACGCGTTCCCAACACTGAAAGAGCTATTATAGCCGAATGTTATTAAACCAAGAAAGGAATTGGCCGGTTTAAAAGCTACAATTTCAGCACTTCAAGGTAGAGACCACTGTTGATCTATGGCTAAGAAGAATTGAAATCGATGGGCGATGGACTAAAGCACAAAGGAATGATCCCACACCGACAAACATTATAATGATGAAGTTAGCGCTTTGAGCTGATTAGTAGGTACTTAATTCGCAACTGATAAGCTGAATTCGTCTCCAAGACGAAAGAAATTTGAATCGAATTCGATAATGGTGCTAGTGGGGGACACTTTCGAGCGACCAAAGGCCTGGAAGTAGTAAAAGATAGATTATATTACGTTGACTTCTAATATCTCTAGATGGTATTCTTCACCCCCTTCATTATTTGATTAAAAATAGATCAGCATCGTCTATGAATTTTTGCAGACTTTTATGGATATTTGTTAAGTAGAATGACAATTAAAATCAACTTTTTGCATTCCCATATGGACCTTTATCCAGAGATTAAAATTCAATTGAAAAGCGCTTTCATGGATCCAAGAATGCCTGAGTAATCCAATTATTTGTGTGTAAAGTTAAAAAATTAGTTTTTAAACAAACAAAACAAGTTTAGAGGTTCCAAGAAATAAAAAAAACAATATTTTTGCATTCTATTCAAATAAATTTACAACTGACACCAGGTAATTACTTCTGTACATATATTTTTTGTCGCGTAGTCTCATTTGTGTTAGTATGTAATCATGTATGTAAATAATGATTATGAGCTGGTGGTCATGAAAATTCTAATAAAAATTTTAAAAATATTTATTCAATTATATGACACTTGAAATTGTTAGCAGAGAAAGTTAAACGAATTATAAATCAACCGTTTAAGTCAAGTAAGTTTTGAAAAGCTTTTACTTCTGTTGATAACAGACTTAAGAACACCAAAAGCTTTCATGGAATTATTCTACGATTTAAATGAACGAAAAAAGCTACGGTTTGGTTTACGAATACGCTTAACGAAATACTTTTTATCATAACAACAATAAAAGTTTCGCATCTGGCGATTAAAAGGAAATATTTTTTAAATATTTATTATCTTAAGTTAAAATAACAAATTTTAATAAATTCTTAATAAGATATCTCTCGTGTTTAATCTTTCTCTAATCGTTTTTTAATTCAAGAGAGATTTTTTTCAAGAAATCTGTGAAACAATAATTTCTAAAACGAAAACGCAGTATTATTCAGCTATTGGGTGTATAACGTAAAAGTGCTTCTAAGTATGACATTAAATCCCTGCATAGTGTGAACATAGCATAAGGGATTGTAAAATACTGTTACGTACATCGTTTAATATTAAAATGAGCAAAAGCTACACAAACAAATACAACGAACTTGTTACAGGTAAACCAACAACATCAGTATGAAAGGAAAGTAGATAGAAAAGTAAGCGAGAACGCAATATAAAGCAACGTGAACAAAATACACAAACAACAATGAAGTCGCGATAAAGTTCTCGAGAAGGCGAAACCCCGAACGTTCGACTTCAAGAACATTCATCAGACTGAATACGTGGGCATATAAAAAGGGTAGATAAAGGAGTTGAGTTCGAGTAGTAAGAATTCAGTCAGTCTTGTGTGAAGACGCGTTACGTGTGAAGAGAACAGTCATGGTTTGAAGATCGTCATTGAAAAGATCTGTGTTGTAAACAAAGAACAATAGCGAACAATCAATTATTGTTGTATTCGTCAAGTTGTAAACGGTGGCACCCAAAAGTAGTGTAAACAATAAAGAGTTTAATTTAAACTAAACACAGATTTATTTTTATTTTGTTTGAGAATCAACGAACTCGTATTTTAACCCTTTCATGCCCGAATTTTTTGGGCCAGAGCTAAATTTTTTTTAAGGACATGTGTTTGTTAGTCATGGCCTAAATATGAAGTGATATTAAATTCAGAGTCCTACGTATTCTGGTTCTACACGTTTTTAACCAAGCTTGTTTGCAAAAAAAAAAAATCTTTTAAAAAAATTAAAAATTACGGAATTTATGAACAAAAATGTACAATGTTGCCTATAGGCAACATCCGGCATGAAAGGGTTAAAGGAACCCTCTTGTACAATCGTAAATGTTTTCTGCACGTCAGCTTTGTTGTTAGCTTCAATGAAGAATTGGAAAAATATAATAAAACCACTTGTATAGAGGACAGACTGATTTGACCCGATATGTATGTATGCAGAATAGAATATGCATAAAACCTGTAGAGCGTCCATCTTAAAATCTTCATAGCAGTTATAATGTGGGACTTGAGAAGCCCAGTCAATGAATTGATTCAATGACAAAGCCAATTATCCATGTCGTAGTGGGTCACTCTATTTGGAGGAACCTGCACGAATCTTATTGATACCATATTAAACTTTAAAGATCTGCCATGACAAACATCTGCTATATGTTTCAAACCCCATTGAAAACTATTTAAGAAGTTTGAGAAGTTTTGTTTTAACCGCCTTGTGGTCTAGACCATGCTACGTCCGACTACCATCTGGTTTGAAATTGGGGTGATTCAACGTTCTGCTCAAAAATAAACAGTTTTTTGGCAGTAGTTATTTTGCTTTTGTTAAAAAGAAAATAATTTCGAACGTTTAAACTCATTATGTGCATAAAATTTGTTATTTTGGAACCATTAACTCAAATAAATTGCACAGCTAGAGCAGCATGATACAAAGGCTTATGTTGTAATCATTAGAAAATTCATGCTACATTATGTCAAATAAAAATATGCCACATAGGTGCGCGATAATGACACAAAATATATACTGCAAAGTGTACTAAGAAATGGTTCGATAAATAAAAATAAATTTGTGTTTAGTTTTAGATAAATTCTTAATTGTTCCATGAATTCCGTGTGCCACTGTTCACAACTTGATATAAACAACAACAATTTGCCTTGCCTTTTATATCGCAGGGTAAACAGTCTGATTAATGTTATTGAAAGAAAATAACTTTGCCTTCTTGAAATCTCTATAAATGTAAACATGTTGTTTACGTTATTGTTGGTTGTGTATTTTGTTTACGTTTGTCCTTGCAGTGTTGTTGTTGCCTGTTTGTTTACTTGCTTATCCCTTTTTTATGCTGATGTTGTTGCTAAATTTTTGTTTATTTGTTGATCATGTAAACAAGTCCATAGTTTTTGTTTTTGTAGCTTTTGTTTATGATTTTAATGTTAAACGGTGTAACACCATTTCCATTTTCGTAACAATGTCAATATACATATTATACTGGAGCAGACTGTCTACAGATGGGGAATATAATAAAAACAACAATCAGAGAAAAGTTTTTCACAAATTTTGAGAAGCTTTGGGAATTAATTAAGCTTGCGTGAATAAAAATAATTATGAAACCTCAATAAAATTTGTATGTTTTTTATATGAGTTCCTATGTACAATGGGACAATACGACCTCCGGTTACTGTACTTGTGTTAATTGACAAGTTCACGTCCTCTAACATATACATATGAGTTCATTTTGCTTAATTCCTCATCAAAACTCTAAGACTCACATTGGTGTACTAATTAGTTTTCATATACATACTCGTACATATATATACAAGATGCACATCCATATATCCTATTGATATATATATTATATATTTTCTATTGAACCGATGCTAACCCATACTGATTATTTTATACCAATCGAGTCGAGAACCACAGGTATTCAAATATAATATTTATCAGTAGAAATTCTTTTATTCCGCTAAGACAATATTAATTTAAGCTTTAATGTAATTTTATTTAAACTTTGGTGTTTTTTAACATTGATATGTAATTGTAAGCTGAACTTAAAATTCATTCGTTTGTTAACCGGCATAAGCTAATAGTGATCATTATTAATATTGTTTAGTCAAAAAAATTACTTACAAGTATACTTGCTTTAATTTATTCTACAATTTACTTTAAATTCACTGTGTTAAGTGATAATTAATAATACCTTATGTAAATCAAAATTAGTGTTGAACAAAATGTTATAAATTTTTTTTTTTATGTGAAATAAGAATAAACGAAAAAAGAAGGAACGTACATATATACAACAAAGATCGTTTGCTTTTGTGCTTATGACCAGTTGATACCTGAAGTGAAGTGGATATAAAAAATGGGAAATTGTTCGTGTGACATTTGAAATTAAAACAGGAAAGTGTTGTTTTTTTTCCCTGTCTTTTGAAAGAATATTTTTTCATCTTTCAAATTTTTTATTGCCAGCAAATGGAGCAAAAGTTTGGTCACCAAGAGTCCCCTCAACCACCAAACCAACTCATCAGGTGAACTATTTGATACCTCTTTTTTGGTCTTTGGTTTAACCCCCCCCCCCCCCATACAGTCCACGGATTTATCACAATCATTCATGAAAGAATGAATGATTAATTAAATATTATAATTATATACATATATGTACATACATATGTATATAATTATAAACTTAATTTATTTGTAATTTAATATTTTTAAGGTTAACTTCTTATATTATTTGAATGTAACTATGTGTGTAATTTAAAGACTAAATTATGAACATCTCAATTATAAATAATAATTAAAGACATTCGATATTGAAATGACATGAAATTAGTATGTCATCTACGTTAATTGTATCAATTGATGGCTGTCTGATTTAGTTCCGATATATCTGACATCATCATTCAAACAGACTTTACACGTCATTACTATACATCCTTTCAATCATACACTTGCGTAAACTCACATAAACATACGAGTATATATGAGAACATATACATACATATGTATGTTTGTCTATACACCCATATACACATGACAATGATAAATTACTCAAATCTAAATTAAATAGAATGATTTTTTGATGAATATGAGTTCTTTTGAATATGACCGTGGAAATTTATTGAGAATCGAATAAGTTTAATTGGTTTCAACTTTTCTCACCTGAAATTAAATCCGATGAACTTTTTTTATTCCCCCTCGAAAAATGTTGAAAAGAATACAACAATTATTTATAGAAATGTAATTTGAAATTGAAAAAAAAAATTGAAGAAGCATTAAATGTAAAGTGCGCGTCACAATTATGAGGATACATGAAATAATTATACGCGTATACAGTATTTGTTAATTATACTTCAAGGCTAAGAAATTGGAAAGCGGAAGACGAGAAATTGTAAGAAAATTATTTCGGTGACTTCCTCTCAGCAGATTTCTCGCAAACTCGCAATCGACTCATGTATATAATTATCATACACAACGTGGGTGTTGCGCAGCGTTGACTTACTTTTTTATTCCAAGTTTTTTGAGATGCGAAAAAGTTTTCACTAAATTTAAAAATTTTTCAATAAATTCAATAATAATAACATGAAATATTCACATTTTAAAATAAAAATTGAGTATTTTACAAATCGCGGGCGAAGAAGCACCAATAGAGTGCGTAAAAGAGGCACCGGACCCCGGTGTTTATTTTTTTGGCAAAGAAAATTTTTTAAAAAAATTGTAGGAAACACTGATGGTGTGAAAAGGTAGGACGTAATACTGACCAAAATATTATTAGGACTGATTAAGTAAGTAAGTAATCTTTTATGGAAAGTTAGTTGCTTCACATTTAATATCTTCAGGAGGTCTTCATCAAATTGATAGATGGACTTGACATACCTTCAAAATAAATGAATCCATCACTTCTAGTGAGATATCGCCAGGGCGTATTCAATTAGCCTCCAGCTTGAAAGTGTGATGCCACCATCTAGGTCTGAACGATCGACCGAACGATCTAATACTGTGTTTCAGTATGTCGCTGTACATTACGTTTGCGTGGTGAGAGCTTCGTCGCACGTGTGTCACCTTCAGACCGCAGACTTAAGGAAGATTAACGGATATCTGATTTGGGCAGCACAAGGTGGCTTTTATGGAATGACCGCCATAATGACCTGGGGTTTGAACCGTGGCCTTACGTCTAATAAGCCAACGCACTACCTACTAGACTACGGCGACATAAAACCAAATGGAGAACAATGTTAATTTGTGTGTTATTGTACGCCATTCGCTTTCTCTAGTTTCGGATCAATCAGATTAATTGCCAGAAGTATAACAAATTATAATATTAGGTCTTCTAACAGCGACATCCGAACTTTGTTAGTTTATAACGGCCATTTTATTGAAGTTAAATCTGTCAAATTGGTTGCCATTTATTGAGTTTATTTTGACAAATCACTATGGGTGGATATAGAATTCAATACCGCATGCATATAATGACCACAAATTTTCATCGAAAAATCATCTTCAGCGAAAAGGCCAATTTCTAATTAAATAGGCACCTGAAGAAAAAAAAATGTTATCGTGTACTCTCCAAAATCCGTTGAATAACGAAAGACTAAATCAATTACACAGCCCTGCAAATTTGGACTTTTTTTGTGCAAATAAGATGGCTTCAGGTGTTTTCGAAGGCATTTGGCGCGCTAAACACGAATCTGGTTTCAAGAATTTTCCATCACGTCAGGTTTTCGAGAAAAAGGAGGTTGAAAACCATAAAAATAGCGTTTTTGGCCATTTTTGAAACATTGTAGAGCTCAACACTGACGTGCCAGAACCATCGCTATTGTTAGAAATTGACAATTGATCTTTGCTCTTTAAAATGAGCCCAAAGCCAAATTGTTTGCATACACCCTTAAAGTAGGGGGTGGGTTTATGTCAAGGGGTGCAAAAGAAAAAGAAACACATTACGGAGGTCCTTAAAAATTAATCAGATTTACTTGAAAATTGTTACTCAGGGGTTTTTGCGGTCGCTGATTACAGATCTTCATTCAGATTTAAAAAATTCAAAATGGCGGCTCCAACATGGCGGTCAAGTAAATCTGATTAATTTTTATAAACCTCGACCGCCATATTGGATCCGGAAACACCTGGAGCAATCTTATTTGCAAAACCCATACAGTGTTATTAATGTTTCAATTCAATTTGATTGCTTTTGGTGTGTTAGATTGAGATGCCAAAACGAGAATAACCAGAAAGGTCAGGTTGCCAATTAAATGACATTCAATGCTGCCAGACTATTTAACATTTCAAAAATGTATAATAAATGTCAAATTTTGATCCATATTTCATTATAGGACAATATTTCTTTGATAACGACATTGGCATGGTCATCACCGTCAACGGCAAGCACTATATTCCGATTCCAAATCATTTGGCCCGAATTAAAAGATCTGGACCTAAACGATATTTACTTTCAACATAATGGTGCTACGTGGCATACATGCCAACTTGGATACTCTGCAAAAACGATTCGGGGGCATAGTCATCCCACGTAGAATCTACTCTACGCATAATGAAGTCAATTGGTATTTCAGGCGAATAAAAAATTTCAAAGATATTTCATAACACTTTGTTTTATTTAAATCTATATTTTTTTTTTTTTCTCACTAAATTCTCATTTATTAATTATTACAACTAGTTATTATAACTAACAAGTAATTTACTTCCAACATTTAAATAAACATAAACTTTAATTTAATATATATTTATGATGATATTATGATGATCATCAAGCCAAAAGAGAGCTTCTAATTAGGTCGGATGGCTTCCTTCTTTTAAGTCTGCGTTCCAAATCAATGGGATCAGCAAGAGATGATGCTTCTGAATTTACGTGGTCTCTGAGTCGGATGTTATGTTTTGTTGCAATGTTTTCAATCTCTTTTTTAACAGTATTTACACCAAGGTCACGATGTAAATCACTTGTGCGTATATACCATGGTGCGTTTACGATGCATCTGAGTACTTTGTTCTGAAAACGTTGAATAATAGTTATATTTTGCTCGCTTGTACATCCCCACAATTGTGCTCCATAAGTCCAAATAGGTTTTAATATTTGATTATATATTAACAATTTATTTTCAATAGACAGTTTGGATTTCCTCCCGATTAGCCAGTTTAGCTTCTTCCATTTTAGTTGTAGTTCCATAATTTTAATTTTAACATGCTCATTCCAACGTAACTTTGCATCCAGTGTCATACCAAGATATTTTGCCGTATTTGAATACGGTATTCGTATACCGTCCATGAATATAGGGGTACCTAAAGTTGATTTATTTGTAAAGTCAACATGTGTTGACTTAGAACTATTTAATTTTATGCACCACTTTCTAGTCCATTCTAAGACCGAGGTAAGTGCGTTTTGTAACTTGTGTTTCGCCTCATTTTCAGTTCTGGCAACTGACAAAATAGCCGTGTCATCGGCAAATGTAGCCATAGTCGTTCCAGCAACTTCTGGTATATCACTGGTGTATAAAACATACAAAAGTGGACCCAGAATGCTTCCTTGAGGTACTCCTGCTTGTATTTCCCTTAATTGGGAATATTCGTCCTCATATTTAACGCGAAACAACCTATCCTTCAGGTACGATTTAAATAAAGTACAGTACGCCCTTGGCAATTGCGTGTTTAGTTTCGTGAGTAAACCCTTATGACTGACTTTGTCGAATGCTTGTGAAACGTCCAAGAATACAGCGGTACAAACATTTTTTTCCTCTAAAGCTCTTTCTATTACATCAGTAATGCGGTGAACTTGGTCAATTGTTGAATGCGCATTTCTAAAACCAAATTGATGTTTAGGAACTAAGTTTCTTTGTTCAATTATCTGTTTAATGCGAACTTGTAAAATTTTCTCATATAATTTCGATAATATGGGCAGAAGCGAAATAGGCCTATATGATTTAACTTCAGTTGGAGGTTTTCCAGGTTTTGGTATCATTACCACTTCGGCGACTTTCCAAAACGATTGTACATGAAGTAGTCTAAATGAAGCATTGAAAATTTGTGTTAGTTTTAGAATTATGTTATTTGGCAGATGTCTAAGAACTTCCGTTGTTATTAAGTCGAATCCAGGACATTTCTTTAATTTCAAATTAAGATGGATTTGTTTAAAAACTTCAATTGGTGTTACCTCAGGTATTGTGTAATCATCTCGACCATCATCATCAAGGCTACTGACTTCCTGCGTAATAGATGGTGGATCAGTATCAAGAGAGAACACACCAGCAAGATGGTTAGAAAACAATTCTGCCTTTTGGCTATTTGTTCTGGCCCAATTTCCGTCTGTCATGTGAATGGGAGGAATTTGTGCTGTGGGTCTATTTAAGTTTTTTGTTGATTTCCACAATGAGTAGTCTGATGTTTTTTCATTACTCAACCCTTGTAAATAGTTATTGAAACGTGAGTTCTTATACTTTTTGATTTCTAAGCTGAGTTCGTGTGTCATTCTATTAAGCCTTGCCTTGTCAGCTGGAAATCTAGATCGTTGCCATATCTTTCTCAACCTTCTTTTATTTTTTATCATCTCCCTTATATAAGCAGGGTATGAAACAACGTGTTGTTTATCAGGAGGGTTCGGAGTGCTTTCCCAAGCAGTACTTTGAATGAGGTTTGTAACAAACTCAACGTCTTCCTCAATTTCGTCAATTGTTTCTGGTTCATTAGGGGGTATGTTTGAATTTAAATCTATATGTATAGGAAAAGCTTAATGATTGCCGTAGTCTAGTAGGTATGTGTTTTCGTCTTATTTAGACGTAAAGTCAGGGTTTTTTCACCACAAGATTATTTAACCGCTTTGTGTAGTTCATAAGACTGATTATGTTATATTACATCTCATCATCAGCTAGAGCAAGCAAGTTGCAAGATTGAAAGGTTGCCGAATATCTTCTTTAAAGCTGAAAACAAAAGAGTTTATATCCTCTAGTATTTACAGCCGTATAGTTTCGACGCAATGATCGTTAAGTAGTTTTTTACATTTTATCCAATTAACTGAACTCATCATTATTTTCTGTGATAATAGTAGGCGAATGGTTTAAGGAAGTTTTGAACTAGAAATTTTAGTTCTTGAAACAATATTTGGTTGCCTACTCAATGTGACATCCAAACGCATTTTAATTTTAGTATTAACTGTCATGCAATTCCCGTGATATTCATAAGACTGAAGGTCCTGATGGTCTCCCCGCTGAATTGTTTAAGACCGAAAGTAATGAGTTGGTAGGCCGCATGCACCAGCTTATTTACAAAATATGACTAGAGGAAAGTATGCCCAACGATTGGAACCTCAGTGTCCTCTGTCCTGTCCTGAAAAAGGGAAACCCTACGATATGCGCCAACTATAGGGGTATAAGCCTTCTCCCTATCGCATACAGGCGTATTGTGTGAACGACCGAAGCCTTTCGTCAAAACACTGATTGGACCTTATCAGTGCGGCTTCAGACCTGGCAAATCCACCACCAACCAGATATTCACACTATGTCATATCCTTGAAAAGACCCACGAAAAACAAGTCGACGCACACAATCTTTTTGTCTATTATACGGCAGCATTCGTTAGCCCCATAAGAGATCGCGTTTTTGCCGCAATGTCTGACCTCGGTATACCCGCGAAGCTGATTAGGCTATGCAGACTGACGTTGAGCAATTCCAGCAGCTCCGTCAAGGTGGGAATGGATCTCTCCGAACCTTTTAATACCGTGCGAGGTTTCAAACAAGGCGATCTCTTATCGTACGAACTCTTTAACTTCGCCATTTTTTAAAAAAGCATCCAATTGCTTACGTTGACGACATTGACATCATAGGGCGTACCAAGCGAGATGTTACGGCTGCCTTCAATGCTATTGAAAGGGAGTCTATTAAGATGGGTATGACAAGTATTGGATCTCAGATTATGGCCGATAACGGTACTTTCGATATAGTCAAGGAATTTATTTATCTTGGCTCCGCCGTTACCACCAAAACTGATGTCAGTCTGGAGATCAAGCGCAGGTGCTACTATGGTCTCAATAGGCAATTGAGTATCAGAGACCTCTCTCGTACAACAAAACTAACACTCTACAGGACGGTCATCCTACCCGTGCTTCTTTATGGCGCAAAGGCATGGACCCTATTTAGCACTGATGCAGCAGCCTTAAGAGTATTCGAGAGAAAAGTCCTACGTAAGATATTCGATCCTTTACGAGCTGGCGATGATTTCAGTATCCGATCCAACAGTGAGCTGTATGAGCTCCTCAACGACATAGACTTTGTGCAGCGTATTAACATCCAGTGGTTGCGCCTGCTCGACCAAGTCGTTCGAATGGAGGAGGATGCTCCGGTGAGACGGGTAATTGTTGCGGGAATCTGCGAAAGTCGGCGAAGAAGATAACCTTGTTTGCGTTGGAAGGACCAAATCGAGGAAGCCGTGTCATCGGTTGGTGTGACCAACTGGCGTAGGCGCGCAAGAAGAAGAGGTGACTGGAAGGATGTGTTGCAGCTGGCAGAAATTCCTAAATCGGGTTGTTAACGGCCAATTAAGTAAGTAAGTAATATTGAATCGATGCAAAAACAATTTTTAATTTTCTGTTTTCTTGGTCTTGGTTAGAACTATAAAAGTTTAATGAATGCCAATGCAGTATTAAAAAACCGATCTGTATATCTGAATTCTTAAAAAACTTTGTTTTTTTTACTGTTTATAAACAATATTCTGTGTTGCTTAGTCAGTAAGGATTTTATAATCTATTTACGTAAATAAACACATAAAAATTATGTGATTCTAGAGACTACAAATTTATAGAAAATGTTTTATTATCCTGTTAATTGCTTAAATGACAGTTTTTAAACAGTTGAGAACCAGAAGCTGAGCATAGCATATTAATCTAAGAATTTCGTTCCCAATTAGTATGTACTCAACTGTACGTTCATATGTATGTATGTACACATATACCCATGAGTATTTGATTATTTCATGGATTTGAAAGTTTGGAAATTTTTTGTCTGGTTTGTAACTCATTCCTCCAAATTACGTGTCAGGTTACGATAATTTTTAAACAAAAAAAAAACACTTAAAGAGGAATTTCATTATTTTTGTGCAATTAACTTTCAATTACTTCTGAAATAAGGGAAAAAAATCGTGATTGCTCACAGAATCGACCTGCGAAAAAAAAGTAAAATAAATAAAAAAATTAAAATTTTAATTAAATTAAAAATAATCAAAGAAAATAATTTCATTAATATTAAGAAATTAGAGCAGAATTAAAAAAATGAAGATTCCTCCCGATATATGTATGTATATACATACATACATATGTATGTATATACATACATACATATATAGGGAATGTCCCTATAAAAACATATATGATTGAAAACGCAAATAAACATTGTTATGTGTATGTGAGATTAGATTAAAGTGACAGCCGCGTTAAAGCATGGCATATTATCTACTCAACAGTAATCCAATCGATTTATGTCCATTTGATTTACGTCGTCAAATTTTTTGTTCCTTCTCAGTTTGATTTACGTCATCTTAAATGTTTCATTGATTTTCATTTAAACGCCGGTAAAAGATGTTTAGAATGGAAAGGCATAACTTCATAACATAATAGTTGTGGAAGAATCTACAATTGCAGACTCATTATCTGTGATAAAGGTTTCCCAAAAATTAAAAGAAATAATTGATGAGAGTGGAGGATACTCCACTCAGAAAATTTTTAATGTCGATTAAACGGAATAATATTGGAAAAGTATGCCCTAAAGGTTATTTATACTGAAGAGGAGAAATTACAAAACATAGATTTACTTTCGCTTCTTTTTGTTGGAGATGTTGTCAAAGTCAACAAAGACAAACTCTTGAATATTAAAACGTTTAACAAGAAAACTTGAACTAATTTTATCAGAAAGTTGATACTGATTTTGATTAACTGCATTATTGTAAATATACTTTGTATGGTAAGAGTTGACAAAGAAAATATTTTTCTTTTTTCGTTTCTAAAGTTGTTCTAAAAATATTCAATAATGATAAAAAAATAAAATCTATAATCCAAGTGTTTTAGATTGAAAATAATTTTTACCTTTTTAGGGTAAAATGCAGTTTACTGCAGAATTTTGGGTGTCACATCTTTAAATCTCTCCAATGATTTTTAATAAATTTATTTCAAAAATAGTTTTCGCATACTGGGTATACGAATCCGGAATCTCAATTAAGTTTTGAACACAGAAAAACATATGTATGTACATAAGTAAAATGCCAGTATTTAGTTTAATATCCCTTGGTATTCAGAGCGTTTTGTAAATGCCTTGGGATCAATTTGATCTGTGCTTTTGAAGTTTTCCGCCTCCAATAAGAATTTTTTAGCTGATATTGCTTGTAATTATCTTTTAGGTAATTCTTCGCTAATACGTTCAATTACAGACGTTTCTTTAATACTCAACTCTTCTCCAATTTCATTGTAAATATCTAGGCAGACAAATTTTATGCAATCAATAAATGTCGACACCAGTGATCTATATGCTGCCCAAACATAACTGAGCCTCGCCCATGTTTAAAAGCAGCTTTCGTCTTGTGATAATAAAATTCGACAATTGGATTTAACAAATTGCAACCTGTTGTTACATTTTAAACATGTTTAATGATGATTTATCATCAAATGTCTGGATTCTATAAATCCTTGGTTTTACCAAATATTTCCTGGACATGTTTGATCTTCTTTTTTATTCCTTAGGGTTATAAAAGGCTTTCTACGGACAATTCTTCTATTATAAGCAATTTATGTGTTCTATTGCACTTTTAAAGTGGCAATTGTTAGGTTATTTATATTATATACATACATATATATGTATATTGTTACGTTTTTACCCATTTAAAATCGTATAAAATATGGGTTCGTAGATTGTAAATAAATTAAAATAAACAATTGTTCAATCTTAGGTCTTTATAACGGAGTTCTTCAAACCACAATTATTCTCTTCACACGCAACGCGTCTTCACACAAGTCTGACTGAATACTTTCTGATCCGTTGCCTACTAAAAAGCAAGACAACTTTTTATATCGCTGGTTAAAAATTCTCTTGAATGCTCTTAGAGGAGAATGACTTTGCCTTCGTGAAACCTCTATAAATGTAAACATGTTGCTTACGTTATTGTTGTTTGTGTATTTTGTTTGCGATTGTCCTTGCAGTGTTGTTGTTGCTTCTTGTTTACTTGTTTATCCTCTTTTTTTATACTGATGTTGTTGCTATAGTTTTTGTTTATTCGTTGATCATGTAAACAAGTCCATTGTTTTTGTAGCTTTTATTTATCATTTTAATGTTAAACGATAACAACATTTTCATTTTCGTAACAATATGTACATATTTCATCGGGTCTTTTGTACTTTTCCTGTTAATAACAGCCATCTTGTTGCAGCTACATCTGTCGAATTAATTGTCACCATGGATGACTATATATATAACGACATTTATTCGCTAAACGGGCTCTGAGGCATTAAAAAATCATTAGCGATGAGGCTCATTTATGCGTGAAGAACAAAATTGTGGAATTTGGGACTTGAGATGCAGAAGCAGCCAATGCATACTGAAAGAGTCATTGTATGGTTTGGACCCGTCATCGGCCCATATTGTAAGTGTTGGCCATGCCATTACTGTTGATGTAAAGCACTATACGTCGATGACAACCCGCTATTCTGACTTGAATTGCATGATGTGGACACCGATGACAAATGGGCATGGTTACAAGACGAAGAGATGATATAAATTGGCCACCGAAATAGAGCGATTTATGTCGATGAGCTTTTTCTGGAGTGGATTTCTTAACTTACAGGTGTAAACAAATAAGTCACAAACCACAGCAGCATCGGCCAAATTCAGCCCCGTTCGATGGCCTGAGTTATGGAAAAGTGGACATTTTGATTGCGCTCAGAAAACTCATGGCGGATGTTTGAACGATGGTATGGAAGGTATCTCTTGTACTCTTAGTTTAATTTAATTTAAAAAAAAGGCAATTTACGTCATCAATTTATTTAAAGTTACGGGCGCGCTGGTAGTCTAGTGGGTAGTGTACTAGACTCTTAGCCGGAGGGTCGTAATAATTAGATATAATTTGTAATTGTATTATAATAAATAAATAAAAATAAATATTTAAAGTTATTATTTCATTGGTTGTGATCATCGATACTTGGACAAAAAATATATGTTGAGATCGGGACGAATTCGTACTGTTGTTTGATGTCTATTACCGAGTAATTAGACAAAACAGATCTGTCAGTTTGATAGGAAACCTTAATTATTTTCATACATTTCTCGAGTTAAATTATGCACGTTTTAGAACAAAAAATAAAAAAATTAAGTAAAATTGGATTGAAATTGACGACAGTGACGTGTCCCAAAATAAAATCGAACGAAACATGATATTATCGTATTTATTTCCCTCAACTGAGACGTCCCTGTCTTGAGACGTTCATAAGCTTCTTATTTTTAAACAGTTCATGCATAATTTTGTATTCTATTAGAAGATTGGATTTAAAGTTAATTAAATTTTAATTACAATTCTGTTTACAAGTATCGTTTTGAAATTATTTTTCTTTTCTTTTTATTTTCAAAAAAGGCGATTTTGATTTGTATCTCTATTGTCAAATACATATTTTAATTACATGGAGGAGATTAAAGAAATGCCTACATTTTTTTTTTAATTTCAGTTTGTGTATACAAATTCATATTCGAATTAAAATTATGCATAATGAATTCGAATTAATTTTCCCGCTCTGTTACCTCCATACGTACATACATCAGTAAAGCTGAAACCAAAATATGTACAGATATTTTTGACACACGTTCATTCATACAATCGTATATACAATTTGATTTTATTCCTCCATTCACATAAAAACCAAAATCACCAAACGTACGGATCCCAACGCACAGTCCCGTATAGGCAGACAGTGGCTTGTCGTCACACGTACAATTTGCGGCTACACGCCGCTGTCAAAAAGAACCTAAAAGGTGCGTATTTCATTTTTACAAACGAATAGGGACACACACACACACACACTCAACACACTTATATTCAAGAAAAAAAATGTGATCAAGGGTCGCCGATGTGTTTTGAATAAACACTCCAAAACAATGATTCAGATTTTATTTTAAATATTCGTTTTGTTTACAGTCGCGAACAAAAAATATCATCACTAATATTAACAAACAAAAAAAAAAAAGAATTTTCTGACATCACACTAAAACCAAACTAAACAATTTAGCTGTGCTGTTTCATATTTTTTCGAAGTCGCCGTAGTCTAGTAGGTAGTGTGTTGGCTTATTAGACTGTAAGGCCACGGTTCAAATCCCAGGTCAGACATCTCCAATAAATTGAAATCTGAAGGAAAATATTTCTTCGGCGACTTCCTCTCAGCAGATTTCTGCCAAAAACTCCGAGAGCAAATAAAATTGCCATGTAAAGTTTCACAAAAATTTGTTGTTCGGAGTCGACTTTAAACTGTACGTCCCGCCACTCATATATAAAATTAACACACACAACATGGGTGAAGTGAGAAGCTAGGTCGTAATACTGACTGAAAATAATTTAAAACGGAAGATATTTCTGATTGAATGATGGTGATTCAATCCACTTCATGCGTGATATGTCATCGAATTATTTGTGGGAAAGACGAATTGATGCCATTATGTGTGGAGTGAAACATCTGTGAATGGAGCACATGCGAAATATTAAATTTTTCAAGATTCGCATAAATCACGGCGCATAAAGGAGACTGAGTTTGGTCGATGGCTTCGAAAATAGCGACTTAAGAAAAACACACAAGAAAAAGTCTAACGGGTGAAATCATCACCTCCTTGCGAGATGGTAATGCACTCAAATCCGTCTTGCAGATATCCAAAGTGGCATGTGCTGTGTGAAACGTGTCCATACTATCCAATCCCGAATTCGAAACTCACTCAACTGATTGATAGGAATATATATGCGTCGGAAAGTGATACTATCACTAAAAAATGTTTACGGATATGTTGCATATGCACGCTTATGTGACTGTGTGATTTCCAATATAAAATATATAAAAGTGCTTGCAGATCTGTCGGTGTCATTTAAATTATTTGATTCGAAAGAACAGGTTCATGCGGATATTTAAATTTATTTCTTTAGTCCTTCTTTGATATAATCTGGTTAGCTAGAAAGTTCAGACAAATACTGCCTGTTGTCTTCAAATCTAAATTTTCTGATGGAGATACGTTAAAAAATTATTGAATCGATTATAGGTGGCAATCGAATTTCAGCTGTGTTGTCAACTGGCAAACGTATGTATATAGATTTGCAGATGTCGACAAATGTTTCCTTTAAAATATGACATCTGACAACTATCATCGGAGGTAAAAATTTGTTTTGTTCTCTTCTGTAATTGGAAATTTGTTTTCAAACATTTAAATGGAAAGCTTTAATAAAGTCAACCAAACAAATTCCAAAATATCGTCGGCGTTTTACTTATTTGTTGTGTTTTTAGTGAACATGAAAAAATAAACATGAAACCGCACTTCCACTCAAAATAAATGTCATTAAACGTACACATACATACATACACATATAAACTACATCTACCACAACATTGGAAAAATGAAACAAGAACACCAACTAACACAGCGGCAAATAAAAAAGTACACACACACATACATATCTACACGATACTTTTAGAAATTACTCCAGAATGCGGCACACAGTACCGCACCGCACCGCACCGCACTTTATGATGATTTTAAGTATCGACATTTAAATGTCGTTTCTTTCTTTCTCTTGAATTTCTTTTCAAATTTTCTTGCGTAGGTGCGCGTGTTTTATTTTCATTCTTCGAAAACGAAGTATTCACTCCAACACTAAAGACAAATTGAATCAATCAAATTATCGAAGAGGTCATGTGTTAGTCAGTCAGGAATAGATAGACACACTTACATATATTTATGTACGAATGGCTCGTTTCCGCACAGTGAAAAAAAACTCACACACACACAGCTTTCGGAAACAGCACATACATTTTAACATTTAAAAAGAGATCGCACTTAAAAACGAAATTCAAATTAGAAAGGACACACATGCATCAATCTTTAAAAAAAAAATTTTAAAAAAAATATTGAAGAGCATATAGACAACGTCTACCTATGATGACGACATAACAATACAGACGCCACTGGAATTCAAAAAATGCCTGCAACAATTAGTGTTGGCAGATAAGGCGCAGCACACAATACAAAATATAATCGGCATAAAAATCAATTTTAAAATAATATTTTCGGAATTTCAACAGAAGCCGTCATTCACTCATCTGATTCCCTTACCATACGTACATATAGTACACACCTCTTGACTGTAAGAAGGAATTTTAGGAAATCTTAAGTGATTTGAAAGTGTGGCATATTGTGTGGTTGCGGTTTTGTGCGGTAATTCACTTTGTCGGTGCGTAACGTAATGTTGATGGGGCAGATGTGATTCACTTCATCAATTCTATGCCATTGAACATAATGGTTGCCAGAAATTTAAGAATTCTTTTGCATTTTCCCTGAAGTCAAGTGCTCAAGATATAACATTTACTTCTATTACACACTTATAAACATGTTTACATACATATGAGTAGATACATACAAACATACATATCAATTTACGTTATCTTTCATATACATACGCTACTCAATATTGTTGTGTATTACGTTTCATGTTTGTTTACTCATATACCCGTGTTGTAGCACAGATTCATAAAATATTACGAAATTTTTTTTTTTCAAAATTTGATTGTTTTCCTCCTTTCAACGCATCCTTCGCTACCTCATTTGACATTTATTCAGGCGTATGTTGTTTAATGATTCATTTAAAGCTGCCTAACAAAATTATGGACTATACCCGCACAACAGCAGAATGAGTGTTGTCCATAGAAACCTAGTATCTCTTTACAGCAATCCTATTGATTTTCCACAGAAATTGTTTTTAAAACATTTTCAAAATAAATTGATTGAAATATATATCTTTCAATAAATAATAACCGACTTAAAGTTATTAAACATTTACAAGAAAATACTGCAAACAAAACTCGTATACGATATTTGCTATTTAATTGTGACATTTTGACATTTCGACATATTCAAGAAAAACAACAATAAAAATAAAAAATAAAAATTACTTAACACACAAGGAACAAAGGAAAATACGAGATAAAAATATATGTTTAAATAAATTATATAGTATTTCTTAATTTATATTTTGAAATATATGGTAGAGATTTGTTTCAGAGAATTTACGACTTACTCTGAGCAATGGTACAATAAACTTTTCGATTCGAATTGATCACTTTAAGTCATTTGATAAGATTGATCACAGTATTCTTTCTTCTGTATTTTTTCTTTTCTTCGACATCGGTTATAATGTTATCCTCATATTTGACAAAAAGCTGACAGTCGGTTTACAATCACATCCTTTAAAACGTAACAGAGGAGTACCGCAAGGCTCAATTATTAAATCACTAAACTTTTTTCTTACATACGTACATACGTATGATGGATGTGATGCACGTTGTGCTTTTGTTTCAGTAGCTCGTAATATTGCAGTGCGATATCGTTGTCCTCAAACGCATTCTTCACGTTCCGAAAGTGTTTCAGCGGCCGTTATACAGTGGCATAGTATTCAAGACCATCAGGGCTTTCTTCGCGTTCCGAAGGGCTTTCAGTGATTTGTAATGCTGAAGAATATTGTCGAAGACCTATAAAGCGTTCCTCACATTCCGAAAGTGATGCTGTGGAAGACAAGTCGTTCTTCACGTTCAGATTGTGTAAAGGGTGGGCCATTTAATAATTTTAATTAAAAAATGCAATAAAACTAAAACGATTTGAAGTTTTGCCAAATTTATTCTTTTGTTGTGAAGTACAATTGTTCCGATTAGAAATTGAATATTATTTCATTCATATAGTTGCCGCCGCTGGCCTCACAGTACCTCATTCGATTTTACCAATTTTCGTGCACTTTATTGAGTGTATGAGGTCGTATCTCGGCAATGGCATCACAAATGTTGGCCTTCAAATGCTCAATTGCCTCTGGTATATCGGCATACCACTTTTCTTTAACGGCGCCCCACAGAAAATTGTCCAACGGTGTCAAATCTCAGCTTTTTGGCGGCCAATTAACATCATCATTTCGGCTGATTAAACGACTATCAACCGTTTAACGCAATAAATCGATTATGGCATGTGTGGTAAGTTGCATGATCCTGTTGAAACCAAACATCGTTTACATCAATAACTTGAAGAGCGAATACCAAAAAAAATCATTTATCATGTTACGGTAGGTGTTTCCATTGACCGTAATGGTTGCGCCGTCCTCATGTTCAAAGACATATGGGCTAATGATGCCTCCGCTCCACAAGTCCGAACAAACAGTCACTCGTAATTGGTGTATTGGCTTTTGTAAGAACACTTGTGGTTTTTCTGAGCCTCAAATACGGCAATTGGGCTTATTAACGTACCCACCAAGATGAAAATGAGATTCATTCGAAAAGAAAATTTTGTTTTGCAAAATCGACATCATCGTACAGTTTCTCGTTAGCCCATCTAAATACACAAAATGGAAGCGGTCATGAGGCTTCAACTCTTAAACCATTTAAACTTTGTAAGGCGTCATACCGAGATTTTTCCGCAAAATTCGACGTCAACTGGTGCGTGAAATGTTCAATTCTTGAAAACGATGACGAGTTGATGTTGATGGATGAGAAGCATACTCTCAGTCACAGCTTCGATATTTTCCGGTGTACGCACTGTACGAGCACGTTCACGTCTTAGCGCATGAACAGTGAAATCAATTTCACGAACTTTAGCAATAAACATGCGTATACCAGCCACTGTTAGTCCTTCTCTGCAACTAAATTTTTTACGACATTTCGTGCAACTTCCGATCAGTTTTGGAAAGTAATTACCAATAAATCCCGACGTTGCTCAAGTGTAAATCGATTCATCACGTACAGTGAGGATAAAATACTGCCCACCCGATATTAGGTAACAAACTAAATGTAAAAATTGCGGACAAAGAGACCTAATCGTATAATTTTTTGTCAATTATAATTATAATTATTGATAAAAAAATTGATTTGACTGAATTAATGGAATGAATGGAAAATTTAAACTTTAAAATATTAGGCAACAAATTTTTATGCAGTTCAAAATTATTCTTGAACGATAAAATCTTAGGAAGTCTGCATGCCTGAATCGTATGCCATAAAGTTGTAGTTAAGTTTTTTTGTTTAATAGGCAAAAAACTTACAAGAGAATTTTTATGATTATTTAAGTATGTAGTTTATTAAAGCTACTGAATTCTATTACATGTTACAAGTTGTGAGAGTAATCGACAAATAATAGTTCCCTTGAAAGGGGGTACCTTTCCCCCTGAACTTATTTGCTCTACATTTTTTTTCAGTTTCATAGAAAAGTGAAGGGGACGAAGTACAAAGGCTCTCGTGTCCGTCCTAGATTTGATAAGGACAAAATTTTATCACAATCACTGTAATGGTTCCTTAAATATTCAAAAGTTAATATTTGTTTTATATGTACACCTACCCCCTGCTCCTATCAACCCTAAATTTTTTGAAAGTTTTAAAACTCTAGCTGATATATGTAGTTCTTTAGATATGCGATTATTAATAATTGATTTGTATGTAAATGGTATGGTAGGCTCCTCTCCTCCTGAATATATCGAAAAAATTTAATCTATGTCTCCTCCCAAGCATACAGAATGATACAGGTATAAGTTTATGGAAATGGTCGTAGCTAACCGTCTATAGACTTCAAATACACATACATACATATATAATAAACACAATAATATTTGTATTTAAGAATTATATGAATTGTATTATGGAAATACATTGAGTTGGCAAACTCAAAAATGTGTTTGAAAATTATTTAGAGGCTCATGAAATTTATGCTGGAATAACAATATCAAATTTAAACATTGCTCAAATTTAACGAAATCAATTATTTTTTTTCTTTTTTATAAGACAAACACTCGAAAGATGACTCATATTCATGCAGTACACTGTTTTGGAGTAGCAGAAAAATAATTATAGGAGAAAGGAAAGAGGTCATCGTAGTCTAGTAGGTAGTGTGTCGGCTTATTAGACGTAAGGTCACGGTTCAAACCGTAGGCCAGACATCAAAACGAAAATATGAGAAAAAAATATTTCTTCGGCGACTTCTCAAAAATCTGTCGTTCGGATTCGACTTTAAACTGTAGGTCCCGCCACTTATATATAAAATTAACGCACACAACATAGGGGTTGCTTTTTTACATACCCGCCAAGATCAAAATGAGCTTCATCTGAAAAGATGATTTTTTTTGCCAAAATCGGCATCTTCTGGTGTAGGCTACTGAATGGCCAGCCGAGGCAGCCATTTGAATGAAATTATTTTCCATTATTAACCGGAAGGATTGTACTTTCAAATAAAAAAAGAAATTTGAGAAAATATTCAGTAGTTTTTTTTAAAAGAATTTAAAAAAAAAGTTATTTGGCGGACCCTTTAGAAGAACTGTTAGCTGACGAAACATTAGTTTATTCACCGACAATGAGAAAAACATGGATAGTGATTCCGAAGAAATTCAATTCAAAAACAAATTCGTTATATCCTCAACAAAGTTAATCATTTACAAAATCTTATTCTTAGTATGGACCCAGATACCAAAAGAGCATTTTGCTCTGATTTTTCAATTAAAATTTTAGTTTATAGGCTTTCAGGATTTTGGAACGAAACATTAATTTTTATGTGAAGCTAGAGTATCGTTTTATACGAATTAAATTTATGCGAATTTTTTTTGGAACGCATCTATTGCATAAAAGAGACCTGAGTGTATTATCAACGAAATTCAAAAAAAAAAAATAAAAAAATTGGTTTCAAGTAATATTAAGTAAATTTAAAATAGAATAATACAATAATTTTACAATAAAAATAACAGTTACAATAATAACAATAAACAATCATTTTTATTTTTTAACACACTCTTGTTGACAGCAGCCTAACTAAAGGATCCGTAATAGTATAATTAGACCTGCATAATTGAGTATATGCAGCAAAGGAGTATAGTTAGGATAATTACAAACACAAATTTTAATTTTAACAAACTTTAACACAAATTCATGACAGTCCACTCGATTCCATCTATGTATGCCTAAGCAAATAGAACGATAAAATATTTGGCCAATTCACACGACTTTAAATAGTATATGTTGTGTATTTCGTATTCCAAACGTCAAAAAACAATAATAAGAAGAAGACAAGTATTCATAATTTGATTATCAAGCAACAAATTGAAAAATATTGCGGAAAAATGGAAATTAATTAATTATCTGTGCGAACAATTATAATTTTGATATGTTAATTGTTGTTAAATGTCACCTGGCATAGAAAATATTTTGTATTTTTATTCTTCTTCTTGAATACTGGCATTAACATAAACTGATAGCACAAAACCAATACAACTTCCAAAAACATATGAAAAAAATGTGTATAAGTGTATCGGATTTTTATATGAAAATTATCAACAACAAGCATACACTGTTGTATAGTCGTCCAACAATACAATGAATACAACGATACAAGAGCATGTGTAAATTGCCCAAGTGTCTATTGAACTTTTTCTATGTGACAGTTGTGCATAATTGAGTAGCACAACATCATAAAACTGTTAGAAATTAATTGTAAAGTAGAAGATTTTAGTCCAATTTAAGTCAAGAGTTTTTGACGATTAGAAAGCATTTCAATTTGTTTTGAACTCAGTTTGTGCCTTCATGGCATTTTCTAGTGAGAAGTCTTTCAATGTGTATGCCAAGATATTTTATTTGCGTACGAACTAAATATGATTTTTGTAAATAGTACACAAACAAATTTCCTTCACTTATTTTAATTGTTCAGATTTTTAGTTTAAGCAGGAAAATCGGACACTAAGTATTCTAGCTTAGGCAGAAGTGTTACTACCTTGAACGGCTAATGGCATGTCCATAGATTTATCATAAATAAAGCCAAATACCAATGGATGCTACGCTGTACCACACCAGCTGCCTTCAAATGGAAACACGCATCAATACATTTCCTTTAATGAGAAATTTTTCAAGCGAAAATTTAGTTTCAATCAGAATACTCTATCGAATGCTTTGATTTGGAATTCTCTTCTTATGACTTACTCTAATCTGTGGATTAGTTCCGCAGTGATATATATATTTTTTACTGAAGCTAAAGTGATTGTCTAGAGGAACCTTTAACTCTATGGGGGTTATATGCAAGTCATATAACTGCTTAATTATTTTTGAAAGGGTCTTGGTATTGTTTTACTTGATGATATTGAAAAATAATTTTGTTCCCCTTTTTTCATTCAAAGACAGTATTTATGCTAATGTTACACACAGTGTAACAGTTGATGGATTGTTCTGCAATAATGTTTAATAATAAATATCATATTCTGTGTAAACATATGTATACATAGCAAATAAATAATTAAATATTTAATGATTGTGATGCGCTGAGGTTAAAAAATAACTAGTTAGACATACTGTGATGTATGAGAGAGACTTTATAAGAAAATAAGTAAAATGAGAAAATGTTTAATAAATAACTATGTATACTTATTTGTATTTAATTATGCAACTGAATGTATAGCATTTTCAGTTTAAATTAAACCTTTTTCAAAATAAATGAAACCTTTTTCAGATTAAACGAAACTCTTTTTAAATTAAACGAAACCAGGATTTGGGGAATTAATTTTTTTTGCATATTTTTTCCACGAGGAAGTTCCACTAGTTTGCAGTAATTTTTTTTTATATCGCGAAATAATAGTTTTAGTGGTGTTTATATTTACGGACGTTATACGAGATACTTCCGCGTATATGGTATTCCCCTCCTCATACAATTCTATAATCATTAGTTTCACATTTTTTGAAATGTTGGCATATTTTCCTCTACTTCTTGTTGTTCCACTAACTTCTGTTTCTTCTGTTTCTTCTAAATCACTCATTTTCAACTTTTGACTTTGAATGTGCAATTATCAAGTAAAGAAATTAATCCAACCGTTATCACACACCAACAACAATAGGTCATTTACAGTAATCGGTTAAAAAAAAAATTGCAAATCAAAAAAAAAAAAATACAACAAAATATGATAAACCTACAAATTCTATAACTGGATAATTTAATTTGAGAAATGTTAATTGAGCCATTTATTTTGAAAGTGGTTTAAGTCCATTTTTTCTTATATTGCGATATTTAAGGGTTTACGTTTGAATTGTTTTAAAACTATTGTTAACTGGTATTAAGTTGTTTTTATGGCTTTGTGATTTTAAACATATTAGAATATATAATGTAATACGTTTTGTTAATTTTTCTAGAGAATTAAGCTGTGTTTCAGAACCTAAAATGGACTTAAATCACTTTCATAATTAATAAAATTAATTTTTTTGTTTGTGAAAAGGAATAAGTCCACTTTGTGTTCTTTGTTTAGGATTATTATAAGTTAATTTTTTCACTTAAAGTTACTCTACTACGTTTATATAATTCCAATATAATTAATACATGCGCTTGATTAGGAAACAAAATTCTTTAGTTTCACAATAATATTGAACAAATTATACAAAAGAATTATATTCCTAGTGATTCTTCTAAATAGTTGGGTTTTTAAGTTATGTTCTTGAAATTATTATTTTAAAGAAATTAAATAATAGAAATTGTAAATATTTTATTTTTGATGTAGATGAATGTAATATCCTTAAAATAAATAGGGAAGCTTTCAATTTAGATGCAGATTTTTATTTAAGTATGTAATTAGAAAAACATGTATTTAAAAATAAATATTAATTCATTTATTAAAAAATTAAACTAACATTCATTTATTAAGAATAATATTTAAGATTTTGTCATATCATTTCTGCTCATTTAGATTATGTGTGAGGTTGTTAAAATATTCATGGTGCATAGGTGATATATACCCTTGTAACTCCATCATATCCTTATACTTAGGAGTTGAAATGGGACGTACATTTTTGTATAATGGTGTTAATTTTATTTTGTTGAAGTTCCTTGATCTTCCCCTATAAGGTAATAAATCAAGTATTTTAACTGTGTATCCACTTCCATAGATTCTTTATGAAACATTTTATAAGGTTCACTTTTTATAAATCGCATCCAAAGTATCCTTAGCCAATTTACAGGTTCCCCGCTAGTATTTTTTAATCTTTTATGAATTGCTTCTTCCAGAGATTTTGTAGGAAAAAATCTTCACGTTTTATTATAGATAATATAAATTTGTTACTCATTCGACATGTTTTTATGGTTTCATAGTAATCCTGGGGGACATACATTAAATAATTTTTCCTCAAAGCCCTTTCCATCGCTCCAAAATCACTATCATTTGGCAAAAATGAAGTCCTGACAGTAAAAACTTATGGTAAATAATCTGCATTATTTTCTGTCGATCGCAGAATTTTCAATCATGTTACTGCCAATTTTATACTCCTGTTCTGCCTGGTGCACATATTGCTGTAAGCTATGTTTCTGATTTCTAAGAATTTTAAAGCGTTTTAATATACAAGATGCTACTTCTTGAGAACCTCTCGATGCCACTGTTTCATCCCAGGCATACATGTAAACTTTATTATCGTGAAAATTATGACAATCTATGTTCAAAATTTTGTAACATAACACATTCCATATCAAAATTATTTCTTTCAATGGACATAAACCAGTTTCAAAATATTTTATTTTGCATTTCGTTAACTAGTTAATTTTCAAGTGCCCCAAATCATAGCGATTTTAATGATACTAGACTTAAATTGTTTATACAAGAAAAGTATATATAGTATTGTGATTATTATAGATTATCATTAACTAAATTTTTTTAAAAATGGACTTATACCACTTTCAGAATAAACAGCTCAATTGAATTTGAATAAAGTTTAATTTATTCTGAAAAGAGTTTCATTTATTTAGGTTTCGTTCATTTTAAAGAAGGTTTCATTTATTTTGAAAAAGGTTTAATTTGAACTGAAAATGCTATATAATATAGTATATGTATGTAAGTAATTATTAACTTTATTAATGCATTTTGAAATAAAAAAAAGTATTTCATAAAGCTGCTATGAAATTAAAAAAAAAAAAAATTGCAGTCATTTATCCACAATTTTTCTATTTTACTCACTGCCACTTCCAATCTGAAAGTGTATCATTGGTGTCCTTATTATTTTTCACATTACAGTCTATATGTGTACATATAAGTACTACATATATACATATGTACACCTAATTCTGTTTTTACACGGTCTTTTTTTACACGGTTTTGATATAACACGGTTTGAAAATAAAATATTTTTAATTTTTGTTACACGATTTTATTCCATTTAGCACGATTTAAAATTTTTTGTGCTTAAATTTTTTTTGTCAAATTTAATTTTTGCAAAGTATGTTCATATCACAAATTTAAGGGAATTCCCTTTTTGCGCGACAAGCAAATTTACTGGTCAAAGCAAATGTAAATGGCACAAATTTAGGGGAATTCCCTTTTGTGCATACAAGCACAAAGGTCAGAGCAATTGAAATGTGTTAATATTTTGTGTTTGGTAAAGAAATTTTTTATTGGCAAATTTGTTTTTTATCGTTACATTAAATTTAACGCATTAAGATGAAAGGTAAGCCAAAAAATATTTTATATTTATTAAGTTATTTATATTTTTAATTTTGTTAAATATTTTATGAATCCCTAAAAGAAAATGTCAAATACAAAACTTTTAAAAAAATCCTTGTTTTTCACTAATTTTAATAGGTTTTAGAGATTAGGAACCAATCACCTATTTTTGCATACGATCAGTGTCTTTTTTTACACGGTTTTTTTTTACACGGTTTTTTCTGGAACCAATCTACCGTGTAAAAACAGAATTAGGTGTATATGTGTAGATTTTTTGCAAAAAAATTAGTTGAAATGCTTTTAGGACTGATCAAATATTTATAGTAAAATTAATTAAATATAACAAAAGGTTAAGAACAAAGGCTTAAAATAGAACGTGTACTGTAGTGTATATAGACTTTGGTATTAGACTTGTTAATTACAGTGGTATACAGTGGTGGACATATATAAAATTAAAGCATAAGTATAACACATCATTTGTTCGATTTTATATTATATTTTTATAAGATTTCTTGATATTTGAATGTGTCGAAAGATAACTCTGATCTCTTTTACACTTGATTACTTCTTTATTTTATTCTTTACAAAATAATTCATTATTTAGTGCCAGTATTGCTTCTCAAGTGCTTTGCTGCTTCAACAATAAATTTGTAATATCTGATTTCGTTTGCTTTTTTTTTAATTTATTGGTCTGAGTTTAAAGATAAAAACGATAAAATGTATGCAAAAATTAAATAAAGGCTTAAGTTGTACTGAAGAAGAAAAGAAAGTAAAACTCAAAGTAAATAAAATTTCCCAGTTATGTGGTTGCTCTGGAGAAAAAACTTATAATGAAAAATTTTCACACATTTGGAAACTCCAATAATGTGCCTAGAGTCCCCAAACAATATAAATTCAATAAAAGCGTCTAAAGCTGACCCTTTTAAAAGCTCTAAACTATAAAAGCTTAATTGGCGTCAAAAAAAATTTTAGCCCGGATTAGATTGTGTCAAACAACACGTGATGCAACAAATGAGTTTCTGGGAAAAGATTTTATCGGGCGACGAATCCAAATTTTGTCAATGGGCAACAGAATGAAAATGGTAACTGTGGTGTCTATCAACGAACTGTTTATCAATGACTGAATTTCAGATATTCCATCAAAACAATTAAGTATGATGGTGGGAATATTATGGTGTGCTGTGATTCTTCTTGGCATGATATTGGATCAATTTAGGGATTCAGTTGTAAAATGGTTTATCATGTTTACAAAAACATTGGACAAAATGCAATGTTACGATACGCGGTAAAAATTCACCTTTAATGCGGCACGTTCATGCCCGACAATAACCCTAAGCACACTTCGAGACTTGTTAAAAGCTGAGCTGTACAGCATAATGGACTGAAGTTTAAAAGAGGATGGGAAGCACAAGATCCAAAGAAGCTGATAAATTGTGGCAAAATGTCGGAATGTGTTGGAGGTCTATTCCACGATCTCTCTATCGGCACTTAAATCGATGTGGAAATGTTTTTAAAAATAAAGGTTACCACCCGAAGTATTGCTACGAAAATGGAAATGGTGTTACATCGTTTAACATTAAAATGATAAACAAAAGCTAAAAAAAAACAATGGACTTGTTTACATGATCAACAAATAAGCAAAAATATAGCAACAACATCAGTATAAAAAAGGCGCTAAACTAGTAAACAGACAGGCAAGCAGTGGTCCAAATGCTCAATCTAGCCGGACAAAAGTTATAACTCACTTTTGCAAAGCCATACCGACATGAAACTTGGTACGTTTATAGATTTCATCAATATAAACAATTAGAGAGAAAAAATCAAATGTATATGAGTGTGTATGAGTGTGTGTATGTATGTAAATTTGTTTTTTGGGAGTCTGTTTGAAGCCTAAAGACGACAAAACGACTGAACCGATTTTCCTAAAATTTTCACACCGTATTTCTGTATGTGTGGGTGGAATTATAGGCTAATTTTTATTCAAAAGTTTTAAATGGATGACGTACCACGCCTGCCTTAAGAATTAAGTATTAAAGTCTTATATCATGGAAACTGCAACAGCTAGAATCTTCGAATTCATGGACAACTTTGATATCCACATAAACATTTTATAAATAAATATATACATATTTATATTTATATATATATTTATAAATAAAATACTAAAATTCGTATATCAATAACAGTCAAAGTCCCCAAATCATGTATGATGAAATTTAGTGTCGATATTAATATTTTGGTTAACAATAGGCGGCCTAGCAATAGTAGGCGTAGCACCTTCCATATCATATGGACACTAAAACTTGAATATCTGGGAACACCTAATTTTATTTATATTGTAATGAGAGTAGCAAAGCTCGCTGGGTATAGCTAGTCTCTATATATATAATCTATAGTTTTGACTATGCTTGCAAGTCAAGTCTCTAATAAAGGAGCAACATTTCTACGCTGTGTTCTCTCAGTTTTACATAAAAATTCCTTAGAAGGCCTGTCATAATTGGAGGTCGAAGGTCCATCCAAACATCCTTCAGCACGAGATGATGAAGAAAATTTAGGTGGAATACCCTTCTAACCAATATTTATTTTTATCTTCGAACGTGAGCCTTGTTCGACTGGCTTGCGCCCACTTTTTCGTTAAAATGCACACAAACATTCGAGCAGATTGCTTTACTTTTCTGTAATAGCTATCTGTTTCATCATTCTTAATACCAATCTTAGCAACAACGTGCGTTAACAACAGCATCGGTTTTCTTAGTTAGTTGTTTTTCATTACGCCAAGTATAATACAGCTCTTTTCTTGTAATGGACATGTTAAACTCTAAATGAAATAAAAATCGTTTGGCCAAAATCCGGCAGCTAATTTTTTAAACATTAAAAACCTACATATATAGATGACGACAACATAAAAACTAAAGCTTACATACATACATAATCGGTCATTACAACCCTTCAGTCAGGATTACGACCCAGTTTCTCACACCACTTATGTTGTTTGTGTTAATTTTATACATGAGTGGCGGGACCTAAAATTTAAAGTCGACTCCGGACGACAGATTTTTAAGAAACTTTTTAATTACTATCATTACGAATGGTTTAATTACTATATATGACCACCATTGTATATGCGTCTGTATTTAAATTTGTAATATTAACAAAATATTTTCAGAGAAAAGCAAATGTTTGTAATTTAGCAGTAAAATGTTTGTCTGAACCATAGCGTGCATTATCACTAAAGTTAATTGTTCCACACTTCCATTATAAACAATAAAATTCATTTGACTGAAATCTAAATATATTATATACAGTAGAATAAATAATACAACAAATCAGGCAATGGGTTACGTTTTTGGCAGGTGAATCGAAATAAGACTCAAACAATTTTACCATATCCATCACTCAGAAATCCGTTTGAAATATTAATTTGAGCTGCTCTTAGAATCCTGTATCAGGATAAATCGTGTGAAAAATACACTAACTGAATAACATATTTACAGGTGCTGTTAGTTAACAGTTAGCGAGATATTCGTCGGTCATCTTCATATGGGTTTCTGGACGCGTTGGGAACATTTAACGTAACAATAAAACTGAAACACTTTAACAACAAACAATTCAAAAGAATTCATACGTTATATTGACTTTCCTTTGCAGAGAAGCAGATAAATTATCTCACAAGAACATGACTAATTGGCAAAGGAAATATGGGATAATAAACCGGCTTATAGAGATGCCCATTACATCTGGCCCGATACATACGTACATAACATACATAATTGTTCATTACAACCCTTCAGTCAGGATTACGACCTAGCTTCCTCTACCACTTATGAGGTGTGCGTTAAATTTATACATGAGTGGCATGACCTACATTTTAAAGTCGACTTCGAACGACAGATTTTTGAGAAACTTTTCATGGCAATTTTATTTACTCTCAGAGTTTTTGCCAGAAATCTGCTGAGAAAAAGTCAGCGAAGAAATATTTTTTCATATTTTTGTTTTGATGCCTGACCTGGGGGTTTGAACCGTGGCTCCACGTCTAATAAGCCAGCACACTACCAGAAATTGTGGTTAACTGGAGCCCATCAGAAGAACTGCATAACAATTACAATGAGACACTGACCCCTGGCTGCAAACTCTCCAAGGTTGGATATATCTCACAACGACAGGAGCTTTAATGGCGAGACATTGTTCGGCATTTCGAAACTTGAAACAAAGTATTCTCGGACACCTAGATTTGATTGACATAACTTGTCTAAATTCAATGTAATCCACACTTTCATAAAACTGTCAGAACAGTTCAAAAACACCAACAAAAAGTTACAATTAAATGACGGTATATTTACCTTGTGCATAGCAACATACTTACTTGATTGGTCATTACAACTCTTTAGTCTGGATTACGATCTAGCTTCTCACACCACATATGTTGTGTGTTAAGTTTAGCTATGTAGGACGGGACCTACAGTTTAAAGTTGACTCCGAACGACAGATTTATGCCAGAAATTGATTGCTTGTGACTGAGCTGGGGTATGTAAGCCAACACACTGTTTAGTGTATTAGCTTCATAAAATATTTCAAACATTTCTAATTTATTCAAATTTGTCAATCCAATAATTTCATAAATACATACATACATACATATGTCTATAACATTATACATATACATACATACAAATGCATGTATCTAGGTGTCTAATAATTTAAATCTAATTTAGATTTTTCTAAAACACGTTACGATAATTTTTGAATAAATCGAAAAGTTTCACAATAAATTGTTAAAAACTTATATTATTTTTTTTATTTGTTAATTGTAAAAGTAGAAATTTATTTAAATTTAAACATTTTAAATTAAACATTTAAACATTTGTCATTGAAATATAATAAAATATTGGCTACATTGTTTTATGTGTAGGCAGTGGAAGCATTAGCTTTTGCAACGTAATTGCTTTCACAACTAAGCGACTAACTTTAACATTTTAAAACTTTCACTCAAAAATTCAATTTTTCATTATTTAATTTTCATAAATAACATGAGTTTAAATGAGTTTTCTTTTCACAAATTCGATCGAAAGGAGTGTGACCCAGATATCTCCATTGGTATACGTTCAGGCAAAATATCTTTACAGCCTGTCATCTCATATTTAAAAATTAATGTGTGTTTATTTGTTTGTGGGTTTGTTTGTTTGTTTGAAGTCAATAGACGGCTAAACGGCTGGACCGATTTTCTTGAAATTTTAACAGTACCTTCCTGTATGTCTGGAAGGAACTATACGCTACTTTGTATTTTAAAATTTCAAGTAGGCGAGGTGCCACGCCCACATACCCAATAAGTATTTAATATCGCATATCTCATAAACTGCAACAGCTAGAGTCCTCAAATTTTGTATGGACGACTTTGACGTATATATGAACAAAATGGGCGGATTGGCTATAGTGGGCGTGTCACCTCCCATAGTCTATATATTTAAAAATGAATGTTTGTTTGTATGTACCTTATAGAATCGTAAAATATGCATTTGATCATGCTATGATCCTTAAAAAAGTTGTTACGCATTAACCGACGAAGGTTTCTAAGTTGGTATGACCAATATCCGATAGGTGGCGCCACTGAAAATTACTTAAAATGAATTAAATCGTAAATTGTGCATTTGATCATGTTATGATCTTTAGCAAAGTTGTTGCGCATGAGCCGACGAAGATTTCTAAGTTAGTATGACCAATTTCGGACAGGTGGCGCCACTGAAAATTACTCAAAATGAATTAAATCGTAAATTGTGCATTTGATCATGTTACGATCTTTAGCAAAGTCGTTGCGCTTGAGCCGACGAAGGTTTCTAAGTTAGTATGACCAATTTCCGACAGGTGGTGCCACTAAAAATTACTCAAAATGAATTAAATCCTAAACTGTGCATTTGATCATGATATGACCTTTAGAAAAGTTGTTGCTCATGAGCCGACGAAGGTTTCTAAGTTGGTATGACCAATAACCGATAGGTGGCGCCACTGAAAATTACTCAAAATGAATTAAATCGTAAACTGTGCATTATTTAACAATGTTGTTGCGCATGAGTCGGCGGAGGTTGGTGCGATTAATTTCCGATGGATGGCGTCACTGAAAATTCTTCAAAATGAATGACAAGCAATTGGTCGACCTTCACCTCAAGCACGGAAGAAAAGAGCAGTCCGAGCCTCAGAATCACACGAGCATTGAAACTGGAAAACCTTCGAGTATATGCCGCTGAGACCCGTTCGCTTGAACCACTTGAACAACGAGAAGTGAGATTAGAAACTGATCGAATGCGTACTACTCAGGCCCGTTCATCTGAATCATTAGGACAACGGGAAACAAAATCAATAAAATGATTCAAAATTAATTGGACATTTGTGTAATGTCTTTGCTGCGAATTTATTTTTGTTGGTGGCGCAGCAACACGTGCAGGATACAGCTATTTTGCAGAATAATTATAAAACTCAGAGTAGTTTATTGGTGTAGACTTTAGAAATAAATTTGAAGCGAAGATGTCAACCTTTGTTTGGAGGTGGATTAGTGGTGATTTCAATATCGTTCGCAGAGCTGAATCGCCGTTTTATTGGTATTCGCAATGTACTGTTATCAAAACAAAAAAAACTTGGTACATTCACGAATTTTACGCTGAACCCTTGCCTGCTGCGACTAAATAATGTTGGTCAAATACTGTTTAGAGCGATAGTTGCCTTCCACATTCAGTGTATTCTAGTATTAAAACCAACGGCATTCTCCGTGTAATTTCGATACAAAGCTCTTGTCAATCAATAGAGTTCGAATCCCTTACTAAGCAATGCGTTTTAGATGACCTGGTAAATCTACTGACCATATTACGTAAGCTGTTGGTGTGGGAGTCTGAAACCTACTCGTTTCAATGATAAATTGCAAAAGACAACGGTAGTCTCGCGTGGACAATAGCTACCCATACCTTCTCAATTATAGTCAGCAATGTTATATCCGGTCTTCAGGCAAAAAGTCTGGTTGTAAATAAAATTGACGTGGAAAATTCTCAGAAATCTATCGTTCGGATTCGAGATTAAACTGTCATGGATACGATAAACACACACAATTTCATCTTTTTTTGAATACCCAAGCTGTTGACTAACTCTCTCTCTAATAGAATGCGCTTCACCACCTTACATTCGCTTCTATATACGATCGATGGATTGCGCATACTCAGATAGGATTAAGTTTGAAAACGTTTTCAAGAGAACTGTCAAACACCAGAAATATATTGAGAAGCCATATTATGAACAAGTCCATTTCAGGCCGATGTTCGGTTCATACAACAACCTGCGTATGTTTTTCATTCATTAAACAATTCAGAATTCAAAATATTTTTAATTTATTCTAAATGATCCATAAAAATGTAATTTAATTCAAAATTAATATGTATGAAATGAAATTGTATCTTATTCTTACAGTAATTAATGCATACAAAATAATGTTTTTGTTTTTATGATCACACTTCTCTTTTACATAAAGTTTTAACACTTTGATTTGAAATATCCACACGTTAATTTATGTTCAACAATATTCTTATAACAAATGCAATGCATTAATAATTTTAATAATTATTCACGCACGTACATAGATACGTTCAGATACACAATTAAACAAATTATGAAAAATTTTAAGTAAACAAATATGTTTGCATTCACATCATTTTCCTGTTAATTTCAATGTGTTGAATTTCAATTCAATTCTTAAAGACATAAATACATCGTCAAGTCGAAGTCAAATTTCTCTATACAATTACAACAATTACGAATTTGCTTAATGAGTTTATTCTTATTATCTTATCTTATGGTTTAAATGCTAAACTAAAGTTCTATTTAAAATAAACTGGATATGAATAAATTTGCCTCATACCACAAACACACACACACACACAAATATTGTATAACAAAGATACCACGTGTAAACGATGCTTGTAAATAAAGAACGAAAAAAAAATAAATTTTGAGATTATTTGTTGGTTTTGGTGGTGACATCATTAGAAAATTCGTATAATTTCATTAAAAATAAAGAAAAATGAAAAAAAAAAAAAATAAAATCACTTTATAGACACAAACAAATATGTATGTATGTATGTTTGGGAGTAATTCCCAAATAAAGGTATCAAATTTAAATCCATTAAAATTCCGTATAAGCCATTAAGTTAATGAAGAAGATTTTATGTTTCTGCATTGAAAATAATATGGTATTAATATAAAGGCGGAGAAGAAACGTTTAAATCTATTGTGATACATACTCACTCATTTACCATACATGACATATGTATATGAAACCGCAACACATACATACATACGTATGTACATATAAAAACAACAGGCGGGCTGACAGACTTATAGAGGCACTCAAATGTCGTCTATGGTAACACACGCATGTGTCTGCTCCACAATATTCTGCCACAAAATGATAGAATTATGATGAGCTAATGTTTCTAATGACCTATTTTTCTGTGTCAATTTTATATCCATGTTTTACAATCTGAGCAACAACAGCATTTACTAACTAAAAATAGCATTTTAATTACACAGAAAAGGGACACTTTTATTGTGACAATGATGGAGAGAGAGTGTTGGTTGGCATTGCTAGCATTGAGGGAAAAGCGAAATTAAAAAAAAAATTCATCCTCACATGCCCATCGATGGACAAGCCTATCTGAACATAATGTGAATGCGGGGCATTAAACGTGTATTACATCCAATACATATGCAGTTGGAGTATTGAAGTCTAATACAAAATACCAATTAACGCATTCAGCGTAAAGTTCTATTAATAAATGAAAATTTGGAGTTTGAAGCCTGCCTGCTTGTCTAACCGCCTGGATGTACATACGAGTATGTACATATGTACATGCATATGTTTTATTGTATGTGTCCTTTTTATGAGTTTTCTCCATTTCTTTAATGTATTCTCTGATTTTAAACAAACACATTTCTTTTTTTCTTTTTTTGGACCTGGACGTAAAATGTTTCCAAATAGAGTTTCATGGCCCACATATGTATGCAGAGTCAATACTCACTCTTTTTTTTTTTTTTTGGTTTTGTTGTGTTTCAACAAAACTTACTTCTTTCTATTCGATTGTATTGTACATATTTTGGAATTTTTGATTTTGATTCAATGCATGCCATACTGGTTTATGTACGTACGTAAGCTTCTCTAATAAGTATGTGAGCATTAATGTCAATGGAACTTTGAACATAAGTAGAAAAAGCATACGATGTCACACCCTTATCAAAGCACTCGTCGCACATATGAAGCAAAAGTAATCATTTGCTTCATCAGCTTTGTCCTACAAGGCTCTCTTTGTGTATCACATTGATATCCGTAGTCTTTTGTCGGCCTGCCATTATTAGTCCCAATGAATTGAAAAATAGCATCCATCTGCACACATTGTTCAAATAACCACACAAATTTTTGTATCATTTTTATTAAATCCAACCCGGAGAAATAAAGTTGAAGCCTTATCGAGATTGTCTTCACATCACTCATGCATTTTTATTTTACTCCATGAAACTTTCCCAGAACATCTACTGTTACAGTAAATGCGAATGTGTTATTAAAATCTCGTATTATTTGCAAGAGGTCCGTACTAGCGGTATGGTAATTTTATTTGAAAAAGACAAATAATTTGTTTACGCCTGTTTGAAATTAAAAAAGTATCCGTAAATGAGGAAAAGATTATGTAACATACAATTATACAATGTAACATGTACATATTTACTTACTTATGTACTTAAATGATCATTAGAATCCTTCAGTCAGGATTACATCCCAGCTTCTCACACTATTTTTTTGTTGTATGTGTTAATTTTATCCATGAGTGGCGGGACCTACTCTCAGAGCTTTTGCCAAAAGACTGCTTAGAGCCAGTCGCCGAAGCAATATTTTGTTTTATTCGATTTGTCAATTCTTCATATTTAATAAGCCAATACACTACCTACTAGACAACGGCGACAACGTTACATGTGTTTCTCCAAAATAGTTAAACTTTCATTAACAATTCATAAAATAAAATGAAATTTACTGCATTCGAGTGTTATGTACTACTATCCCATAATGCACTAATAGACATAAAAACGATATATTCTTTAAAATAATTATAATCAATTATCTTATGTATGTATACTATTATATTTTTAAAATATTTTAAAAAGATAATTTTATGTGAATTCGAATATTGCAACTAAAATAAAAGAAATTGTTTACCTCATTTCCTTACATCTTTGTTTATTTAAATATATGTATCTATTATTTATTTTTTTTATTTAGATGTATTATTTATTTATTTAAATAATAATAAATTCCTTATTTAATCAACTAACCAAAGACTGTAACTGATAACACTGCGCTATAAATTTTATTCACGATCCTTATTAACAAAAACCAAACTTTCTGTGTTTAACGGCACCGTTTATCTTACGAGTGATTGGCAACATCGCTCTTCGCTCCATTAATATTAATTAATACCCTGTTATATATATTTATATATGTATATATTGTTACGTTTTTACCTTTTAAAACGTTAGCTCATTGATTTCAAATAATATAAATAATAAGTTTGTGTTTATTTTTAATTAAAATTCTTTATTATTCGCACAATACTGTGTGCCACTGTTCACAACTTGATGTATGCAACAATTGCTTTTCTTTGCCATTCTTCTGTTAATTCCGGTGGCTTTCCAAAATGTTAGTTGCTTTGTGTTTGAACAAAGTATCCTGTTTCATAATGCCGCTGTACAAAATATATACAATGTATTCTATTTCGAAACGTCGTCAATGTGTATTTTTAACCCAATCAAAAAGCAATCAGGCATCGGATTTATAGTTGATGCATTATTTGGTTACTTTGCATATCTGCATAGTTTATATACAGTAGTAGAACTGCATACAAACTTTGTATTGATACATTTTGGAAGGCAGCCTCCCTTTGCATAAACAATAACAATTACTAGACAATTATTCGACACATCTTTGTAACGGAGATCTTCAAACCACGATTACTCTCTTTAAACGCACCGCATCTTCACACAAGACTGATTGAACTTCACTAACTTACTCGCCTACTTTGCCTTCACTTTTATATGGCAGAGTAAACAGTCTGATGAATATTCTTGAAGGCGAATGTTCATGACTTTGCCTTCTTGAAATCGCTTTAAATGTAAGTATCGATGTTTACATTCCTTTTAATTTTAACACAAATTTTGTAATGGTTGTAGAGACGGTTAACACTTAGATTTTCGAGTCAGCTTGGACATAAGATCTTGTTACCTCTTCTTAATAGCGGACTAATCTGACAAGAGACTCGGTCCTGTCGTCTTCTCTAATCAGTCTAATGTACTCCTGTGGCAAAGCGTGAGAACAACTTAGATGTAAAATGAATTTTTCCTAGGCTTGTAGTTAATTCATGCCTTTCCAATGCAATACGAAAATGATGGGATAAGAAATGTCTCATCTTTGGTGGAAATATTCTGTTAACAGTAATCTACCTTACTAACCGAAATATAAAGTAGCAACGTTAACTACTGTTACGAGCCTCAAAGTAGTTCACATTTTTTAAGGGTTCTCGACTGAATAATTTATTTTTCATATATTTATAAGGCAACTCCTATTATCTTTCGTATATAGGGTAACCTTTCAACCTATAAGGTTTGGGAAATCCCTTTTTATTTAAATTATAAATCCAGTGATTCGTGTATATGAATACAAAAGTTAAAAAATTTTAATTGCGGTTAAGTATTGTACGCAGTGAAACTGTATGTTATACAATATATGCTAAAACCTTTTCCGTAAGAAAAATCTTTGTTGGCTTATATTGGTAAGATTTAGTAGGTTTAACATAAAGTATCGGGTATTTTTTAGCTGCATCCAAGCTACTATCGATAATTTTAGTTTGACTGCAAATATCAAGCCAGTACAAAGCTTTCAAATTTTGGAAATTTATTTAAACAAAATAGTAAATATTTTCACGTAGTTCTTGGAGCACTTCGTGCATTTTAAGGTCAACCTTATCGTCTTTGGGAGTAAACAATTTGAGCAAAAAAAAAAATATTACCCTTCTGGGTGCAAAATCATCATACATATATGCGTGACGAAAGAATATTGTAGAGCAGCGTGAAGTTTTGAAAAACTGAACCGAAATATCGATTCGTCGACGTTCTCAACTTGTTAACCATTGTCTTACGACTACGAGGATAATTGATGCATAACTTGGTTTACGTGCCTCTAAAATATAACTCGTGTAAGAATTGAATCCAAACCACTATCGTTGAGATGATAGATGTTTCGATTAAGAAATTCCGTCTAATGATGAAGCTAATTTCTGTTTAAATTGTTACATCAACAAGCAAAAGCGAAGGCTATCATCTTCAACCGTTTAAAGACCACAGGGGCACATATGTATGTCCCAAACTGAAAATTACAAAAATCTTAATAACTAAAAACCGGTTGAGTGTTATATTGCAGTTAAGCAATAGGCTGTCCTGTCCTTGAATGACAAAAAATAGTTTTTTGAGCTACACTTTGGCAAGAGGTATCAAAATTTGCGTAATTTTACACAGATTACGATAAAGGTAATAAAAATCGCATTACATGCCATCTTGAGGTCTCTACTTTTGAAAACGTTTTTACAAACCTAAACCCTATGCTTAAAATAAAAAAAAAACGAGATACAAATTTATTTTATTAATATATTTTATACTTGAAATTAATGTACAAGAAAATAAAACGTATAATAAATGACCAAAACTTAAAATTTAAAAAATTTTATCTTTTGCCATGATTTGAACGTCCTCATTTTAAATATGCCGAAGAACCGGCGGTGCTGTAACTCTGCACTCGTGCCATATAATAATTTCGGTGCAATCTCCAGCAGAGAAGTTAATTTTTGGTGGTTTAAATATTCTGTATTTAGTGCTATGTATTTACTTTCAGCTTTTCTAGCTTAGATTATTCTTTGCAATGCCAGCTCCCGAATATGGTCTCTATCATCAAACAGCAAACTACTTGTCAGTAGATTTTCCGGATGAGCAAAAAAGCATTTCTTTCGATAGCAGAATCCACAACTGATCTGATATTTTTGGGTAAAAAACGAGAGTACATAATCAGATGAAAAATGTGTTTGGCTCCTTCTTTAAAAGACGGTTTTTGTTTTATTAGGAACCAAATCGGAGCGTATACTTTAACAACGTAATTGACAAGCCGTTGCAAATTTTCTAATGGATTAAGGGTACTTACGTAAACTCTGAGTAGACGATTAGCAAAGGTAAGCCATCTCAAGTGTGCAATTTTTCCAGGTTTACGGTTTGCCAGCTCAGGACTACAATAACCAGTTTGTACAGCTTTACATATCTCATAAAGAAATTTTTAATCCGTACTTAGTTGATCGACCACATTTTTCGGCAAGTCAGGCAAATTACCAGCCACCGCACAAAAAGAAACCGTTGATTCATTATCACAAGTAGCTAATTGTTTTCCAATAAGTCCACAATATTCTCTAGGTCCCGAAGTGTAACCATCTAAAGTCAAGAATAAATGACGAAGGGGTAACTCATTGGCATGGAACGTTCAAATACTCCTCCAAATATTGAATAACACGACCCTTCCAACCGGTATTAGCTGCAGTTCCGTCACAATCAATGCAAATCACGTCATCTAAATTTCAACCTTTATCTTCTAATAAAGTTGTGATCGAAGTTAGAATGCCCTTTGCAGTGCCACGACTTGGTGTTGTGTGACCCAAATAATCTGATTCAGGTTCTGCTAAAATCGAGATGATTTCTTCTAAAATTTCTTTGCGATGGCAACGATCTCCTATTTTCTCACTTATCACTGGTACGTAATAAACAATAGTTCGCTATAACCGTAATAATTCGTATATAATTTGAAAGTGAATGTTTTTGGTTATAAAAAATTCGTTATAAACGGTATACGTTATAAACGAACTCCACTGTGTCTAGCAAATTTGTAATCGCCAGTAAAGTGTTGTTGTTATACATAGTCGTGGCATATTTAGTTTAGGTGTCGAAATTAAGGATAGCGAAATATAATCATGAAAATAACTAATTTTCAAAACTTTGAAGATTGTTAGAACCCTGAAGATATAGTTTCATTTTATTTTTAAAATCATTTTGGTAATCTACGATCAATTACGCAAATTATTGGAGGTCTTGCGTTAGGGAAATCTAAAAAAAATTTTTTCGTACAAGGATGTTTGAATTCTCCAATAAGCTTTATAATCTTTTAATAATTTTATGTAACCACATAGGATCACATATGTATTTTAAATAACCTCATTACCTGTATAAGAGATTAGTTTCCTCAAGATCTAAAAGAGGTCTTAAACTTAACAGCATTAGATTCCATAACAAATTTCCGATGGGCACTTTTATGTCTCTGGAATTGACTACCGAATGAATTACAAATACTAAGCAATGCTCCGTATGCTGCATTATTTGCATTTTCTAACTAATCTATTATAATCGAATCTTTCTGTAAGTCTGTTTTTTTGTTTGTTTGTTAGCCAATCACGCCTGGGCCGATTTTCTTGAAATTTGGGATATAGATCGAGCTTTTATCGGTGCAGGTTATAGGCTATAAATCTTTGACGAAAAAGGGAGAAAAAATGGAACAAAGGGAGAATAAATGGGCAAAAATTAGTACGTTTATGCATAAATGCTGTATTTTATCTGTTTTAAAGGTATTTTTTTACAATTTAGCTTGGTTAAGTTTCCCAAATAGCTATTGAAGGTGTTCCGTTTATAAAGTTGGACCAAAAGGGCTCCAAAAAGGGGGAAAGGGACGAAAAATGGGCAAATTGAGTGCATTTATATTTAGGGCTTAGAGTATTCAAAAAACTGGGTTGTTTGTTAAACCGGTTTCCGAATAATTTGAAAGATTGTATTTTTAAGAAACCGGTTTCAAAACCGGTTTCGAAACCGATAAACCGGTTTTTTATTTATTGTTATTTTTAATGCAAAAATGACTCAATAATAACTTTTTTTTAATTTAAAGAAAAATTTATACAATAGGGTGTCCCATGGCCACCTTTTTTATAGAAATACCTCCCAAACGATGCCTGTTAATGCACTGACTACGAGAAAAAATATTTTTTTTGTAATAGTATTATGGTACTATGTTGTTTTTTCTATCTTTTCACGAGAACGTTTTAAAGTTTTGAATTTCAATACAAAACAATTGAAAATCACATTTAAAAATATTTTTTACAATTCTTTTTCAATTTTTATAAAAAACTAGCATTTGCTATGACCATTAATAAGCCTCAGGTTCAAACATTGAAGGTGGCTGGTTTAAATTTGGAGACACCATATTTTTCTCATGGTCAATTGTATGTAGCCTGCTCACGGGTACCAAGTGGAAAAAATTTATATACTTTTACCCCAACTGGTAAAACAGATAATATAATATTGTGTATAGTGCGTTTTATCAAAATAATACTAATATAAAAATAAAAAATATAAAAAAATATAAAATAATAATAATAATACTATTTAATTTAATTGTAGAATAAGTTTATATTGCATTTATTTAATACTTGTAATATGTACTCAATATTCCTATAAGTATTAATAATAGAAATAATAGTTTATTTTTTGTATTTTTAACATATATATACTTTAGTTACTGATTTTTGTATTTTTTAAGTGTTAATAATAAAAAAAATTTAAATTTCTTTAACAACATCAAATAATCACTATTTTTTTTTTAATTTCAAAACATTTTTCATTTTTTAAACTCATCCAAACTACATAACCCGCGCTACTCCGGGTACAATCTGCTAGTATTTATGTATATAGTTATAATACTAGTACTATTAAATAAAATAATATCTTATTGTACTGTACTTACGGTTAAATAAACAAATATGAAGTTGACAGATTTTTTGTTCGTGAGATTATAATATTTTGTGATTGTCTTTTCATATGTAATTTTCATTTGTCACTCTCGGCAATGGCATCACAAATGTTGGCCTTCAAATGCTCAATTGTCTCTGGTTTGTCGGCATAACACTTTCCTTTAACGGCGCCCCACAAAAAATTGTCCAACAGTTTCAAATTGCAGCTTCTAATTTAATGACTATCAAACGTTTGACGCAATAAATCGATTGTGACATAAGATTTGTGGCAAGTTACACCATTCTGATGAGGCCAAACATGGTCCATATCAATACCATGAAGAGCGGTACAAAAAAAAATCGGCTATCATGGTGTGATAGGTGTCTCCACTGATTTTAATGGTTGCGCCGTCCTCATTTTCAAAGACATATGGGCATATACCGCAACAAAAAATCACTCATAATAGTTGCATTGACTTCTGTAAGACCACGTGTGGGTTTTCTGTGCCCTAAATACGGTAATTTTGCTTATTAACGTACCCACCAGCATGAAAATGAGCTTCATTCGAAAAATTGATTTTTTTTGGTAAAATCGACATCAGCGTGCAATATCTCGTTGGCCCATTTAGCGACGCAAAACCGAAGAAATTCGACATAAGGTTTCAACTCTAGAACCAATTGAACTTTTTCAGGCGTCATACCGATACCTTCTCGCAAAATTTGACGTAAACTGATGCGTAAATGTTCGATACTTGAGAACGATGACGAGTTGATGTTGATGAATTCTCACGCACACTTTCAGCCACAGTTTTGATATTTTCGGGTGTACGCATTGTACGAGCACACTCACGTTTTAGCGCATCAACAGTGAAACCTCTTTCACGAACTTTAGCAAAAAAATTTCGTACACCCGGCACTGTTGGTCCTTTGTACTACATTTTCGTGCAATCTCCGACCAATTGTCTTTGTTTTGGAAATAAATTTCCAATAAATTCCAACGTTGACATAGATATTGCCTTATTCGACATAACCGATGGTTCAAACTTAAGCCGATAGATGGGTCACCCGATATATATATTATAAATTATTTATTGGTAGATGTGTATATTTCAATAAATATAAAATGTTATTAGAATTGAATATTTAAATAATTTATTCTAAACACTAAGGGACACCGGTATTCCTACGATCCGTAATAGACTTTTTCCACTTTTGCGAAGGATGTGATTCTTCACTATTACCATCAGTTACTTACTTTTTGTATTGTAGGTTAGCTTCTCAGAGGACGTTATTCAGCTCACCGAAAATAAAATTTTGCTTATATCGATAGTGACTACGAAGATAGCTAAACCAAAGGATTTCGACACAAGACAACGACTAAGGCGTATATGATGTTAAAATTAAAGACACGATATTCTAAAAGCAAAACTGATGCCGATAAGTATTGATTAATCCGTTTTTAAATGGGGCCATATGTTTTTCCTGTTTCAGATATATTCCTTTCAAGTATTCCTTTTAACTTTAAAATATAATTGCTTAGCACAAGAAATGTCAGAAAACTTAGTGCAATAAGTTCATAAAAATAGTCGAGATTCTTTATGGGTTATCATATTTTGCCATAATTTAGAGAGTACTGGTCTACAGAAATAGATGTGGGAGTATTTTTTATATCAAAGGTTATGTCGAATCCGCGTTTTGAATATATTCCTAGAAACCTTTTTTTCTGCTACACTGAAGAGGTTCAAGATGCCTCAAAGACAACAAACAACAATATACCGATGAGCACATGACAAAATTTAAGCTACACAATGTAATGAATCAGTACACAAAAAATAAGCCTGTCAAATGGGCTTTGAGACAAGTGATCAAACCATCGGACGCCACTAAAATGTTAAAGTTTTATTACTTTTTTGTAGCAAAATATGTCACTTTATTAAATATACTGTTATGAAAATGGAAATGGTGTTACATCGTTTAACATTAAAGTGATAAACAAAAACTACAAAAACAAAATCGATCAATTTACATGATCAACGAATAAACAAAAATATAGCAACAACATCAGTATAAAAAAGGGATAAGCAAGTAAACAAACAGGCAACAACAACACTGCAATGACAAACGTAAATAAAATACACACACACGACAATAACGTAAGGAACACGTTTACAATTATAGAGAATTCGCGAAGGCAAAGTCATTCTTCTTCAAGAGTATTCATCAGACTATTTACCCAGTGACAGTGATGAAAAATTCAGTACTTTGGTACTTTTTTAAGTACTTTTTCATTTCAAAAATACCGCAGTACCCCCGCGACGTTTTCAGTACTTTTTTATTATTACATATTTTATATCTTGCGGTTTTCAACTATCAATGCTTTAGCAACGTAACGCTAAAGGTAGAATTAGACTTTGGCCCCGCTTAGCCAAACGTCTACGGAACGTACACTCGTTTTTCGAACACGAAAAGCAGTGAAAACGCTTGCCAAACCGTAATGTAATTTCGTTTGCATTGCTTTCATATGCTAAAAACGTTCACATTACGTTCCATCGACTTTTGACTAAACGGGGCTTTTACGTTTTATTACGTTCCGAATCAGCTATTCTGGTCATGTGTGTGAGGAACACGAATAAGTCGTTAGTTTTTCTGTTCGCCTTCCTTGTGGCAAAAACCCTGAGAGTAAATAAAATTGCCATGATAAAGTTTTCCAAAAAAGTTTCCGCCATTAATGAATAAAATTAACACACACAAAATAATTGGTGTGAGAAGTTAGGTCATAACCCTGATTGAAGGGTTATAATGACCAATATATATGTACGCATTTGCTTACAAAAGTACCATTTGGTGCAAAAAAGTATTCTTTCAATTATAGTTCAGTGCCATTTCAAAATTTCAGTTTTGCAACACTGCCCAGTAATATTAAAGGCAAGGCAAAGCAAGCAACGGGATCAGTAAAACTTCAGTCAGTCTTGTGTGAAGATGCGAGTGTGAAGAGAATAATCGTGGTTTGAAGAACTCCGTTATAAAGATCTAACGAACAATTGTTAATGTGTACGCGGAAGAGTGTAAAGAAGAATAACAAATAAAGCAATTGTTGTTGTCTCCATCAAGTTGCGAACAGTGGTACACGGAATTGTGCGAACAATAAAGAATTTAATTAAAACTGAACATAAATTTATTTTTATTTGCAATCTACGAAATCATATTTTAAACGTAACAATATATTGATATCTAAAATACTAGAAGGAATTGATTTCCTCTTAATTTTAATTATTGAAAAAGTTTTTATTAAAATGTCAAGCGCTATCAAGCCATGCTGTTTGAATTTTATTTCCCAAAAAAGGTTTACCATACAGCATGCTTAACAATTAATTTATTGTAACATCAATTTGGAGACAACTCTGGACCATTAGATGATTCCAGGCACCTTTGACGCTATATGGTTATATTCAATGGAAAAATAAATTTAAAAAAATTTCATTTCAACAATATTACTCTGTTACAGCCAAACCTAAATTGGAGCGCTAAAGTTTGTTTGTCTGCCAAAATTGTCACGCCCGTACAAATGGTGTAAAGCAAATCAGAAACGACCTCAACCACAACAACAATAGCTCCACCAAATTATTCAAAACAATTTATCGAACTTTAAACTAAAAATGAATGAGTTATTGAACTTTACCTAAAAAAGGTGCTGCTTAATTGTAAAACAAATAAAATTATATTTAATTAAAAACGTTTCATTTTGAAAAAGAAAATTCAATAACATGAATTACAATTTGGCAATACAAGAGTCAAATTGTGATTTTGTTTGTTTAAGTGATTTGAATAGTAAAGTTAATTCGCCACAATTCTTTAAAATTAGAAAAAACCCATTTTGACAGCGCAAAAAAAATGTTTCTTGTTTAAAAGTATTGGTATTTCAACTGTCACGTCACGAGAATGAATTTAGTATTCACTATTTCATTTCATTTTTTTTTATATGGTATTTTTTAAGGGCTTCCTATTTTTAAATTTAAATGAAACCAAGTGTGTGAAATCTTTTTTAGTCGTTTGAAAGTCCACTTGATGCTATCATGTCTACAATATAACATCGTTCAAATGCCTGTTACATTTTCTTTTGGTGTTACGTATCCGAAATGTTCATTTTGCCATGGCTATGGCTCTTAAATCAAATTCATTTAGACCACTGCAATGAGTTATGCTGGCTTTGAGGACGACTGTGTTTTGTGTGGCTTATTAGCATTCATTTGTTACCTAAAAAAATCCAACAAGATAGTGTCTAACGCAGTTAAACCGCACTATTAATATCTCTAAATGAGATGGGCATGTCTTCAAACCGTTCGTGCAGAATATCCAAAGTAGCATAAGCCGTATTTCACGTAGCGCCGTCCTATTGAAACCACATACCACTGGTGTTCAGATTGTTGAATTCAAACAAAAAGAAGTTCGTAATCATAGACCAATAGTGCTCGTCCTTGACAGTAATGACAATTTTATTTTATTAATTTATTTTCCTCAAATCCTATATTCGTCCGCGGTGATTTGACAAAACAGGCTGAATAAATGACAACTAGTTTAACAGACGTAGCGACACACTAATAGTCATTAATTAGAAATCAAGATAAATCAGTACTCTTGCATACATAAAGTACATATTGTTTAAGGAAATACTTAACTTCTTCAAAATCAATTAATCGAATTAACCGTAGAACGAGCCTTAAGAAACTTAGTAATTCTAGCTTATGTATCACTTCTGTGGTACATAGAATTGTTACAATTATTGACAGATTTTGTTAAAAAAATTTAATATTTTGATTTTAATTTGTTTTAATAAAACTATTTTATATTATTACATTTTATTATCACTTTTATGAAATTTACCCCAAAATCTTCCACGTTATGTACATTGCAGCAGGTGTTTTTACGTGAAAATCAAACATTTCGTGTCAGATTGATTTAATTTTTTTCTAAATGGTAACAATTTGACATCTGGCACCCTTGCTTTGTGGCGATTTATAAGTTTCCAATTGTTTCGATGGGGCAGCTTATTGTCACTCGCGTCAGTAATGCTCTCAATTGAGGGTTGACCGAACCCTGATTGTACAAACTATTGTTATATTTCGTAAGAAAAATTTGTTGTCAACGTCATGTGAGGTAAAAAAGTTTCCCGTTGCAATAGAACATCGATTATGTCAATAACAATGCTCTCTCTTTGATTCCTCTCTGGTTACCCGGATACAGGTTCCCTCAAGTATGGTTGTAAATAGTTGCTACGCGCGTAGCATGTATTTGAATCTAAAACTGCCAATTCGGAGGACCAAGAAATTTATAACGCCCATAAATTTCAATTAATTACTAATCTACAGCAACATAATTATTGGGATTATTAAAAGCTGAAAGTCTTTCAGCTCAGTTTCGGAAAAAGCGTAATAGCTGTAAATTTATCATCACTTCTGAGTATCACATTATCAAAGCGAATGATTCTGTTACCTACAACGTACATAGTTCATCGAAATATTGCCCTTCTGTAACATACACGCATATATGTAATAAAACATAAAACGAAACACTTTTTTCTAATGTTTGTCTCTCACGTGAGATAAATATGTGAAGAGTGGTAAGAAAGACTCCACAACATTTCAAGAAACAGCTGCTAGCAACCTGTTGTGAAAATTGGTAATATGTTCTCTTCCCAAACTACTAAAGGAATACTAAATCTACTAAAGCTGTTCCAAGTAGTACTATCTTTGATGATAAACATCGTATTGTTATGTTTGTTGCGGCCAATACTTTCGTCAGTTCATAAGACGAGCTTCTGTTTTCTTCTTTTTCAGAGTCTTCAGCAGCAAGAATATTACATACATACGTATGTATATAATCGGTCATTTCAACCTTTCGTTATAAATTGGAAATGTCTGACCTGAGGTTTGAATCTTGGTCAGACGTCTAATAAGCTAACACGCTACATAGTAGACTACGACTACTTCAATCAATATCAAGAATATATCCAGAACAGAAAATTCAACCTTTTCACTTTCATCCAACACTTAACATTCAATTCCTTCTCAAATATCATAAATAATGTAATATTTACGACAAAACTTATTTACCACCAAAGAATTAAAAATGTTACATAAGACAGAATTATAAAGTTTTTGAATTTTTTAAGTCCTGTTTAAAATTTCTTTTTTTATTTGATTTCAAATAATAGCGATAACAATACTAACGAATTAAAAAAATATATCAGGCATCTAAATTTTTCTGAATTAAAGTTATATGATCTGAAAAATTCAAATGTATCATTTTTGATACAAAGCTCGATCTACGGTTAATTCCTGTTGTTACTTTGTTAGTGATATGCCGTAGTAGTAAATTACATACATACATACATACATAATTGGTTATTACAACCCTTCAGTCAGGATTACGACCTAGCTTCTCACACCACTTATGTTGTGTGCGTTAATTGCATACATGAGTGGCAGTTTAAAGTCGATTCGGAGCGAAAGATTTTTGAGAAATTTTTCATGGCAATTTTATTTACTCTCAGAGTTTTTGCCAGAAATCTGCTGAGAAGCAGTCACCGAAGAAATATTTTTTTTCATATTTTCATTTTGATGTCTAACCTGGGATTTGAACCCTAGCCTTAGGTGTAATAAGTCGACACCTACCTACTAGACTACTACGACTACCATTACACTCATTGAGTCTTTTCGAGGTTGAATAACTTTCAAAAGTTAAGAAACTTCAAATCATTGAAACTACAAATTAAGGTATACAATATACAATTAGAAGTTAGTAGTAAATTATTTGAGTTTATTGCTGTATAGTACAACTACTTCATTTCAAATATTCATTTAATAATTAAGGAAACATTGTCACTTATTGACAAATACGTGATAATAACGCATGAAACAATGGATTTCATGACAAAAGTGCCATTGGATAAACAAACTCAAAATAGTCAAAAATTAAAACGATATTGCTTTGGATCATGATGTGAAGTGAAATTACAAAATTTTTGTTATTTCTGGTATTTACCGCACCTCTTCGAAAATAATTAAAATAACTTTAGAGGACCATACATAATTCATACAAATACATTTTCAGCAATATTTCGTTCGTTTAACATTCGCTTCAGTACAATATAATGATGTACCTACATACATACATACATATATATATATACATAGTATGTATATTTCATATGTAACATATCAACAATAACAATTTTAATAATAATATAATACTAACAACAAAAAACAACGACAATAAAACATTAATAAATAGACTCATCACTCTATGAAATGTGGATTAAAATCCTGTGATGACAATTTCATTACAATATTGGAAACCACAAATGTTACACAGCTGGTAACTGTAATTACAACAAATATAAGTAAATATGCATGTTTATACAACACATATGTATATATGAATGTGTATACATATGTATGTATGTATGTGTATATGAATGTGTACAACTACATTTTGTGATTGTACTATACATACGTACACATGTGAACGTGTCAGAATATTCATAATTATAGGATATAATCGAAAGCAAATCCTTGTTGCTGCTACTTGTTTGTAGTCCGTACTTAGTGATTATAGTATAAAAAACCGAAAACAACAACAACCCACAAAAAAGGGAATCAGAGAAGATTAACTTAGAAAAAAAAGAAACAAACAAGCAAGACTATCCCATGGAAAACAATAACAAATCTACATCTACATCTGTGTGTGTATGGTACGTGTTCTCTGTTATGCGATCATGTCAAGTTAAATGTAACAACTATTGTCAGCATAGCCATCCTCATAACAACTATTAAGGAATACAAAACAACAATAATAACAACAACAACAACGAAGATTAAAGAAACAAAGAAGAAATAGAAAAAAAGCCAACAAAAAAGAGAAAAAAAAAAGAAAACATGGTAGTAACAATAGAAACACCAGAAACAAGAATAACAAACTGAATATAAGAAAAGAGCAACAACTACTACAACAACAACCAGAAACTGTTATAGTAACAATAATAATGACAACAACAACAGAAGTAAAACAACATTGAATAAGGACAATAACTGAAGAGCCTACAACAACATCATTTTACACTACAAAGGCGTCAATAAAACATCCTCAAACCGCATTTGATGAAGCAAAGAAGCCACATCGCACCAGAGACACTTACATGAGGCCAGAGAAACTTACAAGGGGACATGAGCTTAAAATCGATTCCATATGAAGTCATGTATGCTTCAACATATATGTGAGCCTTTTCAAGTGGAGTGGGTTTGCAGCTCCATATACTAAGGTTTGGTTGTACCACGTGTCGTACAGTGACAAAACATGAACCCACACTTACTTACTTTATTTACACTCACTCATGCACACAATAATCGTCATCGGTTTTTTGTAAGTACAAGCGATTAGATTAGTACAGTTGTGCTCACAAAAAGGCGTTAACATTTAATATCTTCACGCATTAGCAATCAACTGAATTATAACATTAAACTTACTAATCGGTTCCTCCCCAAAGCTAAATGAACAAAAAAATGTTAACGGAAATCTCTGCGCTTTTTCCTAAAGTCGAGTAGGATACGACCAGATCCGTACCAGTGGTCAAACCTAAAGTAAATGAGAACTAATTCGATCTTTAAACTCATTGATTGACATATACATAATTATTCTTTAAGACAAGATAAGGCCAATGGATTCGTCATGACTTTCAAGACAATTAATTCTCCTACAGCTTACCTTAGAGAAAAGAACTCAAATAAATTTCGGTCATCATTCATCATTCATTTGAGATAACTTCATTAAAATATTCAGATAAGAACAAAATACATACGTGCAGTGAAACCGATTATCACAAAGTAGTTACTGAATTCTCAAGTTGCCGTAGTATAGTAGGTAGTGTGTTGGCTTATTATTTCTTCGGCGACTTCCTATCAACAGATTTCTGACAAAAACTCTGAGAGTAAATAAAAATTGCCATGAAAAAGTTTCTCAAAAATATATTGTTCGGAGCCGACTTTAAAGTGTAGGTCCCGCCACTCATGTATAAAATTAACATACAAAACATAAGCGGTGTGAGAAACTAAATAGATAATCCTGACTGAAGGGTTGTAATGACCAGTAATGTATGTATGTATGTAGTTACTGAATTCTGTACTTACAGAGAAGTGTTGAAAAGTGCTGAAGCATTATAAATGGTTTATAGTCATACATCATTATCATCTCATACATCATTATCTCTCATTTATCATATATCTTTATAACAGAATTCCAAAAAGTGTGTACTTATCCCTGAAGAAACTTAATACGATTTTAAAATGTTTACTTGTCTCTTTGTATCACCGCAAATTGATTTTGAAGTCTTAATTTGCTCTGTTCGCACCTGTTCATATTTCATATTGAATCATAGAAATTATTATTTTTTTGTTTTGTTTTACCATTTAATACTGTTGACCCCAACCTGATACACATTTCTTTCAGTTGCTTGTTGTTGCTTTTCTCAATTACTTTATCCATTGGTATTCTATTTCCAGTCACGCCTTAAGTCCGATGCACTCATCTTCACACCAATATGAGCGTTAATGAGCCGACCTACTAATAATATATTTTCATTTCCAGGTTCCATAAGAGCATCGTATAAGTGATTAAAATCTCTTTCCCAGATGTCGACATGGACAATATAGGTCATTTTAGAAAATATGTTCACCTCTATCATCATCAAATGAGGCTTTTTCAGAAATTCGAAATTGCCATTTTTAATAAGAATCTCTTGGCCAATTCACACGACTTTGTATTGTGTATGTTGTATTGAATACACTTTTTGTTTGTGAACGCTCAATGCTATGGTGTATTGTGTATTTCGTATTCCAAACGTCAAAAAAACGATAAGAAGAAGAAGACCAGTATTCATAATTTGATTTTCAACTAACAAAATGAAAAATATTACGGAAAAAGTAAATTTATTAATTATCTGTGCGAACAATTACAATTTTGAAATGGTAATCGTTGACTCAAGTTACATAGAAAATATTTTGTATTTTTATTCTTCTTCTTGATTACTGGCATTTACATAAACTACATACACGAAACCAATACAACTTTTAAAAACATGTGATAAAAATTTGTATAAATGTATCGGATTTTTATATGAAAATTATCAACAACAAGCATACACTGTTGTATTTTCGTCCAACAATACAATGAATACAACGATACAAGGGCTTGTGTAAATTGCCCATCTATAATACCGTAAAACTTTACGAAAGTCATTGAGGTCAGGTCTTGTTAAAAGTGTTTTAAATATAAGAAATCTGTTTCAAGTTTAATAAAAAATAATGAAACTTATCCTACAAAGTGAAGTACCCATTACAATTTAAAATCTCCAAGAAGAACCAATTAAACGAGTAGCTTCCGTTCAATATCTTAGCTGCCAGGAGTGTAGTCGTTATAACACGTGCTGCTTATGGCACCTGCCATTGAAAACGTGATGTCGAATACTTCCCGTGATACATTTGTTTTTTGTGTTGACAGCTGGTAATTAAAATGAGTTCGGTGCGCTTTCCGGATATGTGGCATTGTATTTTGAAATAATATCAAAAATAGGTTCGTACATCATAACGTGAGGTCAACCGGCTTAGTGCATCACCAATAGACAAATGATTCTAGACCTACCTACGACAGACGTACACTACTAAATAATTGTACTACTTTACCTTCTGTTAAAATATATAAAATTTTCCTTACACAAGCTAAGCTGTAGGTGTATAATATCGGTTACAACTTTCGGAAATGTATTTGATTAGTCTGTGTGTATTCGACTCCATATAAGAATTCTTGAGGGATTTTAAGTCTTTATTTAATCAATTGCAGTATGTCTACGGTTTTAGCGCTACTTCACGGCTGCATACAATCTACAAATCAATGCCATTTGGAAACGCAGATTGGAACAACAAATGCGATATATTTTCATGCAATTTTATCTCAAACCTGTAATTCACCTTAAAAATCTCGCACAGTCCAGACTTTATTGCCGATAGAAGTGTGTCTCATTTTGATTATGATTTACATTGGACTACCATTTTATCATCTTTTGTATCAATATTCACGGAATGTAAGTTATTCCATGATTTCAAATAAAAAAAAAAACAAACTAACAAAGACAATAATTGTAATTGAATTAAACACAATTAATACGTATTTCATGATGCTACCATTATTTTATTACGCCATTATTAGGAGCACAAGTGTTAAAATGTATTGTTTTGGAGTCTTCCGTTTTGTATTTACCGGATGCCTTACTTTTTTCGTGTTTTTTTTGTTGGAAAAAACAAAATAAACAAGGGAGGAAACCTTATTGTTGTACAACAAAAGGTGTTGTTGGCTTTTAGCTGCTTCTTTTGAAAATTTGCAACATTTTTTTTGTTCACGTTATTATTCGAATCATTTTGTTTCACGGAAATAACGCAAATCAGAAAATTTGCATACAGGCACACATCAAAATACAACCACATTAACATGCTTAAACAACACATACCCATACACGCAAAAAAATACGTTCATGTTACATGGAGGTGAAGGAAAAGTAGTCATATTCCTGTCTTCTATCATATTCCGTTGCCCGTTATGTTATGCTATTTTTTCTTTTTTTGGATTTTTCATCCATTTACGACGTTCTTCACTAGTGTCAGTCTCGCTGGTGACATAAAGTTCCATGTCATAATTTAACAGACGAGACACTCTTGCATCACAAACTTGGCAACACTCTTTGCTTGCGAATTATTCTGCTTTCGGAAAATTTGCATGGATATCGGACGGACGTATGTACATATGTACATACGTATGTACATACTTTGATGACTCTCACCCTGTATGCATTTTAAATAATAAAAAAAAAGAAAAGTTATAAGAATATGTGAATATGAATTTTCACTCCAATCCAAGTGGAGGTTTAACAAAATGAAAAAGTTTAAAAGAGAACACAAAAAAAAAATATCCAAGACAAGACAAGACAAGACTAACTACGAAATAAAATAAAATTCTACTCGACAATATCTCTCTCCTGGTTACAGTGTGACGTTTTTTTATATCACTGCTGTCATGTATCCGTAATATGCCTTCATTCATTTTTGCGCGCTCTCATTACAATTTCATGCTTCCTACAGATACAACTCATTTACATAGAAACAAACGCATACACGCATAAGTACAAACACAAAGTATACTCCTTCCTCACTCTCCATTACATTCATACAAATGTATATATATTTTTTTCGCTAATCGGAAATGCCTTAAATGAAACCAAAAGGTGCCAAAAGATGTTCTTACAGCGTCAATCAAAACAATATGTACGTATGTACGATTAAATCATCATATCGCGAACAGCTTGAAATTTCAAACAAAATTTTAAATTCATTTGAAAGTTAATTTTTCTTTTTAAGACGAGGATTATATCGCACCAGAGTATCAATTTTGATAGAGAGCGGAGCATGAAGTGTCTTAACAATGTCATCGTATCGTTATCTCTATCAGCAGTACGTTAATGACAGAAAGCTATTTATCAGCAGACGTTTTATAAAGAGTGAAATAATGTTTTATGCCACATTCCCTCAATAACATTTTACATTCAACTCTTCAGTCAGTCTTCGGCCTACCTTCTCACACGACTCATGTTGTGTGTGTTAATTTTTATACATCAGTGGGGGGACCTACAGTTTAACGTCGACTGCGAACGACAGATTTTTGAGAAACTTTTTCATGGCAATTTTATTTACTCTCAGATTTTTTGCTAGAAATTTGCTGAGAGGAAGTAGCCGAAGAAATATTTTTTTCATATTTTCGTTTTGATGTCTGACCTGGGGTTTGAACCCGGGCCTTACGTCTTATAAGCCAACATACTACCTACTAGTGTGTTCTTTTTTCGATCGCTGTCGCCGATGAGTCTTTTATTTGGGATATACATACTAACCGTTCTTCCCTGGTGGGTTATATTTGCTGCTCGATCATATACGGCTGTCATTTTATATAACTCGGTATGGTATTCCCATCTTTCTGCGTAGTTAGATCTTTCACCTGTTGTTGGTACAGTTTGGACACTAAATCCTAAGTCACCAGGCAACCTTAGCTTATTCCCGAACATAATCTTGTCCGGTATTTTTGATGTCGAGGCATGCAGTGCCGCCCGGTATGCTAACAGGAATTTCAGACTCAATCTTTTTGTTGTTCGTTTACCATCTTTCGCAGGTGTTCATCGAATGTAAAATTACATTGTTCGACCATTCCATCAGAATGTGGCTATTCATGCTTTCCTTATGCCACATTGTTCGCACTTTTCCTTAAAAATGGAAGACTCAAAATTTTTCGCTTGATCGGAATATGATTTTCGTAGAACACAACCGTACGCACTTCCTGGTTAGGTATCCGTAATCCGTCATTATAACCTTTCAGTTAGATTACGATCTAACATCTCACACCACTTATATAAGTTCGTGATCTACAGTTTAAAGACGACTCTGAACGACGAAGAATTTTAAGAAACTTTTCATGGCAATTTTATTTTACTCAGGAGAAAAATCAGAAATCTGCTGAAAGTAAGTCGCCGAAGAAATATATTTTCATATTTCGTTTTTGTTCGAGATGTTTGACCTGGTGTATGAACCGTGGCCTCACGTGTAATAAGCCAATACACTACCTACTAGGCTACGGCGACTTCAAGTAAGGAATACACTTCTGGGAATTTGTTAAAGTAATCCATTTTGACCATGACATATCGATATCGATATCGGCGTATCGAATAGAAAAACAATCGGCTGCATTCATCACTATCCGTTTGAATAGCGCTCCAGAATTGTATTGCTGCAGATGTCCTCGGTTTTTCCTTATTATACCTTTGGTTGCAATATATTATGCCCAGTTTGCTATTCAATTAGCTACGACTTGTTGGCATCTAACCCAATGGAAAGTATGCTTTAGTTTTTCCAAAGTTTTGGTTACTTCAATGACCTTCACTTGGACCATCTTTCGCACTTTGTTGTTGCTCGATCAGTAACCCTGTCGTTACATTTGTCATCCTTATTTTTATGTCATCCACCAGAATTTTTTTTTACATTTCTCCTGATAAAGCCAGCTTTAACAATCTCTCTATTACCGCGGGGAGATTTATTCGGCTCCTTGAATCATCTTTGTATCATTACCTCGTTGAAATTATTCTAATCTAAGCTCTCTGGCACTCTATCTAAAACCTACGCTGCTTTGTCTTTTAATTTCGTAATGAGTTGCAAGGTCTCCTCTTCATAGTTCAACATTTGAACACTGATAGAGACGTACTGTCACCAAAGCGTCCACATTTGCTGTCATTGAAAGCCGTTGTGTTTATTTTCCATTTCATTTAATTTGTCGTCAAGAGTTTACACTAACGTAGAAAACTTTAAAATTGTCTAGGCTTCAACAGTTTTCTCTAGGTCCGTAAATCCTTCATTTACATGTGTTTCAAATTGCTCTTTCTCTCTCTCTCTCGCTCTCTCTCCATCTTCAACGCCCTCAAATACGCTTGTAACAACAACTTCAACTTCTTTTGCAATGCCCTCTCCTTCTTTGTAATGCCTTTCTTTGTCCGTTACCTCGTTGTTGGAAACCCTCTACCACTCTGCTTCGCCTCTTGTACTGGCTGTTGGCGGCTGTTGTTAAAAAGAGAACGAGCTATTGCTAACTAAGCTTAACAGCCTTAAGGTTTTGAAATTTTATTTCATTTTGGCACTAGGAATCAATTCCTCTGGGTATATTGATTTGCCATACTGAGTAGAGATATGTACTATCAAAAGCGAACGGTATGATATGAAACAGAAGCAGATCCTCGCTTGCTTCCTCTGAAATACTAAGCCCAAGTGTGTAATTTCAGCATTAAAATCTTTATACCTCAGCATGGAATCATTATATCTACGGCGTTGTAAATAATTGGTCGTCGTTAGTTGTTGGCATGAATTGAAGTGCAAGTCCGTAAGATGAGAACGCCGTGGAATCGAAAAATTCAGATTATCCGTCACACTTTTTCAACCAGAAGTGTTATTTTCACATTGCATAGGACTGATTGCAGCTGTAACGCTTCTACTTTCTTCATATTTTTTTTATAATTTCGCCAATTTCTGAGGCAGTAGTTACGTTAGAATCACCACTTGTGCAGTAAATTTTAAGTTGTTCCGTATTTAAATATTCCATACCATATACGTAAATGGCCAGCTTTGCACTAAATTGATAATACTTCAGCTGACAGCTTAGTTAGGATAGCAGTTTGAATAGACTAAATGAATACCCCGAAAGATACATTTTATATGCAAAACATTTTGATCTACACTGTACACACTATTAAACTCAGAAAATGTCTTTGACTTTCAGTTACCTTCCTTTTAATATTTTGATACACAGTTTTCGATACTTAAGCCGTTGTTCGTTGTTGTTGTTTTTACTATCATTTTGCAATTCAAATGATTTGTCTTCTTCTTTTTCGAATTTTTTTGCAAAGATTTGCAGGATTCGGTTAGAAAATTATTTAAGTTCAGCTGGTAAGCTGGTAAGAAAAATTCAACGAACACTGCGATACTTATACGATAATTGTTGTGTGGGCCAGTGACAGAGAGATGGGGAACAGTGGCAATTATCGTGATTATTTTCGATAAAAATAAATTGATATGTTTTTAAATAAGAGAAATATGCCTATACACGTTTGCTTTTTCCGCCTCTAACAAAAAAAAAGAACACGTTAAAGCTAAGTCATGTACATATTTGTGTATATATTTAATGAAATTAATTTATTATTAAAGCATTCAATATGTCTTGATGCAAGTGAAACTAAGATGATGCAAAATAAGTGTCTAAAGGGCGAAAGTAGAAGCATTATTAGGATTTATTTTAGAGAAATTAAACCGCAAAACAAAACAATTCATTAAAAATCATAGAATCATAGAAAATGCTAAACATACTTATATTGGGTAATTTTTGTTATCAAACTTCGAGCACATGAAATTGGTTAAAAAGCAAACATGTTCCCATGCACGGCCTTGGAAATTTATTTATTTATTTATTTATTAATTACAATACAATTACAAATTATATCCTAATTATATACGAGCGAAGTAACTTGACTATTTGCTCGGTGTAGTGTCACAGACCAGAGTCTCTGGTGTGAATCGAACACACGACCCTCACGCTAATAGTGTAGCACACTACCCACTAGACTACCAGGGCACCCAGGCCTTGGAAATTTTTTCGCGTTTAAGGTCTAAAGGCCTAACTGTAATCTGCTAATCCAATTCTTTTCAATTCTGCGAATACACCCAATTACATTTGCCAAACCAAAATCTGCTAAGTGAACTTTTCTTTAACATTAAGTACATAACAGAACTGGAAGTGGGAAATAATTTTTTTTTTTTAATTTTTTTATATTAATTTTACAACCCAATTATAAAACATGTTTGGTTGAATAAAAATATGTTTAGATTTGCTTATTTACCGCATCTAAGATCTAATTTAAAAAAAAGTATAATTAGCCACTCAAAAGTCTTAAAAAAATTATCCAAACATTTTACAGATATTTCGTTAAATTTTGATAGTACGATTAGCGTAAAGTGATCGCATTTTACTTAAAGGAATCAGTTGTTTATGTGTGTGTGTGTATAATAATAATAAAAAAACAACAAATTTTGTTTATTTTTATTTTATTTATTAATTACAATACAATTACAAATTATATTCTAATTATTACGAGGTGAGTAACTTAGACCTTCTTGCTCGTTATAATGTAACAGACCAGAGCCTGTGGTGGTAATCGAAACCATGATTATAGTCTTGCACACTGTCCACTAGGCTACCAGGGCAACCAATAACAAGTTGTTATGGCTGCCAATTAGTTTACATTGTATACACAAGAGCATGGTTTGAGATCACACAAGTGAGTGTGTTGAGTTCTCATAATCTCCGAACAATGTTACAATACTTTTATGAAATGTCATGAAATATAATAAAGAAACCTACGCTGTTTCATGTGTAGTTGCTACCAAAAAAAAAAAAAAAATAAATTGTTGCTTATGTATCAATGTAAACAATGACAGCAAGTATTTGAATTTATGATTGATGGTTTAATTAAGAGGTACATTTTCTCCACAGTGTTTTTTCTTAGAGTTATTGACGTAATTGTTCTCATCCTTGATCATCGTTTGACCTTATTATTAATTTCAATGTTCTCATATTTATCAACCCATGGCCTCCATAGGCAGCCGGCATTCTAAAAAAATTATAAGGATGAGCATAGCAACTGTCTTTATAGCCATTATTATCAGTCTGAATAATACTACAGTAACCGGTTTTCGCATAGACCTTTTCTGAAGAGTTTTCACATCAGACGTTGTAACGTGATTTGAATCCGCCCGTAAATACGTAAATGACGCTCTCTATTTTCATTGTAAAACCACAGATGAAAGCAGTTTTAGTTATCTTGTAATCGACAGATATATCCAGATCAGATCAGCTATACTCCAGATTTTGGCATAACCATAGCTCCTATACATCCATGCTCCTGTGGCCTTCAGTGCCTTTGCCTTGTTAACAGCCTTTTTTTTTGTGAACATGAAAAGGGCTAGTATTTGTCCTTAACTTCTTTGTCATTTGAGGCATGTCGTCAGTTTGAAGTTTTTCTCTCTTCTTACAAATATATGAAGAGAGGTTTCAAGTCAATTTTCTAGATTTTTATTATCATCAACAATTTAATTGAAAACTTTTAATAAATTATCTTCGCATTCTTATTTTATTATCCTTCATACCTAATTTATATCCAAACATGATAGGCACTACAGAGTTTGAAAACCTCTTGTATTACATACAAAAAAATTTATTTGTTTACAGGTTAGGCTTTCCTCACTTACATACTTCTTTCACAAATGAACAACTACCGACATAACAAATTACATGGATGCTATGCGAAAAGTATCGTGTATCCGTATTATATTTGTTTATTTATTTTACTAATTTACATTGGGATACTATTATTGAATATTAAATTAAACAGCGTTAATGTAGTCGTATTAACAAGTCATAGAATTTTCCAATTCTGTTGGCAAGGGTAGCTTATGATTAAACCTGCAAAGGCAATTTGTAACAGAAATTTCTGCATGAATTGGATGTAGAGAACACTTTGATACATTGTGTATCCGTTTCAAAGTATTTGATTCTCATTTCCATACAAATAAATTCAAATATTGAACAAACACTTGCACATCAGTATCAGCATCCGATTAGAGAAATATTTTTATTGTTTAAAAGTTGTTTTTTTTTCTTTTTTTTTCTTTTATTTTCTTGTATTTGCTTTTCTTTTTCACTTTCTTTTCTTTTTAACAGTTTCCTGTTCTCTGTAATACCAATAAGAAACAGTATGTGATTGAACTCCTTTTCTTCTCATCTGCATAATTACCCATCCAATATACTCGTATGTCTTGAGTTCGTTTTCGTTTTCGTTTTCTTTTTAATTTTTATTATTGTTGTGTTGTTTTGCGTTGTGGCCTTACTGGCCTTTGTAAGTAAAATTCAAATCCTTTCATGTTTGAGGACTTGAATGGGAAATAAATTTACTTTAAGAAACTCAACTCGCATGTTCCCTTTACTTCAGTTCAGTTCGGTTCAGTTCGGTTTGTTCGTTTGAAACAGTTCATGAGGCTATCGAATTATTGCCAATGAGAGGACAATTATGAATAGACACTCAAACATTATCTGGACTATTTATTGGATTTGTCTTGGTCAGTCAGTATGAGTGTATGAAACAAAATTAATGCTCTTTGTCATTTCCAATACAAATTAAATATTCAAATTGTTTCCGGATTGTAATCTAATGAGTATTAAATGTAAATTTCAATATTAATTCACTACACATATGTACATACATATGTATGTAGACAGATAATAAAATGCAAATGCACACATTTTTAACATACAATATAAATTTAACATTGAATACATTTTGAATATAAGTAGAAGAGATAAAAGATTTGAATAAACATAATATTATTGATTATTCTCTTGATTATTTTATTTTATAACATTCGATTAATTTACCATGCACACCATACGTGTACCTCGATCCTATTCGTTGGTAAAATCTTATGGTTGTTCATTGCGAATAACAATCTCAGACTGAAAGTTGTAACAGAAATGTTTTTAGGTTTTTATTTTAACCCCATTATGAAACAAGACTAATCAGAGACAATCGTTTTCAAAAATATATTTTTTTTATTTACAATCAACACTCGTGAATCCGTCTAAATAAGTTGTGGGATAGGTGAAGGAGGGAACAGGTTTTATGGACGAAAGTTTTGAATTTATATTATAACAGTTAGGAACCACGTAAGTAGGATGAAAGTTCTAAATACATACACATACATACATATGTATACATAATTGGTCATTACAACCCTTCAGTCAGAATTACGACCTAGCTCCACGACTTATGTTGTGTGCGTTAATTTTATACATATATGAGTGGGGGGACCTACAGTTTAAATTTTTGAAAAACTTCATGGCAATTTTATTTACCCTCAGAGTTTTTGCCAGAAATCTGCTGAGAGGAAGTCGCCGAAGAAATATTTTTTTATATATTTTCTTATGTATGGGTCAGTGCCTCGAAGTCTATTTTGAGATATCCTCGATTGCATACGGGAAAGGCCAAAGATGTTCATTTTCGACTGTAATATATTCAACTTTAGAAATTCATTGGAATACAACGGAAATGCTTAGATAAGAATTATGTTTGTGAAAAAAAAACCGAAACTAAAATTTATTTTTAATACTGTTTTTGTTTTTTTTTTATTAATTTTTTATTTAAATTAAAAACGAATACATTTTTCATAAAATTTAGCATGTTAATCATAGGTCATTACAACATTTTAGTCAGGATTACAACTTAGATTCTCACGCCACCCATGTTGTTTGCATTAATTTTATCCATGAGTGCGGGACCTACAGCTTGACGTCAACTTCGAAAATTTGATTTGACAAACTTTTTATGGCAATTTTATTTACTCTCAGAGATTTTACTCGATGACTGCTGAGAGGAAGTCGCCGAAAGAAGTATTTTTTTTTATATTTAATTTTATTCGAGAGTTGGGGGTGTTAAAACCACGGGCACTCGTCTAAGAAGCCAACGCATTACCTACTAGTCTGCGGTGACTTGGTTTGTAAAAAAAAAATACGTTCAACAACTACTATTTGAATATTTTTTCTGCATCAAAAAGTTATGTTTTCACTTATTTCTCTTGTATTTAATGCTCTAAATTCCTTAAGCATTGTGTGGAATTATCAGAAACGTTTTTAAAGCATCGTTGGGTTACTACTATGCATTATGTTATCGTACCCAATGCTAGTGATTAGGAATGGCATATGCATATTGCTGTTGTTGCAATGCTTTTTCTATTGTTTTTGTTTTGTTGCAATGTTGCCAAATTCTTGTTAGCTTGGCTTCTGTACAACTCCTATACATTTTAAATATTTAATGCAAAAATAATCTTTAATTGGGTCAGTTGATGATTTACAATTATACCCGCCACTACACATGGCATGTCTTGTATTGTCTATAATCGATTTTAGTATGAGAAAAATGCATTCTTTGGTCAAATCAGCCAAAGATCTGAGTACTGCACAAGCATTTATAGTGAAAAGAAAAAACCGTATAAGAGAAAATTCCAGAGTCCACTTTCACTCAGTAATTTTTATTTTATTCACCACATGGGCTACAAAACCACAAAAAAAGAGAGTGAAAGTATTATACAGTGTAAAGGACCGACGCAGTGAGTGTTATATTTAACGAAAGAGTATATCCGAGAGAGAAAGCGTATTGAGAGCGAGAGAGAATGAAAAGAAAGTGGAAAAAAACATCAGCTCTCTGTTCCTGTCGACTGCAATATGCCCAAATAAATGTGTACGAGCCCAATATACAATCATTATGTGGTATTTTTGTGTCGAGATATTAGTGGCGCCTTTAGTCAAACGGGCTCATTGGATACGTTGACATCGTGACGTCGGATTAAAGCAATGCTATGACGTAAACGTGTTGGCTTTGAAATAATTTGAAATATTCTTGGTTAACTATGGTGTCAATATTTGTAGTGATTTAACGTAATATAATAACAAATCCATAAAACTCATTAAGGATACCAAACACAACAACAAAAATAAAATAAAGTAATCTCTTTGCAAGTGCGAAAACAACAAGAATAATAACAAAAAATTAATTATTTTAATTATGAGAGCATGATATTTGCAATTGTGTGTTTGTTAGTGTGTTTCTACAGTAATATAAGTGTTCGTTTATACAAACATACTTACATACATATGTGTACACACATACTTATGTGTGGCTGTTCCTGCTCTCTATAAATGTATCGGTATGAGTGTTTATGTGTGTGGGTTTAGAAGAGTGTGGCTTTGTGTTTTTTTTTAAGTAAATCTCTGTGTGCCTTTGATTTAGTTAAATACTGTAACCGCAGATGCTGTTGACACGTATCAAGGCCGACGTGAGTGGTACTCTAGTAAATGTGGTGCGCGCGGGTTCGTAACGACTTGACACTATTTTTAAATTGCACACGATAAAAGGAAGACATTTACGTTATACTCGTACTTGTCGTTCAATGCATCAGCGCCCATCTGTAGTTGGGCATTCTTTTTTATTTTCTTTCTGTTTTTAATAACATTTCACGTTTTTCGTTTTTTTTTTTTCTCTCTCTCTAATGTGATCACCATCATCTGCTCCTAAAACAACAACAAAATATCCATGCAAAAAAACAAACAAAGAAAAAAAAGAACGATAATAATAATTTTGCATAAGTGATGCATATGCGAGCATATTAAAATATTCGAGTGATGATGCTGTAAAGATATGAAATGCGAACAATAAAAGTGTGAAAAAAAAATCGAGTACTTAGCGTACGAAACGTGCGGTTAGGGAGGAACATTTTAACGGTCTCCCTAAATGTTCCCAGCCAAAGCAGTGAAGTGAAAGCGAAGGTTGTACCTAAAAATACTTGAAACCCTTTACATAAAATCTAATGCCAAACACGTCGGCATGAGTTAAACGCAAAGTATGGTCCTACAGAAAAATATTTTACAAGTAAAATTTATGCAAAACATCAGAGAAGATAAGAAAAAAGAAAAAAAGAATAACAGAAAATATATGTATTTACAGTAGAACGAAAAGTTTCGAACGTAAATATTTAAATAGCGTCAATGAAAAGTGTAAATACTTCGATTGATGTATCGAAATATTTCAATGATGCTTAACAAATTATAAAGTATTTGCGCCCAAAAGGGAAAAACAAAACCAAGTTGACATAAAAAAAATAAATAAATTTAAATCAAATCAAATGATATTCTTCAAAATGTGCCAAAACAAGTGAACAAATCTCAGAAGTAAGTTTGTCATCGTATTCATTTGTCTTCTACCTTATATTGAAGCGAGTGAACAAATGTTTTTAAGAAAAACTTAACAAAGATGTACCACGTGATAAATGGCGTTTAATGTATAGAAAAACAACATTGTCGTAAAGTTATGAACGCGTACTTCCGATAAATGTTTGTCTACTTGAAACTTCTGTGCGTAATCGTGACTGTCAAATAAATAATTGCAACATAAAAGTGTGCAAGAGTGTGTTGCTCGGTTGTTGGCGAAAGTTTATGACGAAAATTTATGAAATTAATCTAGTTTTAAACAAACATACATACATGCATTAATACATACATACATTCATACCAAATATTGAAATAAAAAAGAAAAAATAAAAATTTCAATGCTCAGTTTATCTTTTGCTTATTTGTTTTAAATTTTAAAAAGGCAGAATAATAAATTTGTGTTTAAAGAAAAAATTCACAACATTTTTAAATTCACATCTTATTGTACAATCTTAGAAATAATCAAGTATTATTTGTGTTTAAAGATAACAACAACAAAAATGTTGAAATAACATACATTTACTATATAACTGGCCGTACAAGTTATTTCTAATTTCTATTGGTAGGAAAAAAAGAAAAATTTGATAAAAATAAATGGCTTTCCACATCAAAATTAAAATAATCATAAGCATAAGAGTTGATCTTACAAAATACGCACTCCTCTAACTAGAATTTTGCCCATCAATCGTCTTTCCGCATCCCGAACATCCATAACTCGAAGTTCACCTCATGAATTCTATATAGGTTGATGTAATGAACGAACATACATACATACATCAAAACGTATAATTTTAAAGCAAAAATTAATGACTTTGAAAAACTTCTAAAAATCTTCAAAATCTATTGATTGGATTACCAAACCTCACTGCTTTAGCAGTTTTAAGAATTTACCTGTAAAGTAGTGATGAACGATGTACATCAATTATTTGGAAACACTGGATGCATTTTTTTTAACACATCTCTACAATTGAATGTTTTTTTTTCATTCATCGATGCTTTGTTGTTCGATGCATCGAAGTAAGAACATATTACGAATACTTTTTGTAATGATACAAATAGTTTAATTATAAAATGTTATATACTATAAGGGATCAAAGTGAAAAACGAATTACATACATAATTAGTCATTACAAACCTTCCTGTCAGAATTATGACCTAGTTTCTCACACCACTTATATTGTGTGTGTTAATCTTCTACACAAGTGGTGGAACCTACAGTTTAAAGTCGACTCCTAACAACAGATTTTTGAGAAACTTTTCATGGCAGTTTTATTTACTGTCAGAGTTTTTGCCAGAAATCAGCTGAAGGGAAGTCACCGAAGATATATTTTTTTTTCATATTTTCGTTTTGATGTCGGTTTGAACTGTGGCCTTGCGGCTAAAAATGCCAACACACTACCTACTAGACTACGGCGACTTCAAGAAGAACAACTGACTTTTTCGAAAATATATGTACATATTGTATGCATACGTTTATGAGCATCTATATGTCAATGATTTTCATATCGAATAGTTGATCGAATAGTAAGTAGATAATATGAATATTGTATTGTCACTCAAATCAAACTTGAAATAAATAAATAGGAAAAGAACCAATTGATGTATTAATGCAGAGGTACGGAATGACTAAATACCCTGGTGTTCAACTGTCATTGATTAATTGTTCCGAGATTTGGTAAAAATAGATTTTAATTGCTTTACATACCATATTTATGAAACTGTTTATTATGTAATAACAGTTATGAGCACTTCCTTGTTGTGATATATGAGCATAGATCGGATACTATCGTATCGCAGTTAAATTTTGCGGAATACTTTTGCATTTGAAACATCATTTAAAATTATTCGTTTTTATTTTATTTTTTTAAATTTTTCGAATGTGCATAATTTAAATCTTATCATCAATTAAAACAGCCAATGCACTTGAAAATATATCGATTCATACGAGGTATTGCGCATTCCACCATGGCATGAAAACAAAATTTTTCTCCTCATTTATAGTGTAAAATATTGTACTTTATATGTAATTGTAATCATTCCTATGATTAGTTGTAGCATTTAATTTTATATTCAATTCATAAAAGTGTATACCTACATACGTACGTACTTAATTGATCATTACAACCCTTTTCTCAGGATTACGACTCAGTTACTCTCACCAGCCATGCTGCGTATGTTAGTCGACTCCGAAGAACAGATTTTTGAGAATTATTTCCTGCCAATGTTATTTACTCTCCATATATTTATATGTTCATATTGTTCAAGATTTCTTACCTAGGGTTTGAACCACGGCTTAGCGTCTAATAAAACTATACAACTACGGCGGATTCGTTCATACAAGCATACTAAATACATTACATTGCAAATATTTCAGTTCCAAAGACACTAAGGTTTAAATAGTTAAACGGTGCGGCAGTCAAAATACACTCAGCTAATGACACATTTTGCGATAAACAATCAAGATCAATCAAAAATTCTGAAAACTTTTGAACTAAAAGTGCCTTTGGAGAAATATATGTATATCGTATATAAAAAATATAATTCGACTATTAGACTCTTTTAATTATAACTACGGTAATTTTTGTCCCATTTGCACAAACGAAGTATCAATCTCTTCACAAGATAATGCACTTTTAGAATATCATCACGAATTTTATATTTTTTAATTAAACTTTGCTACTATAAACGAACAAACTTTAAAAAATATAAAAATAATTCCCATTTGTCATGTTTACCTCATCAAACCTCATAGCATATTAAGTCAAATAATAATATGTATGTATGAATATCGTTTTAAAAGCCCGTCCCTCTCCTTTCTAATAAGGTTTAAATTTTGTACATCGGTTCAGAAATGATTGTGTAATAAATAAATTTGTGTATAAAGTCCAAAAAAAAAACAGTTTTTGTCAAATAAAACAAGTTTGGAGGGTTCAAGAAATAAAAAAAAAATATTTTTGAGTTCTACTCAACAAAACTCATAACTTACACTATGTCATTAGTTGGTTGTATTTAATTTTTTTATTTTGTCGCATAGCGTTACTTAAAAAGTAAATAAAAAAAAATTGAAAGCGTAACTTAGGGGTCAAGTATCTTTTTGAATGGTAAACGATATCTGGAAAATTTTTCTCGCGAAAAAACTAACAAACGAATGATTATTGTTTTGATGGAATTTTAGATTACATTCCGACAACAAATTATGTTGTTCAGGAAGTAAGCATTACGGGGTTTATTTCGCGGAAACTTTGAATTACGTTCATATTCGATATACATTTGTATGTAAACATTTATCTAGAAATGGCAATGTAATTTGATTCACTTCTTCTTGCAACTTGCAAGCAAATAACCTCAGTATGACACGAGAGAAAATGTTATACAGCTGGGTTCTAAGGAAAAGAGTAACTAACCACTGATAGCAGACAAAAATGGATATCAAAAAATTATCGCAGAAATGAGATTTTCGAAGTTGTTAACGATCGTTTGTTTTATCTGATAGGACTTATGAACACATTCTTGAGTAAAATATGCAAATAATAATTACAAGCATTTCAGCGCACCCAAATTGACTTCCGATATTTTTCAAAGCTTTCAGTTGAAATATATATGAGGGTTTTGATATCCTGTAGCGAGGAATTTAAATCAAATTTTTCAATGTCTTTCTTTATCAGCCCCATTGGAAGAGCATAATAATGAAAAATATTCACTATTTGGCAAAATATGATGTTTATAAGTTTATTTATTAGCTTAGAAATCGATATTAATTATATTAATTATTAATTAATAAATTTTTATAAAATGTTTTAAAATACAATTGCAAAATAAACTCGATTTTGAAAAACCCTGTAAGAATGCATGTATTATGTTAATGCAATAATGATCTGCTCTCAACAAGAGCATTTACTTTTATGACAATATATTCACATACATACATATGTACGTACTGCTCCTGGCAATTCGCAATTCTCTCTTGTATAATCTTGAAAAACATTCTGTATTCACTCGCCGTACATGTTGTTTATCGATTTGTATATCCTGACTAAACATAAACTTACAATCAAACGAACGTATTTATTTAAAATAGGAATACTATAAGAATAGCGTGAGAGAGAGAGAGAGAGAGAGAGAGAAGGGGCACAAATAAATTGAGAACAGAACAGAGTGTAAAAAAACGAACGAAAACTTTAAATAAATATTTATATTTTCCCAAATGAATACTGATGTCTGCCTTCAGCCGCAACATAATGTTTTTCACTAAATTTTTAAATTGCTTGATTTTGCAAATATTTCACTCCAAGGAATTCAACTTTCACTTCACTTAACGCCGTCTGTTTGCGAGAGTTTGCGAGGAAAAGCATAAAAATTTTATTATATAAAAAGCTTTTAATGATATTCACCAATACATACATAGATTTGATTTAATTAAATTACAATTATTATTATTATTATTATTATTATTAATTGAATAGAGATTTTAATTAAATCAATTTAAATAAGTATATTAAGGTATGGAGTTGGTGGGTGTATGTATTCGGTTTTTGAACTGATTATTTAAAGAAAAACAAACAATTACAAACAAACAAAAATAAAAAAATGTAAAACAATAATACATGATTGTATTTCGAAAATTGTAAAATATTCATTGAAATTTAAATCCATTATTTATATGAAATATTCTCCAGGTGTTTTTATTACGGTTACGAAATTAATATTTACAAAACACATGAGATTTATTATAATAAAGTTATCATTTACCATATTGGCATATAAATCAAGATACAACGCACGATTATTTATTTATTATCCACCTTTAATGCGACAACTCGTACTCATAAATATTTTAAATCAACACAAATACATTTTTGTGAATAAACGATAATTCCTTGTAATGCCATATCCTGCACAAACAATCCGTACGCAGCCAGCTAACCTGCAAGGCATTGAAACGTGTATCAGAACAACATTGTACACCTAAAAGTGTTATCTGCTTCAGATAAATTTTAATTTGATTTTTGTTTTGTTTTTTTTTTTTTAAATTTGTATAGAAAATAAAAATCAATATTTATCAGTTGGTTGAAGCATTCGATAAATTATCACAATTTAGTTGAATACAATAATGAAATATAAATTCCGAAAAAGGTGTAGTAGCTTACTAATCTTGTTGGGTAGTTTTTTGAACTCCACCGATGTCGATAATTATGGTTTGACGGATGCGAATGAAAAACTATATTGAAATTTCAGTTCAGCAACATTATGTAATGAAGAACAACGCTTCTGAATTGTGGAAATCTATTTTCCGCCTAGTGAGCAAGTACTGCATGTAGTTATTGATCGTTTTCGCATTAATCATCAAAAAAAAGTCATGTATTCTCAAAAAGCTGAATTCTGTACTTGAACTTTATGGAAAATTCTACGATATATTTTAACTTTCGTGCCTATAAAATACCTCTCGTACATTATTTGAACCACTGTCATTGACTTCAATACTTCAAGCCGCCATTTATGCCCTGCAACCAGTTTTATTGAAAAAAGTAGTCGAAGATTGGTCTGATCGAATGGACCACGTACCTTGCAGCCGTGGTGGATATATGCCTGAAATTATATTTAAGAAATAAAAATATTTTCGAAAGCATTTAACAAAAACTAATTGCTTTCGGTGTTGGCAGTCAATTTCCCCGATTTATATCGAGTTTTCTCCATGAAAGCACTTTACGGATTGTTATAAATGGGATCGCATTATATGAGTTCACTCTAAAGCCAAAAATCCATACCATCCGTTTCATGCGACCTTTCGTTACATGCGTATGCAAAAAAGTAGAATCAGTGTAGTTGTTTGTGACAAGTTACAGAAGAAAACGCATAGAATGCATAGATGCATAGAATGCATAGATGCATAGAATGCATCAAGTAGGTTTATTTTCTACCTTTCTATGCGACTCATGCACTTCTAGAAAAAGTCAGCGGTTTTTTAAACTTAGGGATGACAAATTATATATTATTGTGAATAGTTTCGATAAATATGTTTAACTAAATATAAATAGTGCATTATTATTTTCGCATTTTTCTTACTTTTTTTTTTTGGATTATAAAAATATTAAGAAAAACATCTTACATAATAAAGTTTACTACTAATTTAATAGGAAAATACATTAAAATACATTTTTTAATACATTTATTTCATGAACAAAATTTGTATATTAGTTATCGATTGTTTTTATATACTGAGTGTCATCTCTTTTGAATTTATTAATTTGTAAACAAGACAATTGGAGGATAAATTAACTGAAAACACTTGGCTTGCATTCTTTTGAAGCCTTTCGTAGGCCTTAGCAGCATAAAATATCATATATGTAAAATCATAAACATGTAATTAATTCCGTAAATTCTTTTAAAATCACAATTTCATTTTACATTTTTCTCAAAATTGCTAATTATTTTACCACAACAGCTGATCAAAACAAAAAACCAGCCGCATAAAACGCATTGTGTGTAACTTGCAATAAAAACAGCATAGAATGCAAGAATCTTATGAAACGCAATGAAACGGATGGTATGGACTTTCGGCTTAAGCTAAGAGTAACGCAAGGTTCTGTTCTTTTCAAAATATGCCGAGTTGTTTGGAGATTAACGCGGCTTAATATAAATGACTCACTCATATCTGACTTACAGTCAATCTCCGAACGGAGTCTTATGAATAGGGTCGATTTTAATGCACGAAAAAAATCCAATATTTACCCACATACATAATACACTGCATGAGCAGAGACCATCATCTGATTCTTGGTCGTACATGTGCTGTAATTTCCTCCTTCTGACTATGGGGGCACTTGTTGATGATTGTATATTTTTTTGTTTTGTAGCCCATTCCCATATACAGTAAACTTCATATATGAAATGAATATTCCAAGCTAGGTTCGTTCGGTTACTTGTGAGATTCATCTCACGCTTCTAGCTCTGTTAAGTTTTTTGTTTGCGACTTCATGTATTCTTCGAACAGGCTTCGCTCATGATATCATAAAGCATGATGGTGAAGCATTCTGGTAAGGTCTTCTCTTAAACTGCTGTGGTATTCTATAATGAGTAGAATATTCAATAAATCTACCAAATTGTTTTCTTATTTTAAGTTGACGCCTTCATTACATGATCATACTGAATACTGTGATTATTTTGTGTAAAAAAGTTAAGGCAGAGTAATTTCTGTCCGGCTGTACGATTTTCAAAGTTTGAAACATTCAACTTTCTTCCAGACTTATGGGAGAATGTTATGGGAGTCTGTTTAAATGTGGTTTCAACGATAGTTCGTCGAATTTCAGTTGGTAGTCTGTCTCCGTTTTCATATTCTTATAACGGTCTGTGTTCTACAGTTAATAAAATTACTGGAGCATTATTTTTAAATTCCAACTGACTGATGAATGAATTGTTTTTAATTAAAATTTTTTTTTATTAATATTAAGACATTTACCATAGGGTGTAGGCTTTACAATAATTTATAAATATCTTCGCTATTAATTTGTTTATTATTAGCCTCATTTAAAAGTAAATTATTATTTGGTTTCATTTAGAAACCTCCTAAATGCTCGCGTAATTTATTTTAATCTCAACAGAATAATCACAACAGCAGGCGTTTTATTTTAAAATAAAAATTTTCCAATTTTAAGATTTTTTTTTTATTTCGCAGACATTCTTACTTATGGATTATAGACCAGGCAGTAGATTCAAATGCCCATTTGATATACAAAAGTATTATTGCTGAAAAAAGCAAAACATTTTATTTAAATTTGAGTCTTTTACTTCTGAAACAATTTAAAACATTTTCCAATAAAACAAAAACATATTTTTTTGAAAAGTTAATAAATATTGTCTTAATTAATTGGTTAAACATTTTTAAAAGTTTTAATATTCCTTGTCATTACAATTCATGCAACAATATATTATGATTATGAGACAACAGATACAGATTGGTGACACATAAAGCGGCTTATCTTCTAAGTCCACAATAAAGCGTTTCTAATATTCTTTGTTTGCTTCGCCTTTTCATTGTTTTGCTCTGATGCTCTGTCTCTGATTATATCGATTTATTTTATGATTTTATTTTATGATTTTACTTGTAAACGAAAGTACAAATTCCTGTATTTTTAATGCCATGGCAAATCCTATCGGAGCATTTGTCAAAACAAAACAGCAGATGAAATGAAAGTGAAACTCAATGAAAAAAGAATAGAATATCTCGGATGGAAGTATTGTTCAAAATAATAAATTGGAATTTATGTTTACATGGGATTACACAAATTACCAAAAATTATCCAAAATAGCTTTCGATAGATAACTTAAGTGTATAATATACATATGTATGTATGTATGTATGGATTTGTACAACAGCAAGTATTATTTGTATATATGTACATATATACGTACCTATTGTATATCCCTCATATGATTGGACTATTATAGACAAAACCAATTAGAATTTGCTATTCAGATTTGTTTACCATTATTTTTCTTGACATTTCTTTTTCTTCTATTTTTTATGTTTTTTTTTTGATTCTTTAATTTCTTGTTTGTTATTTTTATTTTTGTTTTTATAATCGTTTTCCATATTAATGTTGTTGTCAATACATAAAATTCTGATAAACACAAACAAATGCTAGACTCTGATATTTTCTACACACATCCCTCAGCGTTTCGAAATATTGGAGATAAAATTCGAAAGAATACGCAAAAGATCCCTGAATATCGGATAAATTCTTGTTTTTTTTTTTTGATGTATCCTTGTTAGTGAATGTTTTATATGACTAATGAAAATAATTGAAGACGCCCTAGTCTAGTAGGTAGTGTGTTGGCTTATTAGAAGTAAGGCCACGGTTCAAACCCCAGGTCAGACATTAAAACGAAATACGAACAAAAAAAAAAACGAAAAATATTTCTTCGGCGACTTCCTCTCAGCGGATTTCTGGCAAAAACTCTGAAAGTAAATAAAATTGCCATGAAAAAGTTTCTCAAAAATCTGTTGTTCGGAGTCGACTTTAAACTGTAGGTCTCGCCACTCATGTATAAATGGCATGACTTAAATTGGATAAACACGTTTACCTGAGTCGTATATGGTCCCGTTGTAACTCAGTAGTGCCGATTCCATCCTACAATTGTAATGCTTGGCTGGCATCTCTTCTCCATCCCGATATATTAACGAAGTTATGAATACTTTTCAAACCAGAAATCGATTCCACTGTAATTCTTATACCGTCAAAAGCTCTATCACTCTCAAAAGGCGACGAGCATGTTGAAACAGTAATGGACATATTTGCAGTGTAGACAAAATGTATGCATCGATATGGAACATAATATATTTCCTTGAGGAATACAAGCAGAAAATTGTTTTTGAACACGGGAATGTATCTTTTGATTTGACTTTGAACGATCGATTATCTGCAATAATCTACATACGTATTTAGAAAATTCGTGCCAGACAAAATATCGGAATATGGAAAGTTTTTGCTGTTCTGTAATCGGTTTTTCCGATTTATTTTGATTTCAGACGCAGGTACATGCAGCTACTTAAAGTCACCTTGCTAAAATATAAGCCTGAAGAAAATAATATGGAAAGCTTTATGAAATTCTTAAAATAGTCCCTGGTTGAGGTAATTCAACTCCTTGTTCTAAAAAATAACTGCTTATTGTATTAAAGACATTATTATTTATAAACCTGTGAGTGACATTTTTAAATAAGATTGAAATCAGTTTAGAATACACGATAACTACAAAACATGTGTTAAGAAGTCAATATTTTGTTGCAAAATCATTAAAAATGACAGATGACAGCTTGATAACTACCAGACATTAAAATAACCAAATTTTTAACTACAGAAATTGGAATAGCAATTTTAGCAAATTTACTTTAGTTTTTGCAACTCACCGTAAGTTCTCATTTAGTTTGAAATCAGGTCTGCAAGTAGTAAAAATTGTTTGAAAACCATTACTTGACGTGATGACTTATGATTCGCATTACAATATTATTGAAATATTCATGTTACTGCTGTACTGTCGCCAGCTAATGACATCCTTGAGTCGCTTAGGATTCGAGCGTATATAATTTGTTCATATATCCTTAAAATTTTTGAGTAGCCGACCACCACCATATGACGACATAGTACAGCCTACATTGCATGATAAAACTTTCTCGATGCTTTAAAGTGACCCGAATGTACTTTGGATAAAATTCTTTCAACTCTGACAACAATTTTCCAAAGCCGCCGTAGTCTAGTAGGTAGTGTGTTGGTTTATTAGACGTAAGGCCTCTTCTTCCTTCTTCAGATTTCTGGCAAAAACCCTGAGATTAAATAAAATTGCCATGAAAAGTTTATCGTTATCGTTCGGAATCGACTTTAAACTGTAAGTCACGTCACTAATGTATGAAACTAACGCAACATAAGTGGTGTGAGGAGCTCAACTAAATTGTCAACACCAGCTTTAAAGGCAGAATAAATTCATTGCTTTAGTAAGCAATTTATTACTCAATTCAATCGGTTTTTGTATCGCCAACTGAAAGTTCGTAGACTAAGAAAAAAAAAGGCCCATATATACCCTAGTATTACTCGCTATAGTGTATTACTCGTATTCCAAAATACTGTTTCCGTATTATTACCAGCATACTGTTGTGATTTTCACTGCTATGTAGTTGATACACCACGTGCAGTGCACTCAGACAACGATCGTTTTGATTGCAGTGTGAAACGATATCATCATATTTAACCATTATCACGTGGAAAAACTTCGATCACTACTCGAAAATATGAATGTATTGTTGTTCTTGGTCAATTGTGAACTCGAACGGTGCGCTCTTTGAACAGATCTTTTGCATACTCCAATATTCCAATATTATCCATTTCTTAAACCCTTAATGGCCTCGACAAACTTTAGTTTGCACTCATCCAACTTATTATGTGGAGTTTTTCTTTGTTAACATCCTATTACCGGTGTAGTTTGTCGCGTACATTTACCTCGGTGCTTATTGCATCTCGTTAAAACTTAGGAAACAACTTTTAAAAAGCCGATTTTCCTGGTAAAAAGTCCGCAAAATGTTCATCAAGCCAATCCTAGACTTCAATACTATTTTAAATCACAAGAAATAGAAATGCTTTCTTTATTTTATTTCTTTATATTTTCTACAAACGAACAAAAGCTGCGCTCATAATACTCTATCATATACTCTATGACTAATAGACCGATAGATTATGCACGTTTCGATACTAATAATAGGACCTGTGTTGTTAGCCTACGACCTATTCCGCCTAACTGTTAATATAAGGAAATGTACTGCTATTTTTAATGGATTTACGAAGCTCATATATGTACATACATGCATACATACATAATTGGTCATTACAACCGTTTAGTCAGGATTACGATCTAGTTTCTTACTCCACTCATGTTGTGTGTGTTAATTTTTATACTTGAGCGACGGGACCTACTGTTTAAAGTCGACTCCGAACGACAGATTTTTGAGAAACTTTTCATGGCAATTTTTAATTACCTTCAGAGTTTTTGCCAGAAATCTACTGAGTGGAAGTCGCCGAAGAAATATTTTGTTTTCATATTTTTCGTTTTGATATCGGACCTGGGGTTTGAACCGTGGCCTTACGTCTAATACCTACTAGACTACGGTGACTACAAGCTCATATACGCAATCATAATATTCGCAATAAACACAGAATTATCTTATGTGAGCAGTTTTTTCATTTCACTTCATACTGTTTGGGTAGCTTTTCAGATTTCTAAATAACAGAACCCGTTACAGTTCAATGTAATCGTAAATTGGAATTAATTTAATCGAGTGTTGAAACAACTACCCGTTACTATATTTAAATATTGTCAGAAATTTATAATTTTTAAGGCCGTACAAAGTGTACAAGTGTTCATTGTTGATTATTTAATATTTGTACGTTACGTTATGTATTGAAATATGTACATATGTAAGTATGTTTGCCATTACTACCATACTCGTATATGATTGTTCTTCTACCACACACTTGTGTTTAGCTTGAAGTCTGTCTATTTTCTTGTCTGTCAGTTACTCAAATGTCTTAGTATGTCTGTCTCTCTCTCTCTATCTCTTTCTCTCTCTCTCTCTCTATGTCTGTGAAAGTCTTTTACTTTATTAAATATCTTAGATTGAAGTGTTAAGTGGTTGGTTTTTCCATTTACTTTAGGTACATTCCCATACAAACATACATATGAATGGCATTCATGAATGTGAACATTGATGAGTATTTTCCTAAATTTATGTATGACTATGTGATTGTCACTGTGTATGTGTACGAGCATGTGTGTTGCGGTTTCATGTATTTTATAAATATTAAGGGGGTGTTAAATGAGCCTTTGAATGTCTTGTGACCACAATAAATGTTTCGAATAATTCCGATTCAGCTTTAAGAGGATTACAGAATGTTTTGTACGTTAAATTGACAAAAGTAATATGAATGTTTTATTACAGGCTCTCTCTGTGTGTCAGTGTCAAAAGGTTTAAATATCGTTTTTTGATTGTATATTTTGTAAGGGATTATCGTTTGCGGTTCTGCTATTCTCCCGTCATTATGGAATACAATAAAAAAATAAAAAAACGTAAAGAAAAGAAGGAATCAACATTAACAAAACAACAACAACATAACAAATACATACACAATAAATAAACAGCGCATCATCGCAGTAACATGTACAGAGCTTAAGTATTCCGGTCGTTTTTCTTTTTTCCCAAATCCCGTAGAGATTTTCTCTTCACAGACACAATGTTGTCTTGCATTTGTTGGTATTAATTTTTTATTATTCTCAGTTTCTTTTTTTTTTTTTATTTAAAAAAGATTGAAATTTTATTGAAAGTAAATAAAGGATGTAAAGAAAGAAGTAAAGTTAGGATTTGTATTTATTTCCAAGAAAAAAAAAGGAATTCCTTCTAATATTATTTCATCAACTGTTCTCCTCCTACATTTCAACAGCTACTTTCGATTTTTGTATCGCTGTGTAGTTGTTGTTGTTGCTGTTGCTGTTGTTGTTGTTGTTGTTGTTGCTGTTGCTGTTGTTAGGTAATGTTCAATTTTTCGCAATGCTTATTGTGAAAAGCAATTTCCTTAATTTCCCCAGTGTTTTAAGCAAATGTTCTGACTGTTGACTTTGAAAATATTACTTGCATTTTAAACTAATGGATGCATTCATTCAACTCTGTTTCCATATTCTAAATCGCAAAAAAAAAAACAAGAAAAAAAAGAAGTAAAGAGGAAAAGAAAAGAGTTTTTCATGCAAACTTCGAATTGTTCTACATTTCAAATTGCTTTTCATTTCTCTCTTTTTCCTTTCAATTCATTTCTCAACACACTATTGAACATGAACTTTTTCTTCTACGGTCAGTGGTGGTTGTGGAAACCTTTGGATAGGGCTGAGCATCAAGAAACAAAAACGTTGAAGATTGTGGCAAGAAGAAGATGGGGAAATAAAAATAAAAAGATAAAAAACAAAAAAAAATAGAATCATCAAGGAAACCAATTTGTAATACTAAGACAATGATAAACTTCAGAATGAAGCAATTTTGCTCACACAGTAGAAGAAGCGTGAAATAAAGAATCAAATTCGAAAGTAAAAAAAAAAGAGAGGACATAAGCTAAACACTTTTGTTTTTCCTTTTTTGATTCATTGTTTAATCTGTTGGATTTGTGATTTACAAAAAAGTTTTTACAATTTTTGTGTATTATTTCTGAGATTTTTCCTGTTCATTTCGGAAGTCAATTTAATTTTTCTATGATGCTCTTGTCAATTTTCAACATTGATGAGTGCATTCTTTTTTTGTAAACTTAAATTATTTCATAGCAGGATTTGATTGTTGGAAAGAAAATTCAAGCAAAACACTTATTTCTTCTTATTTTTTCACTGCCATAAATGTTTAATGATCAAATGGCACTTGTTTTTTTTTTTGTATTAATTCAATTTATTAAAGTTGTATAACAACAGCTGATGTACATCTAATACAATACCATGATTTCCTTGTCTCCAATGACAAATTATTATCCTTAATTACCAGCAGTCACTGATAATTGTAAAAATTTTATGTGCTGAGCATGTCGCGATACGTCTCATTTTGTTAACTCGTCCTTTAAAATTTAATTTTTATTACAAGCGAATATAAATTCTACAAGGCAGCATCTCTTTTACAAATTACGATAACAGTTGGATTTCTTAACCAACTTGACTAATTAAAACGAATTTTTAAGCAACCATGCTGCTCGTTAAATAACTTATCACAGCGACGGATGTTGAATAGATTCAGTTCTGATATTTAAATTTCATTTGAAATATATTTTTTATTGTTTTCTTTTATAATATCATAATGTATTAAAATTCGTTAAGATAGTTAGAATACATAGGCACAATTAAATTAATTGCATATCGGCATTTTAGTAGACTTGAAATCATAATACAGTTTATAGTGTCAATGGTGTACATAAAATTTAGCAACAATTTTATATTTTTCTATTAAAATTTTCGATATTCCGTATTTTCATATCGATGTATAAGATCATGGGTATACCCTCCCAGAAATAATTGATTTTGATGGTCCATGGAGTGACTCTACTATTACAAACTGACTCCCACTTAACTAAGAATAACTTAAATATCAAGTAAATTAAAGTATGACATGAATTTCTGTATTGTAAGAAGAAAAAAAAAACAGCAACAAAATTGTGTTTATTACAGGGACAGTAAATAACAGTTGTCTACATATTAAAAATTAAACTTAAAAAATCATCGAGTCAACAGACACATATGCGGTAATAAACAAAACTAATTACCGTATTATGGTGATTTTACTGAATTTGTGGTGATTTTGAAAAAAATTCACAAATCGAATTTGAACTAAAATTTTTGAACGAAATCATTAAAAGTAGAGTTTCGTTTCATCGTCATAATGTACAACTCATTTTTGGAGTTTTATTTTCAAACGGAAAAATAAAACTCAATTCCATCAGATAATAACACTCTTGTCATATCTTGTTTTATTTTATTTTTCATCATAAAAGACTCATTTTGATTTAAATTTAAAAAGGAAGATAAATACGATGTAAAATCTTTAATTAAAACGAACTTAAAAATAAAACTTTTAAGTTTAAAAAAAAATGTAATCTATAAAAATATATGACAGAGTTTTAACTTTGAAAGGAAGAATACAACTCATAATAATATAAAGAACACAAAATGAGTTTATTTTATGATGGAAAAATAAAACTCTCTTAATTTTTCTGTCGTTAAATAAAACTGTCTTTTTGTCTGTTCAAATTCAGTATTTTTATTATCCGATAAAGAAAAAATTGCTTGACTGAAATTTTTTTGAAAATCTCTTAAAAAATCTTAAAAAAATAAAGTTTTTAATATCACTTGTAACTTGTTACGAAGTCACCGTAGTCTAGTAGGTAATGTGTTGGCTTATTAGACGTAAGGCCACATGATACATATAATTTGATAATTGAAAATTTATTGCTTTTGAAATACTTGAAATTCAATGAAATAAATTAATTGAATTTAAATATGAACAAATTCATTTTATCTTTAACAATAGATTTAAGAAAGTATCCGTACCTGTGTACCACATGCAATTTATTCATTATCTAGGCAATCTTCATTTATGATGTGTTTCATACAACTGCACAATCTAAGTTGGAGCTTCAATTTGCCTCAAGTATATGTACTCGGTAATTTCATGCACTACTGCACTCTACACTCATATTATTATTGTTCTTATATGTACTTGCGTCTCTTTATGAACATTTTAATGTGAATATCTGTGTATGTATGTACATATGTATGTATGTATGTATGTACATATGTATGTATGTATGTACATACATACATGATTATCATTAATTTGTTGGAGTGCACGTTTTGCTGACTAAAGAAATCTCATAAATTTAACACAAATACATACATAGTTTTTCCAACAACATTCATCCATTGCCAGATCCATTGTCAAATAATAATGATAAATGTAGAAAGGAATGCGTGTATAGTATGTGTGTTTGTGTGAGTATGTGTTTGCCATTAAATAAATTTGGTAATAATGGTTACCGAGTTAAATAGAAAAACTAAAATCCATGTTTGAACACGTATTTGTGTGTATGTGAGTCAGCGAAAGAGGCGGTGAGAGTGAGTGAGTGAGCGAGGAACCAGAAATAATAGACCATAAAGACAAACTCATGCAAACTCTTTTATTTCGTTTAGATTTGGACAAATAAATTAACTTGTAGTTATTCGCACACATACACATCCATACATGCACAGTCTAACCAACAATCTCATATTCAAGCATGCCGCATACATACATACTTACATATACATATATGTATGTATGTATGTGCTAAGAAAAGGAATATTTAAGTGAACATTATCTGGCTCCCACTTTCATTCATTTGATGACAAAATATTTTTTGTCCTTTTCACCAGTGAAAAATGTTTTTCTTTTTCTTGTTTTTTTGTTTTTGCTTTGCTTGCAAAATTCATCATTAATTTCTAATGGTTGTCCCATACTTGAGCATATGCTCTCTCACCCATACAAGCCTACGCTAGTCCGGCATTTTCTTTGTTTATTTAGGCCCCGTCATTATTTTAAATAGTTTAGATTTTTGTTATTGTTGCTATTTTTTTTGTTATTGTTGCTGTTGTTGTTGGTGTTGTTTTATTTTAATGAATATAAATTTTATTTGTTTACATTGTATGTTGTGTGTATAAATAACTTTAAATTACTGGCTGGCTGGCTGGCTGAATGAATGCCTAACTGCCTGCCCGCCGGTTAAGGTATTCCATTTGAACTCAAGTATAAAAGGGCGACGAATAAATTGTGTGCCTTTATGTACTGAATCTGCGTTTTTCTTTGAAACGAAAATTAAACGTCTCCCATATTTAAATTGACAATTCTCAGTAACTGTTTCAGCAACCAAAGTAAATAAATAAATAAAATAAAAACAAAATCAAAACAGCAATCTATACGTATAAAAGTGAATATACATACGTACATATGTATGTTTCTTTGTTTGTTTTATAAGCTATACCATAGCACAGATATTCCTCCATTTCTCAATGTAATTTAAAAACTTAAAACAATACTTTACAAACAATTTTTAAGGGAATACATTTGATGTTCAGTGCCATAACTGGACTAAGCGAATCTAAGTAATATTCCAATAAAGGAAGTTTTGCAGTAAAGTTCCGAATAGGAACATGAACAAAACAAGGAGATTTATGTAATTTCCCGTGGTTTTATTAATCTCGGTGCTACAAGGATTATTATTCTGATTTATGTTCTGCATTTGGTTTACATTTCTAATATGAAACATGTTTTTATGTTTATACTTTCACATTTGCTGATGACACTATTTCTCTAAGCATACACTTTACTTCATTGATTACCTCGCAATATTCACAACATCTAGTATTTCTGTTAGAATTCTAGTTAAATAAGTCGATAATTAAAGTAAACATAACGCGTAGGTTGCGTAGAGAATTGTGTCTCGCTATTCGGAATAAAGACCAAATAATGCAGCACACTGAAGTCGCCGTGGTCTAGTAGGTAGTGTGTTGGCTTATTAGACGAAAAGCCAGGGTTCGAGCCCCAGGCCAGACATCAAAATAAAATACAAAAAGTATTTTTTCAGCGTCTTCCTCTCAGCAGATTTCTGGCAAAAACTCTGAGAGTAAATAAAATTGCCATGAAAAGTTTCTCAAAAATCTGTCGTTCGGAGTCGACTTTACAGTTTAAAGGTCCCGCCACTCATGTATAAAATTAACACACACAACATAAGTGGTGTGAGAAACTAGGTCGTAATCCTGACTGAAGGGTTGTAAAGACCAATTATGTATGTATGTAATGCAGCACACTTGAAGTCGCCGTAAGATAGTTGGTAGCGTATTAGTTTATTAGACGAGAGAAAGTGGTTTAAACCACAGCTCGAACAAAACGAAATATGCAAAAATATTTCTATTAGAAACCTGCTCTCAGCAGGCTTATGTTAAAAACTCTGGGAGATGAAAAAATTGCCACGAGATGTTTTCTGCCCTAAAGGGTGGCTAAAGGGTGCAAATTGAGCTGTATGCTTGGACTATAAGTCCCTCCTATACAATCAATATTGCATTCGATATGGTGCTAAGGGATTCAGCTCCCTTATGGTATATCAAAACTTTAAATGTACACAAGGATCTCTACGTATCGTAGGTTATAACAAGCATGAAAGCACTTGTGAAGCTTAGGCGCCCCGAAACAATTGTTAAGGCCAGTTAAGTATGTAAAATTTTTTGGGCGACCAAATTGCCAAATAGTTCACATGGTTAACTAAAGAAATATGAACCTAGTTTTAAGGCTTTCAATGTACCCAGTCGTCCACGGGGAACTTTGCCAGTGCAGGGAGGCTGAGTTCCATCTCAAACAGAGTCTACTATACTTGCTTACTTGGCCATTACAAAGCTTTAGTTAGGATTATAACTAGCTTCTATAACCACCCATGTTGTGTGTCTTAGTTTTATTCATGTATGACGGGTCTTACAGTTTACCGTCGACTTTGACAATTTTATTTACTCTCAAAGTTTCTGAGAGAAGGTCAGGTCGACGAAAAAACATTTTCCTTTCATATTTCGTTTTTATTTGAGATATCTGAGCTGGGGTTTGAACCACACGCTCTCGTCTAACAAGCAAATACACTACGTACTAGAATACTGCGACTTCAATGTAATGAAAAATTATATGGGATTTAAAGTATTTTTCTTAAACGTTTTGAATTGAAATTAATTTTAATTGCTTTTACAATAAATAACCTGTAATGAGGGTTAGCGAAACACATTGGGTTTTGTGTAGAATTATATAAGAAACAACGCAATCACACATCCACCCACTTATATAGTGTAGTACTATGTATGTATGTATACACCAAACAAGATTCTTTAATATCCTGCTTTAACATTTTCCATTTTTATTTATTATCTTTTGTGCTCTTTCCTCTTTTTTTCTTTTGATGGTTTCATTCATTGTCAATTTCTTTCCGGTCTGCTTAATAAAAATAACTCACTATTAAAATTTATTGGCACATAAATAATAATGAATGAAATGAAACAGAAACAGAAACAGACTGAAACAGAGAAACAAAAAGCAAATAACAAAATACGAACATTTCCAAAAAGAACAATAAGGGGCGAAAGATTTGGCAGTAAACGAAGTAACTCTCATCGCAGATAAATAAATTAATAAAATAAAATGAATGAATGAATAAATAAATGAAAGTGTTGAAAAATTCAGTACTTTAGTACTTTTTTCAGTACTTTTACATTTCAGTATTCCCGCAACACTTTCAGTACTTTTTCTTTATTACATATTTTAGTTCACGCTTTTCAACTATTATGCAACATGTTCGACGTAATGCTAAAGGTAGATTTAGTATTCAGCCACGCTTAGTCAAACGTCAATGGAACTTATGTTCGTTTTTCTAATACCAATAGCAATGAGAACACATGCCGAACCGCAATTATATATCGGTAAGTATTAAATTTGCTCTTCATATGCTAATAACGGACGTACGTTCCGTCGACGTTTGACTAAACGGGGCTTTTACGTTCTGTTACGTTCCGAATCAGCTGTTTTTGTTGTACATATGAGAAACATGTATAAGGCGTTAGTTTTTCTATTCCATTCCGTACGTGTATTAATATTTTTACAAAAGTAACATTTGATGCATCTTTCAGTTATAGTTGAGTACCATTTCAAAATTTCAATTTTGCAACACTGATTCAACATTTTTAGTGTAATTCTCACTTGGTTATCGTTTCAAATCGTATCAAATGTGTAATAAATGATCTCATCTTATAATGTAAATGCAAATATTTGTGATAATGTCTGTCTATCACTGTCAGCATTCTCGTATATTCAAATCATTTATTTCTAATTAAAATCCAAAAATAAAACCAAAAAAAACAGATGAAAAACGAAAAAGGAATTGCAATAATATCGTATTATTTTAGAAGTAAAGAACACTGTTGCTTTTCGCATGAGAATTCTATTAAACGAAGAAATATTTTATTAAATCTCTACGTCCATCCGCATCTGGGCCGTATCTGTATGATTGTCTTCTTTCTTAACAGATGCCTATGATAAAATAGCACATGTTCTGTAATAGCTTAAACTGAAATCGTTTAAGAAATCTTTTGTGCCGACCTCAAAAGTAGAACTAATTTTTTAAGCACAGCTTTGAGTTGAAACAATGATTTGTGTTTGAATTATTTATTTGTGTCTTTTTGGTTTTTTTTTTTTATGATAATTTTGTTATTTTCATCTTGGTTGGTTATTTGAATTTGAGTTCGTTTGATACGTTAGCAAACGTTTCAAAGAGGATTGTCTTGTCTTTTTAGTTGAATAATATCGGCAATTAAGTTTCATGGCTCTACGGCTGTTAGTTCTTCATCAACATAAATACTTTCATTAATTTATATAAATTTACGACTGTATTTATATTCACAAATGTGTATACATATATATGTATGAGGGTATGAGTTTGTGTCTAAAAATCTGTGTCTTTCGTTTCGTTTGCATAGTTAGTAATGGTCTTAGAGAAAATGAAATGAAGAGAACAGAAGGCCAGCATAAGTATAAAGTCATGCTGTGGCCTTTGTGTTATTAAGCATGCTTTTGTTTTTCTTTACTCGTCATACTCTCCCAGCAATCCACTTTCCAATTCATACTCTTACCCTTTCCTTAACTGCCATCACACCGCCATCAACCAACATTACAAGTCGTAAGGCTATAATGAGTTTGAGCAGACACTTGTTCCACTCAATGTTTAAAGTTAAATTTAGTGGGTTAGCAGAGTGAGATTCAAAATTAAATGGGTGGCACTCAATAATCATAAAACCGTTAGATCTTATCGTTATTGAAAAACTTTAATCCAGGCTTATGCTGATGAAGAATTTTGTTGAAAACTGTGAAAACAGCATGAAATAAATCAAAACAAATAAAAAGAAAACAATAAATTTGAAATTAAGTTTGTTTACTTTCGACTCTATCAAGTGGGGGCTTTTATGAAATGTAAGAATTTTATAATTTTTTTTTTAATTATCAGGACTTAAGAGAAATTAAATTGGATTAATATTTCCCATTCATTTCAAACTGCCTGTGAAATGATTTTAATGATTATTTGTAAACAGAAACATACCTTTTGATTTTGTAGTCCATTTATGGTACATGTGAACGAAATCTCGTACTCAATATCAAGACCGTTCTAAAACCGTTCAGAAAATATATTCTTCCTTGCCATAAAAACTTCTGCAGAAAACATTATGAGGTGTGCCCGTAAACTGTATCCTTAAAACTGTTTTGGAGTACTTATGTATATTCCTCATATATCCATACTGGGCCATACTTGTTTCATCCATATTATACCGTCTTTTCTTAGCAGAACAGTAAAGCCTGTTTGCAATCATCTGTTCGCCCTTTTGTTGAGAAACGCCAATCTAAAGTCTGAATTCATTCAAGTTTTTATTTTGATATGCTTTGTAAGTGCACCAGTTTTATTGTTACCTTCCATGTAACCTTGTGCAGGACTTTATATGCAGACGTCGTCACAAAGAGAACATGATAAAAATGTGAGTGTATTTGTGAAAGGCATGTGTTGTTAACCCAGAGGAAAATTGTTAGTAATATTTTCAAGTCTACTTATTAACCCAATAATATGTGTATATAAGCGGAAAATATAGAAAAATTGCAATGCGCTAAATCCCTAAAGATACCGTATTTAACTTGTCAAGTATTCTTCCAAAAATCGAAATCATTTCTCATTGAATATTAGTGAATACTACTGTAATATTTCTTTGGGTGTATAATTGAAGTCTGACAAAAAAGCGACATGAAGCCTCTTCTTTAGAAGTTGACAAGCACCGTATAAGCAGTATAGAAACCTTTGACGTTTGACAAGCGCTCATAGCAGCGACATTACTAGCCAATTTAGAGGGAGAAAAAAAAGGTTATAATGTTTTGCGAATCAAATGTGTTAGAAGCAACAGATATAAAGAGTGAAAACTGGCGGTTTAAGTAGAAAAACTAAATGTAAATAAACATTTATTTTGTGTTAAAAAATGTAAAATTGTGAATATTTTTTAATTACTTTAATGAAAAGTTTAAAGATTGGTAAATATTTAAATATTAATCGAAATGTGGGTGAGGTAGTCAAGAAGCTAAATATTACAATATAAAAATAAAAAGACGTACTGCTCGGTATTTTTTTTTTTTGCTGAAAGTTGTCAATATTTTTTAATTTCTTGAAAGGAAAAGTTAAAAATTGTTAATGTTAGTTGTTTTTGTTATTTATTAATAGTTTTACACAAAAATTAAATTTTTTATTAACTCTCGCCAATATAAAAAACCACCCCGAAAACTAAAAAAAAACATAAATAAACAAAACAGAGTTACAAACAGATAGGGACAGCAAATATTACCAAAAAGTATTTCGGTCCCTATCTATTATATATATTTGCTGTCGCTTTCATAATTCGCTGGTAAATGTCAAAATTCCGTTTCTATACTGCTTATACGGTGCTGACAAGCAACTGAATGCATTTTTACGCTCTTTTTAACGAACATTGTTGATGTTCATGTACTATGTGCGTAAAAAGCCGAAGATGTTCTTCCCCTGGGGGCCATTGGTGCTGACGTCCGTTTATATGACTGTAACATGGTGTATACATCATCTACGCAATATAGTAAAACATCTCTACTCGATTTAGATTACTAGGTGTACTCGGATACCTGTAGTCTACTACTGTGGTCGGATGTTGCCTTATAGAAATAAAACATAAAAATTGGTTTAAAATAATTTTCTATTGCTATTACCAAATCATGTTGATCCTTAATGTCCATAAATGTACACAAAAAATAAATAATTTATTCCAAAATATTCCATACACTCGGGCTTAACTGACAATAAGTTTGCTTTCTTGCTCATTCGTTTTTTTTTAGTTTCTTTTTTCTTTTCTTTTACTGAATGTAGTATTATTTTTTGTTTTTGCTTTTGTTTTTATGTACTTATTAATATATGAAATGTTTTTTGTTATATACACACACACACACACGTAGTGAAACTTTCGTATAAAAGACGCCTGATGAGATTCTCTTTAAAACAACACATACAAACAAAGTACGATTGTACATACACTCTTTTCCAAGTATTTTTCCTACATACATACACACTTTCTCACACACATTAATATTATATGTGAATGTATGTACGTACATACACACATACATACATACACATATACATACATACATGCATATTTATTATTCTGTATTTTTATTTTTCTTTTTTTTCCTTTTTCATTACAAGGACAAAAGGATGCGAACAGAAAGAAACAGTAGAAGAAGAAGATGAAGAGTGAACAGCGAAGTGAAAAAAAAAACAATGAAAAACAATATAAGAAGAGAAATAATAAAAGTTTCTACAGTTTCTTCGTAAATTATTTAAGCATGCATGTATGTATGTATGTATGTTCGGCTGTGTGGGCTTGAATGTGTATGTGTGGAGTTTCTTTATGATTTTTACTTGCTTTACTTTTAGCCTTTAGTTCCTTATTTTCCAACATTATTATTACTATTGTTGTCGTTGTTGTTGTTGTTGTTGTGATTGTTCCCTGGCTAAAATAATGAATAGCATAATATTACCCACTGCTTTAGTGACAAATGCAGGCTTAATAAATTGTGGCCAACACCGACATTCCCTAAGGGAACATTTTCGTTCTTTAGTTTCACATGGAAATATTTGAATATGAATTTGCATTCTAGCCATTATGTTTCACATATATATACATACATACATACGTAGATTTCATTTCGCATCATACTATCGCACAATAGAAACGACAAACACAAATACATACACATTAGTATTATGAGATGTGCTCTTTTTCTATTTAATATTGTATTAATATTGGTGGTAGATGAGATGATAGACTCACAACACTATCTATCTATTGCTGATGTAATTGCTCATTAATTTATTTCATTTCTGAGTTAAGTTTCTTCAACCGAAAACTTTTGGAATTTTTAATGACACTTTCTTTGGCATTTTTCTTAGAATCTCTTATCATTTCAATTTATTTCTAAAGATTTTATAAAACTTTTTAAGTTCCCTTGCCATTATTTCGACTGAAAACTTTAAGGAAATTGTAGACGCTCCTTAAATCGTTACGATGTGTTTATTTATTTCGTCAAGTCGAAGGATTTTCATGAAAATTAACTGCTTCATAATGACACTAATAAATATCGCATTTAAAAACTTTTTTTCAAATACAACAACTATGTATGTGTTGTTTAAATATGTATTCAAAAAGTGTAAAAGTATTAACTTAGTTTGAATATCAAAAGGATTGAAAAAATTAAAATTAAATTTTTTTTTAATTTATGATACTTAACCACAACGGATAACATACATATATTGAGTATCGGATAAAACACAAGTATAATACGGTGCTCAAATATGCAACTTTATTGCGTAAGTCGCAATAAACGCCATTATTTAGTTCAATATTTAATATAAAGTTTCAATTAATTATTGCGCAATAAATACGCAAATTGTTATAATATTGAGTAAAACTTAAAATGCAGCACTGTCATAAGTATGTTCAGTGAGAACATTACAACTTATCCGAAAACTTTCTGTTGATATTTGACAACTTAAATGTCAACAACGGCAATCAAAAAAAAAGCAAGCTGTCAAATGAATATTGAATAAGCAACTGAACTGCGTATATTATTATGTCTGAACACTTAAAATATTGTACTCAATAAATCGAATATTGACTCAATAAAAGTGCATATCTGAACATAGTAGTTCTTCTTAATAAAATTTAACAAATTTTTTATAAATTTCATTTATTCCATATTAAAAATAAAGATTTTTAAAAACTTAAACTAAAATAGTACAACACTCAGGTGATGGTCACTAGTCATGCAGTGGAAAGAGGAAAGGGGGAGTTCTGTTAAACGATACTAGGTTTGAATCAGCTTGTGGTATAAGTGACAGAAGAAACTTCCGTCAAAAGGGGAAATTTTTTCTTTTATAGTATCTACCTGACAGACGAATAACTTCTTCAAGCACCTCTGAATCAACACAACACACAACCTACGGTTACTGACGAAATAATATTATTGTCGTGATTATGGGCTAATAAGACCTATTCGTGCTTTGCGGCATTATCACCACGATCAAATTTGTAGATTAACAGTCTAGGTTTTTGTATTGAAAAAGCAAGGAATGACTTTATTCGTGATTTTAAAGCCGAAATTCAATATTCAAGAGCCGATATTTAAGCTCTCTAAGCTTTATAATGAAGTTATACTGGCGTAGCTGATTGCTCGGCTTCAGCATTCATTTTTCCTGCTTTTTCTCTATTCTGTTTATTTTACTTCACTTTCTTCTCCCTTTGTATGGCGAACTTAATGGGTCCCATGATCTCTTGGTGATTCATAACTATTCACGTTTCCAAATCTACCTCTCATTTACAATATCATATAAAGCGATTAATAAATTTATTAATTGAAGTTTATGCATTACATACATAAGTCTATTTGACATATTGTACATAAAGTCTCACTTTCGAATTGGCGTATCTGATATCATCAGATGATAGGAGAATCCTGTTTACTTTCACCGGTGGTAGAAGTTGATACGGTTAGTCTATTTTCGCTTTTTTTGCAGCAGAATATACAATAAATGACACTCTTTTGTAACTTTTTTTTTCATTCCTTTCATTTCATTTCATTCCTTGAACCATCGGTTATTTCGAATCTGGCAATACTTATATTATTGTATTCCGTCATAAATTCTATTCTGTCACAATATTATTTCCACTGAACGTAATGAATCGACTTATGCTGGACCAACGTTGGCATTTATTGGAAATTTATTTATTATTTGCGCTTGGTTTTCGTTTCGCTAGCGAGAAAATGCGCAATGATATCGGTTTTGCAAGAAATCTGTTTTTCGAATGAAGCTCATGTTCATCTTGGTTGGTACGTTAATAAGCAAAATTGCCGGATTTGGGGCTCAGAAAATTCACACGCGGTCTTACAGAAGCTAATACACCCATTACGAGTGATAGTTTGGTGCGGCTTGTGAGCGTTATTATTTTTATGAAAAAGAGGACGGCGCAACTGTTATGGTCAATGGAGACACCTACCATGAGGATAGTGCAATTTGCCATACATCTCATGCCACAATCGATTGATTGCGTCAAACGTTTGCTGGCAGTTTAATCAGCCGAAATGGTGACGTCAGTTGCACGCCAAGAAGCTGTCCTTTGACACCGACGGACTATTTTCTGTGAGGTGCCCTTGAAGAAAATAGTTTTGCCAGCAAACCGGAGACAATTGAGCAGTTGACCCCATGCACTCGCGGCAGCCATATGAATAAAATGATATTCCATTTCTAACCGGCAAAATTGTATTTCACAAAAAAAAAAAATATATTTTGCTAAATTTTAAATCGCTTTGTTTTATTGCATTTTTAAATTGAAACTTTTAAATGGCCCACTCTTTATTTATTTGTAATTAATTGTAACTGCTGTTTTTTGATACATTTAATATCAACATTGTTGACTGATTACGTACTATTTATTATTAAATTAATTCCAATCATAAGAATATTAAATTCACAAAATATATAATATTTTTGGGCAATTCACACAAGCCCTTGTATCGTTGTATTCATTGTATTGTTGAACGAATATACAACAGTATATGCTTGTTGTTGATAATTTTCATATAAAAATCCGATACACTTATACACATTTTTATCACATGTTCTTAAAAGTTGTGTTGGTTTCGTGCTGTCAGTTTATGTAAATGCCAGTAATCAAGAAGAAGAATAAAAATACAAACTATTTTCTATGTCACCTGAGTCAACGATTAACATATCAAAATTATAATTGTTCGCACAGATCATTAATTAATTTCCATTTTTCCGTAATATTTTTCATTTTGTTGCTTGATAACAGTGTTGCAGAATTGAAATTTTGAAATGGCACTGAACTTTAACTGAGAGAGCACTTTTTTGCATCAAATGTTACTTTTGTAAAAAAAAAACATACATTACAACCCTTCAATCAGTATTATTTCCTAGCTTTTCACAGCACTTATGTTGTGTGAGTTAATTTCATAAATGATTGGCGGGTCATACCGTTTAAAGTTGACTCCGAACGACAGATTTTTGGGAAACCTTTTCATGGCAAATTTATTTACTCTCAGAGTTTGTGTATTTTTTCATATACCGTGGCTTCACGTCACACGCACTATATACTAAACTATTTACTTATTTACAAATATTTAATACGCGCACGGAACGGAATAGCAAAACTAACGACTTATACGTGTTTCTCACATACAGAACAAAAACAGCTAATTCGGAACGTAACAAAATGTAAAACCCCGTTTTGTCAAACGTCGACTGAACATAATTGATACGTAATTGATACGATCGTTTTTAGCATATGAGGAGGAAATTAAATGCTTACCGCAGTTACATTATGGTTCGGTAAGCGTTCTTATTGCTTTTCTCATTCTTGAAACGAACGTATGTTCCAAGGACGTTTGGCTAACCGGGGCTAAAGACTAATTCTACCTTTAGCATTACGTTGAACATGTCGCTAATCCATTAATAGGTGAAAAGTACTGAATTTTTCAACACTGTGTGGTAATCAAATTATGATTATGAAGAAGACAAGTATCTTCTTCTTATCGCTTTTTGACACAAACAAAAAGTGTATTCAATACAACACACACGATACAAAGTCGTGTGAATTGGTCAATTGTTTCTCTAAAAAAAATTAACAAAATTCTTGTGTTTTTCAAGTTTTCCGCAGTGGAGTTTTCGAATAAACTAAATTGGATCATAAAAATTAACACAAAGTTTCGAATGAAATCACTCCCTAATTGTGCATCATTATCTTTTCGAGGAAAGCCCAAACAAGGAAGGAAGGCAAACTTGTACTTTAGAGGGTTAAAAATTGTGTATTCTTTTTCAAATTTGATTTTTGCATAGAATTCTTTTATATATTTTGGTTTTTTTGGTTTTACAAGTAAAAGTTCGTAATTTACGCCTTTTTAACTTTTTATTTTCCATTTAAACACTCTTGAGGATATTATAAAATTATTATACAACTTTCATGGGGAATACCGAGGGCAAACCGCTGGAAATAATTTCAATGAAATCTTTTCGTTTTAAATTAATTCACTGGAGTATCACTCGGAAAGAAGAGTTAATGTGCAGTAGGGTGCACACAAAGCGAAAACTTGTTAAATTTCTTTGTCAAGCAACTTCAAATGAATTTTAATCCTGTTTCAAAATTCCTTTTACGTATTGCCTGCCATACTGTTGCCATTGTTTCTGTATTTTCAACAGTTGTTGTATTGTATAGTTCTTCATGGTCGCATTGTTATTAAGGACATGAACATTTAATCAAAGAATGCAAAGAGAGAGAGAGAGAGAGAGAGAGAGAAAGAGAGAGAAAAATAGAAAAAGAAAACCGAAAGAGTTAGACTGAAAAAAAAATCAAAGTATGAAAAACTACCAGAAAAATGAGAATAAAAGGATGTCGAAAGTACTCATTCTCCTTTATTTGTCGAAAAATTTTCCAAGATACTCGTACTCTAATTTTAACTTTTTTCTTTTTGTTCAAATCGCATTATTTAAGTTGACAATAATAGCCAAAACTATCAACACAGCAACTATAATAACAACTAAATAAAGAATTAACGAAAAAATGTTTTTCATGTTAAATACCAGACCATCACTATGTTGAACCAACTTAGAAATTCTTAAAAACAAACCAAAACACAAATAAAAACGAAAATATAAACGTACAACGGCACAGGATTATTCTCAGGCTTTACTTTGTCAAAAATGTTGAACTAAACTAAAGCAGTCGTAAAAATTAGAAAGAAATGTACAAAGAAAACAAAAAGTTATTAAAACTAAGTAAAGAAAAACAAAAAGAAGAAGAAGCAGATGTAGAAAACATGACCAAAAATACAATACATATCCCAAGGAATTGTCCTGGCATTTTGGCAATCTTTCATACAAATTCTTTTATTTGTTTCCTTTGCGGTGAAATCTTATTAAGAAGATTGTCACAGAATAACAAAAGCCAACATCTTAAACACATTCTATTTATAGCAGGATTTCATTTTTATTTGTCTTTAATATCTCCTACTCCTCCAATAAATTATTTCCACAGTCGTCGTAGCTCTGTCTGTCTGTCCAGTCCATTTAGTCGTGTGTCAGGTGTGGCTAAAATATTACTGAAGCATGTATCTATGCATCGCTGTGAAATATATATTTCCGCCAGTCTCATCACTTTCTCAGGAATTTCTTGTGAATGGAATTTCAGAATTTCAAATGTTCACATAAATTTATAATGACTTTAGAAAACACACACAATACCGACAGGCACATACAATTTCAGTTGTATACTGAAGAGGAGATGGGGCCATGTTAAGAAAACTTTGTCACTTAAATTCCTTAAATATTTACGCAAAGTTTTTTTCTTTTGTCATTTTAAAATTTAGCCAATAAGACTGTTGAAATTAAATTTCACAATGAGAAAACGCAAAAAAAAGAAATCTCACACGACAACATTTATGAATTTTTCATAAATAGTACAGAGAAATAAAATAAATTTTAAATTTTACTGTGGTTAGGAGAAGGAAATTTTTACAAAATTTTTTATCATAAACCTTTCTGTACTTCTTCTTCTTCTTAACTGGCCACTAACAACTTGATTAACGGATTTCGGTCTAACTTAACACATCCTTCCAGGTGCCTTTGCTTCCTGCGCGACATGGCCGAACCAGCGCCACCGCTGTATGTTAATACGCTGCACAACGTCTATGTCCTTGAGGAGCTCATACAGCTCACTGTTGGATCGGATGTGGAAATTATCGCCAACTCGAACTGAACCGAAGATCTTGCGTAGGACTTTTCTCTCGAATACTCTCAAGGCTGCTGCATCAGTGCTTAATAGTGTCCATGCCATAAGAAGCACGGGAAGGATGAGCGTCTGGTAGAGTTGATTAGTTTTGTCGTCCGAGAGAGGTCTCTGCTACTCAATTACCTATTGAGACCATAGTAGCACCTGTTGGCAAGAGTGATCCTGCGCTTGATCTCCAGACTGACATCATTTTTGGTGGTAACGGCGGCGCCAAGATAAATATATTCCTTGAGTGTATCAAAAGTATAGTTATTGGCCGTAATCTAAGAATCAATACACCTCACGTCTCTACTTGTCGATAACATATACTTTGTTTTGCCCTCATTTACTGCCAAAACCATCTAAACAGACTCCCGTTCAATAGCACTAAAGGCAGCAGTAACATCTCGCTTGGTACGCCTTATGATGTCAATGTCGGCAGCGTACGCAAGCAACTGGATGCTGTTTTGAAAAATAGTGCCATTGCGATGCACTCCCGCATTCCGCAGAACATTCCACATGACAAAGTTGAAGAAGTCGCATGATAAAGGATCGATTTGTCTGAAAACTCGCATGGTATCAAAAAGTTCGGAGAGCTCCATTCCTACCTTGATGGAGCTGCAGGAATCGCTCAAAGTTATTCTGCATAGCTTTATCAGCTTCGCAAGTATACCGAGCTCAGACATTGCGGCAAAAACACGATCCAAGGCTGCCTTATAGTCAAAAAAAAGATGGTGTGTGTCGACTTGTTTTTCGTGGGTCTTCTCCACTATTTGACATAGTGTGAAGATTTGGTTGATGGTGCACTTGCCAGGTCTGAAGCGGCACTGATAAGGTCCAATCAGTGTTTTGACAAGTAGCTTCAGTCGTTCATATAATGCGCCCGTAAGAACTTTTCTTTTACGTATAGAAAAGGAAGCAAAATAAATGAAAAAGTAAAAAATTTAAATCAATTTTCTTAAGAAAATGTTGTGGATATTATTTATTATATTTCAACATCAAAGCTAACTAATGCTGTCGTCGTAGTCTAGTAGGTAGTGTGCTGGCTTAATAGACGCAAGACTGACGTTTAAATGGCGGCTTAAATATCTCGAACAAAACGAGGTATGAAAAAATATATCTGCGGCAAAAACTCTGAGAGTAAATAAAATTCCATTAAAAGGTTCTCAAAAAATCTGTTGTAAGGAATCGACTTTGAACTGTAGGTCCCGCCATTCATGTATAAAATTAACACATACAACTTGAGTGATGTGAGAAGCTAGGCCGTAATCCTGACTGAAGGGTTGTAGTGGCCAATAAAATGAGTAAGTAAGGAATTTTGTTCATAAGTTTTAAACAGATTTATAGGACAAATCATTCCGATGTTGTTTAATGTGTATAAACGTCAAAATATAACTCGATAGTTCAAAATAGAGAAACTAAATCGTATATACGAGAATGTAAAGAAATTGTGAAGTACACATATCCATACGTTCATACTTACATATGTAGATACATACATATGTAAGTTGGGGTTATAACCGTACTACTTTTACGTTGCGTGTGCTAATTTCATTCACGGTTGTCGGGGTATTTTCTTAACGGCAAATCCAAATGACAGATTTTGGAGATTTTTTCATGGCAATTTTCAGTGTTTTCCCAAATTATTTTTCGGAGATTGTAAAAAATTCACTTCACACAAGATTTCTAAATGACGACTGTCGATATCGATAACTATTTTTTGACAGTTGAGAATGCCAAAGCTGAGGATCTCAAATAAATTATCACAAAAACGACACTTCCAAATTGTGGAAATTTACTCAAAAAAAATGAGTAAATAAATCTCGTCGTAAAGTTCGTAGAGGACTTCTTTCATATTACGGTCAATATAATCAGCACAAACTGTATTTTACGATCACGTAAGCTATGTCCTTTACGTGTGAGAGTGAAGACTATACGACATTTTGGCATTTTCGCCTAAAGATGAACCTTTCTTTATCTTGTTTATGGTATTGAATCTAGAAGAGTAAAATTATTTGGAAACTATCAATAAATGTCCGAATTATTTGCTAATTGTGCTGATTATAACATTACATTATACATACATAATTGGCCGTTACAACCCTTCAGTCAGGATTACGGCCTAGCTTCTCACACCACTTATGTTGTGTGCGTTAATTTTATGCATGAGTGGCGGGACATACAGCTTAAAAAGTCGATTCCGAACAACAGATTTTTGTGAAACTTTTCATGGCGATTTTATTTACTCTCTGAGTTTTTGCCAGAAATCAGCTGAGAGGAATTCGCCGAAGAAATAGTTTTTGTATTTTATTTTGATGTCCAACACACTACCTACTAGACTACGGCGACTTTACGAAATCATATACCAGATAATATTAAAAACAAATTCATTTCGATAATATTTCTGTTTAGTATTGTAATTTTAATGTTTCATTTCTAATAATTAATTTCTCAATTTCTTGAAAAACACCCTGTATAACGTTCGTTTAGCATAAATCCTTAATTTTTGCCTGACAATATAGATCTTCCACTCTTAACAAAGACTGATTTTAGGATTACATACATTCACACCATTTCTATGATGTGGTATATTGCATGACTCACCAATTGCATTAAAAATGTGTGCTTATAAATCATTTTGTAATTGCACTCATAGGTTGATGTTCATTCTTAAAGTTTTAATATATCTCCACAGATTTTAAGCTTGCATTAGATCAGCTGATAATTTTAATTTTAAGAAATAAAATACTTTTTTGTTGTCTAAAACCACCAACTTCTACGGTGTTCAGATATGCACCTTTATTACGTAAATCGCAATAAACGCCATTATTGAGCTCAATAATTCATATAAAGTTTCAATTAATTATTGCGCAATAAATTCGCAAATTGTTAATATATTGAGTAAAACTTAAAATGCAACACTGTCATAAGTGTGTTTAGTGAGCATATTGCAATTAACCGAACACTTTTTATTGGTGTTCGACAACTCAAATGTCAACAAAAACAAAAAAATAACAGAACAAACAAACAAAATAAAAACAATGTTGTTTTGTTACCAGCTGTCAAATGAATATTGAATAAGCAGCTGAACTGCATATATTATTATGCCTGAACACTTAAAATATTGTACTCAATAAACCGAATATTGAATCCATAAAAGCGCATATCTGAACATAGTATAACACTATCAGAACACGACCAAAATTAATTTTGATTTTCATTAATATCTTTCTTTGTTCAAACTACAGCTTCACAAGATATTTTATATTCCATTGTCAGATATTGATTGTTGAAAGCGGCTATAATTCCAGAAGATGGCAAATTAACTCTGCCACGTGCTCCTACCATCAGCTTCATCCGCAAACTATCAATTTCCTTCATAAACCTAAATTTTTCAATACATTTGGAACAAAAGGCAAATCTTGTTTAACAAAAATATATCACTTGTAAACACATGTCCTCAATCAATGTTAATACAATATAATGCATTATTCCAATGCATAATTCAATTGAACGTCAAAAATTTATTAGCCCATGAAGCAAATGGATCCTTCTGGTGAAGTGTATTCCTCATGAGAAAAGTCGTACGCATATGTATATTGTTTCAAAAATCGGTTGAGTAGGTCTCGAGTTGGAAAATGACGATCAGGGGACAATTTATTTTTATGGTATATGAGTGCATACATACATAGATGAATGCGAATGTGTGGATGTTGATATTGCATTATTAAAAAAGGTTTATTAAACATCTGTATATTTAATAAACCTTTTATGTATGTACATACATATGTATATGAATATGTCATTATAAAATGAATGTTGTAATTATTACTGTTAAAAGCAAAAACTATGTTTGGAGCATTTGCGCACAAGTCTAGATTTGACGGGGCTGTGCAATATGCCATTATTTATTGGCATATTAATTATTTAAAATTGGCATGGGGTTGAACACTATTTCCAAAAGACTTACTAATTAATTAATTAGAAATTTATTACTATTATGAACGCAAAAATTTGCTGTTTTTTTTTTGCTTTTATTCACATTTATTGAATATTAAATATGCATTGTCTGTGTGTACAAAACAAAAAACAATATTTATTGTATATGAAAAACGCCTAAAATTATAAATTTTTTTCATACAAACCATAACCACAAAAAAGCAAATCGCAAATTGTAAATACTACTCGTACTGCTGTTTTCAAATCAATTCGAATGTGACGATTGTCCCCCGTTGACTATTAATTGTAAACTTCAAATAGTCCCATTACTAGCCACCCGCTGTTGACTAAAGTCAATCGTTGTTTTTCTCATTTTCTGTTAATGGAGGAATAGGTAATTTAAGGCGTTATTATTGATATTTACCAACTGATCGTTCACACTGAAGCACGAAAATAAAACAGCTTAAGAGGGGAAAAAGGCAAATCAATCAAATATTTATATCGAGTGTAAATAAAATTCCCACGAAAAGTTTTTCAAAAATCTGTCGTTCGGAGTCGACTTTAAACTGTAGGTCCCACCACTCATGTATAAAATTAACACATACAACATGAGTGGTGTGAGAAGCTAGGCCGTAATCCTGACTGAAGGGTTGTTATGGCCAATTATGCATGTATGTAGTTAAATGGTTCCTTCGACCAATCCATGGAAGTCCTTGCTGAAATAAGAACCGTTGACGCCACCTATTATATATATAGCTCGTACTGATTTAACCAGAATTGAGTTTCCTTAGTAAACTTTTTAATTCTTTGATGAAAATGTTTATCTTTGCCCATTTACAAATGAGTTACAAATAATCAACAAAAATGCCACACAAATGATTGTCGATTGGTATTAATTCTTATAAGAATTTTCTTTTATGGGAACGCAAGTCAAGAAAATTAAGTATATTTTTCCACGTATTCTAAAGTCAACAGCAACAAGCTAAAACCGACGCCGATTCCACATCTTCTTTAAAACCTTAAATTGTCACGTTCCAACCTACTCGAAGTCATTTTTCAATTCAAACTTTTATTTTTTAATTGTTTTATTAAAAGAAAGTCGGACTTATAAAACATATTTATTTAAATTTGTAACAGTGGCAAATAAAAATAGTGTGTTAATAATAAATATGATTATTATTTATTTTTCGATAGAGTTTGAAATTATAAAAATTGTATATCTTCGCATATTGTTCGTCTTACAGAAAAAGACTCTAACAGTAGCGTGAAAATGATGAATAACTGCCTGAATTGGTTGTTCATTAAGTTGATTATGTTGATCTATGAACTACGGCAACAGATTTTTTTTGGAGATAAATTTTAACGGTTCACGTTTGACATAAAACGGTACTCCATCATTCTGGCTAAAAAATTTTATATGCAAATATTATTTTCTCTTTCCATTAATACGCGCATTCATTCATTCAGTGATATGTACTATCACATCAACGGTCGAAAATAAAGAAAATGAAAAGTGGATTTTCAAACGTAATATCGAGGAAAAAATATTCTACAATATCATACATACATACATAATTAGTCATTACAATCCTTTAGTCAGGATTACGACCTAACTTCTCATACCACTGATGTTGAGTGCGTTAATTTTATACATGAGTGGCGGGACCTACAGTTTAAAGACGATGCCGAACGACAGATTTTTGCGAAACTTTTCGTGGCAATTTTTTTTACTCTCAGAGCTTTTGGCAGAAAACTTTTGAGAGGAAGCCACAGAAGAAATATTTTTTTTTATATTTTCGTTTTGATGTCCCACCTGGGCTTTCAACCGAGGCCTCACGTCTAATACGCCAACACACTACCTACTAGACCACGGCGACAATATGCCACAATATCATCCGTATTTTAAAAATAAAATTAAATATCGAAGAGAGGCGTACGTCTGACAAACTTCAAAACATATTTTCTATCACGAAACTATCCGCTCTCTTCTATCTAATGACTGACATGTCGTTGGTCTTTTTTACATTTGAATTTACAATCTTATTATTATTTTGTTTTTCTCATAAAATTAATGTTATTTTCTGTTCCGTTTTTAATAAAGCTATTAAAATATTATATTAAAAATAAAAATACATTATTATTATAAACATTATTAATTTAAAACAAAAAAAAATACTTTTTATACAGTTTAATTGAAAAATGTACAACTTCTGAAGCTAAGAAAAACATACGAAATTTATAACAGTACGCCAATAATTAAATATGTTTTGTAGTCGCGTTCTTAAATAAACCTTCCAGCTCCATGACCCCTTGACCATTTTCTTTATAAGCCTTTTAAAAAGTATTAAATTTTATTTAAAAACGGAATAAAAGTTGATGGAAATTGAAAATTAATTAATTCAGTGGTGTTGAGCACTTTAATGCTGTAAGTTATATAATCGATATTTCCTGGTTATTGTTATTGCGGTAAAAAACTAAAAACGTAATCAGTTCTGACTCCAGTTCAACTACATCCATAAATACGGAGACATTCTTACGAATTGCAGCGTACCTACTTTGCACATACGTGCATACATTGTACAACCAAAACAGCCTACAATGCTGGGCGAGTGAAAGAGTCGAAAAGAATTGATTACTTTGGTCAATTAATTATGAACAAATATTTTAATTAGTAACGTTTAAAACTTTTTTAATTAAAAAGCAATAATAACTATAACACTGTATTTGTTCATGTTATTTTATATTTCTTTGTTATTTACATTTTTAAAACAAATTAAATTTTTAGCTTTAATTAAAAAATAAAAAAAAAATTCACTCACATTCTGTCTCACTCATACACTCACTCGTATGCCAACCAACTGACTGACTCTCATGCACACCTTTTAAATACGAATTGAATTGTTTTATAAATATTATTACAATTTAAATACAGAAATGAGAATTTAAACAAAAACTTTTCTATAAAACGAAAACAAAAACAAAACAAACAAAAAAAATAAAAACAAAATTATTATAAAACCGAGAAAAAATAAAATCAGAATCAACATGAAAAAATTATAAAAACATCAACAAAAACAACAATAATAATAAAGAAAATGCAACAACAAAAAAAAATAATAAAAAAAGAAGCAACAGCACCAACTGTAGAATATGAATGAGAAAATGCAATAATAATATTAAATGAATACAGGAGTGAAATACGAAATAAATAAATAAAAAAAGTAAAAATACATAAAGTAGTAGTAGTAGTAGCAACAACAACAATTGCCACTACAAAACACAACAACAATAACATTTACATTAACAGTAGCAAAAAGTTGCAACTGGAAAAAGGGAATTTAAAAGCAATAAAAATTAAAAAGCATAAGAAAAATAAAAATAATTTTAACAAAATCTGCTTCACAACAATAACAACAAACTGAAAGTACAACAAGAACATAAACAACTGCCACTACTACAACTAAAAAGAAAAGAAGCAGCAACTGCATCAACATCAGCAACACAATATAAAAGAATACAACAAATACCACAATATATGTATACAAATACACCCTTTGGATTGAAAGCATTATTAACAACAACAGCAACAACAATATCATTACGTCAACAACAATAGCAATAATAACAATAATAACGACCAGAGCACAGAAAAGGAGAATCCGAAAGGAAAGAAAACAAACAAACGAGAAGGGGAAAGAGAAGACAACGAAAACAACAGTCATAGATAGAGGAGTACTGTTGTTAATGTTGTTGGTTCGGCTACAACAACTGCGAGTGCAATATGGCGACAAACCATCATCCCGGAAAGACAGTCCAACATTCGCTGTATCGCTGCAGACGACATTATCAGCATCATATGCTCTCCGTTTGGTCAACATTTTGGATATTTTTTATTCTCATGCTGAATCCTGTCTTACCAGAAGTTATTTACCGTGTGGATCCTTTGGGTAAATATTTTACTTGAATTTTATTTTATATCGTACATTACTTATATGCTCGCTCACATTCTCACTCTCATTTTCTCGCTCACACTTTCACTTTTGTTGACTCTTTTTGCCAGAGTTTTGTAATAATGCAATGCATTCAGGCATTTGGCTTACACACTCGCTTAATTCTATGAAAACTATGCGGATGCTTAAAACAACTTAACGCACTACTACAGCAGTAATATATACATATTAGGGTGGTTTTATCTCATAGGATAAAAAAATATGTCAGAATTTTTTTGGGGACACCCCTTTAAAATGTTTCTTTCTGTCAGATTTTAGGATTGCCAAAGTTTGAGCACAATTGAAAGATGTTAACCCGTGCCACAGAGGCCTCAAAATTTTGAAAATGTCGATTTTTTTTTGGCAGTTTTACGACTTCGGCGATCCATATCTCTGGAACGGCTAAAGCTATTTGTCCGTGTCATACATCAAATTAAAGGCCATACTGTTTATAATATTTTACATTCTACACAATAAATACGCAACTAGTACTGAAACCGAAAAATAGAGCCAAAGTCCCTAAAAACGTTACTAAAACCTGAGAGCGTTATTTATATTATTATTGGTTATTATGGACAATTACTTGTACTTTGGAATCTCATTTCATTTAAATATTTTTGGTATGGTATACCGTTAATTTTAGACCCACATACTGTAACTGGAGACCCCAAGCAGGTAAAAACAAATTAGTACCTACTAACACGTACTCTTTGACATTAGTGTCATTCTGTCTTATTTATTCTAGTGAACATTTTTATTTCTCGTAAAAGTGATGGCTTCTACATCTGGCATTAGAAGTAGAGGTAGAGACAAAATTTTTCTAATTGACTATCCAGCTCATCAGATAACTGGATGTAAGCTGCCCTCCAATCGACAAGTTCTAGCTACTATGTTCTACAATTTGTGTACTATGAAGTTAAATGTGAAAGACTCTGCCACAACTACTGTTGACGAGGTTTTCGTTTTTTGGACAAAAGCTCGAATTCCTACAAAACAAAAGAAAAATGTCATAGTAAAGCTGGAAAAACTGCACGATGATTGGAGAAAAATGCAAAAGTACAAGGATAGAAAAACGGAAAGTGCAAGAAATGCTATAAAAGAGTTTACGGTAAAGTTGGATGATCTCTTTGATATTGCCCTCCAAGATGCCCTGACGATGATGACTTCAGAAGAAGACAAGGAGTTTCTGTTGAAACAAAGACAGAAAGGAAGACCAGGCTCCATGCTCGGAGTTGACCTGAAGTTGGCTCAAGCTGAAGAAAGACTAGTACCGAAACAACGGAAGGTCTTGGACAAACAACTTGAAGCGGGAAATTGTTCATTGTTCACAGTGACGGTGGAGCTTACGGACGATGAGACAACAGAAGAGTCAGAAGGACGTGAAACATCGGTTGAAGAGCTCGGGATGAACGTAGAATCTGAAGGACCATCTGCCCCCAAGAGAATTAAGCGTGGCTTCAAAGAGGTCCTAACCATGAAATTGTCACTGTTGCTAGACCGCTGCAAGGTGTCCGATAGGAACGCTACTCGTATCATTTTGGCTACAGTAGAAGCTCTTGGAGAGGATCCTAAAGAATATAAGATCTCCAGAAGCATTATCCGTGAACAGCGGAGAATAAACCGTGAAAAATACAAGGAAAAAATTCAAGAAAAACTTAAGATACCCCAAAACGAGGCTGTTTGCGTGCACTGGAATGGAAAACTACTACCAGGTATTCTCAAAACAGAAGAGTTGCTATTCTGGTATCACATGGGACTAAAGAACAACTCCTGGGCGTTCCTGAAACTGACAGTTGCTCAGGACTGGGACTCACCAGCTCGGTCGTGGCTATGTGCCTCGATACAACAGCATCAAATACTGGGAGACTCAATGGAGAGTGCAATCTCCTGGAGCAGATGTAAGGTCGAGAGCTCATGTACCTAGCGTTCCAACACCACGTTTTAGAAGTCTTGTTGCGAGGGGTTTTTGACTGCAAGTTTGGAAGCACAACGGGACCTCAACCAGACATATTCAAGAGCTTTCAAAAAGAATGGTCGGCGATTGATAAATCCAAGTTCGATGTAGGCGAGAATGTTTTGAAACTACTGCCCAAAGGAGAAGTAGGGAATATCAAAGAAGAACTGCAAAGAAAACTAATGGAATGCCAGCCAATAGACGACTACAAAGAGCTGTTACAGTTGGCATTGATATATCTTGGCCATCTTGACGGAAAAGATGTGCGCATCAGGTCTCCAAGTCCAGTACACCATGCCCGGTGGATGGCAAAAGCTATTTACTGTCTGAAAATACAACTCTTCCGTGACCAGTTTAAGCTGACTTCCCAAGAATAAGAGGCCCTAGAAGCACTTTGTGTTTTCATCGTTCGAGTCTACTGTAAAGCCTGGTTTAACGCCCCCAAAGCGTGTTTAGTACCAAAGCAAGACCTAGATCTTATTGAAAATTTATTGAAATACGAAAGCATTGACAAAAGAATATCAGAAAAAGGAATTAACAAAATGATAAATCACCTGTGGTATCTTAGTCCTGAACTTGTTGCCGTGGCTTTGTTTGACCCGACAGTGCAAAACACCGTAAAGAGCCAAATGGCGACAAAAATCTTATCAAATCAAACAGAAGAAAATGAGAAGTGCTCCAGAAATATGCGACCCAAACTAAAAAACAACTGCCGAAATTCTTAGAAAAAGGTCTCCCAGCCCTGATTACAAGTGAGACTTATCTGTTGTTCAAAAGATTAAACATTAACACCGAATTTCTGGAAAAAGATCCTGCAACTTAGCCGCAGAACATCAACTACCAGGAGGAGCAAAGGATGGTTAACAACGTGAAAGTTGTGAACGACATGGCAGAGCGAGGAGTTAAGCTCATCACTGATTACAACCAATTATGTACTTACAAAGGTCGAGCAACAAAAACAATACGTTCTCCAAGTAGTCAGCAGATGCCGTCAGCTGTATCCAGATAGCTCCAAAACCACATTATCTCGGTCCCTTGAATAAATTTAAATAAAAATAAAATGAAAAAGACATTTATTATACTTCGCTCTTAGGAGTACCTAGTCACGTTTTTAGGGACATTGGGTTCATTACCTCGAATTCAGTACTATTTACGTATTTTTTTATTCCATATAAAATGTTATAAACAGTATCGACTTCAATTTGATGTATGACACGGGTAAATGTATTAAACCGTACTCAAGATCTGGGTCGGCAAAGTCGCCAAATTTCTAAAAAATCGATATTTTCAAAACTTTGAGGCCCCAGTGGCACGGGTTAACATCTTTCAATCATGCTCAAACTTTGGCAATCTTAAAATCTAATAAAATGAAACATTTTAGGGGGGTGCCACCAAAAAAATCGGACATCGATTTTTTAAACCACCCTAATACATATACAGAGAAGAAAAATAATGTTGATACAGTGATACAGTGTATGGTTTGATAGCATCACAATGTATTGTTCAAAATAAATCATTCAACGTTTACTCTACATTACAAATTATTTAAAGTTTTTTTTTTAATTAGAATGAAGAAAAATATATTCTATACATTGCATTGATTTAAAATTTAATTTACAAGATCAAAATTAAGGACTTATGGCCGTACACTTAATACTATGTTCAGATATGCACTTTTATTGAGTCAATATTCGATTAATTGAGTCCAATACTTGAAGTGTTCAGGCATAATAATATACGCAGTTCAGCTGCTTATTCAATATTCATTTGACAGCCGGTAAACAAAACAGCAACATTGTTTTAATTTTTTTTTTGTTTTTTTTTTTGTTTGTCCTTGTTGAAATTTGATTTGTGTCAAATATCAATAGAAAGTGTTTCTAATATTGTAATATAATTGTAATATTCTCACTAAATACTCTTCTGACAGTGCTGAATTTTAAGTTTTACTCAATATTATAACAATTTCGTATTTATTGCGCAATAATTAATTAAAGGTTTATATGAAATATTGATCTCAATAATGGCATTTATTGCGATTTACGCAATAAAGTTGCATATCTAAACACCGCATAAAGATTGCTTAGGAGATTTTTTCAAAACTTTATCAAAAAAAACAAACAATTTTTTAGAAAGACATTTAATTTTTGACAAGAACTACTTATGCTAACAAGAGTAGTGTTCAAACTCTGGAGAAGACTAACAAAATATTCGTCACGAATTTTGAGTTTTTTAACCCTGGACGGTTACTCTTTATCATACATATAATTCTTTTGTGAGAAACTAGGTCGTAATCCTGACTGAAGGGTTGTAATGACCAATTATGTATGTATAATTCTTTTATGTTTGGCCAAATTTCGCTCTTTTTTCAACAACTTTAGTTGTTGGTCATGGTTGGTCATGTCATTTTTGTACATTAAGGTTACTCTACTCTGAATAGACGAACAATTAAAAAAAATTGTTTACGTCTGTTGACTGCAAGCTTTCGTTATGAACTATCGTTGTTGAAAAAGAGAGCGAAATTTGGTCAAAAATAAAAGAATTATATGATAAAGAGTAAATGATCTTCGTCGAATCGACGAGGCCTTTAGAGGCCGTAAATACAGAATAAATTCGGAGCAGTACACTGTTCACTATATTTTTACAGCTTTTGGGTCTATACTATTCCATGTTCAGCATCAAAGTGTTCATAATTCTTCGAAATTTCCAGGAGTACAGACAACACTTCCTTTTTAGAACTCGCTAGTAGTGTTCGCTCAATTAAGATCGGATGCCTGGAGCGGCCGATAAATTAGTTTCTAGTGGTAGTCATGAAGCCATTTTATAGCTCACAGATACGCTGTGGCTCATTATCATGCTGGAAAACTATATCAGTCGTCTTTAATCCGGATTTTTCTGCAGTGGTGGGTAATTTAGTGTTCAAAATGTTTGCATAGGAACATCGTAGTCATCGTACCAACTATTCTGTAGACTATTGAAACTTTCTGTGCCATCATGCATACCTATACCATAAGGAATCCACCTTCAAATTTAAGAGTTGTTCTGACATCTTTTGTCAACAATGTTTTTCTGAGATTTTCCTAGCATTCGTCCCTATCATTTCTTTCCATTCAACTCTAGCCAATTAATTTTGGTCTGACCTAGCCGAATAATCTTCATTCAGTCCTTTGCAGTCCAAAAAGCAAATTTCTGTATAAAGTGCAAATGGTTGTGCTGATGGCTTTTGTTGTCCCCTGGCTTTTTCAATTTGCCACGTCCTTTTAAGCTGGCTCTTTCAAGTGTTCCAAGAGAAACATTAATAGTTTCATTTTCTGCAGGTTGCTTCTGCATTTGAACTGCGTTTTCAAATTTCTGCTCTCCAAACTATCTTAAATCCCGTTTTGGAGACTTGGATTCTTTTCTTTTCTGCCTTCTTGGAGTGCAGAGGTGAATTTGGCAAGGAATTTCTCACTCTATCTACGCTGGATTTGAGAAGCAACAAAAACTTATTACAATTTTTATGTTGCTTTTAAGCTGATGAATTTGGTTAAGGCCCATGGGCGAACTATGTTTTAATTAATAAGTTATTACAAATTAATTAAAAAAGTTTCGAAAACTTCTATAATTTTGTTTTTCTGAAAAATATGACTACCTGCCGCAATACTTGTAGTTGAACTTAACAAACCATCGTTTGCTTATTTTGCGATAATGATACATATCAGAACAAATGTTCGAATGGAGATTGTATGTATTGCATGGGACTGTAGTTACTCAATTCCGAGTGAAATAAACAAAAGAATTCTTAATTAAAATCCCTTTGTTGTTTATTTTCTATCCGATATGTTTCACAATACATACATACAATATCTTGTGTATATTTGTTTTTATTTAAATTATCAATCAATTGTATTTGTTATTATTTAATTAGATTATCGAATCGAATTATTTCATATAAATATTCCAAACAAAAGACCGATTGTCTGTTATAAAAGAAAACAAAAAAAAAATCAATCATCAAAGTAATGTTAAGGCTAAAGGACACTTTTACTGAGTGCACCGATGCTCAAGTTAGCTGTGTTCAGGACTTCAAATGTTGAGGCCGTGGGTTTGATTCACCCCAGAGACTCTGGATGTATATTAATATCTTATTATTTGTATGACATTATATATATGATTATTATTGTATATGTAAATATGAGCATACAGAATTGGTCATAACAACCCTTCAGTCAGAATTATGGACCTAGTGTAGTCGCCGTAGTCTCTAGTAGGTAGTGTGTTGGCTTATTAGACGTAAAGTCACGGTTCAAACTCCAAGTCAGACATCAAAACGAATTATGAAAAAAAATATTTTTTTGGCGACTTCCTCTCAGCAGATTTCTGGATTCTGAGATCAAATAAAATTGCGATGAAAAGTTTCTCAAATAATGTAAATATAAAAAAGTAATTAAATATGTAAGTGTTATGAGATACTAAAACCAAATTAAAATTTGTGGCGCCTTTGTTGAATTGTAGTTGTAAGCCAGTAGTGTATTTTCTTAGAAAACCTTTAAATACAAAACAGAGATCGGCAATGAGTATTAAAAAAGGAGAGCAGTTTCGAATCATACTCATAATTTCTGATACTTATACGCATTCATACTTATTTTAGTATTATAATCATACTACTCATATTCAAAGTCTGAAGTACTCATCGTACTCATACTTAACAATACGCATGATGTTGTTGATTTCGACTTTCCTTTACTCAACATTTACACGAATTGCAAAATAAGTATGATTCGCGTATGAACAATAAAGGCCTTTAAATGTCAGGAGTTGAAAAACTAAATCTGAATACCCTGGATATGACAACATTTATAGATTCTAAGCTATTAAGTGCTTGCCACAGAAAACTTAAGTAGTTTTAAAACCTGTATTCAATGATATTTTTTAGGCTATGCTTTCCAATAGAAGCATGCAATAGTAATAATGTTTCTAATAAATGTCAGAAGATTCTATTGACTCATATATACCTATTAGTCTGCTATAAATTCTTTCAAAATTATATGAAATGTGTTAAAATGAAGTCGCCGTAGTCTTGTAGGCAGTGTGTTGGCTTATTGACGTACAGTCACGGTTCAAACCCTCGGTCAGACATCAAAACCGAAAATATGAACAAATATTTCTTCGGCGACTTCCTCTCAGCAGATTTCTGGCAAAAACTTTGAGAGTAAATAAATCTGCCCTGAAAAGTTTCCCACATATCTGTCATTCGGAGTCGACTTTAAACTGTAGTGCTCGCCACTCATGTATAAAATTAACGCACACAACATGAGTGGTGTGAGAAGATATGCCGTAATCCTGACTGAAGGGTTCTTATGGCCAATTATGTATATATGTATGTATGTATGTGTGTAAATATGAAGAAGAAATAATGTTAGAGGAACAACATTGAGATTTAGATTTTGACAAAATAGCGCAAATATTTTCCACATGCTCTATACTTTATGAACACCTGGTATACCGGTGTGAAGTGAGCATTAAGATGCGAATGTCTTCTTAGGGAACATTTATTGTGGACGTGCTTTATTTATTTTATTTTTTTTTTTTTTTTGATGGTTGAAATTTGAACAGGCCGAATTGCAAACAACTTTGGATGAAGATGACAGTTTAAGTCAGAAACAAATTGCAGAAATGTTAAATGTTGCACAACAAACAATTTCACGCCGTTTGAAAGGTATGAGAAAGATCCAAAAGTCTTGAAAATGGATGCCACATGAATTGAATGACCGATAGATTGTAAACTGAAAAACCACTTGTGAAATTTTGCTTCAAAATACGGTTGAAAATCGATGTTGCATTGAATTGTTACTGGCGATGAAAAATGTTTTCATTTGTTTTCAGAATCTTAAACGGAGAAACTTAATATTTAATCCAGAACGTTGAATCTAAAAATGACCTGAAAGATCGAAAAGCATTTCATTTCATACCGGTACTCCTGATGCCGACTATAAATGAAATCTATTTTACTTCGAACATCCATATTTATTTACTCTTCAAATAAAATCTAACATTTTGTGCCATAATGTAAATGCAATACTAAATAAATTTGTTTAGTTGTTCTAACAAAAATGTGATGAAAAATGTAATAAAACTAACTTGTTTGAAAGTTTGATTGACATTTTCATTCAAACTCTTCTGGTTTTATGGCTTAACTCTGTTTAAACTTCATATGGAATGTTACAAACAGAGTAAACATTTGAATTCAGACGACGAGTTCTGTGGGTTACAATGTTAACAGAGAGAAGAAAAAAGGATACTCATGTATTCATACATGTGTGCATGAATAGAATAATTTTGTAGTTTCAATAATGTTGTCGTTTTACCGCAGGTGGAAATTGAAATATTTTATTCGTTTCTCTGTTTTAGATACATTTTACAATAGAAAACTATAACTCAATGGTTTGCCATGTCATTTTTCTATTAAACTGAGCAAATTTTATATGCTTTTTATATACATATTTACCATAAGAGCTCCAGGATCCTATATCGTTAAAAATGAAATTTACAAAAAATATGAGTTACTCTCATATAATCCCCATTAGAAAGCTTAAGTTACAATTTACAACGTGACTGATGTGAGAAGCTAGGTTGTAATACAGACCAGAGATCAGCAATGAGTATTCAAAAAGGAGAGTAGATTCGAATCATACTCATAATTTCTGATACTTATACGCATTCATAATTATTTTAATATCATACTCATACTACTCATATATATTCAAAGTTTGAAGTACTCATCGTACTCATACTTAACAATGCGTATGATGTTGTTGATTTCGACTCTCCATGACTCAACATTTACAAGAATCATAAAATAAGTATGATTCGCGTACGAACAATACAATACTCACTAGAAGGTTGCGTGTTTGCGTTGCTTGCTGTTTTTGCCTTTGTCTTTTTTTTTCTTCTTTTTTTGTAAATGCAACAACAACTAAGAATGTAAATTTTGATGAATAATTCGAATCACTCGAATCATTTATAAGTATTTTTCTAAATTTATGAATATGTATGAGTAGGCGTATGAATCAAACATACATATTTCGAATGTTATGAGTTTGATGTCAACTTTGTACTCATACTCATTGCAAGCTGTACTTATAAATCAATGTTGTAGTGAGTACGAATGAATCAGAGTAGTTGAATTTCAATACTGTTGACTCACTCTTACTCAAAATTTCATGAGTACTTATGAGAAGCGGAAAAATGATTCATTGCTGATCTCTGATACAGACTAAAACGCTGCATTGGCCACATTATATATGTGTATAGTATATACTATTTGGCGATACTTATGATAATGTGTAGACACATTCTAGACATTTATTTTAAAAAAACGAATACGTTAAGTTGAGAAGTGAAATATTAAGTAAAAGAAATTGTTTTATTTCGTTGGTTATTATTTCTTTATTGGAAAATAAATAAAGAATTTATTTAACCGTAGATCGAGCCTTAAAGAACTTCTAGCTTATGTATCACTTTTGATACATACATACTTGTAGTAAAATAGAATTTTCGCAATTATTGATAGATTTTATGAAAAAATTTAAATATTTTTATTTATTTTAATTCATTTTAATAAAATTATTTTATATAATTACATTTCATTATCACTTTTGTAAAATTTACATCAAAATTTTTGACATGACATTAACATTTTGGCATCTAGCACCCTTACTTTGTGGCCATTTATAAGTTTCCAATTGTTTAGATAGGACAGCTTTAGATTGGGTCGCTCGTATCAATAACGCTTTCAATTGATTAATGGCTGAAGCCTGATTGTACAAACTATTGTTATATTTCGTTAGAAAAATTGTTTGTCAACGTCATGTGAGATAAAAAAGTTTCCCGTTGCAATAGAACATCGATTATGTCAATAACAATGCTCTCTCTTTGATTCTTCTCTGGTTTCCCGGATACGGGTTTCCCCAAATACGGCTGAAGTAGTCGCTACGCACGTACTTGAATGTACTTGAATCCAAAACTGACAAATTGATTTCAATTGACCACAAAATTTAAAACGACCATAAAGTTCAATTAGTTACTAATCTACAGCGACAAAATTATTGGGAATATCAATAATTTCAGCTCATTTTTCGAACAGGATTAATAGGTGTAAATTTATCATTTCCGAGTAGCACATTATCAAAGCGAACGATTCTGTTATCTCATATGTACGTAGTTGACCGAAATGTTATCGTGTGTAATATCTATGAAATTAATTTTTTTTCTAATCTTTGTCTGTCACGTGATATAAATATGAGAAGACCAATAAGAAAAAAGCAATCTGCACTTAAATTGGTAATATTTTCTATTCCCTGACTACTAAAGACATACAGTTCTCTGTACCAAGTAGTACCATTTTTAACGATAAACATCCTATTGTCATGCTTGTTGCTGCCAATACTTTTATGAGTTCATAGGGCGAGCTTCTGTTTTCTTCTTTTTCAGAGTCTTCAGCACCATGAAAATTACATACATACATACAAAATCGGTCATTACAACCTTTCTTTGTAAACTGGAAATGTCTGACCAGTGGTATGAACCTTGGTCTGACGTCTAATAATTTAACACGCTTCATACAAGACTACGACTGCTTCAATCAATCTCAAGAATATGTCCAGAACAGAAAATTCAACCTTTTCACTTTCACCCGACACTTAACTTTCAATTCCTTCTCACATACAATAAATAATGTATTATTTACGATAAAAATTTCACAGTCTTTGAAAACTTAAAAAAATTACATACACAGAACCAAAGAATCCCTAGGAAAGTCGTATGTATTAAAAATGATACATAATCTAGAATTATGAAGTTTTTGAATTTTTTAAGTTCTGAAAAAAAATTTTTAATTTTATTTGATTTAAAATAATGATGATAACAATATTAACGAATTTGAAAAAATATCAGGCATCTAACTTTTTCTGAATTAAAGTTATATCGTCTTAAAAATTGAATTGTATCATTTTTGATACAAAGCTCGATCTACGATTAAATGTAAACAAAGAATTTATTTATTTATATAAATTAAGAATTTATTTAAATAATATAGTAATAAAATAAATATAAACGAAAACTTCGTTTATTATTTTATGACACAAGTATTTAACTACAAGGTTCATATTCTCAGTACTCGTACATGAAGTAACCGAGTTAATGCGTCTCGCTTTTTACAGCAACTTCTCGTCTTCTTGTCACTAGCCACGTTACCTTTCAGTTTATAGTAATTTCCAAAAGTTACTGTTGATATATTGTCAGTCTTTTAATTTCTGTGTTTAGTAGTCATTCAATGCTTGTCCTAATTCTGGTTATATTGACTTCATTCTTGTTTCTTGTACTATGTTCAGATATGCAATTTTATTGAGTCAATATTCGGTTTATTGAGTGCAATATTTTAAGTGTTCAGACATAATAATATACGCAGTTCAGCTGCTTATTCAATATTCATTCGACAACTGGTGTTTTGTTTACCACTGGCTGTTTCAACAACATTGGTTTTATTTTTGTTTTGTTGTTTATTTATTATTTATTTATTAATTACAATACAATTACAAATTATATCCTACTTATATACGAGCGAAGTAACTTGACTTTGTGCTCGGTGTAGTGTCACAGACCAGAGTCTCTGGTGGGAATCGAACCCACGACCCTCACGCTAATAGTCTAGCACACTACCCACTAGACTACCAGGGCACCCAGATTTTTTTATGCTCAATGAACATACTTATGACAGTGCTGCATTTCAAGTTTTACTCAATATTATAACAATTTGGGTATTTATTGCGCAATTATTAATTGAAACTTTATATGAAACATAAATATAAATCAATAATGGCGTTTGTTGCGATTGACGCAATAAAGGTGCATATCTGAACACCGTATTAATTATTTCCTTTTGTTATTCCCTTTACTAAACACATAACATACACACAGGAAGTGCTGTCCGATTTTTGGTGGTGAAATAATAGTCGAGTCTTTGAAATGTGGACAGTATATTGGCAGAGTATAGTGATTTGAAACTCCGACTTCAATAGTTTTGTTTTTTGAATTGTTAATCAATTCAAGAAGAAAAAACCCAAATAAATTTTATTTCCTTTTTAAAAACTTTTCTTTCCTGAAAGATTTTATGAAAAATATAATAATTTATTACTATTTCGTGTTCGGTGGTTACTGTTGCTTTTTTGAAAAGTTTAGCTTTCTTCGCATAAAATTTAGCCCAAAAAAACAATTCTTATTTTTGTTTTCTTTTCATTATTATTTATTTATTACTTTTTTGTTTCTCAACAAACAAACAGACCATTAATCTTAAAGCCTCAAATAATCTTATCGATATTTGTGAATAAAGAAACTTTTCGTCTCGAACTCAATTCATCACAATTTCTATGCTTCAGCGAAATGCTGTTGGACATTCTGTTTGTCTAATATTTTATTTCATTTTTTTATTTTTGTTTTCTTTTCCCAATAAAAAAAAACAAAAATAACGTTAGCGACTAAAAAATTCCATTGAACCGAGTTAGGCATTAGGACTTCTACATGATTTTCTGGTCTTATTGTAAAATTTTATGGCCTTTTTCAGCAAAAAAAAAACATGGCCAGACAACATCAATTATGTTCGTCCTCGGCCAAGCATTTCAACAATTATAATGGCCCCAAAGCGTATAACAAAATTTCTTTCCCCTCATATCCTTTCAATGTATTCTACCATCATATAGAAAAAGAACATGAATGAGTGACAGCGGTTTTGTTTGTAGGCATTTGGTCAAACGTTGTAGCCTTAACAAAAGCAATTTATCCCAATCATAATAAATGTTTTGATTAAAACGTTTTACTTTTCAACAAACAAAAAAAAGAAAAAAAAACAAAAAAGGAAAGAAGAAAAATAAATAGAAAAACAGAGAAGAACTGGTCAAGCATATTAAAAACGTTGTAGAACTTTTTGAAGGTTCTCTGAATATATACTCATTTGATGCAAATCAGAGCAGAATTTTCAAAGAAATAAATGTTTTCCCCCGTAAGGAAAAGCTCACATAATAACTGTCTCGTTTCTTAAAATAGTCATCAACTGTAGATTCCATCACATTGGATTGTTGAAAAATCTCTTACCATCGACCTACTCTTTCAAGTATGAAAATAGAAAATAGTTCGAATAATAAAGAAATGCACCCAGCAATAAAATTGTCTTTTATTTTTTATTTTATTTTATTTTTTTTATTTATTTATTTAATTATATACAAGCTGAGTAGCTTCGAATTTATGCTCGGTGTAGTGTAACAGATCAGCGTCTCTGGTGGGAATCAAGTTCACAACCCTCATACTTACTACCAGCTAGACTACCAAGGCATCCGATATATTATTTTATTTTTAAATTTATTAATTTTTCTATACAACCAGATGAGTGTGTACCAGAGATCAGCAATGAGTATTCAAAAAGGTGAATAGAATCGAATCATAATCATAATTTCTGAGACATATACGCATTCATACTTATTTTAATATCATTGAACATTTACTCATATTCAAAGTTTGAAGTACTCATCGTACTCATACTTCACAATACATAAGATGTTGTTCATTTTGACTCTCCATGACTCAACATTTACAAGAATCAAAAAATAAATATGATTCACGTACGAACACTACAATACTCACTAGAAGGCTGTGTGCTTAATTTACTTGCTGTTTTTGTCTTTTTCTTTTTTCAAATATATTTCGAATGGTATGAGTTCGATGTCAACGTTGTACTTATACTCATTGTACTCATACTTATAAATCAACGTTGTAGTGAGTACGAATGAATCAGAATAGTTAAATTTCAATATTCTTGACTCACTGTACTATAATTGTAGAACTAGAAAACTGAAAACTATCGTTATCGATAACTAGATAAAACTGTGTCTTATTGCTGTTCAGTAAAGTTTGACAAATTGTGGGTACTAACGCTTTGCCCATTTTACAGTCAACATAACCATAACCTATGGTGCAAGCAATTCGTACTATTATTGATTAAATTCGTACTCTATTTGATTTAGAACCTTCAACAAGACAAAGAAATGTAACGTTGTACATAAAATAATACATACATATACATAATTGGTCATTACAACCCATTAGTCAGGATTGTGGACCTAGTTTCTCACACCACTTATGTTGTGTGTTTTAATTTTATACATGAGTCGGGCGACCTATAGTTTAAAGTCGACTCCGAACGACAGATTTTTTGAGAAACTTTTCATGGCAATTTTATTTACTCACAGAGTTTTTGCCAGAAATCTGTTGAGAGGAAGTCACCGAAGAAATATTTTTTTATATTTTCGTTTTGAAGTCTAAATGAAAATTTTCTTAGGCCGATAGCACCAAAGAAAACAATATTTTCATATCCGAATAGAAATAATGAGGCCAAGTCAAATCTTAACGCATAGTAAGGTATTGCGTTTTCTAAAGATTTTTGTAAATTCAAAAATTGTTGAATTTTTGTTGAGCGTTAAAGGCAATAATGTAGATTTAAAAGGACTTGTACGAATACCATTCGTATTCATTCAAATTTGTACGATCAGTGGGAATATTCCTTTTGTCTAAGGACTAATCCGTACCTCTTATTCATAGCTGAGATCAATTAAAAATTTTTGCCTTTATTGCTGTGGAATATCTTCAAATTTAAGCATCTTCGAGATGCTTCTTTATAGTTTCTATCAATACGTGCTGATTACCGTCTTTATATGGGAAGGTTTAAGTTTAGGTTAGAGGACGTGTACTTGTCAAATGAGGCAAGTAGAGTACCCGGAGGTCAAGTTTACCCATTGGACAAATGTCCTTAAGATGAGAGGATAATAGAGGGGATAGGAAAAAGGAGAGGAAGTACCATTTCATTAATCGATTCTATGATGTACACCACAATGGCACCGATTGCTATAGAAATTTATTTGAAATCAGTTTTTTATTATAAAACTACCCACGTACCAAAGAGTTTAACTAATTAGACTTGCTATTACGCTTTCAATTAATATTTAACGTTACAGTTACATTGTGTTATAAGTTGAGAAGCATTCAAAAATGTTTTCCATTTCAAAGCTTTTTAGCTTTTCTAACGTAATTAAAATGAGACTGAAAACATTTCCGTCACTTCTGTAATTATGGTATTTCAAGTTTGTCTTGACGCTTGCATTACTTTCCTTAAGTTGTCCTGCCATCATGCAGAAGTAAAGTAGATGATGACATTAAATTTATTTTAGTTTTTCTGTAACCTGCCTACATATCTACATAATTATGAAAAATAAAAAAATAAAACAGAAATAAAAAACTAGAAATTGCTTTTCATTACGTATGCAGGGCGTATGATTAACATGGAAACATTAAAAAATAAAAATTATACGGACCCGTATTTTTTGTGTTTTATTCAATTGAATAAAATAATAAAAAAAGATTCGTAATGAAACATTTTTCGCTTTAGGAATTGAGAGAATTGTAATTCATGAACATGTAACATGTAAACATACAGTGGACAGCAAAAGTCTAGGTACTCCAATGTATTTTAGCAATTTTATGAAAGTAATGTAAACATAATTGATATTTTTTATATTTATCTTATTTCTATTCTATTATAAAACAAAAAAATTTAATCGTTTGCAAAAAACCAAAAAGAAAACAATGAAAAGTTCTAGTGACACCATACGTTTAAATCACAAGAGTGTAGGAATTTCAAAGGCCTAATATGTTAAAATGTTACAAATTAAGCACTCCATTTTAGCACTCCATTTGAATGTACCAGTTTTGTTTAATGTTTTCTGGTGATATTTCCCGCCATGCACTCATTAACAAGTTTTTCGGTTGACTTTTTGTTGAGTTGGGTTGACTCTTGGAGTCATATCGCAACTTTTTGCAAGAGTGTTAAGCCTGCGGGGACTTTGGTAGACAAATCATATATTTGCACTATCAGCTGTATGATTGGGTTCATTGACATGTTGGTAGCAATAATTATTATAAATTCTTAATTCTATCGAACTTTAGGTGAATTTGTTCTTTAGAATTTTTAAAAACTCTCCCTTATTTATTATTTCTCCAATAAATTCCGAACTGTCCACATCTGGTGCCGACATACCAGAGGAGGCATTCCTCTTCCTTCACGACTTCTATTTTTCGCACTTTGCTTACTTGTGGCCTAGAAAAAGTGCGAGCGGTCTCCTGGGCTAGTGCGAAGGCCACGCCAGTTTGATGTCAGGGTCACGTATACCACTAACAAACGCCTCGGTTTTTAAATTGTCTATCAGTTTATCAGTTGGTGGTTTTCTCCTGCGTATGTAAGCTGCACTAATCTCTCGAACTCCACTGCAGTGACTCATTAGCCTTGTGCGCACGGCACCTTAACTCCATGCGTTACAGTTCTCATTTCTGCTCCTCGCCGAATTTACCAATAAGTCGTTGTAGTTGTTTCTGCAATTGGCTGACATGGTTTCCAGAATCTCGGCTGCAACAGCTTTTAACGCCAAAATTAGTTACAAAGCCTTTTCTTTAACGGTCCATCCGTTTCTGCTGGCTTCTGTCCCGAATTGGAATTTGAATACGGATAGGGGTGAGCTACCATCAAAGCAAGATGGTTTTACCCTGCCGGTACCTTCTGATACGATTCGCACTGGTTCCGATCGCTGGCTCTGGAGGATGTTGATCTTCTTATCCATCATAACGGGTTTTCCCTCAACGAACTTTTCCAAACTAATTACTTCCGTGTCAACGGTCTTTTCAAAACTTGACATCTTTCCTCGAGACTAGTAACTCTTTTGCTGACCGACTTATGTATTTCTTGCAGCTTCTCTGTTGTCGCTTCAAATTTCTTCTCAATTTTTGAAAAAAGTTTTAATTGGAAAGTTTCCATCATTTGCTCAGTATCTTTCCGAGACTCTGCCAGAAGTTTTTGATTTTCGGCTCTAGAAGCTTCTTGTACATCATCAAATAGCTTTTGGTTTGCTACTTGCATTTTTTTAATCGTGGCGGCTAGCAACGAATTTATATCGATACCGCTAGGGGTTGCAGGGGCCTATAGCTCTCGTTCCTCCTCATCATCGCACTCGTAAAAATCGATGTCAATGCCCTGATGCTGTAGTTTTTCCCTTAACCACCTTTGGAGTTCATTCTTCGTGCCCGCTGTTGGCAGCTCTAGTTTACCTAACTCTCGTTTGAGCCATTCCGCTCTTAATTCAGAGAGTTTCATTTAAAATTTTTTTTTTATTTCTTTTTTTACTTTTGGATTATGCAATCCCACTTTTGACAACAATTGTTACGTTTTTACCTTTTAAAAACGTTTGAAATATGAGCTCGTAATTGAAAATAAAAATAAATTTATGTTCAGTTTTAATTAAATTCTTTATTGTTCGCACAATTCTCTTGTTCGCCAATGTTCACAACTTGATGTAAACAGCAACAATTTGCTTTGTTTGCTATTCTTCTTAACATTATTCTGCGTAAACACTGACAATTGATCGACAGATCTTTATAACGGAGATCTTCAAACCACGATTATTGCCTTCATACGTAACGTGTCTTCACACAAGACTGACTGAATTTTGTCTGACTCCGTTGCCTGCTTTTCAACGTATCCACTCAACAATATCGATGTGACTTTAATCGATTTTGCTTAGACTAAATATTTGTTGCAAATAATCTATGAAACAGCATAATTATAAAAATTTGTTTGCCACAAAATTACCACTATGTGCCGGCCATAAGTACTTGTTGTGCCAGTATGGAATGTCTTCATAGGAAACATTTGCTGTAGGCAAGCATTATTTTATTTTTGGCGATGACATCTGTCAAACAATTAAGTATACATCAAATCAGTGAATAAGCAGAGTCGCGTCGTATGCCTGTTTAGGCATATGGTGAACATGCTCTATCAGAAGGAGCATGCGGAGAATGGTTTGGACGATTCATAGATAACAATTTTGATGTAAGAAATGAATGTCGAATTCCAAACAATATTGGATTTTTAATCCACTTTTTCATGACACTTTGGGTCCAAAACGAAAAAAAGTCGTGGGTTAGACCGAGACAACCATCAACTTTGGCTGCAAAACCAAATCGATTTAGTGGAACGACAATGCCGTACAGCTAGTGGGAGCAGAAACGTTTGGTGCACCACGAGGTCCTAAAACTTTGTGTAATCGTTAATAAAGATTGCTACTGACAAAATTTTGAACCGCTCATTATCGAAAAACGACCAGAATGGGCCGCGATACATGGCATGGTAATTTTACAACATGACAATTACCTGCACACAAAACAAAATTGGTTCAGGATACAATCAAAGCATTAGGCTGGGGACCGAATTGGTTGAATAGCACTTCGATACCAACGAGAAAGTCGAAAATCGGGAGACTAATTGGTTTACTTCAAAAGACAAACACTTTTATTGGCATGGAATTTACAAATTGCTTAAAAGATGAAAAAAGTGGCGTTTCAAATTTTTCTTATCATTAAATTTTTCATTTATCGTGCTTGAATAAAATGTCAAACATGTTTGTAAATTTAATTTTGCATTTACTTTAGATTTGTTGTGAATACATTCAATAAAATGATAAAATTTTGAATATGAACTGAAGGTGTAAAAAACTACTTCACCATGCATGTTCGTTATTTAAAATTTCTTCGGTTAATATAAATATATATTCTAATTGAAGTAAAGTTCCTCCAAAATGATACATCTTTTATACAAATTTAAAGCAAATTTAAAGAAAATTTGGGAGTTAAATTTTCGGGAATTTTAAAAACTTAACGCAAAGAAATATGACCCGAAACTTCTTTTTTCGAATTAAATTTCAGTCACAACTGAATAAATAAGATTTTCTTTCGCGTTGCTGTTACGTCAGAATACCATCATTTATGGGGCCATGTACATACTCATATACATATGTATGTATCGGTTTCAGAGAAGCGTGTTTAGTATTCATTGTTTTTATTTTGTGTTTTCTTTTGTTTTTCTTTAGTTTTTACTTCATTCTTATTGTTTTTCTCTTCTGGTATTTTGAGAATTTTTTCGGAGTCTGTTTACTTTTCACAGCCGAATGACAAACAATACCAAGCTGTACAGTATCTTTAGGATAACTGCTAGGATAACTAGTCCTCGCATAAATTTAGGCTTAAAACCAAACTGAAACGACTGCCATGGTATGGTTGAGTTATAATTGCGTAAATAACTTTTAAGAAAAACACAAACAAAGAAAAAATCCCTTGTGTATACGGGATACTCTCAAAAATAATAAAAACATACAAATATTTATATGCGAAAATATGTACATTTGCATGAGTATATATGTATGTATGTATGTATGTATGCTTCCAATGTGAAACTTTAAGCTTTGTTCGTTTTTTTTTCAATTTTCCGTTATCATGTACGGCGTAAAAACCAAAGTAGAAGGCAAACATAAAAGAACTGTTGGATTTGCACTTTTCCTCTTTTGTTTCTGATCGATACCGATAACTATGGTTTGACAGTTGTGTTGACATTTCAGTTCAGTACGATTTAGCATGTCATCAATAATCATTTAACGCCACAACAATGCTTCCGCATAACGACAGTTTACTTGGAATAAAATAAATTTGAGAGTAAAGTTCATAGAGTACTTTGTGCATTTTACGATTAATATAGTCAGCCTTGTGAACAAGCAATTTGTCTAGTTATTGATCCTTTACGCACAATGCTTAATTTTTGTTTTGCATTTTTAATAATTGGACTCAATTTTAAACTGACTGAGGAGATTTCTAAGTAAATAATAAGGATAAAGCTCATATTTGGAACGAAGGCAATTATCAGGTCTGCATTCTTCAAAATAAGCAAGGAGCACCGATGCAGTGAATGGTCATGTTGACCGAATATTTGTTTTCAAAAATCAACTAAAAATTAAAGTTTTTTGATTTTAAAATACAGGAAAACTTAACACCCAGCATTCTTAGCAATTGATTTATTCAAAAATATGATGGCAATGTTCTTTTCCAAATTTATCCGGATCACTGAGCTTCACTTTCTGGTGATTTAACATCTTCGGATTAAGCTTTATAGGGCTTTGACATCAAGTTGGTCACTTTTTGAAGCCTTGGAAGCATAGCTGCCAGATAAATAAGGCATCAAATTGTCAAATATTAGGAAAAACATCGTCAAAGATGTTCATTGAAATCGTAAAAAAGAATCGTCAGAAAAAATATGTAAATAAATTGAATGGTATTTTAAAAAAAAAATTATTTTTATTGTAATAAAACAAATAAAGTTAATTCATATTCATATTTTAGTTCAAAAATGAACTTAATAAACGAGTGTTTCATATAATTGGTCAATTCACACAAGCCGTTGTATCTTTGTATTCATTGTATTGTTGGAAGAACATACAGCAGTGTATGATTGTTGTTGATATTTTTCATATAAAAATTCGATACACTTATACACATTTTTTCCATATGTTTTTAAAAAGTTGTATTGGTTTCCTGCTATCAAATTGTGTGAATGAAAAAAATCTGTATATGTTTTCATATGTTTTTAAAAAGTTGTGTTGGTTTCGTGCTATCAAATTGTTTGAATGCCACGAGATACACAATACAGCATAGCATTGAGCGTTCACAAACAAACAAATGTATTCAATTGAAGAATTGCCCAAATATATAGTGTTTTTATGTTAAAAACATATATGTACATAGGTATACATGTAGGTTAAGCATATGTATTAGAATTAAAAAGTTTAATCAAATCAGTTACAATATTAAAGTCGAAGCAATTAAAATTGCCAAGTTTTAAATCATATTCTTATACAATATTGCTTCTCAGTTTAATTTAAATTAACTTGGCATGTGATAATACTAATATTTCTTAATAAATTTAGTTAAGGTTGGAATTTAAAAGGTACAATCTGTTATTTTAATTTTCTGATATTCTTTTCCCCCAAAAATTGAGAACTTTTATATCGTTTTCAGGAATTTTTTTTTTTGATGTTTCAACAATCAGTACCAGTGTTGTTAATTGACATAACCGCAGCAATAATATTACATCATCTATATCTACGGATGGTGTAAATGTTAGGGGATTAGAAGCTCTTGACGTTCTATGAATAAAAATTCAGTGTGATGTTCGTTAGAACCGACACTTTATTCAGTGCCTTGGCTTCTTAAGACGGTGCAAGAAATATTTCACAACACTTATATCCGGCCGAGAATGGAATACAAATATCATATATGGACCTATACCTCAACGTCTATTTTCAGACTTCTCGACCGCTTACAAGAGAGAGCAAAGGTGGTCGTTTATCGCGACAGGGTATCCAACTCCATTGATTGATTATAGCATCGTTGCAATGTAGCTTGTGTTTCACTGTTCTATCGCTACTACCACGAATTTTTGCTCGAGCGATTCATGTATTCTTACGTAACAGTCGTCTTTCTCGGAGAACACCTCCGTTTGTGGTCGTTTTATAAATCTAGTGTCCACAGACACTACTCCCACTTTCCTCTTTCCATAACATATTTTCCTATTTTCAACACAGTGAGTGCATTGCATTAGTAGGGGTCATCCCATGATATTGCCACTTGCCTTTGACCTTCCTTGGGTAATATTAGAACTTATATTCGAATCTTTAAAAATGGTCATCAACGGCAAATGGTAAGTTATGCTCAACTATGAAATGTGCCAATCTTATTTCAAAATTCTTGGTATTGCCATTATTTGCTGGGTAATGTTAGGATATTTGCAGATATTTGCAGAACTTACCATTTTTCTTTAAATATCTGATGATTTCTTTTTAAATTTCTTTACTAATTGGCGCTTTTATTTAAGTTATTAAGCATTTTCTGTAGTATCATCATAGGTGTTCGTAAATAATTTAAAAATATAATACTTTACGTCTTGTTATTACTAACCTCAATTTGAAAAACTAACAATTGCAAAGCAAATACAAAGCTTAAAAAGGATTTAAAAGTACTAAAGTCAAGAAAGTTATGTTAATTTTGTAATATCTAAAAATCGTCAAAATAAATCGTCAAAATAAGGGTATAAATCGTCATATCTTCAGGATAATATTTTTGAAGAATAAAGAAAATCGTCAAATCTATTAGCCATGCTTGGAAGCCAATATTAAGCCACCATCGATGCCATACGGCCAGATGGACCATGTTATTTAAAACCATACCATGAGTTACCATAAGTCCTGTGCAGAACAAAAATAGGAGATGAAACAATACATACTTATATTCGATGAACAAGTAAATCAACACAGAAGAAACAAATTGAGAAACTGATGAAATCAGTTTTTAACATACGAACACATTTCAATTTTTTTTTATTTGCTTTTTTGTGACCAAATCCTGCTCCTACAATTCAGTACCGTCGTTTAATTTTTATGTCATTTTCGGTTTAATTTATTGGTTAGACAATAATAAAAAAAAAAACGTAAACTTATGGACAAAAGTACCAGTTGGCACGCAAGGGATCTAGAATTGGGTATTAACGCTGAAATTTATTACTCACGTTTCCCTTATAATGTTACTAATAGCCGTAATAACAGCAAATAATAACGCTTCCAAATTAACAGGAGTGATTTAATTTCAAATTAATGAACATGCAACATTCCCCACTTCAGCGTACATTCTATAATACGTTCATGTACGTACGTATACATGCTTTGCGTTCTATACTTTGAAATATTAAGGGGAGCTAAATTAATAACATTCCATTGAACGCATATTATTCAAGAAATTCATCCTGATTTCTTTTTTTATGATAAATGTAACGAAAATGAAAAAAAATAATAAAAAAAATAAAAAATGAAGCTAGAAAAATGTGGGCTTGTTGCCCTACTTTTATTAAATAAAATTTCTCTAATTAGCCCATGTAGCGCATATGTATTGGTGTCAGCATTTTAATTGAATTATTTTTTCAAATAGTGAACATATTGTTTCCCTTTTCATTTTTTTTATTTTTTCATTTTTAATGCGTAGGAATTAATGCAAAAATTCTAATTAATAACTGCGAAGAGATTTGATGTGAATTTCGAATGAATTTTAATTCGAATGATAATAATAAGTGTTGAAGACTTTGTAATAAAAGGAAATTTTGCTTTAAGAGCTTTAATTAACGTGTATAAAAATGGAAAAATTTAAATTCATTAAACCTTCTTTAAAAACATACTCTATTAAGGAAAAATATTGTCTATGGAAGTCGTTCTAGTCTAATAGTTAGTGTGTAGGCTTATTAGACGTAAGGCCACGGTCCAAACTCCAGGTCAGATATCAAAACGAAGACATGAAAAAATATTTATTCGGCGACTTCCTCTTAAAATTGCCATGAAAAGTTAATCAAAAATCTATCTTTCGGAGTCGACTTTAAACTGTAGGTCCGGCCACTGATGCGTAAAATTAACACACCCAACATGAGTGGTGTGAGAAGCTACGCCGTAATCCTGACTGACGGGTTGCAATGGTCAATTAAAAAAAAAAAAAAAAAAAAAAAAACAGAAACCACGTAACATTGTACACAAATTAAGTACTGAGAATACACTTTAAAAACAAACAAAAAATAAGTATTATTTTTTAAAATTCATACCTTGAATTTAAATGTGATGGAATCTTAATCCTTTGGCGGCCTATTAAAAGTAAGAGTTTTATACACATTTTATTTAACGAATTACGTTTATTCGCTATTAACGTATGTATGCCAATCCAAGAGGTTGGATAGATCATCGACATAGATAAAATCTAAGTGCTTCCTTCTCAGGAAGTGAACAACAGTTTTCTGTTTCATTTTGTCTCTACAATCTCAGCGGAAATTATTGGCCATTGGGCGAAACCACAGCCTAATATCATAAAATATCTGAAAATATTATGAAAATAACACAATAAAAAATATACCGTTCTGTCAGCTCGATGAGTACCTTGCGGCAACCATAGATCAATATGAATAGTAAATGATTTCAACCTATGCAGGAAAATGATGGATCTGGTTTTCTCAAAACTAAACCTTGCTGCAAGGTCTTATGACTTGGTTACCCAAGAGTAAGAAACGTAAAATCGTAACGTACGTAGCCTACCCTTTATTTTTCTCGAGCATAGTTCATAGAAGTAGTGATAAAACAATGAAACCTTAGTGTCATTAAGTGCTAGGTCGAAAGAAACAGAATTCCGTTAATAATTGGCAATTGTATTCTACTTTCGTACCGATATACATAAGTATTGTAAATAATTGGGATATTAGATGGAGTGAGGTATTTATTATAACGTCTAAGAAATCGCAACACTTGAATCCATTTTTACACACTTGAAACGTATGCTGATTTCAGGCTTGAATTTTAATTCAGTCTAACTACTGCGGGAAGTTATTTGCCCTGAGCATGTATCTTGATTTGCGTATTTTGTGATATAAAACCATTGTTTTGAACATTTTTGGCATTGCCTGTTATGATTCGGTATATTGCGGTAAATTGCTTATTTTTTGGCAGATGGATATTCACTCTAAACCAAGCGGGTATTATAGTGAAAATTTCTAGTGCTATTTTTGCATTTTCAAATATCAATAAAAAGTGTTCGGTTAATTTAAATTGAAACTTTATATGAAATATTGAGCTCAATAATGGCGTTTATTGCGATTTACGCAATAAAGGTGCATATCTGAACACCGTATTAATTGTTTCCTTTTGTTATTCCCTTTACTAAACACAAAACATACACACATGAAGTGCTGTCCGATTTTTGGTGGTGAATTAATAGCCGAGTCTTTGAAATGTGGGAAGTATATCGGCAGGGTATAGTGATTTGAAGCTCTGACTTCAATAGTTTTGTTTTTGAATTGTTAGGTTAGAGGATGTGTACTTGTCAATTAAGACAAGTACAGTACCCGGAGGTCGAATTGACCCATTGTACATGAATTGTTAATCTTGCGATTTTACGCAATAAACGTGCATATCTGAACACCGTATTACGTTGATATTACATGCTCTGAACAGTTTTCGACTTTCCCCTATTTACAGCACCCAGAGTTACAGATGAAGCAATATTATTAAAATTAGAAAAATATTATTGATATAGAAAAAGTTAAACTGAGCCTGAAATCCTTTAATGGAATTGTATCGTAAACAATTCGTATTGTGCGATCTCCGAGATGGCAATAAGTTTCAATAAAAATGCATCGTGTCATAAAAGGCCATCAAACGCTTTGAAAATGTTCGAAAATGTGACGTCACTATGTTGATGGATGCGCCGTTCTGAGAGTAACAATAACAGAGAATACTCTAGTATTGAATACTCTAGTGGTAGTGTGTTGGCTTATTAGGCGTGAGACCACGGGTCAAACCACTGGTCAGACATTCCAAAAAAAAAAATTATGAAAATCATGAAAAGTTTCTCAAAAATCTGTTATTCGGAGTTGACTTTAAAACTCTAGGCCTCACCGCTCTTGTATAAAATTAACACACCCAACCAATGTGGAGCGAGAAGTTAACTTGTAATCCTCACTGAAGGTTTGTAACAACCAAATACGTTATGTATTTGTGTACGGAATTCATATGTGATAAGCCATCATCCAGCAAGATGAAAGAAAAAATATATGTATATACACATCGAAGGGATTTCTTTTTCTATTGCTATAGCTTATAAAAAAATTAAAACATTATTATTAGATTGGATGCCACAAGTAATTTTATATGTAATTCGAAATTATACTAGTTTGTACCACTTGCCACATACATTGCCGCATGTATTTAAAAATTTTGTGAATATTTTATTTGACACAAATTCTTCTTCGTTTATTTGCTCACGTAGAAATTAGCATTTTTCTAATTATAATTCTATAGAAATTTTCATTCTGCCGAAATACAAACAAAAACACATCATATGCTGCTAATATGCAAAATTATTTGTTTTTTTTTTTTTTGCAAAATGTATGCATGTACACGCTCATATACATACGGTATATGAATCCATACATACGTATACATATGTATGTATGTATGTATATATTATCTTTAGCGTTAAGCGGGTATCATAAAGCATAAATAGAAAATCCCCAGATGTTATGAAATTTGAATTCATTTTGATATTCACACTTTCAGAACAAAATATAAAAGAAAACAAAACGAAACAAAACAAAACCACAAAATATAAAATGCGAAGAGAAAACACCGAAATGAAATTATAAAAACACTGTTAAATTTATGGTATTTTACTTTTCAAAATGAATTTTTATATGAATTTCTGAAGTAAATTTATATCATATTTTAAATGAAATGCATTTGAATAGATTTAATAACGCTGACTAACATTAAAAGTTTATCATTTTATTTTTTTTTTATTTTTTATTTTAATTTATCCATTTCATGGCACATTAAGGACATATTCATGTACATATATGTACATATGTACATATGTATAGTATATTCAGGGGAGCATAAGTATATAAAATATTATCGTTTATGAAATGGAATAAATTTCACAGAAATTAGATTTACAATGTGATTTTGTCTACGTATACGTGTATGAACATATGTACATACATATATTTGGTAGTATTTTCAAATTAAAATTCCATTTAATAAAATACACTTATAAACTAGCATTTGAGGTACAGTGAGCGTCGAAAGAAACTGTATACTGAGGATAAAATTCTAACAAACACCAAACTCAACTTTTACCACTTAAGGAGAGTGTCCGAAATTTTTTACAATATTGTTACGAAAATGGAAATGGTGTTACATCGTTTAACATTAAAATGATAAATAAAAGCTACAAAAACAAAAACCATATGCTTGGGTACATGATCAACAAATAAACAAAAATATAGCAACAACATCAGTATAAAAAGCGAATAAACAAGTAAACAACAACACTGTAAGGACAAAAGTAAACAAAATACACAAACAACAATAACGTAAACAACATGTTAACATTTACATAGATTTCGCGAAGGAGAATTCATTCTCCTTCAAGAGCATTCATCAGACTGTTTACCCTGCGATATAAAATGCAAGACAAAGCAGGCAACGGAGTCAGTAAAAATGCAGTCAGTCTTGTGTGAAGACCTGCGTGTGCAGAGAATAATCGTGGTTTGAAGATCTCCGTTATAAAGATCTGCCGAACAATTGTTAGTGTTTACGCAGAAGAGTGTAATACTATGTTCAGACATGCACTTATATTGAGTAAATCGCAATAAACGGCATTATTGATATCAATATTTTATATAAAATGTCAATTAATTATTGCTCAATAAATTCATAAATTGTTATTATATTGATTAAAACTTGAAATACAGCACTGTCTTAAGTACGTTCAGTGAGCATATTACAATTTTCCGAACACTTTCTATTGATATTTGACAACACCAATGTCAACAACGACAAACAAAAAAAAAAAAAAACAATATAATAACGAACAAAATAACAACAATGTTGTTGAAAAACCAGCTGTCAAATAAATATTGAATAAGCGACTGAACTGCGTATATTGTTATGTATAAACACTTAAAATATTGTAATCAATAAACCGAATCAATAAAAGTCCATGTGTGAACATAGTATAAAGAAGAATAACAAACAAAGCAAATTATTGTTGTCTACATCAAGTTGTGAAGAGTGGTACACAGAATTTATTATTATTATTTTTTGTTTCAATTTTAAAAACTGTCAATGAAAGAATTTAGAGTAAAAATAACGGTAATTTATTAAAATATATATTTTTTAATGTACAGTTTCTTTTGACACTCACTGTATATTGTGAGAAATGATCAAAAAAATTCGATTTGTGTGTTCATTATCATATCGTATGTATTCTTTTTTTAAGTTACATGAATATCGATAATTAGGTGTAGCAGTAGAGAATGTCAAACTGTATTGACATTTCTGTTCACTAAGTTTACACATAACATCGGGTGTCGCGAAGTATCAGAATTAATTTACTTTGATCTGCTGGCAAAGCTTTTCCTTTATTCTACACTCAGCATAAACGGCGTAGTGAGCAAGCATGTCTTCGATTAGTGTATCGTTTACACACTAAATTCATTTTTCTCGGTTTAAAACCTTCATCAAGAAGAAATATTTCTACCGAAGAGAATATCGCTGTTGTAGCGCAAAGTCTTGTTAACCTCTGTCCTTAGAATATACATATGTATGGTAATTTTACGTGCTTATTAAATACACATAAAACAAGGATCCTGATTTATGTCTGGATGTATAACAAGAATTGAAGTCAAACTACCATCGCTTACATCGAATTTTTGGTGGATTGGCGTTTAGTGATGAAAATTTAAATTTCCGGTAGATGACGACAGCATTTCCACCGTTAGAGATAATAATGTGCCTAACCTAATCGATGACCGGTGGTATTGAGCTGGTAGCAGTTTATTTACACGTTCTTTCTAGAGAAAAGTATGCCCAACAATTGGAACCTCAGTGTCCACATGATATGAACCCTTTGCAGAGGTATAAGCCTTCTCTCTATTTCATACAAGTTTCTTACGACCATATTGTGTGAACGACTGAAACCACATGTCAAAACACTGATTAGACTCTATCAGTGTGACTTCACCCCTGGCACATACACCCTCAACCAAAACCTTTACATTACGTCAAATCCTAGAGAAGACTCTTGAAAAACAATTAGACACACACCATCTTTTCGTAAACTATAAGGCAGAAGTCCAATAAGGGATCGTGTTTTTGCCGCAATGTCGAAGTTCGTTATGAATGAATGACTTTGAGGCACTCCTGCATCTCCCTCAAGGTAGTAATGAATCTTTGCGAACCTTTTGATGTCGTGCGAATTCAGATTATGTGACCCATTACGATGACATTGACATCATAGGTCGTACAAAGCGAGATGGAACTGCTGCGTTTCGCGCTATTGAATGGGAATGTATCAATTTGGGTCTGGCAGTAAATGAAGCCTAAACGATATAAGTATATGTATATGTTGTCGACAAGTAGTGATATACTGAGTATTACCGATATCTATACTATTGATGTTGTCAGTGAATTTATTTACTCTGGCTCTGCCGTTACCAGCATAAATTATGTCAGACTGGAGAGCAGTGCAGGATCTCTCTTGATAGCAGGTGCTTTTTTGGCCTCAATAGGCTATTGCATGGAGATGATGAGCTGTATGAATTCCTCTACGACGTTGACACTCTATTTGTTTTTATTAGTTTGCATTATAGCAGCTTTAATGTATTCTTACTTACCAATTAAGTAGGCCATTAACAACCCGATTAACGGATTTCGGCCTACCTCAACACATCCTTCCAGTCGCCTCTAATTCTTGCGCAGCTACTTCCAACGGATACAAGGTTGTCCTCTCCGCCGACTTCCGCATATCCCCGCATCAAATACCCGTCTCGCCGGAGCATCCTCCTCCATTCGAACGACATGGCCGAGACAGCGCAGCCGTTGGATATTAGTACGCTGCATAACGTCTTTGCCGTTTAGGAGCTCATACAGCTCACTGTTGGATCGGATGCGGGAATCATCGCCAACTCGCACTGGATCGAAGATCTTACGTAGGACTTTTCTCTCGAATGCTCTCAAGGCTGCTGCATCCATGCCTCTGTGCCATAAAGAAGCACTAAAGTAGAGTTTTAGTTTTGTCGTACGAGAGAGGTCTGTGCTACTCAATTGAGACCTCATAGTCCTTTAAACGTTTGCCGTGATCGTCAACTTTTGAGGGATCTTTAAAGAGGCTTGTGTATTGGATTTTTTTGGTTTTACGTGGTGGGTTCCAAGCCCTACGGACAACCCAAACTTAACATCCATGGGATTGGACTTCGCTGCACGCATTAGTTAACATCTAGCGGGTGCTAGAATACCATCCAGGAGGAGCCACGAGGAGGCTGCGTGTCATCTTTCATACAGCAAAACAAGGATCGTCTTGGTGGTCGCCACGTTGACCACAGTCCTTTACCTTGTTTGCATGCATTCCATCCTTCCCGCTTTAATGTATTACCACGAGTTTAAATATAATTTAATAACATGATCAATCAAATAATTAAAAAAACAAAAAATATTTTTTTAAACAATTTTTTACAACTAAGTCTTATTCGCCAAGTAAAAGTTATGAGTTGGGTTATGTTTACAGAATTTTATTAATTTCCCATACAATGCTTTTAAGATAACTATTAAGAGCAATTGAATGTAATGTAAATTCAATATCTATTCTTATACATGCGTGGGATTTATGGCCATCATCACATTGTAATTGTAATTAATTTAAATGAAACGATTTTATCAATTCAGGTGTTAATTTTCATTCAATGTATGTATGTATGCCTTTAATTAATATTACAAACAGTTTTCTAGGCTGCCAATAACTTATGCTATCAGGGGCATTATTAAATTGTTCATTTGTTTTATATGACGAATACAATGAGCAATTTTGTTTTGATCAAACCACATTAAGGACCAGAGGGCACAATTAACTTCAATGCGATGGTAATATAAATCTTATTTGAAAATAATTTATACATGCTTACGTTATTCCTTAAGCAAGCATAGCCATACATAGAGGAAGAGGCAAGATTTCTTAAATGTATGACTTTAATTTCAATTACAACAATAGAAGAGAACAGCAAAAAGCTAACAGAATAGAAAATAATACAATGTCTTAGAGGGAGGCAGAGAGATAGAGAGAGAGAGAGAAAGAGAGAGAAAGAAAAAAGAATTAGTCTGTGAAATGTTCTTTTTGTTGAAAAGTTTGCTGAACATCCCAACAATTTGTAAGCCTCCAGACATTCTTATTAAAGTTCCTCCAAAGAGTTCTAAAGAATATACGTCTACACTCCCCTCAAACATACATACATATGTATCATTACGTTGATAGGAATACTCACTCCCATCTTCATAACAATACACACACACACACACACACACACACCGTGTTACAAATAGTTTGAAAATAACAACAAAAATAAATGTATGAATGAATGTAAGAACATTCATACATGACATCATAAATGAATACCCAGGGAACACATTTAGTTGTGCCTGCAACCAGTGTGATTAGTTTTGTACAACCTTTTATAAATTTTAGTTTTAACAACCCCCACCACCAACATCACCAACACCACCACCACAGCGATATCTCATGGGCAATGGATATTCCAATAAAATATTAGTTTTACACTTTTCGGAATCCTGCCATCCAAGGACAAAAACTAAGCCAATAGAATGTGACAGACAATGTCCTTTTTGTTCTCTTTTTTTCAATAACGAAGAGTTTAAGTGGCATATGCAAACGTAATAATTCTTATTGAGCAGTAAAAACAAATTCTTCTGTCCTTAATTTGTTTATAATCAGCCGCTACATCCGAACTGATATAGAAATTCATAAATAAACGATTGCAGAGTAGTTTTGTAGAGTAAAATTGATCATAAATTCTTATGCAGCTGCATTCAACTAAGGATACTAGGATGTAAGCTTGAAAGGATTAACAAAAAGTTCTTTGATATTCTCTAAACTTATGACTTAAGCTAAATTATTAAATAAGATTAAGGACATGTCATGTTAGTTGTTTGAACAAATCATAATATTTCTGAAAAAAACACATTGTTATCGGTAGTATCTGGACATCTGTCATGCATTGGAGTATACAATTTGGAATGAACTTATTTGTGCCGGCATTGCTTAGTTTCGTTTTTGCAACTCGTCAACTTAACACAACTTAACTTCTCAATCGGAGTGAGAACAGAGGCACTCAAGAATAAAAACAGACGTTTTAAAAGCATTGGTTGATCTTATAAGAAGTAGGCTTTGGACCATAATCTTATTGAAATATTCACGCCAATATGACATATAGCCTTGCATAGGCTCTTTTTTAAGCGCTTCTTATTTCAAAATTTAACAAAGTGTATGTCATAAATCTTAAAATTTCATGCCACTTTTTTGTGTGCTATAACATCGTTTAAATCTCTGAGTGGAGTACATCCGAAATGTCCAATTTTCTATGCCTCTGGCACATAAATCATTTTGAATATGACTGTTATTACATGGATTATATTGACTTTAAGGACGCCGCAATCTACACAAGAAAGACTCTGACGCGGTCAAACCGCACGATCTCGGTGTCCAGTTCAGCTTAACTCCGTGCTCTCATATTTTTCGTGCAGAATATCAAATGTGGTATTATCGCTGAAGATAAATTTTCGATTCAGCGAACACATATGATTTGACAAAACAGAATGAATAAATGTCAACTAATTTGACAGACGTATCTTCAATAAGATTACCGTTATGCACTGTCAAAGTTCGGAAGTTTCTACTGGAAGACCTTATATATTAAAATTTATTCATGTATCCATCAAATTTGTGTAGCGGTCCAACAGGACATGACGATATAGCACTCATGATCCCCATGCTCCAAAATGGCTCGGATGTACTTTTAATGAAATTCTTTAAACATTCTCAACAGAATATTTGTATTTTTTTCCGTCGTGAGGTGATCTATTAGTTTTTGTTTCGTTCGAAATTAAAAATTTCTTTATTTCACATCAGTTCATTGGCGAACTTTAGACTCTTTATTCGGTTACGCTTAAACAATAATGGCTTCTGCCGGGGAAATCTTCCTAGGGCATACAGTTTTGTTTTATTTCATTTCCAAATGCCCCAAACTCATTTGCTGATTGATGCGAACTTTTTTCGAACGGCGGATTATCAGTGCATCTTCACGAATTGTCGTAATTCGGCCTTTTTTATGCCCTACCTTTTCTGTAGGGCATGCTTTCTAAAATATATCATAGCTTAGGTAACCTTCATGGGATTTCCTGATAAATGTTTACATCCTGAGGCCTCGGTTCAAACCCCAGGTCAGGCATCTCCAACTAAACGAAATAAGAAAAAATATTTCTTCGTCGACTTCCTCTCAGCAGATTTCTGGCAAAAACTCTGACAGTAAATAAAATTGCCATGAAAAGTATCTCAAAAAATTTGTCGTTTGGAGTCGACTTTAAACTGTAGGTCCCGCCACTCATGTATAAAATTAACGCACACAACATAAGTGGTGTGAGAAACTAGGTCGTAATCCTGATTAAAGGGTTTTAATGATCAATTATGTATGTATGCTTCCATCCTGACGCATTTGTGTATCAATCTTTCGATTGCTGACGTCTCACGATTCGCTTTTATCCACGTTTAGCAGATAATAAGAAATTTTCGCACACCGAAAATTATTTTAAAAGAATGATTGAAAATTTTAGATGAACAGCGATAAATCATCTGAATAGTGTTGAACTTTATTAGTTTATATTTAATATATATTACCTTTAGGATGACAATCTAAATATTTAATTCTAAGCTGTTCTTTATTAGTTGAATACATTACAACTGCAATATTGGCATGCAACGAGTACTTAAGAGAATATTTAAATAAATATTGAAATATTATTATTATAACGGGTTACATTGCTACATTTCGTAATTAACCGTGTTCAAAAAGAGCAAGAAAATGTTTTTAAACTTAAATGCCTACTGGGTATGCTGTCTGATTTTCTTACATGTTTTTGCGTGTGAACGTGTATATCTTAATGTATTCGCATGTTACAGCTAGACAATGATTTAACAATAACACACACAAGCGCACACAATTACTGATACACATTCATATGTCGTAGTCCCACCAGTGTAGATGTGCTGAGGTTATAAATTACCATGTTATAGGAATAATATAACCGAACATAATAAAAATACAAAAGAAAAAAAAAACAAGAAATGAAAATAGCAAAGAAGAATGACTTAAACGGGTATGTGTATCTGAGAGATATCAACGAAATACCCCACCTACGGACATGGATAGTACATGTCATAGAAGTTCAAACATCTTGTTCGTTTTGTACGGCATTGGTCCGAATGTAAAACTATGGTTTGCAAAACAATTGTAATTGTGTGGAGTTTTATTATTTTTATTGGCTGTGTAACGTGACACAATGAATATACAGTTGGCTCTTTAGAGTCCGCACGAACTGTGTAATAAAATTCTTTTTCATTTTGGCATCTGACATTTTAAGTGTCAGAGCAACCGGTTTCGTAAAATACTTTGAATGTTTTGTAGTCATGGTCGAAATGCTGAGATGGCATTTAAACAAATTTATTGAAATTAAATTTGTAGAAAGACACAAAAAAATAGATGGAACAGTTAAGAAATAATTGTCATCATTAATTGCTTAATAATTTAACACGACGATAGTATTAAAAAATAATAATAATATTTAAATCAAAATCCATTCCACAAGATTATAATGAATTTTTATTAAGAAAAACTAAACACTTATTATCTTGTATTGCAGTTTTCCTTCCTAAAATTCTATTTAACTGTGGAATTAAAGGATTTTCGACGACAAAAATAAACTTAAAATAATTTCAAATATAGAAAAATCATTGAGCTTCTCTAATGGAAATCATCATTTCAGGAAGAACTTAAAAAAAATATATATTTAAAGAGGGAGTCACTTGGTTCTCCCTGCACATTGTATACCAGACAGCAGAACTATAAAACGGATGATCCTAGAGCTGCAAGCAAATTACTATAACTACACATACATATGTATGTGTTCATGTAGTATGCCCTTGTATTGATGAATCTCAAATCCTCTCTTAGTAACCAGCGGTTGTGCTTTATGTCTAAATGCTATCTTCAAACAACAGAATTATCGACTGTTGGTATTCAAAGCAAGACTTTGATCAACGGAGAACACTGTGACACTGTTTTTCCTTGACGATATCTTAAGTGACTCTTATTTTATCTGCAGTCACGTGTATGATTTTGAAAGAAATTCCCTTATATTTCATTTTACTTTATCGAAGATGTTCTCAAAGTGAATTAATTATCACACCCTCAGTCAATTCGTGGTTGAGATTTTCGCTTTCCCAGAATGTGAGCTTCATTTGAAAACTCGAATAAGTAGCTTAGCGGAGATTCCGTCAGCATCTGATGATTTATGATTTATTTGTTGAGGATGATTACACAAGGGAGGATGTGGCTGTAGTGTTTCGCTCATACCACCTTCTGTAGTCGCAACTTAACCATTACACCACTTAAGACACTTTGTGATGTTACCTGGCCAGTCGTAAGTCTCCTCAATTGCCTGCACATATTGCTGGTTTTGTCTTGACGAATAATGCGTTCTCCTCCCCTGTGTTTTCAGATGAAGTTTACCATTACAAGTTCATACTCTAATGAGGTTAGATTTTGTGACTTTCCATAGATGCATTGCTTACCAAGCTTCAGCGGAAATCCCCTACTTTCGCACACGCTTTTTATTGTCAAGAATACAAATGGTGGATTCCATTAACGAGAACTTCGCTCATATTTATAGCAGCGTCTTTAACTATTAAACAGCTTTGACTGCCACGGAAATTTTCAGAAAACTGGCCAAAAATGACAATTTGATTGTTTCACATGTACATACATAATTGGCCATTACAACCCTTCAGATAGGATTACGGCCTAGCTTCTCACACCACTCATGCTGGTGTGTTAATTTTATACATGATTTTACACAGATTTTTGAGAAACTTTTCATAGCATATTTACTCTCAGAGTTATCTCGTAGTTGGCAGTCAACGTGTTAATAGGAACGTTTAAAAAGGTTTCGGTGTATTTCTATGCCGATATAACTGGTACGTATGTATGTAATCTATTGTTTTTCTTATTCTTTTTCTTGCTTAAATATAATTTTTATTACGTACAGAATATTATGAGGTTATGGAAATCTTTGTTTTTTTTTTTTTTTTGTTCTTAGATTGGCACACATGCATACGCACTTTCACATACAGTTCAAAAGATTTGGTACAAGTTGGTATTTATGTATGTATGTTGTTTCATAGTCATACATTATATTTGGGTTCTAGTTTGGAATCTCAATTTTTCTTATTTCAGTATTTGTTTTTGTATTTCATATTGTTGTTGCTGTTGCTGTTGTTACCGTTTCCTTTTTTTGTTTTGCATTTTGTTGTTGTAGCATCATTAAGTTTTATTGTTGTCATATTTTATGCCGACATGGTAAAGTAACTACTATTAATGCATTTTATGCGTTTTCTTCTTTACGCATACATGATTTGAATGTTTTCACAACATTAACTCATGTCGGCCTCTTTTACAATATTTAATATCGTTCCACTTTATTTTACCATCTACCGCCATCTCTATCCTACACATACTCTGGTACAGACTGTAGCAATTTATTTAACTAAATACGATGACATTGTGACACTGATCCACAAGTGCTTGGTAATGGGCACATACATACACACATATGTACATACATATGCATGTACGTAGAGTGTATATTGGTGGGCAAAAGAATGTTCCAACAATTTAGATAAGACAGCGACTTGCCGACTGTTCATTTCATTCTGTGTTCGTTTCTTCAAGACGACAAATGACTGCAGACTAATAATAATGAGAGTACAACATGACTAATAAATATTCCAATTCAATTATTCGCAATTTGTTACATGACAGAGAGAGAATAATAAAACACCACAGCATTACCACCATAACGAATACGAATATGAATCTGGGTATTTAGAGAACAGTCGCTGCAATTCGAACAAGTGATTTTTCTCGTACTGCTTTGTTTTTTTTTCTTCTTCTTATTCTTTTGTTCTAAGAATCGTTAATATAAACAGCACAATTGTATCATGCTTAGTATACAATATAAAATATAAAATTCAACTAAAAGTTGAACAAAATCTATTTAATACAGTCATTGCATACACATTTAAAAACTAAAGAAAAAAAAACATCAACTGCTAGTCTCTACTTAACAATGAATTATATTGTATTGGTATAGAGGTAGAGATAGTTGGATACGAAAGAAAATACTTGGAAAACATTTATCATTTAATGAAAAGAAGATGGACATAAGACGAAGAAAGGAAAATGTTCAATAATTGAATTCTTCCATGGATTAGATATCCTTAGGAAAACTTCAATGGAGTTTATCATTTAAATTAATATTGTATTATAATATAAATAATCTTCAAATTGCATTTATAAACTCATAATTGATTCAATAATTGAAAGTGTGAAAATATAAAATCACAGATAAAATTATTTATTGAACCATAATCTTTTAAAATAAAATAAAATCAAAGCTATTAAATTTAAAACAATTCATTTATATTTGTTATGATTTCTGAGAGAATGTTAAGGTCAGAGAACTTGACCATTTTAATATTTGTTTTGTTGTGCGTTTTAAAACTGCATTATTTCGAAACAGTTTTTTAAAACATAATTATTTTTAATAGCTTTTCAACGTAAGATCAAAATGTTATAGATGGCATGTAATGGTAAATAGTTTCATGATTATACGTATGAAACTAGCCTGGCCTCTTTTCAATGATATTGAATATCATGACTGATAAGGTCAAGTGTATTTAAATTATAATTAAACGTGGAAGATTAATAAATAGGGCGTAAATCACTTATGGTGTCAATTGAGGGAATAAACTGTTTAGTTAAGTATTAAAAGATAGTAGAAGATCCGAATACAAACACATTTCTGGTCGTGGTAAGTTTTAATCCATTCGCGGGAAGCTCCTGTTCAGTACAGGCGCAAAAACGAAAGTTTTACCGTTAAGTTACAGCAAGAATTAGACTCAAGCTAATGAAGGATTTGGCCATTTCCATCTATTAGTGGCCGTCACTTGATGTTGTACAGCAATTTGCTGTATACGCAATTCAATTTGCTGTCTACGCAGTTGCTGTTAACGTGCATTTGATTTGTCTAACCGTCCACAAGGACACGATATGACTCCAAGTGAGCGCTTAAGGAATCTTTTCAAAAAACGGCTGAACAGTAACTAAATCTCAAACAGAAATCAACTGAAAAGCTGCTTATGAGTAAATGACAGCAAAATACTTTAATCGTTAGATTGTTTTTAATTGAAACTAATCGCAGAGATACATAAATTCGGTATATGAAATGATCGGCTGTAAAATGCACATGAAACAGGTCTATATAGGAATTCTGTTCAAATGAAAACGTTTACACCGTCATCGATAAAAACAGCGCCAGATTGTGTTAAAAAATCTTTAAGTTACAAAAAACTAAAATGCCAATTCATTTTAGAGTTACTTAGGCAAAAGAGTACAAGAGAGTCTATTGATTTACAAATTGTAAATTAAGAAACTACGAAATATTTCAAAATATTATTAATGTTCGAAAGCGATCTTCTTTTGTTGGACATACACAACTTTTTAGTCAGTGTTAGAGCATAGCTTCTTTCAGCACTCCAGTTGGGTGTTTTGATTGTCGAGACCTACAATTTAATGTCTATTCCTAACGTAAGAATTAAGAAGTCGTTTCATGCCAATTAGTTTGGCCAAAGTGCTACTCTAAAAGCTGTTCAAGGATTGTAATAGCCAAGTCAACACTTGGTATTTTCATTCGCAAAGAACTGATACTACTTGCAGTTATTCACTGCTATGAAGATATTGTTACTAAAACGGAAATGGTGTTACGTCGCTTAACATTGAAATACAAAAACTAGGGACTTGTTTATATGATAAATAAAAATATAGCAACAACACTGCAAGGACAAACGTAAACAAAATACACAAACAACAACAACCTAAACAACATGTTTACACTTATAGAGATTTCGCGAAGGCGGAGTCATTCTCCTTCAACAGCATTCATCAGACTGTTTACCCTGCGATATAAAAGGCAAGACAAGGTAGGCAACGGAGTAAGAAAGAATTCAGCCAGTCTTGTGTAAAGACGCGTTTGGTGTGAAAAGCATAATCGTGATTTAAAGATCTCCGTTGTAAAGATCTGACAAACAATTGTTAGTGTGTACGCACAAGAGTGAAAAGAAGTTGTTTACATCAAGAAGTTTATTTAAAACTAAACACAAATTTATTTTTATTTGCAATCTACGAACTCATATTTTAAACGTTTTTAAAAAAATAAAAAACGTATCAATATAATGAAGGGATCAGATAAATTCTTTTGTAAAGTTTTACATCAATACCGAGTTGAAGTAGCTCTTATCTTGCGCTGTGCTCGTTATTGATAATGTTGATTAAAATAAAAAATAATAATCAAATTAATTTATTGTGACGTGGTATCGTCATTACTTCGTCAATTGTGAATCCATAAAATTTGCTTCAATATTCAATATATTTGAAAATCTGAAACAGTTTTGAATTCTGAACTCAAAAAAAAACTTTACTGGTTGTTATGTTTATGCTTTAAAACCCCAATAGAATTGAAGATTTGATTGCCCAATAACAATGTGTTTGTGCCTGTCTTTACAGAACAACATGAAAATCACTTGTACCAACAGATTGGTATCGAGACATGTTAATTTACTCTTAAATCTCAACTTTTAACAACATTTTACACAATACTAAATAGTGCGAATATAGATGTATGTGTGTATTTATTTATGTATGTATGTATGTATGTATGTATGTACGTATGTATGTATGTATATGGCAAACATACTGAAGTAAAGACACTGAAACCCTAACACATATCGACTCAGATAGAAGTGTGTGTTTTGGATACACAATTTTAATATATGTTTGTTTGGTATTGTTTTACCAAACAGAACCATATTTTTTATGAATAAAACATTCGTATAGTATATCATTAATAATATAACCTTCTCTCTCTCTCTCTCTCTCTCTCTCTCAAAGAAAACAGGGAAAACGGGTCTTCCAACAGGGACTTGCAAAATAGTCCCGATTAGAGCATTTACACAACGCATGCAAATAATAAAATTGTTTTTATCAAAATGGTATGTTTAATCTGGGCGAATAGATAGGCCAACAAACAAAATCGTTGAATCTGATACGATATTAATCCACATGCCACGTTCGATATTCTTCACAACCGATTTGTGGATATGGTGGATGTATTGTCAACTGACCACAGATATAGTGCGAATTGACACGGTTAGGCTTTTTCTTCAGGTTTTTTCTTAAGTTGCTGCCGTATGCGAGTAAGACATTCCTCATATTATACATAACCCATGCTTTGGGTAAAATTCTGTCTGATTTATGCGCTAGAGTCTAATATACGTCAGATATACGAACGATATTATATTTGACTCTTAATCGCATCAATAGCTCCTTCAAACAAATAAAAAATTTCATTAATATATCACACACACACTTTATTTTATTTCAATTTTAAGATTAGAAGCGCTTAACGAAAGTCCCGATACATGTATACGTCTCTGCATATAAGTATGCATAATGATTGAGAGAGTGTATGGTTGAGAGGCGTATGTATGTTACATACATATGTACATATGCATACGTTGTGTTCGCATAAATGCGATAGGACATGTGTTAGTTTGTATGCACTACGTGTAGACGTGTACATCACTTCTATTAAATCTGAAAATTTGAAACATTCGACACGATGTCAAAGTCAAAAGCAAATACATTCGCACTTACACAGACTGTCTGACACAGTTGTACGTGGTTTATGTGTTTAGTTGTAAATTTAATGTCGACTCATATCAGATAAATTATATATGTATGCCATGCTATAAAGAGACACGCATACTTAGTAACATACATACATACATACATACGTACAGCAACACATGGATACATTTAAATTTGTATACATGTGTGTTTCTTTATTATGCAAGAGCTTAACAAACCATTCCGACCATCACACTACTAACCAAACAAAAACCCAAGTGAAGCAACAATTCATTCATCCGTTACATTCACCACATTCAAGCTTTACAACACACTTACTTACACACACACATGCATACATTATACGTCATACATATTCAAAAAACGCAAAAAAGAAAAAAAGAGAGCGACAAACATGATGTATAAAGATATTGCTGTTACTCTTATTGTTGCTCATGGTGTTCATGTTCTTGTTAAATTGTGTATGTATGTATGTATGTTCTTTTTATAGAGACTGATTATAAATTTTGTTGTCCTTGTGGTTGTTATTATTGTATCCTGCTGACATTTTGTGGGACATTTACAATCTTTCTTTATTTTTATTTTTAATGTTGATCATCTCATCTGCGTGTGTTGGAAGTTGTCGTCAAGTGGTTCATTAAAGATTGAACACTTAAAACGTTAAAGTCACTTCGATGTCAAATAAATGCTGATATAAAATACATAAGTAACATTACCTGAATGACATACATACACTCAACACAGAGAAATACATACATACACATATCGACATTCGTAAGTTATTATACATATGTATGTAAATCAGGGTTCGTCAAAAAATTTTTGGTTATGTGTTAGTGAGTAAGAGAGAGAAAATAAGTTGAGAGAATTTATTTATTTACAGCCATAGAAAAGTGTTAGTAATATACGCTATTTTGATTTTCATTTCATCAGCATACATATGTAAATCTATAAAACCTTGGCTTAATAATTTTAGATAAATAAAAATAAAATAAAAAATCTATTTTTTTATTAAAAGAACATAAAACTATCCATCTTTGGCTTAAAAATTATGCCATGTTTTTTTAGATAAATAAAAATAAAAAGAATAAAAAACCCATTTTTTATTAAAAGAAAAAAAAAGCGAGCATTCCAAAGCATTTAAAAAAAATTATACTATGCGACAAAATAAAAAAAAATTAAAAACGCCCAGCTAATGTCATAGCCCATTTTTAACATAAAATATTTTTTGAGTGTCATTCTGAAATAAAATGATAAAGCATCCGCCGCACATGTGCTCTTGCCGCAGACTGATCGACAACTAAATCAAAGAACACAAGAATGCGTGTGAGTTCTCTCTGCACAATTGTGTTATGAAATGGTAAACTATGATGTAAATACATACATGCGTACTGTGTACGATAATATTTTGTAACATTGCTTATATTTCTAGTGTATATGCTAAATCCTGAACAGAAATATATTATCAACGAATCAATGTATGTTTGTGTGTGATTGTATTTAAGTACATATACTCGTATGTATGTAAGTATGTTCTCATATCAATAAAGATTTACATCTTGGTAAGCACTCATGAACTTTTCTAAAGACTACTACAGATTGCATTAGAGAGGCTCAAACTTAAGCAAGATTGAATAACTTGAACTGGTTTTTCCCTTTTCGTTAGTCGTTTTATCGAATTTCTCAGAGATTTTTATTCACTCAGCTTAGAAGAATAATTATGTATGTATGTATGTGTGATTGCGTCAAATGAGATTTAAGTGTTTCTTTATTTAAGAAGATCTATTTTAGTAGGCAAATTTACAACAAAAAAAATCTGCAAAGTGGATTTTCAAAGCGAAATACTAACAATATTCGAAAGCAGGTCACACGAATTTTTTTGCTTCTAAAAGATGAAATTTACGAAATTTGGCAAAAAGGAATTGCATTGGTCACAAGACTAACAATGGCATGTAGGTTGGTTGGGAACAGAGTGGGAATAATTGATCCACGTTGGTATAAAACTTCGTTTACTAACTATTATGTACTGTACCAATTATCCTGCTGAAATTAAAAGAAAAAATCATTGTTTGTTAAAAACAGAAACAGAAATTGAAACATACACGAGTCCAATGATAGCATAACCAAACAAAATGACGTAAATAAAGGCAATTTCATAAAATGTTACAAAAAAATATTCTTTTTATTTGCCTAGCGAAAATTATGATGGAATGTGATTAATTTAATGTTTTACATATGAAATCCAGATTCATTTATCTAAGATAACTATGGTTTTAAAGATGAGAATGACGGATGTTGACATTTCTTTGCATGAAGGATTGGCAAAGCGTCATTAAACGTATAACTTTGCTGAATTGCAATAATTTACTTCAAAAAAACAAACAATCATCGTAGTAAGTTAGCAATTCATACAGTTTGTAAATATTTTTTATCGATTGAATACCATCAAGAAGACAAAAAAATATGTGCGTGTCGAAACGAACATCGCTTATGTATCGTTTTGTACTTGTAAGCCTTTATTCTTCGAATACATAGAACATAGAACATCAGTGTACTGACTTAGACTTACGTGCTTATAACATAATTGGTCATTACAACCCTTCAGTCAGGATTACGAACTATGTAGCTTCTCACACCACTTATGTTGTGTGTCTTAAATTTATACATGAGTGGCGAAACCTACAGATTTAAGTCGAACAACAGATTTTTGAGAAACTCTTCATGGCAATTTTATTTATTCTCAGATTTTTTGCCAGATATCTACTGAGAGGCAGTTGCCGAAATAATATTTTTGTCATATTATTATATTACCTACTAGACTACAGCGACTACAATATATAACATATTAGATTGTTTAAAACTGGCCACAGAATTTTGTTTAGTGATGGAGTTTATTTCAAGTTAAAAGAAAAATTGCCACACAGAAGACAATTCTGAACTCCTTAATGAATCATCATTACATGCATGGAAATTAACATCGGTCCTTATTTCTTTGAAATAAAAAACAACAAGTTGCCGTTACGTTGAATGCTAAGCGCTAACCAGTCATCCTAACTGGATTTTTATTTTAAAAATTAATCCGTGAAATATTTGGCTCCAACCAGGCAACACAACTTGCCATACAACGCAACTAGCAATCGACGTATTGTAAAATCAATTTGGTGACAAATTTCTTTACAGAAGTGATTCTGTTCACTGGCCTCCTTATTCGTTCAATTTAGTCGTTGACATATGCTAACAATCCTGGAAAGTAGTTAACAATTGTTCTGGTCGAATGAGCCGCTGCCTACACAAAGTAGGATAAAGAACAAAACATTGAATTCATTTCAATTCTCTGGAAAAACAAACACGGTATACCCTGATTAAAAAGAATGAAATGTTAATGTGAACGATATATGTATGTACATACAAATATTGATAAACTTATGAATATGAACCCCCTTAATAGTGTTTTTTATGCGATTCTGTTGAAATTGTTTTATAAAAAGAGAATAAATTGAAAATTGATTGCTTAAGCATTTTATAGTTCAAGGTGGTAAATTGCTGATTCTCTTTTCAATTATCATGTGGTTTTGTGCATTTATTTTGAATGTCAGTTGCATAAAGATTTATCTTTAACTCTCTCTGAATGGTAATGAACACATATTCATACAAATTTGTGATTTATTACAAATTAATGGAACTAAAACATTAAACACAGTGCACTAAATTACAAACATACATACTCACCATATTGTGCATTTGTCATCAGTTGGAATGTCAGAGAGATACGAAAGATATAAAATAAAATTATTCGTCATGAACGATGGATCTGGAGCACCTAATGTTTCTATCAATTTCATCTTCTCTTAGACAAAGCCGACATTTGGTTTCAGTCACAACACTTGAACTACTGGCTTAATATCTCAGGTAATAAAATTCCGATAGCAAACCTACTGTACAACCATGCAAATGTTCGCCTTCAGTAATTTACGCAATTCTATTCAAACAGATAGGCCCATATCTCCAATTTCGGATCATGGCAGAGTATTTCCATTGACTTAATCACTGCCCAGTTAAACCCACAAAAGGGTTCTCAACTCATAAATTGTGATCCGTATATTAGGAGTTTGATTGTCAATGATGTAACGATCAAGCAAAACATAAAATTGTTTCCCGCACATACCTGTTCCTTATGAATATGAAAGTATAATTGTGTGTCATTCTGACATCGCATTAGAGGTTTATAAGAACGCAAACTGAAATTTCCTGATTATAAACTTAAGAGACGTCTGTCTTCTCTCCCATAAATACAGGAATGCAAAAACTGTCGTATCTACAACTGCATCATTAAACATATCGGGCTTGCCGGAAATTCATTCTCCGCGAATTTAGTTTGAATATTTTAAAATGACTTGTAAAATAGTGAAGCGAATGACATACTCATTGCGTAATTCTTCAACCAGATGTCAGAAGAGTTAATGCGATTAAAGACATCAATAAGTAAGTTTTTGGAAGGAAACATTATCCAAAAGTCAGGCAGGTAAGAAGCTCGTGACGTCTATATTCAATACATACAGATGAACGTACTATCATTCAAAGATCGATGACAGTAGACGCATTACTTAGTTAGGTGGAAGGATTAAATGAAAGAATTAAAAAGAGATAAAGTAAAGAAAATTCTCCTGCAGAAATTTTATTCCACAAAAGTCTACCAACTGCTACTAGTTTGCTAATCTATCGAAGTGGATTTGCTAAATTAAAAAGGCGAATAATTTGAGTTGCACCATTTTAAAAATCTAATGCATTTGAATACATATTTCTATTGACACACGAAAAATATGTCGCTTCAAGCGAGCATATAAGGAGATATTGACTTCACTTTATTTGCTTCACTTTATGAGCCTAAAAATATTGAATCTTGGAATGTAGGTAAAGCGAGGTGTTCATTAGAAAAGATAAGAAATAGAGACAGAATAAGAACGGAATGCCGTGGTACTATTGTAATCATAATCTCATTCTCACAAATTTTTCACGTGTATACCATTGATTGACTATTATTACATACATTATTTAGATTGTTATGTTTTTTAGCCTTTTAAAAACGTTTAAAATATGAGCTCATAGATTGCAAATAAAAATAAAAATAAATTTATGTTCAGTTTTAAATAAATTCTTTATTGTTCGCACAATTCTGTGTGCCGCTCTTCACAACTTGATGTAAACAACACTGTTTTCACTCTTCTGCGCAAAACACTAACAATTGTTCCACAGATCTTTTTAACGGAGATCTTCAAACCACTATTATTCTCTACACACGCAAAGTGTCTTCACACAAAACTGACTGAATTTTACTGACTTTTGTTTACGTTTGTCCTTGCAGTGTTGCTGTTGCCCGTTTGTTTACTTGTTTATCCCCTTTTTTATACAGATGTTGTTGCTATATTTTTGTTTATATGTTGATCATGTAAACAAGTCCGTTGATTTTGTTTTTGTAGTTTTTGTTTATCACTTTAATGTTAAACGATGTAACACCATTTCCATTTTCGTAACAATATTATATTACATTTAAGTCCAACAAATTATTGTCATATTAAAAATTCGATTATAAAATGCAAAAGTATTGCTAGAAAGAATTGAATCCGATTCTTATGTATGGAAAATCGTCATTTAGAATAAATTCTCTCCAAAGCGGTAGATACTTGCTTACATACTTAATTGGCCTTAACAATCCGTTTTTTTGGATTGCGGTCATTATTCCACAGCAATTGAGGGTAATTTGGACATTCCAAAGCAGACATGGTCGTCCTCTATGCCGACTTCCTCGAAGCTGAGCATCAAATAACTGTTTTTCCGTAACATCATCTTCCATACAACCGATATATTCGAGCAAGAGTTGCCGTTGGATGTTAATACGCTGAAGAACGTCTACATCGTTGAGGAGCTCTTGCATCTTATTTCTGTATCAGATGCGGAAATCATCGTCAACTTGCACTAGACCGAATACCTAGCTTAGTAATTTTCCCTCGAATGCCCCCAAGGCTGCTGTATCGGTGCGTAACAGTGTTCAAGTTTCCGCTCCCAACAGAAGCACGTGGAGGATATGCGACTTGTAGGGCATCAGACTCACTGCACGACAGCGGTCTCTGTTAATCAGTTGCGTGGTGAGACCATAATAATACCTGTTGGCGTGAGTAATCCTACGTTTGATAGATTGACATCATTTTTGCTGATAACGGCGGAGACAAGATAAATTTGCCAAGCCAAGATACATACATTCGATTTCAAAAGCATAATTGTCGCCCGTAATCTGCGATCCGGTGCGCTACACGTCCCTTTTTGTCGAGAACACATGTATAGGTAGTTCGTTTTACCCTAACTTACTGCCAAACACGTTTTCATAGGCTACCATTCAATAGCACTAAAGGCAGCAGAAACATCTTGGTACGCCCGATGACGCCAATGTCGTCAACGTACGGAAACAACTGGACACCTTTTAGAATAGTGTCATTGCGATTAACTCTATGACGGAATTGAAGAGGTATCATAATAAGTCCGCCTTGTCTGAAATAGCCGCACTGGGGTCAATTGGTGTTTTGGTGTCATTCACACAATACACTCGTAAGAACCTTAGTAGTGTGTTTATGTATGTTCTGGCGCAGTTTCTCCATACAAAATTTGGTGCATGCCTACGTGAAAATTTATGTACGAATGATTGGACGGACCGAATGAATGTGTGTGTAACATGTAATGTGTATGATCGTTTTTTTAATAATAAATTCTTGTCACGTACTGCTCATAATCAAATGTAGAAGAAATAAAAATATAAACTGATAAGAAACGGTAGGTTGGTTGTGTGTTATTTATTTTTTGTATGATTTAATTAGAAGGATCTTTAATTTTAAACGTGATAAGAAAGGGATAAACACCTGTGTAAATTTTTTTTGGGATGATAAATAACATCGTATACCTAAGTAGAAACATGGGTGTACATGTTCATTGTATTTGTATTGCTTTTCGAATGATTGGGCGGACAGAATGAGTGTGTGCACGTTCTTTTGAGATAATAATTGTGAAGAAATAGAAATATAGTTGTACGTGGAGTTGTTGTTGTTGTTGTGTTATAAGGATTTTTAAATTGATGAGAAAGATGTGTATAGTTGTGCCTGTGGGTTTTTTTCACGCATAAGTAGAATATCTGTTTTTACATAATTGAATTCACTGATTGATCTACATCATCCCAGAGTATAAATAGATTTTTTTTAAGGATTTAGATTTTTTTTTTAGTTTTACTGTTTTAAATAAATAAAATTATAGAATAAAGGGATTAATTAAAACAAATTAGTTTTTTTTCTTAGCTATACATATTTTATTTATAGATTTTGTTATTTTGTACAATACAATACATATATCTATTTAACATAATAATAGTTATATACAGTTTATACAGATTAAATAGCTTAAGTGTTTGGCATCTACAAATGTCAAAAGATTCTGAGTAAATTTGTTCACAATAATACAAACGTATGACATTATTAATACATAAAAATGGATTACTTATTTCACTAATGTTACATATTCTTAGTTCATTGATAAGACTTAAAAATTAATCTATATGCTCTTTATCAATCTGATTACTATATTTGTTAATAAATAGTTCTTCCAATTCAGCTGCCATTTTTGTTCCCCTTCTTTAAAAAGTTAATAGTAGGTTGTGTTAGTGCGGGACGATGTACTCTGAATTATTTCATTTCAATTTATATTTATTGAATACAAATTTTAAACACAAGTGCCCACAATTAAATGTATTAAATTTTTGTTTTCGTTCATAATTATATTCAATAGGAAATTTTAAGTAGTTGACAATCTCAAGTGGTGGTTGTAAGTTTCCAAAGCTATCAAAGTATTCCTTATAGTTGTGGTTTTTATAATATGCTACCCAATGTGTTCCCATACCATTTGAATCATCTAAATTAACAATGCCGCATTCTTGTTTGAATGGTTTTTCAGGTAAAGAATCACGCATGAAAACACCGCTAAAATGTTTGAGATGTCTTCCATATTTATTCAAATCCAAATCTGTTAATGGGCGATTGGGTAGGTTATCTAATAGTTTTTTGGAGCTGGACTATAGTAGAGACCATATCCAGTTTTATATGGTTTGAGGTACAACCCTTTACCCATTGCAATTGATTCCATATATCTATTATGACGGTTAGCTTCAGCCAATTGTTCTTTTCCATTTTTGATAGCATTTACTGCTTTGACAATAGCGGATCCTCCACTTGCCAAACCACCAAGAGCTGACAATGCCATTAGTACGGGTATAAGTGGAAGAAATCCCCCAATTTTCCCTTTTCCTTTTTTCCCTTTAAAATTTGAATGAATAGCCTTTTGAGCTATTTTAACAGCATCATTTATATCAAGGGGTTTCTGTTCTTTCAATTGTTTTAAAGTTTTTCTCACAGTAGATGTGAATAATTTCTTATTAACCTTATTCATTTTTCCTTTTCTCATTCTTTTTGAATTTTTTCTTTTCTTATGTCTCTGCTCCTTCAAACCTAATCCAAATTTCACTTTAGCTTTCATAGCGTTTGTCACAAACCACGCTTTAGCACTTTCTTTAATATCACTATCTTTAGATTTAACTCATTGCCAGGCTTTTTCAGCTAATATTTGATCTGCTTGATGTCTTGTGTCTGTATCCTTTGATTGTGAGTATGCAATATCGTGCTCTCTACAAGCTGCGTCTAATAAATTTATATATTTACGTTTGCTAAACGTTTTTCAAGTTTTGTACCAGGTCCACAAAACTGATAACCAGGCAGATGTAATTCAACAGGTACTTTATTTATTAAGTTGTTTACAAATCCTCTTCTCATTTTACACTGGCTGGGGTTTTCTTTTGACTGTAGTTTATAAACATTTTTTTTCATTACTTTCATACCTCATACGTGACAAGAATTTATTATTAAAAAAACGATCATACACATTACATGTTACACACACACTCATTCGGTCCGTCCAATCATTCGTACATAAATTTTCACATTACATGTTACAAACCTATCGACTAACCCACACTACCGACTGTAGCGTAGGCATGCACCAAATTTTGTATGGAGAAACTGCGCCAGAACATACATAAACACACTACTAACCTTATCTGCGATAGGGGTAGACAGGGCTTGTACCTCAGTAGTAGGCGCGTGTCATGAAGTCTTCTTTTTCAGAAGAGAATAAAGCACAGCGAGGTTAGAAGGACACAAACGGTGAATGCGTTCCTAGCAAAAGGCGTGTTGAGTGATGTCGTGTTGAACGAAACTTTAGAAAAATACCCAAAATGCTACGGAGATAATTGATTGTAAAAGACGACAGAATTACAATAGAAATCCTATGTATTTAAAGATTGAGCAGAAAAAAGGAAAAGTCAATTAAAATTTATCAAATTTTAAAAAAAAAAAGTTCTCATATCCTGCGATGTGTCATGTAAAAATTTTAAATTTTAATACATACTCAGTTTTTATGGTACATGTATACTGCGAAAAAAAATGATAATAATCAAGATATAATATCCTTGAACACAATATTTACGGCTGCAAAATTTATCCACTCGCACAAAAAAAAATAAAAAAGATTCATTCAGAAGAGAAAATATTTGGTAAAAAATATACAAAAATCATGCATTAATAAATACGGATTCAAATCTGTATGAATCAGGTGGCAAAGTTAATAGACTTGTTTCAACGGGTTGCAGGTGCTCGAAATCCACAAAAAAAAATGAAAAAATCTACAACAAAAATTAAGGATTATATGTGTTTCGAATCCTTTTTTTATTTTTATCTACGAGGTCTCTATTTAATTTTCGTACACCTTTTTTATTGGACGATTCGTTTTTTTTTATTTTTATTTTTTTGTGGATTACAAATTCATAAAGAATTTATTTAACAGAGACACACACGCAGTAAAACAAAAATACAAACTGTGTGATGGTTGAGTTTTCAATTCATTTTTGTTTTTTTTATTTTCGGTTGATATTTTTCCTCTTTTTTTATTTTTCTCTTGTTTATTTTGTTGCTTTAATATCCATATAAAATATATTCATCCATATTCATAACAACGTCAGCATACCATACATACATAGGTAGTTTATTTTTGATGTCATCATACAAAAATGGTTGAAAAATAAAAATGAAAAATTCTACGTCAAAAAAAAAAGCGAGACTAGTTGAATTGAGGGTAAGTTTTGCAGCACGACAAATAGCAGCAAAACGTGATTTTTCTACGACAAAATTATTAACGTGGTTCTGTTTTGGCATTATTTAATGACCTTATTTCTCTATCCATCCATCCATTCATTATTAAAACATTCACGCAACATAGAACAACTTTTTGCAACCAAATCTTGCAAACTCTTAAACTGATTCAGAATTATAAGTCAATCACAATTTCATCTTGGTTAACGAAACAAAACTGTTATTTCCTAATATTTTTTTAGGAACGATTTTTAAATTAGAGTAACTTATAATTTAACCCTTTGCGACCGTTTTAATTTTATATATGGGTGTCATGCTGGTCGGAATTAATTTTCGTTTCGTTCCCTACTACATCGCTTTCTTTATCAAAGTCAGTGTTAAAAGAGTCAAAATAAAATTCGTAATCGCTACTTTCAAGTTCACGGAACACTTCTTTCATCAAATTTCATTTTGCCATCTTATTAGAGCATTATTTTGAAATATTTAAAGAAGCGGTTATAAAATATCATTCAATTTCAACGAATTTCAAAAGCTTATCGATTGAGAACAGACTTACGACTAAATCGGTAATAAAACTTTGGTGGCTGAGAGTAGACATATGACTGAAATGGTAAAAAAGCTTTGGTTGTTGAGAGCAGACATGAGGTCGCAAAGAGTTAAATATTAAAGAAAATTTGGGCACTTATATAATTTGTCATTACAACCCTTCAGTCAGGATTGCAACCTAGCTTTTGCCAGAGGAAGTTTTGATGTCTGACCTGGGTTTGAACCGTGGCCTTACGTCTAAACACCCTACCTATTAGACTACGGCAGCTTCACTTATACCAAAATAAAAAGACCGCTGAGGATCAATTCTGATTACCAACTAAAACTCTTTTATTTCATATTTCTGTATTCTAACATTTTCTATATACTGTTTCGTTTTTGTAAACAAAATAAGAACAAATTGGCGTTTAGTTTCAATTAAACCCTTTATTGTTCGCACTACATTTGTGTGCCACCGTTTACAACTTGACGAATACAACAATACTTGCATAACTAAGCAAATCGTATGAAAAATTTTTTGGCTCTCATGGGGCATAAATTTTAATTTAACTTTTTCTAGAAGGTGAATATGGCGAGAAAGAAAATTGAAACTGAAAATTGAAATTGAAATCATATGAAAAATTTGTTGGCTCTCATGGGGCATAAATTTTAATTTAACTTTTTTAAAAAGTGAATAATATGGCGAGAAAGAAAATAGAAGCAGAACATATGTATCATTTTGAAAGCGATGAACAATATAATATTTTTGGCAACAAGTAAACAACGAAAATGAAGTCTCAACTTTTCCCATTCACTACCCTAAACACAATGAATACGTTTTTATGATACAACCCACTTATAAAAATTTTTAAAGAAATCAATTGAGGAAAACTTTAAATATTGTTACGTTTTTTACCTTTTTAAAAACATTTAGAATATGAGTTCGTTGATTGCAAACAATATAAAAATAAACTTGTGTTTAGTTTTAGATGAATTCTTTATAGTTCGCATAATTTAAGTGTCACTGTTCACAACTTGATGTTACAACAACAATTTGCTTAGTTCGTCATTCTTCTTTACACTTCTGGTTGCCTAAGCAATAACAACTGATCGGTAGAACTTAACAACGGCAATCTTCAAACCACGACTGTTTACTGCACGCAACACGTCTTCACACAAGACTGACTGATGAATGTTCTTGAAATGGAACGTTCGAGTGCTCGCCTTCTCGAGAGTTCTATCGCGACTTCATTGTTGTCTGTGCATTTAGTTCACGTTGCTTGTTGTTGCGTTCTCGCTTAAGCTTACTTGTCTATCCGCTTTTCTTTCATACCGATGTTGCTGTCAGTGAATTAAAGAATGTGGCTAAAGTAGTAAAAAAAATTTGGTTGTCAAATACGGCAAAATGACGTCCTTCATTACAATTCTGGAGTACAACTCTGATATATCTGATGCAGCTTTAAATAAATTGTATAATTAACTAAACTCATTTATGATATCATTATGATATCTGGCTAAATGTGCCAGATTTTTTATAAATGGCGGCCCGAAATATTATTTTTGGATATCCCGTTTTGTTACATCCGGAGGTCGAGTCCAGTGGTTAACAAACGTACTGACCAATAGACGGACAGTAGATAACAACCGAAATTGGTCTTGGAGTGATCAAAAATACTTCCATAGTTTGAATACATGGTAAGACTTCACAGAATTTGTCTTCGGATCACTCGCAGGCTATTGTAAAAGAGAAAATGAGAAATGTAATGTATGAGAAATTAAACACTAACGCCTGTGTTCTATATTCGTAAAATGGAATGAAAGTTCAAATTCTACTCAGTTTGTGTTCTTAAATTTGATGAAAGTGAAATCAAAATGTAAATTTTATTTCTAGTTTGTTTCAAGAGAAATTGATGTGTTCTACAAATCATTTTCAACCAAAAAAAAAAAAAACTAATTTGAAACCGAAAGTAAAAAGCCACGTGAAAAAAAAAAATACTTTTTGGTAAAAAAAATTTCCAACTTAAGTTTCATACAATATTTATCGCCAACAAAATGTTAGTAAATACGTTAAATTTTATACATAAATTTCTTTATCGTAAAGTTATTAATATTTTTTAATGAAGAACAAGAACAGGAGATGATTTAATTCATGGAAGAACACCGAGGATTAGCAAAAGGATTTGATAAAGTTGATAGAACTGTTCGTGATCAGCTATGGAAGGACCTAGAAAGAGAACTCAAATCTATAGGTCCTCCAGAAAAAGATGCATTTGGTTGGAAAAAGGCTTGAGCTGATTGGAAAGCCTGCATTCGAAAAAATTATCCGAGAATAGAGCGGAAACTACAGCAACTGGTGGAGGTCCTAACAATGTGCAGCATATATCATCCAAAGAAGATGCATTAGCAAAGCTTTGCGGTCTTTATACAGCTGTCGTAGGTATATCATTCGGTGTTTCTAAAAAGCAGACAAATGAATCTATTGAACTGGAAAACTTAAATGACAGTAGCATCCAAGATACATTTTTAGATGAAATGTCTTATGTAGCTGTAGAACCAAAGCGAAAAGTGGGAAGAGTGCAACCAACAACACAAAATAGCTTCCATGATTTTATACAGAACCAAATTACAACAAACGAACAAATCTATACAATTCTGCAAGACGTCAGTAACACATCAAAAAACATATTAAAAGAGCAGAAAGAAATTTAAAGAGCAGAAAATATTTATAAAATGAGATAAGCTTTGGAAAATTCGACAGAGGTTATAAAAGAAAAAAAATGGAGGCAGAGCATCTTTACCATAAAGAAAAAAATGTTAAGATAAAAGGCAACAATTATTAAGTGGAAAAATGCCTAAAGAAAATGCGAGAAATAAAAATTAAAGAACTGGAACTAAAATCTAATTAAAACTATTTTCTCGTTTATTTATTTATTTTTTGTATTTTTTATTTATGTAGGCGTATCCATAATACTTTAAATATCTTTAAAATAAAATTATTTTACTACTACTACTACTACTAGGCGCTTTTCCCAATAGAATTTTCTGTATGAAATGCAAGGTGTTAAGAACCACTCTCTATTGGCCAACATAAGTTGAACTGGAGTGTATCTGTTATATTTAAGTATTGATCCCATGGCCTTATTTTGTACTTTTTGCAGTCCTTCTCTTTTTGTGTTGTCGAACAACAGGTATATAAAATTGTAGATCCGAATTCAAAGTGAGGTTTGTATTATATACGGATATTGATTGAAGATCCGTTTTAGGAAACCAATTCTTTTTGCTGATTTTTTTTACATATATATTCAATGTGTTCATTTAATTTTAAGTCCTAATCGATTATAAACTCGAGGTATTTTAATCTATTAACTTTTTCAATTGTTTCATTATTACTGTTAATTCCTGAATCATCGTTATTTTGCAGTAGCTTGGTTTTGTTTTCATTTAGCTTCAGTTTATTTATCTTTAGCCAGTAATTTATGTTATTTATGTCATGTAGTATATATTGTTTACATTTCTCATCTATTCCTCCTTCCACATTGTATTTAGGGCGTCGCACAATGGGGTTTTTGATGCCTAAAATGGGAATCGTGGGAACTTTCCTGGTTGCTTTTGTTAACTTTTTTTGGTTTATTTCGCTTAAAGAAGATAAATCCATAATAATAATAACAAAATCGTGACCTGAAATGCATAAGGGCCTAACAGCAAAAAAATTCAAAATAGAGTTTTTGATTGATTTTGATGTACTGGGTGCCCTGGTAGTCTAGTGGGTAGTGTGCGAGACTATTGGCGAGAGGGTCGTAGGTTTGATTCCCACCAGAGACTCTGGTCTGTGACACTACACCGAGCAGTTGCTCAGCTCATATATAACTAAAATATAATTTGTAACTGTATTCTAATTAATTAATAAAATAAATAAATATCCTAATTACTATTAAAAAAAAAAAATATGTTCTGACAAAATTTTACAATCCTACTCTCAAAGATTATCTACCAACCGGATAAAATTAGAATTGAACATAGAAATGTTAATACAAATTAGAATAAATCATTTTGAGTATCAAACAAGTTTTCATTTCATTTTGAAGTCTTTGTTTCGGGCTTCTTGCGCTTCCTCAGTTAACTGCCCTATTGGTGTTAAAGAGTAGTTTATTACTTCTGGTCCGCGCCAGCAAAGATGAGGCATTTTCTTTCCTTTACTCTTTTGTCGTTGGGTTTCTGCTTCTATCACTGCAATCCTCGAAATCAACTTTTGATCAACCACGCTTAACACCAGATTGGCGCGGGAAACCTATTGACGAATCTAACCAGTACTTGTTGTTCTGAAGAAAACGCTCAGAAACTCTATAAGATGCATTCCAGCGATTCTTCAATTGGGAAATAAAACTTTTCCATGTATCGTTAAAAACTTTAATATTTTTTTATTGCTTGGCAATAAACTTAGAATAAAGAAATGCAATTTTTTCAGTAAAAAATTTACAATTATTTCATAAAGTTCTCTTCGAGAAATAAAAATTGTGTTCACATTTGTACCAATGATTGAATAAATATAGTCTTATAATTTTATACAAAAAATTTAATTTTTTTCTATTTATTTCACAAGGTGTCTTAGGTTTAAGAAAAGAAAATTTTTTTCCCTTTACTTTGCTTAACTCACAACTATTTTTCCATATATGCTACAAAATGTGCAAAATTTATAGACCTTCACAAAAAAAAATTTTTTTAAAAATAGCAAAACTATATAAACTTATAAAACAACGAAGCAAATATAATCTCAATCGCCTGTTGTTGAAGGTTCCATATATATTTTTTTTAATATTTTTACTTAAAAACATGCCGAGAACTAATTTTGAAAACACTGAAAATTTAGTTTTTTCACGAAAGAAAAAAAAATATCAAAAAACTCAGACTTCAAAAAGACGTAGTAATGTAACGGTACTTGCTAGAGACACATTTTTTAGAAAGTGATGCAGAATTTTGTGCACTTTTAGCTCATGTAAAAAAATAGTTGGTACTCAAGAATCATCAAGAATCATTTTCCAATTAATTCCCATTTTAGGCATCAAAAACCCCAATGTGCGTCGTCTGCATAGAGTATAATTTTACATCTTTTGAGTACGCGTGGCATATCATTTATGTAAATTATAAATAGCAATGCTACCAACATATATAGAGCCTTGAGGTACTCCAAATTCATTATTTACTTCATCCGATTTTGTACCATTTACTACCTTTGTCATTTGATTTCTATCTGTAAGCTATGATATAAACCACTCAAATTCATTTTCTTTAATGACATACATAATCTTAAAAAATTGCCATTATTTTTTTTCTTTCTGCCTGTAAATGTCCACCTGTTTATCAAATAACTTACCGTTGTTTCGCATGAGAAATTTCTTCTAAACCGTGACTGATATTTTGAGAATCAGTTATGTCGCTCCATGTATGATTCTAGTTGTTCTTTAATTACTTTTTCCATTATTTTTTCACAGATTTTTAGTGTACTTATTGGGCGGAATGCATCACATTTATTTGAGATATCATAGAGAATTTCCAGTTATTTGGGAAAACTCCTGTCCTCCATGACATATTTATAATATCACTTATGTTTGTCCCCAATATGTTCCAGTTATCCATAATAATTTTAATTGTAACATAGTTAAAGTCTAGAGTATGCAAAAATACTCATGCAGTTATTTTTAATTTCTTGTATTTTTATTGCACGGAATTTAAATCTATTTGTTATCACAGGTAAATTGTTTACGTAGTGCATATCTTCTATTGTCTTATTAATTGACTTAATACTATTTACGAAGTAATTATTAAATTGAGTTGTTATTTGGAGATCGTCGTCATTCTTACTTATTTAAACGTAAGCACAGTACAACAAGATATTATCCTATTCAACAGAACTCTGGTAAAACATAGACATAATTTAGACAATTGCAGAATATTATTCATAAAAATACTTATAGTACTTAAGAATAGATTTTATTAAATAATATGATTGAATAAGATGAATAATATTTTGAATTGCCTAACATTGCTCAATAACTGTTTATCGTTTGGTAGTTCATTCCAAAGGCGAAGTGCATTAACATAAAAGTTTGCGATATTTTCAAATGACGTGTAATAAATCTTGTATAAGTATGTATTGAGATATCCTGCTGCATCTTGTACAATCATTGAAATATCTGGCAATATTGTTATGTGTGGTTTTCAGTTTATTCTTACTCATTGCATCACAGCTTGAAATGAGTTCACATCCGCACAGCAATGTGGATATGAGGCAGGTTTTTGCGAATAGCATACGAATGTTGAACGAAGTAAAATACTGTGTTAGCTAAAGATCTAAACAAACAGAAAAACCAACAGCACGCTGTGCTCCAAAACCCCAATCTAACAAAAGGACAAAAGTCAATTTTAAAAAAATTTTAAAAAGTAAATTTTTTGTGTGGTAATATGTTGACAAGTGTCTAAAGTACATAACGGCATATTTTTTTCTTTAAACAGCTGCACTAGCATTGATATATTGCTTCAAATACAAGTAATTGCTTCTTTGCTAAAAAATTAATATCTGAAGTGATATTTAACAGTGTGAGTGAAATTGTCGTGACAAAATAATAAAAACAATTAAAAAAAAATGTGTTCGTGTAATTGATATAACAAAGGTATGAGTAAAAAAAATACTGTTTAAATTTTTCATAAAATATGTTTTCTTTATAAATAAAATGCAATTATGTACATAAGTATGTGTTTTAAATGTGAAATTTTTGTTTAATGTCCGAATTCAATTAGAATTTTAAATGGTAATTTATCGTGCTTAAGCTTTAGTTTTTATATTGTCGTCATCTATATATATGTATGGCGTAATGAAAAACAACTAACTAAGAAAACTGATGCTGTTGTTAAACACGTTGTTGCTAAGATTGGTATTAAGAATGATGAAACGGATAGCTATTACAGAAAAGTAAGGCAATCTGCACGAATGTTTGTATGCATTTTAATGAAAAAGTGGGCGCAAGCCAGTCGAACAAGGCTCACGTTCGAAGATAAAAATAAATATTGGTTAGAAGAGTATTTTAATATTCCACCTAAATTTTCTTCATCATCTCGTGTTGAAGCATGCTTGGATGGACCTTTCGACCTCCAATTATGGCAGGCCTTCTAAGGAATTTTTATGCAAAACAGAGAGAGCAAAGCGTAGAAATGATCTTCTTTATTAGAGACTTGGTCGGCAGAAGAACTGACTTTTGCTGCTGGAACAAGTCTTTATAAGTCCGGGAAACGAAGTGCTGCAAGCATAGTCAAAACTATAGATTCTTCTCCCTCTAAGGCATTAGAAATAAAAGAAATGAGCTTTTCTCCTCCACAATCAATCCCTTACACAAATGTGGAAGCGTTAGCTTTGTATGTCGATGGTGGATATACCAGACACACTTATAGTCTATTACGTGCAGGTGCCAAAAATCATAACGCTGATATTTACTCTTCCTACCATAAAGTCCGCCTATTGTTAACCAAAATATTAATATCGACACTAAATTTCATCATACATGATTTGGGAACTTTGGCTGTTATAGTTTTCCCAGATATACGAATTTTAGTATTTTATTTGGGAGTTAACACGCCCACTGTAGCTAGTTCAACCATTTTTCTTACAAATGTTTATGTGGCTATCAAAGTTGTCCGTGCTGAATTCAAAGATTCTAGCTTTTGCAGTTTCCATGATATAAGACTTTAATACTTAATTCTTAAGGTAGGCGTGGCACTTCACCCATTTAAAACTTTTGAATAAAAATTAGCCTTTTGAGAAAATCGGTTCAGTCGTTTTGCCGTCCTTAGACGTCAAACAGACCCCAAAAAAACAAATTTACATACATACCCACACTCATACACACGCATATACATTTGATTTTTTTTCTCCAATTGTTTATATTGATGAAATCTATAAACGTACCAAGTTTCATGTCGGTACGACTTTACAAAAGCGAGTTATAACTTTTGTCCGGCTAGATTGAGCATTTGGACCACTGTGCAGCACACAAATAGTACGGTACAACGAATTATGGAAACAAATAAACAAGTAAGTGCACAAATAGGAGCAAACCAAAAATCAAAATCCAAAACAAACAAAAAAATACATAAAAAGATCCCGAAGTTGCAGGGAGAAGAGCGTAAAGGGTAATATTGCGAGTCAGTCGTTCTGAAAAGTGGGACATTAAGCACTGTGGTTTTGACCACTGAAACTCTGATTTTTGTAATTAAATGTTCGTGTAATGAAATTGTATACCATAAAATGGTCCCTCTCTTAAAAGAGTATGTAACAAAGAAATTATTCCTTTCACTCTTACTGCTCATCGTCGTTGCGAAGCAAACAAATACAATGAACTTGTTATAAGTAAACCAACAACATCAGTATGAAAGAAAAGGGGATAGACAAGTAAGCGAGAACGCAACAACAAGCAATGTGAACAAAATACACAAACAACAATGAAGTCGCGATAGAGTTCTCGAGAAAGCGAAACCACGAACGTTCGACTTTAAGAACCTTTATCAGACTTTTTACGTGGGCATATAAAAAGGCCAGACAACGCAGGCAACGAGTAGTAAGAATTCAGTCAGTCTTGTGTGAAGACGCGTTGCGTGTGAATAAAACAGTCGTGGTTTGAAGATCGCCTTTGTAATGTTCTACCAAACAATTTTTAGTGCTTACGCAAGCAGAAGTGTAAAGAAGAATAACGAACTAAGCAAATTGTTGTTGTAACATCAAATTGTGAACGGTGGCAAAAAAGTAGTGCGAACAATAAATATCAAAAGTAAACACTAAAACTTAACTAAACTTAAACGTTTATAAATATGTAAAAACGTAACAATATTTATTAATATTCGTTTAAAAACGTTTAACGCTACAGTCATTTGAACAAAATCAGATAAAAAAAAATTGTAAGGCTTTTGAAACTTGTCTACCCTCGTACAGAATTCAGAATTTAAACATGTGTTCAAACATGGTATGTGTATGTCTATCAGTGTTGAAAAATTCAATACTTTAGTAATTTTTTCAGAAATTTTCCATTTCAAAAATATCACAGTACCACCGCTACCCTTTTAGTACTTTTATATTATTTATTTATTTTTTTTTCTTATTTTTTTATGGTTTGCGCTTTTCAACTATTAATAGGTTAGCAACATGTTCAACATGATGCTAAAGGTAGAATTAGGCTTTAACCCCGGTACGTACGTTCGTTTTTAGAATACGAAAAGCAATGAGAACGGTTGCCGAACCGTAATTTAATTTCGGTAAGAATTTAATATGCTCTACATATGCTAAAATGAACGTACATTCCGTTACATTCCGTCGACATTTGACTAAACAGGGCTTTTACGTTTCGAATCAACTGTTTTTATTTTGTAGATATCTATATGACAAATATGTATAAGTTGTTAATTTTTCTACTCCATTCCGTACGAGTATGAAGCATATATAAGTATTTTTCTATAAAAGTACCATTTGATGAGAAACGGTATTCTTTCAAGTACAGTTCAGTACCATTTAAAAATTTCAATTTTGCAACACTGATGTACATGCATATATTATATGAAGTATTTAAGTGGAGTTAATAAACACGACCTAAGCGCGCACTTGCAAGAAAACCAAAGTGTTGAATGGAAAGAGAAGAAGAGTATAAATAAAATTTTGTCAATGACATTTCCAAATGTCATTATTTAAACTCAGAACCAACTTTTATTTTCTACACATATTCATATACATACATATATATGTACATACACTATTTGCACACATGACTTCCCGTTACCGTTCTTGACAATATTAAATTTGTGGGTTTGTTCCTAATTCAAGTGCGATAAAGTTATTTCACTCCATAAATAGTCAGCATAACTTTATGTTTTGGACAGGTTAGATACTTATGGTATGAGTTCTTTTATTTTTTTGCTGTTTCCATCGATAAAATTTATAATTTATTTGTATGAATTTTTCAAATTTACATCAATTACTTCATGCTCATACATCGTTCTCAACGAATTTAATTTTAATATATTTTGGCTTCTAACCAAGACAAAAAAGAAAAATTGTAATAATAAAAAAGCAACTTATTACAGGGATATTGATTTATAGGCACATTCTTTTAGTTCCATTATTTCCAAAATAATTTTGTTGGTTCAGCGAATATGTCACACCGAATTCGAAAATTTCATTTTGCTTGCGTTTGTATTTCTTTCAATAACTCATAGATATTCTATTAGGAACTATGTATTGAAACATATAATTTGAAGAAAATATATGTATTTCATTAGATGTGTGTGTGTGACTCATACAAAATATATTTTCATTTCTATTGTTTTCAGATTGTATTCATTAAAGAAATAAAATGTTTTATATGACTGCAATTAAATATGTTTTGAATTCGTTTTAGAAGTGTTGTGTTCAAGAACATAAATACTACGACAACATCAAACGAGCGTTAAAGATGACATTCTTTTTGAAAACAATTAAAAGAGATTCCATTGTTTTGATTTTTGTTTTTGAAGGAATACATGCTTATTTCGATACCTATGTCTTGTCTATTGTCTTGTCTTTTATAAGTTTTATGTTTTTTGTTTTATTTTTTTTTTCATTTCGTATATTTTTAATAGAATTATTTATTGTTATTGTTTTATAAACAAAATAAAACACAATCACAAAAATAATAACAAAACTAAACTTAAAAATGCTTACTGAACACAAAATTCAACCTCATAAAAGTGCATACAAAGAACGCTACTGCCTACAATACAAATCATAAATGCCGCACATATACATACATACGAGTACTTCTTTCATGCAGTGGCAAACAAAATTTATAAATAAAAATTCGACCTAACTGTTCTTACTATTAACATTATTGTCGCATAAAGGTGCAAGATTACTGCGTTGTATTGTGTATGTATCTGTTCAGGTGATTTATTTTCCTCATCACAGTATCCCTATGCTGTATAAGTGTTTCTGTTGTCTGCAGGGAACGATTAGAGTGCCGGTTATTATCATCAGTCTATCTCTAGTTAGTTTGATGCAAAACTCTTTTCTTTCCACTAAAAGGTTAGATTGTCTCAGGCCCATTTGAGTCACTCACTCTGTTCCCACCAACTGCATGGAAGTTCCTTTTCACGTGACCTTATCATGCTGATTGCCGTGAATTTCCATATGACCTGTGATACAATAGAGGCTAACATCAGCTTATTCAGTAACAAACTATTATTATGTCACACTCACACTAATCGCATGATCTTCATGTCACCAAATATGCGTCACAATTGCTTCAAGTCTCGCGTGAAGAAAATTTTCACACAAACAAAACTTTTTGATTTTATTTGATGTATATTTCGACTATAATTCAAATATGGCCCTAAATTAATCACTGAGCTTTACATTCACATAAAACAAAGTGTGATGTCATAATGTGTGAAGAATAATATCGTTCAAACGTCCGCCACCGATTCTCTGAATGGAGCATATCCGAAATGTTAAACTTTTCGTGACGCTTGTTCATAAATTAGGGTGAATTTTACCGATAATATGGGTTACGTTGACTGTGAGGATCGCTGTGGTTTGTGACTTATTCACCAACACTTGCGACTTAAGAAAATTCCGCAAGGAAAACGAGACAAATCCCACAAATTCTGTGGCGAGATCACATAACCTCATAACGATCATGTCCTGAAATCGCTTGTGCAGAGCTACATGATCTGTATAGCACGTAGCACCACTTGGTATCCAGATCATACAAGTTGAAGTAAAAAAGAAGCTTGTAATCATCGATCTATAAAGGTAGTAGTCGCTATTGACAGTGATGTCCTGGCTAAGATATATGGACCAATGACGTCGCCAGTCCAAAATCTACACCAAACAGTGACTTCTTCATCCCAAATTCGACATTTTTGTTTGTTCACGTACTCCCATTCATTTAGAAATGAGTTTTCAAACAGAACACCCATTTCATTATCTTGCTAGTTCGGAAGTTCCTGTTGGAAGACAGATTTTTGAGAAGTTCTTCATGGCAATTTTATTTACTCTCAGAGTTTTCGTCTGAAATCTGCTGAGGGGCAGTCGCCGAAGAATTATTTTTTTTCATATTTTCGTTTTGATGTCTAATCTGGGATTTGAACCGTGGCCTTACGTCTAATAAGCCGATACACTACCTACTAGACGACGGCGACTACTAGACTGACGCATGCATGATGTAACTCAAAACAACGAAACAATCGTTTAGGAGATGATTATAATTTTGTATTTCACACTTTTATTGTACACTGTATATGAATATGTCCATTTCAATTCACTTGAATGAATTCTCATATTCATTTACATACATGCATGCATGAATAACGTTATTTATCGTTTGACTAATATATCATTGAATAACCTACCTATGAATGAATGAATGCATGAATATATGTATGTATGTACATACGTATGCAAGTATGAACATTGAATTTATTTTATTGTATTGTTTTCTTTTATTTTTTCATAATTTTTTTTTAATTCCTATCATAATATCATTATATTCAAACAACAACAACACACACACACATACCATACAATATATAAATATATATCAGTCAATACATATTCACATACAAATAACCACAAATGTGTTTGAGTGTATGAAAGAATTAAATAAAAATGAAAACAATACAAGATTTGATTGTTAAAAAACCAAAAATATAGAAAAAAAAGTTTAAATTAAAGCAAAAAAAAAAGAAGAAAACAGAAACATTGATGAGAAATAACAATTCTATTGTAAATGTATTTCAATGTTATTTTTATTTTGATTTTTTTTATTTATTTGTTATTGAACTTTTTTGTTTTGCTTTTTATGTTCCATTTTATTGCATACACATACAAAATACATACAAAAATATCAAAATCAACATCGACATCGTCGTCATCATCATCATCATCATCATCATCATCAACAGCATCGTTGGCATCAATAGCATCGTTGGCATCAACATCAACATTTATTTCATTCAAATTTATTGACATTTACAACATATTCTATCGTAGAATATTTTGATCGTTTGGCATGTCCTACGATTTATGGGTTGACTGACAAAATTGCACTTTAACTTTCACACAAAAATACTGAATGTGCAACAGACTAAAGGGGGGGGGGAGTATGGTAGCATCTCATAGCATTTTAAATGTAAATCAAATAAAGATGACAAATGACTTTTTTTTTATTCTTCACAAACAAAAAAAACAACATGCACTCACTATTCGATTATGTATGGTATTGTGTATAAAATCACTTTTTCCTGAATTGTTTATTGTTGCCGGTGTATTTTTATTAGAAAAAAAAAATACAGTAAATGAAAAAAAGAAAAATATGATAAAATAATAAAATGTACACACAGTCATTGAAACACACAATTACGTCTTGGAGTTATGAAACATTAAATACAAATAATTTAGTTTAACCGTAGATCGAGCTTTGTATCAAAAATGATGCATTATACCGGAAAAAGTTAGATGCCTGATATTTTTTAATTCGTTAGTATTGTTTTTGCCATTATTTTAAACCAAATAAAAATAGAAAATTTTATACAGGACTTATAAAATTCAAAAACCTCTTAATTCTGGCTTATGTATCATTTTTAATACATACGACTTCCCTAGGGATTCTTTGGTGTTGTGTATGTAATTTTTTTAAGTTTTCAAAGACTTTGTGAAATTTTTATCGTAAATATTACATTATTTATGGTATTTGAGAAGGATTTGAAAGTTAAGTGTCAGATGAAAGTGAAAAGGTTGAATTTTCTGTTCTGGACATATTCTTGAGATTGATTGAAGCAGTCGTTGTCTAGTATGAAGCGTATTAAATTAGACGTCAGACATTTCCAATTTACAACAAAGGTTGTAATGACCGATTTTGTATGTATGTATGTAATTTTCATGGTGCTGAAGACTCTGAAAAAGAAGAAAACAGAAGCTCGCCCTATGAACTCATGAAAGTATTGGCAGCAACAAGCATGACAATAGGATGTTTATCGTTAAAAATGGTACTACTTGGTACAGAGAACTGTATGTCTTTTAGTAAGTAGTCTGGAAAGGAAAAATATTATTAATTTACATGAAGATTGGTAGCAGCTGTTTCTTGAAATGCTGTATAGTCTTTGCTTCCCATACTTATCTCACGTGACAGACAAATATTAGAAAAAAATGATTAGAATAGATATTACACATGATACGGTCAACTACGTACGTATGAGATAACAGAATCATTCGCTTTGATAATGTGCTACTCGGAAATGATGATAAATTTAAACCTATTAAGCCTTTTCGAAAAATGAGCTGAAATTATTGATATTCCCAATAATTTTGTCGCTGTAGATTAGTAACTAATTGAACTTTATGGTCGTTTTAAATTTTGTGGTCGATTGAAATCAATTTGGCAGTTTTGGATTCAAGTACATGCTACGTGCGTAGCGACTACTTCAGCCGTATTTGTTGAAACACGTATCCGGGAAACCAGAGAAGAATCAAAGAGAGAGCATTGTTATTGACATAATCGATGTTCGATTGCAACGGGAAACTTTTTTACCTCACATGACGTTGACAAAAAATTTTTCTAACGAAATATAACAATAGTTTGTACAATCAGGCTTCAGCCATTAATCAATTGAAAGCGTTATTGATGCGAGTGACAATAAGTTGTCCAATCTGAACAATTGGAAACTTATAAATCGCCACAAAGCAAGGGTGCTAGATGCCAAATTGTTACCATTTAGAAAAAAAATAAAACCAAGCTGACATGAAGTGTTTGATTTTTACGTAAAAAACCACGTTGCAATGTACATCATGTCTAAAATTTTGGCGTAAGTCTCATAAAAGTGATAATAAAATGTTGGAATATAAAATACTTTTATTAAAATGAATTAAAATAAATAAAAATATTTAAAATTTTTTAACAAAATCTATCAATAATTGCGAAAATTCTGTGTTACTACAAGTATGTATCAAAAGTGATACATAAGCTAGAATTATGAAGTTTTTTTAAGGCTCGTTCTACGGTTAAAATATCTGAAGAACAGTACTCTCTGCAAGCGAATATTACAATATTTTAATTGATGCGCCATTAATGTTATTTACGGTACTCTATCTAAACATAAAGCCGAAAGTCCATACCATCCATTTTATGCGACCTTGCGTTACATGCGTATACCGAAAAAGTAAAATCAGTGTAGTTGTTTGTGACAAGTTACAGAAATGCGACTCATGCATTGCTGGAAAAAGTCAGCAGTTTTCTGAACTTAGGGATGACAAATTATATACTATTGTGAATGGTGTCGATAAATATGTATGTTTAGATAAATATAAATAGTGCATTATTATTTTCGAATTTTTTTTTTTTTTTTGGATTATAAAAATATTAATAAAATCATATTTCATAATAAAGTTTATTACTAATTTAAGAGGAAAATACATTAAAATACTTTTTATAACACATTTCATTCATGAACAAAATTTTTATACACCTAATTCTGTTTTTACACGGTCTTTTTTACACGGTTTTGATATAACACGGTTTTAAAATAAAATATTTTTAATTTTTGTTACACGATTTTATTCCATTTAGCACGATTTAAAATTTTTTGTGCTTAAATTTTTTTGTCAAATTTAATTTTTGCAAAATATGTTCATATCACAAATTTAAGGGAATTTCCTTTTTGCGCGTACAAGCAAATTTACTAGTCAAAGCAAATGTAAATGGCACAAATTTAGGGGAATTCCCTTTTATGCATACAAGCACAAAGGTCAGATCAATTGAAATGTGTTAATATTTTGTGTTTGGTAAAGAAATTTTTTATTGGCAAATTTGTTTTTCTATCGTTACATTAAATTTAACGCATTAAGATGAAAGGTTAGCCAAAAAATATTTTATATTTATTAAGTTATTTATATTTTTAATTTTGTTAAATATTTTATGAATCCCTAAAAGAAAATGTCAAATACAAAACTACTTAAAAAATCCTTGTTTTTCACTAATTTTAATAGGTTTTAGAGATTAGGAACCAATCACCTATTTTTGCATACAATCAATGTCTTTTTTTACACGGTTTTTTCTGGAACCAATCTACCATGTAAAAACAGAATTAGGTGTATTAGTTATCGATTGTTTTTATGTTTTTTTTTTATATTTTATTTTATTTATTTTCTTATCATAGGAACATTGGATAAGTGAAATTATTTATAGTGTTTTGAGTTTCTATCTTAAGGATATTTCAACAAATTATCACATTTTGATTATTACTAAATACTTATTAAGATTATCTATTTAATAGGAAAAGTATAGTAAAAAAAACCTTAAATTTAATATCACATAAGAAAATTGAGAAGCTCTTAGACAACATCTAATGAATGCTATACATCATAGTATAGCTGAAATTAGAAGTTATCAAATCAAACCTCTCAGATGGGCGTAGTTTTACCTTCTTCATTTTTCAGTTTTCAATCATCTGGATGTTAGTCTTTGAATGCAGTTCAACAGTAGGAAATCTTGAAGGCAGATTGTAACTTATTTTCAAATTCTTATTCTGTATTCAGTATTGTAACTTTTTCAGGTGTGACCTGGTACAATCATACCAGATTTGGCAGCCATACCTAAGAATTGGCCTTATACACATTTTGAATAAAAGTAATTTATTTTTAAAATTAAATTTCGACTTCCTATTCAGAAGAGGATATAAAGGTCGCCCGCACCTGATTGCTTTAAGACATGTATTCTCCAGATGCTCTTTAAAATTTACATTTTGGTCTAATGTGATTCCTAGATATTTTACGAATTTCGCGAACTCTATTTCATTGCTTTGTATCCTAACCTAATTTTCCTACAAGGAATTCTCTTAGGTGACTTGTTGTAAGGAAACAAAATGGCCAAATCATCCTTTCCTTTCTTTGGAAGTGGAATAAATTTTGCTGTTTAAAAGCGCTTGGGAAGTATGAATTAGTGATACAGAAATTGTAAATTCTTAGTCAGTAATTTAAAGCAGTATGAGGATGATTCTTTAACAAGATATTGGTAATTTGATCTATACCAGGCGCTTTGGAGCTCCTAAGGCAAGAAAATAAAAATTTTATTTCGCAAGACGTCAAAGAATGGATGTCGGTGAACGACGAAGTGTCTCTTTCCAACAGATTGAAAATAAAGTTGGCTTTATTTTCCATTGAACTGTGGGAACCCGCAGTAGTTAAATGGGCTTTTTCAAATTGATCGGCAATGCTGTCGGCCTTTTCCTTATTAGAACAAATCTCTTTATCATTAACTACTAAATTTTTTTATAGGCTTATTCCTTCCTTTAATTTTCTTTGTAAGTTACAAGAATTTCCTGCTACCGCTAGGAATTGTAGACACAAATTTTGACCACATGGCCGTGTCTTTCGTTGTTAATATTGAAGGAAATTAGTTTATTCAGCTCCCTTCGAATTGCACCTAAGGTTATTCTAGAATTTGGATCAGTACAACGTTGAAATTTTCGCCTGTACTTGTTTCTTGTTGATATTAAATATTTACAGATTTCATTTAATTTATAGTTATGTACTGTTTTTATGTACTGACTGTCATCTCTTTTGAAGTTATTAATTTGTAAACAAGAAAAATGGAGAATAAATTTAACTGAAAACACTTGTCTTGCGTTCTTTTGTAGCCTTTCGTAGGCCTTAGTAGCACAACATATCATACAGAGAAGCTCACAAATTAAAACCTCCAGTAATTAGAAATTCCAGACATTAGAATCAGTGCTTGCAATACATTATACGCTCTAAAATTCGAATTTAAAATTCTAATTTCTGAGCGTTTTTTTTTGCTATTTTAACACTTGCTATTTTAACAAGAGAAAATTTTTTTGTCGCATTTATGTATTTTGTGGCTTGTTTATTTGTGATATTTGATACGCGTGTACATGAAAAAAAACGTCCAGAAATTACAATAATACAAAAATTAGAATTGCCTCAAAAAAGCGGTTCAAAGCGGTTCTAATTTGTGAGCGACTACTGTATATGTAAATTCATAAACATGTAATTTATTCCAAAAAATTCTTTTAAAATCAAAATTTCATTTTTCATTTTTCTCAAAATTGCTAATTATTTTACCGCAACTGCTGATCAAAACAAAAAACCAGTCGCATAGAACGCATTGTATGTAACTTGCAATAAAAACCGCATAGAATGCAAGTATCGCATGTAACGGATAGTATGGACTTTCGGCTTAATACATAAAATAATACTTAATTTAAAACTTATTTATGCAAGTGAGTTTAAAGAACAACAAAAAAATTTTTTATTTTATTGAGCAGGTTTCGCTATTGCAGCCAAATTCATTCAAATTTTAAGTTTTTTGAACGAATTTGAGATTTCGGTCGTTATAATCAAACTGCTGTGAAAAATATTGGGAAGACTATAAAGAAATTTGAACGCGCTACATAAATTACAAATGTTGTCAGGCCAATAACGAAAATAATACTTCAGTTCGAATTTGGACCTGTACTTACTTGTCCATTTACATAAAGTATAACCCACACGACAATTTACCCGGTGTAAGAGTAACATACTTCCAATGACGGTTTTTTTCACTTAAAATTTCAGAAAATTTTTCTGCGATTCAGGTCATTTTTCATTCTGCAGTCATGAAAACAAGAACAATTCTCGTACTGGGAGCTCAGATAACACACAACTAATTATGGAAAAGCCATTGCATCCGAAGAAAGTGGCTAAACAGCGTATTAAGGTTTATACTATAGGCGTGCAAGAGTGTAACTTAAAGTATTGTCAAAACAAATATACCATATACATACATATGTACATAACATTTACTATGGATGTAAATGAGAGAATGATTGTAACTTATGTACATATATTGTATGGCTTTGCTTTTGCATACACACTATACTCTTACAAACTAAAACAGTTGTTTATTGTTTTGAGTAGAGTATGTTATAGGCCAGGGGTCGGCAAACTACGGCTCGCGAGCCAAATGCGGCTCTTTGGATGCGAAGCTGTGGCTCTTTAGTTCCATACACATATATTATTTATTGTATCAAAAAAAAGTTTAATTGTTTAGAATCGATTAACAAGAAGTGTATGGAAATTAGCAAATCATTTCGAAAACGTTTCCATAATGTACACAACAACCATAATGTATCACAGAGTAATTAAATGAGCTGAATCTAATGATGAATCTGGGGTTCCCCCAGCCTATGTTTTTTAGAAGAATTAGACTGTTTTGAAGAAAAATTAATTATTTTTGCAGAAGGTATTCAGAGCGGTAAATTACTTCATTTTTAATTTCTAAAGCAATATCGCGATAAAACTATTGCAACGGTTGACATGAATTCCTTTCGCACAGTTATAAAAAAAATAAAGAGGCATTTTCTGACAGATTTGATCAATTCAAAACCAACAAAACCACTCTAGCAACAGTGACGAAATTCACATTGAACCATTTGGAATTGATACTGGAACTCTAGAAATGCAATTGATCGATTTAAAAAGTAAAGCTTTGTGGAGTGGAAAATTTACATAGTTGAAAAGCAAGTTGGAAGAGTTGGAGGTCCAGGAATATATGTACGTAACACAAAAAAGTGGACAGATTTAAAAGAAATGCAGCGAGTTGAGGCGCTTATATTCGACGCATGGAATAGTCTTCCAGATTGCTACAGTGAATTAAATAAGTTGGCATTTGGAGTGCTGACTATCTTTGGACCGACATATATGTGCGAGCAAGCGTTCTCTTGCATGAATATAATTAAAAGCAAAGTTGGAAGCCAACTAACAAATTAAAATTTAGAGTCGTGTTTGAAACTTAAAACAACAAGTTATCATCCAAATTTTCTAAAACTATGCAAAGCCATCGCTTATATTGAATTTTTGATCAATTGTTTGTTACTGAAGTACAAGTTAGTGTTGTAAGCAAATGTTTAATTCTTTTAAGTTTTTACTTAAATAATAAGTATCTACCTAATAATAAAAGAATAAATATGTATGTATATATTTTTTATGAATAAATATATTAGTTTTTTTTTTTTTGTTATCAAGAAACTTTACTTTTTTGTTGTTTTTTGTTGGCGCTCTTTTAAAACTTAAGTTTTGCAAATTGCAATTTTTGGCTCTTCCGTCTCAAAAGCTTGCCGACCCCTGTTATAGGCCATGTTTTTTCCTTTGAAATATATGTTGTAACCATAAGTAATTTTAAATATTGATGGTGAAGCAAACATTGGTGCTGTAAGTAAATATTAATAACAAAAATAAGTGGTCCCGGAAGGCCGCCGTGAGACCTGCTATTATTGGAAGATTAATTTCACCATCAGTTGACCTGCCGACACTTTAAGGGGGAAATACGCTTTTCCCTCAAACTAGGTCCGCCAAATTCATATTACTATATTTCAAGGCCCTACATATTCCATTCCCCTTTTTCAAAAAGAAAAAAATTAACCCTAATTTTCAAGATTATTCATTTCTACCTTCACTGCACATCAATCATACACACGAATTTTATTTGCATATTACAATAGGTTACGTATTGTATTCCATCATCAACTGCAAGTATTTGTTTTTAAGAGATCTAGGAAAACAAATATGTTACTCCCGTTCTCTCTTTATGCACTCATACCCATACTACTACTCATACACTCATACTACTACATATAATAACAATACCAGCATATAACTTCAACACATAACCATTTATCTATACACACTCAGTTTAGAAAACACACAGATACCGTTGTGTGCAGGTCTTCAGTTTGAATGTGTCATTTCGATGTATTTTTTTACTAAAATTACCCTGAAAGAAATGTTAGCGTCAATCCAAGGAGATATGATCATATGAAAGCTAATTATTTTCGGCTCGCAATTGAAGGTTATTAACTCAACAGTGTATGGTTTCAACTGGATATGGCTATGAGCCACATAACACAATCGATTTTTGCTTTATCATTTTCATCGTTAGCCACAAAGATCATCGCCGTTAGACTCTATTGTGGGGCTACGTTGCGTATGCGAATTTTAATGCATTTGAGAAAAATAATTTCAAGTACTACTACAGACTCCAAGGAATCTGAAGCATTTGAAGACATACGGGATAATATTCGGATTACATTACCAAAACACTGTCATATTTAAGCGAAATGTTACTTGGGCACTCCTAAACCAAACATCATAGGATCAGACGGAAACATTTTCCAACTATTAATTATATTTTTATATATTATTAAAGAGACTATCAGATCCAAGTTTACTATAAAAAAGAGCTTCCTATGGATTTTATTGTGGGTAAAATGTATAAGTTATACATTTTTCACTTCTATTAATTTTTCTACGAGGATTCCTTTATTAATTTCGTTTATTAAAGTAAATTTCAGATCATTTAAAAGGTTATCATTGTTATTTATGCTCAGGGTTCTTAAACCCTGAATTTACTTAATTAGCCATTAACAACCCGATTAACGGATTTTGGCATCCGAATTCGCAGCACTCTGAAAGTCTTTTGCATCCTTGTCCTATCAATCGCATTTCCTTTATGGCAATGATATCAGTCTTGCTCAGTCTTTTTCCATGTACCTAATCTTAAATCGTAGTCCTTTAAACGTTTACCATAGTTTCCAACCTTTTAGGGGATCTTTATTGAAGCTTGTGTTCTAGTTTCCATTGGATATTTTTTTACGTGGCGGGTTCCAAGCCCTTCACACAACCCCAATTTAAAGTCCAGCAGGTTGTACTTCTCATCACGCATTAGTTAACATCTAGCGCGTGCTAGTATACCATCCAGGAGGCGCCAAGTGGAGGCTGTGTATCAACTTGAATACAGCAAGACAAGAATCGTTCTGGAGGTCAGAAACTTTACCTTGCATGCATGTATCCAATCACATTTTTCTTTCATTGCTTTATAGTTTTGGTTCGAACTTTTGATTGATATGCATGAAGAATTAATTAAGAACAGAAATGTAAAATAAATTAAAAGGAAAATCTTTAAGGAAATCGAAGAAAGTTTATGAAATATTTTAATATTCATTTAAACAAATATTTCACTTGCTATTATTGCTTTCGATTGTTCATTTTAAATAAATTAATTAATTGTATCAGATTGATTTGCTAATTCACAAGCAATTTTGTTTATATTCTTTATCACATTAATCTTGATATTGTTGTTACCTTTCGAACGAGTCTTTTATGTATTTTGTACAAATTGAAGGTTTTTGATTGAATGTCTTCAATAAATTGAAGAATATTTTGCGGTAATACACCAAAATTGGAAGAAACAGAGAACACCAGACGGTAATAACCACTTTGTATCGCAAGATATTGAGTTTGATAACGATTCTTATTTATTGTAATACAAGAATTGCAAAAAAAAAAAAAAATAAGCGGAGTATGCATCCTTTTGAGTTCGATTCAAACCACTGGAACAAAAATTATATTAAATATCAGTGTTAAAAAAATCAGTACTTTTGTACTTTTTTCAGTACTTTTTTATTATTACATATTTTGTGTCTTGAGCATTTTAACTATTAATGCATTAGAAATATGTTTAACACCATGGCTAAAGTAGAATTAGGTTTTAGGCCCGGTTAGCCAAACGTTCACGGAACGTACGTTCGTTTTCAGAATGCGAAAAGCCAATGAAAACGAATGCCGAACCGTAATGTAATTTCGGTAGGCATTTGCATTGCTTTTCATATGCTAAAAACGAACGTAAGTTACATTACTACGTACCATCGATGTTTGACTAAAAGGGACTTTTACGTTTTATTACTTTCCGAATCAGCTGTTCTTATCTTGTATGTAAGGAACACGAATAAGTCGTTAGTTTTTCTGTTTGAATTCCTTCTGGCAAAAACTCTGGGAGTAAATAAAATTGCCATGATAAAGTTTCTCAAAAATCTGTCGTTTAAACAGTAGGTCCCGCCACTCATGACACACACAAAATAAATGGTATGAAGGATGCCGTTGAAAAGATCTGCGTTGTAAGCAAAGAAGAATAGCGAACAAGGAATTGTCGTTGTATTCGTCAAGTTGTAAACGGTGGCACACAAAAGTAATGCGAACAATAAAGAGTTTAATTGAAACTAAACTAAACTAAATTAAAATTAAAAATAACCTTTTTTTAAAATGTAAAAACGTAACAATATAAAATAATTGAAACTAAAATAAAACGAATTAAAATAGAATTTTTTAATTTTTTTTTTCATTTGACTGAATTATTTGTCCAATTAAGTTGAAACACTGAACTTTTTTTAAAGAAGAATTTTTTTCGATTAATCGTTAAAGAATATTTAAATAAAAGAAAAAAAAACTTATTAAAACTATTTTATTTTAATATCGCATATGTATGTATGTACATATATGATTCAATTGTATGTTAAATTTGTTAAAATGTTTTTTTTTTTGTGACAATACTATCGTAAATAAAAATTCATTTTTTTTAAATATATTTATATATTGCTAGTATAAGAAATTAATTATAAATACAGTGAGCGTCAAAAGTAAGTAAACACCACTGAAATAATTTATTTTCTTACGGTAGCGAGAAAAGTAAATGAGAATAGTCGAATAAATTTCCAATAATAAAAACGTTATCTATTACTTATAAAATGTTAAAACAAAAACAACAATTCATGATAAAGGAAATTTTTTTATACTTAGGAACATAATAGAAAATTTAAAATTATAGTGGGTGTTGTCTCACTTATGGCGGTCACTGTATTTAATCAATAAAAATAAAATAAATTTAAACTTACAACTAAAATCTGTATCATCATTCTCCTTGAATAGGAATGAAACAATAAAAATGCCAGCATTTGGTAGTCATTTCAGAAAGAGAACAACTTTGAGGTGATATTCATATTTTGCTGTTTATGAACTGAACATTACTTTCTTTTCTTTTTTTCTTGTTGTATTCCATTGCATAGTGCAATTGAATTTTTCTTTAACATTTCATTACTTTGATATCAACAGTCTATAAAAGAAATGCTGAAACAGGCAAAGCCTGTTTAACTTTTTCTGATAGTTCAAACAGAGAACAGAAAAGAAAACGAAAATGTTTAGCATTAAACAAAACCCTGGTTCCCAAACAGTTTTCTTTTGCATTTTCTTAAAATACAGTAAAAAAATTTAACATTTAACACCAGAACGGTATTTATCTTTGGAAAAAATTATGATTAAATAAAGAAAGAAAGAAAAAAAAACAAAAAAATAATAAATAAATAGAAGTGAACAGAAGATATGAAAGTCTTAAGTCAGTTTAATCTGCGTCTTATATTATGCTGAGTTGCAAATGTTCTTCTTTTCACTCCAGTTTGTGTACGGCGGAAGGATGCATAATGCGTAGCAATGATTGAAAGCAATAGGATGTACAAGATAAAAGAGCTTGAAAGGAATCCTTCTTTAATATCATGAGTTATATATACATTTGAATGGGATTTATTTGCTTATTATTTAAAAGAAAATTTTACTTAAAATTTCCAACGAATTTTGAAAAAAAATAAAAATAAAAAAAACTGTTTATTAAAGATGAAAGAAAGCTTAAACGATTATGTGTGTACTTAAACGGAAATAGATGTCATGATTAAAACCAAAAGATTTCTTGTACAAAACCATAAAAGTTTATAAAAGAATTTATTTTATGCTTCAGTAGTGATTGGCTATGAGTTATTCTCAGCACGGCTCAAGGCAGATAAGAAACATTGTCCATAAGGATCTTAATAAATATTAAGAATGACGGTAATATGGTAAATGATACGTTCTTAAAAAAACCTCTTTAACTTCGATTACATCTTGGATTTGGAGAACTGTTAAAAGAATTTTTCCTAAGGAATTCGTAAATTGTAGAAATAAAACTTTTTCGATTTGTTAGTTGTGAAGTGGTCTAAAAGTGTCATTTGTGTGTAGTGAAAAACGCTTTGAAAAGTAAAAAAGACAGCAAGACAACCGAAGAAAAAATATTTTAAATACAAGCATTTTTCATTTGTTTGGTCATTAAAACTAAATTATTTGATATGCTGTACGTTGCTCAATATAATCACAGTACTATCAGATTCAATTAACTCCACGTTTTATTGGCGTGTTCAATAAAAAGAATAACGAATTATGGTTTCCTATGAAGTATTACATACTTACATACATAATTGGCCATTACAACCCTTCAGTCAGGTTTATGGCCTAGCTTCTCACACCACTCATGTTGTGTGTGTTAATTTTATAAATGAGTGGCGGGACCCACAGTTTAACGTCAACTCCGAACGATAGATTTTTGAGAAACTTTTCATGGCAATTTTATTTACTCTCAGAGTTTTTGTCAGAAATCTGCTGAGAGGAAGTTGCCGAAGAAATATTTTTTTCATTTTGGTGTCTGACATGGAATATGAACCGAGGCCTTACGTGTAATAAGCCAACACACTACCTGCTAGACTACCGCGACTTCAATTTTTGTATTACATATTAATCGTTAGTTTTATAGTTTTGCTCATTAATGTTCGACAATCAAAACTTGAGAGCTTTTTCAAATTTCTTTAAAATAAAATGTGTCTCCGACACACTGTAGTTTACACTCTTTTGTCAAAAGCAGATATGAGTTGATTTTTTTTTATAACATAATTATAATATAATTGATTTCCACGGGTAATTTCATTTAATGTTCAAGCCTGATGTAGTTGGGCAAAAATAATTTTAATTAGAAGAGAACGTGAAAGCCATTATTCTGCGATTTCCCAGAAGTGTAATATCAGAGTATATTTTCGCACCAACATTTATACGCAAGAAGTGTGTACATCACCATTGTCGGTGTCTACCCACATCAACTGCATCAAAAATCTTCTACCTGTGCTTGTCGCAGAGCTAGATCCATTCGTATCTCTAAGAAATTTCTTTCTCTTGAGAATACTACATCACACAAGATTTTTGTAACAAAATATTGAATAAAACCACACCATAATCTTTGATTTGAAACCTCAGATGATATTCAAGAAACATAAATACTTTTGTGCATATTGGAATATCGAATGGGATCATGTAATCGATTTGCAGATAATACGCATAAATGTATTTGCCCTGAGGCTTTTACAAGTGTTCGTTTAGTATAAGCATTTAAAGCATCAGGTCTAAAGACAAATTGGTATTATTTAATTATGTTATTCAGCTAAGATTTTAGTCTTTTAAGCAAATGAATCGATAAAATCTTGTATGCCAAGGAAATAACACTTCAAATGACTGTACAAAGGCCGAGGGGTCTGTGACTTCAATCAACTAAATTATGCACATAACTAATGTATTGCCCTCATTCTAAAAAAGTATCGCTATTGTTCAGTCGGTATGCCTTGTTCCTTCAGCATATCTATGCAAACATCCGCCAATTAATCTTGTTTACCTCGTTTTGCCTATAATGTTCGATTTGCGGACTGACTGTCAGATAGTATTGCTATATTCTGTCTTGTGCTTACACTATTCAAATATCTGCTATTGAATTGAGCACATCTTTCGATAGAAAAACTTCTGTTTGGAAGATACCCTCGAATTTATCCATGGATTAGGAAAATTTCATTCTGGGACCAAAAACTCCCGCTCATGTCACAAGTTCCGTTCTTGATCCATTTACACCACAAAATTGTCTCTTTTTTAAGAAAGTACTCGTATGCAGTTTTCAGCTAACCCCACTAATTACACGGTGCGACAGCCAAAATACACCCAGCTAATGACATAGTGTAGGTTGTGAGTTTTGGTGAGTAGAACTCAAAAATATTATTTTTTATATTTCTTGAACCCTCCAAACTTGTTTTATTTGACAAAAACGGTATTTTTGATCCTTTCACACAAAGTTATTGATTACCCAAATATTTTTCAAACTGTTTACAAAATCTAAAGTTTTTTGATAAGGGGAGCGATGAGCCTTTCAAATGGTGTACATAAACATATGATTCAAACTCACATGTTATGAATTTTGATTGATTAAACTTGGAAAAAATGATTTTTTTCTTATTTTTTATGCATACTTTAGCCATTCTCACTCCGTTTGATAAAATCTGACTAAAATTATCGTAGTTATTATTTAAATTGTGTAACAGTCGTGTTATATTTCTTATTAATGTCACCTTATCAAACGAATTTTAAATTCAAAAATTTTAAAAATTTTTGATGTATCTTGATCGTTAGCTAAAAAATGTGACAATTTCACGTTTGGGCAACTGCCATTGCCCTGCAAATATTTTCATTTCGCTTTGCGCAAATATTGGCCAACTTCTGGTGATCGCCGCTCAAACGTGAAATTGACACGTTTTCCAATAATCAATCAAGATCCATCAAAAATTCTTAAACATTTTTAACTGAAAGTTCATTTGAAAAAATAAAATATATGTGAAAAATATAACACGACTGTTCTCCTCTTTACATAATAACTACGATCATTTATGTTCGATTTTATCAAGCGAAGTGTTAATCTCTTCACAAAAAATGTACTTTAAGAATTTCTCCACTTATTTTATATTTTTTAATAAAATTTTGCTACTATGAATGGACAAACTTAAAAAAATATGAAAAAAATTCGCATTTGCCAAGATTATCTCATCAAACTTCATAGAATATTATGTTGAATAATATATGTATGTATACCGTTCCTCCCCTTTCTAAGAAAGTTTAAATTTTAAATCCAATAAAATAGTTTTTTCAAATACCTATAACAAGTTTGGAGCAAGGCGAATTCATATAAAATGGTGGTATCAGCCCATGTAACTGCTTTTTTAAGTACACATGAATCTCAAAATTTTGTTTGCGTACAGTGAGCAAAAAACCCTACACTTACTACCACGATATAACTTTTGAACAAAAAATTATCTATAATAAGAAATTTATTGTCCTTAAGACTAAAAAAGGCTTAAAAACTATATTCTGAAATTCCCACATTTTTAGGCAAAAAAGTATTGATTTTTTGACTATGGAGACCGGATTTTAAAGAAAATCATCTTAAACAAAATCCTGTGGAATAATTTATTTGTTAGCTTTTTAAAATAAGTGTACACAAATATTTTTTGCTCACTGTATATACATTCCTTTGTTTATTTATTTTTTATTTCCTTTTATATTTGTATTCTACACAATTTATAATTTATTTAAATATTCTTCATGTCCTGGCACAACTTTTATTGTAGAATCCGCACTTATGCTTGCCAGTAGCACAAATCAGCCCCTATATAAAAAAAATTTTTTTTTTTTAATTTTTTTTATAAACAAAAAGAAACAAAAGAGATATGATGATACAAAATAACAACTTTATTTCATTCATATGGATTCGCCTTTGTCATTTCTCGCATACGGCGAATTTCATTTGACAATCCTGGTCACCCAAAAAGACAAAAAAATACATGTTGTTTTTGTTATAAAACCCTGAGTTGTTGTAATTTTGCTACCACCTTATTGAGTTTGCCCTGATTTGAAGGGCTCAAGAAATATAAAAAATATATATTTGAGTTCTACTCAACAAAACTCACAACCTACATTATGTCATTATCTGGGTGTATTTCATTTTTTTATTTTGTCGCATAATGGTATTGTTACTAAATCTCATTGTGAAGAACATCCCAAAATTATACAGTCTACTGGCTAGTACAGAGTTGTGATACATTAGAATGAATTTCATATTAGACTTGTCTCCCATTAACCTCACCATAGTCTAAAATGCTTTGATCTTCACTACCATGTGCTAAGTTCGCTGCACCAGGGATATTGTCATATAAATCATTACCCAATTGTTGAAAAAAAATTCAAAATTAGAAACATTAAAATTAATTTAAAGTTAAAAGTTCCCAGCGGCTGTTGAACAATATTCAAAATTTTTAAAAATACTTTTAAAATTTTTACTAATTTTGTATGAAAAGCTGCAAATATGATCTGTACCGAGTACATTGAAGGTGTAACCAAACGTAGAAAATATTTCTTAATTAAAACAAAAAAACCATTTTGTAAATATTTTAAATTTCATAAACATTTCATATGTATATTTTATATTTGCAATGTCATTGAACCTAAATAATCCCAATGCGACATACATTTGTACATAGATTAACGGAGGGAAAAAGTGAAAATTTTGCTTGACATAGACTTTCTAGAATTTCAATAAAAAAAAACTCAATCCATGAAACTTATGCACATAAAATCCTTTTTTTTAATTTTTCTTTTTTTACATTTATTTCATGAGAACAAAATGTAACATTTTTAAAATTGCTTAAATATTGAAATCGATGGATTTCATGCATTTAAATATGATTCAATTTAAGTGTATGTATGTATGTATGTTTGACTAAAACATCTCACGAACAGTTGGAAAATATGAAAACCATTGATGGAAAAAATTTGTTCATTTATATTTGTAACATGTGTTAATATTCGTATGGTTTTGTCGATTTCTGTATACGACTAAGTATACATACATATGTATATGTATGTTTAATGGGTGGTTGGGAGTTTTGATTGCAACCAAAGTTAAAGCATTCATTTCGTACTTCAAGTTTTTTTTTGTGTTTATGTTTTTTTTTACAACAAGATGTCATTTCCGAATGAAACTCAAATTCCATTAACTCAATTCAAGTAGAAATAATACAAAATTTCTCTCATTTTGTTTTCTTTTTCTCTTGATTTCAGCTTTATTGGCAGCTACGCTTAGAACTTATCAACGGGCTGGCTGTGATTCAGAACAACTGTCGCTCAGTTGTCCACGCGGTACCAGCATCTCGATTGAATTGGCACAGTATGGCCGGGCAGGAGGTAAGAATCAATTCTAAACGAAAATACCAGAAAAACATAATCTTAATAAATCCTTTGGCATACAAAAGACAAAAAGCAACAAAACGATAACATAAAAACAAAGTACACAACATAATACACGTATTTGTATCTACAAAATAAAGGTAAATTTGTATCAATCATACGTACATATGTATGTATGTATATACATATTGTGTAGCATATTGAATCATCAACAGAGTTTAAAAAGCTTATCCACAGACTAAGAGAAACATTTTTATGTGTTCAGAATTTTTATAATCTTTTGAGAAGTATGGAGATTTAAAATTAAAAAAAAATTACAATTTTCCAAGGGATTGGATTGAAAGCATTATCTCAGTGTAAAACAAATCGTGCGTTGCAGAGAAGTACTAAAGATGTAATTTTTCTAGTACTACACTAACATACATATAGCGATTCCTACAAAACTTATTTGAACACCCATTATGATGCTGAATACATAGCTAACTCCATTTGATGTCGGAATAATATTTTGATTTGAAATTTTTCATAGAAAAATAATTTCACGTGCTTTAAGAAAAATACTCAACATAAGAGCTTCACGTACCGGCAGTGAATTTTTTCAATTTTCAAAATGTTTTCATATTTGCAAATACAAATATTCTTATTAAAACGAATTAAATTTCCTAAACTACGGCGTTTATTCGAAATACAAAATTTGCCTTAAAAAAAACATTTATTTTCTAGACAACACCCGTTACTCCCGTAAAATTTCATTTGAGCCAATGTGCTAAAAATATTGGATGGAAAAGAAAACAATAAAAACAGAATCCCAAAAAAAAAACAAAAAAAAATTTAAATGAAAATGAAAAATAGAAAACGCAAATAACAAAACCAACTCTTACAGTGAAAAACAAAAGTCCAGCAGATAGGTACATACAAAAATGTCAAAATATTCTATCAAATTTTTATCTTTCTCTCTCTCTCTCTTTATTTTGACATTTAATGTCGGAAACTTTTCATCAACTGATGATTGATTAATGAATGTTATTTATACGTAAAATATTTGTATGTACATATGTATGTATATCATATCAATAACTTTAACTTCTCTTTTTTTGTTCTCTTTGAGTTTTAAAAACAATTTATTGTGATAAATTTAAATGCTTCCAAATATAATCCTTAATGTCGATAATAAAATATTATACTGACAGAAATATGTCTTCAATTCACAAAAAAAGGTCTTTGAAGGGTATCATCACTTAATAAATATTTATGGATTTCCTTCAACATTTTAGCTTAATAGACTGCCAGGCTATTACACTACCACGAACAATATTCAAGAAATCAAGATTATGCGTATTTTTATACATATATTTCTAGACTAACACCGTCCACCTTGCCAGACCAATACAGTAACATACATACACTTGCGTCTTTGAATTAAAAATTAGATCTTAAATAAAGAATCGACATTTCCTCGAAAAAGTATTACAGAAAAGCATAAAATTTTTTGAAATAAAAAAATCAAAAAAATAGGTTTCTACATGGTTAACGATATTTTAAGTATTGCCATTTTCACAAAAAATGACGATGTCCCACCGCTAGAAGAGATGTATTGTGAGAACAGTATGTTCTAAATTTAAGCTGCAAACTAGCAACAACTAACCTTGAGCTCTCTTAATAGTCATGGTACAAATCAAACGAATGTTAAATTGTAATTGCTGAAACTCAATTTGTGTATTAGTGTGTCGGTTTATTAGAACCTGGTTCAGACAACTCGAACAAAACGAAATACGAAGAAAAATATTTCTTTCGGTCTTCTGCCAAAAATTCTGAGAATAAAATAAAATTGCAATGTGCTTCGCGCATCCGATATGTTCAATTCTCCATGATTATGGTGAAGTCGCCGTGGTCTAGTAGGTAGTGTGTTGGCTTATTAAACAGTAGGCCTCGGTTGAGACCCCAGTTCAGGCATCTCCATGAAATATGAAAAAATATTTCTTCGTCGACTTCCTCTCAGCAGATTTCTGGCAAAAACTCTGAGAGTAAATAAAATTGCCGTGAAATGTTTCTCAGAAATCTGTCGTTCGGAGTCGACTTTAAACTGTAGGTCCCGCCACTCATGTATAAGAAAAATTAACGCACACAACATAAGTGGTGTGGGAAACTAGGTCGTAATCCTGACTGAAGGGTTGTAATGACGAATTATGTATGTATGTATGAATGTAAGTATGTAATTGCTTGAAAAATGGTACAGCGAATGTAATAAATTCGTGGTTATTTTGAAAAATTTTAACCTTAAAATTCAATTGCAAAAGAAAATTTTTCGGCTTATATTTGGATTGCCAACAGTAAGCAACAGCAAAATATATTTTTATTTCGATGAAAATATTAAATTTTTTGTTCTAAAGCTTGAATTTATTCTTGTACTTCATTGCGCATTCAACACGTTGCAATCTAGTGATAATATGTATTCCTCATTAGAGAAATGCACATGTTTTATTGTGGAAAACCACATAGCCGTAGACATTTTTCGATATTTCGATAAAAAAAAAGACATCACCTTTCCGACGCTTGTATTGTTGAGCTTATATTGATAGCTTATTTCTATCCATATGTATACAATTTCTATACGTTGTATGTGATACAATTAAGAATTGATGTCCTAAACGATGCTTCCTTCAACAAACGGTGCGTAATTTCATCAAAAACGAAACTAAGCTTGACATTTAATCAAAATAAAATTATTTGATCAAATTTGAGTCGATGCAATATACCTGGAATGCGTCGTATGAATATTTGTACAATCCTCGCTTGTATAGAGTCTTTTAATAGAGACTTCCAACTTTGACAGTTGATAACGGCCATCTTCTTGAGGCTACATCTGTCAAATTAGTCTGGCAATCTGTTTTGCTAAATCACCATTGAGGGTTATGGCGTTAAATAGACATGCAAATAATGTTTTATCGAAATAAATTTTCAATGTACAGCACTTGGAATATTTTACGATCGCCACCATCGTCCTACCGAGAAGACAATTCGCCATGTGGCGCATAAATTCCAGTCCATTGGTTCAACCAGTCCATCGATCAACCAACATCACATTATTCAAATTTTTTGTCGTGACTTGGACCTGCATACGTAAAAAGAGTTTTCTCTGGAGCAGTTGGCAACGGACCCTAATTTTCCTCGAAAAACGATTTTCAGCCATGAGTATCATTTCGGATCCGAGATGCATCCCGAAAACAATCACTATTAACGGCTAACGCTATAGGTCATGATTACCAAATATTTTTGGCTGAATTGAATGTTCCGGATGCCAAAGGCATGTATTTTTCACATGACGGCTACAGGTATCATACAGCTCACGTGGAGGTGATGTAAACTAGCCACCGAAATCGTGCGATTTGGCCCCGTTACGATTCTTCTTGTGGGGTTTCCTAAGGTCGTAGGCGTAAGTGAATAAACTGCAAGCCACAGTAATCCACAAAGCCGTCATAAACAGACATATTTTTGGGAAACTTTAAATGGCAATTTTATTTACACTCGTAATTTTTGCCAGAAATCTGCTGAAAGTAAGTCGCCGAAGAAATATTTTTTTTTATTCCGTGTTGATGTCCGGCTTGGAGTTTTAACCATGGCCTCACATCTAATAAGCCAACACACTACCTACTGGACTACGGCAATTTCGCCTTAATCATGGAACACACACTTTGTTAAATTTAAATTTGTTTATTGAAAGACCCGATACAAATAATTGCAAAAGATTCATCGCTCATTTCAATATTGGTCATTACGACTTACAAAATGAAAATCATTTCCTCACAAATTTTTCAATGCAAAATGATTGTTAAGTTTTGCTTTTTGTGATCGACTGTATTGACATGAATAGCTAGCTGTTCAGTAGTATTTCAATATACTGACCTGCTTTACAAATTACGTTCATGCCCGTGTTATAAAAATGGTAACAGAATGCATACACATAAGAATACAATCATTTCGATTCAAGTGCCACAACATGAACGTCTATATCCGCACGTGCAGATGAATGTGTATGGAAAATGGAAAAGACACGAATACGTATCTAAATAGTACTGCCAATAAACTTTGTCTTGCATTTTTGCCAATACCAGTGGTACTTCATAGGTTTTATTCTGTAACTTGTATTAACGCATGATTCTGCATGTATTTGGGATTGTGTGTGTATAACGTTTGTTTGCTTTGCACTTTTTTTTTACAGATTTGACCGACCACAGTCTTTGTCCACCAATATCCCCAGATGACTTAACCACTACTGGGAGTAGCAGTAGCAGCAGTAGCAATACTGGCATCAGCATTTCTAATACGGATGGCAACAATGTTGGGCTTATTGGTAGCAGTGCCAGTAGTTCTGGTACTGATGTCATACACAGTGGCACCCAAATCGAAGTTAAACCTCCAGAACTCTGTACCGTAAGCGGATTACAGGTAAGCATATAATTGAAAATACCTTCATGTGAAATTTGTACAACAGAAATAATAAAAACAAAAAGAGGCTGAGAAACAATATATAGAGAAGAAGAAGAAGAAGAATAAAATGAAAGACACTCCACTCGTTTCATTAAATGGCTGCCAATATCCCTTTTCCTACAATCATACTCGTACACACACTGACTGACTGAAAAACATTCAAAAAATAGAATTCGTTTTCTAAATATTGACTTTATGTTTGAGGAAATTCCCACTCACATACGTAGATACACACGGTCACACCTAAACACTTGTACATATACATACATACATATAGAATGGACAATGACTAGCTTATACTAACACATCACCACTGAAAGTAGCCAGTTGGTACGGCATAGTTGATGAAAAGTGTTTGTTTACACGAGTATTCCGACGTACATACATACGTACATACATAAGTATGTACATACATTCATCCAATTGTTCGAGTACCTTTACAATGCGGCCTTATCCTTTCCACTACAATGACTACGAACGACATTGATGAGGATGATGACGGCAACGAATATAACGACGATGCTGTCGATTCTACTGATGTTTGTCGAATTTTTATTATTCCTGAAAAAGTGAAATGTAACAACGAATGTCTGCAAAATAAATTGATCCTCGACCCCAACTGTTAAGCGTACACCAACATTAAATAAAATAGAAGAAGAAAAGAAAATACTCCCACATACAATGCGGGTCAATACTGTCCTTTAGAAGACTAAAATCAACAGAAACATAAAATGTTTTAAAAGCGTTAGAGCATGTATCCGCTTCTCGTCTATTGTCATCGCTAAAAAAAAAAAGAATATTTTTAAATCATTAACTTTCTTGGTTGCGTACTTTCCCCAAAAATAAAAAAGCAGAGGAAAAAAGTAAACTCAAAATGTTGATTTAACAGATTCGAATTTGAAAATACGTCTCCCTTTTTTTCATTCTTTCTTATAAATTGATAATTGATAGTCACTATTTAGAAGAATAAAAAGTAAAAAATAAAATAAAAAATTAATTGAAATAAATTCCAAAAGAATGCTTCTACAGAACTTTGAGCAACACAAATAATCCAAGTAATCAAAAGGAGCAAAAGATGAATTACAGTCGTAATATATTTTGGAATTGTAAATCACGAATCATTTCTTGAAAGACTGACATATGAAGTTTAAATATTTCTTAAAAATTTTATTTTTTAAATGAAAATCGAAAAAAAGAACTTTTGTTGACCAGGTTCTCAATTATTTTATTGTGTGCGCAGAGCATGTAACATCAAATACTGTTTACTTCCAAGCGTTTTCTAAAAACATCTTCAAAATATAATCCATGCTTCTAATCAAAGAAAATGAAATAAAACTAAAGGGTAAGCCATTTAAAAGTTTAAATTTAAAAATGCAATAAAATAAAAGCGGTTTAAAATTTTGCCAAATTTATTCTTATGTTGTTGTTGTGAAATACAATTGTTCCGATTAGAATTGTAATATTATTTCACTCATATGGCTGCCATAGCTGTCTTATAGAACCACCATTCGACTGGGCCAACTTTCGTGCACTTTTTCTAGTTTATGGGGTCGTATCTCGGCAATGGCATCGCTCTGGTTTGCCTTCATAACACTTTTCTTTAATGGAGCCCCACAGAAAATAGTCCAACGGTGTCAAACCCAGCTTCTTGGCGGCCAACCGACATTACTATTTCGGCTAATTAAACGTCCATCAAACGTTTGACGAAATAAATCGGTAGTTTCATGAGATGTGTGGTAACTTGCACCATCCCAAACATCGTTCACATCAATACCATGGCGTCACTCTGGTTTGTTTGTCGGCATAACACTTTTCTTTAACGGAGCCCCACAGAAAATATTCCAATCGCAGCTTCCTGGCGGTCAACCGACATTACTATATCGGCTAATTAAACGTCCATCAAATGTGTGACGCAATAAATCGATTGTGACATAAAATGTATGGCAAGTTGCACCATCCTGTTGAAACCAAACATCATTCACATCACTATCATGAAGACCGGGTACAAAAAAAATCAGTTATCATGTTGCGTTAGGTGTCTCCATTAGCCGTGCTGGTTGCGCCGTCCATAATGTTTAATGTATAATGTTTTAACTTGAATTCTGTTTTTACTTGGCATTCAAGAGTGCTAATTGTTTTTAGTTCATTATGTTGGCCTAAGCAAACTTTCCTTTCTTTTATCATATACATACATACATACAAACATACATAATTGGTCATTACAATCCTTCAGTCAGGATTACGACCTAGTTTCTCACACCACTTATGTTGTGTGTGTTAATTTATATACATGAGTGGCGGGACCTACAGTTTAAAGTCGACTCCAAACGACAGATTTTTGAGACACTTTTCAAGGCAATTCTTTATTTACTCTCAGAGTTTTTGCCAGAAATCTGCTGAAAGGAAGACGCCGAAGAAATACTTTTTGTATTTTATTTTGATGTCTGGCCTGGGGCTCGAACCCTGGCTTTTCGTCTAATAAGCCTACACACTACCTACTAGACCACGGCAACTTCTTTCATCATACATATATTGAATATATAATTAACAGTACTTAAAATAGGCTCCTGCTTACAGGCATTTGTCAATTGGCTTCACTTAAAACTTGAACAAGCAATCTTTTCAGATGAACATCGTGCTAATCGTTCGAAGAGGAATAAATAAAATTTAAAGAAACTGATTCGGTTATGGACAGTAATACTCATGGGCGTCAACGTATCGGACAGTCTCTTGAACACATTTCTGATGTAAACGAAAGTGTCACCGAAAACCAAAAAACATTAAACATTTCCTAGGTCAAATTTAAAATGTGATGCGTCATCGGTAAAACCCAGATACAACTGGGGCGGCCATTTGACTGATATTAATCCGAACTACTATCTTAAAAAATGCGTGCTATTATCTTAAAATAAAAATGAGCACACTTCGTGAAACATCCTTGATTATACCACCCAGTGTAAGGCACACTATTGGTTCACATTAAATTCTTATATTTTCACTCTTATATTACCTTGAAATTTGCCAATATTTATTGCTCAGTAAATGATGTTTTTATTTTGTTTCACTATCTTTGCAACTAGCATTGTTTAGGTAACAGGATCGTACAGATAAGGCTCCCACTACTCAGTCTACAGCTTCGAAAAATTCCAGAATCTGAGAAATCCAAATAGGTTAATTGGGTTTAATATCGTATACATACTTCACATACTCCAGTATTTATTTGTTGAGTCGGAACAACATAATTTGATAACCCAATGAAAATGGAATTTCAAATCCGCTGAATATATTCAAATTGAAATCTAAAATAGGTTAGAGGACGTGTACTTGTCAAACGAGACAAGTACAGTACCCGGAGGTCAAATTGACCCATTGTACAATCTAAAATAAATCAAAACAAAAATAAAATCACAAAGTTTTACAAACCTTACTGAATCTACTATTAAATACGTATATTCTTTCGACGACAATATAAATTTCTTCATGTATTGAAGATTTTTTTTTGGATTTTTGTACCTCCTCTTAGAGGATCATTCTCTTAAATGTATACTTCCAACTTTCTTATTTACTTAATAGGCTAGTGCAACCTAGCTGTTGACATCAACTTAAGCCAGCACACAATCTAGTAAACTACAGCGATTTCAACTTTTGTCCATACTTTTTATCGGAATATGTTTTTTTGATAATTATGCATTGAATAATTAAGCCATAAGATCTAGTTTTACTTCCCTCAAACGTGAAAGGGTAACCCTTTATTGTCTCCTTCAAGTCAGAATGCTGCTCGGTGTAGAAAATGACAATTCTTGGTATTCCCATATGTTTTTCCTTCCGAAATGAATTAATGTCTCACCGGTTGCAAGAAAAAGGATTCATTGGTCACTTTTGGCTGACCATTATGACATACGTACAGTGCATAACTCCTGGGGTATATCTCCAGGATTTCCCTGCAAGCCTTTCGCATATCAGTATGTCATGCCTTACATTGCCTAAGGTGAGGCTTTAATGTCTATTTATTATCCGGTGATATTTCCAGTTAACTTTTTTTCTTGTAAATGATGCTATTGTGGTCTTGCCCGGTCTGCTGTCGTGCATCAGCGACTTACAATCTCATGATGTTTTTGAAAGATCAAGTTTTAGCCATCAAAACAATGTTATTTTAACTAAATCTGAATCGTTTATTTCGTCCTCTGAATCCAAAAATAAGTTTAAGAGATGGTCACCTACTGTTAACATATAATTGATGAAGATTCATTAAATCAAGTGGGAATATTTACTAAAATAAACTTAAATATACATGAAGTCGCCGTAGTCTACTAGATAGTGTGTTGGCTTATTAGACATAAGGCTACGGTTCAAACTCCAGGTCAGACATCAAAACGAAAATATGAAAAAAAAATATTTCTTCGGTGACTTCCTCTCGGCAGATTTCTGGCAAAAGCTCTGAGAGCGTCCTTCGGAGTTGACTTTAAACTGTAGGTCCCGCCACTCAAGAAACTAGGTCCATAATCCTGATTGAAGGATTGTAATGACCAATTATGTATGTATGTATGTAAAACTTGTTAATGATTATGATAAATTGAAAACAAATAAAGAAATTTCGCCAGAGAAAAAACGTACTTTTATACCTCACTGTAAAATGATGAATGCTGTTGCAAGCATTTCATTTCAAACATGTCGGTGTATGAGTATAGATTTCCTTCCGGTATTCCGAAATTGTGTACAGAAGAATATTAGAAACGTGCATATCCATAACATTACATTGCATTCTAACTACTTTGAATGAGTACAGTTTGGGTTTGGATGCAAGTATCATCTAATGATTCGATTGAAACTAATACGTACATTTGATTTTCGTTTTTTTTTGTTTTTGTTGTTTTTTTTTCATTAAAAGCCTTTTACTCCTTCGTTCCCTTTAATACGTTCGCACATCCGTAATCACAATAGCAATCCAAATCACATTTACATGCATACATATTAAAATTGTACTCTTCTTCTGTTTCGATTTCATCGTTCTGTATTGTATTGCTGCTTATATTTCCATTTCCATTTCAATTTTTTTTTATTCCACTTTGTTCTGAAATAAATCTGAATCTGTGTGTAGTGATTTAGATTATTTCGTTTCAATGATTCCGATAAATGTTCTCTATTATTGCATGCAATGTACTGCTCTAAGACACTTAAATATTCAACAATACATACATATGTACGAGTATAATGTTTTGAAGACACTCGTTTTAAGTAAAATCCAAGAGTTTTTTTATTTTAAAAGGAAAGCATTTTTGTCCTCATTTGTTTCTATTTTAGCTTGAGATTTGTGTCTCGTCTTTAATCTAAAATTTACATACGCATGTGAGACGATAGAAGAAAGAAGGAATGAAACTAAAATTGTTTGAGTGTTAGATAGGTTTTTTTTACGCCGAGGAGGGGTAAATGTACCTAACCGCACCATAGAGGAAGTCGTCACATTCTCCGTCAGCCCACTCGCGTCATCTTCAAAATCGATTTCCAATGCATAGTCAAGGTCGTGCCGAATCGTCAATCTTGCCTTCTCACATCAGTACCCGGGGAGCGCCTGATCTAAGATACGGAGGCTGAGAGCTGCTTGGCATGTACTTGCAAGTATAGCCCCGGGCTTCGCCAAGATGAAACCAATCAGTGACGTTGCCTTGTAGTTACATACCCGCTCCCCAGTGTTAGGTAGGTAGGTAGGTTGGGTAGGTAGGTAGGTTGGGTAGGTAGGTAGGTTGGGTAGGTAGGTAGGTTTAAGCCATCAGCAGGCTTATCGTGCAGTCACCATTAAAGGATACTAACCATACTTTCTGTAGGAAGTCTGTTTCTTATAAAAATGTCTTTAACTTCTTCCAGTACATTTTGTCTGAGTTATATCTGGTATAGTGTCATCCCTAACATATTGGGATTTTGAGGTTAAGAAGGGTGGACAATGACATGAAAAGTATTCCATCGTTTTGCATTCCATTTTCGCCACATGCCCTGCTTTCATAATTACGCTTATAAGGTGAAGATATTTATATAAGGCGGAGCCTAGTATCAAGTCGTCCTTATTCAGTCTTAAATATTCAGAGTTTCCCCTCATTGAATAGATCTTCTAATCCCTCCTACAGTGTCATTCTTCCGCGATAGTCGGTGAAACGCTTTCGCCTTCTTTCTCAACTTGGCCTTCAATGCACTGAAATGCATTAGGTTATCCAAGCTTATGGCATTTAATAATCTGCCTACTAGCTAGTATATTCATTTTTTCATTACCGACACTTCCTTGTTGAATTGGAACGTACCGTTCCATGCTAGGAATAATACTAAACGCCGTTTTACATTCCCCCCCATGATCCCGTATCCTTGCATGTTATTGTTCTAATTATTATTTGACTATCATTAAAGATATCTTAGCTCTTTATGTCAAGGTTACCAAATATCCATGACCCCAAACCTTACCATGTATCCAGTTGGCTAAGAATGCCGATCTGGTATCAAGGTGATAAAATTGACCACGAGTGATACGTTAATCATCTAGTCGCACAATTTCGCATTAAGCGTATATTTCCCCGGTGCTACGATATGTTGTTCTGGTTGATGCACTCTCTCCTGTAGGCTGAAGACGAATATTATTTCCAACGCCCATTTATTGGTAACTAAAGCTTAAGTTAGTGTAGGTTCAATTACGATTATATAAAAGCAGTGTGTCTAATCATTGCTGTCCTGTCTTTCAAATTTTGAATCCACTTCAACTTGCTCTCAAGTTTAGCACCAAAGTATTTAACTCGGTTGGATATTTTAGTCTCTTCGTCGAGAAAACGAGGATTAATGAACGATCGTTATCTTGCTGGTAGATAGACCTATTTCGATCCGAACATATCCGGGCTCTTTTTGAAGCCTCCCTCAGTGACAATATGTACTGAAGAGAATAGACTTTGTCAGATAGGACCATCTCTATGTTGTGGGCGACTTCGTGTAGAACGGTCTCCACTGATCTGATGTAGAAATGTAGTTTAAGTCCCAGTCTTTCATCACATATTTAACTCTTCAACATGGTATCCGTTCCATGGTTAATTTCTTCATTCATTTTTTCATTATACACCGATTACCCGAAAAGGACACTCCATTCTATTGCTTTGTTACCTACATATATTACACAAATTAAATATATTGATTAGGCGATTTGTGTTGCGACACTCTATCAGTGCTACTTTCTTTTGTTACAGTTCGTACTACCCATGCATTAGCATTACATTTAATATTTCATTACCTGCTTATTCACCTGCCCTGACCAGATGTTGTATGTGGAAAAAACAAGGGCTGAAACTAGGTGTGTACATTTTTTCCAGCACCATTTCTAATTCTGGAGAAAAAACAATACATAAGTTATTGTGTCATAAAACACAAGTTATCGGGCGGATTTATCAAGACGGGCTGCCAGTGTCAAAAACTGCATAGTCACGGTATTGATTTCTATCCACTGTAGCATAAGACGGCGTCGGCAAGTGCTTTTTAGTTGAAGTTCTACACTCTGAAATACGTCAGATTTATGATTCAATTAAATATGAAAACCTTTATTTTTTATACTCAAAAACTTTAAAATATTCTTACGAAAATTGAAACGGTGTAACATCGTTTAACATTAAAAAGTATAAACAAAAGCTACACAAACAAATACAACGAACTTGTTACAAGTAAACCAACAACAGCAGTATGAAAGAAAATGGGGATAGACAAGTAAACGAGAACGCAACAACAACCAATGTGAACAAATACACAAACAACAATGAAATTACGATAGAGTTCTCGAGAAGGTGAAAACACGACTTCAAGAACCTTCATCAAAATGTTTACGTGGGCATATAAAAAGGCAAGACAAAGCAGGCAATGAGTAGTAAGAATTCAGTCAGACTTGTGTGAAGACGTGTTGCGTGCAGAAAACAGTCGTGGTTTGAAGATTGCCGTTGTTAAGTTCTACCGATCAGTTGTTAATGCTTACGCAAGCAGAAGTGTAAAGAAGAATGACGAACTAAGCAAATTGTTGTTGTAACATCAAGTTGTGAACAGTGACACTTAAATTATGCGAACTATAAAGAATTCATCTAAAACTAAATACAAGTTCACTTTTATATTGTTTGCAATCAACGAACTCATATTCTAAATGTTTTTAAAAAGGTAAAAAACGTAAGAATATTTAAAGTTTTCCTCAATTGATTTCTTTAAACATTTTTATAAGTGGGTTGTATCTTAAAAACGTATTCATTGTGTTTAGGGTATGTGAATGGGAAAAGTTGAGACTTCATTTTCGTTGTTTACTTGTTGCCAAAAATATTATATTTTTCATCGCTTTCAAAATGATACATATGTTCTGCTTCTATTTTCTTTCTCGCCATATTATTCACTTTTTAAAAAAGTTAAATTAAAATTTATGCCCCATGAGAGCCAACAAATTTTTCATATGATTTGCTTAGTTAACAACATATTAATATAATTGCGTATATATAAATACAAATACAAATAAAAAATATATTATTTAACAAATTTATTAATAAATTGTATGTCCCTACAGCGCTTTAATTTTGAAACTGAAAATATAAAAAGCATTTGAAAAATCAACTCCTCTACCCGTCCAGCAATAAATATAAATTTCAATTACATTTGAATGTTTGCTTTTCCACCCCAGTTTTATTATGATTTCTTTTTTTGTTTTTTTTTAATTTTCGTAAAATCAATATTTAGGAAATAAAAAATGGTTTGAAATTGCCACCAGAATTTTTTTTCTTATTAATGTTTGTTAAAGGAAAATAAAAAAGGAAATCTGATGAGTAGCCAAACTTAAATTTATATTTCGCCTTTTAGTATGAAATTTATCAGATATAAACAATTTTTGGAGACAGTAAATGACAACAAATTTTTAAAGTATTAAATAAAAACACAGAATTTTCATAGATATTTGAGAGATAATGAAAGCAAAAATGAAAAAAAAACGAAAATTATAATCGTTTGAACCCGATTATTTTATTTCACGCAAAAGCATTTAATTCGCCGAATTGTATTAAACCAGAAGTAATTGAAATTGGGTCGTAGATTCAATATCGTTGAGCTTTATTATTCCGAGTGATATTTTGCAGCTGTATACAAACTATCGTTATCGATAACTATGTATGTTTTGACAGCTAAGAATGTCAAACTATATTGACATTTCTATTCAGTAAGCTTTGACAGTCATCAGTAATCGTTTAATGATAGACTTGCCAAAATTTAATTTACACAAAATAAACCAGTTCGCGAATTCATAGTCTTATTGGAAGAGCTATTTAAAGATTTCACTAACCTAATATATCTACAATCTAAGTCGTCTCAGATTAACAGGCAATGTGTTGGCTTATTAGAACCACGGGCTAGCATGGTTCGAATACCAGCTCAGACATCTAGAACTAATCGAACTTAATAAACAATTATTTATTTCACTAGTTCCACTTAGCAGTCTTTTGGCAAAAACACTGAGAATAAATAAAATTGCCATGGCAATTTTCTCAAATCTGTCGTTCGAAGTGGACATTAAATTGTACACTCATAACTTGGGCAGTGTAAAACGCTATATTTTAATAATGACTAAAGGGTTACTATCCTACGACGAATTAAGTAAGTATGTGTGTAGTAAATCTAAAATTATGCCACAAAATTATTTCCCAAAGTTTAATAAAAATTCATTCCAACAATACATCTGCCTTGTATTATAACTTTAAGTTCTAATGCATTATAAACTTAGAAAAGTAAACAACTTTTAATGAAACATATCAACATTAATAATTATTTAATTTATTGCGTAAATCGCAAAAAACACCATTATTGAGCTCAATATTTCATATAAAGTCTCCTAGACCTAGATACAAAATTTTCCCTATAATACATTATATTATATAATAAAACTAAAAACAGTTTTTAGTTTAAAATAAATAATGTTTTACAATGTATTTTTAATAGTCGTTTGAAAATATTTTCACTCTGATATTCCTTAAGTTCAGCTGGTAACTCATTAAATATTTTGAACTCTTCAAAAAATACACTTTTCCTTTGAAGATCAGTCTTCATCCTCGGCAGTCTCATGTTATTCATATTTCTAGTATTATAATCATGTACCTCAAAATTATATTGAATTCTTTCATATAAATAACTTGGTAATTGACCTAACCTTAATTTAATTAAAAAAAATAAAATTTCAAAGTGTGGCACGTTATTAATTGTTTTACATTCAGCCAATCGAAACTTTCAATCATTTCGGCAACCAGAGTATCGTAGCCCTTATTTAGAATAAATCTCATAATTTTATTTTGTTGTATTTGAAACCTCTTCATTTGGGCATTATTAAGTGTGAATAGAATTGTAGGACTAAAAACAAAATAAGGTTCAATTATCGACCGATAAATAGTTAATTTATGCCGTTTGCTAACATATTTACATGATCGATACATAAATCCTATCTTCCTAGCGATGTTACTTTCAGCATAATCAACATAATCGTCCCATTTAAGTTTTCTATCAATAATGATGCCTAAATATTTCATTGTATCAACCTTTTCAACTTCATGCTCCTTAATTTTCAGCCTTATATTATTACATCCTTCATAATTTCTATTAAATATCATATACTTAGTTTTATCACAGTTTAATTTTAGCGTTTTTTGACATAACCATCTATATAATTCATTTAAGTCAGTCTGAACATAATTTACAGCATCAATAAAATTCAACTGGCTAATAAAGGGTGTTTTTTATAGGGGTATAGAACTTTAAGTTGGCATTACTTTTCAAGATGGCGACCGATTTAACAGCTGTCAAGTGATTTATTCTCAGTTTGGTTTGGCAATTCATCATGAATAGAATCATGCCTGAACAACGTTTGCAAATAGTGCAATTTTATTTCGAAAATAATGGTTCTGTGCGGAAAACGTATCGCGCACTACGTCCATTTTATCGTCGACAAAATCGTCCATCAGAGCAGTTAATTCGATTAACCATGGAACGTTTTCGCACCACGTTTACTCTTATTGATAACTCGCATCCCCAGAGACGCTGTACGGTGCGTACAGAAGAAGCTATTGCTGCTGTAGAGCGTAGCATTGAGGAAGACCCGAATGAGTCCATCCACTTTATGGAAGATTTTGCGGAAGGATCTTGGTTTGCGTGCTTACAAAATCCAACTCGTGCAAGATTTGACGCCAAACGATCATCAAGTAAGGCGTAGATTCGTCGAATGGGCCCAAAACGAGATTACCGTTGTTCCCGATTTTCATAAGCGGATTTTGTTTAGCGATGAAGCGCACTTCTGGTTGAATGGCTACGCCAACAAACAAAACTGCCGCATTTGGAGTGAAGGTAATCCTCAAGTGTATGTAGAAACACCGTTACATCCAGAAAAATTGACTGTTTGGTGCGCTTTATGGGCTGGTGGTATCATTGGTCCGTACTTTTTCAAAACCGATGGTGGCCAGAACGTTACAGTCAATGGTGATCGGCATAGAGCCATGATTACTAACTTTTACATTCCTGAATTGAATAACCATGATGTCCAGGAGATGTGGTTTCAACAAGACGGCGCAACATATCACACAGCTCGTGCCACAATAGATTTATTGAAAGACACGTTTGGTGGCCGCCTAATTTCACGTTTTGGACCTGTGAATTGGCCTCCAAGATCTTGTGATTTAACACCGCTAGACTACTTTCTGTGGGGCTATGTAAAGTCATTGGTCTATGCGGTAAAGCCACAAACGCTTGACCATTTCGAAGACAACATTCGCCGTATTATTGCCGATATACGGCCACAAATGTTGGAAAAAGTCATCGAAAATTGGACGTCCAGATTGGACTACATCCGCGCCAGCCGTGGCGGTCATATGCCAGAAATCATATTTAAAATGTAATGCCACAAGATTATCTTTCGGATAAATAAAATTCATGTCAATCGAATAATCCATCGTTGTTTTATTGCAACTTAAAGTTCTATACGAGCATCATCAGCAAACAAAACAATTTTACAATAACTGAAACATTTCAGTATATCGTTAATATATATCAAAAAAAAAGTAATAGTGCAAGAACAGACCCTTGTGGCAGACCAATATCTGTCATCATCATGGCGATGATGTCACATTTCCTATTGCCGTGCGTTGTTTTCTATTGGTTAAGTAGTTCTTAAACCATGGCCTCTTATACCGATCCGCTTCAATTTTATCAACAATATACGCCTATCTACACTTTCAAATGCTCGTTTCAAATGTAATAAAACTGGTACCACAGCTTGTTTATCTGCCATCAAATCTTTCCGATCCGCTACAACCATATTAAACGCAGTTTCGCAAGAGTGCTTAGATCGAAAACCAGACTGTTGATTAATAATGACATCGTGCTGGTTTAGGTACTCTAACAATTGTTCTTTCACTATGCTCTCTAAAATTTTTTCGTCTGATTGTAATGTATTTATCGGTCTCAATTCTTCTGGACGTGTTGTATTTTTAATTTTTTCTATAGGTACCACTGTAGATATCTTCCATATTTCGGAAACGTAAGCATGCCGTAAGCAATCATTTACAATGTCGGCAAAAAAGTATGCCGTATATTTCATTGACTCTTTTATGACACCTCCAGAAAGCAGTTTTTTACCTCCAGTCTTGGTCTTAAAAGCCTTTACAATATTTAGTATGTCTGCTTGTTTAAATTTTCATTCGTTGTTAAATTAATTGCGCAATAAATATGCAAATTGTTATAATATTGTGTGTGTTTAGGGAGCATATCACAATTAACCGAACACTTTTTGTTGATATTTGACAACTCAAATGTCAACAACGACAACCAAAAAAAAAACAAAAATAAAAACAATGTAGTTGAAACAACCAGCTGTTTTGTTTAGCAGCTGTCAAGTGAATATTGAATAAGCAACGGAACTGCGTATATTATTATGCTTGAACACTTAAAATATTGTACTCAATTAACCGAATATTGACTCAATAAAAGTGCATATCTGAACATAGTATAAGGCGTACAAAAGGCTATCAATTTTATTCAGTTTACTTGTTTGTTCTCTAGAAATATTACATGATTCAAGTCAAAAATGAAAGGAAAGAAAATAAAAAAATATTTTAATACAATTTTATTACCATTTTGTTTAGGTATAAAAGCAATCCCCGATATTATTATAAGGAACGCATTAAAAAAATTTTGTTCAAATTCTTTTCAAATATAACTTTTATTTAAATGTTTTTTTTTAAATAATCTGTAAATTCTATTAAAAAAAAAGGAGGCAGTTAAATAATAAAAAAAGAAAAAATTTTATTCAAAATATTGAAAATAATTTTCGACTTTTATTTGTTGACGTAACCAGTTAAAATAAAATACTTTTCTGACATTTGAGGGGCTTACATTTTCAAGTTCTTTTGTTATGAATATGCTTCTTCTATTCGCTTGACATTTTAAATTATTTCACATAAAATTTCCAAACGGTATGGAGTGGTATGGAGTTGTAAAAAGTTTGTTTTTTTTATCGCGTTGCACATGAATGTCCTTTTGTTTCTAAAATACCGTAATTGTCATTGCCTAAAAACAATTAAGCACACCAGTGAGCAGTTTCAAAATAAAATAAAATCAAATCAAAAATAATAAAACATTTAAGGCATCATAAAAAGTATTTCAAATTAAATGAAATGTTGCAAAAAGTTCGTATCCTAAAGCCAACATATTTTTGTATGAAAGAAAAACTGGTTTTTATTCATATTTACGTGCCGTTAAGTTTGTTAAAAATTCATATCAAATAATATGTGAATATGTTAGATGATAGTAGAGAGGCTTGTTAAATTGTGCTTTTGAAATTTAAAAATTTTTATGATGCATAGAGATAAACAGAATACAAAACAAAAAATAATTTTTATTTTACGATTTTTGGTAAAATTTTTTGTTTAAAATGTATTTATCAGCAGGTTTTTCCCCTTAGAATTTAAATAAAACATGCCATGAAGCCAACAACCTTGACTTCATTACATTGGCTGCTTGAGGCCTCATATTACAAGTACCATAGTCGTTGGTTTTAACGAAACATTGCGGTTTTTTTTAATATTTTATTCATTTATTTATTATTATTAAAATTTTTTTATTATCGCCATGTTTGTTTGTATACTAATGCGTAGCATAGAGTTGCATTCCGTTTTTGGTTTCCTTCATTATTATTAAAAGATATTGCCTTTGCAAGTATATTGTTACGAAAATGGAAATGGTGTTACATCGTTTAACATTAAAATGATAAATAAAAGCTACAAAAACAAAAACAATGGACTTGTTTACATGATCAACGAATAAACAAAAATATAGCAACAACATCAGTATAAAAAAGGATAAACAAGTAAGCAAACAGGCAACAACAACACTCCAACAACAAAATACAAAAAAAAAAATAACAATATCATAAACAACATGTTTACATTTATAGAGAATTCACGAAGGCAAAGTCATTCTCCTTCAAGAGTATTCGTCAGACTGTTTACCCAGTGGTTTGAAGATCTCCGTTGTAAAGTTCTAACGAACAATTGTTAGTGTGTAGGTGCGAGAGTGTAAAGAGGAATAACAAATAAAGAAAATTGTTGTTGTTTAAATCTGAACGGTCACTGTTCGTCGAATCGACGAAGCTCATTTACTCTTTATCATATAACTTTTTATGTTTGACCAAATTTCACTCTTTTTTTCAACAACGTTAGTTGATAATGAAAGCTTGCAGTCAGTAGACGAAAAAAGTTTTTTTTTTTGGTCGTCGATTCAACGAAGAGTAACCTTACTGTACAAAAATGACCATCCAGCAGAGTGCTGAAAAATTCAGTACTTTAGTATTTTTTTCAGTACTTTTTCATTTCAAAAGTACAACGGTACCCCCGCTACACTTTTAGTAGTAGTTTATTATTACATATTTTATGGTTTGCGCTTTTCAACTATTAATAAATTAGCAATATATTCAACATAATGCTAAAGGTAGAATTAGTCTTCAGCCCCGGTTAGCCCAACCCCCACGCAACGTACGTTCGTTTTTAGAATACGAAAAGCAATGAGAACGCTTGCCGAACCGTGATGAAATTTCCGTAAGTATTTAATTCGCTCTTCATGTGCTAAAATAAAAGTACATTCCGTTACGTTCCGCCGACATTTGACTAAACGGTGCTTTTGCGTTCTGTTACGTTATAAATCGGTCGTTATATAACGTTAGGTTCTCTATTGCATTTCTGCGAACAATAGAGCATTTTTTAAAACTAAACATAAATTTATTTTTATTTTTATTTGCAATCTACGAACTCATATTTTAAACGTTTTCAAAAAGGGTGAAAACGTAAAAATATGGTATAGGAACATACTATGCACATGTAATTATATGATCTAATTTACAACAAAACAAAAAAATGTCTAAGAAATAAATTTTTATATTGAATTTAATTGTTCCTCTGCCATGTAAAATTTACTTCAAATTGTATATGAATTATCAGTACATCACCATGTTTACCCATGATCTTCCATTGGACTCTACTACGAGCTGTTTTTATCCACTCATCCCGTGACAACCCTACAGCAGCCAGTTCGCGTGTGTTCTCAGCCGCCTTTGCAATCTTTTGTTATTTTTCAGTATTTTCTGCTCAGGATGATTCACTGGATTGATCTTTCGTTTCTAGTATGAATACCATGTAGCGAAACAATAACAGCCTTGTTGTTATTTACAATTTGTTTGGAAACAATCAGAAATTATAAATATTTTTTTAAATCGAAAATCATTTGCTTAAAATAATAAAAAAAGAAACCAAAATAAAAAAAATGTAAAATATATGAACAAAAGTGAGAGAAATTCTGAACATGACAACTGATATTGATGATGATGATGCAAGGCGATTATGCCTTTTATAATTGGCAAGTAAAACGAACAACTCACAAACGTAGTGAAAGTAGATACCCAATTGGAAATTGCAAATGTTGCAAAGAAAAGAAACACGATTGATGACAATCCAGGTACATATGTATTTAGCATGGAAATCGACACAAAACTGTGGGTACACACGACAATAATGGTGGAAGGCAAGATGCTATAAAGGATAATTTTACAACTAAAGGATAAGATTTTTAAAGCTTTGTGTACTATTACTGGTTATGATGAACGTAAACAAATTATGTTTCTGTTAATTTGCAACTTGAAGAGATATTTCTGAATGTATAGAAAACCTTTTTTCAACTTTTCGTTATACAGTCTGCTATATTAATCGAATACAAAGTAAGTGATCCTTATGTATTCTGCCAAGAGTGACACGCTGCGAAGAGTATTAATTGTCAATGTTCGTAATAAAGGCTGATCTTTTGTACATATGTTTACATGCAAGCCAGAAATTGTGGTACACTGAGTAATTTGGATTTTCTATATCCAAATAATGTATTTATTTCACTGCTCTTACGAGTGCTTTTATTGCTAATAATGACCTTAACAGTACGTTATACTTGGTGAATTGTTGAAAACTTTATTCCGTGGAATCATTTGGAGCGCTTAGTTACGAATTATATGGACAATTGAATCAATCCTATCCTATTGTCTACTTTAAAAAAATCTGTATCACGTCGAAGTCGCCGTAGTCTAGGGGGTAGAGTGAGTTAAAGCCCAACTCAGACATATTAAAAAATATTCGTCGCAAAAACTCTGATAATAAATAAAACTGCCATGGAAATTTTCTAAAATTTTCTGTCGTTCGTAGGCGACGTTAAATTGTAGATCGTCTCTCCTGGCTAAATTTAACACACGAATAAAGTGGGGTAGCAAGAATGGCGTCAATGGTGGCTTGAACATTGGCTTTCAAAGCTTTAAGAGTTACTGGTTTGTAGGCGCAGACCAATAATTTAAAGACGAAATCCAGAAGCGAAAGAAAGTTTTCATCGAATCGATCGTTAAGAGCGTTGAATTGGAAGCGGCGCAGTTGTTTAGCCCATTAATTTTTAAAAACAAAAATTCATTCGGTATTGCTCAATTGCTCTCATCGCTGCTCACCTTTTAAATCAGCAAAAATACGACACATGTGATTATCGTTTAGCTTCAATTCATGTACCAGACGTACTTTACACACACTAGATCCAAAATCTTTACATAAAATGTTCCTTTGTTCTACGACTACAAAAGACGACGCAAACTGTCGCGATTTCATATAACGAGTGGCCAAAAATAGAAGGAGTAATAGTAGAGTAATGAAATTTGGCACACCTATATTAATTGGTAAAACATAATCATACCTTAAATTTGGTCATTTAAAGTTAAAGGATCCGTGTCCTTCCCATATATCCTGAAATTAAAAATTGCTGCAACTTGGAGGAAAAAAAGATATGTTAATAAAATTTGGTACACTTATTAGTTTTAACATACTTCCTACAAATTTCGTTCAACTTGGCTACCTTAAAAATGTCCTTTTTCAAAAAAGTATCAAAAAGACATAAAACATTTAATATATACTTTTTTCGAATCGCAAATTATGATTTAAATGTTTTACTAACTTGTTTATAGGCACTATGGCAGCTACTTCCAACAAAACCCCATTTACATTCTAGGAATAGATCAATCAATTTCGAAATTTTTTAATACACTTTCAGCTGTTTTATCTAAAAAATTTTGCAAAGGAATCTATGCAGAAGTTTCTGATATATGAATACCATCAGGAATGATTTTTTTAGCTTCTGCAATTAAATAATAGGAAGGAAAACAATCCTCGTGAATTGAATTTACAACCTTTCTCATCATGTTGTATTGTTTGACTGAGAGATCCATATCAATGTATAAGGCTAAAGTTCTTTCTACTGATATTTGATCTTTTTTAAACTTATATACTTTTCCTGTTGATTTAGTAAGAGCATCAGCAGAAGTGGACGCAACAAGCTCTTCGATTCGTCTTCTTTTTGTTCGCTCTGATGCATCTTCACAGCAAACAGATGGTCGACCCTTACCGCTACTTGTACTTGGTTCCTAATTAAATTTATTTATGTTTAAATATAAAAAATCGATGATCTAGAAAAACTTACACCACAAATATCTTTACAAAATACTCAGTTTCAAACCTACCTTTTCCGCGTCTACATTTTGTCCAATTATTACTAATTTTTAAAAGAATGAATTTTTGTTTGTCCTTCTCTATATCTGTGAGAAATTTTTGAATACGGCTTTCCACAAATTCTTCAATATGATGCAACACATTTGTTGTATTAGTTTTCTTAAGCTGTAAGTGAACGAAGTTTTCTATGGCTCTAATCACACGAGAACAATTGTACTGGCGTAAAATGATAGTTATAGGCAGACGTCGTTACCAATGTCTCACATCGGCTTTTTACACACATAGGACACGAACATCAACAACGTTCGTTAAGCCCCAGTTATGCTACCGGAACGTAATGTAACGTAATGTAAGGTAATGTAACAGTAATGTGCACGGAACGTAAAAATGTAAGAGCAATTATAGAACGTAAAAACGTAATCATATGTTTTTAGGTAAACAAAACAATAAAAGAAATAAACAAAAACAAATAAAGAAATAAAAATTGCAAAAACTAAAACACAAAAATTCAGATATGGATACAGAAGGCATGTTTTTGGGTTTGAGTTTTTATTTTATTATATTTATTATGGTTTTCTAAACAAACTTAATATTAATTTCAGATTTTAAAAACTTCGTTTTCACTCTTTTTACCACTTTTAATATGTCGCCTTTTGTTTTACTTTAATTCAGCTGTTAACCAGTGTTATCACTACAGAGTTTTTAGGTTCACTTCAACGATTTTATATTTATTTAAAAGGAACTTATTAAAAGTTTTATGTACTGTTTCTGAAAGCCAAACAATTTCACTTTCACTCAAACAAAAACAGTAAATTTAATTTGTGTTGAGGAAAACAAATACAAAATTGAGTGCTTTTCATTGTATTTTCCATATAAATAGACAAGCAAGTCAAATCGTTTATTTTACAGAAACATGTCAGGTATTTCGGAAACCAAATTTGTACGAACGTTAAAACGTAGTTATCTTCTCTAATAAAAGTAAAGTGAAATGCTTTTCGAACGCTTTAATTATTTAAAAGTCGGTAACTATATTTTTCTAATTTAAAATAAAAATAAACACTACCTACATAATGTAATAGTAAAATAATGTTTATTTTTATTTTAAATTATAAAAGTTAATAATGAAATAAATTATAATATAGGTTTTTAAAATATGTGAAGTTTTATTTAAAGAGAATTCCACATACAGACAAACATAACATACGTACAAAATGTAAATTCTGTTTATAATTTCAATTCTCAGTTTTGGTGGTTTTTAATATTGACATGTTGTTAACACTGCTAAATAGATGTCACGTAAAAATGTAAAAAAAAATATATTTTTTACAGATACTTACGTTCCGGTTACGTTACATTACATTTCTATAACCATTCATATTGCTTTTGCATAACAAAAACGATCAGCTGTTTCTAATGCCTTGGTTACCCAAGCGTTCAAAACGGGACATACATATGTCAACGAAGAATGTAAATAAAAACGAAACAGTACACAAAGCAACACACAAACAAACACAACACAATGCAAAGAAATTGGTATACAATCTCATCATCAGTGTTGCCGTTTTTTGTTCAATGTGTAGATTGTTCCGGATTTGGTTATTATTTTCCTTATAAAAATAGCTTTTGTTTTGTTTGATAAAATTAATTAATTAGAAAGACAATAATTTTATTTTTTTTTTGTTTCTTTTTCTTAATTTTGGTCATATATTTCCTTATTTGGTGATTTTTTCACAAATGTTGGTTCCAATAGTTTTTTTTTTCGTGGCAACACTGCTCATCCTTTCTCATGTTCAAATCTCACGTAAAAACGTGGGAAAATTCTGTTTTATACAGATCGTTCCGTTTTGCTAACGAGAGAAAACGTTTCGTTTACATTGTTCTCCATATGCTAAAAAGAGAACGTTTTCTACGGTACGTTACGTTACGTGTGGGTAACTACAGCATTACTGTTGCGGTTACATTCCGTTATGGTAGCATAACTAGGGCTTTAAAAAGAGCGTAAAAATGCATTCAGATGCTTGTCAGCTACTAAAGGATAAGGTTCATGTCGCTTTTTTCAGACTTCATTTTTACACCCAAAGAAATATTACAGTAGGATTCACTAATGTCAATGAGAAATGATTTCGATTTTTGGAAGAATCCTTGCCAAGTGAAATACGGTGTCTTTAGGGATTTAGCGCAGTACACTTTTTATTTTTTCTGGATTATTTGATTTGATTGTTTTTGTATTTGTTGCTGGAAATATCCGTTAGTTACGCATCAATTAAAAATCCGACATATTTTTCAATACAGCAGCGTTTACACAATCTAATTGAAGCGATATTTTAGGTTAGGTTAGGTCGGAGTGGTAGCTCTGATATCAAAAAGCTCACTTGAGCACGCATAGCAGCCCGTTGTGATGCCATGGGTGAACGCACTCTCCGAACTGGCCAAGTTCCACCAAAATCAGGGAAGAGGAAGTAGTTGGCCAGCGTAAGGGCTGCACAAGCGATATGTTACTGAACTTCGTAGTTTGATGACAGTATCCAATTTGGAAAGAGAATTTAGATTTTTTCCTTGAGAATTAATGAATCATTCATATTTCCTATTGGGTTTGAATAAACTCTCTCACATGCATTCGATATTGTGTGTTCATTCATTATATGCATGCCTTCATGTGTGCATTTAGATCCTTCTGCAGAATATCTGCAACTAAAAAAACTAATGATATTGGATTTAAGAACAAAAAACGACAACAAAGGACATTCTACAAAAGTAAAGTTAAACACATGGACGGACACACACAGTAACAAATTTGCTTTTTTAATATTTAAAAATTCATAACTATAATGCATCATAGTTTGCATTCTTTTTTATATGTATGTACGAGTGTGTATGTATGTATGTATGTATGCGTTGAAACGCATACTTTCTTTATTATCCCCTTTATGTTTTTTATTTCATTTTCTTTTCACAAAAATTTTTTGTTCATTTCAGTACACTCTATTGCAAACGGTTGTTGATGCCTGCCAAAAGAAGCGCCATTGTAAGTTCTCTGCCAACTCAAAGCCTTTAGCGAATGGAGATCCGTGTGCAGGAATACGGAAATTTGTTGAGATTGCATATAAATGTCGACCATGTAAGTATCCATATCGAGTTTTATGTTTCCAACAAACAATGAACACATTTTTTTATCTATGATATGTTGTATGTCTGTCGACAATATATGGTTAAAGCGGTGGTGGTATTATTTATTATTCGTATTATTTGAAATTTAATAAAACGAATTCCTACACTTAAGCATTTAAATAAATGAAAAATAATACAAAATTTTCCCACAAATATTATACAATATATGGATGGTGTACGAGTATGTGGGCGAAAGAGTTTTCCTTCTTTTTTTCTATTTTTTTTTATTATTTGAAATATTTATGAATATGAACATTGGTTTTATAGAGAACGAAAAAAAATAATGGAAACAAAAAAAAAACCATCATGATATGCATTAAAGGCTTTTTAATCGTTTAAAAATTTATTTGTTTAAAGTGGATAAATTGCAATGCACTTATGTGTGGATTGCCAACAAGTTAATGGTACTTATTCCAATTATTTATTTAAAATTTTTATTATTCCCCTATTGTTTTGGGAAAAGCCATATCAATAAACAATTATTTGGAGAAAATACTAAAAAAAAATATAATGTAAATCTCAATTAAAACCATTTATTAAATGAATATACATATAAAAAGTAAATAAAAATATTAAATGTTTATAAAAATCTATTTATTTATCGATTTATTTAAGGCTAAATGTTATGTATAACACCACATGTAACAAGTGATTGATGCATAGGAAATCAACTAACAAGCTGCAGCGACTAGTCTTAACCTAAGTATATTTTTAGTTGTATTTGAAAATGGCGAATACTAATGGTAATACTATGTTCAGATGTGCATTTTTATTGAGTCAATTTTCGGTTAATTGAGTACAATATTTTAAGTGTTCAGACATAATAATATACGCAATTCAGCTGCTTATTAAATATTCATTTGACAGCTGGTAAACAAAACAGCTGGTTGTTTCAACAACATTACTTTTTTTTTTGTTTGTCGTTGTTGACATTTGAGTTTGTCAAATATCAACAAAAAGTGTTCGGATAATTGTAATATGCGCACTGAACTTACTTATTACAGTGCTGCATTTTAAGTTTTACTCAATATTATAACAATTTGCGTATTTATTGCGCAATAATATGAATTATTGAGCTCAATAATGGCGTTTATTGCGATTTACGCAATAAAGGTGCATATCTGCTTTAAATCATTTACGAGCTGTATTTTATAGGAACATAAGCCACATAGCCTCACATATAATATTCCACGCAGTCGAAGCACAAAGAACAATAATTCGGCGTATTCTTCAGACCTTTGGAGGTATAACACCAGTATTATTTTCACGTATGTACATACATACATATATTAGTCTTGTTGATCGTTTTTAATCGAAAAATAAAATTATTGCGAAAAAGTTCAATCACTGTACGGATTCTTTTGATCGTAAAATGAACTTCGCTTATAGATTTTTTTTTTTGGCCTTCAACGATTTGTGTTAATTTGTCGAACCTTTCTAAATATAAATCTTTACGAAGTTTTAAATTCTCAGCTGTCAAGTCATCTAAGTACAGAACTACCGAAAAAAGCATTGTCACCAAACTAGCTGCTGAGATACACGTGCAAGCAGGATAAACGTGTGCAGAACTAAATTCAGGATTGCAAATAAAGTTTCTTATCCACAAGTTTTGTAGGTTGATTGAGTTGAGTAGTTTTGAGAGTTGAGAGTTTTTTGTTCTTTTAACCGTAGATTGAGCTTTAAAAAAACTTCATAATTCTAGCTTATGTATCACTTTTGATAAATACTTGTAGTACATGGAATTGTCACGATTATTGATAGATTTCGTTATTTTATATAGATATTTGTTGTCAACGTCATGTGAGGTAAAAAAGTTTCCCGCTGCAATAGAACATCGATTTAACAATAACAATAATAATTTTCTCTCTTTTATTCCTCTCTGGTTTCCCCAAATACTGCTGTAAGTAGTTGCTACGCACGTAGCATGTACTTGAATCTAAAACTGCCAATTCGACTTCGGTGGACCACGAAATGTATAACAATTATAACCATCAAATTCAATTAGATACTAATCTACAGCGACAAAAATAAATATGAGTTGAAAAGGTAATAAAACAAAACAATAGGAAAGAAAACATAAATCAATACCAAGCATTACTCCGTAAATCTCTTTATGGAGCTTGATTTAAATAAATATTCTAAAATTGATTTCCCTAACAATCACTGTAAGTATTCCATCATTAAGTATCAAATTTCAATTAAAATCCCTGGATAAAACTAAAAAGTTGTTGAATTCAGATGCTAAACAACTTTAATTTGAGATGAAAATATACCAACAAGGAACATAAAAACATAAGCATCATTATTTAAATATATTTTCTTTAATTCTCTTACCTTTTAGGCAAACAAAAAATTAAATTTTTAAAAATCTTAAAAAAAGGATATATGGGCTGCGCTGAAAGTTTTATAGCTAATCCCAAACTATTTATACAATATTATTTCTTACATAAAACTACAAATTGTGTGATAAAAATGTTATGAAAATGGTCTAAATTTTCTAACAAAAAATTGAGATAAATATATATATTTTTTTTTAGAAAAAAATCCTTTTCATTCGAATTTCAAAAAAGGATTTAAGCATGATTATTAATATTTTCAGCTCATTTTTCGAAAAGGCTAGTTGACCGAAATATTATCATCTGTAATAAAACATGGGACGAAACACATTTTCCAATGTTTGTCTGTCACGTGAGATAAATATGAGAAGAGCAGTAATAAACTACTAGATTTTTTCATCCCAAACAGCAGTTTGTTCTGCTCTAAGTTGTACCATCTTTGGCGATAAACATTCTGTTGTCATATTGTTGCTGGCAATACTTTCTTCATTTCATAAGACGAGCTTCTATTTTCTTCTTCTTCAAAGTCTATAGCAGCAGGAATATTATATATATAATAATTATATAATCGGTCATTACAACCTTTCGTTATAAATTGGAAATGTATGACCTGAAGTTTGAACCTTGGTCTGACGTCTAATAAGGTAACAGGCTACATACTACTTCAATCAATAATAAGAACATATCAAGAATAGAAAATTCAATCTTTTCACTTTCGCCCCATACTTACTATTTACTATTTACGATAAAACTTCACAAAATCTTTGAAATCTTAAAAAAATTATCAAAAAATCTCTAGGAAAGTCGTATGTATCAAAAATGATACATAAGCCAGAATTATGAAGTTTTTGAATTTTGTAACCCCTGTTTGAATTTTTTTTTGTATTTGGCTTAAAATGATGGCGATAACAATACTAACGAATTATAAAATTTTTCTGAATTAAAGTTAAATCGTCTCAAAAATTTAAATGTATCATTTTTGATACAAAGCACGATCTACGGTTAAATATTAAAATATGCCGTATATTTACTCATCATTTTACATTGTGTTTTCCTCTTGTCTTGCCAAACCTTACTGACAATCATATTAAACCATAGGGCAATTCACACAAGCCCTTTTATGGTTGTATTGAGTGTATTGTTGGACGAACAACAGTGTATGCTTGTTGTTGGTAATTTTCATATAAAAATCCGATACCCTCTTTTGTTAATGTGTTTGAAGTTTGAAGAATATCAAAATGTCTTGATTTTCGCTACCTGCGTCGTATAAATCATATGTTCTTTTCTTCTCCACAACAACAATACAATGCAGTTTGAAGGTTCAATTCTGATGTGTTGCTGTGCTAAGCAAAACAAATATTACCAACCCATATGCAATTTTGATCAGTTAATTTTGATACGTAGCCATGCGCCATTATATAAATTTGTTCCATGTGTTTTTAAAAGTTGTATTGGTTTAGTGCTATCAATTTATGTAACTAAGAAGAAAAGTAAAATTACAAAATATTTTCTATGTAACTTGAGTTAACATTTCAAAATAATATTGTTCGCACAGATAATTAATTAATTTACTTTTTTCCGTAATATTTTACATTTTGTTGCTTCAAAATCACGTTTGGAATACGAAATACACAATTCAGCATAACACTGAGCGTTCACAAACAAAAATTGTATTCAATACAACATACACGACACAAAGTCGTAAGAATTGGCCACATGCTTAAGGATATCGATATAACATCTGTCTTTCTGATACTTACGTACACTGTTCGATTCATTTCGGCTGGCATGTCAGAAAGTAAAATGGCTACAAAAACATAATCGGCATCAATCATTTGCGTTCCATGTAGTGTAGGACTTATTTTATTATAAAATTGAATAATTTTTCAATAATGCTTTAATATAGTAATACTCCGGAAAATATCGTATTTAAATCTCTTTGTTCTTTAACACTAAAGAAATACTTTTAGTTTACAGCTGATTAACTGCTTTATGAATAGAAATATGCACATATGAATTCATAGAATATATACATATATGTACATATATATTGTCTTTCAATTTTAATACTTACTAACTAAATTGGTCATTACAACTCTTTAGTTAGGATTACAACCTAGCTTCACATACTGTTCAAGTTGTGTGTGTTAATTTTATCCATAAGTGGTGGGACGTAAAGTTTAATGTCGATTCCAAACGACAGATTTGAGAAACTTTTCATGGCTGAGATATTTATATTGAGTTTTTGACGGAAGAAGAAATCGCCGAAGTAAATATTTTTCTTCATATTTCGTTTTGTTCGAGATGTCTTATCTGGGGCTTTGTAACAAGGGCTGTCGCCTAATAAGCCAACACTCTAACTACTAGGCTATGGTGACTTAAATTTTTCAATTTTAATACAATTTTAGTTAATATGAAAATCCCCCTTCCCCTAATATCCGTTATTATTTTCTAGATTTTGTCTTTAATTTTTTCATCGCCATTCATTTGCTTTAAAGTCCGTATTACAGAGACGTGAATGATAATTTAGAAAAGAAGAATTCAAAATAAAAACACCATAAATGTGAATTAATAGTGGAAACTGAATGGCGTTAATCCTTTGTGAATACATTTTTCGTTTTCTGTTTCTCCCTATTCTTCGCTCTCTTCATGACAGTGTTTGTCAGTTGGGGTAGGTACTGTTGAAATTATTCCATTTTATAACAGAAAAATCTGGATTTTTTTCTCTTTCAATTAAATTAGAAAAGTGTACGGGTGATGTACACAAGTACACACACCCACAGGCATATACTCGTACATTAAATTACTTTTATGCTCAAAACAAAAAGCTTAGCATGCACAAGGACTCAGTCTGTGTTTCTTTTTCATTCTCTATGATTATAATCAAGTCTAGAGGAGCATTAACCTCTAATTAGTAACAACTCGTTGATTTTTGTAACAACAAAAGAATGACTAAAAAAAATAAAAGAATAATGAAGTCATCAAATGAATTTCTTTTGAATATTTTTAACACCCTACCTACCATCGTCTCATTTTCAATATTTTAATTTCATAATGCAGAGATAAAGAATCCGTAAAACTTTCGGAAGATGGATTAAATTAATATTTATATTCAAAATTTGTTTTGAGTACACATTGATAATTTCGAAATAATCCCCAAAACGTTTTTATTCGAAAACTGCAACAGTATCGATCAAAACAAATGATTACAAAAAAAAATATTTTAAATTATTTCTTAAAAATAAAATTGTTACAGATTTTTTATGGATTTCAATAGTTCATATATCTCTCTTTATATTTTCTTAATTAAAATTGTTTAATTTTTAATTTAATTTTTACTACATTTTCATTTAATGTTACACAGAGAAGAATGGCTTGTTAAAGAAATTAAATTTTATAGGAAAACAATTAAAATGTGTGCGTAAGTGTGAAAAGTAATAATAATAATAATAAAATAATAAAATTTATAAAAATATTAAGGCTACAGCCACATTTGACGCGACACGTGCTACATGTTATTTTATAATTGTTGCCTTAGCATAGACATGGCGCCAGCGCCAAAATATAAATAAAATGACTAAAAATTGAAATGAATTGTTGATTACTTATGTATACAAGCATCAGAGTGTGCCACCAAAAGATTTTTGGGCTATTTTAAATCTTTTATTGTATTCATCGCGTTTTAAAAACCTGCATCTTATTGCGCATCGTATTGTACTGACAGCACTACCCCTTTCACTGGTACGAACAAAAATATAAATTAGCCTAGGGACAGCGCAGCAGTACCGTCTCTTGTTGGAGCGACGCCTATAAAATAAACATTTCCATATGAATGAAGTCGCCGTAGTCTATTAGGTAGTGTGTTAGCTTATTAGACGTAAAGCGAGAGTTCGAGCCCCAGGCCAGACATCAAAACAAAATACAAAGAGTATTTCTTCGGCGACTTCTTCTCAGCAGATTGCTGGCAAAAACTCTGAGAAAAAATAAAATTGACAAGAAAAGTTTCTCAAAAAATCTGTCCTTCGGAGTCGACGTTAAACTGTAGGTCCCACCACTCAGTATAAAAATTAACACACACAACATAAGTGGTGTGAGAAGCCAGGTCGTAATACTGACTGGAGGTTTGTAATGACCAATTATGTATGTATATTTGTATTCTATTTTTGACCGGTTGCTGCGTGGCACATCGAATGTGCTTATAGCATAAAGGTAGTCTATACACACATTGATATAAAAAACAAAAATTATAGAATCGGACACATGAAATTGTCCAAAATGTACATCAAATTATAAAGATGCACAAATTGGGCGAGCATCCAAAAAGTTGACAATAAGAAAGTAGAAGATCAGCTCAAGATCGTCTGAAAAGCTATAGGCCAGTAAAGAGCTATTTAGATTGTAACGACTAACGTTGAATTGGATCGAAGTCATTTAAACGGGACTAAATATATTGCAATGGAATGCGGCTTTATTTTCCAATAGAAACAGAATAAAACCGATGGATGAAAAGCAAAGAAAAAAATTAAATCGTAAATATTATACTAGAAGTGGTTAAGTCAGGAGGTGGATATGTCATGGTGTGGGATTGCTTCGCAGGTGTTAGCTTAAGTGAAAGCTTTCACAAAATCGAAGGGATTAAAGGCAAGCAAATGTAAAAATATATTTTGGATAAGAGTGTACTACCGAAAGCATACGACAAAACACCTCAGCATCTAATATTCCCCGTATTTAGGGAATTGTAAAAAGAAAGATAAATCATATCATTCTTAAGTGCAAGTAAGAAAATCAAATAATTACACAGTGCGACAGTGAAAATGCACCCGAGTACCTACATAGTCTAAGTTATTCACTAGGTTGAATAATATGACTAAGTTGTTATACTCTTTAAATAACATCTACTATAATTTTTGTCCAATTTTATCAAACTCTTGACAACATAATACACTTTCAGAATGTCGCCACTTATTTCATATTTTTTTTATTTAATTTTCCAATTAAGAATGACCAAGCTTGAAAAAATAAAAAAAAATAAAATATTTTCCAAGTTTACTCCATCAAATCTCATAATATATAAGTTTGAACAAAACGTTTATGTATACCGTTTGAAAGGTTAATCTCTCCCCTTTCTAAAAAACTTTGGATTTTTAAAATAGGTTCAAACATATTTGGGTAATTAATAATTTTGTGTGTGAAGATCAGAAAAAAGGTTTTTGTCAAATAAAACATGTTTGGAGGGTTCGAGAAGTATAAGAATGTATTTTTGAGTTCTACGCAACTAACTAAACAACTTAGACTAGGTAGTTACTAGGGAGTATTTAATTGTTTGTATTTTGTCGCAAAGCGTTATTATCACTGTTTAAAAAAAAAAAAAAAAATTTAATCTTAAAAGTATTTCGAATTTTAAAACTTCTCTTCAAATTTTGAAAAATTCTGTTCAGATTCTATCATAATGTCTAGTAATATCGGATTGTCATCTTTCAATAATTGGACCAAAACTTTTTTCGCCATTCAACGCTCCAATAACGCTAAGATAAACATTTTGGATTCTGTTGTGAAAAATTATGATTTTATGGAGGAACAATTTCTAATAGTGGACATGCCCTTGTCCCATGTTAGTTAGTTACAACACAATATCCATCGAAATGAATGAATGGTATTGTATAGTCGAACTTAATCGACTGTATGTTTCTTATTTGTATACTCTTGCTCTTTTATTTTATTGTGTTATTTTCTTTTGTTTTTTATTTTTTGTTTGTTTTTTATATCTTCGTTTTATTTTATCGTTATTTCATCATTATTAGTTTTAATCGTAGCAAAAGAAAAAAAGAAAAGTTTGTTTTTATTTGAAAATCGATTTTTAGTTTACCACAGGGTCTAATAGTGTTTTTATCAATGGAATAAATTGTGTTCCATGTTTTCCGGAGACATTGTTGAATGGAATTTTATAATTTCATTTGCAAAATTACATGAACAATATATTGAAAATTTTGGATAAAGAAAAATAATTCGTTCTTTTTCTTTTTAATTCTTTTAATACAATATAATTGAGAGATTAAAGTACTGTATATTAAAATTTTATTTAAATTTTAAAAAATTCTTAAGAGGCAACAGCTTACACGAGCAGTTCAAAGATATACTTTAGTTACATCGTTAAAGACCAATTTCTTTCATTCTTCATTGATATTAAAATAAGACCTGATACAATCAAATTCTCTATTACATATACCCTATCTTATGATTTTTTTTTTGTTTTTTTTTTTTTTATTAAGAACTATCATGAAACAGATTTTTAACTTTTAAAATTTAATACTTACATATTATGAGATATTACTACATGTATTAAAACAAAGTTGCCTTAGTCTAGTAGGTAATGTGTTGGCTTATTAGACGTGAGGCCTCGGTTCAAACCCTAAGGTCAGGCATCTCCAACTAATCGAAATATGACAAAAGAGGCGACTTCCTCTCAGCAGATTTCTGGCTAAAACACTGAGAGTAAATAAAATTGCCATGAAAAGTTTCTCAATAACCTGTCGTTCGGAGTCGACTTTAAACTGTAGGTCCCACCACTCATGTATAAAATTAACACACACAATATAAGTGGTGTGAGAAACTAGGTCCATAATCCTGACTGAAGGGTTGTAATGTATGAATATGAAAATAGATTTCAAGAGCTGTCTGACCTGCAGATTTAGTGGCAGATGAGAGTGGGTTTGAAGAGTACTCGGTAAAAAAAATGTTTTAATATAGGACCATGTCAGTCATATATGTACATATGTGTGACATAAAAAATAGCGTTTTTTCCGGGTATTTTGGCAAAACAAATTTTCTCTGATACATATGTGAACATTTTTCTGATATTATCGTGGCGATGAACGTGTTAATAAAAAGGAATCGTAAAATTTTAAAATTTTTGTAAATTTTATTTATGTGTGTATTTATTTTACGTGTAAAAATCAGCTGGTTTTGAATTGTTTATTCACCTATTACTTGTTTTTCACCTTTTATTAATTGCGATCCGATTAATTTTAAATACATACATACACTTCGAGAGTATAGAGAGAGACATAAAGCTAACTTGAGATTGCTGCTATCAAACTGGTAGTAAACTGGTATAAATGAAGAGAAGCTGAAACCAGGTGCATAGAAATGGATCTATGGATTATCAGTTCCGGAATTTTATTTAAAAAATGTAGGAATTAATGCTCACAGCGTCCTAGAGGTCAATTCTCAAAAATATTTGAATATACTTACCATCCAACCGTATTTACCATCCAAACCCGCTTTTGAATACAACAAGAACACAAAAAGATGCCCGATTGTCCTTCATGTTGTGTAAGTTTGGTTAACTTGCCAATTGTGTGTTCATTGACATACACCCCTCCGCTAGCTAACCTTTTCCGGGCCTTATATAATGCTAGTATATTTTAAAATTGCTGGAATGTTGCTAGCGCTAGGTGAGGCTAATATCACTATAACTTGTCGTCCAATAGCAATGCCGTATTTTGAAACTTATGGAAAGTACAGTGGCTGAATTGGACACTAGGTATGAGATTAATTAAACTAAGCTCTATAAATCTAGTATCAGCACAATGGAGCAGTTGAAACACTGAATTAGGCAAAAAGGGAACAACATAACCCCAAAATGTATGCATATTTCGTGCAGTCGGTGCCTCGGTGTTTGGAAGCAGTAATAAAAGCAAAAGGTTTTGGTTCCAAGTGTGAAACAGTGCCTTTTGTTTGACTGTCCAATTATGCGTTTGACATGAAAATTGTTAATATTGTTATCCTTTTTTTGTTTTAAAAATATTTTTAAATAAAAACTGCTAAGTATTATACAGAGTTTAAAAGCTTTTTTATTTATCTATAAATACGCATCAAAAGTTTTTTGAAATATTTCCATTGAAGTGGAAAAATCGGCATTTTAATGATCTCACACCTAGTGTCCCATTATATGTTTGAGCCACTGTATGTTAAATCATCAGCTCGTAAAATATGTAGAGTCTAACAATCTAATTAACTGCAGGCTGTACGATGTCCGTAAGACATGCTCTACTGATGATCTGTTGGCGTTGCTCTCAGAAAAGTTGAGCCACTCTATTTGGTAAGAGTATATGCCTCTGAATATTTTCAAAACATTTGATAGAATGTGACAGGATGCCTTTTTATCTCTCTCTCTCTATTCTTTTGCTGATGATAATATTTGTCATTCATATTCTTTTGATTGCAGACCAAGCCTTTTAGAGTTTTGAGATAAAATGAGCGAAACTCTGAATGGAGTTTTTCGTATACGATCGATTTTAAAAGATGCGAAAGAGCCAATGTTGTTTACTACCACACGAGGATGACATTATATACGTGTCGTATCTGTAACTACTGTGGGATCCTGTAACTATTATGCTCCTGCTCCTGATGTTCTGGAAATAAAAATTTTGTCATGAAAGCATAAAAATCAATGTTCGCTGGAATCAGCATATCGATCAAGTACTGAAAGAAGCCTTCAAACCCTTTGGTGCCTTAAAAGTATGCATAAAATACACTGATCTCTCTGATCTCTTTGCTGTGTAAATTTCAACATTAAATAGAACACCGTTCCAATGAGACCGGTGTTTCGCTGTTTTCCCGCTACTTTAAACGACCTTAAACAACAAAATTACAGGAAATTGATCCGACAAACTGCATATTTTTACTAGTACACGTCGGTCATTGCACATAGTGTATTACAAAGAGAACTTTTTCTGTAGCCGCACCGTCCCTTTGTGCCGTCACTTAGTATATAAATACATTTACTCCTCCCTCCTATAAACTATTTCCGTAGTCCGTCCACAATGCACTTTAGGAATTCGGGGACATATGCTGAGTGTTGGTCCAACTAAAAAGTATCGTCAACTATGTACTGAACGCCCATAGCTAAACTTCGGAGCTACCTTCTCTTTTACTCTGTGTGGAATAAAATATCGATTAAATTTAAAGAGACTTACTTAAACTATTAAAAAGAAATTAATTCATTTGATAAATTAATACGTAATAATATCAAGCGAATAAATAAGAACGTCTGTCATAATGTAATTTAAATCATATTTAATTCTACATCCCTACAAACTTACAAAAGAAAACTTAAGAATATTCAACTTCGTATTCATGGAAATTAAATACATTTACGAAAAACTTTATTTTACTTTACTTTACTGAACTATAATGTTAAAACCATATTAGTGCACTTACTTAACAAACAGAAAAAAATTATAAAAAAAAACGCAAAAAGGAAGGCAAAAAGAAAACACAAGACAAACTTTATCTTTTGCGTTTTATTAAAAATTATTAAAATATTGTTTTTCATTTTCATTTTCTTTTGGCATTTCTTTTATTTCGCTTTTCCTAAAAAGAACCGCGATTCGAACCACTTGCAAGGACTCACTGCTCACTGCTCTAACAGAAAAGCAGTACGGATTCATAAAAGGATACTTGGCAGCAGCGCTGTGGCTGAATAGAATGTCGGTTTTTCTTTTTAAACATTTTTGGTACATATTTCAAGTAAAGTCCTTAAGTGTTCTTATCTAAACACTGTAAAAGTAGATAATTCCTGAGTAATTAACTGCATTTTGCTTGTTCTTGTTTTATATGCTGGTGCTGGTGCTGGTTACCTTTTTGGCCACCGAAGTGACCTTTTTTTTCTCTAAGCTTTGCTATTTTGGCCCGGTGAGACAAGACCCCAGCAAGAACTAATAAACAGTTAAAAAATGAAAGAAAGAAAAGCACAAAATTTGTGTAATAAAAATAATATTCAAAAACGTGGAAAATAAAATAAAAAAATAATATGAAAGGTGGATGAAATAAAATAAAATCAGACGGAAAAAGGTGGCTGGAGAAAGGTAAAAAAGATTTCACTCAAAAAGGTGGTAATCATTGATAACATGAAGTAGAGCAGCACAAAATTCTCAAGTATTTTTACGGATTTTTCATCATCTTTTTTACAGTTTTAATCTTAATTACGGGTTCATTATAAAACTGCGGTTTTACTTTATGAGACACGATCCAAAAATTTAATAAAAAGAAAAACAGATTTTTTTAATATAATTACGAATGAAATAAAAATGAATAAAATGAAACAGATTGTTTATTACTTTCTTACTTGTGTCCTTAAACTGAACAAACTAATTTCAATAAAATAAAAATATTTTTTGTGTCCTTTTTTTGTGTTTCTTTTTCAAAAATTGTTTGTGCAGCCAATAAGAGAATTTTAAATAGAAACAAAAGAAACTGTTTTTGAAGGAAATTAAAACAAAATTTTCATTCTTTATACTCGTGTGTATGTATACTTTATACACTATCTCATTCTCTCTGCCTCTTTCTATCTCCCTCTCTCACCCTCTCTGTTCGTATTTCATAATAATTTTAGTTTAACTTTGCCAAGATCTCGAATTTAAAGGAGTTTTGATTACATAGGAACAATTCGTACCTGAAGAGCGCTGCTCTAAGGTTTATGTAAAATGTAATAAAAAATATTTAAATTATATTAATTGCATAGGGTGTACTGTAAGAGCTTGTGAACATAATAGGACAACACAAGATAGAAATACTTTTATTGATTGTAATTCATTCATTTAATAATTTAAAGGCAATTATTTTAAAAAACATGTGATTACCAATAAACCTTTGATAGCAAGGTCCATTCGATTAGTTCCGCTTATGACAACTTTTCCCAATAACTGGCTTCAATGCTTCAAGAGTTACTGGTTTGTCGACATAAATGCAAGGTGTCACTAAATCTATTTTCTAATAAATCGCTTCTTAAGCGCACTGTATGGCAAGTTGCGTCGTCTTGTTCAAAGCAAATATCGCTCTTCATTCACCGTAATGGCAACTTTTTGTCATTTCGATAAAAATAAGGGTCGACGATGTCGTTAGAGTGTAAACTGCACCAACACTGAACCAAAAATTTCCGTAAATACTTTAAAAAAGTGTGTAGGAGCGAAGAAATTCTTTATATGAGCCGTTCAGTGCACAAAGTAATTAACTCCACTTTTTGAAAAATCTTAAATCACTTGGGATAGTCATAACTTATTATATTTATTATAACTTTCCTGAATAGTAAAGATTAACACCATTAAACGACAAATTTTGTATGCCATTGAATAATAAGTAATTTATTTCAGAAGACATTTTGATTAACTCCATACTTTTATGTAAATCGTTCTAACAACGCAATTCAAAATAATAACATATTCTGATTCGTGTACCGGGCAAAATTGAAATATTAAAATTGTCTTAAGTTTATTGAAACTTGTTCAAAGTACGGAAATAAGAGCTGAGGCAATTGAAATGAAATTTTTGGTAAGTGGTCACAGCTATTTACCTAATGACTAAGATTTTGCCATTATTAAGTCAAATGCAAAAAAAATCAAAACATTTATACACCAGATGATTGGTTTAATCTAATCAAAACGTGCAAAAAAGAAAGCACCATTTAATCTAATCCAAATGACCCACTAAGATTTTTTTTCAACAAAACCTTTAGAAAACTAAACCATTAACAGAAAACCAACCGTTACATGCATAAAGTTAGAAAGGTCAAAACCCCATCTCATACAATTAAAATATGACAATAATGAAGATTTAGAATTTAACGAAGTTAACATAAGAAAATCTGTAGCAGGTAGGCCACAAAGTATTAAAAATGGAGATCTGACTTGATTATATCCTAAAAGCAGAACTGTGACAAGGCAAAAAAGGAGAGACATGATGGATCTGCTTAAATTCATTCCTTCTGTTAACCATAATTACTTTAAAAACCGAAATGACGAGTCCATCTGATGAAGGAGACATTATTTATACTGCTGATAAATTATTCACAAATAATATATTATAACAGTACTGTAAACACTAATTTTTATGGAAAATTCGTAATGAAAGTAAATAATAATTAACTTTTTCTGTAACAAAAAAATTTACAAATTTAAATACCTAATTTAACCTTATTACTTTTTTCAGTTACCAAATCGATTAACTCCACCAGTCACATGAAATTTATAACATTACTGACATTATTCTTTTGGCTATTCTTTCTTATGAATTTTATATACCATTAGATGAAAGCTATATATGTATTTATGTATTCTACAATATATATTTGAATTTATATTGTAAAGGGAATTTTAAAAAACAATTTACATTCTGTCATCGCATTTCTCAACTTTTTGTTTAATGGAGTTAATCGATTTATGCACTGAGCGGCTCATATGTCAGCTAATAAAAATGTGTATTCATATCTACATCTTTTTTTAGTAAAAATTTACAACTTTAGTAAATTATTCATATTGAAAATATTTCTTCATATTGAAGAAATTTCTTCATTTATTCATATTAAAGAAATTACTTCAATATGAATAAAATGCTTTCGTTATTTTACGGGATGTAAATGTGACGAAATTTAGTTGAATTTAATAAAAAAAAATTCTTCATATTGAAGAATTTTTATTTAATTTCATTAATATTGTTCGTTAATATTTATTCGTATTAATTAATAAATATTGTTAATTTTAACATTTTTCAAGAATTATTACTCACCATTTTGTAAGGCATACAAATATGAAATAAAAATGAATTTAAAACCTTTCTTTTAAATTCATTTATTACAAAATAAATACATATAATATTATTATGTACATATTATTAATGAATGTTGTTACATACTATACACATTATATGTATTTATAAATATTTGTATGCAATATTATTATTATTAAATACATCATCATATACATATATACTGACATAACACACAAAAAACAATGATGAATTCAATTGTAATTAAGCGATATGCAGTTAAAAAGTTTTATTATTATTATATATACATACACACATATGTACATATGTACTTTTTGCAAAAAAAAAGTCTTGTGAGCAGTTAAAAGACTTGAGCAGTTAAAAAGACTTAAAAATACTTCTGAAAAAATGAACATGTAAATTCAATAACTAAAAACATATAATAAAATACGTAAGTTTGCAATTAAATGAATTTATTTCAAATTTAAAATTAACGTGTTAATCTCTTTTTGTCTGTGTTTGTGGTAATAATAATAATTAATATTAAAACAATATTTTTTATTATTACAAAAATATTTTTGAGTAAAGAACCAAGCCAATATAAGTAGATTCCTTTGTCTATTATGTTAGAAGTGTATTTTGTACTTGCTACTTCCGATAGCCGGTAGTTTTTATTAGATGCGCAATGGTTTTCAATTTTCTTCAAGTTCAGTTGTCGTGACGGACTGCTTCGATGCTTTACTCAGTGTTTTCTTTAGGATGATCTAGTTAGACATAACATATATCACTTAATTCTTTAAATAAGCTTCTACAGCTCTTAACTAAATTTACAGCCCTCTTCTGCTCCTCAACCGAAGTTTTTAATGAGTAAATTCTCTTTTGGATAACGTCAGTTTGTTTTATTTATTTATTATTTATGGAAAAAAAATATTTTTTTACACTCATAACACTTCATATTTTTAAATGTTAAATTAATAAAAAAAAAACTCACTTTAAGTTAATACTTTTTTAATTGAAAAACACAATTTTTCAATAAATACACATTCGTAGCAGATATGAAACTAAAACTCTGGCAATACCTTTTGCAACGCCTACTTCGTTTTTTTTTTTTTCAAAATTTCAACAATAAATGAAACTCGCTTTCTGAGAATATCCAACGCCTACTTCGTTTTTTTTAATTTCAAAAATAAATAAATTCAATTAACGAACTCTCTTCAATTTTACATTCCCGTAGTATATTTAACGAATTTTCTTCAATTCTACTCAATTGTATTTAAATTAATGAAAAATAATTATTAAATATGACTAAAATAGAACTAATTTTTTTGTTATTTTTATTATAGCAGATTTATTTAATTTTATAGTGTTTTCTCACTAAGTGTTTTTAATGCAAAAATTGGTTTTAACGATAAAATTAATTAAAACCTGGTTTTATCATACAAACTTATTGTGTTTTTTGAGTTGGTTTTAAGTAGGTTTTATGAAATACAACCTTGTTTTCGATGAACTAAATCAGGGCTACCAACATTGAAATGTTGAAAACAGCTATAAAAAAAAAACAAAATAAAAATAAAACATATTTTTGTATTTAAAAAGCCGGTTGTGCTTTTTATAAATAGATCCACTATTTTAAAGTATTCTTTTACAATATTTAGAATAATTTTTAATTTATTGTTCATTTCTTATTTTTTATTTTTTCTTAAACAAAAACAACTGTTGCGCAGTCATAAATGTTATGAATGTTAAAACCAGATTTTAGAAAACATAGTGCGAACGCAAAAGCAGCTGATTATGGTTTTAACGTTAAAAGCAAATTTTTAACTTTAGGTGTGAAAACACTATTAGGTGGATTTTAGTTGATTTTACAAAATTTTAGTTAAATTAACAAAACATTCACAGTCAACCCTCCTATAACGCGATTCTCTCAGAACCCGGTTTCCATATAATGCGTAGTTGACATTGCGACAGCCTTCTTATAACGCGGTACTCTTACAGCGCGGTTTCCGGTCAAAAACATAAAAAATTTGTATTTCAAAGTTTTATTGGTTCTTGATAACGCCGCTTGCCATAACATAGAACTGGATCACCCGAAAATTGCCTTCCTTCTTCCTAACTGCACGTCATTAATAGAACCTTTGGACCATATTAAAAATGTCCTACACACGCTACCTTTTAAAAAAATTTAAATTTATGTATTTCTTCTTATTTTTGTTTGAAAACGGTCTTTTAGATTAGTTTTTGTTTCATTTTTTTATCAATCCTATACAAATAATTTATAATTTATCTTGTGTTTTTTATTTCTTGGTCTCCATATAACGCGGTACGAATGATGTTATTTGCACTAATTACGAGTTTCTTATAGCGCGGTTTCCATATAACGCGGTAGACGAATTCCATAGAACGCTCTACGAATTAGCCGGTTAAATCTGAGTTTCTAATAGTACGGTTTCCGTACAATGCGGTACGCACTCACCGCGTTATAGGACGGCTGACTGTATTATTTTTAACAAAATTTTATTCAAACCAACAGGTTCTACTTAAATAAATTTTAAATATAAAACTAAATTCGTTAATTTGAAGAAAAATCTTTGTTTTTAATAAAATTTATATAGTTTTGAATATTTTTTCAGTGCAAAAAATCTGTGATCTGTTAAAGGCTTACAGATTGTCTTCTCTCCAAATACAACAATTTTGATTATTTACATGGTCATTAAATTGGCAATGACTTTCGTCTCTAAACACAATTTTTCACTAAAAATGGTCGCCCCAGGCCAATACGAACTGCTTACTAGAGCGATAGTATTAACCGTAACACAAATGAAGTGCAAAACTAACAGAATTTTTTTTTGTTTTTTTTTTTTCAATTTTCCCAGTAAACTTGTAAACAACTTGAAAAACGTTACTGTGGCTTTAAATGACTTTGATGATTTGATAAACCTTACTGAACAGAAATGTCAACATAATTTGACATTCTCAGCAGTCAAACGATATCTGTCGTTGTACATTGTCCTTATACTGCTAAGAGAACACCTGATACAATATTATTGTGTTGTATTATAGTTAAGATGCAGAGTAATTTCTGCTACTGAACTTATATTTAAAAACTGAAATGCTTTAGAATATCCATGAAAAACAGATTTATTATTTCACATTACAATAAAACGTACGAAAGATGCAAAATAATATTGTGATTTACGAAAAATTACTTCCAATAAGAAATTGTATTTTTAAAAATATTTTTGTTTTCTTTTTGTAGTTTCATTGCACAGAAATGAAAATTTTACATTTAATTCTGCAAGTTATTCTAATCACATCACATAAAAAGGTACAGAGATGGAAACAATAGACGACAATTATCATTAAATGCTTAAAAGAAAATACCCAACGGCATTAAATGTCCGTATTAATGGAAAATGAATGGAAAATCTTGGAAAATGATAACAACAATAACAACACAAACGTAAAAAGTAGAGAAAATTTAATCAATCACAAGGAAAGATCATAATAAAAACTTATGAATCTAGAAAAACAAAAACCACAAACAATGCTGACATTTTCATTTTGTAATATTTCATTGTAAAATGAACTTATTTTTCACCCACATTTAATTAATTTTTAAAAGAATATTGAAAAAATCAATTTAAATTTCACAATCTGTTATGAAAATATGCATAATCTTTTTGTAAATTTTTAAAATTTAAACGTTTACTGCTAATTGCTACAAACATAAATTTTACGATATTTTTTCAAAGATTATCTCTATTTGTCCTTTTACGCGACCTTCATATTGGTTGTTACAATTTTTTACAGTTAAGGCGGTAAAAAAGCGAAAATCAATATGTTTCTCAGTAGGAGAACTTTCTGTGACTTGCAAATTTGTACGTGTTAAAAAGCTTACTTGGTCGCATTAGCTTATAGAGTTGGCTTATTAGACATGGGCTCTAAAGGCCAAGCAAAGAAATATGAAGCAGTTTGGCAAAAATTTCATCATTAACTATAGCTCTCGATATGTATAAAATTCAATCAATGGTTGATTGAAATCGCCGTAGTCTAATAGATGGTGCATTGGCTTATAAGAGGCCACGGTTCAAACCCCAGGTTAGACATCGCCAACAAAACGAAATGTAAAAAAATATTTCTTCGGCGGCATTCTATCAGAAATTTTTTGGCAAATACTTTAAGGGCCATTATTACAACTTGCCGTTAAACTTGGGTTTAGTTAAGGGTACCTTTAGCTAAAGGGAACTGTAAAGTTAACTTTTTCAAAAATATGGCAGTGCCGGAGCAATGTCGATAACGCAGTGGCAACGACGGGCTTCTTTTTACGTTGTATTTGACCATTTTATTTATATTTGATGTTGCCGTATTGAAAATAATATATAACTTTAAAAGTTACAAGTAGGACGATCTTCACTTTAGCTTAACGCTCACTTCTACCTTATCGCATTATAATAACGAAAAACAATTTGTCTGCCCTTAAAATCCTTAGTTACCGGCAAGTTGTAATAATAGCCCTAAGAGTAAATAAAATTGCTAGTATGTATTGGTTTCTCAAAAAAAAAAAAATTTGTTGTTCAGAGTCGCCACTCCTGTACAGTCATTAGCACACATAACATAAGTGTTGTTAGAAGCTAGGTTGTAATCCCGGCTAAAGGGTTGCAATGACCTATTATGTTATGTTATGAGAAGCAAGACCGTAATCCTGACTAAAGATTTGTAATATCCAATAATGTATGTATGCTTGTGAATTTACTTTTGATGCGAAATTCAGAAATTCTCTTACTTAAACTTATTGCAATAAACCCCTCAGAATTCGAATAGATCTGTAGACCTCCAGATAATTTCACACGTTAAAGGTTTGGTTAACTTTGATGTATCTTTTTCCTTGCTTATATACCGTACCTACCTACATAGCGTAAATAATTTCATTTCAAATTCCATTCGGTTTTAGAGATATTTGCAAAAATAATTCATTACAGCTTTCCAGGAAAATTTCATCGATCTTAATCATATGAAAATAAAGGAATTCTTTGAAGCATTCATTAATATATTCCGTTCATAAATACCGTTTATCAAAAGAATCTTTAAATGATCCAGTTTACACCAAATTTTAAATTCCTGTTAAAGTATCCAAAGGATTTATATTTCGAATTGTTGCCTTGTCTATAAAAATTAAAATGTCCTTTAGATCACAAAAAAAAAAGAAAAAAAAATTCATTAACAGTCATGATTACCCTTACCCGTGAACATCGTAATTTTTTTTTTTTTGCCTGAGGCGAAAATAAAATTTTTCAATTTAAATTTTTCACTCAATAATTTCACTTCTAATGGCAATAGACTTAATCGCTTTGCAAATGAAATAACGAAATAAAATAAAAATCTCAAAGCATCAGTTTTAATTCAATTCGAAATATTTTTGTTCGTTGGGCTTATTTGTTCGTTTGGTTTATTTGCTGTTTATTTAATTATATTTTGTGGACGGTTTAAGATGAATAAGCGAGGAAATTGAAAAATCTTATTTAAAGATAAACATATTAACTTTCTACTATTCGCAATGGCCCGAGGGGATATGATACCACAAATAAATAAACGAAATCGCACTTTGGAAAATTCGAGATGGCATTTCAGTTTAAAATTGCCAAATAACGGGGATCCTTAAAGTTGATAACTTTCCATTTTATTTTTTTAAACGCCTTTTTCCGTTCATTCCAATGTTAAAATAAAAAGTTTATTTTTATAAGCATTTTATTGTTTGTAACTTTTTTTTTATGGAAATTTAATGAGAATAAATAGATTTCTCTCCCTGCGTTTGTTTGTGTCGCATCTTGAATGCCATCTCAGTTTCCTTGCGTTTTAGAATTTAAACTGGCGTTTGAAAGTTGTAAGCAAAATTAAGTGTACGTATGAAACTAATGGAATTCTTGCTTTCTTAACTTTTTTTTTCATTTTTTATTTCCATTTCTTGTATTTATTTGTCCACTTCTTTCTTTTGCAGATGAGTTTCGCTCGAAAGTGGCTTGTGAAAATGACAATATGCCACTTGTATGCAATCCCTATTCAAGGATTGCTATATACAGCGCCTCCTTCGGTTACATAGAGCGCGAAAGTGTGCAATGTCCGCATAATAACACCCAGAATGCTCCGGATACGAATACTAAACAGAGTGAGTATTATTGTGTGTCGTATTATGCAATTAGATCTGCCACCTTAATTTAGTCAAACACTTGCCCAAAATATATACACACAGATTCACGACCCTGTAATTGTCTGAGTGTTTAAGAATGAGACAATAAAGTATGGCAAATTCTTATCAAGTCATCATTGTTAAAATTACATTCGAGTGCTTACACCAGTGGTGGCTGGTATCTGTGGCAAGATATTTACGTGTTTTTTTTTAGATTTTAAAGGGCTTTTAATTACAGAAAAATAACAAAAATTTGAAAATAATACATATTTTAATTTAATTAATTTAAGTTAATTGAATATTAAATTTATTCATTATTTATTTATTCTATTCGAATCAAAATGTTTGAATTTAAAAAGAAAATTAACAGATTTTAGCAAAATATCATACGTCAAATAACACAATTCAAATCAATCAAAATTAAAAGAACTTTTATGTTGTGTTTTATGGAATACAAAAACAGTTGGCAATAACGGTGCAGTTATATTTCTTTAATATGTATGTATATAAAATATCGTGGCTATCCTACATATGTATATCTTCATTATCTTTTTTAAATTTCAATAATTATGAGGCTACAATGTGATTTAACATTTAAGAAGCTCACTAGGCAACCAGCGGTGAAGATCATAGAAAGAAATATCAGGACTCTATCATAGATGCCTGGTTTCTGCCAACAAAACAAAAACATTACCGAGATATAAACTATTAAACAATATTTCACAGCAATAGGCCGAGCTATTTCTGAAATGCGGATGTGACAAATTGGACGTGTGTCTCAAAGTGAGATGTGTGACACGTAGCGCCGTCCTGTTGAAACGACATGTCATTTGTAATTGATCTATAGTGGTCGCCGTTAACAGTAATGGCCTTGCCAAAATCGTTCTCAAAGCAATGTGGACCGATAACGCCGTTTGCCCAAAATTTATAACAAACATCCGTTTTTCAGGGTGCATTGGACGCTCTTGGATTGATAATAATAAAATAACATTTTCCGTAATGTTACACGTGTTTTGTTTTTTTTTTTTGGTTGCGTGAGAACCATCAATGTCAATAACTATGGTTTTACACTTAAAAATATTAAACTGTGACATGACATTTCCGTTCAGTAAGGATTGACAAGTCATCATGAATCGCTTAACATTAAAGTAATGCTTCGAATTTGTGGAAATTTATTTGATCAAAATGAATAAAACTCTTCGTCAACCAACTTATACAATCAACATAGTCGGCCTTGTGAGCAGGCAATTCATGCACTTGATCGTTTTCACATTTATTTTATTTTTCTCGATTCAAAGCCAATAACGTGCCCTAGGAATATGCGTACCGAGCAGAGTATTGCTGCTATTGCATACCCATTAAAATTTATTGTTTACTGCGGTTTAAATCTTGATCGTATTATCAGCAAAGTAAATGACGATCGCTATCCACTCATATCAGTGAAATTTTTGCTTTTGATCACACCTTCACTTAAATTAGTCCTGTTCACTGGCCCGTTCTTTTATGTGATTAAACGCCTCTGTGTGTACGAGTCACTGGTTTATGCAACTCTTGAAGAATTCAAGTCTTTATTGAAGCCATTGTGGATTTACTCAAAAAAAGTAGTCAAAAACACTAGCTTTCGACTGGACCATGTTAAAGTCATTTGCAGTCGAAACAATATTTAAAAAATAAATGCCAGAAAATTACATTTTGGCAATATTTCTGTCTGTAATATCATTTTAAGTTCTCCAGCGGTTAAATAAACACCCGATATATACTTTTAATGCCCTCAGACATACTAAGGACACTTCCAATTCAAATATGATAATTGCTGATCGAAAGTTTTTAAACTAGTGACCATTTGAAGTATATTTCATCGTAAAGGGGATATGTTATCAACTACTTCGGCCTATGGATGCAGGCTGACTTATACTCAAATAATCACACATTTTTACTACTTTTGCCATAAAATCCTCAAGCTATACCCATCATATGAATGAACAAAATCCTTTACTATTTGGAGGTGCTGCACTATCGTGTACTTAAGCATGGGTACATGCCATAAAAATCGGTCTGTGTAATCAATCTGCATTGTTGTATTTGTCTTTTAAATTTTGGGTAAAATTTTCATTTCCATTTCCCACTTGATGATTACTCTAGTGATAGAGCTTTATAAACGCGATTAACTTTGTTCCTGTCAGTTTTCGCCTCCATCCAGAAGTGACAATACATTGTAGAAACAAGATTCTGAGGATATTATTTTTAATTAAAAAAAAAAGAATATTAAATACGATCATCCCTAAAGGGCTAAGATTGTTTAGAATGACAATAGTTAGGGACATTTTTCACACGGTCGTCTTTAAAAATGTCAGATTTTGCCATTAGTGTCAATAGACGTATTTTTGCCACATTAAAGAGCACAATGTAAGTGCCATCACTGGTAGCCAAGTCCAAGTGTTTTTATGTATGCATATCAGCCTTGAGTGTTTACCTCCTCGTTATTACACATTTTACTTTATTTGCTTTAATTTTTCTTTCATGTTCTTCTTTTTCTTCTTGTCTATGTTTCCCATTTAACTGTTGTTTAGCTTGCCTGGTGTCTTATGCGACAGAAACTGTTATGCAAATTTGTCATGGACGAAGACGTTGTTCTATAACTGCGGATGCTGGTACCTTTGGCAGACCGTGCAAAAACGATATACCCATGCATTTAAAAGTCGTTTACACTTGCAGTAAGTATCCTCCTTACTCATTATATATAGACATGCATACATACACTTGTTCGAATTCATAAGAGTATGCAAATAGAATAAATTAAATTAAAATAAACAAATAAAATAAAAACGTAGCAAAAGATAACCTTAAAGAAAATTACTTGCATACATGCTGTAGTATTATATTTACAAAAAAAAAAGAGAAAAAAGAAAACTTAAATGTCGTTTAAACATTATTTTGTTTCATTTTATTCTCATCTCATTTAAATATTCAACCATTAACGAGTATGAACTGAATGTGAATTTTTGTGTTTATTTTAGTACCACGTAAAGTTCTTAAGGATCGCTATGAAACGGCTGCAGAACCAGATGAACCACAGCAAAGTGAACTGGATATGGATCAAGATGAACTCTATGACGAGGATCAATTCTACAAGGAAGGCGAGGCTATACCACCAGCTCCCAAACTACAGGGTGCCATACCAAATGCTGGTTTTCCCTATGACTTCAATATGCGTTCCAGTGAGCCGACAACCACTTTAATGCCATCCATACTTTCCCGCAACGATAATTCACTGGAAGGTAAGTGTCCAATATACTTAAATGTGTTGCCATTGCAATGAAAACATTTTCTTGCACTCCCTCTGTGTTCGATTTGTACGATTAATTACCACTAATGAATTCATGCTTCATAATGCCCTCATAAAACCCTGCAATTTTAAATGGTGCAGTTGCTATCGACTGTTTTATGCAATTATTCATTGCCTTTGTTCTCCCTTCTATAAAAAAGAAAACAAAAAAAAAACAAAAAAACTTTGGCTTTTTCATTAAAGCATTAATATGTAGAGATTTAAATATGTTTTCATTTGGTAAATAAATTGAAATAATTTTTATTGATTGCCAGTAACTGGTTGACTATTGAGTTGATGAATGAATGATTGAATCGGAATAATTCCTTTTCATTCGTTTTTTTCTCTTCTGAGCTTTTCATTTTTCTTTTGCTTTTTTTTTTTTTTGCAAAGTTTGAATATGCGTATGTGGTGGTGTGGCGTCTCTCTGGTGGTGAAACCATTTCAACAAGTTTTTTTTTTTTGGATATTAAGGTTAATGAGTCATTTAAATTTAAAACAAAAAAGTCCCTGCTATAACAACAAGAATATGAAGGAGAAAAAAATCGCAATAAAAGTATTAAAAGTTTTTTATTATTTTTTTTTTCATTTTCCAATTTCAATAACAATAAACGCCATTAAGAGAGAGGAAATTCAAAACGTTTTATTGATTGTTTTAAGGGCAACCAACCAACATTCGAATACGGATGAGAGAATTGGTTAAAACCAAATCATTAAAGTTATCCTGATACATCTCAGTGATGAAAAGTTTTAATTGAAAATATTACTGGCACCGTTCTCGAAAAATTTTAATAACGTTACAGCGATTAAACAAGTAAAGTTTATAGAATACATTGTAGCATTCGAAGGAGAAAAACAAACTTAATTTTGATATTAACATGCAATTTAAAAATATTGAAAAAGGCAAAGTCGATATCGCCGGCAATAGGTTGGCTTATTAGACGTGATGCCGTGATAAAACCTTGTCTCTGTCATCCTGACAAAAACTTCTATCAAAATTCTCACATAAAATTGCTCTGAAAAGTTTCTCAAAAATCTGTCGTTCGGAATTGACTTTAAACTGTAGGTCCCTCCACTCATGGAAACATTACCACACGCAACATAGACGATGTGAGAAACTAGGTCGCCATTTTGACTAAAAGGCTGTAGCAATCAATTAAGTCAGTAATAAATTGGGAAAACTACGCTTTATTGTATCGGTTCGTGTACAATGAAATTAAATTTCTTTTTAATTTAATAATGTTTTGATTGCATTCCAATGATAGAAGAAATTGTTTAAACCTACACACAAATGGAATTGCATGCCCATTTACTGATTTAATTATGATTTGTTTTTTTTTCCCTACACTGGATAATTTTTGGGTTATCAGAATTTTGATCGAAAATGTGTATGAAAATTTTTACAAATTGGTCACAACTGGTTACTTAAAGGGATTCAGAACTTCAAAACGAGATGTCCGTAACACAGTAAGAGAAAACGGGCAGAACTCCTTCTGCAAACACACTACCCGGGAAGTGTGGTGATAATGTAGTTGTCAACCATAGCGATTAGTACGATTAATTTTGGCAATGAAAATAAGCAGGTTGCGTCTTACATATGCACTAGAGAGAGAGAAAGAGAATTAAATAGAAAATGAGTATTATTTTTAGTATAAGCACTATTACCTTACCCACTACTAGATGGGCGAGAATTGGCTAGTACGGCATTGATATTGTTACGCAAATCGAAACGACCAAATATCGTTTAACAACAAAAACGATAAACAAAAGCCACATGATTCAAATGCACACTGACACTAAGAATACAACGAACGTGTTGATTATCTAAACCTGCACACATATATGTACAACGAACCTGGTTGCAACTGGTACCAACAACAACATATATGTGACAAGAAGGGATAGACAACATAAGCGAAGTACACAAACAACAATGTATTAGCAATAGAGCTCTAGAGAAGGCGAGATCACGAACCTTCCACTTCAAGAATGTTCGTTAGACTGGTTGTGTCGGACTATAAAAGGGCTGGACAAAGCGGGCAGCAGTCAGTAAGAAATCAGTCAGCCTTTTGTGAAATTGCGTGTGAACAAAACAAGTCGTGGTTTGTAAAGTGAATAATTGTGTGAAATAGTAAAAAGAATAAACAGATTATTTTTAAAAATGGAAATGGTGTTATTAAAATTATAAACAAAAGCTTCAAAAACAAATCAATGGACTTGTTTATATGATCAACGAATAAACAAAAATATAGCAACAACATCAGTATAAAAAAGGGAATAAACAAGTAAATAAACAGGCAACAACAACACTGATAGGACAACGTAAAAAAATACACAAACAACACTAATGTAAACAATATGTTTACATTTTTAGAGATTTCGCGACGGCAAAGTCATTCTTCGAGAGCATTCATCAAACAGTTTACCCAGCGATATAAAAGGCAAGACAAAGCAGGCAGCGAGATCAGAAACAATTCAGTCAGTCTTGTGGGAAAACGCGTTGCGTGTGAAGAGAATAATTGTGGTTTGAAGAACTCCGTTGTAAAGATCTGTCGAACAATTGTTAGTGTTTTACGCAGAAGAGTGAAAAGAAGAATAGCAAGTAAAGCAAATTGTTGCCGTTTACATCAAGTTGTGAACAGTGGCACACAGAATTGTGCGAACAATAAAGAATTTAATTAAAACTGAACATGAATTTATTTTTATTTGCAATGTAGGAACTCATATTTTAACAGTTTTTAAAAGAGTAAAAACGTAACAATTGGACATTTCGGGTGCGCCCTACCTGGAGAAGCCCTGACGGACACTTGAACGATTTTATATTCCACACAGAATGGCATCAATAGAACTTTTAAACAAATACATAATTTCGATGATATCTCACACATATTAAAAAATTCGGCAAAAACACTTGATAAAATTCAAAAAAAGAAAAATAATGAAATGAACCGTAGTTATACTACGGTTTGCTATAAAAAGCAATTACCAGTCTCTTATCTCGATAATGATACAATGCATAAAGAGCTCTATTTTGATTATTTCTCAAACCGTTTAAATACTAGAGGAGATAGACTTTCTCGTAGTTTGCAAAAAAAAAAAATCTTTTTAAAATCACTCATCACTATCGTTGGAGTTGTGAATACATAAATTAATGTGAACAGACAATTAGGTTTCCACTGTTTTTTTTATGGCAAATAGTTTTGAAAATAGAATTTATTTATCTTAAAAAAAAAATATAAAACATTCCAATACAATTTAATGATAATAATTTATGAAATAAAAAATTCGATTCTGAACAGTTGTTTTGTTGTGTTTATTGATGCTGAACAGAAAAAATTGTTATAAAAACTGAAGAGATTTAATAACAAAAAAATAAAAATAAAAATGAATTCAATTAATTAAATACTGTATGTCAGTGTTGAAAAATGCAGTACTTTAGTATTTTTTCAGTACTTTTTCATTTCAAAAGTACTACACCCCCAATACACTTTTAGTACTTTTTTATTATTACATATTTTATGGTTTACGCTTTTCAACTATTAACAGGTTAGCAACATGTTCAACATAATGCTAAAGGTAAAATTAGTCTTTAGCCCCGGTTAGCCCAACGAACATGCAACGTACGTTGGTTTTTAGAATACGAAAAGCAATGAAAAGCAATGAGCCGAACCGTAATGTAATTTCCGTAAGTATTCAATTTGCTTTTCATATGCCAAAATAAACGTACATTCCGTTACGTTCCGTCGACTTTTAACTAAACGCTGCTTTTGCGTTCCGTTACGTTTCAAATCAGTCGTTATACTAGTCGTTCTATTTCCATTTCATTCCGTGCGTGTATTAAGTATTAGCGCATGGCGACGTATCATTTTTATCATTTTAACTGATCAAATTTTGTATATGTGTTGGTAATATTTGTTTTGCTTAGCGCAGCAACACATCAAAATTGAACCTTCAAACTGCATTGTATTGTTGTTGAGGAGAAGAAAAGAACATATGATTTATACGACGCAGGCAGCGAAAATCAAAAGTATTTTGATATTTTTCAAACTCTTCTCAGTCTATACGTGTGAGTACAGTTTTATCAACACATTAACAAAAAATGCCAGTTTGATCCATTATTTGATCCCTGGCCGGGCAACTTATAAATAAATATTTTTTACAAAAGTACCATTTGATGCAAAAAAGTACTCTTTCAGTTATCGTTCAATAACATTACAAAATTTCAATTTTGCAACACTGCTGTATGCATAGAGTTGAATACAATTCAGAATATTAACACTAAACGTACCATAACGGGTCAAATGACCAGTTATAGATTTCTTATTTGAAAATTCTCATAAAATGTTATCGATTTTCCTCATTTAAAATCGTGATTTTTTTTCTTTTTCTTTTAAATATAAACAATTCATTTTACAAGATTTATTATTTTTGAATATATCCGATAACCACACGTGAACGAGCCGTTCCTTTCGTGTAAACCGGCCATTTCACTGATTGCGGTACCATTGGGTATTATACCTGTATTAATTCTCGTTTTGGTATATTTAGTAATAATGTCGTTCTTGACAACCAATCTGTAAAAACGACAGTTAATTTTGCATTCATTTACACTTTTTAAAATAGAATATGTGAATATTTTCTACAAAAAATAAAAAATTTCTTGGAATTCATGTTTAATCAATTAAAAAAAAAATAAAAATATTGATATTATGTTTGGAGTGTGAATAAATGGATTTACATGTTTAGTACAAAGTAAGAAGGCGGAATAGAAAATATATGTACGCACGTACAGTAATGGACGAAACTCTAAATACTGCCTACAAATCTTTTGCATTTAGAGTTTTAAAAAATAGCCCGAAAAAGTAATAATACAGGCAAGTGTCCTGTAAAGTCACATTTTCACATTATACGCTTGTAAGATATTGCTTAAACACATTAATTATTAAACCTATATTTTAAGTGAAGAAAATGGAAAAATAATTCGAGAAATAAATAATGAATCAGAAATGAATCACAATCTTATAATCTGATAGTAACGATTCGAAATTAAAATATAAAGTGCTGTAATGAAGGAAATTTGTGGTATTTTTAACGAATTTTGAAGTAAGTCTCAGTAGGCAATTTTTTTTTCATGGCAGCAAAAACAAACACGTAGAGCGAGTATGAATTTACTTCGTATCCTGGACAAACCAGTGCCCTCTGTTGTTTTATAATATTTCTTATTATTATTTTTGTTTTTTTTTTTGTTAATGTTAATGTAAGTAGAGTTTTGTCTATGACTTTATATGCATGCATAGCATACATAACATAACATTTAATTATAAAAGTGAATAATTAAGCCGGGCACAAAAACCTCGACATACTAATTTAACAGTAAAAGTTAATAACTTTTTACATTTTATTAAAAACATTTCTATAAATTTTTGATCCACGAAATTTATTTATTGCACCTACTTTCGTAGCCTAAATATATCAATTAAATAGCAATTTTTTTTTAGTATTTTTAATTTTATTTTATTCGATTATAGACGAATATTGAACTGCAGTCTACAATTATAATTTTTTTTCTTCAATTTGATTACTTGTAATTCGACACTAAAGGAAACTGCAGAGCTTGACTTGTAAAAATAAATATGTTTTGAAAAACCAAAATGGGAGCCTTAATCTTGGGCATATCATTCCGTTAAGCATAATCAATTATAATTCTAGCGGAAAATAGTCAGTTTGAATGAATTTTTAAAGTAAATAAGTGGGTTTTATAAAAAAAAGGATGATGAAAAACTGTAGTCAAATAATACGAATTTTCTAATACTATGAAAAGACCTGACATTGTTATATAAATATTTAATTTATTTACTCAGTTTGTAGTTTGTAGCCGAAAGCTAAAACAAATTGAATTTAAAAGTAGAAGTCATGTACATACATTTATTACATTACATATATATTGTTACGTTTTTGCCTTTTAAAAACGTTTAAAATACATATGAGCTCGTAGATTGTAAATAAAATAAAAATAAGTTTGTGTTAAGTTTTAATTAAAGTTCTTTATTAATCGCACAATTCTGTGTGCCATTGTGCACAACTTGATGTAACAACAACAATTGCTTTGTTTGTTATTCGTCTGTTTATCACAACAATTACTAGACAATTGTTCGATAGATCTTTGTAATCGGAGCCACGATTACTATCTTCAAACGCACCGCGTCTTCACGCAAGACTGACTGAACTTTTACTCACCCAGTTGCCTGCTTTTCGCCTTCTCGATATCTCTATAAATGTAAACATCGTTGTTTCATTATTGTTGTTTGTGTATTTTCTTTATATTTATTCTTGTAGTGTTTGTTGTTGTATTTTTTATTTCCTTGTTTATTATTTTTTTATGCAAATCAAATAAACAAGTATAAGAAATTATTGGAAATTTTGCGGATCAACGGCTTCGTTGTCTATAAATGGTATCTAAAAATCTACCAAAGTCTAGAGATGCTGTTACAAAATAATTTTTTAGCACTGAATTAATGAAAGACGACCTAAGCAATATAGGGAAATAGATAGCCTTTAATATCTGCAACAGTCTTTTATATAAAAACATTAAGCAATAATAGTTGTTATAACATTGTATGGTATTAGTGCACTTTGTTCCGTGCTATTTGAACTGTCCGAAAAATTTCAGTACAAATATCAGGCAAATGGATTAAATAAGAAAAAAATATGTACGTATTTCAATTATTTATTGAATCTTCAATTTACTGCATACAAACGAAATAATAATTCATGCCTTTTCATATTTTTTCGTTTCACTGTGTCACATTATATCGGAATGTTGAGCATAAAAGTAAATATACAATGCTTTCGTTAGATTCATTCAACCATGTCTCTATTTCCGGAAATCGTATCATATTGTTACGTTTTTACCTTTTTAAAAACTTTTAAAATATGATTTCGTTGATTACACACAAAATAAAAATAAATTGGTGTTTAAGTTCAATTAAATTCTTTACTGTTCGGACTACTTTTATTACATTTTTACCTTTCTAAAAAAGGTTAAAAAATTAGTTTAGTTTCAATTAAACTCTTTACTGTTCGCATTACTTTTGTGTGCTACCGTTTACAACTTGACGAATACAACAATAATTTCTTGTTCGCTATTCTCTTTGCTTACAACGCAGATCTTTTCAACGGATATCTTTACATCACGACTGTTTACTTCACACAAGACTGACTGATTTCTTACTACTCGTCGCTTGCTTTGTCTTGCCTTTTTATATGCCACGTAATCAGTCTGATTAAGGTTCCTGAAGTCGAACGTTCGGGGTTTTGCCTTCTCGAGAACTCTATCACGACTTCATTGTTGTTTGTGGATTTTGTTCACATTGCTTGTTGTTGTCGATCCCCTTTCTTTCATACTGATGTTGTTGGTTTACTTGTAACAAGTTCGTTGTATTTGTTTGTATAGCTTTTGCTCATTTTAATGTTAAACGATGTACACCGTTTCCATTTTCGTAACAATATGTTTTGGGTATACAAAGCAAACAAGCAACAAAGCAACCACAAAAACACCAAACTACAATATTTATTGTATTAACTTAGTGAACAGCATTTTTTTTTTCGAAGTGAATTTCCAAATTTTGGAAACGTTGTTCTCGCGTTAAAAATGTTTCAGTTCACAGCTGACAGGCCATAGTTATTGATATCAAACGTTCAAGTTAATTAAAAACATTTCTAATTTACAAATCGATTTTACTGAATGTACAAAGAGAATGTAGTGTGTGTGTGTTAATATTTTTTTTCTTTTTTTATAAAAATTATCTTGGATAAATGCGTTTAAAGGGGGGAATTTGTCTTTTCCAGTTTCATATTTAAATAATGGAAACGAAAATATTTGATTATCTGCAGCAGTGATTAAAAGTTCTGTTGAAAAAGATTTTGAGTAATTCGTAGATTCCAACAAACATACACCACCTGTACACACTTGTATCATCTGCAGGTGCATAATTAACATTTTGAAACATACGAAGAGATGCAGTTGTTGTCTCATTAATCTTTAAATTTTTTGTCCAAATACCCGCAATTCCCTTGACACGGTAAATTTGTTAATTAATTTTTAATTACGGTAAATTGAAAAATTCATTTCTGCTCATCCGCTTCAAGCTCCATGTTCACCAAGCAGCACTCGAAACTAAATACATAGTAATGTCCAACAAACATTTTAAAATTAAAATCGTAATATTTTTGTAAATAATTTTTAAAAATTTACTGGAAGAACTACATAATCTCGTAAAGCAATTGTCCTTTGGTTTAAAACTACAGAAATTTTTCTTGGCTCCAACAGTACCAGTGTCTTTCCATATAAAATTTATAGTCAAGTGACAAGTTCACTAATTGATTAGACTTGAACCATTCATTACTGCTTGAAATTTACTTTTCTGAGCATTGTACATGGAATTTTGCATTTCCATTCTCTTGCATCTATGGTTCCTGGGTTCCTCTTATACGCTATACGGGTATAGCCAAACATTTGTACGAGTTGTTTTACACACATACATACATACATACATATATTATACGATAAAATGTATGCGGGTGTACACTTGTATGTATGCCCTGTGAGTAAGTTAGTGAATATGTGTGTATGTGGGTATGTGTAAGTACGTATATGTTAATTGTCAAATATTCATTAGCGTTGCAAACTTTTGAAATGTTTGAAACGTTTCTCTAAATTTACAAACGTTAAGGATTTAGAAGAAAAAAAAAAGAATGCCAAAGAAACAAGAAACGAATACTTGTTTTAGTGTTGCGTTCTACTTGACTACTTAAAGCGACTGAAGGAAAATAACGTGAAAAAAGAAAGAAAACTTTTGAGAGAAGCGCATAAAGAGAAGGATGGAAATAAACGAACAGCCATCTGTGCAGGGGATGCAAATAAACAATTCATCATCACATACATACATACATACATACATACATACATACATACATACATATAAATTTGTAACTAAACTTTTGCATATGTTGATAGATGTTCTAACAAATTCAAACTCAGAAACATACATACATACATTCAACACATTCACACATACATATGTAAATGCATGTGAACGTACATATGGAGATCATAATTGCCTTTGGCTTCTTTGTTTGTTTCACCTTCCAAGTGTCCTTAGAAACTGTTAAAATGAATTGCAACTAAATTAGAGCTCAATGGCTTCCTTGTGTATGTGCCTTTTGCGTAGCGTGTTGATGATCATAATGATGTTGAAAGTAATGAAAAAAAGAAAGAAAAAAACGAATACATTTATAATGATTATATTGTTGTTGAAGGCAATGGTAATGATGACAGCAATGGAGGAGATGACGACGATAGCGAATCAAGAAAATTCAATAAAATTAACTCAATTCACAAACTGTCAAAAATGTTCTTCTTTAATAATGAAATGGATTTTTCAACAACTCCAAACTCTCAGAATTTTCCAACTGATGGCGATGATGATAATGGTGGTGACGGTGACGGTGACGGTGACGTTGATGGTGATGTTCACACTGATGACGATAATGATGATGGTAATGGTGATGAATCGCCAACTTCTCTTTATTATATAAATCGCAAAAGGTGTCAAATGGAGGATGACTGGGGTACAATTGGCTTGAATTGCACTAATGATGACATCATCGTAGAGCGTGTTGTTGTCATTGGCTTCCTTGTCAATTGGATAAAAGCTTTTATTCATATTAAAAGTGAGTTCTTTTAAACGTAAACGTTTTAGTAATTAATAATAAAGGAAAAAAATAAATGATTTTCATTTTTATAACATTCCATTAAGAAAAATACTCAGACTAATTATTGCTCGTCATCAAGATTATTTATCTCTTATGAAATATTTCGCTGGCAGAGTTTCTATGAATATAATTATGCGTATAATTATGTACAAGTGTTAAAATATGTATGTACAGTGATGTGAAAAATAATAAGGACAGTATGCACCCACCCACACTTACATTATATTTAAAACCAAATAAAAACTCGAAAATTCCTTCTTGTCGACTTCTTACATGGTAAGATGTAAATACGTTTAAACATGGTGGTGGTAGCATCATAGTCTGATGTTTTTAATATTATTTAAATCTTAAAATATAATAATCTTTTAGAAAATCTCTTATTTCAACGGCTATTCCTAAGGGCTTGGCCTTTGAAACAGTGTAGGTTGTGGGTTTTGTGGAGCAGAACTCAAAAATACACTGTATGCCAAATTGTACCGTCTTGTGAGAATCAAATGACGTCGATATTTATCTGTTAAATTTTTAAAACCAAAAATTCAATTAGCATGTTTGACCGCGCCCTCCTTGGTGTACAGTCAGTCCCTTGCTCTTTTTAAAAGAAATAAGGACCAATGATGCCGCCAGCATTAAACCACACCAAGCAAGCAGTTTTTATGACTGTAGTGGTAATTTGTTAACGGCTGGAGAGTTGAAAAAGCCATTTAACCAGAAATTAACACTTAACATAGTCATTTGAAAGCAATGCTCATCTTAGGCCAATTTTAAATGAGGTAGTCGTTTGGCTTTAATTCTTGCGGACATGTAAGCCAATATCCTCACGTAAAATTTTCAAGCAGTTAACAAGTTTAGAACGATGAGAAATCCACATTGCTAGGACTAACTATGTTTTCTTCCACATTTCGTGCTACTTCAAAAATATTCTTTTCATTGTGATTATTTGTTTTTTTTTTCATTTTTTTGTCTTGTAAATGGTTTCGATTCGTGAACAGCAAAATTAGTGCGTCAATAACTGTACGATAAGAAGAAGAATAAATAATCCAAAATATTTTCTATGTGACTTGAAATAAGCATCAACATCTTAAAATTATATTGTTCGCACGGATAACATGACATAGTGTAGGTTGTGAGCTTTGTTCAGTGGAACTCAAAAATATTTTTTATAATTCTTGAACCCTCCAAACTTGTTTTATTTGACAAAAACGCTAGTTTTGATTTTTTTCACACAAAATTATTGATTACCCAAATATTTTTTAACCTTTTTTCAAAATCCAAAGTTTTTTGAAAAGGGGACATATGAGCCTTTAAAATGGAGTTTAGCTCTTTGCAATCGGTTGTCCTCTCTGAGAGGACAACGTAAGTCTAGCATATCACTCGGTTATCTCCTCTGAGGGGACATGATAGTTTGTTAGCGATTACGGACAATGAAATTATTCTACCGCAATGATTTAAGAAACACGTGTTCTCCTGTAGTTTACTGTTAAAATGGCGCAAAAAATTAATCGAAATGTGATAAAATTAACAAGATGCCAGGTAAATAAATTAACCGTTTTACACGTCGAAAATGAACGTGCGAAGTGCGTTCACAACGGACTGTACACTTCTCTGATTCGTTGAGCAAATTGTAGATATAGTTGATTAGGCGTCCAAAGATGCAAGGGTGTGGCTCAATGAAGTGGGAAACTTGATACGACAATAAAGAAATCCGATAACCGAGAGAAGATCAGATGTACAAGATCTCAGTTCGTACTGAAGCGTTGAATAGAAAAAATATTTTTTGTAAATATGTGTTCTTCATTCTTCAATTCATATAAAACAAATGTCATCACAGTTCCTTACTTGGTTCTAAAATTATACTGTATAATATCACGTTTGCAGGATATGTGTTTTCGTTAGAGAGTGGCGTCGAGTTGCTGGTAGGTAACGTTCGAAACGGTGCCGAGTGCAAAGGTTTAGATATTCGTAATTGCAAAATTTAATTAAAAAAGATAAAATAAGTTCATTTGAAAGTGCATCATCTTGTGAAGAGATTGACACTTGGTATGACTTGGGGACTTTATGAACACAACATTCACGGTACAAAGTCGTGTGAATTGACCAAATATTCAGTGTCTGTATACAATAAATTAAAAAAAAATTGTAAAATAATAATAATTATAAATAACTAAATAAATATGAAATTTCTTTAAATTTACAATTCTCGTTCGCCTGGTATTGTATAATAGTTGAGTAAATAGTTTTCGTCTTTGGTAAGAAACTTACTTAGACGGCCTTACTTGCTGAGACAGAAATGGAAGGGAAATGCAATAAAAATATTTTTAAGATTTTTTTGGGGAGATATTTTTATTATTTTTGTTGTTTCTTATTCTTGAATGGTATTTCTAATGTTTACGTTTTCTTTTTTACATTTTTACTTTGTTTCGCTTGGCTTTGACTTGTTTTTTTTTTTACAGAAAATCAGGAGCAATTTTATCTGTATTTAATTATTTCTGTCGCTGTCGGCATGTTACTGTGCCTGACACTCGTAATTGGACGACTAACCCTCCAGCGTAAACGTTCATGCCGCAAGAATAGTTTGTCTAGCTGCAGTAATAACGAGAAAAACAACAGCGATAAAATGGGCAGCACTGGTGTAATTGGTGGCGCTGGTGTTGGTGCTGGTGGTGGTGCTACTGGTGATAATAAATTTCAACATGAACCGGCATCACGTGAAACACAATTAAGCGGCTCCTTTGCTGATGATATATCTGACATTGATGCCGACATTGACTTGACTAGTCCAATGCCCGTACCGAGTCTATCAACGAGAAATGAGGCAAGTAGAACTTGAATAAAATTACATTTCTTTATATTTTATTTTAGTACCAAGAAATATGTATGAAACCATAGATGTATTCGTTGCGTTTATAAAATAGAGTCTGCAATTCCAATATGACAGTGAATCTGGAACTCCTCTTTCATCACCCTATTTGCATAATCGTTTTGACAGATTAAGATAAATGCAACTCTGGAGTTCCATGGCACATTGTTGGAATGTGCTGAACAATTTAATAATTTTCTTGTCTTTCACTTTTTTCTTGACACTATTGCTCAGCTGTAGAATATAAAAGAATTTTGCAAGCACGAATCCATTTATAGATATTTTTGTGAATTTGTTTATTACAAAAAGGACAAACGTTGTGCTAAAATGTAATAAAATGTAAACAAGAAAAAATAAATGAAATTTGAATCCTTCTCGGGCATTATCTTGACCTTATTTCAATTCCTTATTATTTAGTTTCTATAATGTACTAAATGATAAACTTTTAAATTCTTTTATTCATATTAAAGAATTAATTTCACTAATTATTTTAATTTTAATTATCAATTAAATTTTAATGAAAATCCCAAATATAATTTAATTTGTAAATTGCAGTACATATTTATCTTACAAAACTAAATTAGAAATTTTACAAAAAAAAAAAAATATCAAAAAAAAAGGAATTTGTTTAATAAATGCGAATGCATTTATAAAATTTAAATAAAATTGTAATAAAAACAAGATTTCACGTTTTTGATAAAAAAAAAAAACAAAATATTGCTTTGTCAGTTTTTAATGTTTACCCACGTACGAGTATTAAACTAATTAAATGAAACTTTATAATTAGCGATAATCTGTATTTACATTGTTATTAATTTGTTGTTCTTATCACTCTGTTTCTGGTTTCCCTTCGCACCTCTATAGACGTATATGACATATGCTCCAATACCAAATTGCACATACGGCTCATTGGGCGACCATTCATCCACAAATTACGGCACAGCAACGACGATGCTCATGCCCTCAACATCTCAGCACAATAGTTTAAGGATGCCCACAGGACACAATAGCAATAATAGCAGTGGCAAGCCGATGGGCTGTCCAACCGTGGTCGGAAGTAGACAAACAACGCCACCACCACCTGGCTCACTCTACACCAGCATGGGAGTCTGTTCACCATCCGTTAGTGGGACAATGACTATGGGTAAGTAACACATACACACAGTTTGCTTTTTATTTCGTTTCATACGTAAATAAATAATTTTTATGGCCCCATCCATGCATCTTGCTTGCATATGCTGCGATGTATATAAAATAAATACATTTATTTACGAACATGCACAAACACACGTCATACAAGTACCAACATGACAGCGAACAGCCGTAAAACAATAAAAATCTCCGTAAAAAGTCACCAACACCGGAAAACGAGTAAACATGTACGAAAAATTTTATGATTTTTTTACATAAATTTGTACATCCTTAGCGCCACTTGAGAAGGGAACACTTAATTATTATTTATTTATATGGTTGTTGTTTGTATCTACAGGACTAAAGCACTCGTAAAATGTATAAAAAAAATTACTAGAGTTTTATGAGGTATCGATGGTCGTATCCATGGTCGTATCATAAATTATTAATCCACCTCTGTTGTAGCACTGACTTATTTCGCTTTAAAATAAAAGGAAACAGACAAAATAGGAAGAAAAACAGGATCCTTTTAAGAGGCCAGTGTTTTTTTTTTTTTTGTGAAAATTCATTAAAATGCCAATAAATGGTTCAATAAGGAATGTTGCACGATACAGAAATTGACTTTAATTTGATTTATGGGAGAAAGCGCAATTCGTTCGATCCAATTTTCAAGTCAAGGCAAACGATTTTTAAAACTCCAATGACCTGATTAAAATGGCGAGTATTTTTTTTCTTATCTGCATGAGAACTATCGATATCGATAAAAATGGTATGAGAGCTCAGAATGTCAAGCTGAATTGATATTTTATGTTTACTAAAAAAAACGGAAAAAAAATTGCAAAAAAAAGGAATATATTTACAATACTAAAGTCATATGTTGCCTGGATAACTTTGTCCATAACCTTCGAAAATGTAAAACTAAGCTAAGAAGGTATGCAAAAGTGCTACAATACCATTTCAACTGCAGTTTGATGGATTAACGATTAACAAGCAGATGATTCGCTAGGTTTTGGTTACGGGAATGCTCTTGTATACTGCGTCCACGTCAAGTAATCACTTATTCTCTGGAACAAAACTGATAATTTAACCATTAATAACGGAAAATGCGTTTTCTTTAACACATTTTTTTTATTTCATTCTTTAGGGGAAACAAATTAGAGAGATAAAGAACTTAAAAGCATTTTCTCCTAAACTTAATACCAGAGGATAAACTTCCATTTCATAATGGAAAATATTTTCGGGATTAAATCCTTTAACAATGTCCTTTACTACTGCGTTATTTAAAATAAGGAGTACAAAGTACTTTTGGTATATTTTTATGTTTATCCCCATATGTATACATACCTAAAAAGGGAGAAATATAAAACAATAAAGTTAACAGGTTTAGTTTACCGTTATATCTAGACGCTCTCTATATGAATCCGACAAGCTCACGAGTAGTGTTGCAAAACTGAAATTTTGAAATGGTACTGAATTGTAACTGAAAAAGTACTTTTTTGCATCAAATAGTACTTTTGTATAAGATACATACATACGTAATTGGTCATTATCAATCAATCAGAATAAGAAGGAAGACGCCGGAGAAATATTTTTTAATATTTCGTTTTGATGGAGATGTCTGCCAGTGGCTTTGAATCGTGGGCTCATGTCTAGTAAGCTAGCACATACCTACTATACTATTTATTTATATTTAATACATATACAGGACAAAAACAGCTGATTTGGAACGTAAAAAAAAGTAAAAGCCCCGTTTAGTCACGTCGATGGAACGTAATGTAACATAGGTTCGTTTGAAGAGCAATGTAAATGCTTACCGAAATATCATTACGGTTCGGCAAGCGTTTTCAATACTTTTCGTATTCTAAAAACGAACGTACGTTCCGTGGACGTTTGGCTAACCGGGCGAAACCCTAATTCTACTTTAGCATTGCGCTGAACGTGTTGCTAATGCGTTTATAGTTGAAAAGCGTAAGACATAAAATATGTAATAATTAAAAAGTACTAAAAGCGTAACGGGGGTATTGCGGTATTTTTGAAATAATAAAGTACTGAAAAAAGTACTAAAGTACTGAATTCAACACTGAGCCTCACTATACATATGTGAAACTCTTTTTCTGCAGTCACTTATATACATATGTATATAATACAAACAGGTTTAATTCTAATATACATACGTCTAGTTCGAACTCACTACATTAGTAAGGAACATCCCCTGAGTGTTGGTCGTGAACAATAATAAAATGCATTATCAGGTCAGACATCAAAACGAAAAATATAAAAAAATATTTCTTCGGCGACTTCCTCTCAGCAGATTTCTGGCAAAAACTCTGAGACTAAATAAAATTGCCATGAAAAGTTTCTCAAAAATCTGTCGTTCGGAGTCGACTTTAAACTGTAGGTCCCGCCACTCATGTATAAAATTAGCAAATACAACATAAGGGGTGTGAGAAACTCGGTCAATAATCCTGACTGAAGAATTGTAATAACCAATTATGTATGTATGTATATGTTTCAGGGACGAAAAATACTGTGATGCTCACATAGGATTAACATTTTCAGATTAAACCAAGAATTATGAAAATCTAATTTCGTATGTTATTGTTTTACTCTCAATTTGATAAATCAATATGTATTTTATTGTGTTCTATTGTAAAATATGTATGTATTTTTATTATTATTAGTCGATAGTTAAAAAACGAAAATTCTATTTGAACAAAACATTGTTTGCATTTTTAATAATGGTATGGACACACAATTGCATTTGACATGAAAATGGAAAGAATTTAATATTTGTTCTTAATTGTGATATTTACACACATATACGTATACAGATATTAGTTTATAATCTGATTATATACATATATTGCATGTATGTATGTGCTTTCATTAAAAATGAAAATTGAAATAATTTCATGCAAATGGTACGGCATTATTTATTTATTTTGCTTAGAAGAAACGATAATTTTTTTAAGAAATTAAAATCGGAATTAATTGTATTTATTGGATCATTTCTGTTAAGAGTTTATCGAAAGACGGGTATTGGGTATTGTTTAAAATGACTTTTTTGAACATTTATTGACAACGTTACAACGTTTTAATACGAAACTCTCCAAGTGAAATATTTCCAATTAATTAACTATACATGTATGACATGATTTATTTGCATTTTACATGATTATATATGTCAACAAGCCGCGGATGCTGAATGTACTATTTTGAATATAAATCTGACTTGGATTGTATTAACACAATAAGTATTTTTATTTACGTTCAATATTAAAATTTCCAGAGTAAATTATTTCATTTGAATACATTGCATATAATTGAATATTTTTAAACATGAACGCGTTAGTTTTATTTTTTCTGCTTTAAATTACAATTTAATTTTATGCATGAAAGTAGTCGAAAATTGTTTATTGAATTATGTATGACGTTTGAGAATGTGTAAAAAAAATATTTATAAATTAAATTATGAAAATTTAAGAACAAATTGAAATTATTCTGTAAAAATGTTCATCAACCTAAAAAAAATTTGAATAAATTGCAACATCAAGTTAAACACAATGGTATGCGAATAATAGAACGAATTAAATTCGTGAAACAAGTTTTTAATGAGAATTTCCCATTTTTCGAATCACAAAAATACTTCTTTTTAGTTCTCAATATATACAATAACTGTTTTAAATAAAGATTCTATATTGGGTCTTCCAAAGAAGATTTCGAAAGTTGATAACGACCATTTTGGTGAAGCTAAATCTGTGAAAATAGTTATCATATAAATAGGTATTCAGTATGTTTTCTAAATCACCCTGGATGCAGACAGCTTTGAACAATACATACAAATAATAAAATTCACTTTGTTTTTCAAATTTATAGATAAGAAACCCTTAAGAAAAGAACGAAAACTTGAATTTTTTAAACACGATTTATTACCATAAAATGCAAATATTTTTACTTTCCTTATAGCTTTTTATTTGTAAACAGAAGTCAGTCTTGCTTTATACATTATTTGATGGCTTGAAAGAGTATTGTCATCTGTAGAACCCTCACATGTTTGCTGAAAATGGGGAAGATAAGTGTTTTTGAGCACTTAGTTCCATTTTTTACAAAAAATGTGATGCAACTTCTTTGATACATTTTTTCTATAGCAGAAAATCGTCAAACACGCAAAACATTTGTCTTATTTATGCCTATAACAAACAAACTCTGCCTACCATATGTGTAGCTAAAACTACGTATTTTCGAAACGAGTGTACCAATATAAAAAAATAAAAAAATAATTAAAATCGAATGTACGTAGTCCGCGGAATTTGAAAATTCACCTTTTTTTTGTTTAACAGATCTCATATATCGAACGGTACCACCCAAGACCTAGTGTTTTGCAGAAGTAAATACAAAATTTTGAAGGCGTCATAGAAAATTTGTAGGAAATTCTAGACCGAAGAATATGTATATGCGACAGTAAGAAAAAAAAATTCGGCCTGGCGAAAAACGCTTGTAATATTGATTTAATTAAATACAGAAACAAGAAGAAAAATTACACTATGCGACAAAATAAAAAAAATGAAATCTACCCAGCTAATGACATATGTACATATGTAATGTAGATTGTGAGTTTTGTTGAATAGAACTCTAAAATATATTTTTTATATCAATTGAACCCGCCAAACTTGTTTTATTTAACAAAACCTGTTTTTTTGGACTTTACGCACAAATTTATTGATTACACAAACATTTCTGAATCGATGTCCTAAATTTCAAGCTTATTAGAAAGAAGAAGGATGGGCCTTCAAAAAACTTGACAAATGCGAATTTTTTTTCATATTTTTTCAAGTTTGTCCATTCATAGTAGCAAACTTTAACTAAAAAATATTTAATAAGTGATAACATTCTGAAAGTGCACTATCTTGTGAAGATACTGATACTTCGTTTGATCAAATCGGACAAAAATTAAAGAGTGTAACAGTCGAGTTATATTTTTCATATACACATACATTTTTTCAAATGAACTTTTAGTTCAAAATTTTTTAGAATTTATGATGGATCTTGATTGTTTATCAGAAAATATGCCAGTATCACGTTTGAGCGACCACCAGAAATTGGTGAGAAATAATAACATTTGCAAAAAACACAAATTTTCGCCGACTTCTTGTAGTGGTGCAAACGTCAAATTGAAACATTTTGCGATAAACAATCAAGATCTATCAAAACTTTTGCAAATTTCTGAGCTGAAAGTTCAGTTGATAAGATGACATATATAAAAAATATAACACTACTGTTATACTATTTAAATAATAACTACGTTGTCCCATTTGATCAAACGAAATGTCAATCTCTTTACGAGATAATGCACTTTCTGAAGGGCATCACTTATCTTAACTTTTTTAATTAAATTTTGCAATTAAGAATAGCTAGAAAAAATTAGAAAAAAATGATATTTTCCAAGTTTACCCGATCAAAACTCATAACAAGTAAGTTTGAAACATATGTTTATACATACCAATTTAAAGGCTTATCTGTCTCCTTTTCAAAACACTTTGGATTTTGAAAATAGGTTAAAAATTATTTGTGTAATCAATAATTTTGTGTGAAAAGATCAAAAATAGTGTTTTTGTCAAATAAACTCAACAAAATTCACAACCTACACTATGTCATTATCTGGGTGTATTTTGACTGTGCTATAGTTTTGCCATACGTAAGTAATTATAATTGCCTTAGTAAACAAACAATTTGCGCAGTTATTGATCGTTTTCGTATTAATGTCACTCTTATCGGTTTATAACCATCCACTAGACAAAGAAGAGGAAGAGCCAAAATGCCGATTCTTCGGTACGAAGTACAACTCGTGCAAGAATTGAACCCAAACTACATTGTTTGCATTGAATGGGATTACGAAACTGGCCAAAGAAAAACATTTTTGTCAAACAATTTTGTTTAGGGATGAAATATATTTCTGTTTAAATGAATTGTTTGAACAAGCAAAATTTCCGTATTTGAAGAAGATTTTTAAGACTTTAACGCCATTATATTCATTATAGTCGAATGTTTTGTGAGATTTAGACATTCGGTACTTATCTCGTTTGAAATGAGGAAGCAACTGCTGTTAGGCTTATCGGCAACTGCTGCTGAAAGATTTTTTGGTTGCAAAAATTAATCAGCCAAACATCAACAACAATCAACGCTCCCGAGTTGGATATTTATTTTGATAAACAGTTTTATTATTTGCCCGTGTTGTTGAATGCTGTATTCGTTCATGACAACAAACTAGACAGATGCAGCTTCAACAAAATGACCATTCTTTGCGGATGAAAACAAACAAAAGAAACAGACAAAACAACCCAATTCAACAAATAATTCTACATAGAAAGATTCCAAAAGTTGCCTGACGAAAAATAAAGGGAGATAAATTGAAGACAATGGTATAATAGGACAATGTTGCCAGTCAGTCTGTATGTAGTAGAAAAATAGAGTGTTATAACTACCGAGTACTCGGTGTTTGTAACAAAAAGAGCAACGTTGAGCACAGTGGTATTGTGCACTGAGAGCTCTGATGACAGACTATATTTCATGAAAATTTCCATGACCTTGTCATAGCGAAATGACTGTATATCACCGAAGACGCGTTCGGTCTCGGGTTTGAGATCATAATTTCATTTCTGCTTTATGCGATTTTACAAACCAAAGAAAATTCGAATTTTTTGAGATGATGATGATGATAGTGGGCGCATTTGTTTCCCACGGATTGTCGTAAGATTTTCTGAGCCCCAAATAAGAACATGACATTATTTGAAAAATTGGAATTGATTTCATGAATGAATTGCCGACGCTTTCCGTTTCCGTGCATGTTTAAACTTTTGAGTGAATTGAATTTTGTATGCATGAAGGTAGAACACTTCTTAAAAAATTCGTTGTTTAGTGATTCGGGAAATTGCAAGCAGAAAAGAACGAAGTTGAATTGATGTTTTCGTTTACAACAACAATTTTTCAAGAAACAGACTGGTACACAAGACTGTAATTGTAGAGTTTACCGTGCCTATTGTCAAAGCTTAAGATTTTCTCGGATTGATGCAAAGATCATTATTCGACGCCCATTATCCGATCACAATTTATATTGCCTACACAATTTGTAATCTCAGACGGTAAGCAACCAATGTATAGTTGAACATCATCACATGGCACATCTCTAGATATTAAAAAATTGTTCGATTTTTGTTACCATCACGATACACAAATTGATACTCCTATCTGGTAAATACGAGGAGATTAGCCTAACAGCAGTAGTCGAAAGTCCACCTTTTTTGGCACAGGAATAAAATGAAATAAATTTTACAATAACAAGTTAATTACACATAACAATGTGTGTATTCGTCAACAATGTAGAAATTATAAACGAAATTTAAACGTTTGCGTTAATTATTTAAAAAATTCATATACATACGTTACCTTGCCTAGTTAAAAGATAATCTTACTCATTTGAAAATGTTGATTGTATTTCACTTTAATTTCAGGTCCTCACATTCTAACGCCTTCAATATTAAACACAAGTTCTAATCAAAACATGGGAGGTCCTTCGTATTTGAGTGGAACCATTATGGTACCAGGACATCATCACTCACATACTGGAACATTACGAAGACAACTAGTGCCAACTAGTATGGGAATGATGGCCGGACCACAATCATCTATAATGAGCGGTAATACAGTGCCGCACTCGATGGTGGGCGTACCCACATCGTCTAGCGTCTATTATGACAGTACAATACCCAGACATTTAAATCGGGGAGTATCTACCGATAATACGCAATATTTTTACGGATGACATTCATTAAATCGTAAAGCTTCTATGCCCATAGCTATTGCCGTCAGACCAAGTCAAATGAATCTTAACATGATGCCATTAACAGCAACAATGGGCTCCGTGACGGGAGGATCACCTTCACAGCCATCTTGTAACAGTCGCACTGGTACGCCCACCGGTGTTGTTTCCTTAAAAGGTACTATGATACCAGAAATACCCTCTATTACTGTAACGACATCACCTAACCCCAACTCTGCTTCTGGGACAGCAGCTCAGCGCTCTAATTTAAAATCTTCTACTGTCGACAACCCGCAAAACACTCAACAACATAATTCTCCTGTGCGACAACTTGGTAGCATTGATGAAAAGTCCCATTTAAATTCGGAAAGAAATAATTGTTTCTAAACGTTTTATTTTATATGTATAACAAAAACTAGGTTAATTTTTAGCAATTAATATTGATTTCTAAAACTAAAATTTTGTAAATATGTATCGTCTTTTACTCAGATTGTAATTTTTCTTTTTTGAATTTAGTTTAGTTTAATATGTACTTAATGAGATTATTAAAAGGAAAAAAAAAGTGTAATTTATAGGTCTCCGAGGGCCAGGTTTATACTGTACATGTATGTATGTACTTAACAATTCTAGATTATTTATAAATGTATGTATAACAACAACAATTGTAATATGTATTGTATTTGTAAGTTACTCTCATACGTTGTAGTATCGTAAGACTTGTTCGAAACAAAGTTAGTGACTTTATAGTAATTAACGGTTTTACAAAAATTAACACATATATACACTCACTTACACACACATCCACATGAAAAGTACATAAAAAATTGTTAATTTTTAAATTTGATTTAATTATTATGGAAAGAATAGGTATAAAAAAAGTGAAACAAAAAATTTAATTTTAAGTATATTAGGAAAACACACAAATATATACATATATATATACATATACACATATATATATATATATATATATTGTATAATCGTTTCCCATCTCCTCTAACCGACTTTATCCTTTCTTCACGAATAAAATACGATCCGTTAAACAAATGTATCATAATGTAATACGATCTACTATATATTATAGACAGAGACTTACATACATATTTATTCCAAAGTTACATATGAAATCGTAAGTTGAACTTAGGTAAAAACAACAAAAAAAAAAAAAAAAAATTAACAAAAATTTAAAATCAAAAGAGTTTATTACGATGTATGTATGTATGTGTGTATTTACAGCGTGTTGTCAATCAAGTAATCAGCGTTGCCAGTAATTTTTTTTAAAAAACTTTTTTTTTACAAAAAAACTTGTTTTCTACAAAAGTATCGACATTTTTAAAGGAACACCGGAGATCGGTGCTTCTTTGCTGCTTTTTCCCGGGACTAATAAAATACTATAAAATAATAATATTTTATTTAAAAATGTAAAGATTTTCTATTATTGTTGAATTTATTGAAATTTGGATTTTTTTCGAAAAAACTTGATTTGTTAGAAAACAACTTTAAAGATAACTTTTTCGCATCTCAAAAACTTGTAAAAAAGTTAAAACTTGGCAAATGGCAACGCTGCAAGTAATACAGAATTAGTCGGTCGATTATTTCAGTTCATATTCCGATTGTTAAATAAAAATTCTAAATTAATCACGTATTGTTATAACTATTAGTGGAGCGGAATCGAAACTATAATTCCGTTATTTAATTGATTTATTTTTAATTCTGGAACTGTCATCTAATAGGCCTTGTAATATCTTCATTACATCTTCATTACATTCAATTTGCGATATTATATCATTGATTTGGAATCAAGATTTTATACGACTCTGCAGTAGCTGTATTACACGAAGTCGTGTTATATCCTTCTTTTACTCAACTCGATGGTGCACTGGGGCAACATTTAGTTAAGTACCTATTGTTGCTTTTCTATTTATAGCATGGCTTTAAGATCAAGTCTTAATTATATTCGAATTAGAATTAATCAACCGGGATAAGTAAGAGGCTTCAGGTTTTCTGGATCCAATATTTTCTTCCCATAAGGCCTCTTTTGCCATGAATTCAAAGCTTACTACTCCCAATGTCTTTAATGTTAATTGTGTATTTTCATGTCTTGAATGTAACTGTAACATCGACGGGCATTTCGCATTCCTAACCCAGTACCTCAGACGATGCATTATTTCGGTATCCATCCATTGAAAAATAGAATAAGACTGGATTCACACCAGATAATATTAGTTGAACTTGTTTTTACGTTCGCCTGCAACAATTTTATCAGGAATTATAATTTTCTTTCAATTCTTCCAAAACTACGCTGTTTTGACATTAGGGGAGGCGTATTAAAATATATCAGATGACACCAATATAATAAGCCCTATTGGCCTATTGTCAGAATTTTTTCCGTTCTTTTAATTATAATGAAGCGTACTCTTGAATAAAAAGTATTACGAGATGTTTCTCCACTGAGCATAGGCCTTCTACAGTTTTGAACGTATAACTTATTGAATTTCCAGTGCTCGATTCTGCACGAAATGAGTATGTCTGCGATAGGTTTCTACCTATTCCTCATAGCTATTAATGCGGCATCGAAAAGAACAACTAAAAACCAGCATACGTTCGCATCCAATGAAGTCAAATACAATCTGAAATTCTTAAACTGTGTCTGTAATTTCAACGATTATCCGATATGCAGTTTAAATTGAATAATTTGGAGAAAGAATCGAGAAGCTTATGGAAATGGATATGAATATACGATTCAATGACTTTAGAATCAAATGCAACGAGTCAAATCGTTTCAAAATCGATAGAAGCACTTAACAATTAAATATTCGAATAATATTTATTATTCGTTAGAGTTAATTAAATACATTTTTAGGTTAAATCGATTATTCGATTGAGATAATACCTATTTGACTTGACAACCCTTGCAGATACACAAAACATTAAATACAAAAAAATTAATAATTAAAAACATAAACAATTAAATATTAAGAGTGAATTTTGTTACGATTTTACGATTACAATTACGAATAAAATTAAAATTATTGCATTGAATTTGAAATTTTAAAATTAAAAACAAAAAAAACAAAAAAAAAACAAAAGAAACAATTCAAGCCAATCATTTATTTTACGTTGAACAAATTGTAAAAATTGATTTGAATTGTATTAAATACTCGTACATAGAATTCAGATTCGTTTCATTATTATTTATTAAATGAGTAGTTCTAAGCGTATGAATTCTAATAAATTTAAGGTTTTAAGACAATTTTTTTCTTTTTTCATCTTCATTGCATGTTTAATGTGCATCATGATAAATGAGTGAATAATTTAATTTTTTATTTCAAATTTTGTTTTTTTTTTTGAACTTTTCTTTGCCTTGACGTATTTAATGCGATAGAAAAAATTGTATTTAGAATATGTTATGAAGATGAACCCCATAGAGGCTTTAGTATATAATTAAAGGGTATGAAACAGAGAGTTATTACCACTAATGAATGTAAGAGGCAATAAATAAAAAAAAAATCAAATGTAAAGTAGAAAACATATGTGAAAATATGAAAGGAATTTTGAAGCGAAATGAATACATAGCTAAATTTTTATGAATTAAATACTTAAAATAGTTAATAAATTATTATTAACAATACATTTGTATTTTGATTTTCTTTTAATTTTAACGAACCAATTTCATAAAGAATTTAATAAAAAAAAATTTGGCCAAAATAATTGTTAATAAATCATTTAATTTCTTCTTCTTCTTTTCTTGTTTTTAAAATTCTTATTACACTTGCAGTTTTATTTTAATATTGCAGGTTATATTATTTTATTGGCTTAATACTTTGTTCAGTTATGCACTTTTATTGAGTCAATATTCGGTTAATTGAGTATAATATTTTAAGTGTTCAGGCATAATAATATACGCAGTTCAGCTGTTTATTCAATATTCATTAGACAGCTGATAAGCAAAACAACTGGTTGGTATTTTGTTTGTTCTGTTCTTTTCTTCTTTTGTCGTTGTTGGCGTTTGAGTTGCCAAATATCAACAGAAAGTGTTCGGTGCATTTTAAGTTTTACTCAATATTATAACAATTTCCGTATTTATTGTGCAATTATTAATTGAAACTTTATATGAAATATTGAGCTCAATAATGGCTTTTATTGCGATTTTCTCAATATACGTGCATGTCTGAACATAGTATAAGACTGTATTCTCAATAAAATTTAAAACTAATATAAACAAAGATCATATGAATTGAATATAACTGCCAATAAAATTTGCAAAATGATCCGTACCATCCAAAAAGTGTAAGTTATTTCTCTTATGGCCCTCTAAAGTATTAAATTTGTGTATTCCACGCCAGTAAACCCATTCGTATTTTGAAGCAAACCAATTAGTCACCCAATTTTTTAGGAATCTAAGAGTTGCTCAGTCAATGCATTTCCCATTGATGAAAACAAACAGCATTCGAAAGGAGCCAAGTCTAGTGAATACGACGGGTGCAGTAGTAGGCCTCAGCCTAATGCTTTGATTGTATCCTAAACCGGTTTTGCTTTGTGTGTAGATTCATTATCATGTTGCATTATTACTTAGCCGGGTCTTGTAGTTCATTCTGGTCGTTTTTCAATCAATGCATGGTTTAAATTGATCATTTGTGGTCGGTAGAGTCTCAAAAAGTTTTATGAGATCGTGATACAACACATTTTTTGGTCCCACCAAACACACGTCATTGATTTTCTGGTTGTCTGGATTAACCCATGATTTTTTCCGCTTAGGATTCTGAAAAATAAATCTATTTTTAATCGGCAGTAACAATTCAATGCAACGCTATTTTTCTGTTGCGACTTTGAAACAATTATTCACAAATAGTTTTTCGTTATTCCATCTGTCTGTTATTCAATTCATGTGGCACCCTTATTCCAAACTTTTTTGATTTTTTTAATAGCTCTTTAAAATTTCTAAAATTTGTTTCTGACTTAGAATGTTATTTCTGAGCCGTCGAAACCATTTCCTGCATGTTGCTTCTGATAGAGCTTGATCTCCATATTGAGAAGTATTTATAAAATTTCATCAACAGTTTTTTTAAAGCTTTATTACATTACATTCGCTCGCAAATCTTTCGTAAACATTCTTTAAATCTAAAAAATATTGCGTTCATTTTTTCATTTTGTGCTAGCAATTAAAAAAAAATTCTGCAAATAATTTTATTGTACCAAAAAAACCCAAAAAAAAAACGACACATTTATTAAAGACATTTTCAAAAATATTATTTTCCATTTTAATATATTATTTTATTATTTGTGTTAGTGATGTATAAAAAAACAAAACAAATAGAAAGAATCTGGGCATTCACATTATTTTGATCCGTACTTGAAAGGGACATTCCATACAAATACTAACGTACTTATCTATGTACATACCCCGGTTTGCGTCGCCTCGTTCTGCGTCTGCTTCGAAGTTGTGTACATATTTTTAAAATTTCTGTGACTTCGAAGTTGCGTCGTTTTTGTCTCAGTTTGCGTCGTTAATATGAAAATGTTTGTACAAAGCTAAAACAGAAAAAGGGGATTTCCCGTTTAAGTCTAATGTAAATACATACATGCATATGTACATAATAAAAACTATTTAAAAAAAACTAATATTTTTTATTAAAAAATCTATTTTTTCAGCTAAAATTATGAATCTCGGAACCAATTAAATGAAAATCAATACAAATGTATGGAAAATCGTGCTTCGTTTTGCATCGTTTTGGTTTCCTTCGCGTTTTTTCAGGCCCTATTAGCGACGCAAACCGACATATTATTTTCAATACATACATACATACATAATTGGTCTTTACAACACTCCAGTCAGGATTACGACCTAGTTTCTCACACCACTTCTGTTGTGTGTGTTAATTTTATACATGAGTGGCGGGACCTACAGTTTAAAGTCGACTCCGAACGACAGATTTTTGAGAAACTTTTCATAGCAATTTTATTTACTCTCAGAGTTTTTGCCAGAAATCTGCTGAGAGGAAGACGCCGAAAAAATACTTTTTGTATTTTATTTTGATGTCTGGCCTGGGGCTTGAACCCTGGCTTTTCGTCTAGTAAGCCGACACACTACCTTCTAGACCACGGCGACTTATTGAACATGGTATGGTGACTATTAAAGTTAAGTTTATGTTTGAACTTGCCATACATACATTTATTATTATTTTCAATACGGCAACTTCAAATATAAACAAAATGAGGAAACAAAACAAAAAACAGAGGCCCTTCGTTGCCACATTGCTCCGGCACTGCCATATTTTTGAAAAAGTTAACTTTATTTCATCTGTAAGTTGTAATAACGAAAATAAGTTAAAGGTAACTTTAGAGTTTCCTTTACCTAAAGGTACCTTTAACTAAACCCTAATAATGGCCCTTAGAGGAAGAAGGTGCAACGACTATATATATCTTTTTTTATTGTTTTTGTAAAAACAAACAGTTTTTCACAAATCAATTAAAATAATTTATGAATGTGGTTGTTGGACACAAAAAATTATTCGTTCTTATTGGCCATTAAAACTGATGTGACAAGTGTATCGAATAGTATTTACAACATAAAATTAAAACATTAAAAATTTAAATAATTAATAGTTAAAGTACTTTTTTAAATAAGAATTTTTAATAATCAAGTTTTAAAGTGCACATCAACAAAAGTGTACTTTAAACCAAAAAAATTTTTTTGTTTAAAATACGATTGATTGCATTTAGAAAGTGTGATTAATACAAAAATTTGGAAAAATTGAAAAAAATATATATATACATATTTATGTATATACCATATACATACATTCATATAGTATATACAGTGGTGGTGGTCTTATAATTATCACACCCATTTTCCAGTTGCAAATAAAGATGAAATATTTTTTCAGCATTTATTTTAGGTCAGTTAAATATTCTATGGGGTATTTTAAAGCCATGTATACAGTAAATGGAACTACAATAAGGGAATTTTACAAGGAATGACTCTTTAAACCATAAAAGCTAAAAATTCCTTGGCCACGTAGTTAGCTGCCCACTTTTATCATTTGCGTTTAATTCTTTTCCGAAATTTTGTGTAGGCTATGCGTCTCTTCAATAGCCAATTATAATTCGTAATCTGCCAGGAAGACTTTCAAAAAGCCTCCAACATCTTGCTTATTGGATGACATTTCATTTCAAGATCATTCCATGAATTGTATTATGCTGGCCATTATATAATATCACCGTATTGGTCCTCTAAATACCATTATCCATTGGTGCTGTTTGTTATCATGATCATTATTATCTTTCATAAATATCCCTTTTACATAAAAGTTTTCACAAATGAATCTACACAATTGGCCAATTCAATCGACTTTGTATCGTGTATGTTGTATTGAATACACTTTTTGTTTGTGAACGCTCAATGCTATGCCGTATTGTGTATTTCGTATACCAAACGCCAAAAAACGATAAGACCAGTATTCATAATTTGATTTTCAAGCAACAAAATGAAAAATATTACGGAAAAAAGTAAATTAATTATCTGTGCGCACAATTATAATTTTGAAATGTTAATTATTGACTCCAGTTACATAGAAAGTATTTTGTATTTTTATTATTCTTCTTGATTACTGCCATTTAAATAAACAACTTTCAAAAACATATGAAAAAAATGTGTACAAGTGTATGGAATTTTTATATGAAAATTATCAAAAACAATCATACACTGTTGTATATTCGTTCAACAATATAATGAATACAACGATACAAGGGCTTGTGTGAATTGCCTAAATATGTTTTGTGAAATGTTGATCGATCAAGGAATCATTCTTTATGATCGGACCCAAACTATGCCATATGAAAGCTGGCCCTTCCATTATGCAACTTCTCTATGTTTAATTGACTGCAAAGTACAGAGTGGATTTAAATCTTGCTTCAGTAAATGCCACACAATGTTCTTTCAATTAGAGACAAATCGATTCAATTTAGATTCACCTCTTCTCTCTCGTTTTTTCTGAATAATTTCTTATATTAGTGAAAGAGAGACAAGCCGCACGTCTATTTTTTGATACCACAGGTTTGCGTTGCGCAACATACCCAATTAAGTTGGTTGCCTTTAATCTGCGATAAATAATTTTCGTTAAAATTAATACGTTGTGTTCTTCCATAACGAGTTTCTCCATTTCTAACGACATTATGAAGGAATTCTTCTTCGCATGGATGCCGACCTGCGGCACTAGTAGTTTTTCTAGCTCGGTGCTTTCTTCTAATGACCGCAGTTGTTTTGTGATATTTTTATACGATAGCACTATTGAACAATTTTTAGGTATCTGCCACTAGTACTTGCAGAAATGTCTTCTTTACATAATTATTTTGTGAACATTTAGTGTAGTTTCCTTCTACTTTCACAAGGCCCTTTCTTATTTTATCAGAACCGATTACCGATTGCTCTTGTTTTCATTTATTTTTTCCTGTTCATTCCTTTACTTTCGTAATATCCCCAAAAATTTTCTCATAAATCTTTTGAAATGCCTTCGATGCTATTTTGACAAAAGCATCAATGGCGAACGTTTAAGACTGTAGCAGTCATAGTGTGGACATAAGCTATTTAACCTATCATCTAGGGCGTTTAGGCACAATTCGTCTTAGGGCCATTATTACAGCTTGTCGTTAATTAAAGGGAGGATTTAAACGGGCAGATAAATTGTTTTTCATTATTATAAGTGGACAATAAGATAGAAGTGAGCGTTAAGCTAAAGGGAAGATCATCCGACTGGTAACAACTTGCCGTTAAACTTGGGTTTAGTCAAAGGTAGCTTTAGTTAAAAGGAACTTTAAAGTCACCTTTAACTTCTTTTCATTATTACAACTTACAACAGATACAATAAAGTTAACTTTAACTTCAAAAATATGGCAGTGGCGCAGTGGCAATGACGGTCTTTTTTTTTTTTTTTGTTGTTGTAGTTGTTCACTTTGTTTATATTTGAAGTTGCCGTATTGAAAATAATAATAAATGTATGACAAGTTCAAACATAAACTTAACTTTAATAGTCACCATACCATGTTCATATTGATCTTGAGAGAAACCGAATACATTCTAGTAAACGGTACACTTTGTATCTGGTATTTGACATTTGAAGAAATTAAATTTCTTTTATAAGAACGGAAATATTTATGTTGCAGAAGCAAATTTTAGTTGCAAGATCCTGGATAATGTTCTCCTTTGAAATACTTTCACATTTTGTTTGTTTGTGATGTTTGAAAAATTATTTTGACTGAATGATATTTGTTAAAGAACAAACTAAAGTTTTGTGCTTGCAACTAATTTTGACTTTTTAAAATAAAATAAAAAGTATCCACAAAAATGTTATTATTCTTTGGCTCATATCAAAGTGAAGTTAAATGAAAGACATATTGTAGGGTGTCTAAATGAGAGTGTACTTTTTAACTTTAGACCTCTATCTTCATGAGTAAAAGATTCAACTTCTTCAGAAGCTCAAACCTACAGATCATTAAAAATGCCGGCAAATCATTAAATGGGAATTGACTGCAATTGCGAATTTTTCGAAAAAGTGGTTTTCTCCGATGAAGCACATTTGCATCTTAATGACTCAACTGGCCACCAAAATTATGCAATTTAACGTGACAAATTTTTTCTCTTGCTTTCTTTAAAAACAACTCCTGAACTCATATTCGCAACTCAATTCATCATCGTTGGGATATAGTCACATATCTGAGAAGAATACATGGAAATTTTCATGTAAAGAGTATGGGGCTGTCATCAGAGTCGTGGTTGGTATTTGTCAGCTATTTTATACCCTACTCAATCCCAACATGTCTTATTTACAATCCAATAGGAAAATTTCAAATATTTGAAAAACTCAGCTTTTCAATAAGAAATAAATTTTTTACTGAGACAGCCTGTATATTTTTTAAAGGCAATGAACTTAACTACATTGAAAGACAGGAGGAAAAAACTATGATAAACTATTGATGAACACTAAAAAAATTCGTCGTTTTTTTGATGCAATGCATCTCACCTGATACATCAGAAAATACATCGATTTTTTTTGTTTATCGATAAATATTTATAACAAAACATAATATTTTTATTGGTGCGTAAATGTAGTGGCCATACAGTTTACTTGACTGCAGTGAATCTAATGTAGTAACGCCGTACTGTTTCTCGCAATCCTCTCGCACTGGCAAACTTTAAGATGCTGTACAGTGTTCAATAAGAATAATTCCCTTCCTGATCTTCTATTGCATAATTCACAACACTTTTCATTTTAAAAACCAAAAAAGAGACTTTAAATTCTCTTACACCCGTTTGACTGAACAAGAATGTTCTCCTCTCTTCTTCTTTCCTTCAGTCGAGTACACCCTACCAAGTGGGGATGCCAATCGGGGATCCCGAATCCTGAAATCCCGGGATTTTCAAATCCCGAATACCGGGATTTCTTAAAACTTGTCCCGAGATTTTTAAGGATTGTAAATTCATACCGCCGTAGTCTAGTAGTGTATTGGCTTATTAGACGTAAGGCCACGGTTCAAACCCCAGGTCAGACATCAAAACGAAATATGAAAAAATATTTCTTCAGCGACTTTCTCTCAGCAGATTTTTTGGCAAAAACTCTGAGAGTAAATCAAATTGTTATTAAGGCAAAATCCCGAAATCCTAGGATATTTGGGGAATTCCGGGATTTTTAAAAATCAATCCCGTTTGGCATCCTACTACCAAGGCTTTCTTACCACTACACAGAAAGGTTTTGGCCCCAACAGCGGTCATTGCGGTGAATTTCAAAGTAATTTCGGATCCAGCTGTGTCTAGCAGATTCAGCTAGTTTAATATCGAGTCCACATCATAGGATCTGAGTGCTCGAATAGAGGCCTGACTATCGAATAGTTAAAGTTGAATTGAGCATATCTTTTGATTACTTCAACTTTCTCTCACGGGCTTCTCAATGGGGCCTGAATATTTAATTCAGAGTCCGAACACAATCGCTTCTGTACCATTTTATGTTCTTTACTCATTTGTTTAATGCCCAGAATGGCTCCTGTCTTCACTTTCACTCTCAGTACTCATTTTCATTTCGATTTGTGAGGCCGCCGTCACTAACCGACTAACTTTTTGTTTTCTTTTCAAAATACGAAAATACATGTTTGTAGGATATGCCAATTTCCCTCAACCTTTTTTTTTTTAGTAAAATTTCAATTTTTCTCCATGATTAAAGTTTATATAACTTTTAATGTTTCCTTTTAATTTTTTTTGCCAGTGTGTGTGTGTGTGTGTGAAAGTCTAAAAATCGAAATACTTTCAGCAGATTCATCCAACGTAGAATGGTTCATTTGATTAAAAAGTTTCTCGTTTTTTGTTTGTGCATTCTTTAAGTTTAAATCTTAAAATGTTAAGATTTTCAAACTTAAATAACTATTCTGTCACTTGCAGCCAGTTTAATTTTTTTTCTATAAAAGTTTTTAACTTTAAAAGGCAGTGTTTTATATTTATTTAAAGATATTGAAAATTTTAAAGAAATCAGTTTTATTGCAGGTTACATTGAGAATTATTAACCGTAGATCGAGCCTTAAAAACTTCATAATTCTAGCTTAAGTATCACTTTTGATACATACTTGTAGTAACATCGAATTTTCGCAATTATTGATAGATTTTATAAAAAAATTTTAAATGTTTTTATTTATTTTAATTAATTTTAATAAAAGTATTTTATATTCCAACATTTTATTATTAATTTTAAGAAATTTACGCCAAATTTTTTGACATGATGTACATTGCAGTATGGTTTTTTACGTAAAAATCAAACGCTTCATGACAGCTTGGTTTTAATTTTTTCTAAATGGTAACAATTTGGCATCTAGCACCATTGCTTTGTGACGATTTATAAGTTCACAATTGTTTAGATTGGGCAACTTATTGTCACTCGCATCAGTAACGCTTTCAATTGAGGGCTGGCTGAAACCTGGTGGTACAAGCCATTGTTATATTTCGTTAGAAAAATTTGTTGTCAACGTCATGTGAGGTAAAAAAGTTTCCCGTTGCAATAGAACATCGATTATGTCAGTAACAATGTTCTCTCTTTGTTTCCCGGATACAGGTTTCCCCAAATACGGCTGTAAGTAGTTGCTACGCACTTAGCATGTACTTGAATCGTAAACTGCCAATTCGATTTCGGTGAACCACGAAATTTATAACGAAAATAAAATTCAATTAGTTAATCATCTACAGGTAAAAAATTATTGGGAATATTAAAAGCTCAAAGACTTTCAGCTCATTTTTCGAAAATGCGTAGTTGGTGTAAACATTATCATCTTATCCGAGTAGCACATTATCAAAGCAAATGATTCTGGTACCTCATATGTACGTAGTTGACGGAAATATTATCATCTGTAATATCTATCAAATAAAACATACGACGAAATACTGTTTTTCTCATGTTTGTCTGTCGCGTGATATATGTAAATATGAAAAGAGCAGTAAGAAAGACTCTACAACATTTCAAGAAACAGCTGCTAGCAATGTGTGTGAAAATTTGTAGTATTTCAATATATCTCTGTTCCAAGTAGTACCATCTTTGGCGATAAACCATGGCATGCTTGTTGTTACTTCCGTCAGTTCATAAGACGAGCTTCTGTTTTCTTCTTCTTTAGAATCTTCATCAGCAGGAATTTACATACAGAATCGGTCATTCCAACCTGAGGTTAGAAACTTGGTCTGACGTCTAATAAGCTAATACACTACATACTAGACTACGACTACTTCAATCAATATCAAGAACAGAAAATTCAACCTTTTCACTTTCATCCAACACTTAACTATCAATTCCTTCTCAAATATCATAAATAATGTAGTATTTACGATAAAATTTCACAAAATCTATGAAAACTTAAAAAAATTTCAAACACAACACCAATGAATCTCTAGGAAATCTAAAAATGATACTTAAGCCAGAATTATGAAGTTTTTAAATTTTTTAAGTCTTGTTTGAAATTTTCTTTTTTTTAATTGGGTTAAAATAATGGCGATAAGATAACAATATTCACGAATTAAAAAAATATCAGGCATCTAACTTTTTCTGAATTAAAGTTATATTGTCTTACAACTTAAAATGTATCATTTTTGATACAAAGCTCGTTCTGCGGTTAACACGTCAGTTTTAGCAATAAAGAGCAGTAGAAACAAATTAGAAGATAATAATGAAGTATGTTGAATAAAGAATGCAAATTCTACTCTAAACTTACGCACAGTATCTTACTTTTATCATAAAAATACGTTCGGATCACTGCTTATAACTTCCCAAATGGCTGGAACTATACTTGGCGAGACTCTCGGTTAATAGAAGCTGCTAATGATTGAGAAAATCTTGAACTTAGTGTCTGCATTTTTATACTCGTAGCAGTAATTTTCAATAAATACACTGTGCAGAGCACAATTTGTCTCATATACCATGTGGACTAAAAATAAGTTGTAACGATTGTATATATTTTTAGCTTTGTAAACAATCTCTTCGTTGAATGTTATTGAAAATAATTTACTATGGACCTTGTACTGAAGAAAGACGTCTTGTTCGTCAACTTCGAGAACAATTGCCAACTTACAAATTTTTTGCCACATTATTAGGACGTTCAGAAAACTAAATTGCCAATGCTTCGAAAATATCACCATCTACTGATAATCGCATAATAACTTTAGCTGATCTGGAGCTGAAATTGGAAATTAATTAACATCTCGATCGATACGAAAACGATTGCTGAATTCAAAACTACCGGGCAGAATAGATCACGTAGTTCCTTTGCTTGCACAAACTAATTTGAGGGACATGAAAAGTTTTGCTTTGGCTCAAAAAACGTGGCGTGTGCTGGAAGGAGAAAACAAATAGAGCCTTAATCAATATCAAATTATTTGGCGATGATGTGAAAAGAAAAGTGTGTCGACCAAAAGTAAAGTATTTGCCTCCCAGATTTACCAAAAAAATAAAAACTATGCAGAAGGCAATGCTATGGTATGGGGCTGCTATTCTTTGTATGGAATTGGCCGGAATCGTCTTACAGAAAATAGATAGATTTGAAAATATGCCTTCAGTTTGGCAATTTCATTAAGATAATTAATGATCCAAGTCGCCGTAGTCTAGTAGATAGTGTGTTGGCTTATTAGACGTAAAGCCAGGGTTCGAGCCCCAGGCCTGACATCAAAACAAAATACAAAAAGTATATCTTCGGCGACTTTTAGCAGATTTCTGGCAAAAACTCTGAGAGTAAATAAAATTGCCATGAAAAGTTTCTCAAAAATCTGTCGTTCGGAGGCGACTTTAAACTGTAGGTCTCGCCACTCATGTATAAAATTAACACACACAACATAAGTGGTGTGAGAAACTAAGTCGTAATACTGATTGAAAGGTTGTAATGACCAATTATGTATGTATGTATGTAATGAATGATGCGCAGCACGCGTCGAATTTAGTGAACTCATTGTTTCAGCAGCATAAGTTAAATAAATATTAGAATTTCGATCTGAATCCAATCGCGAAACTCTGGGACTATTATACTTGGGAATTATGGGAAAATATTCAAAAAAATGTGGTACAATATCTCTGTAGATGTTGAATTTAATGAAGGTTATTGAATTCGTGTATGCCTTCAAAAAAATATTCCATCTGTTCAAACTGACGTCTAAATTTTAAGATTGTTTGTGCACTCCTGTTTTAATGCTCACGTCAAAACCTAATCATTTCACGAATTTATGTTATTTAAGGTATTTTTTATTCTGAAATAATATTAAAAGGCAAAAAATATGTCTTCTAAATAAATAGAGTATTAAACATGAAGAAAGTAAAGGTATTTACGTCACACCTATGTTTCTGTCCACATGTGTAAAAATATGCTAATTTTAATCGACTTAGGACCATTATTACAACTTGCCGTTAACTAAAGGGAGGATTTTAACGAGCAGATAAATTGTTTTTCACTATTATAAGTGGACGATAAGGTAGAATTGAGTGTTAAGCTAAAGGGAAGATCATCCTACTGGTAACTATTAAAATTAGGTTTATGTTTGAACTTGCCATACACAGGCATTATTTTCAATATGGCAACTTCAAATATAAACAAAATGCGCAAATGCAACAAAAAAGAAGCCCGTCGTTACCACTGCGTTTAAATAAAACTTGTTTCATTTGAGCAGTGTTATCGACATTGCTCCGCCACTGCCATATTTTTGAAAAAGTTAACTTTATTTTATGTGTTGTAACTTGTAATAACAAAAATAGGCTAAAGGTAACTTTACAGTTCCCTTTAGCTAAAGGTACGTTTAAGTAAACCAAAGTTTAACGGCAAGTTGTAATAATGACCGTTAATATGGTTAATCTAGTATAGACATACATACATACTTATGTTTGAAATTTCGGATTTGGTCACAATTTGCTAATTTTATAAGAAAATTATCTTTTTACTCTTTAATTTGATAAAAATATTGAATTTTTGAATTTTTTTGGCTTTCTGCCTCTTTCATTCATTATTCCGTACCAGTTTGGTAAGAAGCTCACTTAGAAACGATCTCACACGTATAAGAGTGCTGTGAAAGGAACTCGATAATTTTTGTTAATGAAATTGACGAATTTTGTGCTCTTTAAAGATTCAGTCTATGAATGCAATGTTTTGTTTGATATCTTGTTGCCATTTTGAAAGAAATTGCTTTTTGCTACAACAAGTGAATTGTTTGTTGAAAAACTGCTTCATCACTATCTACGACTGCTTTCTTCACTATCTATCGACTGTGCTGTTAGTATAGGGATCGAATAAAGAGCTTACAGTAAGAATACCTATCACGTTATTATTATTATTAGTGTCGTGAACTGGTGGCATAGAACTTCAGTTATACAATCTATTGCACTCCTCTCGCTATAATGTCTACTCCAAGCCTATTGCTCGGTGTCAATAAGGTCAGTTCACTGCCCAGCACCTGATATGTTTCCAATAGTACCTGACAGCCTCCAAGAATGTGCTCTGATAATTCGTTCTCATCGTCACAGCATCTACAAGTTCACTATCATTTCGATTTTCCCTATTATACAAGCAACCGCTAACCTCTTTATCTTGTCCATCTCCTTTTGAGCTGTTTTTAGACTTATTCTGTCGGCATAGGCGATAGCTTCATAGGTCACAATTGGTCTCGCCATCATGGCGTACGTTCTGTGCCAAAATTCATGAGTTACATCCCCATTCCCTATAAGCCGTCTGTAGGCATGTGCGCCCTTTCCTGGGATGCTCTTTATGTGAGCTCTCTATGTCAATTTATTATCAAATGTTAAGCCCAGATACATATTCGATCTCCATTTTCTGTAATATTATCCCACACAGGAGTCGAATACTATTCCATTTTAAAAGTTATTTTTTCTGTGTACGGAGCTAAATTGTCTTGTCCCGGTTTATCTCCTAGCATACTAGCACTCACCATCGATGTACAATCCCACGATCTCTCAAAATTATTTCACTGAAGTTTCTTTATATTTTCTTTCAAACATCAAGACTATATCGTTTGCTTATTCTTGGCAATCGAGGACTGTGTCAGATAGCTTGTCGGGAGTTCCCCAACAACCAAACTCCTACCGTGTGGGTACAAGCTGACAGTGCTGACCCTTATTTCCCTTTGTTTCTGCATATTGCGTTAATGGACCTCTGCCGCTCATTTTTAAATCGTGGGCTCTAAAACACTTCAATCCAATTCGTTTTATCACGTGACGCAACTATTTGCATTCCAGCTATAAAATAATAAATCTGAAAGAAAGCAAATAAAAAACCAGCGGAAATTTAATAGCAAAGACGGAAAAGTTTACAATAACTAAAGTAGCAATAATAACCTGTATGTACATATGTATGTGTGTTCGTATGTATGTATGTACTAGGTATTCAACTTCCGCCAACGAAAAGTATAAAAATATTTAAAAAGTTTTCTTATTAACTTTTGTGAATTTATTTATCTCTCATAAGCTGTATATTTTTAAATATCATTCGAAAACAACATGCATTATTAAGTTTCTTTCAAATGGGTCACTTCACTTCACTTTATTTTCTTTTTGTTCCGACAGAAATTCATCAACCATGCGCACTGCATCCGAAATATTAAATAATTTTTTACGATACTTTTAAGAAACATTGTTTTCAGGAGACTGAAAATGCGATAAAGCTTCATTTATCTTTTTAGTATTAAACGATGGTTATGATTATTAAGTGAGTTAATTTAAAATACACCTGATAGTAGCTTGTTTCAACATCCAAAAAGTGAAGGAAAATTTAAATTTTAAAATTTTTCCCACTGATGTTTGTAGCAACTAGTCGGAATAACAGCTGGCTGTGAAGTTTGTACTCGTACGTCTGTTTAGTTATCTAATTTCATACACTGCGGTAGTATATCGTCCACATAAAATTGTTTGATATACGTATACTTAGTATTTCGCTTTAAGTTCGCAACCATTCTAAATTATTGTGATATTTACGTTTGACTAAATAGCAGTCAATAGAAGCATTGTGTGTTGAAAACATTCTATTGTAAAATTGAATTGTTGAAATATTCAGTAATTTAGTACTTTTTTCAGTACTTTTTCACTTCAAAAATACCGCAGTACCACTACGACGCTTTCAGTACTTTGTTATTGTTACATATTTTATGTCCTGCGCTTTTCAACTATTAATGCATTAGCAAACATGTTCAACGTATTGCTAGAGGTAGAATTAGGCTTTAGCCCCGGTTTGCCAAATGTCCACGGAACGTACATCCGTTTTTAGAATACGAAAAGCAATGGAAACGCTTGCCGAACCGTAATGTTATTTCGGTAATCATTTGCATTGCTCTTCATATGCTAAAAACGAACGGGGCTTGTACGTTTTGTTACGTTCCGAATCAGCTGTTTTAGTCTTGCATATGAGCAACACTATTATGTCGTTAGATATAAATAAATAAATAGTCTAGTAGGTAGTGTGCGGTCTTACTAGACGTGAGACCACGGTTCAAACTCTATGATGTCTGACATGGAAATGTGAAAATATACTTCTCCGGCGACTTTTTTATGGCAAACACTCTGAGAGTAAATAAAATTGCCCTGAAAAGTTTCTCAAAAATCTGTCGTTCGGAGTCGATTTTAAACAGTAGATCCCGCCACTCATGTATAAAATTAACACACAACATAAGTGGTTTAAGGGTTATAATGACCAATATGTTTGTATGTATTTTTTTACAAAAATACCATTTGATGCAAAAAAGTACTCTTTTAGTCATAAGTCAGTACCATTTCAAAATTTCAATTTTGCAACACTGCTACCTACCATACATTGCGCAATAGAAGTGGACTTCCAAGAACTGCAGCATAGCCAGAAATGCTTGCAATGTGCAATGTCTAGAAATTAACGTAATTCAAAAGAAAGCTTAGTTTAATCAGTCGCAAAATCTCTACTCACGAATATTTAGGCAATTATTTCTTATTCCAAATTTGATATATCGAATGCATGGTCTCGTCGTTATAATTTTAAAATGTTTAACGTATCTGTAAACATACAAATAAAATAGTTTCTGTTTTATAAACAATTTGAATCACTGTTTGTAGTCCTTCACTTTGTAAACTAAATTCGTTTTTACAATGGAGATAATCTTGATTATTTTTTTATTTTAAAATCTTCAACCACAACACTGTAAACGTGATGATGAAGAAATTTTGTAAATTTTTCTTTCATGTGTAATTGCTTTAATAGAATGTATGTATGTGTGTGTGTATGAGTATTGTATTAAGTATTTATTTTTTTTTGTTTTTGTTTATTTACTTTGCATGAAAAATGTTTGGTTTTATGGATTTTATGAAAATATTTCCACTTGTAATTACTAAGGCCAATTAAATATGTATGTACATATGTATGTATGCATGTGTTGATTGTTTGGTTTCTGTACGAGTTCATTGGATTTCATTTATAAAACAAATATACGAGTAGTAATAATTATTAAAAATGAATAATTAAATTATTGAATAGTTCAAAATAAATATGTAGTTAAGATTTGACATTTGATTGAACAGGGTAAACTAAGTAAACTAAGTATGTCTGTATATTGGTATGTACATATATGGACACACACTATATACAAAATAATTACTTGCATGTGTGTGTTTGTATGAATATATTGGTACATTATAATATGCATTAATAAAATGTTTGCATTTTTAACAATTATAAAATTCATTGGCGAGCATTTTAATTTATTTCTTTCGATTGCAATTTAAACGTAAGTTAACTACGACATACTGAATATTCGCATTTATTTATTTATTTTTTTCCTTTTTCTTAAAGTACATACTATATTATATACACGTAGTATTGTATATTATGTATACATATGATATTGGAAGTTAACAATATAATCACCATGTCACATGTCAGTGCATAGATTTCTTTCTCATAACATCAAAGATTTAAAGAATGTATCTTGTTTTTTGATTTATCAGCAGGAATCAAAAGTAATACCGACTTGTAATTATATTGTTCCGAAAATGAAAAATATGGATACTAGTGTTTTGCTTTTACATCGTTTAACATTGAAATTATAAACAAAGGCTACAAAAACAAAACAATGCAGTAAACAAACCTGTTTACAAATTATCATACGGCTTAATATAACAACAAACACCAGCATAGAAAAATGGTAAACGAGTAAATAAAAATATACCAACAACACTATAATAATATATGTAAACAACGATGCTTACATTTATAGAGATTTCGAGAATGCGAAGTCTTGAACATTCGCCTTCAAAAACATCCATCAGACTGTTTACTTTGCCATATAAAAGGCAAAGCAGGCGACTGAGTTAGTATATATTATTTATATATTGTAAATACCGTGCAACCTACTCACTTCACTCATAATAGCAGTACTTTACTTGATATATTTATAGCAGGTAACATGTCTAATTTATTACTGTTCGATCAGATTAGCGCACCAACTTTTTCAAGACATGATCTTATTTTCATATCATATGATTTCAATTTCCAAAGGGATGAAACTTTAACTTACTATCGCGACTTCCGTCACGTTAACTATCGGTTGCTGGAAGAATGCTATAACATGGTAGAATGGAGCAACATATATTATATGCCATCTGCTGATGAACAACTCTACTTTCTTAATAGTAGCCTTATCGACCTGTGTGATATTTCCGTACCCTTGAGAGCGAACCGCGGTAACGGCCCTGGGAAAAGCTGGTTTAATCTTACTATTAAACGACGAATTAAAACTCGTGATGATATTTATAGGCGTTGGAAAAGGTATAGAACTTCTGATCTATACGAAGAATATCGCAAAGCCCGTAGACTCGTCAATAGGACTATTTATGATGCTAAAACTTCTTATTATGAGAACCGTTTTAAATCAGCTGTAGATTCAAGGAGAAAATGGCAAACAATCCGTGAGATTGGTATTGGAAGCAAGGCTGCCCCAGCTTGCAGCATTGATGCAAATAAACTTAATGAATCATTTATAAACATTCCGTCTCCAAGGTACTCAAACGGGGTTCAATCAGCTTTTGCCACTGGGCCATTGCAACAACCCACGGAAATTTCTCCTTTACACCGTTTCGAGTTTTCTCGTGTCTTTGAAGATGACGTTATTTTATGCTGTAAATCAGTGACTTCGAATGCAGTTGGCTTTGACCAGATCCATCCTAAGTTCATTAGACTTTTATTGCCTAGGACATCACGTTATATTACGCACTTATTTAACACCGTTATCACTACCAGCCACTTTCCTAACTGTTGGAAGCATGCTAAGGTCATTCCCGTGCCGAAATCGTCGAATGAGTATCGCCCCATTTCGATACTTCCATTTTTATCTAAAGTCTTGGAACGACTGTTACACAACCAAATTATTGCTTATTTGAATGACCATCAGCTGCTATGTGGTAAACAATCAGGATTTAGAACAGGTCATAGCTGTGTTTCTTCACTGTTAAGTGTGTCTGAGGATATAAGATCCAATATTGATAATGGTGGTATTACACTTTTGATACTTCTTGACCATTCGAAAGCTTTTGACTCCGTGAACCATGATATACTTTGTAGGAAGATGAACGACAATTTTTATTTTTCTTCGAGTGCATCGTCGCTAATGAGAACCTATCTTGATGATAGATACCAGTCTGTCTCTGCTGGTGGAACTGTATCTGCTCCCTTGCCTGTGCCTAAGGGAGTACCGCAGGGCTCTATTCTTGGACCATTATTGTTTACATTATACATAAATGATTTACCTGATTGTCTCCTGCATAGTGATATCCACATTTATGCAGATGATGTACAAATATATATGAATTGTAGAAGAGACTCAATCGATGAGTGTTGTGCAAGACTTAATGAGGACCTTGACAGAATACACTACTGGGCGTCTTCGAATGGCTTATACCTGAACCCTACGAAGTCAAAATGCCTGATCATAGCACGACGAAATCAGGATATTGTCGTTGATATACCGATCACATTGGGAACTCGGAACATCTCGATAGTGGACTCAGCGAAAAACCTCGGTATAATTTTTAACAAATCCCTTCAATGGAATACCCATATAAATTCTGTCTCCGGGACAATTTTTTCTATGCTTAGGACGCTATATCCTATACAGCACATTACACCTCTTAATATTCGTGTGCTTCTTGCGAAAACCTACTTAGTGCCCAAGTTGTTGTATGGCTGCGAAATTTTTGCTTATTGCGATTCGGCTAGTAAAGCTAGATTAACAGTAGTGTATAACGCGATTATTAGATATGTCTACGGCATACGAAGATATGATAGTACTTCTCGGTATTCGAAATTGTTATATGGTGTTGAATTAATGGACTTACTAAAAATCAAGGCATTAATCTTACTACACAAGGTTATCTACACGCAGGAACCGTCTTATCTATTTAACCGGATTCAATTTGCAAGATCAAATAGAGGAAAACAAATCATTCAGTTAAGATATCGAACTTTGATATCTGAGTGGCAGTTCTTTACAAATACAATACGGCTGTGGAATTCGTTACCTAACTCATTACAAATCAATGGCAACGCTTTGCAGTTTAAAAAAATTTTATTTTCTAAATTCTAATGTAAAATTATTACATATTTACATGCATATATTTTCGTTCTTGTTTTTACATATTATTATTTCGATACTATTTGCTTTTACTACTTTAATTACTTGTATTATATATATTTCATTCTTTGTAATAATATATTATATAATCACATACTGTAATTTAAAAGATTAATTTCTTGTTGTATGTGATATGCTACAGAATAAATAAATAAATAAATAAATAAAGTTCAGTCAGTCTTGTGCAGCGTTGCCAGTAATTTTTTTAAAAACTTTTTATTTCCTGAAAAAGAAAACCTTGTTTTTAAAACAAAAAACTTGTTTTCTATAAAAGTACCAAAATTTTAAAAGCAAATACCAGAATCGAATCATATACATACATCTCTGTTACTTCCTTTGCTGGTGTTTCTTTGCTAACTTGCTCGGGAGTAAATATTTCATGTTATTATTATTGAATTTATTGAAAATATTGAATATTGAAATTTGTTGAAAAACCTTGTTTTGTTAGCAATCAAATTTAATGAAAACTTTTTTCATCTCGAAAAACTTTGAAAATAGGGGAAAACTTGGCAAATGGCAACGCTGGTCTTGTGTGAAGACGCGGTGTGTTTAAAGAGAGTAATCGTGGTTTGAACATCTCCGTTACAAAGATCTGTCGAATAATTGCCTAGTAATTGTTATTGTTTATGCAATGGGTATAAACACAGGAATAACAAACATAGCAATTGTTGTTGTTTACATAAAATTGTGAACAGTGCCACATAGAGTTATGCGAATAAAGAATAAAGAATTTTAATTAAAACTAAACACAAATTTATTTTTATTTGCAATGAACGATCTCATTTTTTAAACGTTTTTAAAAGATAAAAACGTAACAATATTTTAGGCAGGACCAGTTCAGTGGTGATTTATTATAACGATCTAAAAATGTATTGACTTTTATTTATTTTTTCGTTTAGGATAATAACAATAATAATAATAAGAAGGGAAAATAAATGATAATGCTGTTTGTTTCAAATCCTATTTGATCTTGTATGTTTAACACATTTCATGCCAAACCAAAACTGCAGTGAAACCTTTAAAAAATTCTTCATTTGTGTAAAATTAAAAGCAAACAAATACAGGAGAACAAAACAAAAATTAAAAAGAATTTTATTGAGAACATAAAAAGTGTACATCGAAATTGGCGCAATAACTACATATGAATGAAATTTCATTCATTTTTTACAATTCCTACGACTTCCGTTTTGACAGACTTCGGCACATATTTGCTTTGAAAGTCCTTTGTGAAAGTGATCAGCGCTGTCTAGTGGTTGCCTAAATCCCATGATGGTGAGAATGAACCCTCGGAACACATATTTAGAATTTGTTAGGCACTAGTGCATGCCAGAAGGAAACAGCCGGGTGCACAACAGGTACTTGGCAGGGTATTTTCATTGTTAATATCGAAAAACACACTCTTGTTTGCCAGGTCAATAAACTTTACAATAGATCGTATAATCGCAGTTCAATGGCACCACTTCACAAATGATGAATGACAATTTTGTATAACGATTGACCACTCTAGTACACAAGGTCTCACAAACAGTTTTAGTTGATCCACCACAGTAAATATTAAAAGAAGTGCAGTATTCAGAGAAAAATGCTGGAACCCATTTTTTTATATTTAAGCCCAAATTGCTTGCTTCTAACAAACATTACCGTACATTATTTATCCTATACTGGTAGACATTGTGCCCAGATCGGCACATCACTATTTCATGTGTTATAATATCAGATATAAACTATACATCAAAATGAAAATCATTTTAAGTGATTCCATACGTTTCGAATTGGATCAATTAAACGAATTTATGATTCATAAAATTTTAACCAGAAGACTTAATCATTGTTAAGCAAAACCAACTTCCTTCCGTATATGCTTTTCTGACAATTTTGATCGGATTTTGATAACTTTTATTCCCTTTATATTTTTTTATAACCATAAGTATTCGTAGGGATTACACTATGCGACAAAATACAAAAGATTAAATACACCCCAGTAACTACCTAGTCTAAGTTGTTCAGTTAGTTGAGTAGAACTCAAAATACTTTTTTTTTATTTTGCTCGAACTCTCCAAACCTCTTTTATTTGACAAAAAAGGTTTTTTGATCTTTTCACACAAAATTATTGATTACCCAAATATGTTTGAACCTAATTTAAAAATCCAAATTTTTTTTTAGAAAGGGGAGAAATTAACCCTTCAAACGCTATACATAAATATTTTGTTCAAACTTATATGTTATGAGTTTTGATGGAGTAAACTTGGAAAATATTTTTTTTGTTTTATTTTTCCAAGTTTGGCCATTCTTAATTGCAAAATTTAATTAAAAATATGAAATAAATGTTGACATTCTAAAAGTGTATTATATTTTGAAGAGATTGACACTTTGTTTGATAAAATTGGACAGAAATTACCGTAGTAATGATTTAAAGAGTACAACAACTTAATAATATTTTTTATATATCCTGTCTCGTCAAATGAACTTTAAGGCAAAAATTTTGATAATTTTTGTTGGATCTTAAGTGTTTATTGAAAAATGTGTTCTTTTTCCGTTGGACTAACAACTGGATTTTGTCTAATGTCTGCGCAAAGCGAAATAATAATATTTGCGAAAAACGGAAATTTTAGACTACTGTTGGTAGTCGTTCAAACATGTAAGATCCATCAAAAATTTTTAAAATTTTTGTATTAAAATGTTCATTTAATGAGACAGGATATATAAAAAATATGTGTATTTTTAATGTCGCACCGTGCTATTACTATGTAAATTTTTAAATAAATGTCAATAGATTTTCTTTGTTCCCAAATTGGTAAGTGTTCCCAAATTGACATACGGTCGTAAATGGGTTATAACACTTGAATACTATTTGAATTTATTTTTATCTTTGCATTGAACGTATGAGCCAATAATTAAATTAATTAATAACCCTCTCTTTTCAATTTAGTAAACACGTAAGGTAAGTAATGTGCCCGAACCAATTTCTACTCATGCATCCCTAATTATTGTACCATATTAACATGGCTTTGTAAGAATTATTCTACGGTAAAGAATTCAAAACAGTTTTCTTACACGATAAACGAAAGCATGTGACTTTTAGAAGCCTTGCTGTTGTCAGATTTGATGATTTTATGGGAAATTTTGTCCTGCAAAAGGCACACCTGAACTACACTTATATATATTTAGAATTTTATTAACTCAAATATTTTGGCAGCAGAGCGTTCTGTATTTATGTGTTGAATGTTGGCATTTAAGGATTTTCAATGTTGTATATCTTATTGTTTTCAGATCCGCTTTGTATGTTATGTATTGAAATTTTCTTTCTACCACAATTACAGCACCCACAGCAAGACTGATGGTTAATTATTGTGTTGTGCTAAAATCAAAGATATACATTAGAGCTTATTGTACAAAAAATATACGCCAGCAGATATCTCTATCTCAAATCTTTTTAAAAAAACACTGTCTCTAGGCCGCAATTTGTAACAAGAGAATTTATTCGACAGACGTTGAAAATATGGTTGCTGAACAAAGCGATCGAAGAACAAGACGACAGCATAGATTTCTGCAAAATAAAATCATTATTAAGGCACGCATAATACGGCCCCAAAGAATTTCCGGAATCTAGAAAAACAACATCAATTACAAAACATTTGTAATGCCTTGACAGTCCACGAAAGTGATTATGGCATGCAACCGGGTATCTGAAAAGGCCTGTTATATTTAAATCGCCTTTGCGAACTTTCATTGTTCATTTTCCAAATAATACTTACAAATATGCTGCGTATAACAAAATAACCCAGATAAATGAAGGATCAAATCGTCAAATATTAGAAAAAAAAAATCGTCACGTTTAAAAAAATTGTAGTGAAACATATAACGTTAAGTCAATGTACATACATATTTTAGTTCATATCTATATACATATATATGTATAACAAAAAATTTAACAAGTCCAAAATTTAAACTAACTTGTCTTAACATTGGCTAACTGAAGAATGTGATAATGTTAATATTTTTTAATAAATTTAGTCAAGGCCGGCAATTAAAAGTTAGCATCACTTATTTTCATTTCTGATTTTTTTTCCCAAAAAATCGAGAAGTTTTATATCATTTTCAGGAAAAAATTGTTAAAGGATTAAACAATCTATCCCAGTGTTGCTTATTAATACATAAGCGCAGCAATAATATTGCATCATATATGTAAATCTATTGGTGGAGTAAATTTTAGGGAGTCAGAAGTTGTTGACGTTCTGAGCATGAAAATTCAGTGTGATGTTCGCTGGAACCGACACATTTTTCAGTGCCTTAGCTTCTTAAGACGTTGCAAGAAATACTTCACTTCATATGATCTTCTTACTATTTACACCACTTTTATCCGAAAGAGAATGGAATACAACTCTCATATATAGGCCGGTGACTCAACGTATATTTTCCTTCCAAGCGCCTTTGCTTCCTGCGCGCCTACGCCAGTTGGTCACACCAATCGATGACAGGGCTTCCTCGATTTGGTCCTTCCAACGGATACAAGGTCGTCCGCTTCGCCGACTTCCGCAGATCCCCGCATTAAATAGCCGTCTTTCCGGAGCATCCTCCTCCATTTGAACGACATGGCCGACCCAGCTCAGCCGCTGGATATTAAAACGCTACACAACGTCTATGTCGTTGAGGAGCTCAGACAGCTCACTGTTAAATCGGATGTGGAAGTCATCGCGAACTCGCAAATTACTTAAAAATATAATACTTCACTCCTCGTTATTACTAACCTAAATTTCCAATAGTAACAATTGCAAAGCAAATATAAAGCTTAAAGAGGCTTTTAATGTACTAAAGTAAAGAATATGATGTAAATCTTTTAATTTCAATATGATATTTTTGGTGCACAAAATCGTCAAAACGACGATAAATCGTCAAATCTGGCAGCTATTGTGGCCAACAATAGCGGACGCCTGGCAAGAATCATGTGAAAGCCAAGTCTTGTCGGCGTATAAGTTTATTGCAAACTGCTGATATCTAAACTAATGATAATGAAAGATACATACATACGTACATAATTGGTCATTACAACCCTTCAGTCAGGATTACGACGTAGCTTGTGTGCGTTAATTTTATACATGAGTAGTGGGACCTACAGTTTAAAGCCGATTCCGAACGACAAATTTTGAGAAATTACGGCAATTTTGTTCAATTTCAGAGTTTTTGCCAGAAATCCACAGAGAGGAAGTCGGCGAAGAAATATTTATAAAATTTCACTTTTAATGTCTGATCTGGGTTTTGAACCGTGGTCTTACGTCTAGTAAGCCAATACACAACCTACTAGACCATGGCGACTAAAGATTAAATAGCCACTCCAAATTAGTCCTTCCTTGTATTTATTTATATACATACACACATATCGTATAACCGTGATTAATTGTTAACTTATTTTAGCAGCAAATTTTATTGTTACAAACAAATTTATTGTAATTATAAAGGCGGCTGGCTGGCTTATGTCTTTGCTGGTATAAGTTTTTAAAATTTAATTTTATTAAATAAACAACAAAAAAGGTTTTTCCGCGTTAACGATAGCTATTTAAATATTTCCGTCCAATAATTAATAAACATTGTATTTATTCAATTGTTTATTATTTCCGTTTGTACTACATATTGTGGTTTCAATTATTGGTTACAATAATTAATTTCTAATTATACACACAAACATTATTTTAATTGACTCATTTAAAATACATTAAAAGTTCCAAATTATAACTAATTATTCTGTAATTTATTATTATTAATTTCGATTATAAAAATGTAATAAAACTACATAAAAAAAAATGAATCGAATTTAGATTTTATTTGGCAAATTAAAAATTAAAATCGCTTAATTGATCGACGGTGTCTGTCTCTCTAGCATAGTTAATACAAAAATTTATTTTAAAAATTTAGAAAATTTCACCGGATTAGCAGAAATAAGAGGAGACTGTAAATCAAAAACTAGAATTCCTCTGCAATGGAAGCATAATTTAATTCATTTTTAGATTAGAAATTAAAATAAGAATTAAAGTGCAAATTGAAATTTGTTGAGGTATACCCTCTGTGGTAGAAGTACAGAGGATAGCAAAAGTCTAATTTGTATAAAAATTTATAGTTTATATATTTATTTTATTAATTTATTTCTGTTTTATTATAAAACAAACAATTTTTATTGTTTTTCATAAAACTAGAGAAAAATAAGGAAAAGTTTCAGATGACTCCATAGGTACCCCCAAGGAGAATCCTGAGTAAATTTAAAATTGAAAGTCCAAATATATGAAAATGTTATTCCTTGTATTAAGTAGAATATCCCTTAAGGTCAAATCGGGACTTTGTGCAAGAGTATTAAGACTGTGGGGACTTTATTTTTTGGCAAAATATATTGCCGTACTAAGACTTTTGTCCACTGTATAGCCTTCATGAACATTTAGCATGGATCAGTGTTGCAAAATTTAAATTTTAAAATGGTAACTGAGAGAGTACTTTTTTACATCAAATGGTACCTTTGTAAAAAAATACATACATTACAACATTTCAATCAATTGCGTGAGTTAATTTTATAAATGAGTGACGGGTCATACAGTTTAAAGTTGACTTCGAATGACAGATTTTTGGGAAAATTTTTCATGACAAATTCATTTACTCTCAGAGTTTTTGTATTTTTTCATATTTTATTTTGTTTATGTCTGACATGGGGTTACACTTGCCTATTTATATACTTATTTATATTTAATACGCGCATGGAACGGAACAGCAAAACTAATGATTTATACGTGTTTCTCACTGATTCGGAACGTAACAAAACGTAAAACCACGTTTTGTCAAATGTCGATTGAACGGAATTGAACATCCTACGTTCGTTTTTAGCATATGAAATTTTTTAGCATTGAAATTTCTCAATTCAGGCGTTCAGATTCAGATTTGCATTAAGCAGTAGGTCTCGCCACATGGGCGGTGTGCGAAGCCAAGTTGTAATCTTTACAAAAGGGTTGTAATGATCATTTAAGTACGTAAGTTAGAAATGAAGAAATCTATGCCTTTTCTATATGATTTTAGAACTGCATTCAAGAAAGTACCAAAAAAGGTTCTGATGATACTTTTGGTGTATCAACTAAACTTCTTGCTTGGAATAGAAATTGTTTTTTTTAGATGAATTCAGTGCTTACCCGGCCGTGAAGTATAGATGCTTAATGTCACTATTAATGGGTGACTTTTATTTAATCATAAATCGAGCTTTTAAAACTTTATTATTCTAGATTATGTATCAGTTTTGTTACATTCTTGTAGTCCATGGAATTTTCGCAATTATTGATAGATTTTGTTAAAAAATTTATATATTTTTATTTATTTTAATTCATTTGAATAAAACTATTTTATAATCACTTTTATGTTTTTTACGTTAAAATCAGACACTTCATGTCAGCTTGTTTTTATTTTTTTCACAATAGTAATACTTTGACATCAAGCACCTTTGCTTTGCGGCTATCTATAAGTCTTTATTTTAACAATGGGACGGTTTATTGTCACTGTCACATAAAACATCGGCTGTCATACCGATGTCAATAAAAATGCCCTCTCTTTGTTCCCTTTTTGGTTTCCCGTATATAGGTTCCCTAAGTACGGCTAGATGTACTTGCTACACATGTAGCATGTACTTGAATCGTCGATTCGTCAATTCGATTTTGGTGGAATATCCAATTTATATTATATATATACAGCAACAAAATTGTTGGGATTATTAAAAACTGAAAAAACTCGAGATCGATATTCGAAAAGCCATAATAGGCGTAAATTTTACATCAGTTCCGATTAGTTCATTATCAAAATAAAAAATTCCGTTAACTCAGACGTATATAAAGGGTCACCCAAACAACTTTTTTTTTTTGAAAATGCTTTAAAAAAAAACACTGAATATTTTCTGAAATTTCTTTTTTTATTTGAAAGTACAATCCTTCCGGTTAAAAATGGAAAATAATTTCATTCAAATGGCTGTATCGGCTGGCCATGCAGTAGCCTACACGATCGGTCCAATTTTTAAGCACATTATCGATTGTGTGCAGCTGTATTTCACCAATGGCTTCACGAATATTGTCCTTTAAAGCGTGAATTGTCTCTGGCTTGTCGGCGTAACACTTATCTTTGACGACACCCCACAAATAAGAGTCCAACGGTGTCAAATCGCAGCTCCGAGGTGCCCAAACGACATCAGCTCTGCGGCTGATAATGCGATCTTCAAAAACAAAGCGCAAAACATCGAGTGTAACTTCGGCTGTGTGGCACGTAGCGCCGTCCTGTTGAAACCAAATGTTGCCAAAATCCTCCTCTTCAATTTTTGTGAACAAAAATTCGTTAAACATGGCCCGATAACGATCGCCATTGACTGTAACGGCCACTTCTTTCTCATTTTCGAAGAAAATTATGCCTCTGCACCAAAATCCGCACCAAACAATGACTCGTTTTGGGTGCGGCGGCTTTTCAATGTATGCGTGCGGTTTTTCTGTGACCCAAATGCGACAATTTTGCTTGCCAAGATCAAAATGAGCTTCATCTGAAAAAATGATTTTTTTTTGCCAAAATCGGCATCTTCTGGTATAGGCTACTGCATGGCCAGCCGAGGCAGCCATTTGAATGAAATTATTTTCCATTATTAAACGGAAGGATTGTACTTTCAAATAAAAAAAGAAATTTGAGAAAATATTCAGTGTTTTTTTAAGCATTTTCAGAAAGAGAAAGTTATTTGGCGGACCCTTTAGTTTATGGGAATATTGTAATATCTATGAAATGAAATATAGGGCGAAACACGTTTTTCAAATGCGTGCCTGTCGCCTGAAGAAAATGCGAGAAAAGCATAAAAATGACTCTACAACATTGCAAGAAACTACTGCTATCAATCTGCGTGTAAATTGATCATATTTTCTCTAATAGTACCATTTTTGGCGTTAAACAGCACCACAGATGTAGTGTACTACCAATGCATTTGTCAGTTCATAAGACGAGCTTCTGTTTTTTTTTCTTCTTCAGAGTCTTCAGCATCAGGAATGTCAGGAATAGAAACTTCAACCTCTTCACTTTCACCCAACACCTAACTTTCAATTCCTTCTCAAATACCATAAATAATTTCGGTGCACCGGTATCTAGAGGGTAGCGTGCTAGACTATTAGAGTGACAGTCGTGGGTTCGATTCCCACCAGAGACTCTGGTCTGTTACACTACACCGAGAATGTTACTCAGCTCGTAATAATTAAATATAATTTGAGTTTGTATTGTATTTAAGAAATAAATGTATTATTTACCATAACAACTTTAGAAAATTTTTAAAAACGTTAAAAATTTATATAAGCGACACCACAGAAACATTATCAATAGTCGTATGTATCAAAAGTGAATCATAAGCCAAAATTATGAACTTTTTGAATTTTTTAAGTCCTGTTTGAAATTTCCTTTTTTTTATTTATTTTAAAATAATGCCATTAACAATACTAACAAATTGAAGACAAAATCAGTCATATAACTTTTTCTGAATTAAAGTTATATTGTCTTAAAACTTAAAATGTATCATATTTGATACAAAGCTCTATCTGCGGTTAAATGACCTTCACTATTGCATAGAAGTCGAACTATATTTGAATGACTTAAATAATTCACTGACGATGTTGTAATATTATCTCATAATATTGAAGTGCTTACTGATAAGCAAATTGGAAAATTATTGTAAAACATAGGATATGGAAGTTACTCATAACTTATCGGCTTTTACAGGGGTTAAATTATCCGAGGTGGGTAACTAACGTCAAAATTGACTTTCAAATAACATTTGAAATTCAGAGATAACACAGCTAGAAATAATATAAAGGTAACATGGGACATCTTTATCTTTAGAAGCAAACTGAAAACTTTTTCCAGATTCTTTCAAAGTTCTGGAGGTTGAGAGGTTGACAAACTGAACCTTTTTTTTATCAAGAAAACTTTTAATCTACCGGTCAATTCACACTCATAATAATAATTTTTATTCACGTATTTTTCACTCCTGAAACTTGTATACAAAAATAAGAATCTGCCAAGCACACTACCTATCAATATTTTAGAAAATGAACTTTGTAAGCCCAAAGATCTAAATGAACTTAACAGACTATATGGTTAACAATGTAATTCCGAAAATATGAGTCAAGAGAATTGACTTTGTAGCTTCAGTACTTTATAAAATCGAGTGCAACAACATAACCAACAACATCAAGCCGTGGATTGATTATGTGTTTTATGTAATACGGTAAATCGCAATAAACGCCATTATTGAACTCAATATTTCATTTAAAGTTTCAATTAATAATTGCGCAATAAATACGCAAATTGTTATAATATTGAGTAAAACTTAAAATGCAGCACTGTCATAAGTGTGTTTAGTGAGCATATCACAATTAACCGAAAACCGAAAATACTCCAGCAGTATAATGACCATAAATACATAGGAAATTGAACTAAGAAACGGGGAAACGAGGATAACAATATCAATCAGTGCATATGCGTCATTATATTATTATTTTTTATAAATATTTCGAAAGGAAAATGGGATATCCTTCCTTTTTTAACAGAATGAATTTTAATTTAATAAAAATTTTAAAGAAAAAAAACTTTTATAAAGCCGCATCGAAATTTGTTTTATAATATATAAGCTGAGAACAAGTGAGGGTAAATATATACAGTGCATGACAAAACAATGGAACTTGTTCAAAAATTTATTTATGTGTTAAAATCGGACGAAAATTTAAAAATCGTTTTAAGAAATCGGCAAAATATTAATGCCTTTTATTAATATGCACTGTTATTAACATTTCTGTATTTTAAAAAATATATAAAAAGACTATATAATTCAGTAATTAAAAAAAATAATTCTATTCACATATTTGATGTTGACAAAACAATGGAAACTTTGGAAACTTTTTTAATTTTTGAATTATATAATTCATTTTTATACATAATTTTAATATACAGCAACGTTAATAACAGTGCATATTAATAAGCTCCACAAATGTTTTGCCGATTTTTAAAAAACATGTTAAATTTTCGTCCGATTAAATACATTTTTGAAAAAGTTTCCATTGTTTTGTCAAGCACTGTATATACATACTCGTATGTATATATGAGAACGAGTGCAGGTATTTATGTGGATTTTGTCTGATTTGAAAAGCGAAGTGCCAATCTCTTCACAAAATAATGCACTTTCAGAATGTCATCACTTATTTTATATTTTTTAATTAAAGTTTGCTACTATGAACGGATAAACTTGAAAAAATATAAAAAAAAATCGCATTTGTCAAGTATACCTCATCAAACCTCATAGCATATTAAGTCAAATAATAAATATATGTATGTACATATATCGTTTTAAAGACTAACCCCCCCCCCCCCTCCTTCTTTCTAATAAGGTTTAAATTTTGGACATCGATTCAGAAATGTTTGTGTAATCAATAAATTTGTGCGTAAAGTCCAAAAAACAGGTTTTGTCAAATAAAACAAGTTTGGCGAGTTCAAGTAATATAAAAAAAATATTTTTGAGTTCTACTCAACAAAACTAACAACTTACACTATGTCATTAGCTGGGTGTATTTCATTTTTTTTATTTGTGGAATAATTTCTCAAAAAAAAATGTTTCCAATTCTTTATTTGTACTTGTATTTATTTTATATTGTAGTTAATAATTTTATATGGAGATGATAGTAACACATAAAACTCAATGAACTTGCTGTTATCGACCGATTTTGATTAAACAAAAGAAACCATACGCAATCCATACACCCTCTTCAAGTTCAATTACACATTGCTGTGGTGAAACTAGATGCACATGTTCATTACATTTAAGTTTCTGTTGTAAACCAAAAGATTTGTTCAAAAAAAGAAAAACACAGTGTAAACACAGCCATTTTAAAATAATTCAAGACAAATGTTTTGTGCGAATTGAAATCCTAATCCAGTCATGTACACATACACAGTATTTACAAGTTATTACCAGATTAATAACATTGTTTAAGTGTTGTCACAACAAATTTTTATCGAAATTATAATTCCTTGTGCGCGGTTTCAGCTTGTTTAAGAATTACGAATGGAAAGTTACTAAATGCTGTAAACATTTCTGTCGCACAAATTGTTTTCTCCATTATCTAGTACAAGTAAATATTTTCATATCATCTCTACATGTTTAGACATACATACATGTGTATGTATGTATAGGTGAAGTTATAAAAAAAAAAACTTTTTCACAAGTAAATCAAATATTTATTTACCATTTACCTTTTAGGATTACTTCCCGTAAATGTTCCATGTGACTACGGCGTAGTTGAGATGATCCATTGCAGAACTTCAATTTTGGAAAACATTTTTCAGCATATTGGATAGTATCTCGCCAATGATAGTAATGCTGTATGCCAGGGCTGGAATTATTGCTGAATTATCCATGTATGCGAAAGACTTCACATATCCCCACAGATATTTGTCTAGTGTAGATAAATGGCAAATGGAAAACGTGATATTAATTGTTCACCAAGCTCAATGGGTCAATTCGACCTCCGGGTACTGTACTTGCCTTAATTGACAAGTACACGTCCTCTAACCTAACCTCGTCACTCAAGATGTGCGTTTTGATGAGACCACATACATAACATAATTGGTCATTACAACCCTTCAGTCGGTATTATGACCTAGCTTCTCACACCTCTAATGTTGTGAGTGTTAATTTTTATTCATAAGTGGCGGGACCTACAGTTTAAAGTCGACTCCGTACGACAGATTTTTGAGAAGCTTTCCATGGCAATTTTATTTACTCTCAGAGTTTTGCCAGAAATCTGCTGAGAGGAAGCTGCCGAAGAAATATTTTTTCAACTGAACTGAACTGAATCCAATATTCTAAGAATAAGTTGAGAACTACGAAGACAAAAGATATTTCGGAGTCTTTTTCTGGACTACGGCGACTTCAAATGATAAAATCACATTTTATTTAATCTATTGATTGCAACGCTGTGAATGTCATTGTTATGGATTGAGTAGCAATTATTCAACTGTCTCTGGCTGCCCTTCATACTGAAGTCGCAAATTCTGTTTGCTTTCTACCCATTGACCAAAAAATGACTTTCAACTCTGAAAATAATTTTTTAATGTTCCCAACATATTTCCCACGCAGCACGCATAATGCTAGTTTTGTTCATTTGTTAGTTATTCAAGTTGAAATGTAAACCTTATGAATTTTTAATGGCATTTTCACATGTCACGAATATTTTCTTCTATTTTTTTGCACTAAAAAAATGCAAACAACAAAAAATCACCCGCTGTATACGCAATACTAAATACAAAAACAAGAGAATATTTGTGAGCTCAAGCGTTTATTATCAATTCTTTGTTTACAAACATAATTTCGCTTTATTGGTTGTTAGTCACATTAATTTATTGAATCAAATCACTCCCTCTTTTCTCTCTGTCTCTTTCTCCCACCCATTGCTTCGTCCGTCAGCTAAATTCGTTAAAATTGCGTCATATTAACTTTAATTATAAGAAATAATAAAAATTTATACACATAATCTCGAGTGGAAAATTAAAAGGGCCCTAGAAACTGAAGCTAAATGGCCTGTGGCATTATAAGGAATAAGGTATTGTGTACATATGTATGTATATACGCTATGAATATAATTTGCAAAAGCATTTTTTCCATATGTACATATCATATCGACTTAATCATGAAGACTAAGTAAACAGGCTATCACGGTATAACTTTCTTTTTGGAAACCCTTGACTGCATAGCATAAGTGGATCAAGTGATTTTTATGATTCCTTCCAGATTGTATCATGAGCGGATTTGTCAAAGCCTACAAAAGCTTGTTTGTTCAGATGTAGTGTATTGGTCACACTTATCCATTGTTGTGTGTTGGTTACGTTTGTGCTGCCTAAAAATGCATTTTGATACATTCCTCAATAATATAAACAAAACTGTCAATGACCAATGGCACGAGGTATCAAATTCAGTACCTAATAATTGTAAAGTAGTAAAATGCTGACCATGCACACTCTAAGTTAAGTAAAAAAACTAAAACTAAGTAAAAAAACTAAAACTATAAAATATTCATAGCTGAAAAAGATTTGATTTTTATTCTCACCCAAACTGCGGCTTATTAGCCATAATCAAACGGCGTGCTCGCCTTTATAATAAGCGAAACCGTACAAACACAAAACTGACTGAATCTAAAATACGTACACATACATTACATACATTACGCAGAACGGAAAAATTTCTCCAATTTCGTGAGACGGATTGCTACGACATGGGCGACTACCTTTTTTACCACACTCGGAAATATGATTCCCACAAGTTGCCTTTGTCTTACATTTTAACAATTTTTCATTGCCTACGCTCATCAAGCAGACACCCCGTTTTCCAAAACTCTTTCGCAGAAGGATTCATTGCTTGCTATAGTTAGAATCGGCTTTTTGCATTTCGAGCGCAGTGTTATCGGCGTATCTTGCTTTGATGTCTCTGAATACTTTAATAGCGTTGGCACCTTCATCAGGGTACAAGAACGAAAATTTTGAGAAGGTTGTGTTAATGGTGCATTGAGTGGTTTGCTCTAATCTTTAACAGTTCAGATTTACGACGGAAGACGATAGATTTTTTCAACGCCTTTTTGCTGCGTTGGTGACCCCTGTTACGTTTATAGCAGCTGTAGCTTACACCATTTTAGTTAGCCCCCCAGTGGCCAATCGTATATTTCATTTAACCTGCATGTCAAGGTCAGTGTGTCCTTTTGCGAACTCAGATTTCCGGCTGACACAGTTTTACGATTTTAAGTAATCCCTTTTATTGATTCTATCTCCTCTATCAGTGCGTGTGACCTAGCCAGAGTCTCAGAAGCCGATAGCTTTATACACATTATAACTATGAAGTGATGATGTTATGCAAGTCCACTTTTCTGTGGGCCAAGTGGTATGGCAACACCCATGTAACATTATAGTCTTGTGTATTAAATTTGTGCCTCCAATATTTGAAGGTTTGGGTCACAAAATTTCTCTGAGTTCTAATATAATTACGCCTGCTTGGACCTGCAAGTGTCCGAATATGTAATAATTTTTATGCGTTTTTTCTTACGACTAGACTGGGGTATAAGACCATTGTAAATTCGATATATGCTGGTCTTTACTTTATTAAATTTATTTTAATTTTTTATATTTTAAAAGAGTACCAAGAGTACCCATTTGTAAATCCAATGTGTTTAGAACAAATTTTACTAATATTAGATAGGCCCTTAACAACAAGGCTGCCTTATTTCCGTTTTTTTTTCAAAATCTTTATTGGCTGGGTTGGCAGAGTGTGTATAATCATCTGACATTCATTTTGCTACTTTTATGAAATGTAGGCATGTAGGTATGGCCAATATGAGTATGAGATTGTATGTGTGGGACTGTTTGTGAATTTACGCGCCTCTAAGATTCAATTCAGCGGAAAATATTTTAACAAAATCTATTTTGCCAAGGGGCAAATGTATGAAGATGTACATACGTACGGTTAAATATATTTTCGTGTGTGTATATGTATGTTCATAATGAAAGTGCGTATGTGTGAGTGAATACAATTTGGATGTGTTACTTGGGAGAAGATGCTTAAGGAGAAACATCAAATTGTTGGGATTGTCGCAATAAAAAAAAAAGAATTTCTATTCGAATGAAGTTTATTTGCTTAGGACTGTTTGTCTTTGTCCGTAATCAATTGTAATGGTCTAATGGACTGCAATTGATTGTATATGTACACAAGACATAAAGTTGTTTTAGTTCATCTTCTTCCCAATTTGCTACCAATTTTTGCTATTCCTTCTTCTATTTCTGTCCTGTTATCCATCGTGATTTTCTTATTTGTTGTTGGTGTTCCAAAAGAAGAATTATTGTCTTGAAGGAATTTATTTAGTAGTGTGTACATTGTAAAATTGGTTTATTCGTTGTTTTATTGATAATGATGATGCTGATGCTGATGACGATGGCGATGATGAAGATGAAGATGTAGACGATGGTTGATAAGTGTTTCAATTTGTTCAACTTACGACAACTCTAAATATGTATATAAACACAAATATGTATATCTGAAAAGGGGGAGAAAATACATGAAAAAAAACAGAAATAGTTTTGGTAATAGAAATGAAAAAGGAAAGAAAGAAATTAAGTCCTAATCATTGAATTAAATATTAGCATTATTGATAAGTATTAAACTAAATATTTTTCACTTCTATTTGCAAACATTTCAATTTGATTATCAAGACTTAAAAACATACATACATACAAATTGGCCATTACAACTTTTCAGTCAGGATTACTTCTCACATCACTCAAAACTTTTCATGGAAATTTTTTTTTACTCTCAGAGTTTTTGCCAGAAATCTGCTGAGAGGAAGTCGCCGAAGAAATACTTTTTGTATTTTATTTTGATGTCTGGCCTGGGGCTCGAACCCTGGCTTTTCGTCTAATAAGCCAACACACCACCTACTAGACTACGGCGACTTAAATACTAACATATTAATCATTCGCTTCAAATCTGTAGAAATCGGTAGAATCTATCAAGATCAAGAAGTGGCGCTATACGGTAAAGATACTCGAAAATTGTTAGATGTCGGCATAAGTTTTGAAAAATATGCCGATGTTATCAACTTTCACAAAAGAAGACGAAAAGCTTATTTACTTGAAGATGTAAGTTTATTTCTTGATGAATTTTATACGTTACAAAGTTCCTAATACTTTTAAGGACATAGGTTAGTTAAGGTTTCGAACCCCAGTTAAAGGAAGAGGTCCAAACATTCCCTAGAGAAAACAAATTCGAGTCCAAAATAAATCTTACTATTGCAGCAATCTTTATATTATAGAGCTCGTTTAAGGATATCGGAAAGTGAAAGGTTGAAAAGCTCCGTCTCTTTACAACAAGAGCAGGGCACTTCGCCCTTCTCAAACCCATAGTGTAGTAAAATTGCATCCTGCTGCCAACGAGATTTAGCTTCCCTACAAAACGAGTAGAAAATATCCAAATTAACTGAGGCAGTAGGAATACCAATACCCAGCAACGTGTCGGAAATTTCGAGCTCCGTGCCAGCTCTGGTATGTTCACCAGAAGTACAATTTTCAGCGATATTCCGAAACCCATTTAAATGCTACGTTTGAACGATCCGAAATTTCGCTGAGAAATCCACGGTATTCATGGACAAGGACGAACTTTGAAACTACGTTCGTTAGGGACTTAATCCAAGCCTAGTTGTCTGAGTAAATCAAGAGACTATCAGGGAAAATCCCGTCACTCAACAAGCATTACACCGCTTTCAAAATTACCATGAACCAGTGGTTAACATATCATAGCACAATTGTGCAGAGAGAATTCACACACATTGCTTATGCTCTTTTATTTAGACGTCGATCAGACTACGACGAGTGCAATTGTTAGCGGATGCTATAACATTTTTTCAGGTTTACACTGAAAAATATTTTATTTTAAAATATGCTTTCTTAAAAACCCAATGTCTTATATGTTCTTAAAAGACATTTTAAAATATTTATATGATCAGGAAAAGGAATAGCTTTTTTTTGGAAAAATTAAAAAGTTTGTTATTAGTAGGTGAGGAAATTTATGAACCAAAAGTACATACATACATACACACATAATTGGCCATTACAACCCTTCAGTCAGGATTACGGTCTAGCTCCTCACACCACTCATGTTGTGTGTGTTAATTTTATATGTGAGTGGCGGGACATACAGTTTAACGTCGACTCCGAACGACATATTTTTGAGAGACTTTTCATGGCAATTTTTATTTACTCTCAGAGTTTTTGCCAGAAATCTGCTGAGAGGAAATCGCCGAAGAAATATTTTATTTTCATATTTCGTTTTGGTGCCTGACCTGGGATACGAACCCAGGCTTTTCGTCTAATAAGCCAACACAAAAAAAAAAATCTAAATTGCGTATATTACTAACACTTTTCTTTGACCTTAAATAAATAAATTCTCTCAATTTATTTTCTGTCTCTTATTTATACACGACCAAAAAATTTTTGGTAACCCCTGCCATTAACTCTGCTTGGAAAACACTACAGTGGTGAGGCAGTCTATATGAAAGTTCAATATCTGACCCTTTAATAAATATACCACAGATGTTACTCATCCTTAAGCCATCAGTGTAAACTTCAATGGTCCCATTGGGAACCTCCGAATCTTTAGACCAGAACTCCCATGCTCCATTCCAACAGTTATAAGGAATCATATAATCAACACGGATGGGTCTACCTGCAGGTCATTGTTAGATAGGTATGTAGACATTGAAGTGATATCAAAATCAATAAGAATACAAGGATATAAGGAGAAAGTTCCATCATTAGCTGAACAAATTCCTTTTGTGGTTTGAAGTACACGAGCATATTTCAAGTGAGTCTATGATAAAATATTTTTGTTATTATTCCGCGAAACAATTTTTCAGAGGAAAACTGGGGCGGTTTTAAAAACCGGATAGCTTCATGGGATATTGCTATGATTTCAATTGAAGTATCAAAAGTACTTAAAAATTGTTTTAGACGATGGACACTGGTCCAGCAGAGCACGATGCATTTTTCAATAATTTGTTTACGAGCAGTAATCTTTTCTTCAGAAAATCTGGATGTCATGCCATTGAAAAAAATGTATCGCCTTAAAAGCAGAAAGAAATTGAAAAAGAAATATCGTGGGTTATATGATTACAGGTTCGATATAAAAGAAATAAAATTCTAATGGTAATATGGAAAGATAACAGCGTCTATACTATGGCCAAAAAAAGCATATGGGTGGATTAAGAGAATTGGATCAAATCAGGATTATGATTTGTGATAAGAAATGCTGGTGAGTACTTTTCACCCACATAATAGATACGACTACTGCAGACGCTTGTAGACGTAATGAATCATATTGACGGCAAGAATCAAATTTTATTACGTGGTCCTATTGCTGATACTACCTAAGCAAACCAATTCATGCTCAACCTGTATCTTCACCGATTCCAGGATTACCTAAAGGTGGCATAGAGTACTAATCCAAAAAACTCGAAAAACGAACAAGATGCGTAGAATGCCACACTAAACTACGTTCTCAACGTAAAAAATACTCAAAATTTTTATGAGTAAAAAAAAAGTTTTGGACATTTTCACTTGTAAGAGGCTGTAGTATCTGATCGTGTACACATACTTTTGCATTACATAATGATTTTATTTTCATTTGAAAAAGGAATGTTTCGCAACAATATTACTGCTGGTTTCATTTTGGCGATTAATGGGTTAAAATATCAAACAAAGTATCATATCATAATTGTTACGTGAAAAGTTGATACAACTTCTTAAGAATATCATACGCAATTGAAATCAAATTGGAAAAAATTTGGTGAAAATAATTTTGATGTTTCATTAAAAAATAAACGTCCCTACGAGTTTGGAAATTGGTTGGGAAAAAGATTTCTCGCAATTACTATTCCATAAAACGGATTTGTATTGTATACTTAAACGGAACTAACACAAATCGCTTAAATATATATAAAAAAAAATATTTATAAATTAAAATCGAAAAAATTGTTTTCGCATCTGAATTTTAATTAGTAACTTAATCAATACACGTTCATAAGAAATAAAATCTTTCGTATGTTGTGATACATGCATTAGCTTAGCCACGTTCAATCAACAAATTTCGTTGAATTGCATTTTGGTCCGAAGTAATTAGATCCTGATTATATGCAATTTAAGAGGAATTTGTAAATTTCACTTTTACAATTAACAAAAAAAAAAAAAAAATCTGGTTTATTATCGCCGAGGATTAAAGGGATTTTACAAAAACTGCTTTTATTTTGCAATCAGGCCAAAAAAAAATAAATTTATTTAGATATGAAAGGGAACAATTTGTTTGGTTTGGTTTTGTTTTATTTTGATGGCATTTAATCGAATCAATTTAATTTTGAATTTCCAACTGTTCCAACCCACAGCAATGCGATATGAAATTTTGTTGAGTTCACGCTTTTTAAAAACGCAATGTATTCCCGTTCAGTTTTTTTTTTTGTTTGGATTTAATTGAACCTCAATTGTAAATAAATAATAAAATAAAACTCGTATTCAACAATGCAAATGCAAAATAAATGTTCGAACACATACATACATATTTCAGTGCATTTATCTAGCAGGCCTTCGATGTGTATACTCGCAGCCATACACTTGTATAGAATCTACATATGTACATATGCATACGTATTGTATTTCGTATATGTATATAAGAGCACCTATGTATGTATGTATGCGATATAAGGATCCCTGTGTCCATGCGAATTAAATTCATATGCATTTTAATTAGCTATCAAGCAGTTTATATGTATGTTTTATACAGTTATTTACCAAATTACATGCATATTTAAGGAATACAATTTTGCCAACAACCATCATTTATCCGTATGAAACAACAACAAACAACAAGCACAGGCAAATACCACGTGCAGTTGCCGAATCAGACAAACCCACATACATACATAAATAGCCCGACTGGCAAATAAACGCAATGCATTTTGTGAATACACCACACCAACTCTGAGAAATTCTTCCATTAATATAAACAAAATAATTAAGAAACATACAATCGGTCATAGCGGTACCGTTCAGTCGTATGTCGTCTACGTGAAACAGTATGTACATACATACATACATATGTATGTACGGCATGTGAAACAGGCATAATTCCCTACTGATTCTAAATACTGCATCAAGCGACATTACGTTTGACATTGAAAAGTTTCCCCAAGTCTGCCATGGAATAATGAATATAATTTTGAATTTTTAATGGAAAACTTATAAATGCCACTCCGATGGTGTAGAGTAGGGTTGTCCAGTGCCAGTGTTTTTTTGTTTGCCTTGTAGTTCCTTTTGTTTATTCGAACGTTTATATTCCCTGCTGTATGACTGTGTGAATTTCAATTTGCATTGAAATTTATTATGGGTTCACGTTGACACAGATAGCTTTCATGGGATTTAATTTATTGTCACGGCAACATGTGTCTCCTGGTAATATTCATAATTTTGAGAATATATTACAACATTTGGCATAACTTCTTGAGAGTAATATTTATGTATGTACATATTTTACAGTATGTATGTATGTATGTATACATATTAATTTACATATATGCGCACTATATTGCCGGACACAGTTGATATCCTTCGAGCAGTTGACGGAGTATTTTCTCAGCTCTGAGATTATAAATTATTTCAACCGATTTAAATTAGATTACCAATCATTAAAATTTATTTTTTCTACCTTGCATCAGCTTAAGTGACAGGATATTAAAACAGCAATTGCTTGTGCATCAGTGATAGATATGTTCTTGTCGTTTGTTCTAAACTTTATTGGTTATGAATTATTTGAGCCCCATATAATTTACTTTTTTTGCCTCTTTAATTCAAAATTAAAGTATTGTTATTCCAATTGACATAAAAAATAACAGACTGAATCAATTTGTATGTTGCACATAAATACGTCTGCATATGCGTGTATTAATGTTTGTTATTTGACGTAATTGGTTATTCGACAAAAAATATTGTTACCTTTTTAAAAACGTTTAGAATATGAGTTCGTTGATTGCAAACAAAATAAAAACAAATATATGTTTTCTTTTCAATTAAACTCTTTATTGTTCGCACTACTTTTGTGTGCCGCCGTTTGCAACTTGATGACTCCAACAATAATTGCTTGTTCGCTATTCTCCTTTGCTTACAACGCAGATCTTTTCAACGGCGATCTTCAAACCACGACTATTCTTTTCACATGCAACGCATCTTCACACAAGGCTGATTGAGTTCTTACTACTCGTTGCCTGCTTTGTCTTGCCTTTTTATATGCCCACGTAATCAGTCTGACGAAGATTCTTGAAGTCGAATAATCGGGCTTTCGCCTTCTCGAGAACTCTCTTGCGACTTCATTGTTGTTTGTTTATTGTTCACATTGCTTGTTATTGCGTTCTCGCTTACTTTTCTATCCCATCTTCTTTCATACTGATGTTGTTGGTTTACTTGTAACAAGTTCGTTGTATTTGTTTTTGTAGCTTTTGTTTATTGTTTTAATGTTAAACCATGTTACACCGTTTCCATTTTCGTAACAATATATTACAGAGCAAAACTTAAAATTTAATTAAAATGGATTCAGTATTAGAAAACCAATAGTGGATAGACGATGTTTTTGTGAATCGAGAAAATAATAACTTTTCTAAACCGACTGCTTTGCTTCAATGCGGATTAATCGATTGTAAATCTATTTCGGAAGAATCTACACCGACGACTAGTATTGGAGAGTTGCAACTACGGCAATGGAATGGAAAGAGACTATCTTCAGCCTTAAGGATAAACTCTTCTTCAGCCCGAAAAATCTGCAATATAAAGAATTATAAATTATTCATAGATTTAGAATTTATAAAACTAACAGAACCATAAGATTAGGACACATCTAAGCGAGGTTATGAGCCTTACTATTGCATTCCACGCCAAGGTACGTGAGGTATGATTAACTGTTAGAAATATCTACCAAATAACTGGTTTCCTTCATCGTTTAGTCTATGTTGTTGTTGCAGAAATAAAATGAAAATGGAAACGGATGACGCCATCGCCTGCTTAGTTGAAAGTTGTATTTACAAAAAACATTTGTTCTGTTTGAATTTGTAATCTCAATACTACTGCCATTATGAATATGATGAATGACCTCAGCTAGTATCAATCATTGTTGGAGCACCACTATTTCAGATTATCACAACTCAATTACGGTTTAAGTTAGTTTGAGGACTATGTGGAGAAAGTGCAGATTTCCTGTGGCACTGTGTTAGTTAAAACCTCTATGGGTTCCTTTATTTTATTTATTATTTTATATAATATTAAGATTTTATTGGCAATTTATTAATATTTTATTCACTTTAATTGAAATTATATTTTTATTTTAATCTAGTTACAGATTGTTTCTTATTTAATTATTAAGTTTGATCTTTTTAACATTTACTATATTTGCTCTCCCGCTATGAGGATCGCTTGGTTCAGTAGTTCAAATAAGACTCACCGAACTTCAAGAATAAATCAAAATAAGAAAGCTAAAAAGACCAACTTCTCTTAGAAAAAATATTACAAAAACAAATCTTAATTCTAGAAGAAATAACAAATAGAAAGACATTGAGAGAAAGAAATATGTATTAAAAATAACATTAACATAAGATATAATTAAAACATTGAATGAAAAGTAATAGTGATAGTCAAAAGTAATTAAACATTATTTTATTATAAGAGAAAATAACAAAAAAAATTAAAAGGGGTAACTAAAAATAAGATTACTCCATAACTTGTTGTAATACTTTGTAATAAAGAGTTTTACTGATTGGGTAATACAAGAAGATCATTAGAAAATTAACCCAAATGTAAAGTTAACTTACATATGCTGCCATATAAACAAAATCTGTTTTCGTACGCTCCATACAAATTTTCTTTCAAATAAGTCCATAAAGATGTTCACAATGTTAAAAGATTTGTTTTGTTTTAATAACAATAGCTTCGACGAAAATGTTCTTTTTTTATAATACCTGGCCGAACATTGCAATACCTGAGTAACAAGAGTTGATCCCTTTTACAAAGTTTTCAACAATATTTTCTCACATTTCGGGCGAGTATTTCAAAATACTCCATAGTTAGCTTATTTTCCTTGTAGCCAGTGTCTTTATCGTAGTCCCGCAACAAAAAAAATTTAACGACGCCAAACCTCATGATTTGGGTGATCAAGTAAGGAAAATCGGTCATACTTGTCTTATTAAAACCTGACACCATCTTCTAGTCCATAATCTTTAATTGCAGGACAATAAAAGTTGGTTATCATGCGTTTTTTTCATTTCCTTTTTGGAAAATAGAGAAACCTGCAGATCTTGCACTGAGTCAGTATGCCTACTTCATCGTGAATGTTCATTCGATGTGTATAACTACATTTTCTTTAACAAAAGCGAATTTTTCGGCGGTGCGTCCACTGTCAGAGAAACAGATCTGATCATAACTGTATAGCTTACAATAACCGTTAATTGTTAGATGCGTTGTCAAACGAAGGCCCTGTCACAGAAGGCAATTCCGATCGAAAGTGGTTTCAATTCAGAAAGTCGAGTCTTTAGAAAACGAAAAATTTCTTCGGAATGAAACCACTTCTAATTTTCAAAATGATTTTGATATTTTTGATGATTTATTAAAGAAAAATATTAATAAAACTTAGTCAAACTGAATGACAAAATGGTATGTTTTACTATTACATAGGTTTTCTAAGTATTTAGTTAATATTTGTGCTTAAGCAATTTAATTCTGTAAACTTGCTTAGAAAAACAAAACAAAGTTATATATTTTTTCATCGAAGTATTGGCACGTTATTTTTTTGAGCAAACCCCTTATTTTTGAGAACAAAAATTTATTTAGTAGAACAAATTTAAACGGTGGCAACACAAACGATGAATAAAAGAAAATACAAAAAAATATTTCTACATTGCGTTTAGGTTTCAGTTTTATGAAAATGTTAGTACAGATTTATTGAAATTTTTTTTTTGTATTATTAACTTCTATATTTTTAAGGGGTACTCCACAACAACATAAAAGAATTTTATTGATTTAATGGGTTGCCTTAGCGCCTTTTTCTTCTTTTGTTTTGATTCCGCTTTTTATTCACTAATTATGTTTTTTTTTCTTTTGTCATGCACTACACTGCCATACTTTATTGGGAAAAATAAATTTTATAATTTTTGGGAATGAACAAAATCAATACGGAATCAAAACCATTCCAATCGGAATCTGTGACAATCCTGAATATTGTGGCTCATTGAATAATAAAAAATAAGATTATTATTATATATACATAAGTATATGTATTTATATATGCATTTTCCTTTCGATGTCCGACTTGGGGTGTGAACCGTGGCTTTACGTCTAATAAGCCAACACACTACCTACTAGACTACGGCGACTTCAGTGATTTTTTCTATGCACTACAATACTATTATCATTGTGCTATCACACACGAGACTATTTTTTAAGCCGCACAATTTTTATTCTTTCAGTCACACACGAGACTATTTCATCTGGCATAAAATTGTATACATGTACTCTGTTTTGACTGTATTTCGCACAACGAAAGACTAAATATGCTCTATAGAAACAATTTTTCTGAACCTGCTATTTTATAAATGAATGTGAATTGGTTTTGTGTTGTTTATGCATTGGTTTGTGCGGGGTAGAAGCTGGTTAAAAAATTATGCCACCAAAAAACCACTCTCCTCACCTCTCTTGCCTACAAGCTGCCATTTTGTGCCATCATAATTGTTCTCGTGTGTGATTGCCCATTGTGTGTAAAATTTGTTTTTAATCATTTCTCATCCGCAAAGGTGTTCATCTTTAATGTCTATTTGAAATTTCCTATCATCATGTGTGGAAAGATTTTAGACCGAATATCCCTAAACTAAGCTAAAAGCTGCTAACAAAATTTCCTTGCGTACGAATCTGCACGAGACCTTGCATTGTATCAGGTATTTCATTAAGCGTTTCCTATTTCTACCCTGAAATAAAACTAAACTAGAGTAAGATATCATTGAATTGTTATTCGTTTGAAAGATCTATTGATACCAGTATGTATGGCATATAGCATCATTTAAATGTCTGCCATGGCTACTCTGGGTGGAAATTTCAAATTTTTATGACTCTGGCGCATAAATAAGACTGAATTTAACCGGTAGCATTGATTGTGTTGTTTTTGAAGACCACTGTAGTTTCTGGCTTATTCGCGACTTGAGAAAATTCCACAAGAAAAAGTCTAAAGTCGAAGCGTTACATCATATGATCTCGATAACCAGTTCACATCACCCCCCGTTGGAGGATCATTGCTGATGATGATTTTTCGATGAAAATTGGGGACAGTTGCCAACTGCTCAAGAGATCATGCATGTCGATGCCTATAGTCGGGCATGGAGATTTATTAAACCAGACTGAATAAGTAACAACCGATTTAAAAAGTGTAGCTTCAACAAGATGGCCGTTATGAACTGTCAAAGCATAATGTGCTAATATATCACTTTATCTTGGTTCAGTTAGAGAAGGACCTTAAATGTTTATAATTTCACCGAAATCTTCGAGAGAAATAGATTTAAATAATTTTTACTCGATTCTAGAGCAAAATTGAACTTATTTTGGTGATTGTAATAAAACAATCGAACACATTTGAAAGGGAAATTCTAATCTAAAGGATTCTATACTTTACTAACTAGAATCAAAAATGTGTAGGTATAAAGGAGAGTTGCTCCTTTTTATTGGCATTTGTCTTTCACCGTGTATGTATTATATTATACGGCATTACCGTTAATATTTTTGATATTATACTCATCATATAATCAATTAACAATATGGTATACGTACATATGTATGTATGTACAGTAATTACAAAGAAAATATTAAAATAACTGGACCGTAAGATTTTGATGAAGCCTGATATCGTAATGAACAATTTGTTCTCAACCCAATCCCTATAAATACAATAACTTTCCATTTGTGTATAGAATCTCTTTCGTGATACACCTGTCCTTAGGTGTACCAACGTGATGAATATTCGGTGTAACTTTAAAAGTCAGCGCCTGTTTGTCGAGCTCAATTCATATGGAGAATGAAAATGTTGCTACCACACTTTGTAAGTGGATGTTAAATATACAATATTAAAGTATATTGTTGTTGTTGTTGTTGTTGTTGTTGTTGTTGAAATAAATAACTCTTACGAAACCATGGCTGCATAACTCTCAAATAACCTCAGCATCCGCAAAGTAGCTTTTTCATTACGCTCGTTTGGCACATAGTAAAACTACCGCAATATGCATGTTTAACTGCGCTTCCGTTTTTATTAATATATTCTCATGCATACAAACACATGTACATTCTCCTACATACATACATATGTATGTACATATACATATGTACAATACACATGTTTATACATAAAAACAATGATGTAAACAATTGTACTGTTTTAAAATATTCTGTATGTATGTATGTATGTATGTATGTATGTATGTATGTATGTACTTATGTATGTATTTTCAAAAACTGAATGCCATACCAGATCCGACCAACAAGTACAAACGTATGGAGTAGTACTTCAAGTACATACGAGTATTCAAATTTATCACTATCTCTAGCGGAATGTAAATAGAAAGGAGAGGACACAGATCTGCGTAAGTTGAATACACAACTTTAAAATGAAAAAATAAAAAATATAAAACAAAAACAAAAACACTATGTTTTGCCAGATATTGTGTAAAAACTGCTTTAATTATCTTTAAACCTAACCCCTCTATCCGAACGAACTTTAAAGTCAAATATTCCTTAAACATTAAAAGATAGAAAGTTGAAGTCCTGCAACTTCCTTCAGGTAACCATTTTCTAAAGATTTTTATCAATTTACGTTTTCCAAATTTGTTTGGGTTGGCTATCGAGCCACCGAAAGTCCAATAGACTTATCCTTCTGATAAGGACACCTGGGTCCCCGTATATAAGTTAAAGCATTTTGTATATAAAAAGTAAAGGTAAGATTGCATTTTGGGTTTTATAGTTTATTTAGAATTAACAAATTTTATACGAGTATCTAACTTAGTACTGGTATCAAATGTTAGAAAATTAACATTTTCTGCAGCGTGGAGCAATCAATTATTTTGCTTGCGCATAGGCCATTTACAAGCATCGCATGTTTTGCGCAAAAAGGTAATACTTACTTAGTAAATTGGGCATTAACAACCCGATTAACGGATTTCGGCCTACTACAACACATCCTTCCAGGCGCCTCTGCTTCTTGCGCGCCTACGCCAGTTGGTCACACCAATCGATGACAGGGCTTCCTCGATTTGGTTCTTCCAACGCATACAAGGTCGTCCTCTTCGCTGACTTCCGCAGATCCCCGCATCAAACACCCGTTTGAACGACATGGCCGAGCCAGCGTAGCCGCTAGATATTAATAGGCTGCACAACGTCTATGTCGTTGAGGAACTAATACAGCTCACTGTTGGATCGGATACGAAAATCATAGCCAACTCGTACTGGACCGAAGATCTTACGCAGTACTTTTCTCTCGAACACTCTCAAGGCTGCTGCATCAGTTCTTAATAGGGTCCATGCTTCTGCGCCATAAAGAAGCACGGGTAGGATGAGTGTGTTGTAGAGTGTTAGTTTTGTCGTACGAGAGAGGTCTCTGCTACTCAATTGCCCATTGAGACCATAGTAGCACCTGTTGGCAAGAGTGATCCTGCGCTTGATCTCAAGACTGACATCATTTTTGGTGGTAACGGCGAGGCCAAGATAAATAAATTCCGTGACTGTAACAGAAGTATAGTTATCGGCCGTAATCTGAGAATCAATACGCCGCGCGTCTCTACTCGTCGATAACATATACTTTGTTTTGCCTTCATTTACTGCCAAACCAAAACTTAGTAGACTCCCGTTCAATAGCACTAAAGGCAGCAGTAACATCTCGTTTGGTACGCCCTATGATGTCAATGTCGTCAGCGTACGCAAGCAACTGGACACTTTTTTGAAAAATAGTACCATTGCGATGCACTCCCGCCTTTCGCAGAACACTCTCCATGACGAAGTTGAAGAGGTCGCATGATAAGGGGTCGCCTTGTCTGAAACACGCACGGTATCAAAAGGTTCGGATTGGTACATTCCTACCTTGACGGAGCTGCAGGAATTGCTCAACGTCATTCTGCATAGCCTTATCAGCCTCGCAGGTATACCGAGCACAGACATTGCGGCAAAAACACGATCCCTTATGGATCAGGACAGAGGACACTGAGGTTCCAATCGTTGAGCATACTTTCCTGTAGCCAAATTTTGTAAATAAGCTGGTGCATGCGCCCTACCAACTCATTACATCCGGTTTTAAACAAATCAGCGGGGAGACCATCATTAATTTTTAAGCCGCATAATCGCGACTTTGACCTCTTCATGGCTAGGCGGCAGAATCTCCACGGCGATTGGGTTCGGAACATCATCTCTAAAGGCGGTATTGGTGTCGTCATCGTCTTGTAGCAGAGTAGAGAAGTGTTTCCTGCACAACCTCAGCAGCCCCTGCGGATCTGTTACCAAGTTTCCATTTTCATCTTTGCAGGAAGACGCTCTGGGTTTATAACCCTCGGTTAAACGCTTAACCTTTTGATAAAATTTTCGGGCGTCATTCCTACATCTATACACCTCGACTTCCTCACGCTCACGCCTTTCCTGCTCCGTCTTCTTGCGTCTGAAAAGGCGTCTCTCATCCCTTCTCTTCTCTCTATAGTTCTCGACAATGGCTCGAGTAGCGGCTGACTGCAACGTTTTCTTGTATGCGGCGTTTTTCGCTGCAGTTGCCTCGCAACACTCCTCATCGTACCATTGATTTCGTTGGGGTGGGCGTTCGAAACCAAGGACTGTTTCCGCAGTAGTGCGCAAGGAGTGGGAGATGTTGGCCCACAGTCCGCCACTGTCGTTGAGATTAGTTGGGGAACGACGGAGCTTATCCGAGAGTTGAGCAGTGAACGCCTCAGCTGTCCTTTGTGATCGCAGCTTCTTAACATCCAGCTTTCGCAATGCACTAGAGGGCGCAGACCTCGGGGTCTTACTTCTAAAATTAAGCTCTCCCAAGTAGTGTAATCTTTCAGAAAAAAACAAACGACGACAAGACACGACTGAATGTCTGCGAAGGAAGTTCGCATAAATCACCAAATGAGATTCGGATTGTAGTTGATGTAGTCTAGTAGGTAGTGTGTTAGCTAATTTGACATGAGGGCACGGATCAAACCCCCGGTCAGATATCTCCAACAAAACGAAATATGAAAATATATTTCTTCGGCAACTTCCTCTCAGCAGATTCCTACAAAAACTCTTAGAGTAAATAAAATTGCCATGAAAAGTTTCTCAAAAATCTGTCGTTCGGAGTTATTCAAATTTGAGAGAATTTGATTTGAGTAGAACGGAGTTATGGGATGGTACTAAGTCACTGCGATTAAGGCTATGGAAAAAAAAACAAAGGATTAAATACACCCGAGTAACAACATAGTCTAAGTTGTACATTCAGTTGAGTAGAACTCAAAAATATTTTTTTTGTATTTCTCGAACCCTCCAAACTTGTTTTATTTGACAAAAATTATTTTGTTTGAACTTTTCACACACAAATATTTTATATTTTCGTATCCATGCAAAATTGTAAGGAATCATACGATCTTTATGGATTGTAAGCATATACATGCACGGATTCGTCCCACCAATAATCGATAAGACAATGAGTAATAATGGTAATGTAGTAATCTGGAAGCCACATATTCTTTTTTGTGGTATACAGATGGTGCAAAAACGGATTTTGGAACAGAAGCAGGAGATTTTAGTCCTACAATGAAATATTCCGAACCCATGGGAAAACTCCCGGATATTTTCCAAGCGGAAGTGCATGCCATGTAAAGATTTAACTTGGATAGACGACATAAAGGACGAGGCATAGCAATACTGCCTGACAGTCAGGCTGCTATAAACACTGCTCTCAGCTATTATGAGGTTAAATCGAAAGTATAATGGGACTGTCTAAACGAGATGAATCAGCTAGGTAGAGACAAATAAGACAGAGGAGGAGAACTTTCACACGGCTAATTGGATCAGTACCCTTCTGTGGAGTGGTAGCCGGTGTTTTGAAAGATATACTCAACGAAAGCGAAGATAAAGAGATGCAAAGACTTTTCTCAAAACAAGTGGATTTGAGGCAATCAAAACTATTATTGGGAAACTACAATAAGAGGAGATCTGAGTCATAAATGAAACTATCCAGAAATATGCTGAGATTGGTAGCCGGACTTTTGACTGGGTACTGTCAACTCAGGGTACACTTAATCAGAATGAGGATCGATATCGAGCCGAACATGTAAATTCTGTAACGATGATAATGAATAGGCTGAAAGTATTCTTGGAACCTGTTGGACATTAATACAATACAAGAAACATCAGGGTGCATATTACGTGCTAGGCAGGGAATTTTTTGTCGTTGTTGATACCGACCAGCATCCTGAAATTTGCCAATAATTTCTTCAATAATAATAATATTCTTAGAGGAGCGTATGGCACCTCTTCGCGACATATATTCTTCGCTCGGATAAAGTCATAATTAATTTATTTAATTCAAATCGAGGCCTTCATACCTAATATTTTTATGTGAGGGTCACTTTCGTAGTACTTTCCTTATAAAAACAATCGTTTATATTAAAATCTTTCGAATTTTTATCCTAACTTGTGCCAAAGACGATTTCGATATTTGTTTTAGCAAGAAAATGACGTACAGCTTAGCATCTAAATTCTATTGCCCATTTCTGGAGCTTGGAAAGTATCAGAGAAAAGTATCCCACATTTTGTGTTGAGATTGTGTGTAAATTAATTCAGATTGTGTCATATGAGATACCAGTTTCAGTATGTCAAAATCTTGTCAACCCAATGTGCAGACGATGCCTTCGATATTGTGAACAAGAACGGAGCCTCGAATATATTATTTCCATACTTTTTTCATTGTGCGAATTTGTAGTTTACGTTACACTATTTACGATATTAATAACATATAAACTGTGAATAAGTGTAGTTATTTATTTGCGTATTTTCAGTTTATTTACTTTCTCTTACAAACATCAATATGTCATATTTGTGTCCTTATGCTTTTACACTTCAGTGTATGAACATACATATATGTACATATGTACAATGCATGTAAAAAAAAATAAATAATCAAAAATATAAACCTAAAAATTTAACAGTTTAATTTTGTTTCGAAAAACTTTTCTAGCGAAGACGAGTATATTCGACATAAACGGAGTAAAACAACTTCTACCTGTAAAGAGAGGCAATTATGACTAAAAATTGAACTTTATGTGATGCGTTTTTTTAGAAAATATATATTTTGTATAAGTATGGCTGCCTTCCAAAATGTATCAATACAAAGTTTGTATGCAGTTCTACTACTGTATATAAACTTAGTAGATATGCGAAGTAACCAAACAATGCAACAACTATAAATCCGATGTCTGATTGCTCTTTGACGGAGTTCAAAATACACATTGACGATGTTTTGAAATAGAATACATTGTATATATTTTGTACAGCGGCATTATGAAACACGATGCTTTGTTCGAACACAAAGCAACTAACATTTTGGAAGGCAGCCTATATATAAAGCCAGGGTTCGAGCCCCAGGCCAGACATCAAAACAAAATACAAAAATATTTCTTCGGCGACTTCCTTTCAGCCGATTTCTGGCAAAAACTCTGAGAGTGAATAAAATTGCCATTAACAGTTTCTCAAAAATCTGTCGTCCAGAGTCGACTTTAAACTGTAGGTCCCACCACTCATAATAAAATTAACACACACAACATAAGTGGTATGAGAAACTAGGTCGTAATCCTGACTGAAGGGTTGTAATGACCAATTATGTATGTATGTATAAATTTTTAAAAAAACCATATATTTTAAAACGGTACTTACTCAGAATTTTTTAATTCAGCTTAATGCAAGTTATTGGAGAAACTAACGAATGTCCTAAAATGTGCATCTTTTAAAAGTGCTTTATTTGATCTTTCTCGGGAAAGAAATTCCAGTAGATTCGTTGAATAATAATACGAATTGGATTTTTTCGCCAAGACGAGTATACTTGAAATTAGATAAAAAGTTTCGCTCTGACAAGTATATTCGATATAAATATATTTTTATTACAATTTTTATTTTTAAACAAATTTTATGAATATACTTATACAGTGGCTTCATCGCATAATCGGACAAGCATTAGTCTGATATGTATGTGCTTAAAACTTAAAAACAAAATATTAAATATATGTTTTTTATTGCTTTTATTGAAACTCTACATTACAGCCTTTCAGATTAATAAAAAATAACAACATTTTTCATGATAACGGTAATTTTTCAAAGAAAAAGAAAATTAACTCAATTTTTTGCGCTCAACGCATAATCGGACAAGGAAGAGCACCATTGCTAAAAATGACGAAAGAGAACAATTAATACTTTGTGGCATATCCTTTGTTCTCATTAACGGCCTGTAAACGTTTTGGAATTGATTTTATCAAATTGTAGCATATCTCAGGTTCAATGGAGTTAAACGCTTCCAGTAAAACCGCCTTAAGCTGATTCAAAGTGTTAAATTGTTGTTAGTATACTCTTCTAGCTAATTCTTCCCGAAGATGTTCAATTACGTTGAGATCTGGGCTCTGTACAGGGATTTCTATAAGTTTGGGGCAATTATGGGTCAACCAAAGCTTTGCCACACCCGAATTGTGCTTGGGATCATTGACCTGGTAAAAAGCAAAACCATTCGCAATGCCTAAGAACTAAAAATATCTTTAAAAAACAGCAGTGGAAAAGATATTTGCTTAAATACTATTCGTAATACATTGCACAAATATAACTACCATGGTAGAGTTGCCAGAAAAAAGCCATTTATTAGGCCTAAGAATAAAAACAAGAGAATAAAATTTGCTAAAGAATATTTGCTTAAAGCAGAAGATTTTTGGAATAAGGTAATTTGGTGTAAAGATATCTTAAAATACATTTTTGCTGATAGTTTTTATTCGTTACAAGCTTCTGTTCACTGACGAGAGCAAATTCAATTTGCCTGGTTCAGATGGCAAGATGTTTGTGTGGCGTAAACCAAATGCAGAATTTAATCCTCAAAATACGAAAGCTACTGTTAAGCATGGAGGAGGCTCTTTTATGGTTTAGGGTTGCATGTCGAGTGCTGGGGTGGGCAATTTGCATTTTATTGATGGTAAAATGGACAAATTTGGCTACCTCAACATTTTGAAGGAAAATTTAAAGCAAAGTGCCGAGAAATTAGGCATATGCTTGTCCGATTATGCGATGGAGCCACTGTATATACGAATACATATATATTTACCGTATATATACCGTTATTAAACATCTGTTATCCCCAGGTTTAATATGTCTGACGTGGATTATTATTTTATAATGCTTTTGAACTTTTATTTTTATTTCACGAATTATTATTTCGTTTTTGCTCACATAAACCATTGTAAATAAACTGCGGGTATACATACCTTCATAAACATACGATATACACATATACATATACATATAACGGTGAGGACATACACATTATGCTGTATTTGTATTTACATCACATATTTTCATTAAGCTCTGATGATAGACAGGAGGTAATTCCTCGAATAGTTTTAAACGAATACACGTAAGCATTGTGCCACAAATGTTTATACAGTCAAAGCTCGGTATAACGAACGATATATTGTCAGGCCCCTTCGTTATAGTGAAAAATTCGTTATATCGCAAAGTTGTTTTTTCATCAAAATTTTGTTAAAAAAAAGAAAAGTAAATTTAATTCATTTTATTTAAAATATATAGATATATCCTTAAAATAACGTTTGATAATCAATAAGTGAGTAAAAGTGTTAAAAATTATTTATGTTGGTGGAAAAAATCATTTATAGACTTTTGTTTACAAGTAACTTGAAGACTCATTTGAAGAGCTTCTTCCTGTATTTCTCGAAGTACTAATTGTTTTGGAATATTAATATTATTTTGGGAACCCCATTGTATACATTTATCAAAACATTTCATTACTTCAGAATGCTTTATTTTCGTTTCATTATTAGAAAATTGATCAACAATTTCAATATTTTTCTCATTTTGGTCATCTCCATCCAAAGTAATATCATTAAAGTCTCCATTGTTGCAAACGTTTAAATCTATACTAAATGGAATCTAAAATTAAAGAATTATACAGGATGCATCATAAAGAGATGCATCAGATGTCGCTATTTTTGAAAGAAGGCTATTTCTGTAGTGTAATTTGAGTCAGCGAATGGCGTTTTGGTCCATTGGCTGAATAAGAGTTTGGTGGCATGTACATTGTCCAAATTTTCCCATCTTCTGTATTTTTTTCAGTTCCTCTGCAGGAAGATGACTTGGAGCATTGTCCAGTATCAACAAAGCCTTCATTGGCAAATTTTTATGACCACTTGTTCAAAAGCAGTGTGTGTTTGTATACAATAAAAACCGACGGTATTTTAACGAACATTTTTTGTGTTCTCTTTTGTTACATTCTTTTTGTTTTTACCATTTTTTAAATCATTCGTTATACTGAGCTTGAAAATTATAAAACATTCGTTATATAAGGTAGTCAATGTAAGAAATTTACTCACTCGTTATATCCCGTAGTTATATGAGTATTTGTTATACCGGGCTTTGACTGTATGTACATATGTATGTACGTTCGAATACGTTGCAAAAGGAAAGGTTACCACAGCCTGCCATAATTTATATTGTTTTAGGATAACGGTAAAAATAATATTTGATATCAAATACAGAACAGAGTTCCCCTAACAAATAACGAATTTAAGAATTTAATGGAAACATTTTTTTATATTAAATCAATAGGTACTCTTTTTCGCTTCCGTATCGTAAGTGTTTTCGTATTATATGTCACTAGTTCAGGGTCTAGTCGTTAAAATTTTTAAATCTCTGATCCACAAAATTCATTTCAACTTTTATGTGCTGATAGCATGAAAATAATTCACGAATACGAGTACATGAACACAATCACAGTTTAATTATCTAAATAAACGGAAATTTATTTACATTTTTTAACATTTAAATTATAATACTCGTACATACAATACGTACAGACATAACATACAGCCATAAACAACAAAAATTAGAATATTTGCATTAAACTAGTATGTATGTATGTATGTATGTACTCGTAAATCAGAACCACTGTATTGTATTGGAATATGAATTTATGTACGTAACTTTGTATAAAATAGGTGGAAACAAATGAACATTTTAATTCGTATTTCTTTTTTGGTACATATTTTATGTTTTTTTTTTTTTTTTTTTTTTTTTTTTTGGAAATTTTTATTTATGAACGCCAGATAAACGGATGTTTAATTTTCATGTGTACGTTTGAGTGTGTAATTGTGTATGAGTATATGTATTTTTTTTTATTAAAAAAATTTTAATTACAACATCTGGTTTTATTTGAGTTCCTTGCATATTTTAGTGTTTTTTTTTTTATTAACTGAAGTTACATTCAACTAAATTTAAAAAGCAAAAATTCATACGAACGCAGTTCAAAGAGTAACTGGTATTGAAATAAATTTTATTAGAAATATTACGAAGAAATATGAGAGAATAAGTGCATTTAATTCCCTTGAGCACATTCCTTTGAAGTATCAATGAAAGTATGTAACACAAGCCACATTAAGACGGTGCTTTAACAAATCAACAGATAGATGGATCCCCTCCTGTTATTAAAAAGTATCTTTAACCTGTACGCGGTCAAGTGTATTTGTGGTGTTATTAGTAAAGACATCAGATGAAGTGAAGATTTTCTTGCACAGTATGACGAATAGATACCAAATAGCAACTAGCAAGAAATGCGGAGGGACAAATCTAAGGTAGAACCCTGAAACAGCAGCATTGCGAAGCGAATGTATCAGGATTTTTAATGAGACCAGTTTGAGGAACAACTACGAACTCAAGTTAAGGCGAATTTAAAAACACCTTACGGAAGACGAATGGGAGCTTTTGAAGGTCCTTTTGGGAGGAAATGCAAGAATTCAATGAAGACTTCGACCGTAGACATCTCAAAGTTCTAACTAAGACTAACTGTTATACAGGGTCTATTCTAATATAAATTATTTACATACAAAGATCATGTAATTGGCAAAAGATAAAATTTGATACCCATATTGCCCTATTTAAAACGAAGGGTTACCACCCCATTGCATTTTTGTCAAAACGCGAACTAGCGCGAATTAAAAAAAATCTGGGACTCGTAATTTTACATTTTTATTCCACACAACCCCGAACAAAAAAACAAAAAAACCGTTTTTTTTTACAGAATTTCTTTAAAAAAGAGACATAGGTGATCGTCCTTGGACAAATTGTATACACAGTTGGACGCGCCTTAAAATAATACCCTTATTGTATTGTATGTTGGTAAAGAAACAGATTCTTAAATTGATAAAACATGCAAAAATATTCTCTTTTTCAAAATGGTCAAAGCTGGAGCCGAAATATTTTTAGGTGTCATCATAAAAAATACCAATGTTCATTTTGAGGGGGGACGTACACCTTGCACGAATTTCGCTTCCATACAACTTGAGTCGCTATAATATATAATACATTCATTAATAATATGTACATATTATAGGTATTTATTTTATAATAAATGAAATTAAAAGAAATGTTTTAAATTTATTTATATTATTGCCTACAACTAAAAAAAAAAAATTAACAAAATTTATTAATTAATTTTAAAAACAATTCGTCAATATGAATAAATAAAATAAAATAATTAATAAAAAATTCTTTAATATGAATAAAACTTGATAGTATTATATTCAAATAAAATTTCTTCAATATAAATAAATTTTTTTTTTATTAAATTCAACCAAATTTCGTTACATTTACATCCCACAAAATATCGAAAAGCATTTTATTCATATTAATTTGAATAAATGAAGAAATTTCTTCAATATGAAGAAATTTTTTCAATATGAATAATTTACTAAAATTTTTACTAAAAAAACAAAGACGTAGATATGAATACACATTTTTGTTAGCTGATGTATAAAGAAATTTCTTCAATTCAAAACCTTTTTTTCATCGTCGTTTTGCTTTCCATAATACCTCATTCGATCGCCTGATATATATTTGTAAAGTCACCACTAACGTTCAAAGCTTTTGGCCTCTTGGCTGATAGTTGACCGAGCTCATCTTTTTGATACATTGCATACGGGATATAGTATATGGAGACGTGCTGGGGTTGTGAATAGGAAAGCAAACGATACATCGATGTTTTCTCATGGTACGCTAAAGTGTTGTTTCTAGGTTTTTAGATGTCTTAAAATGCTTTAGAGTTCATATCTACTTAATTAAAGATAAGATAATAAAACATTCAAGTATCGATCTTATCACCGATATTTTTTAATATCGATGTTTGCTTTTATGAACGATGTTGCATCCCTAGTTGTCATAACTATTAGTTTTATTATTCAGGTTTTCTGTTCGTAATTTTTTGCTTATTTCGGTTGCCGTAGGGAACAGCCCTGGTCGCCGTGGTCTAGTAGGTAGTGTGTTGGCTTATTAGACGAAAAGCCAGGGCTCGAGCCCCAGGCCAGACATCAAATAAAATACAAAAAGTATTTCTTCGGTGACTTCCTCTCAGCAGATTTCTGGCAAAAACTCTGAGAGTAAATAAATATTGCCATGAAAAGTTTCTCAAAAATCTGTCGTTCGGAGTCGACTCATGTATAAAATTAACGCACACAACATAAGTGGTGTGAGAAACTAGGTCGTAATCCTGACGGAAGGGTTGTAATGACCAATTATGTATGTATGTAGGGAACAGCCTAGGGCTCCTATCTTCCTTAGTGAGTTCTTTAGCAAATCGACCTCAATTCTAGTCGTTTGTGTGTATTTACTTATAGACCTTTACAATAGCACAAAGTGTTCGAGGACATTTATCTCGCCGTCTATTCAAACATCAATGCTTCGTTTGTGGTATCTCCTGTTACCACGAGAATATGAGGTTGACAGAGGCCTTGTGTTTTACAAGAAGCTGCCGTTATAATGGATAACCAGAGCTGATGCTGACTGAAATTATCTTTAAAAACCATTTATTTAAATTTAGCTAAGACGACCCAATCTGACATTCAGTGTGCTTAACAACATTTTTTTCTTTCTAAAAGTAAAACTGTTCTCTGGCCCCCTCTTTTCAGTTATTTAAAGCTTCTTGCTTCTTCTTCTGCATATCATGTGGATATGTTAAGTCATTTGTTCAATACGCTACTCTTGAAGCATTAGAAATCAAGGGTCTAAATGCCGTAAACGTCATATGGCCAGATTTATTGAAACAATTGCTAACTTGGACTTATCGAATAGAAATCTGCCGAAAATCATATTCATAAAGTAAATGCTAAGAACTTGTCTACCATCTTATAATTGAAAGTTTTCATTCCATTAATATTTTTGTCTAATATTACTATTTTAAAAGAGCTTGAGAACTCTGTAAAAAACCCTCTATACATACATACCTAAGTAATCAGCTCGAGATTTTGGAATGCTTATCTTCGGTGAAATCGAATGTGGTTGGTTGTGATGATTTAGAATCCAAATTTTAGATCCTCTGTTTTTAAAAGCTTTGCCACGTAGATTTTTGCCGTATTTTACTCATTTATTCAATACAGTTTTAACTATGCCCCCCTTCCCTGATGGAAACAGTCGAACACCAATCCGATTCCTAAATCCAACAACGAATTCAGGCCAATTGCCATTCTACCATTCCTGTCTAAAGTAATGGAAAACCTTATTGCTAGACAAATAAATAATTTCCTCGTAAGTAATAATTTCCTATCACATAAGCAGTCGGAATTTATGAAAACTAGGAACTGCACTACTTCTTTAGTCAATGTAGTTGATGATGGAACTAGAAGAAAATTACAAAGCGTTTTTAGTTCTTTTGGATCACACCAAGGCTTTTGATATCGTAGATCACAAAATATTATTGAAGAAGCTACAGACCCTCTTTCATTTTTCTAATTCAGCTTGCAGTCTTATACGTTCTTATCTTATGAACAGATCACAACGAGTTTATCTAAACGTCAAGATCTCGAATTCGCTAAACGTTGAAAGAGATATTCCTCATGGATCAATATTATGGCCTCTTTTGTTTTGTATATACATTAACGACCTACCTTATGTTTTGGATAATTGTAGCGTACATATTTACGCTGATGACGTTCAGCTTTATAGGAGCACACGTATTGAGAATATCCAACTATGTATAGATTCCATCAACTATGATTTACAAAAAATTAACAGCTGGGCCAAGGTCAATGGACTTTGCATAAATCCCTCCAAATCAAAATGTTTATTGCCCTTCATAACTAAGAGAGCATTTATTATGCCAGATATTATTATCAGGAGAAATAAAATTGATTTTGTTCAAACAGCATCCAATCTCGGTATTACCTTTAATGGTCGGCTATCGTGGTCTAACCATATTAATGTCGTCCTTGGTAAAGTTCATGGTACGCTTAGAAACTTAAGGGCTGTTATAGATTCGACTCCCTTAGTCATACGTATGCAACTGGCTAAAACGTATTTGAGTCCTGTTCTTTTATACGGATCTGAAATTTTCACAAACTGTGATACTGGTGATAAGCGGAAGCTCAACTTGTTAACATTAATATTGTCAGATACATATGTATTTATTAAGGGACGTCGAGATCATACATCACAATTTTCTTACCAGTTATTTGGAATTAATTTTGATAATCCATCAAATATTAAATGCCTTATTCTCCTCCATAAGATTATTACTTTAAAACAGCCAATATACTTATTTAAAAGGATTAGATTTGCAAGATACAACGGCGGTAGGAAAATTACTCAGCATAGATATAGGACTCTTTTGTCACAACGCCAGTCTTTTATACACACTATCAGTCTTTGGAATACTTTACCTAATTATATTCAGAACATAGGCAATGCAATTAAGTTTAAAAAGGAGTTATACAATCTATTTAAGTAGTTTTTAGCATATCTTGATTATTTTGTACATTTTTACTCTTTATTTTTATTAAAGATTTTTTCATTTTCATTTTTCTAATTTAGTAATTTTCTAATTTAATAATTTAGATGTATTCCCATAGCACTTTCATTTATAAGATTATTATCTTGTTGTGCTACGACCATAGATGGGCACTTTGCAGTACCAGTAAAATTTCAGTAAAAATTGATTTTTACTGATTACTGAAAAAAAATGCAGTAAATCAGTAAATTTTTACTGAATACTGAAAAAAATCAGTACCAGTAAATTGAAATCCATTATGCATTATCCAGTAAATTTTTATTAATTATAAAAAATTGTCAACATTTCTAAGAGTTGTTATTAGTAGAAATATTTATATATTTGTAAAAAACAAAAACTAAAATAATGTCAAATATGAATTAAAAAAAGATGTAGCCCACTGGGTTTGAACCGACGACCACCCGATTACTGATCGCCGTTGTACTCACAACACCACCGTGTTTAAGTGTGTTGTTCCTAATACTAATTTATTTTATATTCGTGTGAAAAACAGTTCTAAAAATAAATATATAAATAAATAGGCAAGTTAACAAAAAGTAACTGTTCAATTTGTTTGTTAACATACATATTTTGATTTTTTATTTTAAAGAAAAGGTTCAGGTTTTCTTTCAATGCTCAAGTCTTACTTATACTGTTTCATGGTTTTGTTGAACCAGGCAGAAGTTTTGGCTGAAATAGTGTTTATAAATATTTTCTGAAACAGTCCTTAATTTAGATTTTTGACGTTACTTTCAAAGTGAAAAAATATATTTAAATCGTATACAAAAGTCTATTTGAAGTATTATATTCCAAGTGCGAAATAAAAAATGAGTGATTTAACAGATTTTGATAGTGATCCATAAAAGATCCAGATTTTACTTGTGAAGAAAGTCTTCCAAGTTGTGAACAATATGCTTCAAATGAAACTCCAAGTGGATCCCAAGATTTGTATGTTAATGAATTGACCGGTGTTAATACAATTCTATTTACTGAAGAATTTTTTAAATTTGTGGAAAAGGTAAGTGAGAAATATGCAATGTCGGAACAACTTAAGCACTTAATTTTATTTATTTAAAAAATTAAAAAAAAAATTAGTCTTAATTTTTTCAAAATTATTTGTTAAAAGAATATACACTTATTATTTTAAAAATAATGAGAATACATTATGGTTACAATAATATAAAATTTGTTTAACAAATTATTTGAATAAATCTAAAGTAACTAAAGCACGTACATATGTATGTGTGTTATAAATCGGGAAATTTAAAATTTTATTTAATTAACAATTATGTATTAACAAAATGTGATATTAAACTTTTTAAAACTTGAAAAAAATTCATTTATTAAAATTAATTTTTTTTTATAAAAGAAAGTACCACAAAAAAGTGTAAACTATTTTTTTCAAAATAACGTTAATATGTATTTTTAAGTAAAAATTATTTGCAAAAGGATTGATAGAGCATAGAGTAAGCAGCTAGACTAGGAACCATAAAAAACAACTGAGTATCCAGGTTCAACTCTCAGCTCAGGAAAGTTTTGTAGTATTCTTTATTATTCCCAATATTTTCTTTAATAACGTGTGAAATATTAATTTTTCCAAAGTAACATTGATTTATATTTTTATGTAAAAAACAGTCCCGGGTTCAAATCTCAGCAGAGAATTTTTTTTCTTTTTCTATAGACTGAAGATCATTACACACAGAAAAATATCTTATGTATTTTAGGATGTTAAACCGAATTTGATATCAGTTTTTCTTTATTACCCACAATTTTCGCGCAAAATAGCATCAACTATATATTCATAAATTACGGAAATTTTATATTAATATAAAAATATATTTACGTTTTAGGGTTATGTAATACCGCTTAAATAAATGGATGAACACAAATTTTCTATTAAATCAAATACTTTATTAAAATATTTATTTTATTATATTTATTAACCGGCATATATTTCACAGCCTATTTTTACAAACTATAACTTTGTTAGTTCAAGTATTACAGTCAGTAAATCAGTGTTGCCACATCCCTCCTATCTTTTTAAGCTTCAATTTCATCACGGGATCACCTTGTTGTTTCAAGTCTTCTGGTGATTCCCTCGGGATATCCGTTCCCCCTGTATCACCTGGCATTGGAGAAGGTTCCTGTAAATAAGTTAGATTTCTTGTGGCTGCATCTGTAGTAGAGGTTGATGTTGATGGCGGTTTCTGTGAAGGTGTTAAATGTCCTTGAGGCGTGTTTGCGGAAGTGGTTGACATTGGAATCTTTTTCACATGGCTGACGTTCCTTTTAAATGTTTTTCCATTACCGGCAATTTCTACAACATTCCCATTTATGTCTTTTACTTCGTATTCCGTTACATCGAAGTTTGTTGTGAGTTTGTGAGGAAAAACTACATTCTTAAGAAGCACTTTATCTCCGACAGCTATTTCGGACTCTTTAGCTTTTCTTCTCTTGTCCCCTCTTTCCTTTCCTTTTTGTTTATTAATGCAATCTGAATCCCTTGCTGCTGAATCTATCATATCTTCTGTTATGTCCTGAATACTTGGTATTTTATCTCGTATGGTTCGATTAAACATTACCTCAGATGGGGGTGATCCTGTTGTGCCATGGGGAGTTACATTGTACATAAGAATAAATTTTTGTATTTCGTGTTTATAGTTGGCCTTGTTGGCGTTGGCAATTTTCAACCGCTTGACAAGAGACTTGTTCATATTTTCGACCTCACCATTTGCCTGCGGCCAATATGGTGGTGTAGTAATATGTGTGATATTGTTCATTTTGCAAAAGTTTTCAAATTCAGAACTCACATACTGTCGGCCATTATCCGTTCGTAGAGACTTGGGCAAACCAAGTCTACAAAATATTTCCTCCATCGCTTTAATTATCTTCTCTGAGGATATGTTTTTTAAAAACACAACTTCCTGGTATCGTGAGTAGTAGTCTATTAAAACCAGAACGTACTCATTATTTGGCAGTGGTCCAAGTAAATCTGTTGCCACACATTGCCATGGACCGTTTGGAAACGCATGTCTCTGCATAGGAGGTGGATTAGATACTTGCGAAACAAGCAAACAGTCACGACAATTCTTCACAAAATTTTCGGCATCCTTATCTATTAATGGCCACCAGACTTTAGCCCTTAGCCTACGTTTCATGGCTGACTCTCCCGGGTGTCCCTCGTGAGACAGCTGAAGTACTCTTTCACGCAATGCCTTAGGTATGACTATACGAGTTCCTCGCAAAAGGATGTCACCAATAGACGAAAGTTCTGATCGGAACGGATAATAATTACTTGTTTTGTCCGAATCCCATGACTCATTTTGGATATGTGTAATAACATTTCTAATTTCTTCATCTTCAGCACATTCCTTAGATATAACAGAGATTCCAAGAGACGATGGGGTTGAGTTTGATACAATATGAAATATGTTATCTTCACAATTTCCATCAAATGAACTCGTGTTAGAAATTTTGCACAGCCTAGATACGGAATCCGCAATGTTCTCCTTTCCGGCTCGGTAAATTACTTTAAATTTAAATGCTTGTAAACGCAGCAACCACCTTTCAATTCTGGCTGGAGGCTTAGATGTTGGTTTAAAAATAGCCTCTAGTGGTTTATGGTCTGTGACCAATTCAAATTCCAAACCAGCTAGATAGTAGTAGAATTTTTCTACTGACCAGACCAAAGCCAAACTTTCCTTCTCAGTTTGTGAGTATCTTTTCTCAACGTCTGACAAACTCTTGCTGGCAAAACATATTATTTTTGGATCATCATTAAAATCAAACTGTATAAGGACTGCGCCTAACGCCACTGGGCTAGCATCAGCTATTACCCGGGTTCTCTTCTTTGGGTCAAAATACGATAAATTTGAAATTCTCGACAGTTGTGTTTTAAGATGTTGAAAAGCGGTTTCCTGATTTGGACCCCATACAAATTTTGTGTCAAATTTTAACAACATCCTTAGTGGTTCGGTGACGTCTGCCAAATCGGGTATAAATTTGCCAACATATGTAATCAAACCCAAAAAACTTCTGACTTCTTCTCTTGTATTTGGAGCTCGAAAATCTGCAATGACTTTAATTTTTTCTGGATCTGCTGTAAAACCCTTATCAGAAAGAATGTGTCCCAAAAATTTTAATTTCTGAGTTTTCCGAACGCACTTGTCTTCGTTAAGAACAAGGTTATTTTCCTGAAATACTTGGAGGACTTTCTTAAGAGCCTTATCATGTTCTTCTTCTGTGCTACCAAAAACGATAACATCATCGATGTAATTAAGGCAATTATCACAGTTTGCCAATATCGCCTCTAGTGTCTTTTGAAAAATTTCAGGAGCAGAATTTACACCAAACATCAATCTTTTATATCTAAATAATCCTTTGTGTGTAATGAATGTGGTAATTTCACGACTCCTTTCATGTAGTTCGAGTTGATGATACGCACTTTTAAGATCTAACCTTGAAAAGAAATTTGCGCCTCTTAATTTTGTCATAAAAGCGTCAAAAGTAGGCAAAGGATAATTTTCCCTCAAAACCGCTTTATTAGCTCGACGCATATCAATGCATAACCTCATCTCACCATTTCCCTTGAACACAATAACCACTGGTGAAATCCATGGACTTGGTCCGTTAACAGGTTCAATTATGTCTAAATTAATTGCTTCTTCTAGCTTATCCGCCACTTTTTCCTCAAGAGCAATTGGTATTCTTCGAAGTGGTTGTTGCACAGGTTTAACAGAGCTGTCGATGGATAATTTAACCTGAATGTTCTTCATTTTTGGAAATGGTTTTGTAACTTCAATGTGATTAACATTTAGCCCAAGGCGTAGTACTTTAAGTTTGATTGCTGTCTCGCGCCCTAGCAGTGACTGACTTCCATTTTCTATAACGTAAAATGTAGCAATCAATCTCCGAATTGTTGTTTACTGCGATTGGAGAGTCAAAAACGCAAATAACATTTAGGATGTGATTAGATGCATAGGCCTTAAACTGGTTGGATGAATTAGATCTGGTATTCCACATAACCGCTTTTTTATTTTTCAGCATAATCCAATCGTTTTCACTTAGGAGATTGAATCGTGACCCGGAATCGATTACCAATAACAGCGATTGTCCCCCAATACGACATTCTATTATTTCATCACTTTGGCAGCTGTCATCGATTTTGAAGCAGGCAAATTCGTGCAATGCGTCTTCGTCAGCTGAACCATTCCCTTCTTCGTTCTGTATACAACGTACTTTTGTCTGTCTAACGTTGTGCTTTTTACCACCACTATCTTCATACTCGGAAAATTTTCTCTTCAATTGCTTAGTTTTGCACTTAACTGCAAAATGTCCCACAAGGGAACATTTGTTGCACCTTGCATTTCGAGCTGGGCAACTTAAAGACTTACCAACGTGACCACTTCGACCACATCTAAAACATTCCACTTCAGAATTTTGAGAAAATCTCTTTTTTGACGTAATCTTATTGACAACTTCCTCGTCGACTTTTGCCAACATGCTTTCTGATTGTTTATTAATTTGTTCAAATACCTGACAAGCTTCAATGACGTCATTAAGGCTTTGTTCCTTTTCCAATAGTCTCTTTTTCAGCTCCATAGGAGCCCATGAATCGATGATTTTGTCCTTAATACAGATTTCCTCTATTTCTGTCTTAGTCGTTCCGAAGGAACATTTCGCTACTTGTTGCCTTAAACGTAATAAAAATTTGTTTAAAGATTCTCCCTCGGAAGGTCTTAAACTCCTGTAAAGATGCCTTTCAAATGTTGAATTTCTCTTGGGAGAAAAATATTCGTCCAACTTTTTGACTAATACCGTAAATACGGTTTCATTGGCTTCTGTAGTAGTGTCAACTAATGCCCCCGGGAGATTGTAGACGACTTCTTGTAACTGTGGACCCCCTAAGTGAAGCAACTTATTTTTCTTTTTGACTGGATCGTCTATTTCCTCCGACGCAAGATACAGCTTAAAAGATCGGAACCACTTTTCCCATTCTAACCGCACCAATGATTTGTCAATAGCATCACACATAAATGGCTTTATGTCGGACATTGTTGTTATTTACAATAAGCAATGCATCCTACATTATGCCAGAAGAAAAAAAATAAAACATTTTATAGCCAGGTGCTACCCAATTTAATGTAATCAATTTACATACCAGTGTACAATTTAATGTACCATCAACTTTTAATGTGCGTCAGTTCCACAATTGAATGTGCGCCCAATTTCACAATTTAATGTGATTTCAGATTCACAATTTAATATCGTGTCGCTTCACAATTTAATGTGATTTCAGTTCCACAATTTAATATCGTGTCGCTTCACAATTTAATGTGACCTCGGTTTTCAAATTTAATGTAAACCTCTTCCTGATCAATTTACTGATCCCTTTTGCACTTCAATTGTTTTTTTTTTTACCTCTTAGACACAATTTAATGTGATTTCTCTCTTTTTCTGATTGCTGTTTTTTTTTTATTATTATTTCTTTTCCAAGCTATTCGGATTCAAACAAACAAAAAGAAAGCACAAATAAAACATAACGGCTGAATTTGCTCAAATTTCTGTTTTATATGTAATATTTACCACTCGTCGCCAATGTAATACCGCTTAAATAAATGGATGAACACAAATTTTCTATTAAATCAAATACTTTATTAAAATATTTATTTTATTATATTTATTAACCGGCATATATTTCACAGCCTATTTTTACAAACTATAACTTTGTTAGTTCAAGTATTACAGTCAGTAAATCAGTGTTGCCACAGGTTAATTTCAATTTTTCGATGTTTTTTGTCCAAAAAAAATGTTATAACTTTAATGTCAATGTTGTATACAATTACTACATTTCTTTCTTTTTTAAATGTAGATGAATTCAACTCCTCATCAAAAAAAATGTGTGGTTTAATTGCTGTTTGCCAAGTTTGCGAGAAAAAAGTAAGAGGATCTCTGCGTGTAAGCTCCAATTTTATAAAACATTTGAGAAATGAACATCCCCTAAAATTCAATATTTTCAAATCAAAAAAGGAAGAAAAAAGACAAAAAACAGGTCGTAAATGTTCTTTTAGCCGCGACATTCTGAATTTTATTTGTGAAACTGCATCTCCTTTCTCCATTGTCGAAGAACGCAGTTTTAAAAGATTATTTCCTGCCAAAAGTATTCCTAGCAGGCGTACAATTACAAGGTTACTTTCTGAGAGCCAAAGTAAATATGTTGAAAAACTCTCTAATGACTTGGAGAAAATTGAGTACGTATGTACAACGGCTGATGTGTGGTCAAGTGGGAAAAAATCGTTCTTTGGATACACTTGCCTTTGGTTAGATGCTAACAATTTTGAAAGAAAGTCTGCAGCACTGGCTTGCCGAAGATTTAAGGGAACCCATTCTTTTGACCGCGTAACAAAAATGATTTGTAATATAAACAAACAATATAAACTGCCAGTAGAAAAAATTGTTTATACCATCACTGACAATGGTTTAAATTTTATCAAGGCTTTTAAAGAATTTGGAGTTGATTTGAGTAAATGATTACTTATTTAATTAATAATATAATATTAATTCTGTTGATTTTCTTGAATTTAGGAGCTATTAATGAATTTGATAGTGATGAGGAGTCTGATTCAGGCTCCGAAATGGATGAGTCGATGGATGTTTCAGGCATTCATTTTCGCGCGGTGGACGCAAAACTTTCAAAGCATTTTCCATGTGCAAGTCACACTTTAAATCTTTTGGCTACAACGGATTTTAACAAAATTATGAATTCCGCATCTTCTGATGTAAAAGCTGTTCATAAAAGATCTTTCAACAGGTAAAATTTACTTCATTGCAGGCTTTTTACGTCTATATCATTGTTTTCTCTTTAGATGTACACAGCTTTGGAATAAGTGCAATAGACTAAAGACTGCAGAGGTTATCAATGCAGTTTTAGGTGCAAACTTAATAACTCCATGTATAACAAGGTGGAACTCTCTGTACGATTCCGTTAAGAAGTTGTTAGACCACAAAACAAATTTGCCGGAATTGTGCTTTCGTTTAAAACTTCCTACAATTCTTTGTGATGAACTGGATTACTTGGAGGAATATATTAAACTTATGGGTCCTATAGCAGAGGCGGTGGATTTCCTTCAGGGAGAGAATACAATGTATTTTGGATACTTCGTCCCAACTATAGTATCTTTAAGAATAAAACTTAGGCGTTTTGAGGTGTCAAACTTTAAGTTTTTAGCCGAAGTATGCGCCAAAATGCAAGAGGCTTTACTCAGAAGATTTGAGAAATATTTTTTAATTCAGCCTGATGCTTGGGATGCTATTATTGCAGCTATTTCTGTTCCAGAAATAAAATTAAGATTTCTAAAAGCTCTTTTAGAAACTGCAACAGAACAATCAGAAGATGAGGTGAAGAAAATGTTCAATAATTACGTGATAAAATATGGCAATGGACCCGATGCTGAAACTCGTGTTTTACCACAAAAACCGCAAAAATCATTTCTTGATTTTGGGGAAGAAAGCGATGGTATAGTTTTTATACTTATTTTTTATTTAAACATTTGTTTTAATGTATTTGTAAATCTTTTTACTTCTTTCAAACAGATGTTAGTGTACCGTGTGTTTCCAGTGAATCGGGAAATTATCTACAAGAAACCATTCTTTACCTGGCCGAACGAGACACGACGACGAACTGCTTCAAGACACACATTGCAATAAAAAATTTGTTTCTTAAATACAATACCCCATTGCCCTCGTCCGCCCCTGTAGAGCGATTATTTTCATTCGCTGGAATTGTAAATCGTTCAAGAAGGCAGAAACTCAGCGATGCAAATTTTGAAATGTTGGTGTTAAGAAAAGCTAACGGCGGACACTAATAAAAATTTAGTGTATTAGAATTTTTTCTTTTAATTATGTTCATTAAATTCCTATTAATAGGCCATTTACACTACAGCGAAATCTAGTACTTATGAGATTTCGAGCCAAATCTAGTTGATTTTACTAGATTTCCCATACAAAACAAAATCTACTTATTTAGTAGATTTCGGCAAAATCTACTCAAAATCTAGTAAAAATAGGAATGCAACTATGTGTTTAGCCAAATAGTACTTAAAAATACAACGCTGAGCAGGTAAAAAAAATACATTTCAATTTAACCCTAATCAAGTCAACATGTGCCTCTCCGACACATATTGCACTTGGTCATGTTGTAACTTCCTTAAATATAGATTCTAGTTCTTACTACTTCTTGAATTCCTACTTTCAATTGTTTTATTTAGAATTTACAAATTTCAAGTAATAAATTAATTTCTTTTTATTGTTTATTTTGTTTCAATCAAAAATGTTCTTAATCATGTCAAAATGTGTCTATGAGGCTCATATGGGAACGCTAACTATTACTTCTATTGTTGGTGAACAACAAAATAAAATATAATAATGAGTTATAATGAGGTATAATGAGTTACGAAGAGTTCTGGCACCCATTATTTGCCGTAGTCTTCCAAAATGAAATAAAAATAATTTGTCCAATGTTCGGTCCATACAACACGAGGATGAATTCTCAAACCAGCCAAGGCAAACAGATATGCGACGTAGATGTTATATGTGCTCACCGAAGATATGCAGAATGTGTAAGCAGTCTTGCAGTATTTACCACAAAAATACTGGCAACGAGCATTGTTCAAAAGTTCTAGTTTGCTTAAAATGCGAAAATAAATAAATAATATTTCATTTATGTAACTGAGAAGAAAAAATTTAATAAAATAAAAATAACAATACTAATACGTAAATTCTTTGTATGTGTCTCTGAGACACATTTTGACTGGATTTGTAAAAATTTTCTGACTTGATTAAATGACTAAAATATTATTATTTTCTTTTAAATTTCAGTCAGCTGTTTTTGTTATTTCAATGAAATGTTGCTACTGTCAAATAAATCCAGTGTAAAAGATGTAGATTTTGAGCAAGATTTGAAATCTAATCTACTAGATTTCGCTGTAGTGTAAATGGCCTATAAGGGAGTGAAAATAAAAAATATGGAAAATTTCTATTTTAGATCATCAAAAACTATATAGTAAATGAAAACTTTATTAGTAAAAACTTGTAAAAAAAGGTAAATGTATAATTTTTGATTAGTCGATATTGTAAAATATTTTGATTTTAAATTGTTCTGACAATAATGTAAACAAAAGATAATTCAAAAGAGAACTTGTAATAATTTGCAAAGATAAAAAATGTTGACAATTTTAGTTTTTTGTTCTTCTTGCAAGTTTTTTGAGTTAATGAATGCTTTTCCAGTAACAATTGTTAATAATTCAGTTTATTGAACAGAGCAAATTTTATTCGAATCCTTGAACTGTAGGCAATTTTTCCAGAAAATAATTCCACTAACATGTAATTAATAAATTTTACTGATACTGATTTTTTTTAACTAATCAGTAAAAATTTACTGACTTACTGAATATTTTTTCAGTAACCAGTAAAATTTCATTACCAGTAAACATTTACTGAATACTAAAAGCTTAATGAATTAGAATTATAATGCAGTATGCCCATGTATGGCTACGACTAATAATAAATAAATATATATATATATATATTTTTTTTGGTTGCCCTGGTAGTCTAGTGGGTCGTGTGCTAGACTATTAGCGTGAGGCTCGTGGGTTCGATTACCACCAGAGACTCTGGTCTGTGACACTACACCGAGCAAATAGTCAAGTTACTTCGCTCGTATATAATTAGGATATAATTTGTAATTATATTGTAATAAATAAATAAATTTAATATGTTTTTATTAAATATTTTTAAAATAACTGGTAATAGGATGTCCTCCCAACTATTGAACGCCTTCAACTTTAACGTAATAAAAAGCTTTCAATTAATTAATGAATTAAATAAAAAAATTTTGTTATTGTAAATATTATACATCAGATTAAATTCTCTAAGTTCCCTTTGGTTAGCTGGCGTCAAATTACGGTTCCAAATTATAAAATGATTGTGACACAGGCAGTCTTCCAACAATATTTGAATTGTATTTTCATATCAAATCTCATGTTAAAAACAACGATTCTAGTTTTATTTAAAGCAAATTTCAAATACATAATTTAAAATCAAATTAATAAATAATACACACAATTCTAATGAATTGTTTGATGTTTGTATTGGAAATGCAATGAATCACATTTCGTGTCAAATGATTTTATAATTCATCCTCTGAATAAAATTCACACAAAAATTCCTTAATAAAAGAAAAATGAAATCATTTTTGAAGATTACACCGATATACATACATATGTATGTATATACATATATACATATACACATATATGTATTCACTGAACAAATTAATCACATTGACAACTAATGAAACCTCCACTCAAATATACATACATACATATTTGTATGTAGAAACAAAGAAATGAAAAATGTACATATACACTAAAGAAGCCTATAAAAATTAAATTATAAAAATTTAAATGAAAATTTATAAATAAATTGAATATTAAATTTAAATTCTCCGCCTTTGTTTGAGTTTGAGAAAACAACAAAACAGAATAAAAAAATATACCAGCTGTCAAATGAATATTTGAATAAGCAGCTGAACTGCTTATATTATTATGCTGAACACTTAAAATGTTGTACTCAATAAACCGAATATTGACTCAATAAAAGTGCATATCTGAACATAGTATAATAACAGTGTATATATTTAGTATCTAGTTTTGTCACATTGTTCAGAAAAATTTGATTTTGTGAGTACGTTTGATACAGTATCTTATTTTGGAAATTTATGTCAACGACTATAAACATATTGTCACGTTTTTACCTTTTGTTTGATTGCAAGCAAAATAAAAATAAATTGGTGTTTAGTTTCAATTAAATTCTTTATTGTTCTCACTACTTTTGTGTGCTAATATTTACTACTTGACGAATACAACAAAAATTGCTTGTTCGCTATTATTCTTTGCTTACAACGCAGATCTTTTCAACGGAGATCTTCAAATCACGACGGTTTTCTTCACACAAGACTGACTGAATTCTTACTACTCGTTGCCTGTTTTGTCTTGCCTTTTTATATGCCCACGTAATCAGTCTGATGAATGTTCTTGAAATCGAATGTTCGTGTGTTCACCTTCTCGAGAGCTCTGTCGCGACTTCATGTTAGAGGACGTGCACGTGTACTTGTCAATAAAGACAAGTTCAGTACCCGGAGGTCGAATTGACCCAGTGTACCATTGTACTTCATTGTGGCTTGTGTATTTTGTTCTCGCTTACCTGTCAATCGCCTTTTCTTTCATACTGATGTTGTTGGCTTACTTGTAAGAAGTTCGTCGTATTTGTTTGTGTAGCTTTTGTTTATCATTTTAATGTTAAACGATGGTACACCGTTTCCGTTTTCGTAACACTATTATGCCTTTTTGTCTTTTCTTTATCCTAAATTTCTCTTTTGTAATAAAGAATTTAGTAATCAATGATCATTTGTTATGATAATATGTAGGGATATTGAACTCATGCTAATTAGTTTTTTTTATTAATTACAATTTATCCATAATTTAAAATTTTTTTTTGATCATAAGAATTATTTTTTTTTATTATTATGTATTTCAATGTAACCAGATGTTTCTACTACGATGAAAAGGTAGATTGTTTTATTGTTTTGTAGAACTTCATGGGCGTAGGTAATACGTCTTGTAGGCCTTTTAGGGGTTTTCGTAATACATTTTCCCTGATTCGGAAAAAAATGTATGGTGGGTTCAGGGACGTAGCATAACAACAACGCTACTTGAAAGAAAGGCAAGGACGAGTCATGTGTGTATGGTAGTTTTTTTTTAATTGTTGACCAAAATGAGGTATTTTGAATCGCACGTAAATTTTTGGTTTGTAGGTTTGTTGTAAGAAATGCGACGCGCGGAACAAGACCCCTTCCATATCTCACGATCTAACTAGCTACCAAGTACGTGCGTATCGATTGAAAGTTAGTTCATGAAAAAATAAAACAAATCAATTTTTGTTCGGGAAACTGAAGAAAAACTTCTGTTTCGAATTTGTTTCTTTCTTTTTTTATGTTTGCAAGAAAGTACAAAAAATCATACGATTACCACACATTTGAATAGAAAATATTTTCTTTATCACATTAATTTTCGAGTCTATAAAACTCCTTAATCTCAACTGGTTTAAAATGTTTTTATTGTAGAGCTCATAGATCTAATGAAGGGATCATTGATATTAATAACAATGGGGGCTTGAAATGGGTGTAAAGGTTCACAGTTTTGTTATGGATGTGTAGTTTGGTAATTTTGCCGTAAGATCCATGCAGTAATCCCCAGGGATCAATACTGAGGCCACTGTTGTTCTGTATGTATATTAATGATCTACCGGATGTTTTGGTTGACTGCCGTGTTCATATGTATGCTGATGATGTGCAGATTTATGCCAGTACTCGTAAGGAGAATATTGATTCTTCTTTACATTCTGTTAACCGTGATTTGGATAGGATTGACCGTTGGGCTTCGGCGAATGGACTGTGTATTAATCCCTCAAAGTCCAAATGTTTAATGCTTTCGAAGACCAATGTTTTGTTTGCCATACCTGGATTGAGTATCAGGGGAAATAAAATTGACTATGTCAAGTCTGCTACTAATCTGGGTATTGTATTTAATGACAGATTATCGTGGTCTGGCCATATAAGTATCGTTGTTGGCAGAATATACAGCATGCTTCGGAATTTATGGGCGGTCATTGATTCAACTCCTTTTGCAATTCGTATGCAACTTGCTAAAACTTATTTGATTCCTGTACTATTGTATGGGTGCGAAATTTTTGCAAACTTCGATAGTAATGACAACCGGAAATTAAACTTGGCATACAACAATATAGCAAGATACGTATTTCTTAAAGGTCGCCGGGATCATATTTCTCATTTAGCGTATCAGATATTTAGTGTGAAATTTGATAATCTTCTGAATATTAAATGCCTCATTCTATTCCATAAAATTATTAATACGGGACAGCCGGAATATTTAGTAGGCCGAATTAAGTTTGCTAGGTCATGCCGGGGCATGAAGATTATTCAACAACGTTACAGGACTCTTCTGTCACAGCGACAGTTCTTTATACACACCACTAATCTCTGGAATTCCCTACCAAATTACATCCAAAAGTTAGGCAATGCAAACGCGTTAAAAAAGGAGTTATTTAAATTGTTCTCTTAATGAAAAGTTTGTTACGTTCTTAGCATGCTTATTATATCGGTTAAATATTTATCCTTACTTTTCTATACCAATTTTTGTAAATATTTCTTTTTTATATCTTTAGAATTCTTTATCTTTTTTAACTTTTTTATTTCTGTAGTATTGTTAGTTTTCCGAAAATAATTAAATAAATTAAATTATATTTCTACTCAATTTTAATATTTTAATATTTTAATTAATTTGTTTTTTATATTAATTTTTTAGTTTTACTTAATTTCTTATATTTCATAATTTTTATTATTTTTTTATGTTTTATATCTTATTGATCCTAAGCATAGCACTATAACTTATAAGATTAAAATCTTGTTGTGTTATGTTAATTATAATAAATAAATAAAATAAATCGCTTTCTGTGATACTCAGCAAATCGGAGTACTATTGTCTCTTCTATAGTACATGAACTCTATGTCCGTTAGTAACAATCCATTTTTTCTTTTTAGATTCATAAACTGAATGCATATGTCTTAATCCCTATCTAAAACTATAATGTCACACCTCATAGAAAGTCTGAAAAACATTTAGAAAGAGATCAGAATCATACATTTTCATTCAAAGACTATTTTATTACATTTACTAGTCTGTTAGTATGTTGGTAGGTTGGTTGTTGTTTTCTCTAAAACATAAACTGGTGGATAGAATTTAATGCGTATAATAACATTAAGGGACATTATTACAACTTGCCGTTAAACCTGGGTTTAGTTATAGGTAACTTTAGCTAAAGTAAACTTTTCGTTATTACTACCTACAGATAAAATAAAGTTAAATTTTTCAAAAATATGGCAGTGGCGGAGCAATGTCGATAACACTGCTCAAATTAAATAATTTATTTTTAAAGGCAGTGGCAACGACGGGCTTCTTTTTTTTTTTGTTGTATTTGCTCATTTTGTATATATTGTTTATATTTGGAGTTGCCATATTGAAAATAATATATGTACGGCAAGTTCAAACATAAACTTAACTTTAATAGTTACCAGTAGGATGATCTTCCCTTTAGCTTAACACTCAATTCTATCTTATCGTCCACTTATAACCTGCCCTTAAAATCCTCTCTTTAGTTAACGGCAAGTTGTAATAATGGCCCTAAATATATTCTAAAGAACTTTCACTGTTATGTTCAAAAGTGTCGCTAAAAGCAGGTAGAAAGTCAATTTATCTTCGAGGTGAAAATATTTTTTGAGTTCTCGACAAATCTGCACTCTTTAGCTTTGTATCACTTTTCATACATACTTGTAGTACATAGTATTGTCACGACTATTGATAGATTTTGTTAAAATATTTAAATATTTTTTTTATTTTAATTCATTTTAATAAAACTATTTTATATTCTAACATTTTATTATCAATTTTATAAAATTTACGCCAAAAATTTTTTTCGTAAAAATCAAACACTTCATGACAGCTTTGATATCTAGCACCCTTGCTTTGTGGCGATTTATAAGTCTCTAATTGTTTAGATGGGGCAGCTTATTGTAACTCACATCAGTAAGACTCTCAAATGAAGGCTGGCTGAAACCTGATGGTACAAGCCATTGTTATATTTCGTTAGAAAAATTTGTTGTCAACGTCATGTGAGGTAAAAAAGTTTCCCGTTACCGATTATGTCAATAACAATGCTCTCTCTTTGATTTCTCTCTGGTTTGCCGGATATGGGTTCCACAAATACGGCTGTAAGTAGTCGCTACGCACGTAGCATGTACCTGATTCTAAAAGTGTCAACTCGATTTCGGTGAACCACGAAATTTATAACAATAAAATTCAATTAATTACTAATCTACTGCGACAAAATTATTGGGAATTTCAATAATTTCAGCCACCTTTTCGAAAAGGCGTAATAGGGGTAAATTTAATATCATTCGATTATTGCAACCTTCGTTGTAAATTGGAAATGTCTGACCTGAGGTATGAACCTTGGTCTGTCGTCTAATAATTTAACACGCTTCATACAAGACTACGACTGTTTCAATCAATCTCAAGAATATGTCCAGAACAGAAAATTCAACCTTTTCACTTTCATTCAACACTTAACTATCAATTCCTTCTCAGATACCATAAATAATGTAGTATTTACGATAAAACTTCACAAAATTTTTGAAAACTTAAAAAAATTTCAAACACAAGACAAAATAACCTCTAGGAAAGTCGTACGTATCAAAAATTATACATAAGCCAGAATTATGAAGTTTAAAATTTTCTATTTTTATTTGGTTTAAAATAATGGCGATAACAATACTAACGAATCAGGCGTCTAACTTTTTCTGAATTAAAGTTATATCGTCTCATAAATTGAAATGTATCATTTTTGATACAAAGCTCGATATACGGTTAAATATGTATTTTCAGAGTAAAGATTACTGATCTACTTCGAATTTCTTTTATAAAACAAACTTTTCTTAAAAATAGTATCCGAGTTTTAGGAAAAATTCTACGAGTACACGAAAGTGTATGCTAAGCATTGTAATCGCCGGATGTTAGAAAAAGAGGCCATGGAGAAAAAGTGATAATGATTTTCTGTGACAATATAATTTGAATATTTGAATGAGTATAAATTGAATACATAGACATTACAAAGTTATGCTGAAATAACTCCATACAATATCTTAAAATTACTTAATTCTCACAGGCTTTCAGCATTATGCTTTAAGCGTCCTTTCATTGGATTTGTCAAATTGTTAAATGACTGCGCCAGTACTTTAAAAGTGGTGTCAAATCGGTTTGTACTGTTACTTTGCGTATTCTGATTATCTGCTAATTGAGCATGTTTTTACTTTAGCGCAACCGATTGCAAATTGCAGTAGGATCGTGTGTGACCAAATTCTTGACAGTTTTAATATTTAACGGGCTCGTGCTTCTAAATAGCTGTTTACAGTAATTTCGTAGTACATTTGTGAACATTTGTTTGGTTTCCGGTTACTTTCTTCTTGCCAGCTATCTTCTGTTTCCTCTGAATCCATATTAGTTTTAATGCCTTTACCTGAAACCACCTGTAAATCCTTTTTACAAACCATCATAAATAAACATACAAATATTCATCGCTTTAATGCTCTGTATGTTTCATTTTGTAAATAAAATTCTATTACGTGATGAGCAGCTACATATAAAGGCCTACTGAAATATTTACATACATACATACAAATGTATATGTATGTTCAAATCGTATTTTAAATTGTCGAAAAGTAAAAGTGTTAACCTATTCGTGAATGTACGATAGGCAGTACGATGCCCTTACATTTGGTCCTGTATCACCCTTAAAGCCAAATGAAATTTTTATTTAAATGACAGCTGAGGAAACTTCAAATGAAAGTAAATCTTAAAAAGAAAAAAGAAATGAAAAAAAATATAAAAGCAATTCAAAAAATTAGTTTTTAATTAAAATCAGCATGCATATGCCAGTAACTTTTCGAAAAAGGGATTTTCCATTTGTCAGTTTTCTCTTTTTGTTTTTTTCCATTTTGTTTAAAATTTACGATTATTTTTAGTTTGACTCATACAATTGCATTTTCACAAGTAGGGAAGCAGTGGTGAGTTGTTGTAGTGTTATAGTGGTGAACAAACCATGGGCCAGCCAACCATTTAACCAACCTCCTCTTATTAACAGAAACACAGAAAATATACAATAAAATAAAATATTTTATGCATAAACGACGGCCAAATGTCTACTGAATGTATTGTAAGTTGAACAGAACTGAATGCACATACATACATATGTATATATATACATACCCACTTTAGGGAGCAATGTTATCATATACAAAAATTAGTGATGGAGAATTTAATAGCATTTAAACAAACAAACAAAAAAAAAATTAAAGTAGAACATCTAATATTTATACTATGTTCAGACATGTACGTATATTGATAAAATCGCAATAAGAGGAATTATTAATATCAATATTTCATATAAAATATCAATTAATTATTGCTGAATGAATTCATAAATTGTTATAATATTGATTAAAACTTCAAATACAACACTGTCATAAGTACGTTCAGTGAGCATATTACTATTTCCCGAACACTTTCTATTGATATTTGACAAAACAAATGTCAACAACAAAAAAACAAAACAACGACAAACAAAAAAACTTATGCAGTATTATCAAATTTTTCTTTCTCAACCTTTGAGAGAAACCACTTTGGAGTCAGAAATATTCCATACTAACCGTAACAGCTCGGCGTTTCAGTTAATCATTAGTAAGACCTTTTCCAATGTTAAATTGTTTTCCATTTTTTCTCAAATTTTTTTGGCACTAATTTTCGCAATTAAATTAAAAGCAATGTTGTTGAAGCAATCAGCTGTTTTGTTTACCAGCTGTCAAATAAATTTTGTGTCTGAACACTAAAAATATTGTTATCAATAAACCGAATATTAATTCAATAAAACTACATATCTAAACATAGTATTAGAATGATACTTTATCATATCGTAACGATAAATACAAGTAATATTTACAACAGTTCATACTTTTGACCCTAAGCATGTAATAATCCCGTAGTGTGGTAGATAGTGTGTTGGCTTATGAGACGTGAAGTCTCGGTTAAATAAACAGGTCACAGAACATATCTCCAACAAAACAAAATATGAAAAACTATTTCTTCGACGACTTTCTTGCATTAGATTTCGGACAAAAACTCTAACAGTAAATGAAATAACCTTGAAAAGTTTCTCAAAAAAAAATTTTAAAATGTAAGTTAAGCTAACACACACATCATGAGAAGCTAGGTCGTAGTCTTGACTGAAGGGATATAATGACTAATTAAGTTAATGTAGTAACGCTCAACCGTTTATTATTTTTTTTTCATTGAAAATTATCACGTGCATACCTGAAACTTCTTGGGAACTGCTCACTTTCATTAAAATTAGTGTGCCGTACTACTTAAATTTTTTGCATGAGACTCTTAACACCTTTAACTGAGCACCCGGATACATATGAGTGGTTCATATGGGAATGCGACCATAATATAGTTTTGAAAGTTTTTAATCAACCTACTTAAATAAAGAAATAAATATGAACTGAAATAGATTATTTCAGGAAATAAGAAAGATAAAAAACAAACAAATTCAACAAAAAAATTAAAATTGTAGTTCGGAAATGTTGTGCCGCTCGTACACATTAGTCGATTATTCGAAAATGTTAATACATACATACACGGTCATTACAACCCTTTAGTCAGAATTACGACCCAGTTTCTCACACCACTTATGTTGTGTGCGTTACTTTTTATACATGAATAACGGGACCTACAGTTTAAAGTCGATTCCGAACAACTGATTTTTGAGAAACTTTTATAGTAATTTTATTTACTGTTAGAGTTTTTGCCAGAAATCTGCTGAGAGGAAGTCGCCGACGAAATATTTTTTCATATATCGTTCATTTGGGGATGCCTGATCTGGCGTTTGTACCCAATGTAACCAGTGATGACAATTGTGACGTTTAAAAAACGCTAAAATCAGCTGCCTTAACCGTTTTCTTGGAGGGAGAAAGAAAATGTTAAAAGTTTTGTGAAGCAAATGTGTTAGAAGCAACAGATATACAGGGTGAAAACTTGCGGATAAAGTAGAAAAATTAAATGTAAACAAACATTTATTTTGTGTTAAAAAAGGGAAAATTTAGAATATTTTTTAATTTCTTCAATGAAAAGTTTAAAGATTCTTAAATATTTAAATATTAATCGAAATGTGTGTGATTTTCGGTCACAATGAATATAGTTTCTTGTGCAAGAGATTATTAAGAAGCTAAATATTACAAGATCAAAATAAGACGTACTGCTCATAAAAAATTTTTCTTGCTGAAATTTGCCAATATTTTTTAATTTCTTGAAAAAAAAAGTTAAAAATTGTTATTGCTATTAGTTGTTTTTATTATTTATTAATAGTTTTACACAAAAATTACATTTTTTATTAACTCTCGCCAATATAAAAAACCCACCCCAAAAACTAAAAAACATAAATAAACAAAACAGACAGACAATCAGAGAGGGACAGAGATACTTTTTGGTAATATTTGCTGTCCCTTTCTTAGTATACGGTTAAATGTCAAAATCCCGAGTCGTCACTGAGTACATTGTGGTTTGTACCGATAAGTCAACGCACTACCTACTACTAAAATTAAATTTTACGGTATAAATAAGTGTGGAGGAAGGCGGCAGAGGTCTTAAAAAATACAACACTATGTAACAGTACACGGATTTGAAAATGTAATAATTTAGGACTCAATGCGCAAACGGAGTAAGGCGACCTTGTCTTTATTGAAGGAAATATGAACACACAGATTGTTTAAATATTTTGGAAATTAATATCATTAGTTATCAATAGGGAATCATTGAAAAACAGTCCGCAAAGATAACTAAAAATCTGTCCAGAACAACATCTAGACGTAAGACAAGCTAAAGATTATCATACAAAGTGCTTCTGAGTGATATGTTCGTAAGTTTTTTGTAGTTACCAGAGTAATTTCTTATCTGTGCAAGTTTCAATTGCCTAGGAATATTGGTAATTATTAATTCTGACATTATGCACTGTTTTGTTCAAAGTACAAGTATTATTTTAGCGCTATATGAATATACGTAGGCATTTGAAGGTGTTCTCTTTGCCGTTCATATAAGTATTAAAAACAGTTAGAATGCATTGATAGAAGTCTTTCATTGGAATGGTCAGACTTCGTTAAAGTTGTTCCTTCAAGAATCGTTAAACTGTAATTCTCTTTTAGGTTAAAATGTCTCCGTCATATATAAAAAGAAATTTTGAAAACAATCTTTATAAAACCGAAATTGAGGAGCATGCATTTTGCGAAACTAATACACTGTTCACATATTCATCTTTATTGCGCAAATCGCAATAAACGCCATTATTGAACTCAATATTTCATATAAAGTTTCATTTAATAATTGTGCAATAAATACTCAAATTGTTATAATATTGAGTAAAACTTAAAATGCAGCACTGTCATAAGTGTGTTTAGTGAGCATATTACAATTAACCGAACACTTTTTGTTGATATTTGACAACTTAAATGTCAAAAAAGACAAACAAAAAACAACAGAGCATAAAAACAAAATAAAACAATGTTGTTGAAACAACCAGCAGTTTTGTTTACCAGCTGTCAAATGAATATTGAATAAGCAGCTGAACTGCGTATATTATTATGCCTGAATACTTAAAATATTGTACTCAATAAACCGAGTGTTTACTCAATAAAAGTGCATATCTGAACATATGTAGTATAAGCTAGTTGCACCAAGCACAGAATGTAGATATTGACTGCACTGGTCGGATTCCAACACGAGACCTATCATGTTTAAATAACTTGTAAGTTTAAGTACTTGTTTAACAGTTCATAAATTTTGTGTTCATTGATAAGGGTAACATAAGAACAGCTTTTATGGACTTCATTATTTCACAGATTATTTCTAATAGTTGTGACCGAAAGGTAGTTTGTTATACTAGGAACTTACTTTTTTTAACAATCTCATATAGAGCTAGTACAGGTCTTTGCTTTGTCCAGGAAAGAGAATTATTTGTACTTATTGATAAAACCAATTCTATCCAGCCTATAACTTTTCTTACTGCATTGATAGAACGATTTTTTTTCGTATAATAAATAATTGAGTATTTATTCCTTAAATTTTTCCTCTTAAGATTCTAAATTTCATACGAAACTTTCTCAATTTGAAGCAAAAGCTTCACATTATCTTTTTAAATTTTCACAAATTAAAATTAAATTTTAGATATATTTTAGAAATTTCTCCTGGCCTTTTCAGACCATATAAATCGGAGATATTTCCGTCGTTTCATATCGAGTTTACTTAACTACCACAATCCTTGCGCTGTTATAGATGGAAACACACCAAACTAAAATTACATACAAATAGATATGCACCGAATTTTGTTCAATAAAATAATAAAAAACAAAATAAAAAGTTTTTATTAAAATTCATAACATTCTACAGTTTAATATATCCGATAAGATGTTTAATGGTTATGCGGTGTCACCAGCAAAGGTTCATCGGTACAATTTGAATGTACTTCATACTCTTATACTTATTGTTTCAAACAAAAACTTTCCATGAACCAGTTTCTAAGTTTTGACACAGTGCGTAGACACTGTACACTGGACAGTAAAAGAAAATATCGATTGTTTTTGATGTATCGATTGATTTTTGTAACAAAATGAAAGTAAAGCAATAGAAGGTATTTTTTGCCGCCTACGATGTCCTTGTTATGTCTTCCCTTACCCTGATGCAGTGTCAAATTTCAGGATGTTGTTGTTCGAAATCAGTAAGCTGTACGCCCAAATGTTTCCTTTTGAGTTGTATTAACGTCACAAAGGTTCCAAGTATGTGTTCTGATGATTCATTTTCTTTACCACGTAGCCTACATACTGGACTTGAATCGATCTTTATTCTTTAAGTCCTCAATGTCCGCTCAGACGGATGTTTTCTATCATTAGTATAATTTTGGATTCACAACTCAAATTTCTTCAAATTGTAAACCCATTTGACTGGAGAAAAATGTTTTAATTTTGCCTTTCGTCGAGTATGCTCTTCTCTTACGTTACGTTTATAATTTGGAAACTTATGCAGTCGAGAAAAATTTATAAGACAAGTGTAATTGGGATGTGATTTGACAAAAGAAATTGGATTTACCAACAGTAGTTCTAACAGCTAGTGAAACCGGTTGATCAATCTATTAACTAGGATTGTATTAGAAACCATAATAACATTAAGTGATAAGTCCTGACTTCAAGTGTTCGTTAATAGCCGTCTCAAAGATACTTTCACATTTCCATTTATCGATAGTGCTCATGAAGCTAAAAAAAACTGCCTATATATAGTATAAATATTATACTACTTGTCTGATATTTAGCATTAGCATTCAATTTTATTTATTTTATTATTATTTTTTTTTTTTTTTTTTGAAAAACACATTTCACGTTGATTTGTTATTTTTTTAAAACTTACACTACCAGTGTGTCCAGTTCTGTAAAGCGAAAACGAAACAACGACCGGACATATGATGTTTGTGTAACTTCTGCACATTGTTTAAATAACGTTTCGGCTTGCCACCCCGAAATTAGTTGCTCTAAACTTTAGAGTCTAAAGTATTCAAAAAGCACTGCACAGTGTAAGATTTGGCCATTCTATAGAAACAGAATTAAATATCTTGGAAAACAAATTTGATAAACTTATGAATTTTGGTACAAGGTGTTACTCGGCCAATATTTACCATTGTCAAAAAAATGGGCGAACATTGGCCCACCTCCCATACAAATGCAAAAATTTATTTCTGACATTATTCGCGTTGGATAGTCAAAAAGTAAAAAAACAGTGATTATGCATGATAATGTTTAAAGTAAATAATAAAGAGGTAAAAGTAATAATTTTTTTATTTTTTTTATTTTTGATTTTCTAATTTTTATTTTTTTCTTAACTTAACAAAAAGAGATATTGTTTAAATGAAATAGAATGAAAAGAATTTTCCAGTAAAGTAAAGCAAATTCTCGTGATATTAACAGCGAATAAGTTGAGCTTCGAAACAAACAAAAAATAGTTAAAAAATTCCATTCCAATAAAAAGTTACAAGCTTTTAAGAATGAGCATTTTCATGTAAGTGTTTTTGTTGTTTTTAATTCACTGAAAAATATACAAGTTTAAAGTACCGATATAATGTTATTGTTGACAAATTAGGCAAAGTTTTTGCATTTTCTTATTTTATAACAAGTGCTCTTTCATATTGAATAAAAATATTTACTCAAATTAAAACTGAAAAAAACGACTTTTGTCCAGCTAGATTAGCAAAATCTTACACTGTGCGCTGCCTTCACAGATTTAATTTCGATTTGAATACTGAATCGTTGAAAGTATTTAAAACTCCTTCACAAACATTTATTTATGCTCCCTTTGAAGGCAAAAAAATAAACATACACACACACCAAAAGTTAAGAATTCTAAAAAAAAAATTGAAAATTTAAAAGGTTTTAAATAAAAAATTAAAATGTTAAATATTTTGCAAGCACAATAAATGATCGCCCATCATACAATTCACCAACAAAAGTTTTTAAAGAAAAAAAATATTCAAACGTTTTGACTCGACAATTCAAAAAAAAGTTTCCGAAAAAGTATGGAATTCTTTCCCCCCTTTTTTTTATTGTTGTTGTTGTTGTTGTCGTACCAACAAAAGAGAACAAAGTTTAAATCGTATTGTTAAGATTTTTTTATTTTCGTTTTTCAGTAGATTTCATGCTTCTTTGTTGGGTGTGGATATGATTCGTGACAGAATTTAATACATTTTACTTTGGTTTCATTTGGCCCATAAGTAGAACTCAGTTTAAACTGTGAGATAAATACTGCCAATGTATTGAAATTATAAAGCAAATAAAACCATAAAATATGTACAAAATTTAAAAGACTGATGCAATGTGACGTGATGTGATGCGATGCGATGTGATGTGATGTGAAGTATTCATTACTTTTACATTCGTTTCGCAATTCGAGTTGCGTAAACATTTGAGTAAGAGAATGAATCCACGTAACAGATATGTAGACAGACGTTAACGTAAATTTCATTAATTTAAATGGCAAATGAGTAATACTGCTCATATGTCTGTACTCATATACTCATATACTCGTATGTATGTATGTACATATATTTGTTAGTGTTGATTTTAGCATGTTTCTTCTTCAATTGAACATTTTATTCACTTCATCATCATCCACATCATGATGTGACAATAATTTGTGCTGCTCAACTTTTTCATTATGCCATCATCCAACACCAAACAACATCATCGAATGGAGAAAGTAAAAAACTTTAAACCAAAGACACTAAAAAAGACTAAAGAGTTCGTTAAAATACAAGTCGTATTATTATTTATTGCTGTTTTATACGATTCAAAACTTTTTCATTATTTTCTTTCTCTTTTTGACAGAAAACGGAAAAATTCAAGTTAAATGAATAGAAATGAAAAAAAGCAAATGGTGTTTCAAAACTCATTAAAGTCGCATCTATTTGGCACTTTTTATCGATAAGATTTACTACGTACATATGTACATACATACGTACATAGTTATGCTCGGAGCAATTCGCTAGTCGTACATAAATACATGCGTATAATCTCATGTTTTATTCAGGAGATTAAATTCTACGTAATATTTGTGAAATACATGTACGAGTATATGACATAACTGAAGATATTCGCAAAATTGTGTAGCGTAAAAATGGGGAAAACTCATAAATACTTTCTTATCGTAAAAAAGTAAATTAATAAGTCGCGAACAAGTGCAATATAAAAAGTTATTGTCATTGAAGTTTTTTAACTTGAGATTTGTAAACTGATTTCAATGGAACCTGAAAAGAGAGCGTGAATAATTTTCTGATTTAATTTTTTTTTAACAAACACAAAACAAAAGTACTTTATTAGCAAACTTAATAATATGTTTTTAAATATGGAAATATATTATCTTGGGTAAGATTATATTTAGGAAATAAATTAAGTTAGTCCAATATGGATTAAATAAAGTGATTTGTCATTAAATGCAGTTTTTTTTTTCAAACGCTCTACGATCCCAATATGACGAAGCCTGCAATAAATAAATGTACTACTCCTACGAAACAACAAGTGCGACCAAAGGCTTCACGAAGTGATTTAATTTAATTTTATAACTTGGTTAACAGTTATTTAAACTGCTTTATTGATTGATTAGCAATTTTTTACAAAGGAGTAAATTATAATCTTGCTAGTGTCTGATACTTATTCGACTTCAAGGCGTGTCTTTAAGATTTCCGATTGCACCTTATATGTTAGCAATGGTCCTCTAGGCTGATCATATGAATGAGCATTGAATACGTTTATAAAAATAGATTTTTTTTATTTTTTATTATTAGACTTCATTACGTGGTTTTCAAAAAAAATTTACACAAAGAAAATACAGCTTGGTTATCTATAATCGCCAGCCGGGAAAAGTAGAAGAAATATTTACAAAAGAAGATATATTCACTCAATAATTAAATTCCATTGATATATATATTTGAAAGATTCTTTTATATGTTTAAAATGGTCTAGCCAATAAGTATCACCTAAAACACTTCATTTTCTGTTAATGTTGCCAGGCCAGATGCCTAATGTTGCTTCTGGTTCTCCTAAATAACGCAGGCGAACATAGCCTTGCTTCATCTCCTCTAAACTGATTACCATTCAACCACAATAGATATCCTCTTGCCTTTATGACATGTGTTATCTGCTTCTATTTCTAACTTTGGGTGCAATAACTTAATTCTTTTCATCTGTTCCACTAATTTAACACAAGCTTATTTCGATTTTATTTTATCTCGTCTATTACGTCCTTATTAATATTCATTTGATTTCCATGTAAATTAAAGTTTATAACTCCCTAACCTAAATACATTTGACAAGTGAAATTATATAATTTTTGATTTAAAGAATGCCTCCGTCTTTTTGAAAAATCATTATATCTGGTTAAGTGTAATACACTTCAACTGCCCCTAGCCGACAATATCCTTATTCATATTGATCTCTAACGAAATCACCCGCATACATCAAAACTTGAACGTTGTAAGTGGCACACAAACCACCACCCAGACTCTCATGCAGATCATTAAAATACAGACCAAACAACATTGTCAATAGCAGGTAACCTATCGGGTTTCGAAATATTCTGAAAATTCCGAACCAGTGCATATTGTACATACCGTACCTTTATCAATCGTTTGTATAAATTTAACTATTTTGCTTGAAATTTCCACCTGCTGAAGTTTTTAGAACAATAGATCCCTTGGCACCCGATCAAACGCAGCTATAAAGTCTACGAAAAAGGCAAACACCTTTCGTTTTTTTTTACGAATTTTCTGTTGACTTTGGATGAAACCGTTGCTTGATATTCATTTAAAATTCTATTTTGTTTTGTACACTCGCCAATTCTATCGTTGATTATGCCAATCATGCAATGCCAACGATATTCCTTAGTATTCACAGAGTTCGTTCGTTTCGCCTTTTTGATGAACTGAAAATATTACAGTTATGTTAAAACTGCATTACATTACATTATTTTTCATTTAAAACTTCCATGAAGGCTTTCGTAAGTAATTATAGGTAGCCGTCACTAACATTTGTTGTATTCGATCTTCACCTGTTTTAATTTTATAATCTTTCGTGCAAAGCGAATGGTTTGTCTAGTTGGTTGGTCTAGCCCTTACCATGGGATTAGAGAGAGTTCCAAAATATTCTCGAAACCTATTTCACTTCCAATGCAATTATTTTGGTTCCTTATCTCTCTCGCTCATGCCCACCATTCTTTTCCATTCGTTACATCTCTTAGGCTTCTTTCATTATCTACTAAAGTTGTTGAAAAAAAGAGCGAAATTGGGTCAAACATAAAAGACTTACATATATATAATAAAGAGTAAATGAGCTTCGTCGATGCGACGAACAGTAACCGTCCAGGGTTAAGATATTTTTGACAATTTGGCACTTCGACCCTGGCACCATTACTGAGATGGATTTCGAATGAAATCAAAATTCTTTAAATGTTCAGAAATAGTCATTTGAAATATTATAATTTTCACAAACATTTACATTTTCACCTCGGATTGTGGCAACAAATTGACGTTGCCAAAACGTGAAATTTTTTTTTTTAAATTTGCATGCAATAAGGTCCAAATAGGTCATGTTCTGTGGTTCATTACAAAGCCTTATGAAAAAAATTGCAGAAGAAAACACGACACCGGTTTAAGTTCAATGCGTTTATTAGGTGTTGATTGTTCAACTTTTCACGTCAATCTTTCGTCTTAAAAATAGGGAAATAAGCAGATTTCACCAAGAGTGAGGTACAGTTTACATTTGTTAAGATCACATGTCGTTCAGTTCAAAAGCTTCAACTACAGGCGACTATCATGGGATCATAGAGTGCCATAAATCGATGTTAACCATTAGGCCAAACGTCATTATCAGCCCATTAAGTCACCCAAACAGTCACTTTTTCCGGTTGTAATGACATTATCACAGTCGCTTTTGAATCCTACGAATTATATGGCATAACTCCCCAGTAAGAAATTAAATTCATCGCTGAAACGAATTTTCAATATAAAGTTGCATGCTTTAGACTTTATATGGAAGTGCAAATCCAAATGTTTAATATGTCGTACCCAATCGTAAGATAGGCTCTATATGTTGCACTTCCAGCGATACTTTCTTCGACAATGCGCATTTGTGTTTTCAATATCTTTATTTAGTTTCTTTAATATCTTAATCTTGGAAATTCCTTGTTCCAAAAGTCGATTCTCACGATAATAATCACAACTACTCGAAACTTGGTTAATTTTTAATTACCAGTTCTGTGAGAAGTTATAACAATTCTAATACATTATCCAGTTGTTAAATGATTCATATTGTTACGAGATTGGAAACGGTGTACCATCGTTTAACTTTAAAACGATAAACAAAAGCTACGCAAACAAATACAACGAACTTGCTTGCATATACCAACAACATCAGTATGAAAGAAAAGGAGACAGACAAGTAAGAAAGAAAGCAACAACAAACAACGTAAGCAAAATACATAAACAACAATGAAGTAGCGATAGAGTTCTCGAGAAAGCGAAAACGCGAACATTCTACTTCAAGAACCTTCAACAGACTGTTCACGTGAGCATATAAAAAGGCAAGACAAAGCAGGCAACGAGTAGTAAGAATTCAGTCAGTCTTGTGTGAAGACGCGTTGCGTGCGAAGTAAACAGTCGTGGTTTGAAGATCTCCGTTGAAAAGATCTGCGTTGTAAGCAAAGAATAATAGCGAACAAGCAATTATTGTTGTATTCGTCAAGTTGTAAATAGTGCCACACAAAAGTAGTGAGCACAATAAAGAATTTAATTGAAACTAAACACCAATTTATTTTTATTTTGTTTGTAATCAACGAACTCATATTTTAAACGTTTTTAAAAAGGTAAAAACGTAACAATTTGCGTAATTTGCGAACATTTCTCTAAATAAATAACACTTCAGATGAAATGTTCTTAAATTGAAGTTTTGCTCACTACCTACTAGACCATCGGAACACTTTTGAACTTCAACATTTGTAAGCTTTTAGTCCGAAATGTCAATTTGTTATGCAAAGGGCGACGGGCAAAGGCCATGGCCAATTCTGATGAAATTTGGCATTCAGTGTTTGTTTCTGGAAAGTGATTTTAATGAATTTGAAGGATTTTACTTGGGTATGAAAAATCTTATGCATAAAAATCGATATAAATTTAATGGGCGGTGATATCAGTATCAAATTTCAGTGATCCAGTGCCAATGCTTTTAAAATTTGCACAAAAATATCAGAAAGCTATACGTCTCTTATATGCATATTCAAATAGTCCAATCAAAAATGCGACAGATTTCATTTTCTAAATTAATAAAATTGTGGAATAATCTTTGGTTCAAACTCGATTTTAGTATAAAACTCTTACTTTCAGAATTGTTTTTCATATTTTCATGTTATCCATAAGTGGCAGTATCTTCAGTTTAACAGTCGATACAGAATGACATATTTTTTGAGAAATTTTTCATGCTAATTTGATTTTCAAAATTCGTTTTTACCGATATTTCTAAACCTGGAGTAAGTTCATAAGACGAGCTTCTGTTTTCTCTTCTCCATAGTCTTCAGCAGCAGGTATAGTACATAAATACATTCATAATCGGTCATTAAAACCTTTCGTTGTAATTCGAAAATGTCTGACATGAGGTTTGAACCTTGGTCTGATGTCTAATAAGCTAACACGCTATACACTAGACTACGACTACTTCAATCAATATCCAGAACAGATAATTCAACCTCTTCACTGTCATCAAACACTTAACTTTTAATTCCTTCTCAATTACCATAAATAATGTATTATTTACGATGAAACTTCACAAAATCTTTTAAAACTTAAAAAAATTTCAAACACAACACCATAGAATCCCTAGGAAAATCGTATCTGACAAAAATGATACATAAGATAGAATTATGAAGTTTTTGAATTTCTTAAGTCCTGTTTGAAATTCTATTTTTTTATTTGGTGTAAAAAAATGGCGATAATAATACTAACAAATTATAAAAATATCAGGCATATAACTTTTTCTGAATTAAAGTTATATCGTCTCAAAAATTGAAATTTATCATTTTTGATACAAAGCTCGATCTAAGGTTAAATTGTAAATTGTGATTGATTTTTTATTGAATTGTAACTAAAATTAAAAAAAAAGGATTTGATAATCATGTACCGAATAAATATTATTGTGAATGATCATTTCGGATTGCTATGTAAACTAAATTGTAATTTAATAGAAGCGATTCTGAAAATTAACTTATCATCTATCTATGAATTGGTTAAGGCCTATTATCTACATATATTCTTGATCAATAAATTGCAAGTATAGTAATTACTTTACACACAATATCATACAATTGTATACAAATTCCAATGTGTATTCACAAAAAATAATTCAATTATTTTATTCTTATTCTGTAATAATTTCTCATATTTGTAAGTGTATACATCCTTGATAGGAATTGCTGTCTCACAAAGTACATTAAGGAACTACATTCTCACTCACTCTAAACTTCTACTCCTACACTTCGACATCAATCTTATTCAATTATTTTATGCTTAACATAATAACGCTTGAAGCATATGTAAACGATTTAATTACCTTTCCTGAATTGAATAATATCCAGCCAGTATTGAGAAATCTTTAATTACTGACAGTCCGGCTGGAGCACGTGTGGTTTATATGACATATAAAATTCATTTCAATTCATTCAATGGCTTATATTGGAAATATACATACATGTACATATCTACATACGTATGTACATTGTACATATGTGTGCCTTTATTCATTTCAATCTCTGTACTTTCCGTTTTAATTATTTCTTTTCAATTGAGTTTATGGGCTTTTATTAAAAAAAAAAAACTTATTGCTCAATTTACAAAAATGTATAAATAAAATATTCTGATGAATTTCATATAAAGTTTTCATTAATAATAATATTCTTGAGTTATTAAATGTTTTAAGAAATTCAGTCAGAAAGTGATTCATACCATTTACTGGGCCGTATTTCATGCTGTGTTACAGTAATATTTCCACAATAGGGCCGTTCGTGAAATCGAAATGAGAAAGAATTTTTAATACTTTTGAAATCATTGACGTACATATGTACATATGTGTGATGTATGATCCTTATGGGTGAACCATTCTAATAAAATCATTTGGAATGCCTTTAAATTGAACCGAATGTGAAATCACGAATACAATACATACTACATATCTACATATATAGTTTATAAGAATGAATTGCTCAACAGAACGTCATATAAATGTTATTATAAATAAATCTGCATATATACATTTACATATCTTTATTTATGCATATGTATATTTTTATACCACAGGTATATACATATGTATGTATGTATGTATATCATAAGTACAGAGAGAGAGAGAGAGATATACAGTTCATATTCATATATGGAAGGAACAATAGAAATATTAAAATTAATTGTTTTTTAACTTTTTCATTCTTTTACAAATTTACTTTAAGGGTATTTGAGTTTACATATATTCATGCTCAAGAGTTAGAATGTGGATAATTTGTGTTGTAACACCCACAGATACACAGAGAAAGTTTTTAAATTATTAGAAATCAAACTGCTTACAAATTACGATATTGCCACATGTTGTCGAAATATTTGTTTTTTTTTTTTTTAAAGCATGCTTAACAAAACTTGGCATTGCCCATGAGGAATATTTCTAAATTAATTGTTAAATAAATGGAAACAAAATACTCACATTTTTAAATTACATTCTTAAAGTTGAAAACGAAAGGCATACATACATTAAGTATTTAACGTACATACTACAACACATATGTATGTACATACGCTTATTTGCATATACTTATGATACTGTGTATAACATTATATGTACATGTCCACTACTAGAGTTGCCAATTCTGAGCGTGATATAAAATGATGATTCATGTAAATAATAAATCTGATAGTCTTGGGTTCTGGTTAATAAATTTATGGCTGATATAATTGACGTCTGCATACTAAATATCTGTCAAATGAAATTTTATAGAATAACTCTTACAAATCTTAAATTTGAGGATTAATGCTTTAGATATTGGAAATTTTAAGTTTCTTAAATCGATTTAATTGAAAAGATGAATTCGAATTTTTTTTTTCGCAATTTTATTCCCATTTTCTAGTCATGTCCTGAGTTAATAATTCTATCTAAAAGAATATTAAAGCGCATTGCATCAAAGTGGTCTTCTTTCCCGATATTTCGTCACACACAAATTATTATCACTTATCACACTATATAGGAAAGGTTTCGGTACTCTGTGCTTTTATACAACTTAATCAAATCAACCATGAATTTGATGTCCCATTCCATGAAGTCTGGCTATAAATAATTTGTTTTCAACGCCGTTGGAAGTTGAAGTTGACCACTGTAGACGTCATTATGCGCAATAGACTGAAAAAACACGAGGTTATAGTTGGGATTTTACTTTTAAATAGTATCGGATGATTTTTCCTGCTATATTTTTAATTCTTTGTTTTTGGTATCTCAGTACAAACTAAAAGAGATCCGTGAGATGGGACAAACAAATGAACATCGCTCGCAAATTGTTGAATTTTGTAAACATTTTCATTTTATTCATGTTTTCATTGAATAAATATCCTCAGCAATTAAGGTAATTTTTTACGCAATGATAACGTCAGTAACCAGAGTCGTCGAATTTGATGCGAACAGTAATCAGAGTCAGTCTACGGGCCATTAAATAACTTGTTGTTAAAGTTGGGTTTAGTAAAAGGTAAGTTTAGCTAAAGTTAACTATAAAGTCACCTTTAACTCTTTTTAGGTATTGCAACATACTGATGAAATAAAGTAATGTTTGCTCATTTTTCATCAGTGTTTTTGTTGTATCAGTGTTGCAAAACTGAAATTTTGAAATGGTACTGAACTATAACTGAAAAAGTACTTTTTTTCACCAAATAGTACTTTTGTAAAAGGTACATACATGTATACATATTGGTCATTATAGCCCATCAATCAGGATTACGACCTGACTTCTCACACCACACACTTTGTGTATGTTAATTTTATACATGAGCGGGACCTATTGTCTAAAGTCAACTCCGAACGACAGATTTTTGAGAAACTTTATCGTGGCAATTTTATATCCTCTCAGAGGTTTTGGCAGGTGGAAGTCGCCTGAAAAATATTTTTTCATATTTCGTTTTGATGGAGATGTCTGCCATAGGGATTGAATCGTGGGCTCACGTCTAGTAAGCCATACCTACCACTAGACTATTTATTTATATTTAATACACATACAGGAGAAAATGAGCTGATTCGGAACGTAACAAAACGTAAAAGTCTCGTTTAGTCACGTCGATGGAACGTAGTGGTACCATGCGTTCGTTTGAAGAGCAATGAAAATGTTTTCCGAAATTACATTACGGTTCGACAAGCGTTATCATTGCTTTTCGTATTCTGAAAACGAACATACGTTCCGTGGGCGTTTGGCTAACCGGGGTAAAAGCCTAATACTACCTTTAGCATTACGTTGAACATGTTGCTAATGCATTAATAGTTGGAAATCGCAAGACATAAAATATTTAATAATAAAAAAGTTCTGAAAGCGTAGCTTGGCTACTGCGGTATTTTGGAAATGAAAAGGTACTGAAAAAAGTACTAAAATACTGAATTTTTCAACACTGATTTGTATGTTCAACTATAAACTTCTCTTTAAAAGTTACAGGTAGGATGACCTTCCCTTTAGCTTAACGCTCACTTCTACCTTATTGTCTACTCATAATAATAAAAAACAAATTATCTTTTCGTTAAAATCCTGCCTTTAGTTAAAGACAAGTTGTAATAATGGCCCTAAAAGTTGTCAACGTACACAGAAAGTTGCACTTTTTAGTGGTTTTTGTGGGTGTTGGATTCTTCATTTATGAAATGAACTTTTCGAAAAAGCCTTTCTCGAAGAAATAAACGTAATGGATTCATTTATCGCCTCAAATTAATATTTTAGTCACTTTTACCAAATGCGTGTTTTCTTTTTAGGTTTCAAAACTCAAAGAGTTCAAAAAATCTGTCGTAATTAAAATATAAAAATTTCTTATTTGTGTACCTTTACATTGTGAAATTTTTCTCCAATATTTTAGGCAAATGCTTTAACCTCATGTGAATATGAGTAGTCATCCTTGTGTGTATAAGTTCAATAAATAGTTGGCCAATTCACCCGTCTTGTATTGTGTATGTTGTATTGAATACACTTGGTTGTTTGTGAACGCTCAATGCTATGATGTATTGTGTATGTCGTATTCTACTACATAATTTTTGTCATTCAAACAATATGATAGCACGAAACCAACACAACTTATTAAAAACATATGAAAAAAATGTGTATAAGTGTATGGGATTTTTACATGAAAATTATCAACAACAAGCATACACTGTTGTATAGTCGTCCAACAATACAACAGTTCCAATGATACAACAGCTTGTGTGAATTGACCAAGTTTTTTTTTCCAGTTTTTATAACTTTGTAAATAGGTTTACATTAAGAAATTTTGACAAGTTTTAATTTTATTAAATTATTAAATGGTGGACATTTCAAACAAAATAAAAAGATTCTTTATTTTCCATTAATTAGCAAACAATGCAAGCAAAATGGCAAATACAACGCTTTAGTTGGAATTATGGCCTAGTTTCTCAATACACCCATGTTGTGTGTGTTAATATTACCAATGTGTTGTGGGATTTGAGAGTTTTTTGCCCATGTGTCTTATTAATTATAAACAGATGGATTTTAGGACAAAATCCACCATTTCCCCAAGTCTCTTGTAAAGCTAGAAAGGATCTTGAAGTTTATGTGTGTTTTTGTACTTCAAAGCATCAATACTTAAAAATTTAATTTTTATTTTAAAATGTTGTAAAATTGATGTGTATTTCCGAGTACAAAAAAGTAGATTTCGGATGTTTTTAATTTCCACACTTATTGTAAATTTAGACAAACTGTTGGCAACACTTTGTTCGGATATTGAAAATTTCGCCATGTTAAATATAACAAAAAAGTTATTTAAGCTCAGTTATTCCTAAAAACCGTATATACAATAAAGTCTGGAAAACTTTTAATGAAAAATTTTTTAATCTCCTTATTGTGTGCGGCACAGAAGTTCGAAAGAATATGTAATCAAGTGTTTCCGTGTATATGTTTACCATATTTTTATTTGCTTAAAGTACAAAGTGCACACATACTTGGTTTGTCTCATGTCCCTGCTCAATTGCTACCAAACTTTGTGGCTTCAACCTCAACCAAATGCAATTTATCTATGAGTGGAAGATTATAATACCCAACCATCGTACGATGTTCTCTTTACATTCACTCGTTACAAAATTCACTCTTGTACGATATGAAAGTAAAAATAAAAACAAATACATTTTAGATGAACTTATTTGCCCTTTACTTTGTTTGACTCGACAATTATAAAGTGATTAAAATATCGTATAAGATGTATTATACAACCGGCACCTAAACAAACACACACAAAAAAATACGATTTAGTTTATATTCAACATTAACTCTTGTTTATTAACGTAAATATTTCCTAAGCAGATACATTTATTTTCTCATAATTAACAACATTGAAAACATAAGACAACTATAAGTAGTATTGTGTGAACCAAACACAATCCTCTTTAGATTTTCATCCTTAAATAGTCAATCATTGAAAGCTTCAGTTATAATTTAAGTAACCTTGAATTTACACTTGATAAGTAATGGTGCGGCTTTATTTTCTTATAGTAGACTTAAGAAGGCTATGTACGAAAAGCGATGCAACGGAAGATCAATTGCTTGTTAACAACCTGATAATGGTCTTCACATACATACATACATACATACATACATAATTGGTCATTACAACCCTTCAGTCAGGATTACGACGTAGTTTCTCACACCACTTATGTTGTGTGTGTTAATTTTATATATGAGTGGTGGGACCTACAGTTTAAAGTCGACTCCGAACGACAGATTTTTGAGAAACTTTTCATGGCAATATTAATTACTCTCAGAGTTTTTACCAGAAATCTGCTGAGAGGAAGTCGCCGAAGAAATATTTTTTGTTTTTTGTTTTGATGTCTGGCCTGGGGATAATGTTCTTCATTACCACTTAGTTATGAGCTTCGAGAAATTTAGAATATTATTGCAGACCTCAATCCGACGAAACTTCTTCGTGTACTCAATACTGTTGATGTCGACATCGGTTATTATATTCTGACAACTGCATCAGTTTGGCTTTAAACGGAAACACAACACATGGTGTGACTAAGTTGTTGAATTCAATCTTGGGCATTGATACTCTGCCGAAAGTTAGTTATTAATTGTAATTTTGCAAGGTGTTGAGAAGAAAAAACCGACGTACATATTGTTACGTTTTTAAAAACGTTTAAAATATGAGTTCGTTGATTGCAAACAAAATAAAAATAAATTGGTGTTTAGTTTTAATTAAATTCTTTATTGCCCGCACTACTTTTGTGTGCCACCGTTTATACATACAATACAACAATAATTGCTTGTTCGCTATTCTTCTTTGCTTACAACGCAGATCTTTTCAACAGCGATTTTCAAACCACGACTGTTTTCTTTACACGCAACGCCTCTTCACACAAGACTGTCTGAATTCTTACTACTACTCGTTGCCTGCTTTGCTTTGCCTCTTTATATGCTCACGTAAACAGTCTGATGAAGGTTCTTGAAGTAATATCTTCGTGTGTTCGCCTTCTCGAGAGCTCTATCGCGAATTCATTGTTGTTTATGTATTTTGTTCACATTGTTTGTTGTTGCGTTCTTGCATACTTGTCTATCCCCTTTCTTTCATACCGATGTTGTTTGTTTAATTGTAATAATTTCGTTGTATTTGTTTGTGTAGCTTTTGTTAATTTTAATGTTAAACGAGATTACACTATTTCCATTTTAGTAACAATATTCTGACAACTGTATCATGAATCATCACTTTGGCTTTAAAGTTTATACGGAAACAAAAGACATGTTGACTTTCGAAATAGTGACTAATTTGTTGAATTCAATCTCAGCCATTGATAATCAGCCGAAAGTTTGTTATTAATTGTAATTTTGCAAGGTGTTGAGAAAAAACCAACGTACGACGTGTATGTAATTTGTTTACATCCTAATTTCGTTTATTAGTTTACACAGGACAAGAGTTGGCAATGAACCAACAACAAGTTTTTTAAATCTTAAATCTAAAAAAACCAACTAACAGGTGCTAAATATGTGAATTACATGAATAGTTGTGACTTCAGACCTAAAATAGCAATTGAATAGGCAATTGAGGATCTCTCACTAAGTATCAGTATTCATCAAAACAAAAACCAATAGAGGCACAAGTAATTAATTCTGTAGAATGCCTCAACTAGCATTGAGAGTTACCGACAAATTTCCATTTAACACAATTTCTTGAGATCGTCCTTTGTGGTAGTCACATACAAGTTTACAGGATTATGTTGAAGAAAAAAAAAGAGTTATCCGATATTAAAATTGCTTTACAATGATCCAATAGCACACGAATAAATGCGCTTTCAGAATGCCGTATTACTTTCAATACAAATTATGTGGTTGCCTTAGTAATTGTCCTGTAATCACTAAGTGTGGGAGAATAAATTTAGTCTACTGACAAACACATTACATTAATAAAATAGGAGGTAAATAAGAAGAGTTTTTATATAATTATACAGCCAACGACTATAATCAATTTGATACGGGGATTTACACTGAGGTCAAAATACATCTTGTTATTGCAGCAAACTTTATATTAGAGAACTCGGTTAGAAATGTCAGAAAGTGAAAAGTCAATATCTCTACACCTTTATGACAAAAGAAAGGTACTAACACATGAGGTGAATGGCAGTCCCTTGATCCTCCTCAGACCTATAGCTCCTGCAAAAGACATTTACTGAAATGTTAAGCCTTTCGGCATGCCTACGAAATATAGTGGCCGGTAAGAATCACTATTGTACGAAATCTAAGGACAGAATTAAGTCGGTAATCTTCTTATCCATACGTGACCAGCAGGGTCTAGCAATATTGCACGTACCTTCTTGCTGCCAGCGAGATTCAACTTTCCCATAAAATGAGTGGATAAATTCCAATTTAACCGAGACAATTGGAGTACCTATGCCCTGTAAAATATTGTAGATTGCGATGTTCGTACCGTTCGTGGCTCATCAGCAATGCAGTTTCCCACGATATCGCTGTATCTCGGAACCCACATAAAGTTAAAGAAATGAGAAAATTTAAGAAATTTCGGCAGTGATGGGACTATTAGTAAAAAACCCAACAAGAATAAATTATTTATTAATATTAATAAATAAATATACCACAGTCCACTCTGCCGCGCTTTTTCAAGCCACCAGCGTAGACCTCAAAAGTCTCATTGAAGATCAGAGGGTAGCAATTGAGTGTATTAAATAATGTTTTGGTTGGAGTGGGACAGAGCGCACTGGCGATCAGAACAGCTGACTGCCTGCATACTCCGTTTATCAAACGGCACTGGCTTTGGTATTTGCACACACTATGTACACCACAATACAAGGTTGATTCCACCACGGTCCAATAAAGTCAATATGTGCTGTTTAGTCTAAGAACGCAGAGCTCATCTACGATTTTTTTGCAGGTGTAAGGTATTATTGTTGCTCTAAGTGCTTGGATCCAGAATGACTCATAAATTCTTTACCGTCTTGAGTAAGGAAAGTTGAATGCCATTAAGGATTGGTAAGGTTAAGGTGTCTTATATCACCTGGTAAAAAAAAATCAAATTCGTTTTAAGGGGATAAATACTATTCAGTTGTAAACCTTAAGGCCTGGTTGCGACAAAGAGCAAGTGTGTGGATCAAAACCTGATATCATAATGACTAGATTATCCTTAATCATAACCTTAAAACTACATCGTTGCAGCACTTCCAACCCCTAGAAGGGTTCCCCAGTAAGAGGTGATGTGCCTCTGTTCACTTCAGTAATGAACTTCAGAATAGGTTCACTAACATTACGCTTATCAAAGGCCCTAGCAACAGCTTCTGAATGGACATTGGTAAAGGCGCCCACCACGTCAATAAAAGCTGCCAGTGAGGAGCTTAGTTCAGTTTAGTGTGTCTGCGGCGTGTTGAACGCACACCAAATCATATGTCTCCTGTAGGTCTGCAGATTTAGAACGTTTAAATGGGGCAATGGCCAAAAAAAAAAATAGATGTTAATTTGGACTGTGATTTCAATCATTTAAATCTACATCAGTATCACTTGAGGAACTGCTGTCGTATCTTATTATACGTTTACAGGTTTCTCTTTGGAAGGATTTTGACGTTAGGTAAGAATGGTGTCAGATATACCGATTACATTCAGATTAGCTAACCCAAATCGATATGTGAACTCATTCAGTTTGTACAGTACTATTGTGTTATGTATGGTAAGTATACATATAAATAAAATAAATAAAATTATATAAATAATCTTTCTTAATTTCATTGAACATTGGCTCACTTATAAATTGAATTACTCATTTTCATTTAGAATTTTCACAATTTGAAATTAAAATTCGTTTTTACTAAGGTTTTTTCACTTTTCATTTTAAAATTTCTTAATTAAAAAAAAATGGTGGAGTTTAGGAAGTGATTGATAAATGACGACGTTTACTTCTTCTGTAGACAGGTTTTGTATCATGGTGCAGGAATAACTACATACATACATACATAATTGGCCATTACAAACCTTCAGTCAGAATTACAGCCTAGCTTCTCATACTACTCATGTTGTGTGTGTGTGTTAATTTTATACATGAGTGGCGGAACCTACAGTTTAAAGTCGAATCCGAACGACAGATTTTTGAGAAACTTTTCATGGCAATTTTATTTACTATCAGAGTTTTTGCCAAAATCTGCTGAGAGGAAGTTGCCGAAGAAACATTTTTTCATATTCCGTTTTAATGTCTGACCTGGGGTTTGAACATTGGCCTTAGGTCTAATAATCCAACACACTATCTGCTAGACTACGGCGACTTCATTTAATATTTGCTTCATTTATTTGAATTTGGGTTATCATTTATATGTTGTTTCAATAAATGCATAACCACACAAGGTATATGCGGAGCTTATATGATTTTCTTTCTTGGAATAATTCCCGCACGGTGAAATTTAAAATTAAAGGGGTTTAGAGTCTTAAAGTATTGTGCTTCAACATTTCATTATAAAGTTTTCGATTATTTTTAGTCACATACAGGAGGTCTTCCTCCCTAATACAGCGTATGAATATCAGCATTATTGAAGATTTGACACGTTTCCATTATTTGCGTCAGTGAAATTTTTATTGTACACGATCGTTTTTAAACGCTTCCTTTAGATCAGTGGTGCCCACGCTTTAGCACAATCGTCCAGAGAAAACTCACTCACATACGCTCTTTTGTTGTGTCGTCACTAAGCAAGCAACGCTACGTATGCGTTTTTATTTCCTTTTGTTTTTTTGTTTTTTATAAGCGTAGAAAGAAATGGAAAATGATGTGAAACTAATTTTTTTAATTTTAAAATTGAAATCAAAAACTTTTGCTTAAGTGTCAATATTTATTATTTTTAATGTTTTGTGGTATCTATATATTACATAGTCTGAGTTATTCACTAGGTTGAATAGAACTCAAAAATATTTTTTTTCATTTTTCTCGAACCCTCCAAACTCGTTTTATTTGACAAAAACGGTTGTTTTGATCTTTTGCCACTAACTTATTGTTAGAAAGGGGAGAGATTAGCCTTTAAAACGGTATACATAAACATTTTTGTTCAAACTTATATGTTATGAGTTTTGATGCGGTAAACTTGGAAAATGTTATTTTTTTCTTATTTTTTCAAATTTGGCCATTAATAATTACAAAATTTAATTAAATAATATGAAAGAAGTAGCGACGTTCTGAAAGTGCATTATATTCTGAAGAGGGTGACACTTTGTTTGATAAAATTGGACAAAAATTACCGTAGTTATTATTTAAAAAGTATAACAGCTTAGTCATATTTTTTATACATACATACATATTGTGCTGTCTCATCAAATGTACTTTAATTTTGTATTTTGTCGCATAGTGTTATTGACGAATTTTATTTGAAATCGATTCAATATACTACATACATATTGTTACGCAAATCGAAAAGCCCTAATATCGTTTAACAACAAAAACGATAAACAAAAGCCACACGATACAAATACGCACTAACACAAGGAATACAATGAACGTGTTGATTATCTAAAGCTGCACATACACATATGTATGATGAACCTGGTTGCGGCTAGTACCAACAACAACATAAAGTAAACCAGCTACGACAAATATGTAATGGACAACATAAGCAAAATACACAAACAACAATGTGCTAGCAGTAGAGTTTTCGAGAAGGCGAGAGCTAGAACCTTCCACATCGAGAACGTTCATCATACTGATTACGTGCGTGCGGACTATAAAAGGGCTGGACAAAATAAGTCGTGGTTGTAAAGTGAATAATAGTGTGATCTAGTAAAAAGAATAAGCAGATTATTGTTGTTGTGGGACACAAAAGTGTAAAGTGTAAAGAATAAAGAGAGTTTAACTGAAATTAAACGCATATTTGTTTTTACTTTGTTGCAATTAACGAACTCATATTTAAACGTTTTTAAAAAGGTAAAAACGTAACAATATGTATGTACCAGAGGTCAGCAATGAGTATTCAAAACGATGAGTAGACTCGAATCATACTTATAATTTCTGATACTTATACGCATTCATACTTATTTAAATGTCATACTCATCCTACTCATATTCAAAGTTTGAAATACTCATGGTACTCGTACTTAACAATACGCATTTGGACTCTCCACGACTCATCGGATACACGAATCACAAAATAAGTATGACTCGCGTACTAACACTACAATACTCACATGAAGGTTGTGTGTTTGCTCTCCTTGCTGTCTTTGTCTTTTCTGTTTGTGTGTCTGTCTTCTTTCTTTGTAAATGCAACAACAACTAAGACTCTAAATTTTGATGAATGATTCGAATCATTCGAATCATTTATGAGTATTATAAGTATTTTTCTAAATTTATGAATCTGAATGAGTAGGCGTATGAATCAAACATAGTTCGAATGTTATGAGTTTGATGTCAACGTTGTACTCATACTCATTGCGACTTGTACTTATAAATCAATGGTGTAGTGAATACGAATGAATCAGAGTAGTTGGATTTCAATACTGTTGACTGACTCATACTCAAAATTACATGAGTGCTGATGAGTAGCGAAAAAGCGATTCATTGCTGATCTCTGGTATGTACATATATTTTTTAGAAGCTGTAAATGAAGTCGGGTAACTACCAATTTATTCAACTTTTCTCAGAGTGCTCTCACACCAAAGCAAACAAATTTTTTTCATCTTCTCGAGTGATGACCAAGCCCTCAAATGGCTAGAGCAATGCAACATGAACTGTGTGGCACGTAGCGCCTTCCTTTTTCAACGACTTGTTGTTGAGCTACCAAAATCCCACTGCAAACAGTGACTTTTTGGGATGCATTGGATGCTCTTGGATCTCATTTGGATTGGTATCGCTAATTTTGTTTGTTCATGTACTCTTTCATTTAGAAATGGGCCTCATTGCTGAAGATGTTTTTTAAACACGAGGTTATCGCTGTGGATCTCATGCGTTATTTACTCGAAGTTGGGATTTTACTTTTAAATATTATCGGATGATTTTTCCTGCTATATTTTTAATTCTTTGTTTTTGGTATCTCAGTACAAACTAAAAGAGATCCGTGAGATGGGACAAACAAATGAACATCGCTCGCAAATTGTTGAATTTTGTAAACATTTTCATTTTATTCATGTTTTCAGTCTAAGGGCCATTAAATAACTTGTGGTTAAAGTTGGGTTTAGTAAAAGGTAACTTTAGCTAAAGTTAACTATAAAGTCACCTTTATACTGATTAAATAAAGTAATGTTTGCTATCGTAATTAAGATATAAAAATATCTTATTTGGGTACCTTTACATTGTGAAATTTTTCTCCAATATTTTAGGCAAATGCTTTAACCTCATGTGAATATGAGTAGTCATCCTTGTGTGTATAAGTTCAATAAATAGTTGGCCAATTCACCCGTCTTGTATTGTGTATGTTGTATTGAATACACTTGGTTGTTTGTGAACGCTCAATGCTATGATGTATTGTGTATGTCGTATTCTACTACATAATTTTTGTCATTCAAACAATATGATAGCACGAAACCAACACAACTTATTAAAAACATATGAAAAAAATGTGTATAAGTGTATGGGATTTTTACATGAAAATTATCAACAACAAGCATACACTGTTGTATAGTCGTCCAACAATACAACAGTTCCAATGATACAACAGCTTGTGTGAATTGACCAAGTTTTTTTTTCCAGTTTTTATAACTTTGTAAATAGGTTTACATTAAGAAATTTTGACAAGTTTTAATTTTATTAAATTATTAAATGGTGGACATTTCAAACAAAATAAAAAGATTCTTTATTTTCCATTAATTAGCAAACAATGCAAGCAAAATGGCAAATACAACGCTTTAGTTGGAATTATGGCCTAGTTTCTCAATACACCCATGTTGTGTGTGTTAATATTACCAATGTGTTGTGGGATTTGAGAGTTTTTTGCCCATGTGTCTTATTAATTATAAACAGATGGATTTTAGGACAAAATCCACCATTTCCCCAAGTCTCTTGTAAAGCTAGAAAGGATCTTGAAGTTTATGTGTGTTTTTGTACTTCAAAGCATCAATACTTAAAAATTTAATTTTTATTTTAAAATGTTGTAAAATTGATGTGTATTTCCGAGTACAAAAAAGTAGATTTCGGATGTTTTTAATTTCCACACTTATTGTAAATTTAGACAAACTGTTGGCAACACTTTGTTCGGATATTGAAAATTTCGCCATGTTAAATATAACAAAAAAGTTATTTAAGCTCAGTTATTCCTAAAAACCGTATATACAATAAAGTCTGGAAAACTTTTAATGAAAAATTTTTTAATCTCCTTATTGTGTGCGGCACAGAAGTTCGAAAGAATATGTAATCAAGTGTTTCCGTGTATATGTTTACCATATTTTTATTTGCTTAAAGTACAAAGTGCACACATACTTGGTTTGTCTCATGTCCCTGCTCAATTGCTACCAAACTTTGTGGCTTCAACCTCAACCAAATGCAATTTATCTATGAGTGGAAGATTATAATACCCAACCATCGTACGATGTTCTCTTTACATTCACTCGTTACAAAATTCACTCTTGTACGATATGAAAGTAAAAATAAAAACAAATACATTTTAGATGAACTTATTTGCCCTTTACTTTGTTTGACTCGACAATTATAAAGTGATTAAAATATCGTATAAGATGTATTATACAACCGGCACCTAAACAAACACACACAAAAAAATACGATTTAGTTTATATTCAACATTAACTCTTGTTTATTAACGTAAATATTTCCTAAGCAGATACATTTATTTTCTCATAATTAACAACATTGAAAACATAAGACAACTATAAGTAGTATTGTGTGAACCAAACACAATCCTCTTTAGATTTTCATCCTTAAATAGTCAATCATTGAAAGCTTCAGTTATAATTTAAGTAACCTTGAATTTACACTTGATAAGTAATGGTGCGGCTTTATTTTCTTATAGTAGACTTAAGAAGGCTATGTACGAAAAGCGATGCAACGGAAGATCAATTGCTTGTTAACAACCTGATAATGGTCTTCACATACATACATACATACATACATACATAATTGGTCATTACAACCCTTCAGTCAGGATTACGACGTAGTTTCTCACACCACTTATGTTGTGTGTGTTAATTTTATATATGAGTGGTGGGACCTACAGTTTAAAGTCGACTCCGAACGACAGATTTTTGAGAAACTTTTCATGGCAATATTAATTACTCTCAGAGTTTTTACCAGAAATCTGCTGAGAGGAAGTCGCCGAAGAAATATTTTTTGTTTTTTGTTTTGATGTCTGGCCTGGGGATAATGTTCTTCATTACCACTTAGTTATGAGCTTCGAGAAATTTAGAATATTATTGCAGACCTCAATCCGACGAAACTTCTTCGTGTACTCAATACTGTTGATGTCGACATCGGTTATTATATTCTGACAACTGCATCAGTTTGGCTTTAAACGGAAACACAACACATGGTGTGACTAAGTTGTTGAATTCAATCTTGGGCATTGATACTCTGCCGAAAGTTAGTTATTAATTGTAATTTTGCAAGGTGTTGAGAAGAAAAAACCGACGTACATATTGTTACGTTTTTAAAAACGTTTAAAATATGAGTTCGTTGATTGCAAACAAAATAAAAATAAATTGGTGTTTAGTTTTAATTAAATTCTTTATTGCCCGCACTACTTTTGTGTGCCACCGTTTATACATACAATACAACAATAATTGCTTGTTCGCTATTCTTCTTTGCTTACAACGCAGATCTTTTCAACAGCGATTTTCAAACCACGACTGTTTTCTTTACACGCAACGCCTCTTCACACAAGACTGTCTGAATTCTTACTACTACTCGTTGCCTGCTTTGCTTTGCCTCTTTATATGCTCACGTAAACAGTCTGATGAAGGTTCTTGAAGTAATATCTTCGTGTGTTCGCCTTCTCGAGAGCTCTATCGCGAATTCATTGTTGTTTATGTATTTTGTTCACATTGTTTGTTGTTGCGTTCTTGCATACTTGTCTATCCCCTTTCTTTCATACCGATGTTGTTTGTTTAATTGTAATAATTTCGTTGTATTTGTTTGTGTAGCTTTTGTTAATTTTAATGTTAAACGAGATTACACTATTTCCATTTTAGTAACAATATTCTGACAACTGTATCATGAATCATCACTTTGGCTTTAAAGTTTATACGGAAACAAAAGACATGTTGACTTTCGAAATAGTGACTAATTTGTTGAATTCAATCTCAGCCATTGATAATCAGCCGAAAGTTTGTTATTAATTGTAATTTTGCAAGGTGTTGAGAAAAAACCAACGTACGACGTGTATGTAATTTGTTTACATCCTAATTTCGTTTATTAGTTTACACAGGACAAGAGTTGGCAATGAACCAACAACAAGTTTTTTAAATCTTAAATCTAAAAAAACCAACTAACAGGTGCTAAATATGTGAATTACATGAATAGTTGTGACTTCAGACCTAAAATAGCAATTGAATAGGCAATTGAGGATCTCTCACTAAGTATCAGTATTCATCAAAACAAAAACCAATAGAGGCACAAGTAATTAATTCTGTAGAATGCCTCAACTAGCATTGAGAGTTACCGACAAATTTCCATTTAACACAATTTCTTGAGATCGTCCTTTGTGGTAGTCACATACAAGTTTACAGGATTATGTTGAAGAAAAAAAAAGAGTTATCCGATATTAAAATTGCTTTACAATGATCCAATAGCACACGAATAAATGCGCTTTCAGAATGCCGTATTACTTTCAATACAAATTATGTGGTTGCCTTAGTAATTGTCCTGTAATCACTAAGTGTGGGAGAATAAATTTAGTCTACTGACAAACACATTACATTAATAAAATAGGAGGTAAATAAGAAGAGTTTTTATATAATTATACAGCCAACGACTATAATCAATTTGATACGGGGATTTACACTGAGGTCAAAATACATCTTGTTATTGCAGCAAACTTTATATTAGAGAACTCGGTTAGAAATGTCAGAAAGTGAAAAGTCAATATCTCTACACCTTTATGACAAAAGAAAGGTACTAACACATGAGGTGAATGGCAGTCCCTTGATCCTCCTCAGACCTATAGCTCCTGCAAAAGACATTTACTGAAATGTTAAGCCTTTCGGCATGCCTACGAAATATAGTGGCCGGTAAGAATCACTATTGTACGAAATCTAAGGACAGAATTAAGTCGGTAATCTTCTTATCCATACGTGACCAGCAGGGTCTAGCAATATTGCACGTACCTTCTTGCTGCCAGCGAGATTCAACTTTCCCATAAAATGAGTGGATAAATTCCAATTTAACCGAGACAATTGGAGTACCTATGCCCTGTAAAATATTGTAGATTGCGATGTTCGTACCGTTCGTGGCTCATCAGCAATGCAGTTTCCCACGATATCGCTGTATCTCGGAACCCACATAAAGTTAAAGAAATGAGAAAATTTAAGAAATTTCGGCAGTGATGGGACTATTAGTAAAAAACCCAACAAGAATAAATTATTTATTAATATTAATAAATAAATATACCACAGTCCACTCTGCCGCGCTTTTTCAAGCCACCAGCGTAGACCTCAAAAGTCTCATTGAAGATCAGAGGGTAGCAATTGAGTGTATTAAATAATGTTTTGGTTGGAGTGGGACAGAGCGCACTGGCGATCAGAACAGCTGACTGCCTGCATACTCCGTTTATCAAACGGCACTGGCTTTGGTATTTGCACACACTATGTACACCACAATACAAGGTTGATTCCACCACGGTCCAATAAAGTCAATATGTGCTGTTTAGTCTAAGAACGCAGAGCTCATCTACGATTTTTTTGCAGGTGTAAGGTATTATTGTTGCTCTAAGTGCTTGGATCCAGAATGACTCATAAATTCTTTACCGTCTTGAGTAAGGAAAGTTGAATGCCATTAAGGATTGGTAAGGTTAAGGTGTCTTATATCACCTGGTAAAAAAAAATCAAATTCGTTTTAAGGGGATAAATACTATTCAGTTGTAAACCTTAAGGCCTGGTTGCGACAAAGAGCAAGTGTGTGGATCAAAACCTGATATCATAATGACTAGATTATCCTTAATCATAACCTTAAAACTACATCGTTGCAGCACTTCCAACCCCTAGAAGGGTTCCCCAGTAAGAGGTGATGTGCCTCTGTTCACTTCAGTAATGAACTTCAGAATAGGTTCACTAACATTACGCTTATCAAAGGCCCTAGCAACAGCTTCTGAATGGACATTGGTAAAGGCGCCCACCACGTCAATAAAAGCTGCCAGTGAGGAGCTTAGTTCAGTTTAGTGTGTCTGCGGCGTGTTGAACGCACACCAAATCATATGTCTCCTGTAGGTCTGCAGATTTAGAACGTTTAAATGGGGCAATGGCCAAAAAAAAAAAATAGATGTTAATTTGGACTGTGATTTCAATCATTTAAATCTACATCAGTATCACTTGAGGAACTGCTGTCGTATCTTATTATACGTTTACAGGTTTCTCTTTGGAAGGATTTTGACGTTAGGTAAGAATGGTGTCAGATATACCGATTACATTCAGATTAGCTAACCCAAATCGATATGTGAACTCATTCAGTTTGTACAGTACTATTGTGTTATGTATGGTAAGTATACATATAAATAAAATAAATAAAATTATATAAATAATCTTTCTTAATTTCATTGAACATTGGCTCACTTATAAATTGAATTACTCATTTTCATTTAGAATTTTCACAATTTGAAATTAAAATTCGTTTTTACTAAGGTTTTTTCACTTTTCATTTTAAAATTTCTTAATTAAAAAAAAATGGTGGAGTTTAGGAAGTGATTGATAAATGACGACGTTTACTTCTTCTGTAGACAGGTTTTGTATCATGGTGCAGGAATAACTACATACATACATACATAATTGGCCATTACAAACCTTCAGTCAGAATTACAGCCTAGCTTCTCATACTACTCATGTTGTGTGTGTGTGTTAATTTTATACATGAGTGGCGGAACCTACAGTTTAAAGTCGAATCCGAACGACAGATTTTTGAGAAACTTTTCATGGCAATTTTATTTACTATCAGAGTTTTTGCCAAAATCTGCTGAGAGGAAGTTGCCGAAGAAACATTTTTTCATATTCCGTTTTAATGTCTGACCTGGGGTTTGAACATTGGCCTTAGGTCTAATAATCCAACACACTATCTGCTAGACTACGGCGACTTCATTTAATATTTGCTTCATTTATTTGAATTTGGGTTATCATTTATATGTTGTTTCAATAAATGCATAACCACACAAGGTATATGCGGAGCTTATATGATTTTCTTTCTTGGAATAATTCCCGCACGAAGAAATTTAAAATTAAAGGGGTTTAGAGTCTTAAAGTATTGTGCTTCAACATTTCATTATAAAGTTTTCGATTATTTTTAGTCACATACAGGAGGTCTTCCTCCCTAATACAGCGTATGAATATCAGCATTATTGAAGATTTGACACGTTTCCATTATTTGCGTCAGTGAAATTTTTATTGTACACGATCGTTTTTAAACGCTTCCTTTAGATCAGTGGTGCCCACGCTTTAGCACAATCGTCCAGAGAAAACTCACTCACATACGCTCTTTTGTTGTGTCGTCACTAAGCAAGCAACGCTACGTATGCGTTTTTATTTCCTTTTGTTTTTTTGTTTTTTATAAGCGTAGAAAGAAATGGAAAATGATGTGAAACTAATTTTTTTAATTTTAAAATTGAAATCAAAAACTTTTGCTTAAGTGTCAATATTTATTATTTTTAATGTTTTGTGGTATCTATATATTACATAGTCTGAGTTATTCACTAGGTTGAATAGAACTCAAAAATATTTTTTTTCATTTTTCTCGAACCCTCCAAACTCGTTTTATTTGACAAAAACGGTTGTTTTGATCTTTTGCCACTAACTTATTGTTAGAAAGGGGAGAGATTAGCCTTTAAAACGGTATACATAAACATTTTTGTTCAAACTTATATGTTATGAGTTTTGATGCGGTAAACTTGGAAAATGTTATTTTTTTCTTATTTTTTCAAATTTGGCCATTAATAATTACAAAATTTAATTAAATAATATGAAAGAAGTAGCGACGTTCTGAAAGTGCATTATATTCTGAAGAGGGTGACACTTTGTTTGATAAAATTGGACAAAAATTACCGTAGTTATTATTTAAAAAGTATAACAGCTTAGTCATATTTTTTATACATACATACATATTGTGCTGTCTCATCAAATGTACTTTAATTTTGTATTTTGTCGCATAGTGTTATTGACGAATTTTATTTGAAATCGATTCAATATACTACATACATATTGTTACGCAAATCGAAAAGCCCTAATATCGTTTAACAACAAAAACGATAAACAAAAGCCACACGATACAAATACGCACTAACACAAGGAATACAATGAACGTGTTGATTATCTAAAGCTGCACATACACATATGTATGATGAACCTGGTTGCGGCTAGTACCAACAACAACATAAAGTAAACCAGCTACGACAAATATGTAATGGACAACATAAGCAAAATACACAAACAACAATGTGCTAGCAGTAGAGTTTTCGAGAAGGCGAGAGCTAGAACCTTCCACATCGAGAACGTTCATCATACTGATTACGTGCGTGCGGACTATAAAAGGGCTGGACAAAATAAGTCGTGGTTGTAAAGTGAATAATAGTGTGATCTAGTAAAAAGAATAAGCAGATTATTGTTGTTGTGGGACACAAAAGTGTAAAGTGTAAAGAATAAAGAGAGTTTAACTGAAATTAAACGCATATTTGTTTTTACTTTGTTGCAATTAACGAACTCATATTTAAACGTTTTTAAAAAGGTAAAAACGTAACAATATGTATGTACCAGAGGTCAGCAATGAGTATTCAAAACGATGAGTAGACTCGAATCATACTTATAATTTCTGATACTTATACGCATTCATACTTATTTAAATGTCATACTCATCCTACTCATATTCAAAGTTTGAAATACTCATGGTACTCGTACTTAACAATACGCATTTGGACTCTCCACGACTCATCGGATACACGAATCACAAAATAAGTATGACTCGCGTACTAACACTACAATACTCACATGAAGGTTGTGTGTTTGCTCTCCTTGCTGTCTTTGTCTTTTCTGTTTGTGTGTCTGTCTTCTTTCTTTGTAAATGCAACAACAACTAAGACTCTAAATTTTGATGAATGATTCGAATCATTCGAATCATTTATGAGTATTATAAGTATTTTTCTAAATTTATGAATCTGAATGAGTAGGCGTATGAATCAAACATAGTTCGAATGTTATGAGTTTGATGTCAACGTTGTACTCATACTCATTGCGACTTGTACTTATAAATCAATGGTGTAGTGAATACGAATGAATCAGAGTAGTTGGATTTCAATACTGTTGACTGACTCATACTCAAAATTACATGAGTGCTGATGAGTAGCGAAAAAGCGATTCATTGCTGATCTCTGGTATGTACATATATTTTTTAGAAGCTGTAAATGAAGTCGGGTAACTACCAATTTATTCAACTTTTCTCAGAGTGCTCTCACACCAAAGCAAACAAATTTTTTTCATCTTCTCGAGTGATGACCAAGCCCTCAAATGGCTAGAGCAATGCAACATGAACTGTGTGGCACGTAGCGCCTTCCTTTTTCAACGACTTGTTGTTGAGCTACCAAAATCCCACTGCAAACAGTGACTTTTTGGGATGCATTGGATGCTCTTGGATCTCATTTGGATTGGTATCGCTAATTTTGTTTGTTCATGTACTCTTTCATTTAGAAATGGGCCTCATTGCTGAAGATGATTTTTCAACGAAAAACGCGCGGTACGTTGACCAACAGAGCTAGCCTAGCAAGTTTGATGAAACAATTTTATTATTTACGTGTGCGGTTAAATGCTATGTCCGTCAGTGGCCGTTATCAACTGCCTACTCTACATATATTTTTTTACTGCTTGTTTTCCGAAAAATCTACTGCACTTGCACTTGCATTACTTGTGTAGCTTGAAAGCTAAAGTGATTGCCGTTATATCGAAAGATTTGAAAATAAACAATTTTCTCTACAAGGCATAAAACATATAAATTTATAATATTTTTATTTATTAACCTGGTATCCTGGTATTACACGTAAAGTTGTGAATGAACATCGTAAGTTTGTATCTGCTGCGACTATGTAACAGCTGCATGCTGATTTCTTATTGGGAATTACTGAAATCATTTTCATACGCACAGTAATAATTAAAGAGTATGTCGAAAAATGAAGGGAAGTAATTTAAATTACATTTGACTGGAAGAAATTTCAGATATTCTATTAGTTAACTGCATACCTGCCGGACAGCAATCAACTATTGATCGATTGGCCGCATTGCACTGATCCTGAAGTAGGGCTTTACGACGCTAGATCCTTAATTAGCTAAACTTGTTAGTGTATTACATACATAAAATAATTGCCCATTACAACCCTTCAATCAGGATTTATATATGTACTATACAGAGCAAAATCTATTTTGGCAAATCGTTAATATACATAAATCGCAAAAAGAAGTGGTCTAAGGATTGATACTTGTGGTACACCTCTATACAAATTTAATACAGTCGCTCATTGATGATTTAAGAGGAGAGATGCCGTATCAAAGATATTTGAATGATCGGAGGCCCAAGAAATTTATGGTGTTTTCTTTTCTACAAAGAAAATGTCACCCTCTCAAAAGGTGCATTAAAAAATTGCTGACCAACCCTGTTATAATGTAATTTTTTATTTGAGTAGAACATAATACAAATAATTAAAAAGGGAATGCCCTGAAATTTTTAAATTTACGTACATTTGTGTCACAAAATTCATGGACGACATTTTCATCAAATCCTTTTACACGCGGCTGTTGATTACGTTGAAATAAATTCAGTAATTCTTATTCATCAGATGACGAAGATGAATCTAATAACTGATTTATTTAAATTTTCGCAAATAAAATAGATTCAGCAATATCCATATTTATATTTCTTATGTTGTATTTTTTGATTTGTTTTCAATAAAATATGTAAATATGAAAAAGGTGTTGCCAGATCGCTAATTGTTCAACTTCATTTTTTGAACGATTTTTTTATAACCAAAAAAAATTTTTTAACACTGTTCTAACAGTGAATGTAATTTTTTATATTACTGACGAAGGCATATTCATAAGAGGTAGCCGCAACATTATAACAAGTACAACAATGCAAAAACAACAGGCATTTTGTTTTTGTTAAAGAGCACTCAGTATGTCAAAAAAATTAACTCACAAACCTCCATAGGAAATTAGTTAAAGCAATTAAAAAAACTAAATAAATTTTATATATTGAAAATTCTTATGATTTTTATGTCATGCTAAGTTACACAATAGTGCAGCACCTATAAATTAAAAAAAATATCAGCTGCAAACGTTATTTATTATTGTACCAATTAAAATTTGTACCTAATTTATATGTATTTTATGACTGAATTTTGAAATTGAATACTTAGTTAAACTATTTTCTCTTGAATTATATAAAAACATATTTTCAACAGAAGATTGGCCCAATCTGTTTTAATCCCTATATCCCAATCTTCTGAAAGAGAATTTGTTTTAAAAATATCACACAAGTTATTTCAGTCATAGTTTAGGCACCTAGTTGGAGACATGGAATTTTTCTTTTTTTCTGGTAATTCATCACTTTCATCTAAATATATATAAATATAGTAAATCTAGGTTGTAGTTATAAAGATATATGTATTTAGTGTTAAAGGCTTAAATATTGTTAATCATCTTGCAAAAATTTTAATATAATTGGCTTTAAAATAGTAATCCTAAAGAATTTCTAGAGCGCGTATCGTTAAGGATACATGCGGTACATATGAGGGTTTATGACTAATATAAGTACGAAATTGAATATCGAAACAAAATACACAAAAAACAAACATTTTTTTGACATTCAAAAACTCGTCAGCTGTTGAGTTGCTCTTACCTCTTATAAATATGCCTTGTTACTGACCATGTAGCTTTAATAATGTAATGTTTCCTTAGGGTTACTCCACAAAACAATGAAAAAATTAACTTCAAAATTTGATAACGATACCAGGCGAGGTTTTTTAAATTTCATCTGGTAGCCCTATAAATAAACAAAAGTCATCTGCTTTACAGGGCATTATGAGCACTCTCGATTTATACAGGGCATAAAATGCAATGCCCTCCACCCTTGGCAAGTGCGAATTATTTAGAATAAAACATACTACCCTTTTATAGGGCGAAACATTTTTAAGAAACAAACAAAAATTTGCATTTTTTTAAATAAAATGGACATTTTTTGGTAGAAAAGAAAACACCATTAGAATCATTCATTAATTCAATATATTTGCACGTTTCCTTTTCGACGACAAAAAGAATACATGACAACTGCAATGTTAGTAACACGTTTTCACAACCATACATAACATAATTGGCCATTACAACCCTTAGCCATGATTACGGCCTAGCTTCTCACACCACTCATGTTGTGTGTGTTAATTTTATACATGAGTTGCGGGACGTACTGTTTAAAGTCCACTTCGAACGACAGATTTTTGAGAAACTTTTCATGGCAATTTTATTTACTCTCAGAGTTTTTGCCAGAAATCTGCTGAGAGGAAGTCGCCGAAGAAATATTTTTTTATATTTCGTTCTGATGTCTGACCTGGAATTTGAACCGTGGCCTTAGGTCTAATATGCCAACACACTACCTACTAGACTACGGCAACTTCCTTTTAGTATATTAAATCACGTTATTATTTTGTAATTTTACTGGAAAGTTGCTAATATAACGTTAATCATCGACAGTCGGTCTCTAAATAGACGAATAGGATACATTTTAGTACGTAAGATACTCAACGTTGTTTATTAATTCATAAGTATGACAATAATATTACGTCATCTGTTATTATGAGTGGTAAATACCCTTGGTATGAAAATCTGATAGGGTTTTAGCTGGAACTAGCATAATTTTCAAGTGCCGAAAAAAGCACACAACTGCTTAGATTTCCTAAAATGACACAGGGAATACTTCAAACCATTACTTCCAATCGAAAATGGAATAGATCTCTCATGTATAGCCCGGTGCTTCTAAGTCCAAAGATTCTAAGTTCAATTGATTCATTGAAATACCGTCGCAGTGTGGCTTCAAGGAATGTGGTCTGGTGAAATAAAGGGAGTCGTTCTTGAAAATAACATTGTTTTTCGTAAATCATATTTATTCGTGATCAAATGACCAGTGGAATGTATTACAGGGAAAATACGTAGTTTAGTCGATCTGCAGAAGATTTACTTTTAATTACGTCAACCATTGGCCCATAAATACGACTCCCTCTTTCCTGTTTCCTCTCTCCCACAACCTATTTTCCTAAGAATTCGATTAGAATTACTTGTTACACATTTTATACCTTCGAATCTTATAAAAATTCTTTTCAATTCTTATATGTTTATAACGCTCTATCACAAATTACCATCTAGGATTTCATCCTTAGCGATGAAAACGTTTATCATATGACTTGTAGTCATATGTATATACCGATTTATTCTGTTTAGTGTAACCAATTTAAGGACAAACTAACTGTTGGCAATACGATACCAATTAGGTTTGGTTACCTTTGGTGTTAATCTATTTTAAATTTAAGATTTTATTAGACTTGAGGTCCTTTTTAAATTTATTCCGTTGACATTTCAAGCTCATTGGTAACAGCATACAATTCCTTCCGTTTTTATATTGTATTTACAGAAATTAAGAGAATGTGCTCAGTGAAATAGTCCATGAACCCACCTGTTCAAGCCTAACAGATATTTGCGGCTAGAATTTCAAATCAGTACTTAAAACAATGTGTTGTGGTACTGTTAAGTTCCTTTAATAGTTCTACTAAAAGTTTGCAAACTACATCCTGCATAAGCCACCACAATTAAATTATGCTTAATGTACGAAACTTTTCCCAAAAAGTACTCCAATAGACCCTGTAGAAAATTCAAAACTTGTTAATTTGCTTCGCTATAAAAAAGTAAAACAAGCCCAGAGATTGTGTAAATTCTAGTAAAAGGGAGTTCTTATACAAGACCAGCACGTATAGAATTTCCAACCGTTTAGAAACATGCTTTGGTTTGGGTTTTTTATTTTTCGTTTTTTTGTTTTTTTTTTACTCACACGTGTGTTGTTCCTTTAATAAAATTTACCTCTCTATTAGGCTCCAAGCTGGTCTAGGCGGTATTAGATGTGTGTGTGTGTGTGTGTAATAGTTTGTGTGCTTTCACCAGAGAAGCAGACGTATTCGTATGAACATTTGTTGTTCAAAATTTTAACACAAGTGTTCCTTGAATTGTTTGAAATTTGTTTACATCCTTTCGACATGGAACTGCACAAGTATAATATTTGAAGCGTTTAACAAGTGATACTTAAAAGCTGTGACTAACATTTAATTTCTTTCAAGTAAATAAATTAACAAATATTCAACAATAATATTAACAACAACAACAACAATAACAATAATTATGTACACTTATAGTTATTATGCTTAAGATGGTTTATAAACTTCTTGAGTAATTATCGATCCATGAAGAAGGATTTTATGTCACAGAGAAACAAACTGAAAGTGTTAAATTAATTATTTTGTCGTATATTAATTCACATCATTATGGCGTTTATGTATGCATGTACGTATGTACGTATATCTTTTGTTACACACACACACATACATATCAATAATCGAATTCATAAACCAAATAAAACTCATAGAAACTTTACAATTATATACGATACATACGAAGAGAGTACATTAAAGATGTGCATTCTTGATACAAACATACATATAACGTGTATATACATATATGTACATTATTATGAGCAGATGTACGATGTACATACATACATATGTATGTATGTACGATGTATGTAATGATTGTCATTACTAAATAAATTATTGTCAATTATTAAATAAATAATTGAAATTAGTTTACAATAAGTATCTTGCAATAGCCATTCAATTAGAGATGTATCGAATAGAAAATAGACTTCAATTAAGTTTACATTGCATAAATTGTGTCGATGATGTGGCCTAATCACAATCAAATGAATGACATGTCTTGTTCAAATTCTTACCCAAATTAGATCATCATTTGATAGGATGGATTGTCTTTGAAATGTTAATCATTTGATTATAAGTTGTAGTACATACAAAAGTAGTTCGCTGACACCGTATACACCTCATCGGAGTTGTGCTGTAGAAATTTCTTTTGTCACATTAAAACAACAAATGAATACATTATTTACTTCAATAGTATTGTAACTCAAAAAAAAAATTATTTTAAAGAAAATTGTTAACTTTCATAGCAAATGGAGTAATGCCAGGAACCAACGGTAAATACGATGAAATGTTGGGTTTTTAAATTGAGGTAAATAACCGAGAGGTATTTTCGAAATTAAGTCAAAATGTTTAACCAATTGATGCAATCACTCAACTGTTGAAAATTATAAATAAAGTTTTTTAGGTTTATACTATGTTCAGATATGCACTCCATTGAGTCAATATTCGGTTTATTGAGTACAATATTTTAAATGTTCAGATACAATAATTACGCAGTTCAGCTGCTTAAGCCTACTTTACACGGTCCCACAAGTAATATGATCTGTCAAAATTTTGTGTAGAAGAGTATGGATGTGATCGTCTAAACGTACTATGTAATGAAACCATCACACATTGAGAGAAAATACGGATGACAAGTTTGACAGTCATATGGCTCTCTTCATTTTTTTAAATGACTCAAAAACAAGCAAGTCGCATTAGATCAGGGATGTATTTTTATGTAAATACATAGAAAAAAAGTGTAACAGCTGTTTTCATTTTACTTTGTTATTGTCTTATACCGATCATGTAAACGCAAAAAATATAAATCATACGATTTTTATTCTCTTTTTTGTCATACGGAATTGCATTTTACTTTTTCATTAGACTTTACGTACGTAAAGTATTACCGTGTGAAGTGGGCTTTAATAAATATTCATTTGACAGCTGGTAAACAAAACTGCTGGTTGTTTCAACAACATTGTTTTTATTTTGTTTGTCGATCTTGACATTTAAGTTGTCAAATATCAACTGAAAATTTTCGGATAATTTTAATATGCGCACTGAACATACTTATGACAGCGATGTATTTTAAGTTTTACTCAATATTATATATACATACATACATAATTGGTCATTACAACCCTTCAGTCAGGATTACGACCTAGTTTCTCACACCACTTATGTTCTGTGTGTTAATTTTATACATGAGTGGCGGGACCTACAGTTTAAAGTCGACTCCGAACGACAGATTTTTGAGAAACTTTTCATGGCAATTTTATTTACTCTCAGAGTTTTTGCCAGAAATCTGCTGGGAGGAAGTCGGGACTCGAACCCTGGCTTTTCGTCTAATAAGCCAACACACTACCTACTAGACTACGGCGACTTCAATAATATTATAACAATTTTCATATTTATTGCGCAATAATTAATTGAAAATTTATATGAAATATTGAGTTCAATAATGGCGTCTATTGCAATTTACGCAATAAAGGTGCATATCTGAACACCGTATTAGATTCGCAAATTCTTGATTCGAGTAATTTGCATATATTACCACTTGTAAAATGATAGACATGTTCGTACTTTGTTTTACTTAAGTTTACCAAGGGGTTGGTTGTGCTGTCGTAAAAATGCAATGCAACAAATTATTAAATGTTGAAATTTCATCTATTCATCATTTGAAGAAAAAAAATATTCTTGAAGAACTCTACTCAGCGAATGACTTGAACATTTCAAAGAAGCAATGTTTCTTTCAGCTTCCGAAGTAAATAATTTTTTGAGAAAACTATAATAGTTGGAGCAAATTTAAATTGGAACGCCAATCATTCTTCCATGAGCAAATTATTCGTTTTTGTTTGGTGAAATTAAGTTCATTATTTTTTTCATGTCTACGATTTTTTAGTGTCTAAGTATGGTAATGAAATAGCCGTTGTTGTTTGTCTTGCCTTTAATATAAATATATAAACAGTCTGATGGATGCTCTTGAAGGAGAATGACTTCTCCTTGGCGAAATCTCTATAATTGTAAACATGTTGTATTTGTGTATTTTGTTTATGTTTGTCCTTGCATTTTTGTTGTTGATTCTTGTTTACTTGTTTATCCTCTTTTTTATACTGATGTTTTTGCTATATTTTTGTTTATTCGTTGATCATGTAAACAAGTCAATTGTTTTTGTTTTTGTAGCTTTCGCTTATCATTTTAAAGTTAAACGATGTAACACCATTTCCATTTTCGGAACAATATAATAAAACAGCAAAAAGCTGTATAGTAAATTTTAACGTTCTAAGATGAACACCCTGCCTTTTTATTAAAAATGATAAATTAAACCTGGACTAAGAATCGAGCCCACACAAGGTTTTATTTTCTAAAGTAGATGCATCAAGATTTCTTTGTCTCACATTATATTCGTATTACTTCCAGGTAATAAATAGCTACCTGACGACTCTTTAATTATGATAAAGAGTAAGAGCTGTGATTAACTTTTATTATAATAAAAGGAATTTTAGTGTGTTTCAGAAAGGAAAAAGATAAAACACTCAATACTACTAAACTGAGAGTAAAAGATTTACTTTAGTTTAAATGTAATGGATTTCCAATGCACTTGGAGAAATTAAATCAGATACATATGTACATATTATATTCAAATAATGAAGGTATAATTCAAATAAATGACTTGAAATAAATTAATAATTTTTGAGTAAAAATATAAAAATTGAATGATTGGAGCCGTTTCAACGCATTGAAAAGATGAAATTCCAATAATTCATAAAAACACGAATTTCATTTAATGTACAATTCAATTTTCTCGATATTATAATAATAAAATAATTATATTGATAATGAAAGTCTCTGCCTATTATTGAATGATTATGTTCTATGGGTGGGAGAGCGAATATTTTCCAGATACATTTTGGGGTTGTATTTCAACTATATTTAACGAAAGTTAATGAATCATCAGTAAACCAATTTGTATCTGTAAAAAAATATGTTGCCGTACATACATACATAATGTATAGATAAGTACATGTTAGCAATCGTTGCGGTTGTAGCATCTTTGCGAAGTGCATGACTTGCGTCTCAATATATGAAAAATAAAAACTAAGATACTTTTCTATTTCGTCAACCACTGAATACTGAATATTATTCGCTATTTAGCCAGCCCGTTCAGCAACAATGATATAGAATCCAACAAGATTCTATTTGGTTTCACTCTAGAAAATATTTACAACCACAAACCTATCTTATATGCTTTTGTTATTGTGTGTAAATAATATTGGTCCTGATAATTTACCACTTATGTAAGTAACAACGACATATCAAATACTGCATCAAACCAAAGACAACGTCTTTCTTGGTAAAAATATTTCTAATTCTTGAATTTCTTTTGCCAAATGCAATAGGAGCTTACATTTGTGTGATCATAAGTGCTTCAGGGTCAACAGGTTACGAATGTTAAATGAACCTCGCATTCAACTGAACTCTTTTGGTAAAAACTACAAATTATTCAATTTTTATTTGCTTTTCTTATAAACTGTATCTTTAAGACAAACCGCATATCTTTGTGGTCAAATTATTGCAAAATTCGTGATGTTATTCTCACCAAGAATTTTGTTAATGAGTCATGATACCACAATCCATCCAAACTCCACCAGAGAAAATCGCCACTATCTGACCTCTTAGCTTCACCACCACGTAAGAAGACCATGTCTTCAAATCACTTGTGCAGAATATCTAATGTGGCATGAGCTGAGTGGCTGGTAGCACCGACCGATTGAAACCACATGTAACTGATGTCCAGATCATTCAGTTCAGACTAAAATCAGTTGGTCATTAGCAATCTGTAGTGCTCTCCGCTAACAGTAATGGCCTGACCAATGTGGTTCTGAAAGAAATATGGATCGTCGTCGCTTTCAGCTAAAAATTCACATCAAACAGGGGTGCATTGAATACCCTTGGATTTCGTTTGGATTGGTATTGTGCCAAATTCGACAATCTCGGTTATTCACGTACTGTAGCGTAGCATATTTTATATATTGTTACACAAATCGAAACGACCTAATATCGTTTAACAACAAAAACGATAAACAAAAGCCGCACGATACAAATACACACTAACCCTAAGAATACGTGAACGTGTTGAACCTGGTTGCGCCTGGTACCAACAACAACATGTATGTGACAAAAAGGGATGGACAACGTAAGCAAGGTATACAAACAATAATGTACTAGCAATAGAGTTCTCGAGAAGGCGAGAGCGAGAACCTTACACATCGAGAACGTTCATCATACTGATTGCGTGCGTATATAAAAGGGCAGCATGGCAAGCAGCGAGTCAGTGATAATTCAGTCAGTCTTGTGTGAAGACGCGTTGCGGTTGGAACGTACAAGCGGCATTGCTTGCAAAAAGGTTGTAAGCAGAGAAGATCTACCGAACAGTTGTTAGCGATAATGCGAACAGAAGTGTGAAATAGAATAGTGTATAAGCAAATTGCTGTTGTATCGTTAAATGTGAACAGTGGCACAAACGTAGTGTGAATAACAAAGAGTGTAACTGAAAAATAAACACATATTTGTTTTTACTTGGTTTGCAATTAACGAACTCATATTTAAACGTTTTTAAAAAGGTAAAAACGTAACAATATATATATATTTGAAACCTTATTTTATTTTGTAATATACCGATTACCATTAAATTATACGTCACTATCATGTGTGACTTTCTTAAGATACAACACTGTCATTGGTTAAATACAACACTGCAATAGAGAAGTACTAATTCGTTAAATTTGAAACTGAATTTGAAATAGCAGCGCTTGCTGTGGTTAATATGAGGAAAAGCCCATATTGAAAAGGGTATAAAAGCAGTGTACTCAACGGAATCAGTCTTTTCTACTGTTGCAGGTTAGTGAGAGTGATCGCACAACCAATTGCCGTTGCTTATTTTGTAGATGCAATTGGTTGACAAATCCTAAGGGTGCGAGCGTAGCTGAGCCGAGCCGAGCTTATTGACGCTTATTTTCATGCGAGAAGAAAATTTGTATATAACAAAGTGAATGCGAGAATCAGCGCTGAAATTCTGTTTATTGCATGTGTTTTGCTTTTATGTCATTTAGTCGAGAGGGTTTGGATGAAAACTTGAGAGAAAAAGTTGAGAAGCAAAACACAAAAGAACCACAAAAAGAATTCAATAAAACTACCATCAAGAATGGTAGATTAATTAGAGATCACTTTTGTAACTATCTATGCCTCAATAAACTTAAATAATATGTAATATTACTTACTTGGTACTTTTATTTCTGCTGCAACCGATGTCCACAGTTTTCCACACAAACACGATTGTGATACAATTTGTTTTTTTGGTCCCACAAAGCAGGCCGGAAAAAATTTCACTTATTATTTGATCGATATCCATTTTTTTAATTTGAAACCATTAAAAACCACGACTGCACACTAAAAAGTAAACATCAACAATGTAAAAAAGCGCGCAAAACGCTTTGAAACTGTTTTCTCGCACTCATCGGCTTTGATCTCTGCTCTTGTCGGCGTTCAATATGTTATACATAAGCTTATTTGTATTGACTTGTATGTAATCAGTTTTATCGCACTGACAATCTCGGCTCGGGTTTCAGTGCTCACTCTGTTCGCACCCTAAGTACATGTTGGTCGCGATGGTTGCCGCAAATACTTGGAATTTTTGTGACTCTCTCTCTACTTTTCTACTGTTGCAGATTACTTTGTAAGTATTGTTAATAAAGAAAACGTTATAGTACCTATTTACCCCGAAATAGCCGTCATCACTGAAGATGTTTTAGCGGTAGAAACACGTTTTTCACACGACACGAATTTTGATAAAAAAAAAATTGCAAAATGTGTTTTTTGTTAAAAGATAAAAGATTAAAAGATGGATGTCCATGATAATTTAAACTAATTTGGCAGATGTACATAGCTGTAACAAAATAACCGCTATCAACTGTAATAGTACGTAAGCCTCTGTTGGAAGACTGCATAGAAGAAAGATGAGATCAGATAAACAACAGATGGTTAAACATTGTTGCCCGATCCACATTTGTATATGTTAGTTTGTTGGGTCAGCTGAGAACTGGTAGATTTAGGATTACTTCTAGAAATACACTAATACTAGTCTTTATCTGACAACCGGTTAACCCAATGACAAGAGAAGTAGAAACTGCAGCCTGTACTTGAAGTTTATACACGAAGTCGCCGTAGTCTAGTAGGTAGTGTGTTGGCTTATTAGATGCAAGGCCGAGTTTCAAACCCCAGGTCAGACCTCAAAACGAAATATAAAAAAATATTTCTTCGGCGGCTTCCTCTCAACAGATTTCTGGCAAAAACTCTGATAGTAAATAAAATTGCCATGAAAAGTTTCTCAAAAATCTGTCGTTCGGAATCGACGTTAAACTATAAGTCACACCACTCATGTATAAAATTAACACACACAACATATGTGGTGTGAGAAACTAGATCGTAACCTGACCGAAGGGTTGTAGTGACCAATTATGTTATGGTTCTTACATATAATTTCATATATTGTATATGAACACCTCATTAATACAATTACAAGTACTCTTAAATGCAAGAAGGTGATGTTGCTATAGATGGGGTTGGTTATAGATGAGTTTCGGTATATATGAGGTTCCCTGGGGCTGAGAAATACCATTTTCCAAACTATACTACGTTTTAGATTGACTAGACTAATGCCATAACATAATATACTCCCCTCAATTAGAGACACCAGCATCGATACGAAGGGTAATAAGTCCAATTCCACTATTTTAATTGCTTGAGTGTAAAAATATCGTGCATATACATATGTAGGTATACGAGTACGTCTAGACTTAAAAAAATTTTTAAAGAACACATTCCACAAATAACTCGTCGTTTGTGGATTGCAATTATTTTCTGTAGTAATTTTAAAATAAAGATCAAAGGAAAACTGTTCATTAAGAAGTTTTTACGTTTAGATAAAATTTAGATAAGTAATCAATCGTGCTTAATAAGTGCGTATCGCGTAAAAGTTCGTTGCTAGTGTTAGTGTTAGTTTTGAAGTTAGTGTTGAAATATTACTATTATTATAGCCTAAATTCTGTATATATTTTCAATCATAAAAGAAAAAGTAACAAACATAATGTAATAATCCACAAAACTCAATTGAAAAGAGTTCGAATTTATGATTGAAAATATACAATTAATAATTAATAAGTATATTTAATACATATTTCCTTTATATTTCGATTAAACTAAATCCAATTGGGAGTTTTGTTTTTTTAAGATTTTTATTTCGTTTTCTTACTTATAATACTAATGTCTTTAATGATCGTTTAAAAATGAGTTAACTTAGTTTAAATCAAATGAATTTTATCTTCCGTTTATATTTTAATAAAGTGTTAATGAATTCAAAATGAATAGTTGAACGGTCATGTAAATTCCCTTATATAGATTAACTAAAATAGGTTAATTAAATTCGGAGATCTTACTAATAAATTACGCTTGTAGGATACAGGTTTTAGGGATGGTTAAGAAGCATGGTAGCTCAGAATATCAGAGAAACCTATTTAGTGAGTAAAGATAATTAACACCTTTCCATATCTCAATTAGTAGTATAGTAGGGGCTTGATTTGATTGATCTATACTATTCAAACTAGAGATGAGCGATCCAGTGATTTTTTAAGAACGTTGTTCTCAGTGAACGTGATTTGTTAATCACTGTTCTTTAAAACAGTGATTGTGATCTCAGTATTCCAAAAGAAAACAACAATGACAATAACATATTTTATTAAGTCGTAAGAAGGAGACAACTAGATAAATACTACGAAAAGACTACTAAACAAAATCAAAGTGGTGTCATCAATGTTATTATTTTTAACGTAATTTTTTTTATATGAAGTTTGACAATTAAGTTTCAGAGAAAGTTCATGTATAAAAGACAAAAGTAAATAATCAGCATCATCTAATAGTAATTCTACCTCGCTCAAAATAAAATGAAATAAATTTGAGTATGTAACAATTTTGAAAGAACGACATTATTAGTAACTGTTATTTGGCAATTTCAATCACTGTAGTTACCAGTGAATTATCAATCACCATAATTAAATCACAGTTTTGAAAATATCGCTCATCTCTAATTCAGACCACATAGACTAAAAATAATAAATGAAAAAGGGAGTCGTTATAAAACTACTTTGTAATGCAACAGAGACGACTAAATTAGGTCACTAACCCACCCACCCGACTGCTAGCTGACAATCATAGGCTCCCGCAGACTTGGTTTCGTTCGATCCTCTTATCAATTGATATGCGCCTTGTTTGTGTATATCGTTGAATTACAGTGACATATGTTTGTGTACATTACAAGGCGAACGATTAATGTATAAAATAAAGTATTGACTGCGGTCGCGGGTTCCTTTTGAGAAGCTGTATACATATGTGCATATGTATGTGTTTGGGATTTTATCGCCAAACCTATTGCTATGAAAAAGGATTGACCGCAAACCCTACAAAAGTTTTAAGTCCCCAAAAATTATATTTACTTATTCCCTTTTTTTGTCACGTTATTTGTTTACTAAAAATGTAATGTAGAAACCCTAACAGTTAATTCCTTTTATTACAATGTTAATTCAATGCCATTGGAAATATTATTTATAGAGGTCGGTATCAAACAGGTTTTGTAAGACTTAGAAAAAGTAAATTGTTTGAGATCTGTTTTATCTTTTCTAAGCGGACTTATTTTATTAAAAAAAATGGCAGTTAATTTGCTAAATAAATTAAATGTGAATTTTAAATAGAGTAAAAATAAATATATTCCTGAACATGAAGTAAATTAAAATTATAAATTTAAAATAAATAATGTTTTAAATAAATATTTTTAAATAAAAGAAATAAAATCTAAAGTGTCTTTTTACGTGATCATGCAAATCTTAAAATTCAATTAATACTCCTACAGTATGGTATGTAGCATGCACTAGAGGATTCTGTTACTAGAGATCTTGCAGAACACGCACTATAACCAAGTCCACACGCATTATTTGTTTATTCCAAGATATAGCGTTTTTGCTGCAATATCTGAGTTGTGTATCCCAACGAAGCTGATAAGGTTATGAATATCTCCTATCCACAAGGCAATCGCTTCACATGCAACGTCTTCAACTTTGTTAACGAAAGTGTTCTGCGGAAAGCGGGAGTTCTGAATTAAAAACGATTTGAGTAACATACTTAGAAAACTTTCTGACTAGACAGGCATTTAATGCGTGTATCGGCGGGCGACCTTATACGCGATGAAAGAATCAAATTGAGAACACTTAAGCAAGCGCGAAACAAAGGGGCCGAGAAAGAAGGTCTAAAGTAAATCGCAGTCCGACAAACACGTTGTTAAAATCAATTAAGTAAGAAAGCGAAATTATTCATCAATCGACTTACATACAAATTCATAATACATAATTTTCAATTGATGATTGCAAAATAATACACATGCGTTTGCCGTGTTTATCTAAATGCTAATAATTATTTCCGCAATAATAATATTTCTGACCACAATCTTGTAAAACTAAATATTATTTTAGATATGCATTCCTAAATTACTACTTCTATAATCATCAATAGCACAAGCTTTAAAAGATTTAAATTCATTTCATTTGATGGACAAAGTAGATTTGGAGCTGATCGATAACGTTTTCATTGCTCTACAGCAGTGGTGCTCAAACACATACTATCATAGTTTTGGTTGTGTTGGTAAAGCAGCGGAGAACAAAATTCAACTTAATTTTTGAGAATCGTACACTGTAGAGTCTACAGTCAATAAAACTTGTCGTAGATCAGTGTTGCAAAATTGGAATTTTGGAATGGTACTGAACTATAACTGAAAGAGTACTTTTTTGCATCAAATGGTACTTTTGTAAAAAAAAATACACACATACATACATAATTGGTCATTATAACTCTTTAATCAGGATTATGACCTAACTTCTCACGCCACTTATTTTGTGTGTGTTAATTTTATATATGAAGTTCGGAACCTACTGTTTAAGGTCGACTCCGAACGAAGGATTTTTGAGAAACTTTTCATGGCAATTTTAGTAACCCTCAGAGTTTTGTTGGAAACGTCTAATAAGCCAACACACTACCTACTAGATTGCGGTGAATTTACTTATTGGCGCTGCTAGATCTTCTGATGATGTTCTTTGTTGATGTTATCCTATATGAAAGATCAAAAGTTTTCTGAATGGATTATATGTGGAGTGCCTCTTAACTTTTTTATTTCTTAAAATTGAAAAGTGTGAAACTCATGACAAATAGATTGGTTCTACATACATACATACATAATAGGCATAATTACAACCTTTCAGTTAGGATTACGCCCTAGCTTCTACCACCACTTATGTTGTTTGTTAATTGTTTGTATACTGCTGTATTTGAACCGATGAGGATTGGCCTTTGCGCGCTCCCTTGCTTATACAGAACGCAGTGTATAATAATGCCTTCAACAAAGAAGTTGAAAGTGCTTCTTTAGCCTGTATTACGACCAAGCTTCTCATACCACCCACGTTTTGTGCGTCAATTTTTATCCATAAGTGGTGGAAACTACAGTTTAAAGTTGACTTCAAACGACAGATTTTTTTTGAGAAATTTTCCTTGACAATCTTATTTACTCTCAGGGTTTTTTCACGAAGACTGTTGAGAGGAAGTCGCCGAGATCATTACACAATTTTAATCAGGATTATAAGGTTTATGCAAGAGTAGCTTAACAATTTAACGTCGATTATGAACGACAGATTTTATTCACTCTCAGAGTTGTTGCCAGAAGGTCAGGAAAGGCAAATTCAAAGAATGGGTTCATGTCTAGTAAGCCAGCACACTACCTACTAGACTGTTTATTTATTTACATTTAATACACATACGACACGGAACAGAAAAACTAACGACTTATTCGTGCTCCTCACATAGAAGACAAAAACATCTGATTCGGAACGTAACAAAACGTTAAAGCCTCGTTTAGTCAAACGTCGATGGAACGTTCGTTTTTAGCATATGAAGAGCAATGCAAATGCTTACCGATATAACAATACGGTTCTGCAAGCGTTTTAATTGCGTTTCGTATTCTAAAAACGAAGGTATGTTCCGTGACCGTTTGACAAACCGGAGCTAAAGGCTGATTCTACCTTTAGCATTGCGTTGAACATGTTGCTAATGCATTAATAGTTGAAAAGCGCAAGACATAAAATATGTAATAATAAAAAAGTACTGAAAACGCCGAGGGGGTACTGCGGTATTTTTGAAATGAAAAAGTACTGAAAAAAGTACCGAAGTACTGAATTTTTCAACACTGTCGTAGATGCATTAAGTCGAAAAGACGCAAATTTATTTAGTGCTGAGGGTGTTTTGTCGTTTTTGAGCAATAAAATGAAAGCTCACAAAACATAAATAAGCCGTGATTTGTTACAGTCAATTCAAAAGCGGATTGAGTCCCGGAGAAATAATAATATTGCTAATTTAATAAAATGTCTTGTTAATCTAAAATATTCTTCCAATTCCGTGGTTGCTTTTGCTAATACTCTCATTAAAAGACTTTTTCCGAATAGTAACATTCAAGATCCGGACAACGAAAGTCAGGATAAAGTAGCTGTAACTGATCACCAAGTTGATTTAGTAGAAGAACTGAACTCTTACATAACAAAAGCATCAAATATAAAACACTTGGGGAAACCTTCAGATAACACTTTGAGGCAAGAATTCAACATTTTCAAAAGAACACTGAAAAGAACTCCCAATCTTGAAATGATCTATAATGCTCTAAAACGGTTAAGCCAACATCAACAGACTCCGAGAGAACTTTCTCAGTTTCAAGAAATTTTTGAACCAAAATTCGTTCTCGATTATCTTGTAAGTCACTGAATGCTTTAGTGTTTCTAAAACATTATTATATTAACCATGAAAAACAGCAAAAATAATTTTAAGTACTTATGTATGTATTTTAAAGCAATATATGTTAGAAATAAACTATTTCTACTGAAGTTATATATTTTCTTAATTTTCTTTCGGTTAACCGATAACCGCGGTTATTTGGAAAATTACTATCCGATAACCGCGGTTACTGAAAATGCGGTTATTACGAAACCCTAATATAAACAGACCCCGCAAATCAAAATGACACAACCTGTATATCCGTTGAAAAATTATATAATTTTAATGATATCTTCTTTAATAATCTAAACTAATCGTAAAACAAAATATTTAAAAAAAATTTCTTCCATGACTCATGTATAAAACATAAATGGTGCGAGAATCGAGGTCCTAAGTCTGACTTCAAGGTTGTAACGACTAATTAAGAAAGTTATGTCATGTTATTTCTTTAATGACGAAGCTGCTCAGGCCATCACTATCTGTAGTTGATGATCATCAACTTTGATTTTCTTTTAGGATTTTCTTAAGTCGCAGGAGTATGCGAATAAGCCGCAGATCACAGTGTTCCTTAAAGCAAACGCAATCAGTTAAACTCAGCCTTACTTATGCGTTACAGAAATGAAAAATCAGACATTTGGTATGTGCTCAGAGATTTACGCACATAATGGCATTAAATAGGTCTTTCACTCGAATAAAGACTTTCGATGGTATCTGACACTCACACACTTTGTTTTATTTGAATTTAAAGATAACAAACACTTAATGAAAGACCCGATATATTCAGTATGAAAGTGTTATATTTCGATTGATCATAATTTTTGTTATTGAAGTACATGTTTTCATAAACAAATTTTAATTTTAAATTAAAGAATTAAGTGAAAAATAAACCAGGCTATTTCTAAAGGTGAATTATTTTATTTTAGTTTTTTTTTTATTAATTTCTCACACTCATAGCAACCTCCTAAAACCCCAATCGGTAATGGTGTTTGTGTTCTTAAAATGTTAATAACCGGAAAATTAAAATCTTTTATTACCAGCTTTATATGGAAGATGCGTATGTATGTATGTATGTAAGTGGGAAACAAATAAAATATTTACTAAATAATGAATTAATAATTTCAATGTATTATTTCATATATTTCGGCTATGCTATTCACGATATCCAATTTTGACATTCTTTCTACAGAAATCCAGTGGGAATCTTAGCAATGGTAGCTGTATTGATGCCTTCCTTCGAGGGGTTCTTTACGAAGTACGGTTCAATAATTTTTCCGGCCCACAAGCTGAACCAGCCAGTCCGTTTTTCATGTTATATTGGCACTGTCTGGGCTGCTCTGGACACCAAATACTATTTGTTTACGTCGCGCCATTAATAAGCTTCATCTACTCAATGGACGCAATTTACGCAACACATTTCCTCACATCATAATTGTTTGTAAGTCTATTCGTGTTTTAATTATAAATCTTATTGAGAAATTTTGGATTGCCACAATTCATGATACTTTTTTATACTGAAAAAATTTACACCAAAAAACATAGAAAAGTAAACAATCATCCTGTTACAACAATATAAGAAAACTCTTTTCAAGGAAAAGACAAAAAACCGAAAAAGTGTTTGGGGAAAAGTTTTTTGGACAGGACAGGGACATGCGATTACAGCTCCTTCGGACCCTTTAGCCTATACCCTATCAAGACCGTTAGTGCGTGACATCATCACATCCTGCTAGAGATAGCCCTGCCCTTTACCAAACACTAGGGATCTAGACTGGGGAGTCAAAAAACACCCCCTCCACGTCAGCCGAGGGTGATCATGGCTTACACTGACTCCCCTTTGGCATGACCTCTTTTCTGTCTTTTACGGACCATTCTATCACTCCATGGATCTAGATACGTAAGCACGGTAGCACCGGGGTGAAACCAGCTGCCCCCGTCCCGTTAAAACCCTGGCAGGCCTCAAAGTAGTGACAGACGGCACCCCTTCATCCTCCCAAGAGTTCCAAAATGGCCAATCCCAATATACCCTACACGAAGACTCGCTCATCTACGCAGCCCTGACGCCCCGCTCCCAGTAGGATTTCCTCTCTGCCAAGCGATAATTGCTGGTCTTACCTGGGCGATCATTGATCAACGCCACTCTGACGGATCCATTACTACCTCTAGGTGGAAGCTGGTGGAACGCGCCCTCCTTGATATCTTTCTCGAGGTCCTCAGCTAGCTGTCGCAACGTCGGGTGGTTTCTATGGAGCTTTTCAAGGCGGCTATTAGTGAGTTTTGGCTGAGAGCCTGGCTTACTGCCGTCCCTCCGGAACAGATTCCCCACCGCCCACGATCGAGAGCTAGACTCACCAACGGAAAATTGGATCCCGAAGCCTTTATGAGGATCCTCAGGGTCAACAATACTGATCTTCCCACCGACAATGGGAGGGTGGCCAAAGTTGGTGACCAGTGGGGTGACTACCGAGAGGCGGTGATCACCCTCAACGAGGAGTCACTCCCTCTATGGTTTCGGCTCAAGGTCTATAAATTGAGAGGTCTTGCAACTCCCGTCGGACCCCATCCCATTAAATCCTACGAAAATGATTGATGCTCATGCCGATGCCGAGAGTCATCCAAATTAATCTTCAACATTCCAAAACTGCTTCCGCCGCTCTACTCCTGCGCCGTGAATGATGGAGAGATGTAGGAACCCTGGGTCGTAGATGGCAGGGTTTCAACCCCAGCGGCTATTGCATCATGTTTGTCAAGAACACAGGTAGGCCCAGGGCTTTTGTGATGGTAAAAGCCAATATTAATGATTTTCTCCTTCCTAGGTATAGCGACAGGAACACCGTCAGTATGGTCATCGAGTTAATCTCATGATGACGCACAACTACTTAATCTGACTGTGGTAACGAGGCTTTGGTTCACAACGTTTCCACAACGACTAGGGCAATCCTATGATATTTCTAAATAATTCTATAGCAGGTATACATATATAATTTAAAAATTTAGTATATGGTTCTTAAATTATTTTTGATTTTTAATTACATAAGACCTCAACAAATGCTCGTTTAGTTTGAGGTATTTTTCCCAACACATGTTGGACATGTTTAGAGAATAATGTGTCCAGATTCCTAAAATAACCATCCTCGACAAAAAAATATTTTTTAAGGTTTCAATTGGAAAATAATACAATAAAAACAATTCGGAACGAGGGATGTGTGAATTGGAGATAACACCAACCACCAACGGACCAAATATCGCCTTTCTTTCTAAATTTAATCTCTTAAATGCTGGAATAAGTTAGCAGAACACCATTCGTTAAATGTTTTGCTTTTGAGGATAGTCTATCAATAAATAAACAGAATCCATTATATTGCTTGCACATGAAACCATTTTCGGTTGTTTGGACATTATTCTTCCAATTCAGTCCATAGTTTTTAGAGTTTCTTCAATGCGAGATTTTGAATCTGCACAAAAACTCTGCTTTATTGTGGTGAAACATTCCCAAACAGAATTTTTGTTTTATTGTGATCAACCTCGGCACCCGCCTTTCAAAGTTTTCGATGTATAGCACACATTCTTAACATAGTAGTAAGTTCACATGCCTTCTGTCGATGACCTTATAAAACTATTTTATTATTTTTCTTAATCGTTTATAGCTTGGATAGTTCATTGAGTCGACTACTACGGTATTCGTATTCCGTAAATGAAGATACGAACTCTCTTAGAGTAGAATTGAGCTCGGTTTTAATATGAACAGTTTAAATTGACCAACGAAGTTGCCGACAAAACACAAATAGTGTGAGGAACTAGGTCGGAATCCTAACTGAAGAGTACTAATGACCAATTTAGTAAGTAAATTGGCCAATTTTTTCCAAAATCTTTGAGACTGTTTATCATTGAGTGAGTGCCACCTTAAAACATTTTTTTTAAAGGCTTTCTGTGCTATTGATATCCAAGATGAAACAATAACTCTGACAAAGAATGCATTTTTTAGTCAGATAACATGGAGATACATGCAGAAGTTATTTAAATCATGTCCTTAAAAGATTCGTAACTTTAGTTCTTTATTAAAAAAGTGTCTGTTTACGTTAAAAACGTATTTCGTAATACTTTTATGTACATATCGTACATAAAAATTTAAAGAGCATATGTACATACATAGTTCCGATATGGAAACTCATCCTAAAATTCGAGATGAAATTGTTTTTGAAGAAAAACTAGCAGTTCAGATGGATTTGAGAAGAAGTTTCCGTTCGTAAATATTTCAGTTTCTTAATTCATATGTTTGTGTTTTAGTTTGTACACATGATTACATTCGAAAAGAATGAGTAAAAGTGTATCGGATATTGTTTAGTCATTTTAAAATTAATTTCAAACAAAATTACAAAATCTTTTGAACGTTTTTTGCTCCATCAGTTGTTCATGAAGCATGATTGACAGTTTGAAGGACTCACAAATGATTAAAAGAACTCATTTAGTAATTGTATGTATGTAATCTGAAGTTTTCTGTAATTCAAAATCGATAATTAGGTCTAAAAAGTTTACTATGACAGTATATTTTAAGTTAATAAATTTAATATTTTTCATAAATGTCATTGTGTTTCCAAAAAAATTTATAAAATGTATATTTAGGCAGGTATATACATAGGTAAGTTAGTTGAGTAACCTCCTCCAACGTGGTTTTCTAGATTATCTAGTAAAGTGTCTTGTGTGAAATGATTGTGACATGTTGGGCAAGAGCGAAGAAAGTATTCCATCTTTTTTCTTTTTTACCGCGCGAATGCAGCTTAAGTACATTGGTCCCTAACAAATACTTGAGGAAACTGCATTGTTATAAATAAAATACATTAAAAAAATTTAAATATAATGTGATAGTAATGAAACTCAATATAACGTACAACAATATAGCAAGATACGTCTTTCTTAAGGGTCGCCGGGATCATATTTCTCATTTAGCGTACCAAATATTTAGTGTGAAATTTGATAATATTTTGAAGATTAAATACCCCATTCTATTTTATAAAATTATTAACACAAAAGAGCTGAAATATTTATTAAGCCGAATTAAGTTTGCTAGATCTTTCCGGGGCATGAAGGTTATTCAACAACGGTACAAGACTCTTCTGTCACAGCGACAGTTTTTTATACACACCACAAGTCTTTGGAATTCCCTACCAAACTACATCCAAAAGTTAGTCAATGCAAATGAGTTCAAAAAGAAATTATTGCCCCTATTGCCGTTCTCAACTCAATTCAGTTTGGTCGTCTGTCAGTAAACCAAAATATGTTTTGATATTGCGGAACTCAATGTTTTTTAGTTATAATGTTGTGGTGTTGCCGGTATGAAATTTCAATTTCATGTTGGTAACACCATGAAATTTATTTGGGAATAGTAGAATAGAAAACGCAAAAATAAGTTAAAATCAAGTTTTTGTAGAAATAAAAGTAAATTAAAAATGGATTTAAGTGTGGATTTATTTTACGAAAATGAAAATATGACATCAAAATCCCTAAATCAAATAATATAATGTGTTCTTTTCAGCCATAACAAAATTATTTTATTTATTAAATTTTTTTGTAATTCAATTGAATTCATCTTTGTTGTTTATACATTTAATGTACTTTTAGGTGTATAATTAATAAAATACTAAATAAAAAATAAATAGAAAAAAACATCACTCCTTTTGGTAAAAATACGTAAATATTTCATGGTTTTTGTAGTTTCATACCAATTTCATTTTTTAATTTCTTAATTTTCATTCCTTCACGCTCCGCTGTAAGATTGTGAAGTTCAGTAGGTTCATTAACTTGCCTTTCATAGAAGGCAATTTTCTCTTGTTTGTTTGTTTGTTTATTTCATATTTTTTATAAGCATTTTTCTCCAAATCATTAATGCTTTTTGAAAGTTTATCTTGTGTCTCGCATTGCTTTCTCAAAAGTTCTAGGCCCTCTTGTTCTACTGATTTATTTTTACTTAGCTGGGGTGTTTAATATCACAGGTGCATTCGTAATGACTTGTTCCATGTCGAGATTTTGAGCAGACGCAGAAGCGCGACTGATTGTCGGAGCAATATCTTCAACGCCTAAAGTGTGTCCAGATGGAGCTACTTGGTCATTTAGTGATACAAGCTGGGATACGCAATCCTCAAGGATGTTAAGGGGAATTTCATGTGAAGGACCACCTCCTGTTGCTTGAAATAGAAATTTCTGGATTGTTTTCCATCAACTTCACAAGTCGCACAAATTGGGCTTTGATTGTTATTTTCAATTTCTTAAGTATTAAATATTTAATTATTTATTTTAAGCAGAAATAAACTTAATTACGGTCTTTCCATTTTTATATTTTTTCTATTATTTAAAAAAAAAAGTAAATGTATTAAAAATATATGTAGGATTTGTGGATCCTATTTACCACCAAACACCAATAAAAGAACAGTCAATTCAATTTCATTCAAAGGTTTCAATTTATTCATTAGTTATACTATTTAATTGCGTTGTGCGTTGGTCGGTGGTAAAACTGAAACTGAAACTAAAACTACTACCAATCGTTCCCCTGTTCCCCATTTCATTTCGTCTCCCTTCTTCCCGTCTGCCTTAACCCTCTTTTGGCGAGTCCCACATTCGGCCCTCCTGGCGCAGCATTCGCCCCGAATGCGGAACCCCAAGGCTTCATGTATTCGACAACAGTGGTACATCTCCTCGATCCCTCGCCCTCACCAACCTTCTCGACCTCGTAACGCCCATGGTTAAGCTTCTTAACGACCTTGTAGGGACCTAAGAACTTGGGTTTTAACTTTAACCCGCCGCCAAATTGTGTCCGCTTAATTGCGACCAAGTCTTGTAAATTATATTCTCTTTCAGTTATTCTATTTTTATTAAATGATCTCTTGTTCTCTTGTTGAATCTTCAGGATATTTTCCTTCACTTTTTCTCTCAAGGCATCACGTTCCTCAAATAATTCTCTTGTAACCTCTTCTTCTAAAAGACGTTTAACGTCTGGGTCCTCTTTCGTCCTTATCGTGAGACCTGTCAAGACTTCAAAGGGAGTACTGCCGGTGCTTCTGGTGGGAGTGCTATTGATTACTTTCTGAACTCTGTCGACATGTCGGTACCAGTTCTGTGGATTTTCAAGGCACAATTTAGTCAGCATGGGTACGACGATTTTATGTATTCTTTCCACCTGGCCATTTCCCCGAGGTACCCCAGTGGCGATTAGCAGATGTTGTATACCTTCATCAGTACAATAATTATCAAATTCAGCCGAAGTAAAGGCAGTACCTCTGTCAGTAATAATACGAACAGGGTTACCAAGTACGGTTGATTGCTTACGTAGTCGATCGATCACTTCACCTGTACCTGTACTTTTTGTACGAATTTGGAAAATGCATCTACCACAACTAAGATATAATTGTACATCTTATGAGTCGTCTCCATTGGGCCTACGTGGTCAATGTGATAAGTCATCAATGGTTTGTCTGCTTTATCAATTGGGTTAAGTAGTCCCTCTTTTTTACCAGATTTCTCAATAAAATCTTTAGTCTTCTTTGCGGCAAAATGCCCTTGTCGGTGAGCCATCTCTATGATTTCCTGCTCCATACTTGAAGGTATGACAATGAGCTCTCTAGCGGGGTCTTTATGTACAATACCATACTTTGAGTAATAATCTTCATATGCGTGAGTTTCTAATATCTTACTAATTGCTCGCAGCCAGTCGTCTTTCAATTGTGCTTCTTTTATTCTATGACGTAGTGAATCCTCCATCATCAGGCAGGAGACTCGGCTTAAAGTATCCACATGACGCATTTTATGGCCTGATCGATGTTCAATATCATAGTCGAATTCCTGAAGGAAAAGAGCCCATCTTGATACTCTCAAAGGTACGTCTTTCTTCCTCATCGTCATAGCAAAGGCATTACTTACTTACTTACTTAATTGGCCATAACAACCCGTTTATCGGATTTCGGCCTGCCGCAACACATCCTTCCAGACGCCTCTGCTTCGTGCGCGCCTACGCCAGTTGGACACACCAATCGATGACAGGGCTTCCTCGATTTGGTCCTTCCAACGGATGCAAGGTCGTCCTATTCGCCGACTTCCGCAGATTCCCGCATCAAATACCCGTCTTGCCGGCGCATCCTCCTCCATTCGAACGACATGGCCGAGCCAGCGCAGCCGCTGGATATTAATACGCTGTACAACGTCCATGTCGTTGAGGAGCTCATACAGCTCACTGTTGTATCGGATACGGAAATCATCGCCAACTCGCACTGGACCGAAGATCTTGCGCAGTACTTTTCTCTCGAACACTCTCAAGGCCGCTGCATCTGTACTTAATAGGGTCCATGCCTCTGCGCCATAAAGAAGCACGGGTAGGATGAGTGTCTTGTAGAGTGCTAGTTTTGTCGTATGAGAGAGGTCTCTGCTACTCAATTACCTATTGAGACCATAGTAGCACCTGTTGGCAAGAGTGATCCTGCGCTTGATCTCCAGACTGACATCATTTCTGGTGGTAACGGCGGAGCCAAGATAGATGAATTCTTTGACCGTATCAAAAGTATAGTTATCGGCCGTAATCTGAGAATCAATACGCCGCGCGTCTCGACTCGTCGATAACATATACTTTGTTTTGCCCCCATTTACTGCCAAACCCATCTTGGTAGACTCGCGTTCAATAGCACTAAAGGCAGCAGTAACATCTCGCTTCGTACGCCCTATGATGTCAATGTCGTCAGCGTACGCAAGCAACTGGACACTTTTTTGAAAAATAGTGCCGCTGCGATGCACTCCTGCCTTTCGCAGAACACTCTCCATGACGAAGTTGAAGAGGTCGCATGATAAGGGGTCGCCTTGTCTGAAACCTCGCACGGTATCAAAAGGCTCGGAGAGGTCCATTCCTACCTTGACGGAGCTACAGGAATTGCTCAACGTCATTCTGCAAAGCCTTATCAGCTTCGCAGGTATACCGAGCTCAGACATTGCGGCAAAAACACGATCCCTTATGGGGCTATCAAAGGCAGCCTTATAGTCGACAAAAAGATGGTGTGTGTCGACTTGTTTCTCGTGGGTCTTTTCCAGGATTTGGCGTAGTGTGAAGATCTGGTCGATGGTGGACTTGCCAGGTCTGAAGCCGCACTGATAAGGTCCAATCAGTGTTTTGACGAGTGGCTTCAGTCGTTCACACAATACGCCTGTAAGAACCTTATATGCGATAGGGAGAAGGCTTATACCCCTATAGTTGGCGCATATAGTAGGGTCTCCCTTTTTCAGGACAGGACAGAGGACACTGAGGTTCCAATCGTTGGGCATACTTTCCTCTAGCCATATTTTGTTAATAAGCTGGTGCATGCGCCCTACCAACTCATTACATCCGGTCTTAAACAATTCAGCGGGGAGGCCATCAGGACCTGCCGCTTTATTGTTTTTAAGGCGCGTAATCGCGACTTTGACCTCTTCATGGCTAGGCGGCGGAAACTACACGCCGTCATCATCGATCGGGTTCGGAACATCATCTCTAAAGGCGGTATTGGTGTCGTCATCGCCTTGTAGCAGAGTAGAGAAGTGTTTCCTCCATAACCTCAGTACTCCCTGCGGATCTGATACTAAGTTTCCATTTTCGTCCTTGCAGGAAGACGCTCCGGGTTTATAACCCTCGGTTAGACGCTTAACCTTTTGATAGAATTTTCGAGCGTCATTCCTACATCTATACATCTCGACTTCCTCACGCTCACGCCTTTCCTGCTCCCTCTTCTTGCGTCTGAAAAGGCGTCTCTCATCCCTTCTCTTCTCTCTATAGTTCTCGACAATGGCTCGCGTAGCGGCAGACTGCAACGTTTTCTTGTATGCGGCGTTTTTCGCTGCAGTTGCCTCGCGACACTCCTCATCGTACCATTGGTTTCGTTGGGGTGGGCGTTCGAAACCAAGGACTGTTTCCGCAGTAGTGCGCAAGGAGTGGGAGATGTTGGCCCACAGTCCGCCAATGTCGTTGAGATTAGATGGGTAACGACGGAGCTTATCCGAGAGTTGAGCGGAGAACGCCTCAGCAGTCCTTTGTGATCGCAGCTTCTTAACGTCCAGCTTTCGCAATGCACTAGAGTGCGCAGACCTCAAAGCGCTAATGCGCAATCGAAACTTGGCTGCGACAAGGTAGTGGTCCGAGTCGATGTTTGGACCTCTGAATGTGCGCACATCTAGTACACTGGATACGTGCCTTCCGTCTATCACAATATGATCGATCTGGTTAGATGTTGACCGATCAGGGGACATCCATGTGGCCTTGTGAATGTCGAGATGTTGAAACTTAGTGCTACATACTACCATGTTACGCGCCGCGGCGAAATCGATCAGCCTCATACCATTGGAGGTAGTGTTTGCGTGGATGCTGAACTGTCCGACAGTGGGGCCAAAGATACCTTCCCGCCCGACCTTTGCATTAAAATCCCCGAGGACGATTTTGGCATCATGGGCCGGGCACTTATCGTATACGTCCTCGAGTTTAGCATAGAAGGCATCCTTAACCACATCGTCCTTTTCTTCCGTCGGGGCGTGAGCACATACTAGGCTGATGTTGTAAAATTTTGCCTTGATGCGGATTGTGGCTATTCTTTCGTTCACAGGTGTGAATCCAGAGACAAGGTGACGAAGTCTCTTATTAACCACAAATCCGCATCCAAATTCGTGCTTGTTTTCATGGCAGCTGTAGTATACATCGCAAGATGCAAGCCTTTTGCATCCTTGTCCTGTCCATCGCATTTCCTGAATGGCAGTGATGTCAGTCCTACATTTAATGAGGGCATCCGCCAGCTGGGCGGAAGCGCCTACCCTGTAAAGGGTGCGGACGTTCCATGTGCCAATACGTAAGTCATAGTCCTTTATTCGTTTGCCGTGGTCGTCAACTTTAGAGGGGATCTTTTTATAGGATTCTGTCTTGGTTTTCATTGGATAATTGTTTTTACGTGGTGGGTTCCAAGCCCTACGCACAACCCAAATTTAACGTCCAGGGGATTGGACATTCGCTGCACGCATTAGTTAACATCTAGCGGGTGCTAGAAAGCCATCCAGGAGGGGCCACGAGGAGGCTGCGTGTCAACTTGAATACAGCAAGACAAGGATCGTCCTGGTGGTCGCCACGTTGACCACAATCAGAAACTTTACCTTGTTTGCATGCATCCCTCCCTCCCAAAGCAAAGGCATTACAGTCGGTTATAATTTTAAATTTCAGGCCCATTATATATACTCGCCACTTCTTAAGCGCCTCTATTATCGCCAGTACCTCAAGTTCATAAGAATGGTATTTTTCTTCTACAGGTGTGGTTTTGCGACTCATGTATTGTACAGGGTGTAGCTGCATATCCTCGGAATCTCTTTGTAATAGAACTGCTCCATAGCCATGCTTGCTTGCATCCGTATGGATTTCAGTTTCCGCAGCAGGATTAAACAATCTCAAAACGTTGGCACTAACTATTGCGGTCTTTAAATGTTGGAAAGCTAGTAATTGTTCATCGTTGATCTTAAACTTCGAGTTCTTTCTAAGTAAATCAGATAATGGTTTTGCAACCAGTGCATAATTCGGGATGAATCGGCAAAAATAGGATGTTAACCCTAAAAAACGTTGCACTGCCTTTGCACTAGTTGGTACTGGGAACTGCTCAATTGTCACCGTCTTTTCCCTTGAAGGTAATGTCGTATTATTTTCCAGCACATAGCATAAGAAAGTTATTTTGGTCATGAGGAATTGACACTTGCTCCATTTAATGCGAAGTCCGTTTAGTAACGCGACGTGTAGTACCTTTTCCAACTTCTCTGCACCTTCTTCTTCATCTTTCGACGGTATGACGATATCGTCCATATACACCACCATTGTACCATCTTCTATTAAGTCACGGAATACTGCTGAAATATATCTGCAAAATACTGCTGGCGAGTTCGATATACCGAAGGGAACATATAAAAACTCGTACTGGCCTCTATGTGTTACAAAGGAAGTGTATTTACGACTATTTTCTTCGACTGGCACGTGAAAGAATCCATTTTTAAGATCCAGTGTGGTATATACCTTCGCATCTTGAAGCCGCTGTAGCACATCGTCTATTACTGCCATTGGAAAATTATCCCTTACAATCTTCTCATTCAATCGGCGATAGTCACAGCATAATCTTTTAGTTCCGTCTTTTTTGCTAACCAGAACCACAGGTGAGGAATAATTTGAACTGCTGGGGCATATTATTCCATCTTTCAGCCATTCTGCGACTTGTTGGTCAACAGCAAGCTGGTCTGCGTAGCAAAGTCTTCGTGGGTTGTGACATACGGGAATATCGTCCTTAAGTAATATCTTCATCTGAACCGGATGCTTACTTGGTTTCATTGGGGTGTACTCACTTATAATATTCAAGATGTAGTCTCTTTTATCACGTCTCAAATGAGCTAAATCAACATCAGGAGTTTTCGTGGATATACAAATTTCACCTAATTCGCGAAAAGCATCATCTAATTTAGGTCCCAGTGGATCTAAGAGTTCATTTAGCTTCGGTCTTCTAAAAAATGTAACGCCTTCAGCATCTATAGAAACATCCACATAGTTCAAGATATCGTTTCCTAATACTGCTGAATACAAAATATCCCCTTCGTGCGCTACATAAAACTTTACCATCAAAATAACTCCGTCTAATTCAATATCAGTCATAAAAGAACCAATCATTTTGATCTCCTTTCCACCTATGCCCAACATCCTCCTGGCCTCAGGTTTCAACTTAACCCCATTCATCATAAGTAGATTATCATACCGAACGCAGCTTACGTCTCTTCCCGTATCTACCAAAGCTGTCACTTTCAGACCCAATATGTTCACATCCTTAAAAATTATATTTGGTTTATTTATCATCAATTCATGATCACTTTTCGTTGCCTGAGACGAAGAGAGGGTATGCATATTAAATTCTTTTCTTTTATTCGCGGTTTGTTCATCAGATTTTTCTCGTCTGCTACAATCTGTGGACTTATGACCAAATTCGAGACATCTAAAGCATTTAGGTTTCTTCTCGGTGCACTCAGATGATTTATGACCCTTTGCACCACAATTATAACAGCGCAGCATCTTATTACCTTCCTCTTTAACAACGGTTGCAGCTTTTTGTCTTCGGTAGGGTTTGGTAGTATTCGATGACATAACTGGTAGCTTGATCTTCTCATACATTTTTATTTTCGTTTTCAGGTCGTCAATATTAATGGCTCCGTAAAGTACCGCCTTATTTGATCTACTATCGGGTATGCCTTCTATAAAATATTCTATGATACTGCTCTCATCTAAATTTATGGAGGAACCAATTTCCATTAGGCAATATAGATATTCTCTAAAGCTTTCATTTTGACGTTTTCTACGGGCTTTCAATATGCGATGTATTTCAATAGCTGATAATTTCGCACCGAACTCATTATCTAGAGCGACTTTCAATGTCGACCAATCCCGAATATTTGGTTGACTCCTGACGAAAATTTTTGCAGCACCAGTGAGCAATTGTCGCGCATATACATATTTCTTTAAATCGTTCCACCTTACCGTAATAGCACACTCCTCAAAATCGGTTAACCACTGCCTTATCTCTGGTTGGCCTTCGCCCGAAAATTTGGACAATGTATCCTCAATGTCCCTTAGTGTGAATGTCGAGGGTCCATGATGTTCTGTACATGCTGGTTGCCGAATATCTGAAGCCGCTTCGCCATATTCCGAATCCGCCCTTTCCTCCTGCCGCCCATACCCCAAATGCCTAATCAATCGTTCCTGCAATACTGTCTTCTGCCCGCTAACCTCTAACCCTAGCTCTGTGCACTTATCCCTCAAATCATCTAAATTAAGGCTCAAAATTTCCGACAGTTCCATCTCCAACCACCACCACAATACAAATATAATATCATAAAATTACAAAGTTGAGTATAATATAAAAATGTTTAAATGAGTAAATTCAATAAAATTAGAATAAGAATAATAAAGATTAAAATTAATTAAATTGAATTTAAAATAATAAAATTAAATACATATATCAATTCAAAATTCTGTATTGCATACAGCAGGGTATTATATATTAATGTACAATAGGTTAAGGAAAATTAAATGGTACAAAAATGATGCGATCTTTCGCTGTGATTGTACAAAAACAAAAATAAATACAAGATATTTCAGTAGTCATTTACGTTAAACAGAATACATACAGTATGTCAAGAATGAGTTTTCACATTAAAGAAATTTAAAATTTTTGAGATATTTCATGAAAAAAAAGTTATTCTTATTTTAAAACAAAAACATTTTTTAATTTATTCATATTAATAATACTATTTACAAAGATTTACAACAAAAAAAATTCACTTTGATAAAAAAATAAGGACCAATTTAATAAAAACGGTTAATACTCAAATATTTCACTGTCAAAAAACTCTTTTCACAAACTAATTTTAATTTCTTTATAATTAATAAACAAGAATTGTTCAGCTTTAACACTTGGTATGACCACCCTTTGCTGCTTCCACACATTGCAATCGTGCCTTTATTGAGTGGATTAGCTTTTGCAAGTCATACTGATAGGGTATATTCTTCCACTCCTCCAATATTGCAGCTTTTAGAGCTGCCATATTTTTCGGTTGACGTTTAGCTACTCTTTTTTTTTAAATAAACCCACAAATTTTCAATAGGGTTTAAATCCGGACTTTGGACAGGAGTGTCTATTACTTTACCGCAGTTATATAGTAGTCACATTCTCACTATATGCGACTTATGTTTGGGGTCGTTATCTTGATAAAATTTTAATCCTGGTTTATTTTCCTGCATGAAGCCGAATTTTGTTGCACTTCTTTTTAAATTCATCTTCAAAATGTCTAAATATTGTTGCGCTTCCATTTTTGTATCTATAAAGGCCAAGTCTCCTACTCCTTTACTCGAGATGCAATCCCAAACCATTGTCGACATTTTGCCAAATTTCACAGTTGGTATTATATTTTTGTTTTCTAATGCCGTTAACGGCTTTCGCCAGACTTTTGTTGGGCCATCGTTATAGTGCAACATTATTTTGGTCTCATCGCAGAATATTACATAGTCCCAGTAAGTCACAGGTTGCGAAATGTTGTCCATGACAAATGAAAAGCGACTTTGCTTATTTACTGCGGAAAGTATTGTTTTTTTACGGGCTGATCGCGAAGTATATTTGTGTTTTAACAAGACCTGCCGAACAGTTTCGTGGGAAACATCAACATCGCATTCTTCTTTAAGCTCCTTCGCAAGTGTCCTTGTTGAAATTTTTGGGTCCTGGATAACTTTTCTTATAAGTAACCGCTCTGTGCGATTGTTAATTTTAGTCGTGGGACCACCTCCACGTTTCAGTTCCAATCTACCCTCTTTTTCAGCACGGTTAATCACATTGTAAATGGTTCTTATTGATACTGAAAACCTCTCTGACAGCTCCTGAACACTTGTGCACAAATAGTGATTGTAATAAATTAATTGAATTACTTCGTACGGTAATCGTTTTCCCGGCATAGTTTTTAGCTCTTTATAACACGACTGCACTCCAAAAAAATTGTCATACATGCCTTGGTACTTGGTATACATGCTTTCTGAAACTACAAAAAATAGATGTACATCAAAATTAACGGTACTATACCGCTAATTATCAAATGTTTACAAATAAGACAGGGACAACTATACATATTGTGAAAAGAGTTTTTTGACAGTGAAATATTTGAGTAATGATCGTTTTTATTAGATTGTTTCTTATTTTTTTTATCAAAGTGATTTTTTTTTGTTGTGAATGTTTGTAAATAGTATTATTAATATGAATAAATTAAAAAATGTTTTTGTTTTAAAATAAGAATAATTTTTTTTTAACAAAATATCTCAAAAATTTTAAATTTCTTTAATGTGAAAACTCATTCTTGACATACTGTATGTGTATGCAAAAAAATCAAAGTTTATGTTTATAAAAGGAATATAAAAAAATTATATAAAGAAATAAAAACAAATCTCACGCCTCGTTCCATTCATCAAAGTTTCGCCGCTTCTTCGTATTCAGAATGTGTGTCTGTCGCTGTGTTTCGTCTCTGCCACACCCTCTTCTTCACACACACATACAGATCGTCAGCACCGTCTGCGTTTCGTTTTCTTTTCGGTCTCACTGCTTCTATCACTTTAAAACATAGTTTACCATTTCATAGCACAGTTGTGCAAAGAGAACTCACACGCATTCTTGTGTTTTTTCATTTAGTTGTCGATCAGACTGCGACAAGAACACATGTGCGGCGGATGCTTTATCATTTTATTTCAGGATAACACTCAAAAAATAGTTCATGTTAAAAATGGGCTGACATTAGCTGGGCGTTATTATTTTTTTTTGTTTTGTCGCATAGTATAATTTTTTTAAATGCTTTGGAATGCTCGCTTTTTTCCTTTTAATAAAAAATGGGTTTTTTATTCTTTTTATTTTTATTTATATAAAAAAACATGGCATAATTTTTAAGACAAAGATGGATAGCTTTATGTTATTTTAATAAAAAATGGATTTTTTATTTTATTTTTATTTATCTAAAATTATTAAGCTAAAGTTATATAGCTTTACATATGTATGCTGATGAAATGAAAATGAACACAGCGTATATTACTAACACTTTTCTATGGCTGTAAATAAATAAATTCTCTCAACTTATTTTCTCTCTCTTACTCACTAACACATAACCAAAAATTTTTTGACGAACCCTGCTTTAAAACAGGGTTCGTCAAAAAATTTTTGGTTATGTGTTAGTGAGTAAGAGAGAGAAAATAAGTTGAGAGAATTTATTTATTTACAGCCATAGAAAAGTGTTAGTAATATACGCTGTGTTCATTTTCATTTCATCAGCATACATATGTAAAGCTATATAACTTTAGCTTAATAATTTTAGATAAATAAAAATAAAATAAAAAATCCATTTTTTATTAAAATAACATAAAGCTATCCATCTTTGTCTTAAAAATTATGCCATGTTTTTTTATATAAATAAAAATAAAAAGAATAAAAAACCCATTTTTTATTAAAAGGAAAAAAGCGAGCATTCCAAAGCATTTAAAAAAATTATACTATGCGACAAAACAAAAAAAAATAATAACGCCCAGCTAATGTCAGCCCATTTTTAACATGAACTATTTTTTGAGTGTTATCCTGAAATAAAATGATAAAGCATCCGCCGCACATGTGTTCTTGTCGCAGTCTGATCGACAACTAAATGAAAAAACACAAGAATGCGTGTGAGTTCTCTTTGCACAACTGTGCTATGAAATGGTAAACTATGCTTTAAAATTCTTCTAAGCAATGCGCGCACACTCACTATCTTTCTTAAATGTTTGTTTTGTTTCTGTGTTTTCTCTTCAATTAATGTTATTCTTTTCCTTATATAATGTCTTGTTTCATGTTCATTTCGTCTCAATATTCTTTCTCTTCAATTAATGTTATTCTTCTCTTCATTTCATGTCTTGTTTCATGTTCATTTCGTCTCAATATTATTTCTCTTCAATTAATGTTATTCTTCTCTTTATTTAATGTCTTGTTTTATGTTCATTTCGTCTCAATATTCTTTCTCTTTACAACAACAAACACATCTCAAATTTGAAACAAAACTGTTACATCACACACCATCACAAAATTTCTTTTTTATTCTTTAAAGTTCTTTAAGCATACATAAAATACGCGTTTTTTCTTTCAAATTGCAGGCGTCTAGTTCTTTCTCTATAAATGTTTGTTGCTGTTTTTCTTTTCTTCTTGTTGTTGTTGTTGTTCTTTTCGCGTAGATTCACTTGAATGGTAACACAAGCAGCTCTTTAAGTACAGTAGCGATTAGCTTCAGTACGCTTTCGTTATTGTTTTTGTTGCTGTATTTTCAACCGAATAATATTCTTCTATCAAATACACTTCACTTTATGGTTAATTTCTTTTGCTGTATTTCGTCTTGAATCACTTTATGTCTTTTTTTATATTCTTTTCCAAAGTTCTTTTCTTCCTTCTAAACTCTTTGCCTCACTGAATTTCAATCCCGGTTGAGCCCCCAATTGTAGGATTTGTGGATCCTATTTACCACCAAACACCAATAAAAGAACAGTCAATTCAATTTCATTCAAAGGTTTCAATTTATTCATTAGTTATACTATTTAATTGTGTTGTGCGTTGGTCGGTGGTAAAACTGAAACTGAAACTAAAACTACTACCAATCGTTCCCCTGTTCCCCATTTCATTTCGTCTCCCTTCTTCCCGTCTGCCTTAACCCTCTTTTGGCGAGTCCCACATATAAGAGAACTCTATAACTGACAGATAGTGTTTTCACACCAAAATTTAAAACCTGATTTTAGCATTAAAACATAGTTTACCATTTCATAGCACAGTTGTGCAAAGAGAACTCACACGCATTCTTGTGTTTTTCATTTAGTTGTCGATCAGACTGCGACAAGAACACATGTGCGGCGGATGCTTTATCATTTTATTTCAGCATAACACTCAAAAAATATTTTATGTTAAAAATGTTCTATGTTATTAACTAGGCGTATTTCATTTTTTTTATTTTGTCGCATAGTATAATTTTTTTTAAATGCTTTGGAATGTTCGCTTTTTTTCTTTTAATAGAAAGTGGGGTTTTCATTCTTTTTATTTTTATTATTCTAAAAAACATGGTCTAATTTTTAAGCCAAAGATGGATAGCTTTGTGTTCTTTTAATAAAAAATGTATTTTTTATTTTATTTTTCTTTATCTAAAATTATTAAGCCAAAGATCGATAGCTTTACTAACACTTTTCTATGGCTGTAAATAAATAAATTCTCTCAACTTATTTTCTCTCTCTTACTCACTAACACATAACCAAAATTTTTTTGACGAACCCTGCATTAAAACCATAAACAGCTGATTTTGCGTTCACACCGCAAGTTTTACTAAAATTGGTTTTAAATTCATGACATTTATGACTGCGAGAAAAAAAATTTATGAGCAATATACCTTATTTCATCTTGATATATTTAGCTTCTGACTTACCTTTCGCACAAGAAACTATATTCATTGTGACCAGAAACAACACACATTTCGATTAATAATTAAATATTTACAAATTTTTAAAATTTTCATTGAAGAAATTAAAAATATTCCAAATTTTTCCTTTTTTAATACAAAATAAATGATTATTTACATTTATTTATTTATTTACATTTGTTTTTGTTTTTATCAGCTGTTTACAGGTTTTCAGAGCTGGTAGCTCTGATTTAGTACATTTAGTACATCAAAACAAGGTTGTATTTCATAAAACCAACTTAAAACCAATTCAAAAAAGGTTTTATTTTGGTTTTAACACAATAATTTTGTATGGTAAAATCAGGTTTTATTTTTGGTTTTAACGTTAAAACCAACTTTTGCGTTAAAACCACTCGGTGTGAAAACACTAAGAGACTCAACTGCTAATAAGCAGTTGTCTATATTTAAAATTTTTGTCAACCAAAGTTATACAAAGTGGTGAACCGCAAAACCATAAAACACAACTAAAAAATCAACTGCACAGATAAAGTCGACCGCATTTAAGTTGAGAATGGCAATACCGATTTCTGAAAAACTACTAAAAAGTCTTCAATCGCAATAGGGGCATATATAAATTATTCTCTTAATAAAAAGTTTTTAAGTTATGAGCTCGGTTATTGTATCGGTTAAATATTTATGATTACCTCTTTAGACCGATTTTTATAAATTATATGTCTTTTTTTATATTTTTATAATTCTTAATTTTTTTATTTACTTCTGTAGTATGGTTAGTTTTTTAAATTGCTCCTTATTATATTTTTATTTAAATTTAATATTAATATTAATTTTGTATTTTTAATAAATTTCTTATATTTAATTAATATTAGTTTTTAATGTTTTATATTTTATTGCTCCTAAGCATAACACTATCACTTATAAGATTAATATCTTGTTGTGTTATGTTAATTATAATTTATAATAAATAAATTAATAATAAATAAATAATAAATAATAGTTTAACTCCATTAAACTAAACGACAATCGGCTTGACTTCTCTTATGCTGTTGTCTCTCCGCGTTGTGTGAATTCTGGTTCAATTTCATACCAGATCTTCCAAATTAATTACTGCTGAATGAGCGGAAAACTGTTTTACTTTATTTAGACAGGGGGCTGCTACTGGAAATCCAATATGCATAATAAGTCAAGCATTATGTCACAAATAAATTGAATGGTAACCTCGACATAGTTTTTATTCATATTTTCGAAGATATTGTTACGAAAATGGAAATGGTGTTTTGCTTTTACATCGTTTAATATTAAAATTATAAACAAAAGCTACAAAACCAAAAAAAGCTATTAACTTGTTTACATGGTAAACAAAAATTCAATAACAAAAAACTGCAAGAATAAATGTAAACAGAAATACAACAAAAAGCAAGAATAAATGAAAACAACATGCTTACATTTATAGAGATTTCGAGAAGACGAAGTCACTTGCCTTCAAGAGCATTCATCACACTGTTTACGCTGCGGTGTAAAAGGCAAGGCAAAGCAGACAACGGAGTCAGAAAAAGTTCAGTCAGTCTGGTGTGAAGACGCGTGGTTTGAAGATCTCCGTTATAAAGATCTGTCGAACAAGTGACTAGTAATTGTTAGTGTTTATCCAAAAAAGTGCAAACAGGCTTAACAAACAAAGCAATCGTTGTTATTTACATCAAGTTGTGAACAGTGGCACACAGAATTGTGCGAACAATAAAGAATTTAATAAAAACCAAACACAAATTTATTTTCATTTGAAATCTACGAGCTCATATTTTAAACGTTTTTAAAAGCTAAAAACGTAACAATATTCTCATTATCCGAATATTCATTTAGCCGTTCATTGCGTAACAGTTTAGAACTTTGCAAAGAAAAATTTTCTTATGTAAACTCAGACTTAAGGATTTGATCATAATTATAAAATACATATTTTTACTTATCTATTTATCAATTAGAATAGAATTACAAATTATATTTAATTATATAGGATCTGAGTAACTTCGACCATATGCTCGGTGTAGTATAACAGACCAGAGTCTGACGCTAATAGCCTACACATTATCCACTAGACTGCCAGGGTATCCTATTACATAAATAAATAAAATTGCATTTTATTCAATGAAGTACAATTTTTTAATTATTTATAATAAAAAGTAACAAAAATTTATCCGAAAACCAATGTTAGGCAAATTGGGCCATCGCACAATAGCGATCCTTCCGGGTTATTGTTCTTTTGGTAGTCATGCCGAAAGAGCCGGCATTTTCTGACATCGTTGACTGAGTCCTTTAATATTAAGATTTCTGCAAGGTTTAAGCAAGATTTATTTTGGACTAGGGTTGGTTTTCTCAAGGGAATGGCTTTCGGATAGAATTAATCGTGGTACAACAATGGGCCTGAATGCTGGACTAAGTGGGACCTCTTCCTTCGAAGGATCCGACAGCTAAAATAACTTCGACATTCTTTTACAGAGGAGCATTTCTCTACAGAGGAGTCCCACAAAAACTTGCATAGAGGCCCGATCTGCAGATCTAGCCCGATCCGATTCCGCTATATGCAGAACAAAATTTTCATTAAACCTGACTAGATTTCATCAACAAAGTATTATTACGAGACACTGATCTATGGATGTTTATGCCCGAACGCAGGGAATACCTCATAACGACTTCTGCTGAAGCTGTAACGAGGAAGCAAGAGAGAAAACTTATCCGCCGCTGAGGGATATAAGAAGAAGACTTCCTCGGCATCCAGAATTTACTGAGAGAACACGTCTAGCCGAAGACGATTTCAATTAAATTTACACTTTCATAAAACGCTTGGGATGGCTGAGAAATGCTAACCAGGAGTTGTATTTTCATCTGTGTATATAACTTTATGGGACCTAAGTAAGCTTTGTCCATTGAGGTGGCTACCAATGCTGACTAGCCTAACTCAGCATAAAGAAGTTTACACTTATCGAAATTTACTGAAATAAAATTTCGAGTACACATCCTCCTTATACCTCTATGGGTAATCAATTGGCTTTAACAATTTGAAGAATAACTTATTTTATACTGTTCATCTAAAGGTAGGGTTTCATACAGTCAGATTTGATTGATTGTAAATTTTTACTCGTATGTTGAAGCTGAACAATATCCACCTGCATTTTTATTATTTCTTTTTTTTTTTGTTTTAATTTTTCTATGCTGACTAGCCTAACTCAGCATAAAGAAGTTTACACTTATCGAAATTTACTGAAATAAAATTTCGAGTACACATCCTCCTTATACCTCTATGGGTAATCAATTGGCTTTAACAATTTGAAGAATAACTTATTTTATACTGTTCATCTAAAGGTAGGGTTTCATACAGTCAGATTTGATTGATTGTAAATTTTTACTCGTATGTTGAAGCTGAACAATATCCACCTGCATTTTTATTATTTCTTTTTTTTTTTTGTTTTAATTTTTCTAGGTAACAATACAATTTATTCTCATATCATTTTATGTCAATTTTTTTTACGTTCCATACGAAAAAAATTTATTTTTTTATACTCAGAGAGTATTTGAATGTACGTCTCTGTTGTATAAGTATAATTTTTATTTTTATTCATAATTTTAAAATCCATACAATACATATGCGGCTGAAAGATGGGGTGTAAGCCAATTGAAAGTAAATAAAATGCAAAATAAAACTAAGAAAATAAATCTGTATATAAATTTATTGATGTTTATTTTAATCTTCTTTATTCGAATGAAGACATATTGACATGTACATATGTACATACATATGGATGTATGTATTTAAGTTTATCGGTACATAATATATGTCAATATCATATGAACAAGAATTAGAACGGAGAAACTATACATACATGTTTATAAATTAGAAGAAATAATATTTTTATTGAATGTTTCACATTTAATTCTGTATATATGTATATACATTAACGATCTACCTGATGCCTTGAAAAATTGTAGCGTACACACGTACGCTGATGATGTTCAGCTTTATAGGAGCACTATTTGTATAGACCTGATTAACTACGATTTATGACAAATTTACATCTGGGCTTTGTATAAATCCCTCCAAATATAAATGTTTATTGCTTTCTAGAACAAAGAGAACATTGTGTGCCGTATATAATTATCAGGGGGAATAAAACTGATTTTGTTAAAACAACTACCAATCTGGGTATTATCTTTAATGGTTGGCTAACGAGGTCTAACCACATTAATGTCATCGTTGGCAAAGTTTACGGAATGCTTAGAAACTTATGGGCTATTATAGATTCGACTACCTTTGCCATACGTATGCAACTGGCTAAAACGTATTTGATTCCTGTTCTTTTATACTGATGTGAAATTTTCACTAACTGTGATGCTGATGATAGGCGAAAACTCAACTTGGCTAACATTAATATAGTCAGATTCATATGTATTTATTAAGGGACGTCGAGATCATATATCACAATTTTCTTACCAGTTATTTGGAATTAATTTTGATAATCCATCAAATATTAAATGCCTTATTCTCCTCCATAAGATTATTACTTTAAAACAGCCAATATACTTATTTAAAAGGATTAGATTTGCAAGATACAACCGCGGTATGAAAATTACTCAGCATAGATTTTAGACTCTTTTGTCACAACGCCAGCTTTTTTATACACACCATCAGTCTTTGGAATACATACATAATTGATCATTACAACCCTTTAGTCAGGATTATGACCTAGTTTATTGCACCACTTATGTTGTTATACATGAGTGGCGGGACCTACAGTTTAAAGTCGACTCCGAACGACAGATTTTTTGAAAAACTTTTCGTGGCAATTTTATTTACTCTCAGAGTTTTTGCCAGAAATCTGCTGAGAGGAAGTCGCCAAAGAAACACTTTTTGTATTTGGTTTTGATGTCCGGCCTGGGGTTTGAACCCTATTTTTACGTCTAATAAGCCAAAACACTACCTTCTAGACTACGGTGACTACTATCAAAGAATATGGATATAAAGAATACGCATCATGTAGAAGCAAAATTTCTTATGGCGGGTCGTAACATTACGACCCGCTCTCACCAAAATATTTTTAAAAATCATTTCTTGATGAGAGGGAGGAAGACAGAAGGAAAATTAACACAAACAAAGAGAGTAACAATGTGTTGCTCTCATCGTACGTATGTACATGTGAATGTATTCTTGTGTTTTTTGATTTAGTTGTCGATCAGACTGCGACAAGAATACATGTGCTGCGGATGCTTTATCATTTTATTTCAGAATAACACTCGAAGAATATTTTGTGTTAAAAATGTTCTATGTCATTAGCTGGGCGTATTTTATTTTTTATTTTGTCCCATAGTATATTTTTTTTAAATGCTTTGGAATGCTCGTTTTTTTTTTCTTTTAATAAAAAATGGTTTTTTTATTCTTTTTATTTTTATTTATCTAAAAACATGGCCTAATTTTTAAGCCAAAGATGGATAGCTTTATGTTCTTTTAATAGCAAAATCGATTTTTTATTTTATTTTTATTTATCCAAAATTATTAAGCCAAAGATAGACAGCTTAACTAACCTAACCTAACCTAGACAGCTTTACATATGTATGTTGATGAAATGAAAATAAAAATAGAGTATATTACTAACACTTTTATATGGCTGTAAATAAATAAATTCTCTCAACTTATTTTCTCTCTCTCACTCACTAATCCATAACCATAGGCATGTGTTAACCTAGAGGAAAATTGTTAGTAATAATGTCAAGTCTACTTATTAACCCAATGATATGTATATGTGATCGGAAAATATAGAAAAATTGTACTGCACTAAATCCCTAAAGACACCGTATTTAACTTGGCAAGTATTCTTCCAAAAATCGATATCATTTCTCATTGATATTAGTGAATACTACTGTGATATTTCTTTGGGTGTATAATTGAAGTCTGAAAAAAGCGACATGAACCTTCTTCTTTAAAAGCTGACAAGATTTTTACGCTTTTTTTAACGAACATTCTTGATGTTCGTGTCCTATGTGTGTAAAAAGCCGAAGATGTTTTTACCCTGAGGGACATTGGTGCCGACGTTTGTTTTTAACACCAGAAAAATAAATAAAAAAAAGTGGTCAAACAACAAAAACGCAAACACAAAATGAGAACAACGCATTGTTACGCTCTTGGTTTCTGTATCCTTATATCTTTCCCCCCGCGTCATGAAATATTTTTGAAAAATATTCCAAGATATGTTAAAATGCACATTTTTTATACATTATTTTCTTTGCTACTATACATACCACCAGTCTTTAGAATACTTTACATAATTATATTCAGAATATTGACAATGCAATTAAGTTCAAAAAGGAGTTATCAATTTATTTGAGTAGTCTGTAGCATATTTTGATTATTTTGAACATTTTTACTTTTTATTTTTATTAAAGATTTTTTCATTATTCTAATTTAAATTAAAATTTTATTGATTCTTTATGTATATATTTTTCTTTGTTCGTGTATATTTCTTGATATTTGTATATACTGTTATTCGTATTTTTCCTACTTTATTTTTTACATACATACATACATATATTCATTTCTTTTTCATCATAATTTTTTGAATCGATTGCTATATTTTCTAAGATCATAATATGTTCGAATTCATTTCTATTTCCATATTATTGCTTACATTTTATTACTCATTTTATTAATGATTTTTTTATAATTTTTTTCTTTGCTGAACTCCCGTAGCACTTTCATTTATAAGATTAATGTCATCTTGTGCTATGATCAATATTAAATAAATAAAAATAATTCTGCTTTTTCATACTAAATGTACAAATATATTGAGCATTAAATGTAATAAACAGGCAATACTATTCTTGCACATACATACATACATATGTATGTACATACACATATTTTTTTTAATAAAACGCAATAGTAATACAAGACAAAAACGACGTTGATAAACAATTCCATGGCATTTATGGTTTCCGACATAAAGACGCAACAGCTACAGGCGGCCCGTCCAATTTTTGTCTTCTTCTTCTAATAAATTTGGCCGTATGGCGTAAAAGGTAGCTCAAATATTGGCTGCCAATTAACATAACCCAATAGAAAGTAATTGAAAGGTGTTAAATTGCACCAGCGAGGGGGCTGTATACATATTGATTTTGCTATAAAACGTTCATTAAACAATTTCAACTAAATATCGTTGATTTTTAGCTAGGAGGTAGTATGCTACACTATTTGTGTGAGAGACTCCCAATTTTGATTCGGTTCTGTTACACTACATGGAGCATATTATCTAATTGTATTCTAAATAATAAAATTACTAAGCTTAGAATGGCTCGGTTGCGCTCGACATTTACCCTAACGTGAAGTTCTTGCTCTTTTCGAAAGAAATAAGGGCCGATGATGCCGCCAGCGTGTAAGCCGCACCAAACAATTAATCTATGGACTGGTTTAAATACAATTTTCTACATAAAATTCATTAATAAAAATGCTTATCTTCGAGAAAGGCCAAGGACCAACAAGTTGAGAACGATGACGAATCGACATTTCGGCGACTACTTCAAAACTTCGTTCGCTTTAGCAGCAATATTCTCTTCGGTACGCACATTTCTTTGTCTTGTTGATGGTTTTCAATGGAAAAAAAGTAAAATTGATGCAAACGTAAGCAATAACTCCTCGAATTGTTTGCTTACCTAACCTACATATATATTAAGTGTGAAATGCACGAAATGGATTTTGAATTTCACAAACAGATTTATTTCTCTTTTTTTTTTCTTTTTAAGTAAATTTCCACAATTGGGAAGTGTTGTTCTGGCATGAAGGCTTGCGAAACGTTTATGAAATGCTTGAGATTTTAAGCTGTCAAAACATAGTCGTTGATGTCGACAGTTGTCATGGAGCTAAAAGAAAAACATCCGATATATAAAGAAATAAACAAAAATATTTTTGTAACGTTCTTTATTTGAAGAGTTCCTTATTTAAAGGATTTATACTTTTACGGCTCTCTACCACTACTACACTCTAGCATACATATGTACTTGAATAATTGAACCCTGCCGTCAAATGAGTAGCTAACTACAAAAAAAATTAACTTTAAGTTTGCTTGTATCGACTAACTTAAAGCAAAGAATATGGATATAAAGAATGCACATCATGTAGAAGTAAAATTTCTTATGGCGGGTCGCAACATCACGACCCGCTCTCACCAATTTTTTTTTAATCATTTCTGGGTGAGGGGAGAGGAAGACAGAAGGAAAATGAACACAAACAAAGAGCGTAACAATGTGTTGCTCTCATCGTACGTATGTACATCAGTGTTGCAAAACTAAAATTTTGTAATGGTACTGAACTATAACTGAAAGAGTACTTTTTTGCACCAAATGGTACTTTTGTAAGCTAATGTGTAGATACATTTATCATTATAACCCTTCAATCAGAATTATGACCTAATTTCTCACATCACTTATTTTGTGTGTGTTAATTTTATTCATGAATGACGGGACCTTTTTTGGAACACTTTATCATGGCAATTTTATTTACTCTCAGGGTGTTTGCCACAAGGAAGACGAACAGAAAAGCTAACGACTTATTCGTGTTCCTCACATACATGACAAGTCGATGGAACGTAATGTGAACGTTTTTAGCATATGAAAGCAATGCAAATGAAATTACATTACGGTTTGGCAAGCGTATTCACTGCTTTTCGTGTTCGAAAAACGAGTGTACGTTCCGTAGACGTTTGTCTAAGCGGGGCCAAAGCCTAATTCTACCTTTAGCGTTACTTTGCTAATGCATTAATAGTTGAAAAGCGCAAGACATAAAATATGTAATAATAAAAAAGTACTGAAAACGTCGTGGGGGTACTGCGGTATTTTTGAAATGAAAAAGTACTGAAAAAAGTACCAAAGTACTGAATTTTTCAACACTGATGTACATGTGTATGTATTCTTGTGTTTTTGATTTAGTCGTCGATCAGACTGCGACAAGAGTACATGTTTAGCGGTTGCTTTATCATTTTATTTCAGAATAACACTCGAAGAATATTTTGTGTTAAAAATGTTCTATGTCATTAGCTGGGCGTATTTTATTTTTTATTTTGTCCCATAGTATATTTTTTTTAAATGCTTTGTAATGCTCGTTTTTTTTTTCTTTTAATAAAAAATGGTTTTTTATTCTTTTTATTTATCTAAAAAACATGGCCTAATTTTTAAGCCAAATATGGATAGCTTCATGTTCTTTTAATAATAAAATCGATTTTTTATTTTGTTTTTATTTATCTAAAATTATTAAGCCAACGATAGACAGCTTTATATATGTATGTTGATGAAATGAAAATAAAAATAGAGTATATTACTAACACTTTTATATGGCTGTAAATAAATAAATTCTCTCAACTTATTTTCTCTCTCTCACTCACTAATCCATAACCATAGGCATGTGTTAACCTAGAGGAAAATTGTTAGTAATAATGTCAAGTCTACTTATTAACCCAATGATATGTATATGTGATCGGAAAATATAGAAAAATTGTACTGCACTAAATCCCTAAAGACACCGTATTTAACTTGGCAAGTATTCTTCCAAAAATCGATATCATTTCTCATTGATATTAGTGAATACTACTGTGATATTTCTTTGGGTGTATAATTGAAGTCTGAAAAAAGCGACATGAACCTTCTTCTTTAAAAGCTGACAAGATTTTTACGCTTTTTTTAACGAACATTCTTGATGTTCGTGTCCTATGTGTGTAAAAAGCCGAAGATGTTTTTACCCTGAGGGACATTGGTGCCGACGTTTGTTTTTAACACCAGAAAAATAAATAAAAAAAAGTGGTCAAACAACAAAAACGCAAACACAAAATGAGAACAACGCATTGTTACGCTCTTGGTTTCTGTATCCTTATATCTTTCCCCCCGCGTCATGAAATATTTTTGAAAAATATTCCAAGATATGTTAAAATGCACATTTTTTATACATTATTTTCTTTGCTACTATACATACCACCAGTCTTTAGAATACTTTACATAATTATATTCAGAATATTGACAATGCAATTAAGTTCAAAAAGGAGTTATCAATTTATTTGAGTAGTCTGTAGCATATTTTGATTATTTTGAACATTTTTACTTTTTATTTTTATTAAAGATTTTTTCATTATTCTAATTTAAATTAAAATTTTATTGATTCTTTATGTATATATTTTTCTTTGTTCGTGTATATTTCTTGATATTTGTATATACTGTTATTCGTATTTTTCCTACTTTATTTTTTACATACATACATACATATATTCATTTCTTTTTCATCATAATTTTTTGAATCGATTGCTATATTTTCTAAGATCATAATATGTTCGAATTCATTTCTATTTCCATATTATTGCTTACATTTTATTACTCATTTTATTAATGATTTTTTTATAATTTTTTTCTTTGCTGAACTCCCGTAGCACTTTCATTTATAAGATTAATGTCATCTTGTGCTATGATCAATATTAAATAAATAAAAATAATTCTGCTTTTTCATACTAAATGTACAAATATATTGAGCATTAAATGTAATAAACAGGCAATACTATTCTTGCACATACATACATACATATGTATGTACATACACATATTTTTTTTAATAAAACGCAATAGTAATACAAGACAAAAACGACGTTGATAAACAATTCCATGGCATTTATGGTTTCCGACATAAAGACGCAACAGCTACAGGCGGCCCGTCCAATTTTTGTCTTCTTCTTCTAATAAATTTGGCCGTATGGCGTAAAAGGTAGCTCAAATATTGGCTGCCAATTAACATAACCCAATAGAAAGTAATTGAAAGGTGTTAAATTGCACCAGCGAGGGGGCTGTATACATATTGATTTTGCTATAAAACGTTCATTAAACAATTTCAACTAAATATCGTTGATTTTTAGCTAGGAGGTAGTATGCTACACTATTTGTGTGAGAGACTCCCAATTTTGATTCGGTTCTGTTACACTACATGGAGCATATTATCTAATTGTATTCTAAATAATAAAATTACTAAGCTTAGAATGGCTCGGTTGCGCTCGACATTTACCCTAACGTGAAGTTCTTGCTCTTTTCGAAAGAAATAAGGGCCGATGATGCCGCCAGCGTGTAAGCCGCACCAAACAATTAATCTATGGACTGGTTTAAATACAATTTTCTACATAAAATTCATTAATAAAAATGCTTATCTTCGAGAAAGGCCAAGGACCAACAAGTTGAGAACGATGACGAATCGACATTTCGGCGACTACTTCAAAACTTCGTTCGCTTTAGCAGCAATATTCTCTTCGGTACGCACATTTCTTTGTCTTGTTGATGGTTTTCAATGGAAAAAAAGTAAAATTGATGCAAACGTAAGCAATAACTCCTCGAATTGTTTGCTTACCTAACCTACATATATATTAAGTGTGAAATGCACGAAATGGATTTTGAATTTCACAAACAGATTTATTTCTCTTTTTTTTTTCTTTTTAAGTAAATTTCCACAATTGGGAAGTGTTGTTCTGGCATGAAGGCTTGCGAAACGTTTATGAAATGCTTGAGATTTTAAGCTGTCAAAACATAGTCGTTGATGTCGACAGTTGTCATGGAGCTAAAAGAAAAACATCCGATATATAAAGAAATAAACAAAAATATTTTTGTAACGTTCTTTATTTGAAGAGTTCCTTATTTAAAGGATTTATACTTTTACGGCTCTCTACCACTACTACACTCTAGCATACATATGTACTTGAATAATTGAACCCTGCCGTCAAATGAGTAGCTAACTACAAAAAAAATTAACTTTAAGTTTGCTTGTATCGACTAACTTAAAGCAAAGAATATGGATATAAAGAATGCACATCATGTAGAAGTAAAATTTCTTATGGCGGGTCGCAACATCACGACCCGCTCTCACCAATTTTTTTTTAATCATTTCTGGGTGAGGGGAGAGGAAGACAGAAGGAAAATGAACACAAACAAAGAGCGTAACAATGTGTTGCTCTCATCGTACGTATGTACATCAGTGTTGCAAAACTAAAATTTTGTAATGGTACTGAACTATAACTGAAAGAGTACTTTTTTGCACCAAATGGTACTTTTGTAAGCTAATGTGTAGATACATTTATCATTATAACCCTTCAATCAGAATTATGACCTAATTTCTCACATCACTTATTTTGTGTGTGTTAATTTTATTCATGAATGACGGGACCTTTTTTGGAACACTTTATCATGGCAATTTTATTTACTCTCAGGGTGTTTGCCACAAGGAAGACGAACAGAAAAGCTAACGACTTATTCGTGTTCCTCACATACATGACAAGTCGATGGAACGTAATGTGAACGTTTTTAGCATATGAAAGCAATGCAAATGAAATTACATTACGGTTTGGCAAGCGTATTCACTGCTTTTCGTGTTCGAAAAACGAGTGTACGTTCCGTAGACGTTTGTCTAAGCGGGGCCAAAGCCTAATTCTACCTTTAGCGTTACTTTGCTAATGCATTAATAGTTGAAAAGCGCAAGACATAAAATATGTAATAATAAAAAAGTACTGAAAACGTCGTGGGGGTACTGCGGTATTTTTGAAATGAAAAAGTACTGAAAAAAGTACCAAAGTACTGAATTTTTCAACACTGATGTACATGTGTATGTATTCTTGTGTTTTTGATTTAGTCGTCGATCAGACTGCGACAAGAGTACATGTTTAGCGGTTGCTTTATCATTTTATTTCAGAATAACACTCGAAGAATATTTTGTGTTAAAAATGTTCTATGTCATTAGCTGGGCGTATTTTATTTTTTATTTTGTCCCATAGTATATTTTTTTTAAATGCTTTGTAATGCTCGTTTTTTTTTTCTTTTAATAAAAAATGGTTTTTTATTCTTTTTATTTATCTAAAAAACATGGCCTAATTTTTAAGCCAAATATGGATAGCTTCATGTTCTTTTAATAATAAAATCGATTTTTTATTTTGTTTTTATTTATCTAAAATTATTAAGCCAACGATAGACAGCTTTATATATGTATGTTGATGAAATGAAAATAAAAATAGAGTATATTACTAACACTTTTATATGGCTGTAAATAAATAAATTCTCTCAACTTATTTTCTCTCTCTCACTCACTAATCTATAACCTAGAGGAAAATTGTTAGTAATAATTTCAAGTCTACTTATTAACCCAATGATATGTATATGTGATCGGAAAATATAGAAAAATTGTACTGCATTAAATCCCTAAAGACACGGTATTTAACTTGGCAAGTATTCCTCCAAAAATCGAAATCATTTCTCATTGATATTAGTGAATACTACTGTGATATTTCTTTGGGTGTATAATTGAAATCATAAAAAAAGCGACATGAACCTTATTCTTTAAAAGCTGAGAAGATTTTTGCGCTCTTTTTAACGAACATTCTTTATGTTCGTGTTCTATGTGTGTAAAAAACCGAAGATGTTCTTATCCTGAGGGACATTGGTGCGACGTCTGTTTTTAACACCAGAAAAATAAATAAAAAAGTGGTCAAACAACAAAAACGCACGATGAGAACAACGCATTGTTACGCTCTTGGTTTCTGTAACCTTCCCTTCTATCTTTCCCCCCGCGTCATGAAATATTTTTGAAAAATATTCCAAAATATGTTAAAATGCACATTCTATATACTTTATTTTCTTTGCTTAAAGCTAATTACTACGCAATGCAAAATTTACATTAACCAAAGTGTATACAAACACTCCAATTCTTAACGCCGTTGGATATAGATAACTAACGTCTTAGACGTTTGATTAATAAACAAAACCGCGTGTCATCTTTTCGCTTTACATTTTTGGTTAAAAATTTATTGTTTGCGTAAAATAATTAAAAAAATACACTAAATTAAAAAATACATAAATTCGCAAGGTTTGAAGTGTTTTTATTTGAAGTGAAGTGAAACAATATTAAAGGGCCGCTTGCCAAAAAAGCTTACGGAAATTATGTCACCAAATTTGTGGATGGACATAAACTTGGATGGTGTTCATGGTAAAAAGCATTTAAAAGACTCTGCTGCTTTTTATGACGTCTTAACAGGTAAGTGCTAATTTGAAAATATAAGTTTTAACCAAGTCTTAAAACATGTAAAAATTTATATACATATTTTTTAAACAGATGCCTGTCGATCACTCGGCTCTCAGGATGTGGAAACTGAGCTGCGCAACGCCTTAAAAATAATAAAAATCGTGCATTAAAATTAAGAACGCAAATCAAAAAAATTAAAATATTTTAAAATGTTATATTTAGAAACTCTTTTTATCTTTTTTTTACCAACAAATGTGCAAAATATTACTTGTGATGTATTGAAATGAATTTATTTTATTTATTAATTTTTTTATTTATTTATTTTATTAATTTATTTATAGTCTTTTTACAAGAATAAACTTTTGTTTTCTATTAAAATATAAATTTTAAAAAACTGTTTCATTTCGAATAATTAATATGATAGCTTATTATTGTGAGTTTAAAGCCAACGTGTAAAGAACTGACTTTTCATTCACTGAAATTTAGCTAACTTATAGTCAGTTTAAAAAAAAACTAGCTTAAAGCTAATTAAAAGTAGTAAGTTTATAGCTAGCTACAAATAGGTTTACTTTAAGTTAACTGCTAAGTAACTAACTTTAAATAAATTTAAATGTAATGCAGAGTCGGACAATTGACTACTTCCTAGGGCATCGCAATGTTAAAATAGTCAGTCATTTTCATATAAAAGTAATCCAAGTGTCAACCACCACTGCTTGAGAAATAGTTGGTTTTAAGTTAATTTAAAGTCAACTGAGTGTACGACAGGGCGTGTTTATATGGACGTGTTGTGCTTCCTAGCAATTATATCCATTATAAGGGATAGCTTTCACTTTACAAAAGGTAATTCTATTCATTTGCTCAAGGAAATATTGTAAAAAATCGTAATTAAAGTAAGCTCTAAGTTATAAAAAAAAATCATTAAATGGTTCAACAGATTTCTTGGCAGTTTTTGAAGCAAAAATATATGAATTATTTTCCAGCAACCAGCCATACTTTTTAAACTATGAGCCTAGTTTTTAATTTACTTCGGAATTAATTAATTGACAAATTAAATAATGCAATATGTGTAGAATAGGAACACATTTGAAATAATATCGTGAATACTAAGTGATCTTTATGTTGAGGTCTCTTAAATGTCGCTATCAATCTTGATTTCTCTAACCTCTAAAATAGAACAATTCTTACTGAAGCTCTATCTGTCAAATTCAATTTATTACATAAAGGGCCATTATTACAACTTGTCGTTAAAATTGGGTTTAGCCTACTTTACACGGTCCCACAAGTAATTTGATCTGTCAAAATTTTGTGTAGAAAAGTACGGATGTGATCGTCTAAACGTACTATGTAATGAAACCATCACACATTGAGAGAAAATACGGATGAAAAGTTTGACAGTCGTATGGCTCTCTTCATTTTTTGAAATGATTAAAAAAACAAGCAAGTCGCATTAGATCAGGGATGTATTTTTATGTAAACACATAGAAAAAAAGTGTAACAGCTGTTTTCATTTTACTTTGTTATTGTCTTATACCGATCATGTAAACGCAAAAAATATAAATCATACGACTTTTATTCTCTTTTTTGTCATACGGATGGAATTTCGTTTTACTTTTTCATTCAACTTTACGTACGTAAAGTATTACCGTGTGAAGTGGGCTTAAATGGTACCTTTAGCTAAAGGGAACTGTAAAGTTACCTTTAACTTATTTTCGTTTACATTTGAAGTTGCCATATTGAAAATAAGGTGTCATGACATAAGGTGGCATTAACATGTCCCTAAAAAGTGACATTATGTCCATGGACATTATGTCACTTCGCATGGTGTCATAATGTCCATGTATAATGTGTCGTAAATTCCATGGACATTATGTCATGACATAGTATTCGGAAATCCATTTTAGGTATTTATATTTTCATTTTACTTCGATTTAATTTACCGTCGTAAATTTAAAGTAAAAATAAAAAGATTGCTATGTTTCTTACTTATTATCAGAATTTTGTGAAGTTCAGAAGTGTCAAAATGAAAGATTTACAAAGTGAAAGTGTTAAAAAAACAGGTATATAGTGAATATATGCGTTATGCTTGTTATTTCAAAGGATGTAATGTGACAGTTCAACTTAAAAAGGATGGAGCGTGTGAGCCGCTGAGTTTAGATTTAAATTTTTTATTGAAAAATATTTATTTTTTCAAATATTTTCTTTTAATTCTCTGCAATTTAATTGAATCATTTTACATTTCACCTAATACTATGTTCAGACATGCACGTATATTGAGAAAATCGCAATAAACGGCATTATTGATATTAGTATTTCATATAAAATGTCAATTAATTAATAAATTATTATTGATTAAAACTTCAAATACAGTACTGTCATAAGTACGTTCAGTGAGCATATTACTATTTTCCGAACACTTCCTAATGATATTTGACAACACAAATGTCAACAGCAAAAAAAAAAACGAAACAACGACAAACAAAAAAAACCTATGCATTATTATCAAATTTTTCTTTCTCATCCTTCTGAGAGAAGGCACTTTGTTGTCAGAAATATTCCCTACTAACAGCAACAGCCCGGCGTTTCGATTAATCATTAAGCCCACTTCACACGGTAATACTTTACGTACGTAAAGTCTAATGAAAAAGTAAAATGAAATTCCATCCGTATGACAAAAAATAGAATAAAAGTCGTATGATTTATATTTTTTGCGTTTACATGATCGGTATAAGACAATAACAAAGTAAAATGAAAACAGCTGTTACACTTTTTTTCTATGTGTTTACATAAAAATACATCCCTGATATAATGCGACTTGCTTGTTTTTGAGTCATTTCAAAAAATGAAGAGAGCCATACGACTGTCAAACTTTTCATCCGTATTTTCTCTCAATGTGTGATGGTTTCATTACATAGTACGTTTAGACGATCACATCCGTACTCTTCTACACAAAATTTTGACAGATCATATTACTTGTGGGACCGTGTAAAGTAGGCTTTAGTAAGACCTTTTCCAATGTTAAATTGTTTTCCATTCTTCCTCAAATTTTTTTTGGCACTATTTTTCGATATTAAATTAAAAGCAATGTTGTTGAAGCAATCAGCTGTTTTGTTTACCAGCTGTCAAATAAATTTTGTGTCTGAACATTAAAAATATTGTTATCAATAAACCGAATATTAATATAATAGTATAAGCTGCAGAGACTTAAAAGAAAAAAATTAAAAAAAGAAATATTTTTAAACAAATAATCGAAGCCGATTTATTTGAATCGCTTTACATTTGACATAAGTTTGACAAACATTTATCACACGACATGTTATTCGTATAAATTTACTCACCTTATATAAAATATAGTGTTCTAAAATTGTATTACTATATTTTATGACGATTCGAATAACATGTCGTGTAATATTTCAACTCATTCAAAACATTCTCTTAATCGTATTGTTTTCTCAGATAACTTCGTCTGGATTTTATGTTCTTGGTGAGGACGTAAGGACAACAAGTGCTTTAGAAGGCTTCAATTCTAAACTTTCATCAAAAATTCAAAAGCAGGAAAATTTCTAAATTTTTTGGAAGTTATTAGCTGCTTTAACCGTAGATCGAGCTCTGTATCAAAAATGATACATTTCAATTTTGAGACGATATAATTTTAATTCAGAAAAAGTTATATGCCTGAAATTTTTATAATTTGTTAGTATTGTTATCGCCATTTTTTTATACCAAATAAAAAAAGAGAATTTCAAGCAGGACTAAAGAAATTCAAAAACTTCATAATTCTATCTTATGCATCATTTTTGATACATACGACTTTCCTAGGGATTCTATGGTGTTGTGTATTTAATTTCTTTAAGTTTTCAAAGATTTTGTAAAGTTTCATCGGGAATAATACATTATTTATGATATTTGTTAAATAATTGAAAGTTAAGTGTTGGATGAAATTGAAAAAGTTGAATTTTCTGTTCTTGATGTTGATTGATGTAGTCGTAGTCTAGTATGTACTATGTTAGCTTATTAGACGTCAGACCAAGTTTCAAACCTCATGTCAGAAGATTCTGAAGAAGAAGAAAACAGAAGCTCCGCTCATGAAGTGACGCAAGTACTGACAACTGCAAATATGACAATAGGACGTTAATAGAAAAAGATGGTACTACTTGGAATAGAGAACCGTATTAGCAGTTTGGGAAGAAAAAATATTACTAATTTTCACGTAGATTGCTAGCAACTGTCACATGAAATGTTGTAGAGTCCCTCTTACTGCTCTTCTCATATTTATCTTCCGTGACAGATAAACATTAGAAAAAACTGTTTCGTCCTCTGTTTTATTTCTTAGATATTACGGAAGGATAATATTTTGGCCAACTACGTACGTATGAGATAACAGAATCATTCGCTTTGATAATGTCCTACTCGGAAATGATGATAAATTTACACCTATTACGCCTCTTCGAAAACTAGCTGAAAATCTTCCAGCTTTTGATACTCCCAATAATTTTGTAGCTATAGATTAGTAACTAACTGAGTTTTATGGTCGTTATAAATTTCGTGGTCCACTGGAATCGAATTGGCAGTTTTAGATTCAAGTACATGCTATGTGCTTACTACTACTTACAGCCGTAACTTGTATCCGGGACACCAGAGAGGAATGAAAGAGAGAACATTGTTATTGACATAATCGATGTTCTATTGCAACAGGAAACTTTTTTACCTCACATGACATCGACACCAAATGTTTCTAGCGAAATATCATTGTTATATTGTTTCCAAATGTTTAGATGGGGCAGCTTATTGTCACTCCCATCAGTAACGCTCCCAATCGAGGGCTAGCTGAAATCTGATGGCAAACAACAATGGTTTGTGTTTGGAAACTTATAAATTGCCACAAAGCAAGGGTACTAGATGCAAATTGTTACCATTTAGAAAAAAATAAGACCAAGCTGATACGAAGTGTTTAATTTTTACTTAAAAAATCATGCTGCAATTTACATCATGTCAACAATTTTGGCGTAAATTTCATAAAAGTGATAATAAAATGTTGGAATATAAAATAGTTTTATTAAAATGAATTAAAATAAATAAAAATATTTAAATTGTTTTAATAGAACTCTATCAATAATTAGTATTTAGTATTAGTATGTATCAAAAGTGATACACAGCTAGAATTATGAAGTTTTTGTTAAGGATCGATCTACGGTTAAGACTTTGAAAGAAAATCAAAGACCAATAAATTGCCATTACTTTGTCTTTACTGCAGACAGATTTATAAAGATAAATTAAATATTTTTTCAATAAAAACTATAAGTACTAATGAGTTTATATATTTTTTTAAAGGAACTAAAATATGTGGATATGTATCAACAGTGCCATAATATAACTTTTTAGTGGTCAATGTCATGTCATGCCACCGAGAATAATATATATGTATGGCAAGTTCTAGCATAAACTTAACTTTAAAAGTTACCGGTAGGATAATCCACCATTTAGTTTAACGCTCACTTCTACCATATTGTCCACTTATAATAATGGAAAATAATTTATCTGCCCGTTAAAATCCTCCCTTTATAATAAAATATTAAAAAATATAGTGCATGTTGAAAAATTATTTACGTATTAAAAATTAAAAGGAACCTCAAAAGAATAGATTTGTGACATACAAAAAAGACATACAAAATATATTTCTGAAAGAACTAAGGGCTGTATCAAAATTTTTTATCAGATGTACATCAAGGTGGAGCGATGTAGTTGTTAAATAGCTTCACTACAGACATAAATAATTCAGGTTCCAACCCTGAAGAAGCCAACCTGCTACAGTACACCCAAATCACATGATCATCTAGAAAAAATTCGATTAATTCAACATAAACAATGCAAAGGAAATAAATAAAATAGAAATAAAAGATCATTTGCTTAAAGGAACGATAAGAAATCAATATTATCCATGGTATATTTCAAGGGTTGAAAAAACTATCCACCCAAACATATTGCATTGACTAATAATAAATGTTGATCAATAAATGAATATTTGAGGATTATATGTATTTGAACTTATACGTGTATGAAAGCAGAAACAATATCAAAACCATAAAAGAATAATTACAATAACAAAACTACATTCAAAGACCGTGACAAAAGAATACAAACAAAAATAAACAGTTGGTCTAGAACTTGCCAACCGAAAATACATGAAGTGCAACTAGTGCCAGTCAGTAATAGTAATAGGGACGCATCGTTTAAACTCTGTTGTTCTGTTACATTCTGAACTTTGAGCTTTTGCAGTAAAAAGTGTTATAAATAAAATTGTATTGCTAATGAAATAATCAGGGCGAAAAGTAAACAATTTCTTTTATTTAGAATTGCAATCTTCCATCCTAGTAATTCAAATTGCCGCAGCCAACATATACGGTATAGCTTACTTGTATGGTTTCGCTGTAATTCGATAGTATCAACTACAACTCATGGCTGACATTTTTTAGCTATCCTGAAAGACTAATAGTCCATATCACCTATGGCTAGACACGTTCTGTCAGCAAATTCCTATTGCACAAACATTTGTCTTCTTAGGTTCCCAAGTGCGGGGCACAGTCAGCAACATATGAACACAGAGGCCAGTGTCCTGTTAAAAATGTTACGAGGTTTCTGAGATAAAATCTTGTCAGGTTTAAGGCAAATTTTGGTTGAATACATCTCTATCGTGCCAGTTTCGTCCCGCGTCTATACAAGAGGGTTAATTATCCCAACTTTCCCTTTAAAGGGAGTTTGTATGAAATAGTTTGCTTGTTGCTAGGAAGAGGAATGTCAATATCCCATATCAGTTGTTGTTGTTACCCTATGCTTAGTAACCCATGCGAGGGTAACGTCGCAACGTCATTCGGAGTCGTTTAGCATTTTTAGGGATCTAGTGGTATATTCATATACCGCATGAATAGCAAATAAGTACAACGGGAGCCTTTATAGCCATCATTTCAGCTTTTAAAAATGTATAAACACAGTAATACGGTGTTCAGATATGCACCTTTATTGCGTAAATCGCAATAAACGCCATTATTGAGCTCAATATTTCATATAAAGTTTCAATTAATTATTGCGCAATAAATATGCAAATTGTTATAATATTGAGTAAAACTTTAAATGCAACGCTGTTATAAGTGTGTTCAGTGAGCATATTACAATTAACCGAACACTTTTTGTTGACATTTGACAACTCAAATGTCGAAAAAGACAAACAAAAAAAAAACAACAACAGAGCATAAAAACAAGATAAAAACAATGTTGTTGAAACAACCAGGTTTTTTGTTTACCAGCTTTCAAATGAATATTGTATAAGCAATAAAAGTGCATACCTGAACATAATATAATATTGTATTGTACGTTACGTTTTCTCTTCTATTAAAGCAGTTTTCTCCAACGTACACATTTTTATTTATCATTTCTGCCGTATGCTCATGTAGAATGGTATAAAGAGCAATCGCATTGCATTCTATAGATATACAAAGACTGGAAAGCTTAGAAAGTTTTTCTACACCAATAAGTAAAATCTTCTCAACTGATTTATTTTCGAATTGATATTACATACATAACATACATAACATTACAATCCTTTAGTCAGGATTACGACCTATTTTCTCACACCACTTATGTTGTGTGCATTAATTTTTATACATTAGTGGTGGGACCTACAGTTTAAAGTCGACTACGAACGATAGATTTTTGAGAAACTTTCCATGGCAATTTTATTTACTCTCAGATTTTTTGCCAGAAATCTGCCGAGGGGAAGCCGCCGAAGGAATATTTTATCATATTTTGTTTAGTTGGAGATGCCTAACCTGGGGTTTGAACCGAGACCTCACGTCTAATCAACATAATATTAAAGTCCCGATTTCGAGATTTAAGATTTCTCTGAAGCAATTGTTTAAAGCAAAATGTTTAAAGTAGGCAGACATCTTTAGTCAAATACTCCTATCTCTTCTATGGAATGTATCATCTTTTTCATTGTTATTGTATTCTGCAGCGTTCTTATAGTTAAACTTTTTTTTATGATTTTGCAAACAGTTTATAACATTTCATAATGCCACGAAGTTACCTTCTGAGTCACAAATCACTTTTAATTTTTAAAAACAGATTTTTTAAGAAAACTTTTAAATGTGCAATATTGGTTCATATTTTTTACAATTCCTTTTCGGATATTTTTTAAACAATAAAATAAAGAAAGAAAAAAAGAACACAGAATATTTGAGTCAGTAAATAAAATTACGAGTTATGAAATCATTTTAGCGGTTATTTACGCTTTCTTTACTTTCACTGTACGGAAGTCTATACAGTCTGTACGGGTAAAGTTTTGTGCCAACGTAAATATGTATGTATGAATGGGTATTCTTGTGTGAAATTGTTTTTCTTAACGAAAATGTTTTTAAATAAAATATTGTTTACATATTTAAAATACTTAATTTGATTGAATTTGTTTCTTTCCATATTTATTCCAACATACAAGGTGTCATAAAGGAAAGTCTATGAATTTAGACTGCAAAGTAAAAGGAACAAACGAACAAGATTGAAATGAGGAAGTCCTTTATTGGACTTTAATCAGCCATCAGACACGTGACCTATTTCGAATCAAATTTTCAGACATCCTAAAGTTTTCCAGCTTAGAAGCCGTAAGAAATTTTACGACTCGATTAAAAATGAATGATCAACGCGAATAAATTTAATAAAGCGATAAGAAGAAGAATATCAGTATTCATGCATTGATTTTGAAGCAACAAAATAAAAAATATTACGGAAAAACGGAAATTAATTAATAAAAATAAAAAAAAAATGTGTATAAGTGTATCGGATATTTATATGAAAATTATCAACAACAAGTATACACTGTTGTATATTCGTCCAACAATATACTCAATACAAAATTACAAGGGCTTGTGTGAATTGCCCAAATGTATAATTTTTCTCTTCTTCACTCTGCATTCGTTCTGCTTCTGTCTGCATATCAGTGACTTAACATATACAACCAGTAAGTAAAATATAATATCACATGCATACTTATGTACGTAGAATTAAAATCATGGACTGGATAAGGTACTGTGATCCACATTATGGTTTTCGCAGCACGTTTATTTAAAAAAAACAATTTAATTTCTTCAATCATTCTGTGATTACAACAAAAGCATTTTCAGTTAAAGCACTGAAATTATGAATGAATAAAAGATGAATAAAAAAGAATTGTATTTGTGATATATGTACATACGTACATGTATGAAGTGAACAAAAAATTACCAAAAGAATGTTTCTTGTTCTTAACATCAAATTAAAGCTTGCAATCTCTATTTTTATTATGAATTAAAATATATTTGGATTGGGCCCAATACGAAGGAAAAAATTCTAACAACTAACGAATCACTTAAAAGTGTTTCGCCTTTAGTCTATCTTACAACTAAAGGGTCCGCCAAATAACTTTTTTTTTTAAATGCTTTAAAAAAAAACTACTGATTATTTTCTCAAATTTCTTTTTTTATTTAAAAGTACAATTCTTCCGGTTAATAATGGAAAATAATTTCATTCAAATGGCTGCCTCGGCTGGCCATGCAGCAGCCTACACGATCGGTCCAATTTGTAAGCACATTATCGATTGTGTGCAGCTGTATTTCACCAATGGCTTCACGAATATTGTCATTTAAAGCGTCAATTGTGTCTGGCTTGTCGGCGTAACACTTATCTTTGAGAGCACCCCACAAATAATAGTAGAACGGTGTCAATTCGCAGCTCTGAGGTGGCCAAACGACATCAGCTCTGCGGCTGATAATGCGAACTTCGAAAACAGGGCGCAAAACATCGAGTGTAGCTTCGGCTGTGTGGTACGTAGCGCCGTCCTGTTGAAACCAAATGTTGCCAATATCCACCTCTTCAATTTTTGTGAACAAAAATTCGTTCAACATGGCCCGATAACGCCATAGACTGTAACGGCCACTCCTTGCTAATTTTCGAAGAAAAATGGCCCAAAATCCGCACCAAACAGAGACTAGTTTTTGGTGCGTCGGCTTTTCAATGTATGCGTGCGGGTTTTCTGTGCCCCAAATGCGACAATTTTGCTTGTTTACATACCCGACAAGATCAAAATGAGCTTCATCTAAAAAGATGATTTTTTTTTAAAAAACCGGCATCTTCTGGTGTAGGCTACTGCATGCCCAGCCGAGTCAGCCATTTGAATGAAATTATTTTCCATTATTAACCGGAAGGATTGTACTTTTAAATAAAAAAAGAAATTTGAGGAAATATTCAGTAGTTTTTTTTTTTTAAGCATTTTCAAAAAAAAAGTTATTTGGCGGACCCTATATAAGTCTTCATTGGCATTTTTCTAGTTACGTCTGCGGGTATAAATTCCTATATATCCAACTGACCGTTTTTCTATGCCTTCTTGTGGATAAGACTGTATTTTGATACTTAAGTTTTCTTAGAAGCCCTATAATGTTGTTTTGGGCTTAAGTCGGAGCTTTAGGAAAGTTGGGAAAAACATTTTTAGAGCAGATTCAGCCGAAATAATATTTAAAATAATCTGTTTTGTTCATATTTCTTTCAAAAAATACACGGTTGCCTATTACGTTTGCTCTTATTAATCCATAAACCATGCATTTCTAAATCCGTGTAATGTTTTCTAAACTTATTCTACATGGGTTTTCAACAATCACAACCGAATATTTTAGGTTGCGTGAGGTAAAGTGGCAGAACCCCCTATTTAGGAAAGCATTTAGACCCATTGTGACACCACCATTAATACTCCACCCGAGGACCAAACATTCCCTAGGGGAATTCAAAATAAAAATTTCTATTGCAGCACTATTGATACTAGAGAACGCAATCAAGGATGTCTGAAAATGAGAGGACAAAAACTTTCGTCTTTTTACGACAAGAGAGGGCACTGACAGATGAGATTAAAAACAGTGTCTTTGCACTCCTCCGACCCACAACTCCATCAAAATTAATTTGCCGCATTGGTAAGTCTTTCGGCCAGCCTAACAAAGCGATGTGACGAATGGCTATGCTGACCTGATGAAGGTTAAGGTAAGCTCTAAAAGCCCTGGCAGTAGCAACTTATGGATCTCATCCTGCTATATGTCGTACAAGAACTCCTCTCTAAATTAGTTAGATTGTATGAGGCGCTAAATAGTGGAAGACAGACAAAGAGGAATGCAATTATGAGGAAGAGGAATGGAATTAAATGGTGACAATGGCAAAGCTTATCACCATATGTGTGGAAGCTCGAATACTAACGAAAGGGGTGAGTAAATCTTTAAATTTCTTACGGAATTTGAATTGTCGATCCGGAATATAGGTATGTTGGGAGGTCATTGACATTACTGTAGTAAACGGATTTCATGGGGAAAACTTTATGGGCTATAGGGTCCTCGAACGACTGCTCTTCGCATACATAACGTACGTCTTTATCGGGTCCTCGAGGAAGACAAAGCGACCTTATATGCAGACACATGATAATAACTGGGACGTTTTTAGGTTACTAGGTTAGGTCAGGAGGCTCACCGATTATTGTGGATATAGGCAGTCGGGATAAAGCGGTGGACAGTCTAACAAATATCTACAAAATAGCCTGCAGGAGTAAGCTTCGAAGAGGTAAGGTTGAATCCTAATAGCTGACGAAAGTAGCCATTTGAAGCTAACTCCGCTCGATTAGAGAAATATGCCCGGCAAGTTACCTTTAATATGAATAAGCCATTATTCCATTCAATTAAAGCTGCAGATGTACGGAAGACATCTGAGAAAATGATTCTCTCGCAATATCTACTAAGTAGAGAAAGGCGAATCAATTTTTTTTTATCAAATGCTGGGAAAGCATCTACATCCACTGCTACTGATCTCAGATTACTCGTCCATTAAATAGTGGTAAGAATTCTGCACCGCGCCTAACAGTAGTGCTCAATACTAATGACAGGCGCACCGAGACTGTACTGAGTTCTTTGGCAGGGGACAAAGAAGAAAAAGCTCTGACACACAAACTTTACTCACTGCCAGCTGTTAGACCTCTCAATAACAGCAATACTAGTGAAACTTTTATGAAATTTGTTACGGCACATTTAAATATGGTAAAGGAAGTATATAGAGGTGGTGCTCATTCACCCTTCAATGAGTATCGCAGTAGAAAGTCTGTCGGAAAAGCTACAACGATGTGATTTCAACGTCTGAGATTATCGTGTTGCAAGAGCACAATAACCAGTGTTGCATGAGCTGGGTAACTCGTAGCGCCGTTCCGTTGAAATCCAAAAATTAAAATGGAATAAAAGTTTCAACGAAATCACATAAAGCTGACATAAGCTTTATTCAACTCTAAACTCAATCCTAAACTCAAGACATGTTATTGTGAATCTATAATTCCAGTTGCTGCTATTACTCTCAAAATACTTATATTCTCTATAAAGATCGTTCTGGCAATTAGAATATAATTTTAATTATTTTTAATATTCCTTTCGAAGAAAATTATTGTATTATTTACAGTTCATTGAATAAATGGCGTATGGCGTATGGCGTGTGACGTATACCAACGCGTCAACATTATGCGTATAATGTCTGAAATAGTATGTAATCGAAAGGAACCTTCCGCTCATACCATATCCGGTTGCTAGAGAATTTGAAATTATTTTATTTTGTAAAGTGCTTGAAATTTTTGTTTTTTTTTATTCGGTTGGTTGGGTGGATACGGAATGCAGCCGTACTTTGCAAAGGAAAGAAAAAAAACTTTTTCGAATTTTAGGTTGTTTTGACTATTCAAAGGAAAGGAATACAAAACAAACAAAAAAAAATAAATTCTCTTACCAACACTAACGCACATAGAGATTTTTATACAGTCAAACATAATATTGTTTGTTATTGGCGTTATTTTGTGCCAGAAAATATTGTGTGTGTGTGCACATAGCCATTGTTGTTCATATACCAGATCTGCTGTTGTTGGTGTTCATTTTTGTTTTTGTTTTTGTTTTTGTTTTCTACTGTTCATGTTCATGTTATTGTTAATATTTTGTAGTCGATGTTGATGTTGTTCTTATTGTATTTTTCAGCGGGAGTAAAAATAATAAACAATTTTCGTTTTGTTTTCGTTTTTATTTTATTTTATTTTTTTTTTTGTTTTTTCTTTATGTTTAAATATTTCTAAATTTATTTTTTTTTATTCCCCAATTTTTGTTTCTTGTTCACTTTACGAAGCATTCATAAATAAAAACATAACAAAATAATAAAAAAGAAAACCGAACAAGCACGCATATACATACATACATACATATTTGTAAGAGTATGAAACAATAAAATTAATAAATATGAATGTATTGTATCCATGCAGGTGGATAAATGAATAATTTTGTAAAGATATCGTAAATATGAGTTGAATACATGAATACAAACGAATTCAAAAATCCAAAAATTTACGAAAATTTGCATAAATACTTAGATAGAGAAAAATGAATGCATACATTTACAATGTATTCTATTCAAGACTCGATTGAGACACACGACGCACACACTTGTTTATGTACATGCATGCATTAGTACATTCACATATACAGATGTTTTTAGGAGCATTTGTTTATATGACCGATATTTTTATTTCGCACATTTACTCTCTCTCTCTCTCTCATATACATTATCGACAAAAGTTCTACTTTACTAAAGTAAACTTACAGTGCCAACCATACAACCCAATTACACTATGGAAACGTTTACGACTGAACTTTGAAAATATCATGAACTTCTATGAGCCCAGCGAATAAAAGTTTTTACAAATGGGACAACAGTCCATAAAAACATCCAATTAAAAAAAATAAAAGGACAGTAACTGGAAAAGTGTTCAACTAACCAAAAAGTATTTTAATTAAAATAATCTTGAATGTTTATGGGCAGTCATGCACCAAGTCATTTTAAATTTTAAACGCAGTTGAAACACTTTCCAAATAATGATGTTTCAAAACACAGAATATACTGAGAGTTGTTCGCACAAAATAATTTATCTCGCTCTCTGAGAGAAACGTCAAACTCCATATAAAAAAAATTTTGTGCGAACCAAAAATGTTTCAGAAACCTGTGGGTGAACCAGGCCTAAGAGTTCAGTCAGCCTTGTGTGAAGTTGCGTGTGAACAAAACAGTTTAAAGATCGCCGTTGCGAATAGTTGTGTGATAAGAACTAGTAAAGTTAATAAACAGATAATTGTTGTATTATTGTTGTATCGTTAAGTGTGAACAGTGGCACAAACGTAGTGTGAATAATAAGGCGAGTTTAAGAGAAACTAAACACATATTTGTTTTTACTTGGTTTGCAATTAACGAACTCATATTTAAACGTTTTTAAAAAGTTAAAAACGTAACAATATACATAAATGCTACCCTACAACTGTATAAATTTTTCAAACAACTTTTTCTACGTGTGTAATTATTTTCCAGCGAAGACGAGTATACTCGACATAAACACACATAAAACGATATAAAAGTAGGCAATTATGACTAAAAAAACCACGTTGGGTATTAGTTTATTAGAAAATATTCTTTTTTTTTTTTTTTTTTTTTTTTTTTTTTTTTATTTATTTACTTCATGTTTTATACAACTTGTATTAGGTTTACAATTTAAAATTATAACAATAAATATCGAAATAATAACAAAAATAAAATAAAAAAAAAAAAAAAAAATAAACTAAAATTATTAATTCATTACTATTTATTAATTACTAGTTCCGCGAAGCAATATAGCTTGTCTGCAGAAGTATTAAATAAATAGGTTTTGCCACTAAAAGTGATATTTATAAATAGAATAAAAAAATAAAAAGTAAATAATAAAATACTAACTAAATGGAAAAAAAAAAGTGAAAATTATACAAAATAAAATGAAATAACATAAGTTAATCTTGCGAGCTTACGAAAAAGTTTTTCAAAAGTTTTTTTCTTTTTTGTTTGTACTGAATATTTAAAAGTTCTATTGGTAACATATTGAAAATTTTTGGCAGAGTTACTTCTAATGTGTTTTTGCCGTAATTATTATGGAAGCTACCAGTTTTAAATCTACCTCTCGCTCTTCGCCTCGTGTTGTGCTGATGATCAATCTTTTTGAGAAACCTTGAATCATTATAGAACTCTGTTGCTAATGTTGTATAAAAAATAGATTTAATATTTAATATACGCTGCTCCTTTGCTAGGCTACTATTTTGAACTGTATTGTTGACTATTCTGTTGTTGTTATTGAGGTATCTGGATCCATTGGCGATATTATTATTGTTGTTGTAGTTGTGGGTACTAATATTGTTGCTATTGGTACTGTTATGACTGTCATTGTTGTAGATTCTGTTGCTGTTGTTTGTGTAGATGTTGTGCAAAAAGTTGTTGGTATCGATAATGTTGATCCTATGGTTGTTACTGTGTATGTTGTAAGTATTGATACTGTTATTTGTATGGTTATTAAAACGTTTTTACCTTTTTAAAAACGTTTAAATATGAGTTCGTTAACTGCAAACAAAATAAAAACAAATATGTGTTTACTTTCAATTAAACTCTTTATTGTTCACACTACTTTTGTGTGCCACCGTTTACAACTTGATGAATCCAACAATAATTTGCTTTATTCTTTATTATTCTTTACACTTCTATTCGCGTACACACTAACAAATGTTCGGTAGTTCTTTACAACGACGATCTTCAAACCACGACTGTTTTCTTCACACGCGACGCGTCTTCACACAAGGCTGACTGAATTTTTACTGCTCGTTGCCTGCTTTGTCTTGCCTTTTTATATGCCCACGTAATCAGTCTGATGAAGGTCTTTGAAGTCGAACCACTATACAACCAGTAACGAAACGCAATTTGACAGCGCTTAAGCCAAACGTGAAAGGGACAGCAAATTTTACCGAAAATTATTTCTGTCCCTCTCTGATTGTAACTCTGTTTTGTTTACTTATGTTTTTTTAGTTTTAGGGGGGGGGGGGGGTTTTATAGTGGCGAGAGTGAATTAAAAATGCAATTTTTGTCTAAAACTATTAATAAATAATAAAAACAACTAATAGCAATAACAATTTTTAACTTTTTTTTCAAGAAATTAAAAAATATTGACAACTTTAAGCAAGAAAAATTTTTTATGAGCAGTACGTCTTATTTTGATCTTGTAATATTTAGCTTCTTAATTATCTCTTGCACAAGCAACTATACTCATTGTGAACGAAAATCACACACATTTCGATTAATATTTAAATATTTAAGAATCTTTAAACTTTTCATTGATGAAATTAAAAAATATTCCAAATTTTCCCTTTTTTTAGCACAATATAAATGTTTATTTACATTTAGTTTTTCTACTTTAACCGCCATTTTCACTCTGTATATCTGTTGCTTCTAACACATTTGATTCGCAAACCATTATAACATTTTTTTCTCCCTCTAAATTTACCTATGCTTTTATGTTATGAAGGTTTTTCATCTGTCAAACCTTTCGATATTGTATGGCTGTGAGTCGAACTTTCGGGGTTTCCCCTTTTCGTTTACTTGTCTATCCACTTTTCTTTCATACTGATGTTGGTTTACTTGTAACAAGTTCGTTGTATTTGTTTGTGAAGCTTTTGCTCATTTTAATGTTAAACGATGTACACCGTTTCCATTTTCGTAACAATATATATTATTGTTTGTTGTTAAAAACAAAATTTATTTATTTTATATTTATTTCAGCTTATGACAGGCTATTGTTTGTTAAAATATATAAGGTTGCCAAAGTACCAAATGATCTAAAATGTACAATTTTAAGATACTTCTTTATGACCTTTGTCAGGCAAGATTCCAGTAGATTCGTTGAATAATAATACGCATATACTCGACATTGTGCAAAAGCTTTTCGTTTCGTTCTGGCGAGTATACTCGGCATAAACAGTTAAAGGGTTAAATTTATGTTATTAAGATTTTTCCGACCTTCTTTTAATATTTTAAATTATGTACTTTGTATTTTCATTTTTTTTATTTGTGATAAATTTTGTAATACTTTAAAAAATTTATTTTATTTCTAACCCAAAAAAACAGACAAAATAAATTAAAAAAATAATTTATTCAACAAAATTTTTGAACAAATTTATTTGTACAAAAACAATTTCTACTGCTATCACTATGAGTTATAAAAAAAGACAATTAAATATACTGACAAGTAGTCTCGAATAAGCCAAAAGAATTAAAAATGGGAATCCACAAAAATAATTCTTAGCAATAACAATGCAACTCCTACATTATGCAATGGTTTAATATCATCCAAAAGCATTGATACTCAAATGACAAAAACAAAGTGAACACTCCTGAAAACAACAATAATAACAACTTTATGCCATTTGTGAAGGTTACGCAAGTAAGTAACAATTTAAGAAACAATAAATTTAATGATCTAAACAACGATAGCAATAATGAGAACGATGTTCATAAGGATAATGATGATGAAGGAACAATGAATACTCAAGTGCCTAAACCCCCTCTGATTTCTATCCCAAATGTTTTGACCATCAAAGCTGTGTTGAAATGCTATGCAAAATTAAATAATTTGAAATTTAATTATTAAAGTCTAAGGGCAATTATTACAACTTGCCATTAACTAAAGGCAGGATTTTAACGGGCAGTTAAATTGTTTTTCATTATTATAAGTGAACAATAAGGTAGAAGTGAGATTTAAGCTAAAGGCAGGATCATCCTACTGGTAACTTTAAAGTTAAGTTTATGTTCGAACTTGCCATACATGTATGTTATTTTCTATATGGCAACTTCAAAAATAAAAAAATGAGCAAACATAACAAAAAAAAAAAAGATCGTCGTTACCACTGCGTTTTAAAAAACGGATTTAATTTGACAAAAGTTATCGACATTGATCTGGCACTGCCATATTTTTGAAAAAGTTAACTTTATTTTATCATTAGGTTGCAATAACGATATGATGTTAAAGATGACTTTAAAGTTCAATTTAGATAAAGTTACCTTGCAATAAACCCAACTTTAACGGCAAGTTGTAATAATGGCCCTAAGAGATGATCCAATTAAAGAAGCATTGAGTTCCTACATTCCAATCGGAACAGGAGAGATCACATGGAATTGGTATTAAAAACCAGAATTCTTATCTCTAACGTTAAATGTGCATATGAACGCTTAGGACACAATGCAAAAAATGTTTCAACTCTCCAACTCGTATAGCAAAATAGTATATAACATTAAAATGCTTAATAATGCCAATGCAAATATAGCGTTCCACCAAAGATGATCATCAATATTGCTCAACGCCATAGATTCTAAGGTTTTGGACATATAGCTACAGAGCTACTGTGTAAAATGTGTTTTAGGCCATTTAACTGCCAACTGCACAAAACATCATGACACTCAACCTAAATGCCTGAATAGTCCTCGAAATAATGCAGCAAGTTATAAAAGCTGCATCATTTATAGACAATTGTTACAGAAAAAGATTCAACATAACACAGCATATAGAAATTTCAGCCTACAACTACTGCCTACAAATCTGAATTTCCACATTTAAACAATTCTACAAATATTAACAATAACAATACATTTAAAAATAATAACGCTTACTCTGTAGCTCTGCAAAATTATCATATTAATTCACTAGAAAAATTAGAATATTTGATGCAGGAGCGAATACAATTAATCGTTACAGAAACAGGGGAAGGAATGAAGCCAAGGAATGGAAATATGTGAAAAGGTTTCGACTTAGTTTGGCTAAGTAAAGTTTTCAAGTCAGATATCTATCAAGGGCCATGCCAAGACATATTTTGTGCAAAATTTAATCCAGTATTTTAATTTTAAATATTTTTATTATATTATGAATGAAAATTTTGATTACTTTCGGTTCTGGAATTTTATAATAGTAGTGAGAAATACAATTACGTTAGGACCTCAGTCTATAATTAAGATAGGCGCGTGCCATCCAAATCGCTCCGTTCTCCAAAATATTTAAATTAGTGACCTAATAAGCATAAGTTTACCAAGTAAAGAGAATATCATATACTTGAATATTTCTTACTTACTTAACATAATAGGTCATTACAATACTTTTTAGTCAGGATTACGAGCTTGAATATTTTAAAATTTTCATCAGAAAAAATAATATCAAATTGTCTTCATTTTAATCGATTTTTTTTTATTCTTTTTTGTCCCTCTCATTAAAAACTTTATCCAAATTCTTAAAGACTTGTGGACGATTTTCAATGTTTTCATTAAGTCAAAAATCATAATATTAGCAGCCAATGCCCAATTCCAATGTTATGTTATATTACAATCGAACAGGCTTTTAAATGTATAAGTGTTTCTCTATTCTACATTTCAAACAGGGAAACAATCATCGATCGTAATAAAAATAAGAGACCAATACAAAATATATATCATGCTATAAAAAATATGTAACATGTGATACAAGTAGAGATTAGGGCGTATGACAAAAATTGTGAAATAAAAAAATTTAAGCTCTTCGTTAGTGGAAAAAAATTATATTGTTTTCTGAAAATCATTACATCCTCAATACAAAATAAAAACAGGCTTAAAAAATAAAATAAGCGAATAATTCAAGATGAAAAAACGAAAGATCGTACAAGTTATTTGATGATTAATTAGCATGCAATTACTCTAGACATTAACAGTTTTTCAAAGAACTTATGGGTGTGTGTGACCCCGCTTTCGTGAGATCGTTAGCTTAGCTATCGTCATACCTAGTGCAACTTGCCATTAATGAAGATTATACTCAATTAAGACTGAAACCAAGAATCTTAATTGTTCTGTAAGCATTTTGTTTCTGACCAAGAGACTTCTTTGCAGTTAGGTGTAGTGGAAGTATAGCAGCAATAATAGCAATATTAATTATGTCGTTACATAAATTCGCCGTAAAACAACACTTCAGATTCAACCTATAGTAGGCTTTCCTAAAAGTGGTTTTAATACGATTGATCTTTTAAGATTACTTAAGATCAAACGCCACTAAGGATTATTTGTTTCTGGCTTAACTGATACCTGTTTTTCGAATCCAAAATTTCTATGAGCCGTTTATTTTTATCCAAGACTGATTTTATTATGAGAGAGACATATAGTGTAATCACCCCTTGCAAGCTCTATTTGTCGAAAATCAACCGTATATCGAGCTTTGTATCAAAAATGATACATTTCGATTTATGAGATGATATAACTGCCTGATATTTTTTAAGTTCGGTAGTATTGTTATCGCCATTATTTTAAACCAAATTCAAAAAGAAGATTTCAAACAGGGGTTAAAAAATTCAAAAACTTCATAATTCTGAATTATGTATCATTTTTGATACATACGACTTTCCTAGGCATTCTTTGGTATTGTGCATGTAATTTTTTTAAGTTTTCAAAGATTTTTGTAAAGTTTCATCGTAAATAATATGTACATTATTTCTGGTATTTGAGAAGGAATTGAATTTTCAGTGTTGGATGAAAGTGAAGAGGTTGAATTATCTGTTCTGGATATCGATTTAAGTAGTCGTCGTCTAGTATGTAGCGTGTTAGCTTAGTAGTCGTCAGACCAAGGTTCAAACCTCAGGTCAGACGTTTCCAATTTACAACGAAATGTTGTGATGAGTGAATATGTATGTATGTATGTAATATTCCTGCTGCTGAAGACTCTGAAAAAGAAGAAAACAGAAGATCGTCTTATGAGCTCACGAAAACATTGGCAGCAACAAACATGACAATAGGATGTTTATCGTCAAAAATGGTACTACTTGGAACAGAGAAATGTATACCTTTAGTAGTTTGGGATGAGAAAATATTACCAATTTGCACGCAGATTGGTAGCAGCTGTTTCTTGAAATGTTCTCAGGTCCTTCCTACTGCTCTTCCCATAATTATCTCACGTGACAGCCAAACAAAAGAAAAAAGTTTTTCGTCTTATAATTAATTTCATAGATATTACAGATGATAATATTTCGGTCAGCTAATTACGTATGAGATAACAGAAACATTCACTTTGATAATGTGCTACACGGAAATGATGATAAATTTACACTTATTATTATTGAAATTCCCAATAATTTTGTCACAGTAGACGAGTAACTAATTGAATTTTATGGTTGTTATAAATTTTGTGGTCCACCGAAGTCGAATTGGCAGTTCTAGATTCAAGTATATGCTACGTGCGTAGCACCTACTTACAGCCGTATTTGGGGAAACTTGTATCAGGGATACCAGAGGGGAATCAAAGAGAGAACATTGTTATTGACATAATCGATGCTCTATTGCAACAGAAAACTTTTTTAATTGGCATGACAATGGTTTGTACCATCAGGTTTCAGTCAGTCCTCAATTGAGAGCGCTACTGAGGCGAGTGACAATAAGCTGCCCCATCTAAACAATTGTAAACTTATAAATCGCCACAAAGCAAGGGTGCTAGATGCCAAATTGTTACCATTTAGAAAAAAATAAGACCAATCTGATATGAAGTGTTTAATTTTTAGTTAAAAAACCATGCAGCAATGTACCACATGTCAACAATTTTGGCGTAAATTTCATAAAAATGATAATAAAATGTAATAATATAAAATAAATTTATTAAAATTAATTAAAATAAATAAAAATATTTAAATTTTAAAATTCAATAATCGTGACAATTCTATGTACTACAAGGATGTATCAAAAGTTATATGTAAGCTAGAATTATGAAGTTTTCTTAAGGCTCGATCTACGAGCCTTATGAACCTTATCTGCGAAAAGTTTAAAGTTTCATTCCGAGCAGCCTGGTCAATATTTTTACAAAGTTTACATTGTCTCATCTCCGTTCGCGATACTCCAATATTTGAAGGTGTCACCTTCGACTTCTTCGATTTATTTAATGAATAATAATTTCAAATGTCTATTGTAAGTGACTTCTAAACAATACTTATTATATAATAGTTTAAGTCGGTATGAAATTTAAAAAAAAACAATACAAAAAATTTAATAAATTTTATTCAATAATTTATTTAAGAATTTCATGCTATTAGGTGAACTTCATTTGTTGCACTGGTGCCTACAGAATTTTGTGTGTTTGTGTTTCTTCATGAAATGTCTTTATTATGTACGTATGTATGTATATAACTAAAACGTTTAATATGCGTAGATGGTTTGAATTTTACTTAAAAATTTATACAATAAACGAAACTTTACTTTGACAAGAAGCAAAAAAGACGAAGAAACTCAAAAAACTTGTTGAATTAACACTTAAAGTTTCTTCTCTTCGCTTCTCTTCTCACATTTTTTTATTTTTACTTTTTGGTTAAAATTTAAAAAAATAAAAAAAATATATAAACTGACTGCGTAGAAGGTAAATCACAAATTGTATTCATAAGAGAGAGTGTGTGTGTGTGTATGTTTTTCAGTCAAATACATATGTACGTACATATTTATAAATGTACTCATACATACTTGTATTTAAGTTAAGAAAGCTCTTCTTACACGTTTTTAATATTGTTGAACACGTATGCACTTGTATACAGTGAAGCAACTAATAGTCGACGAAGCAGCTACATATTGAGGAAAGAACGCAAGAAACATTCTTATTTCGTTTAAATTTGCCGTTTTTGTAACCAATCGACTTAACTAGCAATTGCTTCAATTAGTTTAATTTAAATTGTTTAAATTTTTTTGTTTGTTTTTTTGTTTATTGAATTAACTTTTTTAACTTTTAAGAACGAATTTGAATTTAAGTGATTCGAATGCACGGTGAGTTTGTAATCGGTTTTACTGTGTCATCTGATTGCGAAAATCGTAATAGAAAAGAAAACTTATTTATTTATTTTAGTTATTGCCAAAAGCCAAAACTTTTAGTTCGTACTCGAGTACGTGTCGAAAACTTTTTACTCTTTCATCTGTTTGTTGTTATTGTTTTAGTTTCATGACAACCACTTCTGTTCATACATCAAAATGAGACAAAATAAGTTATTTAAGATGCCAATGCATATGCGATAGAATATCGTGCGACGCTCTTCACACGTACATTAAGTATTAAAAAAAAATGAAATAAAAAAAAATTAAAGAAAACAAATTTTTTTTAAGGAATGTACTGCAGGCAAATATGGTATATGGTAGGAGACAAATGAAAAGCCAAATTAAAGAGCAAAGCCATCGGAATACAAACTCAGGGCAGTTCTTGTAAATATTTTGATTTTCTTTTAAATTTCTTCTTCTTCAGGGTTTCTTTTTTTCATTTTATGGTCTGTCTTTTGAAATCTTTTGGGATAAACAACTATTTTGTAGTTGTGACAGGCAATCAAGAAAGTACATACATAAGCATGTCTGAGGACATGTGCGTACGTATGTAAGTGCGCCCTGCAGTTAGAAATCAGTAAGTTTGTCATCTATGATCGTTATGTCTGTTTGAATAGTGAAATCTGTTGACATTTTATAAATATTTCTATTATTGGACAAATAAAAAATATTCGTATGTATGTACATAGGTATGTTTGTTTATAACATGATAACTTTATATTTTTCTGCTTTAATAAAAACGATTAAAGCGTTCAGGTTTCTTTGTAATAGAACGTATTTAAAATCAATGTGTTTACGATTCTCATATCTACACTACATGTACAATTTATGTACTTGACGCTTTCCTCAGAGAGTAAGGGAGTAATTGTTAAATTACACTGGTCATGGCAGATACTTCTACCAAATCGGCTATGAATACACATACATAAGCGACAAGAAACTATTAACGAATAAATAAATTGTCTATAGGTCTACTAAATAAATTTGAATTAAAATAGTTAAAAATACCGAAATATAGCTTAAACGTTAAATATGGAAAAAAGTGTGAGTACCCAAGAAAAGAACCCTCTTGAGTTCTGGTTATAGTTCACTCAGTTCAACCATCTATGTACTTCACTAATCTATGAAAAAAAAAGTGATTCCGATATCAATGCCAATTATAAACATATTTAAAAATAATATCTGCTGTGACTACCAAATTATTTGATAATTTTAAAACGATCAGAAACAGCATACTCTTCAATCTTTAGCTTTTGGCAAAAGTGGCAAGGGTGCGTGCTTCTTTCAAATTAAAATTAAAGGAACATACTTGATATTGATTTTTTACCATTGAAGAGATACTTTTTTCATTAAGATAAGATAAACAAAAACAAAAACTTAGTAATAAATATTATCGTTGAGGAATAACCAAAAGTTCTACATTGTGAATCTATGCTATAAGAGATGGATTCAAGTTCATTTGATAATTTTAATTGCATTTCATTGTCAAATTTTCTACTAAGCTATAGCCTTGATACTAGTGTTAGCGAATTGATGGATTTTATGTACAGGGAATAGTACTTTCTAATTCTATCTTTATTGGGTTATCCCCAAGTCCACAATCGCAACATATCGACAGTAATCTCAGCGCAGATTTCAGCATTTCGAAAAATAAATTTGCATCTTTGCTTATTGTTGCTACGGCCACATCGTCTGTTTAAGCGATAATAAAGCAGTGTCTTCTCTCCATGCCTTTTAGTTGGACGTCACGGTTAAAGTTTCTTGACAAACTAGAGCCCACATTTTGTAGTATCTCTCGAACAGCCAATTTAGAAACACTTGATATATGTATGTATCTCAGCAATTTACCAATAAAACTGGTATTGTTTGATCTTGATCGCAGTTAGTCTCTTTAGAGCAGTTTATTCCCTTCAATTTAAGAAATTAGTATATTGTTGCCATCGTTTATTATTGGCTGAGACAATGTCGTATATCTGCTGCTTTCTCGAATTTTCGTACAGATTGTACTCTTCTTGAAGTGGGTTTAATGACCCAATTTCCCGACATTAATAAACTCAATAGTGTTGCATATGACACCCTGTATGTTATTTTAAATTTGTTTGTCATATTTATTTGCAATATCCATAATTTTTCCGTGCATTTATTTCTTACCTCTGCGTTTATTATTGGATTCTTCAGTTTATCTGTCTATGTTATTTACATTTCATTTCCTGGACGTGATCATATCTTTCAGTGATATTTAATAATTTTATTTTCTCTTTTAATGTTCAAATCATTGAATATTGTTGTCGTTTTAATTAATCAGCTTAGATCACTGTCTCTATTGCATCAGCATTATTGACTCTCGTGGGAACGTATACTTGAAATTGTTTTGCGATTGATTTTTGATTCTGAATGATTGTCTCTGATAATATTGTGTATTCTGTCACACAATCCGCTAAATGTTTTCATTGCTACGGCGTTTATATGTACAGTGGACAGCAAATGTCTTAGTAGGGCGAAATATATTGACAAAAAAGTCCCCACAGGCTTAATACTGCACAAAGTCCCGGTATGACTTTAAGAGAGTATTCAGGAGATCATTTGAAAGAACTGTTACGTAATCGCTAAACCTCAAACAAAAGTCAACCGAGAAACTTTCACATGGTGCCATAAGAAAACAATAAACAAAGCTTGAACATGCAATTCCAAATGGGTTAAATATAGTGCTTCACCTTGAGGGATATTCCTTTGAATTTTAAATTTACTCAGGGTTCTCCTTGTGGGTACCTATGGTACCTTATTTTGATATTTATATATTATAAAATAAATAATAAAATAAATCTATATTTTATGTACATACATATATAAAAATGAATGTTTGTTTGTATGTAATCAATAGAATCCTAAACTGTTCATTTGATCATGTTATGATCTTTAGCAAAGATGTTGCGCATAAGCCGACGAAAGCTTCTAAGTTGGTGCGATTAATTTCCGATAGATGGCGCCATTGAAAATAATTCAAAATGAATTGAATCGTAAACTGTGTTGAAACCATTTGATCATATCTTGATCGGACAAATACCAGACATTTTAGTATTTATAATTTATGATTTTAATAACATTTAGTATAACTCATTCCCGTAAAATGTCAATCACAAATTTGAAACATGTTAATTTTGGAAAATTTTTAAAAAAGTTTGTATCTCAGACATTTAATGACATTTAAGTTTTGAAAATAATTTTTATAAATATTTACGGTCTAAAATTAAATCAAAATATTTAAAAAGACAAGACATTGTTTTGATATTCATTCTTTAAATATGCATATGTACATAAATATAAGTTTTCATTATGTGGAAGAGATATAAGGTAAATAGGTACCACAAAAATAGGTGCTTAAATTTCTTCTACAAAAACATCCAGTTCAAATGGATTGTGTACATTCTGAGATTTTTATAAATTTAAACGCATTTTTAAGGTCATTCCCGTCCAATCATGCCTCCAAAGCGACAAGCAATTGGTCGACCTACATCTCAAGTACGGAACCAAAGAGCGTTTCGAGCCTCAGAATCAGACGACCAACGAGCATTGAGACTGGAAAAACTTCGAGTACATGCCGCTGAGACCCGTTCGTAGGAATCACTTGAACAACGAAAAGTGAGATTAGAAACTGTTCGAATACGTACTACCCAGGCCCGTTCGTATGAATCAACTGGACAACGGGAAAGAAGGCTGCAAAATATTCAAATAATCTCGATCAAGACGAACTCTGCAAGCTGATTTAAATCTTGCTGCATTCCATTATGACAGTAATAATTATTACAGTCTTCATCCATCGAAGCATTTCTTACAAAACATCCGCAAATACAATTCATGCTTTCAAATGACATCTTTCGGTGCGATGAATATAGTCCAAGGCCAAATTTATCATCATGCCGGATCGCTTCTACCTTTGCCGGATGCAGATCACAAGTTTCTCCAAATTTATTTTATGGCAAACAATTATGAACAGATTGAACAACGATGTCATTACAATGCGGGCACCAGACGAGAAATCGTGTCTGCGTTACAAGCCCTTTTAGGTGAACACAATGAATTAGTTCAGTTGTTTAAAACCGCCATTCAACGAATGCCAGCCGATGACTATGCAGTTGTAATTCGAGCAGACAAAAGACCCGTTGGCAGGCACGAAAGACAGTTCAATGCACCAACAATCGATGAAGTGGCGATCGTAATAGTTGGCGAAGAATTCGAATCGCGCGACATAATTCTTCATCGCAGAAATGGTGACATTCAGCGAATCTCTGAAACCCATCGCTCATACGACGCATTGCAGTATCCGATTCTGTTTTGCCGAGGAGAAGATGGATATCATTTTAACATCAAAATGAGAAATCGACAAACAGACGAGGAAACGTATAAGAAAGTAAGTTCAATGAATTATTATTCGTTTCGAATAATAATTCGTCAAGACGCTAATAACCACATTTTGAAATGTCGACAATTGTTCCATCAATACATCGTTGACATGTACGCGAAGATTGAAACAGAACGACTCCTATATATTCGATTGAATCAAACCAAGTTGCGCTCTGAAGAGTACATCCATTTACGAGACGCAATCGTCAATGATGGTAACGTGAATCCAAACGAATTGAGAAGAATGGTATTACCTACACCACCTACATTTATGGGGAGTCCACGGCATATACATGAGTACGCACAAGATGCAATGTCATACGTTCGCGCATATGGTCGTCCAGATATGTTCATCACATTTACATGCAATCCAACATTGTATGAAATTAAAGAACTTTTCTTACATGGACAATCACCTTCGGATCGCCATGACATTACCGCACGCATATTCAAACAAAAATTAAAATCTTTGATGGATTTTATTATCAAACATCACTTGTTTGTTTCAATTGGATGGCAGAAAAGAGGATTACCACATGCACATATTTTGATTTGGTTAATTAACAAAATTACGACAGATCAAATTGAACAATTCATCTCAGCAGAAATACCAGATAAGGACATTGATCCATACTTCTTCGACGTCGTTACAAAAACAATGATTCATGGTCCATGTGGTGCATTCAACAACAATTCAACATCTATGTCTGATGGGAAATGCACGAAACGATTCCCAAGAAACTTGGTTTCTGAAACAATCACTGGCAATGACGGACGGCAAGTCCATTATTTTGTAAGTACGAAACGTTGATGTTGAAGTCGATAATCGTTGAGTTGTGCCATATTCACCGTTGCTCACAAAGACCTTCAAAGCACACATTAATGTTGAGTACTGCAATTCAGTGAAGTCGATCAAATACATTTGCAAATGTGTCCACAAAGGAAGCGACATGGCAGTTTTCAGAGTAGGGAGTGTGACCGCACCGATCGATGAAATCAAGCAATACCAACTTGGACGCTACATTAGCAGTAATGAAGCAGTATGGCGCATATTATCATTTCCAAACCATGAACGACATCCAACAGTATACACTTGGCGGTGCATCTTGAGAATGGACAGCGCGTATATTTTACAGCAGATAATGTACACGCAAGAGCATTGATGCCACCAGCAACAACGTTAACTGCATTCTACTCATTGTGCCAAGATGATCTTTTTGCAAAGACTCTACTTTATTCTGAGGTACCGAAATTCTATACATGGAATACTTCGAATAAAAAGTTTCAACGTCGCAAACAAGGTAAAGCAGTTGAAGGACATCCCAATTTGTATTCCGGTGACGCATTGGGTCGTCTGTACACTATTCATCCAAATAATACAGAATGCTTCTATCTACGATTGCTGTTAATCAATGTACGTGGATAGACATCCTTCCTAGACTTAAGAACAGTTAACGGTCACTGTGTGCCAGGTATCGTCAAGCTTGCCAGGAACTAAATCTTCTTCACAGTGATGCACATTGGGACACTACACTCTCTGATGGTTCGAATAATGCTCGACCAAAGCAAATACGCACGTTATTTGCCATAATATTAACAACATGCTCCCCATCTAATCCAAAAGATCTGTGGGAAAAATACAAGGACTACATGAGCGAAGATATTGTACAGCGATTGCAGATTGCGAATCAAAATCCGGACTTTCAGTTCGCACCAAACGTGTATAATGAAGCATTGATTTTGATTGAAGATATATGTTTGGAAATCACTAACAAGAAACTGTTGAAACTGGGGATGACTGCTCCAAACCGACCAGCGGGCGACCTTTTCGATCGTGATTTGCAACGAGAAACACACTTTAATTCTGATGAACTAGGAACATTTGTTCAGACAAATCTTTCACAGTTGGTTTTAGAACAACGCATTGCGTATGACAGAATTATGCGTGGAATTACTGAACAAAGTGGTGGACTATATTTCTTAGATGCGCCCGGTGGTACAAGCAAAACTTTTCTTCTGTCACTCATTTTTGCAACTATACGATCACAAAATAATATTGCAGTAGCCATTGCATCATCTGGAGTTGCGGCAACTCTTTTGGATGGTGGCCGAACAGTGCATTCAGCATTAAAACTGCCGATGAATTTGCAAAACATTGAGGCACCCATATGTAACATCAGGAAAAACTCTGGAATGGGCAAAGTACTACAAACGTGTCAAATTATCATATGGGATACACTGCGAGATTTGAGAGGAAACGCACGGATCTTTGGTGGAACACTGATCTTATTGTCTGGTGATTTTCGACAAACACTGCCGGTTATACCACGTTCAACACCCGCTGACAAACTTAATGCGCGTCTCAAATCGTCAGTTTTATGGCGTCATGTACAGAAATTGACTTTGAAAACCAACATGCGTGTACAACTAAAACGGGATGCATCCGGCGGGAATTTTGCAAAACAATTAATGGATATTGGTAATGGACGTATACAAATTGATGAATCTACACAATGTATCACCTTACCAGCAAACTTTTGTAAGATCACAGAAAGCATAGATGAATTGGTACAAAAAGTTTTCCCAAACATTGTACAGAACTACAAAAATCATCAGTGGCTCAGTACACGTGCTATTCAGAATGCAATACCCGGCGAAACGAAAACATATAAGTCCATCGATACTGTGGTGAATCAAGACGAAGTTGTCAATTTTCCAACTGAATTCTTAAATTCGCTTGATTTGCCAGGCATGCCACCACACTTTCTTCCATTGAAAATTGGCGTACCCATCATTCTTCTTCGAAACATAAATCCCCCACGCCTTTGCAACGCTACCAGACTCTCAGTCAAGAAAATGATAAACAATGTTATCGAGGTAACAATTTTGACTGGAAAATTCAAAGGTGAAGACGTACTGTTGCCACGTATCCAAATGAAGCCAACAGATATGCCATTCGAATTCAAACGTTTGCAATTCCTTATACAACTCGCTTCCGCGTCGGAAAGCCTTCTGATTTATTCGTTTACGCACCAGGTGGAAAAACGAAAAATATTGTGTATCCCACAGCACTTCAGTAAATGTTCATTATCTAAAACCTCTACATTTTTAGAGTTTAAGTCACCTTTTTTTTTAAATTAACAAAATCAATAAGATGATTGAAATTTTTTTTAGTTGGTGGCGTAGCAACGCGCGCAGGGTATAGCTAGTTAATAAAATAAATATAAAAACTATAAATTTTTATATAAACTTGGCTAAAATTGATGAAATTGCTAAAATATATTGCCGTAGTAAGACTTTTGCTGTCCACTGTATGTATATGTACTACATTCTGGTTTCCCAAATGGTATATTTTAAGATTGTTTGAAGCAAAGTTTCTGCCGTCTGTTTACTACTTTTCCTTGGTTTCTAGTATTCCTTTGTTAAGTGGATTCATTTCATTGTTCACTGTTAGACAAACAAAGGGCTTATATTATCTTTCGAGCAGTTCATATTATGCTTTATTTGTATCTTGGGTGCTGACTTCAGTAGCACCTCGTTACCCTTTTAATCACTCCTTTCGAGTACAGGCCTAAAATCCCATCGGTTACTATATTTTCATATACATACGTAAGTTGTTCAGATTTTCAGGATGCACTATGTTAAAGGTGAAAGAGGAATTGATTAAGATAGACCTTCATTATCAGCACAGTATCTCTCGATAGTCACACACACACACAATATCTTCTCTACCCATTTGCTTTTCCAAAATATGATGATGTAGGGTATAATGGAAACATCATATACAATATAATACAATATAATGTTTTAGTCTTTTTAAACATATTATTTCATTAAGCGTTGAGTGTGAAGAAAATGCCAAAAGTTTCAGTAAAAATCCTGTTCAATTTATTATTTAAAAGAAAATATGTGCGTACGTGCAATGACGAAAGACGTAGGACGGTAAGACTGTTTTGAAAAAGTGTCTTTCATTTTGTTTAGCAAACTTGTGTTAGACTTAAAATGTGATAAATAAATTAGAAAAATATTTGAAACTTCGCAGAAACACTCTCTTTTAAATAATAGCGCAGATGGTTGGCAACACTTTCTTTAGAAAATAAACTAAAAAAGAACACATAAATGGAAAATACTTCGCAGAATTTCAGCAATCAGGCAATCTTTGCGAATTTGCAACGAATTTTTTTTATGAATACAAACAAACTACAGTCTCACAATATTTCATCCTACTTACACATACAGTTCTTGTTTCTCAAACCACATATTAGTGGCAGAATCTAAAATGTAACTACTTTGTCTCATGCTTCCGCCTAGACTACAGTGAACTAATCCGCCTGCATACCCCAACGTTTACTGACTTTTCCAATTGTAGGCGTCAATTAAATGAATATTATAACCAAGTTTGCTGCAATTGTTAAAACATACAAAAAATTTTTGTCGAGTGTCAAACTACACGAATCTAAACAAATTTTTATATATTTTGCATGTGTTACAAAGTATCACCTGTACTTTGGTCCAAAAGTGATACTGTTAAGGTGATCAGTATAACGAAAAAAATGTAACCGCCATCGAAAAGATATGGCAATCACAATGCATAACTGGAAATTATAATAATTTTATTAAAAGGTCTTCCAGAACGGTTCACTTTTACTCGACACAGTAGAAGTTGTCCATTTGATGCACCATAATCCGAACGAAAGTGATTAAATTCTTGTAAACTCATAAGATCATTTATTAAAGGTAAATTACCGCTAATATTCCAATCATTAACCACGATTATAAGGGCTGGTAATACTATATACATAGATATGTACGTATACCATTTATACATTTAATACAGAAATTAATTGTGATTTTTAAATATGGTATGATAGAGTTAATTGAAAGTAACATGTATACTGCACCATAGATTCCAGTGAAATATATTGACAGTGAAATATATGATACCCTGTAACGATTTTCCGTAAACAATATAGTAGTAGTTTAGAAGATAATGTGTTGGCTTGTTAGACGTAATGCCACTGTTTAAGGAAATCCCCGAAAAATATTTTTTATACATTTCGTTTTGTTGGAGATGTCTGTCCTGGGGTTTGAACTGTGTAAGAATGCTTTGAACATCTGATGTTAAACAGATGGCGCTAGCTTATCGATGAGTATCCTTGTATCGGATGGATTAACATCCCCCGTTGGATTAATTTTAAACTACAGTATGAAGTACAACTTTATGCATTTTGTGATGCTTCTGAGAAAGCACATGCTGCCACTCTGTATAGTGGAGTCCTGCATGGTTTAACTATAACCCTTTCACTCGCTACTAAAATAACTGTTACACCTATGGAAGTGTAAACTTTATTCCGTTTTGAGCTGTGCGCTGCATTCACCGGAGCCGAATCTCACCAATTAGGATGTCCTCCTTTGGATAGACAACTATCGTTCTTTCGTGGTTTGAAAATCCACCGCTTCCTTGGCTAACTCTTTTAACAAATCGAGTTTCATTTATCGTGGAAAGGTCATGAATTGTTATACCGGACACAATGGGTTCCTAAATTGAAGAACATGATCAACACAATTGATAACAACTGCAAGGTATGTTCTGTATATTAAAAGAAACTCGACAAGTGGATTATGGACATTTCTTTATAAGAAGTGACGTTATTTCCCCGCCTGAACTCGATTGATCAAATAAGTCTCTAAGATATGTTAATCAATGGCGTAAGTTTTGCAACATGTTTTTGCTCGTTGTTCGAGAGACGAGTATTTGATGGAATTGCATAAACGTAACAAATACAAAACCCCCGAAAGAGATTTTGTTGTCATTAGCCATGATAGCTTACTTCTAACGAATGATTTAATTCGGCCCTGTTTTGGATGCACTGGTGACCTATTTATATTCGTGAAGATCATGCTGCTACCTAATTAAGAACAAAATTGATTAATTATTTTCTTTTCTTTTCCATTTTGCCTTCCTATCGTTTATTTACTGTTTTTTGATCTCGCTAACCGTGGGACGCCCAAGTCACTAAAGCCTCGATAAGGTTATCGTTGTCGCCAGTTCAAAGTGTTACTTTTGACCAGACATTTACCGTCTTTATTAGTGTCCCTAATTTGTCGAATGTGCACGTTCCTATACCTGATCGTGGTGAAAGACACATATTTTCCATAAATTGTCGGACACATTCCTATTTTGTTAAAGAGTACTGCAGCAAAGATCGCTGCGTGGAATGCTTGAAATGTTGTACTTTTACTAAAAAGATGATCTAGAAACGGAAAAGGAAGAGTTACAAACCATAAATACTTTTATTTTTATTTGTTTACCCCCTGAATTTCACATAATACTTTATCACTATGAATGAGCATTTTACTATTTGAATATTGAATTTTTTATTATTCAGGTAACTTCTTGGTCTCCTTGTTGCAATGTTGTAAGTGGACGGGATATTAACGCTGGTCAACCGAGTTTCAAGTTTTAGTTAAATTATTGTGTGTGTCCTTGTTCATGTGAAGTGTAGAGTGTTGTTCATGTGGAGTAATAAAAACATTGGCCTCTGAGATACCTCCCAATCAATCACCCAACACGTATGTATGTTTTACGTATGTTTTATTGGAAAACATTGATTATTATTATTATTATTTATTATGTTTTATATCTCTACGCTCAAAATAAATTATATGTTTAATTTTTGATTTTGCCCAATTTTTCCTTTTCAATAATTAAAATAAATTTGTTTTATTAATTACACGGTGCGACAGTGAAAATACACCCGAATAACTACATAGTCTAAGTTATTCACTAGGTTGAGTAGAACTCAAAAATACGTTTTATTACAAAATTATTTAGTACCCAAATATGTTTGAACCTATTTTAAAAATCCATAGTTTTTTAGAAAGGGGAGAGATAAGCCCATAAACCGGTATACATAAACGTTTTGCTCAAATTCATATGTCATGAGTTTTGATGGGGTTAACTTAAAAACTTGTTTTCTACAACCGGTGCCATCTATTGGTATTTCTTTGCTACTTTTGCCCGGGACTAATAAAATACACAATTTTTTATTTAAAATGTAAATTTTTCGTGTTATTGTTGAATTTATTGAAATTTTGAATTTTTCGAAAAAACTTGTTTTGTTAGAAAACAACTTTAATGAAAACTTTTTCGCATCTCAAAAACTTAGAAAAAAAGGGAAATTTAGCAAATGGCTACGCTGCTCCAGAGTCAAATAATAGTTGTTTAGAATAGATACGCCTTCAAGTCCCATACGAAGATACTGCGGTGGACAAAACGAACATATACTTACAACCTGTTCATTACCGCCGAACATCTTAGAAGAAAACACCAGAGAGCTAAGCAAACACCAGACAGGCAGTTATTCTTACGGACTCTGAGCACTATTTTGAAGTTCGTCAGGACAACAGGCTTCCAAGGGACATTAGTTGAAGGTAGTACTCAGTACTCTAGCGCATGGAACAAAAAACGGCACCACTGAAGATGAGTCTGTATACCAATTTCTTGGCATTGTGTTGTGTTCGTTTGTGTGTTGCTTTGTGTTTTGTTTCGTTTTTATTTACATTCTTCGTTGACATATGTCCCGTTTTGAACGTTTCTATAACTACACAAACGTTCTTAAGGCTATGTACGTTACGATTTTACGTTTCTTACGCATGGGTAACCAGGGCATTATCGTTTTTATTGTTATACGATATTAGGTCGTTTCAATTTATGTAACACTGCAGCCCACTTAAGCCTGTTCGTCCCGAATAGGCTCATTATCTCTACTCCCATATTTTGCCAGTTGCTCTTTATGTACGACCTTCATTTTTGTCCGGGGGCTGCCAGCTCTCTGTATCCTGTACATGACATCGTTCAACCGTTTAATTATTTTAACGGTCCATCCCATCTACTTTGCGACTTGGGGAATAATCCTTTCTTCCGCGTTGGGTTGTAGAATAGTGCCAGTTGTCCTTCATGGAAACCCTCCGTGTTTGCTGCACGATCATACCTGGCTTTCATTCCATTACTGACCATCGCTTCAATCTCCAAAGGTGCGCCCGAGTTATACTGTTACAGCTGACCTTGACTTCTTTTTACTGGACCTTTAAATGCAATACACTGGGTACAGTTAGCCAACCCAATAAAAACGTCTTTAGCCTTTCCAGCGTCTTTGTCACTCCCAGATGTCCTCCGCTAGCTCCATTATGGGACTCCTTTAACACTTCTTTCGTCTTGGAGGAAGGCACTACTAATAGGTAGGATAAGGTCCTGCCAGCAGCGCTTCCCAACGTCGATATAAGCATCCGTTTATCAACTGTCCCATAGTGTCCAATATGCTTTTGTAAGAGGACCTTCTCCGGATATATCATTGCTGGTAAGTTGTTTGTCCTCTTCCTTGCTTGCTACTATCTTCGCCAATATTGGGTCACTCTTTTGTGCTTCGGACCAGTCTTCATTGGCTTCGATCTGCATTTGCCGGACATAAACGGCGGATTCCTTCTTCTCAGCCTTTACATAATGATTACGCTCCAAATTACGAGATCGGCTTGATAGAACATCAGCCTTGCCATGTTTTATGACTCTTCGTTTTGTTAATGGCGACAGTTCGGAATCAGCTCTGATCTTCTTGCGTCCTCTTCTAACTTTTATAACTTCATTATTTTCTGCAGCCGTGTAAGTGTCCGAGAACTTTTCGATTTGCATATTAGCCTCTATTCTTGGTACTCTCGACATAGGATGATCCTCGATATATTCAGGCTTTCCGCGCCTTCTCTTGGAACTACTCGTTTCAACGTAGTGTTCATCAGAAGCTTTAGGCGTAGTAATGGCACGGCGTGTTGTTGGTGAGACCAGTCTTGATCTTTTCCGTAGCGCTTTACAGTTTCTTTGGAAATGGCCACCCTTTCCTCAGTTGAAGCACTTAGGTTTAGCCCTTTGTCCGTTTTCTTCCAAAGCTTGCTTCACCATCTCCTTACCTTTAGTTAAAAGCCATTCATCTTCCTCCACTACTTCCATTTTTCGCACTTTATTAACTTGCGGTTTTGAAATTGAACGAGCGGTCTCTTGGGCTAGTGCGAAAGCCACGGTTTCTGCAAAGATTGTCTTATGCGTAGAACGTACTGTTAGTTTAATGTCGTATACCATTGACAAACGTCTCGGTCTTAATGTTGTCTATCAGGGGGTGGTTTTTTTCGGGGTATGTTAGGTGCACTAATCTCTCGACTTCCATTTCAACGGCCTGAAGTGCCCGGCACCTTAATTCCATGCGGTATAATTAATTATATATAAAAGTTTGTGCTCATCGCCGAATTTACGCTGTAACGCCACCATTAACTCGTTGTAGTTGTTCCTGCAGCTAGCTGGCATGGTTTCTAGGATCTCAGCTGCGACACCTTTTAGCGCCAAAATTAGTTCTAGAGCTTTCTCCCCATCGTCCCATCCGTTTCTGCAGGCTACTGTCTCAAATTGTAATTTTAATACGGATAGGGGTGAGCTACCATCAAAGCAAAGTGGTTTTATTCTGCCGGTACCTTCTAACACGACTCGCACTGGCTCCGGTCGCTGGCTCTGGAGGTTATTGATCTTCTCCTCCATTAGAACTAGTTTCCCGTCAACGGTCTTTTCCAAATCTGAGACCCTTTCCTCGACACCAGTGATTCTTTTGTGGAATGACTCACGTATTTCAGCCAGAAGTTTCTGATTTTCGGCTATAGAAGCTTCTTGCACTTCAGCCAGAAGTTTTTGATTTTCGGTTCTAGAAGTCGCTCGTACATCAGCAAATAGCTTTTGATTCTCAGCTCTAAAAGCTTCTTGTGCATCCGTTAGTACTTGCATCTTTTCCATCATAGCGGCTAGCAACGAATTTATGTCGATACCGCTAGGGGTTACAGGGGTCTTTATCTCTCGTTCCTCTTCATCCTCGAACTCGTGAGAATCAATGTCAATGCCCTGAAGCTGCAGTTGTTCCCTTAATCGCCATTGCAGCTCATTCTTCGTGCCCGTTGTTGGTAGCTCGTGTTTACCCAACTCTCGTTTCAGTCGTTCCACTCTTAGTTCGGTGAGCTTCATTTTATTTATTTATTTCCTTTTTATTTATTTTTACTTTTGGATTTTTGCAATTTCACTTCTGACACCAATTGTTACGTTTTTACTTTTTTAAAAACGTTTAAATATGAGTTCGTTAATTGCAAACCAAGTAAAAATAAATATGTGTTTAATTTCAGTTAAACTCTCTGTATTCCTTACACTACTTTTGTGTGCCACAGTATACAACTTAACGATACAACTATAATTTGCTTGTACACTATTCTATTTCACACTTGTGTCCGCGTTAATACTAACAACTGTGCGTTAGATCTTCTCTGCTTACAACCTTTTTGCAAGCAATACCACTTGTACGTTAAAACCGCAACGCGTCTTCACACAAGGCTGACTGAATTATAATTGGCTGCTGCCTGCTTTGTCCAGCCCTTTTATAGTCGGACACAACCAGTCTAACGAATATTCTTGAAGTGGAAGGTTCGTGATCTCGCCTTCTCGAGAATTCTATTGCTAATACATTGTTGTTTGTGTACTCTGCTTATGTTGTCTATCCCTTTTTGTCACATACATGCTGTTGTTGGTACCAGGTGCAACCAGGTTCGTTGTACATATGCGTGTGTGCAGCTTTAGATAACCAACACGTTCATTGTATTCTTAGTGTTAGTGTGTATTTGTATCGTGTGGCTTTGGATTATCGTTTTTGTTGTTAATATTAGGTTGTTTCGATTTGAGTAACAATATTGTTACGAAAATGAAAACGGTGTACATCGTTTACCATTAAAATGATCAAAAGCTACACAAAAAACACAACGAACTTGTTCCAAATAAACCAACAACATCAGTATGAAAGAAAAGGGGATAGACAAGTAAGCGAGAACGCAATGTAAACAAAAAAAACACAAATAGCAATGAAGTTGCGATAGAATTCTCGAGAAAGCGAAACCCCGAACGTTCGACTTGAAGAACCTTCTTCGGACTGATTACGTGGACAAATCAGGTAACCAGTAGAAAGATTTCAGTCAGTCTTGTGTGAAGACGCGTTGCGTGTGAAGAAAACAGTCGTGGTTTGAAGATCCCCGTTGTAAAGATCTACCGAACATTTGTTAGTGTGTACGCGAATAGAAGTGTAAAGAATAAAGCAAATTATTCATTTAATTCATTCAGTTGATTTCATTAAGTTATAAACGGTGGCACACAAAAGTAGTGCGAACAATAAAGAGTTTAATTGAAACGAAATACATATTTGTTTTTATTTTTGTTTGCAATCAACGAACTCATATTCTAAACGTTTTTAAAAAGGTAAAAACGTAACAATATGTACGAATGTGGACATAGGAACATGAGATTTGTTGTTTAACTTGTTAACTGATTATGGCGTATACATGCGTCAATTTCGATAGTTTTGTTTTGAATTATCGTCGTATACATAAAACAATTGAATTGGATATAAAATTGAAGTTTAAAAATTTCGCTGTAATTTCGATACTATAAAGCAATCACTGAATTAGCAATGAATTTTCTAAAAACGGTCACAGCATTTAAAGATTTCGGCAATTGTAATTATTTATGCTGCAATTGTGTAGCGAGTATAACAGTCCAATCAGTAATAGTTGTGTACTTTTTTAAGTGTTCAGTAGCTCAAGTTTAAGTTACAATCATAAAGAAGAATAAAAATGTTACACTTTTTCAACTTCTATAACGCATTGTAACGTACTCTACTAATGTCGTAAATTCGCAACTTTGCTTGAAATTAATTCAGTACATTAAATTGTGTTTTCGAAGAAAAACTTATCAGTTAACAGGTTAAGATTTAACTTTCTTCTAAGCATGCCTTCTTCTTGAACCTTCCTTATCATCAACATAAACGTTTGTATGAAGCAGAATAAATTCTGTCATAGACAGATACGCACAGCACAGTTTTTCAACAAAATCTTCTTTGCTGTTTATTTGATATAGTTTTACAAGTTTTTCATACATACATACATATTTATACACCGCATATATGTATCTCTTGAAAGTACATGTAGATACATATGTACGTTTGCTCACATATAATAATTGACTTACGGTTAAAGAGCCCACTCAATTTCATGGTTGCTGATTGTATTAACTGATATGCAGCAATGCTGAAAATTCACAAAAAGAAAATTGTTTAAAAGTAGCAAAAAATAAAAAAATGCTGAAAAAATATTTTTTTTTTAGTATTTAAACAGAATAAAAACAGTTTCTGTGTTCCTATGGTTATTTCTTTATGTATGTACGTATGTATATTTATTTATCATATTGTTACATAAATCGAAACGGCCTAATATCGTTTAATAATAAAAACGATAAACAAAACCCTGCAGGAGATTAAGCGTCAATCGTCTAAAAGCTACTAGTACAAGTACTGGTACAGCTGGCACTAGTGTACACCGTGTTTAAGTTTTTATAGAAAAATACTAGTAGTAGAAGTAGTTTAAATACACCACTCATAGACTGATAGAATTTTTTGTGTAACAAAACAAAAATTCACATACTGTTTTTGGAATTAAATTGTGAATCTTTCATTCATGCCATTTTATTGTGAAAAATAATATTTTTTGATGCAAAATGCTAATTTTCTATTTGAATCAATTGTTTTTTAAAGACTTGCCATATGACAACACTGTAATCGCCACTCATTCAAAACAAGAAGTTCTCGAAGTAATATGGCAAACCCGTATTTTATTACTTTTAGCGTTCATTTCAATGTGTTGTGTGTTTTGAAGTTTGTGAAAAATATTTTAATTTAAAATTTATAAAAATAAATTCAAAAATAAAAAGGTAATTTTGAAACATTAAAAATGAGTTACAAGTTTATTTGTCTGCCTTTTTTAAATAATTTTGTACTTCTTCCTCTTTTGTACAGCTGCTTACCACAAAAATGCCAAAAGACTGCGACCAACAGCCTTCAGAGGCAAAATTGAAATATTATCAAACAGGTATGTACATTTAATCGACTTAAATCAATGTATATGTTCCAATAACCGTTCTTTTATTCGAAATGTTTAATTTTTTCACTATTATTTTTCACTTAACCAACAACGGAACCAAACTAATTGTGGTAACTTTTTCCATACAAAAGAATAATAAATAGTAATAAAGTGGTTCGAAATCCCCCAATTATATCCAAATATACCAGTACGAAACTAGAACCAATGGTACTAGTAATTTTTTAAACACACTCAATGCTAATTTGATCATTAAGATGGTATAGAAAAGTTGATAGTTGAGTACTACTGCTGGTGGTTTTTGTACTAGTTAGCTACTAGTTTAATCTCCTGCATGAAAGCTTCCCGCTACACCAACACAATACACACGACACAAATACACACTAATGAATACATCGAACATCTAAGTAAACCAACAACAACAAGCATGAGGGATGGACAAGTGTGCAAAATACACAAGCAACAATGCGGTCGCTATAGAAATCTCGAGAAGGCGAGAACTAGACCTTACGCATCGAGAACGCTCATCATACTGATTGCGCGCCTATATAAAAGGGCAAGACAAGGCCAGCAGTCAGTCAGTTATAATTCAGTCAGCCTTGTGTGAAGACGCGTTGCGGTTTGAACATACAAGTGGTATTGCTTGCAAAAAGGTTGTAAGCAGAGAAGGTCTAACGAACAGTTGTTAGCGTTAACGCGGACAGAAGTGTGAAATAGAATAGTGTACAAGCAAATTATTGTTGTATCGTTAAGTTGTATACGGTGGCACACAAACGTAGTGTGAATAATAAAGAGAGTTTAAGAGAAAATCAACACATATTTGTTTTTACTTGGTTTGCAATTAACAATTAAACGTTTTTAAAAAGGTAAAAACGTAACAATTAGTGTCAGAAGTGGGATTGCAAAAATCCAAAGGTAAAAATAAATAAAAAGAAATAAATAAATAAAATGAAACTATCCGAACTAAGAGTGCACCGGCTGAAACGAGAGTTGGGTAAACTAGAGCTGCCAACAACGGGCACGAAGAATGAACTGCAAAGGCGGTTAAGGGAACAACTGCAGCTTCAGGGCATCGAGGCTTCTAGAACCAAAAATCAAAAACTTCTGGCTGAAGTGCAAGAAGTTTCTATAGCCGAAAATCAGAAACTTCTGGCACAAAAGAATCACTGGTGTCGAGGAAAGGGTCTCAGATTTGGAAAAGACCGTTGACGGGAAACTAGTTATAATGGAGGAGAAGATCAAAACCTCCAGAGCCAGTGCGAGCCGTGTCAGAAGGTACCGGCAGAATAAAACCACCTTGCTTTGATGGTAGCTCACCCCTGTCCGTAAGCGTAAATTCGGCGATGAGCACAAACGAGAATTGTACCGCATGGAATTAAGGTTCCGAGCGCAAAAGGCTAATGAGTCACTTCAGGCCTTTGCAATGGAAGTCGAGAGATTAGTGCAGCTAACATACCCCTGCTGATAGACAACATTAAGACCGAGACGTTTGTCAATGGTATACGACATTAAACTAACAGTACGTTCTACGCATAAGACAATCTTTGCAGAAACCGTGGCTTTCGCACTAGCCCAAGAGACCGCTCGTTCAATTTCAAAACCGCAAGTTAATAAAGTGCGAAAAATGGAAGTAGTGGAGGAAGATGAATGGCTTTTAACTAAAGGTACGGAGATGGTGAAGCAAGCTTTGGAAGAAAACGGACAAAGGGCTAAACCTAAGTGCTTCAACTGAGGAAAGGGTGGCCATTTCCAAAGAAACTGTAAAGCGCTACGGAAAAGATCAAGACTGGTCTCACCAACAACACGCCGTGCCATTGCTACGCCTAAAGCTACTGATGAACACTACGTTGAAACGAGTAGTTCCAAGAGAAGGCGCGGAAAGCCTGAATATATCGAGGATCATACTGTGTCCAAAGTACCGAAAATAAAGGCTAATATTCTAATCGAACAGTCTCTGGACACTCATACGGCAAATGGAAAGACTGCAGCTGAAAAAGCCAGAAGAGAACGCAAGAAAATTAAAGATAAATCGAAGTCAATAAATACTGGTCCGAAGCACAAAAGAGTGACCCAATATTGGCGAAGATAGTAGCAGCCAAGGAAGAGGACAAACGACCTACCAGCAATGAGATATCCACAGAAGGTCCTCTTACAAAAGCTTATTGGGCACTATGGGACAGCTTAAAGATCATAAATGGGTGCCTGTATAGACTTTGGGAAAGCGCTGACGGCAAGACCTCATCCAACCTATTGGTAGTGCCTTCCTCCAAAATGAAAGAAGTGTTAAAAGAGTCCCATAATGGAGCTAACGGAAGACATCTGGGAGTGACAAAGACGATGGAAAGGCTAAAACGTCGTTTTTATTGGTATGGATGTCAGCAAGCAGTGGCGGATTGCATAGCAAACCGTACCCAGTGTATTGCATCTAAAGGTGCAGTAAAAAGAAGTCAAGGTCAGCTGCAACAGTATAACTCGAGCGCACCTTTGGAGATGATAGCGATGGTCAGTAAAATAATGAAAGCCAGATATGATCGAGCAGCAAACACGGCGGGCTTTCATGAGGGACAAATGGTACTATTCTACAATCCAACGCGGAAGAAGAGATCATCCCCCAAGTATCAAAGAAGCAATGGATGGACCGTACAAAATAATTAAACGGTTGAACGATGTCGTGTACAGGATACAGAAAGCTTTGGAAATGACCACTCTTTCCACAATTGAAGCATTTAAGTTTAGACTTTGGTCCGTTTTCTTCCAAAGCTTGCTTCACCAACTCCTTAACTTTAGTTAAAAGGCATTCATCTTCCTCCACGACTTCCATTCTTCGCACTTTGCTTACTTGTGGTCTAGAAATAGCTCGAGCGGTCTCCTGGGCTAGTGCGAAGGCCACGGTCTCTGCAAAGATTGTCTTCTCTGTAGAACATACCGCTAGTTTAATATCAGGGTCGCGTATACCATTGACAAACGCCTAGGTCTTAATGTTGTCAATCAACGGGTGGTTATCTCCCGGGTATATAAGCTGCACCAACCTCTCAACCTCCATTGCAAAGGCTTGTAATGACTCGTTTGTCTTTTGCGCCCGGCGTCTCAACTCCATGCCGTACAGCTCTCGTTTGTGCTCATCACCGAATATCCGCTGCAATGCCACCATTAATTCCTTGTAGTTGTTTTGGCAGCTGGCTGCCAGGGTTTCTAGAATTTCAGCTGCGATACCATTTAGCGCCAAAATTAGTTCTATAGCTTTCTCCCCATCGTCCCATCCGTTTCTGCTGGCGACTGTCTCAAATTGTAATTTGAATACGGATAGGGGTGAGCTACCCTCAAAACAAGGTGATTTTTTCCTGCCAGTACCTTCTGATACTACTCGCACAGGTTCCGGTCGCTGGCTGTGGAGGTTGTTTATCTTCTCCTCCATTATGTTTAGTTTTCCGTCAACGGACTCTTCCAAGTCTGACACCTTCTCTTCGACGGTGGCAATTCTTTTGCTGACGACTTATGTATTTCGTGCAGCTTCTCTGTGGTCGCTTCAAGTTTATTCTCGATTTTTGACAAACATTTTTGTTCTCTATGCTGCATTTGTTCCATAATTGCTGATTTCATTGTTTCCATTCTTTGTTCACTATCTTGTCGCGACTCAGCCAGAAGTTTTTGATTTTCGGTTCTAGAAGCTTCTCGTACATCAGCAAATAGCTTTTGATTCTCAGCTCTAGAAGCTTCTTGTGCATCCGTTAATATTGGCATATTTTCGATTATATGTTTACCCAACTCTCGTTTCAGCCGGTGCACTCTTAGTTCGGATAGTTTCAATTTATTTATTTATTTCGTTTTATTTATTTTTACTTTCGGATTTTGCAATCCCACTTCTGACACCAATTGTTACGTTTTTATCTTTTTAAAAACGTTTAAATATGAGTTAGTTAATTGCAAACAAAGTAAAAACAAATATGTGTTTAATTTAATTTCAGTTAAACTCTTTATTCTTTACACTACGCTGTATCTTTGCAACTACGACTTATTTTGTTCACACGCAACTTCACACAAGGCTAACTGAATTCTTACTGACTGACTGCTGATCTTGTAACCCTCTTATAAACGCACGCACGTAATCAGTATGATGAACGTAATCGACGTTGAAGGTTCTAGCTCTCGCCTTCTCGAAAACTCTATTACTAGTACATTGTTGTTTGTGTACTTTGCTTATGTTGTCTATCACAAATTTGTCGTAGCTGGTTTACTTCATTTCATGTTGTTGTTGGTGCCAGGTGCAACCAGGTTCGTTGTACATATGTGTGTGTGTACAGCTTTAGATAATCAACACGTTCATTGTATCCTTAGTGTTAGTGTGTATTTGTATTGTGTGGCTTTTGTTTATCGTTTTTAATGTTAAACGATATTAGGTCATTTCGATTTGTGTAACAATATGTATGTGTCGATGAATGCTTTATCGGTTTATGATGATTTGACAAAACAGAAACATTGGCAACTACTTTGACAGAACCAGCTTCAGCAAGACGGCCGGTTATCAACCGTCAAAATTTGGAAGTGCGTTTTGAAAGACACACTCGAAAATTACCAAAACTATCGATATATACCCGATATATGTAACTACGTTTCGTATTAACTACATGAGATTTGCAGACTTTAATGTCAAAACATTTAATCTTAAAACAGAATGCAGTTGAATTTGTGAATCTAGTTATCCTCCATATAATGCTTAAACACCTTCAGAGATATTTTTTTATCTTAAGCTTCAGTTGATATTTAGATTTTCTTCTGCAATAAAATTTTCAATTAAAAAGAAGACTTTAATTATAAAATTTTCATAGAAACCTTTTCTAATGTCTTTAAGGGGAGGCATTTATATGCATAAACATTACAAACATAATTGAATTAAATTCGCTAAGTGTCTAATTGTTTACATGTGTACTTGAGAGCTATAAATTATATGCTAACTTTTTTCTTTCTTCAATATTATTACGCAAAGCGAAACGACCTAATATCGTTTAACAATAAAAACGATAAACAAAAGCTACCAGCTACACCAACACAATACACACGACAGAAATACGCACTAACCCTAAGAATACAACGAACGTGTTGATTATCTAAAGCTTCACACACACATGTGTACAACGAACCAGGTAGCAACAACAACATAAAGTAAACCAGCTACGACAAATATGTAACGGACAACATAAGCAAAGTACACAAACAACAATGTACTAGCAATAGAGTTCTCGAGAAGGCGCGAGCAAGAACTTTCCACATCGAGAACGTTCATCATACTGATCAGACGTGCGTGCGGACTATAAAAGGGCTGGACAAAGCAAGCAGCAGCCAGAGTTAATTCAGTCAGCCTTGTGTGAAGTTGCGTGTGAATAAAATAAGTCGTGGTTGTAAAGATCCAGTGAATACTTGTGTGAACTAATAAAGTGAATAAGCAGATTATTATTGTTGTATCGTTAAGTTCTATACGGTGGTACACAAAAGTAGTGTAAATAATAAAGACAGTTAAGAAAAACTGAAGACGCATTTGTTTTTACTTTGGTTGCAATTAACGAACTCATATTTAAACGTTTTAAAAAAGGTAAAAACGTAACAATTGGTGTCAGAAGTGGGATTGCAAAATCCAAAAGTAAAAATAAATAAATAATTAAGAAGAAAAGGAGAAAATCAAAATCAGGATGAAACTCTGCGATCTAAAAGTGGAACGGCTTAAACGGGAGTTGGGTAAACTCGAGCTGCCAACAATGGGCACGAAAAATGAACTGCAAAGGCGATTAAAGCAACATCTGCAGCTTCAGGACATTGACATCGATTCCTACGAGTTCGAGGATGAAGAGGAACGAGAGGTAAAGGCCCGTGCAACCCCTAGCGGTATCGACATAAATTCGTTGCTAGCCGCTATGATGGAAAAGATACAAGTATTAACGGATGCACAAGAAGCTTCTAGAGCTGAGAATCAGAAGCTATTTGCTGATGTACGAGAAGGTTCTAGAAGCGAAAATCAAAAACTTCTAGCTGAAGTGCAAGAAGCTTCTAGAACCGGAAATTAAAAACTTCTGGCTGAAGTACAAGAAGCATCTAGAGCCGAAAATCAGAAACTTCTGGCTGAGTCGCAACAAGATAGTGAAAGAAGAATGGAAAGAATGCAATCAGCAATTATGGAACAAATGGAGCATAGAGAACAAAATTTTTTGTCAGAAATCGAGAATAAACTTGAAGCGACCACAGAGAAGCTGCACGAAATATATAAGTCAGTCAGTGTCGAAGAGAAGGTGTCAGACTTGGAAAAGTCCGTTGACGGAAAACTAGTCATAATGGAGGAAAAGATCAACAACCTCCAAAGCCAGCGACCGGAACCAGTGCGAGTAGTATCAGAAAGTACTGGCAGTATAAAATCACCTTCCTTTGATGGTAGCTCACCCCTATCCGTATTCAAATTCCAATTTGAGACAGTAGCCAGCAGAAACGGATGGGACGATAGGGAGAAAGCTCTAGAACTAATTTTGGCGCTAAAAGGTTTCGCAGCTGAGATCCTAGAAACCATGCCGGCTAGATGCAGGAACAACTACAACGACTTAGTGGTGGCGTTGAAGCGTAAATTTGGCGATGAACACAAACGAGAACTATACCGCATGGAGTTGAGATGCCGGGCGCAAAAGGCAAATGAGTCATTACAAGCCTTTGCAATGGAGGTTGAGAGATTAGTGCAGCTAACATACCCCGGGGAAAACCACCTGCTGATAGACAACATTAAAACCGAGGCATTTGTCAGTGGTATACGAGACCCTGACATCAAACTTGCGGTATGCTCTACGCAGAAGACAACATTTGCGCAGACCGTGGCTTTCGCACTAGCCCAAGAGACCGCTCGCGCAATTTCAAGACCACAAATGAGCAGAGTGCGAAGAATGGAAGTAGTGGAGGAAGATGAATGCCTTTTAACTAAAGTTAAGGAGTTGGTGAAGCAAGCTTTGGAAGAAAACGGACAAAAGGCTAAACTTAAATGCTTCAATTGCGGGAAGAGTGGTCATTTCCAAAGAAACTGCAAAGCGCCACGCAAGAGATCAAGATCCGCCTCACCATCAAGGAATAGGAAACGGGCGAACTACCAACCATTTTCACAAGAGGCCCCGTTAAACTAAAACGAGCTAGCACTGAGGGGCTAGTGCTGGCTCCCACAAGCGAGGGCCCCACAATCTCAATATCAGTGATGCAACAGAACAACAACAATCTTACGGCATGCGGATACATAAATGGCAGATCGCATACCTTCACTATAGACACCGGGGCGACGCAGTCTATCATCAGGCCAGATGTAGTGAAGGGAAAGTGTGAGGCACTTAGCAATGTAAGAGTACGGACAGCTACGGGAGAGTCTGCCACAGTCCACGGGAAAACAGAGGCGAAGGTGACTATAGCCAACATCAGTGTAAGTCACATCTTTATTGTTGCCGATATTGTGGACGAGGTAATCATTGGTGCCGATTTTATGATAGCTCATGGCATCAATTTGAATATGGGGCAACAGATTATGAGTTGGCGAAATGTAGAGATACCTCTAGACGTGGGGTACAAGCATCAAGTGCACGCCAGAAGAATAGTTGCGGTCGAACAACTCAAATTGCCACCTCAGAGTGAATCACTGATATGGGCGCGTATGGATGGAGATTGTGTGGAAAACCGCTTGTGGGTTGTGGAACCAGCAGAAATACAGACGGATTTAATATCAGCACAGGCCCTCGTCAAATCCACAGAACAAAGAATAGTCCCGGTGAGAGTGCTAAATCTATCAGGCCATGAAAGAGTCGTCTGTAAAAACTCAGAGGTGGGCCGATGTGTTCGAGTAGAGGCGGTAATAAATAGCGAACAAACGCCGCAACCTGCCGATATGTCAGCCAAGGATCAAAAGGAATTTGGTGAAAATGTGGAGAAATGGATAGCAGGTTTAGCAGCTGCAGAGAAAAACAAAGCCAAAAAGCTGCTAAAGAGGTATGCTTTCGCTTTCGCCACGAACAACAAAAGGCAAGGAAGAACAGATAAAGCAGGCACACAGAAGCATACCGCTGGCGAAGCGTAATGAGGTCAAGGAGTTAATCGACGAAATGAGGAAGAGCGGTGTAATCGAACCATCATCGGGTCCGTGGAGCTCACCTGTAGTCTTAGTAAAGAAGAAATATGGCAGTACACGATTCTGTGTAGACTACAGGAAGCTGAATGATGTCACCAAAAAGGATAGTTACCCGCTACCAAGAATTGACGACACACTCGACACGCTAGCCGGAACAAAATGGTTCTCCACATTGGATCTACAAAGCGGGTATTGGCAGGTGGAGATTGCAGACAAGGACAAAGAGAAAACCGCATTCAGTGCGAACGGCGGCTTATGGCAGTTTAAGGTTATGCCATTTGGACTCTGTAATGCTCCGGCCACATTCGAGCGGCTTATGGAACGTGTGCTAAAGGGACTGCATTGGAAGACTTGCCTGGTGTATCTCGACGACATAATAGTGATGGGCAGAACTTTCGACGAACACCTCAAGAACCTGGGAGAAGTTCTGCAACGGATATCAACGGCTGGACTAAAACTAAGCGTAAAGAAATGTGCATTTTTCCAAAAGCAGGTGAAATATTTGGGGCATCTTGTCACAGCAGATGGCATATCCACCGATGAAGATAAAATACGAGCAGTAAAGGACTGGCCTCGTCCCCAAAATCTTCATGAACTACGCAGCTTTTTGGGACTATGCACATACTATAGACGCTTTGTGCCTAACTTTGCCAGCTTGGCTGCAAGTTTGCATGAGCTCACCAAGAAGTCAAAAATCTATCAATGGGGTGAGCCACAGGAGAAGGCGTTCCAGACACTAAAAGACCTATTGTGTGCTGCACCAGTTTTGGCGTATCCAGTCCCAGGAGAAAAGTTCATCTTAGATAGTGATCCTAGCGGATATGGTATTGGTGGTGTACTTTCCCAAGTGATCAATGGAACAGAGAAAGTCGTAGGCTACTATAGTCGCACATTGTCAAAGCCTGAACGGAATTATTGTGTAACCCGACGAGAGCTACTGGCAGTGCTGGAGTGCATCAAACATTACCATAAGTACCTGTATGGCCAAAATTTTCTGCTAAGGACTGATCACTCCGCACTGAGATGGCTGCTACAATTCAAGAACCCTAAAGGACTGTTAGCACGTTGGATTGAACGCCTCCAGACTTACGACTTCAACATTGAACACCGAAGAGGCATAAAACATGGAAATGCTGACGCTCTTTCACGCCGACCTTGTAATTTAGAGTGTAAACATTGCGTGAAAGCTGAGAAAAAGGAATCCCTCGTCGATATCCGGCTGACGCGGATTGAAGCCAACGAAGACTGGTCCCAAGCACAAATGAGTGGCGCAATATTGGCGAAGGTAATAGCAGCGAAGGAGGAGGACAAACGACATACAAGAAATGAGATATCCGCAGAAGGTCCTCTTACAAAAGCTTATTGGGCACTATGGGACAGCTTAAAGATCATAAGTGGGTGCCTATATAGACTTTGGGAAAGCGCTGACGGCAAGACCTCATCCAACCTATTGGTAGTGCCTTCCTCCAAAATGAAAGAAGTGTTAAAAGAGTTCCATAATGGAGCCAGCGGAGGACATCTTGGATTGACCAAGACGCTGGAAAGGCTAAAGCAACGTTTTTATTGGGTTGGAAGTCAACAAGCAGTGGCGGATTGGATAGCAAACTGCACCCAGTGTATTGCAGCTAAAAGTCCAGCAAGAAGAAGTCGAGGTCAGATGCAGAAGTATAACTCAGGCGCACCTTTCGAGCGGATAGCGATGGACGTAGCAGGCCCTTTTCCTGTCAGCAATGCCGGAAACCGATATGTTCTCGTTGTGATGGACTATTTCAGCAAGTGCCCGGAAGTGTATGCCATACCCAATCAAGAGGCGAACACAATAGTTAACGTTTTTGTGAACAACTGGGTATGCCGCTACGGGGTTCCAATAGAACTACATTCCGATCAAGGCAGAAATTTTGAATCAGCTGTATTCAAGGAAATGTGCAAAGTATATGGCATTAAGAAGACTCGAACGACGCCTCTTCACCCACAGTCAGACGGAATGGTAGAGCGATTTAACCGAACCCTGGAGGAATACTTGCGGAAAGTAGTGAGCGAGCAACAGAAGGATTGGGACGAACACATTCCGAGGTTTCTACTGGCGTACCGATCTGCAGTCCATGATTCAACATCTAGATCACCCGCCAAGGCTATATTTGGGACTGAGATAAAACTGCCCGGTGACTTAGAATTTGGTGTTAAGCCCGCCACAGAGAGGACCGAAACATACACTGGAAAAGAAGAAAGCCTGAATGAACTTCATGAGTTTGTACGCACCCGTATAAAAATGGTCAGTGATAGAATGAAAGCCAGGTATGATAGAGCAGCAAACACGGAGGGCTTCCATGAGGGACAAATGGTTCTGCTATACAACCCAAGCTACAAACCAGCTGGGATGGACCGTATAAAATAATAAAGCGGTTAAACGATGTCGTGTACAGGATACAGAAAGCTAACAGCCCCCGAACAAAAATGAAGGTCGTACACATAGAGCGACTGGCAAAATATGGGAAAGGAGATAATGAGCCTATTCGGGACGAACAGGCTTAAGTGGGCGGCAGTGTTACATAAATCGAAACGACCTAATATCATTTAACAATAAAAACGATAAACAAAAGCTATCAGCTACACCAACACAATACACACGACACAAATACGCACTAACACTAAGAATACAACGAACGTGTTGATTATCTAAAGCTGCACACACACATGTGTACAACGAACCAGGTAGCAACAACAACATAAAGTAAACCAGCTACGACAAATATGTAACGAACAACATAAGCAAAGTACACAAACAACAATGTACTAGCAGAAGTCTCGAGAAGGCGTGAGCGAGAACCTTCCACATCGAGAACGTTCATCATACTGATCATACGTGCGTGCGGACTATAAAAGGGCTGGACAAAGCAAGCGGCAGTCAGAGTTAATACAGTCAGCCTTGTGTGAAGTTGCGTGTGAACAAAATAAGTCGTGGTTGTAAAGATCTAGCGAATACTTGTGTGAACTAGTACAGTGAATAAACAGATTATTATTGTTGTATCGTTAAGTTCTATACAGTGGTACACAAAAGTAGTGTAAATAATAAAGAGAGTTTAAGAGAAAATAAACGCATATTTGTTTTTACTTGTTTTGCAATTAACGAACTCATATTTAAACGTTTTTAAAAAGGTAAAAACGTAACAGTATTATCACGTTCTTTAGTTAACCTAGAGTGGGTATTAAGTCAAGTTAAATTAAATTAAATTAAATTCCTTAGAAGCAATATTATATGAAAAGATTAACATTTTATTTAACATACAAATATATTGTATAAAACACTCTTGTTTTTCAACTAAAATATTGTTACGTTTTTACCTTTTTAAAAACGTTTAAATATGAGTTCGTTAATTGCAACCAAAGTAAAAGCAAATGCGTCTTTAGTTTTTCTTAACTCTCTTTATTATTTTCACTACTTTTGTGTACCACCGTATAGAACTTAACGATACAACAATAATAATCTGCTTATTCACTTTATTAGTTCACACAAGTATTCACTGGATCTTTACAACCACTGTTGCCAGATTTGCCGATTTATCGGCATTTTGCTGATTTTTGACATTAAAAATGAGAAAGTGCGATTTGCCGATTTTTACTCTCAAAATGCCGATTTAACTAAAAGTACACCTATCCCCTGATTTACACTGAGGATAGGTTTCTTAGAAAACCGTGTAAACCGAAATCATAGATTTCGCAATGTAAAACCGTGTAAATCGAAAATAGGCATAACTCAGTCATTTATTTCAACGTAAATATTTTATTTTCAAAGTAAATTGCACATATGTATGTTTAAACGTAGCTATCTATTCATTAAAATACAAATATATAAAAGTGTACTCCTGTATATGGATATGTTATTAGTTTGACATACAGAAACCAGAAATATAAATATTTACAAAATACCAAATGTACCAAAAATTTAATTATGTACTGTTCACTGTCATAGGATAAGTATAATATTTTCTTCCTGATTGGTATGATGTCACTTTCATCACTCGATAATACTTTATGCTATTCTGTTTCGGTGTTAGATGGATTAGGAACGATTTTTTATTGGCGAGACTTCGTAATGAAATTCGTGTAAAAGCGAAATCGTGTAAAAAGTACCATGTAAATCGGGTGGGTAGGTGTACATATATGTTTGCACCGCTGTTTTCATATAATTGTGTCAAAATGACTTTGTTAAGAATAGAAAAGAAGAAAGATATTCCACATCTTTTCACTATAAAATAAAATACATTTTTTAGATATTGAAAACATACATACATGACATACATAATTGGTCATTACAACCCTTCAGTCAGGATTACGATCTGGTTTCTCACACCACTTATGTTGTGTGTGTTAATTTTATACATGAGTGGCGGGACCTACAGTTCAAAGTCGACTCCGAATGACAGATTTTTGAGAAACTTTTCATGGTAATTTTTTGCCAAAAATCTACTGAGAGGAAGTCTCCGAAGAAATACTTTTTGTATTTTGTTTTGATGTCTGGCCTGGGTCTCGAACCCTGGGTTTTCGTCTAATAAGCTAAACACTACCTAGTAGACTACGGCGACTTCTAATTGAAAATATATATTTAGGTATATATGCTAAAAATTTAATTACAAAATTGAATAAAAACGAAATGGATGAAATTGTAAATAATTGCATAAATTTTTATATTGAACTTTGCGATCAAGTTTTTAAAGGGTTTGATTTTGGAGATCAATATAAATCTTTAAGAGGGATAAATCCAAATTTTGTGATAAATGGAAAATTAGATTCAATATTTGAAATAATAAAACATTTTCCAAAGTTCGTATCTGAGGAAGATATACAAAACATTGATACAGAATATCGAGAACATAAATTATTAGATTTCAACAGAAGAATCAATAAAAGTGAAATGGATTTATTAAGTTTTTGGAAACAAATTAGCGGAATGAAAACTATCGATACAAACTTTTTATTTCCAAAAGTGTCAATTTTTATCTAAACAATTTTAACTCTACCACATTCGTCCGCCAATGTGGAAAGGATATTTAGTCAGGTAAATATCAATAAAACTAAACAAAGAAATCGTTTAGACAATATCACAATTAAAGGAATTCTGTATACCAAAGTCTACTTCAAATTAAATAAAACAAATTGTTTTAATACATTAATAAAACCTGATGTATTGCGGCAATTAAATTCCGATATATATAAATAAATGTTTAATTATATTTAATAGAACAAAGTGTAAACATAATTAATGTATAAATCTATATTTAACTTTTGTACAAAAATTATTAAATGATATGAATTATTTACTCATGTATATGTAACTTAGAATAAATTTCTTCGAATAAAAACAGACATTTTACCAAAAAGAAAGATATTTTTATTTTTCCGATTTTTTGACGATTTCGAAAATATTTTGCCGATTTTGCCGATTTTTTCATCTAGTTTTGACGATTTTATACCAAATTTATCTGGCAACAGTGTTTACAACCACGACTTATTTTATTCACACGCAACTTCACACAAGGCTGACTGAACTAACTCTGACTGCTGCTTGCTTTGTCCAGCCCTTTTATATTCAGCACACACGCGTATCAATCTCGATGTGGAAGGTTCTCACTCGCGCCTTCTCGAGAACTCTAATGCTAGTACATTGTTGTTTGTGTACTTTGCTTATGTTGCCGTACTAGGCGCAACCAGGTTCGTCATACATATGTGTGTGTGCACCTTTAGATAACGAACACGTTCATTGTATACTTAGTGTTAGTGTGCGTTTGTATCGTGTGGCTTTGTGTTGGTGTAGCTGGTATACCAGCTATAGCTTTTGTTTATCGTTTTTATTGTTAAACGATATTAAGTCGTTTCGCTTTGCGTAACAATATGTACATTGAATTAACTTTATATGTTTCACCACAATTTTTTCTTTAAATTTTGATTTACGTATTTATTTTTTCTGACGATTTTTTTTCGATTTCCCCTGCGTTTAAAAAAAACTTGTTTAATTGAGCTGTGTGGAGCAATGTCGATCTCCAGCACTGCCATATTTTTGAAAAAGTTAACTTTATTTCATCATTATTTTTTAATAACGAAAATAAGTTAAAGGAGACTTTAAAGTTCACTTTAGCTAAAGCTACCTTTCACTAAACTCAACTTTAACAGGAAGTTGTAATAATGGCCCTTAATATTGTTTTCAATTGACATAATTACTATGGGCTTTTTTTCATATGCAATAATACAATACAATACAATACAAAGCTATAAGTTTCAGATTCAATTGTTCTCAAAACGAATAGTTTCTGGTTAGGACACAACATGTAAATGTATGTTAAAAATAATTTATTTTATTTATTCAATGTTAAAAACAAACAACTGTAACGAAATCTGAGCTTACAGCACGTCACTAGAAACCCAAATTAGTGTTCGACGAAAATAAAGTAGCAATATTATTGACGTAAAATATTATAATTTAGATGGCAACAATGGTTTTCAAAGTTATTCGCTATGAATAGCGTATTAGTATTTGTTAAAATTTTAAAAGTGATCCATGGGTGACTTGGGTTGTTTTCGGCTGCAGGAATCGTCTTCAAATTCGATTTGAATTATTAGACGATTTCTTAAAAGCGTTGGTTTAAATAAATTATTGAAATAATTTTGTACTTCAGCAAAATAATGCACACATGGTGTGTTCAACGAAACGCTGTTGCCGATGTAAGTCTATTGAAGTTTTAGGTGGATCGGCGAAATGTGATACAGAAACAGGGTATAAATCTTGGCTTAAATCTTTTTGAAAACGCTTGGAAAATTCTTTCACATCAATTCTATAAAAATCATTCCCTAAACAAGTAGTGACCAGAAATTGACAAAAGTAAGTTTCATAAATTTATTAACTTTAATAACAGTAAATTAAATATTATAATATAATATTATGGAGGTCATACCAATTATTAATTTATAAAAGTGAAGATTATACGTAGTCTTAACGTGCACTGTTAGAATATTAACACTTGATTCATTGAAGACCATATGTAGCACCAAGTTTCAACATCTCGATATTCACAAGGCCACTTGGATGTACCCCGATCGATCAACGGCCAACCCGATTGATCAGATTGTGATTGACGGAAGGCACGTATCCAGTGTACAATACAGAGGTCCAAACATCGACTCGGACCACTACCTTGTCGCAGCCAAGTTTCGATTGCGCATTAGCGCCTCGAGGTCTGCGCGCTCTAGTGCATTGCAAAAGCTGGATGTGAAGAAGCTGCGATCACAAAGGACAGCTGAGGCGTACTCCCCTCAACTCTCTGATAATCTCCGACATTGGTGGACTGTGGGCCAACATCTCCCACTCCTTGCGCACTACTGCAGAAACAGTCCTCCGTTTCGAGCGCCCACCCCAACGAAGTCAATGGTACGATGAGGAGTGTCGCGAGGCAACTGCAGCGAAAAACGCCGCCTACAGGAAAACTCTGCAGTCTGCCGCTACGCGAGCCATTGTCGAGAACTATAGAGAGAGGAGAAGGGATGAGAGACGCCTTTTCAGACGCAAGAAGAGGGAGCAGGAAAGGCGTGAGCGTGAGGAAATCGAGTTGTACAGATGCAGGAATGACGCTCGAAAATTCTATCAAAAGGTTAAGCGTCTAACCGAGGGTTATAAGCCCGGAGCATCTTCCTGCAAAGATGAGAACGGAAACTTGGTAACAGATCCGCAGGGGGTGCTGAGGTTATGGAGGAAGCACTTCTCTACTCTGCTACAAGGCGATGACGACATCAATTCCGCCTTTAGAGATGATTGGCCGGATGAAATGAGTTGGTAGGACGTATGCACCAGCTTATTTACAAAATATGGCTTGAGGAAAGTATGCCCAACGATTGGAACCTCAGTGTCCTCTGTCCTGTCCTGAAAAATGGGGACCCTACTATATGCGCCAACTACAGGGGTATAAGCCTTCTCCCTATCGCATATAAGGTTCTTACAAGCGTATTGTGTGAACGACTGAAGCCAATCGTCAAAACACTGATTGGACCTTATCAGTGCGGCTTCAGACCGGGCAAGTCCACCATCGACCAAATCTTCACACTACGCCAAATCCAGGGAAAGACCCACAAAAAACAAGTCGACACACCATCTTTTTGTCGACTAGAAGGCAGCCTTCGATAGCCCTATAAGGGATCGTGTTTTTGCCGCAATGTTTGAGCTCGGTATATCTGCAAAGCTGATAAGGCTATACAGAATGACCTTAAGCAATTCCTGCAGCTCCGTCAAGGGAGGAATGGACCTCTCCGAACCTTCTGATGCCGTGCGAGGTTTCATACAAGGCGATCCCTTATCATGCGACCTTTTCAACTTCGTCATGGAGAGTGTTCTATTTTTCAAAAAAGTGTCCAGTTGCTTGCGTACGCTGACGACATTGACATCATAGGGCGTACCAAGCGAGATGTTACTGCTGGCTTTAGTGCTATTGAACGGGAGTCTAGTAAAATGGGTTTGGCAGTAAATGAGGGCAAAACAAAGTATATGTTATCGACGAGCAGAGACGCGCGGCGTATTGATTCTCAGATTACGGCCGATAACTATACTTTTGAAACAGTCAAGGAATTTACTTATCTTGGCTACGCCGTTACCACCAAAAATGATGTCAGTCTGGAGATCAAGCGCAGGATCACTCTTGCCAACAGGTGCTACTATGGTCTCAATAGGCAATTGAGTAGCAGAGACCTCTCTCGTACGACAATACTAACACTCTACAAGTCACTCATCCTACCCGTGCTTCTTTATGGCGTAGAAGCATGGACCCTATTAAGAACTGATGCAGCAGCCTTGAGAGTGTTCGAGAGAAAAGTCCTACGTTAGATCTTCGATCCAGTACGAGTTGGCGATGATTTCCGTATCCGATCCAACAGTGAGCTGTATGAGCTCCTCAACGACATTGACGTTGTACAGCGTATTAATATCCAGCGGCTACGCTGGCTCAGCCATGTCGTTCGAATGGAGGAGGATGCTCCGGCGTGACGGGTATTTGATGCGGGAATCTGCGGAAGTCGGCGAAGAGGACGACCTTGTATCCGTTGGAAGGACCAAATCGAGGAAGCCCTGTCATCGATTGGTGTAACTGGCGTAGGCGCGCAAGAAGCAGAGGCGCCTGGAAGGATGTGTTGCGGCAGGCCGAAATCCGTTAAACGGGTTGTTATGGCCAATTAAGTAAGTAAGTAAGATTCATTGAAGAATTCTTTTAAAAGTTTACCAAAATATTTATGATATTCATTTCAATTTCTGTATTTTTAAGCCATTCTTATGAATTTGTGAAAAACTTTTTGAGATAATGATACATATTCGATTACATAGCTGCTTCAAAAAAGAAAAATTTACGTATGTATTCATTGTATAATAAAAGGGCTTCATTAAAAGCTGTTGTGTAACTTGTGACATTAATGAGTTTTCTGTTGGTGTTTGAACCGTGGCCTCACGTCTAGTAAGCCAACACACTACCTACTAGACGACGGCGACTTCATTGTCTTTAGCATGTATTTCAACAAAAACCCAAAAAAGATTCTTTGATGGAAACTTTTTTATGGATAAATACAACATCTACATGCCAAACGGCTTGGAAGCTTTGTTCTCGATTTGTTGTTGTACATACATTTGTTAAAATTAAATAGCTAAACAAGGAGGCAGACTTGATTTGATCTAATTTTGCTTGATTTGAAATATCCAAGTGTTGGGCACAAACGTGAATGTTACATGAGCGCTATTGCGTTAATTCACTTTAATTTGTCGGGGCTTGAAAACATTTTCCTGAGGGTATTATTGGTAGCAGAACTTAAGAACCCATCATTATTTAAGAACTAAATGCCTTATTAAGATAGTTCTTTTAAAAGAAGATGTCATTCCAATAATTGTCCATCGAAATCTACAACTTATTCCCGTCTCTTGAGGCTAAGATTGAATTGATCCCTAAGTGGTAGTATTTTCCAGTGAGAGCATTCTGCATCGATCGGTGCAAGATCTGGGCGATAAGACGAGTGCTCGACATCAGTTCTTTACTTTTGAATGAATCCTGCTGCTTGAATCACGCCTAATATTGTGCAAGCTCTTCTTACGTCTGACACGAATTGTTACCAATTTATGGTCTCAAAACTTGTTTGGCTGTCCCGGACGCTCTTTGTCTTTGATGTTAAAATTATAAATTTTGAAACGTGAAACCATTCGATACATTGTATTTTTGATAGAGCGTGCTCACCGTGTAATGACTGGCATATGCTCTTTTTTTGCAAAAAGGTAGCTGAACAGAACTTAAAGCCGATTCCTTTTTTTGGGCAGTTTACAGATTTTCCATCTGGTGTTGTATACAACCAAACTAAACAATGCTAACTGACTTTGACAACTTAAGAATGAATTTTAAAACATCTCAGAAGAAATTTAACAAAAAGCAGAGACTGACATGTGCTGGTGATGATGTCCTACATCGAGAAAAAGTGTTCCTCTGGGTCTCATATCATGTGGAAATTCACAACGTTGTTTATGCAGAAGAGCTTTGCGAGGAGGACAGTTGTTGGAGCCAGATCCATTCAGTGGAGTGGGAGATAGGTTTGCAAAGGTATGCTGATTGAAATAGAAAATGCAAAAAGGAGGATTGAGACAATCAAACCATATGCTGGGTAATTACAATAGAAAGAGATTTTAGACATGCCTCCGATTTATGGCAATGAACATTTTTTTAGATATCTGAACCGTTTTGTTATTGTAAAAACCATTGACAATTTTATTGAAGGTGCAATTCTTTGCGTGTCACCGTAGTCTAGTAGGTAGTGTGTTGGCTTATTAGACGTAAGGCCGAGGTTCAAACCCCAGGTCAAACATCAAAAAGAAATATGAAAAAAATATTTCTTCGGCGACTTTCTCTCAGTAGATTTCTGGCAAAAACTCAGAGAGTAAATAAAATTGCCTTGAAAAGTTTCTCCTGTCGTTCGGAGTCGACTTTAAACTGTAGGTCCCGCCACTCATGTATAAAATAAACACACACAACATGAGTGGTGTGAGAAGCTAGGTCGTAATCCTGACTGAAGGGTTGTAATGGCCAATTATGAATGTATGTATGTATGTATGTTATGTATTCTTTGCGTGCTCTCTTCCTTTGCAGCTGAGATATTTCAACTTCTGCGCTGTTATTCGAACAAAATTGTTTGGTGTGCTTAAAATTAAAATCAATTAATTCTTGTTAACAGAAACTTATTTTAAAAGATTTTAAATCTCACAAGCAAATAAAGATGTTGAAATCAATGTTGAAAGTGAATAAAAAAGCATGAAAATTCATATTTCGTTCAACATTTTTTTGGCCTCATATCAAATATACTATTGTACTGTTGATTAATATGACTTAAAGGCAGTTGGTGTTTTCTGTTTCCAATATAACGGGATGAAAAAAGAAACAATATTTTTTTTGTAGATTTTTTTACAATTTAAGCCCAGCAAACTTCGCTAAGTAAATGTTTTTATGAGTTAATCTTCATCCCTCAGGTACAATGCGACAAAGAAATTGTATGATCCACAGAGGTATATACGTACGTACAATAAATACATTGCAAATGTCTGCTTCGCCAGTCTTCTCTTGTCTAATCCATACACGGTCGTTATATCAGTTTTGCCATAAATAATAAAGATAAAAAATGTTTCCAATGGTCCTATCAAGGCTTAAATGCCACTTAGACGAATGCCGCTACCCTTGGTGCACAGAAGAAGAAAAAGGTTTGCGAAAAAATCCAGTAAAATTTTTATTTTTAAGAGATTAAACAGTGTAACACATATGTATGCAATATTTAGTTTGTAAATAATAACATTATTATTGTGTGACTAACGGTTTGATGCCTGGCTTAGTTATGAACATGTTCTTTCTTTTTCCATGGAACTGCAAATACCATCCCATTCATCCTGGCACTTGCTACAGTTCAATAAAAATCACCAGCTTAATGAAATTTCAAATGATTTTCTTTAAGTTCGTTGTTAACAGTAGAAATTATAATTAAGAATTTAATCAAGTTGTAGAAGTTTATAGAAGTCTTGGCTTATTAGACAAGAGCTTGTAGTTCAATCCCCGAAAAAAAAAACCATTTGAATATGCCCATGATCTTTTTCTTAAGGGATTTACTTTCCATAATCGCTTTAGGAATCGCTCAATTTCGTTCCGTTTTAATATTAAATCGCAAACGGAAATTCACTATTGAACTAACAATTGCTATGACACCCCAAATATTGAACTTCTTTGTGTGTTCATATTTTTTAAAGTGGTTGATAATGAATGCCTAGTTTATTGTACCGTTTCTTATGTAACGGTCTTTACAATAGGGACATCTTTAGTATAACAATTATAGGATCGAATACGTATAAAACATTTCGCCGATAGTTTTTCGGTTACACTACCGTCTCCGTAAACTTCAACCAATTCTCCAGCACTTTGCGCAAATTGCAATATAAAAAGTAAAATGTGATGGCTATCTTCCGAATATTCACTCAGTTTTAGGCGTAAAAATCTTTTTACAGAATGGGGTTCACATTGCCGCCTTTCAAAAAACATACATAATTGGCCATTACAACCCTTCAGTCAGGATTACGGCCTAGCTTCTCACATCACACATGTTGTGTGTGTTAATTTTATACATGAGTGGCCGGACCTACAGTTTAAAGTCGACTCCGAGCGACTGATTTTTGAGAAAGTTTTCATGGCAATTTTATTTACTCTCAGAGTTTTTGCCAGAAATCTGATGAGAGGAAGTCGTCGAAGAAATATTTTTTTTATTTCGTTTTGATGTCTGGTCTGGGGTTTGAACCGTGATCTTACGTCTAATAAGCCAACACACTACATACTAGACTACGACGACTATAAAAAAAGCTGTTGTCAAAAAAGCAGTGGACATTAAGATGGATTTGATATGGCTAGAGATACATTTTAGAGACATACATCAACAGACAAGTTAATACCGAATGTTTTCGAACACCCAATATATTAATGTTGCATTACCACCGCAAGAGAAAATAGATTTCAATCTCAGTTTACACCGCCATTAGTTCAATTGCTCGGAAAAGTGTATTTTACGCAGTTTTGCTTAAAAGTCGCTTTCTCAAGCCCATAGCTCCTACAGAAGTTATTTGAGGGAATTCCAAATCTATCGACATGCTTCCCAATAGGATCTGTGAGAACCATATGATTTAAGAACAAAAGATAATGACCACAACAGTCTGTTTCCAATGAAGTTGAACCTAACTGTAAACTACCGACGATTAATAGAGGAATCAGAACACTAATACTTTTTTAGCGCTGTTACATGTTGTGACAATAACTAATGTACTGGAACCCATATAAGAACTATATGATCGGACTTTTCTATAAAAATTTCTGTAGTAGTAGGTGTCCTGGTTGTCCCAGATTCTCAGGGAATATCTTATTAACTTATTTTATATTATAGTAGCCGTAGACTAGTAGGTAGAGCGTTGGCTTATTAGACGTGAGCCCACGGTTCAAACCTGAGGTCAGACATCAAAACGAAATGTGAACAAATTTATTCCTCGACGACTTTCTTTCAACAGATTTCTGGCAAAAACTCTGAGAGTAAATAAAACTACCATGAATAAAACTATAGGACCCGAAACACGTGTATAAAATTAATTCACACAACATAAGTGGTGTGAGAAGCTAAGTCGTAATCCTGACTGAAGGGTTGTATGTTATGTAACTTATTACCCAACAAACACTGCGCCGCTTTCATTAAAGTCATGACCACCAACTGAAAAACACTGCAGTGGTCAGGCAGCCTACAATGTAATGATCGAATTCTGTTCACACTGTGCAATCTGTCTATCAGACTGCAGGTCATTGATATTTGCATATTGACGTCTAAGCACGTGCACTGTAAAACAATGTCGGCTCCACCACAGCACGATAGAGACAGTAAGTAACTAAAACACTATGATCGCACTCTTTACACTCTGCACCGTGAGAATTTGGAGTCTAGAATCAGTAACTCCCAGTTAATGTATCTTCCTGTATAAGGAGAGTTAAAATTATAACAGATGTAGTGTGTAATAGCGGCATTATTGTTTAATTGAATAAAATTTAGTGGAAAAATACTTCGATTACACTGTTCATATTCAGTTATTAACAGCCAGTTTATATGTGTGTTTTTGCGCTTGTATTCGCCTTTCATATCGAAAAATTTCATGTTTCATACCATGTTTTTGTTTCTTCGTTTATGGTTTTTGTTCCACTTCATGGGTTTTTGTACACTTCACGGGCTTTTTTTTATTCATTTCTTACTTTACGGCAAATGATTTAGTGGTTATTTAATTGAAAAGCTTAAGGGGGCATACAATACAGCTCAGCTGAAAACACAGCATAGAACACAAGAACACAAGAACACAGCTCGACACAAAGAAGATGAAAATGAAACAAAGAATAGAAGAAAGTTGTTAAAAATTTAACATTGTTGTAAATGAATATTGTATGTATTACATACCTATATATGTATATATATATATATGTATATGTGTTGGTGTGTTAATACAAACGTAGTACCATAGGTAAAGGAGCAAACAAACTGTATTCATTAAGTAAAGTCAAGAAAGAAAAAACAAAAAAGATGAAATGAATGATTGTCCAGCAAACATAAATTTGAAAAACATTTAAAATGCCCTCACTTCGTTATACTAACTAAAATAGCTGCCATGCCTATTATAAGCCGGCAAATTTATCTTCATCATTACAATTCATCTTCCCTTAATGAATTTTGATGAGACTCGTTAATGTACTGTAAAGAAAGTCACATTTTTGCTGTCGTAAAGAGTACATGTTTTACGGATATCATTTATTTATTATAATCATGAAGAAATTAAAGTTCGCTAAGGTTTAATTATAAAGACAATAAAAATTTTAGAAAAAAATAATAATTAAGAAAGTATTGTACATAACATTGAATGGATTGAAAAGTTTGTAGACTAACATACGCCCCTATGAAGCTATATAATAGTCACTGTTGATGGTTCACGGTAAGCATCCCAAAATACTGATGCCATAACCTTGCCATTCAATTGCTGAGCACCTCTCGAGATGACTATCGTTTTGAATCTGGTGTGAAATAATGGTATCGCATAAATTTAGTTTGTTTAAAGTGTAACAGCATTAAAGATCGCTCAAAATCGGGAGTTTGTTGCTATTTTTAGTGGCGAGGCACCTACTTTGAACAGGGATTTCGCATAACCAAATATTCGTTCACGATATGTTCCTTTTTATCTTATTAAAACCTCAGCTATCTCCAACAACTTCAATTTACGCTCATCCAAAATTGTTGATTTTCCTGATGCCAAGCAATGTTTTATTAACGCACGGAGTATTTTTTTAATTCATTTTAAATGTTAGGGTTTGTTTACATTATTTAAAGAAAGCGTCGTAGAAATGTAAAATGTAGGGCTATTAATACAACTTGCCGTTAACTATAGGGAGGATTTTAACGGGCAGATAAATTGTTTTTCATTATTATGAGTACCCCAAAAGATAGAAGTGAGCGTTAAGCTAAATGAAGGATAATCCTACCGGTAACTTTTAAAGTTAAGTTTATATTTGAATTTGCCATATTGTATATTATTTTCAATATGGCAACTTCAAATTTAAATAAAACGAACAAAAAACGAAGCCCGTCATTGTCACTGCGTTAAAAAAGCTTGTTTAATTGAGCAGTTTTATCGACATTGCTCCGTCACTGCCATATTTTTGAAAACAGCTAATTTTATTTTATCTGTAAGTTGTAATAACGAAAATAAGTTAAAGGTAACTTTACAGTTCCCTTTAGCTAAAGGTACCTTCAACTAAACCCAAGTTTAACGGCAAGTTGTAATAATAGCAAATGAATATTGAATAAGCAGCCTTACTGCGTATATTATTATGTCTGAACACTTAAAATATTGTACACAATAAACCGAATATTGACTCATTAAAAGTGTATATCTGAACATGGTATTAACCTAAATCAATATTGTTCCTCTGTTGTAAAAGGGAAAAACAAAAACTTTTTGCATTATTTGTGCTTCAATTAAGACATTTGTTTTTACTAGATACCTAAAAAAATTCAATTCCAGTTGATCAAATTGTTAGCGTTATAGAAATAAATTATTTTTTAGTATAATTATCGTCATAATTATGAAATTAAAATATTTTGGTAAACTATACATTCATACATACATATTCAAATATTCAGGGATGGGTTTGAACCAGAATGTTTGCTGTGTCTCTTTTATATGTTAAATGCATGCATTTTTAGTTACTAAATACGTGCCCACATCCGAATTGAAAATAGAAAAACTTTCCTATACATTCTACGATTGTATGTATATAAAACCCCTCTTAAAAACATCATATCAAGTAAAAATCTACATGAAATACACTTTTACTAAAATATGATTAATATGACTACAGATTCTTTTCAAATTCATCTGTATTAGTATGGTATGGTAGTTGTGTTAGAAATATTGTAGCAGCCGTACAGTAGTGGAAGATATGTATGAAAAATAAATAAATAAATCATACACATACATACATACATATGTACCTATGGTGGTATATGCAAGTAAATCTCTACTCATTCTCATATCGAATCATATTTAACACATAAACGAACGATACAGTTCTTAGAAAGAAATATTATTTTTTAATGACTTCAATGGAGTCCTTAATATTTGTATTTTTGTTTTTTTTTTCTCTTAAGTAATAATAAATACATAAAACAATTGAATTGTTTGCATATTTGCTGCATTTCTAAACAAAAATCGATACCATGCCGGAAGTTAATGCACTGAAGATACAGTATTTGGCACAGGATTATCACAGAAAAAAATTACAATACTTCATAGTGGTCGGCATAGTTAGTTACTATTTAGAATTTATGTTTAAATTTGTATTGAGCATAAATTAATATGACATCAAAGAGCACTTCCAAACCGATTTTCATTAGATATGCGCAATTTTGTGTACACTAATCGAGAATTTATTCAATGTATGTTTATTAAAAATCGTTACAATAATTACACGATGCGAGAGTCAAAATACAACCAGCTAATGACATATTGTAGGTTGTGAGTTTTGTTAACTTAAACTCAAAAATATTTTTTTTTTATATTTCTCGAAACCTCCAAACTTGTTTAATTTGACAAAACACTGTATTTTTAATCTTGTCACACCAAATTATTGATTACCCAAATATTTTTCAGAATTCAATGTTTTCTGAAAAGGAATCCTTTAAAATGGTATACATAAACATATGGTTCAAACTTACACGTTATGAGTTTTGATGGGGTAAACTTGGAACATATAATTTTTTTCAAATTTTTTCATGTTTTGCTATTTTTAATTGCCAAATTTAATTAAAAGATATAAAATAAGTGATGATATTCTGAAAGTACATTATCTTGTGAAGAGACTGACAGTTCGTTTGATCAAATCGTACACAAATTACCGTAGTTATTATATAAATAGTATAACAATCGTGTTATATTTTCTATATACGATTATGTCGTCTTACCAAATGAACTTTTAGTTAAAAAATTTTCATAAGTTTTGATGGATCGTAATTGTTTACCGCAAAATAGTCGATCAGAAGTGAAATTGACACAAGATCCATCAAAAATTCAGAAAATTTTTGAAATAAAAGTTCATTTCAAAAAATATATATATGAAAAAGTCGCCGTGGTCTATTAGGTAGTGTGTTGGCCCATTAGACGTGAGGCCTCGGTTCAAACCCCAGGTCAGCCATCTCCAACTGAACGAAATAAGAAAAAAATATTTCTTCGGCGACTTCCTCTCAGCAGATTTTTGTCAAAAATTCTGAGAGTAAATAAAATTGCCGTGAAGAGTTTCACAAAAATCTGTTGTTCAGAATCGACTTTATATTGTATGTCCCGCCACTCATGTATAAAAATTAACGCACACAACACAAGTGGTGTGAGAAACTACGTTGTAATCCTGACTAAAGGGTTGTAATGACCAATTATGTATGTATGAATGTGTATATGAAAAATATAACTCGACTGTTAGACTCTTTAAATAATAACTACTGGAATTATTGTCCGATTTGATCACAAAATAATGCACTTTCAGAACGTAATCACTTATTTCATAGTTTTTAATTAAAGTTTGCTACTATGAACAGACAAACTTGAAAAAATATGAAAAAATTCACATTTGTCAAGTTTACCTCATCAAACCCCATAGCATATTAAGTCAAATTATATATATGTATATCGTTTTAAAGGCGCATCCCTCTCCTTTCTAATAAGGTTAGACATCGCTTCAGAAATGTTAGTGTAATCAATAAATTTGTGAGTAAAGTCCAAAAAAAAAAACAGTTTTTTTCCAATAAAACAATTTTGTAGGGTTCAAGAAATATAAAAAAAAAATGTTTTTGAGTTCTGCTCAACAAAACTCATTAGCTGGGTGTATTTCATTTTTTTTATTTTATCGCATAGTGTTGTTAAAAAATATTCATTTCCGAATACAATTAACATTTTAAAAAACTGTGTAGAAAAACTAAAGAAAAATTAAAAGTGAGAATAGATAACCACAAGAAAACAAAACTAAAAATCGAAATTTTATTATTATTATCATTTCGACAGCCTCATACTATATAAGAACAGAATAAAAGATGTATTACAATTACAAACAGCAGTCTTCCGATATATTTTATGTAATCATTGTTAATACCGGCCCACAGATGTATGCATACTTATGAGTTACAGGTTCCAATTTCGTTCACTTCTTCAAATAAATCAAACAAAAAAAAAACAACAAAACAAAAACCAAAATAAAAACAATTTTGTTGAAACAACCAGCTGTTTTGTTTACCAGTTGTCAAATGAATATTGAATAAGCACCTGCACTGCGTATGTTATTATGTCTGAACACTTAAAATATTGTACTCAATAAACCGAATATTGACTCAATAAAAGTGTATATCTGGACATAGTATTACTGGGTATTTTCTGCAAGAATGGCTCATTTCGAAAAAGATAACCTCTTGCGGACAAATATTTTGTCCGAACTACGAGCCTAAATGCGCTGTGTGCGACTTTCCATAGCCTTTAAAGGTTTTCTCCATACATTTTGTTTCTCTATCTCTCTCATCCTACCATTGATGTCTACCATTTTGAAGTTTCAATGTAATATTGTGTACTGTTTATCTTGCTATTGAAAACAATTCGATGGCACATGAACTTCTAGTAAGTCAATGGCATTCAATCCAAAGATCTAGCCAAGCATTTGGAACTTAATTATCTTCCTCCGTATTTATTAGTTAAAAGAGAAAATCAAACGAGATTGGTATCTAGAGACAAGGACCAATATTAACTAAAAAAAATAAAAAGATGAGTTTCTTTGGTATTTAGAAGACAATTTGGTCGCTTGCATCGAATTATGGTATAAGGCAAAAGGGAATATGTTTTACTATCAAGTGTTAAAGACCAACCATGCATATAACTCACTCATCGTACTGTAGAGTGTAAATAATTCGAATTACTCAACACATTAAGAAAATCGGATACAAATGAAAACAAAATAATCAAAAATTTTATCTTTACTGAATTTAATTCCATTTATGGAATCATACGAATTTATTTTATACAGATAATCTCAAGAATGAATTTTTTTTAAATTAATTTCTTATTAAAAATAGTATGTGATTGTATTCAGCATATTAATTTACTTTTTATGTAATTTGTATTATTGTTTATAATAGTAATAATTGATTAATCAAGAGGAGATTTTCATGGTATTTTTTGTTTTTTTTTTTTTTTATGAAACACATTCGATTAGTTTACGCACAAATTTATTTATTGCACAAACATTTCTGAACCGGTGTTTAAACTTTAAACCTTAATAGAAAGTAGAGGAATGTACCTTTAAAACGGTATACATATATATATATATTATTTGACTTAATATACTATGGGGTTTGATGAGGTAAACTTGACAAATGTGAATTTTTTTTATATTTCCTCAAGTTTGTCCGCTCATAGTAGCAAACTTTAATTAAAAAATATGAAATAAGTGATGACACTCTGAAAGTGCGTTATCTTGTGAAGAGATTGGTAAAATCGAGCAAAAATTACTGGAGTTATTATATAAAGAGTATAGCAGTCGCGTTGTATTTTTCATATATATTTTTTTCAAATCAACTTTCAGTTTAAAAATTTTCAGAATTTTTGATGGAGCTTGATTGTTTATTGGAAAATGCGCCAATTTCGAATTTGAGCTACCATCAGAAGTTGGACAATGTTTGGCCAAAGCGAAATAAGATTATTTCCAAAAAACACAAGCATTAGCCGACATCTGGTAGTCGCCCAAACGTGAAATTGGCACATTTTACGGTAAGCATTCAAGATCCATCAAAAATTTTAAAACATTTTTAGTTCATTTGATAAGGCGACATATTTAAAAAATATAACACGACTGTTATGCTATTTAAATAATAACTACGGCAATTTTTGTCCGATTTGATCAAACGAAGTGTCAGTCTCTTCACAAGATAATGCACTATCAGAATGTCATCACCTATTTTATATTTTTTAATTAAATTTTGCAATTAAGAATGGCTGAAATTTTCCAAAATTTTTCCAAAATTTACCCGATCAAAACTCATAACATTTAAGTTTGAACCATATGTTTATGTATAACGTTTGAAAGGCTCATCTGGGTAATCATATTTGGGTAATCAATAATTTTGTTTTACAAGATTAAAAAAACAAATTTTGTCAAATAAAAGATGTTTGGAGGGTTCAAGAAATATAAAAAAAATAATATTGAGTTCTACTCAACACAACTCAAATCCTACACTGTGTCATTAGCTGGGTGTATTGTGACTGTCGCACCGTGTTATTAATTTTTTTCTCTTAATATTCTTGTTAATAGGTATACTTTCTTATATTTAACTCTACATTTAGGTACTATTCTAAATGTAAAACCAGAAAAGTCTGAAAATGCTGTAACATTATATTGTCCAACAAGTTCACTGGTTACATTCTTCAAATTATTTGAAAGAATTATCTTGAAAAAAAAAATGCGATCAATACTGAACAAATTTAATATAATACCAGGGTATCAATTTGGCATAGTATACCAGAATAATGTCATCGGATAATTAATTATAAAAGGAACCCTTTGAAGAACGAAAATTATTGATCAGACATATTTTTCGATATGGGCATTTCCATAGTGACAAACGTGACAGTCGTACGTTTTAATGAGATAAAAAACAAGGAAAAAATGCATGTTTTAAATTTTTTTTATATTTTCAAATAGAGCTTAACTGGCTTTATACTTAGTACCAAAAAGGGGAAAATCCAACTCAATGGCGCTAACATATAAGCAATTAAAGTGTGTGACGTGATGTTACAAAAATAGAAGTTCCTTTTTTACTAAAACGTAAAATTCTGCGAATTTAGGCGGAACTTTTGGATAATTGTTCTTTTTATTGGAATTTGAAGTATATCTAGATTACTTTACAACTTTCAAAATTAAAAAAAGTTTTTTAGTTTTTTTTTTACAACAGTTTATTTGTGACGTAACGTTACGTGACGTGATGTGACAAAAATTTCTTACTATTTTTCCCTTTTTTAATAAATGAAATATTTCTTTAATGTTATTAGATACTGTTACGTTTTTACCTTTTTAAAAACGTTTAAATATGAGTTCGTTAATTGCAAATAAAGTAAAAACAAATATGTGGTTATTTTCTCTTAAACTCTCTTTATTATTTACACTACTTTTGTGTGCCACCGTATAGAACTTAACGATACAACAATAATCATCTGTTTATTCACTGTACTAGTTCACACAAGTATTCGCTAGATCTTTACAACCACGACTTATTTTGTTCACACGCAACTTCACACAAGGCTGACTAAATTAACTCTGACCGCTGCTTGCTTTGTGCAGCCCTTTTATAGTCCGCACACACGCGTATCAATCAGTACGATGAACGTTCTCGATGTGGAAGGTTCTCGCACGCGCCTTCTCGAGAACTCTATTGCTAGTACATTGTTGTTTGTGTACTCGCTTATGTTATGTACCAGTCGCTACCAGGTTCGATACATATTTGTCGTAGCTGGTTTACTTTATGTTGTTGCTACCTGGTTCGTTGTACACATGTGTGTGTGTGCAGCTTTACCCTGTTGTACACTCAGTTGGCTTTAAATTAACTTAAAACCAACTATTTCTCAAGCAGTGGTGGTTGACACTTGGATTACTTTTATATGAAAATGACTGACTATTTTAACATTGCGATGTCCTAGGAAGTAGTCAATTGTCCGACTCTGCATTACTTTTAAATTAATTTAAAGTTAGTTACTTAGCAGTTCACTTAAAGTAAACCTATTTGTAGCTAGCTATAAACTTACTACTTTTAATTAGCTTTAAGCTAGTTTTTTTTAAACTGGCTATAAGTTAGCTAAATTTCAGTGAATGAAAAGTCAGTTCTTTACACGTTGGCTTTAAACTCACAATAATAAGCTATCATATTAATTATTCGAAATGAAACAGATTTTTAAAATTTATATTTTAATAGAAAACAAAAGTTTATTCATTTGAAAAGAAAATAAATAAATTAATAAAATAAATAAATAAAAAAAATAAATTAATAAATAAAATAAATTCATTTCAATACATCACAAGTAATATTTTGCACATTTGTTGGTAAAAAAAAATAAAGAGAGTTTCTAAATATAACATTTTCAAATATATTAATTTTTTTGATTTGCGTTCTTATTTTTAATGCACTTAGCATGAATACAACGTTTTTTTATTATTTTTAAGGCGTTACGCAGCTCAGTTTCCACATCCTGAGAGCCGAGTGATCGACAGGCATCTTAAAAAATATGTATATAAATTTTTACATGTTTTAAGACTTGGTTAAAACTTATATTTTCAAATTAGCACTTACCTGTTAAGGCGTCATAAAAAGCAGCAAAGTCTTCTAAATGCTTTTTACCATGAACACCATCCAAGTTTATGTCCATACACAAATTTGGTGACATAATTTCCGTAAGCTTTTTTTGGCAAGCGGCCCTTTAACATTATTTCACTTCACTTCAAATAAAAACACTTCAAACCTTGCGAATTTACGTTTTTTTTAATTTAGTGTATTTTTTTTTAATTATTTTACGCAAACAATAAATTTTTAACCAAAAATATAAAGCTAAAAGATGACACGCGGTTTTGTTTATTAATCAAACGTCTAAGACGTTAGTTATCTATATCCAACGGCGTTAAGAATTGGAGTGTTTGTATACACTTTGGTTAATGTAAATTTTGCATTGCGTAGTAGTTAGCTTTAAGTTAGTCGATACAAGCAAACTTAAAGTTAATTTTTTTTGTAGTTAAATACTCATTTGACGGCAGGGTAGATAATCAACACGTTCGTTGTATTCTTAGTGTTAGTGCGTATTTGTGTCGTGTGTTTTGTATTGGTGTAGCTGGTAGCTTTTGTTTATCGTTTTTATTGTTAAAAGATATTAGGTAGTTTCGATTTATGTAACAATACTTTAATTCATTAATTTGCATAACATTAACCCTTTCATGCCCGTTCATACATTTTTGTTCATAAATTCCGTAATTTTTAATTTCTTTTAAAAGATTATTTTTGCAAACAAGCTTGGTTAAAAACGTGTAAAACCAGAATACGTAAGACTCTGAATTTAATATCACTTCATATTTAGGCCATGACTAACAAACACATGTCCTTAAAAAAATTTTAGCTCTGGCCTAAAAAATTCGGGCATGAAAGGGTTAAAATAATTCAGTGTGTATACATTGTAACAAAACTAAATAAATAATAAATTAAATGTTAATTCGAGAGGAAAAAGCTGTTATAGCTTTCCTTATTTGTAACTTTTCATCACACGAAAATAAATGAATTTTTTGTATTCCAATTATATTAGAACACTTTACATTCCATCTTGCAATTAAGGCTCCAGATAAATTTTCTATTTGCTCTGAGGATATGTAAAGTAATTGAACGCCATTAACATGATCCCTAGCACGTTCAAAAAATGATAAACCATTTTCCAACGACAGATTGTTTGTTTTTGTAATACTTCAAACTTTTCTTTTTACTACGGCTCCAACTCCATCGACTGCTCCTTTTCCATGAAACGTTGCGAAATAATTCCACTCTATGTTTTCGCAACCAAATTTGTGTAGGAAATCCGGCAAGCTTCGAACTTGATGTCGCTAAGTTTATCACTTATTATTGCAAACGATCTAGAGGAGGCAACGCACGTAAAAATTGTGACTTGACGATAACTAAAGTGCGCACTCTGAACTTCATTTGCGATAATTCTCCGCAAAATCTACTTGTAATACCATGTCTCCTACTTTAATATTGTTCTCTTTTAGTTGAAAATAATTTTGTTGGGCACGTTTAACAAAAAAATGTCTCTTGAAAAAGGGTAACTATACCTCTAGCTCATGAATGAGCTCAGATAAAGAAGCTATTGAGTAAGTTAGTACAATACGATCAACAACTTTTCTCCAATATTGCCATTTAACGTTTTCGTCCAAATTTTTAAAATATTTTAAAGGTATTAAATCCTTTTTTACATCTTTGACGCAATGTTTACAATTATTTGTCTACAATTTTCATTTTCGATGTTACAACAGGCTAATTTTAAAAAACTTTGAAAATTAGTAGAAAATGATTTTATTTCTTTTGTGCAGCCTTCTAAAATAAATCCAAAATTGGCATGATACATACATACGGACATGTTATGTGGCATCTTGTTAGACAATTGGATGTGTTTTGGACGAAATTGATATACCTGGTAAGCTTCTGAAATTTTCAGAAGCATGAAACGTTTAGTAATGACTTCTCCGTTAACTACAATGGTATCCTTCTGTCCTGCAGCTTGAACACTTATATCTTCACGCTCGTAAAAATGATTAATTATTCCAATTTGGTTTTTTTTTTTTTGTTATTAAACATGGTCTTTTTTCTTTTTCCTCTATTGTAGTACCGTATTTTTTATACAATAGATCTACAATTTGTGTTCTTTTTTTGGAATTAAGGGGCAAAGCCCTTTCGGATTTTTTCAGTGCCTTCCCCATTGTTTGCTTACAATTATCGTTGATAGTAGATGTATTTTCTTTCGCATTTTGGATTTCAGCTTTCTTTTTTCGCGCCACTTTTGTTGTCTAATTCGATTTTTTTCAATTACGTTCTCTAATATTTTATTTTTTGCCAATTCTAAAATTGTTCTTCTATAGTTCTTTTTGGCTCGATCTTTATCCTTTCTGCGCTTTATTTCGGATTTAAGTGGATTTTGTTTCACTCTTTCCCTATAACGACGCGCTCTTTCCGCCATACTAGCTGCTGATGACTCCATCTATGTAACATGCAATATATGTATTTTAAACCGCAATATATCCTATTGGATTAGGTAGAACTTACGATGATATTTTTTTCGTGACGTGACGTGTCAAACTTTAAAATTTTATAAAAAATTACGCAACTCAATATAAATTGATTTCCCTTCAAAATTAAATTTTGCACAGTAAACTAGATTAAAATTAAAAATTTTAAACACTTTGAGCCACTAACGCAAGAGGAATAGAAATAAATCCTGTTTTTCGTTACGAACGTTACAGTAAAATATTGAGAAAAAAAAAGGAAATCAAAAATATGCCGTTAACTGATCTTTATTTAATGTCATTCTTCCTTTTTAAACAAGCTATTGTAGTAACAAATATTCTCTGATGAGAGCACACTTAAATAATCGATTTTGCATAAATTACTACTTAAGAGAAAATGTTACTAAAAATTAAATAAAAAAATATCCAAATTAAACACCAACTTTGGAGTTCGATTAACAACAATGAGGACAAAGACAATTTATGATAGCTATAATTTATCAAAATTTAAGTATTTTTATCTAACAATAGTGGTGTAAAAAACATTTTCCTTGACTTTTAGTTTTTCAGTCATGGTGAACTTTTCTCTGGAAGTGTCCATATACAACAAGCTATCGATGAAGTGTGGCATGACGTACGAACTCAAAAAACTACTTCCAACTGATTTCTATATTAAAATCGTAATTTCTTATGTTAATGTTGAATCGTAGAAGGCGATAAAATTATATTAAATATAGTGGACCATATTAAAAAATTTGTAACATACACTGCTGTGCTACAATCCATCATACGTTCGATTTTGTTACGAATGGTAGAATTGATATTCTCTTACAAGGCACAAACAGACATACTTTTTTCACTTAAGGTATGCAAAATGTCAATAATATTAATATGTCTGTGGTCCCAAGCATACAGCCTAAATCGACTTAAGTCAATTTGAATTATGTATGCTGTCATATTCTACTAACAAAACTTTGTGTTTACGTGAAATCTCTATTTCTCTAAAAATGTTTTTAAATAGTTATTAATAAAAACATGTTGACCTAAGTCGCAAAGATTTCTTACGAAAGCATTTTCGACTTAGGCTATTATATATAAATATTGTAACGATTTTACCTTTTAAAAAACGTTTAAAATATGAGCTCGTAGATCGCAAATAAAAATAAATTTGTGTTTAGTTTTAAATAAATTCTTTATTGTTCTCACAATTCCGTGTGCTATTGTTCGCAACTCAATTTAAACAACAATTTGCTTTATTTGTTATTCTTCTTTACACTCTTCCGTGTACAACAATTGTTCGTTAGATCTTAACAACGGAGATCTTCAAACCACGATTATTCTCTTCACAGGCAACGCGTCTTCACACAAGACTGACTGAATTTTTACTCATTCCGTTGCCTGCTTTGTCCTGCCTTTTATATCGCTGGGTAAACAGTCTGATGAATGCTCTTGAAGGAAAATGCCTTTGCCTTCTCGAAATCTCTATAAATGTAATCATGTTGTTTACGTTATTTTTGTTTGTGTATTTTGTTTACGTTTGTTCTTGCAGTGTTGTTTTTGTCTTGTTGTTTACTTGTTTATCCCTTTTTATACTGATGTTGTTGGTACATTTTTTTTTATTCGTTGATCATGTAAACAAGTGCATTGTTTTTATTTTTGTAGCTTTTGTTTATTACTTTAATGTTAAACGATAACACCATTTCCATTTTCGTAACAATTTGATATACACATACAGAGATATATGTAAGTTAACACATTACTTGTTTAAAATAGATAAAACAAGTACAATAATTTCACAACAACATTAAATTACTTTACATGTGTTACTCCAAGGTGTCCAGTCAACAAACCTGTTGAAAACCAGACGAAACATGATACTTGTTTCGCAACAACATAAATGTGCTCGTGGGAAACGGCTGAATGGAAAATTCCGGTGCATAGAATAAGTTAGGTTTAAGACAAATATTTCTGTAAAAGTTTAGTTTTAAGTTGATTACCAAACAATAAAGAGCTTTAGCTCTAAAAAAATTATTTTTTTTAAAAAAATTCAATAAAAGAATTTTATTTTAATATACATAAGTATATACCATTAAAATCGGAGAAATCTAAATCAGAAAACAGTCAGATATTAAAAGTACATGGTATTTTTAATAAGTCAGTGCAATATTCACTACAACGAGCTTTCAGCCATAAAGTACAACATCAAAGACCTTTTATGTGTTTGAAAGCTTTGTTTATGAAAAAGGACTATACATACGTCACAACATCTAATTGCTACCAGAGATTCAACTGTACCACCTTAAGAATCTCGAAAGTTGTTAACAAAAACATTAGTAGGTCTTTGAAAATAGAGATCATCCACAACTGCTTGAAAATCCAACAGAGAGAATCCTTATTCTAAACTTTTTGAAAGGAAATAAATTGTACAACTCCATTTAAATTAACTCTTGTTACATAAACTCATATTTAAATCTAGTGTTTAAACAAATGAAATCCTGAGTAGCTATCCTATTAATATCTTTTGTCAATAAATAAATAAATAACAACAGAAAAAGTAAATTTATATTTTTAAATTTTGTAATGTGCGAATTTATAGGAAATATTTAAGTTTAAAATGTAAAAACATAGCAATTGTCGTCAGAAGTAGGCGACGAAAAGGATGGAGGGCTTATAACAACAAGCTATCGACAGGAGTATGAATATGACCACAGAAGGGCGAGCCATTGAGAATTTTATGCGATACTAACTGTCATAAGGGAAGCACCAAAGGCAAATAAACCTGCTATTAGAGAAGCCCAAGAAGCAAATAAAGCCACATTAAGACAAGGCCAGTCGTGACTAGAGCTGTAAAAGAAGAATCCCAAGATGCGAATATAGAAGAAACCGTGTCAGTTTTAAAATTTGAAGAGTAAAAATGCTGGCAATAAATTAAATTTTTGATGGCATTAAATAGAGAAACTGATGTAACAGGAATGGTGTTCAAATTTCAAAACACTGGAGCCCCCATTCCCGTTTTTACTATAGATACTGGAGCATCAAAGTCTAATAATAGGCTTTGACACAGTCAAGGGCTGATACGTGATAGAAAACGATATAAGACTGCGGACGGCTGTTGTTTACGCTACGGCGTATGATCTCAACATATGCTGCGATAACCAAACATACCCTGAAAAGTCGGTAGTATAAAATCGTTAGAAATTGATACCACAGGATGAAAAACTGATATGAATAGACTGAAACACAGTAATTCGGTTACCTTCGCGGAATCTCGCTGCAGTTTGGAGTGCCTCAAGGCAGAGAGCAAAGTGTACCGGTGATAAGACCGATACATCGTTGTTTAATTTTCCTATCGTTCAGTACCCACATATGAAATCTAAAGCATTTTAACACATCTAAAAGTCTGGAAACAATATCGTCATATGATTTCAAAAAAGTCCTAACATAAAATAAAAATCTACTTCTTAATTGATTACGACGATGCACAGTATCGAAATACATGTTCTTGTACAATTTTACACTCTTGTCATCAAAAAAGACGACTTTATGATCAAAATGTGGATTAATTTTTTTAATTGAAAGCATTGTTCTCTTATAACATACATACATACATATATTTTAGTGTAATTAAGCTTTTATGAATTCATATGACAATACAAAAATATTATTCATTTTTAATGATTAAGTTCTGTAGCTGATTTATGTTCTCGTTGCCATTACTTTTCCCTTACCCGCTACAGTCCGGACTGTAGTGTATACGTGTCCCTACGTAATGGGGACGAGCCTTCCGCGGTCGGATGAGGGTGGGTTAGTGTAGGTCGGGGATGTTCGAACAAAAAAAAAAATAATTTTGATCAATATTCACCAAACTGGGGCATGAGACTGGAAAAGATCTGTCTTTTGAAGTTTATAATTTGTATTCGTAATTTCTTAAATATCGTCTGAGCCTCCCGCAAATTGGTGTTTCTATATTCCCACCCACCCGTACTATATGCTAACTGACCTCATGAACTTAAAAGCGCAGGAGTTCGAGAACATGCCAATTCAGATATTTAATATTGTGTCGAATCTTTTACCGAAACTTTGATGTCCGTTTTCTGAAGTGTGCAAAGAGCTGATATCATAGTGAACAACTAAAAGGCGAAACTAATCATTGTCGAAGATTTACTGATTTACTGCCATGCAGGAATTATAGATTAATACGTCATTAAATGACCTTATTAAACTGCTCGCATCCCTGATTTGGTATTGTATCTTCATGAGATGGCAAGGCAAGTGGAGTCCAAGAGAAAAAAGAAATCCTACACAATTTTCTTATTTCTTGAAAAGTACAATACAATCTAATTAAAATTATATTTGCTCTGTAACGCTTCCAGTCTTTTCAAATTTGTTAATATTACCTTAACATTACTCAGTCTTGTCTTAATTGACAAGTACACGTCCTCTAACCTAACCTAACCTATTGCCATAAATCAGTGCAAAATAGTTCAGCTTTAATGTTTGGCTTAAAATTAATTTTTAGATTTTTTTAGTTTAATTTTAATGCGATTTAACTTCATATTGTTTCAAAATCTGGACACACTAGTTATTACTTAATGAGCGACAAACGTGTAGCGGGTGTATTTCAATTCTTTTCAACTGCGCTGTAACAAATTAGGTATGATATCTGAAAATATCCGGCAATTTAAAGATTTCAATCAAAAACATTTCCATCACTGCTAATAAATATTATTTTTTTAAATTGCGAAATGTTTATTATTATTGTAGTTAAGCAATTGCTACATTTTTACTTGCAATATTGAAATTATAAAATAACAATGATTCATAGCCATTTTACGTTAAATAGTAAAAAATAATATTTCATTCACTTTTGGTTTTAAACTTATTAACTGAATATACATTTTGATTAAACATTAAAAAACATTATTCTGGTGGGTGGAACATTTTTGCAGACGCTGGGGGAAATAATGGAGTCTGCTCTTGAAATTTTATGCTCTTGGGCTACGAAATGTGGTCTGGGTATAAATCCAAATAAGACGGACCTCGTTTTGTTCTCGCGTCGGTACAAGATTGAAACCTTCAGATTGCCGAGGTTAGCTGGTAGTGAGCTTCCGTTGTCTTCTGAGGGCAAGTACTTGGGTGTTGTCCTGGACAGCAAACTGAACTGGAAACGAAACCCCGAGGAAAGAATGAAGAAGGGACTGAATGCTTTCTACCAGTGTAGGAACTCCATAGGTAAGAGCTGGGGTTTTCCGCCTAGGACCATTCGCTGGATATATACGGCGATTGTTAGACCGGTTATTACTTATGGCTGCGTTGTTTGGTGGAGTGCCTTGGATAAGAGTTTTCAACGGAAAATTTTAGATAAGGTTCAGCGGATTGCCTCCTTGAGTATCACTGGAGAGAGGAACAGTTGCCCTCAGGCTGCTCTTGACACTGTGCTCTACCTGACTCCGCTTGACTTGTATGTCAAGCGGTGTGTAGCGCGTAGTGCCATACGCCTGAGGGAATCGGGCTGTTGGAAACAGCGTTCGACAGGTCACTCCAGAGTTCTGAATGGCGTCTTTTCTGATGGAAGATATGCGCTTTCAGTAAGAGCCACTGATTATATTGTGCCTGAGGCTGTGTTCCTGCCTGGTTTAAGGATACTTATACCGGATAGGGCACAATGGAATGGTGGGGTACTCCAGGGGCAGAGTGGTATACCCATCTTCACAGATGGGTCTAAGTTAGGTGGACGTACAGGTACTGGGGTTTTCTGTAGGTAACTTGGTCTTGAATGATGAATACAGTGTTTTTCAGGCGGAGATTTTCGCAATCTTGTATGCTATTGGGGCCATAGCTGGTGACCCAGCTTCGGATTCCGAATCTTACATAATCTTTGTTGACAGGCAGGCTGCCTTTAGGGCCATTGCGTCGGTCTGGTGCAAATCACGGCTTGTTCGCGAGTGCAAGGAGTCGTTGAGGAATTTTGGACCGGACCGTATCTATGCTGGGTTCCGGTACATAGCGGAATACTGGGCAATGAGGCGGCGGATGCCCTCGCTAGGCGAGGTTCGCTTTCAGGGGGCGATTTGATAGTTGGTCCTGCCCCCCAGTCTGCCACCTCTATGGTCTCAGCAATGAATGGGACATGGAGAAAGAGCAGAGGCGTTGGGGGGACGGATTGGGTTGTTTTGTTTCTACGTTTCTATGGCCTGCTGTAGACAGTAAGAGAACAGGTTGGTTGCTGGGCTTGGATAAGGCCAGCTTAAGGTTGTTTGTCGGTTTTATCACGGGGCACTGCGAGATTAGGTCGCTGACGGACTATTGCAGGGCGTGTTGCGATAATTAGGAGTTGGAGACTATCGCACACCTCCTCTGTAACTGCCCAGCCCTTGGTAGATTGAGATTGAGGACCCTTGGCAGGGCCTTCTTTGGGAGCTTGAATTCAGTGTCGAGAGCCGACATCAAGGCTCTCCACAAATTCATAAGTGGCTTAGGCTGGTTGAGAGGTGCTAGGACTTCATCGGTGTAGTCGCGCTCTCCCACCCTTTTGATGTGGCTGGTCTGTTTGATTCCTCCGCTTCCCACTCCCCCCTTTCCCATACACCCTCCTTTCATCCTATCCTCTATATTATCCTTGTACAATGGGTCAATCCGACCTCCGGGTACTATACTTGTCTTGATTGACAGTTACACGTCCTCTAACCTAACCTAACCTAACCTTAAAAAACATTGTTTTATTCCAAGACAATAACAATTATATTTTCTAGAAATTGTAAGTGAATCTGGTTCACCATTAAATTCACACAACTTTTCTCACAGTATTATCTTTGGGCGCTCACAAAACAACCACAGTTTTATTTTTTACATTGTGTGTAAAAAATGTTATTTTGTTGCACATATAGACATACATACATACATACATACATACATAAATATTTTATTTAATATGAAATCATATTTATTTACAATGTAATTTTACATACATACATAATGTAATTGACATTTGATTCAAAATATTTCTAATTATCAGTTGTTTGTGCATTTTTGATTTAAAATGTAAATAATTTTGTAATTTCAGAAACATTCTTTTTTTCTTTGCAATTTTCTAATTTCAATCGCCTTGGGCTATGCTATAATTGGTGTTCGTACATTTATTTTTGTATACACATTCATAAATACATACATATATTAATAATGTAATGTTTTTATTATTCAATTGGTCAAACCGGCATATACAGTATCAAATATTATGGCATCGTCAAAACGTTTAATGTGTTTGTATAGTTTAAGAAAATTCCATTTGATCCAACAAATTTTTAGCTATGGCGGGAGGGAGATAGACAATCATTTAGAATTTCCAGTTCAAAGAATGTAAGTATTAAAGACCATGACATTAGTGTATCTGAGCCAGGCTTAAACTGCCAAGGGCATGGGGATGACTTATCTTTTGACATCATTAAAAGAATTCTTGGGATAGTATAACGGTGGTGCACTTCACTTGAATTAAACTTCCTGAATGAAATATTTTTCGACACATGGATGAGATAATATAATGATGACTGGAGGCGAAATATTGCGTGATATCACATTCACGAAAGACAAAATATGTCATACTAACATGAGGAAGGCTTACAGGGAAATCTTAATTAGTGCAACCCTGTCATTATGCACTGGTTGTTTATCATAATGGCCAATAGTGGTCAGAATAACGGTACACACGTCTAGTACGAAATACATCAGGGTGTATCGCGAATTGACTCCATAATTTTAGGAAATACTTCGCAATCAGACTAAGGGCCATTATTACAACTTACCGTTAAAGGGGACAATAAGTTACAAGTGAGCGTTAAGCTAAAGTGACCTGTAAGTTTTAAAGTTAAGTTTATGTTTAAACTTGACATACGTATGTATATTTTATTTCCACTATGACAACTTCAAATATAAACAGAAAAATAACATAACAAAAAAGAGGCTCATCGGTGCCACTGCGTTTAAAAAAAAACTTGTTTAATTGAGCAGTGCTATCGACATTGCTCCGGCACTGCCATATTTTTGAAAAAGTTAACTTTATTTTATCTGTAGGTAACTTTAAAGTTTACTTTAGCTAAAGTTACCTTTTAATAAACCCAACTTTAACGGCAAAATGTAATAATGGTCCTTTGTAATAAAATTAAGTAGCAACCTGGAGGCTACATAGTATTGGATGGGCCATCTATCGGTTTAAATATGAACCGTGGCTTATTTTGAATGTGACAATACTTATGGCATTCTATTTTGTCACAAAGTTGAGTACATTATCTCCTCTGAAGGTTAGGATTTATTGGAAATTTGTTTCCAAAAAAGACAATTGGTCGCAACTTATGCGAAAATGTCGCAAATGCACCGAGCCAACAGTGCAGGGTACACATAAATTTATTGCTAAAGATCGCGAAACTGGTTTCATTGTTGATACGCCAAGACGTGAGCGTGCTCGTACAGTGCGTACACCAGAAAAAACTGAAACTGTGGCTGAGAGTGTGCGTGAAAATCCATCAACATCAACTCGTCATCGTTCTCAAAAACATTTCACGTACCAGTTTTCGTCGAATTTTGCGAAAAGATCTTGGTATGACGCCTTGCAAAGTCCAATCGGTCCAAGGTTGAAGCCGCATGACAAGCCGCTTCGTTTTCGCTTCGCTGGATGGGACAACGAGAAACTGCACGATGATGTCGATTTTGCCGAAAAAATCAACTTTTCGGATGAAGCTCATTTTCATCTTGGTGTGTACTTTAATAAGCAAAATTGCCGTATTTGGGGCTACAAAAACCACTAGTGCTCTTATAGAAGCCAATGCACCCAGTACAAGTGACTGTTTGTTGCGACTTGTGGAGCGGAGGCATCATTGGCCCATAGTCCTTTGCAAATGACGACGGTTTACGGTCATAAAATCACACCATGATAACCAATTTTTTTGTGGTTTCAACAGGATGGTGCAGCCTGCCATACATCTCATGCTATAATCGATTTATTGCGTCAAACGTTTGATGGCCGAACGGGTGATGTCAATTGGCAGCGAAGAAGCCGCGATTTGACAACGGTGGACTATTTCCTGTGGAGCCGAAATTCAACATTGGCATCCAACATTCATGATGCCATCCCTACACTCGAAAATGTGCACGAAAAATGCTCCATTCGAATGAGGTACTATGAGGCCAGCCGCGGTAGCCAGATGAATGAAATAATATTCCATTTCTAATCAGAATAATTGTACTTCACAACGAAGAAATAAATTTGACAATTTTCAAACCGTTTTTGTTTTATTGCATTTTAAAATTGAAACTTTTAAATGGCCCATCCTTTATTTTAAGAGCAGAACCATTTTATGATACACGAATTGGACAGAAATGGAAGTCGGAGATTTTGGTCTCATAATGGGAAATCTCTTCGGTTATTTTTCAGGGTGTACTCAATTCAAGTTGAACAAATAATACAAAGAACTGGACATATCAATACTATCAACCACATTCCAAGAATTCTACTCTTATGAAAATAACTTGAAAACAAAATGGGACTGTCACAGGAGGTTGGAATAGTTATAAAGAAGAAATAAAGTTATTCTCTGTTGGGTATAATGTCATGTGGGAATTCACGGCAAAGAGCAGACAATTGCGCTTGCGAGGAGGCGAAATCCACACCGATGATGGGATCAAAAAATGTCTATGAACTGGGGAAAGATATTTGGAAGGATAATCATATCAAAAGGTATTTGAAACAAACAAATTTAGCTTTTGTTGATCATTGACAGTTTCACTCTTAATTTGTACTTCTTCTCTTTTTTAAATTGGTATCCACCGATAGAAGCAGTGTTATATTCCGCACATGACATCAACAGATCATTCAGAAGAATAAAAAAAATTTCAATGATTTCTCACAAGCAGTGTTTCATTTGACTCTAAAGATAAAAGCACTTACTGAAAGACATTATTATCATTTGAAATTCTCAACGTTTTACGTTTTACTAACTAAATTGGTCATTATAACCCTTTAGCTTCTCACACAGCCCTTGTTGTGTGCGTTAATTTTAGTGGCCCTACCTAGAGTTTAAATGCCAATTTTTTTTCATTCTTAAAATTATTGCCAAAAGAAGTCATCGAAAGAAATATTTTTTTTGGATATCGTAATGTTCGAGTTATTTGAGCCAAGGGTTGAACCACGGTCTCTCCTCTAATAAGCACACTACATTCTACACTGCAGTGTTTTAGCAAACATGTTACACAAATTTAGGAAATTAACTGAATATTAAAGTAATTGATTTGTTGGCGTTTGAGTACAAAACTTTAAGCAAAGTTATTTGATCAAATTAAATGTAGGTATGTGCTATATTGTGCAATAATAAAAAAATATTGTAGGTAATATTAACTACGAAATTTGGTAAACTTTCAATGACAAAAATATTCAAACCTATAGATTTTTTATTCAAGTCCACCCACACAAGTTTTCTTCAAATCTACATAAATTTGATTAAAAACTACGATTTTTTCAAATTAACGAAATAAGATTTTTATTAAAAATGTATTTAAATAGAACCTATTGATTTGAATAAAATTTAGTTAAAAATCATAAAATTATTCTTAATTTGCCTAAATTTTGTAAAATTAACTAAAATTTACTTAAAATTAAATAAACCTACTATAATAAAATTAAATAAAAAAACTTTGGTTATTTTTTATTTTATTTAAATATAATTTAGTAGAATTGGAGAAAATTTCGATAAATTTACTATTGGAACGTAAAATTAAGGAAATTTCGTCAATTTAATTTCTTTATTATAGTAAAATCGAATAAATATTATTTAAAGTTACTAAAAAGGCCTAATAAATTGCAGGAATATCGTTAATTAAATTTATTTATTTTTGTAAAATTTCTAAAAAAAAAAACAAATTTGCGGTTTGAGAAATTGTGTGTTTCAATTAAAAAAGTGGCATTATGAAGAGAGTTTGTTTTTTTTTATTAATTTATAAATATAAAGTGTTATATGTGCAAAAAATTATTTTCTTCAAAATGTAAATACTATGAACCGTTCTCCTTAAAAATTTGTCCGGTGTTGGAAGATTTCATGAAATACAAAGCGAATAAAATTTTATTTAATACCAATAATAATCATATTAAATTTTATACTGTGCCTATGTATGTACATATGTACATATGCATCGTATATATTATTCTATATATACAGTGTCGGTCAAAACATATTGGACAAAATTCAGGTTATAATATTTTGTCCGATTTAAAAGAATTTAGATATTTTAGAATCAAAAAATACATACTAAAATAAAAATACATCCCTAGTATAGTTAAAAATAAAATTTAATTTCAGTGTTTATTATGTTATTATTAAAAATTAAACAAAAAGGCAAATAAAGATAAAAAATTCATACGACAAAACATATTGGATTATGCAGCATGATCTAATATTTTGTTGCATAACCGCGATCTTTCAAAACTTCAGCACATCTTTTCGGCATAGAACTAATAAGATTATCTATTATATTCATTGGATTAGCTGACCATGCCTCATTTATAGCTTGATATAATTTATTTGGAGCTCGATGTGCCGAATCCCGATTCACCTTTCTATTTACTATTTTCCATAAATTTTCTATAGGGTTAAGGTCGGGTGACTATGCAGGGCACTGCATGAAATTAACGCCTTCTTGTTCCAAAAACCCTTTCACCAATTTGGATGTGTGTTTCGGGTCGTTATCGTGTTGAAATATCTATTGGCGTGGCATTTTATCACGGGCATGTGGCAACATCTTCTCCAGCAATATATTTTTATACATTTGTTTGTCCACAATACCGTCGATTTTGTGTAAAGATCCTAAGCTTTCCCCAGAAAAGCAACCCCACACCATAACATTGCCACCTCGATGCTTAACTGTTCCGGAACAATATTTCGGATTTAATCTGCTACTGACAGGTCTTCGAACTCTTCTCATTCCATCAGAATCCACAAAATTAAATTTAGATTCATCGGAAAACAGTGTTCCATTGTCCAACTGGCCAGTTCAAGTGTTCTCGAGCAAATTTTAGGCGCGCCTTACGGTTTTTCTGGGGTAGTAATGAGTATTGTCTTCTCTGAATACATAGTATATAATAATTTTATGTCCAATAAGTTTTGACCGACACTGTATAAAAATGAATGTTTATTTCTATGTCCTTATAGAATCGTAAACTATGCATTTGATCATGTTATGATCTTTAACAAAGTTTGCAAATGCGCCGACGAAAGTTTCTAAGTTGGTATGACTAATTTCCGACAGATGGCGCCACAGAAAATTACTGAAAATTAATTAAATCTTAAACTGTGCATTTGATCATGCTATGATCATGATCTTTAGCAAAGTTGTTGCGCATGTGTCGACGGAGGTTTCTAAGTTGGTGCAGCTAATTTCCGATAGGTGGCGCCACTGAAAATCATTCAAAACGAATTGAATCGTAAACTATGTATTTGATCATGTGTTGTTCGGACAAATACCAGACATTTTTAATAACATTTGGAATAACACATTCCCGTAAACTGTCAATTACAAATTTGAAACCTTTTAAATCTTGAAAATTTTTAAAAACCCTATTGTTAGTATCTCAGACATTTAATAACATTTAGGGCCATTATTACAAATTGCCATTAACTAAAGGGAGTATTTTAACGGGCAGATAAATTGTTTTTCGTTATTATGAGTACCCAATAAGATATAAGTGATCGTTAAACTAAAGGGAGGATCATCCTACCTTTAACATTTAAAGGTCAATTTATGTTTGAACTTGCCATATTATATATTATTTTCAATATGGCAACTTCAAATTTAAACAAAATGAGTTAAAAAAAACTTGTATAATTGAGCAGTTTTATCGACATTCCTCCGGCACTGCCATATTTTTGAAAAATTTTATCTGTAAGTTGTAATAACGAAAATAAGTTAAAGGTAATTTTCCAGTTTCCTTTAGCTAAAGGTACCTTCAACTAAACCCAAGTTTAACGACAAGTTGTAATAATGGCCCTTAATTTTTTTAAATATGTAGTATAAATGAAGTCGCCGTGGTGTAGTAGGTAGTGTGTTGGCTTACTATTCGTAAAGCCTGGGTTCGTATCCCAGGTCAGACATCAAAAATGAAATATGAAAAAAAAAAAAAAAAAAATATTTCTTCGGCGACTTCCTCTCAGCAGATTTCTGGCAAAAACTCTGAGAGTAAAATAAACTGCCATGAAAAAGTTTCTCAAAATTCTGTCGTTCGGAGTCGACGTTAAGCTGTAGGTCCCGCCACTCACGTATAAAATTAACGCACACAACAGGAGTGGTGTGAGAAGCTAGGCCGTAATCCTGACTGAAGGGTTGTAATGGCCAATTATGTATGTATGTAGTATAAATATTTACAGTCTAAAATTAAATTAATATATTACAAAAGACAAGACATCGTTTTGATTTTCCTTCTTTTAATATACATACATTGATATAAGTTAAATTGTGTGGAATAGATATAAGGTACCACAAAAATATATGATTAAATTTCTTCTACAAAATTTTTAACATCGATTTAACAATTCTGTAATGCTACTGATGTGCCACTTCTTATTTCCCTCAACGAATTGGTGATCACCGTCAATATTAACCTTTCTATCCATGTCCGAACATCCGGTTCAATTGGATTGGGTACACTGTGAGATTCTAATAAATTCAAACGCATTTTTCACGTCGACCTACACCTCAATCACGGAAGAAAAGAGCATTACGAGAGCAACGACCATTGAGACTGTAAAATCTTCGAGTACATGTCGCTGAGACCCGTTCCCATGAATAACTTGTACAACGAGAAGTGAGATTAGAAACTGATCGAATGCATACTACTCTGACCCGTTCGTTTGAATCATCTGGACAACGGGAAACAAAATCAATAAAACGATTCAAAATTAATGGCATATTTGTATAATGTCTATCCATCAAATTTATTTTAGATGGTGGCGCAGAAACGCGCGCTGGGTACAGCTAGTATATTTATATATTTTCTAGATAGTCAATGTTTTGGTTTAATAATAACTGGGAGCATAGTCGCTGCCTGCGAAGAAGAAATATGTTTAGACATACATATGTTTTAAAATATTTTCTTTATATAATTAGCATATCCACAGGTTTAAATATTGGTTTGATGGGGAAAATTCCAAAAGATATTCCTTTTGATTTGCGGGGCTAATACGGCTGTCTCTTTAAAATCTGTAAAGAGAACCCAAATTAAAATATTTTATTTTGGTTTTATCCGGTTCGACTAGGACCAAATGTTTCGGGGGGAATTGTGGTAATAGATCCAATATAAAATATTTCGTTTTAAGCCAAGAAAATAAATACAAAAGTATTAGTAAATTGCATTATAAAATATTGCACAAAAAAACGTACCTACTGGTTGGAGGTTGATTGAGGAAATGAGTGAAAAATTCTCTTTTCTTTGTTATACAATATGGTATAAAGTTCACAGTAAAAAATCATAATAAAAAAGTTCAAATAAAAATATTAAAATTTACAATTAAGGTGCCCAGCGTAAACAGTCTTCATATATTCTGTATAAGACGTCTTATCTCGGCAGAAACAGCAAGTCTATTTCTCCTAATAGTGAATGCGTTGATAAATAAGCTGCCTCATGCACTAAATTTTGTAAAATTTTCTACAGCACTATCCAATTCTGCACAATCTTTGATTCTTATATTGAGATTTATATTTCTATCCAACCAATATTTAAAGAAGTCAATATCGGTTTTTGAAGTTCTGCCATAAGATTCTCTTCTTGTTGGTAAAAATATGTCATAGTTGACTATTATTGATTAACGGTGAATGGTCAGAGCTTAGATCATTGGTATCTAAAATGTCAAATAATTTACTTGGAATGCCAGAATATATCCAGCAAGTTTGGAATTTTCCTAGCATCACTTGGCCAATAGGTTGGTTTCCCAGTAGACAGAACCGAGAACTTATTATTTATTATACTTTTATATAGTTCTTTGCCCTTGGAATTACTTAACCTTGAGCCCAACCATGGATGTTTGGTGTTAAAATCTCCGCCAACCCAAAACGAATGACCAAGTGTTAGGAAGAATTCTTGATATTTAATATTATGTTGTGGTGGCAAATATACGGCCGTATGGTTTTTCAGACAATTAATACAACGAGCGGGAGTACTAGAATTTTTGCTACATTCTGCAGTTGGGTGGTTTAAACCGTATTTAATGCCGCTGAATGGCCTGTTACAATACGTTTTATTATCGCCAAATAGTTGACATCGGTGACATTGAACTATTTCCATTTTCTTTCTCAGCGCCTTTATAGTGACAATTGCATTGTTTATGGACTTACGGCCACTATTATAACTTGCAGTCAATTAAAAGAGGGATTTTAACGGGCAGTTAAATTGTTTTTCATTATTGTAAGTGGACGATAAGGTAGAAGTGAGCGTTAAACTAACGGGAAGATCATCCAACTGGTAACTTTTAAAGTTAAGTTTATGTTTGAACTTGTCATATTACATATTATTTTCAGTACGGCAACTTTAAATATAAACAAAGTGAGCAAATACAACAAAAAAGAAGAACTTTACAGTTCCCTTTAGCTAAAGGTACCTTTAACTAAACCCAAGCTTAACGGCAAGTTGTAATAGTGGCCCCTAATATTAAAAATTTCCTTATTGTTTGGATGACGATCTATTTCAACAAAGAACATGGATAAAGGCAACTTTGTTACCCTACTTGTTACATTTTTGACGTTAAGTATTTGGTGACCCAACAAGATTAAATCTGCCTTGATATTCTCCGGTGGGGTCAAATGATGCTATCCTTTAATAATCATTCGATAAGACCGCTCTTGTTTGAGCTGATAGGTATGAAATTCTATAATGCTATACTTAACAATTTTTCTATATGATTCTCATGATTTTAATCATGAGCCTAATTTGATTATTTCTTAAGGATTTATAATTAAAATCTACCTTAGGTATAATATTAGATATATTGCTTATCATATTATCAATATTGACTAAATCAGTAATGTATGTATATCGATGGAGGTTTAGGTGTTGTTGTTTGTGTGTTGTCATGTTCATCATCATTTTGCAGAATTAAAAATTTGTTGCCTTTTGTTCTTGTAAATTTTTGGCAATTCGTTTAAATTTCTTTTTCTATTTCTTGTCACTTTTTGCCAATGTAAGTAACTGTTATCACTTGATTCACTGCTTGCTTCAGCTTCACCAGCATCAGCATCCATGTTGTTGCTTTAAAAGCAGCAAGAAAACATGTTTTTCAACATTTTTTATTTTGCAATTGATTCTAAGTGTTGTTTGAAATTTAACAACAACTAGTTAACACAATATATTGTTTTTTATGTTTATTTCTTTGTCTTTTCATTGTTTGTGATTTTTTAATAATTTTTAATTTTAGGTTCGTAAAGAGCAAAACACCTCTATTTACTATGGAAGTAGATGACCGTTTTGCCTCGTTATTGAAAAGTATTTTTACAATATTACCACGCATACAGATATCAACAACCCACCGCGTAACACTTTAAACTTCTGTTTAAAATAACTTATTTAATTGTAAACTTACGTTTTTTATTGCATATTTATTTTACATCTTCCTTCTTTTTCAGAAGTATTTCTTAAAGCCCTAGTTATACTACTGTAACGGAATGTAACCGCAACAGTAAGAAAGTAAAGCAATACGAATGCTTATAGAAATGTAATGTAACGTAACCGGAACGTAAGAATCTGTAAAAAATAGAATTTTCTTACATTTTTACGTGACATCTGTTTAGCAGTGTTAACAACATTTTTAATATTAAAAACCACCAAAACTGAAAATTGAAATTATAAACAGAATTTACATTTTGTACGTGTGTTATGTTTGTCTGTATGTAGAATTCTCTTTAAATAAAACTTCACGTATTATAATTATAATTACTTCATTATTAACTTTTATAATATTGTTACATAAATCGAAACGACCTAATATCGTTTAACAATAAAACGATAAACAAAAGCCACCAGCTACACCAACACAATACACACGACACAAATACGCACTAACACTAAGAATACAACGAACGTGTTGATTATCTAAAGCTGCACACACACACATGTGTACAACGAACCAGGTAGCAACAACAACATAAAATAAACCAGCTAGCGACTGGTACATAACATAAGCGAGTACACAAACAACAATGTACAAGCAATAGAGTTCTCGAGAAGGCGCGTGCGAGAACCTTCCACATCCAGAACGTTCATCGTACTGATTGATACGCGTGTGTGCGGACTATAAAAGGGCTGGACCATGGCATATTTATATCAGGTAGGAGTAAGTCAACAGCTGACGAGTCTTAAAATGTCAAAATTTTGTTGTTTTTTTAGTGTTTTGTAACCATTTTTATAAATTTTTTTAACATTTCTCTTTCTATTGTTATTCGTCAGTCAGTTATGAAGCTGTTTTTGACATTCCGTGTACTCTTTAACAAAAACAAAATGCCTGTTGTTTTTGCATTGTTGTACTTGTTGTATTCTTGCGGTTACCTCTTATGAATATGCCTTGGGCTGGACAAAGCAAGCAGCAGTGAGAGTTAATTTAGTCAGCCTTGTGTGAAGTTGCGTGTGAACAAAATAAGTCGTGGTTGTAAAGATCTAGCGAATACTTGTGTGAACTAGTACAGTGAATAAACAAATTATTATTGTTGTATCGTTAAGTTCTATACGGTGGTACATAAAAGTAGTGTAAATAATAAAGAGAGTTTAAGAGAAAATAACCACATATTTGTTTTTACTTTATTTGCAATTAACGAACTCATATTTAAACGTTTTTAAAAAGGTAAAAACGTAACAATATGGAAAATAAAAATAAACACTATTTTAATATTACATTATCATAGATGGGCACTGTGCAGTACCAGTAAAATTTCAGTAAAAATTGATTTTTATTGATTACTGAAAAAAATTACAGTTTTCAGTAAATTTTTACTGGTAATGAAATTTAGATTGCATTACCAGTAAATTTTTACTGAATACTAAAAAAAATCAGTACCAGTAAATTGAAATCCATTATGCATTATCCAGTAAATTTTTATTAATTATAAAAAATTGTCAACATTTCTAATAGATGTTATTAGTAGAAATATTTATATATTTGTAAACTACAAAAATTAAAATAATGTCAAATATGAACTAAAAAAAGATGTAGCCCACTGGTTTTGAACCGATGACCATCCGATTTCTGATCGCCGTTGTACCCACAACACCACCGAAATATTTATTGAAGTGTGTTGTTTCTAATATTAATTTATTTTTTATTCGTGTGAAAAACACTTCTAAAAATAAAAATATAAATAAATAGGGAAATTGACAAAAAGTAACTGTTCAATTTTTTTTTTGGTTACATACATATTTTGATTTTTTATTTTAAGTTTTTTTTTTGTAAACCTATTGAAATTATATTTATTTTTAGTTTCAGGCTGTAAGTTGTTATTTATTAAAACATTGCTTATTATTAAAAATGACACCTCATGTTGATACTTTCGTGAACCTGAAAAAGTTAAAGATGTCTTTTCGTCCTGGTCCTGATGGGGTTCCAAGTTGTATTTTAAATCGATGTGCAGAGTCATTCATCACACCATTAGTCATATTGTTTAATACCTCGATTAATTATGGATATTTTCCTGTGTTTTGGAAGAACTCATATATCTTACCGCTTTTTAAATCGGACAATAAGTCTGATGTTACAAATTATAGAGGCCTTGCAAAACTGAGTGCTATTCCAAAAATGTTTGAGAAACTAATTTCTGATTTTTTGATTCATCATACTTCATCGTTATTATCACCTCATCAACATGGTTTCCGAAAAGGCTGTTCAACAACGACCAATTTACTTCAGTTAACATCCATGATAAATGCGGCCTTTTCTCAACAGAAGCAAACTGATGTAATTTTTACGGATTTTAGCAAAGCGTTCGATAAAGTGAATCACAAACTTCTGTCGGACATTATCGATTTTTCTTTAAATTCTTGCGTTGTAAAACGGAACATTATATTTTTCTCAATACATAACTCTTCATATTTTTATTGTAACAATTGCTTGTATTTTTGTTGAGACTGTTTGTAATTCTACTTAATTTTATTCGTACCTATTGTTGTTATTAGTCAGTAAGGAATTTGCCCATTGACTTAAATAAATGAATAAATAAATATTATCTGGTAGTGTTGACAACATTTCTATAGGTAAAGTGCTAATTTTTTTTAATAATATTGATTTAAAAATGTATGCATAACGGTCGTCTAAGTAAGTAAACGACTCACTTTTTTTTAATATTTTTTCGACATATAAAATGCTTAGGTATACATACTTGTTTATCTTTAAAATAAAGAAGTAAACTTGAAAATTGTATCAAACCAAAGTTCATTACAACCCTTCAAACACGATTACGACCTAGTTTCTCACAACACTTATGTTGTGTGTGTTAGTTTTATACATGAGTGGCGGGACCTACAGTTTAAAGTCGACTCCGAACGACAGATGTTTGAGAAACCTTTCATGGCTATTTTATTTACTCTCCGAGTTTTTGCCAGAAATCTGCTGAGAGGAAGTCGCCGAAGAAATACTTTTTTGTAATTTATTTGATGTCTGGCCTGGGGCTCGAACCCTGCAGCTATAAAACCCTTTTGCTATAAAAGTGCTAAATTGGCTATCTAGACTTCTATGTTTCAAAATTTTAAATATTCTTAAACGTAAAATTCAGAAAAATAAACATATTTTAAAACATGTGCTTCAAAAATCAGATTGCAATAAAAAATTTGTTTCTTAAATACAATACCCCATTGCCCTCGTCCGCCCCTGTAGAGCAATTATTTTCATTCGCTGGAATTGTAAATCGTTCAAGAAGGCAGAAACTCAGCGATGCAAATTTTGAAAAGTTGGTCTTAAGAAAAGCTAACGGTAATAAAAATTTAGTGTATTTGAATTTTTTTTTTGAGTATGTTCATTAAATTCCCATTAAGAGAGTGAAAATAAAAAATGGGGAAATTTTGTATTTTAAATCATCAAAAACTATATAGTGAATGAAAACTTTATTAGTAAAAACTTGTAAAAAAAGGTAAATGTATAATTTTTGATTAGTCGATAATGTAAAATATTTTGATTTTAAATTCTTCTGACAATAATGTAAACAAAAGATAATTCAAAATAGAACTTGTAATAATTTGCAACGATAAAAAATTTTGACAATTTTAGTTTTTTGTTCTTCTTTTTGAGTTAATGAATGCTTTTCCAGTAACAATTGTTTATAATTCAGCTTATTGAACAGAGCAAATTTTATTCGAATCTTTGAACTGTAGGTAATTTTTCCAGAAAATAATTCCACTAATATGTAATTAATAAATTTTACTGATACATATCCATATGGATACTATGTAGCGAAAGGGTTAACAACAGAAAGTTCAGTTCAGTTCAGTGTTTGTTGTTATTTATACATGAGTGGCGGGACCCATAGTTTAAAGTCGATTCCGAATAGGCTTTCCAGATTTGAAATCGTCGAAAAACGTACATCGAAGTTACAAAAGCAGTACAATTGAGTAAAAACGATTACAATTGTTTATTTTCAAAATATATTTAATTCAATCAAAAACTGACAAAAAATAGTTCACAACAGTAACAATGAAGAACATAAAAAAGAGATCATATCTATTTGTATTTAATATAAAAAATGAACTTAAAATTTAATTTAATTTAAATAAGTTTTTGCGATTCTAAATCTATAGAATTTATATATTTCAGACTAGACTAAAATCAATGTATATTATGATACTATTATTGGATTTTTAATTTATCTTAATAAAAACTCAAAAACAAATTTTCATTGCTCAATACTTCAAAATTAATTTTAAAAATATAATTTTAATGGTATACTTTGATATAAGTACATACATACATATGTGTACACATTTTTAATTTTTGAAATTTATTGACTTTAAAATTTACTGATACATTTAAATAAATTATAAAGATTTATCACTCTTTTGTATTTGATTTACAATTTTTTGCCTTTTCATTTTTACCTTTTTCGGTTTTTAAACAATTGAAAAACTCAGTACAACTGTATTCAAAGTTTGTTTTTATTATTAACTCGCTTTGCAAATTTGCTGTTAAAAGTTTATCTCGTTCGTTCTTCCAAAGATTAGACATTAAACTAAAAATTGAATGAAGAATTGAAAAGACGAAGCAACAAATCTTATCAAAATTAGGAAATGATCCACTATTTAAGAATTCTTTTCATTTTTCTTCTGCAGATTTTTCTTTTTCAATGTTTTCAGCAAATGTTTTTAATGATATAAATTCGTCAAAAAGTTTATCTAAATCAATATTTTTGATCGAAAATAATGTAATTATTTCCACAAATTCATGAAAAGAAATGTTTGAATTAAGATGAAAAATTGAAAGTTTTTCAAACTTATTATTTTCTAAATTGAAACGACCTTTTATATATGTAAGTACTTATATTCGATGAAAACTCTGCTGCGCGTTTTTTATAAAGGCAAATCTCTTGCTGATTATTGCAATTGCTACATATACGTTTGGCCAAAAACCCATAGAATTTTTCATCATGCTGTTGTTCAAATTTGTCGTTTAACTGTTTAATTATTTGAAACATATCAATTATTACACGGCTATTATTTTCTGCTAACTTTTTAATAGCAGATATTATTGTATTTCCTATATTATGGACAAAACCGAGGTATGCTTCAGAAATTTAATTTTCGAAAAATTGGCGTAAAACAGGGGAACAACAATCTTGCGACAAAAAATAAGGCTTAATTTATGTTTTGCTCCTTTGTATGGACGTGTTTCCCTCTAAAAAATTATGGTGAAAGTACAAAAAAGTACAAAAAAGGTAGAAAAAAGTACAAAAAGAAGTACATATACTAAAAAGAAGTACATTTGCGTGCTTCTTTAGGGGTTATACAGTTAAAAGTACGAAAACTAAAAAAGTACGCGAAATTTACTCTCAGAATTTTTGCCAGAAATCTATTGGGAGGAAGAGCGCTGAAGAAATATTATTTTATATTTCACTTTGTTTAACATGTCTGACCTGGCGTCAATTGTAGAGTGATGTTCAATTGTTATGCACGACGACGAGTCGAGGTAGACAGCTCCTCTGATACACTATCGGGAACAACAGAAACGTTGCTCAATTGTGTACCATGGTTTAATGGTACCATGGTTTAACCGAAACGCATGATGTTAATTGTAAAGCCGAAAGTCCATCCATCCGTTTCTATACCGATTTTATTGCAAGTTACACACAATGCGTTTATGCGACTGGTTTTTTGTTTTGATCAGCTGTTGTGGTAAACAACAAACAAGCGAACAAGAACATTTTTGGGAAAAATGGAAAATCAAATTGTAAAATTAAAAGAATTTATGGCATTAATTACAAATTTATGAGTTTACATTTTGTGCTGCTAAGGCCTACGAAAATCCTCAAAAGAACACAAGACGAGTGTTTTCAGTTAACTAATCCTCCATTTTTCTTGTTTACAAATTAACAAATTCAAAAGAGATGACACTCAGTACATAAAAGCAATCATATATATGTACATACATATATATAAGCAATCATCAGATATGTACATATTTTGTTCATGAAAGAAATGTGTTAAAAACTGTATTTTAATGTATTTTCCTCTTAAATTAGTAATAAACTTTATTGTAAAATATGTTTTTATTAATTGTTTTGTAATGCAAAAAAGAAAAATGCGAAAATAGTAATGCACTATTTAAACATATTTATAGAAACCATTCACAATAGTATATAATTTGGCATGCCAAGTTTAAAAAACTGCTGACATTTTCCAACACTGCATTAGTCGCATAGAAAAGTTGAAAGTAATTCTACTTTCTTTGCGTCTATGCATTCGACGCTTTTTCTTCTGTAGCTTGTTACAATCAATTACACTGATTCTACATTTTCGGTATACGCATGTAATGCAAGCTAGCATGAAACGCATGGTATGGACTAGGGATGCCAATCGGGAAATCCCGAATTACAAAATCCCGAATCCCGGGATTTTTTAAAACTTATCCCGGGAATTTTCGGGATTGTAAATTCATACATATACTCTTTATAAAGTAAGAAAAAGTTGAGTCTACGGCATTGTTTTTTTTTATTTAATATTACATTAAATAACACTCATGTAGTTTTTCAAGTGTATCATGCAACAATGAAGTGAATATTCTATATCACTCGACATCGAACTGAATAAGAACCCAACTTCCTTTGTTAAAAAGTTAAACGTTGCCCTCGAAGTCCAATAAAATCTGTTTATACAGCTGACGGTTTAGACAATCAACTTTCTAAAGAAATAGATGTGATTGACGCACGTGGTGTCACAGGTGAATAGTTTACTCTGCACATAGCTATCTTGAAACCATTCAAACCACTAGTGTAGATTGCAAAAAATGTTTTTCAGCGAAAGGATGTTTTCGTTTGCACCAAAATTAAGGCTCTTCGATGAAATATTAGCGTCTTTGATCTTTTTAAAAAGTTACTTAAAACAATGAATATAATTAATATACATATATTTTTTGGACACTAAATAATGTTCTTAAAATGGTAGGTATTTGTTTCTTCACTAATGTGTTTATACATATGTATAAGTACGTATGGAGACACAGGTGAATTATTTTTATTTTTGTTAATTTTTGGTTGTGTTTTTCTATTTTATAACATGTGTATTGTGATAAAGATCAAAAATTAATGAAATTTTAAAAAAAACAATTGTTTTTAGCTTTTTTTATTAAGAGAAAATCCTGAAATCCCGGGATATTTCGGGATTTTTCGGTCCCGAAAAATCCCGGGATTTCGGGATCGGGATTTCAAAATCCCGAATCCCGGGATTTTTAAAAACAAATCCCGTTTGGCATCCCTAGTATGGACTTTCGGCTTTAGGTACTAACCTTCTGCGTTTTACAGAAATGCCATATATTTGTGAAATCAAGTCATTTCTTAAGACTCCCTGTCAGTAATGCCAACTCTCGGGACTCTAATCGCGTAAAGAATTATGAAAACCGAAATAAAAGGGGCTATATTTCAAAAACAACGGTTTTAATACGTTGTCACAACACATTTTTGTAAAAAGCGCAAAAAGGGTCTAAATTATATTTTTTGGAATAAAATAATAATTTAAGCATTAAAAATGTATATACACCCTATTCTGTTTTTACACGGTGATATTTGATATAAGACGATTGATAAAAGTTTTTAAAGAAAAATATATACGTATGTATTAACCTCAATCTTACAGAAATGATTTTCCTACCCGTTGTTTATAAAATAATTAGGGAATTTCACATTTAATTTATTTTGATGGCAGCTTATATATGTATATATGTTTGTACATATCGCGCACCCAGTACAAAAGTGATTCAACTCAAAATTTTCAGTTTTCGGGTTTATATGCTTAAACTATGTAGAGTACACTGGTTTATTTATAAAAAATATCAGTGTATTTTGTTGTCGCTAACTCTTACTAAAAATTAGCCAAAGATTTTTTTAACAAAAATAGTTTTTAATCGATTTCTGAAAAATTTGTCTCTTTTGTACTGGGTGTGCGATATACAGTGCACGCCTGCTAATGTGAACACCGCATAATATGAACACCGCTTAATGTGAACAATATTTTTGTTTCAGTTACTACTCTAAAAGATGAAAAAATGTAAAAAGCCCTATAATTTGAACAGAATTTTTTTTTAATTTGAAACATTAAAATTCTGTGTTTATTAGTTGGGGGAATCCCCGTTTTAGGTGTACATATATATATGTATGTGTTAATATATCTGCTTGTATATTTATTCTTCAATTGCTATTTAGATACTGTGGAGAAAGTTTGTGAAGATTTAATTATAAAATGTGTTCTAACAAAATTCTAAAAAATAAAAAATTTATAAATAATGATTTTTGTTTAAAAGATGGTATAATTCTGTTTTAAATTTTTCGGTATTCGGAAATGTGAACAATTCGCAAAAGTGAACAACGCCAGTTTTAATTAGTTCACATTAGCGAGCGTGCACTGTATACGTATATATTTTAGTCTGTTGTTTAATTTGAAAAAACTGGACGTGTTCTTACATAAGCTGACTAAGCAACAAAAAAAAAACAAAAAAAGAAAGCTTAAATTGATTTGTTTTAGTTCGTTAAGAAAAATGTCTTAATTCTACAAATCCTAAACTGAAAAGGAAAGGTATTTCTATCGAAACTAAAATTAAAATTATAGACCGTCTCAAAGACGGAGAGGGTTCAACGTCGTTGGGTAAGAGTTATGGTCTGAACGAGTCCACAATTAAACGATATGAAGATGCTATAAGGAAATCTGTAGTATCTGGAACGAAACTATCTGCTAAGGCGTCATCATTCATTAGAGATTCTGTTAAAGAAAAGATGGAAAAAGCATTGGTAATATGGATAGAGGACAATTCACAAAAAAGAATGCCAGTTGTTGGAAACACTATTAATCAGGAAGCATTGAGAATTTATATATATCTCTTCATCCAAGTCCCAAAAGAGTGCTAGTAGATTTAAGACATCAAAGGATCGGGTAACATTTTTATTTCGCTGTAATGCTTCGGGAGCCCGTATACTGAAGCCTCTGTTTGTAATCGCGGACTAAAGCCACGATCAATGACAAGTGTTGACTTCAATAAATTACCAGTTTATTGGATGGCGAACAAAAAGGCATGCGTAACAACTACCATTTTCACTGTGTGATTCAATAAATGTTTTGTTCCAGAAGTAAGAAAATATGTGAACGATAAAGGTCTGGAGTTCAAAGTCCTTCTGTTTGTGGACAACGCTCCGGCCATCCAGATTTGAAGCACGAAAATGTACAAGTTTATTTATATGAATTACGACCATCAACTCTAAACGTATGTTGGAAAGCAATTTGACCAGAATGTGTTAAAAGCAAAAGTAATGTGCCTGAAAATACGAAAGAGTACTATAATCAATTTGGCACACGCAGTCGGAGGAGAGGGCTTTGATAACTTAACAAGTGATGATCGTAGCGAAATGATACTTGATAAAGTTTTAAGTGAAGACGAAATAATAGAACTTGTGTTACAGACTGCTGATTCTAAAGAAAACAGGGAAAGTGATGAACCAGTTCAAATAACTGCAAGTTTAATTCCAGAAGGTCTTCAGCTTGCTAATAAGTTGGGAAATCATTTTATCACAAACGATCCTAATGGTGAAAGAACTACACAGTTTGAACGTGATCTGAAATCTTGTATGGCTCGATACTATGAGTTATACAAAGAGCCATCGAAAATTACATCACAACGGCTAATAACTGATTTTGTTATTAAACGTAGTGATGACCAATCGGAAAATGAAAACGCTAATCTTGTTGGAGTTGATAGCTATTCTGAACCAGCCTTACGTAAGCGATCACGTGTGACATCCGATGATGATAGCGAATAGAATTCTGTTATTTTCGTCATCACATTGACTGCTTTTAATTTTTTATTTATGAACTTTTGTTTATCAACTTATATTAATTTTTGACGTCCTGAACTACAATAATTTTAAATATATGTATGTATATTACTTTTTAAGATTTGCATTGCTTTTCATTTTATGAAATAAAATATGCATTAATGCTTATAAAAATGTTATTTAGCTTTTCATAAAGACTCTCGTATCAGTTTTTTTCTACGAATTATTTTGTTTTTACTTTTTTACACGTTTTTTTCTAGAACGTATCTACTGCGTTAAACCATAATTAAGTGTATACAGTATACATAACTGGGGCTTAAGCCGTAACAGAATGTAACCGCAACAGTAAAGCCCTAATTATGCTACCATAACGGAATGTAACCGCAACAGTAAGAAACAGCTGATCGTTTTTGTTATGTATAAAGCAATACGAATGGTTATAGAAATGTAATGTAACGTAACCGGAACTTAAGAATCTGTAAAAAATAGAATATTCTTACATTTTTACGTGACATCTGTTTAGCAGTGTTAACAACATGTCAATATTAAAAACCACCAAAACTAAAAATTGAAATTATAAACAGAATTTACATTTTGTACGTGTGTTATGTTTGTCTGTATGTAGAATTCTCTTTAAATAAAACTTCACATATTTTAAAAACCCTAATTATAATTTATTTCATTATTAACTTTTATAATTTAAAATAAAAATAAACACTATTTTACTATTACATTATGTAGGTAGAGTTTATTTATTATAGTATAGAGTTTATTTATTGTTTGGCTTTTTAGAAACAGTACATGAAACTTTTAATAATTACCTTTAAATAAATATAAAATCGTTGAAATGAACCTAAAAACTCTGTAGTGATAACACTGGTTAACAGCTGAATTAAAGTAAAACAAAAGGCGACATATTAAAAGTGGTAAAAAGAGTGATAAAGTGTTTAAAGTTGGGAATTAATATTAAATTTGTTTAAAAAACAATAATAAATACAATAAAATAAAAACTCAAACCCAAAAACATGCCTTCTGTATCCATATCTGAATATTTGTCTTTTAGTTTTTGCAATTTCTATTTCTTTATTTGTTTTTGTTTATTTCTTTTATTGTTTTGTTCACCTAAAAACATATGATTACGTTTTTACGTTCTATAATTGCTCTTACATTTTTACGTTCCGTGCACATTACTGTTACATTGCGTTACATTACGTTCCGGTAGCATAACTAGGGCTTTAAGTTTTGTTTTACGAAAAGTACATGTGTATGTCTGTATGTATAATTATAAAATCTTTTTGATACTGCATATCGCTTAATTACATTTGAGTTCATCGCTTTAGGTTTGTTTTTTTTTCTCGTATATGTAAGTATATCTATAATGATGTACACCTAATTCTGTTTTTACACGGTTTTGATATAACACGGTTTGAAAATAAAATATTTTTAATTTTTGTTACACGATTTTTTTTGTCAAATTTAATTTTTGCAAAGTATGTTCATATCACAAATTTAAGGGAATTCCCTTTTTGCGCGTACAAGCAAATTTACTGGTCAAAGCAAATGTAAATGGCACAAATTTAGGGGAATTCCCTTTTGTGCATACAAGCACAAAGGTCAGAGCAATTGAAATGTGTTAATATTTTGTGTTTGGTAAAGAAATTTTTTATTGGCAAATTTGTTTTTCTATCGTTACATTAAATTTAACGCATTAAGATAAAAGGTAAGCCAAAAAATATTTTATATTTATTAAGTTATTTATATTTTTAATTTTGTTAAATATTTTATGAATCCCTAAAAGAAAATGTCAAATACAAAACTACCTAAAAAATCCTTGTTTTTCACTAATTTTAATAGGTTTTAGAGATTAGGAACCAATCACCTATTTTTGCATACGATCAGTGTCTTTTTTACACGGTTTTTTCTGGATCTACCGTGTAAAAACAGAATTAGGTGTATTTAATAATAATAATATTGTATGTATTAATAATGTATGTATAAAATAATATTAATAGTAATAATATTATTTGTATTTAATATTATATACACATAATTAGTATAGCAATTGCATATTAAAGAAATTTCTTCAATATGTAGGTATAATTTACTAAAGTTTTATACGGTGTTTAGATATGCACCTTTATTGCGTATATAACGATTATTGAGCTCAATATTTCATACAAACTTTCAATTAATTATTGCGCAAATTCTTATAATATTGAGTAAAGCTAAAAAAACAGCACTCTTATAAGTGTGTTTAGTGAACATATTACAATTAAGCGAACACTTTCTGTTGATATTTGACAACTCAAATGTCAACAACGACAAACTAAACAAAATAGAAACAACAAAACAAAAAACAAAATAAAAACAATGTTGTTGAAACAATCAGCTGTTTCGTTTACCAGATGTCAAATGAATTGAATAAGCAGCTGAACTGCGTATATTATTATTATTAATATTATTTATTATGCCTTAAGACTTAAAATATTGTACTCAATTAACCGAATATTGATTCAATAAAAGTGCATACCTGTACATAGCATTAAATTTTTACTATAAAAAAGACGTAAATATTATTACACAATTTTGTTAGCTGATATATAAAGAAATTTCGTGAATTCTATATCCCTTTATCGTTAACGAAAATTTTTGGTTCAGTGTATGTGTAAAATATTTTAAATTATATAGTATTATTATTATTTTATTAAAATATATAACTAAATATTATGTTAATACATACATCTAGACAGTAAATCATTCTCCTGTTGCATAAATTCAAACCAATCGGATTAACATACTACAATTTCACACTGAGACTCGAATAAAAATGTTCATTGATTATTTCGAATACTTTGTAAACTAACCATCATTTGTTACCATTGTGCGCCATTATTGAGAATATTTAGAATACTATTTTGTAGTTAACAATAGATGTTCCTTTTTTGCCGTAACTCAACAGCCAAAACGAAATTACTTCCGTATTCTTCAAGATTTACGGAGAGTAAGTAGTCATTCACTAAATAATTTTTTATTTCGGCTGCTTGTCTGTTTTTAACAAAATTTATTGCGAAATCAAATTTATTTTACATTTAAAAACCCGAAAATAAATAAAACAATCAACAACAGAAAAACTTATTTATCTGTACCTATGTATGTATGTATGTACATGTACACCATGTAGTAAATCATATAAAAATTGTATTCAGTTGAAAATTATAGCACTAAACAGTCACTTTGTCTGCATAATTTTTAATAATTATTAAAAAACAAACAAATAAACTGAATTTAAAAAAAATAGTTGTGTTTTTGCTTTTTACATAAAAACACAATTGTTTTTTTCCACTGAGGAGGAGTAAATGCACCCCGTGTGTGGGACCCTCACCCTTTTTTGGACCCTTTGTGCCCACTCCGGAACTACTGTAGTATTGCTTCGAAGTGGAGTCCCTCTGGCCATTTGGCCCCTTTATATCCATATCCGGGTCCGGATTGCGAAACGATATCTGAAAAGGTGTTTAAACATCCATTCTCTCATCCAAATCAAGTATTGGCTATTATAATTTTCTTCGCTATCCAGAAGTATAGAAGCCGACTTTGGCCTCAAGATTCGATCTTTCTAACCTCCATCTCTCACAATGAAAAAAGTTAGTTCCGCGTCACCAGTCAACGCGTCATCATAAATGGAATTTGGTCGTGTCATCTTCCCCATTTTAAACATACATACATACATAATTGGCCATTACAACCCTTCAGTCAGGATTACGGCCTAGCTTCTCACACCACTCATGTTGTGTGCGTTAATTTTATACGTGAGTGGCGGGACCTACAGTTTAACGTCGACTCCGAACGACAGATTTTTGAGAAACTTTTCATGGCAATTTTATTTACTCTCAGAGTTTTTGCCAGAAATCTGCTGAGAGGAAGTCGCCGAAGAAATATTTTTTTTTTTTTTTTCATATTTCAATTTTGATGTCTGACCTGGGATACGAACCCGGGCTTTACGAATAGTAAGCCAACACACTACCTACTACACCACGGCGACTCCATTTTAAACAGATATTTACAAAAATAACCGTGTCCGGATAACAGTTTTGTTAAATATTTAATCTCACCAAATTTCCTCTCTTCCGCTTGCTTGCCTGTAAAACTATAGGTATTACGCCACTGATTACCAGTACTGCTGACCAAGATACAGTTCTTTACGCCGATGCCACCCTAAGTGCAGCGGTACGTTGTACCGAAGATAAAAGCAGAATAAATTCTGTAATTGTCATCATCAATCTGCGTTTGCTCTGTACAGAACGACCAATATTGTCCAAAAGCTTACTAAGTAAGGATGTGACTTTAGCGGCTTTCGTTCGTTCGTTATTATTATTATTGCTTGGTTGACCTTCTTCTAGCCTCTTCGACATTTCGAGTCATAATCGCAACGTCATCAGCATATCCAATAAGATTTGTACCGTCTGGCATCTCAATGCGTCATAGGCTATGTATGTTCCATAGGTCAGAGCCAAAAATTGATCCTTGAGCTGCACCAGATGTAATCTGTTTCCTCTTATGCCCTTTGTATGTATCGCAAATAAGCTCACGATATCTTAAATAGCTCTGCATGATCTTCAGCAGATAACGAGGAACAGCGAACTTTGTTGGCATCGGAGGCTATAGAACGCGTTCCGGATGTCTAAGTTCGCCAACAGAACTATCGGCCGCTAAAAATGGTTTCCGTTTCGGTTTTACTGTCTTCCTGAAAGATCACCTACATTTTCTACCGCTGTACTCAAGCTTCTCAAGCGATTTTCCAGCACTATGCTGACGCTTGCGTAGAATCACATTTCCCTTTGCTAATTAGCATTAGCTTTCGTCTCTTCCATCTAATTGGGAAGACGCCTCGAATCAGGCATGCGTTGTACATATCCAAGAATACCGTGGGACGTTCCTTGGCTATGAGCTTCAGGACTTCCGAAGGTATTCCATCAGGTCCTAGAGCCATATTGCTCTTTAAACTTCGTGCCGCTTTTTGAAGCTCCTCGATGGTGAATAGAGGTGGACTCTCCGCTGAGAACGTTAGATCTTCGTCTACTCGTTGCCCGTGGTCCGGAAAAAGCGTGTTCACGATGGTGGCCATAGTTTGACAATCCAGTTTAGGAATAGAAATATCTTCCGATATATGCGAACGACTTTTGTTTGACCGCAGACAACATTTGTATTTATTTGACAATTATATTTTCTTTTCGTAGATATATTTTCATTTTCTAATTGTTGTCTTTTTTTCTAGCTATTCTTTGTCGATAGAACTTAGTCACACACGTACTATATTGACGATGTGACGGCAAAAGTTTTAAGCCTGACAAACACTACAATTTAATGCTGTTGAACTCAGAATATTAACCCTTTAAGTGTTTAATTTTGTTTCAAAACCTGTTTCTGTCTGTTTTTAAGACGATTATACTCGTGACAAGTACACTCGACAAAAACAGTTAAAGTGTTAATAACCGGAATATCACTGAAACTTTATTCAATTCGAAAATAAATTTTGTTTTAAGGTCCATTTTTTAAACATTTCTTGAAGTCATAATCACTTTCATCTAAAACGTATTCATAAAGCAGTTATAATTAATAAAACAGAATTTTGTTTCTGTTGAAGAATAATTTTACTGTCACTAAATTTAACCCTCAAACACACAATAATGCATTATTGTTATTGGATTTGATGTTTTCTGTGCATGGATTGATTTTTGTACTTATTGTTAAGTAGACGTAGTAGATTATCGCAAACAGACAAAAACTACATGCCAATTAGTTAACATTCGGACGTTTACTTCCAATATACATTACCGCTGTACAGGTTCAGTTGATTTGTACAGCACGGAGGCTAAGTATTAGGCTTGAATATATTTTTATCCTAAAAATATGCCAATTGAGCCAACAATGACATTACTGGTTCGTTTCTTCTTCAAGCTACTTGTTCACAAACTGATGTAACAATCATTGTAATTACCCAACTAAAGTTTAGATTGTTTTAAGTCCATTTAATTTAAGAAGTGTGCCTGTCTCACTTCGTCTTTCACCGGGGGTATTCTTTTAAAATCCTTTTCCTACTCCACAAAAAAGCTCTTCCTTCATCAGCGACGTAGAAGCGATTATCTTCGCAAGCTAATATGCCTGCTCATCGTCTAGAACTCTCACTCAATCAGTCTATCAGTTAGTACTGTTACATTTCGTTTTCTACACACGCGGACCAAGTTAAATTGCGTACATCTTTCGGTGGACGAACCTCACGAGATTCTACATGATTTGTGAATATTTCACTCCGAACATCAGTTATTCTGTACCACTAATTGTCCTTGACCCACATATATACCATAGAATGATTTAGAAAGTATTTCGAAACCCAATTGTTCCTTTCATCATCATTTTCGTTACACAATAGTAGAGTCTACTTATACTGGTACGAGGAGACAGTTTAGAAAGGAACTGCTAATAATGCCTTTATTGCGTAAATCGTAATAAACGCTATTATTGATCTCAGAATTTTATATAAAGTTTCAATTAATAATTGCGCAATAAATACGCAAATTGTTATAATATTGAGTAAAACTTAAAATGCAGCACTGTCATAAGTATGTTGAGTCAGTATATTACAATTCACCGAACACTTTTTGCTGACATTTGACAACTCAAATGTCAACAACGACAAACAAAAAAAACAAAACAAAAAACAACAAAACAAACAATGTTGTTGAAACAACCAGCTGTTTTGTTTACCAGTTGTCAAATGAATATTGAATAAGCAGCTGTACTGCGTATATTAATATGCCTGAACACTTATATACTCAATTAACCGAATAGTATTAGACTCTTCTGCCATTATCATAACCTAGCATAGTCTCCATTACTTTAGTTCTCATTATCATATCGAGCCGGCAGTTCCGTTATAGTACAAGGCAGCCTCTCTATCTTATTCAACTATACATGAGCTGCTTTCAAGAATGTATTTGCAAAACATTTTACTCCAACATCTTTATAAAGTAAGTACGTGTACCACCTGTAGTACATAAACATTTTCGACAACTATTTCAAGTATTTTCGAGCATTTTCTATTAAATTAGTGGTAAAAAAGGGAAGTACAAACCTCTTTTCTAACTTATGAATGCAACCGATATCCGAATGTTAGTAATAAACAAGTTCGTTCTCTCCAACCTCACAAAAAGAAAATTATAGATCCTTTGACGGATATAAATTATATACAGAATTAGAAAATCGAATGGGATGAAGTATTTCTTGTATCATATTAATGAACAAATGCACTTAATCGCTTCTTTTGAAGAAGCCATCGCATTAGTAAAGTATTTTTTATTGAACTTCGATTGCTATCCTGCCCTGTTCCAAATTGATACGTTCGCCTCATGTTCGGATATATTTCGATTTAAAATATATTATTTTGAACAGTACTGTACGTACAATCAAATTATTTATTTGTTTTAATATTAACATTATAATATTACGGTATGTATTCATACATATGTATGTTACCAGAAGAAGTGTTCATTTAAGTTGTATTTGATCTTTAATATTCAAGGCGTTTTTATGTAAGTGGATGACCACGGAACATTTTCTTTGTCATTGTCCCACACTGGGGAACCTGAGCCAAAGAATTGTTGGGTACCCAAAATATATTGACAGGATTTGAATAAAATCCACACTTTCATATCACTATCGGGAGATAATGAGAATTGCGAGCCAAATCAAAAATAGAATACGAGTATGTATCCGGAAAAAGCAGCACTTAAACCAATGCCGATAAGGCAGCGCACTTAGGCTAATTTATATTACTAGTGCTGTTAATAGAATATGCATGGATTAAATTTTTAAAACGCGATGAGTACAATATAAGTTTAAAAACACGAAAAAAAATTTGAGTAATAAAGAAATGTTCACTTCAAATTATTTTTATTTATAGCTTAACACAGCGACTTTCGAATGTTTTTATAGCATTATAGTTGAATAACGGAAGATAGATTCTATCGATATTACAACGGCATCTTACAGAATCGAAGTAAGCTATTCTTTTTGCAGCGCGCTACATATTTAAACTAAGCTAATCTATGCAAGTCTACACATTTTATGGCTGTTAAATTAAATTAATGCTCTATTTAAAAAATGTGTTATTAAATTAATTTAATTAGCGTGAGGGTCGTGGGTTCGATTCCCACCAGAGACTCTGGTCTGTGACACTACACCGAGCATATGGTCAAAGTTACTACGCTCAAAAACTTCAAAAACTACCTACCAGAGCTGCATGAAATGTAATTGTTTCACAAATTTAATTTTTAAAAACTGGTTTGATGTCCTTTAGCAGCAAAAACATATCCTAAAGAGTTTTCATAGAAATGGTCAGATTTTGCAAATTTTGTTTCCAGTATTCCAGATTTATGCAAATATAATATTTTTGGAAAGTGCGGTGTGCTATAAAATTTTTATCTTCTAAAATACTGCATGAAAATTGCGTTTGAATCTTTGAACTAGGTTGGTTGTATACAAATAATAATTCAGATTATCATCATAAAGGAGTCGAATATGGTATTGTAGGGCCAAATTTTGAAGAAAATTTCAAATAATGAAATTTGTTCATTATTATTTTCACAAACATAAGATGTAAGGCGCTTGCAGTTTTAAATTTTAAGTTCTTTAACTGACACGCAGTGTTTTTGCCCCGCCATACAAATCAGATATCGTCTGATGCAAAAATTTTAAATTTATTCTTGTCTCTAAATATAACTATTGGTCACTATTTTGTGGCATAGTCTAAACGTACTTTTATATCCTTGTCTTATATTAGACAGGCATCGTGCCTTAGATTCACTCAGAGGTAGAAAGTTACATAAGATTTCTGCATTTAATAAATCGGTTTTCATAAATTATTATGCCTGAACACTTAAAATATTGTGCTCAATTAACCGAATATTGACTCAATAAAAGTGCACATCTGAACATAGTATTACCTTTTTGTCACAGATTGATCTGATGAATTTGTTCTAATATTTTCAGCAGTTTCCAGAAAACTTTCGTCTTCATTGTGCAGCATAACAATCAGCTCTTTGACTTCATTATTAATTTATTTGTGTTTCTGTTATTTGCACTGACATTATGTCCCATCAAACCGATTTGCTATTAATAGCGCAGATTTTCAAATTTTGTGTAAACAGTACAAATTTCAAAAAATCTTTACTTTAGAGGAGGGAACATTTGTCTCTAACTAAACTGTACGGACAATTCTTTGAACTTAATTCTTGAGTTTTTTTTTTATTTGTTTTTGAAGTATACAGAAATTTCAAAATTTTCGTTGTGCCCAGCAATTTATAGAATTTTTCCTTTTCTTTAAAAAAATTTTAGTTGACTCTTCATTATCACGATGTACGTATAATTGTTTTAGTCAGTGTATATAAAAATTAATGCATGACTGTTAAAACCCCAAATTCTACATTCTACAAATTCTATTGGCAGCTGATCATATTTTTCTGCTTTTTTGTGTTGTTAGAATTGTTACCGTTTGTTAGAGCAGATATCATGTCAAATTCGAAATCACTAGACAACTTTAAAATATTTTCTGTGGGCTGAGTGATGCATTGCTGATCGGCATGCCAATTGGAATTGTTGCCGTGGTATAATGGGTAGTGTGTTGTTTTGCTAGCCAACTTAGCTTATTGAACCTCGGTTCAAATCACAACTCAGACTTCTCTAACAAACTGAAATATAAAAAAAATATATTTCTTTCAGCAACTGCCATAATCTTTATAGATTTTCTTAAATCTGCCGTTAGGAATATTTGTCAGTGTTGAAAAATTCAGTACTTTTGTACTTTTTCAGTACTTTTTCATTTCGTAAATACCGCAGTACCCAAGCTACGCTTTTAGTACTTATTTATTATTAAATATTTTATATCTTACGATTTTCAACTGTTAATGCAACACGTTCGACGCAATGCTAAAGTAGAATTAGACTTTAGCCCCAGTTAGCCAAACGTCCCACGGAAGGTACATTCGTTTTTAGAATACGAAAACCAATGAAAACAAACGCTTGCCGAACCGTAATGTAATTTCGATACACATTTTTTTATTGCTCTTCAAACGAACGTGTCTAAACGGGGCCTTTACTTTTTGTTACGTTCCGAATCAGTTGCTTTTGTCCTGTATGTACATTAAATATAAATTAATAGTCTCTAGTAGGTATGTACATATGCACTGGCTTACTAGACGTGCTCCCACGAGTCCAACCCAATGGCACACATCCCCTTCAAAATGAAATATGATAAAATATTTCTCCAGCGACATCCTTCTGGCAAAAACTCAGAGAGAAATAAAATTGCAACGATAAAATTTCTCAAAAATCTGTCTTTCGGAGTTGACTTTACACAGTAGGTCCCGCCACCCACGTATAAAATTAACATATACAAAATGAGTGACGTGAGAAGTCAGGTCGTAATCCTGATTGAAGGGCTATACGTACATATGTACGTATGTATGTATCTTTAACAAAAGTACTATTTCATGCAAAAAAGTACTTTTTCAGTTATAATTCAGTACCATTTCAAAATTTCAGTTTTGCAACACTGATCAATGTTGAACTGTACGGATAGAACTCATGAATAAAATTAACACACACAACGGAAGCCTGACTAAAGAGTTTTAATGATCAATTAAGTAAGTAAGAAAGTTCTTCGCAAACTTTTTGTGTTCGGGTAGGTGCCGAATTTTCTAAAAAATTTATGACTCATAATTTCCGCCTTGATCGTAATGTACTTTTCTGGAAAACCATAGGGCACACCTAGTTATTCACAAATGAATTCACAACTGTTCGTTCTTCCTGGTTGGGTAATGTAAAATGCTGAACATAACGATTCTCGACGTTGCTTTTAGGAAAAAGGCCCGCTCGTCCATCGATATCTGTTCGAATGGTGCTACAGAGTTGTATTTTCATTTGCTTTTCGCTATCTAAACTTTAATTAGACTTTCATAAAACAGTATCTACAATTTGTTCTTTAAGTGTACATCTCTTATTAAACATATGTACGTGCACTTATATAGTAGATTCGTAAAATAAATAAATGTATACGTTTATGTATGTATGTATATGTGTGTACTCGTATGCATTAATGTTTTCATAATTAGCAAATGAATGTGATTTATGCAGAAACTCTGTTAGAATGTCAAAGTCAAATGCAATATAACGATAAATGAAATTTATTTTCAAAATATGCAATTAAAATCAAAATGATTAATTTAAACATCATTCTGGCTTAAAATTAAAGCAAATGAGTAAATAAAAGACATATTCGGCATTAAGCTAAAATTATCGTATTCACGATATAAAAGTGGAAGGAGATCAATGCCGCTTTAAAATAATTTTAGTTTTTAATTAAAAAAAAAAAATATTGAAGATATATTCGAATGTATTTTTTCCCGAATCAATTTCCCGAATAAGTTTTCTAAACTCTACACCATTGTTGCTTCAATAAGGCCTCTACTATTGCAGATTTTAATTTTAATTGTTTAACTTTTATTGACACAAATTATCAAAAAAAATTTAATTGAATTATGGAATTCATTAAAACCTTTTCTCTTTATTGTATTAAGCATCACTCGATCCCCAGAAGCTATGGCATTGTAGTTAGAACTATATACCATAGAACCTATGGTATGGGTAAAAATATTAGTAATATTTTTATAGACTCTCATTGCCTCCTCAGATCTGCCTTGAGGTTCAGACTATCATATGATGTGTAACCAACAATTCCAATAGACTCCTCAGCATCAAATTCAGCATCACCTTAATGTTGCCAGATGTTGTTCGAATTACAGGAGCAGATTCTCACACTTAATCCACATATGAAGAAGAAATACATCATATCTGCGGTAGGCTGTATATTACACAGTGGTATACATATATTGTCTGTTGATGAATTTTCGGCTGAAGAAGAATCGTGCTTCATTGTCATATTCATCTGTTTTAAATTTCATAGGAACCAATTGAAATCTTAAATTGAATTACAGAGACATTTTCATCATTGTTTCTATCCTCAGAGATCATTATGTAAAAGGGAGGTATGCGGAGAGAGATAGCTTACCACAAAATGTCTTTTGCAGACGTTGTACTTTGGTTGGGATAATCACCCAGAATCGGATGGACACACTTAAGCCACATAGGGCCTATTGTTTTACCTCAGTTTTCTGTTATCTCCTAGTCGCGGAGCCACTCGGAGCTCCTGATGAAGCGACTCAAACTGTCAATGTCAATCCTTGACAGTTCCTCCAGATCATCCATATAGTAAGCACCTAAGTACATTTTTCTCTTCCGACAAATTGGCGGGTACATACAGGTGAAGGACAGCCTCTTCCTCTTCTTCAACTCTGCAGCTTATACAGAAATCATTAGCAAGGTGTCCAAGACCAATGCGCGTCGCAAGCGTGCCTATAATGCAATGCCCCGTAATGGCCTCGACAACCAGACTGAGCGCGCCGTTCTAACCGTGCCCGAGACTGCCCATCTGTCGTTGACGGAATCGACGATCGCATTTTCAATTATGAGCCTACAGGTTCTCATAGGGATGCCCAGAGTCGAAAATTCATCGGAGAGTTCAATGGTAATGCCCATCAGGCAAGTTCATCAGCTCTGTAGTTACCGGAATACCACTGGGCCCCTGTATATATATATAGCTTCTGTAACCAATCTCTTCACTGAATCTGCTGACCGGTTAGGTTAAGTGACATGTAACTGGAGGAGATCCAGTGTTGTTTACCGTTGATCTCCGCCGTTACTATATGTAGGTCCTCATTACTGAAAGTAAGAAGCAAATATGCCATTAAGTTGTTCTTAATAAGTAAACAGGACCTGGGCCTACCCACATGGCATGAACAAGCCAAGAGATTTATTTGGATTACACATCCATTTTCCCTCCACCATCGTTGCGTCTAGACCTTGGTCGTCTAGCTCTTTCTTGTCCTCTTTTAGTAGCTCGGATTCTCTTAGCAACTTCCCAAAAACAGATTCCATATCCGATCCAATGGAAGAAAAAGAACTGGCTCTATATCGGGTATGGAACTGTATCGAAGTTGTTGATAGGTCCTCTTTATCCTTTTCATCATTCGTGACGTCCGTATGTTCGTCGTACGATATTTCCACCTGGGAGGCACTATCACCGGACTCTATGGGAGGGTTGTCTTTTTTGTTTACCTTAAGGATGATATGTCCAAATCTAAAGCCCAAAACACCATTGAAATTTGGCAGGTGCTTCGGGGAATCTTGGTTGACTATAATAACCGCTCAACGAGATCCATGGCGCTCCTCTAGTTTGACAATTTTGCAGTTGTGAGTTGGTACCATCGCATTGCACATCTTAATCATCCCTAAGACCTTTCCTGGCTCCTTTGGATTTAGTGGTATCCAGGAGCGGGTTCGCGGTCGGATAGGGATGGCGTTCTCTGATACCACCTTTAATTTGGCGACCGGCCAGATTTCTCCCATCCTTGAGATAGCGATGGAGAAAATATCCAGAGCTCGATTATCGGCACACGTTACCAAATGTAGGGATGTTCCTCCATCACCTCTAGGTATATATCCGCCAGGGTGTCCTCAACTAGCCTCCAGGTTGACGGTATGAGCGATCGACCACCGCCATCTCAATACTGTCTATCAGTACATCGCTTTACACAATGCTGCTCTGGTGAGAGCTTCTTTGCACCGGGTGTGTCACCTTCTGCATAGCGCTATCTTTTCACAGCAGTCTCGTTGGATAACTTTTCTAATCCAGCCAGTTCTTCCAAAGCCTAGGCCAGCGGCTACCCTCTGGGATTTTTGAGATGCATTCGCGGGCCCGCCTAGATCTTAGTTGGTCTCTGCATTTTTGTTTCGATTCCTTAAACTGCTTTAATGCCGCTTGGACCAAATTTTCACATTTCTAAGGCCGCTTTTGCTGGATGTAGATTTCACTTTTGCAGCAACCTCGGTTTTTTTGAGGCCGACGCTTTTGACTAGTAGTATTTTTGCATTCTTTGAGGTTACAAGTTTCTGGTCTGTCATTGCATTATCCACTTCCTTCATCTCTTTTGTGGAGACGGGCGACGATTTAACACACGAACGCGGATTTCTCCGAGTTCCGTTCTCGGCCTCCAGAGAGCAATTTTTATTATTTTCTATTTTCTTTTTTTCTTTCATTTTTGTCCCCACGAGTTGAGGATAAGGGTAAGGTCCACCTGAGCAGGGATCCGCTGTGTCCAGGTAAGGCTGATTAATCCTGGAGGCCGACCTGTATCCCAAATTAACGATCCACGACTAAGTAGTGCAGTCACAGATGGCACCTAACAACAACAGGCGGTCAAGAGAAGAAGCAAAAACATAACGTACGCCCAAATCAAAATGAAGAGAGGAATATACGTATCTTGTATGTTCAGCAAAAACTAACTTCGAGCAAAACCAACGCGAAGGTTTCAAGCGCGGTTACAGAAGCAGTTGACACACTCAGAGCAAACTGAGTTAGAAGAGACTACTATCTGCAAAGTGGAGAAGGAACGGTCCCATATATTGAAATTTGAGAGCATCCACTTCTGCCCGGATAACATCCAAGTTGGCTACAAGGACGCACCATCAGACAAATATCTGAATATGTTTTAAACCCTTGTCAGTAGAAATGCTAATAGAGCAAAAGAAGACAGAAGCTGGGTGATGTGCCTTTTCGTTCTGAAGATTGACTTCCGATGATTCCTTATGATCATAATTTTTCCTGCACTGTACAAATTTTGTTATTGGTATTCAATATTTTTTACGGAAGATATCAGAGTACTTCACTATTTTCTGCAACAAACAAATGTTCGATATGGCATTTGAAAGTATAAAGCCCCAAGTTTTTTTTTAATAATTCGACTCATGCACTTTTGCAAAACTTTCATTTCCCGGCCATGATTTATTGTTTATGCAGAGATTTTACTGAATTTTTTATTCGACCGCTTTGATGACTCGCGGAATTCGGATTGTGCATGGACGGTCTTTAACATCTCCAGTTTTATCAAACAGTGTTTTGCACCTGTAGACGAATATCCAATCAATCTAGAACAGGAGGAGCAAATGAAAATAAAGTATCATATTTCCCCACATTACACTCAAATAGCGGTATAACAACATTGCGTTTCTCGTTATCAGACTACACCGTGATGAAATGTGATATAGTTTTGTATTTCCGTTACATAATGATGTTTTACAGTTTATATTTACTAACTTATGCAGTAATCATGTGGTGTGTTCAATTATTCTAATATTGTGAGCGTACGATAGTTTAAGGCAAACATTATGTTACAGTTATACTATGTTCAGGCATGAATTTTAAATCGTTTAATTGACAAAATTACGCAATACGCAAATCAGCTTATTCAATAATCATTTGACAGCTGGAAAACAACAAAATTTTTTTTTTTTTTGTAACAATTCATAAATTTAACACTAAACCTACCGTGACGGGAAAAATTACTAAATAAAAAACTAATTTTTTACTGAGGAATGCATGTAATCTGTCCCAACTACTGCGGGAAGATATTTGCCGTGAGCATGTATCTTGATTTGATTAATAAAAATTCTTATTTCATTGTTTTGTTATAGTCCTGATCCCCAAAATTTCGAAATATTCAAAATATTTTCATATCATTAGAGATTTTAAATAATATATGGTAGAAAGAGAATGGAATAGGAATAGAAATACAAGAAGTATCGGTAGATTTAGTGTTATCACAGTGCTGCATTTTAAGTTTTACTCAATATTATAACAATTTGTGTATTTATTGCGCAATTATTAATTAAAACTTTATATGAAATATTGAGTTCAATAATGGCGTCTATTGCGATTTACGCAATAAAGGTGCATATCTAAACACCGTATTAGATCGTGATATGCTATTCGTTGAATAAAATTGGGCCTATTAAAGACAATAAAGACAATATCTAAAGACTACATTGCCATTAAAGAACTAAACAATATTGTAAAATAAAGCTTTAAGGCTCTAACACAATATCGATAATGTCTACCCACAATTGTTTATTTTTTATTTTTTTGTTTATTACCATTTATTTATCTACAACATGTATTCTTTCGTTTTCCAAATTTTAAGCAAATAAAAATATTGCCTTTTCCTCATGGCTGAGAAAGGAGAAACCTTATAATAATCGTGTGCCAAAGTCTATCTCCGTTCCATAAAAAAAACGTCAACTCTTTACAGTTAAAATTCAAAAATTCTAATTTGTTCTTGTATTAGAAAAACACAACCAAAACGATTATTCTTATCCTTCATCTTGTTATTTAAAACTCATCCCATATTTTTATAAATTTGTAATGCGGGTACTGTATACGTATGTATGTATGTACTTATACTCAGATTTTATTTGTATTTAAATAATTATGCCCTTGAGAAAATCTGAAAAGGAAGTACTTTTTATGAATTCAAAAACTCACATTTATTTGTGCCAGGCAAGTACGAATATGTACTTAATTTAGTGGCTACTTAATACGATGGGAACACGAGCTAAAATTATAATCCAACAAAGACAAAGGCTCCTACATAAACGTACTTTTAGACTTTAATCTGACTCAACTATCATGAAAATCTTCACAAGCTGTTGAAATGCTTAAGACCAAGTAAGACACACTGACATCATATTTAAAAAGATTTCACTTTTATATAAACCGCGATGACCAAATTATTTTTTATAAGTTTAATTAACTTCATTCATTGAAATTGATGAAAATTGCAATTGCGCATGGAATGTATGTATACTAGAGATGAGCGATCCAGCGATTTTTGAAGAACGTTGTTCTCAGTGAACGTGATTTGTTAATCACTGTTCTTTAAAACAGTGATTGTGATCACAGTATTCCAAAAGAAAACAATAATAAACAATAACGTATTTTATTAAGTCGTAAGAAAGAGACAACTAGATACATACTACGAAAAGACTACTAAACAAAATGAAAGTGGTGTCATCAATGTTATTATTTTCAAAGTAATTTTTTTTATATGAAGTCTGACAATTAAGTTTCACACAAAGTTCATGTATAAAAGACAAAAGTAAATAATTAGCATCATCTAATAGTAATTCTGACTCGCTCAAAATAAAATGAAATAAATTTGAGTATGTAACAATTTTGAATGAACGACATTATTAGTAACTGTTATTTGACAATTTCAATCACTGTAGTTACCAGTGAGTTATCAATCACCGTGATTAAATCACGGTTTTGAAAATATCGCTCATCTCTAATGTGTACTATGTGTAATCGGTTATTACTTACTTAATTCGTCATTACAACTCTTCAATTATAATTACGACCTAGCTTCTCACATCACCCATGTTTACACATAAGTGGCGGCACCTACAGTTTAAAGTCATGGAAATTTCATTTATTTTCAGAGTTTTTGATATAAGGCTGCTGGGAGGAAGTCGCCGAAGAATTATTTTTGTTCGAGATGTCTGGGCTGTGGTTGGAACCATGGCCTCACCTTAAATAAGTGGACACACTACCTACTATTAATTAATTTAACAAATTAGGTGGCATGATAGTGTAGAGGGTAGACTAGAATAGACTATTACGATAAGGGTCGAGCCAACAACCAGAGAGTCTGATTTGTTACACTCTACCACGGACAAGGTCCAAGTTACTCAGCGCGTAATAATTAGATATAATTTGTAATTGTATTGTAAATAAATAAAAAAAAATTATTTAAAAAAAAATTTCGATTTACGCTCACATCGGTTAATTTTTGTTTATATTTTTTTTTTAACGGAGAGAAACACTTATGGTACTGCATCTATGTAAGCATTGCATGCATTGTATTAAAATACCGGAAATTATAGTATAGGCGGAGGAGGATTCTCACCATAAAAACAGGGAGCAGAGCATGGAAAATAGATGGTGATTCATTTATTTATATATTTTTTATGTACATACATACATAACATAATAGGTCATTACAACCCTTCAGTCAGTATTACGACCAAGCTTCTCACACCGCTTATGTTGTGTGTGTTAATTTTTGTGCAAGAGTGTCGCGACCTACAGTTTAATGCCTGAGTTTTTATCAGAATACTGCTGAGACGAAGTCACTGAAGTAATATTTTTTAATATTGCGTTTTGTTGGAGACGTCTGACCTGAGGTTTGAACCGTGGCCTCACGTCTAATAAGTTACCACCTACTAGGTTAGGTTACTACCTACTAGGCTACAACGACTATATTTTATATATGTACATATACCAATAAATAAACAGTGTTGTAATAATGTTTTTAATTTAAATAATCCACAAATTTTTATAAAATATAACACACCAGAGTCTATGACGGAAATCGTATCTACAACTAACATATCCATATACTGTCTCACAAGGAAGCGTATACCGCTGGAAATTGACATTACGATATGCGACACCACTTTGACGACGCAGAAAGTAGTCAACTATCTTGGCATTCGACTGGACCCTAGACTGACGTTCTGGCTCAGATCCAACACGCTGCAACTAAAGCCGCTAAGGTTACCTCCTTACTTGGTAGGCTTATGTAAAACGGTAAAACGAACCGCTGCATTTAGGGTGGTATCGGCGTATAGGACTGTATCTTAGTCAGCAATACTATTAATCAGTGATGTAATCATAGCTGCCAGATAAATGAGGCACCAAATCGTCAAATATTTGAAAAAAAATCGTCAAAATCGTCAAAGAAGTTTATTGAAATCGTCAAAAAATCATCAAAAAAAATAATTAAATAAATTAAAAACCAAAATTATTTCTATTGTAGTAAAACATATAAAGTCAATATATGTACATATATGAGTTCAAAAATAAAATATAAAAAAAAATTTGTCAGAAATTAAAAGCTAGCGTTCCTCATCTTTATTTATTACTTTTTTTTCTAAAAATGGAGAAATGTTTTATCATTTTCAGGAAAAAATTGTTTAAGGTTTAAACAATCTATCCCAGTGTTGTTTATTGACACATAAGGGCAGCAATAATATTGAATCATCTTAATCTATGGGTGATGTAAATATCAAGAAGTCAGAAGCTCTTGACATTCTAAGCATGAAAATTCAGTGTAATGTTGGCTGCAACCGACACATTTTTCAGTTCCTTCTTAAGATTTTATTTTATTCCTATTTATGAGGTCGGTGCCTGAACGTCTATTTTGAGGTTTCTCGACCGTGTACAGAAGAGGCCGTAGTAGCTCGTTAATGACGGTAGTATATCCAACTCCATTGAATCATTGGTGCATCGTTGCAATGTGGTTTGTGTTTCACTGTTCTATCACTACAATAAAAGAATTTTGCTCGAACGAAATAAGGGGACTTGATCTTGATAATCACATATTCCTACGTAACGCTCGTCTTTCTCGGCTAGGACATCCGTATGTGGTCGATTGGCTTTGGATCGCACACTGCATTACAGAAAAAGTATGTTTTTTAGTCTGACTATTCATATGTGGAACTCAATTCCTGCAGAGGTCTTTCCTGTTACTTATGGTATAAAAATATATAAGCCTAGTGTCCATAAACGCTGTTCTCTCTTTCCTTCTTCCCATAACACATTTTCATAGTTCCAAACACAATGCCATCCATCCCCTGTGTGTTGGTCGTACAAACAAAAATAACAGCGCTTGCCTTTGTTCTTCCGATGGTAATATTAGAAGCTATACTCGAATATTTAAAGTTGTCTGCAACAACAAGCGATAAATTATTCTCAACTACGAGGTTATTTAGGAGTTGTAATTTTTTGGCTTTTAAGGGATTAAAAAGGAATAAAAAAAGAGAAAAATCATCACAACTATTCGAAAGCAGCTTAAAAATATGATACTTAAAGCGGATTTTAATGTCCTAAAGTTAGAAATATGATGTAAATTTTTAATTTCTAAAAATCGTCAAAATAAGGGCATAAATCGTCAAATGGTCAATATGACATTTTTGGAGCTCAAAATCGTCAAAATGACGATAAATCGTCAAATCTGTCAGCTATGGATGTAATACCTATAGGTCTACAGGCAAGCGAGCGGAAGAGAGTGTGGGAGACTAAAAACTCGCACGGAGACACAGTAAATGTCGACGACGGCAGAGAGCGAACCATACAACAATGGCAAGAGAAATGGAACACTGAACACTGGAAGGCAAAATTTCTCCCAGATATTACCCGCTGGATTGAGAGGAAATTTGGTGAAGTTAATTATTATTTAACACAACTGTTATCCGGACACGGTTATTTTTGTAAATATCTGTTTAAAATGGGGAAGATGACACGACCAAATAGCATTTATGATGACGCGTCGATTGATGATGCGGAACACACTTTCTTTCATTGTGAGAGATGGAATTTAGAAGGAAGGAATCTTGAGGTCAAAGTCGGCGTCTGTACTGTCGAGAACTTCTGGGATGTACTTCTAAGCAGCGAGGAAAATTAGAATAGGATGACCAGCTACACTGAGGCCTTGCTAAAATCTAAGAAATTTTACTTGGATGAGACAATTAGAATGGATGGTTGAACACCTCAGATTTTGTTGCACAATCCGGACGCAGGTATGAACATAAAGGGGCCAAATGGCCAGACGGACTCCACTTCGAAATAATACCACAGTAGTCCCGGAGTGGGTACATAGAGTCCAAAAGAGGAGGGGGAGATTTAGTGGGTGAGGGCCCCACACACGGGGGATAGTAACGACTTCCCCTATGGTGCGGTTAGGTACATATACTCCTCTTCAGCGGAAAAAAATATTCATATACTGTAAATACCTTTTAGATGTACATTAAGGAGAAATGTTTTTAAATATATATGTACATATGTAGGTATTCGTATATAATATAACTGTTTTTAAATAGTTTTTATCTGATATTGTGCATGTTTTAAGTATTGTGGTGACGATTTATTACAGATTTATGTCTGATCGCATATTCCGAGGTGATTTCTGCTAATACTTACTTACTGTGAATTGTTTCCATTCCAGCAGCTCAAATGAGGTCGATTTTCTCGGTACCAAGGAAATTAAATGTTGGCTTTAATTAGGAGTCGCCGTAGACTTGTAGGTAGTGTGTTGGCTTATTAGACGAAAGACCACGGTTCAAATCCTAGGTCAGACATCAAAACGAAATACGAAAATATATTTCTTCGGCGACTTCCTCTCAGCAGATTTCTGGCAAAAACTCTGAGAGTAAATAAAATTGCCTTGAAAAATTTCTCCTGTCGTTCGGAATCGACTTTAAACTGTAGGTAATGCCACTCATGTATAAAATTAACACACACAACATGAGTGGTGTGAGAAGCTAGGCCGTAATCCTGACTGAAGGGTTGTAATAGCCAATTATGTGTGTATGCGCTGGCTATTTTAATGAATTAATTTTTTGTCCGGCCATGTCAGCGGTGGTATCTCACGAATCTAGCTAAAGCAATGTCTTATGGATGAGCGAAGAGTTTATTTTGAAAGTGATCTTGAAAGCGAAGTTTAAAACTCAGATGGAGGGAGACTGACTGTAGTCTTACTACTTGTTGCCTGCTTTGTATTGCCTTTTTATATGCCCACGTAATCAGTCTGATGAATGTTCTTGAAATCGAACGTTCGTGTGTTCGGCTTCTCGAGAACTCTATCGCGACTTCATTGTTGTTTGTATATTTTGTTAACATTGCGTATTGTTGCGTTCTCGCTTTTGGTATGAAAGCCACCTCACTAACCTAACCTAACCTAACACAGTTAAATATGAACACTGTTTTACAACCATTTTTACATTAACAATAGGCATTAAATTATTTAAATTTTTGGTGTCGTAATCATTACTAATTATTACTGATTCAGGAATCATTTTCGAAATACCTTTTATAATCTCATTTAATACGGTTAACTGTGACACTTTAAGTTTACTTCCTCTTTTATAGTAGTTTTCTAAAAAAAAAAAAAAAAAAAAAGAAAAAAAAGAAAACATTCTCCTTCGCTATTTCCATTATTCATTTAACTCTTATTTTGGTTTCTATTTCATTTGTTTCTGTATCATAAAGTTAATCATCATTATCATCCTCATGACTGCCATCGCATCGTAATCAAAATATTAAATTAAAATTATGTTCGCAAACCTTTTTTCTGTGTTTTTGTTTTTAGTTTCATTTCCTTTTTAAGGTACATTAAATGGATTATCATTATAATGCCAGTCCAGTTACATTTCCTATCTTGTATCCCCATAGGATGCATAATTAGAACAGTTAATTAAAAAGAACTTTACAACTTGAACAACAAAGATAGAATAGAAAAAAAAAACAGAAAAATACTTCCACGAATTTATTTTTTCCATCTGTTGTAATACAAAAATAAATTTTTAAATTCATTAAAAGTAAGAAACTACAATTAACAAAAAGGCACCAGGCATTCTCCTCAATATGTGCATATAATTGATACGTTTTCTTTCACAAAGAACTTTCGAAAAGTTTTGAAGACTGATATGTTCGAATAACATAATTGGGTAGTTTTTTTTCTATTTGCCCAAAGAGCGACTAATATGATCATACTATGCTAAATTTTCACTCCTTGGGTATATTCTGGAGAATTTACCGTTTTTAGCGTAAAGAGTTTAAATATATTGTTTACTTAACATACAAACATTTTTATATTTATTCTTATAGTCAATCAGACGATTTGGTACAGACAGATTGACAATCAATAAATAAACAGTTTGGCGATAGCACCAGAATTGTCATAGAATGGAATCTGCAATGGAACAGAAGAGAGAAGATAAGTTGAAGTCTAAATTAACAACAGGGTGAGTGTAGGCATTGACACAGAATAGAGAAATCACAGGAACATATTATAACGAAAATGGAAACGGTGTACCATCGTTTAACATTAAAACGATAAACAAAAGCTACACAAACAAATACAACGAACTTGCTTGCAAATACCAACAACATCAGTATGAAAGAAAAGGAGACAGGCAAGTAAGAAAGAAAGCAACAACAAACAACGTAAGCAGAATACACAAACAACAATGAAGTAGCGATAGAGTTCTCGAGAAGGCGAAGACACGAACATTCTACTCCAAGAACCTTCATCAGACTGTTTACGTGAGCATATAAAAAGGCAAGACAAAGCAGGCAACGACAGTGTTGCAAAACTGAAATTTTGTAATGGTACTGACTTATAACTGAAAAAGTACTTTTTTGCATCAAATAGTACTTTTGTAAAAGATACATACATACATACACAATTGGTCATTATAACCCTTCAATCAGGATTACGACCTAACTTCTCACACCACTTATTTTGTGTGTGTTAGCTTTAGACATGAGTGGCACGACCTACAGTTTAAAGCCGATTCCGAACGACAGATTTTTAAGGAAGTTTTCATGACAATTTAAATTTATTTTTTTTGCCAGAAGGAAGTTGCCGGATAAATATACACGTATAGTAAACCAGCCCATAGCACTTGACTATTTATTTATATTTAATACACATGCAGGACAAAAACAGTCGATTCGGAACGTAACAAAAAAACGTAAAAGTTCCATTTAATCGGGTCGATGTAACGTAATGTATGTTCGTTTGAAGAGCAAATTATACATACGGTTCTGCAAGCGTTTTCATTGCTTTTCATATTATGAAAACGAACGTACGTTTCGTGGACGTTTGTCTAACCGAGGCTAAAGAACCCTAATTCTACTTTAGCATTGCGTCGAACGTGTTGCTAATGTATTAATAAAGGGTCCGCCAAATAACATTTTTATTTGAAAGTACAATCCTTCCGGTTAATAATGGAAAATAATTTCATTCAAATGGCTGCCTCGGCTGACCATGCAGTAGCCTACACCAGAAAATGCCGATTTTGGCAAATATAATAATCTTTTCAGATGAAGCTCATTTTGATCTAGGCGGGTATGCAAACAAGCAAAATTGTCGCATTTGGGGCACAGAAAACCCGCACGAATACATTGAAATGCCGACGCACCCAAAACGAGTCACTGTTTGGTGCGGATTTTGTGCCATGTTGCACGAATTTTTGTTCACAAAAATTGAAGACGAGGATATTGGCAATATTTGATTTCAAAAGGACCAACAGCCGAAGCTACACTCGATGTTTTGCGGCCTGTTTTTGAAGATCGCATTATCAGCCGCAGAGCTGATGTCGTTTGGCCACCTCGGTGTTGCGATTTGACACCGTTGGACTATTATTTGTGGGGTGCCGTCAAAGATCAGTGTTACGCCGACAAGCCAGAGACAATTGACGCTTTAAAAGACAATATTCGTGAAGCCATTGATGAAATACAGCTGCACACAATCGATAATGTGCTTAACAATTGGACTGATCGTGTAGGCTACGTGTAGGCATGGCCAGCGAGGCTGCCATTTGAATGAAATTATTTTCCATTATTAACCGGAAGGATTGTACTTTCAAATAAAAGAAGAAATTTGAGAAAATATTCATTAGTTTTTTTTAAAGCATTTTCAAAAAAAAAAAGTTATTTAGCGGACCCTTTAGTTGAAAAGCGTAAGATATAAAATATGTAATAAGAAAAAACTACTGAAGCGTCGCGGGGGTACTGCGGTATTTTTGTAATGAAAAAGTATTGAAAAAAGTACAAAAAAATACTAAATTGTTCAACCATGCTTTATAGTGTGTCCCATACTCATAAGCTCACTTCTATTATTTATTAAATAATATATTTCTATACTTTATTACTGTTGTTGTGTATTTTTTTTACAAAAATTTTAATTTAGTGTTCCATAATTATACGCTAAATTTGCTTATTTTACTTATAGGCCATTTACACTACAGCGAAATCTAGTAGATTAGATATCAAATCTTGCTCAAAATCTACACCGTTTACACTGGATTTATTTGACAGTAGCAAGATTTCATTTTAATAACAAAAACAGCTGACTGAAATTTAAAAGAAAATAATAATATTTCCAAATTTAGTTTAATACCAAATAAAAATGAAAAATATAGGACATTCAGTATTGTTTTCATCAAGACCAAATAAGATTCAAACAGAAATAATGTTGTTGCGAAAAAATGTCTGCACTTGTTGAACATAAGATTTCAAAAAATAATGCAAATGTATTACTACACACAATTGTTAAATAGTAGAATGGAATGGATACATGTAAGTATATACAGTGGTGTGGTGGCCACGAATTTAAGACACGACATATGACTGACTTAGTTGTGATAATATTTACAATCCTGTAATATCAAATTTGATATTCTTTATTCTTCTATGTACCCTGTAATACTAAGAAAAAGTATCATTATTTTATTTTGTTTCTTTTTACATTTTGTTGCTTTTTGATCATATTATTGTAAAAACGTTTATTTGAAATTGGCCACGAATTTAAGACATTTCAGAAATATGTGGTTATTAAGTGATTTTTGAAGCTAAACGTTTAGCAACAAACGTTTTATTTTATTTTATGTTGGAATACATAGAAATATTTAATTATAAATGGCCAGAGATACTTGGAATACCGATGCTGAGCGAAAACTGATCCAACAACTAAAATATGATGGAAAAATAATATTGGAGATATCCAAGCTGCTTAAATGTTCTAGATGCAACATTTACAACGCGCTGGAACACATCAAGCAATATGGTACCACCAAAAATGTCAAACAGCAACCTAGAGCCATAAAAAATACACCCTAGAGTAGCTGCTAATAATCTTTTCACGAGCTCAAGTAAAATAAAATATAAAATTGCATTGGATTTTGGTACTGATATTTCGTCTAGGGCAATAAGAAGATGTCTAAATGAGAAAAACTTGTGTGGGTGTATTGCACAACGTAAACCACATGTGTCAAAAAAATATGAAATCCCGACTAGCATTTTGTCTTGATCTATATAATATGTAAATAAAAATTCTTAACCAAATATAGGTAGCAAAATATTACTAATTTTTCTTCGCAATATTACTAAAATCTTAAGAAAAATATCATTGACCTAAAATTTTTTTGATAAGATGTAAAAATTATCACAAATGTATAAGTAAAATGTCGTGTCTTAAATTCGTGGCCACCACTGTATATATAGGTAATAATACATAAATATTAATCCGCACTTTAATACAGGTACGTAATGGGTCATTCTGGGAGGAAGATGTTCCTAATATGTTATGTGATATGTTCATCGAAAATTTTAGAATGAACCGCCAAACTTTTCAGTTGTTATGCTTAAAGCTAACATCCATGAACAAAACTGATACAACATTTAGCAAATGTATACCACTTCAAAAACGTATTTATTGCTGAGGTTGACGCGAAAATGTTGCAACTGCAAAAAAGCCTCGTAACAATTGAAAAAGAAAGGAATGTCATTTTGAAGGCCCTTCCAACCAAATAAAGCAAAGCTTTACAGGATTTTTTATCACCTCAAAGAATGGCCAACTTGATGGCGACCTACCTGAGGGCCCAACTTTTGGCTTTTTGATATACATGGCTGTTTTTGCGGCACCCTCTAAAATCATCAATATAGTCTCCCCAAAGCGTTATGAGTAGAGACTCCTCCATTTTCCAATTTTTATTGTGCTTTCGTTTTCTATAAATAGAGTAATTAATATGTGTACATATGATATCATTAAGAAATATGTATTTAAAAATCAGATTAACTTTTATTACAAATTATTTCTTCTGCCATTTTTTAATTTATTCTACAATTTTAATAAAGAATTTCTATACTTTTTGTTTTGTTTTTAAATTGAAATGTCATTTTTTCCTGCGCAGCGTTGTATTTTTATGTACTTTTTGGCAAAACACATAGTTGCATTTCTATTTTTGCTAGATTTTCTTTTGTATGGGAAATCTAGTTAAAATCAACTAGATTTGGCTCTAAATCTCATAAGTACTAGATTTCGGTGTAGTGTAAATGGCCTATTATAAAGAAACAAAAATAAATATTCTATTAAATTTGTTATTTGTTTGGTAATTTGCTTATATTTATGGAAAATTAAACCAAATATTCCATTCTTTATGCTGTTGATTAAGTTTTTTGTAGTATTTTCATTAAATATGAGACACCCTTTAGATTGTATTTTGTGCTTTAGATGTGCAAACTTATTTTTTCGCTTTCCGAATACAGTTAAATTCTGTTTTGAATTTTTCAATTTAAGTTATTTTTAGACTTTTTAACGTACGTTGTAGCCACTTGAAAAGTAAAGAGGGAACAGAAAAACCTTTTGGAACATCTCATACCTTGACAGAAGTATTTAAATGGGTATTCTTTTGTTTATGCTCAGAAATTAAACATTTTTTTCTTTGTTATTTTTTAATTAGACTTGTAAATAGCAAACAAAATTTTTATGTTTTTGTTCATCTTGCTGGTAAGTCATGTATCTCATGTAAATGTGTAAATTCGTACTTAAGGGTATGTAACTCAGACACCCCTTTAATAGATATACAAACAACCGTCAACACATAATTTTCTTTGGTGAATATGCCAAGGCCAATATTTGTACAAAAGTCAAGTCATCTACATTCATATCTACAAACGTACAGTGTCAGACAAAATAAATTCTATAAGGAATGCTTAATAATTATGTCTTCACTAATAAAGAGGCTTTTAAAAATTAAAATTAAAAAAAATGTATTTATTTATTTATTTCCTTGATGTACTTGATATACAGTGGTGGCCACGAATTTAAGACACGATATATGACTGACTTAGTTGTGATAATATTTACAATCCTGTAATATCATATTTGATATTCTTTATTCTTTTATGTACCCTGTAATATTAAGAAAAAGTACCATTATTTTATTTTGTTTCTTTTTATATTTTCTTGCTTTTTTATCATATTATTGTAAAAACGTTTATATGAAATTGGCCACGAATTTAAGACATTTCAGAAATATCTGGTTTTTAAGTGATTTTTTGGTGTTTTTTGAAGCTAAACGTTGAGCAGCGAATGTTTTATTTTATTTTATGTTGGAATACATAGAAATATTTAATTATAAATGACCAGAGGTAATTGGAATACTGATGCCGAGCGAAAACTGATCCAACAACTAAAATTTGATGGAAAAATAATAATGGAGATATCCAAGCTGCTTAAATATTTTAAATGCAAGATTTACAACGCGCTGGAACACATCAAGCAACATGGTACCACCAAAAATGTCAAACAGCAACCTAGAGCCCGAAAAACTACACCCTAAAGTAGGTGCTAATAATCCTTTCACGAGCTCAAGTAAAATATAAAATTGTATTGGATTTTGGTATTGATATTTCGTCTAGGACAATAAAAAGATGTCTAAATGAGAAAAACTTGCGTGGGTGTATTGCACAACGTAAACCACTTGTGTCAAAAAAAAAAATATCAAATTCTGACTAGCATTTTGCCTTAATCTATATAATATGTAAATAAAAATTCTTAAATAAATATAGGTTGCAAAATATTATTTATTTTTCGTCCTAATATTACTAATATATTAAGAAAAATATTATGGACCTAAAATTTTTTTGATAAGATGTAAAAATTATCTCAAATATATAAGTAAAATGTCGTTTCTTAAATTCGTGACCACCACTGTATGTATTGCTATACAACAATACTTATAATTACGGTAAAGAACTAGTAATTACTCTTATTAATAATTAATGTAGTCACCATAGTCTAGCATGTAGTGTGTTGGCTTATTAGACGTAAGGCCAAGGTTCAAACCCCTGGTCAGACATCAAAACGAAATACAAAAAAAATATTTCTTCGGCTACTTTCTCTCAGCAGATTTCTGGCAAAAACTCTGAGAGTAAATAAAATTGCCTTGAAAAGTTTCTCCAAAAATTTGTCGTCCTGCATCGACTTTAAACCGTAGGTCCCGCCACTCATGTATAAAATTGACACACACAACATGAGTGGTGTGAGAATCTACGCCGTAATCCTGACTAAAGGGTTGTAATGGCCTATTATGTATGTACAATATATGCACTAGTAATTTGTTCATAATAATTAATATTATAATAACAATATATAATAATAATTATTATAAAAACAAACATAATAATAAAAATAATAGTATTTAATAATTATGTATATGACAATAATAAAAATGATTATAATTAAACAATTAATTAAATATTGATTATATTGATGATATATTATATGATAATATTGAAAAAGGGCTCTTTTTAACTGTAAAGCATTGTTTAGTAGTTTTGGCTCCGTATGTGGTGAATTCCAAAGACGCATAGTAGCGATGAAAAATGTCGATACTAATGTTCGGGGTCTGAACTGGATGATAGCATTTAGTCTCTGAGACCGAAGAAATGTATTTTTTTTTTTCAATGAGATATCTTGGTTCACGTGTGCATAGGATTTTGTGTAAATGTAAAAGCACTCTATTTTTAAGCAGTGTGTTAACTGTTACTCCAAAAAGTTTAATTCCAAAGTTAGATAGACGACGATAGATGACCTCGCTAGCCCATAGTCATATCTTACTACGTCATTATAAGCCACATTTAGTTTTCTTAACACATTCGCGACGTATCACGCCTAAAGTCGTCATTTAAGATTTTCCCATGGGTGTGGATGACGCTTTATGTAGTCATTTAAGTTATCGTTTAATTATTCTTTAAAAATGTCATTTTTCAAATTTAAATTACTTTATTGTGGGATCATTTACAATACTTAACAATTTAATTAAGAAAAATAAATGAGTAATCTTTAATGTTGTAACAGCAAACACTAAGTACGAATTTGTACTTTCCTCCATTTCTCCTATAACTCAACTGCTTATTCAACGGAACACTGGTTAATAAAAGTGCAAGAAATTATAGATTATTTTAGCAATGAATTGAAAAGTGTATACGAACCAGGACAGAATTTATCACTCGATGATGGGATAATTCCATAGAGGAGAAGAGTTCGATTCCGCACTTACAATCCAGATAAAATTGTAAAATATGGCATTCTTACTAGAATGATTTGCTAATCGAAAACAGGTTATATTTGCAGTTTTATTTTATATTGTGGAAAGAGCGTTAGTTTCGAAAACACCATCTTGAAACTTTTGAATCCATATTTGAACAAATGGCATCATATATGTATCCACAGATAATTATTACAACAGTGTTAAGTTGGCTTCTACATTATTGGTACACAAGGTAAGAGCTTGTGGGACAATAAGATCAAATCGGGTAGTGCCGAATGTTTTAAGGAGTATAAAATAGCGACATGGAAAGGGACGTTACAAGTGAAGAGGTGAAGTTATTATACAAGTATGGAACAGTAAAAAAAAGCGCAATATTCAAATGATCACTACAATAATGCCGACATGATCGATTCTAATAAAATCGACCGAAATAGCCAACTTTTCATCAAGAAACCGCTCTGCATCATTGATTACAATCAATACATGAATGGTGTCGATTTTGCCTATAACCGCATCATCAGAAAAACTCTGAAATGGACTAAAAGGTATTTTTCTACCTTAATTCATTCCGTATTTATCAAATACTGAATTCGCAATCAAAAATTAGATACATGCTGAGTTTAGCGGAATGTTGGATAGAAGAAAACCCAGATATATCACATTCTAATAGCGAAGAAGAAACCAATGAGCCCTCAACTTCTACACAAACGCTCCGTTTTGACTCAACAATAAGGTCATCAGGAAATATAAAACATCACGAATTATTGAAAATTTTGATCAACGGTAAGACTGTCAAAAAAAAGTGGTCGTGTATGTTATTCGCACAAAATACATGAAGATACGTCATGTATGTGTAGGAGCTTCTTTAAAATTTAATACAGAAATATTATTTACATAAAAAGATATGGCAATTTTTCTAAACCTATGTATGCGCGATTATAACAATTGACAAAAAACGAATCTGTAGCCACAGCAAGCGAAGCCAGCAACGCCCCGTCGCGAATGTGTTCCCCCGGCAGAATCAAAGAAGGCGACGATTTCACATCCCTACAAGATTGCTGGGACTAAGTATGATTAATAGAGTAAAGTAATGTGTTTTCCACAAACTTCTTACCATAGAAAAAGTTTTCCCGGAAGCATAGTTTATATGGTCAATCCCAGTGAAGTTATTATTGAATTGTCGAATTAATAATTTCTAATTGTTGATTGCTTAAAAATATATCAGGTTGTGTATTAAATTTTACAAATCTAAGAGTTATAATCAAAGATTTAGATTTTAATGGATTAATACATCCGTCATTCCAATTTGCACTTGCCCAGATGTGTACACTGTTAAGTTCCTCGTTTAGCCTGTACAAACATTTGCGCATCCTATTTCTATTTGTGCTTACATATATAAATTTGTACATCATCGGCATATAAGTGCACTTTACTAAACATCAGAAATTGGATTAAATTATTAATGTACGTTGTGAAAAGAAATCTACCGACAATAGAGCCCTGAGGAAAACTGATTAATGGCAATCGGCTAGATATGAGAATAAAAGTCTTGTTGATGTATCGGAAAAGTTAAACATTTGGCTTAAATTAGAACGAAGAATGTTATGGTCGATGATATCGAAAGCTTTCGAATGATCAACAATCTCCTACGTATAGCCTCAGACACTTTCAACAAAGCAGTTGTACCACTATGTTTAGGTCGGCCAGATTGTTTATCTCATCTGGTTGTGAAGTAATTTTTCGAATGCTTTTGATAAGGAAGGCAGTATTGGTATTGGGCTATAATCATTACTAGATTTATTTTATTAGTGATAGACGTGAGGCCTCGGTTCAAACCCCAGGTAAGACATCAAAACGGAAATATGAAAAAGTATTTCTTCGGCGACTTACTCTCACCAGACTTCTGGCAAAAACTCTGAGAGTAAATAAAATTGCCACGAAATGGTTCTCAAACATCTGTCGTTCGAAGTCGACTTTAAACTGTAGGTCCCGCCACTCATGTATAAAATTAATGTACACAACATCAGTTGTGTGAGAAGCTAGGTCGTAATCCTGACTAAAGGGTTGTGATGATCAATTATGAGAAATATGTGGTGTCCCGGATTGTGTACACATTTATAAATATATTTAGTATCACTTGCATTCTATAGAGACAAGGGATAAATGTATTAAATTGCATACAATATAGTGAATGAGATGAGGAGGTGATAAGGAGATTTGCTACCATTTTCAAAGCTTTGTGTTTTGCAATTTCAGTTAATTTGTTTTTTCCCAACCGTGCAAAATGGATAAGTATTTCAAGTGTCTGTACATCATGGCATTGCAAATCATTATTTTGTAATACGATGAAATTTATTTTTGAGTTTATGGAGAAGACCAATTGAATAAGAAGTTTCCAGCTTAAGACTCTGGTTGTATAGAAACTAGCAGAGATTACTTTGGAATTTTTATCTAAGTAATTGAGAGTGATTCATCAGTTATTTTACCGTCAACATCTACACCATCTTGAATTCAAAGTGTGAATTTAATTATTTTATTTTAGAAGTATTTCACAATAGTTTGTTTATTCTAAAAAATTTGCTCAATGCAACACCATCCCGTTCAAACACTTGCCTTTTCGTCCACATATAATGGGTGTTCCGATAATGAGTTTCTGACTTTCAAAATTGATAATGGGCATCTTGTTGAAGCTACATCTGTCAAAATAGTTGTCATTTATTCTGCCTGTTTTGTCAAATCGTCATTGCAGAATACTGCAATAACACGTGCTATAATAATAATAATCAAATTGTTTTATCAATTACGTCGCGTCGTCAATAATTATCGCGCGTCGTCATAAAGATCGCAAAAATCATCTTACTACGAGGACCTAATGAGTAAGAGATCGGACACTCGTACGTCCACAAAACGCAAGATCTGCTGCAAACATCGTTGATGAAAAACCGATGTATGTGAAAGTGCGCAAGAAAATCCGAGGCACTTGACTTTGACCATATTTCGGCGAAATTTTGTTCTAACTTATAGCAGCAAATTCAACTGGCTTAGGAACCGAAGGTAAACGACCGTTGACAACGATTTTGATTTTTTTATTGAAAAATTATCCTCAGTGTTGAAGCCCGTTTCAGCATGAATGGGTACGTGCGCAAAAAAATGTACGATATAGTCACTGCTTGAGAACCGCGTTGGCTAAGCCACTACTTTTAATGGCGAGCTCAATAGGTTAATGATTAACAATTTTTTTTTTTAGTTCTCTTAAATCCCAGTTGTATGCGAAAAAGCCACAAACTACAACGATCCTCAATCCCAACATGCCATCGATCATATTCAGCCTGATTTATAAGCCCGAGTCATTGAAAATTTGACATTTCAGAAAAAAATACTTTGGGTATAATTTCAGAATTATACTTTGGGTGTAAAATAGCATTGTAGTATATTTTTTTTTTTAATATTTATAATGATTTAAAGAGACAGCTATTGGTCGATATACATACATATACTATCCAAGAAAGTATTTATTTATTTTAAAACAGGAAGAACTTGATGTATCTTTAAAATGCTGGGATATTTGTATTCGTTGAATTATTGAAAACCTTTACGGGATGTGGTCTTAATACATCGAGATATTTTAAAAGAAGGACTCGATATTAGATTCCAATTACTTATGGCGCTATATTTTATTATAAGCTTTCATTTATTTTTCTTTTCCTACCTGGGCAATATTCAACGCAATTTATTAAATTTGTGATTAAAGATTTAGTACACTCCGGTAGGCCAAATATTTCACATATCCTTGATAAAATATTGCTGAATAAATAGTTTATCTCCATCAGAAGTGCAAATTTGCTGATTTTCTTCAATAAATACCCCGATTTGTCTGGATCAGATACATATATTGCATTCGACATTGTCAAATCGTAATTTGTTGCTGTTATTGCTGTAAACATGATCACTACTTTTTTGCCTTTCAGACCTCGGTACTAGTGCATTGTCATATTCAAAATCATAGTTTTTATGCCGACGTATTTACTCTGCAGAGAATGTTGCATTATCAAATTCTTTTTAACAGTTGAATTTAAAATAAGGAATTATTGTTTATACTTTATGAAATGACTGAAATTTAATTTTTTTTAATTAAAAAAGATTATAAATTTTATATTTTTATTTATTTTTTTTATTAAATATTTTTTACTCCATTTTGGGCGACAGTGTACATACTTACAGTAGTAAATCACTTGCAAAAGCATTACCCATTCTACGCAATTAAATGTTACTCTACGGCGAATGTTGTTCATTATCGTTGGCTTTAAGTTTAAATTACAAGATTTAAAGGAGGAAAATTATTATAATTTGCTACACTTACAATGCCTTATGAGAGAGAGTTTGTGAGAGTATAAATTATGGTACATTTATGATAGATTATATGGTATGGGATCAGGTCATTTACATACGCAAAGGTTAAATATATACAATGAATTATGTTTACAATGGCAAGAAGTAGTAGCAGTAGTAGCCCAGAATATTTTAAGACAGACAAAAGGAATTGCAATAAATTAATTAAAATAATTTAAATAATGTTCCACTTCTTTACAAGTCTTCAAACTGATTGTTAACTAACAGCGGTGGAATGTAAAAGTACAACGTAATCATGAAAAGCACTCACAGTAATGCTTAGAGGAATGAATAGAATCACTGGCAGCTGTGACTGACTGAATAATATGCTGACTGTACCAAATAATGAAAAAAAACAACAACTGACCTTATCGCATTCACCATTCACACAAATTCAATTGCAATAATGATGATGATGATGGCCTTTGGAACAATGTTTTATGTGTCATGAATTGTAAACGTTGAATGTAAAACGTGTTGTAAGCACAAGTAAAACTTATTTCATGGTTACAAACTACATACATACAATATACGATATAAGCGGTGAATTCCTTGACATTGCAATAGTTTTAGTAAAGCAAGAGAAATTTGAAAAACACCGACAAAGGGGTTAGGACATCTACTTAATGTTTATACAGACAGCCAAGAATTTCATTCACAGTTTTCGGCACCTAAAATTAAACATTTTCAAAATAGAGATGTTAGCTATAAAACACATACTAATTCATAGCCATCTTTAAAACAACTGAATATGACGACGTGTAATAGAAAGATTATATAAGTTAAGTTAGCCTTCTTAGACGCTATTGCAGGTAGCATTTCAAATTGAAAAAGGAAATTTTGAAATGATACTGAATTATAACTGAAAAAGTACTTTTTTGCATCAAATAGTACTTGTGTAAAAGATACATACATATATACATATTAGTCATTATAGCCCTTCAATCAGGATTACGACCTAACTTCTAACACCACTTATTTTGTGTGTGTTAATTTTAGACATGAGTGGCGGGACCTATTGTTTAAAGTTGGACTAAAGTCTAATTCTACTTTAGCATTCCGTTGAAAGTTTTGCTAAGGCATTAATAGTCGAAAAGCATAAAATATTTAATAATCAATAGTACTGTAAACGTAGCTTGTGTACTGCGGTATTTTTGAAATGAAAAAGTACTGAAAAAGGTACAAAAGTACTGAATTTTTCAAACTAGAAAATATGTTCCTCAAGGTATGCATGAGCAGAAGTGTGTCTGTGACGGCTGAATGACATGTCAAAATCCTATATTTAATATTTTACCCTTTGGTATACTATCTGAACCAATCTATAACTGGTTGCTATTACGAATTTTTGACTAAATGTTACACTTTGAAAAAGCTATACAAAGCCTTTTTTTCAGAATGTACAAAGAAAGATTCTTATGGATAAGTATACATCACTCTAAAAATTGAATTCAGTTGGGGGACAAACCTAACTGAGAAAACTCGTAAAACAATTAATTAAAACAGAATGATGTATGGAATTGTATTCTGATGGATGTAAAATTGCTATGCGAAAACCATTGATAGGGCGAGGAGACACTTAGCGATACTGTTACAATGCGACTTAGTGCTCTGTCATACTGGCTCATTAATTTCACTGGTCACTTTACTGTTCTGTCTTGAAATCCTCAGAATTTGAATAAAATTGACTATACGGAATGCCAGAAGTCGCCGTAGTCTAATAGGTAGTGTATTGGCTTATTAGAAGTGAGGTCTCGTTTCAAACCCCAGGTCAGGCATCTCCAACTGAACGAAATGGGAAAAAATATTTCTTTGGCGACTTCCTCTCAACAGATTTCTGGCAAAAACTCTGAGAGTAATGAAAACTCTCTTGAAAAGTTACCCCAAAAATTTCGTTCGGAATCGCCTTTAAACTATAGGTCCTGCCACTCATGTATAAAATTAACACACACAAACTGAGTGGTGTGAGAAAATAGGCAGTAATCCTGACTGAAAGTTTGTAATGCCCAATTATGTTTGTATGTATGTATACGGAATGCCACAGAATTTCGAACTGAAATGACTGGTCCTCTGAATTCATCATCTAGCTATGAATTTATTCGATGGAAATCGACTCAGATGGTTCTAAACTTAAGAATAATGTAGGCTATGTAACAATCTCCGAATTACCTGCTCTTAGCACGTCTTTGCACCACTCTGACTACTGCAATATGTTCCAGATCGATGTAATCGCCATACATCACCATGACGAAATGGTTTCGATAAAGGGATCTTCTACCTTCTCTCATACAAATGCGCAACGTTCAGGTCTAGTATGTTGGCATTTGACCCGATGGCCATAATTAACTCTCCAGGCAATTTCGTGTTAATCTCATATACATAGCTTTGTGGTCATGGTGCATATGATATGTGTACCTGCCTGTAAATAAATAATGTGTCTGCCTTGTTAAGTTTTGAATATTGCATTTGAGAATTTATATTGGATATATTTGAAAGCGATTAAATGCAAAATATCTGCCTCCTTAAAATAAATCCAATCATTATGTAGAACATAAATTAACATTTTCTTTTACGTTTTTCATCTTGATTTCATATTGTACGCAGGTATGTACACAAATTTATATGCTAAAAGACATAAACCATGTATTTTACACCTCATAACGAATTTGTAAATAAATCACTGACTTAAAAAGGATCCAAGTTAGTACACATGATGCAACTGCAAACATTATGTGAATATTGTCGAAATAAATTTGTATTTCGAGTACACTTGTATGGAATGCACTCACCTAAGGATTCAATTCCAGTTTATGGTATAAAAAGGAATCTTTATAATGTCCATTCAGTATATTAAAAAGGATCTAAAAAAAGCGATAGTAGTAATGAATACAGTGTATTAACTTGTATTTGTTTGACCATTAACTTGAGCTTTAAGAAATTCATGATTTATTTTCCCTCATTCAGATATTCAGCAGAAATCAATTTTTTCTTGTATTGTGTCTGATTTATTTATTTTCTTAAATACAATGGGAGAATACAACTTTTAACTACCCAAACATTGAAAATTTTTACACTTATAGGCCATTTACACTACAGCGAAATCTAGTAGATTAGATTTCAAATCTTGCTCAAAATCTACATCGTTTACACTGGATTTATTTGACAGTAGCAAGATTTCATTTTAATAACAAAAACAGCTGACTGAAATTTAAAAGAAAATAATAATATTTTAGTTTAACCCTAAACAAGTCAGGAAGAATTTTTACAAATGCAGTCAAAATGTGTTTCAGAGGCACATACAAAGAATTTACGTATTAATTTTGTTAACTTATTTTTATTTTATTAAATTTTTTCTTCATCCCTTTATGGAAATAGCATGGAACGTGAAGAAGTCCTCTCATTTTGGAAAATTGTCACAATTATAAAACTCTCCAAGGTGGAGATTTGAATTGAGAAAGGGCGTCAACTTACGGGACACTGTCCACAAAGTTCTAACAATTATGATTCTGAAGGTACTTCAATCCACCGAGGTAAAGCTAAGAGGTGTACAAGCAGTTGTGTTAGCTAATAAATCACATTCTGTATCGTAATTGAATAGTCAAATGTACGCTGGTCATTGACTTCAAGAAAGCGTTTCATATCAATCGCGGATGTGCTTAAACGAAAAGGTCACAAATAAAATTTTTGGAATGAATAAAGCTAAGTACCAAACTAACCGTATTACATATGGGGATGCATAGCAACACAACAAAGTTTCTTTTACATTTCATATAATGCATGTACACGTACTGTAAACCATATTTCATTGAGATTTAAGAAAGTCACGAATGTCTTTTTTGTTTTCTTGACTATTGGCGTTTAGTATAAAATTTATTTCTGAAGCACTGTAGCCTAGTATCAGCCTCAGCAAAAGAGATACACTTATTTAGTGATTCTGCAGGTTTTGCCCAGCTGATTTTTTTTCCTTTTCTTCCGTTTCGGCATCTGAGTCACTTTCTTCAAGATTTTGAATAGGCTGAGGTTTACTACAATGTTGATAATGATGTGTTTTCGTTTATCTTCTTTTGAACTCGCACACATTTTTTCTTCGTCCTTCTTTCTGCAACGTGGAATATTTCACGTAGGCACCTCGTTTAAGAACCATCTTCTATAGTCATGTTTAATGTTTATTTGGAGAAAGTGGAAGTATGCTGATCTTGCCTGAATTACTCCAAATTTAAGTCGAGCATTTTAACAGCTACTCCACACCACCTCTACATACGTACATATATCCAAATTATCACTTCCATTAGTCTCTATACTGCAGTCATGAAAAATATTTCCACTTTCATCTAATAATGGTTGTCATGCAAAAAATGTGAGAAGAAATTTTATTTCAATAAAACAAATTGAATGTAAACACTTCGATGCAAAAGTGCCAATAGAAATTGCAGTTTCAATTGATTTTCGTCAAGTATAGTATACAGACAGAGTGAAAAGTTACTTTTCAACGTTTAATCAACTGAGTCATCACCTGTAACTTCTTCAAAAAGAGATAAAATACAACACTGTTTGAATTTGCATAAGCGTGAGCAAGAATACTTCTGTAGTTTCACTTCTATTCTGTAAATATTTTCTTTTATGCGTGACATTTACCAGGGAGAAAATCAAAAAGAAAATAAAAGAAAAGAACTAAAACTTGGCAAGCACTTGTGTACAAATCAAGCAGACACAAAATCTTAGAATAAAATAATGCAATTCAGCATCAGAATACATAAAATTATTTTTCTTGTTTAGATTTAGAGGAATCAAATTTAACTACAGCTACGATATACAGTGTAAAGTCCATTATTAAATTGAAGAAATTATTAAAAAAAAATATTTAAAAACGAAAGTTGAAAGTAATTGGCGTTTATTACACTATGCGACAAATAAAATGAAATACACCCAGCATAGTGTAGGTTTTGAGTTTTGTCGAGTAGAACTCAAAAATAATTTTTTTATATTTCTTGAACCCTCCAAACTTGTTTTGTTTGACAAAAACTGTTTTTTGGACTTTACGCACAAGTTTATTGATTACACAAACTTTCCTGAACCGATAAAATTTAAGCTGTCTTATAGGTCATTTACACTACAGCGAAATCTAGTAGATTAGATTTCAAATCTTGCTCAAAATCTACATCATCTACACTGGATTTATTTGACAGTAATAATTTTTAATAACAAAAACAGCTGACTGAAATTTAAAATAAAATAATAATATTTTAGTTTAACCCTAATCAAGTCAGGAAAATTTTTTACAAATCCAGTCAAAATGTGTCTCAGAGGCACATACAAAGAATTTACGTATTAATTTTGTTAACTTATTTTTATTTTATTAAATTTTTCTTTTCAGTTACATAAATGAAATGATGAAGGATGAAGCAAACTAGAACTTTTGAACAATGTTCGTTGCAAGTATTTTTGTGGTAAATACTGTAAGACTGCTTACACATTCTGCATATCTTCGGTGGGCACATATAACATCTACGTCGCATATCTGTCTGCCTGGGCTGGTTTGAGAATTCATCCTCGTGTTGTATGGACCGAACATTGGACAAATTATTTTTATTTAATTTTAGAAGACTACGGCAAATAATGATTGCCAGAACTCTTCGTAACTCATTATAACTCATTATTATATTTAATTTTGTTGTTCACCAACAATAGAAGTAATAGTTAGCGTTCCCATATGTGCCTCATAGACACATTTTGACATGATTAAGAACATTTTTGATTGAAACAAAATAAAAAATAAAAATAAACTAATTTATTAATTGAAATTTGTAAATTCTAAATAAAACAACTGAAAATGGGAATTCAAGAAGCAGAAAGAACTAGAACCTATATGTATTTAAGGAAGTTACAACATGACCAAGTGAAATATGTGTCGGAGAGGCACATGTTGACTTGATTAAGGTTAAATTGAAATGTTATTTTTTTTCTGCTCAGCGTTGTATTTTTAAGTACTATTTAGTAAAACACATAGTTGCATTTCTATTTTTTACTAGATTTTGCCGAAATCTACTAATAGGCCATTTACACTACAGCGAAATCTAGTAGATTAGATTTCAAATCTTGCTCAAAATCTAGATCGTTTACACTGGATTTATTTGACAGTAGCAAGATTTCATTTTAATAACAAAAACAGCTGACTGAAATTTAAAAGAAAATAATATTTCCAAATTTAGTTTAATACCGAACAAAAATGAAAAATATAGGGCATTAAGCATATATATACATATAAGCATAAATATAGGTAATAATATATAAATATTAAACCGCACTTTAATACAGGTTCGTCATGGGTCATTCCGGGAGCAAGAAGTTCCTAATATTTCTTATGATATGTTCATCGAAAAGCCGCCAAACTTTTCATTTGTTATGCTTAACCTCTTCAGGGACGATTTTTTTATGGTGGCAAAAAAATGATTAAATTTTATTTTTTAATTTTATTTAAATAGGAATTCAGAAAACAAAAAAGAATGAAAATTCACAAAAAGGAATAACGTCCACATTTGTGGTCACTGAGCGTTAATAGTAATTTATGTGTGATATGATTCCATACATTCCGGGCATATCAGGCATATATATTCTTAACATTTCTCACAAATGTAGAGTTCGTCTTACACAATTTTTGTCGTGACATCTGGGGGGATTTTACAATTCCTTGTATTTAGGATAATAACCCATTCCGTCCAGTCTAATTCCAGGATTCACTTTAGTCCAGCTTTTAGGTAGTGATGGTAAACTTATTATATTAAATATAACTGATATTATTTTTTTCAAATATTAACGGTTTCTTGATATAATCCACTAAAACAGATTGCCGAACAATTATTTCACTTTTTTGTTTATTTGTCTAACTATGCGTCGGAAATAATATCATCAGTGCAGACAAACGGCAAAATGTTTACTTCTGTTGTTGGAGGATTTGGTAGTCAATAACTTACTATAAAATTTTTGTTTTTTATTATTATTATAATTATGATTATAAAGAATTAAACGTACACATATGTGGCCAAGGGCGTGAAGAGGTTAAAGTTTTGTTTTTAAATTGAAATGTCATTTTTTCCTGCTCAGCGTTGTGTTTTTAAGTACTATTTGGCAAAACACATAGTTGCATACCTATTTTTACTAGATTTTGAGTAGATTTTGCCGAAATCTACTAAATAAGTAGATTTTGTTTTGTATGGGAAATCTAGTTAAAATCAACTAGATTTCGCTGTAGTGTAAATGGCCTATAAATAAGTAGATTTTGTTTTGTATGGGAAATCTAGTTAAAATCGACTAGATTTGGCTCGAAATCTCATAAGTACTAGATTTCGCTGTAGTGTAAATGGCCTATTAGAAAGGAGAGGGATAGGCCTTTAAAACCATAAACATATATATCTTATCCGACTTTATATTCCATGAGGTTTGATGAGGTAAACTTGGCAAATGCAAATATTTTTCATATTTTTTTAAGTTTGTTCATTCGTAGTAGAAAACTTTAATTAAAGAGTATAAAATAAGTGGTGAAATTGACACTTCGTTTGATAAAATCGAACAAAAATTGTCGTAGTTATTATTTAATGAGCATGTTATATTTTTCATATTTTTTTTTTTCAGTTCAAAAAATTTCAGCATTTTTGATGGATCTTGATTGTTTATCGGAAAATGTGTCAATTTCAAGTTTGAGCGACAACCAGAAGTTGGCCAATGTTTGAGTAAAGCGAAATAATAATATTTGCAAAAAACACAAATTTTAGTCGTCTTCTGTTAGTAGTGCAAACGTCAAATTGAAACATTTCGCGATAAACAATCAAGATACATCAAAAATTCAGAAAATTTTTAAACTGTATGTTGTTCATTTGATACGTTGACATATATAAAAATATAACAAACGAAGTGTCAATCTCTTCGCAAGATAATGCTCTTTCAGAATGTTATCACTTACTTTATGTTTTTTGATTAAATTTTGCAATTAAGAATAGCTAAACTTGAAAAAATTAGAAAAAAATTATATTCTCTAAGTTTACCCGCTCAAAACTCAAAACATGTGAATTTGAACCATATGTCTATGTATATCATTTTAAAGGCTCATCTGTCCCCTTTTCAAAAAACTTTGGATTTTGAAAATAGGTTGAAAACTATTTGGGTAATCAATAATTTTGTATGAAAAGATCAAAAATACCGTTTTTGTCAAATTAAACAAGTTTGGAGGGTTCGAGAAATATAAAAAAAAATATTTTTGATTTCTACTTGACAAAACTAACAACCTACACTATGTCATTAGCTGGGTGTATTTTGACTGTCGCACCGTGTTATTATTTTTGTTTTCTTTTTGTTGCAATAAAAACAAGAAATTCGACTATTTTACTAGAAAATGTTTGAGAAAAATGCAGCAAAAAGGTAAATATCGCAAAATCTTAAGCACGAACAATTATTAATTCCATGCCATATCGTAGCATTATGTAGTTAGTACTAGCAACCGAAGTATGTATAATGTGCCAGCTCTGACATCTTAAAAAGGAGCTACAAAAAAAATTATTTCTTTTTAGCAGTCCTCTAGCAAAAGTTCTATTTAGTGAACAATAAAAATTAACGCACACCATGTGGGTAGTTTGAGACGACGATTGTTGCAACGGCCAATAATGAATGTATAGTCAGGAATAGTACTTGAGAACTGTTCCGCAATGTAGATTAAATGCACAGGAATTTCGTAATAGGGGAATAGCACACAGTAGAACTGATATGAATTCACGCGAATAATACCACCGCTTCGAATCCGACCATTACCTTTTAAAGTTTTAAGAATTCACTCTTTTACCAGTCACAATCAGACTTAGACATTTTATTTATAATTCAGCACTGATATGAATTTCAACTCATAGAATAATATTAAGAATAGCATACTCCCAAATACTTACTGTTCTTAGATTTCAAGAAACTCTGGAATTCAATCAGACATATTACCATACGAAAATCATTGAGATGAAATGGCATACCGTAGAATATAATTCGAAGCATCAGACCTATGTACGAGGGTGGAGAACTGTCAGTTCTTCACAACGTAAAGATTAGTTAACCACAAACGCAGAGATGAGTATCAAGAAAACCAAAGTCATAAGACTATCACCTATAACATCATGCTACAAAGTCATCCAGTCGAGTATGAAGATAGCTTTAAAAAATCTGCCAAATATTATCTGCTAAATACTCAAACGATATTTGAAACTAAAAATTTTACGCATTTTCGATTGAGTAACTTCGGTGTCGTTAGCTTAGGACAACATCTAACATTGTTTTTAGTGAATATCGAATATTCGAGACCACAATCGAAAATTTTATTGTACAATAGTCCATGAACTAGGACAATACAAACATAAGTAAAAAGTATAAAATGTGTAGATGGTTTGTGTAATTCATATACTCCCAAGAGAGTTCATGAAAATAAGCCTGGGTGGCCTATAGTTACTTTTGTTGCCAGGATTAAGTATTTTTTAATTCGTACACCACTCATTTTTCTTGGATGTACCAATCGTCAAAGTTCCAAAATAATGACAACTCCAATAAAATAATAATGACAACGCCTTAAGAGTTAAATTTTCGGAAAAATTACGTGAAACTCGGTCGTAATCCTGACTAAAGGTTTGTAGTGACCAATTATATATGTATGTAGCTTCATTATATATGTGTGTAAGCTTCATTCCGAAATTTGTATACAGTGGAAAAATACGATCAAACGGATTGCTCGGATTTTTTCACATCTAGTATTACTTTTATAACGATTTTGAGTATTATTTTGAGCCCAATCATCGATTGAATTTTGTAAAGATGACATATATGTATGTATTTGGCAGATCTGGTAAGACTCAGAAGCACAAGCCATAATGATTACTTTGGCTTTCTAGGTAGTTAAGTAGACATGGCTATATACACACACTTAGACAATATAAGTCCATTGTGATGCTACAGTTTTCCTTTTTTTCTCTAGACTCGAAACCATTCGGAGCTTCTAACGTCGTCGCGACTCAGACTGCCAATGTCCATCACAGGCAGTTCGTTCTAAATATTTATGTGGTAGACAACAAGGTGTCTTTTCCTCCTTTGGCATAATTTTGAACATGTACACGATAAGTAAAGAATAGTTGTCTTCCTCATCGCTACAGCTCCGTCAAAATTCATTTGCCAAGTATCCAAGATCAATGCAGCTTGCATAAGTGCCCGGAAAATGTCACAGTAATAACTGCAACAATCATACTGAGCGTGCTCCTTTGGAGGTTAGAAGACTTTTCCAGGTTTCGCTGAGCTGTCTATCCGTTTACGGAATCCACAATACAATTATAAGCTCACAGATCTTTAAAGGGGTTCCCTAAGTAGAGAATTCATTATACTACATCTGGCTAGTTCAGCAGTTACCTGAAATATCGCTGTGAGTATTTATACTCGTATATCTCTTCCAGAGATATTTTCGTTCTCCATACTTCTTGCCACAGTTTCTATTGGCGACATTTTCGAAGGATTTAGTAACGGATGTTTTTTTTTTCAGATTCTAAGAGCCATTCATGAACCATTTTGCTTGTGCTGTACTGCTGACATTATCTTGGATTAAAGTTATTCATTGTGACGTGCGAAGAAAAATCTTTCTTATCGTTGGGCACAAAAAGGATCTGAAAAGCGTAAATTCTTGGTGACCAATTAAGATCCGCGTTCGCTCTAAATATCTGAAAAGTACATTTCAACCCAGCCTATAGAAATATCATTGAGTTGACGAAATCACGAACAGAATCATAGCGAAAAGACCTACAGTTTGATACAGGTAATAAGAAGCACATTCGAAAAAAAGCATTGTTCAGATATTTTATAGACGTTTCCAGAACATTCGACTGAATTTGGCACGAAGGACAGATGGTTGTGAATTTTTAACAAAGGAAGGCGCTTGGATACCTGGAACGATAGGGTTTTAAGCACCCAGAACCTCTTTAGACAAAGATATTTTGGATAAGCACCATATATATGTCAACCAAATACCTACGACGATATCTTATTATGATTTTAAGCGTGATTATGAATTTCATCTAACCAAATACGGTGTTCAGATATCCACCTTTATTGCGTAAATCGCAAAAGACGTCATTATTGAGCTTCAATATTTTAATTAATAATTGCGCAATAAATACACAAATTGTTATAATATTGAGTAAAATTTAAAATGCAGCACTGTCAAAGTATGTTCAGTGAGCATATTACAATTATCCGAACACTTTCTGTTGATAATTGACAACTCAAATTTGTTGGCATTTGACAAACAAAAAAAAAAACAAAATCAAAACAATGTTGTTGAAACAACCAGCTGTTTTGTTTACCAGCTTTCAAATGAATATTGAATAAGCAGCTGAACTGCGTATATTATTATGTCTGAACACTTAAAATATTGTACACAATAAACCAAATATTGATTCAATAAAAGTGCATATCTGAACATAGTATAACCTACCTAAGTACGTTCGCAAGTTAGTTTGCAACATTATATTAGAAAGCAAAAATTGGTGTAATTTTTTAATTGCGTATTTAAATGAATTCCTTTTTCTTTATGTCAATTAAAATTTAATTTCTATTGTAAAGTAAAATTAACACTATAGATAATATTAATATATTTTGCAAGTCCATGTCTTAATTACTTTGAAAAGAATTATTTACATTTGTTTGTCAATATGTATTGTGTTAAATAAATTATATTGTATATATACATATATGCACTCATGTATTATGTGTATACATACATACGTAATTGTACCTTCACTTTCATAGGATATTAACATTTGGTTTATGCGCTACTTAATGTTTTCAACACGAGTCCAAACGATTAATTTGCAATTGAATTACATCGCTTAAGGGTATAATAAAGCAAACACTTGTGCAAAGCCACATCCAAATAGGAAATGGCAACTACAACATGACATCGATGTACATATGTACGTATTGCGATTGTGAAAGGATTAACATACAAATATCCATACACGAATCATATTTTAAACTCAAGTTTTCTGTCCAATTCCTACCCTTTAATGCATAAAATAAACGGCCAATTAAGTACATATCAAGTGGAGAGTTTGGAAAGCAAAATAATGAAGATTAATAGAGCAACGGACTACATGTAAAAAAAATCACTTTTTATGGCCAAAGCTATAAGGAATCACTAAAGATGAAAACCGGTATACAGGGAGCAGTCGACGTTAAGTTTTTACAAAAGAAACATGCCGTTATTAGCTTTGATTAGTTCTCTGTTAAATACAAATGTCTTTCTGCCTCAGAATTCAGTCAAACTACTTTTAGTGCAACGTTTGAAAATAGTCATCTTTATTAGCGAAAATCTATTCCTGAATAACGTTGTTTCATATTTCGTAAAATATACAAAAAAATCGATATTCGATTGGATTGAAAACGCATCTATTACAGAGACAGAGGGACATTGTCAGTAAGAAAAATCAACTACTGTTTGTGCAACTGACAATCACAAACTTATAATAAGAGCTAGTGCCTCCGAAACATTTGGGCAATTCACACAAGCCCTTGTATCGTTGTATTCACTGTATTGTTGGGCGAATATACAACAATGTATTCTTGTTGTTGATAATTTTCATATAAAAATCCGATACACTTATACACACTTTTTTCATATGTTTTTGAAAGTTGTATTGGTTTATGTAAATGAAAAATTTTCTGTTTAACTTTCATTTCAAAAATATAATTCTTCTCACAGATAATTAATTAATTCACTTTTTCCAGTAACATTTTTCATTTTGTTGCCTGAAAATCAAATTATGAATACTGGTCTTCTCTTCTTATTGTTTTTTGACGTTTGGAATACGAAATACACAATACAGCATAGCATTGAGCGTTCACAAGCAAAAAGTGTATTCAATACAACATATACGATACTAAGTCGTGTGAATTGGTCAATTGTAGTTAAAATGATTGTGTTAAATCCATACCATCCGTTTCATGCGACATGCGTATACCGAAAAAGTAGAATGAGTGTAATTGTTTGTGACAAGTTACAGAAGAAAATGCATAAAATGCATAGACGCGTAGAATGAATCAAGTAGGTTTACTTTCTACTTTTCTATTCGACTCATGCATTGCTAAAAAAAATATCACCTGTTTTGTAGTACTAGAGATGACAAATTATATTCTATTGTGAATGGTTTCGATAAATATGTTCGAATAGTGCATTATCTTGCATTATAAAAATATTAATAAAAACACATTTCATAATAAAGTCTACTACTAATTTAAGAGGAAAATGCATTAAAATACATTTTTTAACACATTTCTTTCATGAACAAAATTTGTATACTAATTATCGATTGTTTTTATGTACTGAGTGTCATCTCTTTTGAATTTATTAACTTGTAAACAAGAGCAATGGAGGAGAAATTAATTAAAAACACTTGTCTTGCGTTCTTTTGAAGCCTTTCGTAGGCCTTAGCGGTATAAAATATCATATACATATAAATTCATAAATATGTAATTAATTCCATTAATTCTTTTAAAATCACAATTTGATTTTCCATTTTTCTAAAAATTGCTAACTATTTTACCCCAACAGCTGATCAAAACAAAAAACCAGTCGCATAAAACGCATTGTGTGTAACTTGCAATAAAAACCGAATCGAATGTGAGAAGTGCATGAAACGGATGACGGGTATAATCGCTTAAAATATTTCTGAAGCGTTTTGCTTATAGTGTTCGCTTCTCTCGCAATGAATTAATTAAGACACATTGTCGAGGTGAGCATCAATGAATTTTGCAAAATTTTTTTCCTACAAATAGTTTCATTAACAAATGAAATTAATTACTAATTATATAATTATTTAAAGAATTGTATTGTAGTAAGTTTTAGGGCTTCAAACTCATATTAAAGCACATCCAAAGCTACATTTTAGTAATAACCCTACACGTATAAAACTACTGTGTGACATTTATTCAATTGCTTCAGATACCATAATAACTGGACCATATTTGTTCGAAAGTGCTGCCTTAATAGGCTGTGTAAGTTTTAGTGACTTGGCTTTCCTTGCATTGCATTTGTATTTATGTATTGGATCTTTGAATGGATTTTGAATGCCGTGGAATGTCAACGTGTAGATAGATACACACGCGTTTGCGTTTATGCAAATTATAATTAAAATTTCGATGTATTTGATGTCAATTTTACTGGAACGGTTTTCTTGTTCAATATCACAATAATTTACAATGGATTTTATATGTACATACGTTTGCCTCAGATGCTAAATAATATCCTTTGAATTTTTTTCTCCTTATTTGTGTGCACATACAATACGTACAGTCAATCATAAAAGTAATCTACACATAGAGTATAATAAAGTCATCAATACCATTGTCGATATTGTCTAAATTAGCAAAGAGCATTTGTTATGTTAAAGTTTTTAAGGTATGGAGCATTATTTAAATGTTTCAAAAATTGAGATAATATGGGGCCCTTTTTAAGCACTCCCTTTCTACGTATTTGAATAAAACAAAATGTGTGTGAAATTTTTCATTTGCTTGAAAGACCTATTGATGTCACTTCTTTGTGTAATTTGAAATCGTTCAAACGACCGCCACAGCCTCTGAGGGTAGAGTGAATTTGAAATGTTCAAGTTGCTATGGCTCGAAATCATAAATCAGGCTTAATTTTGCCGATGACAAGGCTAATGTAACGTTTAAGGACCTCAGTAGTTTATGGCTTATTCATATGCAACAGCGCTTTAAAAACACCCCAAAATAAAAAGCCTGACGGGATCAATTTACATCCCTTCTATGTGGCATGACTATAACCTCAAATCGCTTGTGCAGCATGTCCTGTTGAATTCACATGCCGTTGGTGTGCAGATTATTAAATTCGAGGCTAAAGAGGTTCGCAATTATCGACCTATAGAGCTGGCCATTGACAGTAATGGCCTGGCCGACGTCATTTTCAAACAAATATGAACCGATGACATTACCAGGCGCAAAATCCATACGAACCAGTGACTTTTTCGGTATATATTGGGCGCTCTTGGATCTCATAAGGATTGGTATAATTCAAAATTCGACAACTATGTCGCTTCACGTAGCCATTCATCCAGAAATGGCTCTCATCGCTGAAGATGATATTTGGATGAAAATTAAGAGGAGTCGCTAATTGTTCAAGAATCCATTCAGTGAACGCACGTCGTTGTCTATGTTTTTTCAGTGATGATAAACACAAAAGAGACTGAATAAATAGCAACTAATTTCTTTAACAAATTCTCCGTTATCAACTGTCAAAACTTTAAAGTCCCTATACAAGAGCGAAATACAAGTGAACTTTTTTCATTATAATCTTGTAAATAATTTCATGAATTTTTTTATGCATGACGTAACATACGCAGCTCAATAAAAAGCTTCCAGAGGATTTAAATCCAACCAATGACGGTGCAAGTGAACAGGGCAACTTCTTGGAAGTAAAGTTGTCAAAAAATTTACATTACAATAAATGACAAGTTGTGCTGCCCTTTTGGAGCCAGATGCCATCGATGTTTAGCTGATAAATTTTTATTTAGAAACAAAAGTTCGTAATTGTCTTCTCTCTAAATATATATTTTGATTATTGAAGAAGTCCTTTAAGCAGACGAGAGGTTTTCTGTTGCAATATTTTCTTCGATGCTCATATTTCTTTGCGTTGTTGATTGTTGATAACTGCACGGATTGCCTGCTGACTGGACCGTAAAATGGCCGAAGAGCTGTAATCTGTAAGAGGTGCTAACAGATTTATTTATTTTTTTTTTAATCATTTACCATAATTTAGAAGCGTTATTCTGCGTCTTGCGTCTTGCTATTGCTTACCTAACGTTAGGTAGTTTGTCATGCCTAGCTGTCAAACCAAGGTACCAGACAAAAGCCTCCTACATATTGTTGTGAAGATCTCAATCCAACAATTCAATTCAATCCCCAATTTTGTTAATTTACAAACCAACTCACATAGAGTTAAAATGAGTTGTTTCTCACTTTTCAGAAGATAGAACATCCGTTTAGTGATAACGTTTACGAATTGACATATTTTACAGCCTGCTTCTCTGACTGCACTTCGAAATCGGTTGATATAATTTGAAAAAGTTTTATTTTCGCCGTTCTTTTTCTTTACGAGCAATATGGAACTTAAAATTCTGAAATGTAAAAAAATATATATATTTAGAGCAATTGCCTGTATATGTACTTCGTTTCACGTACTATACAGGTATATCAACTATACACGTCGTATATGCTTTTATGTATACATACGTACATGTGCAGCTTAGAGGAGAGTATGGTATTTCGTATATGAATTCAAACCATGTCTATCTAATAATACGAACAAGACTTGTATTATTTCATCAGTCCGGCATTAGATATCAACCACTGCCGAACGTACATTATTGGTTTTGTGGCTACTGTTACGCAGATTTTGTCAATTTTGGGAAAATAATTCTCGGCAAAATGGCTAATCCGCATGTGTTTACGTACATATACTCGTATATAATGCGTGTACAATTAATGTTAAATACCAAATACGGCCAAAAATTATTAAATATCCCAGTAAACACCTTTAGCACTTTTTATATAAAATATTTTATTAATTCGTATACAATTTTCTTATAATTTAATCTGTATTTGAATGGCAAAAACAAATATATTTAATGACCGTCATGGCCTAAAACCGAATAGTAAAAAGTAACAAAATATCAAGTTTTTAATTCCATGCCTCATATCCGATAATTTCTTTCGCAGAAATGCGATCGCTACGAAGATCAAATCTGAACTTGCTACATGGCAGGTGTGCGAGTATTTTGGAAAACAAGTTTCTAAATTGATTTAAATGTTCTAAATAAATCTGAAATTCGAATTAAGCTAGGGAATATTTCGAAAACCTTTTCTTTTTCATGTATCTAAACACCTAAAACCTCTTGTTATTGTGTCTGCAAACAATTGGTCAATTCACACAAGCCGTTGTATCGTTGTATTCGTTGTATTGTTGGGCGACTATACAACAGTGTATGCTTCTTGTTGATAATTTTCATGTAAAAATCCGATACAGTTATACACATTTTTTTCATATGTTTTTAAAAGTTGGATTGGTTTCGTGCTATCAAATTGTATGAATGAAAAAAATTAAATTATGAAGAAGAATACGACATACACAATACAGCATAGCATTGAGCGTTAACAAACAACCAAGTGTATTAAATACAACATACACGATACAAAGTCGTGTGAATTTGCCAAATATGTTCAACTTAAATTTAATAAATGAAGTGAAGCATTTACAAATATAACAGCACACAGTAATTACTTACAGCCATTGAATGCTGCAGCATGATGTGGTCACATTATTTTACTCACATTAAGGCAACCAGATAAACGAGTATTGAAAAAAAATAATAATAAGGACAGTCAATAAATTGTGTCAAGTGACAGAGAAGATGTTCGGCGATCTCCATATCTTTCTCTTAATTACGGCTTCTGCTAAAGTTGTTGTGAGGAGTTCCCAGTTTTCGGCTTTAAGTATAAAACAGTTTTGTTCTTAAGTATAAAAAAAGTTCCTTTATCCTGAATTGTTGTTTTTGTTTTAACATTTTATAAGTAATAAATAAATATTTTTGGAAATTGATTCGACTATTCTCATTTACTTTTCTCTCTATCCTAAGAAAATGAATTATTTCATTGGTGTTTACTCACTTTTGGCGCTCAGTGTATATGCCCAGGTAATCTGTCTGATGAAGGTTCTTGAAGTCAAACGTTCGGGGTTTCGCCTTCTCGAGAACTATATAGCGACTTCATTGTTGTTTGTGTATTTTGTTCACATTGCTTGTTGTTGCGATCTCACTTACTTGTCTATTCTCTTTTCTTTCATACTGATGTTGTTGGTTTACTTGTAACAAGTTCGTTGTATTTGTTTGTGTAGCTTTTGTTCATTTTAATGTTAAACGATGTACACTGTTTGCATTTTCGTAACTATATACTAATAATTATATGCTAATATACTCATATCGGGTCAGTCTGGTTAATATAAAATTGTCCCATTTTCCTTTTACTTTTGTATTAGATATTGTGCTTGCTCTTCCGAAGAGGAATCACATTTTCTCATATGTCCAGGAGTCTTATAAAGATAACCTTCGAACGTCTCGCTATCTCTTATATTTTACGGAAAAAACACACACAAAATCAGCAGACTTCTGCTGGCCTCTCAAAGTATTTAAATGAACAATTTTACTCATTATAGCGCTATTTTAACCCTTTGCACTCGGCTGTCCCCTCTGAAGGGACAACGTAAGTCTATCAAGATCCATGATAAATAAATCAAACGTTTTACACGTTGAATAAGAACAAGGTGCGTTCACGACGGACTGTACATTTCTCTGATCCGTTGAGCAAATTGTAGATATAGGTGGTTAGGCATACAAAGCTGCAAGGGTATGGCTCAATGAAGTGGGAAACTTTATACGATAATAAACAAATCCGATAATCGAGAGAAGATCAGATGTACAAGATCTCAGTTCGTACTGAAGCGTTGAATAGAAAAGATATCTTTAGTAATAAGACAGTGTTGTGTTTTGGTAATTTACCGGTAGTTATTTCCAAATTATTTTTTACCCTTTCTTTTATTATATAATCAAGTCGAGTTGCTGGTAGGTAACGTCCGAAACAGTACCGAGTGCAAAGGGTTAAAGTTTATAAATATCTTAATTTTTAAATAAAGAATAGTAAACATAATTTATCCTAAAAAGCAACTTTTATTAAACATTTCCTACCTTAGTTTTCCTCGAAATTGTACGTATATTAATCTAGTTTGTCTATATTTACATACAGTATGTTGTATTACAATATTTATATTTATTTATTTTTATATATATTTATTTATTTTTTTTTACCAACTAAAATTTGTTCTTAAATTGAGTTTAAAATTCGTGTGCCTAATAAATTTATTTTTTTTTTACAATATAATGATTTTACTTTTTATTCGTCGTATTTTATTCATGCCACCTATACTCAACATGATGTATGAATGTACGATGTGCATGATATGTATACATTTTAGGGTTGCCAGTAAAGATTAACTTATTAGGAACATAAGTTATGGCAGAAGATTATTATTTTAATATTGCACTAATATAACGACATTCTTCCGAATGAAGCCTAGACATATAGTCAAATAATTTGTACATATTTAAGATGGTTTACTTCTGTCAGGATATTGCATAGAACTAATCGATGTAATATGAGTGTAACATTTTAACAATTTAACTAATAAATAATAAATGAATTTGGAAAGTTGAATTTTTATTGTGGATTGAGAAACTAGACAATTCGATATTGACAACACTTTGAGAAAGGTTAGGAAAGGCGGCAATAGCACAAATTAATATCCATACCGGCGATCAAACGTATTCTAAAGGAAAATAACCCAGATTCAAAATAAATCTTGCAAAACCTTAATTTGAGGGGTTAACAAAAGGCAAATCGACATATCTTCCAATAACGAAATCGTTTGCGACAATTTAAAGTCAGAACTTTCTGTCCGGCAGTGGGATAATCGAATTGATTTTTCAACATTGCTATCAAAGAATGTTTTCAATACATTTAAGAAATACATCTCTTGAAAGAAAACTCATGAATTTCAGTGTTTTTGTTGAGTTTGTTATTTTGCGGACCAGAAATAGTTCAGTTTTATTTTATTATTATTATTTTTTTATTTTAAGAATAATATTTCTTTGTTAATAATGCTGCTATGCACAAGCGTCCTTCATAAAGAAATAAAACATATTTTCAAGTTTGTATCTACCATGTGCTAATTACAGAAGTCAGGGATTTTGCCTTATTAACTAATAATTAATTAAAAGTTAAATAATGCAATAATTATAAGAATAATTCATCTAAACTGTTTCAATTTCAATATTACATACAAAATAAATTGATCCGTGGGTGCGCTGGTAGCCCACACATTTTCAAAGTCGTAACAAAACACATCCATTTGTTTATGGATATAATCCAAAAACAGGGTTCCAATTTGGCAACTCTTAAATGTTCTTACGCATTTCAAATAAGCCTTTTTAGCCTAATGAAAATTTATTACATGAAATTTCCGGCTGCATGTTCCTTTTGATTAGCCATATGCCACCATTAAATGCATGCCTCATCGCATTTACGAATGAACCAAGAGTTGAAACTGAAAAAATTCACACATACCTACAAAAAACATACAAAAATGAATGATATACCATTCATGGATTTTTTGTAGATTTATTTTCTCAATGCCTGTATGTATGTATGTATATGTATGTAAAGAATCCTTACACATGAATTTTAGTGCTCAGTATACTATATTGGAGGTCATACCTTTCGTACGTTTAACAAATGGCGGTTGCATTCGCTTATTTTTGCCCCATCAAAGAATTTGTAAATATAATAAAACCTCGCTTACTCAGAGCCAGAGCGCTCAGAAATGGCTTAGTTTTAGGTGCACATGCATATTTACACGTTTGAAAGCGTGTGCATGACTGTATGTGTGGATTGTTGGTATTAATCAAACTTCCCGATATAAACGAAAATGACTTTGAGTTTGCCTACACATTAAACAAACACAAATGCGATGTGGCTTATAACCGTAAACAAACACCGTTTACACTGGCGGACACTTTCACAATCACGCGTGCACACACAAGCACAAAATAACGATCGTTCCTCATACAGCTAAAATTTTACCAAAACCAAAAAGAAAAAAATTGTTTGCCCGTTCTGTTTTATACTCTTCGATGTTATGGAAATAGAAAAAATATAAAAATCTGTCAGAATGCATTATTTGCAGGCATCCAGGCCGACAGACATGTGTATATACACGTACAACTTAACTTGCCGGATATTGGGGATTAGCATAAGTATGGGGATAGAAAAAGCTACAGCATTCAAATACATATGTATGTATGCTATTTAATGTATAAAACCGTAAACAACAACAATAACAAACACGACAAACACAATAGCACACAATAACACGCAATAATATTGTAAATTGCTTGTTGGCTTTTCATTTTTTCTATTTTGATGTTCATTGTACGGGCTTCGTATTATGGTTTCTCAGTTTGTGAGTTAGTGTGAGTGATTTTGTTCAAAAAAAAAAAGGAAAAAAATTCCAAAGCCGATAACAATAACCACAAAAACATGAACAGCAACAGCAACAGAAGCAATAACTACAAGAAAAATAATCTGTATTGTTGTCATTTATAGCCAAGTTATTGTACTTTTGTGCGTAACTCATGACCCGATAAAATCGTGAAGAGATTTATAATCGGACAATTAACTGGAGTTTAAAGTGATTGCGATAAAATTGTGATTACGGCAAATGTCCTGTTGGCACTCTCCTTTATATTGTTGTTGTTCTTGTTATCACTTATCGTAATGTCAGCGTAACATGCGACAGCAATATTAACAATGTCCATAATACACCACTGTCTGAATAAATACTAGTGTGTACTTTTAGGGATATTAAAGTGTTAATAGCATATCCATAACCACACACACACAAACATACAGACATATATACTTCAAGTAGAATGTGTATTGTGCAGATGCGCCAACGTTACCATGCAATAGGCTTTGTTCGCACTATTTGCGGTAAAGGAAGCAAAAGTTACTAAAGTTTATTGTAGTTTCCATAAATTTGATTGTAGTTTTGTAGCTCATTATACAACAACAATAGAGTGGTGAATAAACATTAAATTCTCTCATACAAGGTGTTTCCGCATCTAGGAATTTATCCACAGACAGGGGAATTTTTCTTTTCTTCTATATGGGGATTCATTTTGGTTTTTAATCTCCAGAGGATTTTTCTGGAGATAACAGTGTAAAAAATGTTGACATTTGTGGATAAAAAAAATTTTTTTTTTAATTTTATTCTCAACCTTATTGGTTTTCAATAGTGGGTGGCATCATTGAAATACAATAGTGGGTATATAAAAATTTCCGCCTGGCGGTCTTCAAGGTTCAATTTATAACTCATTGTGAATTTGTACGTATAAGTTCAGGTCTAGAGAAGGCAAAGTCCAATTCATACTTGATTGAACATCAATTTTTTATTCTCAACAAAAGTTGCTCCATAAACTATTCGTGTGACTTTTCTGCAATTTGTGCACGTGCCTTTTGTGGATTTTTGTTCTGCACATACAATACTTTAAGTCAGAGGTCTAAATATTGACAAGATGCATATGAGCGTATTGTGTGAACGACTGAACCCATTCGTCAAAACATTGCTTCAGGCCTGGCAAGTCCACCATCAGTTGATAATAGAGCAGCAAAAATCCCTCTCGTACGACGAAACTTATACTCTATAGAGTCGCTCATAGCGCAGAAATATGGACAGTGTGAGTTGGCGATTATTTCCACATCCGATATAATAGTGAACCTTATGAGCTCCTCAATGACATGAACTTTGAGCAGCGCATTAACATCCTGCAACTGCGCTGGCTCGGCCATGTCGTTCGGATGAAAGAAGATGTTTCGGCGAGTCGTGTATTTGAAGCGGGGATTATCGGAATTCGACGAAGAGGATGACCTTGTCTACGCTGGAAGGATCAATTTGAGGAAGCTCTGTCATCGATAGGTGTGACCAAAGGTCGAAGACGCGCAGAGGCGCCTCGAATGATGTGTTAAAGCGGGCCGAGAGCTGATAAACTGGTTGTTAATGGCCAATTAGGGAAGTAAGTAATTAATATCTTATCTTAGATTAAATTAAATGTAAAATATTCAAGTGTGTTTAATGGATTAGGACTTTTAAAAGCGCAATTAAATTGAAAATTCAAAACGAATTTGCCCCAATTGCAGATCCACCAAGGAAACTACCATTAATTCTGCATAAAAGCCTATTCCGCGTTTGCACGACTATCGGAAGTCGGCCAATATTTGTGTTTTTGCAAATATTATTATTTCTATTTGCGCAAACATTGTTCAACTTCTGGTGGACGCTCAAACGTGAAATTGACACATTTTGCTATAAACAATCAAGATCCAATTCTGAAAATTTTTGAACTAAAAGTTTATTTGAAAAAATATACGTATACATATATGAAAAATATAACTCGACTGTTAGACTCTTTAAATACTAACTACGGTAATTGTTGTCCGGTTTGACCAAACGAAGTGTCAATCTCTTCACAAGATAATGGACTTTCAGAATATCATCACTTATTTCATATTTTTTAATTAAAGTCTGCTACTATGAACGGACAAACTTGAAAAATTATGAAAAAAATTCAAATTTGTCAAGTTTACCTCATCAAACCCCATAGCATATTAAGTCAAATAATATATATATATATGTATACCGTTTTAAAGGTACATCCCTCTACTTTCTAATAAGGTTTCAATTTTGGATATCGGTTCAGAAATGTTTGTGTAATCAATAAGTCCAAAAATTAGTTTTTGTCAAATAAACAAATTTTGGATGGTTCCAGAAATACATTTAAAAAATATTTTTGAGTCCTACTCAACAAAACTCACAACCTACACTATGCCATTAGATGGGTGTATTTTTTTATATTTTTATTTTATCGCATAGTGTTATTTATGAAGATTTATTCATCTAATAACAGACATCCTATGGAATTGTTAAGAAAATATATTGATTGGCATTGGAACAAAGTTCATAATGATGAGGGCAAGAATTTAAAACTTTAACGTAACCGGAACGTAAGAATCTGTAAAAAATAGAATTTTATTACATTTTTACGTGCAATCTTTTTAGCAGTGTTAACAGCATGTCAAAATTAAAAACCACTAAAACTGAACTTAAATTTTATACGTGTGTATGTTATGTTTATCTGTATGTGGAATTCTCTTCAAATAAAACTTCACATATTTTAAAAACCCAAATTATAATTTATTTCATTATTAACTCTAATAAATTAAAGGTAGTGTTTACATTTATTTCAAATAATAAAAGTATAGTTTTTCCTGTTTAATTAATTAAATATTCACAAGCGTTCGAAATGCCTTTCCGTTTGCATTTTACCTTTAGTAGAGAAGATAAAAACATTTTAACATTCGTATAAATTCAGTTTCCGAAATACCTGACCTGTTTCTGTAATATAAACGATTATACTTGCTTGTATAAGTTAACGCAATCATAATCTATTTTCCATTTTTCGATCTATTATACATTTATTTGATCATCACTGTTACTATTATATGTATATACGTATGATAATATTTAATATGAATCATCAGAATATTCTAGAATCTGAGCAGATTTCTCTCTTTTTTTTAGTAACTATCATCATATGTAAGTTAAGGAAATTTAGTCATTGATATGAGTTATTTGAAGCTATCCTCATCGGTAAGCAGTGCAAAATTAAATTGTAAATTAATGAATAAAGGTGCATATCTGAACACCGTATGTAAATTAATTGGCACTAAAACTAAATCGGATAAGAAAATAAATAGTATTTTTTGAATAACAAATTAAAGAAAAGGTGTTTTAATTATATTAAATAAAAGGTGGAAATTCATTACGTTACATTCTGTTACGGTCGACTAACTGAGCCTTAACTTAGAAATTCCATTTTATAATATAAATGATATTAAAGAACACATGCGCAAAGACCATATTTATCAGAAGGATATTATAAAATAAATTATATCATAATTCTAAAAAAATAGCCAGATATTAATTCTAAAAATCTTTCGTAATTCAATATTGAAGAGTATTATTGAGGGTCATATGCGTATACAAAGATGTCGGAGTCTTGTTCGACAATCATTGTATTGGCCTTATAGCTACACTGATTTATTTAATCTAATATCAAACTGTGAAACCCGTACGAAACATGGAAATTCAATATCTTAGCAGAATATTTTAACTCACGATATTTACAATATCCCATAGTTAAAAGTGGGTGGTAGTGATATTGTATTTCAATTCAATAAGAAACATTAAATTTTAGTTGTTGATTATTTTTCTAAAAACATCGAAATCGATGTAGTACATTCACGATACTAGTGTACTCAAGTCTATTAAAAATAAAGTCTATTTTTGCTAGACATGGTATTCCAAATACATATATTATAAGCTGATAATGGCCCATCATATAGTTTAAATAAATTTAAATTGTTTTGTGATAATTAGCATATTTATCACAATAATTCAAGTTCTTACTTAGCTAGATCAAATTGCCTAGCAAAACGTTCTGTACAGACTATAAAAAAAATTATTAAAGTATTAAATGTATTGATAGTCCATATGTTTTATTCTTGCATTACCGCAACCAACCGACTATCGATAATGTAGAATTCTTAGTTTTTGCGAAAACAAATCAAATTTCAAAAAATTGCTATGTTAAAAAGGATTACATTTGTCTTTATCTAAGCTGCAGGGATACTTTTTGGAGTTAGCTTTTTGAGTTGTCAATAAAAAATATATTACAGTTTCTCAACAAAATTTTTTTATCCTATTATTAAAAGCGCAAACAATTATTATAAAAATTTTCCTTTATTCAAATCTGGTAAGTAGTTTTTAAAATATTGTGGAAATTGTCTACATCTGCTTTGTGTACGGAGACTTGTTTAACTTGTAAGTATAAACAGAAGATGTAATAAAGTTCAACCATAGCATATCTTAGAACAGTAACATATTTTTTTACAATAACTGTATTTATTTAACTAAAAAAAATAATAATAAAGATTCAATTTATCGACAGTTCGCACTCTAAGCAGCATATTGGCTACAGGAAAGGACCAAGAAATTTATTGGCATTGGATAACGCCTGGAGACTCATTCAGTCACTTGGCTTAGACCATGGAGAAACCAGAGTTGGCATTTATGATGTTTGAAAAGCGCTGAAAACAGTAGCCTTATTCCTCTATTTAGAGGAAGAAAAATGTTTTAAGTTTTGCAAAGCAAATGTGTTAGAAGCAACAGATAAGCAGAGCGAAAATTGAAAATAAAGTAGGAAAAATAGAAAACGTTAATAAAAAACATTTACTTTGTGTTAAAAAATGGAAAATTTGGAATATTTTTTAATTTCAATAAAAATTTAAAATATTCTTAAATATGCGACAAAATTAAAAAAAAAAATATTAAATACACCCAGCTAATCTCACATAATGTAAGTTGTGAATTTTGTTGAGTAGAATCCAAAAATATTTTTTTTATATTTCTTGAACCTGTTTTATTTGACAAAATGGTATTTTTAGACTTACGCACAAATTTATTGATTCCACAAACATTTCTGAACCGATATCCAAAATTGAAACCTTATTAGAACGGAGAGGGATGTACCTTTAAAACAGTATACATATATATATATATATATATATTATTTGACTTAATATGCTATGGGGTTTGATGAGGTAAACTAGACAAATGCGAATTTTTTCATATTTTTTCAAGTTTGTCCGTTCATAGCAGCAAACTTTAATTAAAAAATATGAAATAAGTGATGACATTGCGAAAGTGCATTATCTTGTAAAGAGATTGACACTTCGTTTGATCAAATCGGACAAAAATTACCGACTCTAACAGTCGCCGAAGAAATATATTTCATATTTTCGTTTTGATGTCTGACCTTTGGGTTTGAACCGTGGCCCTTACGTCTAATAAGCCAACACACTACCTATTAGACTACGGCGACTTTAAATAATAACTACGATAATTTTTTTCCGATTTGATCAAACGAAATGTCAATCTCATAACAAGAAAATGCACTTTGAGAATGTCATCACTTATTTTATATTTTTTAATTAGATATTGCAATTAAGAGTAACTAAACTTGAAAAAATGAGAATGAAATCATAATTTCGAAGTTTACCCAATCAAAACTCATAACATATAAGTTTGAACCATATGGTTATGGTTTTGAAGTCGCCGTGGTCTAGTAAGTAGTGTGTTGGCTTATTAGACGTAAAGCCAGGGTTCAAATCCTATGCCAGGTATCAAACGAAATACAAAAAGTATTTCTTCGGCGAATTCCTCTCAGCAGATTTCTGGCAAAAACTGAGAGTAAATATAATTGCCATGAAAATTTTGTCAAAAATCTGTCGTTCGGAGTCGAATTTAAACTGTAGGTTTCACATCTCATGTATAAAATTAACACACACAACAAAAGTGGTGTGAGAAACTATGTCGTAATCCTGACTGAAGGGTTATAATGACCAATGTGACCAATTATGTAACCCTTCAGTCGATATGTATGTGCAAAAGGTAAATAAGAAGTTAAAGATAACAGGATCAAAATAAGATGTATTGATCATAAACAATTTTTCTTGCTGAAAGTTGTGTATGTTAACAATAATTGGTGATTTAGACAACTGATACAGTCAAAAAAGTGACAGGCAGAATAAACAGAAACTATTGATACGCGGGACAAAACCGTTGCCGCCAATCACTGATCGAGAGAGTTGTAGGACTCTGTAACAAAATTAACGTGTAAGAAGGCAAACCTCACACGAATAGCAAACGCAGCTTAAGGTATGGGTGCGGCAATGCCCAATGTATTGTTACGATTTTACCCTTTTAAAAACGTTTAAAATATGCGTACACACTAACAATTGTTCGTTAGATCTTTACAACGGAGCTACGAGCCATACGTAAAGGTAATGTGATTTGACCAACGATGTGATTAGACTGGTTAGACTTCAAAGCCAAAATACACACGTTTAAAATGCGCTCTAAACAGAAAAGCCGTGGCGGACATCTCAATATTATTTTCTCCTTGTTTTCTATAGGGCTGTAGCCCTTTTTCCAATTTTACTTCGTAATCTATTTTATTTTGTTTTTGTAACTCCTTGCAAATTTACTTAAATGATTGTTGCTTTATCGGATATACCGGTATGAAGTGAGCCTAAAATGTTCCATTGCACAAGAAACAATATCAAACCGTTTAAAATCGTAAAAAAATTAACGCACACAACATAAGTGGTGTGAGAAACTAGGACATTGTACAATGGGTCTTCTAACCTAAGACTTAAAACTTAAAAAAAACGGATGCGATATGAATTGAATGGCAGACAGACGAAAAACGACATGAAATTTGATTCAGAGACACAAGAGAAAATCAGTGTCACATCGAATTGTTAATGGCAATGAAGAATTCTAAGCGGAAAAATCATGGATTAATCCGGGACATCCATCAATTCTGCAAAACCTGAAAGATTCAGCAGGAAAAAAATGATGAGCGACGGGAGGGATGCATGCGTGCATACATACTTATATACTTATATTAGTAATAATTGTCCTGTCTCGTAATAAATTAAAATTAAGGTTAAATAAGTACATCATATGTAAATAAATATAAAAGCGTAGTTAATTAAACTTAAACTTGGAAATCACCGTAGTCTAGTAGGGGAAAATGTTGGCTAATTAGACGTGGGGCCGTGGTTCAAAATGAAGTTTGAAAAAATTTCGACAACTTTCTCTCAAAAACTCTGAGCGTAAATAAAATTGCAATGAAAATGAAAATACACCAAAAATCTGTCTGTCGGATTCGACATTAACCTGTAGATCCCGCCACTCATGGTTAAAGACTAACACACACAACATGGTTGGTGAGTGAAGCCGGGTCATAATCCTGACTAAAGTATTCTAATGGCCAATTAAGCTAAGCAAGTAATTAAATACAAAATAAGCTTAAATACTCGTTCCAGTAATTTAAATATAATTTTTTTCAGTGTAGTATGTGTGTGTGATAAAACGTGTGTTGTTTATTTGTGAGCATAAACAAATTTCACCGGAATGCAACAAAATGACTTAAGTTGGTAATTACACTTGTAAGAACATTGTAATCGTATTCTTAAAGTGTACGTCGGATAGAAAATTAGTTCTTGATTTAGTCATTAAAAACGAAAACTAAAATTATCTTTTGCCACTTGTAATACTGATGTTGCCGCAACAGCTACTGCTCTGTTTCCTCTTACGTCAACGTTCGCTCGTCCGTCTCTCTCTCTCTCTCTCTCTCTCTCTCTCTCTGTAAATGTAAAAAAGCATATCCTAAAGATGCGGTGGAAAATGAATACACTTTACCACCAGTACATAGTTGAATAATCTACATTGAGCTAAGGATGAATATACAAACAGTTAAAATCGTACAGCGCCAACATTCAACACTCAAATGGTATGAAAAAATATGAAACATAGAATGTTACTGCAACAAGCGTAAGTACACTCGTATACACCTAATTATTCAAAAGACTTTTTAAATATTTATAAAGTAAAAATATGAAGTGAAACGAATTTCATCGTCTTCTTATCATTATATTTCTCTTTATTTTCCTCTTCTTTTTTTCCTTCCCTTTTTGGTACATTTCAGTTTTATCACAACTGTTTGTATTTGCACAGACAAATTTTAATTCCCTACATCGTTTGTTTGTCCATATAAACTTGTATTCAGATATTGCTTTTGGTCAGAGTAATCGGTTCATTAGTCAGTTTACATGAAACTTGATTAGAACTAACCAGTCTGTCTAATTATCTATTGCTTAAGGCACCTTGGTAGTCTAGGGGGTAGTCCGCTAGATTATTATCGTGACGGTTGTGGTTTCAGTATCCATCAGAGACTCTGCTCTGTTACACTACACCGAACATAAGATCCATCTTACTGAATCAATTCGAATTAAAGTCGGTTCATAATTGGTTTCCATTGGTCAATTAAACAAATATGTTTTGCAAAAATTTTAACGTTCACCAAGTGTAGCGAAATGGAATCACAGAAGCGAACTTAGTCTGTCCGCAATCCAAAGTTTATTCTTCTCTTAAAGTTTAATTTTATTGTAGGGTAGCATACATGAAGGTCTGACCAACTGTAATTTTCATTTTGATTTTTATTGCCGCATTGTTGGTTGCAAGTTGTACTTTGCCTACAACTTGGTCTCCAAATGCTGTTCCATTATCAGCTAATGTTGATTGTGCCACTATAGAAACGGATAATGAATACGGGCAAAGGGATTATGTATTTCGAAATATAAGACGTGGACAGTTCTCGTCCTATTAAAACTTAATATTGTACTCGCTATATACCACACACACACACACACACAATACAAATACGGCCAATCGTGTGAAAATGGAAATTTTTTATTACTCTGCTACTGACGATATTTTCATGCATTTTTAAGTCATTGAAAAGATAAAATAATTTTACGATGTTGGGACATTCTCTTTACCATGTTTTGTGTTTGTTTAGTGATATTTGTGGGGGTACTTCATTTTGTTGTTTTGTTGTTGGTATTAATTTTTTATTATTTCTATTTCTCAAATTTAAATGTATGTATGTACATATAGAAACTGAAAATAAAATTAAAATATTATTAGTCGTCAAATAAGTTTTAAAGTTTTGCTATTATAAACGCCTGATAATTTGATAAATTCGATAGCAATAACGTAACAGAAGACAACAAAAGTTATCGTAAGAAATCAATATATGAACACTAGGGTTTTATATCTCTTGGACTTTTTCATTATCGGGAATATCCGTTATATAATGTATCTAAATCAGAGAACTGGAACCACTAATTCCACTCAACTGATCAGATATGATCGTTTTGATTATTTATTTTCAAATCAATCAAAACAATGATTGTATGACGACTTTGTTAATAAAATCATACTCTGCATCAAAACCAATCACTCGGAGAATTATTCAAATGTTTGATTGCCATTCGTTTGAAACAGAGAGGTTTTCTGCGGTATCCGGATTGATTGAAACTAAAAAGCAATGATCATACATATCATGGCACTACTTTGCAAAGAGGCATAAAATCAACGAGCACGAGTATTTGAATAAATCTACTTCGTAAAAAGAAAAACTTTAGTTTTGTAGACTTTTTCGTGCAAAAATATTACAACCAATAATACTCCCTGCTTACAACAATAAACATAAATGTATTCAAATATAATGAAAAAAAATGTTTCATTGCAGAAAAAGACGTACGAGTATATTATTATTATAATAGCAAATACACTAAATTTTTATAAAATGTTTCATTGCAGAAATATTCTACGATAGTAAAAATTGATTTCACAAAAACAAAAATTGAGTAATAATAATAAGAACAAAATTTAAATTTAATTTTGTTTATAAACATCTTCTGAAATTATTGTGATAACGAAAATTGCCTACAATTAATTTTTTTTACCATTTTCATACCTGTGTCGAAGATTATAAATTCCTGTTATTTTTGAATAGTTATTAAGACGATTATTCAAATTAATTAAATTGTAATTAAAACATTTAAACTTGGGTAGTGGTGAAAACTTGTAAATGACCAAAAATATCGCGAATTAAAAGATCACACGGTATCGATATAATATAATCTTACTTAATACTAACAGTTACAGCTCTATACAATGAGGATGCAATCCTGAGACCAGGCCTGCGAGAATGTCTGTTTGAGATTACGGAGCAACGCTTATGCAACTTTTGCATAACCTCACTTATTTGCCTTTCATGCCTTCTCCGAATTCTAGCGGCAGCGAAAGTAAGCCTCGCTTATTAGTAGATGAGCTAGTTTCAAGTCTTCCCCGTTTTGGGCCTGCAGACAACGATGCAATTGGATGAGCACCGCCTCCACTTCTGCAAGCATTGTTGCCATATCTCTGAACGCTGCATACAACTCGACAGCCTGTCGACTCTTGTCGAACGCTTGTTGCAAATCTTTCATAACGCGGCTGGCTCTTACGAAGCCCGTCGCGTTGCCGCAGTAGATTTCCTTTCTGGCAGCAAACCTTTTAAAAGACATAAGAAAAGCATCAGACGAAAGATTCTAATCGTAATTCTAAACACACTACCTTAAATGTGAAACACACGAAAACCGCTATTTACACTTTGAATGGTGGTCTCCACCGTATTCTCAATGAAACGTTAATGGGAGCACGGTAGTCTCCTTCGAATACTAAAAATGATCACGAAGCTGTTATTTTATTAGAGAAATAAATGTAAACATTGTCTTTCTGAATCCTCTACTGCAAATAAAACATTTATCTGTCTTTTCTCTAATAGTATTTGGTTCTCCGTTAACTAGAAATAATTGGTAATAGGATATCAGGTGGATTATGATTAGTTGGCACATGTAGTCATGAAATTTTCTCTCACCACTCTTGAACCTCAGCTACTCCATTTGATACAAAAGTAGCAAGAAAGCAAGGAAGAGTTATCTCTGAATCTATCCAGAAATAAAATTGGTCGATTTATTCAAGTCCACAATGTAGCCAATAGATGTGGAGCACATAGCTCAAGTCTCGGAAGAGATTTTGTCGTAAGTTGAGCAGCAGAAAATCCATATATTTGGAATTTTGCAGCGGAAGTTGTATTTTCCCTTGAAGTAACATGTCTCTTGCGAATCGATTTATCCCAGCCAAGCTTTTGAATCCAAAGTTCCTGTAGTAATATTTTGGATTTTATACCAATAGGGCATAAGAGTTCGAGAGTATCAAATAATAAAAGAAGCTGATAATATATTTCATTTCATTCCTTTAATTCAAATCCTTTAAAGATTTTTCCAAATGAAATTTTAATGAATCAGTTTTCGGACTCATAAAGCTTTAGAATAATTGGAATCGCTATGCAATAGTTTTTTTATTCTTTGGAGTGCTTATAAATTTAGGATGATTTGATAACCATTTCGTCAAATTGAAATCAGTTGAACTTAGGATCTCAATGACTTGATTATGAATTGTAATCAGATCCTTGTAACTTTCGCCACTGGTTAGCAAATCACCTACGTAAAAATCACTACGAATATAAATAATAAATAATAAATAAAATAATAAAAATAAATAAATAATAAAAATACTGTAAAAATATTACAGCGTTTAATCGAAACACTTTTAAGCTATCAGATGGATTCTGTTTTCAAAGGCTCACTTGAAGATTCCTATTACCTGACGATACATTTTTTGATATCTGCAGGGGTTACGTATCGATATAGACGCAAACGGATGAGTGTAAAATAGTGTTGTCCTACACGAAGCATCGAAAATTACTTGAAGTTTAGTAGTTGCACTTTGAGGTCGCAAAACACATTGATGTAGAATTAAATTGACATGCTCTTTTATGAAGTAATTATACATTCGTCTCATTGTGTCATCCTTGGAAAGTCTGAGTTCAAATCTTGAATCAGACTTGAAAGGTAATGAAACGACAAATCGTCACATTGTTACTGTTTCTCAGAATAATCAAATAAAAAACGCTATTGTTAATGGAGCCATTGATTAATTGTAGTTTCCAGTAACAATCCAACCAAGTGAAGTCTCCTGAAGAATTGGCAGGCTCGGGCCAGATTTTATCTGACCAACACATATAATTCGATGAATATTTCGATAAGCATATCAATTCTTCATGGTTTGTGGATGCACGGACTAGCTAATTTTATATTCCTAGGAAAATGCGAGGCGGTTGTATTTATAATACTATCAGGTTGGAAATTAGTTATCGAACTCAATATCCAAAAATTCGCTTTGAATTGAATAGATGTGTTCGTCCTCAACGTGACAATGAAATTAACACAAGTTTTCGAAAATTTATTTATTACACTAACGTCGGTTGAATTTAGTCTGTCTTCTTCTCTTTTTAATCGAAACAACTGCGCAAATTACTCAACTTATAAAATTTATTTGAGAACCGGAATTCAAAATTAATTTACCAGACCTACTTCTCACACTGACTACTGCTGTCGCGAGAATGACTATTTCATCGGATGAAGAATACTTAACCGATTCATGTGAAGTTGATGATTGTTCAGTGTAGTTATTATTTGAACTTGCGCTTTGGATGCTACCACAAATTCTGCATTTGGATTATATCCGACTTATCAAATCTGCCGGATTTTATACATTCGCTGAATCAAGGGTCGCTCCAGTTTCTTTACCAATGCTGGAACTGGGGATGGGACTCCGGACATAAATAGTACATCAGCGACTATTAATGATATATAGATACGATGAAAATGAAGAATATTTTAATGAAAGTAAGTAAAGATTTTGTCGCCTATAGTAACATACATACATACATCTTAACAGTGTGTTTGTTTATGTCATAATATTTCGATAAGGTATGCTACTTCGGAAGTGTGTGTGCTCCATTATAATTATTTTTTGAAAAAATTCAAAATTTCCTATAATGTTTTTGTAAAACAATTTTTATTTTTAAATAAACTTTAAAATAAATAAACAGTTGTATTGCACTGAGAAAGACAAACTATTGAACTTGAAATTAATTTATATTGTAATCAGTATCAAGAAAAGGATACAGACACTTCCAAGCTAACATTTTGTTTTTATTTATTTATTTATTTCAAGTCTATGGAAAATCCTTACAGACTATTACATTTTATATTTCAATACAAAATTATTATTATTATGATATCAATACAAAAAAATAAATTAAAAAATAAATTAAAAAAGAAAACAGCATTGAAATTATTAATTAAATGAGTTTAATTTTTAAAATTATAACTTTTTTTAATGGATTCCAAATTTTTGTTAAAATCTATATGAAGGTAAAGACAATTAAAATCAGATTTAAATTACAGATTCTACTAAATGGATCGAAGTTCGCATGGTTAATTGTGTAATATTTTATATTTATGAAATTAAAGTATCTTCTTGGACTAACAGGTACTCTTATGTAAAGTTTTTCCAGAAGAAGTTGAGAGTTGATAACACCATTAATCAGTTTCAGGAGAAAGACAGCATTTAGCATTTTACGACGGCTTCTTAAAGATGGTAATTTAATGAGTGCTAGGCATTTCTCATAAAATGGTAACCTTTTATTGGGATCCCATACAAACCCTAAACCACGAAGACAATATAATAAGAACTGTATTTGAACTGATTCGATTTTGTCAGAGTGTACAGCGTATTGGGGGTCCCATATTATAGATCCATATTCAAGAATTGTGCGAACTAGTGTGGTAAACAATTGTTTGGTAACATAAGGGTCAGAAAACTTTTTAGCCCATCGTTTGATAAATCTCAGGGTATATATAATAACAGTTGATGTAATGATGATTTCTGAAGTCCAATTTACAATCGAAAACTATCCCTAAATCGTTAAAGGAATCAACTAGTTCAAGAGCAGCACCATTCATTGTATAAAATCCATTGATTGGAGATGATCTAGTGAAGCACATATCGACGCCTCCGTTCTATAACATTCTAAGTCGAAAAAGTGTGTTTTGAGTTATGAGCTCTTAAAGTTTTCACGCGACATACGACTATATGTGTATTTCAAGTAGATTTTTCCCTACAACTTCGGAACGGATCGGCGCATCTTAACCAAATTTTGACAGTATTTAAGTTAGAGAACGTAGAATTTAAGAACATTAAAAACGTTCTAAGTACACTTAGAATATTATAGAATGGAGGCGTCGACATGTACATTAACATTCAGCTTCATTAAATTATTACTACACCAAGAGGTTAAGTAGTTAATATCATTTTGTAAAAGTACTTGGTCTTCAATGTTATTAAATGATAAAAATATTTTAACATCGTTTGCATACATTAATGTGTTTGAATTTTTGATAGCAGAAGGGGATCATTTATAAAAAGAGTAAATAGGAGCGGCCCAAGATGACTACACTGTGCTACGTCTGACAGTACATCAATAAAGTTAGATTGCGTAATCGTGAATTTAACCCACTTCTTTCTGTTTACTAAATACGATTTAATCCAATTTAGTAATAGTGAACTATAATCAAGTTGATAAAGCCTATGAATGAGTAAATTATGATTTACTTTATAAATGACGTCAGTTTGTTTGACTACAATAAATCCATCATTCACCAAAGTTGTAAATACAAGAAGATTTGTGATTGTTAATCGAGACTTACCGAATCCATGCTGGGATGCAGATAAAATAGACGATGTTTTTCAAATAATGTTGAGTTTAGCAATTCCTCTAAAATTTGAAATATCAGCTTTAGATCCTGATTTAAACAGCGGAATTATAAATGATTGTTTCAAATTTAAGCGATTTGTTGCATAAGTAAGTTAATGGAGTACTCAATAATTGAGAATGATATTTTAAAATACTACTAGGAACCCCATCAAGACCCGCAACATGCGACGATTTTAATTGTTGTATATACTTGGAAACAGTACGTTGATCAATAAAGGATATATCAAAGGCCTTTACTTCAGGAATATCATTTTGATTATTGGCGTTAAATGTAGATGATGAATAGGTAGAAGCAAAACATTCCGCAAACAAGTCGCTTATAACCTTATTATCTGAAGATTCATGACTACCAAGCTTCATAACAGAAGGATAATAATAACAGATTTGTAAAATAATTTAGGATCACTCTTGAATTTGTTTTTCACCTTATATAAGTAGATGTTATAAGCCCTTTGGTTGGCGATGGTGTATTCAGATATCACTAAGCAGTATTTGGAATAATTTATTATTGATCTATCCTTTTTAAAATTTTTATACAATTTATTTTTCTTGTTTTTTAATCTTGAAAAATATTTTGTATTCCGGGGCGGACCGTGATTAGAATGTGGTAAAACTTTTGGCACACAAGCTACGAAATAATTGGGAAGTAGTTGAAGATTTTTAGAAAAATCACCTTGTTGAGTCTTTTTAGAGTACTTTTGGTGATCAAAAACTTATTAGTCAGTTACACGATTAGAAAAGGACTACAAAATTATTAGCGACAATGAATAAAATGAGCTCGATTTAAAATACAATAAAAAATTGTATAGCAATCGAAAATTAATCATCCAGATGTTTAAAATGTGACTATTATTTCCGTTATTTATTATTATATTGTTACGCAAATCGAAACGACCTAATATCGTTTAACAACAAAAACGATAAACAAAAGCCACACGATACAAATACACGCTAACACTAAGGATACAATGAACGTGTTGGTTATATAAAGCTGCACACACACATATGTACAACGAACCTGGTTGCGCTGGGTACCAACAACAACATGTACGTGACAAAAAAGGATGGACAACGTATGCAAGGTCCACAAACAATTATGTACTAGCAATAGAGTTCTCGAGAAGGCGAGAGCGAGAACCTTCCACATCGAGAAAGTTCATCATACTGATTACGGGCATGCGTATATAAAAGGTTAACAAGGTCAGCAGTCAGTCAGTGTTAATTCAGTCAGCCTCGTGTGAAGCTGCGTTGCGGTTGGAACGTACAAGGTTGTAAGCAGAGAAGATCTAACGAACAGTTGTTAGTGTTAACGCGGACAGAAGTGTGAATAGAATAGTGTACAAGCAAATTGTTGTTGTATCGTTAAGTTGTATACAGTGGCACAAAAGTAGTGTGAATAATAAAGAGAGTTTAAGAAAAACTAAACAAATATTTGTTTTTACTTGGTTTGCAATTAACGAACTCATATTTAAACGTTTTTAAAAAGGTAAAAACGTAACAATTTTCTACTTATACTGAAGATTGAAAAACACTTAATCCAAAAAATAGCATGCAGGTGTTTGAAAAGTGATTGTAATACGTATTTTATGATCATATTTTGCGCAGATAGATGATGAAACATTGCTTTTTTTTGTACACCCTCCCTGTATAAATTTTCATTTATGTAAAGGATGGCTATGAAGTAAAGTACAATTTTTTTAATCATGTAACTGACTAATAAGTTTTTGATCACCAAAAGTACTCTAAAAAGACTCAGCAAGGTAATTTTTCTAAAAAACAATCTTCCAAATGCTATCTGGGAAGTATACATTTTTTTTAACAATAATAAGACAAATATGTTTCCAGTACAATAACACAATCAGCCATAGGAGTCTTCATCTAGGCTATGTACACATCAATTGTATGAAAATAAGAAATCAAAATTAAATTTTTTAATTTGGAAATATATGTGCTCACCTACATACGCACACATATATGAAGGGATTGCTTAGAATCGAAAGTAACAATTTCTCTCAAATTAATAAGTTTACTGAGAATATCTTATTATCACGGCAATTTTATTTACTCTCAGATTTTTTCTTTTTCTTCTGACATTTGGTTTGAACCGTGGGCTCACGTCTAGTAAGCCCACTACCTACATACTACCTACTAGACTATTTATTTATTTATATTTAATACACATCCGACACGGAACAGAAAAACTAATGACTTATTCGTGTTCCTCACATACAATACGATTCGGCAAGCGTTTTCATTGCTTTTCGTTTTCTAAAAACGGCTAAGCGGGTCTAATGCATTAATGGTTGAAAACTGCAAGACATAAAATATTTGATAATAAAAAGTACTGAAAGCGGCGCGGGGGTACTGCGGTATTTTTTGAATGAAAAAGTACTAAAGTACTGAATTTTTCAACACTGATCCGTACTATAATGGCAGTACAATGTGTGACATTGCAACATCTTTAAAGGTTTTTGTCTTGTAATAAACCTGAACTGCCTCGTTACAATATAATATTCGCGACGAGCATTGGATAGGCAGAATATTGTGTGAATTACCGTCGTATATGCGAAATTCAAAATAACATAGAATTGTTTATTTGAAATTAATTGTGTGGAATACAAATCCTCATTTCAGGCTATTATTGGCCATAGAAACTGGTAAAATAGACGTTTTATGGATGGGAGAAATTTTTTACTGAATGTGAGTACTGTGATAGCGATTGTGGAAAAAGATAAATGTTATGAAGCCTGTTGTATTGAATGAGAAAAACATTATTTTAATTTAATGGAAAATAAAATGAATCCAATTTTTTGTAAACGACATACAGTTCCATAAGGCCTAAGAGCGATGGCAAAGAGGAAATTCACAAATTATATGGTCTAGTCGACTTGTTATTGTTGAAAAGGAAAATGGTTCAATCCGACACTGCGTTAAATGCAAGAGCAATTATTAGAGGGCATTAGTTCATGCCTAGTGTCGTCTGGCTGAGAATACTCATTAATTCGTAGTTGCTGACGAAATGGCATGAAGACCTGACTATGAAAGAACGGAGAAATAGTGAAATTATGCAAATTATATACCTCTCTATAAGATTCTCTAAGATTATTCCATTTAAACGTGATGAGCGGAGAGAGGAAGTTGTTGTCGTGCTGCCCTTCGACATACGATATTTTTTTTAATCTATAAAACATTGTCTATTCAGCGGCAAAAGGAATATTTATCGGGTCCACCATCTAACGTTTTTTTTTTCAACTAGTGCTTATTTCTTGAATGGTAACACTTAGCTCATGTCTGATTTGACAGATAATTAGTTTTATCCTTCCGCTGAACGAATATGGACCATCCAATGCGTTTTCGCTTCGCTAAGTGGACCTGCGATCGACTTACAGAAGATGCCGTTTTGGCAAAAAAAATCATCTTTTCAGACGAAGCTTATTTTGACCTTGGCGGGTATGTAAACAAGCAAATTTGTCGCATTTGGTGTACAGAAAACTCGCACGCATACATTGAAAAGCCGACGCACCCAAAACGAGTCACTGTTTGGTGCGGATTTTGGTCCAGAGGCATAATTGGAAAATTTTTTCTAAAATGAGCAAGGAGTGGCCGTTACAGTCAATGGCGATCGTTATCGGGCAATGTTGAACGAATTTTTGTTCACAAAAATTGAAGAGGAGGATATTGGCAACTTTTGGTTCCAACAGGACGGCGCTACGTGCCACACAGCCGAAGCTACACTCGATGTTTTGCGTCCTGTTTTTGAAGATCGCATTATCAGCCGCAGAGCTGATGTCGTTTGACCACTGCGATTTGACACCGTTGGACTATTATTTGTGGGGTGCCGTCAAAGACAAGTGTTACGCCGACAAGCCAGAGACAATTGACGCTTTAAAGGACAATATTCGTGAAGCCGTTGGTGAAATACAGCTGCACACAATCGATAATGTGCTTAAAAATTGGACCGATCGTGTAGGCTACTGCATGGCCACCCGAGGCAGCCATTTGAATGAAATTATTTTCCATTATTAACCGGAAGGATTGTACTTTCAAATAAAAAAAGATATTTGAGAAAATATTCAGTAGTTTTTTTTTAAAGCATTTCCAAAAAAAAAAGTTATTTGGCGGACCATTTATATGCGCGGCTTACAAGTAAATCGTAAGTGATGTTTAATTTAAATTAAAAGCTTTCGAACAGATTATTAAATCTGACGATTCTCAAGATGACTTTGTCTGGCCAGTGTTGAAACACTGCTCCATTTTGTGAATTTGATGATTTGCGATTTCACACAAAAACATATGGTCCTTTGAGTCCTTTGTAAATGATAGCAAATGTTATGGCAACAACAAACGCTTCTAATAGAAAAAGAAAATATTGGAACTAAACTTTACAAATTTACACAGACGAGGTGGATTATATGTACAGTGGCTCCATCGCATAATCGGACAAGCATTAGTCTGATATGTATGTGCTTAAAACTTAAAAAGAAAATATTAAATATATGTTTTTTTTTTGCTTTTATTTACACTCTACATTACAACCTTTCAGATTAATCAAAAAAATAACAAAATTTTTCATGATAAGGGTAATTTTATAAAGAAAAAGAAAAATAACTCAATTTTTTGCGCTCAACACATAATCGGACAAAGAAGAGCACCATTGCTAAAAACGACGAAAGAGAACAATTAATATTTTGTGGCATATCCTTTGTTCTCAAGAACGGCCTGTAAACGTTTTGGAATTGATTTTACCAAATTGTAGCATACCTCAGGTTCTATGGAGTTCCACGCTTCCAGTAAAGCCGCCTTAAGCTGATTCAAAGTTTTAAATTGTTGTTGGTATACTCTTCTAGCTAATTCTTCCTAAAGATGTTCAATTACGTTAAGATCTGGGGTCTGTGCAGGGGTTTCTATAAGTTTGGGGCAATTATGGATCAGCCAAAGCTTTTCCACACCCGAAGTTTGCTTGTGATCATTGTCCTGGTAAAAAGCAAAATCATTCGCAATGCCTAATTTCTCGGCACTTTGCTTTACATTTTCCTTCAAAATGTTGAGGTAGCCAAATTTGCCCATTTTACCATCAATAAAATGCAAATTGCCCACCCCAACACTCGACATGCAGGCCCAAACCATAACAGAGCATCGTCCATGCTTAACAGTAGCTTTTGTATTTTGAAGACTAAATTCTGCATTTGGCTTACGCCACACAAACATTTAGCCATCTGATCCATGCAAATTGAATTTGGAACAAAAACTATCAGCAAAAATTTGTTTTAAGATATCTTTACACCAAATCACCTTATTCCAAAAATCTTCTGTGTTAAGCAAATACTCTTTAGCAAATTTTATTCTCTTGTTTTTATTCTTAGGCCTAATAAATGGCTTTTTTCTGGTAACTCTACCATGGTAGTTATATTTGTGCAATGTATTACGAATAGTATTTAAGCAACCATCTTTTCCAATGCTGTTTTTTAAAGATATTTTTAGTCCTTAGGCATTGCGAATGATTTTGCTTTTTACCAGGACAATGATCGCAAGAAAACTTCGGGTGTGGAAAAGCTTTGGCTGATCCATAATTGCCCCAAACTTATAGAAACCCCTGCACAGACCCCAGATCTCAACGTAATTGAACATCTTTAGGAAGAATTAGCTAGAAGAGTATACCAACAACAATTAAAACTTTGAATCAGCTTAAGGCGGCTTTACTGGAAGCGTGGAACTCCATAGAACCTGAGGTATGCTACAATTTGGTAAAATCAATTCCAAAACTTTTACAGACCGTTCTTGAGAACAAAGGATATGCCACAAAGTATTAATTGTTCTCTTTCGTCATTTTCAGCAATGGTGCTCTTCTTTGTCCGATTATGCTTTGAGCGCAAACAATTGAGTTAATTTTCTTTTTCTTTATAAAATTACCGTTATCATGAAAAATGTTGTTATTTTTTTTTATTCATCTGAAAGGCTGTAATGTAGAGTGTAAATAAAAGCAGAAAAAACATATATTTAATATTTTCTTTTTAAGTTTTAAGCAAATTCATATCAGACTACTGCTTGTCCGATTATGCGATGAGCCACTGTATATGTATGTAAATGTAGCTTAAATTGTGTAGTGCATGTTTGTGTCTTTAAGTGAATGCATAAAATATGAACCTCAACTTAGAGGCGTGTGCTCAAAGTAAAATAAAGTAATTCCAGCAATAGCAGTTACAGTAAAAAATTTCCGCCTCATTCAAACGAAAAACTTGATTTCTTTTTCTAGTTTTTTCTTTCTTTTTTCATTTTATTTTAACGAAATAAAAGGATTGAGACTTTCCAAAGTCTGTCAGAGTTTAACTGACACCAAAATTATAATGAAATAAATAAAGTTTGAGGAAAGACTGAACATATCGAATTGTATGATGGTATGTCGTGTTGGAGTTGTAATGTAGCAATTTGAATAATATTTTGTTCCTCTTTATTCTGTTAGTAATTCGTTTTGTGCAATGTTAAGTCACAGTTTCAAGTGTTTCCTCCGTCTTGCACTGATGATTGTTGTAAGGATGAAATGCATCTGCAATTGTGCTTGTGTGTTGGCATCTTAACCTAAATTGTGTTAATTGGTCTCTCCAGTAGAAGTTGCAAAGCTAAAAGAAAATTATACTCTGTTTCGTTTTTTTTAAATTGTGGCAAGCGTTCTAATGAATGTTAAAGATTCTAGACATTAAAGAAGAAAAATGTTTACCAAATATCTATTGCAACATGTATGGTGTTCTGTATTAGCTATTGATGTATAAATATATGTTTAATTTAAAATACATATGTACATATGTTTGTAAACAATACGCATAGTTAAAATGCTTATAATATAAAATAAAAAATTTTTATTTAGTGTCTGTATTGTTATTATTATTGTAATATTCAGGGGCCGAATTACCGCATTTGATATCGAATAGGTTGTATCGAAATTTGAGATGATAGCATACGATAACGAGTGTGCAATCGAATGCATATTTTTGAAATGTCATTCGTTAACACTACAGATATCGACAAGAAATATTTTTACTTAAACGTGCATAAAAAACCAAAAAATGTAAGTTTTTATAATTTGTTTTCGTTTTTTCCTAATTTGGCCAAAAACATACTATCAAACTGCAGCCAAGGAAAGGCAACTTCAAAAAGGTTGTGGGAGCAGCTTACACTCAAACTAAATTCTTATGGACCACCAATTAAGGACGAAAAATCGTGGAGAAAAGTAAAAAGTTGTGAAAAATTAAATAGCATTAAATAATCATATTTATGTATAAATGTCTTAGGTTTTTGCTGAACAAAATTCAACGCAAAAAAATTCCTTTCAATAAAACATCTAAACAAAAGACTGGAGGGGGTCCTTATCAATAATGGATTTTGAGCCTCGCAGAAGAACAAATTATACAAGTCACTGGAATAGACGCAGATGTAGAAGGACTTTGGTCCGTAAAAAGCTTCGGCAAACCAAAATTAACAAACTTGGGGGAGTTAGATGAGCTTTTGGATGAAAGCATGCAAACTATTTTAGATGACGAAGATGTCGATGTCGATGATACTGCGAGAAAAAAAATAAGGTTGACACAAAATTATCTCTTGTTACATCACATGTAGAGACACATCCGAAGGCTATCAACGTGAGTTATTACTAAAGACGGAGCGTTTAGTGACAGTACTAACTTTACATAGTGAGAAAATGGAGAAATATGCAAAAGAGCATAACTTGAGAATGGACCGCCTGTTACGAATCAAAGAAAGATTTTTAGAAATTAAAGAGCAAGAGCATACAGCTAGTATGGCAATTAAACACGTTGATCTAAAAATTAAAACGCTTGAAAATTCAAAATAATTCATTTTAAAAATGGTAATATATTTACGGAATAATATTAATTTAATTAAAAGTACAAAAATGAATTCAAATGTGATTTAAATAATTATTTTAAATTTATGTTATATATTACATTTTTTCTTTTAAGTTTGTATTTGTAGCATTTTAATGCAACTCAAATAAATTTGAATTTTAAATAATTTCTTACAAAAATTGTTTTTATGTAATATACATACAATACATACATTTTTTAAAAAACTTTTATCTTTCAAATGATGATTTTATTTGATCCCTAATTTTTTTACCAATTCGTATTAATTGGGTTTCATTTCCAATGATAGGGCTAATAACTGACGTTCAAGACTGATTAACCTTTTGTGTATATAAAGGAACCTAAAACTGGATACATAAATTATGCAATGCGGCACATACGTTTCCAAAAACTGTCATTTTTTCCGGGTTGTAACGGCTTCTTTTATCATAACTCAAAATTTTCCATCTAGCTTTTAGAATTCAATTATACACCGGCCTTTAGAATGTATTTCATTAAAATATGATTCTGAAGAACCTTCTTTCGGATTTCTGTAAGGCGTTATCAACCAGGGTTCAGGGGGATATCCAGAATCTCCTGTAATGGTATTTTATGAATACATACAAATGTATGTAGGCGTATATATATATATGTATTTAGTTTAATAAAAATTTTTGTTAATTTCAAATACTCATATAGTTCTCACCAAGGAGCCAAACATTTTTTAACTTATTGGTATTGTATAGATCCTCCATGTAAAGTCTTTCTTCGGACTGCCTCCAAACAAAGGAGTCGTGTGATGCTCCTCCATATTTGGAATTAATACATAAAATTCTATTTTCAAATCTAAAAAGGATATGTATTAATATATGACATCATTATTATAAATTCTACTTACTATCATTGAGTTGAGGCTGTGATATCCTTTCCTATTAAAAAACATGTGCTCGTTTTGTACTGGCCTCTGCAGTCCGAAATGAGTGCCGTCAACACATCCAAACACTAACAAATTAAGAAGTCTATAAACAAAAATGTGTTAACCTTATTGTGCATGTACTGTACTCATCTCCCGGAAGCTTATATTTTGGCATAAATGACTCCAAGCGCGAAGTAGAATTTTCAGGTGTAAACTCTATCAGCCTAGGACATAATTTATTTTCCATTTCCTTTAGTACCCTGTTTATCGTTTTGCAAACAGCGCTTAGGCTCATACCCATCAGGTAATCATTCCCTATTGTAAGTTGATATCTCCTACTGGCTAGAAGCGAAAGAGTTACGGCCAACTGCAATTTTGGTGGAATTGCTGTAGACATATACGCTTCAAAATATATTTCGCTAAGAATAAAATTGAAGGCTTCTTTTGAAAGCCGAAAAGGACTTAATAAATCTGTAAAAAATTTAAAGTTTAATTAAAATAAAATTGAAAAATGAAATTCACTCACGCAGGAGCCGGCAATGATAGTGGGTCACTTTTGTCTCGGATTTGCTTTCTAATACGTTAGATGTGGTAATCTGAGAACAAAAACAGTTTCGAAGTCTTTTTTTATTATTTTGCGATTTTTATGTCAATTATTTCGTTGAAAATATTGTTACATAAATCGAAACGACCTAATATCGTTTAAGCTCACTTCACACGGTAATACTTTACGTACGTAAAGTCTAACGAAAAAGTAAAATGAAATTCCATCCGTATGACAAAAAAGAGAATAAAAGTCGTATGATTTATATTTTTTGCGTTTACATGATCGGTATAAGACAATAACAAAGTAAAATTAAAACAGCTGTTACACTTTTTTCTGTGTTTACATAAAAATACATCCCTGATCTAATGCGACTTGCTTGTTTTTTGAATCATTTCAAAAAATGAAGAGAGCCATACGACTGCCAAACTTTTCATCCGTATTTTCTCTCAATGTGTGATGGTTTCATTACATAGTACGTTTAGACGATCACATCCGTACTCTTCTACATAAAATTTTGACAGATCATATTACTTGTGGGACCGTGTAAAGTAGGCTTTAACAATAAAATCGATAAACAAAAGCCACCAGCTACACCAACACAACATACACGACACAAATGCAGACTAATGAACGCGTTGATCATCTAAAGCTGCATACACACAGAGAATAATCGTGGTTTGAAGATCTCCGTAATAAAGATCTGTCGAACAATAGTTAGTGTTTACGCAGAAGAGTGTAAAGAAGAATAGCAAACAAAGAAAATTTTTGTTGTTAACATCAAGTTGTCAACAGTGGCACACATAATTGTGCGGACAATAAGGAATTTAATTAAAACTAAACACGAATTTATTTTTTATTTTATTAGTAAACTACGAGCTCATATTTCAAACGTTTTTAAAACGGAACAATATTCTACTAACAAAACTTTATATGTTTGTGAAGTCGCTATTTCTATAGCAAAGTTTTTTTTTTTTTTTTTTTTTTTTTTTTTTTTTTTTTTTTGTTAAAGTTGTTAATAAAAACATGTTAACCTACATCGTAATTTTACAATAAATTATTTCTAACGCACTTCCATATTTTTTTTTTCAGATAATTTTAATGTAAAAAAGAGAACATGAGAGAGAGTGCAGTGTTGCCACGAAAAAAAATACTGTAACCAACATTTGTGAAAAAAAATCACCAAATAAGGACAAATATGATCAAAATTAAATTTGCAGTTTTTTTTATTTTATTTCTTTCACATTTAAATTATAATTGAGAAAAAAGAAACAGAAAATAAGAAAACAAAATAATAGTCTCATAATTAATTAATTTTAACAAACAAAACAAAAGCTATTTTTATAAGAAAAATAATAAAAAAAATCCGGAATAATCTACACATTGAACAAAAAACGGCAACACTGATCATGAGTCTGTATATCAATTTCTATGCATTGTGTTGTGTTTGTTTGTGTGTTGCTTTGTGTTCTGTTTCGTTTTTATTTACATTCTTCGTTGACATATTCCCCTAATGCTGGAGGTACCCACACGTAACGTAACGTACCGTAGAAAACATTCTCTTTTTAGCATATGGAGAACAATGTAAACGCTTACCCAAACGTTCTCTCTCGTTAGCAAAACGGAACGATCTGTATAAAACGGAATTCATTATAAGGTGAGAGCGAAAGTCCAGCTGATAGCCAGTAACAATGTCAAAAAATTTTTGGTTTTTATGTATTTTGTTTTGATAATCAATTTCGTTTTTCTTATTGTGTCAGGTGTTTGTATATTTTTCTTCTTTTTCTTTTAACGTTTTTCTTCCCATCGTCATTCTTTAACAATTTTTATAAAAAATTTTAACATTTTTCTTCCCATCGTCATTCTTTAACAATTTTTATAAATTTTTTTAACATTTTTCTTCCCATCGTCATTCTTAAGTCAGCTGTTTTTGACAACATTACTATTTCTCAACAACAAAAAATCCCTGTTGTTTTTGTATTGTTGTACTTATTGTAATAATACTCTCACCTTATAATGAATTCGCCTTGATCTGTATAAAACAGAATTCTCCCACGTTTTTACGTGACATTTGAACATAAGAGAGAGAACATGAGAGAGAGTACAGTGTTGCCACGAAAAAAAATACTGTAACCAACATTTGTGAAAAAATCACCAAATAAGGAAAAATATGATCAAAATTAAATTTGCAAGTTTTTTATTTTATTTTTTTTTTTCAAATTTAAATTATAATTGAGAAAAAAGAAACAGAAAATAAGAAAACAAAATTATAGTCTCATAATTAATTAATTTTAACAAACAAAACAAAAGCTATTTTTATAAGAAAAATAATAACCAAATCCGGAATAATCTACACATTGAACAAAACACGACAACACTGATGATGGGTCTGTATACCAATTTCTATGCATTGTGTTGTGTTGCTTTGTGTTCTGTTTCGTTTTTATTTACATTCTTCGTTGACATATGTCCCGTCATACGTTTTTAAGGCTACGTACGTTACGATTTTACGTTTCTTACGCTTGGGTAACCAAGGCATAACGCTTGGGTAACCAAGGCATAAGGGCCATTATTACAACTTGCCGTTACTAAAGAGAGGATTTTAACGGGCAGATAAATTATTTTTCTTTATTATGAGTACCCAATAAGATAGAAGTGATAGTTAAGCTAAAGGGAGGATCATCCTACCTTTAACATTTAAAGGTCATTTTATGTTCGAACTTGCCATATTATATATTATTTTCATTATGGCAACTTCATATTTAAACAAAATGAGCATATACAACAAAAAAAAAAACGAAGCCCGAGGTTGCCACTGCGTTAAAAAAACTTGTATAATTGAGCAGTTTTATCGACATTCATCCAGCACTGCAATATTTTTGAAAAATTTTATCTGTAAGTTGTAATAACGAAAATAAGTGAAAGGTAACTTTACAGTTCCCTTTAGCTGAAGGTACCTTTAACCAAAGAATATGGATATAAAGAATACGCATCATGTAGAAGTAAAATTTCTTATGGCAGGTCGTAACATCACGACCCGCTCTCACCATTTTTTTTTAATCATTTCTGGGTGAGGGGAGAGGAAGACAGAAGGAAAATGAACACAAACAAAGAGCGTAATAATGTGTTGCTCTCATCGTACGTATGTACATGTGTATGTATTCTTGTGTTTTTGATTTAGTCGTCGATCAGACTGCGACAAGAGCACATGTTTACCGGATACTTTATCATTTTATTTCAGAATAACACTCGAAGAATATTTTGTGTTAAAAATGTTGTCATTAGCTGGGCGTATTTTATTTTGTCCCATAGTATATTTTTTTTAATGCTTTGTAATGCTCGTTTTTTTTTCTTTTAATAAAAAATAGTTTTTTATTATTTTTATTTATCTAAAAAACATGGCCTAAGTTTTAAGCCAAATATGGATAGCTTCATGTTCTTTTAATAATAAAATCGATTTTTTATTTTGTTTTTATTTATCTAAAATTATTAAGCCAAAAATAGACAGCTTTACATATGTATGTTGATGAAATGAAAGTAAAAAAAGAGTATATTACTAACACTTTTATATGGCTGTAAATAAATAAATTCTCTCAACTTATTTTCTCTCTCTCACTCATTAATCCATAACCATAGGCATGTGTTAACCTAGAGGAAAATTGTTAGTAATACTTTCAAGTCTACTTATTAACCCAATGATATGTATATGTGATCGGAAAATATAGAAAAATTGTACTGCCCTAGACACTAAGACACCGTATTTAACTTGGCAAGTATTCTTCCAAAAATCGAAATTCATTTCTCATTGATGTTAGTGAATACTTCTGTGATATTTATTTGGGTGTATAATTGAAGTCTGAAAAAAGCGACATGAACCTTCTTCTTTAAAAGCTCACAAGATTTTTATGCTCTTTTTAATGAACATTCTTGATGTTCGTGTCCTATGTGTGTAAAAAGCCGAAGATGTTCTTCTCCTGAGGGACATTGGTGCCGACGTCTGTTTTTAACACCAGAAAAATAAATAAAAAGTGGTCAAACAACAAAAACGCACGATGAGAACAACACATTGTTACGCTCTTGGTTTCTGTATCCTTCCCTTCTATCTTTCCCCCCGCGTCATGAAATATTTTTGAAAAATATTCCAAAATATGTTAAAATGCACATTCTTTATACTTTATTTTCTTTGCTTTAACTAAACCCAAGTTTAACGGCAAGTTGTAATAATGACCCTAAAAATTTGTTCTCTTGAGGGCAGACAAATGCCGAAAACTGTATGAAATAAACGTGTGAGTCTATTTTATTTTATGCTCACCCATTCCATGTTAAACGTGATCAGAGGCAAAATATGCTTTACTGAGAGAAACTTTACTATATCAAAACGAGTTAGAATAGTTGGAGGAGCCTCGGGAAGACAAAATTACTTTTTTCCCTGAATAGTTCTTCTAATTGACAGGAAGGTTTACCTTTTGTGCAGAATCTGTCATGTCAATATTAAAGATAATGTATCCATGATCCGCGAACAAGTCAGTCTTTAAGATAGTCAGAAAATTCTGCCCTGGGGCCAAAAAAATTTTAATATTTTTTTTTACAAATTTAAGACTTTTTGTTTGTTTTGTTTTCCTTTTTCGTTTCGTTTTTCTTATTGCCATTTGCTACAGCTATGTAATAATTAGTAGCAGGGTATATAATTTACGATCGAGTACCATGATCCAAGAAATTGTGGCCATCGAAAATAATGTCTACTCGAATGTGCATTCGATATCGAATGCGGTGGTTTGGCCCCTGATCAGTATATGTCCAACACTTCCCTCCTATTGGGGATGCTTTTCCTATTATGGAGTCGGACCCTTCTATCGCATGCAGGATATAATGGATGCAAAAATGTATACTAATATTTTAAGAGAAGTCATGATGCCTTATGCTGAGTGAGAAATGCCGTTCGAATGGATATTTCAACAGGACAATGATCCTTAACATTCACCGAAGTTGGCAAAGACATGGTTCAGGGATAACCATGTGAAGGTTTTGAGATGGCCTTCTCAGTCACCAGACCTAAATCCTATCGAAAACTTGTGGGGCGAGGTTAAAAGATCTCTTAGAGGAAAGAATCCATCAAATAAAGATGAGCTGTGGACAATGGTTGAGACTGCATGGAAGGATATTCCTGTCGTGACTTGTCCAAAGTTAGTGTATTATATGCCGAATAGGGATGCCAATCGGGAAATCCCGAAACAGAAAATCCCGGGATTTTCTGGATTCCCAAATCCCGAATCCCGGGATTTTTTAAAACTTGTCCCGGGAATTTTCGGGATTGTAAATTCATACATATACACCTTATAAAGTAAGAAAAAATTGAGTCTACGGCATTATTTTTTATTTAATATAACATTAACTAACACTCATGTAGTTTTTCAAGTGTATCATGCAACATTCTATATCACTGGACATCGAACTGAATAAGAACCCAACTTCCAACTTTTTTTTAGATTTTTTTATTAAGAGAAAATTCCGAAATGCCGGGATATTTCGGGAAATCCCGGGATATTTCGGGATTTTTCGATCCCGAATTGTCCCGAAAAATCCCGGGATTTCGGGATCGGGATTACGAAATCCCGAATCCCGGAATTTTTAAAAATCAATCCCGTTTGGCATCCCTAATGCCGAAGCGCTGCTTCGCATTAATAAAAACTAAAGGCAGTTCTACAAAGTACTGAGGTAGTATAAGGAGTTGCGTGTTAATAAACTGCACAAATAGTTTGCCAATGGATTTTTAAAAAAGTTTGTATTGTTTTGTCAAGCACTGTATATCGAAGGACAACTTTATCAATTAGTTGTCAGCAGTAAGCAAGTTCTTTTATTTAAATTTGCAATCATCGATTCCACAAAGGTAACATACATATGTAAATACATACACACATACACACATTCATACATAAATAATTGGTCATCACAACCCTTCAGTCAGCATTACGACCTAGCTGCTCACACCACTTATATTGTGTGCGCACACATTTCATACATGAGTGGTGGGACTTACAGTTTAAAGTTGATTCGGAACGACAGATGTTTGGGAGTCTTTTCATGACACATTTATTTACTCTCAGAGTTTTTGCCAGAAATCTGCTGAGAGGAAGTCGCCGAAAAAATATATTTTGAAATTTCGTTTTGATGTCTGACCTGGGGTTTGAACCGTGGCCTTACGTCTAATAAACCAGCACACTACCTACTAGATTACAGCGACTTCCACGAGGGTAAGCGTTTTTAAAAAGCCTAGAAGCGTAAGAATATTTTAATATTTTGTTTTAATATATCGTTTACAAGTCATATTATGTTTTTTATTTACGTATGTATAATATATGTATGTATGTATGTATATACGAGTACGACAAAGTACGAATTTCGTGTAGACTGCAAGTCGAGTGGATGCATTACAAACGGTTTACAATTGTTTTGTTCTGTGGAAGTGGAATTTAAGTGCAAAATAACAACAAAATGAAATAAAAAAGAAACTCACATTATTTCAATGCATATACCATACAAAGAAAGTAAAATTGAAATATAAAAAGTTAAAGAAAAAGCTGACGACATCGTACAAACATCTTTTTTCTTCAGTTCAGTTCAGTTATTTTTTTTTTCTTTTCCATACAAAAGCATTTCATTTGTTTGTTTTGCTCTATACTTGGGTATTATGATGTGTGGAATAAGAAAGAAAGATTTAAAAGTAACCGTCAAAATGCTTCTACTTTTCTAAATGGCAGCTAAATGTTCTACTTTTGCGACTGTTGAACTCGTTTTCACTTCTATTTTATTCTTTCTATTCTTTGTTTTGTACCAACATTTATCATAAGAATAAACTACTTACAGATATTGTATTCCATTCATTCATTCACTCATTCACTTAAACCTTTAGTCGTCAAAACAAGGCCTAAGAATTTAATGCATTCCTTCGAAGAGGGTAAAAGTAAAGAAAGTATATAATCTTACATTGTAAATCGTTGAAAAAGAAAACACACATACAAGATTCACATCTGAAAAAAAAGAGGCCGGATTTAGGAACACTTGACCTATTTATTATCATAAATACATACATACATACGGTATGTACACGCATGTACACATAATTTTCAAAAACCATGTTAACTGTTTGTTCTCTTTTGAAAATGGTTTTACGCAAAGATACGGCGCGACGTAGGGAAACAGGAAAAGAAATAGAAACTGTTATAATTCCATTTTTTTATATTCCAAGATCGATCGAATTGTGGTCCCAAGCAATAACAGCTTTAGTCGAATTAGGTCAATTTAAGTTATCTATGCTATCATATTGTTACGAAAATGGAAATGGTGTTACATATTTTAACATTAATTACCAAAAAACAAAAAGCTACAAAAACAATGAACTTGTTTACATGATCAACGAATAAACCAAAATACGAGTATAGCAACAACATCATCAAGGGGTAAACAAAAAGCAATAACAAACATTACCAGAATAAATGTGAACAAAATACACAAACAACAATGAAACAACGATGTATATATTTATGGAGATCTCGAAAAGGCGAAGCCATGAACATTCGACTTCAAGATCATTTATCAGACTGCTTACGCCGCCATATAAAAGGCAAGGCAGAGCAGGTAACGGGGTCTGTAAAAATTCAGTCAGTCTTGTGTGAAGACACGTTGCGTGTGAAGAGAATAGTCGTGGTTTGAAGATCTCCGTAATAAAGATCTGTCTAACAATAGTTAGTGTTTACGCAGAAGAGTGTAAAGAAGAATAGCAAACAAAGAAAATTGTTGTTGTTTACATCAAGTTGTCAACAGTGGCACACAGAATCATGCGAACAATAAAGAATTTAATTAAAACTAAACAAAAATTTTATTTTATTTTATTAGTAATCTACGAGCTCATATTTTAAACGTTTTTAAAACGGAACAATATTCTACCAAAAAAACTTTATATTTTTGTGAAGTCGCTATTTCTATAGCAATGTTTTTTTTTTTATGTTAAAGTTGTTAATAAAAACATGTTAACCTACATCGTAATTTTACAATAAATTATTTCTAACGCACTTTCATATTTTTTATTTTCAGATGGACTTTCGTAAATAAAAAGTGAATTATCATTTTCGCATTAGGATTATACAGTAGTAGTCAAAACATTTACAATTGAAACCATATTTTAACTAAACGTTGATTTATTTAAACAATACACCTTACAAAACTTTTTAATGTAATTTGTTCTATTAAATTCAGTTCTTCTTCATATGAAAAAAAGAAAAATTATTCTTCATTCATTTAAAACAATCAAACAAAAAGAATAGTTTTAACAAAATAAGTCGAAATTAAAGTTTTCAAAACATTTACAATTCTTAAATAAACTAAAAACCACAAAATTAATTCTTTAACATTTTGTGCCATATCCTTAGCCATTGAGGAAGTAAGCTTTTCAACGTGATCGTTTGGAATTGCATTCCACTGGTTTTCTAATTCGACGAAAAGTTCTCCATTTCGGATTTACATTATTTCGCTTATAACAAATAAGTTCGTTAGTTATTCCAAAAATATGTCATATAAACGGTCAAAGTTTGAACAACAAAATGAATGAATTTCGTTTCCTTTTCCTTTCCATGTTTACATACATACATACATACATAATTGGTCATTACAACCCTTCAGTCAGGATTACGACCTAGTTTCTCACACCACTTATGTTGTGTGTGGTAATTTTATACATGAGTGGCGGGACCTACAGTTTAAAGTCGATTCCGAACGACAGCTTTTTTGAGAAACTTTTTCATGGCAATTTAATATACTCTCAGAGTTTTTGCCAGAAATCTGCTGAGAGGAAGTCGCCGAAGAAATACTTTTTGTATTTTATTTTGATGTCTGGCCTGGGGCTCGAACCCTGGCCTTTCGTCTAATAAGCCAACACACTACCTACTAGACCACGGCAACGTAGGTGTTTACTTTTAATTTAAACAACCTTAACCTATTTCGGTGCGACAGAAGAAGCCATGCTGGTGTTATTGCGATATATGTAGGAAATGGTGTTGTATGTAAAAAAATGTTACACCTCGGATGCAAATGAACAAATGGAATATATTGTGGTTGAGATGTTGTCGTTATATGACAAAGTACTTATAGGACGTCTCTACAGACCTAATCGTTTATTTAGAACTGATTCTTAGCTACTGTTGAAAACATAGCCATTAAACATAATGAAATTGTAATATGTGGAGATTTCAATGGAAACATTTTTTTTTGTGAATCTCATTTAGTAGATAATATGAAAGCCATTGATCTTATTCTCAGTTAATACGTGTGTACATACTGATTTTACTTCAACCAGTAACACTTTGATAGATATTATATTCGTGAGTAATATAAGAAAAGTTTTGATTTATGATCAGCTAACTGCTTTTCAAAACACGATCTCTTTTTTTATAACATTTGAATTTCAGCATCAACCTTCTCAAACTATTGTAAAATTTTACGATCTCAAAAATATGAATTACAATACTCTTCATAATGAAATACAGAGAATGGACTGGCATTCGATTTACTTTATGCCATCAGTTGAACATTAATTGCACTTCTTTGAAGATAATCTGTAGTAAAAACTATCAATAATAAACACAACTGTAAACCTTAATTAAATAATGATATAAAACTCGCATCAACTAAAAGATATTTTATTTTCGATCGTTGGAAGAGATTTGAAACTAATAACATGCATGAGGAATACTCTCTTGCCAAGAGAACTATGAATAGAAAGGTTAAGAGTGCAAAAGATTCGTATTATTCTTCTGTCCTCTTCATCTGCAATAGGATCAAAAGCAAAATGGACAAAAATAAGAAGTGAAGCCGTTAATAAAAATGGTAATGTTCAGACTGATGGATGATGCAATTGACATAGATGTTCTCAATGAAGTCGCCGTAGTCTAACTAACTAAAGGATTGTAATGACAAATTATGTATGTACGTATGTCATCCGTATAGGTAATCACCCGACAGCCAACATGTCCCGACAGCCAACATGTCCCACGTAAGATAAGAGGGAGGACACCACTCCACCCTGTGAAATTCCCCTTTCTACCTCTGTAGCGATGTGCAAATTTACTCGCTTCAAGTAGATCTTTTTTCCACAAAATAGTTTAGATTTCAAGTTCACTGGGAATTGTCTGGGAAATAGCCAGAGTATATTGCTTCTGTTCCAGCGACTTCTCTATTGTACATATTAGCCCATTTCGGGGGCTAAATTTATGTTAATGTATCTTTCCAAGATCTTCAGCACGAAGGAGGAGAATCTTATTGGTCAATGTATTCCAGTCTTAGATGTTATGCAACAGCAAGATATTGTTACATAAATCGAAACGACCTAATATCGCTTAACAATAAAAACGATAAACAAAAGCTACCAGCTACACCAACACAATACGCACTAATGTTTGGTATCAGAAGTGGGATTGCAAAATCCAAAAGTAAAAATAAATGAATAATGAAACTCGCGGAACTAAGAGTGGACCGGCTGAAACGAGAGTTTGGTAAACTAGAGCTGCCAACAACGGGCACGAAGAGTGAACTGCAAAGGCGGTTAAGGGAACAACTGCAGCTTCAGGGCATCGACATTGAATCCTACAAGTTCGAGGATGAAGAGGAACGAGAGTTACAGGCCTCTGCAACGCCTAGCGGTGTTGACATAAATTCGTTGCTAGCCGCTATGATGGAAAAAATGCAAGTATTAGCTGATAAACAAGAAGCTTCCCGAAAAGATAGTGAACAAATTATGGAGAAAATGGAAGTAACAAACCAGAAGCTATTCGAAGTTTCTAGAACCGAAAATCAAAAACTTTTGGCTGAGTCGCGACAAGATAGTGAACAAAGAATGGAAAGAATGCAATCAGCAATTATGGAACAAATGGAGCATAGAGAACAAAAATTTTTGTCAAAAATCGAGAATAAACTTGAAGCGACCACAGAGAAGCTGCACGAAATACATAAGTCGGTCATCAAAAGAATTACCAGCGTTGAAGAGAAGGTGTCGGACTTGGAAAAGTCCGTTGACGGAAAACTAAACATAATGGAGGAGAAGATCAACAACCTCCAAAGCCAGAGAACGGAACCAGTGCGAGTAGTATCATAAGGTACCGGCAGGATAAAACCACCTTGCTTTGATAGCTCACCCCTATCCGTATTCAAATTGCAATTTGAAACAGTCGCGAGCAGAAACGGATGGGACAATTGGGAGAAAGCTCTAGAATTAATTTTGGCACTAAAAGGTATCGCAGCTGAAATTCTAGAAACCCTGCCAGCCAGCTGCCGAAAGAACTACAATGAATTAATGGTGACACTACAGCGGAAATTCGGTGATGAGCACAAACGAGAGCTGTACCGCATGGATTTGAGATGCCAGGCGCAAAAGCCAATGAGACACTTCAGGCCTTTGCAATGGAAGTCGAGAGATTAGTGCAGCTAACATACCTCGGAGAAGACCACCCGCTGATAGACAACATTAAGACCGAGGCGTTTGTGAATGGTATACGCGACCCTGACATTAAACTAGCGGTATGTTCTACGCAGAAGATAACCTTTGCAGAGACCGTGGCCTTCGGACTAGCTCAAGAGACAGCTCACGCTATTACTAGACCACAAGTAAGCAAAGTGTGAAGAATGGAAGTCGTGGACAAAGAAGAATGCCTGTTAAACAAACTTAAAGAGATGTTGAAGCAAGTTTTGAGAGAAAACGGACAAAAGGGTAAACCTAAATGCTTCAACTGTGGAAAGGGTGGCCATTTCCAAAGAAACTGTAAAGCGCCACGGAAAAGTTCAAGACTGGTCTCACCAACAAGACGACGTGCCATTGCTACGCCTAAGGCTTGTGATGAACACTACGTTGAAACGAGTAGTTCCAAGAGAAGGCGCGGAAAGGCTGAGAATATCGAGAATCATCCTATGTCGAAAGTACCGAGAATAGAGGCTAATATGCAAATCGAAAAGTCCTCGGACACTTACACGGCTGCAGAAAAGTCTGAAGTTATAAAAGTTAGAAGAGGACGCAAGAAGATCAGAGCTGATTCCGAACTATCGCCATTAACAAAACGCAGAGTCATAAAACATGGCAAGGCTGATGCACTGTCAAGCCGATCTCGTAATTTGGAGCGTAATCATTATGTAAAGGCTGAGAAGAAGGAATCCACCGTTGATGTCCGGCGAATGCAGATCGAAGCCAATGAAGACTGGTCCGAAGCACAAAAGAGTGACCCAATACTGGCGAAGATAGTAGCAGCCAAGGAAGAGGACAAACGACCTACCAGCAATGAGATATCCATAGAAGGTCCTCTTACAAAAGCATATTGGGCACTATGGGACAGTTTACGGTTGATAAACGGATGCTTATATCGACGTTGGGAAAGCGCTGGTGGCAAGACCTTATCCAACCTATTAGTAGTGCCTTCCTCCAAGACGAAAGAAGTGTTAAAGGAGTCCCATAATGGAGCTAGCGGAGGACATCTGGGAGTGACAAAGACGCTGGAAAGGCTCAAACGACGTTTTTATTGCGTTGGATGTCCGCAAGCAGTGGCGGATTGGATAGCAAACTGTACCCAGTGTATTGCATCTAAAGGTCCAGTAAAAAAAGGTCAGCTGCAACAGTATAACTCTGGCGCACCTTTGGAGATTAAAGCGATGGTCAGTAATCTAATGAAAGCCAGGTATGAATGTGCAGCAAACATGGAGGATTTCTATGAAGGACAACTGGTACTATTCTACAACCCAACGCGGAAGAAAGAATTATTCCCCAAGTCGCAAAGTAGCTGGGATTGGACCGTATAAAATAATTAAACGGTTAAACGATGTCGTGTAAAGGACACAGAGAACTGGCAGCCTATGGTAAAAAATTAAGGTCGTATATAAAGAGCGACTGGCAAAATATGCGAGTAGAGATAATGAGCCTATTCGGGACGAACAGGCTTAAGTGGGCGGCAGTGTTACATAAATCGAGACGACCTAATATCGTTTAACAATAAAAACGATGAACAAAAGCTACCAGCTACACCAACACAATACACACTAATGAATACATCGAACACGTAAACCAACAACAACAAGCATGAGGGATGGACAAGTGTGCAAAATACACAAGCAACCATGCGGTCGCTATAGAACTCTCGAGAAGGCGAGAACAAGAACCTTCCGCATCGAGAACGTTCATCATACTGATTACGTGCGTATATAAAAGGGCAAAACAAGGCCAGCAGTCAGTCAGTGATAATTCAGTCAGTCTTGTGTGAAGACGCGTTGTGGTTGGAACGTACAAGCGGCGTTGCTTGCAAAAAGGTTGTAAGCAGAGAAGATCTAACGAACAGTTGTTAGTGTTAACGCTGACAGAAGTGTGACATAGAATAGTGTACAAGCAAATTATTGTTGTATACGGTGGCACACAAAATTAGTGTAAAGAATAAAGAGAGTTTAAGAAAAACTAAAGACATTTTTGTTTTTACTTGGTTTTCAATTAATGAACTCAAATTCTAAACGTTTTTAAAAAGGTAAAAATGTAACAATATATTTAGTCTTTCATGACACTTGTGAATTTGTCTGTTACAACTTCGTAACACTATCAATTCTGCTACACATGAATGGATCTAAACTGAAATCAATTAGGCGATCATGCAGATCCCAATTTGTGTTCTTCGGATTCCTAATCACCTTTTTTCTACTAGTTCCCCTATGAAAAGAGAATTCTATAAATCAATGGTGTTATCGAGGCAAGTACCTCTTTTTAATTTCTCGTTACAAAAGTGGCCACTTTGCACACCATATTATCATTGGAAATAATGTTTTCTAAGAGTGACTGAACCCGTTCATTGACGTTCGTTCTGTCATATATATTATGATGAGAGTTGACATTGCATCCTATCAATAGGCCAACATTGGCGCGCCAGGCTTTGGTCATCGCTGATCGATCATGCGCCATTTAATTCGAGGCCATCCAGTATTGCTCACCATTCAAATCTTTGTCACTACAAAAAAAGCAAATATGCCATTGTATTATTTGTTCTACGTATACAGGTCGTGGGACCACCTACGCATTTGACACGAACCAGTCTGTAGATTTGGTGTCTGAATACATAAAACTTATTCGGCTATAGACTATGGTTCTTGGATTAGAGTGGATAAGGGGATGGTGATCCGCAAAGCACCTAAGTTAAATATTGGAGATCGCCGGGCAGCCAAGATACCACGTTCACGACTTACCTTAGAACGAGTCGAATGGCACCTTAATTTAGCCCATACCTTTATCCTATGGTAGGCGTCGTAATACATAAGATTATGGTAGGATCAAATTAGTGCAGATTCTCACGCTATCGTTTCTAGCCAACACCTAAGTAGAGGGTTAGGTTGCATCAGACTATAAAACAATATAAAGTTCATTAACTAACATTAACTGCTTAGTATTTTCTAGTTAAATTCAATTCAATATTGCGATTAAGTTCTGATTTATACTTAAAAAATAGCATCCTGTGCACTAAATGTTCGGTTGGGAAGACTATGGTCACATTTTTAGCACCGCTCACTATAAAATAAAACAACAAAAATATTGATAGAGGTAAATATGAAAAATAATAACATTTTTGTTCATTTTCATCGATTATTCTTAAGAGGCATAATTATTCTGTAGAGATGTTTAAATAATTGCTTCATGTAGTATCAATTCGGTAAAACTAAATTTAACAGTGAAGTTATTTTGCATACGCAATTCATTAAAAACGTCATTTAAAACATCTTTACGCCCAAGACAGAGTCATATTTAAACAAACATACGTTGTTCGTTTTATTAGAACCGATATCACATCAATCAACTTGACTGAATTTACATTTCAAAAGGTTTTTGTGTTACTAACTGGTCCATAACATCAAAAAGGCGGATACTGTTTGCAGCAATTAGTCATTCAAGCGACTGGCAGCAATTCCACTAATTTATTGGTTACATTAAATGCGTATAAATATTGCTATACTGCACAAATATGGAGCCACGAAATATAAAATTAAATTTACAATCAAATATTTACGAAATTAAAGACTCTCGAAAGCAAATGATAACATTTGACAAGTCACAAAATGTTATTTAATATTAATGATCAAACCAATCGTATGGTGGAATGATGCTTTTTGATAAAAGTCAATAAAATAAAGAACAAATAAAACTGCGAGTCAAAATTATTTTTAAATTTAATAAATGTAAAGTGTTTGCAAATTTAAAAAATTTTAAAACTAAAAGTAAATATTATTTTATTAAATTTTTATTAAATATACGTTTTCACTTCTCATTTTAAACATGCACAGTTTCACTCCACTGTAGTAATTAATTTAAGATTTTGATCCTTCTAAAAGCCAGCGTTAGCCCTCATCGCGCTCAGTAGTCCGTAAATTAAAAAAATGAGGAAAAGAAACGCCGAGAACCATTATGTTCTTAACGTAATGGACTACTTTAAGAAATATGTATCAAAAAGTATATCATTTGCGAATAAATGGGCGTATCGCTTTGGTGTTGCACTAGAAATACATTCCGATCAGTGCAAGAAATTTTAAGGAAATGTACGAAGCGTATAGAATATGGAATAGACGTCAACAACGTCGCTATGATTGAAAAATATAACATCCGGACTTCTCATACGAAAGACGATGATTTGGAGAGTTTGTTGAATTATGGTAAAGTTAATAATGTTCCCATTCGGGACAATTAGCTGTAAGCGGTTGACAGTGTGTCGAAGTGTTTATTCTAGAAAAATCACAAGAAGAAAACAGCAAAAAGTTTCGATAACACAACAACAAAGGAATTACGAGGGATGATCAAATATCAGATTACAATAAAAAAAAAAACACTACATAGAAAGTACCCAAGTACAAATACAGAGAAATGTAACGATGTCAGAAAGTAATCTTTATAGTAAAAGGACAGATAGAGCTGCCTTATCAATTAAATAAATAAAGGCGTCTTAGAAACTCATGCGTAGAGTAAATTTTTTACAAAAAAATGTGTTGTAAGACAAAATAAATACGGGGAACTACTTCTGTTTTTCACAATGAAAAAATTCAAAGCTGCACTGTGATGTATTAAAAACTCGAACATTCATAGGCATCTCAACGTATCAGCATATTGATTATTCTATTCTATCACAATCCCTTGACTCACAACCACAGAATATACACAGAATTGAAACCTTTGACGTTTAAAAACGCTCAAAGCAGCACTTTAACCTACCTCGTAGAGGGAGAAAAAAATATTTTAATGTTTTGCGAATCAAATGTGTTAGAAGCAACAAATATACAGAGTGAAAGCTGGCGGTTAAAGTAGAAAAATTAAATGTAAATAAAGATTTATTTTGTGTTAAAAAAGGGATAATTTGGAATATTTTTTAATTTCTTCAATGAAAAGTTTAAAGATTCTTAAATATTTAAATATTAATCGAAATGTGTGTGATTTTCGGTCACAATGAATATAGTTTCTTGTGCAAGAGGTAATTAAGAAGCTAAATATTACAAGATCAAAATAAGACGTACTGCTCATAAAAAAATTTTCTTGCTGAAAGTTGCCAATATTTTTTAATTTCTTGAAAGAAAAAGTTCAAGTTGTTATTGTTATTAGTTGTTTTTATTATTTATTAATAGTTTTAGACAAAAATTACATTTTTTATTAACTCTCGCCAATATAAAAAACCACCCCGAAAACTAAAAAAACATAAATAAACAAAACAGAGTTACAATCAGAGAGAGACAGAAATACTTTTTGGTAATATTTGCTGTCTCTTTCTCCATGGAAAGTTAAACGTCAAACTCTTGTTTCTATTCTGTGTATATTCTGTGCTCACAACAACATACAGTAACGTCGTCACGTTCGTTTCAATAAGACACCGCAGCTCTAATCTCAACATAATGTATAAATAACTACGAGATTTTTTTATTTTTATTCAAACGTAAACACATTACAATAAGACATTATCCTATTTAACAGTACTGGAAGAACATAGGCATGAATTAGACAATTACATAATAATAATTTTTAAAAATAATTATGTATGCTTAAAGATAGATTATAGAAAATATGATTAAATAAGTGCATCGTGTATATTATTGTCCGTTAGAAAACGTAAGTTACGCAGTTTTAAATTGCTTAACATTGCTTAATAACGGTATGTTGTTGGGGAGCTCATTCCAAAGACGAATTCTTTTAATATAAAAGTGTCTATCAGAAATTCGTTTGCGATATCCCTTATAAATAGTAAATAATGCGGTTGTTTAACCTAGAGGATCTTATGTAGTTGCATATGTCACAGTTCGACATTTTAATAGATTTTCAAATGAAGTGTTATAAATCTTGTATGAGTATTCAAACATCCTTGTACGACCATAAATATATCTGGCAATATTGTTAAGCCCCAGTTATGCTACCGGAACGAAATGTAACGTAATGTAACAGTAAAGTCCTAGTTATGCTACCGTAACGGAATGTAACCGCAAGATTAAGAAACAGCTGATCGTTTTTGTTATGTATAAAGCAATACGTATGGTTATAGAAATGTAATGTAACGTAACCGGAACGTAAGAATCTGTAAAAAATAGAATTTTCTTACATTTTTACGTGACATTTGTTTAGCAGTGTTAACAACATGTCAATATTAAAAACCACCAAAACTGAAAATTGAAACTATAAACAGAATCTACATTTGGTACGTATGTTATGTTTGTCTGTATGTGGAGTTCTCTTTAAATAAAACTTCACATATTTTAAAAACCCATATTATAATTTATTTCATTATTAACTTTTATAATTTAAAATAAAAATAAACATTATTTTACTATTACATTATGTAGGTAGAGTTTATTTTTATTTTAAATTAGAAAAATATCGAGCCATAACCGCAAAAAAAGCTCAAGCGACAAAAACGAAATTTTACAGGGGTTTACAGGTTTTTATTATTTATTTCTTGTTCAAATCAAGTTAGAGCAACAAAATTTAGTATGAAGACACATTTTGTTCCAATGCATAAAATGTATGCAATTACTTTCTCATATAAGCATAATAACAGCAATTTTTGGCGCTTAAGATTTTTTTTTTGCTGTCATTCTGATTAACTACTGGGAAAAAATTTTTTCGGTTAAGATAAAATATTCTTATGACGGAGGATTTTTTTCATTTACTAAACTATATTTTTTTTAAATATTTCTTTTTAGGTCATTATTATAACATTTTATACATAAATCTATGTATTTATATATTATATATAAAAGACGTTTTATTTGTATTAGAAATTAAATATTTTTGTGATTAATACAGTGAATATCTAACAGTAGAATTACTATCATGGTAAATAGGTGTTAAAGGACTCGAATTTTTTCTTTGTTACATATACATACATACATACATGTAGTTGCCTTAATATAGAAAGGCCCTAAATCGTGTTTTTAAGTAGAGATTTTTTGGGGCTTCCAAAAAAAAAGAGTTAGGACTATAATATAAAACCATGCAGAGAGTTTAATTCAAACTTTTTTTTATTAACAACGAAAAATAAAAATGTTTTATATATCATTATGAACACTGTACGTGGTTACAAGAAAATAATAAAAAAGTCTGTAAAACTTAACATTTTCAAAAAAAAAAAATTATTTATTTTTTATATCTAAAGGGAATTGTCTTGTTGATCGGTTTCAGCCAGTAAGTCTTCTATGGTATGATCATGTTGTAAATTTAAAAATTCGTGGTGAAATCTTTCAGGTATGATTTTGTTGTCTCAGAGTGTTTTTAAATCTCTGTACTTTGTAGAGGAAATTTTCAATGGACTTTTATATGATTCTGCAGGTCCTTTGTCTAGTAATTCAGAGTGTCGTCTAAATCGTAAAACCGAATTTATATCAAAATATTTTATTTCAGAATTTTCAAAATAGCCATATTTAAGACCTATGTTCGGGTTATTATTTTTTTTTTTTTTCAAATATAGCAGAACGTAAATAGTTCAACGAAATTTTCATTGAGTTAGGAAACATTGTGCACGCGAATGTTTTCCAATTTCTGAACTCGGTATAATTTATTTCTATACAATCGTATTTTCTTGGATTAGTCCTTGCATTAGATATTAGAGTATACTATTCATTTGGCGACTATATAGTCCTGTTACGTGTAAAGGATTCCACTGGCATCATTGTATGGCCGGGTAACAAATAACTTATTTTTATATTTTTAATGTAATTGGAATTTTTAATAAAATAGAATAATGTCGCAATAATAGCTTTGTTTCGATTTTGTCCCGTACAGCTGTTACAATATAGACTGATAGACGAACACGTTTTACGTGCATCAACAAATTTTAAATATTTGTTGACAAGGGTTTAATTTTCATTACAACCTCTTTTTCCATCATTTTCTCCCAATTAAAAACAATACCCGTTTCTGGTGCCACTTTCGTAAAAGCTTTCGTTATAGAATGCATATTTTCTAGAGTAAAACAGTGTTATAGCGTTTCAGAAGATATGTCTGAATCTCTGTATGGAACGAGGGAGCGCTTATTAAACTTCTAAAAAACAATTTTATTTAACACAAAACTTTAATAAAATTTAACACTTCCTTATTCACCTCTGTCATATTTTATAATTTTTTTAGATATTTAAATACGAATATTAAAATAATACTTCACACGTGTTATTATATTATAATTTTTAAAAACAATATATTTTTAAAATTTTTAATGAAGAACATTTTATCTTAAGCGACAAGTCGCTGTCACAAAAAACAAACAAATTTTCAAAGTGCACTTAGTTAAAATTTTTTTTGTTATAAATTCATAACGGTGCACAATGTGACCCTAAAATTTTTATAGATGATGCAAATGAGGGTAATGGATTTATTTTTTACAAAAAACGATATATGAAAAATATGTCGCTTAAGCTTTTTTTGCGGTTATGGCTCGATATATTTCACTTTACTTTTATTAGAGAAGTTTTAACGTTCGTACAAATTTGGTTTCCGAAATATCTGACCTGTTTCTGTAAAATAAACGATTTTACTTGCATGTCTATTTATGTGGAAAATACAATCAAATGCACTCAATTTTGTGTTTGTTTTCTTCAAAACAAACTAAATTGAGTGTTTTTGTTTGAGTGAAAGTGAAATTGTTTGGCTTTTTAGAAATAGTACATGAAACTTTTAATAATTACCTTTAAATAAATATAAAATCGTTGAAATGAACCGAAAAACTCTGTAGTAATAACAATGGTTAACAGCTGAATTAAAGTAAAACAAAAGGCGCCATATTGAAAGTGATAAAAAGAGTGAAAACAAAGTTTTTAAAATCTGAAATTAATATTAAGTTTGTTTAAAAAATAATAATAAATATAATAAAATAAAAGCTCAAGTCCAAAAACATGTTTTCTGTATCCATATCTGAATTTTTGTCTTTTAGTTTTTGCAATTTTTATTTCTTTATGTCTGAAGGTGCAAACTTCCCATCCTTGGCGACATAAACAGGATTGTTTAAACGAAGGCAAATTAGCAACAGAGGGCGCTGAAGTAAATATTTAAGCTTTTTTATATTTTAATATTATTGTTGCTTTTTTTACATTAAATTTTTGTTTTGTTTTATTAATTTTATTATTCTTTTTTGTAACATCCACAAGGATGCAACATAATTTGTCTACTTTGTTTTTAAATATTTCAAAATGTGTACAATAAATTGTTTGTAACCAGCATAAGCTGATATTGTTAAAAATTTTATTTTATTATTGTGTTTCACAGTGAAAATAGTTGAAGTTGCTTAGAAAAACGAAATAAACTGTGATTAAAAGCCTTGGGAAATTAATTAACTAAACCAGCTGTAGTATTTTAATAAAACATTTTAAGCTAAAGTTTCTTTTGCGTGTTCGTGTGTCAGCAGGGAAGAAGGAAAGTGTTGATTTTATATACATTTCGAAAGAATTGTTATTTCCGATTTTTTATTAGTGCCAGACAGTGCAACATACTTAAAATTTTATTCCGAGGAGTCGCCATCACCCCCATCACAACATCACTTCCTATACAGTTCACGAATTATCATATTTCTTTATTTGTTTATTTTTTTATTGTTTTGTTTACCTAAAAACATATGATTACGTTTTTACGTTCTATAATGGCTCTTACACTTTTACGATCCGTGCGCATTACTGTTACATTGCGTTACATTACGTTCCGGTAGCATAACTAGGGCTTTAAGCCCCAGTTATGTATACTGTATACACTTAATTCTGCTTTTACACGGTAGATACGAAAAAATAGAAAAAAACCGTGTACAAAAAGACATGAAATATATAGAAAAGACGGGAATTGGTTCCATATCCTTTAACATTGTAAAAAAAGTAAAAACAAAATAAAAGTTAAGTTAACATTTTTGGTCTTACTTGATCACTCCAAGGCATTTGACACTGTTGACCATCAAATGTTGCTATTGAAGCTTGGCAATATGTTTAAATTTTCTTCAACCGCAACAAAATTAATATCTTCATATCTAATTGGTAGATCACAGATAGTTGTCAATGGTAGTTTTGTTTCTTCACCCTTATTTACAAGCAGAGGTGTTCCACAGGGGTCCATACTTGGCCCACTTTTTTACTCCATGTATGCAAATGACCTTCCTTTGCAGATCAGATATTCCAAAATTCAAATGTATGCTGATGACGTACAACTTTATCTAAGTTGTTCGAAAACGGCTATGAATTCTGCTATTAATGAAATAAATTTTGATTTAGATAGAATTTATCAATGGGCATCTGCTAATGGACTACTTCTTAATCCTATTAAGTCCAAGTTTTTATTAATTGGCAAAATTCCGGCGGTATTGAAAGGGAATTTGAATATTTCTCTTAATGGGACAAAAATTCAATTGGTAAATACAGCCAAAAATTTGGGCGTTACTTTTAATAGCTCGCTGACATGGTCGGATCACATTAATCAAGCATGTGGCATAGTTTATGGGAAGATTAGAACCCTATGGCAGACTTAACACTTTACACCCATGAGGATAAGGATGCTGATTGCAAAAACGTATTTAATTCCTTCTCTTTTATATGCCTCTGAGATTTTTGCTGGATGCAATATGACTTTGAAACGAAAGCTCAACATAACGTTTAATAATATTGTTCGATATATTTTTACTTTGAAAAGATTTGACCATATATCTCCGTATTTAGTACATGTCCTTGGAATGCACCTCGATGACTATATGAAGCTTAAAAATCTTATTTTTTTACATAAAATTATAACAACAAAAAAACCTGACTATAACCAATTGGTATTCACTTCGTCTGCGAGGAACAATAATATTTGAACATTCAAATACCGAAAGAGTGCTTCTTGTCACCAGTTTTATATATATACCATTTATCTCTGGAACCATCTCCCCCCAAATATTCAATTTACTAGCAACGCAGTGCGATTTAAAAGCTTGTTAAGGAGTTATTACAAAAATTCATAAATTTATCGTTTCAATTTTCATTGACTTTGTTATATTATCTCTTATTTTTTCTTTTGTTTATTTTTTGATTAATATAATTTCAATGTATTAGGTAACTTATTTGATTCTGGTGCTGTAATTTATTGATTGTTGCTGTTGTTGATCTTGTTGCATCAGAAAAACAATCATTATAATAATAAATAAATAAATATTTCCTAATGAAAAAAAAATTCGTAGAAAAAAAACTGACACGAAAGTCTTTATGAAAAGCTAAATAAATTTTTTATAAGCATTAAGCATATTTTAATTCATAAAATGAAAAGCAATTTAAATCTTAAAAAAGTAACATACATACATAAATTTAAAATTATTGTAGTTCAGGACGTCAAAAATTAATATAAGTTGATAAACAATAGTTCATAAATAAAAAATTAAAAGCAGTCAATGTGATGACGAAAATAACAGAATTCTATTCGCTATCATTATCGGATGTCACACGTGATCGCTTACGTAAGGCTGGTTCAGAATATCTATTAACTCCAACAAGATTAGCGTTTTCATTTTCCGATTGGTCATCACTACGTTTAATAACAAAATCAGTTATTAGCCGTTGTGATGTAATTTTCGATGGCTCTTTGTATAACTCATAGTATCGAGCCATATAAGATTTCAGATCACGTTGAAACTGTAGTTCTTTCAACATTAGGATCGTTTTAAATAAAATGATTTTCCAACTTATTAGCAAGCTGAAGACCTTCTGGAATTAAACTTGTAGTTATTTGAACTGGTTGATCACTATCACTGCTTTTTTTTTAGAATCAGCAGTCTCTAACACAACTTCTATTATTTCATCTTCACTTAAAACTTTATCAAGTAGCATTTCGCTAAGATCATCACTTGTTAAGTTATCAGAGCCCTCTCCTCCGACTGCCTGTGCCAAATTGATTATAGTACTCGTTCGTATTTTCAGGCACATTACTTTTCCTTTTAACACATTCTGGTCAAATTGCTTTCCAACATACGTTTAGAGTTGATGGTCGTAATTCATATAAATAAACTTGTACATTTTCATGCTTCAAATCTGGATGGCCGGGAGCGTTGTCCACAGACAGAAGGACTTTGAACTCCAGACCTTTATCGTTCTTATATTTTCTTACTTCTGGAGCAAAACATTTATTGAACCATTCAGTGAAAATTGCAGTTGTTACGCATGCCTTTTTGTTCACCATCCAATAAACTGGTAATTTATTGAAGTCGACAACTTTCATTGATCGTGGCTTTAGTCCGCGATTAACAAGCAGAGGCTTCAGTATACGGGCTCCCGAAGCATTGCAGCAAAATAAAAATGTTACCCGATCCTTTGATGTCTTAAATCTACCAGCACTCTTTTGGGACTTGGATGAAGAGATATATATACATTCTCAATGCTTCCTGATTAATAGTGTTTCCAACAACTGGCATCCTTTTTTGTGAATTGTCCTCTGTCCATATTACCAATGCTTTTTCCATCTTTTCTTTAACAGAATCTCTAATGAATGATGACGCCTTAGCAGATAGTTTCGTTCCAGATACTACAGATTTCCTTATAGCATCTTAATATCGTTTAATGGTCCTTATTGTGGACTCGTTCAGACCATAACTCTTACCCAACGACGTTGAACCCTCTCCGTCTTTGAGACGGTCTTTAATTTTAGTTTCGAACGAAATACCTTTCCTTTTCAGTTTAGGATTTGTAGAATTAAGACATTTTTCTTAACGAACTAAAACAAATCAATTTAAGCTTTTTTTTTTTTTTGTTGCTTAGTCAGCTTATGTAAGAACACGTCCAGTTTTATTCAAATTAAACAACAGACTAAAATATATACGTATATATCGCACACACATAAGCTTTCATGTCAGCTAAATTAAAAGGGAAATTCCCTAATTATTTTATAAACAACGGATAGAAAAATCATTTCTGAAAGATTGCGGTTAATACACACATATATTTTTCTTTAAAAACTTTTATCAACCGTCTTATATCAAATATCACTGTGTAAAAACAGAATTGTGTATATGTGTGTATATAACATATTAAATTGTAATAAATTTTTTATGCTTAAATTATTTCACGTTTTATTCCAAAAAATATATGTTAGTCCCTTTTTTGCGCTTTTTACAAAAATATGTCGTGATAACGCATTAAAGTTCCGAGATTTTCCGAGAGTTGGCATCACTAACAGGAAGTGTTAAGTAATAACTTGATTTCACAATTATATGCCATTTCTGTAAAACGGTAGACGCTTTATTTAAACTGTGGTTAAACCAAAACGCATGATGTTAATTGTAAGTCATACAAGTCAAGGTCAAGTTTTTTTTACCCAACTTAATTGGTCATTTCGTTGTTTGACTAATTAAACCATGGTACACAATTGAGCAACATTTCTGTTGTTCGCGATAGTGTATCACAGGAGCCGTCTACCTCGACTCGTCGTCGTGCTTTACAATTGAACATCACTGTACAAATGAGGCCTCGGTTCAAACCCCGGGTCAGACATATTGAACAAAGCGAAATATAAAATATTTCTTGGGTGCTTTTCCTCCCTACAGATTTCTGCCAAAAACTCTCAGAGTAAATAAAATTGCCATGAAGTTTCTCAAAAATCTGTCGTTCGGAATCGACATTAAACTATGGGTCCCGCCAATCATATATAAATAACAACAAACACTTAACTGAACGGAACTTTCTGCTGTTGACGGAGATTGAATTAATTATTATTTAAATTATTTATTTATTATAAGATACAAAAAATTATTGACAGTTAAATTATTGAATGTAAAATACGTAAATAAATGATGAAAAAGAAATTAAACTTGAAACTGCGTGGGAATATAAATATGAAAAATAATAATATCAAGGCGAATTCATTACGAGGTGGGTTTTGTTTACCAGCTGATGTAAGTAACAATGTCAAAAAAAAATGTTTGTTTTTTGTGTATTTTGTTTCGATATTCAATTTCGTATTCATATTAGTCATAAACCCTCATATGTACCGCATGTATCCTTAACGATACGCACTCTGGAAATTCTTTAGGATTACTATTTTAAAGCCAATTATATATTAGAATTAAGTCGCCGTAGTAGGTAGTGTGTTGGCTTATTAGACGAAAAGCCAGGGTTCGAGCCCCAGGCCAGACATCAAATTGAAACACAAAAAGTATTTCTTCGGCGACTTCCTCTCAGCAGATTTCTGGCAAAAACTCTGAGAGTAAATAAAATTGCCATGAAAAGTTTCTCAAAAATCTGTCGCTCTGAGTCGACTTTAAACTGTAGGTCCCGCCACTCATATATAAAATTAACACGCACAACATAAGTGGTGTGAGGAACTAGATCATAATCCTGACTGAAGAGTATGTATATATTAAAATTGTTGCAAGATGATTAACAATATTTAAGCCTTTAACACTAAATACATATATTTATAGTTATTTAGGTAAGAGTGATGAATTACCAAAAAAAAAAAAAAAAAATCATGTCTCCAACTAGGTGCCTAAATTATGACTGAAATAACTTGTGTGTTATTTTTAAAACAAAATCTCTTTCTGAAGATTGGGATATAGGGATTAAAACAAATTGGACCAATCTTCTGTTGAAAATTTGTTATTATAAGAAATAACGTTTGCAGCTGATATTTTTTTAATTTACAGGTGCTGCAGTATTATGTAATGTAATAATAAAATTCATAAGAATTTTCAATATATAAAATTTATTTAGTTTTTTTAATTGCTTTAACTAATTTCCTATGGAGGTTTGAGGGTTAATTTTTTTGACAAGATGTGTACATTTTTACAAAAACAAAATCCCTGTTGTTTTTGTATTGTTGTACTTATTGTAATACTATTCCCACCTCGTAATGAATTCGCCTTGAATAATATGTAACACCAATGTGGCATTTATAGATATGATGAAATAGTAAATAAAGTGATAAATTAGTTCATAACAAACTGCACCTATTTTCAGCTTACCATGTATGAATATAGTGAGTCCCATATTTGTAATGTCGCTTCTATTTTACAGATATCCTTAAAAATATTACTTTAATTGATTAGCTTACTGTTAAATTTGATTACTTGCCTTTAGTAAAAACTAAAATTTTATAAGAGTGAGAAAATTTTTATGTAAATACTACTAAAATATGGGAAAGATGTTTCTGCTGCACCTCAATCAGCGAAGCGATTGATGCTGTTTTGTATATGTAGGTAATATTTAGGTTAGTTTTCTTATAGAAAATCCAGTGGGGTTTTTTGCAGCACAAAGAGAGTTCCCGGACTTCGTTGCCAAATTATTTGCAGGAAAATGAATTGTCTTTTCTGGACATCAGCATACGTTAATAAAAGGACACTTGAGGTTTTCAATTTGAGATAATCGGTTTACATCAGAACGAAATCTACTACTTACGAGATTTTGGTCAATAACTAGCAAATTTCTAAATGATTCTATCATTCAAAACACAATCTACTTCGTTGTGAGTTGTGACGATTCATTCAAACGAGGCATTCAAATTTACAATAGTTGACATCCAGACGATATATTAATGCAACTCTGTTTTTTATGCAAAAATAATATTTTTTGTACCACTCTGTACAGAATAAATGAAATAAAATCTGAGACAAAAACCTAAAACACAACTTACAACGTACGTTTCGGTTTTGTAAACGAATTCTTAGTAAATGGCAAAAGAAAATGTAAACATTCTAATTTTGAGGAAAATTTTAAACGGGTGTAAATGGACTATTTATGTACATTATTTATTATATTTTTCTGTTATTTTTTGTTCTATATGAGTATCATTATTTAAATTTATTCAGGATTCACATTTAATTTATAAATTATGTCCACTTTTTGTGTCAATTAAAAAGGTTTATTTTTTAATTCATTACTAAAAATTTTATGTCCATCTGACCTTCGGGTCGAAAGAAAAAAAACCGTTAGGTATTTCAAACATCTTTAGTACATCAATGACAAATTAAAGAGAATAAAAATATGTAAGTTCGGAAGCAGGGTAGAGTTTCTGATTGTGGTCAACGTGGCTACCTCCAGAACGATCCTTGTCTTGATGTATTCTAGTTGACACGCATCCTCCACGTGGCCTCTCCTATTATATAATGCGTGCAGCGAAGTCCAATCCCTTGCACTTTAAGTTTGGGTTGTGCGTTGGACTTGGAACCCATCACGTAAAAATATCATCCAATGAAAACCAAATCACAAACTTCTATACAGATCCCCTCAAAAGTTGACGACTACGGCAAGCATTTAGGTTAGGTTAGTGTGATAGATAGTGTATAAGACCGGCAGTAACGAGTTGGTAGGGCGCATGCACCAGCTTATTTACAAAATATGCCTAGAGCAAAGTATGTCAAACGATTGGAACCCCAGCGTTCTCTGTCTTGTATTGAAGAAGGGAGACCCTACGATATGCGCCCACTAAAGGTTCTTACAGGTGAATTGTGTTAACGACTGAAGCCACTCGTCAAAACACTGATTGAACCTTATCAGTATGGTTTCAGATCTAGCAAGTCCACCATCGACCAGACCTTCACACTAAGCCAAATCCTGGAAGAGATCCACGAAAAACAAGTTGACACACACCATAACACGACTATGAGGAAGCCTTCGATAACCCCATAGGGGATCATGTTTACGCCGCAATGTCTGAGCTCGGTATAACTGCGAAGCTGATAAGGCTATGCAGAATGACGTTGAGCAATTCCTGTAGCTCCATCAAGGTAGGAATGGACCTCTCCGAAGCTTTTAACACCCTGCGAGGTTTCAGACAAGCCGATCCGTTATCATATGGCCTCTTCAACTTCGTCATGGAAAGTGTTCTGCAAAAGGCAAAGAAGCGTCCAGTTGCTTACGTTGACGACATTAACATAATAGAGCGTACCAAGCGAAATGTTACGGCTGCCTTTAGTGCTATTGAATGGGAATCTACTAAGATGGGTCTGGAAGTAAATAAGGGCAAAACGAAGTATATATTATCGGCAAATCGAGACATGCGGCGTATTGGGTCTCAGATTACGGCCGATAACTATACTTTCGATATAGTCAATGAATTTATTTATCTTGGCTGCGCGGGTACTACCAAAAATGATGTCAGTCTGGAGATCAAGCGCAGGATTAGTCGTGCTAATAGGTGCTACTATTGTCTCAATAAGCAATTGAGTACCAAAGATCTCTCTCGTACGACAAAACTAATAGTGAGCTCTTCAACAACATAGACGTAGTGCAGCGTATTAACATCCACGCAATTTGAACTATAGTTCTATAAATGCTTTATTAGATCAACAGCCAGCCGAATATTGAAGACCCTATCAGGTTCAAAACCAAGAAGATTGTGTGCGAGATTCATTTTCTTTCCTTTTAAAAGGAACGAACATTTTTAAGAAGAAATTTTTCATTGTATGAATAGCACTCAATAGACTTGTTACGATTCTGCAAATTGATTAGAGATGTAGAGTTGGAATAAATTTTTTCACACAAATCAGTTCAATTTTTTAGTTGATTTTTGAGGAACGCCTAGTACCCAAACCATAAGTAACCATGCCATTAGTGTTATTTGGTTATCGTATTTTTAAGCTCTTAATTTCGTTCTTCTACTCAACTAAATATTTCATTGCTGTCATTGCACGGTGGGCAATCTTGTTAACATATCACTCTTTATTTAGTATACGAAAATTTTATTTTTGAAATCGACGCAAATTGGAAGGCCTTGTAGTATAATGCTTTTGCTATCAATGCGATTAATAATTTCATTATAATAATGTAAAGATGTTACATTTTGATGATCTGCATTGTTTATTTTTTGTCCCCGGAAGTTATCAAATTCTATAAAGATTTCTTCAAATTTTTGTTTTTAGAGTTGCGTTTGTTAGAAAAATTTCAATTAATTCTCAAGGCTTATCACAAATTGTTCTTTTCATTATATGCCTCAAGTTCTCGTTTGGATTTCGACCTGAAGGTTATACAGATGATTTACTTCGAAACATTGTTATATACAGTGAGGTGAACAAATGAGTACATGTTTCTATTTTGGACTCTTTTTATTGAATAAAACGAAAAGTAATAAAGAAAACTTCAAAAGTTTTTTGTCAATTATTTAGCATTTAGTAATTAACAAAATAATATAAAATTTAAAACAGAAATCATCAAGCCCTAAGAAAAAAACAAACAAAAAAAATCAACTCGCATGTACTCACTTTTGCACGTCTCCATTTTATGATGTGTTTGCAAAAACGAAATCAAAAACTATCGTTATTTTTTCATGTTTTTGCACTACTTTGAATTTTTTATGAAAATATTAGTTTAATATTAATTACTTAATCTCGTTGAGCAAATATATTTTGCAACTTATCGAACAAAAATCAATTTCTATTAAGAAATTAAGAAACTCTCGAAATCAACTGAAGATAGTATTGTAGCTTTGACTGGAATTGGCTATTCTACCAGGGAAATTTGTAAACAACTTGGAGTTAGTCAGTCAGTAGTCATCAGAGTCTAAAAACGGTCTGTTGTTGCCTAGCTTGAAGACAGAGTTCGTAAAAAAACTACTGACTAATGCAGATGCTCAAATTTTTAACACCCAAAGGAGCTTTTTGGCAATCGGGAAAACCGTTAGTCGATGGACGGCAAGTAGAGGTCTTAAAGATATTGGCTGTACCTCAAAAGCCAAAAAGAAAAAACCTGCACTTTCTGCTAAAAATGTAAAGGCACTGTTAAAGTTTTCCAGAGAACACAGAAATTGGACAGTGGATGACTGGAAACATGTGATCTGGTCAGACGAATCAAAATTCAACCGCTTTCAGTCCAATGGTAAGCAATATTGCTGGCGCCGCCATGGGGAAATAATTTAAAGACACCATATTAAGGAAACGGTAAAACACGGTGGAGGAAATGACACATGGTGCCACCTCAGACCACTGCAAAGAATTAATAACATTATGAAAAAAGGAGATTATTTGAGAATTTTGCAGACCCATCTTCCCGATTTTTGCCGACAAGAGCGCCTATCCTGCGCAAGGAGTACTTTTCCAGCAGGATGGTGACCCCAAACACACCTCCAAAATCGTTAAAGAATGGCTTAATGAACAAAATTTTTAGTTAGTGCAGTGGCCAGCACAAAGTCCCGACCTCAATTCGATTGAGAATTTGTGGTCAATCGTGAAGAGACGGTTGGGACAGTACTGATCAGCCCCAACCAATTTAGATGAGCTTTGGCAACATATTCATCAGGAATGGACAAATATTCCGAAAGAAATTATAGAGAATTTTATGGAGAGTATGCCAAGTCGCGTAAATGAGGTTTAACATAACAAGGGTCTTTGCGCTTTATATTAAAAATACTCGTATTCCCTAAAATTTTGGAATGGTGCAAAATTGAGTACATCCGAGTTATTTTCCTCTTGATTGTTTTTTTTTTTTTTCTTAGAATTTGATCATCTTAGTTCTGGAATTTATATCATTTTGTTAAGTACTAAATACTAAATTAAAACGGAAAAAAAATTTTGAATAGCTTTAACACTTTAATTTTGTATTTATTTATTTATTTATTTATTTATTCAGTTATAAAATATTTTACATTTAACTTCATTTTATAATAAACTAGCTGTACCCTGCGCGTGTTGCTGCGGCACCAACAAAAATAAGTTTGAAGGAATGACATTACGCTAATATCCAATTAATTTTGAATCAATTTATGGATTTTGTTTCCCGTTGTCCAGATGATTCAGACGAACGGGCCTGAGTAGTACGCATTCGATCAGTTTCTAATCTCACTTGTCGTTGTTCAAGTGATTCATACGAAATGGTCTCAGTCTCAATGCTTCTTGAGGTGCAGGTCCACCAATTGCTTGTCGCTTTGGAGGCATGATTGCACGGGAACGACATGAAAAATGCGTTTACATTTATTAGAATCTCACAATGTACCCAATCCAATTGACCCACAGCATTTTTAAAAAAATTTCAAAAATAAAATGTTTCAAACTTGTGATTGACATTTTACGGGAATGAGTTATACTAAATTTTATTAAAATCATAAATGATGAATCCTAAAATATCTGGTATTTGCCCGATCAACACATGATCAAATGCATAGTCGACTTATGCGCAACAATTTTGCTAAAGATCATAACATGATCAAATGCACAGTTTACGATTTAAATTGTTTTTAGTAATTTTCAGTGACGCCACCTGTCGGAAATTGGTCATACCAACTTAGGAACCTTCCCCGGCTTATGCGCAACAACTTTGCTGAAGGTCATAACATGATAAAATGCATAGTTTACGATTCTATTAATTACATACAAACAAACATTCATTTTTATATATATAGATGTAGAAGATAACAAAGAGTTCAAGATTAGTATCTTTTTCTGCTTAATTATAAAAAAATTGGTCTAATAAAATTATGAATGAATTAATATTTTTTTGAAGGTAAAAATTTAGCAAAAACCTATTTAACACCTTAATTTTATGCAATTAAAATTGCTCAGAGTACAAACATATATTCATTTGTGCACCCCACTGAACATCACTGTAACCGCTTTATCCATGTTGTGTGTGTTAATTTTATCCATATGTAGCGAGGCCTACAGTTTAGATTTTTGAGAAAGAATTCATAGCAATTTTAATTACTCTCACAGTTTTTGTCAGAAGACTGCTGAGAGGAAATCGGCGAAGGAATAGTTTTTTCATGTTTCGTTTTGTTCGAGATATCTGAGCTGGTGTTTGAACCACGACCTCAAAAATGTATCTATTTAATTCAGATCGATTTTTTCATAGCACAGTGTACATTATTCACTCTGAAACACCCATGTTATCCGTACAAACATTTTATTCCAAAGAAATATTTTATTCGACCAACAACAAATCCAGCTTAGGTATACTTTAACCAGAAGAAAAGGACAATTTCTGACACTAATATGTTCATAAATATACATACATATCTTGAACGAGCTTAACGAGAAGCGTTTTCAAAGACATTATCTATGAATGTCATGTACTTTATTCTTTCGAAATATTTTAAAAATTCCAATCGAGCCAACCGTGTAGTTATTTTTATCTATACACATACGTGCGAGTATATTAAAATTCTGACATTTTAATAATTTTTGTTTAGTTTAAAAAATAATTTTTTTTCTTGTCAAAACATGGATTCAAAACCCAAATTAAACTGTGAGGGAAGTTGGGATTCGGAGTCTGTAAAAAATTACACATCAGTGGAGCACATTAAAAAGCAGTTGCAACGCGGCAATTGGTCATATCTGTCAAAACATCCAGAGGTAACAGCCAAGTACTCATTGAGAAATGTTCAACACACATCCATACATACATGAATAAATAAATTAATTTCTTTTTAGCTGAGAGCAATAATACGTGTTCTATTGCATGAATTGATTGATAAACAACCTGAAAATATATACGAATTCGCCGCCGCACTTTTTAATTGCAACAATACTCCTCTGCTAGTTACCAAAGTTTGAAATAATTTGTCTTACAATTGTTTTGTCAGCGCGATTAGAGAAATATTTTTTTTTATTTGTTTTTATTTCAGATCAATCAACAGCTAAAGTGGGCAAATGAGCAGAAGAAACACAGTCACTGGTCGCAATACGATGGCGAAGAGTTCTTCGGTGAAATGGGATCAACGCATTCCCTACTTTCACGAGCTTCAATTGGTAAAGATATAGACACCATGCTACGCTATGCCATGCTAATGCGAGATAAGAAATAAACAGCGTATGAGGATGATGTTGACAATTTATTCCGTTTATTGTTTCAGTACACAGCATCAACTATTTGCGAATTGAATGTAAAAAACACTTAAAAAAAAAAATTAAAAAACACATTATTTCACAACATTTGATGGTAATTTTTATTGAAGTGGAGCACCTTGTTAGCAAATGAAATGATTGCTGAGGCCGGTTGTGTTGTTGTCAAATCGCAGAATATGTGGCACTGGTTGTCCCTACCACCAGCGGAAGAACGTGCAACAAATGCAAAAATTGATTTATTAACAGTACGTTCGATGCCGTCGTTAAACGTTAAAATAGTGTAGAAACGATTGTCTGGATCCATCGCGATGTGCGATATGTTATTAGGCGAGTAGTGACGCCGGAAAAAGATCCGTCTCTTGTTGTCAGTTAGGGTAATACCGTTTTGAGATACCTTAAAATGCACCTCAATGGGTGGCGATAGGTTAGACTGAGAATACATTTCATGAACAGTTTTTTTGATAGCTTCGTCTCCGGTCAAGGACTCCATATTCATACTGAATAAGTACAAAACATTACAGGCTGCACCCTGTTCCAGTAGTTGTTTTTGACTCTGTACCAACTCGTTATCTACTGGAGAAAGCATTAAGTCACAAGTGGGTATAATAAGTTTACATGGCAATGCCAACTGATTGATGGAGTGTTGATATACCAGAGCTGATAGCGACGTAAATGTAGGTTCATTGGAACAGCCTTTTAAGCGTACGCCGCGAGTTGTGGGCTCCAAAAGAAAGTGGCGCACGAGTACATCGGCGCTGTTACCACTTTCAGGATTTGGTATTCCTTGAGGTGGCTTTGAAACTCGTAATACTAAGCCGAAGGCATTTTTATATGTTGTTGAATTTCGTATAATGAATGTCCCGGGTGGAGCTTGACGTAATAGAGCAACAGCTTCATCACGAGTCATATGGGGTTTGTACCAATACTCAGAAGAGTCTCTTGCAAATTGAACTAAATGCGGTGCCACGTCATGTGGGGATTCCACAACACATTTTTCATTAGAGCATGACTGCTTGATATTGAAAGTCAACGTTGGCCGTTTATTTTGGGATTTTCGTTCTTTGGAATTTGGCGTGATGTTTTGAACTCGTTGCAAAGAGGGTGAGCCAGGAGTAACCATTGGGTAGGGACTAATACAGCGTTCTTCAGCAGCACTTTTTGTTGAAACTGGAAATGCAGGCGTCTCAGGACGATTAGCCTCCGCTAACATAAGAGTGGGTTCAAATTGATTACTTTCATCCATCATAGCATTCGGCATTACATTTGTATTATAAATATCTTTTTCATCTGGCAAATCAATCGTTTCCACATGTTTTACAATTTCTCGACATGGATTTTCCATGTATCCATCTGGTATATCAAACGATTTTAGCTGTAGGGTCCGTTTGCTTAATTTTTCTTGCAGCTCATCCAAATCTTTTTGTATGGCAGCGTTTTGAGCTTCTTTGAGAGCAATGTTTTGTTCCCGTAACGATTGTTCTCTACGTTCTCTTAACATTTCTTCAAATTCTTGACGAGAAGGCGTTTTTCTTAACACCGGTCTAGACGGAGATATGCTTGGCCGAGTAGATTTTCTAATCATAGAAGGACTAGGCGGCAGCATTGGTCCACTTCTTTTAACTTTAGGAGAGCCTGGCAGCTCCTCAGCATTTATTTGCTTGAAATCACGCTTTTGTGCGGGCGGACTGGGTGGCAAAAAGGATGTAGACGTAAAGGTCTTAGGCGATTCGTCCAACTCCTCGATGTTCACATGATTTAAATCACTTCTCTTGAAACCTTTCGGTAAGTTGCCATAAGTGAAGGGCTGTGCATGCTCCCTAGCATGATAAGGAATTTCAGTTTCTCCATCATCCGATTCACAAGACACTTCATAGACTTGCTTATTTTCATTTTCAGTCAACAGATGATTTCTTGTTCTTTCTATTGTGGTCATTTAATATTTTTAACAAAATTAGAAGCAAAAAATTATTTGTATTCTTTTTTAATTTGAATGGAAATAGAACTACAAAATTAAACACAAAATAATTCTCTTTTTCTTTTTGTTTTAAAATAGTTTTTACAGTAGCACGTTATGCCTAGATCGCAATGCCTCTCGAGATGTACTAAACAAATTGGAGCAGACGTTCGTTTTCCATCTGTTTTCATCCGATTCTTAATGAGCGGCGCATTGTACACCACACTGTACTCATTACGTTCTACTATAATGTCTATATGTGCGTATTATTTGAGAGAACATACATACATACATACTTATTTTCATTATTTTTGAATATCATTTAATACATCAAATACACCTAGACTCGCTATCGTATACACATGTACTGTGGAACGCATTTTCCAATATATTCAGTCAATGCTTCAAGGGATTAAAAATGCTTTAAAATTTTTAGAAAAATTTCATCGGAACCACTGTGCGTATATGGTACCTTTTTTTAGTTACGATTAAATTTTGAGAAAAATTCATAGAAAAAAAACAATAAAAAAAATTCCGAATTTCTCTCTTTCTCTCTCCCATCACCTCTCTTGATAAAAGCTAATAAAAGTGTGACGCGAATATCTATAACAACATTGGGCCAAAATCTAATGACCAATATCCATATGTATTGTATTTTGAATATATATATGCGTGTGTTTGTTACAATATGCGACTGAAATTCTCTTCCAAGATTTTTTTATTTATTTTTGTTTGTATTTTTTTATTATTTTACCTTTAGAGAAAATCCCTGACAGAATGTGTCATACTCGATCAAGAAACGCACATATTGATAATTTTTTTTTTTCTGTAAATTTGTACCCTACACTACTGTCGATTCAGTGTGTATAATTAGTTTTCGATGATGTTCGCTGTCCCACTCGATAACAATAAACAATAGATCACAACGAGGATTGTACATCGTGAATAAAGACTTGAGGGAAACGCTTTAGTAGACGTATCTGGTTCGAATATAATATCGAGTACAAAACAAAAACTTTATTTTATTTATTACTAGCTGTACCCTGCGCGTATTACTGCGCTACCAACAAAAATAAATTTGAAGGAAAGACATTACACAAATGTCCAATTAATTTTAAATCATTTTATGGATTTTGTTTCCCGTTGTCCAGATGATTCCGACGAACGGTCCGAAATAGTTTACATTCGATCGGGACTCAGCGGCTTGTACTCGAAGATTTTCCAGTCTCCATGCTTCTTGAGGTGTAGGTCGATCCATAGCTTGTCGCTTTGGAGGCATGATTGCACGGGAACGACATGAAAAATGCGTTATAATTTTTTTATTAGAATCTCACAATGTACCCAATCCAATTGAACCCAACAGCATTTTTAAAAAAATTTCAAAATTAAAATGTTTCAAACTTGTGATTGACATTTTACGGGAATGAGTTATACTAAATTTTATTAAAATCATAAATGATGAATCCTATAATGTCTGGTATTTGTCCGATCAACACATGATCAAATGCATAGTTTACGATTCAAATCATTTTGAATAATTCTCATCAATGCTATCTATCGGAAATTAATCGCACTAACTTAGAAACCTCCGTCAACTTATGCGCAGCAACTTTGCTAAAGTTCATATCATTATCAAATGCACAGTTTGAGATTCTATTAATTACATACAAACAAACATTCATTTTTATATATATATAATAAATAAATAAATATAAATAACGTTAAAATATGTACAAAATAATTTAGTATTCTTGGACAGTTCATAAAGTAGAATTTCGTGAATAATTCAAATCAAGTAAATCTTTTGCTAAAATACATTCATTTTTATACTTCAGGTGGAAGCATTTTTTAACGTTTCATAGGTTATATGAAGATAACTAGGCAAAGGTAAAAGAAGAAGATAACTATGCAATTATATCTCAACAAATTATAGAATATTAATGTAGAATAGGCGATCTACAAGCTATATAAGTACCGAATAGAGGCTGAAGTAGAAGAAATAACGACAAATTATTTCTTTTTTTTTTTAATAAGAATAACAATTTACATTCATGACACCCTGTTCAGTTGATCTTCTCAGAGAATCAGTAATTCATTAAATATTTCAGAAGTTTTCGATTTGAATGGAAAATTACTTTCCATCTGGTCGTCTTAGTTCAATTAGCTCGAGAAAATTTTTAAACTTTGCATAAAACTCATTCGAAAAAACCGTGTAAGTGAAATCTATTCAATAACAATGGAAAAAGCATACAATATCTTAAATTGCTTCAGAAATCAAAATAATCTGGCTTTAAATTCCAAAATGGTCTACCCCGTAGTATACCAGAGGGAACAGACAGTTTCCCAAGGAAATAATGAGAGTTTCCCCTGAAACAATAAAGAAAAATGCTGATATTGTACGAAAAATTTTACTTTTCGAAGAAGAACACAAATAAATGCTATTGCTTTTGCAATCACGAATATTTCAATGACTTGCACTATCTTCAGAACTAAATTTAATCGAGAAATTGTAGAACCCAGTAAAAAGTAAACAATCAGAAGAAAGTGTCAAACAAATTGTTAAAAGCATCGGGAATTAATTTAGACTGTGTGGTATAACATTACCGTAATCGGTATGCCAGAATTGGGTTGACCATACATAATTGGTCATTCTGTCAGGAATACGACCTAGCTTCTCACATCACTTATATTGTATGTGCTAATTTTATACATAAGTGGCGGGAGCTACAGTGTAAAATCGAAATGACAGATATTTTGCGAAACTTTTAATGGCAATTTTATTTACTCTCAGAGTTTTTGCCGGAAATCTACTGAGGGAAAATTGCCGAAGAATTATTTTTCCTTATTTCGTTTTGTTGAAGATGTCTGACCTGAGCTTGGAACCCTGGCCTCATCTCAGATTTTACCAGTTTTGAATAATACCTGAGCGTCTACAAAATACTAAACAGCCTAGAAAAATATTAGAAATTATATAACTGCAATTGTATTCTTATATTATAAATATTTTGATAATAAAGTGGTGAGTTCTTATTTTTTTGGATTTCTATTTCAATTTTATAAAATGTTCATTGAATTAAATTACAAAAAGAAATTGTAAAATCTAATAAGTATTAGTAGATTTCTAACAAACGCAAATCTAAAAACAAAAATTTGTGGAAAAACTTCATAGAATTTGATAACTTCCGTGGACAAAAAAGAAACAATATAGAGTATCAAAATAATATAACATTATATTATAACATCATATGCTGTCGAATGTGCATATTTATCTGTTTTTGAGGTGTAAAACAGTCTTGCAGACTTTTATTAAACAGAATCATTTTTTTTAGTCGAGGAAGTTTTTGAACTTCGAGATTAGCATTCGAGAGTAGCATTTAATAACAATATGATTAATAGGCCATTTACACTACAGCGAAATCTAGTACTTATGAGATTTCGAGCCAAATCTAGTTGATTTTAACTAGATTTCCCATACAAAACAAAATCTACTTATTTAGTAGATTTCGGCAAAATCTACTCAAAATCTGGTAAAAATACAAATGCAACTATGTGTTTTGCCAAATAGTACTTAAAAATACAACGCTGAGCAGGAAAAAAAATTACATTTCAATTTAACCCTAATCAAGTCAACATGTGCCTCTTCGACACATATTTCACTTGGTCATGTTGTAACTTCCTTGAATATAGGTTCCAGTTCTTACTGCTTCTTGAATTCCTACTTTCAGTTGTTTTATTTAGAATTTAAAAATTTTAAGTAATAAATTAATTTCTTTTTATTTTTTATTTTGTTTCAATCAAAAATGTTCTTAATCATGTCAAAATGTGTCTATGAGGCACATATGGGAACGCTAACTGTTACTTATATTGTTGGTGAACAACAAAATTAAATATAATAATGAGGTATAATGAGCTACGAAGAGTTCTGGCACCCATTATTTGCCGCAGTCTTCTAAAATTAAATAAAAATAATTTGTCCAATGTTCGGTCCATACAACACGAGGATGAATTCTCAAACCAGCCAAGGCAGACAGATATGCGACGTAGATGTTATATGTGCCCACCGAAGATATGCAGAATGTGTAAGCAGTCTTGCAGTATTTACCACAAAAAAACTTGCAACGAGCATTGTTCAAAAGTTCTAGTTTGCTTAAAATGCGAAAATAAATAAATAATATTTCATTTATGTAACTGAGAAGAAAAAATTTAATAAAATGAAAATAAGTTAACAAAATTAATAAGTAAATTCTTTGTATGTGCCTCTGAAACACATTTTGACTGGAGTTATAAAAAAATTTCCTGACTTGATTAGGGTTAAACTAAAATATTATTATTTTCTTTTAAATTTCAGTCAGCTGTTTTTGTTATTAAAATGAAATCTTGCTACTGTCAAATAAATACAGTGTAAACGATCTAGATTTTGAGCTAGATTTGAAATCTAATCTACTAGATTTCGGTGTAGTGTAAATGGCCTATAACTAACAAATATGCCGTTATAATGCTCCACAATTGTACTACAACTTCAATTACCACCACAACTTGTTTCTTGCATTCACAATCACTTTCATTTGTCTTCGCTAAGCAGTTCATTGAAATTTGCATTGTGAATGGCAATGAAAATTTAGCAGCGACAAACGAGTTCTGAACCGCAATATAGCATTATTACAATGCAACAATGTTTTAATTTGTAACAATAATATACAGTCCAGTTCGGTTAATTGTAAATGTAAAAAAACGACACTTTCTTTGCAATTAAACGGAATTTTCACTTAACCCTTTGCACTCGATTAATTATCGAGCTCGTTATCTGTCAACTTGTATTTAATTTTAGTTTAATGAATTAAAATAAATTACAGTTTTAGAATACTTTGAGAAAAGTATTCTTCAAATTTATGTAAAGTAATACATACATAATTGGTCATTATAACCCTTCAGTCAGGATTAAGACCTAGTTTCTCACACCACTTATGTTGTGTGCATTAATTTTTATACACGAGTGGTGGGACTTACAGTTTAAAGTCGACTCCGAACGACAGATTTTTGAGAAACTTTTCATGGCAAATTTATTTACTCTCAGTTTTTTGCAGAAATCTGCTGAGAGGAAGTCGCCGAAGAAATACTTTTTGTATTTTGTTTTGATGTCTGGCCTGGGGCTCGAACCCTGGCTTTACGTCTAATAAGACAACACACTACCGACTAGACTACGGCGACTTCAAAGTAATAATCGCCATATTAAAAATTACGCCTATAAATGCACACATCTTAGCATCGGAAACCTCCTTACAGTTATTCCACATAGACTTTCTTTTTAAAACTTTAGAGTTGCATAAATGTTTGCTTTACAATTTCAGCAATAAGTTCATCAGTGAAAAATCTTTTAAAAAAATCTATATCCTCAAAGTGTTTGTCTCGAAATTGAAGCCCAACATTCTTGTCTCCAACACTAAATGTAATTTCTGCTGACAGCTCATCCTCTTTTTCACTCACATGAATCCAACTTGATTCTGATATAGTGTCATTATACCTATCAGGCTCTGGTACTCACATTCACTATCAGATGAATATTGTCGAATGCCGCAATGTGTTTTACAGTTATTTGGTTTTATTGTCTACAGACTAATATGCGAGTTGTAGAGTAAATTAGCGTTGTCACCTCCAGTGTGACATACGAGTGCAAAGGGTTAAACGAACTTCAGATAAGTGAAAACCATTACAATTAAGCGAATTGACTTTTTCTTAAACATTATGGCTATCAAAATAAAACAAATATTATTATATACATATATTTATATATTTCACTTTATAATTCAAATTTATTTTATAAATTCAAATATCGTGCATATTTAGAAAAAGAATTCTTAAGGCTGCAGGTATGTATATAATATGTACATTTCGGAATAAAAATGGTCCCGCAGTTAAACGCGCTTTTACAAACAAACTCCCTTTCATTTAAGCGGTTTTGGAGTAAACAAAGTAAAGTAGAGAGTTCATATAAAATAAAAGAAAAAAATATTAATTTGTAATAAAACGGTGTGCTTTTATCCGAATTCGACTGTATTTTATTTGTTACTTTATAAAATAATATTGTATAATATAATAAAATATAATGAAAGAATGTTCTTCCTTATTTTAATAAAAATAACCTAAAACTACATACATAGTTTTATCATTTCTTCATATGCAGTTTTTCATCATAAAAATATTTTTTTTGAAATTTTCAGTTTCTGTAAAAAAAAAGTATGACAACACTGATTTTAGGAAATTATTCAGCGTATTGATGGCAAAACCACTATACCACAAGTCACTTGTTGAGTTCTTTAAATTTTTGTTAGTCGATATGTGAACAAGATTGCCGACCGTGTAGGCATAAGAGTGATATCAATAAAATGAAATATCTAAGGTCTGTCTTTCTAATATCTCAAATAATTGATATCTTTAATAACATATGCATGTAATAAAGAAGGGACTTTCCTTTTCTAATGGTAACAGGCAAAAGTTTTGAAGCAAGAAACATGTTGCTTTATAAAGTTTTTTCAACTACTGGCTCGATTTTATTGAATCTATAGAATAAATGCTAAAATATTTTAATATCTAGACTAATCAACATTACATATTAAAATTTTAATAGACATTATTACATTGTTGCAACATGTCGCAGTAGGAATTATAAATTTATCGATAATAATATATTAAAATGATAAATTTATAAGTTTATAAGGGGGTGACACAGTTGCACGAATACCAAAGATGAATTTTTGCTATAACAATACGTAAGATTTCTGCCTGTGTATTTGCATTTGGAGTCTTTTATAACACTGCAGTTAACAAGATTTTAACTTTTGCACAAAGTATGGCTGCCTTCCAAAATGTTAGATACTTTGTGTTTGAACAAAGTATCGTGTTTCATAATGTCGCTGTACAAAATATATACAATGTATTCTATTTCAAAACGTCGTCAATGTGTATTTTTAACGCAGTCAAAAAGCAATCAGGCATCGGGTTTATAGTTGATGCATTGTTTGGTTACTTTGCATATCTACATAGTTTATATACAGTAGTAGATCTGCATACAAACTTTGTATTGATACATTTTGGAAGGCAGCCTATATAGGCACTTGTTATCGTTTTCTAACTGCTCTTCTTTAGAGCAGATGCTTCTTGATATTTCATCATTCTTTTTTATCTACTACGTGTGGGCAGACGTCGGCTCTTTTTATATTATTTTTTTTGTAAAATAATTAAACTGGAGCTAATTTTTAATTAATAAATATTCATTCATTTTTAACTGAACCAGCAGAAATTAAGCCGAAAGTCCATACCATCCTTTTCATGCGCCTTGCGAATGTTGCTTTCTATGCCGATTTTATTGCAAGTTACACACAATGCGTTTATGCGACTGGTTTTTTGTTTTGATCAGCTGTAGTGGTAAACAACAAACAAGCGAACAAGAACATTTTTGGGAAAAATGGAAAATCAAATTGTAAAATTAAAAGAATTTATGGCATTAATTACAAATTTATGAGTTCACATTTTGTGCTGCTAAGGCCTACGAAAATCCTCAAAAGAACACAAGACGAGTGTTTTTAGTTAATTTATCCTCCATTTTTCTTGTTTACAAGTTAATAAATTCAAAATAGATGACACTCAGTACATAAAAACAATCATCATATACATATTTTGTTCACGAAAGAAATGTGTTAAAAATGACCTTGCGTTATATGCGATTCTCCCCTTCTATGCTTTTTTATTGCAAGTTACACACAATGGGTTATATGCGACTGTTTTTTATTTTGATCAGCTGTTGTGGTAAAATAATTATCAAATAAAAATAATTGTGATAAAAATGGCAAATCATTATTATGATTTTAAAAGAATTTATGGCATTAATGTTTATATGTATATTTATATGTATATGATATTTTGTGCTGCTAAAGCCTACAAAAAGCTTCAAAAGAGTACAAGACGAGTGTTTTCAATTAATTCACAATAGAATATAATGCCATTCACAATATAGAAAATAATGCATGAGTCGCATAGAAAAGTACAAAGTAAACCTACTTGATGCATTCTATGCATTCTTAGCGTTTTCCTCTGTAACTTGTCACAAACAACTACACTGATTCCACCTTTTTGGCATACGCATATAACGCAAGGTCGCGTTAAATTTTCCAAATTCCAATTTTCCACAAACTTCGTGTCAGTTCATCGTCACACGTTTTGAAAATCATAAGTAGTTTGTTCGTTTTAATAATACCCTACCTGTAAGACCATTGTTACAGCTTTTGGATTTTTAGATCCATATGTATGCAGCCGACGCACTATGTGGCATTTACCCTGAAAAGCTGGCCAAAAACGCAAAAATGAATTTTCACGACTTTGAGTTGAGATTTGTAGACTTAAGACGATGTCAAAGTCAGGAAAGTGAAGAAAATTAAATACGTTTTTGGTGTTTTTTGAAATTTTAATAGGTTTTTAATGATATTTTTTTGTGGCTAAACGAATAGAGGTTTTATATTGATTTTTTTTATTTGAAAGGTATATATATCTCATACATTAATGTTAAAATTATTGGTTCAAAATTTAAAAATAATAAAAATTTCACATTTTTATACCCTCCCTAAAAAAAGGATAAGGATTTTAAAGGTGAAAGTAGCTTTTAGTAGTTTAATGTTATATACCACAAGAAAATATGAACTCTCTACATTCAGGAACAAAAAGAAAAGTTTGCGCAAATTTGCGCAATTATTTTTGGCGATTTTTTGAAAATTTAACTTTTTTTTAAATTTAAAAAATTAGACGTAGTGTAATAAAGCCATAGGCAATAAAGCCATATGGCGTACGAATTATGCGAGGAAATTCAGTAGAAGCGATACCAATCGAGATGTCCTGAATAGGTTACTTTTAAGCAGTGACCCTTTTATAAGCTGTAGTACACAAAAATCGCGAAGGAATAGAAAGGCATTTTCGTCAGATACTATTAAATTACTCCTTGCTGACATTGGTGGTGAAAATGATAACGATTTTAACGATTGTAGTTGGTTTCACTTTTTAAGTATATTATATATTAAGTATAAGTTAATTATTAAATAATGTAAAATAAATATTATGAATAAATATTAATTATCATAGAAGTTTAAAAACTTAATTGCATATGTATATCGACTATTATACCAATATGAGATGTATGTTTGATTTTCTTAATGGACCGTATGTGGTACGTAGGGGCACTTATGATTCGATCATAATAAAATGTGATCATAAATGATTCACGTTCATGTTAAACATGTTCATGTCGAATTTCATCGAGGTAATAAAATTTTTAAGCCAATTATAATTGTTAAACTTATTTTTTAAGGGGCCCTATTTTGGACCAAGAGGCAATTATGGAACGACCATAACAAAATCTCGTAATATGATTTAGATTTACAAAATACACGTTCATACCGAATTTCATCACCATACCGATGTTTTAAAGCCATTTATAAGCGTAAACGTGAATTTCTAAAGGGGACTTTATATGGGGACTAGGGTCAAATGTGATCCGATTTTCACAAAACTTTACACAAAACTGATCCATGCTAAATTTTATCATGATTGTTGCATAGTTACCATAATTATGTATAAATAAGTGCAATTTCGTGGGGAATTTGTATGGGAGCTAGGCGAAATCACGGACCGATTTGAATCAAAATTAGTTGGGTTCATCCTTGGGCCTAATTATCACTAACACTATCAAAAAATTCCAGGCATTAACTCATAAAACACTTCTATTAATTTTGGCCAGGTTTTCAGGCAAAATGCCACATAGTGCGACGTACAGAGTTACTTAAGTTATCCGGCAACATCTATTGACGTTTGTGTTGATAAATTTAAGAGATAGACTATATAAATCTGAATATTTGTATTAACTACCAGAAAATTTCAATCGCTTCATCAGCTAAAAATCTGAAAATTATATTCTACTTGTCCAAGCTGTGGCAATATTAGTTTTTGAATTTTATAAAGCTTTCAGAAATTCTAAAGCCGAAAGTCCATACCATGCGTTTTGCATTACATGCGTATACCGAAAAAGTAGAATCAGTGTAGTTGATTGTGACAAGTTACAGAAGAAAAAGCATAGATTGCATAGACGCGTAGAAAGTAGGATTACTTTCTACTTTTCTATGCGACTAATGCAGTGTTGGAAAATGTCAGCAGTTTTTTAAACTTGGCATGCCAAATTATATACTATTGTGAATGGTTTCTATAAATATGTTTAAATAGTGCATTAAGCCGAAAGTCCATACCATCCTTTTCATGCGCCTTGCGAATCTTGCTTTCTATGCCGATTTTATTGCAAGTTACACACAATGCGTTTATGCGACTGGTTTTTTGTTTTGATCAGCTGTTGTGGTAAACAACAAACAAGCGAACAAGAACATTTTTGGGAAAAAATAGAAAATCAAATTGTAATTTTTAAAGAATTTATGACATTAATTACAAATTTATGAGTTTACATATGTGATATTTTGACATTTGAAAAACGCTCATAACATAAAAGGGCAGGCCAATTTAGAGGGAGAAAAAAATGTTATAAGTTTTGCGAGGCAAATGTGTTAGAAGCAACAGAGTGAAAACTGGCAGATAAAGTAGAAAAATTAAATGTAAACAAACATTTATTTTGTGTTAAAAAGGGGAAAATTTGGAATATTTTTTAATTTCGTCAATGAAAAGTTTAAAGATTCTTAAATATTTAAATATTAATCGAAATGTGGGTGAATTTCGGTCACAATGAGTATAGTTTCTTGAGCAAGTGGTAATTAAGAAGCTAAATATAATAAGATCAAAATAAAACGTACTGCTCATAAAAAATTGTTCTTGCTGAAAGTTGCCAATATTTCTTGAAAGGAAAAATTAAAAATCGTTATTGTTTGTTTTTATTATTTATTAATAGTTTTACACAAAAATTACATTGTGTTGTGCTGTTAAGGCCTACGAAAATCCTCAGAATAACACAAGACGAGTGTTTTCATTTAATTTATTCTCCATTTTTCTTGTTTACAAATTAATAAATTCAAAATAGATGACAGACACTCAGTACATAAAAACAATCATATATACATACATATGTATAAACAATCATCATGTACATATTTTGTTCATGAAAGAAATGTGTTAAAAAATGTATTTGAATGTATTTTCCTCTAAAATTAGTAATAAACTTTTTTATAAAATATGTTTTTATTAATATTTTTATAATGCAAATAAAGAAAAATGCGAAAATAGTGATGCACTATTTAAACATATTTATAGAAACCATTCACAATAGTATATAATTTGGCATGCCAAGTTTAAAAAACTGCTGACACTTTCCAACACTGCATTATTCGCATAGAAAAGTAGAAAGTAATCCTACTTTGTATGCGTCTATGCATATTATGCTTTTTCTTCTGTAACTTGTCACAATCAACTACACTGATTCTACTTTTTCGGTATACGCATGTAATGCAAAACGCATGGTATGGACTTCCGGCTTTACTATTTTCGCATTTTTCTTTTTGTATTACAAACATATTAATAAAAACATATTTTATAATAACGTTTATTACTAATTTAAGAGGAAAATGCATTAAAATACAGTTTTTAACACATTTCTTTCATGAACAAAATATGTATATGATGATTGTTTATACATATATGTATATATGATTGTTTTTATGTACTGAGTATCTGTCATCTATTTTGAATTTATTAATTTGTAAACAAGAAAAATGGAGGATAAATTAAATGAAAACACTCGTCTTGTGTTCTTTTGAGGATTTTCGTAGGCCTTAACAGCACAATACAATGTAATTTTTGTGTAAAACTGTTAATAAATAATAAAAACAACTAATAACACCTTTTTATTATTCCTTTCAAGAAATTAAAAAATATTGGCAACTTTCAGCAAGAAAAATTTTTTATGAGCAGTATGTCTTTTTTTATCTTATAATATTTAGCTTCTTAATTAACTCTTGCTCAATAAACTATACTCATTGTAACCAAAATTCACCCACATTTCGATTAATATTTAAATATTTAAGAATCTTTAAACTTTTCATTGAAGAAATTAAAAAATATTCAAAATTTTCCCCTTTTTAACACAAAATAAATGTTTGTTTACATTTAATTTTTCTACTTTATCTGCCCGTTTTCACTCTTTGCCTTCTAACACATTTGCCTCGCAAAACTTATAACATTTTTTTCTCCCTCTAAATTGGCCTGTCCTTTTATGTTATGAGCGTTTTTCAAATGTCAAAATATCACATATGTAAACTCATAAATTTGTAATTAATGTCATAAATTCTTTAAAAATTACAATTTGATTTTCTATTTTTTCCCAAAAATGTTCTTGTTCGCTTGTTTGTTGTTTACCACAACAGCTGATCAAAACAAAAAACCAGTCGCATAAAACGCATTGTGTGTAACTTGCAATAAAATCGGCAAGATTCGCATGTAATGCAAGGCGCATGAAAAGGATGGTATGGACTTTCGGCTTAAGAACGATTTTTGATTAATTTGATGAATCATTTCACATTTATCCGAATCTATATAAATTCATTAATTAGTCCTGGTTTAGCATCGAATTTTACTCTTGATTTTGCCGTAGAAAAAACTAATTTTATTTTCTAAATAAATGGATTGATTGTAATACTTCCTCCATTTAGAGTAAGCTTCGTGTAATCCAATCCAAGGAAATTTATAATTGCATTCGATGCAAAATCAATGTTAGCATAGCTATTTACGTTAAAAATTTCCACAATAAAACCAATACTTTTATTTAAAAATCTTGTCCATTTGAGCTTTCAATCAAGTTATTGGTCAATATATCTGGCCTCTCCATGCGTTAGTTCTTTAATATGAACAGACTCGCAGCCATCGTGTTGATAATATTGTTCAGCTTCCTTTAAATCAGATAATTAATAATAAAAAAAAAACTGACAATATTTTCCAACAATCAAATCAATGTGGTATACCAGAATAAAAGGCAAGTGTTCTAAGCTTTACAGAGAAAGTTTTAACATGAATCATCACATAATTGTCTTCATTAAAACTTGGCTGGATGACACTTTTTAAAACTCTGAAATATTTTCCAATGATTTCCAGCGTATTGTAATAGTTTTTAGTGATTTTAATTTGCCTCAAATTCCATGAAATTTACCTGCAGGTTATGGTCAATATCTAATAGTTGTGGCGAAGACTTATTTAGAGGTTTAGCTGATATCTGTCTGTATCAAAACAACGGTGAGCAAAACACGTTCAGCACATTACATTATTTCAAATTTGTTAGTGTTGTACTTTTATGTTGGATAAAAGACGATTTGTTATATTTGATAATAAAATAAACTTTAATTCATTGATTGAGGTGTGCTTACTTTGCATGTCACAACTTGCTGTAAAAAAACGGTTATATATGAATTGTACATGAAAAAACTTAAAGCTAATGAATCATGCAACGTCGCATTCTATAGTGATACCACATAATTATGTTGTTGCTTCATAATAGGGTTACCCCCAACTTTATTGCGGTGATCTCCACAATGGTTAAACAGGTTGTCTACGGCTGGTTATACGCATTGGAGTTGGGCATGGTGAAGCTGTAGGCATTTCAAAAGATTCTTCTTGCAATGGTGATATGTCCAAAGGTAGATTCGACGTTTCTAATGCGTTAGTGTCACTTTCGGTGTATCTAGGTCTGAGTTGCTCTGTGTGTGTTCTCACGAGTTTTTTTCCGTTAGCAACATAGATCAGAGTATTGTAAACTACGTTACCAATTTTCTTGATGATTTCCCCTGACATCCAGTGTTCTTTGTTTCCTTTGAAGTTCAAAGCCTAGACTTGGTCGCCATGTTGGTATGTTCTCTTACGTGTACCGTGTTTGGTGTTGTATTGTTTTTCCATTTTCTGTTTGGTTTCATGATTGGTAACTTTAGGTTTTTTGATGATGTCGAAAACTGTGCGCATTTTTCTACCTATGAACGATTCCGCAGGAGTCTTACCATTTGGAGAATTTGGATTAGGTGCTGATCTATAGACTTCCAAGAATGTTAGGAGTGCTGTGGTAGGTGTATCCTCACCTTCTGCTTTTTTGAGAGCGCATTTTAGTGTGTCCACAAATCTTTCCGCTTGTCCGTTGGAGCAGGGATGGAAACGTACAGTTCTTGTGTGTTCAATAGCTCTTTCCTTGCACCTGTTTTGAAATTGTTCTGAGCAAAACTGTGTCCCGTTGTCCGAAACAATTTGTTCAGGATTTCCAAACTGTGCACAATACTCGTTCATAATTCTTATTGTTGCAAATGATGTAATAGTTGGTCTGTCATAAATAGCAGGGTATTTAGAAAATGAGACGATGATGACTAGATAGTTCTTATTCCTTAGAGGTCCAGCATAGTCAATATGTATTCTCACGAGCCGACCGCTTGTTATTGGCCAAGGGCAAAGGTCGGTTTTGACAGACTTCTTTGCGGCTTGTTGACAGTTTTGACACTTTTTGATGAAATCTTCAATTTCTTTGTCCATACAAGGCCAATAAACGTAACTTCGAGCGATTGATTTACATCTTTCTGAAGAAATGTGTCCTCTGTGAAGTTGCTTGGGAATATTTTGACGATATGGATCCGGTATTACAATACGATTGTTAAACATAACGCAACCATCCGTCGTCGATAACGATTCTTTTTTATTAAAATAAGGTACAATTGAAGAATAAATATTTCCATTATTTTCCGGCCAGCCTGTGTTCATATACGGTATAATGCTTTGCAGACTATTATTTTGAAAGATACAGGTAATGTAGATACTGCTTCATTCAGATCGATGCTAATGTCGCCCTCAAACGATACGGAATCTACTATGTACCCGTCGGTTGGTTTCTCGTGATCACTGATGAGTCTGGATAATACGTCCGCATCACCGAAATCCTTAGTGTTTGTGTATTTAATTTCGAAGTCATAGGTTAGCAACGTCACAGGTATACCTTTCTTTGAACCGAAAATTACGAGGTGTGGTTTGTGATCGGTGTGCAACGTGAATTTTCATCCAAATAGCGTCTTATGGAAGCGTTGTACGGCGAAAATCAGTGCTAAACCTTTCTTCTCAATTTGGCCATAATTACGTTCAGCTGGTGTGGGAGATCTTGATATGTGATGAATTGCCTTCATGCTGTTATCAGGAAATGTATAATAGATCACGGCACCCCCACCGTGAGATGATTCATCAGCTACAACGTGAATTGGTAAATCCGGGTTGTAGTGTGTAAGTAACATATCCGAGGTCAAAATTTATTTAAATTTGTCCAAGGATTCTTGGCATTCTGAAGTCCAATAAAATGTGTTCTCCTTTTTTAATAGGTCATCAAGAGGCTTTCTGAAGTTTCGGTTGTTTTTAACGAATTTGCCGTAATGATTAATTCAGCCTAGGACCGAACGTACCTCAGAGATGTTTTGCGGAGTTTTCAAATTTTTACTGTTTATAATCTGTCCAAGATATGTAATTTGCTTTTTGAAAAATTGGCATTTTTCAAATTTCAGACGGAATCCAAAATCTTGAATTTTCTGTAAGAGCAGATTGAGATTACTTTTGTGTTCCGCAATTGACTTACTTGCTAGCACGATGTCGTATATAAGCCTTGGCGCCTTCTATATCAGAGCATAGTTGATCCATAATCCTTTGAAATGCTACTACAAGAATGCAGTACTACTCGATACATTCGCAATTCGTTTTTGGACTGAATTTTGGTTTCGTCATTATAGTCACCTTAAAATAAATTGACTGATTTGTTTAACTTTGTACAAGTTATTTTGCAGAAGTTGGATTCCATTTCGACAAGTAGCATCTACGTCTCTGATCACTTTAGAAACAGAGCTAATTTTCGATAAATTTTGGTTTTGTTCCTCTTTTGGGACTGTAATGTATATATTTATTCCTATTGTACTTTTGAAGACAGCTTCTTGAATTTTGGTTAATATTCTTTCTCAAAGTAGACACACTTCTACTTAAATATAAGTCCGTATCGCTTACAATTGCAGTTTTCCATTCCTATTGTTAGGAGATTTGTATGAACTCATCCACTAGAGAGCGTAATTTTTTATATACTTTTTGGGCTTCTGTATAATTTTTTTTCTACTTAATAAAGTTATTAATTATTATTGTAAATAAGTTATTGGTATCATATGTGGGTATTAGTTTAGATACTTTTTAATATTTCGTTTCATAGATTTCATGCATTGAAAATAACGAAATTCAAACAGGCGACACTCGTATGTGTACGAGTACAAAGTATTATTTAAAGAATATAAAGACAAAGAGCAAATATGTCATCAAAAAAATATTTTGTAACTAAAATGTTTTAGCTCACTGTATGTTATTCTTTACGCTATGACGAAAGAATAAGAAATAGAAGCACCGACTGACTCAAGTTTTTTTTTTTTGTCTTTTCATACATATTTATATATGTACATACCATTCTACAACAAATCCAAATTATCGTACAGACAGACATTTTTCTTTTGTTGAAGTGTAAGCGAATTCTCAAAACTCAAAATAAAAAGAAAATTTAATAAAATATATAAATAAACAATTTTCAAACCCCCAAAGATAATTTTATTGCTCATGACATGTACATATACACATATGTATGTACATACAGTGTTTGACAAAACAATGTTTTGATTTTTTGTTATGTCAACATCGTATTACATACATAGTTTTTTAATATTTTTAAAATACATAAATGTTAATAGCAAGTCCATGTTCGGTCAGAACATTTTTAAATATTTATGTTTGAATTTGTATTTATTTCTATTTAGCTGTGTTCTTTTTTATATGAATGCAGTCTTTCAATTTTGTTAATTTACTTTATACATACTTTGCCATTAAATTCTATTAAATTTCCATTTTACCTACCTTCTATCTATTTAGTTATCTATTCCGTCATTATCGTCTTCGTTGATACAACAAATATCGATCGTCAACCGTCATTAGCTTCTTCGAACATCAATCATCATTTTCATCATCAGCGATATAACAAATTCCAAGATCATTTCATCGTTGCTGCACCCGTCATCGTTATCATCCACACATTAAACACCATATCATCACTGCTGTGCACATCATCGTCAAACATCATTATAGCGTATTTGCTAGCCGTCACTCTCTGCTGCAAATTTTTGTCTATAACAGTAAGTCATCATCATCGTTATTTGCTAATGTTTTGCTGTTCATTTAAAATTTTGTAATAAAACAAGAGGTACTGCTATACAAAGAGGGACTGGATACAACCATTTTCTCGAGAAATAGCTACGATAACGTCAGAGATTGGAAAGTTTCGGAGGAGCTCTCCTTCTCTGACCATAGAAATATTGAATTTTCTCTTGGCAGGGAGACCAAAAGTATAAAGGCGATTAGGAATTCTAGGAACACGAATTGGGATCTTTATAATCGTCTTATCAATTCAGGCATGGGCCCACTCACGCGCAGTAGAATTGATAGCGTTTTGGGACTTGAAGCTACTGTGGGTGATTTTACAAAGGGGGCTTTAAAACTGGTCAGGAGGGGGGGGGGTATCTCAACAGGCTCAGGAAAGAGTTACGGAGACTTTTTAACATGGCAAGGAATTCGGATAACGCGAAGCATTGGGAACACTATATGTCCTCCAAGAGGAATTTGATAATGTGAAGAGAGATTTGTGGAGAAACTTCTGTGGTAATATGGAAGCTGTCAACGAAACCTCCAGGCTAAGGAAGATTCTTCGTGCCGAGTGTACTATAAACGATGGTTCGTAGACCAATGCTGAAAGAGAAACTTTGGAGGAAATACACACTTTCCATTTGGAACAAAGGGCAATAGATGGGTTTAAACCATTTAAATATCCAGACCTTTTACAACGTCTGAAACTGAATCACATCAAAATACTTCAACCAATATTTGGTTGAACCATATACCATCGGATGGTGCAAAGTGGAAGTAGTCTTCATACCGAAGGCAGAGATAAACTCCAATACCAAACCTAAGGACTTCAGACCCATAAGTCTCTCTTCCTTTCTGCTGAAAACCATGGATATAAACCTTCTATCTAGGCAACAGAACGCATAAAAAAGGAAAGGTTTGTTGAGGCCACCTTACGTTGAAAGTGGAGCAATTGGCTATGCGGATGACGTTGTTCTCACAATTTTGGATAAGGATAGGATGTAACTTGCTCTAGGAGAGGTTAGGGAGTGGGCATCTGATCGCGCTTCCGGCGTTAATCTTGGAAAAACGGAGGTAGTACTCTTCACGAGAAGTTATAAGCCTCCACATTTTCGTCCACTGAGATTGTATGGGGTGGAACTTGAACTCAAGGAAGAAGCGCGTTTCTTGTGCCTTATTCAGTATAGGAAGCTCTCATGGAAACCTAACATCATTAATAGACTGAGAAAAGCCTCCATTGTTGGAGAAAAATGGGGCCTGGGACCTAGGATCACTCACTGGATTTACACAGCGGTGGTCGGTCCTATCTTGACCTACGGGTGCTTGGCGTTATGGTAATCCCTAAATAAGACTACGAAATTAAACCTGATACGTAGGTTACAACGATTTGCCTGTATGATTATTAGTGGTGCTCTGTGCACTACTCTTACGTTCGCACTGGCAATAAACCTGTGTTTATGTCCGGAGATCGAAAAAATCCCTTCCCCGGCGATCAACCAGAAGAGGCCTAACGTCTGATAGAAGGCGCCACATTAATTTAAGCTTTCTTGTATTTTTCTTTATATAACATAATGTAATGTAATTAGAGCTTTTGGGACTTTTTATCATTACTTTGTATTTTAAATTAACTTAGGCCTTTGAGTTATAAAATCCTTTCTAAAAGATTCATTCGTTTTGTTAACTTGCATAAGTAAAGATAAATCAATTATAATATTGTTACGTTTTTACCTTTTTAAAAACGTTTAAATATGAGTTCGTTAATTGCAAACAAAGTAAAAACAAATATGTGTTTATTTTCTCTTAAACTCTCTTTATTCTTTATACTACTTTTGTGTACCACCGTATAGAACTTAACGATACAACAATAATAATCTCTTTTATTCACTAGTTCACACAACTATTCGCTACATCTTTACAACCACGACTTATTTTATTCACACGAAACTTCACACAAGGCTGACTGAATTAACTCTGACTGCTGCTTGCTTTGTCCAGCCCTTTTAAGCTGGAGGTCCACACCACGCATTCTACGCGTTTTCGCATTCTACGCGGCTGTCAAAAAAGTAAAATTAATGTATTTATTTGGTGCAAGTTACACGCACAAAAGCGTAGGATGCCATGACGCAAAAAACGCGAAAAGTAAATCTACTTTCTACTTTTGTAAGCATCACAAGCGGCGCGCTGATTTTGACAGGTTGTTTTGTTTTAATTAGTTACATTTTTTTAAAGAACAATGGAGGAAAAATTAATCGAGGCAGTAAAGAAACATGAAGTCCTTTATAAAAAAGCTCGCTTGTTTATAGGAATAAATTTAAAAGAGCAGCTGCTTGGAAATCCATTGCCGAGGAATTAAATGTACCAATTTTTACACATTCATGACGGTATTTTGTATTGCTTTTTTAGAGAGCGTTTGCCAATCTCGTTGGAAAACTCTGAGGGACCGATACGTTAAAATATGTGCGGAGAGCTATCATGCCTCTGGTAGTGCTGCAGAATACAAAGAAAACCAATGGGCATACCAACAGCAAATGGAATTTCTGCGCGAACATATAAAACCACGAAGGTAATTTATGTTTGTGTATTAAAAAGAGAATAAAATAATTTTTTCCTTTCCCATTACAGAACAATAACAAGCTTGACAACTCAACCAATTCTTGAGAATGATGATGAAAATAGTGCAAATGCATCGAATTTTACAGTTTTAGACGACCGCTCACAAATTATTGAGGGCTTTGTAGATGTATGTATCCAAATATTTGTTAAATTATTCACCAATTTTAAAATTTTTGTGTACATACGTCGTTTTTAGATGAGGAGCTGCCTACTTCACCATCACTTAGCGTACCAACTATGGATACTGAATCCAGCTTCTGCCCAGTCGATGTGCCACATAGCAGCCGAAAGAAGCCAAGACGAGAGAATGATAGCGAAGCCTTCAATGAATTTTTAAATATAATGACGAAAATAGCAGAAAGTCGTTTTGCCGTTCCATCATCTCAAAGAAAAAGTGATCCGCACGAAGGTTTTTTTTTTTATGCTGAGAGAAATTTTCGAGGATTTACCAAGTGATGTTGTTAAGGAATCCAAATTTTTTTTCATAAATTATTTGCATGGCAAAGTGGCAGCAAATAAAAAAGACTAATTTTTCAAATTTTATTACATTATTTTATTATATATTATATTTTTTATTATATTATTATTTTATTAGCTTTAAACCATAAATTTTGAAAAGGTGTACCTGAATTGAATGATTTAAAAATGAAACCAAAAGCATTTAAGTTTATTTTATTATTATTATTTTATATTATTATTATTATATATTATTTTATTATATTATTATTTTAGCTTTAAACCATGAATTTTAAGAAATAAAACGATATTTAAGTTAAAAAGAATTTAATTTTTATATTTTATTTTTATAAAGGTATTCACACAAAATGTCTCTTAGCTGAAATGCATTTCTTGTTGAATTATTGGAAGAGAATTTTGGGCCTTTTTCCAATGGCTGGGTTTCTTGCCTCCACAAGCCTTCCGTAACTAAACCGTCTTTCTCTCGGTCTACAAAATCTGGTGGGCAATATGTAGCATCGTGCATTTTTAAGTAATTGTGAAGAAAAACCGTGGCGCATACAACTTTTTCAGCAGACTCCGGTAACATATTCAAGGTTCCACGTAAAATTCTCCACCGTGCTGTCAAAATACCGAAAGCATTTTCTATGGTCCTCCGGGCTCTAGATAACCTTTTATTAAAGTTTTGCTTTTCATCACTTAACAAGAGTCCGGGATATGGCCTCATAATGTACGACTTAAGAGGAAAAGCGGCATCCCCAACTAAATAATAAGGAAACATAATTTTGCTATTTGGCAATATTGTGTCCGCTGGAAAATTTAAGTTTTCTGATCGCAATAGCCTTCCAAAATCCGAATGCGTTAGCACTCCACCATCGCTTTGGCTTCCATAGGCACCTATGTCAACCGCAGTGAAAGTGTAATTCGCATCGCACACTCCCATTAGGACAATGCTATATGTTCCTAAAAAACATAAAACTTTAATAACAAATACATTTATAGTCTATAGTCTAGTCTATAGACTAGGATATGGTCTATTCTACAGTCTAAAAAACATAAAACCATACCCTTATAATTGTAATAATTTGAACCTGAATGTGGTGGACATGTTATGGCGACGTGTTTGCCATCGATCGCCCCCACACAATTCGGCAAATTCCACATATTTTTAAAATCATCCGCTAATCGCTCCCATTCATACGTGTTTGGTAAGGATAGGCCACTTAATTCATTCCACATAACCTCACACGTTTCCAAAACGATTCGTCTTACTACGGTCACAGACATTTTCAACGTCAATGAGAGGTATTGCCTACTGGTGCCATGCGCTAAATAACTAAATGGGAAACAAATATAGCACTATTTAATAATATACATAATTTTAAACTTACATTAAAGTTAGGAAGAGCCGACAGTCCGCTGGTATAGCTCTCGCTGAGTTCTTCTCAAGTTTATCCTTCAGAATAGTGAACAGACAGTCAAAGATGTTTGGAGACATTCTTGTTGCTATCCGGAACTGTTCATGGTCGCTGTTTTTTAACTTTAGGAAAGCTGCGGCAAAAAAACCAGACACATCTCGTTCCAAGTACAAAGGACGCATCCAAAATCGTCGTTTGTTCTTTTGGAGCTTATTGTACACACTTATGCCACAAAATATTATATTCACAAACTCAATTAATTCTATAAATTCTTTAAAATTTTCAATTTCATTTGGCATTTTTGTACGAAATGTTTTATTCAAGTATTTTCAATCAAATGTTTTTATTTTGTTAACAGCTGATCAAAACAAACATTGGCGCTTAAAAAGCGTTGCATGTAACTTGAAGCGTAGAATGCGAAGAAGGTATGAAATACACACAACGCTCTGACGCGAAAACGCGTGGTGTGGACCTCCAGCTTTATAGTCCGCACACACGCGTATCAATCAGTATGATGAACGTTCTCGATGTGGAAGGTTCTCGCTCGCGCCTTCTCGATAACTCTATTGCTAGTACATTGTTGTTTGTGTACTTTGCTTATGTTGCCGTACTAGGCGCAACCAGGTTCGTCATACATATGTGTGTGTGCAGCTTTAGATAACCAACACGTTCATTGTATACTTAGTGTTAGTGTGCGTTTGTATCGTGTGGCTTTGTGTTGGTGTAGCTGGTAGCTTTTGTTTATCGTTTTTATTGTTAAACGATATTAGGTCGTTTAGCTTTGCGTAACAATATAAAAGAAAATTCAGCATAGTTGTACGAAATTTATATTAATTATATTGTGAAAAAACAGAAATGAAGTTATACATAAAAATAAGAAATATTACGAAAAGAAAATATATTTGAAATTAAAATAAAAGTTAAAATATATATTAAAAAAAAAAAAAAGAATACCACTGGTGTTGTGATTAGTTACGTTTGGAATCTGAAGTGAATGAATACGAAAACAACAGGAAGAAATATATTGTGTGTCTAACGCAAAAAATTAAGGGAAGAAATCAACAAAAACAGGAAAGTGTTGGTTTTTCTTTTATATAAACTTCGAAAGAAAATTTTTCTTGTATTTCACGTTTTTCTTGTTAGTGCCAGAAATCTGAGCGGCAGTTTGGTTTCTGGGAGTCGCCACAATCACCAACCCCAACAGCATCAATCCTATCGGGTTAATCATATGATCTTTTTTTATATATTATATATATTTTTATATATATATATTAACCTCAGCATACAGTCCACAGTCGAACAACCTCTATTGCGGTGGTGTGGCGACTAAGATTAGTAGGCATCTCTGGGCGACTGAACAGGGGTATGAATCACTGACTACCTGACAACGCAATGCGACTTGTCAATGAATTTTAGGATATCCATTCCGGAAAAAGAAGTCTGGATACCTCGCAAGAAACTCCGTACAAATTTATACCGATGGCTCCAAGTTGAAGGGAACCGTTGGATGTGGAGTTTATTCAGAATCCATCGGAATATCCCGGTCCATAAGGGTACCAAATCACTGCAATTTCTTTGCATTGTGTTGTGTTCGTTTGTGTGTTGCTTTGTGTTTTGTTTTGTTTTTATTTACATTCTTCGTTGACATATGTCCCGTTTTTAGCGTTTCTATAACTACACAAACGTTTTTAAGGCTACGTACATTACGATTTTACGTTTCTTACGCTTGGGTAACCAGGGCATTAAAATTGTTTACAAAGTGTGAAAAGTGTATAAATATAAAGATAAGTACAAACATTTTTAAATTCAATTTTAAACTCTGTACAATAAATGAAATGGGCCTTTTCAATAAATAAGAATATAAGAATCAGTAAAAAAAATTATTTGAAGTTTTTTTTTAAGAAGAAATCTTAAATGAAAAGAAGGCATTTTCAAAAGTGCCTTTCGAAAGAAAAAAGGAAGTTTGAACTGAATGTACAACATTTTAGTGCTCGAATTAAAACGTGGAATAGGAATAGGAGTAGAAGTATAGTGAAGGCATGTTTTAGGAAGTGTTAGTGTAGATACTGAGACAATGGTTAGCGACAACACCGAATCAACTATTTGCATAGATACTGAATCCAGGAGAAAATATTTTACTTTAAGCCAAATATGGTTAGTGCAACAAAATGTGAGGAGATTAAATCATGGGCTCTTATGAATAATATATCACACACAGCATTAGAAGACTTACTACACACTTTAAAAACCGTAGCAGTTGAATATTTGCCTTTGTCAGCGAAAACTCTTTTAAGCATAAATAGGAAATAGACTCAGATTTCCATTGTTCCAAATGGGGAATTTGTATATTTAGACATTTAAAAATATTTTCAGTCAGTACAATTTAATTATTTAGGAGATAGAGAGGAAGTTTTAATTGATATTGGCATTGATGGTTTAAAACTTTTTCACCATTACCATACTATTTTAGGCGCAATTGTACGGTTTAATAACGCCCGTCCATACATGATAGCATGTTTTTCAGGTTTTAAAAAGCCACCAAATTTAGATACATTTATGGCAGACTTCTGTGCTGAAGTAATGATACTGAAATAAAATGGTATAAAAGTAGGCAATAGTCAAAAGTTTTTTGCGATTTAACATTCGGTTATTTATCTGTGATTCTCCAGCTAAGGCGTTTGTTACAGATATAGTGTCTCACCATAGTAAAAGTGGTTGCTAGAATGTTGTCAGGAAGATATATACAGGGAAAGAAGGGTATGTATTTTCTCGAAAATAGGACCTTTAAGAACTGATGTAACATTTCAACACAGATGTCACCCTTCCCATAATTTTGAAGAATTAAAATAAAAAGAAGTATTTTAGAAGAAAAAGGTTTTGGAATGGTTTCTCAGTTTCCCTTAGATACTATGCATTTAGTTGATTAAGGAGTTACTAAGAAATTGCTTAATTTTTATTTAACAAAAGCAATAGCAAAAAAAAAATTAAGGACAAAATGAATTTTATTAAGGAGATTAATAATTTTCAGAATTTTGCAGCGTGACGAAATAAAATATTGAAAATCCAAAACTTATGCAATTTTTGCTTTATACGTGTGTATTTCTTCTTAAGGATTGTGTCAGCAGTGACTGTTATCATTTCTTATTATTGCATAGTATTATAAGAGTTCTATCTAGTGAAATAATCCATATAGGGCAGGCAGATGCTACTCAAAGTGTATTAGAAGATTTTGCAAATTACTTTGGTTGATTATATGGTGAAGAATCGATTGGCAACTCTGTGGATAAGACGTCAAGAAAGATCGAGCGAGATAATTTATTTTACAAGTTAAAATAACTACATATAATTGTTGTTAATAATACCAATATCTATGTTAAAGTGAAGAGAGAACAACATTTTGTCTCGTGAAAATAAAACACAATGCCGGGAAAAACACGTAAAAGTTTAACACTAGATTTACCAAGAAATTTTTGTACCCATTTATACCAACAACAGTCAAAATGACTGGTATTCAAAAATAACGTTTTGAGTGTGTAAATTTTGTATGTGCTATAATGTTTTATAGAATTAATAAACAGTATTGGTAAAATAATAATAAAATGTTTTTGGAAGAGGAGTTGTTGGACAGTCAGCTTCACTTCCTATCTCTTGACCTGATAACTGATAATCAAAAGTGAGTTCTTCAGCCAAACGAAACAAAAAATCCTTTCTTGAAATATTCTTTCTGGTTGCGTTTTTATACAAAATCCAGGAATTTATTCCGACAAAATCTAAAATATAAAAAAATACTTCAAGTGGCCATCTCCTAGATCCTGATTTCACACTATATGTCATTAGCCACCACGACACCAAATTTGGTTTTATTATAAAAACACACAGTTTCAATTAGATTCTTGCTGTCGGTATCAATTTTGACGCCTATGTGTATAGTACTCAATAAAACAACTTTTTTGTTGGGCTTACTCATATAAACTGTAAGTGTACATTTATTTGTTGTATATAGTAATGTTGAAAAACAAGCCATACTATCCCTCTTCTCCTTGCAAATTTTTAGAAGGTTACGTTTGTTCGAATGTACGGTACCAACCAACGTAGTGTTTTTGGCTAAAGAAACACTGGTAAAAAAGTTGTCGGTTATTACAGTCCTACCTTTCATGGTATAAGGCTCCAGTAGTCTCATTGCTACAAATTCACTAAGAGGTGTTGCCAAATTTCGTGTTTCATCTTTTCCTAGATAAAGAAAGCCATTTACAACGTACTTCGTTTTAATGTCAGAAGTCAGCCAGAATTTTCTTCCAAACATGTCTGATTGCATATACTGTGTAAACCTATACCTGGCTTTCGTTGGAAACAATTGAACAATGTAAAATTTGCTCCTGGTTTGAAACAGTTTTGGCAGTTGGCAATAAATTTGTTCCAAACAGTTGACACTAACGCAAATTTATCAGTTTGCAAGCGTTGACTCCTTTTATTTCTTTTATCGAAACCAAAGAGACGTAAAATTTCTGTAAAGTCATGCCTACTCATAGTTTTAGAAAAAATTCAGGACCCAACCTGCAACCCTTTGAATACTGCATGCACCACTGTATGTACCTCGTGCAAACAATATTCCAATGAAAGCTTTCAATTTATCCTGTGAAAGTGTTCATTTCTTCCCTAAAACTCTAGAGGCTTCTAATTCGGTTCAAGTTTTGATATGCTGTAATATATGGTGGTCAATTAATAGTAAAAAGGTACTGCTTGGCTTCTCTTCCATAATATTTCTTCCAGCATATGCTGTAGGCCTAGATAAATCTTGGAATATGCAATGAGTTGGTAACCTTCCAGCAACACCTCCTTTTATTTTTTTCCACATAGTTCCACTTGCAGAAACCTCAAGTTGTATGTCTTCCCCGCTTTCATTATCCCTTCAGAACTAGAAGGAAACCGCATACACATTCGTTTTGGTATATTATGTAAAGGAATACTGTCTTCTGCCATAGAAAAACATACCAGTCAAAATGACTGGTACCGGTATAAGTACCAAAAACAAAAATTATTTTTTTTATTGTGGACACAAGATCAAAATAAGTTATCAAATTCATTGTATTTAGTTGTCGTTATAAAAATCATATAATAGTTTCGGAAGAAAATATTCATACAAAGTCAATATTTAAGGCTAATAAGGCAAAACCAGTCATTTTGACTGGCGCGGTAAATCTAGTGTTAAATAAGAAAAATAATAAAATTATTTGTTTGCAATGCAAAACTGAAGTATTGGAAAGTGAAGATGCTTTCCAGTGTGATTGTTGTAATAAAACTCTACATTCTGTGTGTACGAAAATGGACAAAAACAAATTGAAAAATTGTTAAACGATAATTCTCTTGAATATTGTTACGCAAAGCGAAAAGACCTAATATCGTTTAACAATAAAAACTATAAACAAAAGCTACCAGCTACTCCAACACAATACACACGACACAAATACACACTAACACAAGGAATACAATGAACGCGTTGATTATCTAAAGCTGCACACATACATATGTATGACCATACCTGTTAAATTTCGATTACGATTAGTAATCAATTACATTACTTTTTAAAAAGAATCGTAATGATTATATAATTCTATGAAAAATTTTTTCCAATTACTAATTGATTACGATTACCAAAGAATCAAAAAATAATCAGGATTACTGACGATTAGTCTAATAATCAAAAAGAATCAAAAGAAGTTTAAAAAAGAATCAAATTGTTTTAAATAATTCTTTTTGATTATTTTCAAATATTCAAAAAGAGTTCAAAGTAATTATTGAAAATAAATTGATTACTTTTGATTATTGGATTATTTTAACCAAAAATAATCGTAATTGTAATCATTATTTCACCATTCAAAAAAAAAGTAATCAAATTTCTAATCATTACTTAACAGGTATGTGTATGACGAACCTGGTTCGTCATAGTAGCAACAACCACATAAAGTAAATCAGCTACGACAAATATGTAACGGATAACATAAGCAAAGTACACAAACAACAATGTACTAGCAATACAGTTCTCGAGAAGGCGAGATCACGAACCTTCCACCTCAAGAATATTCGATTGACTGGTTGTGCGGACTATAAAAGGGCTGGACAAAGCAAGCAGCAGTCAGAGTTAATTTAGTCAGCCTTGTGTGAAGTTGCGTGTGAACAAAATAAGTCGTGGTTGTAAAGATCTAGCGAATACTTGTGTGAACTAGTACAGTGAATAAACAGATTATTATTGTTGTATCGTTAAGTGTGAACAGTGGCACAAACGTAGTGTGAATAATAAAGAGTGTTTAACTGAAAATAACCACATATTTGTTTTTGCTTTGGTTGGCAATTAACGAACTCATATTTAAACGTTTTTAAAAAGGTAAAATCGTATAAATGTCATTTTTGTTTACCAGTTGGAAATGAATCAATGTCAAATGATATAGCTGAAATTAAAATAAAACCAAAGAATATGGATATAAAGAATACGCATCATCGTAACATTACGACCCGCTCTCACCAAAATATTTTTAAAAATCATTTCTTCATGAGAGGGAGGAAGACAGAAGGAAAATGAACACAAACAAAGAGCGTAACCATGGCATATTTATAACAGGTAGGAGCAACTCTACAACAAGTACAACAATGAAAAAACAACAGGCATTTTGTTGCATTTGAAGTGTCAAAAAAATTAACCCTCAAACCTTCATAGGAAATTAAAGCAATTAAAAAAACTAAATAAATTTTATATATTGAAAATTTTTATGATTTTTATGTCATGCTTAATTACACAATAGTGCAGCACCTATAAATTAAAAAAAAATTATCAGCTGCAAACGCTATTTCTTATTAATTATTGTACCAATTAAAATTTGTACCTAATTTATATTTATTTTATGACTGAATTTAGAAATTGAATACTTATTTAAACTATTATCTCTTGAATTATATTGCGAATTATTTTGAATTAGCTTTAGTAGAAAATTGAAATCAAAAGTTGTACTTAAAATTCACTTGCTTCCACAACACTCAACCAAATTGACAAACTCAAAAAGAAAATAAGAAATACATACTAATACTTCTTTCTTTCTTTCTCTTTTCTTAATCCCAGTTATAATTACGTTTGAGTAATTATAATAACAAATTTTCAACAGAAGATTGGCCCAATTTGTTTTAATCCCTATATCCCAATCTTCTGAAAGAGAATTTGTTTTAAAAATATCACACAAGTTATTTCAGTCATAGTTTAGGCACCTAGTTGGAGACATGGATTTTTTTTTTTTTTTTTGGTAATTCATCACTTTCATCTAAATAACTATAAATATAGTAAATCTAGGTTGTAATTTAAAAGATATATGTATTTAGTGTTAAAGGCTTAAATATTGTTAATCATCTTGCAAAAATTTTAATATAATTGGCTTTAAAATAGTAATCCTAAAGAATTTCTAGAGTGCGTATCGTTAAGGATACATGCTGTACATATGAGGGTTTATGATTAATATAAATACGAAATTGAATATCGAAACAAAATACACAAAAAACAAACATTTTTTTTGACATTCAAAAACTCGTCAGCTGTTGAGTTGCTCCTACCTGTTATAAATATGCCATGAGCGTAACTATGTGTTGCTCTCATCGTACGTATGTGCATGTGTATGTATTCTTGTGTTTTGGCTTGGTTAGCCAAGCGTTAGAAACGTAAAATCGTAACGTACGTAGCCTTAAAAACGTTTGTGTAGTTATAGAAACGTTTAAAACGGGACATATGTCAACGAAGAATGTAAATAAAAACGAAACAGAACACAAAGCAACACACAAACAAACACAACACAATGCATAGAAATTGATATACAGACTCATCATCAGTGTTGCCGTTTTTTGTTCAATGTGTAGATTATTCCGGATTTGGTTATTATTTTTCTTATAAAAATCGCTTTTGTTTTGTTTGTTAAAATTAATTAATTATGAGACTATAATTTTGTTTTCTTATTTTCTGTTTCTTTTTCTCAATTATAATTTAAATTTGAAAAAAAATATAAAATAAAAAAACTGCAAATTTAATTTTGATCATATTTTTCCTTATTTGGTGATTTTTTCACAAATGTTGGTTACAATATTTTTTTTTCGTGGCAACACTGCACTCTCTCTCATGTTTTCTCTCTTATGTTCAAATGTCACGTAAAAACGTGGGAGAATTCTGTTTTATACAGATCGTTCCGTTTTGCTAACGAGAGAGAACGTTTCGGTAATCGTTTACATTGTTCTCCATATGCTAAAAAGAGAACGTTTTCTACGGTACGTTACGTTACGTGTGGCTAATTCACACTTTTTTTGATTTAGTTGTCGATCAGACTGCGACAAGAATACATGTGCTGCGGATGCTTTATCAATTTATTTCAGAATAGCACTAGAAGAATATTTTGTATTAAAAATTTTGTCATTAGCTGGGCGTATTTTATTATTTATTTTGTCCCATAGTATTGTTACGCAAGGCGAAACGACCTAATATCGTTTAACAATAAAAAAACGATAAACAAAAGCTACCAGCTACACCAACCTAAAGCCACACGATACAAACGCACACTAACACTAAGTATACAATGAACGTGTTGGTTGTCTAAAGCTGCACACATACATATGTATCGAACCTGGTTGCGCCTAGTACGGCAACATAAGCAAAGTACACAAACAACAATATACTAGCAATAGAGTTCTCGAGAAGGCGCGAGCGAGAACCTTCCACATCGAGAACGTTCATCATACTGATTGATATACGTGTGTGCGGACTATAAAAGGGCTGGACAAAGCAAGCAGCGGTCAGAGTTAATTCAGTCAGCCTTGTGTGAAGTTTCGTGTGAATAAAATAAGTCGTGGTTGTAAAGATCTAGCGAATAGTTGTGTTAACTAGTGAATAAAAGAGATTATTATTGTTGTATCGTTAAGTTCTATACGGTGGCACACAAAAGTAGTATAAAGAATAAAGAGAGTTTAAGAGAAAATAACCACATATTTGTTTTTACTTTATTTGCAATTAACGAACTCATATTTAAACGTTTTTAAAAAGGTAAAAACGTAACAATATTATTTTTTTAAATGCTTTGGAATGCTCGTATTTTTTCTTTTAATAAAAAATGGTTTTTTATTCTTTTTATTTATCTAAAAAACATGGCCTAATTTTTAAGCCAAAGATGGATAGCTTTATGTTCTTTTAATAATAAAATCGATGTTTTATTTTATTTTTATTAATCCAAAATTATTAAGCCAAAGATAGACAGCTTTACATATGTATGTTGATGAAATGAAAATAAAAAAAGAGTATATTACTAACACTTTTATATGGCTGTAATTAAATAAATTCTCTCTACTTATTTTCTCTCTCTCACTCACTAATCCACAACCATAGGCATGTGTTAACCTAGAGGAAAATTGTTAGTAATAATGTCAAGTCTACTTATTAACCCAATGATATGTATATGTGATCGGAAAATATAGAAAAATTGTACTGCACTAAGACACCGTATTCAACTTGGCAAGTATTCTTCCAAAAATCGAAATCATTTCTCATTGATATTAGTGAATACTACTGTGATATTTCTTTGGGTGTATCATTGAACTCTGAAAAAAGCGACATGAACCTTCTTCTTTAAAAAACTGACAAGATTTTGACGATCTTTTTAACGAACATTCTTAATGTTCGTGTCCTATGTGTGTAAAAAGCCGAAGAAATTCTTCCCCTGAGGGACATTGTTTTTAACACTAGAAAAATAAATAAAAAGTGGTCAAACAACAAAAACGCACGATGAGAACAACGCATTGTTACGCTCTTGGTTTCTGTATCCTTTCCTTCTATCTTTCCCCCCGCGTCATGAAATATTTTTGAAAAATATTCCAAAATATGTTAAAATCAGCGTTGCCAATTTAGCTCTTTTCGCGCTAGATTTAGTGCCTTTTAACAACCCAAAAGTCGCATTTTTTCTTCTTAGCGCTTTTTTTAAAAAAGGCGCTAAATTAGCGCGTTTTTATTTATTTGGTTTTTGATTTTCAGATTAGCATCATGTTTCCTACTTTGTTTGTAACTAATAAGAAATGTGCTTAATATCAACTCGTTGATAGTTAGAATTAAAAACACACTTTTCAATATTGTTAATGATAATTTATTTGAGACGTCTCATCTTAAAGATATGTATAATGATTCAAAAAAATTAGTTTACATAACTTATTTAGCAACAGTTTTAGGTGAAGTTCAAAAAGTAAATTTAGCTTTTGAATCTCAAAGTGCAGATCAAACTAAACTTTTTAATGATTTATTCAGATTGTTGCATTGTTTGCAAATATGTAGTAATGTTTAATAAAAAAATGTGTTTAATACCAATATTTGAGTTTTTGTATTTGAATATAATTTTTAGCGCGTTTTGATGTGATGGACGGCGCTTTTGCTTATAAATAGTTGACAACGCTGGTTAAAATGCACATTCTTTATACTTTATTTTCTTTGATAAAACTTAATCAGCTGGATGATATAAGAGAGACAATACTGCTCAGTATGATAAGGTTTTGAAAGGTCTGTCTAAAAATGAAAAAGAAATTATTGGTTTAAAAAAGGAAAACAACCTCCTTCGTAAAGAAATAACTGAATTAAAGTCTTCTATAAAAATCCTGAATGACATAAGAGTACAAAACAACTGTATGATTAATGGTGTAATAGTTAAAAGTGAATATGAAAAGCCTTTAGACATTGTATTAGATTTAGCTAAACAAACTGATACATACCACTATTTGCGAAAATGAGATCGAAGAATACCATTTCCTAAACAATATTATTAAAACTAAAGATAATGTAAATAAAAAGAAATGAATACATAGTCGTATAGTTTATTTACAATTTCAATTTATAAAAATTTACTTTTCCTTTAATAAAATAATAATATTGTTAAAAGTCTTCTTAAAATATATTTATGGATTTGAACTACTTTGAAAAAATTGTATAATTATAATTCAGTAATTAATGAATATCATGCTAACAGAATGAATATATTATCTGTAAATGTTAGAAGTGTTTCTTCGATTAATAAATTTAATAAGTTTAAATATATGATAAGTAAATTTGCAAGACTTCCTGATATAATTGCCATTCAGGAAACCTGGTTTAATGATGAGCTATCATCACTATTCCATACCTGGCTACAATGCTGTTAATTGTTGTAGAAGGGATGGGTTTGGTGGAACATCTATTTTCGTTAAGTCAAGCCTTAACGATTGAGATATGTAATATAAAAGTAATGAATAGACCTCTGGTTATCACATCTATTTATAGATTACAGAAATATGTTTCTCAAAACTTTTTGAATAAAATTGAAGGGATGATATTATCTTTTCAAAATGCTCCGAATATAATTGTAGGTGATTTTAACACTGATGTGTTGAGTAACAGCGGAAATCAAATTCAATTGCTAAATATGTTTAAGGAATTTAATATGTATTCTTGCCATAATCTAATTACAAGGCCACAAAGTAAATCATCTATTGACCTAGTATTTACTAATGTAAACCTCAATGTATTTGTACACTCCATTGAAAGTAATATAAGTGACCATAATTTTATAAGTTGTGGTTTTAAAACTGATTTCTTAAAAGTAAAAACAACAACGGAAAAAATAATTAAAATTGATTATGATGGTTTTGGATCTTACTTAGACACTTGTCTGGCAAATTTGAATCATTTCGATACTTCCTCAAGTAATTGTGAAAGTTTTATATATATATCTTATCTAATGCTGCAATAAATAAGACATTAATAGTTAATAGACGAACGCATTTACGCAAAGCACTGACGCCTTGGATGACTGATAATCTTGTCTTATTAATTTGATACAAGAACAACTTACTGAGGGCTAGAAGGAAGAAGCCAACAAATAAAATAATATCAGAAAAACTTAAAAGAGTATGTAAGATCACATAAAAATATGCAATAACTATTTAATAAACACATACATACTATGTCAATAAATTAAAATCCTTCAATGGTGATATGAGAAAAACATGGCAATTTTTAAATAAAGAATTGCGTAGAAACTGCCGCGGTAAGACAAGCATTGTGACAGGAAATGGAAATATATTAAGTGAGGATATAGATAAGGCTATGGCTTTTAATACGTTTTTCTTTGAAAATATACAATACATTGTTGCTAATCACGCCACAAGCCTTGATGGAGATGTAAATATATTTCCTACATTAATTCCGCAGCAATTGACCTTTGTTTTGCAAAAAGTCAACAGAAATAATGTTGAGGTAATTTTGAATAAATTGAATTGTAAAAAGGGACCTGGATATGACAATATTACTCCGAAAATGTTATTAGTGAGAAAGGAATTAGTTGCTGATATAGTTAAAGACATTTTCAATATGATGATTGTTGAGGGCAATTATCCAGATGTTCTTAAAGTACATAAAATAATTCCTATACCTAAAAATGTCGGAGCAAGTAATATAGTGAACTTTAGACCAATATCGATTTTATCCATTGTGGATAAGGTCATTGAGAAATTAATATACGAACAAATCTCTGATTACGTTGATAAGAATAGAATTTTATTTGAAAGACAATTTGGTTTTAAAAAAGGGTCTGGAACTGAGGAAGCTGTTATCAATGTTATAGAGTATATATGTGACCAAATTGATCGTGGATATAGTGGGGTAGCAGAAGTTTTTTTCGATGATTCCAAAGCATTTGACCTTGTTGATCATAATATTTTAATACGAAAGTTGAAAAATATATGAATATCTAATACCACTCTAGGAATATTGCGAAACTATTTACGTAACAGAACACAGTTTGTACAAGTAAGTGAGTCGAAAAGTTCAAGGCTGCCAGTTAACTGCGGAGTTCCACAAGGTAGTGTACTGGGTCCACTACTGTTTAAAACTTTTATAGGTGACCTTAAGAATATCAACTTGATTGGGAAATTATTTATGTATGCGGATGACATATGCTTGTTCTATCCACATAAATACACTCAGGTCTTGAAGACACAAATTGAATTGAATGATGCATCTATTTTAACGGAATATTCTAGATGTAATAAATTAATTATAAATCCATGCAAAACAAAGTTTGTAAGATTCAAGCCTTACATTTTAAGTAACGATGCACCTGTGTCCATTTGTGTTGATGGAACTGTTACAAAAGAATCTAATGAAGTAAAGTGCTTAGGAGTTATTTTAAACCACAACTTATTATGGGACGAGCAAATCCAAAATTTGAAAAATAGAATCTCATCAGGAATTGGAATTCTTTACAAGTTTAAAAATAGGCTCAACTGTAGTACCAAGTTACTGATATATCAAGCATTGATACATTCACACTTTACATATTTGCCTTCGATATATGCGTGCAGAGTAACTAATAAATTAAAATCACTGCAGTCGGCCCAAAAAAAAAAAAAAAATTTGAAACTAGTGTTTAATCTCCCTTTGCAATATTCTACGCTTAATTTATTCAAAAATTATGTCAAAAATACATTGCCCATAAGAGGATTATATAAACAGAAGGTTTTAATGTATGTACACAAATCCTTAAGGGAAAACGAAATTGGATCAATACAATTCGTAGATAATTTATCTCGTACAAGAAGAGTCACTAGGCAAGCTCATAATCTCCATTCTGCCAGATGTAGACTTGACTTAACAAAACATCGTATAACATTTTCTGGACCACATGAATACAATCAGCTACCTAATAATTTGAGAGATATACAAGTAATTTCAACATTTAAAAATGAAATTAAAAAATTTTTTCTTTCAAAATACTATAGAAACACTTTTAACATTAACTCATTGCTAAATTATGTGAATATTGTAAATACACATACATATGTATACTATATAAACATATACAGTGGTGGCCACGAATTTAAGACACGACATTTATTTATATATTTGTAATAATTTTTACATCTTATCAAAAAAATTTTAGGTCCATGAAATTTTTCTTAACATTTTGTTAATATTAGGAAGAAAAATTAATAATATTTTGCAACCTATATTTGGATAAGAATTTTTATTTACATATTATATAGATCAATACAAATTTTATCCTGGTCCTGAATTTAAGACATAGACAAAATATAACTTATGTAATTCACTAAAGTAAAGCTCAGCTTCATAAAAAAATCCTAGTATTTGGTTGGAAATCCTTTATTTTGGATCACAGCAGCATATCTCCTGGGTAAACTTTCGACTAATGCCATACAATGTTGCTTTGGAATCGCATACGAAACTTTTTGGATTTCTTCCCACAAATCGTTTAAATTTTTTGGTTTTACTGCTCGTACATGCTCCTCAGCATCATTCCACAAGTTCTCATTTGGATTGAGGTCCGGAGATTGAGCTGGCCACTTTAAAACAGTGATATTGTTTTCCTCTAAGAAACTCTTCACTAGACGTGAGGTGTGCTTAGGGTCATTATCATGTATAAATTTTCTTATTAGGGGCATGTTGTCTTCAGCGAATGGTAGCATAGTGTCTTTTAGAATGTTTTTGTAAACGTGCTGGTCCATTTTAGTATTAATCTTGTAAATGGGACCTACACCACGCCAAGAAAAATGCTGCCCACACCATTACATTTCCACCACCATTATTGACCTTTTTAAAGATGTACTTTGGGTGATGCTCCAGGTTTGGAGGGCGCCAAGCGTACTGCTTTCCATCAGAGCCGAAGCGGCAAAACTTCGACTCGTCGCTCCAAAGTATATTTTTCCAAAATATCATCGCTTTATTGAGATATTCTCTCGAAAACGCTAGTCGGGATTTGATATTTTTTTTGACAGAAGTGATTTACGTTGTGCAATACACCCACGCAAGTTTTTCTCGTTGAGCCGTCTTCTTATTGCCCTAGGCGAAATATCAATATCAAAATTCAATGCAATTTTATTTTTTATTTTACTTGAGCTCGTGAAAGGATTATTAGTAGTTACTTTAGGGTGTAGTTTTTCGTGCTTTATTTTGCTGTATGACATTTTTTGTGGCACATTATTGCTTGATGTATTCCAGCGCATTGTAAATCTTGCATTTAGAACATTTAAGCAGCATGCATATCTCCATTACTATTTTTCCATCAAATTTTAGTTGCTGGATCAGTTTTCGCTCGGCATCGGAATTCCAAGTACCTCTGGCCATTTATAATTAAATATTTCTATGTATCCCAACATAAAATAAAATAAAACATTTGTTGCTCACCATTTAACTTCAAAAAAACGCCAAAAAATCACTTAAAAATCAAATATTTTTGAAATGTCTTAAATTCTTGGCCAGTTTCAAATAAACGTTTTTACAATAATATGATCAAAAAGCAACAAAATGTAAAAAGAAACAAAATAAAATAATGGTACTTTTTCTTAGTATAACAGGCTACATAGTAGAATAAAGAATATAAAATTTGATATTACAGGATTGTAAATATTATCACAACTAAGTCAGTCATATGCCGTGTCTTAAATTCGTGGCCACCACTGTATATATGTAAATATTGGTATCTGTGATTGATCTCCTTTTATTTAATTTTATTTGTTATTTATTTAAATAATTGCACATGTGAATATTGTTAACATATTATGCTTCTGTAATGCCTGTAGGGCGCTGAGGCTCAAAATCAATAATTTTAAATTTATAATGAATTAAGAAATAATTAAAAAAAATAAAAAATTACTTGATTGCGTTTTACAATATTATGGATCTTTAGATACTTTAGAAAATTTTGCAGCAGAATTACCGTAGGCTGGAAGAAAGGCAGGTAATTAAATGTAATTTGTCCAATGTTTTTAAGTTAGGAGATAAAGAAGACAAAGATAGCTTTTGTTTTAGCAAGAATGTAGGTCCTATAAAAATTATAAATACGAATATATCATTTGAAAAATTTATTAACATCCCTCATAAATACCAAGTCAAGTATTTTCACAAAGTCAATACAAACGGAATTAATTTGATGAAAGGATAGGTCAAAAATATTATCTCTTATTGGAATTAAGTTAATTCAGGTACATTAGATGTATATATCCTCGAAATCGAAGAAAGGTTAAACTTCCGAACTACAAAAACAGTATCACTCTGACCTGAAAGTTCAGAAACCGATTTAATCAACATGTTTAGAATAAATAATTGAGTTAGAATTCGGAGGAACATAAGAGCAAGTGATGTAAAATTTTGATGTCCTCTGTTTGATTACTACAGCGACAAATTCAATATCAATAGAATGAGTTGCAATAATTTCAGATGGGTGTAAAGAGACTGAAATTGGAACATCATCTGCTGTACATGAATTGCGATTTTATCTATATATCTGATAATTGTCACAAAGAATTTCAGCATTAAAAACGTCGACAGTAAGTCCTGTGCAGAGACTTTGCCGACTCTAAAAGTTCATCCGCGTCTTATGCTTTAACTGAAGTACGTTTTAAATGATAATTACCCCAATACATCTAGAGATCCTTCTATCATTTCCCGTAACCATGCATTTAGCATTTAAGCAGTTCATAATGAATTAAAATTATTCAGTTAGAAAAATTACTTGCTGGGATATTGACTTAAAATTCACAACTAGATGGCTCAATCTCAATACTATAGCAAATACACAAACCAATACAATTGGAATATAGAATATAGTGATGATAAGAAGTTACACTGTTGTAATATATATTACATAGTAAGAAGGATATTTTCACGATTGTAATAATCCGTACTTTTTATATTAAAAATATGTCTCCATATTAGAAAAATTAAATGAAACCAATTTCAGGCAATTTAGGCAGACAGTACGAACACCACTTTACAGCAAGATGATGACGCAGTAGTTGAAGAATACATAATACGAATACGAAATCCACATTTAAGTAAGAGGGAGGATGGATCTCGTAGCAACCGCTGTTTTGTCGACAATATTAACACTATGAGGGCTATTATTACAACTTGCCGTTAACTAAAGGGAGGATTTTAACGGGCAGATAAATTGTTTTTCTTTATTATGAGTACCCAATAAGATAGAAGTGATCGTTAAGCTAAAGGGAGGATCATCCTACCTTTAACATTTAAAGGTCACTTTATGTTTGAACTTGCCATATTATATATTATTTTCAATATGGCAACTTTAAATTTAAACAAACGAAGACCGCGGTTGCCACTGCGTTAAAAAAAACTTGTATAATTGAGCAGTTTTATCGACATGGCTCCGGCACTGCCATATTTTTGAAAAAGTTTGATATGTAAGTTGTAATAACGAAAATAAGTTAAATGTAACCTTCCAGTTCCCTTTAGCTAAAGGTACCTTTAACTAACCCCAAGTTTAACGACAAGTTGTAATAATGGCCCTGAGAGTTATAGTTGAGCAATGTATTGAGCTCAACGCTATATTGTACATTATTTTCATAGACTACGAAAAGGCCTATTGGCCTAAGGCCTATTGCATAACGGCAAACTCAGCGAGTTGTTTCAGACAGGATCGGAAGTCAGACAGGGAAACAACCTGACCGCTCTACTATTTACAGTAGCACTCGGCTGGTTGCTAGTAATGTTGGACAGCGAAAGTCGAGGAGTAAGTTGGAGAATGAATAAATGCTTTGAGGATATCGTCACATAAGTATGAACATATGCAGTCAAAATTTAATAGTCTAGTCGTTGATACTACCAACTTTATATAGCTGAGTACAGTTATACCAACTGATGATAAAACAAGTCCTTATGTTAACTTAACCAATTTGAGAAACAAGAGAATAATAAGAATATTCAGTGCTTGTGTTAAATAAATAAACGTAATAGAAACCAAATTGAAGTCTTTCGTCAATAGGTGCATACGGAGCACAGTGAAAATTTAGAGGACGTGAAGAACTCTTGCACCTAACCAATCAAAACAACATCAACTCGGAGCTGACACACTTTACATAGAAACCCTACAGAAATCCTACATGCAGTGTTAGAGTGAAACCCGCAAGAAATTACACGTCGAGGCAAGACACAAACAAGCTGTAGACGAACCTTTCTGACAGAAACTGTGCAAATCGTTTAATGAATTAAGAATTATGGCCAATGATATATTAAGTTGGAAGTCCTATGTAGATACCTTCAGCTCCCAATTGGAGTGTGGATAATAATAAATATAGCTTAAGTATAAGTGACGCTTACATCATACGATTGAAGATGATTTGGCGTATGGGTGTATTATTTTAGAATCTCCATCTCTCATAACATTCGTATCTACTAAAGAAGACTTGCCTGCTACAAGAATACAGTGAATATCGATGTAATTTTTAACAGTACGAACTTTCTCTTACAAGAGCGGACATTTGAAAGAAAATCTTCGATTCTATTTTGGTTTTTTTTTTTGCCTTTACACAGTCGAACATGCCCCCGGCGACATTCAATTACTATTATTTGTTTTTCCCAATTGCCTAGGTCCAATGAATAGCAAGCACATAAGTTTTCAACCCCCAACGCAAAGACGAAGCATGAAAACGAATGTCAAGACAAAACGTAACGCCGACTATCAAACACGAAAACATTTCTGTCTTCCCCGCCTGTAATTTGTCAACAAACCAAATGTTTGCCTTCTAAAAGTCATCCAGTGTAAACGCAGAGTTCATTAATAAAAATGTATTGAAACAAAAATAATAAAAATTTTAAATTTTTATTTACTAAAGAATTTTTAATTAATCTATTATTTACATTAAATTAATAAATTTAATTCATACAAATTACAAAATATTTAAACTTATTAACAGAAAAATAAAATTAATTTTTGAGTTTTGTCAATAATATACCAATCGGGTGAACAGAATTCGCATTTAATTGTTTTGGGCCAATTTGCGATCAACAAATTTACGCGAAGGATGGTGATCGTTTCTCCTGCAGAGAATTTGAACCATTTCTTTATTGTGCCATAGTTCCGTACAATATATATATATTTTTTTTAATTAGTGCCACAAGCCAACAAACTCAATACCTGCTAAACTACGGCGACTTCTTAAAATAAATTAAAATAACTTATTTCACATGAGTAAGAGATTCTTTTATTGAATATTTTTAAAAGTTCATTTCAATCGCATTATATGTTTTTTTCTTTTTTAATTATGTAACTTAAAATGCTGGATTTAATTGTCAAACATTTAAAATACGTCAACGAATAAACATTGACTAATTTCCGCACTAAAATACACTGCTTAACATTGGAATAAGATCATAGCGAGTTCATATAATTTTTAATTTTATGCTTCCTCTTCATCATAGAAATTTTTAAATTATCGTAATAATAAACGAAAGACTGCATTGACTGCACAATAACAACAGAATAAATTCTCCTTAAGGAGAACGTCATTTGAAGAAGACCAATTGCATGTTTACATGAGAGATGCTAGGACCACAATTGGGGTAAAAGATACAATTTTACCAGCGTGATGAATATGTCGTTAAAAGTTCGTTGCATATATTCCAAGTGTGACGTACTATAACAAAATATAACCGACCGACGTTACTTACGAGTGCCTGCAAATATATTCTTACTATTATTGGCCAAAGATACTTTAAAGTACGCTTTTGTCTTTCAAACAATATTTTTTTGGCAATAGGAAACTTCGTTCTTCAATTGTCAAAACAAAGTGATATTAACCGTCTTGTCATTACAAAAGTTTGTTTTTTTTATTGAAAATTTTTAATTAGTTTTGTGCATAAAAACACTTTAAGATTCAATAAAAAGTTCTTGATTATCTTTTATTTTGTATAAAAATAAAGAGTACTTGTCAGTATGGTTGGTCTGTGTGCGCTTTTTTGCAATACAAGAACATCACAGCATTGCAAATTGTTAAACAAAATTCATTTAGAGACAGTGTTGATCATGTTAACCATGTTAACGTTATTGACTGAAACTCAATAAAATGGTGACATTGACAATTCTTATATAATTTATTGCCAGTCATCTCTTAGAATTGAAGCACTCTGTAGCTTGGGATTTGATGACACTGAATAATCCAGTCGTAGAAATTTAAAGAATATATCCACAGATAACCAGTCCATTCCAAGCTGTAAGCAACGCCGAATAAAATTAGATTCTGTTCCAAAGTATATTCAGATAGGAAATCTAGTAGCACATTGGCTAAATGTAATCGAAATACGGGGAATATGCGAACATTGCAGTGTACAAAAAATTGAAGGTGCTTATGTCCCGGGAATACTGTCATAAAAAGTGAATAAAAATTTTGGGTTTTTGTTTGTTTGTTTGCCCAACGGCACTTCAAAGCACCACGTGTATTTCGGTTCCTATCAAGTACTTTACAATTTTAAAATTTTGATGATAATTTTTTTATTTTTACTATACCATCGAAAAACTTGATATTGATCTTGACCTTGGTCCACAATGGTTTAACAAAAAAGATTTTAAAAGTGATTTTATAATAAATAATTTTGTATTTTTAACTTAAATGATAATATTAAAAATTAAATAATTACTAAATTTAAATATACATACTACATTGTGTACTAAGATGTTTGAAAACTAAAAGAAAACACAGGGTTCTTCGACGGTGTTTCTAACGCGGCTTCTGGCAAAAGGAAGTGCTTAGAAAAGTGCTTGGGGTGCTGTGTCTTATTACATTGGAAGTCGTTTTTGAGTTTGTTAAAATGACAGGAGAATCTGTAATGTAATGTAAATGTATTCTGGAGTCAGCATTTTCACATTTTGAACAGATAAATTTGTGATTAACAGGATGACAATTTACACCGCCAGAGTTGTGAAATCCTGGATTCACTCACAAACTGTCACCATAATGCGGTCTTCACCACATTTACCAGATCTAAATATTGTCGCAAACATCCGGGCCTAGATGAAAAGTATACCAAAATGGAGGAAAACTTAACAATAAAAATTTATTAACAAAATTAATAGCTTCTATTAAAAAAACCTACAGCGATGTTCCTTTAAACTATCTTAAGTTTTTCTGTGACTCACTTCCAAATAGAATGTTTTCGATAATTTCCAACATGGCTGAGAGTACAATATATTAAAGCGCATACCTTTTATTATATACATATATTATTATAATAAAAAAAATCTTATAATAATACTAAAAAGTTTTCTTTTTTTTATCTGCCCATGTGGCCCAATTCGAATGAACAATAAAGAAAACGAATGTTAATTTACATTTTTCTTTTTCAAATGCTAGAAATAAAATACTACCGTTATTATCGAAAATCTGATTAAAGTGTTCCTCTCTAACACAACAAGAAAAAAATTAGGATCACAAAAGATTCCTTTACGAAAAGATTCAGAAATGTTCGTAAAAAATCATGGCCTTATCTAATGGCAGGGAGTGTATTTAGATTTTTTTTATTGGCGAATCTATTGATGTTTTTTTCATTTTTTTTTTTTTAATCACTAAATTAATATGAATTTCCACTTTAGGACGGTGTTCTGTTGAAAACTAACTCAAATATTATTATTATTATAAAACAGTTAAGGCAACATAAAAGATTAATAGAATGCAGATGAAATATTTCTTTATTTTAGTTTTAATTATGAATTCATTAAAAGTTTCTGAATTAAAATCTGTTTTCCTTTAGATTGCTTTTATAAATTTTCTGTTTTTGGTTATGTATGTGCATACAGCAGTATTTAAATGATTATTTTTCATACGATATTCAAAAGCACATAACGAATTGAATTATTTTATTACATGTTAAATTCTTTAATCGATAATACTTCTCTTTTTCCCGTTCGGTTGTCATTATTTCAATTTTAAAAGAATACTTTGTGTCACAAAGCTTTAGTTGCGACACAATACTTAACAACTCGTATCTGTTTCACTTTGTGTCACTCCACTTTTGAAATATTTAGTTTGTTGAAGACAAATTTCTACTTTGTATACCATTGGAACCCGATATATTCTATAAGCAAAGTGAAGTGATTGAATGAATTGAATGATTATATCTTGAATAAATTATTGCAAAGTCCATTGTGCTTTTAATGAAAACAAAATGAATAATTTTGTTTACAATTATTTAAACTCAAATTTTTCAAATAACTTAAGCCTATAGACATAGAAATTAATATACAGTGGGTTTAAAATCAAATATTTAGAATAGAAGTAACAATGAATCTAAAACAGTTCTGAATTTTTTTTTTATTTTATTTTTTTAATAACAATTTTAGAAAAGCCCTCTTAATTATTAGCATTAGCATTTAGTTTTGAATTGACCGTCTAATCTGGAAAATAAATAATAATGATGTTGAACAAATTTTCTTTCTGTGAATTTTTTTTTTTAATGTAGAGAAGCAAAGATATATTCTCGACCTTACTGCAATATCCAAAGGTTAACGGAATAATAAACTAAAGAAGTTCAAGTATAAGGCGGACAATTTTGGAACCTTGTAAATTCCTGCCAAATGTCAACAGAACAACAGCTGTTTTACGATTACATATACTGTGGTTATATAATTAATGTTTCCATGTTTTAAAATAATATGCTCTTCCTTTTATTATTATATGTATTTAAATATGGAGAAACAAAACAAAAATGCGTTTTACTCTCTAAACAATATAGCTCTAATAACTCTGATTCTGAGAGAACAACTATTAAACTTGGGTGGTCTGGTATGATGCTCTACACCGAGCTTAAAGCCTACGTTACTCAGCTTGTAATAATTATAGGTGTAATATAATTTGTGACTGTATACTAGGGTTTCGTAAACGTTTATAACCGTAACCGTAAACGCGGTTATTTGTGTTCATAACCGTAACCGTAAACGGATGAAAATCGGACGCATACGCATATTTAGTAAGCCATGATTTTTTAAATTTTTTATTTGTAAAACTAATGATCATACATAAAAATATATTTGCAGTCACAAGCAATTTTATTTTTTAGAAGCAAAGAGTTCATAAAATGCATATGCAATTTGAAATGAAAAACAATTTTTTGAAAGCAATATGCACACATATGTAGTAAGCCATGACTTTTAAATTTGTTTTATTTGTAAAAGAAGTTTTGGGGAATGCTTGTCATTTGTAAACAAAAACTTTTTGAGAAAGAATATTCAGCGCATTACGCACCAAGTGGAAGCAAAATAAAATTGGTGAAAAAAACATACACAGAAAATAAAACATTATGAAAAATTATTATGTATTAATACTTACTTATATTAACAAATATTTAGCCTAGAAAATGTCATTCAAAAGACCAACATATTCAGTTTGGAGTTATTTCAAGAAATTGGATGAAGAAAATAAAGCCCAATGTTTAAAATGATTTTCCAAGGTGAAAAATGCAAAAGGAACAACTGGCGCTATGATAAATCGTCTGAAGCTGATACATGAAATATCATTAAGCTCTTCTATGGAAAATGAATTGCATCAACCAGAACTACAAAAAACTTTAAGTTCAATGCTAGAGTTTGTTAATCGAGAGATATTGTCTCAAAATTGGCTGCAATTGATAATATCTCAATACACACTATAACGAATTCAAAATTTATTCGAGAATCAATTTCAAATAATAGAAAATTATTTTAAGTACTTATGTATGTATTTTAAAGCAATATATGTTAGAAATAAACTATTTCTACTGAAGTTATATATTTTTTTAAATTTTCCTTCGGTTAACCGATAACCGCGGTTATTTGAAAAATTACTATCCGATAACCGCGGTTACTGAAAATGCGGTTAATACGAAACCCTACTGTATACTAATAAATAAGTAAACTATTAAAAGCAAAAAAAATGTTATTAATTTTAATTTTATGTTACTTTCAAGGAGTATAGTATGTGGCATCAAAATCGAAACTAGCATTTCATGATCTCTACTTATTCCATCAAAACAAATCGATTTCATTTTCATTTAAAAAAAAAAAAGTATAATCGACGTGAAATGCCCACTGTGTTCATACGTATCAAATTTCTTTTACATAAATTATCGAATTGTTTCCTAATTAAACAATTCATTGGATAATTTCTCATGAACATTTATATAAAGCCGACATGTTTCAGAATTGCTAATGAGGCAAAAATCAAATTATAAAAGGAGCGACATTTTCGATATTCGATTAATTGCATTTCGATAGGCAATTCGTTTCTTATTGTATTGCATAAAATTCGATTTATTTGGATTACGCGTATCGGTATATCGTGGCATTTGAGAAATAATATAAAACAACACAATTTTACGTGAAGAAAAGCATAAAAACTTTATTTAAATTATAAAACAGTTTCGGAAATATACATATTTGAGAGCGAATCATGTCGAGTGCAACGACGACCACTTCTTCAAAACAATGTGCTGAAAAAAGATTTAAAAAGTTTTCGCGTATATTCCCGGAAACAGATGGTGATGACATTGTCATATCGGGAATGGCTGGAAAATTTCCGAATTGTCATAATGTCGATGAATATAAACACAGCCTGTATAATAAGGTGCGTGAGTTTGAGCACAGTGTAATTGCAAAAATCCATTACGATACATACACATAACATACGTATACATATAATGTAAAAAATAATAATATGTATATACATATAAATTAATTTAAATTATTATTATTTTCGAAAATATCACTTGCCGATGGTAAAACTGCACACAGGGAGCCATTATTTCAAATTGGCTTCTGCAGGTTACCACCAGGCTTTTGCCTTAAAACCCGTTCCTTGTGAGGATTTTAATTTGATTTTTATGTAGAAATGTATCAGAAGAAAAAATAATTTGAAAATCTCTATTCATATACATACGTACGTACTAATTTATAACCCCCAAAAAAATATGTTGATTTTTGAATCATCTCATAAAAAATTTTGTAATTAAAAAAATTCTAACGATAACCAAAAAAACTATAAATGAATACAAGGGTGGATCAGAAAGCCTTTAAAGGTTTGAATGAAACCTATTTATGTAATTAATATTTTTATAGAATATAATTCTAGTTTTCAACATAGCCACAGATTTGTTATCTCTACCAAAAAGTAAGATTTGTAAGTATGTAAGTAGTAGTCAAACACAAGCAAAATCTAAAATCAGAATCGACTATTGACTGCTCTACAGTAATCGATTTCAGTTAAGAGGAAGAAAATTTTAAAACTTATTGATCCACATGTATACGATTAATAAAAAAATGCTTTAGTTATGTCCATTACAAATAAAATAGGATACTATAATGAATTTAGTACAACAGGCCGAAGCCCAATATTATACTCCATAAATATCTTTAGAATAGTGTATCAGAATTGTACGCATTTTTTTAAGATAACCTTTTTTTAATCAACTTCTGTCTTTCGAACCGGTTAAAAGGGATTACATTCCATATCTTTTAGTCATTCCTTTTAAAATCTAAAACTTACACTTCCGAATTACTAATAAACACTTAGACTATGTCGGTCCAGAGAGTGAGTGATTCTTTACAAAATCAATGAATGAAAGGTTTCAGCTGACTCCATAGGTACCCCCAAAGAGAACCCTGACTAAATTTAAAATTCAAAGGCTTAATATATGAAAATGTTATCCCTTGTAGTTAGTAGAATGTCCCTTAAGGTCAAGGTCAGCAAGTTTTGTTTAGTCTTTTCTGGTGGAACCATCTTAAATACTTTCTTGAAGTCATATCGGGACCTTTGTACATTGGTATTAAGCCTGTCGGGATTTTTCTTTTTGTCAAAATATATTGGAGTACTAAGACTTTTGCAGTCCACTGTATATGACACAAGAATTAAAAATCTCGCTTTTTCCTGTCTGCAGACAGTGATATAACTAATAACATAATTTAGGTTGTGAGTTTCGTTGAGTAGAACTCACAAATATTTCTCGAACCCTTCCAACTTGTTTTATTTAACAAAAACTGTTTTTTTTATCTTATCACCCAAAATTATCGATTATCCAAATATTTTTTAACCTATTATCAAAATCCAAAGTTTTATGAAAAAGGTCATCTCTGCCCTTAAAACGATAGACATAAACATATGGTTACATGTTAAGAGTTTTGATTATGATTTTTTTTCTTATATTTTCACGTTTAGCCATTCTGAAAGTGCACTATATTGTGAAGATACTGACACTTCGTTTAAAAAACAACCACGGACAAAAATTACCGTAGTTATTATTTAAATATTATTATTATTTTTTTTGTATATGTCACTTTATCAAGTGAACTTTGAGTTTAAAACTGATAAAATTTATTTTATGGATCTTAATTGTTTACAGCAAAATGTGTCAATCTGTTCACAAGAGAATGCACTTTCAGAATGGCACCACTTATTTCATATTTTTTTGATTAAAGTTTGCTACTATGAATGGATAAACTTGAAAAAATATGAAAAAAATAGCATTTGCAAAGTTTACCTAATCAAACCTGATAAGTCGAATAATATATACACATATCTATATCATTTTAAAGGTCCATCTCTCCTCTTTTTAAGAAAGTTTAAATTTTTGACATCGGTTCAGAAATGTTTGTGTAATCAATAAATTTGTGCGTAAAGTCAAAAAATAAAATGTCAAATAAAATAAGTTTGGAGTGTTCGAGAAGTTTAAAAAAAAATATTTATGAGTTCTATGAATTCTATGAGTTCTTCTTCTAAACTCACAACCTACACTATGTCATTAGTTGGTTGAATTACATTTTTTTTTTATCCTATAGTGTAAATTTTGTAAGTTTACAATTACAAATGTAATAATTCACATTCTTGATTATAAAAAATAATAACAATTCACTGAAAAAAAATATCGAAGTGAAAAAGATCGAAGTGAAACACTGTTTTAATTGAATGCATAGAATAATTACATTTTTTATATCAATAAGAAATATAAGTACCGAAATTATTTTAATTTTCATTACAGATTGATATGGTTGATGATGATGAACGTCGTTGGCGACATTTTAGTCCAGAAATCCCAAAACGATCTGGGAAAATATTCAATCTCGAAAAATTTGATGCGACTTTCTTTGGTGTAAATTTTAAACAGGCCCACACTTTAGATCCTCAAACTCGTATCTTAATGGAAACTGCTTACGAGGCAGTAATTGATGCTGGTATTAATCCAATAAATTTACGAGGCACTAAGACAGGAGTCTACGTTGGCGCGTGTATTTCTGAGTCAGAGAAAACTTGGTTCTATGAAAAGGTGTCATCCGGTGGTTTTGGTATAACGGGTTGCAGCCGTGCTATGATGGCAAATCGTATTTCGTATGCTCTTGGCCTGCAAGGACCCTCCTTCCTTTTGGACACAGCCTGTTCAAGTTCTATGTACGCTTTGGATAACGCATTCACAGCTTTGCGCAATGGTGAAATTGACGCCGCTATAATTGGTGGCTCAAATTTATTATTGCATCCATTTGTAACACTACAATTCGCCAGGTTTGTTTCCCGACTATTTAAGTATAAATTGTTCTAGTTATTTACTACCCTCTATTGTATCTTTAAGACTTGGTGTTTTAGCTAGTGACGGTTATTGTCGCCCATTTGACAAGAATGCAAGCGGATATACACGTTCAGAGGCTATAAATTGCTTATTTTTGCAGCGCAAACGCGATGCAAAGCGTGTGTATGCGAGCGTAGTGTATTCGAAAACAAATTGTGATGGTTTTAAGCCTGAAGGCATTACTTACCCATCTGGAAAACTGCAGGAGCAATTGCTCAGAGAATTTTACGAAGAAGTCAACGTTACCCCTGATGATTTGGGCTTTTTGGAAGCTCATAGCACTGGTACTGTTGTAGGCGATCCTGAAGAGTGTCGTGCAATTGACAACGTACTCTGCAGTCAAAGAACTTCACCGCTACTAGTTGGTTCAGTCAAATCGAATGTCGGACATTCAGAAGCTGCATCGGGAATAAACTCATTAATTAAGGCTTGTTTTGCTTTTGAGGATACTGAGATTCCTCCAAATATTAACTTTGAGGAAGTAAAGCCAGAAATCACCGCATTAGCTGAAGGTCGACTAGTAGTGGTGAACAATCTTTTGAGTTTAGAAAAACCTTACATTGGAGTAAACTCATTTGGATTTGGAGGTGCCAATGCTCACGCTCTGCTTAAAGCATTTGAAAAGCCAAAAATAAATGGAGGCGTGCCAGAGGATGATATTCCACGCTTAGTTACTTGGGCTGGAAGAAACGAACAATCTTTGGATGCTATTCTTGAAGCTATTGAGAAACGTCCTTTGGATGCAGAGTTTATCGCACTACTGCACAACATTCAAAACGAAGAAGTCTCCGGCCTAGTTTTTCGAGGATTCGGTGTATGCAGCAATAATGGACAAGAACCTGCTACTGTGTTAGCTAAAGATGTTCAGCATTACACTGGTATTAAACGGCCAATTGTTTGGGTATTTAGTGGAATGGGTTCCCAGTGGTCTCAGATGGGTGCGTCCCTTATGAGTATACCAACGTTCCGTCAGTCGATTCAACTTTGTCACAACACATTATTACCTAAGGGTCTTGATCTCATTCACATTTTGACAACAGACGATCCAATAATTTTCGATAACATTTTACACTCCTTCGTTGGCATTGCTGCCATTCAAATTGGTTTGGTTGATGTTTTAAAATCATTAAACTTGGAGCCAGATTATATTATTGGACATTCCGTTGGCGAACTCGGTTGTGGTTATGCTGATGGGGGTTTTACGGCTGAGCAAATGATTTTAGCTTCCTACTATCGTGGTAAAGTGAGTTTAGACACTGAAAAGATCAAAGGGTCAATGGCTGCTGTTGGTATTGGCTACAAGAAAATAGTTAATTTGTTACCCGAAACTATCGAAGTGGCTTGTCATAATAATGCAGATTCATGCACAATTTCAGGACCGGCTGATGATGTGGCCAAATTTGTAGCTGAACTTAAGGCCAAGGAGATATTTGCTAAAGAAGTCCCTTGCTCCAACATTGCTTATCATTCTCGCTATATTGCACAAATGGGACCACAGCTACTCAAGTATCTACAACAAACTATTCCCAATCCCAAACCGAGGTCATCGAAATGGCTCAGTTCCAGTGTACCTAAAAGTGAATGGGATCACTGCGGTCGGAATTTGTGTTCTGCGGAATATCATACAAACAACTTACTCAGTAGCGTCTTATTTGAGGAAACATTCGCTCTCTTACCCAACAATGCATTAACCATTGAAATTGCACCCCACGGTCTATTGCAGGCTATATTAAAACGATCTATGCCTAGTGGTATCCACATACCACTAACACAGCGTGGTAATAAGAATAATGACCTATTCTTCTTGACAGCGCTTGGAAAGTAAGTACATCATGTTCTTTTTGTAAATATTAACGCGATATTTGTTTCCATGTTTTATAGGCTTTTCATGAATGGTGTTAATTTCCCAGTGCAAAACCTTTATCCAGCTGTCGAATTCCCTGTCTCATGCGGTACACCTAAAATAAGTCCTTTGGTGCGGTGGGATCATAAGGAAGACTGGTTTGTGACGAAGTATGAAAACATGAAAACGAAATGCAGTGGAGAGCGTGTGTTTACTGTTAATTTGGGAAGCGATGATGAGGAATTTATGGCTGGTCATGTAATTGATGGTAAGATATTAGTACCGGCCACCTGTTATCTGCAATATGTGTGGGAAACATTTTCGCTTATGTATCATGGCCCGAGTTTTATGGATGTACCTGTTGAATTTGAAGACATTAAATTTCTTCGGGCTACAAATGTGACAGCAAAGAGTAGCGTTGAATTAACTGTAATGATTCATTATGGTACTGGTAACTTTGAGGTAAGCCTATGCACAGTATAACGTGAAGGATAATAATCAATATTCACATAAAATGTTGTACTCGTAGATAACAGAGTCAGGAGCATTAGTTGTAACTGGTAAAATTACCGAAATAGAAAATCCAACAATTCCGAAGGCGCAGAACGTGAAAGAAAATTCCGATTTTCCAATGGTTGCGAAGAAAGACTTTTACAAAGAATTAAAATTACGCGGCTACCACTATAATGGCGCTTTCCAAGCTGTTCAGCAGGCAAGAGGTGATGGCCTTTATGGCAAAATTGAATGGGAATATAATTGGGTTACATTTATGGACGCAATGCTGCAAATTCATATACTGGGTGTGGACTCGCGTGGTCTTTTGTTGCCAACAAAAATTCGAAAATTACGCATTTATGGTAAACATCATTTCGATCTCATAGCCAATATGGATCCAGAAAATAGAGTGTTGGATGTTTATGTCGATCCCGAATTGGAAAAAATTGTGTCGGGCGGGATTGAGTTAATTGGTCTACACGCTAGCCCCGTTCAACGTCGAAGACCACCTGGTGTTCCAGTCTTAGAGAAATACAATTTCCTACCACATTTCCCAACACCAGTACTCAGTGTTGCTGATGCTGCTCGTATTTGCGTGCAATTGGCTATAGAGAATACACCATCGCTGAAGATAAAGATCGTTGAAGTTGATTCTGATGGTCGTTTGCCTATAATCGCAAACTTTTTAGACTCAATTGAAGATTTGCCAGTAATAGTAGGGGATTATATGTTCCTATCCGATCAGACACTTACCGATTTTCCAGCTAACATTCATGTAGAAAATGGGAAATTGTCTACCCAATCAAACTGTCACTTCATTATTATCGGCGGCTTAGAGGGTGAATTAAACAAAAATATTACTCAAGTTGCTAATAAGTCACTGGCGGATAATGGGTACCTAGTCGTTCGTGAACGTACCACTTCAAAAATAGAGAACTTAGAAATTCCGGAACATTATAAAATGTTGGCAGCCATGCCCCTGGACAATAATGAAGAAGTTCTTTTGCTTTTGCAAAAACCAAAAAAAGATTTAAATTTTGAAACACAAATTGTACAAGTTAGTGAAGCTGATGACGACTTCGAATGGTTGTCTCAAGTGCAGCAAGCCCTTTCTAACAAGACAGCTGTAGTGATTTATGCATTTAATGAAAAGCTTAATGGTCTCATAGGATTAGTTAACTGTCTTCGAAAAGAGCCTGACGGCAATTTGATTACCTGTTTCTTTGTGAATGATCCGAAGGCACCACCATTTAATCTTAATGATCCTTTCTACGCTAATCAGTTCAGTCTTAAGATGGCTATCAACGTCTACAAGAATGTGAGTTTTACGAATATAAATATCATTTTATATAATCTCTGAATATTTTCTAAATTTTAGGGTAAGTGGGGTACTTATAGACATCTTCAGCTAAATACTGAGGAAGCAGCTATTGCGAGAGCAGATCACGTATACGGTAATGTTCTACAGCGCGGAGACTTGTCGTCGTTTCGCTGGTTTGAAGGGCCTCTGGATCCGAAAGATTGTGAAATTAAGGTGGTTTACTCTTCGGTTAACTTTCGTGATGTAATGCTGGCCACTGGACGCCTGGCTGTAGAATTATACGGTCAAAATCGAATGGACCAGAACTGTGTTCTCGGTTTTGAGTATTCAGGAATTGAAACTAAAACTGGGCGCCGCATCATGAGTATGGTAGTGAAGGGAGGTATTGCTTCATATGTTGAAAAACATTCCCGACTTTTATGGGAACTGCCGGACCACTGGTCCTTGAAAGAGGCTGCTACCGTACCAGTAGTTTATATAACAGTTTACTACGCTTTCTTCATGTCCTCAGACATACGCAAAGGTAAAACCATCCTCATACACGCGGGTACTGGAGGCATAGGACTGGCGGCTATACGTACAGCACTGGCATACAATATGGAGGTGTTTACAACTTGCAGTACGCCACAAAAGAAAAAATTTCTACTTGAAACGTTCCCACAATTAAAAGGTACAATTAGTTTGTAATTTTTTTTAACTTACCATTTATACAGCAGGAACGATTTTCTGTTCTCTTATATTCAGAATCTCATATCGGAAATTCACGAGATATTTCATTCGAGGATATGATACGGCGAGAAACAAAGGGAAAAGGTGTCGACTTTGTTTTGAATTCTTTATCGGATGAAAAACTATTGGCATCCGTTCGATGCTTGGGAATGTCGGGACACTTCCTTGAGATTGGTAAATTCGATATGGCAAATGATAGTAAACTTGGTATGAGTTGTTTCCTTAAAGAAATAACTTTCCACTCAGTTCTAGCAGATCGCTTGCTCAATGCACCAGATGAAGAGATCGCGGTAAGATATGGTGTACATTGGAGATATCCGCAAAATAGAATAAATACGTGATTTTTATTAATTTTACTTGATAGCACCTGAAACATTTAATTGATGTTGATATAGCGAAAGGCATTATACAGCCTTTGCCAGCAACAGTATTTCAAGCACCTGAAATAGAACAGGCCTTCCGTTATTTGGTCGGCGGCAAGCATATTGGAAAAGTTCTTGTACAAGTTCGGGAAGATCCTGATTCTAACTATACTATGCCATTAGTTGCCCTAAGACAGGTATACTTTAACCCCAACTTAAGCTACATCATACCAGGTGGTTTAGGAGGATTTGGTTTAGAATTGGCAGATTGGATGGCTATTCGTGGTGCAAGAAATATTATATTAAGTTCCAGTCGGGGGATCACTAAGGACTATCAGTCATATCGCATTGCGTAAGTGTAGCTGATTTGAAACAAAATTTCAAACATTTTAAATTGTTCATTTGTTTAACAGACTGTGGAAAACTTATGGATGCTCTGTATATATAAGTACCAGTGACATTACAACATATGATGGCTGCAATAAACTGCTTGATGAGGCTGCTTCAATGGCACCGGTCGGTGGAATTTTCAACCTAGCTGTTGCGTTACGTGATGGAATTTTCACCAATTTAACGAGAGATAAATTCAAGGAATGTTTCGCCCCAAAGGCTTTTGCAACAAAATTTTTAGATGAATTATCACGAGAGAAATGTCCAAGATTAGAACATTTCGTCGTCTTTTCGAGTGTATCATGCGGACGAGGAAATGCTGGGCAAACTAATTATGGTATGGCCAATTCCATTATGGAGAGAATAATAGAGGATCGCATTGCCAATGGTTACCCAGCCAAGGCTATACAATGGGGAGCAGTTGGTGAAGTGGGACTAGTAGCTGATTTGGCTGAAGATAAAATTGATATGGAAATCGGTGGCACTTTGCAACAGCGCATATCATCTTGTTTGCAGGAGTTGGATAAGCTACTATATTCGTCCGATGCTATTGTCTCTAGTATGGTGGTTGCAGAAAAACGTGCCGGTCGCTCTGGAAATGAAAATATTGTTGAAACAGTTATGAACATAATGGGAATTCGCGATCTTAAATCTGTATCTTTAGGAACGACGTTGTCTGAAATGGGAATGGATTCACTGATGGCGGTTGAAATAAAGCAAAGTTTAGAACGTGATTTTGATCTTGTATTATCACCTCAAGACCTACGCTCCTTAACTTTCCAAAAGTTGCAAGAGTTCGCAGAGGAACGAGAACACGAAAGTAATGATGCTGTTAAAATGATATTTACCTCCGAAAGAGCGGGAATAGATATGCTGTTACGCAATCTCGGTGATGAATCTGTTTGTAGTGATATATTTGTGCAAATAAATCCCACCGTAGACAATTCGAAAACTAACAGTCCTCCAATTATAATAATACCAGGTTTAGAAGGTACTGCTGGTCAAGCTTGGTACAAAATCGGAACTGATATCTCGAGTAGTGCCAATGTTTTACAATTACAGAGTTTTTCAGAATTAAATACAGTTAAAGAGATCGCCGAAGCATCCTTCGAACATGTAAAGTCTATTTTGAGAAGCACTGAACCATTTTACATAGTAGGCTATTCATTTGGTTCATACGTTGCCATCCAGCTTGTAGCACTTCTTGAAAAGGCTGGGTACAGAGGACAGCTGTTACTTATCGACGGTGCACCCCACTTCCTGACAAAACTTACGCTGCTTCAATTAAATGATGACTTTGTGGACAACGATATCTATGATCTTCTGCTTACTTTAACCACGAACATTATTTTCCCTGAGGAAACGAAAGAGTCAACTGGATTAATTTTCCATAAAATACCTACATTAGAGGGTAAACTGGACAAGTTTATGGAATATGTTGCCAAGCAAAGCCTATATAGTAAAGAATACTCCCTCAAACTGATAAGCGGAATGTTCCGACGAACACGCATGGCTGCTCTATATGATTTAGACAATATTGAGGTATTAAAAACCCCAATCACATTGATTCGACCAGCTGAAGTTAGTCTTCAGGACATTGAAGAAGACTATTGTCTTAGCCGCATTACAACTGGAAAAGTTATAATGAAAGTAATCGAAGGCAATCACACCACCATGTTGGACAATCCCATATTGCCACAACTTATCAACAATTTTGATCCAGCCGTAAAAGATAATAAAGATTTTGAAGACTACATTACAGGTGTAAAGCCAGTCAAAGTAGTCTGAATTTGTCTACTTAGTTTTAATTAAAATTTTTGTTATTTCTTTTAATATATATATATACACACATAACTACAATATGGATTCATATTTAATTTAAAAGAAACACTTTATAAATATATACGGTATACATACATACATTTACGCCATACATACTTATATAAATACATATATATATATAAATATGCATGTGAAAATTAAAAATGAATGGTTTTGTTAATAAATAAATTTATTTTTTGTATGCTAATTATTCTTTCTTCTTTTTGCGATTATTTTCATATTTCTATGCCATTAGAGACAGTGTCACGAGTCACGAGGGGTACGTCCTATGTCCCGTGATCGCTTATAGGGAAAATATTCTCTCAACTTATTCTCTATTCGATTATTACTAAAGAATGGCCGACAAAGTCTAATTAGAGGTAGTGCGCATGAAATTCTTAAAGGTTTAGGTAAGCAATTATTTTCATGTACATACGAGTATATTGCTTTTTAATTGTATGTATGTATCTCTAACATTAATTTTAAATTTAATTGCAAAAGTTTCTATACCAGATTTAAGGATTATTTCCTAAACAATGGCCTAATCTAAGAATCTTTCTTAATTATTTTTCATTAATATTTTTAAGGAGAATTCAATAATTGGAAGTACAAAACGTGTACGAAAATGTATCAACGCAGTGAATTTGTTTTGTAATATTTTTTTTTTTTTTTTGGTTTATTAAAAGCCCCATTGTGGAGACCTGGCAACGTTGATTACTAGTCATGCGACTTTGGAGATCTGGCAACGCGGTTATTTCATCAGTGAGTTATGGTACAGACCAGAGATCAGCAATGAATCGCTTTTTCGCTACTCATAAGTACTCATGAAATTTTGAGTATGAGTGAGTCAACAGAATTGAAATCCAAGTACTCTGATTCATTCGTACTTAGTACAACATTGATTTATAAGTACAAGTTGCAATGAGTATGAGTATAACGTTGACATCAAACTCATAACATTCGAAATATGTTTGATTCATACGCCTACTCATTCAGATTCATAACTTTAGATAAATACTTATAATACTTATAAATGATTCGAGTGATTCGAATATGAAGTTCTAAAAACATATATTCGTTTGATTCATTTTTTAATTTCAAAAATTTTGGTCCAAAAATTGTTTATATTTTCATTTTTATACGATTTTATAATTTCTAAATCAGGCAGTGTTCTGAATTGTGAATTTATTGTTTCGAAATTTTGATGTTCATTAGGAAACATTTTTACTAATATTGGTACGACGCTGTAAGTTTTTCTAGAGATAACATTTTCTGGGGAAAACTTATTAAACCAGTTTAAGGTTTGATTATCAAAATTGAATTTTGTTTTCAGAACTTCGCAAAATTTTAAATAAAAATTGTTGGCATTTTTTCTAAATTGATTGATAACATTTTCTTCCATTTCATTATTTGATATATAAATATCTACCTGGATTCCGCAATAAACATCTTCTAATGGAATATCATTTAGATCTAAATTTGATATTTCATACCTATCAAGAAAATCTTTTTAAAAAAAATTGCGACCCATTTGGCGGAAAAAAATAAAACTTTAAAATTGTACAAAATGGGTGATTGTACTTTTGATGTTTGAGTTGTACCAAAAAAAGTACAATTGTACCAATTTTGCCAACCCTGTCGGCACCAATGTCCCCCAGGGGAAGAACATGTTCGGCTTTTTACACACATAGGATACGAACATCAACAATGTTCGTTAAAAAGAGCGTAAAAATACATTCCGTTGCTTGTCAACTTCTAAAGAACAGGGTTCGTGTTGTTTTTTTTTCCGACTTCAACTATACACCCAAAAAAATATTACAATGAGAAATGATTTCGATTTTTGGAAGAATACTTGCCAAGTTAAATACGGTGTCTTTAGGGTTTTAGAGCAGTACAATTTTTCTATATTTTCCGCTCACATATACATATTATTGGGTTAATAAGCAGACTTGAAAATATTACTAACAATTTTCCTCTGGGTTAACACATGCCTCTCACAAATACACTCACATTTGTATCATGTTCTCTTTATGCCGATGTCTGGTTATGTGACAGTTCTACTAGAGCAGGGGTTACCAAAAATTTTTTGGTTGTGTATTAGTGAGTAAGAGAGAGAAAATAAATTGAACGTAATGTAACGCAATGTAAAAGTAATGAGCACGGAACGCAAAAATGTAAGAGCTATTATAGAACGTAAAAACGTAATCATATTTTTTTAGGTAAACAAAACAATAAAAGAAATAAACAAAAACAAATAAAAATTGCAAAAACTAAAAGACACAAATTCAGATATGGATACAGAAGACATGTTTTTGGCTTTGAGTTTTTATTTTATTATATTTATTATTGTTTTTTAAACGAACTTAATATTAATTTCAGATTTTAAAAACTTCGTTTTCACTTATCACTTTTGTTTTACTTTAATTCAGCTGTTAACCATTGTTATCACTACAGAGTTTTTAGGTTCATTTCAACGATTTTATATTTATTTAAAGGTATATTATATTAAAAGTTTTATGTACTGTTTCTGTAAGCCAAACAATTTCACACTCACTCAAACAAAAACACTGAATTTAGTTTGTGTTGAGGAAAACAAACACAAAATTTAGTGCTTATGATTGTATTTTCCATATAAATAGACAAGCAAGTGAAATCGTTTATTTTGCAGAAACAGGTCAGGTATTTCGGAAACCAAATTTGTACGAACGTTAAAATATAGTTATCTTCTGTAATAAAAGTAAAGTGAAATGCTTTTCGAACGCTCTAATTAGTTAAAAGTCGATAACTATATTTTTCCAATTTAAAATAAAAATGAATACTACCAACATAATGTAATAGTAAAATAGTGTTTATTTATATTTTAAATTATAAAAGTTAATAATGAAATAAATTATAATTTAGGTTTTTAAAATATGTGAAGTTTTATTTAAAGAGAATTCCACATACAGACAAACATAACATACGTTCAAAATGTAAATTCTGTTTCTAATTTCCATTTTCAGTTTTGGTGGTTTTTAATATTGACATGTTGTTAACACTGCCAAACAGATGTCACTTAAAAATGTAAGAAAATTCTATTTTTTACAGATTCTTACGTTCCGGTTACGTTACATTACATTTCTATAACCATTCGTATTGCTTTATAAATAACAAAAACGATCAGCTGTTTCTTACTGTTGCGGTTACATTCCGTTGCGGTAGCATAACTAGGGCAACAGAAATGTCTACTGAACGTAAAAATGTAAGAGCAATTATAGAGAACGTAAAAACTTATCATATGTTTATAGGTAAACAAAACAATAAAAGAAATAAACAAAAACAAATAAAGAAGACATGTTTTTGGGTTTGAGTTTTTCTTTCATTATTTATTTGTTTTTAAACATATTTAATATTAATTCCAAATTTTAAAAACTTTGTTTTCACTCCTTTTACATACATACATACATAATTGGCCATTACAACCCTTTAGTCAGGATTACGGCCTAGCTTCTCACACCACTCATGTTGTGTGCGTTAATTTTATACGTGAGTGGCGGGACCTACAGTTTAACGTCGACTCCGAACGACAGAATTTTTGAGAAACTTTTTCATGGCAAGTTTATTTTACTCTCAGAGTTTTTGCCAGAAATCTGCTGAGAGGAAGTCGCCGAAGAAATATTTTTTTCATATTTCATTTTTTATGTCTGACCTGGGATACGAACCCGGGCTTTACGAATAGTAAGCCAACACACTACCTACTACACCACGGCGACTTCACTCCTTTTATCACTTTCAATATGGCGTCTTTTGTTTTTATTTAATTCAGCTGTTAACAAGTGTTATCAATACAGCGTTTTTGGATTAATTTCAACGATTTTATATTTATTTAAAGGTATTTAACTATAAAAGTATTAACTATAAAGGTATATAACTATATTTTTTAAAATATAAAATAAAAATAAACACTATCTACATAATGTTATAGTAAAATAGTGTTTATTTTTATTTTAAATTATAAAAGTTAATAATGAAATAAATTATAATTTGGGTTTTTAAAATATGTGAAGTTTTATTTAAAGAGAATTCCACATACAGACAAACATAACATACGTACAAAATGTAAATTCTGTTTATACATAATTTCCATTTTCAGTTTTGGTGGTTTTTAATATTTACATGTTGTTAACACTACCAAACAGATGTCACGTAAAAATGTAAGAATGTAAGAATGTCTGATCGACAACTAAATAAAAGAGCATATGCAATATGTGTGAATTATCTCTGCGCACTTGTGCTATGAAATGGTAATCCCTGTACTAAGCCATTAACTTAAAAGATAAACTTATTAATGTTTGGGCTCCAAATGCCCTAAAGGAGCGATTATTAGAGAAAGAGTACACTTTGTTGGAAGCCATCGAAATGTGTTATGTACATGAACAAATAAATAATCAGTCCGAGACTATGAGATTGTCAAATGTGTCATTAGAAGTAAACAGAGTGGAAGCTTAAAAGCAAATATCTGAATGCGGCAGATTTGGCCAACGAGGAAACAATGCTGGTTGTCCCGCGAAATCTTCAAATGCAACAAATGCGGTTTCATAGGCCATTTTGCCCGCAAATGGAAAACAAAAGAAGTTAAGCGCAAATATTCTGGCTTCGGAAATACGGACACAAAAAGCCGAAAAGATAATTTTTCTAATATTCAGTTTGTTTCAGATAACAGCATGTCAATACCCACAACAAGGATAATGAATATAATTGCTACCAAGTAACAGACCAACTTAACAATCATATGAGTCAAATAATTGAGTGCTATATTGGTGGTAAGATAATTTTAATGTTAATTGATTCTGGATAGCAACATAATTTGTTAATTGAAAAAGATTAGGAGTTTCTCAACAAAAGACGAGCCACATTATATTCGGACTGAATCTGAGAATAAGTTTCGTGCTTATGCTGGAAATAATTTACTCAAGATAAAGGCGTTTTTTGAGGCTGTTATAGGTCTTGATGTAGTTCCGAACATAATTTCAACCTTCTATATTATTGAGAATGGTGGTCAATCGCTGCTGGGTCGAGATACTGCCATTCAATTAAACGTTTTGAATTTAGGTCGGGAAATTAATAAAACTGAAAATTGTCAAATATTCTCAAAAATTAACGGAATAAAGATTTCATGATAAGTCCACTAAGCTCATTCAACAACCATTATGTAGAGTGCCTTCGGCTTTAGAGAAAAGGGTGGAACAAAAATTAAAAGAATATATCTCCCGTGGTTATAGTATCGATATAAGACGTGCCAATACAGCTATATTGAGAGAAAACTGCCCGCTTCAAACATTCGATTCCTTTGTACCAAAACTTCAAGGAGCCAAATATTTTTTAGACTTGCCCTTAAGAATGCGTATCACCAATTAGAGCTTGACGAAGAAAGTCGTGAAATAACTACATTCATTACGCCAAAAGGACTATACCGTTACAAAAGATTATTATTTGGCATAATTTCAGCACCGGAAATTTTCCAAAGAACTATAGAAAATATACTGGCACCATGTAACTGTGTCTTAAACTACCTGGACGATATTATGGTTTTTGGAAATTCTAACTAAGAACATGATAAAAATCTGGAAGAGAGAATCTGGCTACTTTAAAGGAATATAATGTTTTGCTAAATGATGAAAAATGTATTTTTAAAACTGAAAAACTGGCTTTCTTGGACATATTTTGTCTAGTGAGGGAATAAACCCCGATCCAGGGAAAATAGACACCATTATGAGTTTTTGACCACCGAGCAACAAGGAAGAACTAAGAAGTTTCTTAGGCATGGTAACATATGTCGGAAAATTTATTCCAGACGTAGCCAATTTAACAAAACTCCCCTCAGAGTTCTGACCAAGAAAGATGCAAAGTTTATTTGGGGCCCAACACCAAGACGGAGCTTTAGAAAGACTAAAAGGTCAGTTGAACAAAATGCCTACATTGTCACATTTTAACCCGAAGAGTCGTACTCGGTTAATAGCTGTCGCCAGTCCAGTAGCTTTGGGAGCGGTTCTTCAATTCGAAAATAACGTTCCTCAGATGATAACATTTGCTACTAAGAGCCTATCTCAAACTGAACGAAAATATTTTCAAACGGAGAAGGAAAGTCTCACATTAGTATGGGCGGTAGAGCGATTTTACTACTACTTAATGGGAACAGAGTTCGAGCTTATAACGGATCACAAACCGTTAGAGACCATTTTTAAGCCAACGTCTAGGCCACCGGCCCGTATATAGCCATGGGTTCTTTGTCTTCAGTCTTTTAAATTTAAAGTAATCTATCAGCCTGGCAAATATAACATCGCAGATTCTCTGTCTAAACTATGCAAAATTGAAAGTTGGTCGTGATAATCAAGGAAACTGTACCACGAGCACTCTCAATTCTGGAAATTGTCGAGAACACTAAGTTGTATCCAGAGCTGATGGAAGCGGTAGGTTGTTTGAAAAACGACTCATGGCACCAAATACTTCGAACATTTTTTTCCCCTTTCGGTTAGAGTTATGTACAATGGGTAACATTCTACTTCGGGGAACGAAAATTGTTATAGCAATTCCTTTAAGGACTAGAGTTTTGACTATAGCACATGAAGGTCACTCGGCTGAGACTGTAATGAAACGTATTCGATCTAAAATATGGTGGCCGTTGATTGATCGAGATGTCGAGAAATACTTTAAAAACTGTTGCAAATGTATGTTGGTATCAAGACCTACACATCCGGCTCCAAGGACCCGTCGAAGTTTGCCAACAGAACCATGGCAATGTCTAGCAATGGATCTGCAGGGACCCTTACCAAATCATGATTTTATATTTGTGGTAATCGATTGTTATTCAAGATACCAAGAGGTTAAGTTCTTAAAGAAAATAACTTCAAGCGCCATTATTGATTTCTTGGATGAAATCTTTTCAAGACTGCAGTTTGTCAGTGACGAATTTAAAAACTTCTTTTCTGTCCCCGCCATACTGGCCGCAGGCTAATGGTGAAGTAGAGAATATGAATAGATCTCTCTTTAAACGGTTACAAATAGCACATAGTAACGGAACAGATTACAAGGAAGAAATCCAAAATTTCCTGTTGACGTACAATATAACTCCCCATGGAACAACTGGGAAGGCCCCAATAGAACTGCTTTTCAATCGGGTAATTCGTGACAAGTTGCCATCAATATACGACGTTGGTAAAAATATTTTAGATTCTGAGGCAAGAGACTTAGATATGCTTAAGAAAAATGGAGAAAAAGAGCAGACAAAGACCACAAAGAAAGAGATAGCGACATAGAAGCCGGAGACAAGGTATTATTTCAGAATGTGGTTTTTCCAAATAAGTTAACACCGATTTTTGGCTCAGAAGAATATGAAGTAGTTGAGCGGAAAGGCAATGATGTTACGATATGCAATGATGACAAAATCTTTAGGCGCACCATCAGTCATTTAACATCTTCATTCACCTATAATTCTAATTCAGAGATGTTTGAGACACAATCCGAATCTGAGATTCCTAAACCGAGGTTGACACTGAAGATTAACCCCTTCCGGCATTATGACGAGTCTAGCTCGTCATGCGACTAAAGTTACTGTTGAATATGATAATTAATTTAATTGGGAGTTTTCGATTGGACATAGCAGAGGAAATCCTTCAAAAAGTTACACTACCGGATTACAAAACTCGTGGGCGTCTTTCATAGAGTGACACCCCGGCTAGGTTACAGGCTAAAAAATATTCCAGAATACATTCCTTCAACTCAGAATAAAAGAAAACCTACTCAGAGGTGCCGAGTGTTTACAAAAATAAAATTAGAAGTGAGACTCCCTGGAAGTATAAACAATGCAGGATTCCTTTGCATTTACCAGTGTGTTCTGAAAAGTATCACACGCTTGAAGCCTATTAACCATATACCTTATATAGGTTTTGATTTGATTTTTTCTTAATTTTACCGTTTTTGATATTAAAAATGTGTAAAAATTTATATTAATTAAGAATATGTAAGAATTATAAAATGAAACAAGTTTTTTTTAATAAAGATTAAATGGTTATTTCATGCACAGTTTTTCATTATTAAATCGTACCGGAAGTGGTGAAAAACATTGGAGGGATGTGGCAACGCTGATTATTAGTCATGCGACTTTGGAGATCTGGCAACGCGGTTATATCAGCAGTGAGTTAAGCTGGATTCACCCAACAAAAATTTTGTTCCGAAACAATTTTTTTTATATGTAGTTTGACGTTTCTCTTTTTGTGAGAGAGAGCGAAAGAGAGTAAGCTTGCTTCGGAACATTTTCAGCTCGAATTGGATTAATTTTAATTTTTGTTCCGAAACAATTGAACTGTGCTGCCAGCTACTTTAATTTTTTAAGTAAAGTTGCTCAGTTCAACTTTCGACAACACATCATATTATATGTACATTTGTATGTATCTATTTATGTATGTATAATATCCATTATTATCCATTTTTTTCACTTCAACAATTTCAGATTTGTTTTAATTTACAATTTCTTTGTAACACAATAAAAAATATGATCACACTCAAGCCAAGAAAACAAACGAATTGCAATCATCTACTACTGTGCTGTCTAATTGTAAAACTAACACGCATCGTTTACAAAGATATTTCATATGATAGCCTTGTTTTTACAGAACAATTGTTCGAAGTGGGTGAATCGTTCCGGAACAAACTCTCAAAAACTGAATTTGTTCCGTAACAAGCATTTTGTTCCGAAACAATGGGTGAATCCAGCTTTATGTGACAGTTCTACTAGAGAAAAGTTGTTGTTGAGATTGTATTCGATGAATAAATCGAATTAAAATTAAAAAGCAAATTTCTGTTATTCTTAAAAATAAATATTTGTGTTGTGTTGTTATTGAAATAGCGAGTTATTACACCCATATTTAGATTGTAGCTCTAGAAATCATTAACTTGACGGGACTTTCACAATAGAAACTTGCAAATGTCTTGTAACAACAATATAATAAAAACATGTTGCTTTACAAAGTTTTGTCGACTTCTGATTCGATTTTATTGAACCTATGGAACGAATGCTAAAATATTTTAACACGTTAATCGCCACGATAATATCAGAAAAATTTTCACATGGGCCATGGTAACTTTATTAGATAATTTAGTTAAAAATGTATCAAGGAAACTTAATGTATAACAGAAAAAATTTTGTTTGCCCAAAATTCCCGGAAAAACGCTATTTTTTATGTCACACATATGCAGTGGCTCCATCGCATAATCGGACAAGTATTAGTCTGATATGTACGTGCTTAAAACTTAAAAAGAAAATACTAAATATATGTTTTTTTTTTGCTTTTATTTAAACTCTACATTACAGCCTTTCAGATGAATAAAAGAAAATAACAACGTTTTTCATGTTAACGATAATTTTATAAAGAAAAAGAAAATTAACTCAATTTTTTGCGCTCAACGCGTAATCGGACAAAGAAGAGCACCATTGCTAAAAATGACGAAAGAGAACAATTAATACTTTGTGGCATATCCTTTGCTCTCAAGAACGGCCTGTAAACGTTTTGGAATTGATTTTTATCAAATTGTAGCATACCTCAGGTTCTATGGAGTTCCACGCTTCCAGTAAAGCCGCCTTAAGCTGATTCAAGGTGTTAAATTGTTGTTGGTATACTCTTCTAGCTAATTCTTCCCAAAGATGTTCAATTACGTTGAGATCTGGGCTCTGTGCTCGAACAAAATGGATGACAGCCAGATGTTAAACTCCGGACATTACCGGCAGCCATAATGCATAAGCTATTGCACGGGTTAATAACCAAAGCAGTTTTATTAATTCCCGAAAATTTAGAACTTTTGGGACAACTGTTGCCCCGAAATTATCTCAAAGAAAATGTCCAGTTTGCAATGAAAATCACCCCATTCGGTTTTGTTCGGATGTAAAAATTAGTCGATCCCGGGATATTGGTGAAGTACCGAAGTCGAAAATATTGTCACCTGAAGATCGCTTTTGTGAAGATCTGTACTGTCGCACTACTTATAGGACTAAAGAAGAAATCTGTAGTTGCGTTACTCTTTATATAATAACTACGGTAATTTTTTATCCGATTTTATCAAACGAATTGTCATTTTAAAAATATCACCATTTATTTTACATTTTTTAATTACATTTTGTAATTAAGAATGATCAAACTTGAAGAAATAAATCATATTTTCAAAATTTGGCCAATGTAAACTCATAACATGTAGTCACCGTAGCCTAAAAGGCAATTCTGACTGTAGGGTGACCAATTATGTATGTGTGTATAAATTATAAGTTTGAATCATGCGTTTATGTAAAAATTTTGATTTATCAAAATCGGTTCAAAGTTATTTGGGTGTGAAAAGTTTAAAATAAAAAACGGGTTTTGACAAATAAAATTGTCAATTAACTGTACAAATTAGACTATGTACATAGTTACTCGGCTGTATTTGATGTTATTGTTTTTTGTCGCATATTGTAATTATTATAACATATATATATACATATATTACATATACATATTATATTATATAATATTGTTACAAAAATGATAACATCGTTTAACATTAACGATAAACAAAATCTAAACACACATATTCACGTGACCCATTACTTTTGTTACTGATGGTTGGTTTTAACGAAAAACATCTCTCATAATTAAGAAGAGATGTCTTAACGAAGAACATCTCTCACTGATATTGTTTATTGTTTATTATGTTCTAAAAATGTAAATATGAATATTATTGCTTATTGTTAGTCAGTTGTTCGAAATCCATCAAGCAGGTGATTACCCCCGCATGGAATATTAATAAAGTTTATTTTATTAACCCCATTCTTTTTTCCCTCTTTATTATATTATAACAATTTTTTCTTCTGGAGTTCGAATTCCTGAGGAACCCTCATCCACCCCATAATTTGCTGGTCCTTCGAGCCGGATCCACGGATTTTTTTTTGGATAAAGTGAAGTGTTTTTGACCCCCCACCATTTAATATTATCTTCAACCATCCAACCCCAAATAAGTAAAATCAGCATATAAAGGTATGTAATTATAATTTAAAAAGAAGTAAGAAAGGGGTTTTTTTTAATAAAACGGAAAGAATGGGTGAAATGAAATTTCTATATACATATATACATTGGATGAAAATAAAATAAATTTGAAAAGTGTTTTGAAAATCAAAGGAATATAAAAATAAAGCATACACGGCCCAATGTGCAAACGGTATTCGCATAAGCAAAGTGCATTAAAATTCTGAAGTGAGTTTCGTTTTGAGAGAAAAGATAAAGAAAAGATAAAAAAACCAACAAATCAAGTGGCGATCCGATATCTTTTTTTTCTTGTTTACAAAATTCACTTAATTGTAATAAATAAATTTTACAAAGTTTGATAATCTAAATCATTTATTAAAGTTGCTTGAAAAAGGTTGCAATCGAACGTGTCGAACTTATATATGCAATATAAGAAATAAAATAAAGAATAGCAAATAGAAATAAAACCAAAGGATTATAATAGTGATCGGATAAAATAAGATCCTACCAATTTTAAGTCGTGATATTGGTTTTTATTATTGCGAAAAAAAAATTTATTCTCCTTATTGAAGAAAAGTGTTTTGGGCATTATTTTGATTTTTATCGTCTCATTGAACCATGTCTCTGTTGGAAAAATTCATTCGTTCCTCGGACCGCGTTAGTAGTGTATTTATGTACCTTCTAGGTCACTTATTCCATACAAAATTTGGCTCATGCCTACGCTACAGTCGGTAGTGTCGGTTAGTCGATAGGTTTGTAACATGTAATGTGAAAATTTATGTACGAATGTTTGGACGAACAGAATGAGTGTGTGCATAACATGTAATGTGTATGATCGTTTTTTAATAGTAAATTCTTGGCACGTATTATCATACTCAATGCTGAAAAAATAGAAAAGGGATCTACACCTATATAGTTGTTGTGTGTTTTTTATTTTATTTTTTGTATATTTAATTAGAAGGATCTTTAATTTTAAATGTGATAAGAAAGAGATGAACACCTGTGTAAAATTTTTTTTTTTTGGATAATAAATAACATCGTATACCTAAGTAGAAACATGAGTGTACATGTTCATTGTATTTGTATTGCTTTTCGAATGATTGGACGGACAGAATGAGTGTGTGCACGTTTCCTCATCTACATCCCAGAGTACAAGTAGACTGTAATGTGAAAATGTATATACATATGTACGAATGTTTGGACGGACAGAATGAGTGTGTGCGTAACATGTAATGTGTATGATCGTTTTTTTTTTAATAGTAAATTCTTGGCACGTATTGCTCATGATCACAGGTAGAAGAAATAGAAATATAAACTAATAAGAAAGGGTAGGTTGGTTGTGCGGTTGTTTTTAATTTGATGAGAAAGAAATGTATAGTTTTTTTTTCATGTATAAGTATAAGTAATATCTGTTTTCACTAATTGAATTTACTGATTGATCTACAACACCCCAGAGTATAAATAGACTTGCTTTTAAGGATTTAGAATTTTTTAGTTTTACTGTTTTAAATAAATGAAATTATAGAATAAAGGGATTAATTAAAACAAATTAGTTTTTTATTTTTTGAAAATTTTATTAATTTCTTTTTTCAGGTTTTTACAGATTCGAATTTAAAAATACGTTTATACTGATTAAATAAATTAAGTGTTAACAAATATTGTATATAGAATGTTTGACATCGACAAATGTTGAAAGATTGTGAATAAGTATTTTCACAATAATACAAACGTATGACATATTAATAAATAAAAATGGATTACTTATTTTACTAATGTTACATATTCTTAGTTCATTTATAAGTTTCATAAATAAATCTATATGTTTTATTAATAGTTCTTCCAATTCAGCTGATGTTACCATTTTTGTTCCCCTTCTTTAAAAATTTAATAGTAGGTTGTGTTAGTGCGGGACGATGTACTCTGAATTATTTCATTTTAATTTATATTTATTGAATAAAAATTTTAAACACAAGTGCCCACAATTAAATGTATTAAATTTTTGTTTTCGTTCATAATTATATTCAATAGGAAATTTTAAGTAGTTGACAATCTCAAGTGGTGGTTGTAAGTTTCCAAAGCTATCAAAGTATTCCTTATAGTTGTGGTTTTTATAATATGCTACCCAATGTGTTCCCATACCATTTGAATCATCTAAATTAACAATGCCGCATTCTTGTTTGAATGGTTTTTCAGGTAAAGAATCACGCATGAAAACACCCCTAAAATGTTTGAGATGTCTTCCATATTTATTCAAATCCAAATCTGTTAATGGGCGATTGGGTAGGTTATCTAATAGTTTTTTGGAGCTAGACTATAGTAGAGACCATATCCAGTTTTATATGGTTTGAGGTACAACCCTTTACCCATTGCAATTGATTCCATATATCTATTATGACGGTTAGCTTCAGCCAATTGTTCTTTTCCATATTTGATAGCATTTACTGCTTTGACAATAGCGGATCCTCCACTTGCCAAACCACCAAGCGCTGACAATGCTGTTAGTACGGGAATAAGTGGAAGAAATCCTCCAATTTTCGGTACAGGTATAACTCTCGGTATTATAATGTCTGCTCGCTTTTTCCCTTTAAAATTTGAATGAATAGCCTTTTGAGCTATTTTAACAGCATCATTTATATCAAGGGGTTTCTGTTCTTTCAATTGTTTTAAAGTTTTTCTCACAGTAGCTGTGAATAATTTCTTATTACACTTATTCATTTTTCCTTTTCTTTTCTTATGTCTCTGCTCCTTCAAACCTAATCCAAATTTCACTTTAGCTTTCATAGCGTTTGTTACAAACCACGCGTTAGCACGTTCTTTAATATCACTATCTTTAGATTTAACTCGTTGCCAGGCTTTTTCAGCTAAAATTTTATCTGCTTGATGTCTTGTGTCTATATCTTTTGATTGTGAATATGCAATATCGTGCTCTCTGCAAGCTGCGTCTAATAAATTTATACCCTTATCTCCTCTTGCTAAACGTTTTTCAAGTTTTGTACCAGGTTCACAAAACTGATAACCAGGTACATGTAATTCAACAGGTACTTTATTTATTAAGTTGTTTACAAATCCTCTTCTCATCTTACACTGGCTGAGGTTTTGTTTTGACCCTAGATTATAACAAATTTTTTTTCGTTACTTTTATACCTCTTCGCAAAAATAGCTGAAATCAAGACGATATACAGTCATATACAGCAATTTATATGATTTCAGTATGTTTATTTTTTGATATTGAATTTTATCTGCTTTGTATCTGATCACGATCTACTTTACAACTGATCACGATCTGCTTTGTATCTGCTCACGATCTACTTTATATCTGATAACGATCTACTTTTTTGGTTTTGTCTCTTTTATTTTAATTTTTTTTTTTTTTTTTTATTATTATTTTTTTTTTGACATTGCCATGTTTTAGGTAAACATGTTCTACCTCAATGTTTAAATTGTTTATTTGATCAGCTAGATCATCATATATTTGTGTTATATATTTTTCGATTACAATATTTTTGTTTTTATGGTTATATTTATTAAAACTTTCTCCAAATTTATTAATATAAGACATCTCTTTCACTCTTCTAATAAATTATTTTAGATTCTTTAAGTTCTTCAATAATAGAGATTATTTCGTTTTGATGATTGTTGTGGCCAGCACCTTCCGATGAGAGAAGTAAACGTAGTCTGTCAACTAATTCATTAGGATCATCCCAATGTATGTAATTTGATTTCAGTTTATTTTGTAATTTTAGCATTAAACCACTGCCTTTTGTTAAAATGTTTGTTGTTGTTTCGAATAAATGTTTAATTATTCGTATATATTTGAAGGCTCGTGTTCCTTTCACTTGTTCATTAGGTTCATAGCGACGTTTATGTGCATTGGTATTAATTAAAATCTCTTTATATTTTTTCAAATCATTTTTAGAATAATGGAGAGGTTTTTTATGAAATACTAGTTCAAATAATCCAGGCGTCATTTTCAATTTCATATTCCCTATCTGCATAGTATTATCTCTATTAAATATTAATTTGTCCTTGCCATATCTCCAACTACCGTCTACATCTTGATTAAAACCATAAATTTTATCCAATTGCTTATTATTAATAAGTGTTTGTATATTTTCAAATAATGGAGAGCTTTTCGTCAGCTTTAAACATTGTTTTCTTTCCAAGTTTTTGATACAAGTACTTGATACAGGTCTATTATGGTCATAGTTTTTTTCACCATCATTATCATCAGTTGAAATATTTTCATATTGAAAATCGTTATTATCACCGTTTACATCATCGTAATCATCGTCATCATCAATAGTGTTGTCTATATCCTTATGCTTATCTTCAAATTTTCCGATGATTTCATTATCAGCATTTACGTCATAATAATCGTCATCATCATCAATAGTGTTGTCTGTATCCTTATGCTTATCTTCGAGTTTTCCAATGATTTTATTATCACCATTTACGTCATAATAATCTTCCTCATCATCTATAGTGTTGTCTAAATCCTTATGCTTATGTTCAAGTTTTGGGATGTTTTCATTATCATCATTTACATCATCATAATCATCGTCATCATTAATAGTGTTGTCTATATCCTTATATTTATCTTTAAGTTTTCCAATGATTTTTTTAAGTGGTTTTGTTATTGGTTGAAAGGTATCTTCTAATAAATTAACTCTATCTATTTGATTCAGTTTAATATTTTTTAACTTTTTCTTTAGAACAGCCCTTGTCTTTACAAGATCTTCCAACACTTTATTATGATAATTTTTAGACATTATAATAATTTTTTTATTGAATTTGATCTGGTTATGATCTGCTCGCTATCTGATTATGATCTGCTTTGTATCTGATTACGACCTGCTTTATATCTGATCACGAACTGCTTGCTATCTGGTCACGATCTGATTTATACCTGATCACGATCTGCTTGATGGCTTGTGTCTATATCCATTGATTTTGAGTACGCTATATCGTGCTTTCTACAATCTGCATCCAATAAATTATTCCTTTATTTCCTTTATTCTTGCTATTCGTTTTGAAATTTTGTATCAGGTCCACAAAACTGATAACCAGGTGGATGTAATTCAACATATAATTTGTTTATTAAGTTGTTTACAAATCTTCTTCCAATCTTACACTGATTAGGTGTTTTTCTTTTGACTGTAGTTTATAACCATTTTTTTCATTACTTTCATACCTCTTCGCATGAAACACTACACCAGCTATACTAACAAGCTATACCAGCTATACTAGCAAGCTGTACTAGCTATACTAGCAAGCTATACAATCTGTACTAGCTATACTAGCAAGCTGTACTAACTGTACTAGCAAGCTATACAATCTGTACTAGCTACACTAGCAAGCTGTACTAACTGTACTAGTAAGCTATACAATCTGTACTAGCTATACTAGCAAGCTGTACTAGCTATACTAGCAAGCTATACAATCTGTACTAACTATACTAGCAAGCTGTACAATATGTACTAGCTATACTAGCAAGCTGTACAATCTGTACTAGCTATACTAGCAAGCTATACAATCTGTACTAGCTATACTAGCAAGCTGTACTAGCTATACTAGCAAGCTGTACCAGTTATATCTGCTATACCAGCTATATCAGCTATACCTGCTATACCAGCTATATCAGGTATAGCTATACCTGCTATACCTGCTATACCGCTATATCTGCTATACCTGCTATACCAGCTATATCAGCTATACCTGCTATACCAACTATACCAGCTATACCAGCTATATCAGCTATACCTGCTATACCAACTATACCAGCTATACCAGCTATACCAACTATACCAGCTATACCAGCTATATCAGCTATACCAGCTATACCTGCTATACCGCTATATCTGCTATACCTGCTATACCAGCTATACCTGATATAGCTGGTACAGCTGGTATAGCTGGTATAGCAGGTATAGCAGATATAGCGGTATAGCAGGTATAGCTGGTATAGCTGATATAGCTGGTATAGCAGGTATAGCTGATATAGCTGGTATAGCAGATATAGCTGGTACAGCTTGCTAGTATAGCTAGTACAGCTTGCTAGTATAGCTAGTACAGATTGTATAGCTTGCTAGTATAGCTAGTACAGATTGTACAGCTTGCTAGTATAGCTAGTACATATTGTACAGCTTGCTAGTATAGTTAGTACAGATTGTATAGCTTGCTAGTATAGCTAGTACAGCTTGCTAGTATAGCTAGTACAGATTGTATAGCTTACTAGTACAGTTAGTACAGCTTGCTAGTATAGCTAGTACAGATTGTATAGCTTGCTAGTACAGTTAGTACAGCTTGCTAGTATAGCTAGTACAGATTGTATAGCTTGCTAGTATAGCTAGTACAGCTTGCTAGTATAGCTGGTATAGCTTGTTAGTATAGCTGGTGTAGTGTTTCATGCGAAGAGGTATGAAAGTAATGAAAAAAATGGTTATAAACTACAGTCAAAAGAAAAACACCTAATCAGTGTAAGATTGGAAGAAGATTTGTAAACAACTTAATAAACAAATTATATGTTGAATTACATCCACCTGGTTATCAGTTTTGTGGACCTGATACAAAACTTCAAAACGAATAGCAAGAATAAAGGAAATAAAGGAATAATTTATTGGATGCAGATTGTAGAAAGCACGATATAGCGTACTCAAAATCAATGGATATAGACACAAGCCATCAAGCAGATCGTGATCAGGTATAAATCAGATCGTGACCAGATAGCAAGCAGTTCGTGATCAGATATAAAGCAGGTCGTAATCAGATACAAAGCAGATCATAATCAGATAGCGAGCAGATCATAACCAGATCAAATTCAATAAAAAAATTATTATAATGTCTAAAAATTATCATAATAAAGTGTTGGAAGATCTTGTAAAGACAAGGGCTGTTCTAAAGAAAAAGTTAAAAAATATTAAACTGAATCAAATAGATAGAGTTAATTTATTAGAAGATACCTTTCAACCAATAACAAAACCACTTAAAAAAATCATTGGAAAACTTAAAGATAAATATAAGGATATAGACAACACTATTAATGATGACGATGATTATGATGATGTAAATGATGATAATGAAAACATCCCAAAACTTGAACATAAGCATAAGGATTTAGACAACACTACAGATGATGATGACGATTATTATGACGTAAATGGTGATAATAAAATCATCGGAAAATTTGAAGATAAGCATAAGGATATAGACAACACTATTGATGATGACGATGATTACGATGATGTAAACGGTGATAATAACGATTTTCAATATGAAAATATTTCAACTGATGATAATGATGGTGAAAAAAACTATGACCATAATAGACCTGTATCAAGTACTTGTATCAAAAACTTGGAAAGAAAACAATGTTTAAAGCTGACGAAAAGCTCTCCATTATTTGAAAATATACAAACACTTATTAATAATAAGCAATTGGATAAAATTTATGGTTTTAATCAAGATGTAGACGGTAGTTGGAGATATGGCAAGGACAAATTAATATTTAATAGAGATAATACTATGCAGATAGGGAATATGAAATTGAAAATGACGCCTGGATTATTTGAACTAGTATTTCATAAAAAACCTCTCCATTATTCTAAAAATGATTTGAAAAAATATAAAGAGATTTTAATTAATACCAATGCACATAAACGTCGCTATGAACCTAATGAACAAGTGAAAGGAACACGAGCCTTCAAATATATACGAATAATTAAACATTTATTCGAAACAACAACAAACATTTTAACAAAAGGCAGTGGTTTAATGCTAAAATTACAAAATAAACTGAAATCAAATTACATACATTGGGATGATCCTAATGAATTAGTTGACAGACTACGTTTACTTCTCTCATCGGAAGGTGCTGGCCACAACAATCATCAAAACGAAATAATCTCTATTATTGAAGAACTTAAAGAATCTAAAATAATTTATTAGAAGAGTGAAAGAGATGTCTTATATTAATAAATTTGGAGAAAGTTTTAATAAATATAACCATAAAAACAAAAATATTGTAATCGAAAAATATATAACACAAATATATGATGATCTAGCTGATCAAATAAACAATTTAAACATTGAGGTAGAACATGTTTACCTAAAACATGGCAATGTCAAAAAAAAATAATAATAAAAAAAAAAAAAAAAAAATTAAAATAAAAGAGACAAAACCAAAAAAGTAGATCGTTATCAGATATAAAGTAGATCGTGAGCAGATACAAAGCAGATCGTGATCAGTTGTAAAGTAGATCGTGATCAGATACAAAGCAGATAAAATTCAATATCAAAAAATAAACATACTGAAATCATATAAATTGCTGTATATGACTGTATATCGTCTTGATTTCAGCTATTTTTGCGAAGAGGTATAAAAGTAACGAAAAAAAATTTGTTATAATCTAGGGTCAAAACAAAACCTCAGCCAGTGTAAGATGAGAAGAGGATTTGTAAACAACTTAATAAATAAAGTACCTGTTGAATTACATGTACCTGGTTATCAGTTTTGTGAACCTGGTACAAAACTTGAAAAACGTTTAGCAAGAGGAGATAAGGGTATAAATTTATTAGACGCAGCTTGCAGAGAGCACGATATTGCATATTCACAATCAAAAGATATAGACACAAGACATCAAGCAGATAAAATTTTAGCTGAAAAAGCCTGGCAACGAGTTAAATCTAAAGATAGTGATATTAAAGAACGTGCTAACGCGTGGTTTGTAACAAACGCTATGAAAGCTAAAGTGAAATTTGGATTAGGTTTGAAGGAGCAGAGACATAAGAAAAGAAAAGGAAAAATGAATAAGTGTAATAAGAAATTATTCACAGCTACTGTGAGAAAAACTTTAAAACAATTGAAAGAACAGAAACCCCTTGATATAAATGATGCTGTTAAAATAGCTCAAAAGGCTATTCATTCAAATTTTAAAGGGAAAAAGCGAGCAGACATTATAATACCGAGAGTTATACCTGTACCGAAAATTGGAGGATTTCTTCCACTTATTCCCGTACTAACAGCATTGTCAGCGCTTGGTGGTTTGGCAAGTGGAGGATCCGCTATTGTCAAAGCAGTAAATGCTATCAAATATGGAAAAGAACAATTGGCTGAAGCTAACCGTCATAATAGATATATGGAATCAATTGCAATGGGTAAAGGGTTGTACCTCAAACCATATAAAACTGGATATGGTCTCTACTATAGTCTAGCTCCAAAAAACTATTAGATAACCTACCCAATCGCCCATTAACAGATTTGGATTTGAATAAATATGGAAGACATCTCAAACATTTTAAGGGTGTTTTCATGCGTGATTCTTTACCTGAAAAACCATTCAAACAAGAATGCGGCATTGTTAATTTAGATGATTCAAATGGTATGGGAACACATTGGGTAGCATATTATAAAAACCACAACTATAAGGAATACTTTGATAGCTTTGGAAACTTACAACCACCACTTGAGATTGTCAACTACTTAAAATTTCCTATTGAATATAATTATGAACGAAAACAAAAATTTAATACATTTAATTGTGGGCACTTGTGTTTAAAATTTTTATTCAATAAATATAAATTAAAATGAAATAATTCAGAGTACATCGTCCCGCACTAACACAACCTACTATTAAATTTTTAAAGAAGGGGAACAAAAATGGTAACATCAGCTGAATTGGAAGAACTATTAATAAAACATATAGATTTATTTATGAAACTTATAAATGAACTAAGAATATGTAACATTAGTAAAATAAGTAATCCATTTTTATTTATTAATATGTCATACGTTTGTATTATTGTGAAAATACTTATTCACAATCTTTCAACATTTGTCGATGTCAAACATTCTATATACAATATTTGTTAACACTTAATTTATTTAATCAGTATAAACGTATTTTTAAATTCGAATCTGTAAAAACCTGAAAAAAGAAATTAATAAAATTTTCAAAAAATAAAAAACTAATTTGTTTTAATTAATCCCTTTATTCTATAATTTCATTTATTTAAAACAGTAAAACTAAAAAATTCTAAATCCTTAAAAGCAAGTCTATTTATACTCTGGGGTGTTGTAGATCAATCAGTAAATTCAATTAGTGAAAACAGATATTACTTATACTTATACATGAAAAAAAAACTATACATTTCTTTCTCATCAAATTAAAAACAACCGCACAACCAACCTACCCTTTCTTATTAGTTTATATTTCTATTTCTTCTACCTGTGATCATGAGCAATACGTGCCAAGAATTTACTATTAAAAAAAAAACGATCATACACATTACATGTTACGCACACACTCATTCTGTCCGTCCAAACATTCGAACATATGTATATACATTTTCACATTACAGTCTACTTGTACTCTGGGATGTAGATGAGGAAACGTGCACACACTCATTCTGTCCGTCCAATCATTCGAAAAGCAATACAAATACAATGAACATGTACACTCATGTTTCTACTTAGGTATACGATGTTATTTATTATCCCAAAAAAAAAAAATTTTTACACAGGTGTTCATCTCTTTCTTATCACATTTAAAATTAAAGATCCTTCTAATTAAATATACAAAAAATAAAATAAAAAACACACAACAACTATATAGGTGTAGATCCCTTTTCTATTTTTGCAGCATTGAGTATGATAATACGTGCCAAGAATTTACTATTAAAAAACGATCATATACATTACATGTTATGCACACACTCATTCTGTTCGTCCAAACATTCGTACATAAATTTTCACATTACATGTAACAAACCTATCGACTAACCGACACTACCGACTGTAGCGTAGGCATGAGCCAAATTTTGTATGGAATAAGTGACCTAGAAGGTACATAAATACACTACTCGCGTTGTTGAATTTAGTGCGTACTTTTCTTCCATCCCTCAAGAAGACCATACGTCTCATAGCTTGGAGGTGCAAAAGAATGAAATGATCCACTTATGGACTGGATTGAGGTCAGCTTATGATGACGTTTTGTCTAAAAGGTCGACTTTAAAGGAAGAAGTTAGCGCAGAGACTATTAAGAATAAATACTTTTCCGCGTATAATGCCCATCTCAAGTGTCTCTCAAAGGCCAATGAGCTTTTAAGTTTATGGGGACTATAGCTCCTGACCTACTTTTCGCGATCAATTCACAGCCCTATATGGCGACCAAGCGCATATATCGCCAGTTGAGAAACCTTGTCATTTGATGAAGAAGACTAAAGGCAAAGCTCATGATATTGTCAAATCATGCCCATTTACAAATGGGGGTTTTCGGATCTCATGGGATAATTTAATCGAACGTTATGAGAACATAAGCCTTTCCGCTATTACCAAGGAATCTGGTCCCACTATAAAAGCGCTGCAACGAACAATTAATAATTGTGTATCAAACTTGACCTTGTTGAATATAGACACCAAAAATTGAGACGTTATTTTTGTCTACATCTGTTCAACATGCTTATCCGATGTTACACTCAATCTGTGGGAGCAATCAATTAAGGACGTTACTGGCTTACCAACCTGGAAGGAAATGGACGCATTCTTATCCAGCCGCTTCGATACTTTGGAGTCCGTGAGCGATATTAGGACAACAAGTAACCCCACTAGCTATTCGAAAAATAATTCGCATTTCAAATCTGATAATCCCCGTGGTTCGCGAAAGGTAAATTCTTTTCATACTAATGTTTCGCAAAATAAAACAAGTAAGTGTACCTTGTGTCAAGATTGCCACCCTCTGCGAATATGTCCGCAGTTTCTAGTTATGTCTGTCGATGAGCGTTTTGCTTTAGTGAAAGATCAGGGTCGATGCACTAATTGTTTGGCCATTTCTCACGATTTTAGAAAATGCAAGAGTCAATTTGTTTGCTCTACTTGCAAACAAAAGCATCATTCTCTTTTGCATCGCACCATATTATCGAATACTAAATCAAACCCCCTTTCAAGACCTTTGCCTGAAACTCAAACTCATGTTGCCACTTCAACTTCAAATAACTTACCATTCTCACTCCCCATGAATGCCCCCTCAACCTCTGCTGCTGCAAGAAATCATCAATCGTATTCGACGCTTTTACAAACCCCTAAATCGAATTTGACCCTATTAGGAACAGCTCTCGTGACTACCATGGTCGGTGACCTTTGCTCTACGGTTCGTGCTCTTATTGACCCTGCATCTGAGGCCTCGTTTATATCAAGATCTCTACAACGAAAACTGGCGCTTCCCTTCAGAAGTTCACATACGAATGTCATTGGTCTTAGTGGTTCTATTACTACGACTTCATCTCAAATTGGACAAATCGAAATGAAATCAACTTTGGACCGCCATTTCTCCACTCATGTTGACGTTTTTGTGGTTGAAAATCTTACTGGATCATTACCTAGTTACCCCCCCCCCCCCTTTTCACTCGACAAATCTAATTCCTCCGACTTACCTTTGGCTGATGCTAATAACCAACAAGGTTCACATGTGGACTTACTCCTGGGGGGAGATATATACCCAAAGATTATTCGTGACGGTCTCCGATGGAATAAAAATCGAACACTTGTCGCGCAACAGAGCGTATTCGGTTGGATTATTACTGGTCGACTCGATTATGGTTTAATTAACTCATCGGTATCATCTTTTTTTAACAAGCTTGATGTTAATTATTTGTTGAGCCGTTTTTGGGAACTCGAAGAAGTACCTACTCGACCTACTGTCTCGGATGATGACAAATATTGTGAAGAATTATATCAACGAACTACGTACCGTAATTCCTCAGGTCGTTTTGTTGTTTCTCTACCCTTCATTAGAAATTTCCGCTATGAAAAGGCTCTTGGCCAATCTCGAAACATCGCTATGTCCCAATATGTACGCAATGAGACTCGTCTCAGTAAGGATATGGAGTCTAAATCAAAATACGATGAGGTCATTTTAGAATATTTAACCCTTAACCACATGAAGAGTGTAAACTCCGATTTAACCTCTAACCCGAAATCGTATTATTTACCCCATCATGCGGTCTTAAAACCCGATAGTACTACCACTAAGCTACGAGTAGTATTCAATGCATCATGCCCATCATCCAATGGAGTTAGCTTGAATGATATTCCTTACCCCGGGCCAGTTTTACAGGCCGATTTACCAACCCTTATAATCAGATGGCGTTTTTTTAAATACGTTTTGAATGCTGACATAGAGAAAATGTATCGTCAGACACTTGTTAACCCCCAAGATACCCCGTTTCAGCGGATTTTATTCCGTAACTCCCCCTGTGTAAACGTCACTGATTTTGAATTAAAGACAGTCACCTTTGGTGTCAATTGTGCTCCCTATTTGGCAATAAGGACTTTATTGGAGTTAGCCAATCAGTGCGAGCGTGAAAAACCCCATATTTCGAATATCATAAGAAATTATATGTATATGGATGATGTATTGTTTGGATCCCATAGCATAGATGATACGATTAAAACCCGCAACGATCGTTTCGATGTTCTTGCTTCTGCTGGTTTCGCCCTAAGAAAGTGGACCGCTAATAACTGCGCTACATTGCAAGGTATAGACCCTAAGAATTTATTGAATGATAACTTTTTAACTCTCTCTTATTCATGTACCTCAAAATTGTTAGACTTGCAATGGAATGCTTCAACAGATTTCTTTTATTTTAAACCCCACGAATATCATTGTTCAAATCAATTTACAAAGCGAGCTGTACTATCTGAAATCGCAAAATTATTCGACCCTGCCGGATGGTTAGCCCCGAAATTGATCGTTGCCAAGATGCTGATGCAACAAATATGGAAAGATCAGACTGATTGGGACGAAGTGATTAAACCTCCTACTTTGAAGCTGTGGAAAACCTTTCTTGAAGATTACGCCAATATTGAGAAGATTAAAATCCCCCGTCTTATCAACTATCACCCTGCGTTTTCCGAAATACACGGTTTTTGTGATGCTTCAGAAAGGGCATACGCCGCTGCACTTTATATTCGCTCTAAAGCTCAAAATGGACAAGTCTTTACTCACCTATTGACTGCGAAAACTAAAGTCGCGCCTCTTAAATATATAACTCTTCCCAGAAAGGAACTTTGTGGTGCAGAGCTTCTAGCAAAAATGATTCAACATTTTAGAACCCAACATCTCAACACTTGCTTTCAATCGTATATGTGGACTGATTCTACAATAGTTTTGGCATGGTTGCAAAAACTCTTATTTTTGGAACACGTTTGTCGCAAATCGTACGAGCTCGATTTTGGAGAAAACCAATAGTGATAACTGGTCTCACGTGGACTCAAAGGATAACCCTGCGGATTTAGCATCCCGTGGATGTTCAGCCAATGATCTCGTTGAGAGTCAACTTTGGTGGCACGGTCCCTCTTGGCTTAAGTTGCCTCGAAATAGCTGGCCCTCAAATAATGAGAAATTTAACACGGACCGGGAAATCAAACCTGTACGATCGCATTTGACAAAAATCTTAGATTTCGATATTCTTGATAGATTTTCAGATCTTCCTCGAGCCATGCGTGTAATAAGTTACATATTTCGCTTTTTACATAGCACTTGCGGCAAATATAAGGTTCATCGTACTTTTAATTCAACCTCTCTACGACAATCTGAAATTCGATTTGTAAAATCTCGTCTTGTTCTCGTATGCCAACGTCTATATTTTTCAGAATACACCCTTCTGTCTAAAGGTGTTTTACTACCAAAGAAAAGTCCCCTTGTAACTTTCAAACCTTTCATCGACAACAACGGTTTCATTAGAGCTAACGGCCGATTGTCACAATCCCCAGTCTTGACATACAATGAAAAATTTCCAATTATATTGCCATATTCAGGGCGTTTTACGCGCCTTTACCTCGAAATGTTGCATAAATGTTCTGTACACGGTGGTAATTCATTACTAATGAGATTGATGCGTATCGAGTTCTGGGTCCCGAAATTAAAGAATTTAATTAAAACAGTTATTCACAACTGTAAGGCTTGCGTTTTACACAAACATCGCCAAAGCAAGCAAATAATGGGTGCTTTACCCGCCGAACGCACGACTATGTCACGCCCCCTTACTCATACCGGAATCGATTTCGCCGGTCCCTTTGATATTAAATCTTATGTCGGGCGAGGGTGTAAAACAACAAAAGGTTATGTTCTCGTATTTGTAATGTTACATAAATCGAAAAGACCTAATATCGTTTAACAATAAAAACGATAAACAAAAGCTACCAGCAACACTAACACAATACACACGACACAAATACGCACTAACACTAAGAATACAACGAACGTGTTGATTATCTAAAGCTGCACACACACACATGTGTACAACGAACCAGGTAGCAACAACAACATAAAGTAAACCAGCTACGACAAATATGTAACGGACAACATAAGTAAAGTACACAAACAACAATGTACTAGCAATAGAGTTCTCGAGAAGGCGTGAGCGAGAACCTTCCACATCGAGAACGTTCATCAAACTGATCATACGTGCGTGCGGACTATAAAAGGGCTGGACAAAGCAAGCAGCAGTCAGAGTTAATTCAGTCAGCCTTGTGTGAAGTTGCGTGTGAACAAAATAAGTCGTGGTTGTAAAGATCTAGCGAATACTTGTGTGACCTAGTACAGTGAATAAACAGATTATTATTGTTGTATCGTTAAGTTCTATACGGTGGTACACAAAAGTAGTGTAAATAATAAAGAGAGTTTAAGAGAAAATAAACACATATTTGTTTTTACTTCATTTGCAATTAACGAACTCATATTTAAACGTTTTAAAAAAGGTAAAAACGTAACAGTATGTTTTTCAACGAAAGCCATACATTTAGAACTAACATCTGAAATTTCCACAAATGCTTTCCTTGCTGCATTTTCTCGATTTTTCTCTCGCCGTGGTTGTCCCTCAACATTATATTCAGACAATGGTACAGCTTTCGTTGGCGCTGCAAACGTTCTCCTTGCCGATCGTGCCAATTTTCTAACCACCCTTCAACAATAGCTTTCTAGTCAGTATATGTACCAAAATATTGAATGGCATTTCATCCCGCCAGGTGCACCTCATATGGGAGGACTATGGGAAGCTGGTGTTAAAAGTTTTAAATCCCACTTAAGGAAAATTACGAATGCGCAAAAATTTACCTTCGAGGAATTTGAAACTATGTTAGTGCGAATAGAAGCATACTTAAATTCAAGGCCCTTATGTCCGATCAGCGATAACCCCTCAGAACTAAATGCTTTAACTCCCGGTCATTTTCTAGTTGGATCCCCCCTTTTGGCGCCTGCGGAGTCTATCCCAACTGATCAGTCCTTGAGTTTTGTTAATCGATGGCGTAAATTAAAGATACTCCATCATCATTCGCGGTATTATGGAAAGAAGAATATTTGAAGGAACTGCATAAACGCACTAAGTGGCAATATCCTGAACGTGACCTCGCCCGAACGATTTGGTTGTAGTACGTCGTGAAAACTTACCTCCTTCTCAGTGGCAATTAGGTAGAATTGAAAAGGTCTTACCAGGCTCTGATGGAAAAGTCAGAGTTGCTCAAATTCGCACCTCTCGAGGCCTGATTCTAAGACCAATAGTTAAACTTATACTATTGCCCTCTTGTGAAAAAAACTAAAATGTTATATCTATTTTCAGTTAAGATGGCAACTCCATCTCGTCGGTTCCGTATCCATCATGAAAGCACTCCACGGCCATTAACCTCAACCCGAGAGACACCACAGCCATCCCAAGATGCAATTGCTAGGCTAACTAAGAAGCGCAACAGGGACTGTCGCTACTGTAACCGAGATCACCCATTACGGAAGTGTTTTCGGTTTCGTCGTCTCCCTGTGCAGGAGCGTATTGCAGTAGTTCGGAAACATGGCTACTGCTTTAACTGCCTGGCTCATTCGCACAGAATAAGGCACTGCCAAAGTCGCGAACGGAGTCTGCCTGGGGGAGCACCATACGCTATTACACCGTGACTCTACCACCCACCGGAAAAAACGACAGCACCCGCGCTCTTCAACAAATAACCAACGACGTCAGCATCGCCCATCCTCATATCATCAGACACAAAGACCCTATTTAGCTGCAACTACTACACAACCGGGAGCACCAACCATCGTAATCAATGTAGCTGCAAAATCGTAAAAGATCTATGTTCCTCATAATTATGCTATATTATATATTAATTAAAAAATAATAATAATGAATTCTGATTATAAACCAATGAATTACTTTATATATCCTATATTTTTATATTATATAAAAGAATGAACTGCTTATATATTTATGTATAAAATATCTATGGCTCATTAGTGTACAACTAAATATTTTTTTACCTATGTATATCGAATCCGAATTTTTTTATTTTTTGCTGCCACTCTATATCATGAACAATCTCCATCTTTTTTAATTGCAATACTGCTAGGGGGCGGAATGTTCACGTGACCCATTACTTTTGTTACTGATGGTTGGTTTTAACGAAAAACATCTCTCATAATTAGAAGAGATGTCTTAACGAAGAACATCTCTCACTGATATTGTTTATTGTTTATTATGTTCTAAAAATGTAAATATGAATATTATTGCTTATTGTTAGTCAGTTGTTCGAAATCCATCAAGGAGGTAATTGCCCCCGCATAGAATATTAATAAAGTTTATTTTATTAACCCCATTCTTTTTTCCCTCTTTATTATATTATAATAATTTTTTCTTCTGGAGTTCGAATTCCTGAGGAACCCTCATCCACCCCATCAACACACAAATGCAACGAACATGTTACAAGTAAAGCACCAACAACAAGTGTGAAAGAAAAGTAGATAGGCAAGTAAATAAAAATGCAATAACAAACAACGTGAACAAAATACGCAAACAACAATGTAGTCGCGATAGAACTCTCGAGAAGGTGAAGACAAGAACATTCTACTTCCAGCACCACAAAATATAAAGAATGAAAACTAGAGTTTGACAGTTAACCTTCCATTGAGAAAGGGCCAGCAAATATTACCAAAAAGTATTTCTGTCCCTCTCTTTACTTTAACTCTGTTTTGTTTATTTATGGTTTTTGTTTTCGGGGTGGGTTTTTTATATTGGCGAGAGTTAATAAAAAATGTAATTTTTGTCTAAAACTATTAATAAATAATAAAAAAACAACTAATAACAATAACAATTTTAAATTTTTTCCTTTCAAGAAATTAAAAAATTTTGGCAACATTCAGCAAGAAAAATTTTTTATGAGCAGTACGTCTTATTTTGATCTTGTAACATTTAGCTTCTTAATTAACTCTTGCACAAGAAACTATATTCATTGTGACTGAAAATCACACACATTTCGATTAATAATTAAATACTTAAGAATCTTTAAACTTTTCTTGAAGAAATTAAAAAATATTCCAAATTATCCCTTTTTAACACAGAATAAATGTTTGCTTACATTTCATTTTTCTGCTTTAACCGCCAGTTTTCACTCTGTATATCTGTTGCTTCTAACACATTTGATTCGCAAAACATTAAAATATTTTGTTTCTCCCTCTACGAGGTAGGTTAAGGTGCTGCTTTGAGCGTTTTAAAACGTCAAAGGTTTCAATTCTGTGTATTTTGTGTCCAGCACCTTCATCAGACTGATTTTGTGCGTATATAAAAAGGCCAGACAAAGCGGCCAACGAGTTGGTAGTAATTCAGTCAGTCTTGTGTGAAGGATTCGTGGTTTCAAGATCTAGGTTAGGTTAGGTTAGGTTAGAGGACGTGTACTTGTCAATTAAGGCAAGTACAGTACCCGGAGGTCGATTTGACCCATTGTACAACGTCCTAGTTTCTCACACCACTTATGTTGTGTGTGTTAATTTTATACATGAGTGGTGGGACCTACAATTTAAAGTCGACACCGAACGACAGATTTTTATTTTATTGAGAAACTTTTCATGGCAATTTATATTTACTCTCAGAGTTTTTGCAAGAAATCTACTGAGAGGAAGTCGCCGAAAAAATACTTTTTGTATTTTGTCTTTGATGCCTGGCCTGGGGCTCGAACCCAGGCTTTTGCGTCTAATAAGCCAACACACTACCTACTAGACTACGGCGACTTCTTTCAAGATCTAGCGAACAAGTGTTGTTGCTTACAAAAAGGAAGCAGAGCAGAGAAGAATAACGAACAAGTAGTTATTGTTATATAAGTTGGAAACAGTGACACAAAAGTAGTGTGAGAAATAAAGAGTTTAATTGAAACTGAACACAAATTTGTTTTTACTTTGTTTGCAATCAACGAACTCGTATTCCAAACTTTTTTAAAAAGCTAAAAACGTAGCAACTTCTAAACAAGTTTTTTTTTCGTGAGCCTTGAAGTCTCTGTGAGTTCTATCATAACAACACAGCCAGTTCCCTGTCAGCTGTATTAGTTTTCCATCATTAATTTAATTCATTTATAATCATCATGTCATTTATTTAATTAATTCACGATTCACGACAATGAATCCCCATTACTTCCTGAGTACTTTCTAAAGTTTGTAATTTATACATTTCCATGTCATCGTTGTGAATTTGTTGTATTTGGCAAAAAATTTATTATTATGTACATTAGAGTGGTCCAAAAAATTTTTTTTTGTTTTTCAGGTTGGCCACCCCGTAAATTTGTAACATACAATAACATTGTAAAATTTCAGTTGGTTAACTTTACCGGAAGAGGGTGCTCAATCGAGTGCTGTTTTTGAAATTTTTGAGAAAAATTTTTGATTTTTATTTTTAAATGCTTTTATTGAACTCTCCTTATCTCTTTGTTTTTATGCTTTTACCTGCTTCTTCTGATCGAATTTTCTCTACCTTCCCGACTAGGTAGACAATGACAATGCATTATTAAAAAATTTTTTACGCGATTTGATCTAGCGGTTAACGTAAAAGCATATTTCAAAAATTAATCGATATTCTTCATTTATTACTGGTCAAATTCAGTGAATCCGAGCAATAAAATGAGTTCATCAACTCGAAAAAATACAATATTTTTCTTCTTGGATGTCGGGATCTTGAGTCATTGGTAAGGTTTAACCAACTTCCAACTCTTCGGCAATTTCTACTTCGTTATCATTACACATTAAATGAATCAAAGAATGTGAAAGATTCTGCGCATATGCTTATTCAAGAAGTCATAGAAGTGTGGAGCAAATCTGGTATTCCAACCAGGCAACCAAATCACTGCGTTGAAAAACTTATAAAAATTCATAAGAACTGGCTGCTTTTAAAGAAAAATAAAACAAGAGATTCACAAGCACAGAAAAATAAAGAACATTTGTTTACAGAAGATCTAGAAAAAGTTTTAGATATCGCCCATGCAAACGCTATGCATTTAATCAAAATTACAGAAGACAACGAGCGTAAGATGCTCATGACATCAATTGACAAGAAACTAGAAAAAAACCAAAGAACGTTCTCTCAAACGAAAACATAGAGTTGTAGAATTAAGAAAAAATGCCGCTGAACATAATGCTTCAACTTCAGTAGTGTCAAGTCAAGAAATAGAACTTGATTTAAGCTTCAGTAGCAGTTCGAGTTGAAGTACAAATATGAAGGGTAAGCAAGATGATTTTGTGTTTACTTTACCAAAAAAGACACAGGTCGCTACAAGTAAAAGTATCGTTGTGCCATCGACGATTGGAATATTTACACAACATGTTACCAGCGCTCTGGATCGTAATAAAATAACCGACAGAGACGCAGTGCGACTGATTATTCCATTGTCTGCTGCACTTGGTTGTAATTCTGCTTCACTTCCAACCTCTCGGAGCACAATTCGACGTGCAAAAAAAAGGAAGGACAGAATTCAATGCAAATATAGAAGAACTATTCGACCCAAAGTATCCACTTTTCATACATTGGGATGGGAAAATACCGCCTGGTATAATAGGTAAGAAGAAAGTAGAACGCCTTCCCATTCTTGTCTCCGGTAATGGCTGCGAAAAACTGTTAGGCGTACCCAAACTTACTGCTGGAACCGGGAAAAACACGTCTGATGCTTTTTTTGACACAAAGGAACAGTGGAATGTCACAAAGAATGTCCGAGGTGTGAGTTTTGACACTACTGCCTCTAACACAGGTGACAAAGAAGGAGCGTGCACTCGCCTCGAAGCAAAGACAGGGCGTGATCTTTTATGGCTTGCTTGTCGTCATCACGTGTTTGAAATAATGCTTTCAAAAATATGTACATTGTGCTTTGGACCATCAAACTCTCCTAAGATTCCATTATTCAAACTATTCAGCGATGTTAGGGATACATTACCAAAAGATCACTACGATTGTCTTGACTTTAAAACTATCGGGCAACAGTTTGTCGAAAATACTCTTGAGAGTCTTACGACTGATATAGATAGAAAAAAAAACAAGTTCGTGGTGACTACTAAGAGCTAATAGACCTCACAATGATTGTTCTGAACAAACCACCTGCAAGGATTAGTTGGCGTACTCCGGGACCAATACATCATGCTAGATGGATGGCAAAACTGCTATGTGCAATTAAGATTTTTCTCTTTCGAAAAAATTCTCAAGCATTTAAGCTTACCAAAAAAGAAGAAAAACAAATTGTTCGATTTGTTAATTTAGGTGCACTCATATATACGAAGATTTGGATCGAAGCGCCTTTATCAGCAGATGCAGCGATTAATGACCTCCAAGTCACATTAGCAGTCTTTGCATCGCAAAGAACGCTGAAAACGCTCTCAGTTCTGGAAATCAAGGAATCTTTCTTGGAATTACTTGATTACCTTCAAGGCAAAAGTTGCATAAGAAATTTGCGTGTGGTTAACGACACTGCGGAGAGGGGTGTAAAACTATTTGAAGATTACAATACGATACTCACTAACAATGAAGAGGAAAAACAATTTTTGCTTCATGTCGTTGAACAGAACAGAAAGATCATTTCTACTGAAACTTCCAAACCGATGTTAACAAACTTAATTTTAAGCTGAAAAAAAAAATTAATTAATATTATTTTTATGTATTTCTTTGTTTATATTATTTTGTGTGTGTTTTAATACTATTGCTTAATAAAAAAAAATATTTTTGATACATTCTTTACATTTTTTACTTAATCAGGATTTTTCATATAATTCAAATATTTTAAAGTCGATGAACACTTCCTTGTATATAAGATATGTTACTGAAATTTTGAATACATAATAAGAATGGTACGTGTAACAAAACTAGGGGGTGGCGTAACTTCTTCTTGAAGTTTTATTTTTTTCTATGTAAGCATGGACCACCCTAATGTACATCCTCCATAACTATTAACAATTCTTGCCATCCACCGAAATTTGTTAGTGCTTGAAGTTTTTTCAAATCAATAAAGTATTCGACATCATCGCCATACCAAATCTCCTTTCGTATTCCTGCCAATTTCGGTACAAGTCTTTAGAACAGAGATTACCATTTCATAGCACAATTGTGCATGCATTCTTGTGCTTTTTGACTTAGTTTTCAATCAGACTGCGATAAGAGCACATGTATGGCGGATGCTTTATCATTTTATTTCAGAATAACACTCAAAAAATAGTTTATGTTAAAAATGTTCTATGTCATTAGCTGGGCGTATTTCATTTTTTTTTCTTATTTTGTCGCATAGTATAATTTTTTTAAATGCTTTGGAATGCTCGCTTTTTTTCTATTAATAAAAAATGTTTTTTTTTATTTTTTTTTATATTTATCTGTCTAAAAAAACATGGACTAATTTTTAAGCCAAAGATGGATATCTTTATGTTCTTTTAATAAAAAAAATAAAAATTTTTTTATTTTATTTTTATTTATCTAAAATTATTAAGCCAAAGATAGATAGCTTTATGTACATATATTGATGAAATGAAAATCAAAATAGCGTATATTACTAACACTTTTCTATGGCTGCAAATAAATAAATTCTCTCAACTTATTTTCTCTCTCTTACTCACTAATACACAACCAAACAATCCCTACTTTAGAACAGGGTTCGTCAAAAAAATTTTGATTATGTGTTAGTGAGTAAGAGAGAGAAAATAAGTTGAGAGAATTTATTTATTTACAGCCATAGAAAAGTGTTAGTAATATACGCTATTTTTATTTTCATTTCATCAGCATACACTGTCGGACAAAGCTATATAACTTTGGCTTAATAATTTTAGATAAATAAAAATAAAATAAAAAATCCATTTTTTATTAAAAGAACATAAAGCTATACATCTTTGGCTTAAAAATTATGCATGTTTTTTTAGATAAATAAAAATAAAAAGAATAAAAAATCCATTTTTTATTAAAAGAAAAAAAGCGAGCATTCCAAAGCATTTAAAAAATTTATACTACGCGACAAAATAAAAAAAAATGAAATACGCCTAGCTAATAACATAGAACATTTTTAACATAAAATATTTTTTGAGTGTTATGCTGAAATAAAATGATAACGCATCCGCCACACATGTGTTCTTGTCGCAGTCTGATCGACAACTAAATGAAAAAACACAAGAATGCGTGTGAGTTCTCTTTGCACAACTGTGCTATGAAATGGTAAACTATGTTGTATATGCTCATTTTGTTTAAATTTGAAGTTGCCATAATGAAAATAATATATAATATGGCAAGTTCAAACACAAAGTGTTTTAGCTTAACGATCACTTCTATCTTATTGGGTACTCATAATAACGAAAAACAATTTATCTGCCCGTTAAAATCATCCGTTTAGTTAACGGCAAGTTGTAATAATGGCCCTTAATAGAATTAATAATATTAATTATATTATTCAATATAATATAATTTAAATATTGATTTTTAATAATTTAATAATATTTATTGATATTATAATAATATTAATAATAACGAATTTGTAATGATACTAATAATAAAAATGATAAACACAAATTTTCTAACTGTGTTGGCTGTTATAAATACTGTCAAGTTCATTTAGCGCACAGTTGTATTCTTAATTGAGGAATTACTATATGTACATATGAACCAGTGTTGCAAAGCTGAAATTTTAAAATGGTAATGAACTATAACTGAAAGAGTACTGTTTTGCATCAAATGGTACTTTTGTAAAAAAATACATACATACCTAATTGGTCATTATAACCTTTCAATCCCAATTATGACTTATTTTGGGTGTGTTAATTTTATACATGAGTGGCGTGACCTACAGTTTAAAGTCGGCTCCGAACGACAGATTTTTTGAGGAACTTTTCATTGCAATTTTATTTACTCTCAGAGTTTTTGCCAGAATGAAGTCGCCGGAGAAAAATTTTTTTGTTTTCGTTTTGATGGAGATGTCTGACATGGGGCTTGAACTAGACTACTAGAATTTGAGCCCGCACACTACCTACTAGACTATTTATTTATTATATTTAATACACATATGGCACGCAACAGAAAAACTAACTACTTATTCGTGTTCCTTACATACAAGACAAAAATATCTGGTTCGAAACGTAACAAAACGTAAAGTCCCGTTTTAGTCAAACGTCGATGGAACGTAATGTAATGCAAATACTTACCGATATTACATTATGGTTTTGCAAGCGTTGCCATTGCGTTTCGTATTCTAAAAACGAATGTACGTTCCGGGGCTAAAGCCTAATTCTGCCTTTATCATTACGTTGAATATGTTGCATTAATAGTTGAATAGCGCGAGACATAAAATATGTAATAATAAAAAGTACTGAAAGCGTCACGGGGGTACTGCGGTATTTTTGAAATGAAAAAAGGACTAAAGTACTGAATTTTTCCAAACTGATATGAATCTACATAAGCGCTTTTTTTCTCATATATTGACGATTTATTTTTGAAATTCAAATATGGCAACTGTATAGTATTTACTGGCATTACGTTCTAACGTAAAGCAAAGCGAACGATAAGTCGCGTATGCGAACGAAAGTGAGTGACTTTTTTCTTTCGACATCGTAGGCCTGAATGTAAAAATAATAAAACAAAAATAGAAGTTACTATTTAAAAATATAATTGATAAAGATAAACTTTAACAGCCAGGGCCTCGATGTCGAACGAAAATGTAAACGAACTTAAGGCAGTCACTCACTTTCGTTCGCATCAGCGCACTATGTGGCATTTACCCTGAAAAGCTGGCCAAAAAGGCAAAATTGAATTTAAAGAAATTTAAGAAACTAAGTAAGCAGTTCGATGGATAACAAAATTCTGCATTATATAGTGAATTTTCACGACTTTAAGTTGAGATTAGTAGATTTGAGACGATGTCAAAGTCAGGAAAGTGAAGAAAATTAAATACGTTTTTGGTGTTTTTTTGAAATTTTAATAGGTTTCTATGATATTTTTTTGTGGCTAAACGTATAGAGGTTTTATATTGATTTTTTTTTTATTTGAAAGGTATGAGCAACTGCTACTTTCAGTTTTATATATATATATATATATATATGTCATATATTAATGTTCAAATTATTCCTTCAAAATTTAAAAATAATAAAAATTTCACATTTTTTTACCCTCCCTAAAAAAAAAAGATAAGGATTTTAAAGGTTAAAGTAGTTTTCAGTAGTTTAATGTTATATACCACAAGAAAATATGAACTCTCTACATTCAGGAACAAAAAAAAAGTTTGCGCAAAATTGCGCAATTATTTTTGGCGATATTTTGAAAATTTTACTTTTTTTGAAAAATTAAAAAAATTAGACGCAGTGTAATAAAGCCATAGGCAATAAAGCCATATGGCGTACGAATTATGCGACGAAATTTAGTAGAAGCGATACCAATCGAGATGTCCTGAATAGGTTACTTTTAAGCAGTGACCCTTTTATAAACTGCAGTACACAAAAATCGCGAAGGAATAGAAAAGCATTTTCATCAGATACTATTAAATTACTCCAATGTCAGGATGATGAAAATGATAATGATTTTAACGATTGTAGCTAGTTTCGCTTTTTAAGTATTTTTAAGTTAAGTATTAAATAATGTAAAATAAATAATATAAATAAATGTTAATTATCATAGAAGTTTAAAAACTTAACAATATGAAATGTATGTTCGATTTTCTTAATGGCCCGTATGTGGTACCTAGAGGCGCTTATGATCCGATCATAATAAAATGTGATCATAAATGATTCGCATTCATATTAAACATGTTCATGTCGAATTTCATCGAGGTAATAATATTTTTAAGCCAATTATAATTGCTAAACATATTTTCTTAAGGGGCCCTATTTTGGACCAAGAGGCAATTATGGACTGACCATAACAAACTTTGGTAATATGATTTAAATTTATAAAATACACGTTTATACCGAATTTCATCACGATACCGATGTTTTTAAGCCATTTATAAGCGCAAACGTGAATTTCTAAAGGGGACTTTATATGGGGACCAGGCTCAAATGTGATCCGATTTTCACCAAACTTTACACCATGATTTCTTAGTACACAGAACTGATCCATGCTAAATTTTATCATGATTGTTGCATAATTACCATAATTATGTGTAAATAAGTGCAATTTCGGGCGGAATTTGTATGGGGGCTAGGCGAAATCACGGATCGATTTGAACCAAAATCAGTTGGGTTCATCCTTGGGCCTTATTATCACTAACACTATCAAAAAATTCCAGCCATTAACTCAGAAAACACTTTTATTAATTTTGGCCAGGTTTTCAGGCAAAATGCCACATAGTGCAGCGGTCTGCGATCTTACTTTTCAAAAGTAACACAAGTAAATACTGAAGGTTGCCACATCTGAATTCCAAAAATTAATCGTCAATATATGAGAAACAAACGCTTAAATAAAAAATGCTTGAATTTGATGATAGATTGCAGATAAAAAGATAAAAAAAACAAAAATACAAACAAACAAAAACTTGTGGTGAAGTGAAATTTTTTAAATAAAGTTGTATTTTTGTGTTTTTAAAGAAGTTGTGTTAAAATAAAAATTGATCGGATTTAGTTGGCTAGACTACTCTAATGTTCTGAATATGCCAACAAACCAGTAAGTATTTATAAAATAAAAAACCGAAACAACCAGTACTTTTTCAGATTCATAGCAAACTTTCGCGTGTCGAAAGAAATTTTTGCAATTATACTGACAGTGATGGAGGATAAATGTTAACCTGTTTTTCTGGTCCCCTGACATTAATCTGAGAACATACCTACGATTCGTGGCAACTGCAAGCTACCAGCGCACCGTGGAAAATGAAAACGCTGCCTCAACTAGCAAAGCGTCAGTTTAGAGTATAATCGAAGAGTGAATATTATTTTTTTTTTAAATCATAATAGTCCCCTCAGTGGATCAAAATGCCGGACACGGAAGAAGAGCAAGTAATTATGGAGGGATTTTTTAATCGTAGTGGTTTTTCCGGAATAATTGGATGCTTGGATGGAACACACATCCGCATAAAGTCCCCAGCCGACACGTTGAAGCGTTTGTACTGTAATCGAAAGGTATATTATAGTAACGGGTGATTTTTTAGCTATTATCTTTTTGGCAACACTGGTTTAAACACCTCACGCACGTTTCGTGTTTTGTTTCACTGTCAAACATCTTCAGTTTGGTCTATAATTTAACCATGAATCGTCTTACAAACGAACAATGCTTCCAAATCATTGAATTTTATTATCAAAATGCGTGCTCTGTTAAGAAAGTTCATCGCGCGCTTTTCCTTTTTATGGTCAGTTTAATCGACCCACTGAAGCGGCTATTCGGGCTATTGTGACTAAATTTCGTACCAAATTTACATTGTTGGACATTAAACCATCAACACGGTTACGTAGAGTGCGAACTGAAGAAAATATCGCAGCTGTATCGCCATCAATTATCGATTCGTCGCCGTTCGCAGCAATTGGGCCTCTGTTACTCAACAACGTCGAAAATTTTACGGAAGGATTTAAGTGTGAAGCCTTTCAAAATACAGCTGGTGCAAGAATTGAAGGCGAACAACCTACTGCAACGCAGAATTTTTGGTGAATGGGCTGTTGGAAAGTTGGCCGAAGATCCACTTCTTTATCGGAAAATTGTGTTCAGCGACGAAGCTCATTTTTGGCTTAATGGATACGTAAATAAGCTGAATTGTCGATTTTGGAGTGAAGATCAGCCAGAAGCATTGCAAAACCAATGCATCCAGAAAAAGTCACAGTTTGGTGCGGTTTATGGGCTGCTGTCATCATTGGACCGTACTTCTTCAAAGATGCTGCGAATCGTAACGTAACTGTGAATGGTGATCGCTACTGTGAGATGATATTCAACTTTTTTTCCCCAAAATGCAAGAGCTTGACTTGCATGACATGTGGTTTCAACAAGACGGTGCCACATGCCACACAGCACACGTAACAATGGACTTATTGAGAGGCGAGTTCGGAGAACATTTTGTTTCACGTTCGGGACCGGTCAATTGGCCGCCTAGATCGAGCGATTTAACGCCTTTAGACTATTTTTTGTGGGGCTATATTAAAGCTCATGTCTATACAGACAAGCCCGCTTCAATTGACGCATTGGTAGACAACATTGAAGCATTTATTCGTGAGATACCGGCCGAAATGTTGGAAAGAGTATGCTAAAATTGGACTAAGCGGATGGACCATTTGAGGCGCAGTCGCGGTCAACATTTGCATGAAATAATCTTCAAACAGTAAATTATATGGACCGTACTATCGATTCAAATAATTTATGTGTTCTTTTTTTTAAATTTTCCTATAGCTCTTGCTCTTAAAATATCACCCATTATAAACGCAATGATGCTAATTATTTATCCTATAACTTAAGTTCAATTAAATAAAATTAGCATTAGGTGTGTTGATGTCAGGTGTCCCGGTTCCAACCATGATGGATTTAGAAAAGCTGCAAAATTCATTTGGCAGTTATAAACGAAACGCTTGGATTCTGGGTAATATAATGTTCATACATATACTCGTACACATATGTAGAGTTAAGAACAATGTCATCATTTTTATTGTATCTGCTTTAGGTGATGGTGGCTACAAATAAAAGCCTTACTTGATGATACCATACAGAAACCAAGCAAATTTAAGTGAAAGTCGAAAAAACAGAAAATTCCAGTGCTCGTAATGTTGTCGGCTAGTGAATAGTCCCGAGTATTACACTGCAGCCCAGAGAATTCGACGAAAATTGTAAATTCCTCTTGTGCATTAGGTATAAGTGTTATGGAGAAATTGCATAAACTAGACGAAATAGCGACGTAAACAGAATGGACGTGGATGACGATGTAAAGGAAATTATGCTATCTATATGTAGAAATATTGCTTTAAATATGTAATATAAATTTATAAATTCATTCACATCACTTTATACTTATTTAAACTTATTATTATTGTTATTATAATTAGGGCCATTATTACAACTTGCTGTTGAGTTTAGTAAAAGGTAACTTTAACCTCTTTTCGTTATTACAATCTAACGATAAAATAAAGTTAACTTTTTCAAAAAATGTGGCAGTGCAGGAGCAATGTCGATAACATTGCCCAATTAAACAAGTTCTTTAAAAACGCGGTGGCAACAACGAGCTTTTTTTGTTGTGTTTGCTATTTTGTTTATATTTGAAGTTGCCATATTGAAAATAAAATATGGCAAGTTCAGACATACAGTGGCTCAAATGTATAATTGGACACTGGGTATGAGATTATTCAGATGTCAATTTTTCCACTTCAATGGATATATTTCAAAAAAATGTTGATGTTGATTTATAGATAATAAAAAAAAGCTTTTAAACAATGTACATATAATACTTTACATTTTTTATTTAAAAATATTGTCCAAATAACAATTTGGACAATAAATTTTTTTTACTACTCCTAATCTTTAATATTGAATTTTAAACTTTTTCTTAAATTATTATAAATGAATTTCAAACCTTTGAATTATCTAACTTAATTTAATACATATGCGTTTACCAACACTAGTTTTTAAGTTCTAAAAGAATATCTATTATCTGTATAGATAAAATATGAAATTTCCTTAAAGGTAAAATCATTTGTAAAATCACTTCTTTTTTGCATTTGAAACCAACATCATTAATATTTCTCAAACAATATTAATTTTTTATATACCTATTCATCACATTAAAATCATCTATTGTAAATAAAACATACAAACTACCTGGAAATTAACATCAAACCAAAACACATTCTCTCTCCTACTTGGGTCTATTCATCACAGAGTACATATATACAAAGGTAAGATTCCCCATATTTTACTTTATAAAAAAGAATATTACTAATTCTTTTGTTATCTCTCCCATTTAACCCCAATTATAATTACATCGCGTAATTATAATTGCAACTCTCTTTGGAAGTTTGGTACACTTGCTTTCAACCCCTATTTGAAAAATGTTGAAAAATTCAGTACTTTGGTACTTTTTTCAGTACTTTTTCATTTCAAAAATACCGCAGTACCCCCTCGGCGTTTTCAGTACTTTTTTATTATTACAAATTTTATGTCTTGCGCTTTTCAACAATTAATGCATTAGCAACATGTTAATGCTAAAGGTAGAATCAGGCTTTAGCCCCGGTTTGTCAAACGTTCACGTTTTTACAATACGAAGCACAATTAAAACGCTTGCAGAACAGTATTGTTATATCGGTAAGCACTTGCATTGCTCTTCATATGCTAAAAACGAACGATCCATCGACGTTTGACTAAAATTAATCACTGTGAATCATCTATTAGAGACTTAATGCGTTACATTCATGAGTCTTTGAATTTGCCTTTCTTGACCTTCTGGCAACAACTCTGAGAGTAAAGTCTTCGTGAAAAACTCTGAGAGCAAATAAGATTGTCAAGGAGTTTCCCAAAAAATAATCTTTCGTTTGAAGTCAACTTTAAACTGTAGTTCCCACCACTTATGGATAAAAATTAACGGACCCAACGTGGGTAGTGTGAGAAGCTTGGTCGTAATGCAGGCTAAAGAAGCACATTCAACGTCTTTGTTGAAGGCAGTATTATACACTGCGTTCTGTATAAGCAAGGGAGCGCGCAAAGGTCAATCTTCATTGGTTTAAATACAGCAGAATACAAACAACTAGCACACACAACATAAGTGGTGGTAGAAGCTAGGGTGTAATCCTAACTGAAAAGTTGTAGTGACCTATTATTATGTATGTATTTATGTAGAAACAATCTATTTGTCATGAGTTTCTCACTTTTTAAGTTTAAGAAATAAAAAAGTTAAGTGGATTACTCCACATAATCCATTCAGAAAACTTTTGATCTTCCATATAGGATAACATCAACAAGGGACATCATCAGAAGATCTAGCAGCGCCAATAAGTAAATTCACCGCAGCGTAGTAGGTAGTGTGTTGGCTTAGACGTTTCCAACAAAACAGAAATATTTCTTCGGCGTCTTCCTCTCAGCAGATTCCTGGCAAAAACTCAGAGAGTAAATAAAATTGCCATGAAAAGTTTCTCAAAAATCCTTCGCTCTGAGTCGACCTTAAACAATAGGTCCCGAACCTCATATATAAAATTAACATACACAACATAAGTGGCGTGAAAAATTAGGTCATAATCTTAATTGAAGAGTTATAAAAGTACCATTTGATGCAAAAAAGTACTCTTTCAGCTATAGTTTAGTACCATTTCAAAATTCCAATTTTGCAACACTGGTTAGCAATATCATTAAAAACATCTAATTAGTATGCAATGACAAATCAATACAATACAACGCGAAAAACGAAAAAAGTAAAAAACAATACAGAAAGGCAAAACAAAAACAAAACAGTAAAAGAATAATAATAAGGAAAAACTAAATACAGTGTAGCATAAAAAAGCATAAAATTAATATAAATGATATAAATAAAAACTGTTTACAGTAAAAAAGAAAAAGAGGCTAAAGAATTAAAAATTAAAATATACAAAAAAAATAAAAAAATTTGTAAAAAAGGAAAACAAAAAAAAAACCAGAAATGCAAAAATTGTGAGCTTAAAAATTACTTAAAATAAAGTGCCTAATATAAAAATTACAAGACGTATAAAAAAAATATATATTTAAACAGGAAACAAAAACAAAAACAACAACAAAAAGGGGCAAAAGATATGTAAAAAATAACGAAAAATAAGTGAAAACTCAAAAAAATTTAACAAAACGCAACAAAAAACAAAAGAGGTAAATTTGAAATTAATAAAATTTGAAATTATATATTTATTAAAAATTCACATTGAATATAATAAAAGGAAATTGTAAAATTCTGGAAGAATCCAGTTGAAAAAAAAATTGGTGTTAAAACGGTAAAAAGTGTATATATGTATATATATCTATATTTAAAAAAAATATATATATAGTTCGAAAAGTACAATATGAATAATTTAAACGGTAAAAAAATTATATATGTATATAGAAAAGAATTTAAAAAAAACCGTGTAAATTATATACATATGTATATAGAAAAAAAACAGTTAGATACAGTAAAAAATAAAAACAAATTATATATAGCAAGAAAAAATATAATTTAAAACGGTGAAATCAACAAAACAAAATATATTAAAAACATTAAAGTACAAACAACAAATAAACTTTGTGCATTTTTAAAGTGCTTTTCCCATCACTGTTTGCATTATACCTACTTGCAAAAGACTACAGAAAATACATATATAAAACAACATATAAAACAAAAATTAAACTACATAAGAACAGTTTTGCCCGCCACTGTATTGTGTCGTCACATCGTCCGCTATTTGTAAAACAAAAACTACTTACATATGTACATTACGAAAAGGTATTTATGTATCATACAATATATATATGATTTATTGATATACATACAAAAATGAACACAAAAATATAATAGAAAAATTTTTTAAATTTTTAAATTAATATAATATTCAATTGCTCCCCTATTCTTATAATCTCTCATGCTTTAATATTCCTCTCATGAAATCAACCCCTAAAATTGAAACTCTCAGTACAAGCAATTGATCTTTACACCGAAAGAAAAATTAAATTAATTTTAAAATTGAAATTTAATCTTTGAAATAAATAGAAAAAGGTCAAAATACATAAAATAAAATAAATTAAATTTTGAACGTTAATATATATATATATATATAATACAATTATAATAAAATATAAAAAAAAAAAAAATCACAAATTATTCTATATTACTATTTTTTCCCGCGAGTGCATAAAGAAAAAAAAAAAGAACACGAAAGAAAACAAGGCGATGTAAATTGCAGTACAAGAAGAAGTAGCAACAACTATCATATCGATAATAATAGAGCATAAGAATATTACTCTATCTCTTATGCTTTCTGTTTAGGGTTGCCATAAAAAAAAAAAAATTTTTAACCCGATTTAGGAATTTAAATTTTAAATAAATTCCGCGCAACTCATAGTAATAAAGTTTTTTTTTTATAATATTAATACCCTTATTATATGAATATATACATTTTATATTTTTCCCCAAGTTGAAGCAGCTCAATATTATTTTATATATTAATTTCATTTATTTTATGTATAACTTTATCTTTTACTGAATTATAATCATTTATTTTGAATTTAACAGATTTTATGAAAAGCAACCCTGTTTTATCATTATCCAACTCTGTTTATATTTTTACACAACTCTGTTTATATTTTTACACAACTCTGTTTATATTTATGAACTGCCTATGTATGTGTGTTTCGAAATACTATATAAACCGAGCAAATTGGATAAATAAAACTCACTTTGCTTTCTGCCTTCAAAGCAGAGCTCGGCATTTCCTATGCACGCGTGCATTTCAGCCATTACTAAATTTACAACAACGTGCTCACACGTATTAAAAACACTCTCAGTCTCGTTTGAGCATTCATTGAAAGAGGTTGTGTTGTCGCATGTTTCTTGCTTTTGTACATGAAGACATGCTAATGCAGGAATGGAAAACTTAATGTTTTTAGCTTAAACGTTTTTAGAATTATAATCTTTTTCAAAATAAATTATTCTAATTTATTAAATCAGACTTAATAAAACAAAAACAACTTATATTTCACTATTCATAAAAACTATGTACATATAAAAGAGGAAGTATTTTTCAAAAAAATTCTATAAAAAGAAAAAATTTCGAAATTTATTAAAACAAAAAACAAATTTAGTAAAACAAAAATAACTTACATTTCACTATTCATAATAACTATTTACATATACAAAAGGAAAAATTGCTAAAATTTTGATTATAAAGAGGAATTATTTAAAAAAATTATATAAAAATATATAAAGTTATGTAACACATTCATACTGTATTGTTTATAACTTCATCAATATTAATAGAATATGTACAACATTTTATCCTTAGTAGATTTTCAATATTATTGTCAGATAAACTGTTTCTAGTTTTGGTTTTTATTAATTTTAAAAAGGAAAATGGGGATTCGCAAATATAAGTGGAACCAAACATCGAATATAATTTCAAAATTTCATTTTTTGTTTTTGGGTAAATTTTTTCATCAACTTTTTTTCCAAAATTCGATGCCATTTGCTAATGGTAATGATATATCATTTATCATTTGATCAAGTTCAACTTTAATTTCATTTGATTGATTGTTTATATTACATAACAATGGATTATTATGTGTTCTATTTTTGCAAAATCGCTAAAACGCTTTTTGCAATTTGTTAATAAATTTTCAAGTACTTCTACATATTCATCTAATTTAAAGTTTAAATTTTCATTGAAAACTTCTGCAGTTCTTTTAAAAGTATTTAAATTTTTGTTTTTTAAATTAGTTATTAACATTTCAAGTTTATTTGTAAATAGTTTAACTGCGCAAACAATTTCATCAGCTTTTGATCCAAAACATTCTGAAACGTCATTGCTCAGCTCCTTGAAAAACTCTCCGTCCTCGAACGGACGGCATCGTTTAGCAAGCGCTGCAGCAACGACGTATGAAGCTTTCCTTTTTAATGAAAGATCATCTTTATTTTGAGATTCGTAATCTAAAACAAATTTTTCAAAGAATTTTTTTTTTTAATCTAAAATAAGACAATTTCTTGCGTCACCTGTAATATTTACATATTCGCTATGACATGTAAGATAATGTCTTTCTACATAAAATTTGTTAATTCGTGCCATCGTCCGTTTACAAATCATACACTCGGGTTTGCCAAAAAAATTTTCGGCAAACAAGAAATTGTTTTCCCATTCTACATTAAACATTTTTTATGTGTGTCTAGCATCAATCGTAAAACAAACCTCACTGCATGAAAGCTCGAGCGAGACTGATCGATTTTGTTTGTTTTTATTCATTTTGTGAGTACAGTATAAATTTCCCAGAAAGTTTTCTATTAAATATGTATATTTCCAAAAATAAAAACAAATTTTAATCTAAAATGCTTTCTGAAATAGATATAATCAAAGAAGTCTAAACGAATTTTACAAATTTAAAAATTAACATTTTCCATGCCTGTATTGTAGTGAATGTGAGAACATAAATTTTTCTCTTTTCTTAGTTTTCGCTCTCGCAACAACTGACCAATAGCAAGTTTGCCTGGCTCTGCTTCAAAGTATAAACGACTTTGTCTAGTATTAATTTACCGGACGGGTTGCAAGTTTTGAAGTTCTTGAAGTAAAGGTAATTAGGAAACCTAAACATTGCGTTTTCCCTTCAGTTTTCTATTCTAAATGAATAGAATATACAATCTTAGAAATAAGATTTCTACATTGGCGCCCAACTCAGTGGCTTCGGATACCACCACACACACAACTGATCGGGAAGACGTAACAATTAAGGAAGAAGTCAACGTTTTGTTTGAGGACTGCGTAGAAGAGATGGCTACTTTTTCGGCAGAGCAATTTCAGCAGATATTAGCTGCGATGGGTGGTAACGTCAGAGGTGGATCATTTACGCAATGTACTGCTCGTTTTAGAGGACAGAGAGATCCAGCGGTTGTCGAAGAATTTTTGTCAGCGATAACTATCTACAAAGATATTGAAAAAATATCTGACCCTGATGGCTTGAAAGGAATGCCGTTGTTGTTGGAGGATTATGCCGCATCATGGTGGATTGGTGTGAAGGACAGTGTTCAAACATTTGAGCAGGCTGTATCCCTTATTCGGACCACATTCACGCCTCCTGTTCCTGATTGGCGAATATTTATGAAATTATTTGAAGTGAAACAACAACAAAACGAACCAACTGATAGTTTTATATGCAAGAAAAGGCTTCTCCTCTCTCAACTCAAACAGTCCCCAGGAGAGTCAATCCAATTAAGTATGGTGTACGGCCTACTTAACATAAAAATAAGAGACCGTGTCAACCGGGAGAGTATAAAAACATTCGAAGAATTGATTTCTGCCAGTCGTGAAGCAGAAATGTTTTTCTTTGAAGCTCACCCATCAACGACAAACCCAAAGGACGAAAGAAAAGATGTCTCGAACACAAACCGCTGCAGTTTCTGCCGTATAAAAGGGCATACAATAGATACATGCTATAAAAAGAAAAAACGTGATGAACGACAAGCCGGTGAACAACAAAATCAAAATTCATCTGGAAATCAACCTAGACAAACCCAGCAATCGAATTTTGTTCGAAAACCCAGTTTCTCCTGCTATGGATGTGGTGCACCTGGTGTTTACAGGTCAAACTGTGGAACCTGTAATACAAGTGGTAAAGACAGCCCACAGTATCTGCAATTTAATGCAATTTCATCAACAGTGATTGGACATGCACTACCAGCAGCTCATGTGGAATTTTTTGGTGTTAAAGGTGAAGTGATATTCGACAGTGGAGCTAAAACCAGCGTTGCCAGTCCAGAGCTGAAGAAAATTACCGAAAATAAGTGTGTTTTCCAAGAGGTACGTGCTGAAGTTACCCTGGCAGATGGTTCTGTTACTACAGGTAAAGTATTGTCCACTATTTGCGATATAGTGATTGGAAATCGAATGCGGAAAATAAGATTGCTATACCTCCCAAATGCAAGGAAAAATCGAACTCTAATTGGAACAGATTTTCTAGAGCAGGCTGGCATCGTACTTAATATGGCTCAAAAATATTGGCATTTCGAAGACGAGCCCAAGCAGAAATACGCATTTACCAGTTCAATGCAAACTAAGGTATGCTCACTGGAAATCAAAAAGGACATATCTCCATGTACAAAGGCAATCAAAGAGATGTCTCCTTTTATCCGATTTATGGAATCTAGGAATGTATTGTCACCTTTACCTGGGACTCCAAAGGCCGACTCTCAGAAACCATCACCGTTACCTAAAACGCCCACATTCGTTAAAGATAATGACTTACCTCATGTTCATCTATTGAGAGATAAATTAGCAGCTGATAGTTTATTTTCATCACCATTACCACAATGTACACAGTGACGACTCGGGATTTTGACATTTAACCGTATACTAAAAAAGGGACAGCAAATATTACCAAAAAGTATTTCTGTCCCTTTCTGATTGTCTGTCTGTTTTGTTTATTTATGTTTTTTTAGGTTTTGGGGTGGGTTTTTTATATTGGCGAGAGTTAATAAAAAACGTAATTTTTGTGTAAAACTATTAATAAATAATAAAAAGAACTAATAACAATAACAAATTTTAACTTTTTCATTCAAGAAATTAAAAAATATTGGCAACATTCAGCAAGAAAAATTTTTTATGAGCAGTACGTCTTAATTTCATTTTGTAATATTTAGCTTCTTAATTATCTCTTGCACAAGCAACTATATTCATTGTGACCGAAAATCACGCACATTTAGATTAAAATTTAAATATTTAAGAATCTTTAAACTGTTCATTGAAGAAATTAAAAAATATTCTAAATTTTCCCTATTTTAACACAAAATAAATGTTTATTTACATTTAATTTTTCTACTTTATCCGCAAGTTTTCACTCTGTATATCTGCTGCTTCTAACACATTTGATTCGCAAAACTTTTAACATATTCTTTCTCCCTCCAAGAAAACGGTTAAGGCAGCTGATTTTAGCGTTTTTTAAACGTCACAATTGTCATCACTGGTTACATTGTGACCATTACGCTCTTCCTTTGGTGAAGATTACTCCTCACAGAACATTCAATCGTTACCTAAAACGCCAACATTCATTAAGAATAATGACTCACCACATGGTTACTTATTGAGAGATATAGTAACGGCTGATAGTTTTAACGAACTAAATTTATTCTCATCACCATTACGCCCTTGCCATGATAAAGATTACTCGCCACAATACATCCAATCCATATTTAGGGATTCAAAGCCTATTGAAGAAATGCCTAGCGATATTTCCAATGTGACCACTCCGCCAGCGAAAGTTCAGCGAATGGAAGATATCGATGACTATTTTACTTCCCTATTTTCATTGGACATTAAAATGTTGAAGGAATCTGATGGTGTTGGTCTTACTATTAACCAAAGGCTGGAGTTGGATGACTTGTTGGTTGAAAATGAATCGATATTTGATGAGCCCACCAGTGCCACACCCTATGCTATACATCGTATTCACACTGATGACCATGATCCGATAGCGATACCCCCTTACCGTTTGTCAAATGCCATGAAAGTTTCCTTAAAGATCGAAATCCGGAAAATGCTTGATTCTGGTGTTATCGTTGAATGCCAATCTCCATGGGCAGGTCCAGTCGTTATCGTTCCCAAAAAATCTGGTGAAATCCGTGTATGCATAGACTATAGGGAGCTAAATGCAATTACTAAACCTGATCGTTATCCGTTACCCAGAGTGGACGATATTCATCATGAAGCCAAAGTTACGAGTTATATGTCAACAATTGACCTACAGTGTGGATACTGGCAAATCGGAGTTCATCCAGCTGATCAGGATAAAACCGCTTTTGTGACACCTTTTGGCATGTACAAATTTAAACGCATGCCATTTGGTTTACGAAACGCGCCAGCTACATTCCAGAGGTTAATTGACCGTTTGAAAGCCTCTTTGGGAGAAACTATATTGTTAGCGTACTTAGATGACATCATTTCCTGCTCTCCAAGTTTTGAAGATCATCTGCGAGACCTACAAAATATTTTTCAACGCTTACAAGAATTTGGCCTTGAAGTTAATTTGAAAAAATGTCGTTTTGAGTGTAATGAGGTGAAATATTTGGGTCATCTGCTTACACCCCAAGGAATTATGACGGATCCAGAAAAGGTATCTGTACTTAACAATCGAAGAAGTCCGAGAAATGTCAAAGAATTTTTGTCATTTCTACAGGCATGTTCATGGTATCGTCGATTTATACCATCATTTGCATAGATATCTAAGCCTTTGTCAGCCCTATCACAGAAAAATGCAGTATGGCATTGGGGCATTGAACAACAACAATCTTTCGACAATTTGAAGAAATTATTGACGACAGCACCTATTTTGAGACAAGCTGTTGATGGTGAACCATTTATTCTCAAAACAGATGCCAGTGCTTATGCTCTTGGGGCAGTTTTGCTCCAGGGGGAGGGCCAAGACGAACACCCTATTGAATACGCAAGCAGACTACTTTCGAATGCAGAACGGAATTATTCCACAATTGAGCGGGAAGCGCTTGCAATTGTTTGGGCTGTCCAGAAGTATCGCGGCTATATTGAAGGAGCTCCTGCGAAGCTAGTAACCGACCATCAGCCCTTGAAATGGTTGATGAAAATCAAAACACCAACATGAGGGCTAGCACGATGGTCTTTGCTACTGCAACCATTTGATATAAATATTGAATATAAGCCAGGAAGAACCAATGTCATTGCCGATACGCTCTCAAGACCACCCTGTGACGAAGACCATGTCGATTCCAATCCTTGCGAAATTTGCTCATTATCCATTGAGATCCCTAGAAAAAGCGTTAGTGAAATGAGGAATAGTCAACTAAATGACCCTCAACTGAAGAAGATTATTGAATGCCTTGAGACTAATACTGAAGATTTAGCCTACTGGTCAAAAAGAGGTTACATCATAAATGACGGTGTCCTATACTGTTACAACAATGAAGATTCCGAAGACGCTCAGCTCGTTATACCCAGTGAAGAAAGGCTAAACGTACTCAGATACTACCACAATGATGAAACTGCCGGTCACTATGGTATAGAAAGAACCACTTCCAAAATTACATCCAGATATTACTGGCCAGGCATACGAAAAGACATTGAAAAACATGTCAAGGAATGCCTAGAATGCCAAAGGTACAAAGCTACGAATCTAAAACCTGCGGGGCTTTATCAAACAGTGTCGTGTAACCAGCGGTTTGAAGTAGTTGCCATTGATCTCTTTGGTCCATTGCCCGTCTCACATAAAGGATTTCAATGGATATTTATTGTAGAAGACATCGCCAGCCGTTGGGTTGAACTTTTTCCCTTAGAAATAGCCACAGCCGATGCCTGCGCTAAAATATTAATCGACGAAGTGTTCCTACGATATGGGGTACCCAGGAAGGTCATCAGCGACAATGGTCCTCAATTTGTTTCGGCAGTCATGCAGAAAATTGTCTACTGTCTTAATATCGAACACATACTAACTCCAGTCTACCACCCTGAGGCCAATCCTGTCGAGCGCAAAAATAGAGACATGAAAGCACAACTCTCTATATTGGTTGGAAACGATCATCAATCTTGGGATGATAAATTACCCAGCATTCGATTTGCAATGAATACAACGCTACGCCAAAGTACAAAGTACACTCCAGCTTATTTAACTTTCGGGCGTGAACTTCGTACACTTGATGACGTACAACATGACTTAAAAGCCATAATCCAGTCTGAAATTTTTTTGTCAGAAATAACGCCTTATCTACAACAAATGGTAAATACTTTCAAAGATGTCAAGGAAAACGTCCACAAACAACAAGATCATAACAAACAAATCAGCAACAGCCAAAGACGAAATCAGCCTCCACTAGATATTGGATCCAAAGTATTGGTTACAACACACGTTTTGAGCAACAGCAACAAAAAACTTTCATCAAAATTTGTTCCAAAGCGAGATGGTCCATATGTTATCATAGACAAGAAGGGGTCTACATCCTATGTGATAGCCCATGAAGATGACTTGAATCTCCCACTTGGGACCTACCATGCCTCAGCCCTTACACCAGTGATAGGGTCAACAAATCAATCCAAGCAACCAATAAGGAAGATGCGAACTAGAGGTCGACCCAGAAAATAGATTTTGATGCCTCATCGGGACGATGTCAGCATCAAAGGGGGAGACTGAAGCAGCTCAATATTATTTTATATATTAATTTCATTTATTTTATGTATAACTTTATCTTTTACTGAATTATAATCATTTGTTTTGAATTTAACAGATTTTATGAAAAGCAACCCTGTTTTATCATTATCCAACTCTGTTTATATTTTTACACAACTCTGTTTATATTTTTACACAACTCTGTTTATATTTATGAACTGCCTATGTATGTGTCTTTCGAAATACTATATAAACCGAGCAAATTGGATAAATAAAACTCACTTTGCTTTCTGCCTTCAAAGTATAAACGTATAAACGACTTTGTCTAGTATTAATTTATCGGACGGGTTGCAAGTTTTGAAGTTCTTGAAGTAAAGGTAATTAGGAAACCTAAACATTGCGTTTTCCCTTCAGTTTTCTATTCTAAATGAATAGAATATACAATCCTAGAAATAAGATTTCTACAAAGTTTAATTAAAATTAAATAAAAAAAAATATATACACACATAAAGAAAAAAAGAAACAATAATAGATATATATATAGAAAAGGAAATATATATACATAGAAAATACAACAATTAAATACGTAAATAAAATTCCCGAACATTGAATCTTAACTGGAAAATTTGGTAACCCTACCCCAATTAAGAGTGAATTAACCCTTTGCGAAACGGTGTGACTCACATAGTCACACATAATTCATTTAATTTTTGGCTTATTTTGTAAACTAAAAATTATTTGATACGTCTACTACGCATCTAAGTCTACTTTGTAGATAAATTAACTGGATTCCATATCCAGTGCTATAGGTATATACCCCCTAAACCCACTCTTAAGAAAAAAAACCCTAAGTAAGGAAACTTTTTTTTCTATTTTTCATTCTAATTAATTGATAATTCTATTATTTATTTAACCCATATTAACCCATAATTATCTCCTATACTCGGAAAATTTAACTCTATACAACTCAATTTCTGCACTTTGTTAGTAATTTACTCGTTAAGATGACTTCTACATCTAGTTCACAAGAGTCCCTAAAGGAACATTTCCTATTTCATAGCGAACATTTGCTACAGTTTTGTAGTAAATTTCACGGAAGCCCAGTTGAAGATCAAACAGAATCCATCCTTGAGGTGAAATTAAAGGATTTGGAAGCTCGTTGGAACGAATTCGACTCATGCTACAAAAAAGTCATGTTGTCCCACGATGACTTAGTCGCTCCAGATTTTAAGCAGGAGGCCAAGGGAAATTTCGATGCATGTATGGACGCTTATTATCTGTGCAATTCGCAAATCTTAGATTTGATGAGAATAACTCGAATGGACGCTACAAACAACTCTGGATTTCAATCGACATCTCGTTATTCTATCTCACCTCAGTCTCAAACCCAAACAGTGATGCCATCAAATTCTGGAAATTGCATAAAACTACCACCCTGCGATACAGAAATATTTGAAGGAAATTACGAACAGTGGCCGTCATTCCGAGATATGTTCACGGCAGTCTATATAAACCATTCGAAGCTCTCTCCCGTCACTAAATTATATCATCTCCGGAATAAAACCAGAGGTGAAGCTGGAGCAATTGTGAAGCGATATACTCTCTCCCACGATAATTTCGACATTGCATGGAACGCGCTTCAAACTAGATACGAGAACAAACGAGTTCTCGTTGATAACCAGATAAAAATTTTATTTGACATTCCCGCTACGGACTCCGAGGATAGCGAGTCCATTAGAAGAATACAATCTGCGGTTGATGACTCTTTAGCGACTTTTAGAACTTTAGGTGTAAAAGTAGAAAGTTGGGATCCGATACTCATACGATTGATCTCTACCAAACTTCCCAATTTAACTCTAGCCCTATGGGAGCAATCGCTCACATCTCCTCGTGAGCTCCCTAAATGGTCTCAAATGTCTCAAATCCTTGTAGATAGATATGAGGCTGTTGAACGCTTGACTAGTATTAAGAACTCAAAGGGTGGACTTAGTCTTACCAAACCAGCGTTGCCCAATATACAGACATATGTGTCTCAGGAAAATATAACTCCCACGTGTAAACTGTGCAATGCAGATCACTCTCTTAGATCTTGTCCCAAATTCAGAAATTTCACTATACAACAGAGAGTTGATTATGTATTTCAAAATAAATTTTGCAATAATTGCTTGGGATCATCCCACATCAAAGCAAATTGCAAAAGTAAGCACACTTGCCTCTATTGCAAGAAAACTCACCATACCCTACTACACATGATAAAAGGAGTTAGTAACTCAACTACTCAAAGTAATGAAAACACTCGTCTCAAGAAACCAGGTAAAAGTCTCAGTTCCCAAAATTCCCCAATGGTTTCTCAATCAAACTCATAGGATACTCATGCTGAACAGCCATCCACATCAGGTCAGATACGTACCAATTACTCCTTCAGCTGCGAGAATATTCTATTGAGAACTGCGCTAGTGCAGATAGAATCTCGAGGTGAACGCTTCACCGTAAGAGCTCTTATTGACCCTGGTTCTCAACGAACATTCATATCTGAGAAGATTAGGAACCGCCTTCAGCTTCCATATCACAACTCTCATTTTGAAATTGTTGGTATTGGAGGACAAAAACAATCGGCTAATAAGGAATGTGAGTTCGTGTTGTATGCTCAAAGAACAGATACAAGAATTTCGGTTAAGGCAATAGTTTTGCAAAAGGTGACCAAATGTCTCCCAGCTCTCAGTTTTGACGTTCCTTACTCAAAGGAACTTATGGAATTGGATTTAGCTGATCCTACCTTTAACCAAGCATCTCAAATTGATCTCATACTAGGCAATGATTTTGAGCAGTCTATTAATATCGATGGCATAAGGAAAAATATATGCGGTCACACATCTGCATATAATACTATTTTCGGTTGGGTACTAAGTGGTCCCATGGAAACTCACACTACACATTCATTTGCATCGATCATAGCCTCTGAAACCCCTGACCTTAACGGTCTTTTGAAAAAGTTTTGGGAAGACGAGGAAATACCTACAACTCGACCCAAATCTAAAGAAGATGAATTTTGTGAGCAATTCTACTCTAATACGACTACACGAGGCGAAAATGGTAGATATATTGTAAGACTACCATTTAAACCTCAGTTTCCGGAAAAGATATTCTTAGGCTCGTCGCGGTTTATTGCCCTAGCCCAATACTCCAGAATGGAGAAAACTCTATCTAAAGATCCTGAGCTACAATCTGCCTATCGTGCAGTACTTCAAGAATACTTGGACTTGGATCACATGGAGGAAACTTCATCTCAGGAAATTATTTCTCAAGGCAAATACTATTCTTCGTATCTTCCTCATCATGCTGTGGTTCGACCCGATCATAAGACGACCAAGGTTAGAGTCGTATTCAATGCCTCTAGGAAATCGAAATCTCAGTTTTCCCTAAACGATGCTCTCTATACTGGTCCTACTCTTCAGAACGATCTTATTACTATTATTTTAAATTGGAGGAAATATCAGTATGTTTTCAATGGCGATATACAAAAGATGTATCGCCAGATCCTATTACATCCAGAAGATAGATGCTATCAACGTGTTTTATTCCAGAACAAACTCGATGGCCCAGTTAAAGATTACGCTCTTAAAACAGTTACTTTTGGAGTCAACTGCGCACCTTATCTCGCTATACGTACCCTTCTTCAACTGGCGGCAGATTCTGAATCTCAATTCCCTAAAGCATCTTCAATTCTCCGTTCAGAAACATATGTCGATGATATTCTATCTGGAGGATATTCATTAGAGGAAACATTGTCTGCCCAGACTCGGCTCATCAATGTTTTGAAGTCAGCTGGTCTTCCACTAAAGAAGATTACAGCAAATAACTCAAAATTATTATCTCATTTACCCAAGGAGGATTTATATGACTCCGAATTTTTACGGTTCCAAGAAGCAAGCACCACAAAAACACTTGGAATTAAATGGAATGCCCTCTCAGATGCGTTCACATACACATTCTCACCCGTAAATCAATCCCCAAGAATAACGAAACGCCAGGTTCTATCATCAGTTGCGAAGCTCTTTGATCCTGCTGGATGGCTAGCGCCCATTGGCATAAGAGCTAAAATCCTCATGCAACGGCTTTGGTTGGAGGGATTGGAATGGGACGATGATATCTCATATGAATCACTCGGAATCTGGAACGACTTTGTATCAGATTTGTCGAAAACGGAAACGATAAAAATTCCAAGATGGCTTCAATATACTCCAACGGATTCAGTTCAAATCCATGGTTTTTGTGATGCATCCAAGGCTGCTTATTGTGCAACTTTATACATTCGATGTCAGACGAAAACTCACAACGTCTTTTCGAACTTACTGGTCGCGAAAAGTAAAGTTGCGCCTATTCAGACAGTCTGCCTCCCGCGTTTGGAACTAAACGGAGCTGTATTACCGGCGAATCTGGTTGAATACGTGCAAACATCCCTTTCTTTCAATGATACGGATATTTTTCTGTGGACTGACTCTTCCATAGTCCTTGGTTGGCTGTCTAAACCACCCTCTTCTTGGGAAACATACGTTGCAAATAGAATTTCTCGAATTCATCACCTTGTTCCAAAGGCAATATGGCGACATGTTCCTACTCATTTTAACCCGGCAGATCTTGGTTGTAAATCTCGCGAACTGGCTAACAATTCCCAGTGGTGGTCTGGACCATCATGGTTAAGCAAACCCGAATCTGAATGGCTAAAGCGGAACCCACTCAAAATAGTTGAACCCCCCACGAAACTCAAACATTGCACGCTGAAGTCGAAATTGAGGATATTCTTCACCGATTCTCATCTTACGACAGAGCTTTGCGTGTTTTGTGTTATGTTTACAGGTTTATTGACAAAAGCATGCAAAGGCTTAAACCTACCACTTCTCAAAACTCTCAAGTCAGTTTAACTCATACCGAAATCAAAACTGTGAAAATTAAACTTCTCAATTTGGCTCAACGAGCATTTTATCCCGAGGAGTACAAATGTTTACTAAACTTACAGCCTATCTCAAAGAAAAGCTCGTTGAACACTATGAATCCTTTTTTGGACTCGAATTCAAGAATGAGAATAAATGGTAGACTCGCTCAGTCGTCTCTTCCTTATAATGAGCGCTATCCAATTATTCTACCAGGCAACTCTCGCTTTTGCCAATTATATCTAACTCACTTACACAATTTCCTTTGTCACGCTGAATGTAGCCAAATGTGCCGTATGGTACAAACGGAATTTTACATTTTCAGACTCAAACCCCGTGTGAAAAAGATAGTGCGAAATTGTAAAACATGCATCATCAACAAACAGTAGCCATGTACTCAAATCATGGCTCCTTTACCTCCGGATAGGTGTAATTTGTCTCTTCCCTTCCAAATTACAGGTATTGATTTCGCCGGGCCATTCGAAATAAAGGCATCCCCACTGAGAAAGTCTCCCATGACCAAAGGCTACGTAAGTGTTTTCGTTTGTTTCAGTACGAAAGCTATACACCTAGAACTCTGCTCAGATTTATCCTCGGCAGCGTTTCAGGCTGCATTTTCCCGCTTCATTGGGAGGCGGGGGCTCCCCCAAAGGGTAGTTACTGATAATGGGAGAAACTTCTTAGGCGCTAGCAGATCTCTCGAACGCGAATTCACTAAGTTCGTTAATAATGCTGCTAATGATACAGCTGACAAGTACATGACACATGGATTTGAGTGGAAATTTATACCACCTCACGCACCCCACATGGGCGGCTTATGGGAAGCTGCCGTGAAAAGCTTCAAGTTTCATTTGAAGCGCGTTGTTGGAGACCAAAAGTTAAATTTTGAGGAGTTCTCAACAGTCCTAGCCCGAATTGAGGGAACCCTTAACTCTCGACCTATATCTGCCTTATCGGAGGACCCTGGAGATTTAACTGCTCTAACTCCTGGACACTTTTTAAGAGGCGCTCCTTTAATGGCTTTTCCGGAACCAAACCATCATAATATCTCTCTCATTAATAGATGGGAAAAGTTGAAAGTACTGCACCACCAATTTTCCACACGGTGGAAGGAGGATTATCTAAAATCCTTACACAAGCGGTACAAGTGGAAGAGGTCAGCCCCCAACATACAAGTCGGAGATCTGGTAGCAGTGATCGATGATTTACAACCACCATGTGAATGGCGGTTGGGAAGAATCCAGCAAACATATCCCGGTACTGATGGAAATATACGTACTGCTGACGTCCGCACAGCCTCAGGAATAATCACCAGGCCCATTGTAAAATTATGTCTCCTACCATTTATGAACGATGAACCTAGTCAATAATATCATCTTTTTAAATTCATTCCTAAATTTCTCATTTCTATTTCTCTAATCATTTATCTCATCCTACCTGACAGCTAAAAAAAAAATACTTCAGAATGTAGAATTTTATTCCATATAGATTTCTAATAATTATGTTTCCCAACATTAGGAACAACCAAAGAAGTATCCGCCAGAGGTCTAGTCAACGCAGATGCCGGGGGGACGAAGAAATATATAAGTGTGTCCTTTGTCATCGGTTCCATGCCTTGAGGTTCTGTAAGAAGTTTCTGAGGATGACAGTCACGAAGAGGGAAGAGATCGTTGACAAACACCGTTATTGTGTCAACTGCCTAGCCAAAAGTCACGATCTGAGAAGTTGCACGTCCATGGATACATGCAGAAAATGTGATAAATTCCACCACACGTTGCTGCATGAAAAGCCCTATCAACGAAAGAAACCAAGAGGCCTTAAAGATAAACCTTCACAAAAAAGGAAGCTAACAGGTCCAAAAACAACAAAACAGCAACAAAGGTCATCTACGTTGTCCAACCTATCAACAACACCTGATGCAAAAATCCTTGTTGAAGCTATCCGCTCTCTGACGCAGGTTCTTTGTACGAATACGGAAGTTTCTATTGACTAACGTCAAGGCCGGCACCATGTCCAAATAACAATTTGGACAATAAATTTTCTTTACTACTCCTAATCTTTAATATTGAATTTTAAACTTTTTCTTAAATTATTATAAATGAATTTCAAACCTTTGAATTATCTAACTTAATTTAATACATATGCGTTTACCAACACTAGTTTTTAAGTTCTAAAAGAATATCTATTATCTGTATAGATAAAATATGAAATTTCCTTAAAGGTAAAATCATTTGTAAAATCACTTCTTTTTTGCATTTGAAACCAACATCATTAATATTTCTCAAACAATATTAATTTTTTATATACCTATTCATCACATTAAAATCATCTATTGTAAATAAAACATACAAACTACCTGGAAATTAACATCAAACCAAAACACATTCTCTCTCCCACTTGGGTCTATTCATCACAGAGTACATATATACAAAGGTAAGATTCCCCATATTTTACTTTATAAAAAAGAATATTACTAATTCTTTTGTTATCTCTCCCATTTAATCCCAATTATAATTACATCGCGTAATTATAATTGCAACTCTCTTTGGAAGTTTGGTACACTTGCTTTCAACCCCTATTTACCAATCTTCCACAAGAGAGTTTGCCTAAAATAACACTCGTTATTTCAAATATTTTAAAAACAAAAAAGGACAGGCAAATAAAAGGTACTGTTTTAACACATGTAACCAAAGCCGTTTGCTTTTTTACTGCTTCCAAATGTAAAGGCGTCGACTGCACGAGATGGGCACAAAATTTCGGGGTTATGTTGTTCCAATCTCTCGTCTAAATCCTTGTTTCAACTTATCCACTGTGCTGATACTAGATTTATAGAGTTTACGGGCAAGTTTTTCCCAAACATGCTCAATAATGTTGAGATCAAAGGTCTGTGCCGGTGCTTGAAGTAGTTTTGAACAATTATGTATAAGCTAGAGTTTCGCAACGTGCTTCAGATCGTTGTCATGGTAGAAAGAAATGTGTACAATATATTTAACTTATCGGCACTTTGCTTCACATTTTGTTTTAAAATGCCCAAATATTAGAATGAATCCGTTTTACTGTCATGTGTTGGTCACACTTATCCACTATTGGTCACATTTATCCAATCACCCAATAATATTAACAAAAAACCCACATATTGTAATGTAAAGTGCATGGAGAGAATTAGATTACATTAACTCATCATAAAACATTGAAATTTGCTTATATACAGAAATATGACCACACACAAGAAATGCAAATAATTGAATAATAATTATATGGATCATAAAACAAAGAACATGTTGAAAGTATTAGAATTAGTAATTGGTATAAATATCTAGCTGTGTAAGTTGTAAATATATTTATTTATTAATTACAATACAATTACAAATTATATTCTAATTATATACGAGCTGAGTAACTTTGACCATATGCTCGGTGTAGTGTCACAGACCAGAGTCTCTGCTGGGAATCGAATCCACGACCCTCACGCTAATAATCTAGCACACTGCCCACTAGACTACCAGGGCACCAATGTTGTAAATTTAAATCAGAATATCTTTATCTAATTGATAAAGATCTTCTCATTATTCGAACTGAGCACTGTAATCGGTGGCTTAGCGGAATTAAAACGTGCTGCAGCTAAGTGCAGCATTCAAAACTTCTTAGCGAAACTGTTACAATACCTCATACATTACAATATTCGACAGTGTACTTATATGAAGTCGCCGTGGTGTAGTAGGTAGTGTGTTGGCTTACTATTCGTAAAGCCCGGGTTCGTATCCCAGGTCAGACATCAAAAATGAAATATGAAAAAAAAAAAATATTTCTTCGGCGACTTCCTCTCAGCAGATTTCTGGCAAAAACTCTGAGAGTAAAATAAACTGCCATGAAAAAGTTTCTCAAAATTCTGTCGTTCGGAGTCGACGTTAAACTGTAGGTCCCGCCACTCACGTATAAAATTAACGCACACAACATGAGTGGTGTGAGAAGCTAGGCTGTAATCCTGACTGAAGGGTTGTAATGGCCAATTATGTATGTATGTATGTACTTATATGTAAATTCCATTAATATTGACTCAGATTGAACCAAAAATGTAATATTCTATAATATAATAATAATAATAAATAATTATAATAACATAAAACTTACGCAGCAAATGTAACTTTTTCCAATTAAGGCTTAATTGGTATTGAATAATTTGCATAACCTTAACATCACTCATCACTGCTCTGAACAGCGGAGTTTGTATTGACATTTACAAATGTATGTATATAAGGTTGCGTTCGTAAATTCAGCATATTTGTGCACCACTGCAGCAGTTATGCCAAGTTTTGTTGCTAATGCGTGATCAGCTGTTGCAGATGCTTTGCTAATGCACAATAACTAAACAGAATTTGCTTTTTAGAACGTTCTGTAAAAATTAAAAAAAAAAAATATTTTCAAAATTAACAATAACAAATATTATTGAAAATTTAGACAGTGGACCTAACAGCTTTGTATTAAATTATATTAAAAAAGAAAATAATAAGGAAAAACATTAATTATATGTTTTATATGTGGTGTGGAAATTCAAAAATTTCCAGCTTATTTGTTCTTTTGTTGTTTCAAAGTCCTGTTTAATTTCTTTAATTTTTAATAAAACTTTTCACCACAATACTGACTACTTATTTCTCCCTTCCTGGAAGTACGACTCCATATCCTGTCTAGTTCGTATTATTATTTTTTTTTATGTTAAACGTGATCTTCCTCGGTAATAAAAATATAAATAATTAAATATTTCTATAACAATATCGGTTATATTTTATATATTTGTCTGCAAAAAAAAAAAAAAAACGTTCGACACAAGTCAGTACTGCCAAGTATTGCATTTTTGAACATTTGATTTTTATTATTTGCATTCACGAACGCTAAATTTCATTTGTATTGTGTCGTGTTTGCATTTCTTATATTAAATAAGGAAGTATTTAGAAAAGATTTATCAATAAAATAAATTACAATACATTAAAGAATCTTATTTAAGTGGATGAGGAAAAGCTAATCCTTCTCCTCCAAGCAAATAAATGCCATTAGAACGAATTTTGTTTTGTTTTTAAATATTATTTACATTCTTAGTTAACTTATAACACGTTTTTTCACGCTTCTATAATTACACAAACGTACGTACGTTAACATACTTTCTGTTTTTTCGAGTTTTAAGGGTATTTTGTTATAATTTTCATAAAATTTATGGAATCGAGCATAAACATTGCAACGCTACGATAAGTGGTGTATAGTTTCGTCCAATTTTCTATTATTAATTCGTATGATTTTTTCTTTGTTTTTTTTTTGGGTAGTTGATACCTGTGGGAAAACTTTCTTATTTGGTGGCCGTCGAATATACATATTTTATGCCATTGGAGTCCAATAAATTAAATTTAATTTCATGGCTCCAAAGCACCTTAGCCCGTTGTCTCTGTTATTTAGTTTAAGTAACGGTTTACAAAGTCAAGACGGTTTATAGTAGCCTTATTAGGAGTTCTGCTTATGTGTGGATTTTTACGGGGTCGTCTAGCAAACAAATTGGCTTTATTTAACATGCGTCTAACATGAGTATGAGAATTAAGTAAAGAATATTGAAAAATACAGAAGATAGTTGATAAACATAATCGATTCCAATCGGTCCTTATCATTTGGTAAAATTTTTCGTTTTCGAGTGCGATCACTAATTTTAATACTTTAATTAGAAGTTATTTAATTTAAATTCATTTCGTAAGAAATATTAGGAAGAAACAAGTACGTTGCATTTTTTTGTTTGTTTATAAAATGTTTACTTTTTATAGTTGTAAAGTAATTGTGATCAAATTAGAAAATAATATCGAGTATATTATTATATATGTACATGCATATGTATATACTATAAAGAATAAAAAATGCAAAAGTCAATGTCAGTGGGACATCTGGGCAAATCCTGATCAAATTGTTCTGCGGTCAGGGTTACAGAGAGAAGCTTTCTGCAAATTTGAAAATAGGCGATCAACTAGGCCCGTTGTGCAAATTGAAAACTCAACTTGTTAAGGTTAAAACTTAAGGTATAATGTCTTAAGGTATACGTCGGCATTTCGACAGAAAATAGTGCCAAGTGCTTTGTTGTCATAATGTCGGATGATTAAGTTTTTTGAATTAAGAACAGAAAAACAACATCTGATACAACCAAACCAAACAACAAACCATTTAATGTATAAACAGATGTTTCCGTAAAAAAAAAAATAATTTTCAGCGGTGTCATGCCCGCAAAAATAAAATCACATATGCATATAAAAAACGCATATACATATATTTACAAAAATATTTCATGCAGCTTTAATACGAATACTGGTTGTATTTTTTTTGCAAAATTCCAAAAAATTATAAAATTATTTTTTTATAATATGTAATCAAATTAATTTATTTATAAATGTGGCTCCGCATCGCGAGAAATTGTTCGTTTTAGAAATTTATTATTGTATTCATAAAAAATATCTGTGATTAACACAAGATTTATCAAGAAATTTTTATACCTATTTATACCAACACCAATCAAAATGACTGGTGTTCAAAAATAATTGGGCAATTCACACGACTTTGTATCGTGTATGTTGTATTGAATAAATTTGTTTGTTTGTGAACGCTCAATGCTATGCTGTATTGTGTATCTCGTGGCATTCAAACAATTTGATAGCCGGAAACCAACACAACTTTTTTAAAAACATATACACCTTTTTGTCATTCACAATATTTGATAACACAAAATCAATACAACTTTTAAAAACATATGTGGGCAATTCACACAACTTTGTATCGTGTATGTTGTATTGAATACATTTGTTTGTTTGTGAACGCTCAATGCTATGCTGTATTGTGTATTTTGTGGCATTCACACAATTTGATAGCACGAAACCAATACAACTTTTAAAAACATATGGAAAAAATGTGTATAAGTGTATCGGATTTTTTATGAAAAATATCAACAACAATCATAGACTGTTGTATGTTCTTCTAACAATACAATGAATATAACGATACAACGGCTTGTGTGAATTGCCCAAATGTTTTGAGTGTGTAAATTTTGTCTGTGCTATAATGTTTTATAGAAATAATAAACAGTATTGGTAAAATACTATATTAATAAAAAGTCCAGAGCTGTAATTTAGTTTTTACTCAAAAAAGTTATGACTTGTCACATTTTTTACAAATATAAACTTTTTTCTGTGCATTTTCCACAAACATGTTTCTTGCGTACGTCGCAATTTATTGAACTTTTATTGTTATTGCAAAATCCTATTTGGCACCATTTACGTATTGGGCGGGGTGTTTTTGGAAGAGGTATTGTTGGACAGTCGGCTTCACTTGCTATCTCTTGACCTGATGCCTGATAATCAAAAGTGAGTTCTTCAGACAAACGAAACAAAAAAATCCTTCCTTGAAATAATTTTTCCGGTTGTATTTTTATACAAAAACCAGAAATTTATTCCGACAAAATCTAAAATATTAAAAAATACCTGAATTGGTCATCTTCTAGATCCTGATTTCACACTATATTTTCGTACCATTTGATCTGTGACGACGACATCAAATTTGGTTTTATTATAAAAAGACACAGTTTCAATTAGTTTCTTACTGTCGGTATAAATTTTGACGCCTTTGTGTTTTGTTGGATATAGTATTGTTGAAAAACGAGCCATACTATCCTGCTTTTCCTTGTAAATTTATGGAAGGTCCCGCTTCTTCGAACGTACGGTACCAACCAACGCACAGTGGGGTTTTTGATACCAAAAGTGGGAATTAATTCAACGTAACTTTCCCTGTTTCTAATTTTAACTTTTTTCAGTTAAATTCACTTTAAGAAGTAGAACTAATAAATTTTTTAATATTATTTAATACAAATTTTAATTCCCATTAGTCTATATAAAAAAAAACTGCAATATTTCCAAAAAAATAAAAAGAATATTTATTCTCACATTTCTATTCCTTATCCGATTCTTTATAATCATCATCATCAATTATTATTATCATCATCATCACTATAATTAGTATAGTTATCATTATTATTGGCATCTTCTGCACCATCGACATTTGATTCAAATCTTATCAATTGAATTGCTTCCATAGAAAAATTATGGGTTTTTTTCTCTTTCAATTTTCTCATATTTGATATTACTGGTTCTGAAGTATCTAAGTCTTTTAAATATGTCTTCACTTGATTTTTCTCCAGAACATTTTCGCGAAAAATGCTCCCTAAATTTTTTGAAATCTTTGTTTCGAGCTTCTTGTGCTTTTTCCGTCAGCTGTCCAATTGGTAGTAAAGTATGGTTTATTATTTCTGGTCCATGTATTAAACATTTATGGATAGTTGGCGACATATAATACCAAGGATACAGTTGTACAAACTACCTTGCGGTATCAAGAGTGAAATCTTGAAAGGCATTAGTGTTTATTTGAAATCCACTAAAAACGGTAACCATAATTGAACGCAGTTGTCTTAAGTTGTCTTAAGAAGCGCCGAGCTGTGATGCCGTCACTAGAATTTCCAAAGCAGTGTTTCGGATGGTCAATAATACGACCAGTTTTCTTTTTGAATTCATCTTGAATATGTGCTTTATTTTTTGCAACATCTTGTTTTTCGATATCCGATCTAGCTTGCCGTTTCTTTATAGGAAGCTTATATGCCAAATTGAGCAGGCATTCAAAAAATCTGCTTCCATCCATGCAGAATCGGCAAACCGAACTCCAGATTTTGTCAATACTATTAAATACTTTGGAAGTAGCACCATATAAAAAGCATTTTTGTGTTCTAGTAGTTTCTGTGAGTGTATTACATATTTGTCCATCAATCATGGATAGGACTAACTTATGATTGAGTTTCAAGCGTTTTTCTCCATAAGAAATGACACTCTTTAAGGTTTTTTAATTTTTTTTATTTTTTTTTTAAATTTTTTATATGTAGGTGCCTTAATATATTTAGATTTTATTTCAAAATGTGCAAAAAAGTGCAGACAAATTTTTCATAAATATTATCGAAAGCGTTTATATTTTTAGAAAACAAAAGATTATTTTCTTAATTTGGCTTTATTCACAACTATTTATCGACATATTTTCCGAAATACCCTAATTTATAGGCTTATGCGTGAAAATTAATTAAAAATAATAACACAAATTGCACATAAAAACCAAAAACATAAATTAATCTAACTAACCTGAGGTTGAAGGTTCCATTAAAATATTTTTAATTATCACTTTAGAAAACACCCAAAAGTAATTTTTAAGATACCAAAAGTTGAAATTTATATTTCACGCGAGGAAAACTGCAAATAATTCAAACTTTAAAATTATATTGTGACAACAGTATTTCTCAAAAACAAAATTTTTGCACAAGTGATGTGGAATGTTGTGTACTTTTATCGACAACAAAAATTTATTCAGTTTTCCTAAATTTAATTTTGCAATTAATTCCCATTTTTGGTATCAAAAACCCCACTGTGCAACGTAGTGTTCTTGACTAATAATGTAGAAGCTAAAGAAACACTGATAAAAAGTTGTCAGTTGTTACAGTCCAACCTTTCATGGTATAATGCTCCAGTAGTATCATTACTACAAATTCACTAAGAGGTCTTGCCAAATTTCGTGTTTCATCTTTTCCTAAATAAGGAAAACCATTTACTACGTATTTCGTTTCAACGTCAGATGCCAGCCAGAATTTTATTCCAAACTTGTCTGGTTTGTTTGGTATATATTTTGTAAACCTATTTCTGGCTTCCTATGGAAACAATTGTTCATCTACTGTTATATTTGCTCCTGTTTTGAGACAATTTTGGCTGTTGACAATAACTTTGTTCCAAACAGTTGACACTAACGCAAATTTATCAGTTTGTAAGTATTGATTCCTTTCATATCTTTTATAGAGACGAATGAAACGTAAAATTTCTGTAGTCATGCCTACTCATAATTTTGGAAAAAAAAATCAGTACCGCATTTTTTGTTCCATAAATACGACAGCTTCAAAACATTTGCTTCGTATGCACCTTGTTACACACTTGTTACTTTATCGGTAATAAGGGAGTTGTCAGATAAATTGGTAATATATATTATATATAAACAAAGATCTATCGCTGCCATAGAAAAACATACCAGTCAAAATGACTGGCACCGGTATAAGTACCAAAAACAAAAATTATTTTTTTATTGTGGACACAAGATCAAAACAACTTATCAAATTAAATATATTTAGTTTTCGTTATAAAAATCATATAATAATTTTGAAAAAAATATTCACATATTCACATTCAAATATTCCATAATAAGATTAGTGTTAATGGGCTTATTGAACGAATTCGCATACAAAATATGATTCACATACCTTTTATTTTTTTGTGAATACATGGACTGTTTTTATTTTTAGAATCGTTCGTTTCTCTTCAATAAAAGAAGTATTTTAAGCTGTTATTTAATTATTAGGTGGAAGTATACAAATTAATTTAATTTATGATCAAAACTATTACTTTCTTATTATTTCTATTACAAATTTCTTATGAATATGTATGAATATAGTGGCATAAAAACATATTTTTATAGGCTCTCCGTCCGTGTTCAATAAGTATGCGTATATAATGTAATAATAATTAAAATAAGAAAACAATAAAATTTTAATTAAATGTAAAGATACGAATTTAGACTATGTTTACTGGCTTTCCGTCTTTTAAAGCTGGATCATAATCGTTTATAAGTTGAGGTAATATGGGATTATCCAACATGGTGGTGTGATTGCCTTCGATTACTTTCATTATTACATTTCCAGTAGTAACGCGGCTAAGACAATAATCTTCTTCAATGTCCTGTAGACTAGCTTCAGCAGGGCGAACCAGCGTAATTGGGGTTTTTATTTGCTCAATATTGTCTAAATCATATAAAGCTATCATGCGTATACGTCTGAATATTCCGTCAACAAATTTTAGGCAATATTCTTTACTGAAAATGTTTTGTTTGGCAACATATTCCATAAACTTGTCCAGTTTACCCTCTAATGTAGATATTTTTTGGAAAATTAATCGAGTGGACTCTTTGGTTTCCTTAGGGCAAATCATATTTACGGTTGAAGAAAGCAGTAAATTGTAGATGTCATGGTCAACAAAGTCATCGTTTAATTGGAGCAGCGCAAACTTTGTCAGAAAATGTGGTGCACCATCGAGAAGTAACAGTTGTCCTTTGTACCCAGCCTTTTCCAGCAGTCTTACCAACTGAATGGCAACGTAGGAACCAAATGAATAGCCTACTATGTAGAATGGTTCAGTGACGGACAACACAGACTTTACATTTTCGAAAGATGTTTCAGCAATTTCTTGGACTGTATTTAATTCCGAAAAATTGTGCAGCTGTAGCATAGTGGCTTGACTCGAAATTTCTGCTGCAATTTTGAACCAAACTTCACCTGCGGTACCTTCAATGCCCGGTATAATTATGATTGGAATACTCTTGGTCGAATAGTTTGTTGCAGTATTCAATTGCACAAATACATCGTTGCAACCAGATTCATTACCAAGATTACGTAACAATATGTCCACACCCTGTTTCTCCGAACTAAATAGCATTTTAACAACATCTTTAGTTTCGTGTTGACGTTTGTCTGCAAATTCTTGTAGTTTTTGGAATGTCAACGAACGCAAATCTTGAGGCGATATTAGAAATTCGAAATCACGTTCCAAAGATTGTTGTATTTCAACAGTCATGAGTGAATCCATTCCCATTTCAGACAATGGCGTTCCCAACGACACTGATTTAAGGTCGCGAATTCCCATTATGTTCATAACTGTTTCAACAATATTTTCATTTCCAGAGACACCAGCTCGTTTTTCGGCAACCACCATACTAGAGACAATAGCATCGGGTGAAGATATTAGCTTATCCAGCTCCTGCAAACAGGATGATATGCGCTGTTGCAAAGTGCCACCGATTTCCATATCAATTTTATCTTCAGCCAAATCAGCTACTAGTCCCACTTCACCGACTGCTCCCCATTGTATAGCCTTGGCTGGATAACCATTGGCAATGCGATCCTCTATTATTCTCTCCATAATGGAATTGGCCATACCATAATTAGTTTGCCCAGCATTTCCTCGTCCGCATGATACACTCGAAAAGACGATGAAATGTTCTAAACTTGGACATTTCTTTCGAGATAACTCGTCTAAAAATATTGTTGCAAAAGCCTTTGGCGCTAAACATTCCTTGAATTTTTCTTTCGATAAATTCGTGAAAACTCCATCATGTAAAGCAACAGCTAAGTTAAAAATTCCACCAACCTCTGCCATTGAAGCACCCTCATCAAGCAGTTTACTGCAACCCTCATATGTTGTAATGTCACTGGTACTTATATATACAGAGCATCCATAAGTCTTCCACAATCTGTTAAGAAAATAAATAACTTCATTGGTCTTGTACTATAAAATAGTAAGAGTGTTTGAAATTTAATGAGACTTACGCAATGCGATATGACTGATAGTCGTTTGTGATACCCCGTCTGGAACTTAGAACAATATTTCGAGCTCCACGAATAACCATCCAATCCGCCAACTCCAAACCAAATCCTCCTAAACCACCTGGTATTATATAACTCAAGTTGGGGTTAAAGTATACCTGTTTTAGGGCAACCAATGGCATGGTATACTTAGATTGGGGATCTTCTCGAACTTGTACAAGAACCTTTCCAATATGCTTACCGCCGGCCAAATAACGAAAGGCCTGTTCTATTTCAGATGCTTGGAATACTGTTGCGGGTAAGGGCTGTATGATGCCCTTCGCTAAGTCAACATTAATTATATGTGTTAGGTGCTGTTAAGTAAAAGGAGTAAACTCTAAGTTTTATTCCATTTTAAGGTTATTTCCAATCCACATCTGACCTTACCGCAATCTCTTTGTCTGTTGCATTTGCCAAACGATCTGCTAGAACTGCGTGAAATGTTATTTCTTTAAGGAAGCAACTCATACCAAGTTTACTATCATTGGCCATATCGAATTTGCCAATCTCAAGAAAGTGTCCCGACATTCCCAAGCAACGAACGGATGCCAATAATTTTTCATCCGCTAGCGAATTCAAAACAAAGTCGACACCTTTTCCCTTAGTTTCTCGCCGTATCATATCCTCGAATGAAATATCTCGTGAATTTCCGATATGAGATTCTGAATATAAGAGAACAGAAAATCGTTCCTGCTGTATAAATGGTAAGTTTAACAAATTAAAAACTAATTGTACCTTTTAATTGTGGGAACGTTTCAAGTAGAAATTTTTTCTTTTGTGGCGTACTGCAAGTTGTAAACACCTCCATATTGTATGCCAGAGCTGTACGTATAGCGGCTAACCCTACACCTCCAGTCCCAGCATGTATTAGGATGGTTTTACCTTTGCGTATGTCTGAACACATGAAGAAAGCATAGTACACGGTTATGTAAACTACAGGTACGGTGGCAGCCTCTTTCAAGGACCAGTGGTCCGGCACTTCCCATAACAGTCGGGAATGTTTTTCAACATACGAAGCAATACCACCATTCACAACCATACTCATGATGCGGCGACCATTTTTTGTATCAATTCCTGAGTACTCCAAACCGAGAACACAGTTCTGGTCCATTCGATTCTGAGCGAAAATTTCAACTCCCAGACGCCCAGTGGCCAGCATAACATCTCGAAAGTTAACCGAAGAGTAAACCACCTTAATTTCATAGTTTTTTGGATCCAAAGGTCCTTCAAACCAGCGAAACGACGACAAGTCTCCGCGCTGTAGAACATTACCGTATACGTGATCTGCTCTCGCAATAGGTGCTTCCTCAGTATTTAGCTGAAGATGTCTATAAGTACCCCACTTACCCTAAAATTTAGAAAATATTCTGAGATTATACCTTTAAACCGAAATTTATATTCGTAAAACTCACATTCTTGTAAACGTTGATAGCCATCTTAAGACTGAACTGATTAGCGTAGAAAGGATCATTAAGATTAAATGGTGGTGCCTTCGGATCATTCACAAAGAAACAGGTAATCAAATTGCCGTCAGGCTCTTTTCGAAGACAGTTAACTAATCCTATGAGACCATTAAGCTTTTCATTAAATGCATAAACCACTACAGCGGTCTTGTTAGAAAGGGCTTGCTGTACTTGTGACAACCATTCGAAGTTCTCGTCTTTGTCGCTAACTTGTACAATTTGTGTTTCAAAATCTAAACCTTTTTTTGGTTTTTGCAAAAGCAAAAGAACTTCTTCATTATTGTCCAGGGGCATGACTGCCAACATTTTATAATGTTCCGGAATTTCTAAGTTCTCTATTTTTGAAGTGGTACGTTCACGAACGACTAGGTATCCATTATCCGCCAGTGACTTATTGGCAACTTGAGTAATCTTTTTGTTTAATTCACCCTCTAAGCCGCTAGTAATAATGAAATGACAGTTTGATTGGGTAGACAGTTTCCCATTTTCTACATGAATATTAGCTGGAAAATCGGTAAGTGTCTGATTGGATAGGAACAAATAATCTCCAGTTATTAGGGGCAAATCTTCAATGGAGTCTAAAAAGCTTGCAATAATGGGTACACGGCCGTCGGAGTCAACTTCAACTATCTTTAGTTTCGTTAAAATTGTATTCTCTAGGGCCAATTGCACGCAAATACGTGCAGCATCGGCTGCACTGAGTACTGGTGTTGGCAAATGGGGTAGAAAGCTGTATTTCTCTAAGACTGGGACACCAGGTGGTTTTCTACGCTGAACTGAGCTAGCGTGCAAGCCAATTAACTCAATCCCGCCTGACACAATCCTTTCTAACTCGGGATCGACATAGACGTCTAAAACTCGGTTTTCTGGATCCATATTGGTTATGAGATCGAAGTGATGTTTACCATAAATGCGTAATTTTCGAATTTTTGTTGGCAACAAAAGACCACGCGAGTCCACACCCAGTATATGAATCTGCAGCATTGCGTCCATAAATGTAACCCAATTATATTCCCATTCAATTTTGCCATAAAGGCCATCACCTCTTGCGTGCTGAACAGCTTGGAAAGCGCCGTTATAATGATATCCGCGTAATTTTAATTCTTTGTAAAAGTCCTTTTTCGATACCATGGGAAAATCTGAACTTTCTTTTACGTTTCGCACAGTCGGAATTGTTGGATTTTCGATTTCGGAAATTTTACCAGTAACAACTAATGCTCCTGCGTCTGTTATCTACGAGTACAACATTGATTATTGGACTCCACGTCATATATTTCACATGTTTACCTCAAAATTACCAGTACCATAATTTATCATTACGGTTAAGTCAATGCTATCCTTTGCTGTCAAATTTGAAGCACGGAGAAATTTAATGTCTTCAAATTCAACAGGCACATCCATAAAACTCGGTCCGTGGTACATATACGAAAATGTTTCCCACACATATTGCAGATAAGAAGTGGCAGGTATTAATATCTTACCGTCGATTACATGACCAGCCATATATTCTTCATTATCATTACGCAAATTAACAGGAAACACACGCTCACCTCTGCATTTCGTTTCCATGTTTTCATACTTCGTCACAAACCAGTCTTCCTTATGATCCCACCGCACCAAAGGACTTATTTTAGGTGTACCGCGTGAGACAGGGAATTCGACAGCTGGATAAAGGTTCTGCACTGGGAAATTAACACCATTCATGAAAAGCCTATAAAACAGGTGAAAAAATATCGCGTTAATATTTACAAAAAGAACATGATGTACTTACTTTCCAAGCGCGGTCAAGAAAAATAGGTCATTATTTTTATTACCACGCTGAGTTAGCGGAATGTGAATACCACCAGGCATAGATGGTTTTAAAATAGCCTGCAAGAGACCATGTGGAGCAATTTCAATAGTTAATGCATTGTTGGGCAGGAGACCGAATGTTTCTTCGAAAAGAACGCTACTGAGTAAATTATTTGTATGATATTCCGCAGAACACAAATTCCGACCGCAATCGTCCCATTTGTTCTTAGGTACACTTGAACTGAGCCATTTCGATGATCTTGGTTTGGGATTGGGAATAGTTTGTTGAAGATACTTGAGTAGCTGTGGTCCCATGTGTGCAATATAGCGAGAATGATAAGCAATGTTGGAGCAAGGGACTTCTTTAGCAAATATATCCTTGGCCTTAAGTTCAGCTACAAATTTGGCCACATCATCAGCCGGTCCTGAAATTGTGCATGAATCTGCATTATTATGACAAGCCACTTCGATAGTTTCGGGTAACAAATGAACTATTTTCTTGTAGCCAATACCAACAGCAGCCATTGACCCTTTGATCTTTTCAGTGTCTAAGCTCACTTTACCACGATAGTAGGAAGCTAAAATCATTTGCTCAGCCGTAAAACCCCCATCAGCATAACCACAACCGAGTTCGCCAACAGAATGTCCAATAATGTAATCTGGCTCCAAGTTTAATGATTTTAAAACATCAACCAAAGCGATTTGAATGGCGGCAATGCCCACGAAGGAGTGCAATATGTTTTCGAACATTTTTGGATTTTCCGAAGTCAAAATGTGAATGAGATCAAGACCCTTAGGTAATAATGTTTTGTGACAGAGTTGAATTGAACGACGGAACGTTGGTATACTCATAAGGGACGCACCCATCTGAGACCACTGAGAACCCATTCCACTAAATACCCAAACAATTGGCCGTTTAATGCCAGTGTAATGCTGAACATCTTTAGCTAACACAGTAGCAGGTTTTTGTCCATTATTGTTACATACGCCGAATCCTCGAAAAACTAGGCCGGAGACTTGCTCGTTTTGAATGTTGTGCAGTAGTGCGATAAACTCTGCATCCAAAGGACGTTTCTCAATAGCTTCAAGAATAGCATCCAAAGATTGTTCGTTTCTTCCAGCCCAAGTAATTAAGCGTGGAATATCATCCTCTGGAACGCCTCCATTTATTTTTGGCTTTTCAAATGCTTTAAGCAGAGCGTGAGCATTGGCACCTCCAAATCCAAATGAGTTGACTCCAATGTAAGGTTTTTCTAAACGCAAAACATTGTTCACCACTACTAGCCGACCTTCAGCTAAAGCGGCGATTTCTGATTTTATTTCCTCAAAGTTAATATTTGGGGGAATTTCATTATTCTCAAAAGCAAAACAAGCCTTAATTAATGAGTTTATTCCCGATGCAGCTTCTGAATGTCCGACGTTCGATTTGACTGAACCAACTAGTAGCGGTGAAGTTCTTTGACTGCAGAGTACGTTGTCAATTGCACGACACTCTTCAGGATCGCCTACAACAGTACCAGTGCTATGAGCTTCCAAAAAGCCCAAATCATCAGGGGTAACGTTGACTTCTTCGTAAAATTCTCTGAGCAATTGCTCTTGCAGTTTGCTAGATGGGTAAGTGATGCCTTCAGGCTTAAAACCATCACAATTAGTTTTCGAATACACTACGCTCGCATACACACGCTTTGCATCGCGTTTGCGCTGCAAAAATATGCAACTTATAGCCTCTGAACGTGTATATCCGCTTGCATTCTTGTCAAATGGGCGACAATAGCCGTCACTAGCTAAAACACCAAGTCTTAAAGATACAATAGAGGGTAGTAAATAACTAGAACAATTTATACTTAAATAGCTGGGAAACAAACCTGGCGAATTGTAGTGTTACAAATGGATGCAATAATAAATTTGAGCCACCAATTATAGCGGCGTCAATTTCACCATTGCGCAAAGCTGTGAATGCGTTATCCAAAGCGTACATAGAACTTGAACAGGCTGTGTCCAAAAGGAAGGAGGGTCCTTGCAGGCCAAGAGCATACGAAATACGATTTGCCATCATAGCACGGCTGCAACCCGTTATACCAAAACCACCGGATGACACCTTTTCATAGAACCAAGTTTTCTCTGACTCAGAAATACACGCACCAACGTAGACTCCTGTCTTAGTACCTCGTAAATTTATTGGATTAATACCAGCATCAATTACTGCCTCGTAAGCAGTTTCCATTAATATACGAGTTTGAGGATCTAAAGTGTGGGCCTGTTTAAAATGTACACCAAAGAATGTCGCATCAAATTTTTCGAGATTGAATATTTTTCCAGATCGTTTTGGGATTTCTGGACTAAAATGTCGCCAACGACGTTCGTCATCATCAACCATATCAATCTGTAATGAAAATTAAAATAATTTTGTTACTTATATTCCTTATTGATATAAAAAATGTAATTATTCTATGCATCTAAGATGAACGGTGCTTCACTTGAATTAATTTAACTATTTTTTTTTTATTGAATTGTTATTATTTGGCATGTGTTTGTTGACTTCTGTCAAAATGTAAATAAGTTGCATTATTTAGTGTGCAAGTCGACTGCCATTGATGGCAGACTATACTGTTATTTGAGGAGAAAATTACAAAATTTTATGAATCATTTATTTCCATTCACCTTTAAAATCGATTTAAATGTTCAAACAAGTCGATCACACTGAAGAGAGCGGACATCGTGTAATCTGAATATGGAACGAAAGCGTATGACCAGTTTACTTCGAAAAAGAATTTTGTAACCAACATTTGTGAAAATTTTGTAACCAAGTTAAAATAATTATCACTGATTTAAATTTCATATTTTTTATTTTAAGAGATAACTAATTTTGGTTAGAAGTAAACAAAAAATGCAACGATGCGTACTAGATCAGGGATTACTTTTAGGCAGACAGTTTGTTTTGGTACTTTTCTAATCGGATGATTTTTATTCTCATTTTAAGCTTAATTTATCTTAATTATCTTAAAAAAATTGCATCCTTATTATTATTTTTTAACAAATCTGACGTAATTTTATTCATGAGAAAGGTCAAATGATGGGCTTTTAAAAAATGTTGGAAAATATAAATTTTAAAAAATTTTATAAAAATATATTTTCAAAGAAACCAACACTTTGATTTCAAGTTTCATATTTATGTGAAGTATACTCGTCTACGCTGGAAAATAATTAATTAGGCAGAAAAAATGGAATTCTGTTATATTTTCTATCTGACTTTATATACGTTAAACACGCTATCGTATAAACCAAGACGTATTTATTTTACCAGGTGACCGTAATTCTACAATAAATACAACAACGGCATTTTGTTTTTGTTGAGGAGTAATCTTCCGTCAAACCTCCATAGAAAATTAATTAAAACAATTAAATAAAATTAACCCTCTCATGCCCGATGTTGTGTATATGCAACATTGTGTTTATGAGCGTCTAAGTACCGCTATTTTGAATATTTTTTTGAAGCTTTCGCAAAAAATAGCTCCATGTGCTGTTTAAGCTCACAGCTAATGGGTTGTTAGTCAGTTGTGCACCTGTTCAGTTAGTAGCTGTTCTCCCGAGAACGAAATTGACAAATTAATTTTGCAAAAAAACGTTGTTTTAAAAAAGTGTCAAAACACATTAATATAATTAATTCATCCTTAAGCCAAGTTCAACAAATAAATAATGAAAGGTTAGTGAGTAATTTAAAAAAAAACCCGGCATGAAAATAATATTTAGTTTGTCTGTAATAATTTTGTAAATGTAGTGTTGCGTATATGCAATATAATAGACCAATTGTAGTAATTTGCGAAAAATAAAAACTTATTTTTATATGCACATTCTAGTGTACTGGCACACAGATTCGAGTTTAGTAAACAGCTACTGAGCTTTCGAACTCCAGTCAAACTACAGTTGTCGCTAAAAAGAGAGGTCGTCCTTTATCACTCCTTTTGACAATGAATTCAGGAACTTCATCACCTTCTCCATCGACTCCGTCATCACCAGCTCCATCATCAACAGCTCCTTCTACGGGTTCTGAATCAAACCACTACAAAACAGTATATCTTGCAGAGCCTGCAAAATCCGTACGATTTGATGGTTATAACCATTGGCCGGAATGCGGAACAAGGGGCAGATGTCAACTATATAATACTGGGTTTCCAAGCTGTAAATGCAACAAATGCGGCTCAATAAGCCCAACGTAAGACTGGTATGTAGTGTGTTCGCTTATCAGACGTAAAGCCCAGGTTCAAACCCCAGGTCAGACATCAAAACGAAATATGAAAAAATATTTCATCGGCGACTTCCTCTCAGCAGATTCATGGCAAAAATTCCGATAGCAGGTCCCGCCACTCACGTATAAAATTAAGGCACAAAACATGAATGGTGTGAGAAGCTAGGCCGTAATCCTGACTGAAGGGTTGTAATGGCCAATTATGTATGTATGTATGTATGTAAATGCAGCAAATGCAATGTGCACTTCTTTTAGTTAAAGTTACCTTTAACTAAACCCAACTTTAATGGCAAGTTAATTATTACGGCCCTTAATCTTACTAACAACTGAACGAAAAAGTTTTTTGACATTTGGCTGCCCCGATAGTCTAGTTCAGTAGTCGGCTCCCAAAGAAATATGACAGCAGCAAAATATTTGTCAAGTTATATATGCTGTCTTTAGGGATTTAGCGCTGTACATTTTTTCTATATTTTCCACATACATACGTATACACATTATAAGATTAATAAGTGCACTTGAAAATATGTAATACTAACAATTTCCCTCTGGGTTATACAAATGCTTCTCACAACTGCAGTCACATTTTGCTCATGTTCTCGTTGTGCCGACCACTAGTCTAGTTGGTATACAATTGTCGAGACTGTGGATTCGTCTCCTACCAGAGACTTTGTATGTTTGCAATTGTTAATTGGTTGTCTGATATTACTATATACATATATTATGGTCATAAAGAATAAATAAAAATCAGAACAATGTTTCAACAAAAATTTATCGCACACTTTCCTGTAACTATCTTTGCGGTATTGCAACAGATTGCATTGCATGAATAGAGACCATCTCCTGAGTGTAGGTCTTAAAAAATCATGCTTTAAGTGAGTATTTTTTTTATTTTTTTGTTAAATTCACTTTATTTTGTTTCAATACAATAGTAAAATAGAAATTAGACTTCATAAACGAAATTAATGTGCGTAAAATATTGCATCGTTTGCATAATTTCAAAGCTTCTGAAGAACACATACATATGTATGCAGATACAAACGGTTTTCGTTTATTATAATTATTTATTTGAACAAAGATTTTTTAAACTAATCGTAAAAGCCAAAAGCACATTTGAAATTAATATTGAAATAAATTCAAGAAGTGCTCACATAAAACACATTTAATAACAAAACTCTGCGAACCAACAAAAAGTCAATTTAAATCATCGTCTTCGTGTAACCAGAGTTATGACCGAGAAGAACTATTTCTATATTATTTCTAAGAAACAACAGTTCTCGGAGCACAATTAAAATAATAAAATTCATTATCATTTTTATGCAGCTGCCCACCAAAATTTTTACAAAGTACAACGAAATAATATCCATTTGAAATGAATTCATATAAATTATTAGCACAAGTTTTAATGTTCTTTGTTTGTCTAATAGACCATATACATACATATGTATGTATATATGTATATCGTAAGAGATTGTTGTAGTGACACTATGCACTAGCTCACGCTCGCACCTTATTATATAGATTGTATTTATATTCCTCGACATTACGACAGTTCGGAAATTTTCCAGCTATACCCGATATAACAATTTCATCGCCGTCGGTTTCCGGGAAAACACGTGAAAACTTTTTCAATTTTTTATCAACACGTTGACTTTTAGATGCGGTTGCTACTCCCGACATGATGCACACTGAGATATGATTCTGAAACTGTTTTTGTATGTTAATATTTTTCAGAGGTAGTGATATACTGCGGTGCGCGTAATCCAAATAAAGCGAATATTTGTGCAATTGCCTGTCAAACTGCAACTGATTGCAAGTCGAAAATTAAGCTCCTTTTATAATTTGATTTCGGCTCATTACCTGTTGCAAAATTGTCGGGTTAATAAAGTCGTATTAAATTAAAAAGGCGAATAATTGATTAAATATTAATAAATTTTCTCATAAATATTTAACAAAAATACAAACCATTAATGCAGTGGACATTCTACGTACACATGTATAAGTAAAGATCTTTGTATACTGACTGCAAATTTAACACACTCTTTGAATGTAAAAACAAAATCAAACTCATAAATTTTACATCAAGGCATTTAAAAAGAATTAATCAAGTTAACAAAATCAATAAAAAAAAAATAATTTTCATTGAAAAGAAGAAATTATAGAATATGTATGTAAATATATATTCATTTTTTAATTATTACAACCAAGATCATCAAACTCAAACAACAGTCGTTGTTTACTACTGAAATAAAAGCACTAACTGAGAGGAGGGATAGTACCTACAGGCGGTGGAAGAGATTCAGAACTGATGTTTTGAAAGCTCTTCATAAATCCGCACGGACGGAGGTTACCAAGCACACCTTATTCAATAGAGTTCTGACAATATCTACTTTTCCCGATGAATGGAAACTACACTGAAAAAAATATCATAGGTAATATGAACTAAAAAATATAGTAAACCTTCAACGAAAAATATATTCAAATCTATAGATTTTTTACTCAAGTCTGTACAAGTTTTCTTCAAATCTACATACATTTTATTAAAAATAAAAATTTTTCTTCAAAAAAGAAAAACGAGATATTTAAAATTTATTTAAGTAGAACCTGATGATTTGAATAAAATTTGTAAAAAATAATAGTAAAATAATAACTAAAATTTTGCAAAATTAACTAAAATTTACCTAAAATTGCTTTATTTAATTTTATATACATACATATACATACATACATATAATAAAAATAACAAAAAAATTCAGTTATTTTTCAGTCATATTGAATAATTATTTTTTTTATTAATTTAAATATAATTTAGAGGAATTGAAGAAAATTCGTTAAATTTACTTTGGGAATGCAAAATTAAAGAAAACTCCTTTATTACAGTAAAATTAAATATTGAAGTAGACGTTGGGAAAAATTATTGTCAGAATGTTAGTTTCATATCTACTACGCACGTGAGTTTATAAAAAAATCGTGTTTTTCAATTAAAAAGAGAATTAATTTAAAGTGAGTTCTTTTTATTAATCTAATATTTAAAAATATTAAGTGTTATAAGTGCAAACAAAAAAAAAATGATACGAATGATACCATAAATACATGTTTACAAACCAATGCAAATGAATGCACAAACTCGTGGATGACTACAGATGAAACAAACAAACTTAAAAACACTGATAAATGAATAGAATTTTGGAAGCCTTTTTTACAGTTTTTATGGTATTTATTTATTGCGTACAATATACCACTCAACTTTTAGTAATATTTTATACATATACATACATACATACATACTACATATTTATATATTTATTTATAAATATATGTAGATGCGCTAAAAGTTATAATTCCTCAGCACGTTAACCAAATTTGTCAAAAATGTAATATTTTTTTTTATTTATTTAATAAAGTCAATAACAAATATACTTAAGAAAATTTGGTATAAAAAATAACATTGATATATAATTGGCTTAACTAATAGTTGTGAGCCAGAAAGGGAACATTAAGGCAGCAAAAAAAAACACTCATATACTTTAACCTTATTGATAACATAATTATTATTGACATGAGAACTTATACATATATGTACATAAATATTAATATTTTCCATTTCATTTCCGTTTTATATATCAATTTAAGTACAAATCTAAGCAAATTCATTTAAGATCAGTTTTCAAAATGTAATATAAAATTGGTTTGAAGATCGCTTTATGCCTTGGTAAAAGTCTATCGAAAGACCCTTCTACAATACTGTTAATGAAAAGTATAATTTGAAAAAATTTTCCTTTGTCATCTGTAAATATAAATTCGAGTAACACGATTGATAGAAAACTTTTATAATTGCATATCACATTTTACATTCGAATTCATCATTGTTTTATGTGCATATGTTATGTATATGTCCGTATATATATGATGATGTATTTAATAATAATAATATTGTACATATATATACTATATAGGAGCCGTTTATTTTGAAAGTGTTTTAAGTCAATTTTTAAAAAAATTTTGTTAATGACAATTTAAGTTTAATATCATTTTAAAATCGCTACGATTTGTGGCACTTGAAAATTAGCTAATTAGCGAAATGCAAAAAAATTTATTTTGAATCTGGTTTAAGTCCATTGAAAGAAATAATTTTGATATGAAATGTGTTATGTTCCAAAATTACGGAAAAAAAATTAAAAATTTATAACTGATAAAAATTATAAATTGACGTTTTTTCGGTAATACGAAAGTGTTTTAGTGAGTAAATTTCTAGTATTCTTTAATAGTGCAATAAGAATAGTTGTGTTTATTAATTATAATTTAAATAGTTTCTTAAGTTCTAATTATAAGCTTTAAAATGTCTGACAAAGATCACGCTGGAATTAACTCAGGTAGTGACACAGGTAAGAAAAAAAAAAAATAATTTACTTATAGGTTTATAACTAAAATAACTTGTGTAATTATTGGTTATTATTTTCAATAGAAATATAAAATTTGCAAAGAAATACAAATTCAAGATTTTTATTTATATTTTGACAATAATTCTAATAATACTACAAAGAGAAGAAGAACCGTAGAAATTTATTTGTCATCAGATGATGATGATGGATTGCCATGTGATTTCATCACAAATTCTCCAAAAGCGAATGAGTTACCTGAGAGAAATGGTAAAAAATGCGGTCAAAAATAAGCAAATCTTATAGGAATACAGGAAAATAACTAAAGTATTTTGTTTTCTAGTCAATCCCATGTAATAGTTATATTGGAATAATATAAACGTTGTGGAGTAATTTTAAGTGAAAAAAATTAACTTATAATAATCTTAAACAAATAACACAATGTGGACTTATTCCTTTTAACAAACAAAAAAGTCATTTTATTAATTTTGAAAATGGACTTAAACCACCTTCAAAATAAATAGCTCATATAATGTCCATTTGTGTTATTTGTTTGTGTATTTATATCGTATTGCATTCTTAGTTTGCACAAATTAAAAAGTCGGTGGACAAAGCTTTATTAGTGAACAAAATAAGAAATATTATTCATTTGCTCAACTTAAGCACAATGAATTTATTTTCTTAATTTTAATCGCTTAGAGTCAAAAGTTTTTGTTTATTGAAATTTTAATTAATTTTAGTATATCTTTTCCAAAATAAATTCATTCATTCAGCAATCATCAAACCCTGTACCTTTGTGCGTTTTCCTTCCTTCAATAGATTCGATCGTGACATAATATGACAGTTTGTGCGATTTTGTAGTCCACCCTTGCGCTTAATAGCTAACAACTGTATAACTTCTGAGTTCATTGATTCTAATACAATACGGCGCATTCACAATGATCGGCAGTTTTTTGTTTTAAACGCGTGGATATTTCAATTTGATTTATGGCTGCACAATCGCAGATTTGACCCCAATAAGTTCAGTATATAAGTATATAAACCAGAAGAGTATTTTCGATTGACACTGGAGATTTTTTACCAATGATCAAATGAAGTTATTTGAATTTTAGGTTAAGTTCTATTGTTTTCATCTCAATAAGTTCATTCTATTTAAGTTTAGAATGTAGTTTATATTTTTATAGGTGTTTATCATATTGGCTTATACGTAGATTTCTATTAATTTTATTCCTCCTTTCTCCACCGATTCCATTACTTTATCTAAAGACGATTTCAGTTATGTGAAAGATTTTATTTTGTTGTTGCCAACTGATAGTATACACGTACCATCAGCACAGATTGCTATTCTGTGATTGTTATCAACAGAAAGTATACCCGCTGTATGTACCAATTGTTCTAATATTTCTTTGTTTAACTCGAAAATATCGATCTTTCATATTATATGTATGTATATGCAGTAAAAATCGTAATAACAAACTGAAAACAAGATGAAAAGAACAAAATTAAATCTAATAATAATACCTTTACATAGTTTGAAAAAGTAATATTAGTACTGTGAAAAAATGTATTATTAAAAAAATTTAAGGATAGTAAATGAGATTAGAAGTTAAAGGTTCTTACACTAAAACCAAAAAAAAAAAAAAAACACCTAACACTTTATTTTAACTTTTTATTTTAATTACTAAGTTTAACGACAACACTAAACTGTTATACTAAAATTACAGCTGCCTTCCATAATTAATATAGATTACATAGAGCTCAAAACTCTATCCCAAATAATGTCTATGAAAATTTAAATAAAGTGCATAAGGTAATAGTAGGTAATAGTAGGTAATAGTAGTAAATAGTAAAACAATTATTATTCAATGACTGCGATGAAGAATGATTGAAAATATTTCAAAAACATGTGCAAGAACGCAATAAACCATCGACATCTCATGCTGTTTCCAACAACACAACAAATAAAGAAGGAAATAGGCAACAGAGAAAACTCAAAAAATAATAGATCGTATAATCAAAATAAAAACTCGTCTACTAAAGTTCCACCTTTAATCATCTTTGATGTGGAATCTAATGAACTTTAATGAAATTTATCAGAGATGTAGTATCTACAATAGTAGTATCTACAATAGATACAATTTTTACTATTTTAGGATATTAATTATTCAAAATGGCTGAAATAATTTTAAAGAAACTAAATATTTTTGAAATTAACGTTAATTCGACAATTAATTTAAGTAGAAGATAAGATTTAAGTAATTATTTAAATGATTATAATCACCGGACTTATTATTATTAAATGAAACTAAACTTAACTTTAGACACAAAGTGAATTTTAAGGGCTATAGTATGGTACGGAATGATAGAAAAGATGCAAAAGCTGGTGGTGGCACAGCAACTTTAATAAAAAAAAAAATTAGATAAAATTCTTCAAACACAACAATAGAATTATTAATTCTTTTAAATGTCTGGATACTTGCGTGTGGTAAAGATTCCAGTGTTAACTAACAGAATGTTTTTTTTTTGTTATATGAGTTTACTATCCCTCTGGTAACAAGTCAACTCTTCCAATCCTTCGATTTGTAGAATCCCAATCACTTGTATATACATACAATTTTAAGCATAGTGGCTGAGGAAACAACACTCACAATGTAAATTGTAATAAGTTAAAACAGTCAAACAAATGTCAAACAATAAAATAATGTTTAGATGCGTTTTATACCCTTCTGTTTTACCTTCATATCCTCGCAGCGGTTCATACTGGGACCTATATTTGGCAGACTCTTTTTTAGTTATCCACAAAGAGAATAATTCGACTAATTGTCCTAGAACATTGGATTGTGATAGTGATCATAATGCACTACAAATAATAATTTTAGGCGTTGAAATGATAGCCCTATGTCATTTATCAGGGAACCCTCAAATTTGAAATACAATTATAAAAGGACCAACTGGAAGAAATTCAAGAGGAATGTGTTAAACGAATTTGTTAATAGTGAATTAATTCCGAATGATAGAAATCTATCTAACAGTGAAATTGATTATATAGAGAAACCAGTTCCAAAATTTAGAGACATTAACCCAATAATTAAGAAATCACATTCACAAAAGAGTAAATTAGTGACAATCATCAATAAACATAATAGACAGACTAGAATGTTTCCTATCGAATGTAGAAATAAATCGATTAAAAATAAAATCAAAATTAATCAAAAAGCACATAATCGAAAACTTCAGCATATCAGAAGATAATCATTTTCAAGAAAAACTTAGAAACATCGACCACCGTGACTTTTCATGTGTTTATTTATTTATTATTTATTTATTATAATTAACATAACACAACAAGATTTTAATCTTATAAGTTATAGTGATATGCTTAGGGTCAATAAGATATGAAACAGTAAAAAATAACTCTAATTAAATATAAGAAATTAAGTAAAAATAACAAATTAATATAAATACATATTAAATTTAAGTAAAAATATTATTTAAAGCAATGCAGAAAACTAACAATACTACAGAAATAAATAACAAAAAAGATAAAAGATTCATAATCTTTTATGATCTTTTAATCATAAAAAATATAAAAAAAGAAATATTTACAAAAATTGGTATGAAAATGTAAGAATAAATGTTTAATCTATATACACATAGCAACAGAGGATAACAAATTTCAGAAATTTATTAACCAATTCGTTTTCGTTAAAAATATTTATAATTGTCTGACATCTTTCTTAGATTTTAAGACGGTCTTTTGCTTTGTTTCAAAAATTTGTGAAATTTGTAAATCGGATCCACAAAGGGCCTGTCCAGGGCCACAATTCAGTTCAAATTCAGAAAATTTTTAACCAATGCAAAAGACCGTCTTAACATCAAGGAAACTATAAAGATTTTCAACGAAAACGGATTAGTTAAAAAAGTTCGGCAATTTTTTAACCGTACATATAATTTAGTAACTGTGTGTAATAACCAAGCTAATAACGTAACAAACTTTTCATTAAGAAAACAATTTAAATAACACCTTTTTGAAAGAATTTGCATTGCCTAAATTTTGGATGTAATTTGGTAGGGAATTCCATAGACTTGTGGTGTGTATAAAAAAACTGTCGCTGTGACAGAAGAGTCCTGTACCGTTGTTGAATAATCTTCATGCCACGGAATGATCTAGCAAACTTAATTCGGCTTAATAAATATTCCGGCTGTCCCATGTTAATAACGTTTTTGGAATAGAATGTGGCATTTAATTTTCAGAAGATTATCAAATTTCACAATAAATATCCAGTACGCTGAAAGAAATAAGAAAGACATATCTTTCTATATTGTTGTATGCAAAGTTGAGTTTCCGGTTGTCATTACTATCGTAGTTTGCGAAAATTTGACAGCCATATAAAAGTATAGGAATTAAATAAGTTTTAGCAAGTTGCATACGAATTGCAAAAGAAGTTGAATCAATGACCGCCCATAAATTTCGAAGCATGCCATATATTCTGCCAACAATGACACTTATATGGCTAGGCCACGATAATCTGTCTACAAATACAATACCCAGATTGGCTGCAGACTTGACTTGACAAAATCAATTTTATTTCCCTTGATGCTCAATCCAGGTATGACAAACAAAACATTGGTTCTCGAAAGCATAATACATTTGGACTATGAGGAATTGTTGCATAGTCCATTTGCCGAAGCCCAACTGTCAATTCTATCCAAATCACAATTCATAGAGTATAACAAGAATTAATATTCTCCTTACGAGTACTGGTAAAAAAGCAACACTATTTTCGTCCTGCTCCAACCTAAGATCCTCAACTACATTTAATAGAACAGTAGTACAACTCCTACCTTTAATGAAACCCGACTGACTAACTGTTAAGTGATTGTGACTTTCCAGATAACTATTGATTTGTCTGGCTATAATGTTTTCCATTACCTTCGACAAAAAAGAAGAATATCAATTGGCCTAAACTCATTGTTCGTTTTGGGAATAGGAAGGATTTCAACAAGTTTCCATTCATCAGGAAAAGTAGATTTAGTCAGCACTGTATTGAATAAGTGGGTAAAAGTGGCAAAAGTCTAGGTGTCAAAACTTTCAAAAATAAAGGACCTAAATTATCAGAATCAATTGCATTCGATTTTACCGCTGAAATACATACATTCCAAAACTTTGAACTGATCTGCGCAATGAAAACTAAAGGAGTATTGTCAAGGTCGTCATACATATTACCGACAGACGTTGGAACCCTAAAATGTACAAACTAGTCATTAAGTTTATTCACGTTTGATGTAGACGTGAAGTTTTAGGACATTTACCACCAATTCCTATTTCACGAATCACATTCCAAATTGGAGGAGAAATTTGTTTTTAAATCTCCTTTAAATCTCTTTTAAAGAAAGAGATCTTTAGGAGATGTGGGTTGTAATTACTCGTGAGTAATTACAATCGTTGGGATGCGTGTTGTGGGAGAGAAAAAGAAATAGAATTAATTTCAATTTCTGGAATTTGAGATATTGAGAAAGAGAGATTCTTACCTTTTTTCAGCATTCAAATAAACCCGTTGTAATTTTTCCAGTTGTGAATTTATTAGAGGTATTCAAAAATTCAGTTTTGGTAAGTATAAATTCAATCAATTGTACAAATTTTAGTGTAAGTAGTTCAGGTGAGTATAATTCAGGTAAGTATATTTTTTTAATATACATATATTATATTTAAGCACAATTGTTTTATTTTAATTTTTATTAGATATTTCAGCACAAATTTTTATTTCATTTCATTTAAAGGAATTGATATAATACTATGTTCAGACATTGAGAAAATCGCAATAAACGGCATTAGTGATATCAATATTTCATATAAAATGTCAATTAATTATTGCTCAATAAATTCATAAATTGTTATAATATTGTTTAAAACTTCAAATACAGCACTGTCATAAGTACGTTCAGTGAGCATATTACTATTTTCCAAACACTTTCTATTGATATTTGACAAATCAAATGTCAACAACAAACAAAAACAATGCACATTTTCCTAAATAAACGATAATTGGTCATTACCATTACCCAGTGTACAGACCTGGTCCGAATATATGTTATCCAATTCAGTAGTCAAAGTTACATAATCCGATAAGTGATGTATCTGTCAACAGCACAAGTTACAGACATATTATAATTCAGGAAGAGAAGATCATGGTTAGAGAAACCGGAAACAGAAATTTGGTCATATAATAGTACCCTTTCGTTATGATTTACAAATAGCAGGTCAATCAGGCTACTGGACGTTGATTGGAAGTGCGTAGGTGTTGAAACATTCACAGGATTTAGATGAAGTGATACCATTGGCCCAATTAGCGGATTATCAAATAGAAGAATTGAAATCACCTACGATAACTATGTCGTCATATTGAATGGTAATATCCTCAAGAATGGAAATAAAAGCTTCAAAATTCAAACTACAATTCGGCCTATATACACTACCTAGAAGAAGCTTCTGTCTATCGCCAGTTGAAATATCCAGAAATAAATATTCAATATCACCCCCAATGTGGGTTAAAAATTTTAGCTTGCTTCGTATACCGTCACGAACATAAATTGCAACTCCACCACACCTAGCCCACCAACTAGAATTCTCCTATTCCACCGGAAAAGCTTAAAGCCCCGTAAATTAAAAACTGAATCTGGAACATCTAAGGAAAACTAAGCTTCGGAACCACAAATAACATCAATACCCGCGGACATAAATAAATACCTAAATTCGTCAATCTTATTATTCAAGCTCTGAGCATTTATGTGGACAATGTTGAGATCTACTCTTTGCTTATCAAGAATGCTTACCATGTTATACACACTGTCCCTGGAATTATAACCACTGGAAGTCATTAAATCGTAAGAAAGTTTTGTCAATGCTTTCAAGAATTAGATGTAAATCAGAGGTTATAATAATTAAGCGTTCAAATAAAAAGGTGCAAAAATCAAATACAAATCATTTAAATTGATATTGAAGATGGTGATTTATAAAAGTCAGGAAATATCTTAGGTATTCAAACAACATGGCCAGGAAATAACTTATTAAGGCTGTCCATATCATTTATTAGTATGAGGTCATCATTCGTATCCTTTTATGTATTCACAACCCCGCATAGTGAACACAGAAGATAATTTTTTTTGTTCTTTTTGAGACGAATTGCCGCGCTCAACATTTTAAAATTGGTCCGAGTTAAGTTCTCGTTAACATACAACTTTTCTTCTGAGGTAAGACCAATATTCCTAAGGCGAAAGACAAAACCATTGTGTAGTTTCCTGTAGTTTGCCATGGATTTCAAGAAAAAGTTCCTACCATATCCAGACCACAGTTTCACAATAATAACGGCATCTTTAGAGTTCTCCCTACGTTTGTTGTTGCGATTCCTTAGGAGATAGATGGATTGAATGTTCGATACAGGTCTATTGATGGTGTTACATATTTTATGGAATATTTTCTGTAGGTTTTCGTCTTGTGCGTGTGGGATTTCATTAATCCTAAGCTCATATGAAACCGGGTAATTCTCCTGTTGCCTTAAATTTATTTTGAGGTCACTTACATATATCCTCGCGCATCTTATCAACTTCTACAGCCTTATTCTCAAGAATGGTTACTCTTTCAGTAATGTTTGACAATTTATTTTCAATTATGCTGTAGTTTTCGCGCAGATCACTAATTAAATCCTTTTAAAACTCCTTAAATTTAAGATCAATGGTGCACAGAATTTGCTCCGCTTTCAAACCTGCTGTCCATATACATAGTTTGAAAAGTGAGTCTAGTAGTGAAGACCGAAAAGAGCTTGCCCCAAGCATTTGGTTAATGTCTGTTAAGCCTTTACGGACAGAGGTTAATGGTCGGTTTTCAGTATTATCAACTGCTTGCATTTTAATTTTATTATTGTTATTGTTATTTTTAGTTTTTGATTTGTTAGTATTGTTTTTGCCGTTTTTTATCTTTTCTCAAGTTGTACATCGGAATGGTAATTTTGTGTTTAAAATTAAGTTCAAAATTAACTGCCAATACTCAATTAATAAATGCAAAAACTTGGCAGCACATTCATTAGCAGTACTTCCAATCAAAACAGCTGATATGTCTTAATTTGTTTACTCTCGTTTTTATTTTGTTGTCTATTGTTTTGTATGGTGTAATATTGCGTATGTATACCTGTGGTTGTGTATTTATAAGAAAACCAAAGTCACCGAAGTGTAGCTTATTTGTGTTTATTTTAGTGCATATTTGTCTCACAGGAAACTTTTGTTACTAGGTAGAATATTGTTGTTGTTTGTTTACAGTTGTTATTTATTTATTTATTTATTACAATACAATTACAAACTATATTCTAATTATATACGAGCGGAGTAATTTGACCATATGCTCGGTATAGTGTCACAGACCAGAGTCTCTGGTGAGAATCGAACCCACGACCATAGCTGCCAGATAAATGAGGCACCAAATCGTCAAATATTTGAGAAAAAATCGTCAAAATCGTCAAAGAGGTTTATTGAAATCGTCTAAAAATCGTCAGAAAATATAAGTAAATAAATTAAAGATTTTAAAAACCAAAATTATTTCTATTGTAGTAAAGCATATAAAGCCAATGTATGTCCATATGTATCTGAGTTCAAAAATAAAACATTTAAAAAAATTTGATGGAAATTGATAGCTAGCGTCCCTCATCTTCATTTACTATTTTTTTTTTTTTTTCAAAAAAGGAGAAATTTTATGTCATTTTCAGGAAAAAATAACTTAAGGTTTAAACAATCTATCCCAGTGTTGTTTATTGACACATAAGCGGACAATAATATTGGATCATCTTAATCTACGGGTGGGGTAAATATTAAGGAGTCAGAAGCTCTTGACATTCTGAGCATGAAAATTCAGTGTAATGTTGCCTTCTACCGACAAATTTTTCAATTCCTTCAGTTCCTTCTTAAGATTTTATCATCTGATCTTACTATTTACACTATTTATTTATACTATTTATGAGGTCGGTGCCTCAACGTTTACTTTGAGGTTTCTCGACCGTGTACAGGAGAGGCCGTAGCAGCTCGTTAATGACGGTAGTGTGTCCAACTCCAGTGAATCATTGGCGCATTTTTGCAATGTGGTTTATGTTTTACTGTTCTGTCACTACTACAAAAGAATTTTGCTCGAATGAAATAAGGGGACTTGTTCCCGAATTCCTACGTAACGCTCGTATTTCTCGGCCAGGACATCCGTATGTGGTCGATTGGCCAATGGATCGCACACTGCATTACAGAAAAAGTACGTTTTTTAGTCGGACTATTCGTGTGCGGAACTCAATTCCTGCAGAGGTCTTTCCTGTTAGTTATGGTATAAAAATATACAAGCCTAGTGTCCATAAACACTGTTCTCTCTTTCCTTCTTCCCATAACATATTTTCATAGTTCCAAACACAATGCCATCCATCCTCTGTTGGTGTTGGTCGTACGAAAAAAAAATAACGGCGCTTGCCTTTGTTTTTCCGATGGTAATATTAGAAACTATACTCGAATTTTTAGAACAACAAGTGATAAAAACAACAAAAGTGATAAAAACGACAAGTGATAAATTATTCTCAACTACGAGGTTATTCAGGAGTTGTAATTTTTTGGCCTTTAAGGAATTAAAAAGGAATAAAATACAGAAAAATCATCACTAGTATTCGAAAGAAAGTTAAAAATATAATAATTTACTCGTTGTAATTACTAACATAAATTTCCAATAGTAACAATTGCAAAGTAAATACAAAGTTTAAAGTGGTTTTTAATGTACTAAAGTAAAGAATATGATGTAAATTTTTAATTTCTAAAAATCGTCAAAATAAGGGCATAAGTCGTCACATCGTCAAAATGATATTTTTGGAGCCCAAAATCGTCAAAATGACGATAAATCGTCAAATCTGGCAGCTATGCCCATGACTCTCACCCTAATAGACTAGACTAACAGGGCAGCCCTTATAGTTTTTAATTTCGTTTATTTGAAATATTCTTTTTGTATGAATAAATCCTTGTTGGATGTAAAACTTGTTAGCGTATTTTAACTGTTCAACTTTATGTAGATTTTTAGTGTCATTTAAATTTAAGAATTTTAAATTATTGTTGTACACTGTAAATTGCTTTGATTGTCTATATTTTTGAGATTATTGTTTATTATTTTTGATTTTTTTTTTTTGGATTATGTTTGCTTGTTAGATTTTAATGTAAAATCAGTTGTTTAATAAAGTTAGAAATTAATTTGATTTTATTAAAATTCACAACATTAATTCGAGAAACCAAAGTAAAAAAAAATAAGACATAAATCCATTAAAAAAATGACATAAATTCACAAATTATCGGCGCACAATTTTGAGCACGCTTGTTCAGCACAAGCATTCAGATTTTTTGTTTAGTGAGGTAAAGCAACAGTTCAGGTCCGTACATGCTTCCAATATTGATTTTATTAGAGTTCCCCAGGTAAACGAATAGTGGCTTAGAAATTCAGGAATTAATTCTGCTGATTTAGAGAAAGATAATACTAGTAATGATTACCTTGTGAAAGACGATAATATGAAATTAAATGTAATTGGAACCTTTTTTGAATCAGTTCACTCTCACAAGGAGATTGATCCTGAGAGCAACCTCCATGTTGAAATTGATAATTGTTTCTCCAGCTTTTTAGAAAATAAAACTGAGTTTGAAAACAAGTTTTAATTTTTCCAAAAAGGCCAGTGAAATTAATGAAAATTAAACAAAATTTCGGCAGGTGTTAATAACATTCCCAATATTTTTTTAAACATTTTCCAGAAGTAATTGTTCTAGAATACCTCATACTCTTTAATAATATGTTTAACAATTCATATTTTCTCAGAGTATGGAAGACAGCAAAAGTTATAGTCCTGCCAAAGAAAGATAAATACAGCAGTGACCCAAGAAATTTGAGGGCAATTAGCCTACTTCCGAATATAAGCAAGATATTTGAAGCATGTAATTATACAGTATGACTTTACAAGAAGTACGAATTATTTTTATTTTATTTTAAAAATTAATTAATAGACAATTTGGGTTTAAACATTGACACTCAACAGTCCACGCAATACATTTATTACATACATACATAATTGGTCATTACAAACCTTCAGTCAGGATTACGACCTAGTTTCTCACACCACTTATGTTGTGTGTGTTAATTTTATACATGCGTGGTGAGACCTACAGTTTAAAGACGACTCCGAACGACAGATTTTTTAAAAACTTTTTATGGCAGTTTTATTTACTCTCAGAGTTTTTGCCAGAAATCTGCTGAGAGGAAGTCGCTGAAGAAATACTTTTTCATATTTCGTTTAGTTGGAGATGCCTGTCCTGTGGTTTGAACCCCGGCCTTACGTCTAATAAGCCAACACACTACCTACTAGACTACGGCGACTTCAATTTATTACTTTCTGATATTTACTGCAATTTAAACAGATCTATGTGCTCTGGAGTTTGTTAGATTGATTACGAGAAAGCATTCGATAGTATATAGATTCCAGGCTTAATATATAAATTATTAAAATACAAATTTCCTGTACACTTTATTATACTTATGCATAATAAGTTGAACAACAAGTCCTTTATAGCATGTGATAAGAATAAATACAGTACAAAAAAAATTATTATTGTTAATGGTTTACGACAAGGAACTGTAAATTCTTCAAGGCTTTTTAATTTATTTATACATGATCTTCTAAACAAAATCGAGAATATTATAGGTTTTGCTGATGATATCATTATATATCGTTCAGATAATAATATCACAAATATTAGGGCAATTTCGTGTCAAGTGACCCAATTTTTAAAATCGATGTATTCCGATTTGGATGAAATTTGCACCAAAGTACTATTGGATAGTTGGCCAGACACAAATTTTCAGCTATATCAGTCAAGAACTGCCGGAGTTAGAGGGGGTCAAAGTTGGACATTTTGGTCCTACAGGGTTTTTTTAAAATGTGTGTAACTTTTCACCTATTTGTCCTAGCAAACATTTTCCAAAGGATATTAGATAGCTATTTCTTCAATCTTTCCAAAAATAATTTTTTTAACTTTAAAAAATTTTTTTTCTTTTATTTTAATTAATTTGTTTAATGGGCCCTTTTTTTTGCTTAAAAGAAGCTTATAAAATTTCCTTTAAGGCTTTTATAATCGCTTAATGGGATGCGAGTGGGATATCTATCAAAAAAATAATTTTTTAACTCAAGAATAAGATCTTTCAATTATTTGGTATAAAAACGTACTACCTAAATGATCATAAAATAGTATTTATTTGTCCTTTCGTCCTTTCTAAGGACATTCGGAAATTAGTTAAAGTTTGGATGTGCGTTATTTACAATGGCTTCCGCTTTCAAAAAGGAAATGTTTACTTCTTTTTGTTGTAATCCCTTAAACAAAAAGAAGCAGAGATCATCAGATATGCGAAATATTTCCGACAAATTATTGAAAAAATTTCCAACGCTTTCAAAACGTTTGCTAATTTGTGGATCGTGCAGGAAAATGGTGGGAAAGTTGAACACATTACCGGTTATTCCAGATGAGAACAAAATCAATTCTGAAAATGATGACAGTTCTGCAGGAGATGATGGTTGTTCTAACTTTTTAGTAGAACCTATAAGACCTAATAATGAGTGCCAAAATCAACATCACAAGGATGCAGTAGAAGTTTTTGAACAAATAAAAAAGAAGTACAAAACGTCACAGAGTAGATCTGAAAGAATTCAATTTCTTACTCTTGCTCCATCGTCATGGAGTTGTTCAAAAATAACGACCGAGTTTGGAACGTCTCAACGAAAAGCAAGAATTGCTAAAAACTTGGTTGCTGAGCATGGGATTCACACACTTCCAAACGAGAAGGGGGGAAAAACTTTAGCGTGCGAAACTGAAGCTCTAGTAACTCAATTTTCTCAGCGAGATGATATGAGTCGATTGATGCCGGGAATGAACGACTGGGTGTCTGTTCGAATCGATGGCCAGAAAGTCCAAATGCAGAAGAGAATGGTTCTCTGTAACCAGAATGAGTTATATGCAACATTTCAATCTGAATACGAGGACGACAAAATTGGATTTACAAAATTTACCCAACTGAGGCCAAAGCATTACGCTTTGGCAGGAAGCAGCGGAACTCACACAGTATGCGTTTGCATTTACCATGAAAATGTTAAACTCATGTTGAAGGAAATCAACTTAAAGTATTTGACAGATGATTACTCAGAAGATTTGCACGATTACCGTGATTGCCTTAAATTGACTATGTGTCCTTATGTAACAACTTCATGCCACTTAGGCGAATGTTCAAATTGCCCGGAGACCACATTCATTAAGGAGAATTTAATGAATTCTTTTGATCGAGAATGTATGGATGAGATAAAATTTGAATCTTGCCTTCAGACTGAAAGATGTACCTTAAAAACAGTAATTTTAAATGTGGATGATTTTGTGGAAGAAATATGCAAAGGTTTGCTAAATTTGAGAACCCATGACTTTTTAGTCAAACAGCAATGGTCATTTTTGAATGATTTGAAGGCACATTTGAAGTCTGGTGAATTCGTGATTTCATATGATTTCACAGAGAGCTATAAATATGTTATTCAGGATGCCATACAAGGGTTCCACTTCAATAATGACCAAGCAATTATATTCACAGTTGTTATTTACTACATAGAAGATGAAAAACTGGAACACAAAAGTATGGCAATCATATCAGTAGTATGTTTATGGCGTTTCGGGAGCACTTATTCCATACAAAATTTGGCTCATGCCTACGCAACAGTCGGTAGTGTCGGTTAGTCGATAGATTTGTAACATGTAATGTGCAAATGTATGTACGTATGTACGAATGATTGGACGGACAGAATGAGTATGTCACGTTTCCTCATCTACATCCCAGAGTATAAATTGTCTTGTTTAATTTGTGATGACAAATTCTTGTCACGTATTGTTCATGATCAAATGTAGAAGAAATAGAAATATAGTTGCACGTGGTGTTGTTGCCGCGTTTTAGTCCTTATGATTTTTTTTTTGGTTTACAGAATGAACACCTACATAATAAATAATAAATTCTTGTCACGACCTACTTTGTATCTGCCCACGATCTTATTTATACCTGTTCACGATCTGTTTGATGTATTTTATCTATATCTTTTGATTTTGAGTATGCTATATCGAGCTCTCTACAAGCTACATCCAATAAATTTACTCCTTTGTCTCCTCTTGCTAATCATTTTTGAAGTTTTGTACCAGGTACACAAAACTGATAAACAGGTAGACGTAACTCAACAGGTAATTTGTTTATTAAATTGTTTACAAATCCTATTCCAATCTTACACTAATTAGGTTTTTTTGATTTTACTGTAGTTTATAACCTTTTTTCTTTACCATTATACCTCTTCGTATGAAACACTGAAACAGTGGCAATATCAGCTATACCCGCTGTACCAGCTATACCAGGTATATACCAGACAAGGTATATACCAGGTATATACTACTATACCAGCTGCAGCTATAGCTGGCATAGCTGTAGCTGGTATATCTGGTATGTACCTGGTATATACCTGGTATAGCTGGTATGTACCTGGCATATACCTTGTATGTACCTGGCCTATACATGGTATAGCTGGTACATCAGGTATAGCTGGCACAGCAAGTATAGCTGGTACAACAGGTATAGCTGATATAGCTGGTATAGCTATACAAGCTGGTATACTACTTTTTAATTAAAAAGAAAACATTTTTATTTAAAAAAAAAAATTATTTTTGGAAAGATTGAAGAAATAGCTATCTAATATCCTTTTGAAATTTTTTTTGCTAGGACGAATAGGTGAAAAGTTGCACACATTAAAAAAAAAAACCCCTGTATGACCAAAATGTCCAACTTTAACCCCCTCTAACTCCGGCAGTTCTTGACTGATAGAGCTGAAAATGTGTGTCTGGCCTACTATCCAATAGTACTAACCTTGGAAGACATCGATTTTAAAAATTGGGTCACTTGACACGAAATTGCCCATATGTATTAAGATGTATTGAATACAGTGAAAATAATCTAATTATCGAACCTGAGGCCTTTTTATACCCCGATAGTAATGGTTTTACACGAAATGAAAACGGCATTCCTATATTTTATCACATTTATAGGAGAGCCAATATTAAATATACATACATAGTAATCAACTTCCAACTTACAATCTCAGATTTGAGACCAGTATTTTTTTAAAGATAAAAATAGTATGCCTAACTTAAATGTTAATAAATATTGGTGGCTCACCGAATAATTTAGTCTTGTTTTTATCCCTGGACCTGTTTTTAACCATTTGCCATATAAAAGTAAAGTTTTTTCCCATTTTTTCGTTACATTAATACTTTATATTAATTATACGCTCTTATAATATAAATATTTATACATTATCAAAATAATAATTACAATATAATTAATTTTCTTGAGATCGCGTTTTTGAGACAGTGTTATATTTAACCCTTCATTGCATGATTTTTTATTTTTTCATGAAATAATTTACACTGATATAATTCAGGCTCTATATTAAGGAAAAAGTATTAAAAAAATATTTAGATCAAGTAATTAGCAGAAAATTCGTAAAAACTCATATGAAGGAAATTTCCATCAACATGCAAATCTACATGTTTAGCTCAGTACAAAGAAGACACAAAATAAAATATAGCTTTTTATATTATTTTTATTCCACATGATAATTGAAAAAACAATTATTGTTCTTATTGAGGCATAACTTTACTCCACATTTGCTACAAAATATTGTCGAATAGCCTTTGCAATTTGGATATTTACATCTGAGTGATCCTCGTACTTTTGGCCAATGTTCAAAACCACCTTTTCTAATATCTTTTGTGGTGCAAGAGTTGTAGAACCTCTTTTTCTCTTTGAACACAGTTCTTACTCAATTGAATTGCTTGGACGCCCGCGCTTGGAATTCGTCCCTTTATTGCATAAAACACAGGCCAACTCATTTCTAAATTGACACAAAGTTAGTATATCCTTTTGAGGCAAATTTCTTTCCCAGCATTTTTTTATACATTATCCAAGAATTTATAACTGCAAGATCAAATAAATAAAAAAATGACGAAATTGGTTCATATCCATACCCTGGTGACCAATATGATCTTGTGTTGAGAAATTTCTGCACCGACATATACAAAATAATTCCAAAGAACTTATTTATATCTTCTTCAGTAAAAGTTGTGCACGAATTACGATTGCTTTGAAACATGTATAAGTTTGTTTCCTCTACTATTAAATTCATTAAATCCTTTGTAAAGATGTGTGCAAAGCACTGATAAGGCGTCTCCAGTTGTGAAACTTGGTCTTAGTCAGAGGAGTTGTCCAAGAAAGAAGTAATATTTTCATCATATACCATATTCTTTTTTTTTCCACACCATTTGTCTTTTGTCAAACGAAATGGTTGAATAATTTATAACTTCAGCTGTTCGAGAGGATTCCTGATCATCTATAGCATCGTCTTCTTCAACTTCGTCCTCTACATTATCCTGGATGTTTTCCTCTTGCAACACTTTTGCAATTTCAACAGCGTCTTGGTCCTCTTCATCAGAATTTTCAACATCAAGACCATCTTCTGATAGCAAACCGTCTTCAACCTGAGCCAAAAACGTTTAAAAAACTTCTTCATTTAAATATTTCTAAAAAACAATATTTTGTAGTTTATAACAAATAAGTTTTTGCAATACATTATAAATGCAGCTAGTGCATAATGATGTAAATTTCCATCACATAGTTTTTTGAAATAATAATAGGTATTTAAAAAAAATTGTATAAAATGTTACTAAAACATTCAGAACTAACCTTTTTTCCACTCATTTTCGATTTTTATTTTAAAAAATTTCGTCCGACCTTCTTTAAAAAACACCAAAAGTACTTAAGTTTTTGCACACTTTACCAAATAGCAGTGGAATAAAACAAAACCAACGTATTTGTGGGGAATTGCCTTTGTTGCGCCATAATTGCATTCTATATATTATATATCTTGTTATATATGTATCTTGTTATTCAATTAAATAATTGAATATTTAAATTTATATAATTATAATGAATTTGTACCACCCTATTGCTAATTAAGTTTGTTTGATACATAGAATAAGGTCAACGAATAAATAGCAATAAGGAATTAAAATAAGAACGGAGTTGCTGAATAGATTTACACAGTTAGAATTAAGTATATAGAATATGTTAGGATTAAGTAAAAAATGAAGTAATAAAATTAGTTGATAATTAGAATCCTATTCGTTCGGTCTATTTCAATTTGGCAAAGGTTTGGTCTTCGCGGTCATTATTTGAAAAGTCCCATTTCAAGATTGAATTATAATTTAATTAATTTAATCTACTCCTTAAAAAATATTAAGGAAAAACATTTTGGCGCCCGAGCAGGGACTTAAATAGTGATCGTGTTCGTATAAAGACCAAACTCGCGAATAAATTTTATAAGTTTTTTAAAAGTTAATTCGCGTGTGTAATGAGTTTTATAAATTAATTAAAACTCAGATCTTATAAGTTAATTAAGATTTAAGAACAAAAAATCTCTTAGTGTTACAAAAATAACAATATAAAACCTAAGAAATGCAAACCAAAGTTAGTGTTGTGTGGTTGAAATAAATAAAACTGAGAAATATATTAATAACCAATAAACATATGTAAATACATATGTACATACATATATTAGCAAAACAATAAAACATAAAAAAACAAAGAGTTATACTGTAAAAAAAATAATAATAATAGCAAGCAAAACAAAATAAGAATAACAACCAATAATACAAAATATATAAAAACAAAAATAACAATATACATATTGGTTATTGTTCTGAAAACATACAAATAAACATACAAACAAATAAAATAAAATACAAAATAACAAAATTAAAAATAACCAACAATAACAACAGAAACAAAAATATACAAAATAAAAATAAAATACAGTGTAACAAGACTTGCGAATACAAAAAGTGCTATTAGTGTAAAAGTGAAACATAAATATCATAAAGAACATAACACCTAACATATCAACACACTACACAAACACAAACAATACATCGTTGGACGACTCCAGGAAGGGAATTCTGCCCAGATGCCCCATTGCAACTTCATTTTGTGCCAATCGGAAGGAACTAAGGAGAGTATATCTGACTCTCGAGAGGTAAAAAGTGTGAAATATATTTGTGTTTTTTCCTTAAATTTGTAATTTAATCAAATTTAAGAGATTTTTTGTAAGTTAATCAAAAAATTCATAATCGCTTAAAGAGCAGAACACAAAAAATATATTTCACATTTTTATATTATTGAAACAATAAATTTATTTATAATTTTATATACATTTATTCATAATTTTGTATATCTACAATTGTCATATGCACATGAATATATCCTTTATAAAATTATAGAAAATCCACCCTTAAAATTGTATAAAATCGCGAGTGTTAATATCGGTAACTTAATACGTATTTACACTAACAGTTTATTCTCTTTGTGAGTGAGAAAATATTCAGCACACCATTTGTGTTGCTTTTGTTTGTTTTCTTTTTATTTATTTTCTTAATTTCGTTTCGAACAGTGTTTCGTTCCACGCGAATTACGTTGTGGTCCGAACGTAATAAAAAAAAATAAAACACACTGCTTGTTTGGTGGTTGCTGAATTAATAATAATCATTACAATTTTTATTTGTCTTATTTATACTTTTTAATAATATTTTGACCTAATTAATTTATAAAAATTGCAAGTTAATAAAATAATTAATAATTGCTTATTTAATAATACAAATTGTTAATTCCAAGAATAGAATAAATAAAGTTAATAATGAACTTTAAATAGGTCAGTGAATAAAATAATAATAATGTAGTTCTTAGAAATATTTCGGAAGTAAATTAATAAATAAATAAATTGATGACATCGAATAAATTAAGTAGGTTGATTAAAAGCTGTTGTTGACCTGGCTGGTTTGAGAGGTGCTGTTATGTGGTTTTCCATAACTCCTCCCCCCCCTGGAGTAAAGTGATGGCCACAAGGAAAACGTAGTGGCTGGAACGTTGTCTGGAAAATTTGGTATGAATTGGATTTTAGTTCTTTTCTTTGCAACAAAAAGCAGGGCCGCAGTAAATATAATGCTTAATAAACAGGTTGTTAAAGTTATAATGTTGTTTTTCTTTGATGTTGTTTCGTGATTTTCTATTTGATAATTCCTCAGTTTTTCAAGACTCAGTTTGTCTGTTATTGTTTTTGCGTTTACTTTGGAGTTAATTATTAGTGGTAGAAAAATTTCATCTTTGTAGAACATGGGATTGGCTTTGTAGATTTCACCATTGATGTTGATCGAGCAGTTGTTGTAGTAGAGGATAGCTGTTCCCTTAATCTCGTAAGTGTCGTTATTGCAGCTAGTTGTAACAGTAGTATTCTTCACATTGACGAAAAGTAGATAGTTTGGTTCAGGCTGCGTAATAAGATTTATGTTACCAACATCTTCCAGGTCGCATAGAGCATCTTTGTTATTGATTATTTGTGCAGTGCACGTGGAATTAGCTGTATATTCAGTGTATGGTGAGTTCTTGCAGTAGTAAGTGTTCTCTACTCTTGGGCAAGGTTCGTTGAAAAATTGAATGTGATTTTTATTGAAAGCTAAATATGGTTTTATTTTTATTTGTTTTGTGTTATTTAATGGGAGTGGGAGGGAATATGTGAAAAAGTTCATAATTCTCTTTTGAAACATTTGGAATCTGTACATTAAATATGATATTTGAATTGTTATAATACGCTTGGAGTCCAAGCAGTTCATATATTTGTTCTTTTGAGCTTGTTTTAATTGACTGATTTTCCATATAACTATATATTTGATCTAGTTCTGTAGTGCTTAGTATGAACTTTGATATTACGTTTAGTTTTGCTAAGATAATTGCTTCAGCGATGTTAGCTAAATGATTATTTAAAAGTTCTATATTATAATTAATTTGGCTGATATATTGAAGCTCGAAAAATTGTTCATCTTCTTTTAAGATATTGTTAGCTAATTTATTGATGTAGGTCTCTATTCTATCCTGCTCTTTGTTTATATGATTTGTTATGTTTTGTATCCTTTCCTGCATTTTTAGATTTATTTGGTTCTGGTCTGTTAGTAGAGTCTCGATATGTGTTGTGTTAGTTCTGATGTCTTGTATTTGTTTATTTATAAGAAGTGCGTCTTTGGCGTCCATGTTGCCTGTAATAAATTTAATGGTGGTGCCTAGTCCGTTAATAAGTCCACGTTTATGTCGTCTATATGGCATAAGGATATGTATTTTATTGTTTAGTTCGTCGAGTTTTAGTCTAGTTATTTTTGTGAAACTCGTAGTTCTGTGGTTCTTCTCAAAAATGGAGATAGTGTCTTGAATTTTGTTGGTAATTTTCGCATATTCGTCAAGGTTAATGATATGTATCAGGTTATTGTGATTAGTAATAATCCTTGCGTTGCCTAATCGGAATCTTACTATTTTCTGTTCTTTACTTATTTGTTGTATGTCTACGGTTTGTGATAGTACTAGTGGTATCCTATGAATAGGGGAAAAAGAAATTAGTTAGAGGTTTTTGGAATTTTGTGTAACTTTTTTATTTTTGACTTATGAAATTTCTTGTTTTGTTTTGTGATTATAGTTACCCTATTGTTCTTTTTTACTTTATGTTTTGTAAATCTAGGTGTTAGTTTATTACGTTTTGCTTCTTTTCGATAAATGGTTTGATTTTCTAAATTTTCTGGTTCTGACCGAGTTTCGTTTAGTTTGTCTATCCTATTTTTAGTTGCATTTTCAAGTTTTTCCTTAATTTGTGGATATAAGATATTTTGAAATTCATTAAGTTTTGTAATGTATTCATGTTCATTATTAAACATGACAGAGTTATTGAATTTATAAGTTCTACCGAAAAATAATTCGAATGGGGTGAGTTTAGTAGAAGAATGTATTGAATTATTATAAGTTATGAGAGTTTCTGTGAGTATATCATCATGGTCCTCACTAAGGTGATTTTCCTGATGAAAAATTGGGTTTAAATTCTAAAGGGATTATTGCGTTTTTTGTTACAACTCTATTGTTTGCTAAGTCTATTTTAGCTTCTAATTTTGAAAGAATATCAATACCAATTAGCCCATCGAAGTAATTATGAAATTTGAATAAAAGGAATCTAAATTCTCCTGGTTGATTAAACTCAACGAAGCTTGGGAGTCTAACCTCTTTGTTTAGTTCGTATTTGTTAAGAATTGTTGTTATTGTAATTGATTTACACGTTTTTTGATCTGAAGGATTTATAAAATTTGGGTTTATAAATGATGAAGAAGCCCCAGTGTCAATAAGGAATTTGAGCGGTCGTCCGAATGGAGACGAAATATTAATGTAGCCTAACTCAAATCCATGCTTATTGATGTCTAGGTATCCTGTCTGTTGTTCGAGGCAAACTTTCGAAAATTTATGTCATCTTCAATATTTTCTACTAGTGTATGGTATTGATCTAAGTTTTGTTGATGACCTATGCTTGGTGGTTGTAATTCTGAACAGTTATTTTGAAAGTTAAAAAGCTCTCCTCTCTTATATTGATTTTCTGGTGCTAGAGTTCTCATTGTTTGATCTGTTCTGAAGGATCTTTGAGTTGTTGTTGGTGCTTGAGTTTTTATATAACTAGAACTTACATCCATAGGTTCTGGTTTACTATATCCCTTGAATGTATTACCTCTAAGTGTGTTTTGATTAGAGAAGTTAGAGTTTAATCTACGTTGCATAGGTTGGATGTTAGAGTTTACGATTTCTTTCGGCTGTTGGGGTCGTATGTATTGGTTGTTGTAAGTAACCTGGTTTTGTTTGGGGAAACGGTGTAAACCTACCATTATACCTGTTTCTATTGTAAAATGAATTGTTGGGTCTTGGTTGCCATTTGTTTTGGACAACTGTGGGGTCTGCTTTCATGTAAAAAATATTTTGTTCTTTAATACACATTGAAAATGCTTCTGCTAGTGAATCTGGTTTCGAAGCTCTTATGGTCGAACCTAGAGATTCCCTTAGCCCAATTAGACACATTTCAGAATAAAGATCTTTTTTGGCTTTTACTACCTTTTCATCCCTTTCGTGTATATGGATATTGTTAAATAGGGATGCCTGAATTTCTATAATTTCACTGTAAAATTTTTCCACATTATTGAACTTTTGGCGAATATTGTGAAGATCCCTAATTAAGGAAGTTTCAGTTCTTTTGTCCGAGTAATGTAGGATAAGGTTTTGCTTTATATCGTCCCAATTAAGAGAAGTTCCGTACATGTTCAACACCTCATTAGCTTGTCCAATGATTTTATTACGAATGGCTCGCAATAATATTTGCCCTTGTGGTGTTGCATCGTAGGCTCTGATATGAAGCAAAATTTCTTCTACATTATTAATAAATTCATTTAAAAGTCGTGGATTGCCTTCATACGTTGGCAAATCCTTTATTGCATCTGGGATGCGGAGAGATTCAAAAGGGGGTCCACAGGTAATAGAATTGCCTGAAGAAATTGGTTGTTCAACGGGTGGAGTAGCCATACTGTTTGTTTGTAAACCTTCGGGAATTGAATTTAAACTCCTACTTTTAAATAGATTTCCTAATGCACTTGGATATGGTCTGAAAAATGCACTTTTAGATGTTTTACGTTTGTTCATTTACAAGCGGTACAGAAAAAATCAATATGGTAATATTTTCTTTACCTTAATAATTTTCTTTTTATTCTTGTTTCTTATGTTTTTAAATATGTAAAATTTTCTATTTTAAAATTTTCTTTTTTTTCTTCCTTTTTTTATATATAATTTCCTATTTCTTCTTTCCCTTTATTTAATTATGTACTCTTCTAATTTGGAGGGACTGGCTTTTTGGGCTACAGTTTCGAAAATTTGAGTTTTGTTATACTGGAGGGTCCTTCGATAGGATTCGCAGTTTTTCTTTTATTTTGTTAAGGCTTTACAGCCCCGTTTGTTATAGCTTTCTTTCACTTTTTATAAAAAACACACATTACAATTTTCACTCACCAAGTCCAGAGTAGTATGTGGTACGTCCTGGTGATAAGGAGTTAATACTCCCCGGCTTCTTTTTATATCTTCGATATTCCTTCGAAGGTAGTGCTTTTTACTGCGATATTCCTTCACAGTCCTTTAGGATGTGCGTTTTCCTTCGATATTCCCTCGAAGTTTATCCTCACTATTCCTATAGGTAGCACTTTTATAGAGAAAACCGTTCACACAGGCCTAGCCGACTGCGCCAATTACGTTGTGATCCGAACGTAATAAAAAAAATAAAACACACTGCTTGTTTGGTGGTTGCTGAATTAATAATAATCATTACAATTTTTATTTGTCTTATTTATACTTTTTAATAATATTTTGACCTAATTAATTTATAAAAATTGCAAGTTAATAAAATAATTAATAATTGCTTATTTAATAATACAAATTGTTAATTCCAAGAATAGAATAAATAAAGTTAATAATGAACTTTAAATAGGTCAGTGAATAAAATAATAATAATGTAGTTCTTAGAAATATTTCGGAAGTAAATTAATAAATAAATAAATTGATGACATCGAATAAATTAAGTAGGTTGATTAAAAGCTGTTGTTGACCTGGCTGGTTTGGGAGGTGCTGTTATGTGGTTTTCCATAACTCGCGTTTCTATACTGCTTGTATATAAGTTACATATTACAGCTGCTTACAGTGTGACCGTTCACACTAATAACAAAAATCAAGTAACATACAATTTTGACAAAATTGTTCACACAAATTTCAAAATTCGAATTATTTTCGATCATTGTTATTTATAATAACACATTGAAATTTGATTTTTCTTTTATTATAACAAATCGATTATCGAACGATTTTACTCGGTACCTTAAATATTTTTATACCGAAGGCTGTGTGAATCGTTTATATTTTTATTTTCTGAGATCAAGTAAGTTACTCTTGACTCAATTAACGCAACTTGAGTATTGGAATCGGACATTTCGAATATTGTGTACCGAGGTACATCAATTAAATTCTATTTTCCAAAGCAATTCAATAAATTCGAATATAATTTGACCAATAATTTATTTTGGTTAATTTTTAATTCTTGTTTTGAGGAATTTTATATAAATAAGAATCACAATGACTAGTAGAGGCTCTAAACGCCAAGATTCTCCTTCCAGAGCGAAAACTTGGAGAAATTACTCGCGAAGAAAGCGAAGGTCATTAAAGATATCGACAGAATTCGACAATTTATTGTAGATAGGACTATATCTTTTGATCCTATAGAGCTCGAATGTGGATTCGATATTGTAAAAACATATGTAGACCAAGCAATGGAGCTCCAGTCAGAAGTGGATTATTTGGATCCCGATAATGACGGTGGAGTCGAGCTTGAGGAACTCTATGTGACCACGAAGAGTTTGTTCATGAGTCTGCTGGCCAGGAATGGGCAATCAAATGTGCCTGAAACTTCATCCAATGTACAAGCTCACCAAGTTTCGATGCGCCACGTACCTACTAAAGAGAATCCAGCTGACATTGTGACAAGAGGATCCGATGTAAGGGATTTGAAAGACTCAATATGGTTTGAAGTATCGTCGTCTTTACTAAACGACAGTTCCAAATGGCCTGTTAATGAACATATTGAATTAACAGAGAACCAAAAGTTATTGGAAACTGAAAAAAAGAGAACATTTTCACGTTTAAGGGTAGGTGGGAGATTGCTTAATGCAAGTTTGCCATACGATGCAAAGTTCCCACTTTTATTACCGAAGCAAAATGACTTCGTGTGTATCACATCTAGGGGTGCATTTAGAGTTAGTGTCTGATTTTTCCACTGATTTCTTTCTTTTATCGTTTAAAAGGTTTGCTGCAAGAAGATGTCTTCCCCGAGAGGTGTATTGCGACAACGCAACGAACTACGTCGGAGCCAGCCGAGTCCTCAAGGAACTTCAACAAGCGTTCGACAGGAGTCGACAGGCCGTCGAGTCATACGCAGCTTCGTCCGGGGTGAGGTTCAGCTTCATGTCACCTCGGGCGCCGCACTTCGGAGAGTGAATTTACGGAGGTCTATTTCAATTCGGCAAAGGTTTGGTCTTCGCGGTCATTATTTGAAATGTCCCATTTCAAGATTGAATTATAATTTAATTAATTTAATCTACTCCTTAAAAAATATTAAGGAAAAACAGCCTTTTTTACTTAACAATACAATTCAGTGTGTAAACTACTAATGTGAGATGTTGCTAACATCAAGCAATTTTTACCACACTGTTTCCATTCTTTTTTTTTTTTTTTTGAAAAAACGTTATGGTGGAAATTTCCATCACGATGCAATGAAGGGTTAAGTTATACCAAAGAATATGTATATAAAGAATGCGCATCATGTAGAAGTAAAATTTCTTATGGCGGGTCGCAACATCACGACCCGCTCTCACCAACTTTTTTTTAAATCATTTCTTGGTGAGGGGAGAGGAAGACAGAAGGAAAATGAACACAAACAAAGAGCGTAATAATGTGTTGCTCTCATCGTACGTATGTACATGTGTATGTATTCTTGTGTTTTTTGATTTAGTTGTCGACCAGACCAAACAACAAAAACGCACGATGAGAATAACGAATGATGAGAACAACGCATTGTTACGCTCTTGGTTTCTGTAACCTACCCTTTTATCTTTCCCCCCGCGTCATGAAATATTTTTGAAAAATATTCCAAAATATGTTGAAATGCACATTCTATATACTTTATTTTCTTTGGTTATACCTATACATATGTAAAACTTTTTGTTTATATAGTTTAAATATATGAAACTGTTTAATAAAACGCTATAAATAAATGTCAAATAAAGCATTTTCGTTTATTTGGAATTATGCTTGAACGGAAACACAACATTAAAAAAGCACAAATTAATTCAAATCGAACAAATTAAAGCAGTAGGCAATTCTTTGGAGCTCAACAGTGGTAATCATTAATAATTTGTGTTAATTATTATAGGGGGAGTAGAGAGACATTGGATTATATTAATCGCAGAACAGCAAATATAATATTTTTTTGTTGATTTAATCATGCTCCCAAAACTTCATGCACAATCAATCTGAATACTCTAACGACTTACTGCTAATGATCACACATACCGCATTCGAACCAATTATTTCGAGTATTATTCAAATGTCCGATTGACAGTCTTTTGAAACGGACTTTTTTGCGGTGCTCGGATTTATTGAAACCAAAATACATATATTGAAAATGCATTTTCTATGGAATAAATAAAGATTGTTTTGCAATAATCAAACGGATATGATTGTAATCATGTTGGTGTACCAGGGATGGCCTTTAGGATTTTCAAATCACCGAGCAACCAGAGACGAAACGGAATTTGACAGTTGCCGGTTTAATGTGAAAGGGACAGCAAATATTACCAAAAAATATTTCTGTAGCTGTCTGATTGTCTCTCTGTTTTGTTAGTTCTCGTGGTGGGTTTTCAAATAAATAAAAAGAAATGTGAAAAAGTGTTTAGTGGTAATATTATAAGGTACGTTTTTTTTTTTTGTAAACAATTTAAAACATTAAGGGCCATTATTATAACTTGCCGTTAAACTTAGGTTTAGTTAAAGGTACCTTTAGCTGAACTTTTTATTTCTCCTTCTTTTTATTTATTTTCGTTATTACAACTTACAGATAAAAAATAAAAAGTAATAAAATTTTTAACGCAGTGGCAATGACGGGCTTCGTTTTTTTTGTTGTATATGCTCATTTTGTTTAAATTTGAAGCTGCCATATTGAAAATAATATATAATATGGCAAGTTCAAACCTAAAGTGACCTTTAAATGTTAAAGGTAGGATGATGCTCCCTTTAGCTTAACGATCACTTCTATCTTATTGGGTACTTATAATAATGAAAAACAATTTATCTGTTCGTTAAAATCCTCCCTTTAGTTAACGTGAAGTTGTAATAATGGCCCTAAGTATATTTAATTAATATTAATAATTAAAATGTAAAAATAAGTTACATAATAAAAACATCTTTTTTATTTTAATAGAAATTGTGAACCAAAATACACAGGAGCAGGAAATGGGCTGTCTACCAGGCCCAAACCTACATCTGTTTTCGAACGTGTTAAGTCCCTTTTTTCAAAGTTTACAAGAGACACAAAAAACATTGCGGCTTCTTCAGTTTTTAAAATTTGTATACTTTTTGAACGCAATTATTTACACAAAATAGCACTTTTAAAATGACCTAGATCAAAAATTAAGAATAATTAATATTCGTGGAGTTAGCACGTGCTGTTAATTTTTTTCATAGTTTTGTGGACTTAGCGTTTTTGCAAACCACAAAATTACAATAACTTTAAACTACATACTGACATTTTTGTTGTTGTAAAATATGTATTTGGTATAGTGTTATCGTTTTGCATTAAAATCTCAATTTTGGAAAAAAGTGGACTTAGCATCTTTGCGAATTATACTAACGATATTATAAATTATTATTACTTTTTTATTTATTTATTTTTATTTGTGAGGTAAATCTTTGTTCTAAAATGCAAAACAGACCTCCGGTTCTTAAGGCTGGTCCATCACAAATGGTTCTATATAGTTTTAATTATATCATATATTCTACAAGTGCCAACTTGGATTAGATGGGCCAAATATTTCTCCATTATATGAGCTTATCAAACATTTTTAATTTAATTTTAACTTTTTTTGCCTTTTATGATAATGATAAGATTTTAGAGGACGTAACCATGAACAGCGAAATATCCCGTAGTTTTAGAGAGACCCCCCATTCAGAGATAATTTTTTATCACAAAATACACTCAGACGTTAGAACATTAAAAGCAGCCTTGGACCATTATCGTAGGTAATATTTGTTAGAAAAAAGCAAGTTGAATGTTGCTAATTCCAGGTTATCTACAGAAGTAGAAAAAATGAATTTTCTTCAAAAATTAGTTAACCGCTCTCGGGTTGTTTCGAAAATTGTTTGATTAATTATACCTGTGAACCGAAACAACGACGTTACTGTTTTGGCCTGAAACTGATTTCTCTAGCTGTACTTTTCATTCCTCCCTTAGTGTATAGATATTTACGTTCAATTATATTATATATATATATTGGCCCGAAATTATAACTTTACAACGCTTCGTAAAGGACTGGCCCAAAGCTCCGGGAAGTTTAAACGGAAATTTTGGGGCATTAAAGGTGAGAGCGCAGGACTTTGTGTACGAAGACAAATTTGTTTCATACTACGAAATGTCTCTAACAACTTTTCTTTACTACGATACGTTCAAAGACAAAATTATAGGCTTACAGGACTTTGGGGATGAAAATCGTTCTTTGTTTATGGAAATTCTAGGGGCTTATCAATGAAAACATATATTTTCGAGGCAATTTCGTCAACTTTTCAAAAATTGTTAGGGTAACTTTAGAATGTCCCTATTTTCTAGTTAGCGACAAATGAATTTATTTTATGAATAACAGTCCACATCTTTTAAAAAGCGGCCGAAATTGTCTGCTTGAAAAAGAAAATAAAGTTTATTTCAACAATAAACTTGCGTCCTGGGCAGAGTTTATATATTTGTATAATGTAGATTCTAATACACTTAAATGTGCTCCTAAGCTAAGTTTGGACGACATTTATCCCAATAATTAACAAAGGATGAGAGTTAACTCATCCTTTCCTTTCCGACTCAAGTTTTAAGTTGGACTGTAGTAGTCGGTATGCGAACTTTGATTAAATCAGGGAAATAAAATAGCTCAAAAGCCCTAACATTTCTTAATACAGCTGAATACTTAAGGTTTTTAATAACTTATTTGATATTTTTAATAACTGCGATAAAAGCACGATTTTCGTATGTTCCTATGAACAATTACAGTTCTTAAGAGAAGCTCCGAAACTTTTACGGACAATAAAAGTTAGAGATTTGAAAGATACATAATAGTCGCATAGTTAAACCTCTTCAGGACTTTGTAGATTATTATAAAGCATTCGAGAATAAATTTATAGATTTGTTCAACAAAAATTGCCATCTTCTAGGTCCAATATTTTTCGACGAACTTCTTCAAGAATGAGCCTTTCTTTGTTTTTCAACTGTAAAACACGAGCATGTTTTAAATCTATACATTATAATTTCTTTCATTATAAAATGTTTCAATGGTAGGATCAAAGAACCCAATTTTATGCAGAAGTTTCTCGGTAGGTTTTTGACAGTTTTCAAACCATTTACCCGAGGCGTAATTTATCTCATACTTCATTTAGTTTAGTACATTTCGGAAATTGCATATATTTTTTATTTATTGCAGCTCTAACAACGTATTACTACTAACACAAAAATCTACATGATTTATGAATTTGTAATTATATTTTATTTTACACCTACACCTACATGCATACATCATTACTAATTAATAACTACCATTAACATTCACTTTAACTTCACTTTAAATCATTTTCCATTTCATTATTATATTCATGATTATTATATTCAAAAATTGTTATATTTATATATCCTTCTATGTGCATTGTATTTTATTTTATTCAAAGCCTTGTTTTTGTAAGACTGTAAGATGAACACTTCAACGCTATCGAAAATTTTTGTGGAAATACTAATTTCATATATAGGTTTTTAATCTCAAATTCACGATTTTTCGACTAATATTAAATGTTTTTGTACAAAATTAAAAGGTGACTAAATAATTTTTGCCATTCATCAGTATGTTTAAAAAAGTTTCAATCGTTAACCCTACAAACATTATTACCAATGCATAGTTTCAGTAAATTATAGTTTGGGCATACATTAGTTTTTCTTTCTCCATGCTCCCCCATGCTAAACCCAACAGAAAAAGTATTCTCTAAATCTAAACTGTGTGCACGCAATTTGCTAGCTGATCCTGATATTAATATGGACTTGGTAACTGTAATTAAAAACTCCGTCGAATCGGTAACACCGTCTGATCGTAATAATTACTATGTTGATATGACCATGTAATTATCATTAGCTGCATCTGGAGAACAGTTACAATGAATATTTTATATTAAATTTATAACCATATTACTATTTATAATCTTAATTTAAGGTATAAAAAGTTTTATATATTTTTAACTCTTTTGCGTTAACTAAAAAATGAATTTGAATTTAAAATAAGTTAATTAAAAATTTAAAAAAAATGAATTTAAAATTAAATATATTTAATATGACACACAAGTTAAAGTTGTGTTGAAAATAATTTAATTTCATTCTAATAAAATTTAATTTGTTTTGAAGAAAATTAAATTTGATTTAAAAAAATTGAATTTGTGTGCAAAAATCTTTAATTTGAGACTAAAAACCCATAAATGATCGAATATCTGAAACATCTAGTCTTGCAAAAAGAGGGTACAATTATGATGTGGTGACTGTGTATATTTTTAGTATTCAGAAATAATCAATATATACAATTATTGATTTTCACGAGTAAGTGCAGCGAAAATAAAATGAATTTGAATTTCTAGCTTCCTCTTACTCAAGACCATAATGCGCTGTGAATCCTACTCGAGGTGATGCTGTAGTTAACAGAACATGATGGATCTAGACCAGAGAAGGTCGATACGTAATCATAATTTCAAAAGTTTTTAGTGCTGTTGTTATTATTGTGATTTGTTTCTTTACAGACAAAAACTAAATCCATGGTTACATTGGTTTGGTATATGCTGATAAAATTCGAAAAGGTAAGATATGACAATGTGGTAAGTTTTATAAAATAATATGTATTAATTATGATATTAATTTCAGTTTATTTGTAAGGTACCAGACACTAAAGGATCGACTCGTTTGGATCATGAAATAATTTGTCTCCTTTTATATCAAAGGCCCTTTTTAGGGCGAACAATATTTAAAAAAAGAGTTTTTGTTTCTTACTCATTACATTACTTTAAAGTAAAGCAGCTTTTGATAGTTTCATAGAACGGGACCGTCGCTCAACGTTGTACAGTAAGTGTTGTATCATAATTATGTTATAATTATGTATATCACTAAATTTTGTTTATTGTTTAGATGCCAAAGTCTTGTCTTGTTTGGACTGCTACAACAAAAACCACAAACATCAACACCAATCGTAAAATTATTTATTTCTTTATTAATTAGAATACAATTACAAATTATATTTTAATTATATACGAGCTGAGTAACTTCGACAGAGCAGAGCCTCTAATTGGAATCGGACCCACGACCCTCACGGTAATAGTCTAACTAGAGACTATCAGGGCACCCAATAAAATTAAGTGTTGTCTATTCGCTGTTACCTTCTGAATTGGTGACGTAATCCTGTCACCAAATACACCAGCACCGAATTCGAATTCACTACGTCAAAAGCCCTTAGGGCCAGAAAGATTTAAAAAAAGAGATTTTTTTTTTTTCATAAGTTGCAGCATTTATTGATTTAATTTTTTATGTAATTTATTTATCTAGCCATTATTTTATATTAAGGATTGTTTAACGATTATTTTCAATTACCTTTTATACTTACTTAACATATATACTATGCATTTTGAAAGCAACCCTTTGTTTGATTGATCCTTTTAAGGACCTCAAATATTTTAAAGAAAACGATTTTATTTCTTATATTAGGATTAAGTTTTATTTTTTTTATTTATTTATTTTGTTTATTAATCATAGCACAACAAGATAATAATCTTATAAATGAAAGTGCTATGGGAGGACATCAAATAGGAAAAAGTAATAACAAATCGCTCATTATATGAGTAATGAATTGTTTGAAGTACAGTATAAATAAAAATGAGTAAGAATAAGAACATGTTTTAACCTCAGGAAATAGCAATCGATACAAAAAAATTAGGATAAGAAAATAAGAGTATTTGTAAAAAACTAAATTAGGAAAGATACAAATATAAAGAAAAATACAAACAAGGAAATATATTCATATAATGAGATACAATGAAACTTAAATAATAAATTAGAAAAATGAAAATAATTAATCACTAATAAAAATGAAGAGTAAAAATGTATAAAACAATCAAAATATATTACAAACTACTTAAACAGATTGTATAACTCCTTTTTGAACTTAGTTGCATTGCCTATGTTCTGAATATAATTAGGTAGTGCATTCCAAAGACTGATGGTGTATATAAAGAACTGTCGTTTCGACAAAAGAGTCCTATGCCTTAATTGGATAATTTTCCTACCGCGGTTGGATCTAGCAAATCTAATCCTGCTAAATAAGTATACTGGCTGTTCCAAAGTAATAATCTTATGGAGGAGAATTAGGCACTTAATATTCAATAGATTATCAAAATGAATACCACATATCTGGTAAGAAAATTGTGATATATGGTCCCGACGTCCCTTAATAAATACATATCTGGCTATGTTATTATAAGCCAAGTTGAGTTTCCGCCTATCATCCGCATCACAGTTTGCGAAAATTTCCGATCCATATAAAAGAACAGGAATCAAAAACGTTTTTGCCAGTTGCAGGCGTATAGCAAAAGGAGTCGAATCTATAACAGCCCATAAGTTCCTAAGCATACCATAAACTTTACCAACGATGACATTAATGTGGCTAGACCACGTTAGCCGACCATTAAAGATAACACCCAGATTAGATGCCGATTCAACAAAATCAATTTTATTCCCCCTGATAATAATTTCCGGCACATCAAACGCTCTCTTAGACCTGGAGAGCAATAAACATTTCGATTTAGAGGGATTAATACAAAGTCCATTAGCACTAGCCCAGTTGTCAATTTTCCGTAAATCATCGTTAATCGTATCTACACATAGTCGGATATTATCAATACAAGCGCTCCTATAGAGCTGAACGTCATCAGCGTACATATGTACGCTACAATTATCCAAAACATCAGGCAGGTCGTTAATGTATATACAGAACAAAAGAGGCCCTAAAATTGATCCCTGAGGAATACCTCTTCCAACGTGTACCGAATTCGAGATGTTGCCGTTTAGGTAAACTCGTTGAGATCTGTTAATGAGATAGGAACGTATAAGGCTGCAAGCTGAATTAGAAAAATGAAAGAGGGTCTGTAGCTTTCTCAATAATATTCTGTGATCAACTGTATCAAAAGCCTTAGTGTGATCCAAAAGAATCAAAAACGCTATGTAATTTTCATCCAGCTTCAACCTAAGGTCATCAACTACTTTGACTAAAGCAGTAGTGCAGCTCCTAGCTTTCATAAATCCCGACTGTTTATCAGATAAAAAATTATTACTCGTGAGATAATCGTTCATTTGTCTAGCTATGAGGTTTTCCATAACTTTGGACAGGAACGGAAGAATGGCAATTGGCCTGAATTCATTGTTAGATTTAGGAATTGGGATGATTTTTGACCGTTTCCATTCATCAGGGAAAGAGGACATAGTTAAGACTGAATTGAATACATGAGTAAAATACGGTAAAAGTCTAGGTGACAAAGCTTTTAAAAACAGAGGATCTAAGTCATCAGAACCAATCGCATTCGATTTCACAGAAGATAAGCATTCCAAAACCTCGAGCTGACTAACACAACGAAAACTAAAGGGGTTTTCTAGCGGAACAAAACAAAGGTCATCATATAGGTTACTGTCAGGTGTAGGAACATTAATATTAACAAATTTGTCATTCAGACCGTTTACATCGACATCAGGAGAAGTATTATGGCATTTATGTCCAATACCGATATCGCGGATTACCTTCCATTTAGCTCTATTATCTAATGCGGAAGCGAACTTCCTGCCGTAAAACAATGTTTTTGCAATTTTAATATGTTTGGTAACCTCACTACGAGCGGCTTTATGAACGGCTTTCAGATCAAATGTTTATAAATAAGTTTTTTTTTAATAAAAAGTGACTATCAACAGTTATTTTGTCATAGAAAGTATATGAATTATATATATATAGATTTATACATACACCAAACCTTTTTTACACGGTAGAATACGTTCCAGTGGATACCGTGTAAAAAACGCGTAAAAAAGACAAGTATCAATATAAAAAATAATTATAATATTATTTATAAAAACGCACAGATTTAGTTCAATAGTATATACAGAGTTTTTATTTTTTTTTTCATTTTATGATTATAAAAAAATAAAGAAAAAACTTAAAAATTCTCTTCCATTTACAAAAATAAAATTAGTTATCAAACTCTTAAGACAATTAGGAACGGAATTATTTTCAATAAAAAAAATTGTTTATTTTATTCAGTCAGTTTCTGGTAGCAAGCGCATTCTCTTTTGCTGGTGTGCTCAATATCAGTCTCGTCAGTAGAAATACTTATTCCTTCTACATCTTCAGAAGCTGCTTCTGGCGCCGGTTTATTTCTTTTAACAGCAAATTCTGTTATAGTGCGTTGTGATCCTACTTTGGAAAGCTCTTTATAGAGCTCTCTGTATCTTGTTTGTGGGCCTGATTGAAATTTCACAGCTCTTTCAATTATGTTATCACATGTCAAAAAGTGTTCTGCCAACTTATTTGCCATTTGAAAGCCGTCAAGTATCAACATGGCAGTTATTGAAAAAACCGTGTTATTTCAAATTCGCGTAAAAAAACCGTGTAAAAACAGGTTTGGGTGTATATAAATATTGTCTGTTGGTGGATGATTGACGTTGTTAGATGATATAAATAAAGGAATGTGTCTTGTTTGTTAATAGAGTGTGTGTTGAATAGTAATGTTGATGAAGAATATTTTGGTAGAAGTTGATATTTTGGTGGAATAATAGAATAAAACGGGTTCTTGGCTGAAAGGAGATAAAGCGTTCTTTTTTTTTTTTGTAAACGTTTTCGGAACTAATTTATTTGGTGACACCTTTCATCGATCGTTACTTACTTAGTATTTAACCAATTTAGAGGTACATATATTTACAAATTCCTGAAACAAAAAGTTATGAGTATATATTTGTTATATTTTTCTTTTTACTTAACTTTTGTATACGGAACATCTTTCAGTGTGATGGCAAATTGCTAAGAGTTGGATTAATAATGAAAAAATTATCGAATTTTAACCTTTTCATTCAAGAAATTAATAAATACTGATAATATACACAAATTTCTGCAAGAAAAATTTGATCTTGATATATTTAGCTTCTTACTTACCTTTTGCACGAGAAACCATATTCATTGTGACCAAATATTTCGATTAGTAATTAAATATTTACGAATTTTGAAAATTTTCATTGAAGAAATTAAAAAATATTCCAAATTTTCCCTTTCTTAACACGAAATAAATGTTTATTTACATTTAATTTTTCTACTTTGCTTATAACTTATGACATTTTTTTTCTCCTCTAAATAAAACGTTATGGCTGCTGTTTTAGCGTTTTTCAAACCTCGTAATCGCAGCACCGGCAAAACAAATAAAATATAAACACTTCATTAATTCTATATCAATGGTGTCACTACATCATTATTTCGCGTCTTATACCACCTCCAAAACCTCTATTTTATATAGTCTAGTAGGTAGTGTCCTGGCTTATTAGACTTGTGGTCGTGTTTCAACCATCTGACTCACGTATCTCAAATATAAAAAAATTTGGCGAATCCGTCTCAGTAATCTTTTGACGAAAATGTGTCTATCTATGTGTCTCGGGCCTTACAATCCACCCTTTTATTTGACAGCACTTAAGCCGAAAGTCCATACCATCGTTGCGTTATATGCGATTCTCGCATTCTATGCGGTACATGCGTATACCGAAAAAGTAGAAACAGTGTAGTTGTTTGTGACAAGTTACAGAAGAAAATCCATAGAATGCATAGACGCATAGAATGCATCAAGTAGGTCTACTTTCTACTTTTCTGTGCGACTCATGCGACGGCGAAAAAAGTCAGCTGTCTCTAAAACTTAGGGATGACAAGTTATATACTATTGTTAATGGTTTCGATAAATATGTTTAGATAAATATAAATTAAATGATTATTTTCGCATTTTTTATTTGCATTATAAAAATATTAATAAAAACATATTTCATAATAAAGTTTACTACTAATTTAAGAGAAAAATACATTAAAATAAATTTTTTAACACATTTATTTCATGAATAAAATTTGTATAAATAAATTAGTCATCGATTGTTTTTATGTACTGAGTGCCGTCTCTCTTGAATATGTAAACAAAAACTGTGAATTTATTGTTGTATTTACACAATAATAAATAAGGTCCTGTTGAATTTTACTGTTTTCTGTTTATTATTTTGTGGTTATTTATTTGATTATTAATTTGTGTTTATTATCTTGTGATTATTAATTTGTTTTTTAATTTGTTCTTATTGTTTTGTGTTTATTTGTGAACGAGAGTTATGGAGGAGAAACTAATTGCAGCCGTCAAAAACCACAAGGTTTTTACAACAAGAATTCCCTCCTCTATAGAAAAAAAGTTTAAACGCTCAGCTGCTTGGAACGCAATTAATAGGAAAGTACATTTGTCAGGTAATATTAATAAGAAATATTATTTGCGTATTGAATGTATACATGTATCTTTTTCAGAGGATGTTTGCTATACACGTTGGAGGTATAAGTAGATAAATACGTAAAAAAATATCTAGGAGAGCTATCAAGCTTCAGGAAGTGGAACTGAAGTAATGGAGGATCAATGGCAATACCAAAGCCAAATGGAGTTCTTACGAGAACATATCAGACCTCGAAAGAGATATTTTATTATATTATTTTTATATTACATTATATTTTTATTTTATATTTATATTATATTTACTTGTTTATAATTCCATTGTATGACAGTGACAAGTTTAAGTCATGGAAGCTTGCTCACGGACTTAGTAGAAGAAGACCACAGCGAAAATGTTGAAAGCATGCTAGAGGTAATTGAATACAATAATACAAAATATTGTAATATTTTTATTTACAGGCTTTTTCGGAAATTGAATTCCTGGACGACCCTCCATCTACTATCAAGCTCCTCCCACTTAAAGTTCCAAGCAGCAGTAGGAAGAGATAGCGTCGGGAAAGTGGCACAGAGGCTTTCAATGAGTTTTTGAGTAAGATGACAAATATTGCCGAAGCAAGATTTTCGCGGACAGAGAGTGACCCCCAAGACGGTTTTTTTGGATGGTCCGAGAAATCTTTGCTAAAATGGAGCCGGAAGCTGTCGAAAACGCCAATTTTTTTTAAATTATTTAAACGATCAACGTTCAAAAAAGTGATATTTAACATGTTAATGTAGTATTATTTGTTATAAATTATTTCTGTTAAGTAAAATTTAGTTGTTATTCGTTATTTATATTATTGTTATTTATATAATTTATATTAAAAGATTAGATTTAAGAAATTATTGTTATATTTATTATTTCATACATATTGACAGAAAAAAGTTAAATTAAAATGAAATGAAGACTAAATTCAATAAAAATGAAACTTAAAACTAAAAACTTTGGATTTTATATTTTATTTATGAATAGGTAGTCGCATAAAATATCCCTTTGTTGTAATGCACACCATTATCGCTATGACTGCCATAAGCACCTATATCGACTACGGTAAATGTGTAATTTGCATCACACAGTGCCATCAGTACAATACTATATGTTCCTAAATTGTTTGTTTTAAGAATATAGTTAAAAATTATTTGGTAAAATACATTTAAGAACATACCTTTATAATTATAATAATTTGAGCCTAAACGTGGTGGGCATGTAATGGCTACGTGTTTTCCGCTGATGGCTCCAACACAATTCGGCATATCCCATATACTCTTGAAATCTTCCGCTATTCGCCTCCATTCATACGTACTCGGCAAAGACAAGTAAAAGCCACTTAATTCCTTCCATATAATGTCACACGTCTCCAAAACAATCCATCTTACCACTGTAACCGACATTTTAACTGTGAGTGAAAGGTACTGTCTGCTAGCACCATGGGCTAAGTAGCTGTATGGAAAACAAATTATTGATTTGTTCCTTATTGACATACTCAATTATATACTTACATTAAAGTCAAGAAGAGACGACAATCTGGTGGAATAGCTCTACTTGAATTCTTTTCAGGACGATCCTTTAATATGTTGAGTAAGCAATCAAAGATGGTTGGAGACATTCTCGTCACAATATTAAACTGCTCATGATCACGGGTTTTTAATTCATGAAATCTTGATACAAAAAACCCACTCACATCCCGTTCCAAATACAAGGGACGGACCCAAAATATTCTTGAATTTTTTTTGAAGGTTTTCGTACGCCTTGGCAGCAGAAAATAGTAAATATGTATGTTAAAACAAATTGGAGTTGATTATTTGTTTCTAAATCACCTTTAATGACGGAGATTTTTAGGAGATGTGGATTACTTACAAGTAATTATAATTATTGGGTTGCGTGATATGGGAAAGAAAGAAAAGAAATAGAGTTAAGAGTTAGAGTTAAGTTAGAGATATTGAGAGAGAAAGAGAGAGAGAGACTCTTACCTTTTCTCCTTTTTGGTGTAGTTATAGTTGATCCAATAAAAAATTATTATGCATAATTCACGTTTAGCCAATATATGTATATTTCAAGTAAATATAATTCAATTAATTTAACACTTGGTTTGGTAAGTATTCAGATATTTCGGTAAGTATAATTTGACATAGATAATATTTCAGGTAAGTATAATTTAATCTAGATAATTTAGGTAAGTACAATTCGAATTGAGTAAGTGTGGTAAGTAATTAATTGTAACTCAATTACATTAAATGCTCAATTACATTAAATGTATAATTTTAATAAAATAATATTTATACACATCAAATGAGTTTGTTCTTTTTATATAAATTAAAGAACAATTTAGATTTTTTTTGTTTCTTTTATATGTTTTAGGCAAAGTTCACAAATAGATTTCTTTTATTCTTTAGTTTCTTTTTAATTCACACACTTTGACTTAGTAAAATTAATTAATTGTTGTTGTATATAAAGTAACAATTATTGGGTTTAGTTTAATAGAGTCATTTAACTGTTGCTTATTCCACTGTAACATGAGAAGTGAAGTTGGTGTGCTATTTCATTTTACATCAAACTTCTATTTTTCTTAATTCGTCCTCAAATAATTCGTAACGGTAAACGATGGAGACATTCCCTTTGTCTATGGAAGTTATAAATGGAAATGTTTGGAATCAACCTATGTTAGGTTAGGTTAGAGGACGTGTACTTGTCAATTAAGACAAGTACAGTACCCGGAGGTCGAATTGACCCATTGTACAACGCCCTAGTTTCTCACACCACTTATGTTGTGTATGTTAATTTTATACATGAGTGGTGGGACCTACAGTTTAAAGTCGACTCCGAACGACAGATTTTTGAGAAACTTTTTCATGGCAATTTTATTTACTCTCACAGTTTTTGCCAGAAATCTGCTGAGAGGAAGTCGCCGAAAAAATACTTTTTGTATTTTGTCTTGATGTCTGGCCTGGGGCTCGAACCCTGGGTTTACGTTTAATAAGCCAACACACTACCTACTAGACTACGGCGACTTCATCAAACTATGTTAATTAACATAGAATTATCAAATAAAAGATATTGTTTTATTAGATAATTTTAGTGTTCAAACCTAGTTTGAACATAGCGCCGGCCTTGGGGTTAAACTCGAGATGACCTCTCGCTTGGAGGTGTGGTGCATAGTACTTGTGCTAATGATTTAATTGCTTCAGCAATTAATTTGGCATTTGACGTTGCGGACAAAGTAGGTGGTGGCGTTTATGTGGACGGTTTCCTTTGCTCTTTCTTATTTTTTTTTTGTCTCCCCAGGGGTGGTATGAAGCAAGGTGTGGTGGAACCTGTTACATTTTTTGCACAAATCCAATGAAGTGCAGGCTCGTTAATCGTTGCTCCTAGCCAGACAGTTTTCGCAGTATCGATGTTTGTCGATTATTTCCCGTCTTTTATAAATGGTCATCTTCAGGAATTGAGAGCAAAACCTTAATACATGAAATTTTCTACAGATTTTGCACTCTTAAATCTCTGGATCTGGTCGAGATCTCGGGTGACGATCCTTGCCTACGTGACTATTTATCTATCTATTGGCGTTGTTTTTGTGATTTCGGCGTGTTATAATAAATCTGCGATTAGTTCTAAGGGAGAAATTTTACATATTAGAGAAGGCAGAGAGATTAAGCTGAGAAATTGAGTCAGTTAGGAATTATTAGTTGTTTGAGAAAGATTCTGCGAATTGTATTGAGAATTTGAAGGTACTTTACAATTTATTTCAATTAGATTTTTCATCATTCAAATATGGAAGGCGACATAGTGTAACTATCGGTCTAGTGATGATTCCCAAAGGAGTGCGAATGTCTGCAGTGGGCACATTCCTGTCCGGCCCAATGGCCCAATCGCCATTCGTAGGAGATCTCCCACATGGATATTAGGAACTGAAAATTTTCACTTGTTTCTTCTCTAGAGTGTTCACAAGTAATCTTGCTTTAACCGAGTCGAGAATTGGTGGTGAATTGCATTCAGCTTTTCCCATCTGTTAACCAGAGACATTTCTTGACAATTCTGTTCTGGGAAAGCCATTAGAGGGACCCCCTTAGGAAATGACCCGGAGTTAACGCCAAATCGGATGAGTCCTCGGACAGTGCAGACAATGGGCGGGAGTTCAAAATTCCTTCTATGCGAGCCAGAATCGTTGAAAATTCTTCAAAGGTAAACTTCTGAGAACCAGAAATTCGCTTCAAATGAAATTTGAAACTTTTTACGGCAGCTTTCCATAAGCCGCCCATGTGTGGAGCATGAGGGGGAATAAATTTCCATTCAAAGCCATATGTTATGTATTTCTAGGCTATATCCTGGGCTGCTGTTTCCTCAAATACATTAAATTCACGTTCGAGTGCTCTGCTGGCTACGAGAAAATTACGACCATTGTCAGTTACTACTCTTTGGGGTAGTCCACGCCTCCCGACGAGAGGTGAGAATGCGGCTTGGAATGCTGACGAAGACACTAAGGCTTTCGTAGTTCTCGAATTCCGTAAAGTCTAGAGTTTAATTTCAAATGAACCAGCAAAGTCAATACCTGTGACTTGAAATGGAGGTGAAAGAGTACATCTCTCTCGGATAAGTGGTACCATTATCTGAGAACAAGGCCGCTGTCGGTAAATAATACAAGTTTTGCAATGTCGTATTATCTTCTTCACTCGGAGTTTGAGACGGAAGGTATAGAATTCAGTCTGTACCATGCGACATATTTGACTGCATTCAGCGTGAGATAGGAAGTAATGTAAATGTTGTAAATAAAGCTGGCAAAATCAGGAGTTACCAGGTAATATAATGGAATAGCGTTCATTATATGGTAGGGAAGAGAGAGCCAATCCGCCATTTACTCTAAGAAGCATTCGTATCAAGAAATGGGTTTAATGTTTTGAGTGCACTCTTGTTAGATATGTCACGATTTTCAGACAAGGATTCATATTCCTCTGAATAATAGATTCTCTGACATAGTGTGATCAATCTGAATTTAACGAATGTTATTTCCTCGTGAGTCAAATTACTCTGAGTCATTTGTGATTTGTTCGGCCTGATGTTCCTATTACAATTATTGAAGAATCAAATATATAGCATATTACACGCAAAGCTCTATTGTATGTCGAAAATCGAGTTAAAATGTCATCGTTCCGAACATCTGTGTGCAGTGTTCGAACCTCATTAGAGATTTGGGGTGTTGTCAACGTGTTTCGTTTACGCCATTAAGATGAGGGTTTGGTTTACCATGGTGGTCCATGCCACCATAAAGAATTGGGAGAATGATCTTGTGGTTTACAGCCACGAAGTCCAATATCTGCTGGATTATCGTGTATTGGCACATGTTGCCTTCTCGCATCCGAGATTAAGCGATGAATTCGAGCGATTCTATTAGCTACATAGGTTTCCCAAGATGAAGGGGGTTTTGAGAGCCAACCTAGAACTATGGACGAGTAAATGTATTTCCGAGTCAGAGAAATTGAAGGATGTAAGAAGGATGTTGCAGGGGTTAGTTTGGAGTGACTTATGTAAACCGCTGTAAACATATCGCGAAAAGAGGGCCATTGTTCATTACTTCCCTGAAATACCTCTGTATCGCAGGGGGGAAGTTTAATACAGTAGTCCGAGGAATCAGATGTATTTTGGGTCAAGGCGTGTGAGTCCTGGGATGTTCCTGAGTTACCAGTGGAATTTAATTGAGCTACCTTTATTAACTAGAGAATCTGCGAAATACAAAGGTAGTAGGCGTCCACACACGTTTCATAATTTTTCTTCGCCTCTTCCTTAAATTCAGCGGTTACCGTTTTGTCCTGATACAACATTATTCTCTCATAGGAACTATCGAGTTTTGCTCATTTCGACTCCAAGTGTTTCAACTTGACCCCTACAACCAATTCCGATTGCTCGTTTGTGGGAGTTCGTTTAAATCGTAAACAATGAAACTCTCCTTTGGAGAGCTGTTTGCTTCGCTACGAGATGAGGTGGACATTTTCTCAATATGGGATTAAAAATTTAAAGATATAGAGAAAGAGTGTTAAGATTTAAGTATTAGATTCGTATATAGGATATGACTTGTTTAGGATTTGAGACCTTTGGGCTACTGGGAAGTAGAACTAGAACTGCTATCTAGCAAAAATTTTAAGAGAAAGTATAGGCTGGCAATACTAGATATTGTAATCCAGCTGAAGTCAGCACTTAGGAGATTTGGGCTACTGGGAAGTAGTACTAGATACCTATTATCTAGCGTAAAAAAAATTCAAAAACTAAGTGCTAATTTGCTGTTTAAGAAACTCTTTTCTATATTCTATGAGTAGGGGTTAGGGGCTATAAGGGAATAGCACTAGATACCTGTTATCTAGTTTAAAAAGTTAAAAAATAGAATATAGAATTCAATTAAAGAGAAAAAAATTTTGGGATGCTAAAAAATTGTCCTTTTAAACCTTATTATAAAATTGCGACATGAATTTGGGAACGAGACATGAAAATTAATTTAATTCGCATATCAAACAACCAATTATATCCGAGATATTGGCGGCATTAAAATTTTCCATTTCGGTAATAATTTAAAAAAAATTTTAATTCCAAGAACTACTTTACTATAAAATTTCAAAAATATTTTTAAATATTTTTTTTTTGAGTTTCAAATATTATTTTATTATTAATTTGCAAAATTTATTTGGTATTGAATTTTCAATTCTGTAGTATAATACATAATACTTTTAACGTTTGCCTTAATGGGTTAATTCGTTTATACATATGTTTGTAATATTTATAATGGACTGTATGTTCTATTGGAAGTGGAAACCAGTGGTGTAAAAGAAATAAATCATTTCTATATTTTTTTAACTTATGTTTTTCAAATTAAAATTAAAACAAATAAACATATATGGGATAAATATTTATTTATTTATTTACTAATATATTTATTTATAATTATTAAAATTGGGAAAATTTTAAATTTGAAGGAGAGACATTACACAAATATCAAATTAATACTGAATCATTTTATTGATTTTGTTTCCCGTTGTCCAGACGATTCAGACGAACAGGCCTAAGTAGTACGCATTCGATCAGTTTCTAATCTCACTTCTCGTTGTTCAAGTGGTTTAAGCGAACGGGTTTCAGCGACATACACTCGAAGATTTTTCAGTCTCAATGCTAGTTGCCCGTCTGGTTCTGAAGCTCGTAATCTTTTCTGCCGTGCTCGAGGTGTAGGTCGACCAATTGCTTGCCGCTTTGGAGGCATGATAACATGGAAACGACTTGAAAAATGTGTTAAATTTATTATAATCCCACAATGTACCATATAATCCAATTGAACCCAACAGCGTTTTTAAAAGTTTTCCAAAATTAAAATGTTTCAAATTGTACGGGAATGATCAAATGCATAGTTTGTGATTCAATTCATTTTGAATAATTCTTAGTGGCGCCATCTATCGGAAACTAAACGCTCCAACTTAGAAACCTCCGTCGGCTCATGCGCAGCAACTTTGCTAAAGATCATATCATGATAAAATGCACAGTTTACGATTTAAATAATTTTTCGTAATTTTCAGTGGCGCCAACTGTCGAAAATTGGTCATACCAATTTAGAAACCTTCCCCGGCGAAACAACTTAGCTGAAACATACATACAAACAAACATTCATTTATATATATATATATAGGTTAGAAAAATATAGTTATTGATTTTTAACTAATTAAAGCGTTCGAAAAGCATTTCAGTTTGCATTTTACTTTTATTAGGGAAGATAAAAACGTTTTTATATTCGTACAAATTTGGTTTCCGAAATACCTGATCTGTTTCTGTAGAATAAACGATTTCACTTGCGTGTCTATTTATATGGAAAATACAATCAAAGGCACTCAATTTTAGTTTTTGTTTGTGTGAAAGTAAAATTGTTTGACTTCCAGAAACAGTACATAAAACTTTTAATAAATGCCTTTAAATAAATATAAAATCGTTTTAATGAATCCAAAAACGCTGTAGTGATAACACTGGTTAACAGCTGAATTAAATAAAAACAAAAGACGCCAAATTGAAACTGATAAGAGGAGTAAAAACAAAGTTTTTAAAATTTGGAATTAATATTAAGTTTGATTAAAAAATAATAATAAATATAATAAAATAAAAACTCAAACCTAAAAACATGCCTTCTGTATCCATATTTGAATTTTTATTTCTTTTGTTTGTTTTTGTTTATTTCTTTTATTGTTTTGTTTACCCAAAAACATATTGTTACGTTTTTACCTTTTTAAAAACGTTTAAATATGAGTTCGTTAATTGGAAACAAATTCAAAATAAATATGTGGTTATTTTCGGTTAAACTCTCTTTATTCTTTACACTACTTTTGTGTGCCACCGTATACAACTTGACGATACAACAATAATAATCTGTTTATTCACTTTACTAGTTCACACAAGTATTCACTGCAGTGTTGCCACCAACAGCTTTATGAGTTACACACAAATGGCATCGAAATTACACATATGAAAAAAAAATTACACACAAAATTCTGTTTTTACAAATATTGCATACATATATTAAGTAAACAATAAAATTATTATGGTGGGTGGGTGGTTTAAAGTCGAGTCCGAACGACAGATTTTTGAGAAACTTTTGGTGGCAATTTTTATTTATTCTCAGATAGAAGTCGCCGAAGAAATACTTTTTTGTATTTTGTCTTGACGTCTGGCCTGGGGCTCGAACCCTGGCTTTACGTCAAATAAGCCAACACACTACTTACCAGACTACGGCGACTTCAAAAAATGTATGAATGTATAAATAAAAATGTAACGTAAAACTCAAATAGAAGTATTGTTTCTTTTTTTTCTAACAAAAGACATGTAAATGCATATGTGGGCTCTAGGAGTCAACTAAACTCCTAGAGTCTATAAACAGGAGTTGAAGAATGGGATACGTATGTTCTTCTGAAATATATATCCCTAAGTAAATACGAAGGCTGAGGGTTTTGCTTCAACTTAGCCTTTATTGCCTTGGCGGAGGTTTCTTAACAACTGATGGTAATTATTTTCAACAGGTTTTACGTAAACAATACAAATATTGAATTAACCAATATAGAATTCATAAAGTCGCCGTAGTCTAGTAGGTAGTGTGTTGGCTTATCAGACGCAAGGCCACGGTTCAAACCCAAGGTCAGACATCAAAACGAAAATATGAAATAATATTTCTTCAGCGACTTCCTCTCAGCAGATTTCTGGCAAAAACTCTGAGAGTAAATAAAATTGCAATGAAAAGTTTCTCAAAATTCTATCGTTCGGAGTCGACGTTAAACTGTAGATCCCGCCACTGATGTATAAAATTAACACACATAACTTGAGTGGCGTGAAAAGCTTGGCTGTAATCCTGACCGAAGGGTTGGTTGTAATGGCCAATTATATACATATGTTATGTTGTGTATAATTCATATATATTTATATATAATACAAAACAAGTACATAATTTTCGTATAGCAGATTAAACAAATAAATAATTCATAATATGTTTGTATTACACTAAGAAAAATATGTTGAACACAGTTCAATAGCATATATCAAACATTATCCTTACATGTATTTAAATTAGTAAGAGATATATGGAGGTGTTTATTTATGCAAACTAGTGTTGGAAATTGCAATAAATTTTCAAAACAAATTAGTGCTAACAAATTGACTGTTAAAAAAGAGCGATTAAAGAAAAAGTTGAACAAAAAATAAAATTACACACATTTTACACACGAAGCTAATTACACACATTACACACCAGGAGAGGAGGTACTCGCAGAATGCACTGGAATAGGAGATAGGAAAACACCAGGGCCTGATGGAATCCCGAATAGGGCACTTAAGGCGGCTATCCGGCTCAGACCCGATACGTTCGCCAAGGTGTTCCACAAGTGCTTCGTCGAGGGTGTTTTTCCACGTAGGTGGAAGAAGCAGAAATTGGTTCTCATTCCAAAACCTGGTAAACCGCCAGGGGAACCATCGTCGTATCGGCCCATCTGCCTACTTGACACGATTGGAAAAGTACTGGAGAGGATAATATACAATCAACTACTAACATGTGCCGAAGCAGGAGGAGCTCTCTCGGACCTGCAATACGGATTTAGGAAAGGACGGTCCACTGTTGACGCGATAAGGAGGGTGGTCGACATTGCAAGAGATGCAATAGATTTGGCACCAAGGAGTACTCCGCGGTTGTCACACTTGACGTTAAAAACGCGTTCAACTCGGCGAATTGGGGACGTATTATGAGAGCTCTCTTTAACATGGCTACGCTGCCATACTTAATGGAGATTCTGAATAATTACTTTCAGGACAGGCAGCTAATATACCTAACGGATGAAGGAGAGCAGGAATACGTAGTGACGTCGGGAGTCCCGCAGGGCTCCGTACTTGGGCCACTAATATGGAACATTATGTACGATGGAGTACTTCGACTGCGATTGCCAAGCGGGACTACAATTGTGGGTTTTGCCGATGACATTGCCATAGTCTCGGTAGCTAAAACGGTAGGAGAAATAGAGGAGAAAACGAACACAGCGATTCGAAATGTTGGAGCATGGCTGGATGAGGCAGGTTTGACACTTGCTGCACATAAAACGGAGGCCGTCTTGATAAGCGGCCGGAAGATAGTGGAGAAGATGGAATTGACCGTTGGAGGCACAAGGATCGAATCGAAGAGGGCGATAAAATACCTAGGAGTGATTATCGACGATAGATTGAACTTCAAGGAGCACGTGAAATACATTGGTGAAAAAGCATCTGTAACACAGGGAGCACTGGCGAGGATGATGCCAAATATTGGAGGAACAAGTCCATTTAAAAGGAGAATAATTTCGGCGGTAGTAACGTCGACAATGCTGTATGCTTGCCCAATATGGTCGAAGGCACTCTCAGTGGGGACGACGAGGAGGATACTGTCCTCGGTGTATCGTCTAAGCGCGATTACACGGATAAGTGGCTTCAGGACAGTGTCTGATGAAGCAGTTTTGGTATTGACAAAGACAATACCAATAGATATACTGGCGGATGAGATGAGAAGGATATACCTTCGCCGTCTCGAGTACCCGGGACAAATAGCGGCTATAAAAGCGGAGGAACGAAGGACTTCCATGCACAAATGGCAGTCACGATGGGAGAGCAGTCTACAGGGAAGATGGACATTTCGTCTTGTCCCTGATGTAACCCCTTGGATGTAGAATGAACATTGCGAGTTGAACTACTACGTGACCCAGTTCCTAACTGGTCATGGGTGCTTCAGGAAATACCTGCACAGATTTGGTCATGACACTTCTCCTATATGCCTAAACTGTGTAGATGAGGAGGAAGATGCGGAGCATATTCTAACATGCTGTCCCAGATTTAGATGGCCGGGAGAAACAAATTTAGGACCAAGCCGGCTAATGGAAGAGCTGAAGTAATGATAGCACTCCGAAGACTGGAGGACCGGAGGCGAAATTTAAATTGATGTGATAAAGCTTTCAAGCTAACCAGCCCTCCGCGAAGTAATACCTTACGGCAGTCCCGCGAGGGGAGAGTGGTTGAAGTGTGTAGGGGGTGGGTTTAGTACGTAGGCACCAGTGATGCTGAATCGTGCCCTCTTTTGTTGGAACAAAAGTGTCTTTCAAAGATTCCCACCTCCGGCTCAAGACAAAAAAACACACGCTACACACACAATGCAAAATTACACACAATATGTGTAATTACACACAAGGTGGCAACACTGATTCACTGGATCTTTACAACCACGACTTATTTCGTTCACACGCAACTTCACACAAGGCTGACTGAATTAACACTGACTGCTGCTTGCTTTGTCCAGCCCTTTTATAGTCCGCAAGCCACTGTTGCCAGATTTGCCGATTTATCGGCATTTTGCCGATTTTTGACATTAAAAATGACAAAGTGCGATTTGCCGATTTTTGCTCTCAAAATGCCGATTTAATTAAAAGTATATGCTGCACCACTGTGTTCATATAATGATGTCAATATGACTTTGTTAAGAATAGAAAATTTCGTATCTGAAGAAGATATGCAAAACATTGATACAGAATATCATATAATATAATATAAAAGTGAAATGGATTTCTTAAGTTTTTGGAAACAAATTTGTGGAATGAAAACTATCGATACAAACTTTTTATTTCCAAAATTGTCAATTTTTATCCAAACAATTTTAACTCTACCACATTCGTCCGCCAATGTGCAAAGGATATTTAGTCAGGTAAATATCAATAAAACTAAGCAAAGAAATCGTTTAGACAATATCACAATTGAAGGAATTCTGTATACCAAAGGCTACTTAAAATTAAATAAAACAAATTGTTTTAATACATTAATAAAACATGATGTATTGCGGCAATTAAATTTCGATATATATAAATAAATGTTTAATTATATTTAATAGAACAAAGTGTAAACATAATTAACCATTTGCGACCGTATGTCTGCTCTCAGCCACCAAAGCTTTTTTACCATTCCAGTCGTATGTCTCCTCAGCCACCAAAGCTTTGTTACCGATCTAGTCGTATGTCTGCCCTCAATCGATAAGCTTTCGAAATTTGTTGAAATCGAATGATATTTTATAAGTTGTGCTTAACTTAGATTTGGCGATTTCGCTTCTTAAAATATTTCAAAATAATACTCTAATAAAATGTTAAAATAAAACACGAAGATCTTTATGCTTTAAGATGAGAAAATAGAATAAGAAAAGTATTTATTAAAGAACAGTTTTAATATGTTTACATATTTAAAAAACTATGTATGTATATAAAACAGAATAAGCTGATGCAATAAATACAGTGGTGTCTTTAGTCATAAGTACCCTTAACAAAGAAATTTACTGAAAGAAGTGTTTCGTGAACTTAAAAGTAGCGATGACGAATTTTATTTTGACTCTTCCAACACTGACTTTGATAAAGAAAGTGATAACATTTTCCGACCAGCATGACACCCATATATAAAATTAATACGGTCGCAAAGGGTTAATGTATAAATCTATATTTAACTTTTGTATAAAAATTATTAAATGATATGAGTTATTTACTTATGTATATGTAACTTAGAATAAATTTCTTCGAATAAAAACAGACATTTTACCAAAAAGAAAGATATTTTTATTTTTCCGATTTTTTGACGATTTCGAAAATAATTTGACGATTTTGCCGATTTTTTAATCTAGTTTTGACGATTTTATACCAAATTTATCTGGCAACAGTGCCGCAAGCACGTAATCAGTATGATGAACGTTCTCGATGTGGAAGGTTCTCGCTCTCGCCTTCTCGAGAACTCTATTGCTAGTACATTGTTGTTCGTGTACTTTGCTTATGTTGTCTATCACATATTTGTCGTAGCTGGTTTACTTCATTTTATGTTGTTGTTTGTACCAGGCGCAACCAGGTTCGTCATACATATGTGTGTGTGTGTGCAGCTTTAGATAATCAACACGTTCATTGTATTCCTTGTGTTAGTGTGTATTTGTATCGTGTGGCTTTTGTTTATCGTTTTTGTTGTTAAACGATGTTAGGTCGTTTCGATTTGCGTAACAATATGATACGTTTTTACGTTCTCTATAATTGCTCCTACATTTTTACGTTCAGTAGTCATTACTGTTACATTACGTTTCATTACGTTCCGGTAGCATAACTGGGGCTTAAGGGACATGAGATCACTTGCACTTCTTGATTTTCTTTTTTTTTTTTTTAAGAAGGAACTTTCAAATAATGTTATTATTTTCACATATACAGAAAAGAGATTTCTGAGATATACGAAAACGGGAAGTGATAATCGCGAATTGGACTAACGGTATTAATGTTTTATGTACATACTATATAATATATATACATATACGTAATTAAACGGGTTTGTTTAATTTTTGAGCGAGACAATTGGTTTTTATATATTGAAATTTTTAAAATGATTTCTTATATATAAGTATAAAAGACGAGATAGACGAGAAACGGTACTTTTACATGGGTAAATGAGAGAAAAACGGTTTATATGTATTATTTATATGTGTTATGTCTTTGTAACCCAATGTAATTTTATTGTAAGCATATGTACACCTACATATATGTACATACACTCTTTTAACCTTTTTTTCTGTTTATTTAAGGTTAATTTTGTAACGCAAGTAACTCCACTTTTTTCGCACTCTTTTGGGTTTTTACATATATTTTTCTTTAACGGGTTAAATTTTATGTGTAACCTATTATTATTTTTTAGGTTTTAGCACTTTTCTATGCGCTTTAGGTTTTTTCTCTCTTTTCGTCTTTTTTGAGTTTACGCGTAAAAATTGTGTGTATGTACATAGATATTATATTATATATGACTTACATTTTTTCTTTTAATTATTCTGATTGCTTTTAAATGTATAAAAAAATTATGTCACTTACTGTTTTGTTTGTTTATATTGTAGTGATGATCTTTATGTTCTCTTTACCTCATTGTATGAAGTTGTTGTACGGAGTTGTTGTATGAATTTTTCCCACTTGTTGTTTTTATTTTAGTTTGTGTTTGGAGCGATTCGCTAAGTATCATAAAAAACGGGAGAAGGACCATAAAACAAATTGGAGTTGATTATTTGTTTCTAAATCTCCTTTAACGACGGAGATTTTTAGGAGATTATAATTATTGGGTTGCGTGATATGGGAAAGAAAGAAAAGAAATAGAGTTAATTTCAATTTCTGGAATTTGAGATATTGAGAGAGAGAGAGAGAGAGATTCTTACCTTTTCTCCTTTTTGGTGTAGCTATAGTTGATCCAATAAAAAATTATTATGTATAATTCACGTTTAGCCAATATATGGATATTTAAATTAAATATAATTCAATTAATTTAACACTTGGTTTGGTAAGTATTCAGATATTTCGGTAAGTATAATTTGACATAGATAATATTTCAGGTAAGTATAATTTAATCTAGATAATTTAGGTAAGTACAATTCGAATTGAGTAAGTGTGGTAAGTAATTAATTGTAACTCAATTACATTAAATGCTCAATTACATTAAATGTATAATTTTAATAAAATAATATTTATACACATCAAATGATTTTGTTCTTTTTATATAAATTAAAGAACAATTTAGATTTTTTTTTGTTTCTTTTATATGTTTTAGGCAAAGTTCACAAATAGATTTCTTTTATCCTTTAGTTTCTTTTTAATTCACACACTTTGACTTAGTAAAATTAATTAATTGTTGTTGTATATAAAGTAACAATTATTGGGTTTAGTTTAGTAGATTCATTTAATTGTTGCTTATGCCACTGTAACATGAGAAGTGAAGTTGGTGTGCTATTTCATTTTACATCAAACTTCTATTTTTCTTAATTCGTCCTCAAATAATTCGTAACGGTAAACGATGGATACATTCCCTTTGTCTATGGAAGTTATAAATGGAAATGGAAGTGATAAACGATGGAGATATTCCTTTTGTAGAGATATACCTGTAGCATTTGTTTCAAGAGCTTTATCGAATGCTGAACAAAAATACAGTATACATGAAAAAGAAGCCTTAGCTATAGTTTTTTGTGTTACAAAATTAAAACAATATTTAATTGGAAATGTTTTTACATTAACCCAGATATGACCAATGACCTATATATAGTACACCAGTACATTCTTGTACCGTTTTTTTGTTGACATACTCAGTACTCATCAATACCTTGTGGGAGATTATGTGATAGCATTATTTAGTTATTGAATTATTGAATATTATATAGAGTGATAGTGATATTTTCATAATGACTGAATATGGGGCCACGTTTGTACGGTAAGTAAAATTTTGTACATTTACAAGTAAGTAATTTCACAGGAAAAACAAACAACATGTGGAGCCTGCCATCAAGAAACCTTAACTAGATGCCGAAAATGTGACATTGTTGTGACATGTAAAATGTTTTGTGTTGCATCACACCCCATAAGTCATGTTCACAATGTCCTTCAAAAACCACTTTTTTTCAATAAATCTTTAAAAACCAATAAATGAACTGTTTTTATTTCGCATAAAACGGTTGGTATCAAAGTGAGTTTAATACAGATAAAGTAAAGACAAAATTTTCCGTTTATTGATTTTGTATTTACCAAATTGCAGCATAACGAAAATCTAATGTCAAAAAGTGCCATTTATATATCCGTAGCTGTCTGTGCGGATATTTATATTTAAACATAATTATTTTATTTTGTATTGTTTTGAATATATTACATTCGAAATGCATATACATACATATATGCATATTTATATATTTATTATTGCTATTATTGCACTCCTTTTGTTGTTATTGTTAATTAGTTAATTTGTATTTTTTTTACGATTTTCTATAATTTTTGCAAATTTATTCTTTGCGCTCTAATATTCGTTCTATCATACAATTGTATGATTGGATAGGGGGTTCGAGGGTTTTGTTTGTAGGGCTGTAGTCCTTTTTACTCTTTGGATTTTTATTCATTTGTTTTCTGAGCTGTAATGCTGTCTCTTTTTATCTTGCGAAGGCTCAATGTTTATACGCATTATAGGGGTTCAGAATATATTACAGAGCAAGTGTGTTAGTATAAATAAATTGCGGCGGTTAGCTTCCAACCTTTTTTAGGCGTGAATACTATACATAAATTGAGCAATATTGTATTTTTTGTTATGGAACGTAAATAGTCTCCTATAAGTTTGATTCACAATTCGATCTAATTTTGAAATTATTTACTAAATTACAGTTTCACGTCTTATGTTGTGTTGATAGTACAGTGGACGTCCAATGGTTCGTGCTCTCACTTCCATAAAGTTCCAGTAGTAGGAAGGACATTTTTGTATTGTATAATTTTTTTTTGTTATTCAAATATATGAAGAAAATTCTTTTAGAAAATTTTTGGTTCTAGTTAGGTAATCTTTTGCTATGAAGTATTAAACGAACAAAAAATTGAAGGTAAAATAAGGTATTAAAAACACAACTTCTATAAAAAATTGTAAGTATTAAATTTAAGAGGGCATCATCACTATACATACATGCATAATTGGCCATTACAACCCTGCAGTCAGGATTACGGCCTAGCTTCTCACACCACTCATGTTGTATAGGTTAATTTTATACATGAATAAGCTGGACCTACAGTTTAAAGTCGACTCCGAACGACAGAGAAACTTTTCATGGCAATTTTATTTACTCTCAGACTTTTTGCCAGAAATCTGCTGAGAGGAAGTCGCCGAGGCAATATTTTTTCATGTTTCGTGTTGATGCCTGACCTGAGGTTTGAACAGTGGCCTTACGTCTACTAGTGCCAACACACTACCTACTAGACTACGGCGACTACTCTACATAATCACAATATGAAGCCAAAGACGCTACTTTTACCTGGATATGGATGTTACACTTTATCAGTGCTTTTTGACTCAAAGAATATGTCATATTCAAGTTGTAGTACATTATAAGGCTTTGGAGTTTGGAGAAAAAACTATATGGGATAGTTTTTGTTACAGATGAATTCAGCGATGATTAGGAATCTTGGCGAAAATAACGCTTTTAATTTGCACAAAATAAAAAACATTTTAACTAATATTTTATTAACACTTTAGAATTATTCCTAGCTATACGACCATGAAGATTATTATTTTACTACAGTGTTCTGACTCCACATTTGACTGACTCTAATTTCAGTTTTTAATCAATTTAATTTATTAATCAAAAATTTTCAATGTGAACTTGGAAACGCAACGAACCATCGATGTAGGCATACGTTCTAGCCTCTGGATATTAAATGTTGTTTAAACAGCAGTAATATTCTATCTCAAAAAGTGCGATGACAAATTATTTTTAACGGAAAGAAAAATATGAAGTCCAAGGAAAATTTTTTTATCATACTTTCAAGTTATTGCAAGAATACTTTCGGTAATGATATACTAAATAGTTGCCTCCTTTAGTGAAGAAATTGATATGAGTTCAATTTAAAAACTGCCAATGTACATATTTAACGTTTCGAATAAATTCAAAATAACATTAAACATTTATTGTTATTTTTTCTTCTTTTTATTAAATTATCTATTAAATAATCCGTTAATTGGAGTTTGTCCCGCCTTAACACTTTTTTCCAGGCGCCTTTTTTCGCGCTCGTTTTCGTCAGTTTATTTCGCCAGCCGATGATAGAGTTTCTTCCATGTGGTCTTTTCAACGCAGCAAACTTTATCTTTTATGCCGACTTCCGCTAATCCCAGGACGACATGGCCAAGCCAGCGTAATCGCAGGATTTTAATGCACTAAACAACGTCGATATATGTAGTTGAAGGTCTCATTGTTGGACCGAATATCTCACATAGAACTTTTCTCTCGAATACTCTCAAGGCCAACTCATAAGCCAACACACTACCTACTAGACTATAGCGACTTCAAGGCTGTCTTATAGTTAACAAAAAAATGCTGTGTATCGACTAGATTAACATAATTTTTTAACAATTTATGGTATTTTGTACGAATTTGGTTTCTTCGAATTTTCATGGACCAAACTAAGCGCATAATACAAGGCCTGAGTGTATTAAGTTGAGAAGTTTCTGCTTCATCTAAATGCATTATTATCGACTGTACTTTAAGTTGATACTGAAACATTAATTTTTGTCACTTTCAATTTGTTTTTACATTAAAAGCTTATACGTAATTCGCAGTCAGTACTTTAAAATCTCAACTTATTCAATAAACCGATTTCATGTGGTATAAAACGACTCTACTCCACTGTATTTATTCGTTTGTAGTTTGTAGTTTGTAGTTTTTTTTTTTTCATTCATTTATGATTATTTATGTTTTTTATTTATTAGGAGTTTTTTTAATTTGACATTGTGAACCCGACATACATACATACATTATTTGCAATTGGTAAAGAGTAGTCGAAATCAAATTATAAAAGGAGCTACATTTTCGATATTCGATTAATTGCATTTTGACAGGCAATTCGTTTGTTATTTATTGCATAAAATTCGCTTTATTTGGATTACGCCTATCACAATACCTCTTCGGCTAAAAAGTACTATAAAACGGATCAATTTAACGCAATAAAAAAATAAAAATTTTAATTACCCGATTAAAAAGTTTCGGAAGTATTTTTAAGCGTGAATCATGTCGGGTGTTACTTGTAATGGTGTTGCGAAAAAATTAAAAAAGTTTTCGCGTATTTTTCCGGAAACAGATGGTGATGAAATCGTTATATCGGGTATAGCTGGAAAATTTCCGAATTGTCATAATGTCGAGGAATATAAGCACAACCTGTATAATAAGGTGCGTAAGGGAGTGCGCACAGTGGATTTTTTTTTTTTTTTTTTGGGACATACATACATAAGTACATATATGTTTTTCTTTAAAAATATATCATTTCTTCTGGTAAAAAATTTAAAACTTAACACGTGTGTTAATAATTTATACCATAAGAGGTTGTACTTGCTACACCTTCGTGAGTAGCAGCATTAATTGTTGTTGTTTCCATTGTTTCCACGAGGATGCGGTTTTAAATTTTGGAAGCGTTTCATGTGCGAACTACTTTTAACTCGAATTTGTTTTAGTGAAACTGAAATCTGCGAACTAACTTTTATGTTTAGTTTAAAAAATTCATTTCAATTGACATAATTATGGAAATACAAAAAAATTTTTGTTGCTATATACGTGTGTCACATTCATATCGTCATATAAAATCGAAGAAAGAAACCGTGAATTACATTTTAAATACATATTTTATAACAGAACCAATAAACTGCCTGGTAACAGCATAGCGTGAGCACCCAGAGGCTAGTATCACGTTGTCACTGCTATGAGGCTCCTTAGATAGAATCTTGTTAGGTTCAAAGCAAATACTGTTCTGCATATTTCCATGGCTGGCGAGATCTGTCTGGTTTCTTCACAACTGTATTTATTATCCATTATCTTACATTTGCCAATGATTGGAGTTTTTGTGAGATCATCTGTCTGCCACCCTCTGTAGGAATTCATTTGAATTGTCCGTGATGCCAACTTTACCAACTGCATCACCTTTGTTCTTATCTTTGGTGTCTCCATATGCAAAAACCCAAAAAGGGGTAACCATTGAATGGCTCGCTATCTCCTCCAAACACACTTGGTAGTTTTGGACAATCTTAGATGTGGTGTACACGCTCTGTAGGGTCGCTTTACTGTCGGTAAATATGCGGATATCACTACAGTATTCCCCAGATATAACCACCACTTATATAATAATTCACCGCTTATAAACGTTAAAAATTTTACCTAAGATTTTAAATTTACTTCATTCGTTTACTTAAATTCGATTAAATGCACCCGCCTTGTGACAACTTTATTTCCAAAATTAATCCTGTCTTGTAGCTCCCTCGTTCGTACTATTAAACTTGTCTGGATTTCTTGAGTCATTGCTTACTTAGTTGGCCATTAACAGATTTGGTCCTGCCTTAACACATCTTTCCAGGCATGCAAGGCAATATTCAACATTAACGTCATGCGGCAGATTTATTGGAAAAAATAGTAAAAATAATGGAATAAAATGTTCCTTTTGGTTTCATTGTTCTTGAGCCAGAGGCTGTATTTTCTTCCATTCAAGACACATAACCAACTGGACAATGCAATCTCAGATAATTGATTCTTGATAAAATACCTACAAGCCATCAATGTTTGCCTTTCTTAAATTTTAAAGCTCTTCCTTTACTAATCTGACCTGGCGCAGGTCTCGGACAAGCCAACTAGCTGACTCATGCAGAGAATGCTACAATAGGACTCTTGACTATGCCTATAAAGTCTGCTGCGGATCTATTTTCTTTAGTAATTTCTTTGCAGTTATCGCGAAGTGTCACGGGGGCCCAAAAAATTACAACTTTATTCACCACACCGAGCTGATCAGAGCCCTATCTGACCAGTCGGCATTCCATGGAATACGAAGACATTGCTGTCAAGGAGACAAATAGAGTTCTATCAGCTTGAATGACTCGGAGCTATTTGATTTCAAATGCGTGATCTCGATATAAGAATTCTCCGCTTAAAAGCACTGTCCTGCAAGCATTTTTGAAAGTCTTGATGACAAAGTAGTATAATACATATATACATTTTTGGAGGGAATACCCCAGTTCAGACCTGTCGCAGTAGCCCGTTAGTGATTCTGGATTATGTTTTCAAGTTTCATTTAAGGATTGCTGTCCAATACGATTCCAAAATACTTGGCGCTATTGTATAAATTGAGAGTTACCCCGCTGATACTAGAGGCAGGAAATTTAAATCTGTTTTAGATGGGTTAACACCCAGTCCACAATCGTTGATCCACGTCATCTGCATAGGCGATATTCACGCAGCATGCTTTTTCCATGGTCTTCAGTACTATGTAAAGATTGAGGTCCCATAGCAAAGGCGAAATATTTGGAGTCCTTAAAGAAAATTCAATACGCCAGTGGAAAGACTACTAAGATTTTCCACAAAAGCGGTGACACCATAATCTATATCTAGTTGTCTCATGGCCTTAATAACCAACTCCTGTTTAATACTATTTTAAGCGGCATTTATGTCTAGGAAAGCACTCAGAGTATATTCCTTGTAGTATGGGCGTTTCTCAATATGACCAAATAGTGTAGAGAAGTTTCGGTAGATTTGCCGTTCATGTAGACATATTGTGCCGCCGAAAGCCACGACGGTGAGTTAAAAGGAACATGGAATAACCGTAAGCTTGAAGATTGTAATAAACCATGGCACTAGGACGTCTATGTTCATCTGAAAATGCGCAGGTATGATACCATCAGAACCAGGTGATATATCATATACATACATCCGTGTTTGAGCCCTTTTGGGTCAGCCAGGGATGTGAAGAAGAGTACATGCAAGGTGTTTGTTTTTACTATTAGTAGTCCATGATCTATCAGATTTCCCAATATAAGATGGTATCGTAGGACCTTTTGATAAAACCTTCCGAAACCGACCAGTAGAGACAATGCTGAAGAAATCCTTCCGAGACTGTCTCTTTGACTTCCTGATTAAATTTTTTAATCCTTTGTATGCCCATTGACTGTTCGTGCAAACCTTGTGTTTTTCCGCAATTTAAGCATCCCACCGCTTGGACTTAGCCTTGTCTTTGCTAATAGTTTTCCTATAGGATTCTTCCGTTGCTTTAGCGAAGACATCAGGAAGGAACTCAGTAGTGGAATATAATTTAAACTTGTCTCCAATAGAGGCCGGGTACTCCAGTAGTTTCCTACTCAGCACCTCAGCATAAAAAGATATTCCGATTACACCCATTAGTCAGTCCTCTTCCTATTCAAAAATTCATTCACTGGATTCGGTTAGAGTGAAAGTTCGCATTCGATGTACAAATGGTCAGAAAAGGAACAACCTCCAGACACATCGCAATTACTGAATAAGCTTTTATATCCTTCGGTAATAAGTCTCATATCAAGAAGCTGTCTTCTGTTAGTAGCAACAAAGGTGGGTGGACGTACCTAATATGATAGTCATCCATGTTTAGTCCGCTAAGCTTGTCTTTATACAAAAAGGGTTTTTGGATGTATGAATATGTGTTCGTCCGTGCCTAAAGGAAATTGGACCTGCTCTGAATTCTCGTCTACACAAGATATCAGTTTGATGTGGCCTTATTACGTGGAACATTGGTTTTAAAAGCTGATCAAGCACTACATCATCAACTACACCAAATCTCTTAATAATGGACTATGCATTTTTTTCCACATATATGTATATCAAACTGGATATATGTATATTATCGTCCTTTAAATTTAATCCCCAGTCACTGTGATCCCATTTATTACCATCCTGTACTACTTCACATGCTGTAGATAATAATTAATAAATATGATGTTTCTGTAAGACAAGCGGTTTCAGACGAACCTTCATTGTTTGTTTGTTTCATAAGAACAGACGTTCGTTTGAAACAGTTAGTCTTACAGAAACAGCACATACATACGATTTTTTTTCATGCTTATCATCACTTTTATAGCCATCTTGATCAGTATCGGATCCACTTATTGAGGGAATTATATAAATTGGAATATCATTGAGCTCATTGGTCGTTAAGGTAGTCCAGTTCAAACAATATTGCGGAAATTGTTGGTCTATATATGAAAAAAATTTTACCCAATTATCGTTTAACAATTGCACTACAATTGCCTTTTAGCGGACCTTACACTGAAAGTCACATTACGTGCATGGTATTATATTTTATCATAATTTGTCTTCATCAACTTATTCACAAATAATAAAACACAAAAACTAATAATAATTCACATCATATTTAAAATATTCGACTGTTTCTTACCTTGTTTGGAATTTTCGTTTTTTTACAAATTTATATTCCACATTTTACATAAAACGCAACACTCTCAGATCGCATTTCTTGAACAGAATATACTAAAACTTGTTTCGTTGAAATGTCAGCAACAACATATAATACTTGTTATTTAGAAATTAAAATTTTTGGAATTGGTATAGTAGAAAATTGGAGCGCACTAATGGGTTAAGCTGGATTCGGACATTTTGTACGGACGAAATTTTTTATATGCTTTCAAGTAGCGTTCTTCCTGAGAGAGAGAAAATTTTTTATGAACAAATCTGAGCTTAATTTGGCTTAATATTATATATCGTCCGGAAAAAATTGAACAAAGATGCCAATAAGTTATATTTTTCATGCAAAGCTGCATTTATTTGCCCATATAAATCATGTAAAATTTGAAATCGCTTTGAGTGTCGTCTGTCTGGCAGTTTTGATTTTCCGGAAAAAATTTTCAAAATGATTTTATATTTACTTTAAATAGACTGTGATTACGATTTTGTTAAGGCAATGAAAACTAAAGATACGGTTTTGTTCCTCAGACTAAAAGTACTTAAAAGGTATCTTTCGACTTATGCTTCAAAATTTTCCGACAGTACTGGTTTTTTGTTAACGTTCAGACAATATTCGCTAATGTAATTTGGAACCCATCTGACAAACTAATTATTACATAATTGTATTTAAAATTAATACGAATCAAGAATATGCAATCATTTTAGGAACAATACATATACACTCAGCCACAAAAGTATACATACGGTTAACAAATTTCAGAAATTTTTTAAACAATCCGTTTTCGTTGAAAGTCTATATAATTATCTGACATCTTTCTTCGATTTTAAGACGGTCTTTTGCATTGTTTCAGAAATTTGTGAAATTTGTTAATCGGATGTATACTCTTGTGGGCCTGTGCAGGACCACAATTCAGTTCAATTTCAGAAATTTTTAACAAATGCAAAAGACCATCGTAAAATCGAGGAAACTATAAAGATTTTCAACGAAAATCGATTGGTTAATGAATTTTTGAAATTTGTTAAACGTATGTATACTTTAGTAACTGTGCGTAATTCATCCGCTAAAATGCTTCATACCAAGATTTCAAATTGTTAGATTTACTTCATTAAAACTAGCAATATTATTATACTATATAGTCTCTGTGGGAATTCAATATACAATTGATCGTGTGAAAGTACAAAAATTTATGCCATAAACTTACAACTACAGTGCTTGCCAATAGCAATTGGAGATAATGCAATGATAATCCAGGCAAACCAAGACAAATCATAGACTGAATTGGATAATAAACTACATTTTCTAGATTTTACACAGTATGAGCAAATTTATTTGCTATGATGACTTTTTAATTACAGATGTTCTAATTTTTCCTGCTATCCAACAGATCATGATTTCTGAAATCAACATCAGTTTGATATCATCAAACAAGCATTTATTCCATTAGTCCGTGTTGATTTAGAGATGACACGTAATGTTTGTCTAAGCACCTGCAAATAAAGTTTGATTCTGCCGGAAATCTTTCATTTATCGATGTAAAGCTTTAATTGAGTTCTTGTAAGCCATTATGAATTCAACTCACTGAAACCTACTGATAAAATGTATTTGTATATATGTACATATATATCTTATAGGAAGAATGTTGGGTAATCCCGTAGACATATTTCAGTATTTCGATAAAAGAAAATCAGAACCATCAATGAAAGTAAATCTTTCCAACATATACTTATATTGTGTGTTTCTCGACCTATATATTTATGTATACATACAGTTGTGGTCAAAATAATAGGAGCGCCCATCATTTAAAAGCAAAGTTTAAAATTAAGAAAAATAGAAAGAAAATATCAAATTTATTGGCTTAAAATTTATTTCTAATTTTTTAACACTTAATTATTTAATTAAAACTACGAAAACAAAAAATATTTTAAGTAAATAAAACTTACTCTCAAAATTAATTGTTCAAAATAATAGGAGTGTTAGCAAACAACCTAATAATTTTTAAATAAACGACACAAAAGTTTGATATTATCTTAAAATAGTAAAGAATTCAGTACATCTACGAGGCATTGATCATCTTGGCATCTCTTTAAAATAATTTGATGCCACGCATCGCGCACTGTGATCCATAATCTTCTGCATTTGAAGGTTTTTTCTCTGCAACATACTTTTTAACATCTCCCCATAGATGTTCTATGGGATTAAGGTCAGCAGACTGAACTGGCCACGCCATAACCTTTACCCCATTAACCCGAAACCACTCATTTGCCAATTTACTGGTGTGTTTCGGGTCATTATCTTGTTGGAATATCCATTTTAGAGGCGTGGAGTATGGTAACATCACTTCTCTCAAAATGCCAATATAGACGTTCCTATACATTATGTCTCTAATTGGATGTATTGGGCCTACACCATTATATGAAAACCTTCCCATATCATTAGTTTGGCACCACCATGTTTAACTGTCTTTTGTGTATACCGAGCTTCATATTTGTTGTTGGGCGGACATTTAACATACTGTCTAGACCCAATGGCACCAAATAAAACAATTTTACCTTTGCCTTTAAGCGTGCTGCTACCTGTTTTTTTTTTTGTCAGCAATGGCACCTTTCGTGGACTTATTGCGTATAAATGGTTGTCCATCAGACGCCTACGAATAGTAGGGCCACTTATGGCAAGATTCAGATCCTTTTTAAATTTTTTGCATACGCCGAAGGATTAATTTTGCTGTATCGCACAATTCTGCGGTCATCGACACTTGATGTTTTGCGCTTGCGCCCACGCGTTTCAAGGTTTTTTTATATTTTAATGCATTTGCGATCATTTGACTGGAGCAACTTAAGGTATCCTCAATTTCTTTAGAAGTTGTGCCTTTTTTTTCGAAGATTTTTAATTAGTTTTCTCTTTTCTTCAGTACAGAGCTTTCCTCGTCCCACTATTACAAAAATTTATGTGAATCACTGTAGAAAAAGTTTTAACTACATTTTTCCGTACTTATTTTTCACTTTTTTCTTTAAATTATATGCTGTTATATTTTTATTTTTAAAAGAACACTCACACTCCTATTTTTTTTGATCAACTGAATTCAAGGGCAAACACAGAAATGAATCAATTTCATCGTAAATATTAAAGTTATTACGAGATTCTTTTTTGTATTTTATTTCTTACATATCGTTGTAACTACCATTAAAATATATCATGTTTTGCAAATTGGTACAATAAAAAATTTTGACTTTGAAAATATTACATGGTAGCACTCCTATTATTTTGAACACAGCTGTACATATACGTATATAATATGTGTAAGGTTATAGAAGAAATAAACACAATTTGATGCGTCTAAAATAAGAGTTAATTTATTTAAATGAATAATAAAACGATAATAATTACAAATTTTCACGTGGTTGACTAACCTTAAATAAGAAAATCAACAATTAAATGTTTATTCTTCTGTTAATTAGCTCTCGTTTATATCTGACACAAGATTCAATTTTCTGTCAATTTATTTAAAGTTATTCCCTTCTTTCTATTTCTTTTATCTATCTGTCTTCTGTCTATCTCTCTTACCGCTGCTTATCATCTGATAATTCAAGACATGCTTTACATCTCCCTCCCCGAGATGGTTAATTCTATCTAAAATATTATTGTTGAGCCCCAGCAAAATACAATAAATATTATTAAATTGTAAAATTAAATATTTTACAAAAAAAAAAGTACCTTCTGTTTGGGGATTGATTGATGAATGATTAAAAATTCTCTTTTCTTTATTTTACAAAATGACATGATATTCACAGTAAAAAAGAAATAGTCGTATTTACACTACTTAATTCTATTAACTTAAAATTATGGTGACCAGCGTAAGCTTCCCGCCCCCAAGGGTGCAACAAGTAGAGACGGGAAGCTACCTGGTCAAATAAGAATAAAAATAACAAAATTCAATTAGAATAAGAATTCATTTAAAATAAAAATTCATTTTATACAAAATTTCATTAAAAAAAAAAAACATTTCATTTAATTTGCAATTCAATTAGAAAAGAGTTACTTATTTACTAAGTACATTAATGACAATTGTTGCCCCCTGTAGAGTGTCGCAACTACATTGTTGTTGTTAAGCTCTTATTGTTGTCCCTCCGTTGAACAACCCTCTTTTTGGTAGTGTTGGGTTTGCTGTTGTCCCGATGCCGGAAATGCAGCATGGTGTACCGCTCCCTACTGCGGCAGTTCTTTGCAAAATGGGCCAAACAGTTCGTGCAGTATTTTAGTTTCTTTACTGCGCCCAGTCGCCTGTAGGGGTTTAAGCGGCGGAATGCCGGGCATTTTTGGAGGGAGTGGTGACCTTTGCACAAAACGCACTTTGAGGCAGTGCGTTTGACCACTTCATCCAGACTCTGGGTTTCTGGACGTTCCACCGTAAATTTTCTGGGTGCTGCTTCGGACATCTATAAATAAAAGGACAAAAACAAACAAGGGAAAAAAAGTACGAATTAGTTCTGACTAGGGTTAGGGAGTAATACGAGCTTAACAATAGGCCGTGTTAGAACGCCATTGGCAGTTCGAACGTCAGCCACTCGTACTTTCGAATCCGATCCTGCATAAACGCGCGAGATACGACCGAGTTTCCATTCGCTTGGAGGCAAGTTGTCGTGTCAAATCACGACAAAATCATCAATCGCGAAATCGCGTTGGGGACATTTCCATTTGTTGCGCTTATGGAGTTCAACTAAGTACTCGTTCTTCCAGCGACGCGCAAATAAATGGTGAAGAACCTTTAATTATCGCCACCTATTGGCGCAGTTGAGAGATTCCATTGAGAAATCAGGTTCATGGGGTGAAAGGATGGCACTTCCCACAAGGAAATGACCAGGGGTTAATGTCCGAGGGGTTATCCGTCATGGGACAAAGCGGACGGGAATTCAAGCAAGCTTCTATCCTTGCCAGCATGGTAGTGAGTTCTTCAAAAGTAAACTTCTGAGCATTAGATATTTTCCGCAAATGAGTCTTAAAACTTTTCACTCCAGCTTCCCAGAGGCCGCCCATATGCGGGGCTCCAGGAGGAATGAAATGCCATTCGACTGATTGAAAAACGTTTTCTGATATAATCTTATGCTTCAGTCCAGTAAAGAACTTAGCTTCATCCCTTTTCATCACATTCGCTGCGCCAACGAACGCGGTCCCATTATCCGTATATAATTTTATGCGGGGCAACCTCGTCTGGAGGAAAAACGAGTTAATGCGGCCAGAAAACAGTCTGTCGATAGCTTCCAAATGAATTGCTTTTGTACCAAAACACACAAACACCAGCACATATCCTTTAGTGATTCGGCAACCACGTCCAATATAGGATTTAATTTCAAAATGTCCAGCGAAATCTACACCAGTATGGGTGAAAGGACAAGTCAATGTCGTTCTTTCTGGGGGTAGCACAGCCATAATTTGTTGACCCAAATTCTTTCGGTAGATCGTACATGTTTTACAGTTATAAATAACTGTTCGAATTAAGGTCTTAAGTCTACTGAACGCATGTACTGAACACTTATGAAGATGCTCCAAATATAATCGGGTAAAATGACCATTGTAGGGGAGTAATTTGGGAAGCGTTCATCGTATGTCAAAGTCGGTGACCGAGAGAGTCTCCCATTGACTCTCAAGAAACCATTCGAGTCCATAAAGGGGTTGAAGGTCAATAGAGCGCTCTTGCGAGGCAAAGTAGCTCTCTCTTTCAAAATTGAGTATTCGGGGAAGTGTGAACTTTGACACAAAATAATTAACCGACGCCTCACGAAACTGATTTCGTCCTGAGTAAGTCCCATTGATAAGTATTTCCAAGATAACTTATGGGTTTTATTGGCGGAATGGTAAAACCGGAAAACGTAGGACAATACTCGCAATGCGCGAGACAAGCCTGAAAATCGGCACAAAATTTCCTCAGTGAACGTTGTCGTATTGACTCGAACCACACGTGTTTCAAGCTGGGAACAGGGCTTGAATGATGATTTCGGCTATTCAGAACGTGGATGGCTTAGCCAAGTAGGGCCCTTTCACCAGATGTCAGAATTTACTTGGCTGTCATACCTTGACTAGCCAAATCAGCAGGGGTATGGTGAGATTCAACATGATTCCAATTATCGATGCCAATAGTATCCAAAACATACGAAACTCTATTCGCCACAAAGGTTGGCCAATGGCACGGGGGTTTCTGAAACCACCACAGAACTATTGTCGAGACTGTCCAATAAAAAGTTTTCGAATTGGTAAGATTCACCTCTTTGAGGAGTGAATGTACCATTTTTGCCAAAAGAATTGCTCCGCAGAGCTCTAAACGGGGTAGAGTCTGAATCTTTGCTGGCGCAACCTTTGGCTTGGCAGCGAACAAATGTGTGAGTATTTCACCTGACGAGGTTTAGGTTCTGCTGTAAAGGGTGGCAGCATATGCTTTCTCAGAAGCATCACAAAATGCATTAAGTTGTACTTCATACTCAGGCTTAAAATTAACCCAGCGGGGGATGTTAATCCTGTCGATGAACGAGTAATCATCAACAAACACGCGCCACCTGTGTAACGTCATGGGTTTCAAACAATTGTCCCATTCGGTTTTGTTCTTCCAAATTTGTTGCATAAGTATTTTAGCGACAATTATTTTGGGTGCTAGCCACCCAACAGGGTCAAATAGCTTGGTTATTTGAGAAAGGACAGAACGTTTGGTGACTTGGGTATCCAAGGTCGCATTCCAACATAAACCCAGCGTTTTAGCAGTACTAGCATCCGAAAATTTCAAAAAATTGGAATTCAATAAGTATTCGGGGGGTAAGTCTCGAATAAGACTTTGTTCATTCGAACTCCATTTCCGCAACGGGAAACCAGCCGACTTCAAAACGTGAACTTATTCATCGCGATCATGAATAGCCTCTTCAACCGAATGTGCACCCGACACAATATCGTCCACGTACATTTGAGTACGCAAAATGGTGGACGCAGAAGGGTAGCTTGACTCACAGTCACTAGCTAATTGGCGCAAAGTTCTAATTGACAAATAAGGGGCACAGTTCACTCCGAATGTCACTGTCTTCAAATCGTAATACTCTATATCTCCCTCGGGGTTTCTACGAAATAGTATTCGTTGAAAATGTGACTGATCCGGTCTGATCAGTATTTGCCTATAAATTTTCTCTATATCAGAATTAAAAACGTATCTGAACAGTCTCCAATGCAAAATCAGTATGGTTAGATTAGACTGTAAAATAGGTCCAGGGTGTAGGACATTGTTGAGACTAACAGCGTTTGAAGACGGGCTCGAGGCATTAAAGGCTACACGGAGTTTGGTGGTAGTACTATCGAGTTTAAAACAGCGTGATTTGGCAAGTAATAATTAGAGTTGGGAGAATGAGCCAAATCCGAAATTCCAAATTCAATAACCGAGTCATACTGACTCTTAACTCCGGTGTTTTCAGTAATCTCTCTTCATTCCTTATGAATTGCGAGAGAACTATTCTTCGGGAGAACCCAAGATTTAAACTGGTAGGAAATTCGGACCTAAAAGTGGTGGTACGACGGTACAAGTCCTCACAAAATTTGTCCTCAGCCGAGACTTTCTTAAATTTGGAAACTTCCTCCACTTCCCAAAACCGAGTAATCTGGTCGTTCAAGTCCAAATGTCTGAAGAATAACACTATAGAGTTTAAGGAGTGTAGCTGTGGAATTCTACCAGTAAGGACCCATCCAAAGACGGTCTTCTGGGCTATGAGTGAACCTCGAGGATCTCTCCTTACGTCGGTCAACATAATTTGCGAATATACGTCTGCTCCCAATAGTAGATCCATATGACAGCATTTGAGATCCGAAGCAGGGATTTCCGAGAAATTTAAATCAATTACGTCTGTCAGGGAGCAGGTGGGTAGACGACCAGTCAGTTTCTCTACCACATAAGCATCCGCTTCCAAGTGAAACTCAGGGTCAATAGATGAACCCAAGGATATCGAGCAGATTTTAGCAGAGTTTGCTGCTACTCCCCGTTCAAACCGAGTATCGTAGCTTTCTCTCTCGTACAGCTTTCTCTGAAGTCTCCCTGAGATAGAAGTAGCCTGAGAGGCAGGGTCAATCAATGCTCTAGCAGAACATCTTACGTCGTTGAGCATGGTATCTACTACAGTTGTGGCCAACAAGACTGTAGAGTACGGGGTGGACTGTAGTCGAGTAGCGAAATTCTGAAAAGATCGAGCAGCAGCGGACGTACATGGGCCATTATTCACTTCGTTTCGCTATTGTGCAGGAGAAGGCCGAGAGATTTCCGCAGAATTATCTTAGGAAGAAGGGTTAGCGGGGTTAGTTCCAGTCCTCGGTTTCTCCCGGGGGAAAGATTCGATACGGTGAAGTAGCGAATGATGTTTTTGTTTGCAAATGTAGCAAACATTTGAGCTCTGGCATTTCTTGAACTCATGCGAGGCTGCCAAACAATTCGCGCAGCACTTATGCTTTTTAACGGTTGCCAAACAAGCACTAACCTTCATTCTTAAAAAGTCCGAACATAAACGAATGGGATGATTTTCACTGCAAACTGGACATTTTCTTTGAGGTAAGTTAGGGGGCACAGTTGTCCCAAAGGTTTTCAATTTCCGAGAATTACCAGAACTGCTTTGATTATTAACCCGTGCAGTACCTTGGGCAAAGTTGTGGATGTAGATAATGTCCGAAACAGATTCTAGAGTTCGGTATCTGTCAGTCAGGAATTCATCCATCTTGCTCCACTTGGGTAGGTCCGAGCAAGGCCCTTGAGGCTGCTCCCAAAGACCTAGGGTATGTTCGGGAAATCTAGTGGAGCAAATGCAGATGAAGATGATAACCCAATTCTGAGTGTCTATGCCCAGCAACGACAAATTCGTTATACAATCATTAATTGTTAGTTGCAAACTCTTAATGGAAGGGCCAGATTCTTTGGATATGGAAGGGAGGTTAAAAAGAGTATTCAATTGGGAATTTACCAGTACTCTTTTATTCTCATAACAATCGACGAGATTCTGCCAAGCCATGTCGAAACCATCATTCGTCATGGGGCACGTTCGAATAATGTCCCTCGCCCCACCTTCCGTTTTCTGTAAAACATAATACATACATCCTTTGGATGTTGTTAATGTGAGGGTTGGTTCCATAAATGGCCGAAAACATATTTCGAAATGTTGGCCATGATGCATAATCGCCAGAAAAGGTTGGGGTGTCACAGGGGGGAAGATGGATCGGGATACTAATAGGGGATGGGTTCGCGGTTTCCGACTTAAAATTATCGATTAACCCATCAAGACATGATATTAATTCGAAATACAAAGTATACCCCGACATATACTTTGCCTTGACATCCTTCGTCGACAACTTAGTGTCTTCGGCAGCCTCTAGGAGGTCCTCGTAACTAACGCGGAAGACCTCCCATAAACGGACTAATTCCTGCCGATAGGTGTTCAGAGAGTGAACGGAGTTGCCCTCTTGGGGAATAGCTCGGATAAAGGTTTCAAACTCCACCAGGTGGTTGAAATTTTTACCGAAACTTCTTAAATTCCGTTCCATTTTATCACAATAAGGGACATTAAAATAGGGTTCCAATAAAAAGTCGCGTTACGTAACGAAAATTTCGCAATATTTTATCAGAAATGGTTCAAGAAAAAAAACGATTCAGCAAAAATATTTTAACCCAAAATCTTAGAAACGTGCAAAATACTTCAAACAGAATAGTTCACGCGAAATGTTTAAAATAAAAATAATATTTAAATATAAAATAAATAAATAAATGAATTTATAAATATTTCACAATATATGAAATAAATTAAAGTAATAAAGTCACTAAAATATTCAAAAAAAATAACGAATATTGTTTATTAAATTGTAAAATTATTATTAAATTGTAAAATTAAATATTTTACAAAAAAAAACGCACCTTCTGTTTGGGGGTTGATTGATGAATGAATAAAAATTCTGTTTTCTTTATTTTACAAAATGACATGATATTCACAGTAAAAAAGAAATAGTCGTATTTACACTACTTAATTCTATTAACTTAAAATTAGGGTGACCAGCGTAAACTTTTCTCATTTTCATAGTGTTCATAAACAGGATTTCTGCTAAGGCAGTCGGCTCCGGTGTTTTCCTTGCCAGGATTATATACGATTCTGAAATTATATTGATTTCATCATCTGTTCTGTTTTTTATATTTAAGTTTTCTAATGGTCTATGATCTGTGTAGACAGCGAATGCTTTACCAATTAGCCAATGTTGCCAAAATGGTAAGCTTTCCTTAATTGCTAGACATTCTAAGAGAATTGGTTTCTTTTTTCCTGTAATTCACTTAATTTTTTTGAAAAGTAGGCCACTGGTTTTTGTGTACCGTCCTTTGTGTTTTTGTTTTAAAATAGCTCCGATACCTTTAATGCATGCATCTGTGTAGATAAAAGTTGAAGCGTTGTGGTTATAAATGGCCAGATTTGGTTTAGAGCATAAGTATTCTTTCACTTTACTGAAAGCAATTTCATAATTATTTGACCAATCAAATTTCACATTCTTTCTGAGCAAGTTGCGTAGAGGATCGAGAAATTCACTTTAGCTAAGAATTGACATATTTGTGTCTTGTGGTGCAGGAAAGTCTATTATAGATTTCAGATTATCTTTTAAAGGAGTTACAGTATTCTCAGTAATGATATGACGCAAGTATTTGACTGACTTGGCTCTACAATTGCATCTAATAATCGTTTTAAGTGGTTTAAATGTTCCTCAAACGTTTTTGAGAAAATCATTATATCATCTATATAGTTTACAACAAAGTTTGATAAGTTGTGTTGTCTAACTATATTTACCAAAATCCTTTGAAATATTGCTGAGGACTTTTTTAATCCAAAATGTAAACAGGTCCATTTTTTGTCTATCTCTAATTCTCAACGGTATGGACCAGAAAGCGGAGTTTATGTCCAGCGTTGTGAAGAACTTGCAATCTATAGTTTTAGTCATTAAATCTTCAATTAGAGGAAAAGGTTGCGATTGGGGTATTATCTGTTTGTTTATATCTCTAAAGTCAATACACAGTCTCGTCTTTTTTCCTTCATCTCTTTTATAAGTTAATGTGATTGGCGCTGCGAATGGACTGTAGGATTCTTCGATGAGGTTATGTTTCAATAATTGAGCTACCCGTTCTTCAATTTCAGCTTTATTATCTACTGAACATCAGTATGGTCTTTTGTAGCAATATATATGTATCTACTTGTAGGTCTATGAAAGCTTCATAATTCTTTACTTCACCTACATCGTATTTGTCCTTTGCGAAAATACTTTTATAATTGTCTAATAGTGCATTTATCTTGCGTCTTTGGTCAGTTTTCAAATGTTCCATATCTACATTGAATTGAATTCATCTATATTAATAACCTCATTGACATTGACTTGCAATTGGTCAAATGTATTTTTCATCCTAAATTCTTCTTTGTTTCTTATCTCACTTTTGATATTGTTTCTGGATCTGGTGTCTTTAATTATTAATCTGTCTTTTTCATCATTATCTAACTGAGACTTTATTTCTTTCTGTAATTGGATATTTAAATTCCCTTCATGGGTCAATCCAGATATTTTTATCGTATCTAGTCCAAAGATCATATCATAGTTGAATTCATCATTGTCGTATACAAATGCATTGATTTTATTCTTAATGTTTAGTATCTCTGCATTGATTGTTATCAGACCATTAGTTTTACCTCTTCCAATAATTGTTTTTATTGTGTTACTAAAGTTTTCTTTCATTAAATTTTTAATTTTTACCAATCTAGAGTTAATTAATGTAATATTTGAACCAGGGTCATAAATACCTTTACACTCTGTATTTTCATTTACCATTCACCTTAAACTCAATTAGTGAGGGGAAATCTAGTTTTTTTGGATCTTCCGTGGCGTCAAATTCTAATACGGAATTATTTATTCTATTTCTTCCTGTGCCTTTCTTTCTGTCGTCTTTGAACCAACATGAATCTTCGGGATGATATCTGTCTTTATTTCCTCTGCCTTCACAAATTTTACATGGGTGTTTAAAATTTGATCTGGTTTCTCTTTTTATCATTTTAGGTTTGTTTTCTCTGTCAATTTTGTTTCTAGTAAACGTTGGTAGAGGCCATCAGCAATCAAATCCACTAAAGTTCTATCATTTATGGTTTTTATTCGATTCCAGTAATAAATGTTCCTTCTTTAGTGCATACTCTAGAATTGAGCCAGTGAAATATTTATAGTTTAATGCGTAAGTGACAGATGACCAACCTTTGTCTGCGAACGTTTGTAAAAAGTTTTCTTTTCATGTTCTCCACTCAGAGTTTAGTGAGTGTTTGATTAACATAAAATTAAACCAATCTTTCCCTGCATCGTCTAAGAATAGTCTCAGAACTTCAATTTTTTCTAAATCACTTTTAATACCCAATCTTTCACATTCGCTTTCGTATGTATGTAGCCATTGATTTCCTTCAAATTTCAAATCAAGTACAAATTTTTCATACAGTTTGCTAGCATTTCTATTTTTATTTTCTTTTTCAGGTTCTTCTCTTTCGCACAGTTTTGCAAGAAGTTTTATTAAGGATTCATCTGTTTGGCTCTCAGAAGTGCTTGGTGCAGTTTGTTGTAGGATTGAAATGTCTTCTAGTAAATAATCCTTCACTACCATATTTTCACTTTCATCTTTATAGAGTGATCGGATTTCGCCATACATTTCTGCATTGTCCATGTTTTTTAATGTATTTAATACACTCTTGAATTCTGGTAGTTTTAATACTTCTGTCTGTTGTCTGAGTAGTTGATAAGATTGTGGAATGTGAAATTTTGTCCATCATCGTCTGTTATCGATTATAATTAAATCCATGGTGTTTGTCTTTGGATCATCATCAGCAACCACTTCACATTCAAATCGTAGTCTTTCCATTTTTTCCGATTTCGTTCACAAACGTAATAATTGTTGATTTATAATATTTGTAGGGTTATAGAAGAAATAAACACAATTTGATGCGTCTAAAATAAGAGTTAATTTATTTAAATGAATAATAATAGAATAAGAGAATCAACGATTAATTAAATGTTTATTCTTCTGTTAAATAGCTCTCGTTTATATCTCACACAAGATTCAATTTTCTGTCTATCTCTTCCTTCCCTCTTACCGCTGCTTATCATCTGATAATTCAAGACATGCTTTATATACTTTACATGTAAAAAAATTTTAAATTTCTCTTATTCGTGAATGTCAATTACAAACGTAAGTAACAAAAGTTCGTATTTTAATTTTCATACCAGATTGATATGGTTGATGATGATGAACGTCGTTGGCGTCATTTTAATCCAGAAATTCCGAAACGATCTGGGAAAATATTTAATCTCGAAAAATTTGATGCGACTTTCTTTGGTGTAAATTTTAAACAGGCCCACACTTTAGATCCTCAAACTCGTATCTTAATGGAAACTGCTTACGAGGCAGTAATTGATGCTGGTATTAATCCAATAAATTTACGAGGGACTAAGACAGGAGTCTACATTGGCGCGTGTATTTCTGAGTCAGAGAAAACTTGGTTGTATGAAAAGGTGTCACCCGGTGGCTTTGGTATAACCGGTTGTAGCCGTGCTATGATGGCAAATCGAATTTCATACGCTCTTGGCCTGCAAGGTCCTTCCTGCTTTTTGGACACTGCCTGCTCAAGTTCTATTTATGCTCTAGATAATGCGTTTACAGCTCTGCGCACTGGTGAAATTGATGCTGCTATAATTGGTGGCTCAAATTTAATATTGCATCCGTTTGTAACACTACAATTCGCAAGGTCTGTTTCGTGTCTCTATGCATATATGTACATATATGTAAATATAAGTTAATTATTTTTGTTAAAATGTATCTGTTATATTTTTAAGACTTGGTGTTTTAGCCAGTGATGGTTTCTGTCGCCCATTTGACAAAGATGCCAGCGGCTACACACGCTCCGAAGGTATAAGTTGCTTATTTCTGCAACGCAGACGCGATACAAAGCGAGTGTATGCGAGTGTGGTTTATTCGAAAACCAATTGTGATGGTTTTAAGACCGAAGGTATCACTTACCCATCTAGCAAACTGCAAGAGCAACTACTAAGAGAATTTTACGAAGATGTAAATGTTACACCTAACGATTTGGGTTATATCGAGGCTCACAGCACTGGCACTATCGTAGGTGACCCTGAAGAGTGTCGTGCAATTGACATCGTACTCTGCAGTCAAAGAACTTCGCCGTTATTAATCGGTTCCGTCAAATCGAATGTAGGCCATTCAGAAGCTGCATCGGGAGTGAACTCTTTAATTAAGGCTTGCTTTGCTTTTGAGGACAACGAAATTCCCCCAAACATTAACTTTGAAGAAGTGAACCCCAAAATCCCCGCGTTAGCCGAAGGTCGGTTGGTAGTGGTAAACGATGTATTGAGTTTAGAAAAACCATACATTGCCATAAACTCATTTGGATTTGGTGGTGCGAATGCTCACACTCTGCTTAAAGCATTTGAAAAGCCAAAAATAAATGGGAGCGTACCAAAGGACAATGTTCCACGCTTAGTTACTTGGGCTGGAAGAAATGAGCAATCTTTGGATGCTATTCTTGAAGCTATTGAGAAACGTCCTTTAGATGCGGAATTTATCGCATTACTACACAACATTCAAAACAATCAGGTCTCCAGCCTAGTTTTTCGAGGATTCGGTATATGCAGCAATAATGGACAAAAAGCTTCCACTATTTTAGTTAAAGATGTTCAACATTATACTGGCATTAAACGGCCAATTGTTTGGGTATTTAGTGGAATGGGTTCCCAGTGGCCTCAGATGGGTGCCTCCCTTATGAGTATTGCAACCTTTCGTCAGTCGATTCAGCTTTGTCACAACACCTTATTACCTAAGGGTCTTAATCTCATTCACATTTTGACATCTGATGATCCAAAAATGTTCGAAAATATTTTGCACTCCTTCGTGGGCATTGCCGCCATTCAAATCGCTTTGATTGATGTTTTAAAATCATTAAACTTGGAGCCAGATTATATTATTGGACATTCCGTTGGCGAACTCGGTTGTGGTTATGCTGATGGGGGTTTTACGGCTGAGCAAATGATTTTAGCTTCCTACTATCGTGGTAAAGTGAGCTTAGACACTGAAAAGATCAAAGGGTCAATGGCTGCTGTTGGTATTGGCTACAAGAAAATAGTTCATTTGTTACCCGAAACTATCGAAGTGGCTTGTCATAATAATGCAGATTCATGCACAATTTCAGGACCGGCTGATGATGTGGCCAAATTTGTAGCTGAACTTAAGGCCAAGGATATATTTGCTAAAGAAGTCCCTTGCTCCAACATTGCTTATCATTCTCGCTATATTGCACACATGGGACCACAGCTACTCAAGTATCTTCAACAAACTATTCCCAATCCCAAACCAAGATCATCGAAATGGCTCAGTTCAAGTGTACCTAAGAACAAATGGGACGATTGCGGTCGGAATTTGTGTTCTGCGGAATATCATACAAATAATTTACTCAGTAGCGTTCTTTTCGAAGAAACATTCGGTCTCCTGCCCAACAATGCATTAACCATTGAAATTGCACCCCACGGTCTATTGCAGTCTATATTAAAACGATCTATGCCTAGTGGTATTCACATTCCGCTAACTCAGCGTGGTAATAAGAATAATGACCTATTCTTCTTGACCGCGCTTGGAAAGTAAGTACATCATGTTCTTTTTGTAAATATTAACGCGATATTTTTTCACCTGTTTTATAGGCTTTTCATGAATGGTGTTCATTTCCCAGTGCAGAATCTTTATCCAGCTGTCGAATTCCCTGTCTCACGCGGTACACCTAAAATAAGTCCTTTGGTGCGGTGGGATCATAAGGAAGACTGGTTTGTGACGAAGTATGAAAACATGAAAACGAAATGCAGTGGAGAGCGTATGTTTACTGTTAATTTGGGAAGCCCTGATGGAGAATTTATGACTGGTCATGTAATCGACGGTAAGATATTAGTACCAGCCACCTGTTATCTGCAATATGTGTGGGAAACATTTTCGCTTATGTACCACGGACAGAGTTTTATGGATGTGCCTGTTGAATTTGAAGACATTAATTTTCTTCGGGCTACAAATGTGACAGCAAAGAATAGCATCAAATTAACCGTAATGATTCATTATGGTACTGGTATCTTTGAGGTAAGCCTATGCCCAGCATAACGTGACGGATAATAATCAATATTCACATAAAATGTTGTACTCGTAGATAACAGACGCAGGAGCATTAGTTGTTACTGGTAAAATTTCCGAAATCGAAAATCCAACAATTCCGACTGTGCGAAACGTAAAAGAAAGTTCAGATTTTCCCATGGTATCGAAAAAGGACTTTTACAAAGAATTAAAATTACGTGGATATCATTATAATGGCGCTTTCCGAGCTGTTCAGCAGGCAAGAGGTGATGGCCTTTATGGCAAAATTGAATGGGAATATAATTGGGTTACATTTATGGACGCAATGCTGCAAATTCATATACTGGGTGTGGACTCGCGAGGTCTTTTGTTGCCAACAAAAATACGAAAATTACGCATTTATGGTAAACATCACTTCGATCTCATAACCAATATGGATCCAGAAAACCGAGTTTTAGACGTCTATGTCGATCCCGAGTTAGAAAGGATTGTGTCAGGCGGGATTGAGTTAATTGGCTTGCACGCTAGCTCAGTTCAGCGTAGAAAACCACCTGGTGTCCCAGTCTTAGAGAAATACAGCTTTCTACCCCATTTGCCAACACCAGTACTCAGTGTAGCCGATACTGCACGTATTTGCGTGCAATTGGCCCTAGAGAATACAATTTTAACGAAACTGAAGATAGTTGAAGTTGACTCCGGCGGCCGTGTACCCATTATTGCAAGCTTTTTAGACTCCATTGAAGATTTGCCCCTAATAACTGGAGATTATTTGTTCCTATCCAATCAGACACTTATCGATTTTCCAGCTAATATTCATGTAGAAAATGGGAAACTGTCTACCCAATCAAACTGTCATTTCATTATTATTGGCGGCTTAGAGGGTGAGTTAAACAAAAAGATTACTCAAGTTGCCAATAAGTCACTGGCGGATAATGGATACCTAGTCGTTCGTGAACGTACCACTTCAAAAATAGAGAACTTAGAAATTCCGGAACATTATAAAATGTTGGCAGTCATGCCCCTGGACAATAATGAAGAAGTTCTTTTACTTTTGCAAAAACCAAAAAAAGATTTAAATTTTGAAACACAAATTGTACAAGTTAGCGACAAAGACGAGAACTTCGAATGGTTGTCACAAGTACAGCAAGCCCTTTCTAACAAGACCGCTGTAGTGGTTTATGCATTTAATGAAAAGCTTAATGGACTCATAGGATTAGTTAACTGTCTTCGAAAAGAGCCTGACGGCAATTTGATTACCTGTTTCTTTGTGAATGATCCGAAGGCACCACCATTTAATCTTAATGATCCTTTCTACGCTAATCAGTTCAGACTTAATATGCCTATCAACGTTTACAAAAATGTGAGTTTTACGAATATAAATTTCGGTTTAAAGATATAATATCGGAATATTTTCTAAATTTTAGGGTAAGTGGGGTACTTATAGACATCTTCAGCTAAATATTGAGGAAGCAGCTATTGCGAGAGCAGATCACGTATACGGTAATGTTCTCCAGATTGGAGACTTGTCATCGTTTCATTGGTTTGAAGGACCTTTGGATCCAAAAAACTATGAAATTAAGGTGGTTTACTCTTCGGTTAACTTTCGAGATGTTATGCTGGCCACTGGGCGTCTGCGAGTCGAAATATTAGCACAGAATCGAATGGACCAGAACTGTGTTCTAGGTTTGGAGTACTCGGGAATTGATACAAAAACTGGGCGCCGCATCATGAGTATGGTTGTGAAAGGTGGTATTGCTTCGTATGTTGGAAAACATTCCCGACTGGTATGGGAAGTGCCGCACCACTGGTCCTTGAAAGAGGCTGCCACCGTACCTGTAGTTTACATAACCGTGTACTATGCTTTCTTCATGTGTTCAGACATACGCAAAGGTAAAACCATCCTAATACATGCTGGGACTGGAGGTGTAGGGTTAGCTGCTATACGTACAGCTCTGGCATACAATATGGAGGTGTTTACAACTTGCAGTACGCCACAAAAGAAAAAATTTATACTTGAAACGTTCCCACAATTAAAAGGTACAATTAGTTTGTAATTTTTTTTTTAACTTACCGTTTATACAGCAGGAACGATTTTCTGTTCTCTTATATTCAGAATCTCATATCGGAAATTCACGAGATATTTCATTCGAGGATATGATACGGCGAGAAACTAAGGGAAAAGGTGTCGACTTTGTTTTGAATTCGCTAGCGGATGAAAAATTATTGGCATCCGTTCGTTGCTTGGGAATATCGGGACACTTTCTTGAGATTGGCAAATTCGATATGGCAAATGATAGTAAACTTGGTATGAGTTGTTTCCTTAAAGAAATAACATTTCACGCAGTTCTAGCAGATCGTTTGGCAAATGCAACAGACAAAGAGATTGCGGTAAGGTCAGATGTGGATTGGAAATAACCTTAAAATGGAATAAAACTTAGAGTTTACTCCTTTTACTTAACAGCACCTAACACATATAATTAATGTTGACTTAGCGAAGGGCATCATACAGCCCTTACCCGCAACAGTATTCCAAGCATCTGAAATAGAACAGGCCTTTCGTTATTTGGCCGGCGGTAAGCATATTGGAAAGGTTCTTGTACAAGTTCGAGAAGATCCCCAATCTAAGTATACCATGCCATTGGTTGCCCTAAAACAGGTATACTTTAACCCCAACTTGAGTTATATAATACCAGGCGGTTTAGGAGGATTTGGTTTGGAGTTGGCGGATTGGATGGTTATTCGTGGAGCTCGAAATATTGTTCTAAGTTCCAGACGGGGTATCACAAACGACTATCAGTCATATCGCATTGCGTAAGTCTCATTAAATTTCAAACACTCTTACTATTTTATAGTACAAGACCAATTTTTTTATTTATTTTCTTAACAGATTGTGGAAGACTTATGGATGCTCTGTATATATAAGTACCAGTGACATTACAACATATGATGGTTGCAGTAAACTGCTTGATGAGGGTGCTTCAATGGCAGAGGTTGGTGGAATTTTTAACTTAGCTGTTGCTTTACGCGATGGAGTTTTCACCAATTTATCAAAAGAGAAATTCAAGGAATGTTTAGCCCCAAAGGCTTTTGCAACAATAATTTTAGACGAGTTGTCTCGAAAGAAATGTCCAAGTTTAGAACATTTCATCGTCTTTTCGAGTGTATCATGCGGACGAGGAAATGCTGGGCAAACTAATTATGGTATGGCCAATTCCATTATGGAGAGAATAATAGAGGATCGCATTGCCAATGGTTATCCAGCCAAGGCTATACAATGGGGAGCAGTCGGTGAAGTGGGACTAGTAGCTGATTTGGCTGAAGATAAAATTGATATGGAAATCGGTGGCACTTTGCAACAGCGCATATCATCATGTTTGCACGAGTTGGATAAGCTAATATCATCGCACGATGCAATTGTCTCCAGTATGGTGGTTGCCGAAAAACGTGCTGGTCGCTTTGGAAATGAAAATATTGTGGAAACAGTTATGAACATTATGGGAATTCGCGATCTTAAATCGGTGTCTTTGGGAACGCCATTGCCTGAAATGGGAATGGATTCTCTAATGGTTGTCGAAATAAAACAAACTTTGGAACGTGATTTCGAGCTTCTGTTATCACCTCAAGATTTGCGTTCGTTGACTTTCCAAAAGTTACAAGAATTCGCAAATGAACGTGAACATAAGAATGATAATTCTGTTAAAATGATATTTAGATCCGAAAAAGAGGGTATGAACATGTTGTTACGTAACATTGGTAATGAATCGTGTTGCAACGATGTGTTTGTACAACTAAATACTCCTTCAGACCACTCGAAGTCCAAGCGCTCTCCAATCATATTTATACCGGGCATTGAATGTACTGCAGGTGGAGTTTGGTTTAAAATTGGAACTAATATTTCGAGTCGAGCCAATCTTTTACAGCTGCACAGTTTTTCAGAATTAAATACAGTCAAAGAAATTGCCGAAGCATCTTTCAAACACTTGATATCTGTGTTGTCCGTCACTGAAACATTCTACATAGTAGGCTACTCATTTGGTTCATGCGTTGCCATTCAGTTGGTAGGACTGCTTGAAAAGGCTGGGTACAGAGGGCAGCTATTACTTATCGACGGTGCACCCCATTTCCTCACAAAGTTTATACTGTCCCAATTAGGCGATAACTTTGTTGATAATGACATCTACGATCTACTGATTACTGCAACCATAAGCATAATTTTCCCTGGGGAAACCAAAGAGTCCACTGGATTAATTTTCAAAAAAATAGCTACATTGGAGGGTAAACTGGACAAGTTTATGGAATATGTTGCCAAGCAAAGCCTATATAGTAAAGAATACTTCCTTAAATTGATAAACGGGATATTCAGACGTATACGCATGATAGCTTTATATGATTTAGACAATATTGAGAAAATAAAAACCTCAATTACACTGATTCGCCCTGCTGAAGCTAGTCTACAGGACATTGAAGACGACTATTGTCTTAGCCGCATTACTAGTGGAAAAGTAATTACGAAAGTAATCAAAGGAAATCACGCCACCATCTTGGACAATCCCATGTTACCACAGCTTATCAACGATTTTAATCCAGTTGAAACAGATGATAAAAATTTTGACGATTACGTCACTGACGTAAGGCTATTAAAAGGAGTCTGAATTTTTCGATTCAGTTTAAATTGTAATTTCATTTTTATTCATTTTAATTAATATATATACATACATATATGCATACATACTACTCGGGAGAACAGTTTATTAAGAAAATATATATATACTCGTATACATAAATTTACGCCACTATATTCATACATGTTCACAAGAAAATTATAAACGGATTATTATGATAAATAAATGAAATTAATTTTTATAAATTTCATTCTTTTTCTTAACACCGGACTAAGAATTCCTCGAACTGTGAGTATTAATAGGCAATTGAGTAGCAGAGACCTCTCTCGTACGATAAAACTAATACTCTACAAGACGCTCATCCTTACGGCGCAGAAGCATCGAATGTCCTACGTAAGATCTTCGGTCCAGTGTGAGTTGTATGAGCTCCTCAACGATATAGATGTTGCGCATCGTATTAATGTCCAGCAGTTGCGCTGGCTATGTCGGCCATGTCGTTCGAATGGAGGAGAATGCTCCGGCGAGACGGGTATTTGATGCGCGCTTCTGTGGAAGTCGGCGAAGAGGCCGACATTGTATCCGTTGGAAGGACCAAATCTAGGTAGCCCTGTCATCCATTGGTGTGACCAACTGGCGTAGGCGCACAAAGAGCAGAGGCGCCTGGAACGATGTGTTGCGGCAGGCCAAAATCCATTAATCGGTTTGTTAATGGCCAATTAAGTAAGTAAGTAAGTAAGTAAAAGTCTTACATTAAAATATTTCTCAACCACATTCCACGTTTAAGAAGCACTCAGCCTTCGATTTGTTTTGATTTATTCGATAGCACACCTCTATCGATCATCGCGAAAAAAATTTTTGAGGTTTATTTATAACTCACCGTTCTTTTTAATTCTTTGCGCCCGAAGCATCTTTTACTATGAGTATTCAGCTACTGTCGGGTAGTTTAATTTAAAGAAAAGTTCGAATTCATCAAATATTGAATTTTGGCCAATATTTTGCCAGAATCGCGATATAGTGTTCAAACTACAGGATGTAAGCATCCACCGTTTGATATACATACATACATACACACATACAATATTATTATTAATAGAAATGGCGCCTCAGACTGTGTTCGAGTTGGAGTAATGAGGCGGATATCGTCAATATTTTTATGAATTTAAAAATGTATAAAATGATCAATCAGTAAATAAAAAATAATAAAACAAATAATGATAATAATATGAGAAATTTAAGCTGTCTAACGTAGTTTCACATAACATTATAATATTAACACTGAATAAATAACCCACTGAAATGGAGTTGTTTTTTTGTATTGAATATCTTGAAACCCTAATACGTTAAAGTTGTTGATTGCAAGTGCACCACCTTCTGTGGTCTTGCAATGCGATTTTGTGTTTGCAATTTTAATTTTCACTCTTATTATTAATAAAATCATAACCTCAAGTTATCTCTTATCTCAAGTTGTCTCTTCGAGATACATGCATATGTTTCCGCTGACTTCTAATTTCTCAAAAGTGTTTATTGTGTTGAAATTTTGATAACGAAAGACTTTATTTCGAAAAAAAGAGTAAAAATTCTAAATTACTAAATCGGTTATTCGTGAAAAAAAAAAAACATAAAATATTTTCCGAAACTCCAAACATTGTTGGGCGAGGATTGATATTAAAAGCCGACTTCACCTCAAATCGCATATCGTTTAATTCGAATTTAGAAGGAAACACAAAACTGTGTAATTAAGCCACGGTTTTGTGTTTTTTAGATATTCAGCAGATTTTGGCACAATTGTCTAATACATAATGTGTTAATAATGAGATAATTTGTAAAAGTTATTTTATTTTAGGTCTGTGAGTGATAAGGAAAAATAGGCATGTGCCTACCAATTAAAATGCTTTTATATAATTCACTCCTAAGACTAGTAATAGTATGTACTATGGTCTCTGTTTTATAGTTAAAATAAATTCAAAGATATCAGAATAAAATTTACGTAATCTCTAGAGGCTTGTGTTGCGGTTTTCATTTGAAAAAGTTTTTTTGTGGTGGGTTCCAAAGCCTACGCACAACCCGAATTACAATTCCAGGGGATTGGACTGTATTAGTTAACAATCTAGCTGGGGCTATTATGACATCTACGAGAAGGCTGTGTGTCAACTTGAATACAGTAAGACAAATATTGTGTCGTTCGTATGGAAAACGATTTTCCGGCGAGACGGGTATTTGATTAGCGCAAGTCGGTATAGAAGACAACCTTGACTGCGTTAGAAGGACCAAATCGAGGAAACCCTGTCAACTGGTAAAGCCGCTAGAAATTCAGAGACATCTTGAAGGACGTAACATTCGAAATAAGTTTGATTCATACTCCTACTCATTCAGATTCATAAATTTAGAAAAATACTTATAATACTCATAAATGATTAGAGCTATTCGAATCATTCATCAAAATTTACAGTCTTAGTTGTTGTTGCATTTACAAAAAAAGAAGAAGGAAAAGACAAAGGCAGCAAGCAAAACAAACACACAATCTTCTAGTGAGTATTGTAGTGTTCGCTCGCGAATCATACTTCTTTTGTGATTCTTATAAATGCTGAGTAAAGGAGAGTCGGAATCAACAATCTCATTCGTATTGTTAAGTATGAGTACGATGAGTACTTCAAACTTTGAATATGAGTAGTATGAGTATGAGATAGGATGAATGCGTATAAGTATCAGAAATTATGAGTATGATTCGAATCTACTCATCTTTTTGAATACTCATTGCTGATCTCTGATGAAGAATTTGTTTGTCACTTGTGTGATGGAAGTGATCAACATTGAAAGAAGGACTGAGAAAAAAAAACAAAATTAAATATACTCGATTAGCTGACAGCTCTAAAAGATTCTACAGATTTTATGTCCTGACAGTACGACGAGTTATTGAAAGATATTGCGAAAAAACGAAATTGCTTCTTTGAAAACATCAGTTAAGATTTTGAATGCTCAACGAGTAAAAAATGATTGTATAGTTCAAGGTGTTGAAGTTAAAAATGATGCAAGTGCTATTGATACTGTATTGGATATATCAAAAAAAGTAGGAAATGAAATAAAAGAGGAGAATATTGATGAAGTTTATTTTCTCAAGAAAAATAGAAATGATAAGGATGAGTAGAGAAACTCTTCAACTTTTTAATTATGCTAAGACTATAAAAAGCATTGGATATAGTTTTGTGTACACTTCTAGTGGCAGAGTATACATATGTTAAGAGGAATGAAATATCGAAGCCTAGATATATAAAAACTGAAGAAGCTGCAAATTACGGTACAAAACGCAAATCATTAAATAGACCTCCGGCTGCCAATGATAAATCTGATGGTAATCATTCGGAATTTTTGTCTTCAGTATAAATACTCACCATTATTATTATTTCTTTTTCTATAAGTGTGTTTTACACAAATTTTTCCTTTTTTTTTTCTTTTTTATGATCAATAATAAATATTTTTCTAATTTTAACAATTTTTGTCATTATTTAAAAAATTACTCACTTTTCAACGTTTTTTCTGTCAGTATTAGAAGCATTTCATCAGTCAACAAATTTAATAGATTTACATCACTAATTGCTAGCTTTCCTAATCTGCCTTGTATTATGGCTATCCAGGAAACTTGGTTCAATTCAAAGATAGTTCAAATATATGATATTCCTGGGTATAATTATATTCATTGTTGTAGGGGTGATGGCTATGGTAGTATGTACTTCTTCTTACATACGGGAAGATTTCCAATACAATGTTAAAATTTGTGAAATCAAACTTTTTTGTGATTCAATAGTAATATCTCTGCAAAATTATAGAATTCAAGGTGCTCCACTTAGAGTGATGTCTTTTTATACCACTCAGAAATGTGATATTAGTACATACATACATACATAATTGGTCATTACAACCCTTCAGTCAGGATTACGACATAGTTTCTCACACCACTTATGTTGTGTGTGTTATTTTATACATGAGTGGCGGGACCTACAGTTTAAAGCCGCCTCCGAACTTCAGATTTTTGAGAAACTTTTCATGGCAATTTTATTTACTGTCAGAGTTTTTGCCAGAAATCTGCTGAGAAGAAGTCGCCAAAGAAATACTTTTTGTATTTTATTTTGATGTCTGGCCTGGGGCTCGAACCCTGACTTTTCGTCTAATAAGCCAACACACTACCTACTAGACCACGGCGACTTCACTTAAGGTGATGTCTTTTTATAGGCCTCAGAAATGTGATATTAGTAAATTTTTAAATCTTTAAATATTATTGAGAATTTAATTACTCCAAACGGTCGAAGCCCTTGCATTGACTTTCGTGAAAGTATATCAGATGATTTTTCAAATTTACTTAATTTGTTGTAGATTGGAAGATTGTGTCTAGAGTTTTGAACATTTTGATTTTGAAGTAATATGTTGTGATTATAATAGGCTAAGAGGAAATTTTCGAAACAATTTACAGAATGTATCTACTGTTAATAATCCATCAGTTGACACTTTCAATTTAATAAATCGTTTGTCAAAAGCGTACGATAACTCTGTATCTATCCGAAAAAAATCAAAGTTATTTAATAGTTTTTCACACTGAGTGATTTTAATGCAAAAGTTGGTTTTAACGTTAAAAGCATAATTAAAACCTGGTTTTACCAAACAAAATTATTGTGTTAAAACGATCTTAAAACCTTTTTTAAATTGGTTTTAAGTCGGTTTATAAAATACAACCTTGTTTTCGATATACTAAATCAGAGCTACCAACATTGAAATGTTAAAAACAGCTGAAAAAAAAAACAAAACAAAAATATAAAAATAGAGACAACCGGTTGTGTGAACTACTTGATTTCCAAGCACTTCCTCACTTTTTATAAATAGATCCACTTATTTAAAGTATTCTTTTACAATATTTAAAATAATTTTTAATTTATTGTTCATTTCTTAATTTTTCTTATTTTGACTTAAAGAAAAACAGCTGTTGCACAGTCATAAATGTCATGAATGTTAAAACCAGATTTAAGACAGCTTATAGTGTGAATGCAAAAACAGCTGATTATGGTCTTAATGTTAAAAGCGGGTTTTAACTTTAGGTGTGAAAACACTATAAGAATGCAATTGCACCATGGTTTAATGAGCATTTGTAAAACTTGATGCCGGAGAAGACCGAATAATATGGATGTTCAGAATAGACAAAAGAGACTTAACAAAGTCATAAAAAGCGTATAATGAATCTGTGAATAACTATTATCATAATAATATAAATAGCATTCAACATGATCCCAAAAAAAATGCTGGAGGTTCTTAAGTGAAATTGGTAGAAGTGTGAAAACGAAATTTTGTTTGCAAAATTTAAATTGGTGATTTGATTTCAGAGGATTCTATAAAATGTTAACTTTTTATCCAGTATTTTTTGCAATTACGTAAAGTTTTAAAGCAACAGATCACAACTTTTCATAGTGATACATTGTGTCTTAGGACACTTAGTTATAATATATACTACTTTGATATATATATATATATATACTTTGAAAGCTCAACTGTTGATGAAATTTCACAGATTATTTCTGTGTATGTATTCATGACAACTTATCCCCAAAAACTCTCTTTGAATGCATTAGAAAAATATCGCCGCTATTAGTTAATGTATTTAATATTATGTACAGACTTCAGAATAAACTGATATTTTAAAAATTTCAAAAATTATTCCAATTCCGAAGGAATCTGGTGCTAATATTGAAGAAAATTACAGGCCTGTCTCTTTACTATCAATTGTTGATAAAGTTTTCGAAAAAATAATACATAGGCAACTAAAAACGTACTTGGAAGACAATAAACTACTATCATATTATGAGTACCAGTATGGTTGGGAACGGTAGTGGAACAGAGAACGCAATTAGGAATGTTGTGAATTATATCTGTAACGGTTTGGTTCAAGGATTTAATGGGGTAGCAGGAATTTTCTGTGACTTTTCGAAAGCATTTGATCTAGTGGATCTCGAAATATGTTGAATTGAATGGCTGCAACACTTGGAACTGTGGAGCACGGTGTGCCGCAAGGCAGTATTCTGGGTCCGCTATCGTTTACTATATATGTAAATGACATTGTTAATCTTGATCTGCATGGAAAAATATTCATGTATGCAGATGATATTTGTGTACTGTATCCATATAAACATGAAATTGCACTCAAGGCCTATGTGGAGAGAGATGCAGCTCTAATTTTTGAATTTGCAAGACTTAGCAAATTAGTTATAAAATCAAAGAAAACAAAACTTCTCAGGTTCCGTCCTCATTTGACTAGAGATTACGGAGAATTCAGTATTTTTGTTAATGGAGATGAAATTTTCGAAAGCCAGTCAATAAGATATTTAGAGGTCAATTTAAAATGCGATCTGTAGTGAATTTTACATATTGAATCATTAAAAAAATACCTCATGTAATCGGTTTTCTTTACAAATTTATAAACAAATTTAACGTCAAAAAAAAAATTATGCTCTATCGAGCGTTGATTCAAAACCAGCTAAATTACGTCGCTCTGATTTACGGCTATAAAAGTACTGTAGCACTAAAATCTTTGCAATGAATTCAGAATAAAGCATTAAAAGTTGTATTTAATTTGCCGTTGCTGTATTCAACATTGTCCCTATACCAAGATGTTGTGAAAAATATCTTACCTCTAAGGGGTATGTATGTATATATTTCAACTATTTATTTTTGTTATTAAGTCACTAAACAATATTACTCACGACACAATTACTTTTGCCAGGAATCAAAATACATTTCATACAAGAAATAGTTCGAATTTACGTGTCTCAAGGTGTAGATTAGAAACCACAAAACAAAATATTGAATATATTGGTGGTTTTGAATTTAATTAATTACCGAATGAATTAAAATAGTTTTCACAGAATTTCGTTATTTAAAACAAATTTAAAAAAATATATCTGTTGGCAACTCTGTTTTAGTGAACAAGGAAAATATCAAAGCTCTGATTAAATAAATAAATAAATAAAATAAAGTGCTTTAAAAATAGATAGTGACTATTAAAAACATAAAATATATATGATTTTATCATATAAAAATAAAATACTTAATAAAAAGTGTTTTTTTATTCAAACTTAAAAAAAGAAATAAAAAGTAATATGGCTGACTGCAGTAAATGCAAGTCAGCAATAAAAGGTGAAAGTGGCATTCGTTGCAATGGTATACGTGGAAAAATTTATCACGATACAAAAAAATGTGCCGGTATTGACCAATACTCGGCAAATATTATAGATGAGGACAATTTTGTGAGGTATATCTGTAATGATTGTATGCTATATATTCAAAATGTAGATCTTGTTATAAGAGAAATACAAGAAAGTGTTGATAAAAACAAACAATCATTATTAGACTACAAGCATGAATTCGAAAGATCACTGAAACAAAATGAATATGAAATTTAGGCCTTATTGGAAGCTATAGAAAAACGTTACGATGAAAGATTCCAGAAAATAGATATTATACAAAAACTTTGTGAGAAAAATGTACAAGAAGTGAAAAATTTGTATGGAAACATTAACCAAATTGAGAGCAAAAACAAAGATATCTGTGATACAATTGAAAAGAGCAATGTTAAAGTATGTGATGAAATAAGAAAGGTTATAAAAAACACAAACGAAAAAACAACAAAAATATCATATGCACAAACCTTAAAAAATAATGTGATGCCAGATCTTTCAAAAAATGTCCCCTTAATTATTAAACCCAGGGAGAGACAAAGTGTAGAAAAAAACCAAAGCTGATTTAAATAAAAAAGTCGATCGAATTAATTTTAAGATTACTAATGTTGAAAATAGAAAAAATGGTACACTTGTGATTCAGAGTGAAAATGTTGAGGAACGCGAAAAAATAAAAGATGCAATTCAAAGTGAAATTAGTAATGAATATGAAGTAAAAATTCCTAAGGATATAAATATGCACATTTTGATAACTGATATGAGCTTCAAAGTATCTAATAAAGAACTGGTTGAAAAATTAAAAAAACAAAATGAAATATTAAAAAACAGTGATATAGATGTTGTAAAAATTTTTGAAACGAAAAGAAATAATAGATAAATTTTTAACGCAAATTTGAAAATAGATTTTGAGTCCTACACAAAAGTGTCAACAGGACAGAAACTTAATGTTGGATGGGAGAGATGTAGGGTCTTTGATGGTACATATATTATGCAATGTTTTAAATGTCGAGGTTACAATCATAAATCGTCTGAATGCAAGAATGAAAGAGTGTGCTTCAAATGTCATGGAAATCACGATAGTAAAGAATGTAATAAAGAAATCTTGTTGAAATGTGTTAATTATGTAAAGGAAAATAAAAGACTAAATTTAGGACTAGATGAAAATCACGTAACTAATAGTCGTGCATGTCCGGTGTATCAGAACAAATTAAATCTTAAAAAGAGAAGAATAGGACTATCAACCTAACAACCATCGCAACTACGTGGAATATATACCAACATACAAGGCTTAATAAATAACTTCTGTCAACTCGAAGTTATAGCAGAAATAGATAAACCTGAGTTCATAATACTATCTGAAACGCATCAAACGGAAGAAATAGATGAAAGTGAAATTCAAATAGAAAAATATGACCATTATTATTCTTTGTCAAATTCCTCTAGGACAGGAGGTGTAATAATTTATTTTAAAAAACATTGGAGTGTGAAAAAATTAAAGAAAATATTAAAGACAATAAACATTGGATTAGTGTATATATGGCGAAATTTGAAAAAACATTTCTTATAATTATGGCAGTATATAGATCACCAAGTGGTTCAAAATCTGAATTTTGTGATAATTTTCAAGATATTATAGGAGAAATATGTGAAAGGAATAGTGATATTTTAATTGTTGGAGATTTTAATATTGACCGGAAAAACGACTTCTACGCCAGTAAACTGGAAAGCGTAATTAACAATAATGGACTAAAACATATAATGAATGAATACACAAGAATAACACAAAACTCAAAAACTTTAATAGACTATATAATAACAAATAATAGAACGATTACGGCGAAAAATAATATAAATAATAAAATTTCTGATCATGAATCTATAGACATTTTTATTGAGAATATTTGTGATGCTAAAGAAAATCGTATTAAGGAAAAGGACATTTTTATATATAATAAAAACAGCTTCAAAAATGAAATAAGTGCAATATTAAATAATAGTGAAACAGATTATCTCAATTTGGATGTGTTAAATTTTGACCGATGATTAGAAAGCGTGATTGAGAAATTCACATTCAAAAAGAAAATAAATGAAAGAAAATATAAACTATGGTTCAATAATGAACTCAGATTATTAAAAAGAGAAAAAGTTTATAGATATCAAAGTGCAATAAATGAGAACACGAATGAAGCATGGAATAATTATAAGGCAATAAGAAATATATATAAAGTTAAAATTGAACGCATATAACCAGAAGGAAATGTGGTACAAGATCAAGGAACTAGTCTTAAGGAAACCAAAATATGTGATAAAAACTGTGATACATGGAAACATAGAATATAAAGAAAATGCGCAAATAGCCATTATTTTTAACAAGTATTTTGTAAATAGTATTAAGGAAATTAGATCTTCCATTGATGATGTGCAATGTGAAAATCAAATATCTGTGATAAATTCTAATTTTAAATTTCGTGCAATAACTTTACAAGAGCTGAAAACTGTTTTTAAAAGTATTAAGAAGAAACCAGATTATACAAAAACATCAAGCTGCATAATTCTTGACAATTGGGGTACACTAGGCAATATTTTATTAAGATACATAAAGAAATCATTAATGACTGGAGTATTTCCAAGTAATTGGAAAGAGTCGATGATAATCCCAATCGAAAAGGTAAAAAATACGGTGAAATGTGAGGAGTACCGACCGATTAATACTTTGAAAACATGTGAGAAAGTCTTTGAAATAATAGTGAAAAATCAACTTGAAGATTATATAGAACAACATGGCTTCCTATCTAAATATCAATCAGGATTCAGAAAGCGTTTTTCATGCGAAACTGCTGTAAATTATGTTGTAAATAGATTTAAGAGTAGACAAAAGAATAACAAAGTATTGGCGATTTTCCTCGATTTCAAAAGAGCTTTTGAAACTATAGACAGAGATATATTGTTAAAAAAAAACTATATAAATATGATACGGAGCTAAAATGGATTAAATCATATCTAACGAATCGCAGACAATATACTAATGTCAACAAAATAATATCTGATCCAATTGAAAACGATTTCGGAGTACCACAGGATTCTGTATTGGGAGCTCTTCTTTTTATAATATATATTAATGACATTGAAGGAGTCTTGGAGAATTGTGAGATAATCCTATATGCTGATGATACGTTGATTTTTACTGAAGCGGTGACAGAAGAATTGTGTTATGAAAACTTAGATAAGGATATCGATAATATAAATAAATGGCAAAAAATGAACAAATTAAAATTGTATGAAAGCAAGACAAAATTAATGAAAATTAATATGACGACTGCCAAATTAATCAAGATAAATAACGTTATTATAGAGAAAGTAAATACAATTAAATATCTGGGTTTCTTAATAGAAAAATGTTTAAATTTTAAGGAACACATTGAATATATTTACAGAAAAATTGGTAAAAAAAAATTGGATTTTTTAAAAGAATAAGAAATAAAGTGTCAATATTAACTGCAATTAACATTTACAACACAATGATAAAACCACACTTTGAGTATGGTTCAACTATATTATTCACCTGCTGTTCAGACCATCAAATAAATAGGCTACAAAAATTACAAAATAAGGCTATGCGCTCAATTTTAAAATGTAACCGGTTTACATCGATTAAATATATGTTAGACATATTGAAATGGTTAAATATAAAACAAAGATTGCAGCTAAACACAATACTTTTTATCAAGAAAATGAAAATCGGATGTGCACCAGAATACCTGACCGAGCAAATAAGATATGTTGGAGAAGTTCAACCCTACAAGCTACGGAATGCTTTAGATTTTAGACCACCAAGAGCAGACACAAGTGTAATGCAGAGATCGTTATTCTGTAAAGGATTGAATCTATATAACATGATGCCGGCTGATGTGAAAAATGAAGCAAACATGAATATTTTTAGAAAGAGAATAGTAAATTTTATAAAACATGTTTATTTTGATCATGGTTTACCTAATTGATGTTTGTAATTAAAATGAATTGTATTTTAAAAGTATTATAAATACTTCTAATAAAGATAATAATAATAATAATATAATATAATATAATATATAATAAATGATAATAGCTTAAGTTGACATAAATGTTTTTTTTTTCATTTTATTACATATGTATTCCTTATTCTCTTCTTCAAGATCTATCACTCAGCTAATTTTCATATGTAAAATGTCATTATTAATAAAACTATATTTTACAAACACAATTGCCAAACACTATTTATTTTAGACAAACACACCTTAATATCTCTAAACACTAAATTTTGACTTAAGCTATTATTTTTTAATGCCACAGATATATTGCAAAATCTTGGACAGCTTCTGGTATAAAAAGTTTCTTAATACACATTTACAATTAAATAATTTTTTGATTTTTTAATATTATTTTGAAAATTATTTATTTATTTATTCATTACAATACAATTACAAATTATATTCTAATTATATATGAGCTAAGTAACTTTGACCATATGCTCGATGTAGTGTCACAGACCAGAGTCTCTGGTGGGAATCGAATCCACGACCCTCACGCTAATAGTCTAGCACACTACACACTAGACTATCAGGGCACCCTATAAGAAATTAATTTGTAATTGTTATAAGGAATTAATTTGTAATTTAGTTAATTAACTTGTTTTTCCAACTTGCCTGAATGATGTCACTTTGACGCTGAGGCGTATTGTAAATTAGTTTGAAGACAATAAATAAATGCACTTATTTATATTAAAAAAAATATCAAAATAAAATAAAATATCAAAGAAAGAAACTCGAATGCCTTAATTAAAAAATTAACTCGGCGGGAATATGGACTAAACAAAAAACCAACACAATAACAGGAACGGACCGATACCTCCAAACGACCAGAAAATTCGAAAAAAGCAAAATGAACTGTTATTACTTATCAATTAGTTATGGACAATTAACACTGATTTTCTAAAATTCTATCAAAGGGTTAAGCGTCTAACCGAAGGTTTCAAGCCCAGAGCATCTTCCTGCAAGAATGAAAACGGAAAGCTGGTTACAGATTCGCAAGAAGTACTGAGGTTATGCAGACAACACTTCTCTATTCTAAAACAAGGCGATGACGATATTTATTCCGCCTCTAGAGATGATGATATACCGAACTCAATCGATGGTGACGCCGTGGAGACGGATTTACATTCAGTGCATTAAAAACATTTTAAAAAGTGTGACTGGGTTCTTGGATTAAAAATCTCACCAACCTCTGATCTATTCGAAAATAACCAAAGAAGGTGTTTTTACCCTTCTGAGGCAGGATATCTCGAAGACCTAGGTGGATGGAGCAACCCAGGTTCAGACTGAATATACCAAAAACATTTATAAAACCACTTGTTGTAATGAAATATTTTATAAAATCATTCCAGAGCAGCTGATAATGTACCGATCATATTAATAACTTTAGAAAAATAATTGAATAGACGTTTAAGATACAATCTCTTTCATAAATAGGCTATGAAAACTCTTTGGTTCTATTCATGTGTAATGTGTGTGAGTATTGATGAAACATTACAATTTATTTCAATAATAATGTCCAAAATAAATGTTTTCAAAAGATATTTTTCCTCAAATGATAATTTTAAGGACCCTGACTTTTTTTAAAAAAATGTGTTTAAATTTTCAGACCGATAGTCAAACAATTCTATTTTGTATTCTATTTCTAAAAACGAATTCGATGTGCAAGAAGAAAAAGTAAGATTTTTAGCTTCTCAATTCAAGTTAAGTATACTGATTACAGATAACATGCGCTAGGTGTGGTTCATGTCACCTCGTGATAAGAGGATGCTGTGCAGCGACTTCAAACTTCATTAAACATTGCATTTTACTGTTTCGAATAAATTGTAGAACTCATAAATTCTCAATTATTGAAAATAATCAGAAAGAATCATTGAAAACAATTTGATTACTTTTGATTCTTTTTGATTATTTTGTACTAATCGCCAGTAATCCTGATTATTTTTTGATTATTTTTAATTGTAATCAATTATTAATTATTAAAACCAAAAATAGTCGTAATTGTAATCATTATTTCACCATTAAAAAAAAGCAATTTAATTACTAATCATTACTTAACAAGTATAGTTTCAACATAGGTGCAGTACATTAATGTCTATAGAAATAATGAAAATATCATTTTAGTTATTCCGTAGAAAATATCAGAGTTTTGAAGGATTATAAATTTTAATAGTAGGCGAGTGATCTGTCGATATAAACTCTGTCTCTGGATATACCCTTGATCGCACCAAAATCAATATCATTTGAATTTGTCTGTCTGTCTGTGGGACAAAAAATTTATTCTCCACTCGAAACGATTGTATTGTGTAACAGCATGCGACCTCTAGGTGTATTAAGTCGGAATCCCCAAAAGGTATGTTTTGCATTGTATTACTAGCGAGAAAACATGGTGCTAGAGATTTATAGCAACTTCTATATTGATCCTCTGTAATTGAAAATCTTAGAAATGAGTAAATCAATATTAAAAAATTTTTGGTGAATGCTCTTTAGATGTTCATTGTTATCATGTTTAATTCTTATTTTAGATAATTGAACTTAGTGGTGAACGATATACAATTCGACATTTTAAAAACACACGATGTAATTTATCAATATTATCGATGATTAGCATCTATTAAATATGGATGCCTTCTATTCGATGCATAATACTTATACAATTAAAACATGTCATGCATAATTCATACATAAATGTAATAAAACGTTTTGTAAATACATTGTTAAAAACAACTCAGTTTGATTTGAATAATATGGTGGGATAAGATAATGGCAGCCAAGTCTACCGTCTGATTCCACAAAGTGAGCTAACAAATCGAATTGCTAACAGTTTCCTCTTTAAGTGTTCCTTATACACTATGGGCCATAATCATAGTCATCAAAAAATTATACTTTAAGTATCACTTATTAAAATGGCTACTTTTCAGCTACTATAGGCGATAAAAAGCTTACTTTTTCTACTAAAGTCAGTTTTATACTTAAAACAAGCTGAAGTTGTTTTTAACAAAATTAACATCACTTTAACTCTATCAGCTGTTTGTCATTTATCAAAAGTTACAAAATCAAAACAAACCAAAAACAAAAGTTGTATGAATTGTGTTAAATTTTTTATAAATATTGTTACGCAAATTGACGTGGGGTACAAGCATCAAGTGCACGCAAGAAGGATAGTTGCGGTCGAACAACTCAGATTGCCACCTCAGAGTGAATCACTGATATGGGCGCGTATGGATGGAGATTGTGTGGAAAACCGCTTGTGGGTTGTTGAACCAGCAAAAATTCAGACCAATTTGTTATCAGCAAAGTCCCTCGTTAAATCCAACGAACAGAATAGTCCCAGTGAGAGTGCTAAATTTATCAGGCCACGAAAAAGTCATCTGTAAAAACTTCGATGTGGGCCAATGTACTCCAGTAGAGGCGGTAATAAACAGCGAACAATCGCCGGAACATGCAGAAATGTCGGCCAAGGATCAAAAGCAATTTGGTGAAAATGTGGAGAAATGGATAGCAGGTTTAGCAGCTGCAGAGAAAAACAAAGCCAAAAAGCTGCTAAAGAGGTATGCTTTCGCTTTCGCCACGAACAATAGAAGACAAGGAAGAACAGCTATGGTCAAGCATGAAATTGATACGGGCGAAGCGAGACCTATAAAACAGGCGCCCAGAAGCATACCGCTGGCGAAGCGTAATGAGGTCAAGGAGTTAGTCGACGAAATGAGGAAGAACGGTGTAATCGAACCATCAGCGGGAAGCTTAATGATGTCAACAAAAAGGATAGTTACCCGCTACCAAGAATTGACGACACACTCGACACGCTGGCCGGAACGAAGTGGTTCTCCACATTGGATCTGCAAAGCGGGTATTGGCAGGTGGAGATTGCAGACAAGGACAATAAGGATATTCAGTGCGAACGGCGGCTTATGGCAGTTTAAAGTTATGCCATTTGGACTCTGTAATGCTCCGGCCACATTCGAGCGGCTTATGGAACATGTGCTAAAGGGACTGCATTGGAAGACTTGCCTGGTGTATCTCGACGACATAATAGTGATGGGCAGAACTTTCGACGAACATCTCAAGAACCTGGGAGAAGTTCTGCAACGAATAACAACGGCTGGACTCAAACTAAGCGTAAAGAAATTTGCATTTTTCCAAAAGCAGGTGAAATATTTGGGGCATCTTGTCACAGCAGAAGGCATATCCACGGATGAAAATAAAATACGAGCAGTAAAGGGCTGGCCTCGTCCCCAGAATCTTCATGAACTACGCAGCTTTTTGGGACTATGCACATACTACAGCCGCTTTGTGCCTAACTTTGCCAGCGTGGCTGCAAGCTTGCATGAACTCACAAAGAAATCAAAGGCGTATCAATGGGGTGAGTCACAAGAAAAGGCGTTCCAGACACTAAAAAAAACTATTGTGCGCTGCACCAGTTTTGGCGTATCCAGTCCCAGGAGAAAAATTCATTTTAGACAGCGATGCTAGCGGATATGGTATTGGTGGTGTACTTTCCCAAGTGGTCAATGGAACAGAGAAAGTCGTAGGCTACTATAGTCGCACCTTGTCAAAGCCTGAACGGAATTATTGTGTGACCCGACGAGAGCTACTGGCAGTGCTGGAGTGCATCAAACATTAACATAAGTACCTGTATGGCCAAAACTTTCAGCTAAGGACTGATCACTCCGCACTGAGATGCCCCCGAAGGACAGCTAGCGCGTTGGATTGAACGCCTCCAGACTTACGACTTCAGCATTGAACACCGAAGAGGCATAAAACATGGAAATGCTGACGCTCTTTCACGCCGACCTTGTAATTTGGAGTATAAACATTGCGTGAAAGCTGAGAAAAAGGAATCCATCGTCGATATCCGGCTAACGCGGATTGAAGCCAACGAAGACTGGTCCCAATCACAAAGGAGTGAGCCAATATTGGCGAATGTAATAGCAGCGAAGGAGGAGGACAAACGACCTACAAGAAAAGAGATATCCGCAGAAGGTCCTATTACAAAAGCATATTGGGCACTATGGGACAACTTAAAGATCGTAAATGGGTGCCTATATCCACTTTGGGAAAGCGCTGATGGCCAGACCTCATCCAACCTATTGGTAGTGCCTTCCTCCAAAATGAAAGAAGTGTTAAAGGAGTTCCATAATGGAGCCAGCGGAGGACATCTTGGAGTGACCAAGGCGCTGGAAAGGCCAAAACAACGTTTTTATTGGGTTGGATGTCAGCAAGCAGTGTCGGACTGGATAGCAAACTGTACCCAGTGTATTGCAGGTCAGTAAGAAGAACTCGAGGTCAGCTGCAACAATATAACTCAGGCGCACCTTTCGAGCGGATAGCGATGGACGTAGCAGGCCCTTTTCCTGTCAGCAATGCCGGAAAACGATATGTTCTCGCTGTGATGAACTATTTCAGCAAGTGGCCGGAAGTGTATGCCGTACCCAATCAAGAGGCGAACACCATAGTAAATGTTTTTGTCAACAACTGGGTATGTCGCTACGGGGTTCCAATAGAACTACATTCCGATCAAGGCAGAAATTTTGAGTCGGCTGTATTCCAGGAAATGTGTGAAGTATACGGTATTAAGAAGAGTCGAACGACTCCTCTTCACCCATAGTCAGACGGAATGGTAGAGCGATTTAACCGAACCCTGGAGGAATACTTGCGAAAAGTAGTGAGCGAGCAACAGAAGGACTGGGACGAACACATTCCGAGGTTTCTACTGGCGTACCGATCTGCAGTCCATGATTCAACATCTAAATCACCCGCCAAGGTTATCTTTGGGACTAAGATAAAACTGCCCGGTGACTTAGAGTTTGGTGTTAAGCCCGACACAGAGAGGGACGAAACATACACTGGAAGAGAAGAAAGCCTGAATGAAATTCATGAGTTTGTGCGCACTCGTATAAAAATGGTCAGTTATAGAATGAAGGCACACGGAGGGCTTTCATGAGGGACAACTGGTTCTACTATACAACCCAAAGCGGAAGAAGGGATTATCTCCCAAGCTACAAACCAGCTGGGATGGACCGTATAAAATAATTAAACGGTTAAACGATGTCGTGTACAGGATACAGAAAGCGACCTAATATCGTTTAACATTAAAAACAATAAACAAAAGCCACACAATACAAATACACACTAACACTAAGAATACAATGAAGGTGTTGATTATCTAAAGCTGCACACACACACATATGTACAACGCACCTGGTTGCAACAACAACATGAAATGAAGTAAACCAGCTACGACAAATATGTGATAGACAACATAAGCAAAGTACACAAACAACAATGTACTAGCAATAGAGCTCTCGAGAAGGCGAAAACAAGAACCTTCCACATCGAGAACGTTCATCATACCGATTGCGTGACTATAAAAGGGCTGGACAAAGCAGGCAGTAGTCAGTGTTAATTTAGTCAGGTTGTAAGCAGAGAAGATCTAACGAACAGTTGTTAGTGTTATCGCGGACAGAAGTGTGAAATAGAATAGTGTACAAGCAAATTATTGTTGTATCGTCAAGTGTGAACAGTGGCACAAACGTAGTGTGAATAATAAAGAGAGTTTAAGAAAAACTAAACGCATATTTGTTTTCACTTGGTTTGCAATTAACAAACTCATATTTAAACGTTTTTAAAAAGGTAAAAACGGTAATTATTATTATATTATATATTTTGTTTTATTATTTTTTTATAAATTGTGTTCACTGGTGCTTCAGTTTGCCTCTCGCTCCCTTTTCTTTTGATCCTGTTGACAATTTATAAATCAATGATACATAAGTATGTAAAACTCCATAAATGTAAGAACATTAGATCTATGTACATACCTTTTCTAAATTTGGAAAAGATTCAGATAATAGTTTATTTTCCCCGGATTAATTTTATGCAATTGTTTATTTTTTTTCAAAATAAAAATTTATATTTTGTTTATTTTTTGGCGCTATTTTGCATCAGCTGTGAAGAGATGTCACATATACAATGTTTATACCAGTTTGTATGCAAAATTTCAAACATTATAACTAATCACCCACTTAAAGCTGATTCAACTTAAAACTATTATTAATTTTCACTATAGTTAAGAAACATTTAGTAACAGGTATAAATATTAAAGTTGTTTTTAAAAAGAACCGACTTTAGTGTTTGACTATGACTGTGTTATATTATCCATATCATGCGTTTAATGCGACCTTGCGTTACATGCGTATGCCAAAAAAGTAGGTTTACTTTCTACTTTTCTATGCGTCTCATGCATAGCTGAAAAAAGTCAGCTATTGTGAATGGTTTCAATAAATATGTTTGAATAGTACATTACTATTTATACATTTTTTTTATTTACATTATAAAAATATTAATAAAAACATATTTCATAATAAATTTTACTAATAATTTAAGAGGAAAATACATCAAAATACATGTTTTAACACATTTCATTCATGAACAAAATTTGTAGTTATCTAGTTTCTAGTTATCGATTGTTTTCATGTACTGAGTGTCATCTCTTTTGAATTTATTTTTTTTATGAACATGAGCAATGGAGGAGAAATTAATCGAAAACACTCGCCTTGTGTTTTTTTGAAGCTTTTCGTGGGTCTTAGCAGCACTAAATATCATATATGTATGTAAGTAGATTCATAAACATGTAATTAATGTCATAAATTCTTTTAAAATCATAATTTGATTTGCATTTTTCTCACAATTATTTTTATTTGATAATTATTTTACCACAACAGCTGCAGCATTGTGTGTAACTTGCAATAAAAAACGAATAGAACGGGAGAATCGCATGTAACGTAAGGTCGCATTAAACGAATGGTATGGACTTTCGACAAGTAATCTGAGGATAGTAGATAGTAACCGCAATTTTACATGTTGAGAAAAGGGGTCGATTCTGCCCTAGTTTGTAGACTGCATAATAATCGTTAGGCACTAATGCATTGTAGCATGTTCATGATGTCATCATTGCTGACACATGTTTCAAGTAATTCTTTTATTATGCTTTTATTACCAACTATCAATAACGTACATATGTATGTACATACACACACACATTATCACATATCAATCACACATATCAACACTGTTTGTGTTGGACATTTTCATATCCTTAATAATTGGTTGAAATTCTTGCTATACCTTCCACTGTACACATAATGCTTGATCAGCATTATTTATGTGTAAATACTGGGTAATTTTAGGGATAAGAATCAATTAATAAAATATAGCCAAATTGTGTATGTATATGTCAAATATATGATATTAGAATTATATCAATTTGATTTTAAACAAGGAAGTACACTGGACATCCACAATACTATGTAGAGTGATTACTACCAGAATGACTACATTTATGAAAGAGTTGTTGAATGTATTAGAAACATTTCCCACTTTAAGTCAACCCCGACGTCAACGTTTTAAACAACAGTTTGCATACCCTTCGCGCTATTCAGTTGGTAGCTATAAAAACCTATTCTTATTCGTTTACGTCATAAATTTTCATTTCGTCAACATGTTTTCGAAAATTTATTTCATTCTTATTGAATTATTATTTATTTTAGCTGAAATATATTGGATATGTTTTCTTTAGATACCACATATTCAAAGTACATAGTAGTTTCATTTTCAAACAATGAAAATATTCATCTTCGCCTGTGTACAAATTTTTAGAAATGTGGTAATTTTCTTTGACTTTTCAACTCTGTTTCAGCTCTACAATGAATTTGTCCATTCCCAACTATTTAGACTTGTGCACTGTTCTCTTGTTAACTTTTACTCTGATCTTAGGGGTTCGTTGTATCTTTAGTTTTTCTTGTTCTACCAGTTGAATTTAGTAATGATGACAGCTATGAGGAGTGTTCTACAGTGATTTTTAACATGAAAAAAAAAAATTATTTTGTATGAACTTGAATTTCGTGCAACATACTTACTCAAATTTAACGCACATATTATGTACATAGATTTAGTATTAATATTTATTAAGATTTTTCAAATTTTATTACTAAATTAAATTATTTTTAATCAATAGAATATTAAATAATAGAAATATTAAATAATAGTAACATTTTAATTCTACTATTTATAGTGTTTTTAATATTATTATTTAATAAAAATTAATTGTTTTAATTTAAGTCATACATACATATGTATATTCTAAATTTCAACTGTTTACATTTAATTTTCGTTCATAAATCAATGCATTATATGAAAGCGATTCAATAAAACTATGGGGTTTTGAATTTTCAGTGACTCTGATAGTGTCGGTTGACCGCTATGAAGTTTTAACAGACTGCATAATAAAGTTTGTATTTGAGACGCACTGACAGAGATCAGTTTAGATTTCTTATAAAATCGATAAATACATAATAAAGCCGATAGGCTTTATGAAAAAACAATTACTCAGTACTTCTTGTGGCAGGCAAATATTTATGTTATCCGACTAATAACATAATTGTTTTCATTTGAGTTTTTTTTTTCATTTTACCCGCTATTGTGTTTTTTATTATAATAGTTACTTTGTGCGAAGAGAAAAAAACAAATACAAAACTTAAATAAACTGTCTCCAAATTCAAAAGCTTAATAACAAGATCAAGGCTGGTGAATAACTTGTAGGCAGCAAGCGATTTATTGTACGTGTACCTACTGCGAACTTTCATAGAACAACGCCAAAATAAACAAACACAACAAATTCAATAATAACTTAGCAACTAACAACCATACCAAGCCATAATGACAATAATCGCTGCTTTTGAATGTTTCCCGGCTATCCGGTACATTCAGTACTCGAGAAATTGTACAAACAAGTAGACAACGAATAAAAATCGCGTCGCTTAGTAGCAAAAAAAAATAATAATAAAAAATAAATAAATAAAAATAATATAATAATAAAAATAAAAAAGAATAACAATAATTATACTTTTACTTACAATTACTAAAAATAGATACAGTAAGCATCAAAATAAGGTATACGCATATGCTATACATTTGCATTTCAGTGTTTTAAAACGAAATAATAATGTATGAATTTTAGATTTTTTAAAAGATATTTAAAGAAATAATAATAAAAAAAAATAACAAAAGTATTTGTATGAGAAACATTCGTGTAAAACCTTCTGAAAAATTAAAGGTTTTAGAACTTTCTTAGTTTCATCTTTTACTTTAACAACTGCATCCGATTGTCGAGGTATCAAATGATTTGATTTTTCTTAATTCGGCTGATATTTGCTGTTATTCCTTTGTCAAAATTGACTTCAGCATCTTCTTATTGCCAATCATAATCTTACGACTGGAGTCTTAATATGTAGATCAAGCACTGTCGGAATCAAGCATCTGGACAATGACCTAATTTTCCAGCACATCTATAATTATCGATTATATCACACTAGTGTTGCAAAACTAAAATTTTGATATGGTACACAGCACTTATTTTGTGTGTGTTAAGTTTATACATGAGTGGCGGGACCTACTGTTTAGAGAACAGATTTTTGAGAAACTTTATGGTGGCAATTTTATTTCCTCTCAGAGTTTTTGCGATAAGGAAGAAATATTTTTTCATATGTCGTTTCGATGAAGATGTCTGCCATTGGATTTGAATCGTGGGCTCACATCTAGTAAGCCATAACACTACGTACTAGACTATTTATTTATTTAAATTTAATACACATACTAGAGGACAAACACAGCTTATTCGGAACGGAACAAAACGTAAAAGCCCCGTTTAGTCCTGTCGATGGAAAGTAATGTAACATACGTTCGTTTTTAGCTTATGAAGAGCAATGTAATACTTACCGAAATTACATTACGGTTCGGTAAGCGTTCTCATTGCTTGTCGTACTCTTAAATGGAACGTACGTTAGGCGAACTTTTGGCGAACCGGGGCTAAACCCTAATTCTACTTTAACATTGCGTTGAACGTGTTGCTAATGCATTTATAGTTGAAAAGAGATAGACATAAAATATGTAATAATAAAAAAGTACTAAAGCGTAGCGGGGGTACTGCAGTATTTTTGAAATGAAAAAGTTGTGAAAAAAGTTCAAAAGTACTGAACATTTCAACACTGTATCATACTAACACAAGTTAAAAAAATGTGTGTTCTTTTTATTTATATTTTTTTTATTTATATTTTTACTTTTGTTGCTGAAAGAATTGTATGTATGTATGTTGTTGTGTTTTTTACATAATGATTAAGTTAATTTTAATTTAATAACCAAATTTATGGCGTACGTTTATTTTGACGCTCACTGTATATACACATTTGTTTACTTTGTATCTGTACATACATACATAAATAATCTCAAATGTAAAGATAGACGAAATTGATTTCATATCTCTACCATTACAAATTATTTCCGTATTACACCAACTGAAAATTAAATACCAATCATAAAACTGAATTTGTTTACTTAAGTGTTAAAAATATCCATTAATAAGAATTTTATTACGATTTTGATGAGCAAAATATTAATCACTATTCATAATAGTATTCGTGTGTGCCCAGTACGTTCAAGTATATTAAAAAAAAAAAAGATTTTTATTAAAAAGAGCAGGTTTTTGAAAATTTCAATACGTTAGTGAATATTTTATTTACGTCTTGTACGCAATTGAACTAAACACAGAGTAAAGCAAAATTAAAATAAATAAATTATAAATAAAACGCATATGCGTTATATACAGTGCTGATAAAACAAAGCCGTAAAAAAATGCTCATCTGAACCCTAAAATGTGCATCATTGTATTGGTAAAAATACATTGTATTGGTAAAATTAAATTTAAAAAGATGAAATTTTTAATAATATTCATTACATACATACTTATTAATTTGTAATAATTTGCAATAGTATTCAATTCAAGTAAAACTTTGCTTTAAAATTATTTGAGAATAATTTGTTGTTGTACTCGTAATTACAAAAATTTCAATTGAAATTAAAAATTAACACTTTTTTTCGATTCGTTTCTTTTAAGTTTGACAAATTCAATATTTCAATATCATATTTTATTTCTTTTAATTCTTATAAACTAATTTATTTTGAATAATGAGCAAAATAGGTAAAGAATTGATGGGCTCGTTAAAGGTAATTACGGGTTTGTGTCTTTAAGTTGATGTCGGCCTATAATTAAAAAAAAAATGCATTTTTGTGTATTTCGAAAAATCATTGACATAAAAAATCTAATTATTACTATTTGGATGCCAAATGGACAGATAGCTTTGAACCATTGAACGGTTTACAATATCATAAACAGGACAACCTCTATAGTTTGCAGTGTGATTGTTACCACAATTGCTACTCTCTTTCAGGTTTGAATTATTTTACGGTCTATTATAATCTTTAGTACTGTGCATTTCACCATAAACAACGAAAACTGTAGGCTACTTACAGTAGGATCTTGTATGACCACATTCTTGAAAGCTTTGGCATTGTACTGGTCCCAATTGTTTGTAAGTTTTTTCTACCGTTGTCTTCCTGTGCAATAAATATTTCACACTATAAATAGGATGAACTTCATTTTTCTTCAATTTTGTACTCCCGGGTTCTAATTCAATACGAAATTGAGGTCGGGGAACTAGCCTCCCTATTACTTAAGTCCATAACAGTTTTAACTTGTAATCCAATACTTTCCAAACCAGTCTTTATTTCACCTGCAACCCTTTGCTGCTTTTTGATTGGTATGTATAAACACTTTTTTTGGCGCTTTTCAAGTTCCGATAATAATTTTCTGTAATTTTCTTTAATGTTTACCTGATTTTTTGTTTCATATATGATACCGCTTCTAATTGAGGTCAAGTAAAAACAGTTTTTATTGATTATCTTCTGCAACCTTTTTTCCTCTTATGTTTGTAAGCAACGCGGGCTAGCATGGTCGAGTACGATTATTTGGTTTAGCGGTTAAGTATAGGCTGTCATCAACCCATTGGTGATTTACCTCTATTTCTTTTTCTTGTACAAAAAGATAAGATTAAAATTTTTCTTTATATTGTCTATTATTTATTATTATTAATGTGTAATTTATTTTTCTTTTAAAACAATTTGTTTTTTTTTCTAATTTGTTTATAAATACAGTATTCCCCGGTTAGTAGCACTGAAACTTAAGCAATCTCGATTTTTGCTTTAAAATGTTCTGAAACTATTTCGATATATGCATCCCGCTTATAAACACGAAAAATTTTACTTCATATTTTAACTTTACTTGAAAAAATCATTTAAACGCATACGCTTTGTGACGAGTTTCTTTATAAAATTCATCCTGCTCTCTAGCTCCTTCGTTCGTGCGATGACACGTTTCAGGATTTCTTGAGTCATTCGAAGCCAGCATTCACCATTAACACTATATGACAGATTTATTGGAAAATTTAATAATAAGTTGAATAGCGCAATGCAATTCCATAGAATGTTCCTTATGGTTTCATTATTTTCGAGGCATAGGCTGCACTGTATCCCATCCAGAAGATATAACCAACTGAGACAACGTAATCTCAGATAAATGATTCCTGATAGAAAACCTGAAGTCGCCGTAGTCTAGCAGGTTGTGTGTTGTGTTATTGGACGTAAGGTCACGGTTCAAACCCCAGGTCAGACATCAAAACTAAATATGAAAAAATATTTCTTCGGCGACTTCCTCTCAGCAAATTTCTGCCAAATACTCTGAGAGTAATTAAAAATTGCCATGAAAAGTTTCTCAAAAATCTGTCGTTCAGAGTCGACTTTAAACTGTAGGTCCCGGCACTAATGTATAAAATTAACACACACAACATGAGTGGTGTGAGAAGCTAGGCCGTATCCTGACGGAAGGGTTGTAATTATGTATGTGTATGATAGAAAACCTACAATATACTAATCTGACCTGGTGGAGGCCTTGGGCGAGTCAACGACCTAATTCTCTGCTTAGTTAATGCTACAATAGGACTCTTGACTATGTCTAAAAGTCTGCTGCGGATCCTTTTCCTTCAGTAATTCTTTCTCAGTGATTCCGAAGTGATAAGGGGGCCCAGGAAATTATAATTTTGTACACCACATCCAGCTGTAAAGGATGATCGAAAACCTTTTTGACCAGCCGGTATTTCATCGAATACGAAGCCATTGAGAGTTATGAGACAAATAAAAATCTATCAGCTTGAATGACACGCTGTCAGGTGAATTTTTTTTGTCAATTTTTTTTAAATTACATCAAAGGCATGTGCAGAGTTGATGAAATACATACATAGATTAATTCATATCATTATGCCTAATTCGCAATCATGGAAAAAAGTAGTGGTGAGGTTTATTCACTTTCGTGGCACCTATGTATGTCTATTTCAAATGCTTGGGGCTTACATTTATGACGAAAACAGCAAGCACTTGTTACGATTTTGATGAACAACATTTAGAGTTTACATAATAAATATGCAAAAAAATACTATGCATTTATAAAACTGTTTTTAAATATTTTCTCCAGAGTTAGCAACTGTGCCAATTTATGCACACTCGTTACCTCATAGAAAAAAAATTTATTTTGGGTTAAACATACATTGGGTTTAAAGTTTAAACCCATTAAACATTAACGTATCACTACGTTCGTTACCTACCACTCCAAATTCAGTTTTATAAATTTTTATAAGCTAATATTGGAAAATTATTGAATATAAAATTCATTTAATGAATTTTTAACAAATGTTTTCTTATTTACTTTACTTTCTTATTTCTATTCTATTACTCTTCAGGTGTGTCATATAAATTATACGAAAGTGCAAATTTTCACGTCACTGAATTCCTTTTTCATAAATCCGAAAAAATCACATCAGGTTGGCAGAAATCGATTTTTGAGTTGTCGCTGTCAAAAACAACTTCCGTTCTTCCGTCCTTACGTTCACGAGCCTTGCTTGTTTGCCATTAGTTTGAAAACGAAAAATCTGCCCAAAATGTATCTTGGCGCTAATTGTCGGTCTGATTAAAAGCTATATTTTCCTATTATCGAAAATAAAAATCCGTTTTATTATGATTTTTATTATTTTAAATGTGTACAGCTATACCATACATACTCGTACATACCGTTATATATTTATATTTAATACAATTTACTTTCATACACAACTTTAAGCACAAATTTAAAGGAAAATGTAATCAATAATGAAGAATTTTACTATTCAATTCATTTGAATGCGTATAAAATAAATATAATGTTTTTAATTCACATATTTTATTTGTTGAATTCTATTTCAGTTACAACATGCAACATGAGCTTTAATCAGTTATTTATGTAGTTTCAAATTTGAACATTAGAAAGTCAATCCCTGAACACCATAAGAATAGAAAATGTCAAAGGAAAATTGCAAAAATTGTCAATAATGCATAAACAACAGTAAAAAAAATCATTTAGAGTTTGAAAAATATCTGCTCGAAAAAGCTTTTTTTTGGAAAGTAAAGATAAAAGGATCGTCAACTAGATCAAAATCAATCTGAAATCAAATCAAATGTTCCGAAATTTCGAGATATACATAACTGCAAAACATTTCAACACAAGCTATAATGGTGAAACAATGCGTCGAATGCTCCGAAAGAATGATATAAAGGATTTTAAAACAAATATAATATTTTTGGTTCGAAATACCTGAATAAAACCACATTAGGAGATGAATCCGAGGCACTTGTGTCCTATTGTCAAACATGGTGAAAGGCTCGTATAGATCAAATACAATATTTAGGATTGATCTTAGGCCATAAAGCAAATCTACAGGCCGATCTACATCTTGTCCATGCACGACATCTGAATCGAACCTTACATCATTAACTCCAAAGAAGAAGCCAATTAGTGGTTTCACTGTCCTCTGTTTTATCGTTACTTCCAAATATTATCAAAATCTTACCAACATATATGCAACTCATTACCAGTGGCGCCTCGATGACCATATAACCGAATTCGATAATACGACACAAGCAAGCTTAACAATCTCTTATACTACCAGACAAGATGTGCCTTAAGAATATATTCTTTGAATATATTGAGCTCTTCGGTAATATTTTTACTGACAAGTTCTTTGGCCTAGCAACGCCTAGAATTAAAGCCTGAAAGACTATATGATTGCCCGATATTAGATCACATCTGCTCACGTGACCTTATACATCTTGGATCCTTCCGTGAATATAGTCCAGTTAACCTATTCAGAGCTCCCTATCAGGTATTATTACACTCGATATATCACAGAAGTAAACTTTTACGTAATACGTCAATATTACAATCATTTTAGTTCTTTCAGTAGCACTGAGTGGCCTACTTTACATGAACATAGTCAACTACAAGTAAACGCTTGAAGTTTTGTAAATATTGTATTCATGAGACTTGATATATACTCGTACTATTTCTTGGTTTTTTTAGAAATATTTTAAAGTTTTAATAATTATTCGTAATATTTAAAATAAGCTTTTAAAAACATGTCATGCTTTATGAAAATTACAAAGCTTTCTAATCGCTTGCCAACAACTACGGTTATGCACATTGCTCATATATGTATGTACATATGTTTTAATAAACAAATCTAAAAAAATAAATAAATAAAAACTATATAGACAAATACAAAACGATTCATTCAAATTCGTGAATGAAAATGAAAAAGAAAAAATGGCTAAGATTTGAACACAAACTAAATGAATTCATTTCATTGTGAAGGTTTTCTTTCACGGAACAAGAAGAGTCGACTAATCACCAAAGCATTTAATTGAAATTACAAATTTCTAGAATAATGCGTGGGATTGTTTTGCTCGCTTTTACAAAGGTTTCAGATCGAATTGAATGGATGCTATTATATCATTTCCGAGTTCTTTTTTTATTTCTTTGTGTTTTTTTTCTTGTTATTCGATATTACAAAAAGTAACTTGTATTTAAATTTTTAAATCGTTTTACCATATTTTAGAGGACATCGACATTGACATTTCAAGAATTTTTCAATCGAGTAAAATAATTTAAAATAAGCCAATTATAAAATAAAATTAATAAAGCAACTAAATTCTTAAGGCAATGAAATTAAACTAAAAAGACTTATGCGTACTAAATTTTTATTAACTCTATTGATATTTGACTTTTGTTCCATATTTCCTCGAGATTTTCATATTTACATAGAAATTTAATAGAAATGTTTAAGCGTTTGTTCTTGACGTGTTTAGAAAACATACGAAATCAATAAAAATTTTATTTTAACAATCATTTTAACAATGTTCTACCGTCATACGCCATTTCAATTAACTATTAAAGTTAAAGTTAACTAAAGGCAGGATTTTAACTGGCAGATAAATTGTTTTTCGTTATTATGAGTATCTATCTTATTAGATAGAAGTGATCGTTAAACTAAAGGGAGGATCATCCTACCTTTAACATTTAACGGTCACTTTATGTTTGAACTTGCCATATTATATATTATTTTTATTATGGCAACTTCAAATTTAAACAAAATGAGCATATACAACAAAAAAACGAAGCCCGCGGTTGCCACTGCGTTAAAAAAAACTTGTATAATTGAGCAGTTTTATCGACATTGCTCCTGCACTGCCATATTTTTGAAAAATTTTATTTGTAAGTTGTAATAACGAAAATAAGTTAAAGGTAACTATACAGTTCCCTTTAGCTAAAGGTACCTTTAACTAACACCAAGTTTAAGGGCAAGTTGTAATAATGGCCCTTAATATATTTTAATCAATTTTTTTTGTTTTTTTTTTGTTCTTGTAGTATACTTTACATAAAGCATAATATATACATTATAGATTAAATAAAATAACGGTTTCATATCTACTGGTTATAGCATATTAAGTAAATAGTTAAATAGTTAAGCAACGTTTAGCGTACGTTGGCTAAAACCTCAGACCAGTGTTGAAAAACTCAGTACTTTTATACTTTTTTCATTACTTTTTCATTTCAAAAATACCGCAGTATCCCCGCTACGATTTTAGCACTTTTTATTATTATATATTTTATGTCTTGCGCTTTTCAACTATAAATGCCATTACCAACTGTTTTTGTCCTTCTGCATGAGTATTAAATACATATAAATAAGTAAATTGTCTAGTAGGTAATGTGCTGGCTTACTAGACGTGACAACGATTCAAACCCAACGGAAGTCATCTCCATCAAATAAAATTGCCACGATAAAGTTTCTCAAAAATTTGTCGTTCAGAGTCGATTTTAAATAGTAGGTCCCGCCACCCATGTATAAAATTAACACACACAAAATAAGCGGCGTGAGAAGTTAGGTCTTAATCCTGATTCAAGGGTTATAATGATCAATTATGTATGTTTTACAGTTTACAGTTTATTTATTTTATTTATTTTTTTATTTTCAAATTTAGCACAACAAGATAGAAATCTTATAAATTAAAGTGCTAATGATTACGTACAAACAATAAGTTTAAGCATAATGTAATAATTAAATATAAATACAAATTAAATTAAAAAAATTAAAAAAAAATATTAAAAAAATATAATAAAAACAGATTACAAATAATTTAATGCATTAATTTTATTTTATACAATACTTCATCTAGTCATTAACGAAAATATTTCAATAATTCAAATTTAAATCTGATTGCGTTGCTAATTATTTGAATTCTTTTTGGTAATTGGTTCCAAGTTCCATTGGTTCGTGTGCAGTAAATAAAGAACTGACGCTCAGAGAAGGCAGTTTTATATTTTCGTTGAATCAATACCAGTCCTCTACCCGATCTGCCGAAACTTATAGTTCCATAAAGGTAAGTCGGTTGTGCAGTATAAATTATTTTATGTAAAAATAACAAACTCTTAAACTTCAAAAGATTTTCAAAACTCATATTACAAATTTGGTATGAGAACAAAGATATGGAATCACGTATTCCTCGATTGAAGATATATCTTGCAATATTATTATAAGCGACTTTCAATTTCCGCAAATCATTTGCATCCCAATTTGCATAAATTTCGCATCCATATAAAAGGACTGGTAGCAAATAAGTTTTAGCAAGCAGCATTCGTATCTTAAAAGGTGTTGAACATTTTACAGCCCAAAGATTTCTCAACAAGCAATGTGATTGAACAGCTCACAAATTCAATTACATTACCATTTACCTCAATTCGAATATCGTCAGCAATCTTTCTATTACTTCCATCTATTAAAATACACTTTGATTTTGTGGGATTGATACAAAGTCCATTGTTTTTGGCCCAAATATCTATTTTCTGCAAATCAGAGTTTATATTGTTGACACATGCGTTAATTCCATTTAATACCGCTGTTGTAGATTTGGACATCATCCGCATACATGTGTATTTTAGAATGTTCTAAAGTATCCGGTAAATCATTGATATATAGGCAGAATAGTAGGGGTCCAAGCACTGAGCCCTATGGGACACCTCTATTAACATCAAGGCTTTCAGAATATGTTCCATTATAAAATGCAATCTGAGATCGACCTGTGAGATATGAATGTAACAATCTACAAGCTGTTTCTGAGAAGCAGAAAAGTTTTTCCAATTTTTTTAATAATATGGAGTGATCAACTGTATCAAAAGCTTTACTGTGATCAAGCAAAACTAAAATGGAAATCATATTATTATCAAGATCAGCTCTTAGATTCTCCACTACATCTGTCAAGGCTGTCATACAACTCCTTCCTTTAATAAATCCCGATTGAACAGCACATAAAATATTATGGTTCCTTACATATTCATTAATCTGCTCACTCATAATATTTTCAATAACTTTAGATAAGAAGGGAAGAACAGATATTGGCCGAAATTCGTTGTTTTGTTTAGGTATTGGTGTAATTTTTGATTTTTTCCATTCATCAGGAAATGTTGATTTTGTTAGCACTGTGTAACATAAGGCAAAAGTTTATAAAGCAATATTTCAAAAAAACCTGGGATTTAATCCATCTATACCGATAGCTTTAGACTTTATTGAACGAAAACTGCTCAGAACTTCCAGTTGGCTAACGCACCGAAATGTAAAAGAATCCTCAATGGAGACACTACAGAGATCGTCATATATATTACTGGTCGGTGATGGTATGTTTGCATTTCTAAACATATGGTTTAAGCTATCGACATCAACATCACATGAAGAAACGTTACCTTTTCCAATTCCAATTTTACGAATTTCTTTCCATTTAGAACTGCTATCAATAGCTGACGAAAATCTTCTCTGGTAATACAGATTTTTCGCTTGTTGAATACTTTTACCAACAGCTTTACGACAATTTTGAAATAGTGCTCGAAGTTCTGGAGTTTTAAATTTCCTCCATCTAGCATACGCAGTATTGCGCTCATTTATCAGTCTCTTAATAATAAAAATGTCTAGTTTTTATGGATACATTCGCTTCATATAAAAATTTGACATTCTCTTGTAAAAAATGCATTTGATCATTTACATCATTATATAAATAGATTTGATTCCAGTTTATATCTTCCAGCTGTTGTAACAAGAGGTTATAATCTATACCCTTAAAATCTCTGTATTCATATTCCTCCTGCTGTGTATTGATGTGATGATCATACGTTATAAATAACAGATCATGGTCCGAGAAAACTGATACCGAAATTTGGTCATATAACAGAACTTTTGACAAATTGTTTACAAATACCAGATCTATCAAGCTGTTGGTGCATCCATGATAATGCGTAGGTATAAGAGTGTTCACGGGAAATAGCCCCAACGAACGCATGGGATCAATTAAAGTATTATTACATAGCAAATTATTGTTAAAATCACCAAGGATAATAATCTCGTTGTATTCGACAGAAAGGTTCTCCAAAATACTTATAAATAAGTCAATTTGTACATCTCTATGGGGTCTGTATACACTTCCAACTAATATCTTCCTATTGTTCTTTGGGATAATCTCAATAAAGAGGTATTCGACTTCACTGCCCGCTTTTGATTGCATTTTCACAGCACAATTGATATCACACCTCACAAAGATTGCAACTTCACCACCTCTGGCTTTGCTTTCGGTTCCATTTATTATAATCCTTCTGTCCGAACGATATAACTTAAAACCAGGCAAGTTATAAACTGAATCAATAATATCAAGGGAAAACCAGGTTTCAGAGACACATACTGTATCCACTCCAGAAGAGGCAAAGATATGTCGAAATTCATCAATTTTATTACTGAGACTTTGAGCATTAATGTGGGCTATTTTTAAACCAGTTTTCTGCCTACATACATGTATGTATGTAGGTATCTTTTACAAAAGTACTATTTGGTGCAAAAAAGTACCTTTTCAGTTATAATTTAGTACCATTTCAAAATTTCAATTTTGCAACACTGTCTCAGAGTGTACAATGGATGACGTCGAATGCTCTTTCGAAATTATTAAATACTAAATTAAGTGGAGTATTCTATTCAACAATTACACGCAATCTGTTCTCATGAACAACACATTATGTGCATTACGAATATTTCTCTCAAGTGTTTCCAGTCCGATTGGTTGCTTTTCAGCAGACTTAATCATAAAGTTCGTGTTTAAATTACTGGGTAGTGATTCATTTGTGTTGAGGTCTGTTATTAAACATTGTGATGGTATGTTGTCAGACCCAAGTGTTTTTTCTTTCGTGGGCTCCTGATTGCCCCTTAATTTTTTTCTTTAGAATATTAATGAGAGATACTCGTACGCATCTAAAGTAGTTTGGGTGCCATAATTTGTTTGTGTATCAGTTCTCTAGAATATCTTTTTTAAGACTCCTATTCGTCAATTTCAGTTGCGTTGTTTAGGGAATTTTCTAATGTTTATTTCATTCCATGTATCGTTTAAAATAGTTCTTCCGAGCGCGTTCCATTAGCCAAGTTTTTATTCTGCTAGTATGCGCTAGTGAAAAGGGATCTGATACGTTCTGCTCTGCGTCTGTATAATTAGATTTTATTATGTGGTTCTGCAGCTTATGAACGTCAATACGCCAAAGTTTGGACTACCCCATTTGTTCCACGTCTCTTGCAAGGATCAACGTCATTTGCTCCTCATTAAAATCTGGTTCTCAGTGCGGTGATCCAATGACGTTGATGTGACCTTGTTTGCTAGTTTATAGGCGGAGCTATTTTCAGCTATACATAGATTAAATTTATTTGTTTGTACAAAAGATAATTGTTTTAACTACTTTCATTTTAAAGTGAATTTTAATGAACTAAAAAATAATTGAATTCTATAAAAACAGTTTTAATTGCACTTGGTTGTTATTTTCACAAAATCATTCCATTTCATGCTTGTCTTGCACTTACAAGCACTCGTATCAAGATTATTAACAAGATTATTTACAATTGAAATATAGAATCGCGTAACTTATTTCTATTATATTCTCTTTCTTAATTTAATCACATATTGGCTATTGGCTATTTTTATATTTTATATTTTATTTTGTTTTTGTTTTTGTTTTTGTTTTTTTTTTTTGTTGTGCTATTTCAGTTGAAATCACAATCTCTGATGTGCATTATTAAGTGAGATTTCGTCCGACAAGTCATGTTTTCATTCTGAAATCATCAATTAATTTAAAGCAACAATTGTTGTGCAGTGATCTCTCGACTGACACTTATTACTTATAAAATATCGAAGCGTGTTTAATCACTGCAAGTGCTTGGTAAAGTATTCAAATTTTGTGTTTTTTTTTTTCAATTTATCCACCGAATAAAAGACAACAGAGGAATACGAATGAAAATGTTTCCAAATAAATTATTAATTATTCTACCGGTATTTACATTATTATGCGACATCGAGGCGAACAACTCATTCAGGTAGGTGCGATAAAATTATAAAATTATTTTTAACTTTAAGTTTAACTATTATATTTTTATTATATTGCACTGTATTTCAACTTTAGACTTACAGTTGCAGTTATAATTAATTGCCAGGTGTATGCATTTTTGAACTTTGTGGTTTTTGTATTAACGCAACGCATTAAAATTAAATAAAAAATGAAAAATATTTAAATATTAAATGATTTCAAAGTAGTAATATATCAGTACACATACATACATACATATGTATGTATATTAATACATTTGCATTTATCGTGTGTGAATTTGTTTTTGCCTGTAGCACAACTAAAGGAATGTTTTCCTGGCAAGACCAAGAATTTAACAAATGTCTGCATCGAAAAGTCGAAAGTGCATCATACAATGCGTTGTTGCATGTCATGCGTTTCTACTGTTATATGCGTTTTTAATTTCAAGTTACACGCAATACGTCATAATAACAAGTTTTTTGTTTTGATCAGCTGTTGTGGCAAATTAATTACCTATCAAATAAAAACAGTTTTCGTCGAAATTAGAAAGTGAATTGTGGTTTTAAAAGAATTCATAGAATTAATATAATATTTAGTGTTGCGAATGCCTACGGAAAGTTTCTAAAGAACACAAGATGAGCGCTTTCAATGAGTTTATCTTCCATTGCTCTTATTTACAAATAAATAAGTTCAAAAGAGATGACACTCAGTAAATAAAAATAATCGATAACTAGTATATAAATCTTATTCATAAAAGAGCTGTGTTAAAAAATGTATTTTAATGTATTTTATTCTTAAATTAGTAGTAAACTTTATTTTGAAAGGTTTTCTTATTATTACTTTTATAAAACCAAAAAAGGGAAAATTATAATGCACTACACAAACATATTTATCGACATCTTTGGAAATATAATTTGTCATAGTAATTAAACACAGCTGACTGTTTTCAGCGATGCATTCGACGAATACAAAAGTAGAAAGTAAACCTACTTTATCCGTTCTAAGCGTCTATGCATTCGATGTTTTCTGATCTGTAACTTGTCATAAACAGCTGCACTGATTCCTCTTTTTTGACACACAAGCGAGAAATGAAACATAATTCGGGCTTGACAATGGCTCATGCCATCGATTAGCATAACTTGGACGGTTGACGTCTGAGAGGTTACCTGTCATTGGAGTAAAAGGTCTAGAATTTAAACAAACCTCTATTCTGACCAACATAGTCAAAGATTCTTCATATGTGGAACTTTTGGGCATGCGATATTTTTCTCAAATGATATTTGAAGCTATTCACACCGGAAAGAATAAAATGTAAATCTATCAACTGCGAATCTGGCGCTTAATGTTCTCAAGAAACTGATTTTTTCCCTATTTAAAAAAAAATCAGCAGTTCCAACAAAAGCAGTACTAACAAGAGCAGTACCATAGAATATATGTGAGCAGGACAACCGCAACATGTAAAGTATCAAGCAAATTAATAGTCCCGATATAAATGACTCGGACAGAAAATCAAGGAAACACTGAGACATATGCTTTCGTCATTCGATAAACACGCCCAATACATGATATCAAAACGATCAGCAGAGGCAAGTTGTGAATGGGTAAAAGACCAAGTAAGAGTAGTTCTTTCGGGATGCAATGCAGATATAATAAGCTGGCCGAGCTTCCTTTTATATAAAGATTACACTTTGCAGTTGTGAATAACTGTCTTGGCCAAATTCTTTAATTAAGGAAAACCGCGAGATATCTGCAAAAAGATGTTCCGAATGTAAAACGTGTAAAACGACATTATAAGGCAACTAATTCGAAAAATGTTCATTGTAGGTCAAAGTATGCGATCGAGCGAGTCTACCATTATCACGAAGAAATCTATTACAATATATAAAGGGGTTGAAAATGAGTAATGAATTCTTAATTATTTTATATATTATGAATTATCTCATCATGAGTACGAATCGTTTCTTCAATAAAATGCGAACCAGACAGAATGTCATCCACATACATTTGATTTCGTAAAATCTCCGAAGCGGGTAGTTAAATTCACAATCATCAACCAATATCCAGGATTTTCATGACCAAAGAGGAGGCACAGTTAACACCGAATTTAACTGTCTCCAATTCAAAACCTTGTACATTATTACCAGGGTTTCATCCGAACAATATCCTCTAGAACGGGGTGTGATCTCGTCTAACCAATATTCATCTATTTTCTCAATATCCGCATTAAAAACAAATCGAAACAATCTCTAACGGAGAAATATAATTATTAGATTGGATTGACATTTAGAGTAGGGGCATGAAGGATTAAAAAGTACACACAGCTTAGTGGTTGTGCTATTAGGCTTAAAACGATATGGTGAGGTAAATAGTAAGTGGGTTTTGAAGAATAAATAGTCTTGGTAGATTTTCGAACATTCGACGGCATTCCTTAACGATAGGAACTCATGTCTGAAAAATTGATCAGTAGAGATTTCGTACTTTAAGGGTAATGCAACTACATATCGGATGTGGTCCTGCAAGTTGTATGACGATACAAATCCTCACAAAAGCTATTCTCAGGTGACAATATTTTCGACTTTGGTACTTCTTCGATTTCTTATAATCGACTAATTTTCGCATCTAAGTCTAATTGCGCACAAAAAAAGACCAAAGAATTTATTTTAGGTATTTTGCCAGCCATAATCCAATCGAAAACGGTTCGTTGAAACTCCAGCGACTTTTAAGGACTATTAAGGACTTCAATATTGGCAGCCGAAAAATTCGAAAGATCCAACTTGAGTTGCAGATGTAGATAGATAGAGATGAAAGTTGCTTGAAACCCTAGGTCTGTTAGAGTTCTTTCAGAAAAAGCTACATCACTAAATACTACATTCACTCGGATAGTTCCCAAGAGAATTGTTAAGAAGTGAACTGTGTTTGGGCAGCAAAATTCTGAAAGGAACGGGCAGCAGCGGAAGTCAATGGACCATTGTCCACTTCAATTCGCTTGTGTGCAGGAGGCCAGGGATATCTAAAGAACCATCTGGGGTAAGTGGGTCAACGATTAAGTAGCGAGTGATGTTTCTGCTTACAGATGTAACAAACATATTTTAAACTCATTTGAAAAGGCCAAACAAAGTGTGCTACACTTATGTCTTTTAACGATTGCTAGGCGACTCGTCATAAACGAATAGTACAAATTGGACACTTCACTTGGGGTTCTTAGTTTTTGGATGTGTTAAGAATTACTTTGACTACTATTTCAAGCAGTAGCTTGGGTAAATTTGGGTAAAACTGTGACTCCCGAAAATACTATTCGAAACCAATTCCAAAGTTCGATATCTGGACGTCAAGATCTTATTCATTTTTCTCCTATTCTATGTGCTATAGACAGTTTGGTGGAGCAAATACTTATATACAAAAATGATATCCCAATTCTGAGTTTTAACAAACAACAAATTTGAAATACAATCATTAATTGTCTGTTGTAAACTCCTTATGGAAGCCCAGACATACATACATAATTGGCCATTACAACCCTTCAGTCAGGATTACGACCTAGTTTCTCACACCACTTATGTTGTGTGAGTTAATTTTATACATGAGTGGCGGGACCTACAGCAAAAAGTCGACTCCGAACGACAAATTTGTTGAGAAGCTTTCATGACAGAAATCTGCTGAGAGGAAGTCGCCGAAGAAATATTTTTTTTTGTATTTCATTTTGATGTCTGACCTGGGGTTTCAACCCAGGTTCATTAAAGGAAGATTAAAAAGGAGTATTCTCATATTGTTCCACGAGGTTCTGCCAAGCCATGTCTAAACCATCATTCGCCACGCGGCAAGTTCTAATTATATCCATTGCCTCACCTTCAGTTTTTTTCAAAAAATACCATATCTTTTTGAGGTTGCTAATATGAGGATTAGTTCCGTTTACATACATATGGCCGAAAGTATGTCCCTTAATGTAGGCCAAGACGCATAATCCCCGGAAAAGGTTTGAGTATCACACAGGGGAAGGTGTATGGGCTTAGTACTTGTAGATGGAGTCTCAGTCGTACTCTTAAGGCTATCGATTATCGCATCAATGTGCAAAACGCATTAAAAATATAAAGCATATCCCGATAGATACTTGGCCGTCACGTCTTTTACTAATTTGGTATCATCGGATTTTTCTAACAATTCTTCATAACTATGGCGAAAAACTTGAAGTATGAACAGTAAATTCTTGTTGCGAGATAGCCTAAATAAAATTTCAAAAATTCCCTAAGTGATTATAATTTTTAATTAAATTTCTGGACACGTCTATTTTATCAAAAAAAATTCAAATTTGGCGATCCTTAAGACAATCCTGCAATAATAGTTACGTAAAACATTTTAATTTTATGAGTTTATCCGGCGCGTTGGGCCTAAAAGTGAGGGTAAGCGGTTAAATCAATTAAAAATTAAATATTTAAACGAGAATAGGGTATATAAAGCCGAAAGAAATCAGTTTTATAAATTATTATAATGTATTGTCACAAAGCGTTCTTTCGGGTTTTTCCGGGTTGAAATATTAATGAAAATCTTTTCGTTTTTGTTTTTATGACAATTAAATATATTTACGATATATGTACGTACATTATTTTCATGGTTGCATAAAACTTAATATAAAAACTTAAAATGTGATGACCATCTTGAACTAGAGATGAGCGATATTTTCAAAACTGTGATATAATCACGGTGATTGACAATTCACTGGTAACTACAGCGATTGAAATTGTCAAATAACAGTTACTAATAATGTCGTTCTTTCAAAATTGTTACATACTCAAATTTGTTTCATTTTATTTTGAGCAAGGCAGAATTACTATTAGATGATGCTGATTATTTACTTTTGTCTATTATACATGAACTTTCTGTGAAACTTAATTGTCAAACTTCATATAAAAAAAAAAAAATAACATTAAAAATAATAACATTGATGACACCACTTTGGATTTTGTTTAGTAGTCTTGTCTCTTTCTTACGACTTAATAAAATACGTTATTGTCATTATTGTTTTCTTTTGGAATACTATGATCACAATCACTGTTTTAAAGAACAGTGATTAACAAATCACGTTCACTGAGAACAAAGTTCTTCAAAAATCACTGGATCGCTCATCTCTAGCTTGAACGCATGGGAATTTAAGCCACCTCAATTTAACTAAAAAATCAAAAAAAAAAAAAAAAAAAAATGCGACAAAAAATGTAAATAAAAACGGATCCATTATCTGATACAAATCCATTTCTACTTCTTGCATTGTGAATTATTAATTTATTTTATTTAAGATAATAAATAAAGTCGTTACTGACAACAAAAATTTAATTACAAATTTTGCTTATTAAGAATTATTAATTGAAAAACAATTACACATTTAGAAAAGCAATAATATTACGTTATGTAATATAGAAATTTACAGAAAAATTAACAAAATGAGACAAATAGTTATACTGACGACATAGTCATAAGGGAACGTAAATAGGTGCATAATATGGGAGATGACGACAAGGAATATTAAATTTAACAGATCTTAATCGAAATTCTCAAACAAACATTTCCATTGATTTGGTTAATCATAAATTATGGTGGCATGACATAATGTCCTTGGAAAAGTGACATTATGTCCCTTCGCGTGGTGTGATTATGTTCATGAATAATGTGTCGTAAATTCCATGGACATTATGTCACTTCAAAAGTGACAATCCAAAAGTGGCCTAATGTCCATAATATTCAAAAATCAATTTTAGGTCTTGAAAGTTTAGAATTGAATTATTCTAAAGCACTTGTTGTCCTTTCTTCCTCACCATAGACAGAAAATCTAGACGGAGTTATCTAAGAAAACAATACGATTAAGAGAATGTTTTGATTTAATTGAAATGTTAGTACACTATATTTTATTATTATATTTTATAATCGTCCAGCTTGTGTGAAATGTAAAGTGATTCAAATAAATTGCAGAGATTTAAAAGTAAAGATTTGAAAAAATCGGCGCCGAATTCGAATACAATGTCGTGTAATATTTCAATTAAAACAAAAGATTCTCTTAATCGTTGATAAACCACGGAATGCACTCTTGATGCCATGTAAGCATTTTAAAATTTGCTCTAGCTGCTTAAAGACTTTGGAAGAAAAATCAAAGACCAATAAATCGCCATTACTTTGTCCTTACTGCAGACAGATTGTTAAAGATAAATTAAATAGTTTTCAATAAAAAATTAAATACTAATGAATTTATATATTTTTTAAATGAACTAAAATATATGGACTTTATGACACCATCAACAGTGACATAATGTCACTTTTTAGGGTGACATAATGTCCATGCCACCTAAACGCTATGAATATTGTAATAAGGATCCCATACTATCGATCCGTATTTAAGAATAGTTCGAACTAGTGGGACAAATAGTTATTTTGTAATATATGGATCAGAAAACTCTTTTTTCCCACCGCTTAATATAGCCAAAGTGGTCATTAAAATTTAATTTTCCATCCAATCAAATACCAAGGTCAATGAATTGATAACTATCAAATAAAGAATTAACGCTAATAAAATTAGTCCTTAAAAATAGCATACATACATACATACATACATACATAATTGGTCATTACAACCCTTCAGTCAGGATTACGACCTAGTTTCTCACACCACTTATGTTGTGTGTGTTAATTTTGTACATGAGTGGCGGGACTTACAGTTTAAAGTCGACTCCGAACGACAGATTTTTGAGAAACTTTTCATGGCAATTTTATTTACTCTCAGAGTTTTTGCCAGAAATCTGCTGAGAGGAAGTCGCCGAAGAAATACTTTTTGTATTTTATTTTGATGTCTGGCCTGGGGCTCGAACCCTGGCTTTTCGTCAAATAAGCCAACACATTACCTACTAGACCACGGCGACTTCATATATATAATATAGCATACATTAACATTTTTTAATATTCAGCTCATCAGGTTATATTTATATCATAAAAAGAAATTGTTAAAATCAGTTTGAAGATTTACATGGTCAGTGCAGTTATTAAAAAAGAGAAAAACTTTTACACCGCCGGGCTACATAAATATCTTAGAAAAATTAATAATATTCAGAAGATCATTAATAAAATGTGAACAGAGAATTGATCCAATATGGCTGCCTTGAGAAACACCAGACGAAACATATATGTTTTTAAATATGATATTATTCACTCGTACTGTCTGCTTTCTGCCAGCTTAAACTTATCTTCTGAACGTTTCCCAGTAAGCTCAATTTGGCCAAAAGAAGGCTAGGATCCACTTTATCAATGCTTTACTAAAACCTGTATTAATTACATCAATCAGCATGTTAATTGCAGTACATTAGTTACAGTTGAACAGCCCTTTTTAAAACCATAGTGATAGTAACGATGAAGTATGATGAATAAGAAAATCAGCTATTAATTTTGGGATTGCATTCAGTGTAAAAATGCCTCTATAATTTGTAACGTCACACTTATTACCAGGCTTAAAAGGCAGTACGAATCTTTCCAAAACACCGACAAATATCCATACTTAATCGATGGCTTAAACAATAAAGTTAATGGTATGGCGAATGATTCCGCACATCGATTTTAAATTGAACTCGGAACTCCAGTTCTTCAAGTTTAAGTCGATAATCGAATATCTTCCATAACCAATAATCGAGCCAGATCATTGATGTCTTTTATAATTTTTGTTCTCAAAATTGTTCAGTCTCGTTAAAAGCTTTGAAATCCGTGGTGGATTCGTCAAAGTGGAAAAGATCTTTCTGGGAACACAAATTTAAAAAATGAGTGGACTATCTTGTAGAAATTAGAAATCATCACATCAATATCGGAATTTTTGTTAATGGAAAAAGTTAACAAATCATTCCAACAACTACTCCTCAACAAATCATTAAATAAATTAGAATTACTCCGATCAAAACAAAAAACTTGTCTGCCGTTAGAAGGCTTAAATTTAGATTTCGTTTTAAAAGAGATGACAATTTTCGACATCGGATTATAACGACCATCAGGCAAATTTACAAGTTGTGAACGTGCCATTATAAACATCAAATCAAGTATTTGCTAGTAGTCATTATAAACGGAATTAATTTGATACAAGGATAGTCCTTCTTATTCCTTTTTTTTTTGAATTAAATTAGGCACATCAGATGAAATTGATAAAAGGTTAAAGCCTCTCTACAAAAACTGTATCATTCTCATCCAGAAGTGAGGCAACCAACTTAATAGCATTAACATGATTAGAGTAAGTAGTAGAGTTAGAATTCGTAGGAGCATGGGTACAAGACATGGAAACTTTTGACATTATCTTTTTGACTACTACAGCGACGAATTTAATATCATCAGAATGAGTTACAATAATTTAAAATTGATATAAGGAAGATACTTAGAACACTGTATCGTTTGGGTGAGTAAGTAAGCTAGGTTTCCGTAAAAATAATAACATCGTATGTAGGGTCATAACTAAGACGACAGTAAGTACTAAATTATCTGACCTCTTAGCCACATACTTTTTGTTGTAGAATTTTTAAACAATCATTACATGTTATTAGTTTTTTGAAGTTGATATATTTCCTGATGGTAAATGAGCTATATTCATATCACATTATCACGTCTAAATTTTTTATTTAGTTTTCTAAATCCATTAGATTCTCCAAATACGCAGAAACTTTTTAATTGCATTTAAGCCAGCTTTATTCATTCGATTCCATATGAAAGTTTCGATCAAACATACATATTAGTATTTAACATTCTACATTTGTTGAAATATTTTTTTTAAATTTTGTCATCCGTTATATTCGTTCGTTGAATACAGTCAATATATTTTGCCACCATTAAACGAGTTCTTATTTCTACCTCTACCAATTCCCTATAGGACGTCTAATGTCAAGTGTTTCCATGGTCACCACCATTTCGTCAACTTTGGCTACATTGTCAACAATATTTAAAACTCTACACAGTTAAAGAATATGTGTAGCCTTTTGGAGATTTATCCTCCCTCAAATTTACTACGTGCGAAAAACTAAGAAAAGGGACATTCTAAAAAGTCCTTTCGAAAAGTTCTTTGGAAATGGAAATATTACTAGCTACATTAAAAGAAGAAGAAGACCTGCAGGTTCTTCCTTTAGCATCAGGTTTGCTATTGCATTTGACAAATTGTTTACGTAAACATTGTTTACAGAGATTAAATTCTCTCATAATATTAAATTTGTTTGATCTATCCTCCTTCTTAAATTTCTCACAGCTAGCAATGAATGTTTCCGGATTTTGCCCGAGCGCAAAGATTCCACGAGATTGCAAACAGCTAGTAAAACTAAAAAATCTTTAATGTTGATTTAATTTTATATTTGCTTATTAAAATTCCTAGGAAGTATAAAATTATTTAACTTAAATTACAATAGTTTATGAATTATTGATTTAAATACTTTGTTAATGTGAAAACTAAACGCAAGAATATTAAAAAATATTTTAATTCAGATAAATTTGTACTTTTATCTTCACAATTTAAGAAATACGAGTAGTTTCTAGAAAAATATGGAACCTTTTAAAGGAAATGATTTTTTTATCATTTTTTTTTTACATTTAGAGATGACATATCAAAGTAACCGATAAATAACTTGGGCGACAGTGGCGGTAACAATCGGTAAAACATCAAGTATCTGTTAAAACCTTTTACTCGAGAGTTACTGCCACATATTTATTTTTCCTTTAATATATCAAAATTTTTCAATACCCAGATGATATATCAAGCAATAGTAATACTACCGATAAAACGTTGAGTGCAACATTTTAATGCCAAAGAGGAAGGTGTCAAGTAATCGAGTCGCACCTAAAACACTGAGCAACACAAATAAAATGAAAATAACTCTTGAACTGCAGGCTATCGTCTAATAATCTAACATACTACCTAGCAGATTTTGGCGACTCCTCACTAGTAAATCAGTGGTTTTAATGTCTCCATATGGTCCCACAAAACAACTTCGTCAATAGTTCTAATGTCACTAGTGAATTTCAATAACAAGTATTTATGAAACATCTATACTATAGATTCTATAACAAAAAGCTTTACCTCTCGAATATTAATGGGTAGCACAGTTGACAATGGCGATAGTGAATCACGAGCAACACTTTACATAAATTGATTATTATTATTACAGTATATTATTTATATTGTATCTATGTATACGTGGTGTTTTCAAAATTCTTTGTACAGAGTATTAGGCGTTAATGTTCGTAGATACATCCTTGACTAGCACCCATATTAATAGAAATACTTTTCCTAACTAGATGTCTCAAAAAAATAAAATCCAATTCTGATCAGTTCTATCACCCTACAAATACTGTGGTCGTAAACATTAAAATTGTAACTTTTATTATTTCTAGCCATTCCCCAACTACCATTCGTAGCATTTCTTAAAAGTTGTATGATTTCCAATTGACTTTATTCGTCCTCTGACTTAATATAGAAAGCGTTTATATTTGAAAGAAATTTCATTGAAATTATCTTTGCAACGTGTTTCGTTGTTCAACAATAGCTGCAATTCGTTATTATTTTTGATGCATCCATCTGCACATGTGAATGAATCGTATACCGTGGCCTAATTAATTCTAAATTAATTAATTAATTAATTCAATTGTAAAATTTAAATTAAATTAAAGACAATTAAAGACGGCAATCTTTTTTTATACGGCCTGGGGTTAATTTCTTAAGGGGAGCAATCGAGATTGTAATGGTTTGAAATTATTTCTTCTAAAAATGCTCTGTTTGATTTGATTTTTTTTTTTTAGAAAATGATTTTTTGTACTTGTTGTGTATGTCGTGGGAACACTGGCCTCTTATTACACTCGTTTATTTATTGGACCTGTATGCGACCATGGTAGTTAAATATATATGTTACAAATTGGAGCATTAAGATTGAATTGGACTTTCTTCAATTATTTCTTTGAATATCTTTCGATTTCTATTTTAAATGAAGTCACTGTAAGATAATTACTGTACATACTTATATTTTCCAGTTCATGATACATCGTGCCTAAAATCTTTTCTGTATGTACTTACTTACTTACTTAATTGACCATTAACAATCCGATTAACGGATTTCGACCTGCCGCAACAGATCCTTCCAGCCACCTCTGCTTCTTGCGCGCCTACGCCAATTAGTCACACTAATCGATGATAGGGGTTTCTCGATTTGGTCCTTCCAACGGAAACAAGGTCGTAATCTTCGCCGACTTTCGCAGATCCCCGCATCAAATACCCGTCTTTCCGGAGCATCCTCCTACATTCGAACGACATGGCCGATCCAGCGCAGCAGCAGGATATTAATACGCTGCACAACGTTTGTGTCGTTGAAGAGCTCATATGTTGGATCGGATGGGGAAATCATCGCCAACTCGCACTGGACCGAAGATCTTACGTAGGACTTTTCTCTCGAATACTCTTAAGGCTGCTGCATCAGTGCTTAATAGGGTCCATGCCTCTGCGCCATAAAGAAGCACGGGTAAGATGAGCGTCTTGTAGAGTATTAGTTTCTTTCTATATGCAGCGAATAGTAAAAATAGTTTTTTTTAATATGCAAGAATTTGATTTATTTTATAAGTTTCCAAGACAGGCGATGAATGCCAATAAATTTTTTGTCAGTCTGTCGACATTATATGTTTTCATGTTATCGGGAAAATTTTCTTTAAATTTTTTTAACTTCTCTTCATTTGTTTTCTTCAAAAATATGTTCCTGTAGATAACTGAACACATCGTGCAGTTTCTCTTTTGTGTTAAGAAAATCAGTATCAACAGTAGACGTAGTAGTGTCATATACGAAGGTTATATTAAATATTAAACGGATTCAAATATACCGGCTTAAATCGGATAGAAAGGATTCGCATAGTCACCTTCAATAATAATAAACCTGCGGTCTATAATACAGTCTTTCAATATTAATAAGAAAATTAGGTTATCAACTTATGTGTCAGCCCTTCGTACTGAACTCTATCCAACAGATGATAGGCGGTATAGGAATAATACTCATATTTTTTTCTCTACAAATGACCTCCTTATGAACTAAAACAATCTGCCATCTTGTCTGAGTATATTTAACATTTAAAAGTACCGTTAATTTAGTTACCAGAAGATTTTCGAACAGTGTAGGCATTGCTGGTAATAATTTTAAGGTAATAAAATGTATTATGGTACTAAGACTACAATTGATTATGTTTCATCTGAAAAAATAACAATTTAATAATAATTAAGATATTATTGTGTCCGTTTTAATCTAGATTCGGAGAACGACCTTATTAACAAAAATGCAATCTCCTATCGTAGAGGAACACGAGTCCATTGTTCTTCTTCTTCTGAAATTCGACTAGAAAATAGGATATGTAACAAAAATTAAAACGAATTTGAAACCCCTTGTTTATGGAAATATTGCTCACGAGGTACCATAAGACACCGTCAAAAATGATCAGAAATTCTAGAGAAAAAATGGGCTTTGTGCTGAACAGAAATAACTAGAAAATGGCGCACTCAAATGGTGGAAAACGATCCCACAGTATCACAAGTAAAATCCTTTATGTATCGGAACTGTAAAATATATTTTTAATATTATATAATAGAAACATTTGCAAGTATTTAAGCCAGTTATTCCTCAAGTATATCATTATTTTTATGAAAGTATAAAATTTGAGAAGAATTGCTATATACTCTGTTTTGTTCAAAGTCTACTTTAATAACAACGCACTATACTTAAAAAAGCCTCAATTAGTTTTGAAATAATAAATCGTATAATTTTTTGTTCAAAAAGTGATATCTATCATATAAACGCGAACGATATTAATTAAAAATTATTCTTCGTAAAGTTTAGACGTCGTTTATAAATAGGATTGTCAAACAAAGTTTGATTACAACTCTTAAATTAACGGAAAAAAACAGTTTTTCGCTCTCCAGTAATATTTTAATTTTTCCGATAGCAATTTTTGAATGTGAATACACTTGTTTAGTGCGGAATCAAAGTGATTATTAAACTCGCAACTGATGACTAATTGAGACCATTATACCGTTATTGCAACTTGAAACGTAACTTTAGATTTTAAGTCACCTTTAACTTCTTTTCGTTATTACAACTTACTGACAAAGTAAAGTTAACTTTTTTAAAATATGGTAGTGCCGGAGCAATATCGAAGACTTTTGCCAAATTAAAGAAGTTCTTTAAAAACTCAGTGGCAACAACATGCTTCCGATTTTGTTATGTTTGTGTATTTTGTTTATATTTGAAGTTGCCATGCTGAAAATAATATACATGTATAGCAAGTTCAAAGTAAAGGTAGGATGATTTTTAACGCCTTTTTCAATTTCAAAGTACTTTGCAAAGAATTTCTGACAAACTTATTTACATTTTCCTTTAAACATTGTTTCGCTTTGCACGTTCAAAGTTTATTTTGACAAACTTTTGATATTTTGTTATCGTGAATACAACCATCGGTAGACGAGGAACGAAGAACAAAGCAACTTTCCGAGTACAACAAAGTGTGAACTTAAGGCGAAAGTCCATACCTTCCGTTTCATGCGACCTTGAGTTTCATGGGTATACCAAAAAAGTAGAACTAGTGTATTTGTTTGTGACAAGTTACAGAAGAAAACGCATAGAATGCATAAAGTAAGCCTAAAGTCCACACCATCCGTTTCATGCGGCCTTACGTTTAATGCGTTTTTCCGTTCTCTCCTACAAACTGAAGACTTTTCAATGTACTTTGCAAAGTACTTTGAACGTTCAAAAGCCGTCTTACTTTTAGTTTGACGCTCACTTTTACCTTATTGTGTACTTATAATAATGAAAAACAAATTATCTGCTAGTTAAAATCCTGCCTTTAATTAAAGGCAATTGTAATAATGGTCCTAATCTTAAAATGTTTTTTAAGATATGAAGCACAAGTTTTATTTAAGTAAGAGTTCAAAAAGGAAGTAGAAGTTACAAAAAGGGAATGTAATTAAAGTTATAATAAGAGTTGCACAAAAAGTGCATTATGAAATGTAGAAACGGTGATGACAGATTTTCTCACTTCAACAGTTTAGCTGGGTAAGCAATTGAGTATATCCTTTCGGGATATAGACAGATGGGCAGTTCCAGAGCAAATAAGATATCAATAGTAAAAATATAAACAATAACAACAATTACAAAAATTAATAAAATATTTTATAAAAACAACTAATAATACCAAGAATAATCGGAAACATCAACACAATACAATTACAAACAATAATAAACAAAAACCACGAAGAATGTAAAACAAAATTAGAAATAACTATGAAGAAATCTACTTAGGATTTTCTGTACACACACAGTGCGCGTAGGCTTAGTAAATATAGTAAAATGAATGTATCCATTAGACCGCTTTTGCACATAAAAGGTTTACTTTGACAAACTCTTAAGGCCGAACTACAATATGCTGTTAAAATTTAACGATAAGTCTATTACGCTTACGATGCAGTAAATATGTAAATCTCAACTTGTCTGCGTTAAACAAAAATGTTCAATAATCTTGCCGTAGAAATAATATAAAAGTAAATACAATATATATAAATATTATTTCTCACGTCTTTTGCAACTTGTATTGTATAATATCATATATTGTATTGCATTGTTTACTATTCAGTTATGCTCTTCTGTATTAACGTAAATGGCAACCATTACAATTTACATATAAAGAGCCATTTCTTTAACTAAATTGCAATCAATTTCGTTATTTATTTCTACTGATTTTGTTATGTTCACATTGTTGTTTGGCTTTTGAATGCCTTTTTTTTATAATACCATGACATGTCACATTACTAATGATCTCATATTAAAGAAAAAATGGGTATACTATTTCGATGTTTGAAATAAGTACACATACATACATAAATACTTTGTAAAATTATTTTGTGTTTCACTCGATAGCCATGTTAACCATTCATACCACTCGTTCTGTATTCGATGCTTTCTTGAATGGTAGATGACTTTAAGTTTTAAAGTTTAAGAAAATACATGCAATGTAAATCATGAATTTCGTTACATTTGCTCTTCACATGTGTTGCTTTGCCGTTTTAAAATAAAAAATTAGAATTGTACTTTATTTTTGTGAATCTATTAAAAGGTCATAGTAAGCTATTCAAACCACTCTTTTTTTTCTCTTCTACAAACTCGAGACTTTACAAAGTAAACTTTGAACGTGAAAAAGCCGTCTTAGCGCACTGGATGTTGAAGAAAGAAGTTCGAAAATAAACACACACAAAAAAAAAACTAAAAAATAAATCAAATAAGGGTTCGCTCATGCTCCCCCGTATTAATAAACAGTAGAGTTAATATCAAATACTAGCAATGGGTAATTTTCAACGTACAGTAACGAATATTTTTAAGAATACACTAATAATTGTAAATACAGCAGTGGCAACTAAAACAACAACCCAGGATTAACTAATGATGCAAATGCAAATTGATATCGAAATATATACTACGGCATACATTAATTAGATTGTAAACACGAATGCATCCACTTTTTAAAATCATTTTGTAATCTTATATGATGGATCCAATTTATTTTTTATTTAATAGTGCCTTTATGTGGCCTTAATATATAAATGTAACCAAAAATCAGATAAATACAATAACTGCCGAAAAATGTTTTCAGAAAGTGAAAAACATCAATTAAAAAACGGTAAAGAATTTAGGCCCATAACTACAACTTGCCTTTAACTAAAGGCAGGATATTAACGGGCAGATAACTTTAAAAGTATATATACTAACTTTTAAAGTATATAGGTATACACATATTAAAGAAACTGTATACTAAGGATAAAATTCTAACAATCACCAAACTCAACATTTACCGCTTAAGGAGAGTGATCGAAAAAATTTGACAATATTCCGAAATTTTTTGTAAAAATGAAATAATTTTATAATAAAAATAACGGTAATTTTTTAATTACACATTAAAATAATAGGTTATATTATTTAGAACTCAAAGGTTGATCGGGAAAGATCATGTACGCAACTAAAAAACTACGAAAATGTCTTTAAGATACAAATACAATATTCGGCTTGAGGACATCCAGCAAAATCTTGTTATTCTACGTACGAAACACATGTATTAACAAATATTCAAAATATGTATTTATTTGCTTTTTAAAAGGAAAAACTCAAAGTTTAAATTTTTAAGAACTGCATGAACACAAAAAAACGCATTATACACCAGATAATTTAATATAAATTTTTGAATTTTCTTGATCTTCGTACCATTAGACAGGTGAATATGTTACAACATAAGGAAGTAAATATGGAGCGTTACTCTAGTATAGCTGACAAATCGAGGTCTCGAAGAGAAAGTGAAGATGAAAGTGAAATTGGTTGGTCTGTTATAAATGAAGAAGTAGATACCGTCATTCCTTTACTGCTGGAACATTTGCAAAAACTACAAATTGAACATCTTCAATTACCCGATATCAAAGAGAACTTAGCTGTGGTAAGTATTTAAAAACCATTAAATGACGCTTCTCGTCAACCCAGCCAAGTACCGCATATTTCAAACTATTTGTTTCAGAAGCCACTGTTCATAACTTACGAAGCTGGTCTTTATCTAACAAATGGTATCGTTTACAATGTTGCAGGCATCGAACGTTACGGGCCGGCCTACATGACTTATAGAGACAAATCCTTTTTAATTCGTTTCTATTTGAACATAAAAAGTTTACAGGTTAGTTAAATAATATATTCTTCACGGTTTAAATATTGGCAAATTATCTTGAGGATGATAAAAAAAATTGAAATTTAATTTCAGTTCGAGTATAACTTCTTGTTAAAACTCATGGCATTGGAGGGCTTTGGCAAAGTAATTGGAACTCTTGAAGATACCGTCATTTATGCTGAATTAGCCGTTGACATTCTAACGTTTAAAATGAAGCTGCATGATTTTCGTGTCATCCAATTCAGGTGAGTATAAAAAAGTAACAAAAAGACAAAATTTTTACCAAGTGAGGTTACAGATGGCTAATGTCTTTTTCACTTTAAGTTCAATGAATTGTAAATTTTCAAGTTCAAGTTCAAAGAACAAATTTTCGTTCATCACCAGATCAGTTATATAATTAAATTTTTTAAATAAAAATAATTTATTCTTTATACGTTTACGTTCTAAATAGCATTCATTATAATATAACATGCATTCATTATACTGGTACATAGCATATGAATCAAAACTTATTCAAGTATATACTGATGCAAGAACTATAGAAAGGATCAAGGATAACTTTTTAAACACTTGATGTCACAGTGTACAAACTTTCGTCAATAATAAATCCATTTTTTCATTTGGTTATAAATAGTCACTTTAACTTATTATTTTGAATAAATTTTCTTGTTTTTATTTTCAGAAACATTCAAGTTCAATTGGATCAGACACGATTTATAAGAAATTTAACTGGCATCATTTTAAGCCCGATTACAAATCTATTTAAGGATCGAATCACTACTTCAATATCAGATGGCCTTAAGGATCAAATGCAAATGGTTTTCGATGATTTTAACAACGAAGATCCGCTGGAGTTGCGTAGCTTTGTGAAACAAATACTTGGAGGCTTAACGGGTCAAAAGAGTTAACTTCCATAATATGAATACGTAAACTTAAATATTGTGATCGTTTGTTATTCTTTTGTTCGATTTATTTAAATATATTGTTCCAATATCGTTATAGGGTTACAAAAACTGTGTGGTATCTAGTATTTATTAAAAAGCCATGTACATATGCAGACAGTCATACATACATACATACATATGTAAATAAAATTAAACTCCAACAAACAAATTATTCTATTTTAAAGGAGAATACTTAATTGCATTTCAAATAAATGGTGTTTGGCAACAAGAATTGGTGCAGATTCTCCACCTTACGATTCTTATCAATATTCTGTACTTTAATACTTATTGGTAGGAATTAGCTATCAAATCTCCCTGTAGGAGGTCTTGTGATATTGTCAACAAAGCGTCTACACTTTCTGTTTTGCATATAATAAATACATACATTTCTATCAGCTTATGTTTTTTGAATATTTTGTTATTGTTATTGTTCTTTTTTTATGACTTTTTCAAAGTGAATAGATGTTTTTAGCTCTTTACGAAAGTAAAATTCAAAATTATTTAAAAATTACAAACAATTAAAAAAAAATAAAAACAAAAAATAAACTTTAAAAACAATATATTGCGTTAACTAGTTGTTGTTATATTTCAAACAACACTTAAAATCAATTGCAAAGTAAAAAAGTGACAAGAAATAGAAAACGAAATTTAAACGAAACGCCAATCAAATCAAATCAATCATCAAATTAGGCTCATGATTAAGACTGTAGAATCATACAGAAAAATAGTTAAGTATTTGCAGAATCGCAATGTAGGCTTTCATACTCATCAGCTCAAACAAGAGCGGTCTTATAGAGTGATTATTAAAGGATTGCATCATTCTACTCCACCTGAGAATATTAAGGCAGAATTAATCTTGTTGGGTCATCAAGTACGTAACGTCACAAATGTAATAAGTAGAGTAACAAAGTTGCCTTTGCCTATGTTCTTTGTTGAAATAGATCCCCATTCACACAATAAGGAAATTTTTAATATTAAGTCTATAAACAATGCTATTGTTACTGTAGAGGGGCCAAGAAAGAAAAATGAAATAGTACAATGTCACCGATGTCGACTATTCGGCCATACAAAAACGTATTGCTACAGGCCATTCAGTTGTGTTAAATGCTGTTTAAATCATCCAACTGCAGAATGTGGCAAAAATTCCAGTACTTCAGCTCGTTGTATTAATTGTTTGAAAAATCATACGGCCAATTATCGAGGTTGTCAAGTCTACAAAAATTTAATTTCAAAAAGATTTTGTGATCGAAACTCACATAATAACAATAATCAGTTCACACAGTTTTCAGTAAATCCAAACGACTTTCCTCAATTTAGCAATCGCATTTCTATAAACGCAAATGCTAACCAATCGCCTACGACCTACCATCCGAATTTGTCCTACTCTGAAATTTTAAAGAATGGCAATACTAATAATGTAAGCAATAGATCAATGGAGAGGATTGAAGCTATATTAGGAAATCTATTTAATATGATAACGTTGTTAATTTCTAAATTAACAAAATGAATTTAAGAATTGCAATATGGAATGCCATAAAACAGAAGTTGAAACTTTGGTAAACTTAAATTTCGTTGACATATTTTTAATATCAGAAAAGCATTTTAACAAAAAATCGTTCTTTAAAATCAATGGTTTTGACCTCGTATGTTGTAATCATCCAGATGACAGGCGTCACGGTGGATCAGCTATATTGGTGAAATCAAATATACATTATGATATTCTAGATGACTTTAAGAAACTCTATCTACAAGCTGCTGGTATACGCCTTAAAAACAACAACAATAAAATTGATATTTACTCCGTATATTTTCCACCAAGGCATAATATTAAATATCAAGAATATCAAGAATTTTTCCTAAAACTTGGACATTCATTTTTAGTTGGCGGAGATTTTAATGCCAAACATCCATGGTGGGGCTCAAGGTTAAGTTAATCCTAAGGGCAAAGAGTTGTATAAAAGTATAATAAATAATAAGTTCTCGGTTCTGTCTACTGGGAGGCCAACCTATTGGCCAAGTGATCCTAGAAAAATTTCAGACTTGCTGGATTTTGTTATATATTCTGGCATTCCAAGTAATTTATTGAACATTTTAGATACCGATGATCTAAGCTCTGACCATTCACAGCTAATAGTCAACTATGATACATTTTTACCAACAGGAAGAGAATCTTATGGCACAACTTCAAAACCCGATATCGACTCCTTTAAATATTGGTTGGATAGAAATATAAATCTCAATATAAGAATCAAAGATGGTGCAGAATTGGATAGTGCTGTAGAAAATTTCACAAATTTAGTGCATGAGGCATTTTATTTATCAACGCCATTAACTATTAGGAGAAATAGAGTTTTTGTTTCTGCTGAGATTAGAGGCCTTATACAGAATAAAAGAAGACTGAGACGATTATGGAGACTGAGCTCAAAGAACGATTAAAAGAGATAAAAAAATCAAAATTTTAACACATATTTAAAAAATCACACTGCTCATAACAACCGAAACGATGAAATCAACTTATGGAAGGCGACAAAATACTTAAAAAAGCAAACAAAAAGAAATGTTCCCATTAAAGATCTTAATGATTCATGGTGTAAATCAGATAAGTAGTAAAGCGTGCGCATTTTCTAAATATCTAGAATCTACTTACCTTTTTATTTAGTGCTAAAGTCTTACATAATGGATCGTTACTTCTACGTCAAGATAAACAACACTTTCTCTGAAATTTGTGACATTAAAGCAGGAATACCTTAAGGTAGTGTACTGGGCCCTGTGCTTTATACAATATATACCTCAGATATGCCAATAAGCGAGGGTATAACTACTGCTACGTATGCAGATGACACTGCTATAATTGCGTGTAATAATAAATCCGCAGAAGCCTCCCGGATGTTACAAAGGCACGTTGACGATATTTCAAATTGATTTAAAAAGTGGAATATTTGCATCAATCGAGAAAAATCAACCCATGTCACATTTGCTTTGAGAAAAGGCGATTGTCCAGATATATTTATTTACGGACAACAAATTCCGAATTCGAACTGTGTAAAATATCTTGGAATGCACTTAGATAGAAGATTAACATGGAAAGATCATATAAAAGCAAAGAAAGAACATCTTAATATTAAAACAAATCGCATGTACTGGTTGCTGGGTAGTAATTCTGAGTTAAGTTTGGACAACAAGGTATTACTTTATAAAACGATTCTAAAACCCGTATGGACGTATGGAATAGAGTTATGGGGGGTACTGCCAGCAGCTCCAATATTGAAATTTTGCAACGTTACCAATCGAAAACTCTTCGAGTGATAGTAAATGCGCCCTGGTTTGTCACCAATGATAATATCCATAAAGACCTGTCTATACCAAAAGTCAAAACTGAAATTAACAGATATAGTTCAAACTATCTCAATAGACTTAGTAATCACTCGAACGTCCTTGCAATAAACCTACTAGATGACAGTGACGACGTCAAGAGACTTAAAAGATGTCACGTACTAGACTTGAATTTTAGAACTTAATCCATAATAAGTTGTAAATATGCAAATTTTAATGTAAATAACTGTATTATTTTCTATTTTAAGAAAAACTAAGTTAATTATTTTTTAACTTGTTAAGATATGTTTTAAACCCAATCGGGTTTAAACAAATGTTATTTTGTAATATTTTTAGTAAATTTGCTTATTATTGTAAGATAGATTGCAAATAATTTGGAAAAAAAAAGTTTTTTTCAACAAATTATACAATACATACTCAATAGAACGACAAAAAATAACCAGTATTGTTGTGTGCAGATGCACATTGCATTCGAAAGTTGTTAATAAATTCTAAAATTCTAATTAATTATGCGATTATGAGACATTTTGATATATGTAATGCAATAATGGATTAATTTTAAACTGATTTATTTTTGGTTTTTGGAATATACAGTATACAGTCATGGACAGAAATCTAAGTACCCCCAATATTTCTTCTATATTTAGAGTTTCAAAAACTTGTCCAAAAAAGTAATGATACAGGATACCTTCAAATTCATTTAAATTAATTAAAATATACAAAAATAATTACAAAAATAAACAAGAGAAATTAATAAAAAAAAAAATCAGTGATAAAAATATACACACAACAATTATTGATAATGGCAATAGGCCCGTTCGCACATTATACGTTTGTAAAATATTAGTTAAACACATTAATTATTAAAAATAAAATATCAGTTAAAGTTGGTACAGGTGCTGCTACGTTGCGACTGGCTGTACAAATTTATTATTTTTTACCAACAATTATATTAAATGGCTGGTTGATCGTCGGTTGGTTGAAGATCAAAAAATTTTGATTTGCATTCAACCACGATGCTACAATAACAATTTCTAAATAAATTTGCGTGCAGAAGTTAACCAACCGTTGATTCAACATTGGCGAAATACAGAAATATCTCATATAAGCGAACAGTACGAAGATCATTAAATGGAAAAGATTTTCGCACCAGAAGATCAAGTATAAAAAAACTTATTGTATTGGCCGAACTAACTTCGTCAACAAAGCTATTGAAAGTTGATATAAATGAAGTTGAAAGTGGCACAGACTCATTGATGAATTGGTATAAACTTAGTAATAAAAACCAACATGGAGTTATGGCTCCATCATCCAACGGAAAGAGAGCAAGGACGCCAAAATAATATCCTACGAATGATCACAGTCAGCTCACAATACATTAAAAGTTTTAACATACATTAAGACTTATACGAGCCCTTAGTAAAAAGTGAAATTGCTAAATGAACCACAAAAAACCTGAGGAAATTTGTAGTATGTTTATGGAGGTTCCTGACCAACTGGCTTTATGCAAAGTTGAACATCATGACCAGCGTTGCCGTTTTGGGCTTTTCCTACCAAATTTGATAGGATTTTTTTAATTTGGTAACGAGTACTTTGAATTAACATTTTACATATATTTTGTGTTTTTAAAACCACAAAATACATGTCAAATTTTTACAAAAAATAGAAACTAGAAGTTAAAGTATTTTTTAGATTAAAAATTTTATTAAAATGAATTTTATGTTACATTGATGTTTTTTATTGCTTTTGTTCTACTGTGGATAGAAACTGGAAGTTAATTTTTTTATTTAAAAATCTTTTTTTAGTTTAGTTTAGTTTAAAAATGTTATTAGAACTGAATTTTATAAATTATTTTTGTTATATATACATAATTGGCCATTACAACCCTTCAGTCAGGATTACGGCCTAGCTTCTCACACCACTTATGTTGTGTGTGTTAATTTTATACATGAGTGGCGGGACCTACAGTTTAAAGTCGACTCCGAACGACAAATTTTTGAGAAACTTTTCATGGCAATTTTATTTACTCTCAGAGTTTTTGCCAGAAATCTGCTGAGAGGAAGTCGCCGAAGAAATACTTTTTTTGTATTTTATTTTTGATGTCTGGCCTGGGGCTCGAACCCTGGCTTTTCGTCTAATAAGCCAACACACTACCTACTAGACCACGGCGGCTTTATTTTTGTTATATTGTTGTGTTTTGTTGCTTATTAATACATGTACAATTATATGTAATACTTTTTTAATAAAAAAAAGTCAAACTTTTTCTCAAATATATATATATATTTACATTATTTAAAAAACTGGTAGGTTTGCAACGATTTTGGTAGATTTTTGACAAAAATTTGATAATGAAAATTTTAAAATTTGTTCAGTGACAACGCTGATCATGACACTACGTAATAAATGTAAACGTTCAACTTTTTTATACCAAGTAGTACACATCAGAAAACAAGTGGAAAAAAGGTGGCATGCTTTTAGGAGTGTAATTTATTTTTTTTTGTTTTTTCTTTCATATAAAGATAAACATATTGACAATACGTGCAAAAAGCAAACGGACAGCTTTATTATTTATAAAAGATTTTTAAATAGGACTCTAATTTATTTTTGTTGTATTCATGCCAACTCTACACTCGGTATGTTTGGTTAGTTGATTGATTTGTTTCAATTCAGGTTTACTTGATGATATAAACGATTTGCACGTTCTTGTTTACATGTAGATTAATAAATTTGATCAATTAGGAGGAGAAGGTGATAAAAGTAGGGTGAAATATAAGAAACTACCGTCTATCGCCGATTGTAATCATCAGATTGATTCATCAGAAAAACAAAACAAAAACAAAATATACTTTTATAAAGGGTGTTTTTTACAGAGGTATAGAACTTTAAGTTAGCATTACTTTTCAAGATGGCGACCGATTTAACAGCTGTCAAGTGATTTATTCTCAGTTTGGTTTGGCAATTCATCATTAATAGACTCACGCCTGAACAACGCTTGCAAATAGTGCAATTTTATTTCGAAAATAATGGTTCTGTGCGGAAAACGTATCGCGCACTACGTCCATTTTATCGTCGACAAAATCGTCCATCAGAGCAGTTAATTCGATTAACCATGGAACGTTTTCGCACCACGTTTACTCTTATTGATAACTCGCATCCCCAGAGACGCTGTACGGTGCGTACAGAAGAAGCTATTGCTGCTGTAGAGCGTAGCATTGAGGAAGACCCGAATGAGTCCATCCGCCATCGAGCACAGGAATTGGATCTGTGTCCATCCACTTTATGGAAGATTTTGCGGAAGGATCTTGGTTGGCGTGCTTACAAAATCCAACTCGTGCAAGATTTGAAGCCAAACGATCATCAAGTAAGGCGTAGATTCGTCGAATGGGGCCAAAACGAGATTACCGTTGTTCCCGATTTTATTAAGCGAATTTTGTTTAGCGATGAAGTGCACTTCTGGTTGAATGGCTACGTCAACAAACAAAACTGCCGCATTTGGAGTGAAGGTAATCCTCAAGTGTATGTGGAAACACCGTTACATCCAGAAAAACTGACTGTTTGGTGCGCTTTATGGGCTGGCGGAATCATTGGTCCGTACTTTTTCAAAAACGATGGTGGCCAGAACGTTACAGTCAATGGTGATCGGTATAGAGCCATGATTACTAACTTTTTCATTCCTGAATTGAATAACCATGATGTCCAGCAGATGTGGTTCCAACAAGACGGCGCAACATGTCACACAGCTCGTGCCACAATAGATTTATTGAAAGACACGTTTGGTGACCGCCTAATTTCACGTTTTGGACCTGTGAATTGGCCTCCAATATCTTGTGATTTAACACCTCTAGACTACTTTCTGTGGGGATATGTAAAGTCATTGGTCTATGCGGCAAAGCCACAAACGCTTGACCATTTGGAAGACAATATTCGCCGTATTATTGCCGATATACGGCCACAAATGTTGGAAAAAGTCATCGAAAATTGGACGTCCAGATTGGACTACATCCGCGCCAGTCATGGTGGTCATATGCCAGAAATCATATTTAAATGTAATGCCACAAGATTATCTTTCGGATAAATAAAATTCATGTCAATCGAATAATCCATCGTTGTTTTATTGCAACTTAAAGTTCTATACCTCTATAAAAAACACCCTTTACAACAAACATCACTAAAAGAATGAGTTTATGTATTTGTTTTTTTAAATTCGTGTTTAATTTTTTATTTTAAAGAAAACAAACAAATAATAATTGTATTTGGTTTCGGAGCTTAAGCTTAAATTTGACACATTTGTTGATTTCTCTATCGAATGAAATTAAATTGTTATGATTTTGATATTGTTATTGTCGCTGTTGTTCTCGATATCAGCAATATAAAGCCATAACAGCACATTCCGCACATATTTTTTTATTAATTCAGTATAAAGTAATTATTGCAGCTGCAGTTATACCATAAGACCACAACAATATCACACAAACAAACATATATTGTGGAAAATAATAATAACAGTGATTTGATACCAGAAATCTTTTTAAGTGAAACAAAATGTCAAAACAAAATGACTACTGTGAACGTATTATGATGAATGATATTATCAATATCTATCATGAACAGTGTAATGTAATAGTTAAAAAGGATAGCGATTCTTCTGAACGAGATAACTAACAGCCGTTAATTAATACATTACACTTTGAAATTAATGTAAATTAATATAACTACACAAAGTTCTCTCAGTGTATTAATAATACTTAATAATACTTACTGACATTATTTGAAAAAAAAATTTATGAACTTATGTACATACTTATGTATATGAACAAGCTTTCGTGTGATCGTTGCTTGGCTTTGGTATCATTGAAAGTAATATTCAAATCACGAAATAGCATTAAAAATTAAAAGAATAATTGCAATCGCTATACGGTATTAGCATCTTATTATCAACTTTATCTCTCTTGCGATTATGTCAGGTTATAATTTCCTGGATCCCTTAAAAAAGTTTGGTCCAGTAACAAAAGTTGGCAATTCAGTTCTACCGTTGCGAAAGTTCGAACTGAACGCCGTAGTTATATTTACCATCATTTCTCGTCCCATTATTGGTAATTTCTCGTGTTTCGTAAATGTAAGTTACATACAATAGACCTTTTGAGATTCTTAGCCGCAGGCCATAAACAATAGTTTGACTCTGTTATAGCATCAACATCTTCCAAATATTATGTGTTTCACAAAAGGTTAAGGTGCTGCTTTGAGCGTTTTTAAACGTCAAAGGTTTCAATTCTGCACTATTTTGTGATGTGTTTGCTGTTTTGTACATTCCTTCGGTAGCGTGTTTGTTTGTATGACTCATATTGTCGACAACGTTCTTTAAAGTAACATTAATAAAGTACAGTGAACTCGCGAAAACGTGAACACTCGAAAGTGTGAACGTCTCAGAAACGTAAACAAATTTATTTTTTCACAGAGTATTCTAAAACGTGAACAATATCAGAAAGCTCTAAAACGTGAATACTTTTTTATTTTTTGTGTTTTTAATCTGTTTTTCACTGTTCAACTGCGTCGGGAACTCACAAACTTAATTTACTGGTAATTGGAAAATCTAAAAATCTTCCAAGTTTCATAAACTTTACTTGTCCAGTGAATTACAGATTCTCCAAGTCAGCATGGATGACATGTAACATTTTTTATGACTGATTTCATCAATGTTTTGTTAAAGAAGTAGATTTCAACTGACAAATTTAAAACTGAAAACTTTGTTACTGAGTTCTTGACTAAAAAGGGGCCACCGGAAAAACGCCCCTTCACATCCGGCTGAATAAAAATTCATTTCTGATGACGGATTCATTTGTGCAATATTTTTGCCACCTAACGTCACATCGTTAATTCAGTCCATGGACCAGATCGTTTTAAAATAACAAAACTGTATTATAGAAACAGTCCCTTGGCATTAGTGGCTGGAAAACAAACAGAATTGTTAGATTCTATTAAGATGTTAACTATAAAAGGTGCAATTAATCTTTTGGACTCAGCATAGAGTAGAATTTCGCAACAAATTTTAAACAATTGGAAAAGTATTTTAAATTTAGTTTCGGATAAAGGTTACTCCGATGATAGTATTCCCTTAAGTGTTTTGAAAGAGATGATACCTCGTCCAGAAATAAGACAGAAGTAGGAAGTATTGAAATCCAGGATATTACCGACGATGATGATGATTCGTTTATATTCCGGCCAGAAATTCAAATTAAAGCCAAGGAAGCTGTAGAAGCTTTTGATAAGGCTTTAATATGGGCTAAAAACGAGATGGTAGACCAAAGTGACATTAGAGTGCTAAGAAACCTTAAAGAAAAAGCTCTGTTAAAGATGGCTAAACAAAAAAACTACCCCAAAAAATGCCAGATTTTTTCCTTTAAATTTTATTTAACTTAATTATCCAACGGAAGAAATGTTCCTATTAGTTTTAGTTTATTTTTTCTTGTTTTTGTTTTTATTAATTTTTTTTGGTATTTATCGAATGCAAAGTGAATTATATACATATGTATATTGCATAAAATTAATAAAAAAAAAATTAATTAAAATAGTGTTTAGCATTTTTACTTATTAAAATATCATTTTTCATATTAAATAGAGTAATTTTTTTTTTAAATTTGGGTACTCGATAACGTGAACAAACTCGAAAATGTGAACTGCCTTGGTAAAAATTAGTTCACGTTATCGCGAGTTCACTGTACGTTCTGCTTGCGATGACACACGACACTCTTGCGTGGTGATCAAATAATTTAAATTGTGTGGTAAGTTATTTGATACAATTTCATTAAAATACGATCAACACTTCTTGCATTATACCACGACCACAACTGTCGTTAGAAACCAACCGCTATACCTTCCACTGTAAAACATAATGCCTGATCAACATTAATTATGTACAAAAAGTCGAGTAATTTTAGTGTAAGAACGATTTAATTTAATGCAATTCAATAAAAATAGCTGTATTTAAAAATAGATAATGGGTGTACTTAAGAATAGAATGAAAATGTACGTATATTTAAGCTTTAATTAAATAGAAAACAACTAAAACTTACAAATAAAATACATTTTGGAAATATGTATATGGTTTAAAGAAATTTAATTTAATTTCTCTGGTTAATTTCTCTATGAGGTTTTATTGGGTTACAATACTACTACAAAAATATTTAATTCAGTTAACATATACCTGTAGTTTTTAAAAATAAGATAATATTAAATGAACAAAAGTTTAAATACTTGTATGACGTGTATTTAAACTTTAGTCACTGACTGTATATACTATATAAAGCGGACAATATAATTCGTGTAAACTTTTTTATGAATTTTAAGCTAAAATTTACAAAAATAATTGATGTTTGATTTTATTAATTTATTTCCATTTTATAAAACAGAAAAATTATTAATGTATTGGACAAAACAAAATAACAATAATGAAAACTTTCTGGTAACTCTATCGGTACCTCAAAAAGGAATTTGAAATTCAAAAGCCCAGTATATTTTAATTACACACCATAACTGAATTCCATAACACCATATCCGTTTCAAAATAGAGTTGAATTTTAGCAAAGAATATGGATATAAAGAATACGCATCATGTAGAAGTAAAATTTCTTATGGCGGGTTGTAACATTACGACTCGCTCTCACCAAAATTTTATTTAAAAAACCTTTCTGGATGAGGGTGGAGGAAGACAGAAGGAAAATAAACACAAACAAAGTGCGTAACAATGTGTTGTTCTCATCGTACGTATGTACATGTGTATGTATTCTTGTGTTTTTTGATTTAGTTGTCGATCAGACTGCGACAAGAACACATGTTTAGCGGATGCTTTATCATTTTATTAAAGAATAACACTCGAAGAATATTTTGTGTTAAAAATGTTGTCGTTAGCTGGGCGTATTTCATTCTTTTATTTTGCCTCATAGTATAATTTTTTTAAATGCTTTGAAATGCTCGTTTTTTTTTTCTTTTAATAAAAAATGGTTTTTTATTGTTTTTATTTATCTAAAAACAAGGCCTAAGATGGATAGCTTTATGTTCTTTTAATAATAAAATGCATTTTTTATTTTATTTTATTTATCTGAAATTATTAAGCCAAAGATAGATAGCTTTACATATGTATGGTGATGAAATGAAAATAAAAATAGCGTATATTACTAACACTTTTATATGGCTGTAAATAAATAAATTCTCTCAACTTATTTTCTCTTTTTTTTGGTAAACCCTGAAAACCCTAAAAGAATTCACAAATATACAGAAGTACGAATAATGAGAGCCACGCATTGTTACGCTCATTTTTTTGCTTTTTTTCCTTCAGTGTTCCCTCCCGCATCCTGAAATGTCTTTAACCAGACGTCGGCACAAAGAGAACATGATAAAAATGTGAGTGGATTTGTGAGAGGCATGTGTTCACCTAGAGGAAAATTGTTAGTAATAATTTCAAGTCTACTTATTAACCCAATGATATGTATATCGGAAAATACAGAAAAATTGTACTGCGTTAAATCCCTAAAGACACCGTATTTAACTTGGCAAGTATTCTTCCAAAAATCGAAATCATTTCTCATTGATATTAGTGAATACTAATGTGATATTTCTTTGGGTGTATAATTGAAGTCTGAAAAAAGCGACATGAACCTTCTTCTTTAGAAGCTGACAATCAACAAGCAACTGAATGTATTTTTACGCTCTTTTTAACGAACATTCTTGATGTTCGTGTCCTATGCAGCGTTGCCACAAAGAAAAATGTTTCCTAAAAACAAAACAATTCATTTAAAAAATATAAAAATAAAGGACCATAAACATAGTGTATAAAATTAAAGCTAAAAACATAACAAATTCATCTTTAACATAAAATTAACATAAATAATTTGTTTAAAAATATTTAATATACTAAATATAGTATATTATATAACAAAATATATAATATTCAGGTATCATTGAGATCTTTTTTTGCAGAGCACACATAATGCTGTTCAGACTTGCATGTAACTTCTTTACATATCATTCTGTTGTTTATTGTGCTTTTATCTAACTTATTTCTTAGTTTTGTTTTTATTAAACTTAATTGGGAAAATGTTCGTTCTGCAGCGGCAGAACTATGTGGAAGAGAAAGCAAATTAAAAATAAAATTACATAAATCACCACAATAAAATTCATTTAAACCATTTTTAAATGTGCTTACATTGTCCCAAAATTAATTTATGTTGTTATATCTAAGGAAATAGTGTTATAATTAAAGATATATCACTTAGTCGAAGTAAGTTCCATTGCGTTACGATTTTATCTGGATCACAATCCACTAAATTCTTAAATTTCAGTATCAAGGGAATATATTTATTTTTTCTTTGGAAATAACATTTCTGGGTGTTACTATTTGTAGTAATTTTACATATTCTCTTCCAATGTCAAATCTTATTTTAATTTGGTTTAAATATTCTACATAAAATTGTAGAATATTGATTTAATATCCACTTTGTCTTCCTGATCTAAATTATTTTCAAAAAGTACTTCGGCTTTTGTACCTACAAAAACTTTATTTATATCTACATGGTTATTTTTGTCAAGAAAATTAACGCTAAGGGTTTCGCTTTTATTTAAAATATTACTCATAATTAATAGAAAATTTGATTTAATGTTCGTATAAAGGAATGGAAGTCTAAAGCTTTCTGATTGAAATTCTTTATTTAACGCGTTTATTATTTTTAAAATATATGTTAAGAACAGGAAATAAATTTTAATTTTGGTTCCCATTGAATTTGCTAATTCTGCTGATCGAATGCCATTACCTTCTAACATGAATAAAATGAAGTCTTAGACTATCCCATGATTCAAGAAATTACATCTTCTAATGAAAGCCATCTTGTTGAACAGTAGTATGCGTACAACGGTTTAACGGTTCTCGTTGTATTCGACAATGTTACCATTTGAAAGTATTCTGGTATCACTATTTCTTTTATCAAGTTCTTGTAACGAATGCTGTTATAACTCATTCCAATGCCGACTTCATTTAATAAAGCAAAATTAAAACGTTGTTTGTTGATTTTTTTTTTTAATTTTGGAATTGACTACCCTTTGCTCCTTTATCTATTGAACCAATTGCCAGAGTTTACCATTTTCTCCTGGTTTGAGCTGCTGAGTAATCATTCGAATGCCTAAAATTTTATGGAGCTTTACGAAACAATAATCTTGAAATTCATTGAATTCTGTAATTCTTTTTGGAGTATATGACGTTTTTAGACCTAAAAATAAATAATACTCATAACTTTAAATCTTACAGATATTAATTGTATTTTCCAACCAAAAAATAAATGAAATTTGAACAAACCAACCAAACTACCAATCGTATCATTTTTAAATAAAAACTACCAATTTTGGTCCAATTGGACCCAAACGGCAATGCTGGTCCTATGTGTGTAAAAAGCCGAAGATGTTCTTCCCCTGAGGGACATTGGTGCTGATGTCTGTTTTTAACACCAGAATAAGTGATTTCAGAAAAATAAATAAAAAAGTTGTCAAACAAAAAAAAAAACATTGTTACGCTCTCGGTTTCTGTATCACTCACTTCTATCTTCCCCCCGCGTCATGAAATATTTTTGAAAAATATTCCAATATATGTTAAAATGCACATTCTTTATATGTACTTTATTTTCCTTGATTTCAGCCAATTAGGCAATTGATTTTGGTTGTTTTTAGTTTTATTTGTACCAGTTTTGCCTTTATGTGATATTGCCACCTTAAGCGCCGATCGAGATGAAAACCTAAGTATTTCACATGTGTATGCTGCGGTAGAATTTTGTGATTAATTCGAATAGCAGGACACGATTCTCTACGCAAAGTAAATGTTAATAGTGTGCACTTTTGCTTATTTGCTTAATTCTCCACTTCTTTAACCATTTTTCCAATAATAATATTAAGTCTTGTGAATACTGCGTAGCAACCAATGGACTTTCATGAACACTTTCATTAACACTTGTCGTCAAAAAATGTGGAAGTATGAATATACGTACTTCTTGGCATGGCAGAAGTGCAAATCGTATACAAAACATAACACAAAATACTACCGGCACTGGTTCGATGGTAGAGCTTAAAAAATTTCCTGCTTTGATTATAAATGCGCTGTCATTTAAATAGCTCATGTATGTTTGCTTGAAAAATGTGTTTCTATTTGTATATTAGGCCTTTATGCCATACTTTATCAAAGGTTAATCCACTCCACTACTTTTTTCGTTATATATCAATCCGGTGACATGTTATTATTATACAAGGTTACAACTGAAGGCGTATGCTCAGACGATAATTCTAATGAAGACTTTACTTGAACTATTTCTCTGGGAATATTTTTTAATACTGTAAAATTGATAACGTCAGGTATTTTTCGTCTATCAGTGGGTCAATATGTAGTTTGCAAACTGGAAATTAAGGCCAATTTGACTTTTAAAATAGCATCGAATAATATACGGCCTTTAGAGGAAATTAGTGTAGAGCCCCGAGAAAGAGTGCTTATCATTATAATCACCAACCTCTACAAATCTGGGGCCTAATGAGTTCAAAAATGCTAAATATTGGTTTCCTGTAAGTGAAAACTTAGACAAATGGTTGTAGCCTAAAGATATTTCTCACAAAACTCATTCATTAAGTAATGCTTTAGTCGTGAATTTATCAATATCAATAATCCTACACACGATCTATCCCGAGGTTCGTATCCATATCGTAAATTGTATAGCCGTTCACATTGAATGAGTTGCGAGATGACAAATGAGTGTCAGAAATCAGCATTACGTCAATTTGATTATTTATAAAAAAATGCTCAATTTACTTTTTACGTAGGCAGATGGCGTTTGCATTCTAGAAGCAAATTTTAAGACAATTCATGGCTTATTAAGTACATATAGCCTGCAATACAATGGACTACATTTTCATCATTTCATGCATCATAGTACTCAAAGAACTTGTGAAATTGAAATAAATTCATGATTGATTTTTTTGACACAATTATAGAAACATGTCTGACATCAACGGAGTGATCGAAAAAATTCGTACTCATAAAAATATTCGTGTATAAACTTGCATTATTCAACACGCTTGACCTAAATGGAAGCACTTACTCTTACATTGTTGTCTATCATAATATTTTGCTTCACTCTCAAATAGTTTCTATTAAATTCCGGGTCTCTAATGTCTTCATTACTATCACATGGAGAACTCACAATAATATATGCATTACTGCCCGCTCCCATTGTTAAAATAACTATTGGGCCTTATAGTGCTATTCCATTATGTTGCATTTGTTTTTGTTTTCAAATTTTCGAAATTAGTTGACATTTATGTTGTAAACAAACAAATTGGTAGAAAAAATTGTGTTGAAATTAACAAAATTACGAAAAATATTTTTAAAATGGAGATTTCAATTGAATTTCTTTTCAAAGTACATTGTATATAACAATAATATGATAATACAAATATTAAATAATATTGTTACGAAAATGGAAACGGTGTACATCGTTTAACATTAAAATGAACAAAATAATACAACGAACTTGTTACAAGTAAACCAAATACATCAGTATGAAAGAAAGGGGGATAGACAAGTAAGCGAGAACGCAACAACAAGCAATGTGAACAAAATACACAAACAACAATGAAGTCTCGATAGAGTTTTCGAGAAGGCGAAACCCCGAACGATCGACTTCAAGAACCTTCATCAGATTGATTACGTGGGCATATGAAAAGGCAAGACAAAGCAGGCAACGAGTGGTAAGAATTCAGTCAGTCTTGTATGAAGACGCGTTGCGTGTGAAGAAAGCAGTCGTGGTTTGAAGAACTCCGTTGTAAAGATCTACCGTACATTTGTTGTTAGTGTGTACGCGAACAGAAGTGTAAAGAAGAATAACGAATAAAGCAAATTATTGTAGGATTCATCAAGTTGTAAACGAACAATAAGGAGTTTAATTGAAACTAAACACATACATCTATCCCCCGATTTACACTGAGGATAGGTTCTTTAGAAAACCATAACCATAAAATAGGCATAACTCAGTCACTTATTTCAACGTAAAATAAAAGTAAATAGCACATATGTATGTCTATTTTGAAAAAACATAAAAGTAGCTATCTATTCATTTAAATACAAATATATAAAAGTGTACTCCTGTATATGAACATGTTATTCATTTTACATACAGAAACCAGAAATATTTTATTTATACTGTTATTTATTATGTACTGTTATCACTGTCATAGGATATGTATAATATTTTCTTCCAGATTGGTATGATGTCACTTTCATCACTTGATAATAATTTATGCGATTCTGTTTCGGTGTTAGATGGATTAGTAACGATTTTATATTGGCGAGATTTAGTAATGAAATCCGTGTAAAAGCGAAATCGTGTAAAAAAAGTACCGTTTAAATCGGGGGATAGGTGTATTTGTTTTTAATTTGTTTGCAATCAACGAACTCATATTTTAAACGTTTTTAAAAAGGGAAGAAACGTAACAATATTTTAAATACGGCAATTATGTGCCAACATCAAGTACTTGCAGAAGGTTAATTGTGAAAGTATAAATCTTTTATGTTATTTTTGTTTATTTTTCAACAAGTAACAATCAATATTTAAATTTTTCGAATTTGTCACTCACTATTATTGGATTCCCCAGAGTCGTTTATTAAATTATAGAAGTAATGCAGTGTTGCACAGACAGTTTTCGACATGTTTTGGAGCAAAGCTAGTTTTGCTTAAACATTTTTAGAACACAATTGTATGGGTTCCAGCTTTGTGGCCCAAAATATATAAATAGAAACGCACTATTATGCTCTAGTCTACAAGAGTATACTATATAACAGAGATCTGTCCTTCAGTTATTCTTTTTTCTTAATTTTATTTTCTACCTACATATTCCCTTACTTATAACACTCGCGCAACTAACCTCCTCTATACAAACAACTCAGAAATACAAAATACAAAATGTCATTTTAATTCAACATTCATCAATATATGTATGTATATACTATATATAGTATATGTTTTTATATACGCGTATATACATATATAGATATACATATATTTGTTAACAGTATTTTTTTTTTTATTATTATTATTTTTATAAAAAATCATTTTATCACATAAAAGTAAAGCAGATCGAAATACGTACTTGTACTTCATAATCAAAAATGTTTACGGATATAAAATATTTTTTACGCTATTAAATATATTTTATTATTATTACATACTTAAGCTAATAAATTTATTTTTTAATATTTTTGTTTTTATATTAATGTATTTAATATGGAACACAGAGGTTAAGGGCAGTCGAAGTTAATTATATATTTTCCCCTCATCCGAAAACTATCAATAAATAAATAATACAATACACAATACATCTGAATATGATTGTGTGGAAACCTAACGACAAACGTAATTTTAAAGAGAGAGAGTGAGTTATTAGTACTTGAATATTGAGTACAATCGCAATTTTATAAATAAATTTGTAATACAAATAATAAAGGAGTTTAAGATCACTTCAAGTCTAGGCTATGCTAGATTCATCAGGCGACATTTCCTTAACACGCGAGTGCCGCTTTAAGCGCGGAGGTGGAACTGGAACTCCGTCAGAAGATGTAGTAATTTCGCTGCTTGTCTTCAGGGGATGATTACCAAGTGTAGGAAAAGAACTAAACACTGATAACGTTGATCGTTTTTGTGATGAAGTTATTACACTGTTTTGTAGCGGTTCCTTTTTGCATAGACGTTTGTCAATATATTCCTTACAGCGGGCAAAGAGAGGATTGTTTTTACGATACATATACCAAATAGCCACGAATACCAAACCAAGTAACAATAGAATGAATGTAACAAGCAAGGGAACATAATTAAATGGTTCTGAAACCACTTCATGTTGTGTAGGTTCTGTACTGCTAGTTGTCGGTTTGGGACGTAAAGTAGGACGAGGCCTGACTGGACGTTTCGGTATTCCTCCTCCTAAGGCAATATCTGCACACGATCTAAACTCTTCCTGAGGACCACAACCAACAGCTCCATTACCATCCGGACACATTCCCCAATTATTTCCAGCCACATAACGCCATTGGAGAACACATTGATCACAAGTTAATTCTATAAAAATATAAGAAAAAAATATAATTAAAGAAAAACAAAATTATTATTTTTAATTTCAATTTTATCTTTCAAGTAAAAGAAAAGTATATTCGGCATTGATAATGATAAAAATTTACTTTAGAATTAATAAAATCGCATTAAAAATTTTCCGAGTCTGCTGACATACAGTCAAATACTAAAGTTTACATACATATTCGAAATATATAAACTTTTGTGCACTTAATGTTATTGTAGTTTTAAAAATGCCATTGTGCTCAAATATATATTTAAACTCTAATATCTAATAGTGTAGTACGGCAACAAAGCAATTGAGAAGAATAGCATGAAAATCTTCGACCTGTTCTTCGAAAGTGGCTATGGAACGGCTATAGTCAACTAATTATTAGATAATCATCTAGATTGTAAGGGTGTTTATAAATACGGATGTGAACAATAATGATATGGAAACCAACAGAAAAATGTATTAAAATGTTTTCAAAATTTGTAAGTTTTTATCAATATCAATAGGATTCTACTAGAATTCTAGAACAATAGTCAGAAAATATTGTGTTGGTTTGCCAGACGAAAGTAAGAAATTTCAAATCTCAGCTCTGACAATTTATTTCCTGCTGAGAGTTTTCTGGCAATAGCTCAGAGTGGAAAAAGTAATTGCCATGAAATAAGAAGCTTTTCCTGTCTTTTGTCTATTGGACTCGACGTTAAATCGTTTGTCGCAATATGCATGTTCCTAGAAGATAAGTCGTAAGTCTGACTAAGCGTAACAAATGTAGGCGCTCGGATAATTTACGGCATGGGCATTTCTTGTGTTTACCTTTAACTATGGTAAAGAAATTTTGTTGCGTACTTTAGTAAATTAAGTAATGAACGGGATAAGAATTGCAAGCCAAAATTAACGAAAATTAATCATTTAATAAATAAACGCACATAAAATATATGAAATGACGGTTATCTTTAATTCTCTAGGGCAATTTTTGTGCGATTTTATCAGTCTCTTCAAAAGAGAATAAACTTTAAAAATATTAGCAAACTATTTGATATTTTTTAATTAAATGTTGCAATTAAGAATGGTCAAACTTGAAAAAATAAAGAAATAAATCCTATTTTCCAAGATTATCCGATCAAAACTCATAACGTATTAGTTTCAACAATATGTATACGAATATCGGATTTAGAGGCGTATCCCTTCCTTTTCAAAAAGGGTTGAATTTTGAAATTTGATCTTTGTGTGAAAAGTTAAAAATTAAACAGTTTTATTCAGATAAATAATCATTTCATTCAATAAAACAAATAATCAAATAACTTTACAGCTTTTAGTCGCACCGCGTAATCTATGATATTTTCAACATAAAGAATAAAAAATACATTCCTTCCATCTAATACTTGACAAACTTAATCCTTACCTATGATGATGGAGAACTTATACAACATATTCGACAAATATTAAAGAAAAATTCTATATTTGCCGAACAGTAAAAGTAAACTATATCACAATACACAATGACATTAAGGGCCATTATTACAACCTACCGTTAACTAAAGGGAGGATTTTAATGGGCAGATAAATTGTTTTTCATTATTAATAAGTGGACAATATGGTAGAAGTGAGCGTTAAGCTAAATGGAGCATCATCCTACCTATAACTTTTAAAATTAAGTTTATGTTTAACTTGCCATATTATATATTATTTCAATATGGCAACTTCAAATATAAACAAAACGAGCATATACAACAACAAAAACGAGGTTAGGTCTGAGTGGGAACTCTGATTTCACAAAGCTCACTTGAGCACGCATAGCGGGCAGTTGTGATGCCACGGGTGAACGCAGTCCCTGTACTGACCAAGTTCCACCAAAATCAGGGAAGAGGAAGAAGTTGGTCAGCGCAAGGGCTGCACATTAAAAGCACGACTACCCCATACTGGAAAACCAGCCAGAATGTTTGATGAACAAAGTTATATCCTTGATATCAATAGATGATAGCTCCGTCAAGCAGACAAGAAATGGAGAGCCAAATAGCCTATATCTACACCTAGCGAGAGAAGGGCACTGACAAAGAAAGTGGATAACAGTCTCCTCTTCCTCAGCGGATCTGCATCCACGGCAGAAATCATTAAATGGAAGCCTCTTCTCTCCGCGTGTCTACCCATAACGCAATGACCTGTAAGCACGGCCACTGTGGTTGAGATGACGTCACGACCAAGACCAAGTAATTGGTTGGTACGCCTGCTATCCATCAAGTGCCAGGTGAGTCTAGCTGTGGAGCAGGACTCCTCATTGACCCAGGATAGGCTGGCGTCCCGAGAGAATTTCCGCGCAATGTCCAACTTGACCGAGGCAAATGGCATACCCAGTTCAATTGAAGAGGATTCCGGATGGAGCGCACCAGCTCTGGCGAGCTCGTCGGCCCTACAGTTTCCCGGAATGTTACTGTGCCCGGGGACCCACACCAGTGAAACACTGGTGAAGCGCCCAGAAAAAAGGTCGAGACAGCGGCGACATTCCCTAACGATCCTAGAGTTGTTTACGAAACACGATAGAGATCTTATCGCGGCCTGACTATCAGAAAAGACCGAGACGCGAGTGAAAGGAGCACCGTTGACAAGGATCCATTGAGCGACCCGGTAAATTGCCGTCACCCCCGCCTCAAACACGCTGCAAACAAAAACGAAGAAATTTAAAAAACTTGTTTAATTGATCTATGTTATCGACATTGCTCCAGCACTGCCATATTTCTGAAAAATTTAACTTTATTTTATCATTAGGTTGTAATAACGAAAAGTTAAAGGTGACTTTAAAGTTCACTTTAGTTAAAGTTACCTTTAACTAAACCCAACTTTAACGAGAAATTGCAATAATGGTCCTAAGCTTAATAAATCTCAAAGATTACGAAAAGACAAATGCCTTTAATATATCATAATATTCACGTTCCTTGTACCGTGTAAAATATATAGTGGAACTGGATTGTAAACATTTGCGGTGAATAACTAAATTAAATTTAATATTTATTGAACAATTGTATCATTATTAAATTACTTCCCTATAACAAATTGTCAAAAATTAAAAAGAGAAGGTAATTTATGTAAATATACCACCTTTATGACCTACGAACAAGTCGGCTACATTTAAAGGATTATTAGTCGAGAGATGACTACATACAACAAACTACTTATTTTTTACATGTTTTTATGTCTAACGAGAACATCTTTAGCATATACTTCATGCAGTTACTAGGTCTTAACTAAACTTATCGACTTGCTTCAATAGTAAAACGTTTTATAAAAAAGTTATTTTAAACATTTAACCTAATTAAATATAATTGAAATCGATGACAGAACAAATATTGCTACAAATTACACTCTAGTTAAACAAATTTCCAATTGACCAGTATATTATAATATTTAATATTACAATCTGTCCGACTCGGTCTTAACTAATGATGCTGACATAATAGATAACCAACTACAACTAGTATGGCACAAACAAGTCGTGCTCATTGCTAAATAATTGAAAAAAAATTATTCACTTCAAGTTGTAACAAATTAGAAACTTTTAAAAAGAAATATTGCCTATAAAATATACGACATTATTAAGTTAGACTTGAATAGCCCACTCGCTTATTTTTATTGTTAGTTAGTTATCTTTCAATATTTTTAACTTGTTGTTGAACTTCTTGTTATTGTTTTATTTTCGTCATCATCTGTTACCTCCGAGAGACAAATTATTTGTTATTGCTGCTGTGTTCAGAAATGCAGGACATTTTTTGTTTCACTTGAATAGTACGTTGCAGTTTCAGTTTGATTTACAAGTGAACAGATTTACCGCGAAGTAAAAAAATAATTTTTTTTAACTTTTGCAAACAAATTAGTTTCATTTAGTATAACAATGGGTCACGGTAGAGCTTTAACTAACGACCAACAAATAAAAATCAAAACGTATAGAGATTGTAGGCTTTCTGTGACCGAAATATCAAAAAAAAAAAAAATAGATAGAAGCAGAAAAGTGTTTAGAGTCCAAAAATTTCAACCTTTTGAATTGGCCACTATTTTCCCCGGACCTAAATATAATAGGGAATGTTTGGGGATGGCTGGCAAGAAAAGTTTACGAGTCTGGAAAACAATTTTCAACCAAAGCCGAACTTATTGAGACCATTCAACGAGCATGGACTCCAATTTCTCTTGACTATTTGAAAAATTTGTACGAGCCAATGCCTAATAGGATATACGAGGTTATTCTGAACAAGGGAGGCTCAACTCACCACTAGAAACCCATATTTAAATTTCAATTTATATAAAAAAATTAAAAACCTTAATAAAAAGTAATTTTTTCTACTTTTATTAAAAAATGTGCTATTCTAGTGAAACGGAATTTGTTTGCAAAAGCAATCCGCTATTTTTATTTCTTATAAAGATATAGGGGGGGGGGGAGAATTTCAATGTGTACGGTGTGCTACTCAAGTGAAACGCAGTGTATCTTTGCGTAAAAATTAATATCTTAAGGAATTTTTAAACGGTTTGCTAATATTATTTTAATAATTAATTTATAGTTTTTACCTGGCAATTGTGACTTTATTTCATATATTCTACTCCCATTTCGGGGATAGAACCGTGTATCCAGGTCAGTGGGTGCTGGCTGTGCTGGTGATCCTCCCAATATGATTAGTAGATTACGATCTAAGCATTCCTGATTTGCCTTTGGCTCAGGGCACAGGCGAAATTCAAAATAACTAAAAATATGAACATTTTGTATGTTATGTTAACAATTTGACGTTGTCATAAACTTAGTTTTTTGCAACACTTACCCCATATGACTAGCTGTTAGCTCTACACGTATAGTCATTTCGGCACTCGGAGCATAACGCCGCACAATAACCCCTTGACCCCATTGACCACCATGTTCATGAGGTCGTGGCTCTGGCATATCCCATGCATCACCGCACACTCCACACTTGCCCTCGTTATGCTTCCACTGACGCGTAAATCCGCCACAGTACAATTCGTGATCATTGTAGTCGGGTGGTGTATTGAAACCATAACGCCATGCAGAAGCACGACTTGGTGGTTCAATTAGTCGACCATGACCATCGCAGCAATTTAAATTGAGAGCAATGACAAATGTGACTAACAATATATAATATTTGTGTAAATGCCACTGGACAATGTTATTCATAAATTTTGGATTCATTTTAAATCAGTATCGTCCTTGAAAGTTTTGGCATCTGAAAAATAAAGCATTCAATTTCATATTCTTTCTTGCATGTATTTTATTTTATTTTATTTTATTTTATTTTGTTTTGTTTTTCATTTATTTTTCTCGAATTATGGCAACAATATGAAATGAGTGTTTGACCTTTGTGGCGTCTATAGTTGCTTATGTCTATCTATGTATGTATATATGTATACCTAAAGTCATTATAATTTTATTATTTTATTATTATTATTTATTATTTTTAGATTTTAATACGAAGACGTTATCCACAGTGCGAAAATTCCCACAATTGTATGTATGTTTCTCAAAAAGGGCTGTTTGAACAAGTCCATACGCGATATACAATTTCATAATTTCAACACTTTTTTATATGGGAAATTTGCAACCTACTGTTTACATTTTTATTTTGTACAGATATACATACATACACATATATACTATACATACATATATCAAAAGATAAATTTTAGAAAGTTTTTGCAACAAGCTATGTAGCATCATATGTAAGTAAGTATACTAAAATAAATGGAATTTTTTAACAAAAACTCATCAAATGGTATTTAAAATTGTTAACTGTAATTGATCAAAACATATTGTAAAGACAATTCAGTAAATAAATGCTAACTGAGTTATTGCAGTAACAATATATTCTCGCTTTAAGGAAAAGACATTTAACGAAATCGTTAATCTACTGCTTAAAATAATTCAAGACCAAAGACAACTTTATCTGTTGGACGATTTCAATGTTAATAAGTTAATTGACATGTACACCGAAACCGGCGTCCACAATATACGCATACAGAAGGTAAGTAAAAAAACAAATAAAGACACAAAAAAGTCTGGCCTTCTTCTTTAAACAACAAATTAATATAAAGTATTTGGGAGCGTAAACACTGCTGAATGATCCGACCCTACCTTGTATTGTATTCCACTCAAACTTTATTGAGTATCCCTATAATGTCTCCCACAAGTCTATTGCCTCGACAAATTTCAAAATACCGATTGGTGTCAACAACGACAATTCCCAAATGTTCCAAGGATGTGTTCAGATGATTAATTCTCATCATCACAGAATCGAGACAACACCCATTCGGAAAAGTGTACTCTTGTCAAAAGACCGGTTACCAACGTTCTTGGTTCTCTTCTTATTGTGACTTCACAAAACAAGTTTTGTTTATCTCAAACCCACTTGGTTGAAGAAAAATCTTTACGTCTCTTTATCTTCCTTTATCTTAGTATACCGAACATCTGCTCCAAAGCAACAGAAGGGTTCTGATCCCCTCAGCGGAACGAAAGCACCACTCCTCTCAAATTCTCTGCTTGCTCATTGTCGAGAATTCACACGTAACCTGGGACCCAGAAAAGTGTTACTTATGAGTTACAGTGAACGAGTTTTGTAGTAATGAATACAAAACCAATGAAATAAATTTAACAAATCATTTTCAAAAATTCAAAGATCATTGTTTTATTTTTTCTACTTTGGAAAACTTTTTAGAAAAATGAAAAATTTAAAAATGTTAACAGATTCCATTGTATTTGTGTATGTTTGTAAAAGTTTGATTTGGTTTTCTTTTACGCAAATTGCCGTTTAAAATTATTTGACATAAAGAACTTGCTACAATTTTATTTAAAACGGATCATAAAAACATACATTTACTCGTACATAAAAATACAATACAAAAGATCTGGCCTTTGAGTTTAAAAAAAAATTTTATTCAACAATTTATTCACGTTCGTTTTAAAACGAATATACTTTGGTTTTAAACACAGTCATTACTGTGTTTCGCAAAAGTAATATCTTTGAATTTTATTGAAAATAAAATAATGCTGACCAAAAAAAAAACAAAAAAGACAAGTTTAGCTACCATACAAGCATTACAAATTTGAAATTTCAGAAGCGTAATGCATTCATTAATTCTTCCAAAGACAATAGTTCTTATTTGTTCAAACCTATTGTAGGGATTGCAAGTTTACATGTATTATTTTAAATAAGTTCAAAGTATCTTAAAGGAATATTATAGCTGATGACTTCTAATCGACTATGAAAATTCACACTCACAATTTATTTTATACGTAGCCCAGTGCCATCTTAATTGAAGATGATTCGCACTATTAGATCGAGTTCACCCGTCAATTTTCAAAAGCAAAACAAAGAAAAAGTCCAATTCAGGACAGTAGAGTACTAGCGGAATGTGCCAAACGCCCATATGGCTAAGCTAAACAAAGCATAATCAATAGTTAGATATTCGTGGATGTCGATATCTTAGCGTGAATATTAAAAAAAAAAACAAATACTTTATTTCTCAACTCTGTTTATGTTTTATCAAAATATTAGATGTTCAGAAACTATTAGAATAAACTGCTAATGCTATTGCCTCAGTTCAGTAATATTGTATCAATTACACAGCCCTGCAAATTTGGAAATTTTTTGTGCAAATAAGATGGCTCCAGGTGTTTCCGAAGGCATTTTGCGCGCTGAACACGAATCTGGTTTCAAAAACTTTCCATCACGTCAGGTGATGGTTTGGGGACGCTGATTACAGATCTTCATTCAGATTTAAAAAATTCAAAATGGCGGATCCAATATGGCGGTCAAGTAAATCTGATTAATTTTTATAAACCTCGACCGCCATATTGGATCCGCCATTTTAAATTTTTTAAATCTGAATGAAGATCTGTAATCAACGATCCCAGAAACCCCCAAGTAACAATTTTCAAGTAAATCTGATTAATTTTTAAGGACCTCCGTAATGTGTTTCTTTTTCTCTTGCACCTCTTGACATAAACCCACCCCCTACTTTAAGGGTGGGTTTGAACCGTGGCCTTGCAAACAATTTGGCTTTGGGCTCATTTTAAAGAGCAAAGATCAATTGACAATTTCTGACAATAGCGATGGTTCTAGCACGTCAGTGTTTATCTCTACAATGTTTCAAAAAAGGCCAAAAACGCTATTTTTAGGGATTTCAACCCCCTTTTTCTCGAAAACCTGACGTGATGGAAACCAGATTCGTGTTCAGCGCGCAAAATACCTTCGAAAACACCTGGATAATAACCTGGATAAAGCACCATCTTATTTGCAAAACCCGTGCAGGGCTGTGTTATTGTTCAAAATTTTACTTTATAGACGAAAATATTTATTGAATAATACCTTATTCAGCATCTTTAGAGCTTGATCTAAATTTGACAATAAAAATTCTTTTTAACGTGACCTTCATATATTATAATTACAACAAACTTTCTCTATAATCTTATTCGTTGTAATGATTTCAATTCTAACTTGGATTTATTTAAAATAACTTTTCTATTTTTAGCGATACGAAAGCCGTAAATCTATTTAGACACTAAGTATGTAACCGGATCCCACCATTACCTTTAATCGTACTACTACTTACATATACATAATTGGTCATTACAACCCTTCAGTCAGGATTATGGACCTAGCTTCTCACACTACTGATGTTGTGTGTGTTAATTTTATACATGAGTGGCGGGACCTACAGTTTAAAGTCGACTGTGACCGACAAATTTTTTGAGAAACTTTTCATGGCAATTTTATTTATTCTCAGAGTTTTTGCCAGAAATCTGCAGAGAGGAAGCCACCGAAGAAATATTTTTTTCATATTTTCGTTTTGATGTCGAACCTGGGGTTTGAACCGTGGCCTTACTTCTAATAAGCCAACACACTACCTACTAGACTACGGCGACTTCACTACTACTTACTCTGATGTTAAATAAATACCTTGGCCAAAACACAATTCCGACCCTGCCGGATACAGTTTCTCTTGCAGCAATAATACCAAAAGACTCGCTAACTGATAAATCATGTCAATAGGCCTACGAATATATAAAAAAAATTATTGATTCGCATTCAACACATTACTTTGCTTTCTTCAACTTTGAGAAAGCCTTTGACGCCTAGTCACAAGATGTAAGGATACTGCGACGAAAGTAAAGCATCTTTAAAATAACCTTTATCCCGATAGTAACTACTGTATCTTATAACACAGAAAGAACTCGACGAACAGGACTGGATGTTGTCGTATGTATGTATGCATGGTTGACTACCACTAAGATTGTATTGAGGCAAACTCTATTAAAACAAAACAATACATACAGACATAATTGGTCATTACAACCCTTCAATCAGGATTACGACCTAGTTTCTCACACCACTTATGTTGTGTGTGTTAATTTTATACATGAGTGGAGGGACCTACAGCTTAAAGTCGACTCCGAACGACAGATTTTTGAGAAAATTTTCATGGCAATTTTTTATTTACTCTCAAAGTTTTTGCCAGACATCTGCATATTTCGTTCAGTTGGAGATGCCTGACCTGGGTTTTGAACCGAGACCTTACGTCTAATAATCCAACACTTTACCTACTAGACCACTGTGACTTCAAAAACAATACAATCCCGAAAACACTCAACCACTTGTCAACTTTTATATGCTTCAGCACTGCCATTTCGAAAACAGGTGCTTGCTAACAAGCTATCAAAATCAGAGGCATATGGTTACATATGGGATCCTTAAGTTACTACCGGAACTAGGATTCTAATATTCAAGAGTAATGTTTAGTCTATGCTACTGCCGCATGCACTTAAAACAAAGTATGTACGTCGATACGATCTAATCTTTTTCGGCACTGTAGATTGCTATGCACCAAAATCCTTAAAAAACGAAAACCACATACATAAACAGTATAGGATTTGACGCATTCAAAGGAAACCAATAGCGAATAGTACAAAATCAGTTCTAGATTGACACTCTCAAAGTCCAGGACTTATAAATGCATTTAAGCTATTTAGTTTTTGAGAGCTGTCGTTGAAAACCTTGGATAGGATCTGCTTATGTACATATCTGCCGACTCCAGGTCAATATTACATAAGATTTTAAAAAATTATATTTAAGTGAATATCAATCAAGAAATACTTTGTAAAATATATTTTTGAATGTTGAGATAATTTTTCTTTGATTTGTAATGTTGACAGATTACATGAAACAAATCTATGCAAATTTGCAGCAAAGATGCAAACTGTTCATTAAACGTTTTGCAGATTTTAACGGGTTTATCTTACTGGTGATAACAGTTTTAGTTGCTCATAATAGTAATTAAATTAACTCCAAAAAGCTTTGATAAATAGAAAATTAATATTATAACACAATAGATAAATTTAAAAATAATATAAAATGTAATACCATAAATAATCTTGAACAGTTAGAATATGATAATGTAGTTAAAATCTATTTGAAAAATTATAGCTAAGGTTGTTTAGTATTAACGTTAATCTTATTCCTTTAAAATAGATTAAGAAAAATTAAAAAGTAAGAACAATACATTGTGAAAGAATTCTGTTTTTTCTTTTGGTACAATTTTTTAAATTCTACTCAGATATTATTTTATTTTAATTTCGATACAAACATGTAGTTAAGCATATAATACTCATAGATTACTCGTATATAAAAAATTATAATATTATTTGTATTCTGATATTGCCATAGCGCCATAGTTTAGTAAGTAGTGTATTGGCTCATTAGACGTGCAACCGTGAAATCACACGTTAGACATCTTGAACAGACGGAAAAATATATTCCGAAAGAATATTTCTTTGGCGAATTTCCCTCAGCAGATTTCTGGCATAAACTATGCCGTTCAAAATTTCTCAGAAAATCTGTCGTTCATAGTCGAGTTAAAACTGTAGGTCCCGCTACTTTAGCCATAACACACGCAACATACGTGTCGAAGTCGTAATCGCCTAACTGAACCGGTTGTAATGGCCAATTCATTAAGTAAGCATTGCCATACCAAAATTATTAATAATAAAAACTGCTGTGATTGGAGTGCACATGCACATACACATATTATCTAAAAATTAATACATAACAATTACATAACCATTACATACATACATAACCATTACAACCCTTCAGTCAGGATTACGACCTAGCTTCTCACACCACTTATGTTGTGTGTGTTAATTTTATACATGAGTGGCGGGACCTACAGTTTAAGTCGACTCCGAACGACAGATTTTTGGAAAATCTCTGGCAATCTTATTTACTCTCAGAGTTTTTGCCAGAAGAAATATTTTTTTTTCATATTTTCGTTTTGATGTCTGACCTAGGAATGTGTACATACTATGAACTTTATTCTCATATTCTCTGCCTACAATTTTTTAAAAACCAATAAATTGTAGAATATATCTTAGCTAGGGCTTATCAATAGTTTACATATAATTACGTAAACGCCTTCAACTGTATACATATGTACAGTGTATCATATTTTCATAATTGCTGAGCTATAAAATATTTTGTGATTGATGAAAGTATTATACTATAAAATTGTATTAATAACAATTTATTATTTAATAAACATCAATACAATGTCCGAAAATATTTCAATAGCAATAATAATAATAAAGGTAACATTTTATTCATTATTAGTATTCGAGACTGGAAGTATTTGCCACAAAAGGCATTCAATCGATACAACTGAACGTTGTTAAAGTGTCTTTCAGTGAATTCTCCATACCAATAAAATTATTAAAAATTATCGCTTCGTACGTTTATATTGGTTTATACTGCAAAGACACCAAATGGCTATAAGACATAATTCGTCACGGTTAAAAGTAAAAGTAGAAAAAAAATTTAGTGCCAACGTATTTTGGGTCACTTTCGTAATGTGTGCTTCACTAAAATATTATGGAAAAGTCAAAACAAATGTTGTTAAGTTTTTTAGTTTTTTTTTTCAGATGATCAAAGATGATTAAATATTAATAGTTGCTGTTACTTTCCGGATTCAATGCTATAAAATGGCCTAAAATACTTTTCTTTTTCAATTGTAGTGAAAGTTTTTTAATGGAAAACTGGGAAATTTCTTCTCTTTAAGCACATTTACACATATACGTACATGCATAGATATAAACACATACAAACGATTGTGCATCGTCTAAATTTTGTTTAACGTTTCGTTTCGTTGTATTCCTATTAAAATATAATTATTTCATACACTATATGTATGTATGTATGTATGTGTGTATGCATATGTATGTATGTATGTATACTTGTGCCAAATATGTATAGACCTTTATATTGCATACATGCATCTGTATGTATATAAAATAATGAATTAATTACTTATGCCAATTTAATCAAATGCATTTCATTTGCCAATTATTACATTATTTTCTGTACTCGGTCGGTCATTCACCATTAAGTTTTTTTTTTGTTATATTACTTACAACACAATAACAATAACAGCAGTGCTTTATAAAGAAAATACACAGGCAACTAGATTCCAGTGTACTAATATTGTATAAAAAAAAACGTATTCAATATATTTTGCAATTAATTTACGTGAACAAAACCAAAGAAAATAATTATAAATAATTGAAAAAAAAAGATTAATATAAAATAGCAATAACAAATGGAAAACAGAATGAAAGATGAACTATTTTTGGTGAAAAAAGAACGTTTTTCATCAAAAAAAAATGTTTGTTGCTTAAGTCTTTTGTTTTTATGTCAGTGCACTGTAGTACACTTTTAAGAGGCTAAGTATGAGCTTTTCTTACTTTAAAATTTAAAAGTAGAAATTGTATTTCAGATTAAATCGTAAATATTTTCAAGATTCTGAAGAAATCAGCAATAAGTACTGAAAAAATACAGTCAGAAATATGTACGTAAAATAATTAAAAGATGAAAAGTTTTTTTCTTCTGCTATAAAATAATCACTTCCATATACACCCATATATTATATTGTGCTTGCTATGTTGCATCCATTGTGTTTATAGCATTATAGTTCTTATTTGTATAAAAATACTAAATTTTTGCAGAGGATTAAGTATTTTTACACTTTATTTAGACACTATCTCCCTTAAAACAAAGTAAAGAGACGAAAAAGCAATGCTGATAGAATGAAGAGTCTAAATCATCTTTAAATGGTAACGTATGCATATTTTTCAACATTACATATTTGAAATTTTAATAAAACATTATTTCTGCAATATATATCTTAGTTGATATACATAATATGCATGTACAATTTACATCATAGCGTTAAGAGTTTAAATAAGTAATTATTTTTTTCATTGCTTCTATTTTCTGAAAAGTAAAACGTGTATTTGCATCATAAGTGGTAGGAAAACCATTTGACGAAATATCATTTCATATATCTGTGTGCGATTAAAGAATCGAAGTTGTATATCGAACTGATATTCATGAATTTCTACTGTTCGTGGCACAGTTTACGATCTCAGAAAAATGTTATCTTCCAAAGAGCCAATAGGATTGAGGAAAGAAATGGAGAAAGAAAACCGCCCTACGAATTGCAGTATTTGTGAATTGTGCGAATCTAAATAATTCTGCTGCATAATTTCTTATTCATTGGAAGTTTCTAGGATTATTAATTCTACTATTTTTTAGATACTGCTGGTACATATCTGTGGCAATAAATGATAATGGCTTAAGTTGACATAAGTGTTTTTTCATTTTATTACATATTCTTATTCTCTTCTTCAAGATCATCAAGAAATTTAGCTGAGTGATTATTCTTATTCTCTTCTTCAAGATCTATCACTCAGCTAAATTTCATGTATAAAATGTCATTATTAATAAAAACTATACGCGTTTATATTTATATATTTGTATTTACCAAGCACTATTTGTGTTAGACAAACCCCTTAATATCTCTAAACACGAAATTTCGATACACACATATGTAGTCCTTATAGGTTAAGGAAAAGTACTGGTAAGGTATGAGACACATAGTTAGCGTAATATGTACACATATGTATGTATATAAATACAACAATAGAAGATATTAAAGACCAGTGTTAATACATATAGTTTAGAACTATATATCATCCCGTTTCGGAGACTGGTTTATTTTGAGATCTATTATAAGCCTTTTAATTACAAAGACTTTAGTCATTATTTACGCTAGAGCATACTATTCTAAACAACGACGACAATTAATATTTTTTTTTGACATTGAACGTATTTAAAGTAACTCTTTAATGAAAATATTGCTCAGCATGAACTAAAAATTCTTCAAAAAATAAGTACATATAAAGCTATTATTTATTTCAATCTAATTTCTATTAAATTACATACATAATTACATTGTTTTAAATAAATTTAATAACAACTACTAAATGAATGAGTTTAAACTGAGCAGTTCTACTCTCTCTATTATCCACATATTATATGTACATATGAATTTGAATACTACCATAATTTACAATAATCTCAGACTGTAAAATAATAACAATTAGTTTTATAACAATCGAATTCGACTTTACTGCGGAGAGAGTTGATGAAATTTAATACATAAAGAGAAAGAAGAAACTATGAAAGTGGCATTTATTTTTTAGTATTCATATGAATGTATATTTCGGTATCACATGACCATTCAATCGTTGTAATATTTAAAAAAAAACTAAACGTCCTTTAGCGTCATGAAGCCACGTATAAAAGAACCATATTCAAAAATTATTTGTGTTTGGCAAGGAAGTATATACTTTCCTTCCTTCACCCATACAAAAGTGTCAGTTATTGCTTCTATACAGCTTATTTATTAATGTGTTTATTCATATGATTTTTCTTGCTTTAAGAAAGTGCTTAAATACAATTTATTAATTCGACTTGAATTCACTTCTGTAGCCGAAAAATTATCATATATGAGTCATACTCTATGGTTTCTTTGTTTTATTATTTTTTGTTTTTGTTTTTTTTTTTTGATTGTTTAATTTTTGTTCTTCTTTCTTGTTGAATCCATATTTTAGTTCATACATATACTGTCATTAACTAATTCCATATCTGAATAAATGCGTTCCTTGAATTTGTTAACAGCTCCAAAATCTTCAAGATATTTTTGTTTTATTATAATAATTTTTTTTTATTTATTTTAATATCTATTTTTATTTTAATATCTATGGTTAGAATAAAATTTATTGCCTGAATTTAATAACAAATAAACAAATTCGTTATTTCGCACGTACATTAAAGTTGCGTCAGAATTGAGTTTTTTAAATCAAACTTATGTATAAGACGTATTTATTTATTTTATATAATAATTTCTAATTTAAATATATTATAGGCACTTATGGTAACTTGATAAGAATGATCTAAAATCATTTTTTTTTTCAAATAAAATTTTATGATCCGAAATCGATTTTTTAAATTGGTATCTGTATACAAATTAGTAAATCAGTGAAAATTTAAAACAAATTGAGTGGGATTTCACAATCCAAGTAATTCTCGTTTTTTTATTACTGGTTGTTGCTGTCTTATTATGGTTCCTTCATGTGATTAAAAAATGCTAATATGATTTAGTTACAGCGACTTATCTAAAACAATACGTATGTATGAGTCATAGTGTGTGTATTTCCGATAAGTAAGTAACATATATCGAAATTCAAAATGAGAAGAAAAAAATTGTTATAAAATTTTCTCAATGCAATCGCATTGATACCCTATAGTAATCAACAGTTGTTCCATCTGTAATCGGTAAGTTTTTTGCGGGAAATCTAAGAAGGAATAAGTAAACTCCCAAAGACATTCCAAAAAAGATCAATAAATGCTTTTGAAATCGCAAATAATAATACAATCTCTTTTAAACAGTATTTACATCATATAAATCATTGAATGTAAATATTTTTTTTCTCTTCATTCGTTGCAGTAAAAACCGCACGAATTTAATTTGAAACTCACTTTAGTATGAAACGTGATCCAAATTTAGTTGTTGAAACATTTTTTTTAATTCCAAACACTAGTTCAAACGTAAACTATCATATTTTAGTATTGTAGGGTACAAACAGTAACAAAAAAAAAATTAAATTAAATGGGAGCCATTTAATATTTCTGGAAACAAACAAAAACAAAGAAATCTACCAAAAACAAACTGGTTTTTATTATTGTGGTCAAAACGTTATAGTCCCGTAATGCAGGTTTGTAGAACGAGTTTTCTTGTTTTCTGTTGAAATTTTAGTAACAGTTAAACACAAATTTGTTTTTTTGTATTGTAACACATCTTATGACTCGAATTATTTACTGGCATGTGTATACCAATCAAGTTAGATTAACGCTTGAAAAGTTTATGGCTTTGTCCGTTTCGTTGCAAAAACTTTTTCTCACCGAAGGCTGCCTAATTAATTTAATAAATAATAACATTCATTCTTAAAGAAAAAATTTTAAATTTATTTTATATTCCTATATTTCCGTTCAAAGGCTTATAGGGAAAATATTTTGACTTTAATTCAATTTGAATTCAAATGATGTTTGCAACTAAACTAAATTATTAAATTATAGCTTTTAAATAATATCACTCATATTTAATTTAAACATATTCCTCTTTTAGTATTATAAGATGTTACCGAAGCATTTCTTAAGATACGGTCAATTTTCGTTATTCCGGGAAGCATGAGTTTGAAAGTACATGAGTTTAATATGATTCATCGATATCAATATACAGTGAGCGCCAAATAATTTGTTGAAATATTACATTTTATTAATACATAAATTAAATGATTTTAATGAAATTAATTTGGCTCTAAATTAAAACGAATTACAAAGTATTGTTTCATATATTTCACTATTTTTATAAATGTAATCCACACGTTGTGCAAAAAATGTGAGGTGTTTACTTTCACTTGACGCTCACTGTATATACTATTGTAACATGTATTTTCTTGTTTAAAACAGTTTAGTATAAGTTTCGTTTTTACACCAAGTAATGGGTTAAAAATCTTTCTTTTTTTATTGTCAATCATTTGTTTAGATTTAATTTAATTAAATTTGCTTTTTATTTGATTATTGGACGTTTTCTTTAAAATGTATATTTTTCATGCTTAAGCAATATATATGTATGTATATAAACTCTGATATTTTTTCACAATAATTTTCCAAACATTTTTTATGAGTATCTAAGAAGTGTGTTCGTCGACTGTAATACTTGAATAAACTAAAAATGTTCAAATCGGAAAAGAAAATTATTGGCAATGAAGATGAGAGGCACAGTTATTTACTTAGTAGTACATACTTAGTTATATAGTCAAATCTAAGTATAGTAAATTTTTAACAACACGTATGTATGTAGAGTTAATGAATTATTTCACAAAATACCGTGTTCAAGTCTCTTTACCAGTTATTGACCAATATTATTGCATGTACATACATACATACATATGTATGTACATATGGTAGACTTACACAAAATGCATATCTTTTTAAAATAATGAATACCCACAAATGTACTCGAATGTCTAGTATATGTATGTACATGCAGGTGAGTACATACATAAGTGTGTTTATGTTTATTCGCTTAATGCACTCGATCGTTTCAAATGAAAGTGAAATAAAGTTATTGTTTTTGTTCCTGTTGTGCTTCTTTACTTCTTTCTTTTATAGACTATTTCTTTTAATCTTTCCTTCTTTTGTATCTGTTATGTTTTTATTTAAATTTCACTTCACTAAACACAACAAACTCTACAGTTATGCGTTGAAGCTTTTGCGTTTGCTTCAAACGAACAAACTAACAAACAAACGCTCATTGGTAAAAATTACACAAATAAATAAGAAAAAGTCACAGACTCACTCACTTACAACATTTATTTTAGACTTTAGGATTTTTTTAGAGTGTTAGTTTAGGACAGCATTAAAGTTTTCTCTCTTAAATGAGCGCGAGTTTAGGCTAGTTATTTAGAGACTGGAGCGAAATAAAATCTAATCGATACTTGAACTTGTGGTTCTGGTTTTAGATTGACCACCCGACCGATAAAAACAAAAACAAGTCAAACGCACGTAACGCTATATCGTATAGCAATGGCAGTAAATAAATAAAAAAAAATAACTATTGAAACTTAATCGCTTTCACCGGCGAAGCCAAAAAAGCAACAACGATAATAATAAATAATTTAAACAACAAAACTTGAGACGACAATCGACCGTAATCTGAAAACACGTCTGGCTCTATCCACCATCAGTTGTAAACTGTTAAGCCTTCACAAGCAGTTTCTGTATTTTCAACTCCTATTGAAAAGCATTTGTTACTTTTGTTATGGGCTCAAGTAATTGCAATGAATGTGTGAGAGAAGAAAATTGGTAGACCAAAAATTCACATTTATTTTTTTACTTTCTGGTTTTAAAGTACTCTGAATAGTGCGGTTAAAACAAATTAACCCATGTAGACATTTTGTCCAATATTGTGGACTTAAAAATTTCTCTCTTTGCAGTAATGTAGCGCTGACGGTAATAAACAAATTTTTGCAGTTAATACCGTTATTCAAAAAAGTGTTTAGTATAATATACAAATGTATCGTTTAAATTTCTAATTTGTCACCGCTTTTGGTTAAATTAAGCCATTTTCGAAAAGAAGAAAAATTTTGAAAAAACTAATCCAATTTAATGTAATTTAATATAATCCGCGCAACTAATTCCTTTATAAATTAGCTCACAATTACACTTATAACTACATACATACATACATAATTGGCCCTTACAATCCTTCAGACAGGATTACGACCTAATTTCACACACCACTTATGTTGTGTACGTTGATTTTTATACATGAGTGGAGGGACCTACAGCTTAAAGTCGACTCCGAACGACAGATTTTTGATAAACTTTTCATGTCAGTTTTATTTACTCTCAGAGTTTTTGCCAGAAATCTGCTGAGAGGAAGTCGCCGAAGAAATACTTTTAGTATTTTTTTTTTTGATGTCTGGCCTGAGGCTCGAACCATGGCTTTACGTCTAATAAGCCAACACACTACCTACTAGATTACGGCGACTTCTCTACTTATAATTAAATTACACTTTTATTTATGAGAAAGACTTTACTTTATATTCTTAATCAGCAGCCTCAAATCAACTTACAGTAAAATAATTCAACTATTTCTACTTAATGTGTGAAAGGGTTAAATTAAATTTGACTGTAAACGTAAGACCTCACGCAATATATTCATAACATATTTTAAAAGGCATTTTCTTTATACATTTGCATACACTTTGACAACCGAAACTCAAAGAATTCTAACAAAAAGTTCCTGAATAAATAACTTTTTCCTTTTTTCCCTCATACTTTTTACATTTCCTCGTCAATACATATTTTGTTCTTTTCGAGTGCTTAAAGCACTTCTGCTAAGTAATATTTTTCTTTTTCAAAAATTCGAATTCAGCCAAATCCATTGTATATGGTTTTCCATATTCATTATGTATGTTCAAAAGTTTTCGTTTTGCTTCTGGTTCCTTTCATTAAGGTGGAAAATCCTACTTAACAAAGCTTATGCGTCAGTTAGAAATTAATAGTTTCGAATTCTTTTTTTATTATATTATAAAATTATCGAAAATGTTGCATGGCACCAGGCTATAGAAATAGCTACGTTTTTAACTACTTTGATGGAGCCTCTGTCAGTAATGACTTTTTCTCACCAGAAATTTAAAACAATATATGTATTTCGATCAATATTTTTGAACCTCTCTTTTTCTTTAAGGAGCATAGGCAGCGATAAATAATCTCTCAGAATTTGCTTATAACTTCTGTTTCTTGCAGTATCTGTTAATACATGATAGATAGTATTCCTTAGACAATTATGTTTAGGTCTTTACTCTTTAGTATCCATATTAAATTCACCCATAATACATATTTGAATCAAATTTTAGATGTACCAAATGTTTCGTATCGCGGTTGTCAGAAACTGAATATCTGTATTATTTAACTGCTAAAAAAATTAATTTAATTCATTTACACTTTTTTACTGTTGTGCTTTGACCCACAGAAAAAATATATATTGTTGGATATATTACAGCACTAGTAAAACAGTCGTTATAAACTTCGTGGTCCACCGAAATCGAATTGGCAGTTTTAGATTCAAGTACATGCTACATGCGTAGGAACTACTTACAGCCGTATTTGGGGAAACCTGTATCCGGGAAACCAGAGAGGAATCAAAGATTATTGACATAATTAATGTTATATTGCAACGGGAAACTTTTTACCTCACATGACGTTGACAACACATATTTCTAGCGAAATATAATAATGGTTTGTACCATCAGGTTTCAGCCAGCCCCCAATTGAGAGCGTTACTGATGCAAGTGACAATAAGCTGTCCTATCTAAACAATTTTAAACTTATAAATCGCCGCAAAGCAAGGGTGCTAGACGTCAAACTATTACCATTTAAAAAATAATAAAACCAAGCTGACATGAAGTGTTTGGGTTTTATGTAAAAAACCATGCTGCAATGTACATCATGTTAAAACTTTTGGCGTAAATTTCATAAAGGTGGTAATAAAATGTAATAACATAAAATAGTTGTATTAAAATGAATTAAAATAAATCAAAATATTAAAATTTTTTAACAAAATCTATCAATAATTGCGACAATAGTATGTATCAAAAGTGAAGTTTTTTTAAAAGCTCGATCTACGGTTAAAAAACGGGCCATTGTGTGATATGCAGATGGGCCGATGGGTTGTAGTAGAACAGAAACGGATCGATCATGTTCATCCTCTACTGAGCCTCAGGTCTAAAGGGAATTTGCGACTTATAAGGCCAGAATTTTTCTCCAGAGCAGAAAGAAGAAAACAGCGGTTCATTCAAATATAAGTTCCAGTGCAGAAACGGTGCGAATAATACTCTCATACCTAACTGAAATAGCAGAATTGCATACGAAAATATTTTTTAAAAACAAAATACACTCGAAGAAAAGATTTTGTACTTTGTGTAGCATTAATACATGGAGACAATTCCAGTGAACAAAGCAATGCGGGGAGGAAATTTTGAGTAAATTTCATCATTTAACAATTTGGGGAAATAATCTGAAGCAAAATGCAAACAAATTGGAAATAAAAGATATATTCCACTGTTACCAGAATAACAACAGTAAACATGCTGCTGGAATAGTAAAAGTATATTTGTGGTATTACTATCCAAAAACAGGTACTAAGATATCACCATAACCACAAAATTTATGTATTCAATATAAAATTTGTGATGCAATCAAAAGAAAACGTGCAAAACATCAAATTTCTAATGTGAACGATTTTACACAAAAAATATATGAAATCCATTCCTAATTCTAAAATTTTTGTTCTTACTTTATAGTGTTTTCACACCTAAAGTTAAAACCTGATTTTAGCATTAAAACCATAATCAGCTGATTTTGCGTTCACACTGCAAGTTTTCCTAAATCTGGTTTTAAATTCATGACATTATGACTGTGCAACAGCTGTTTTTGTTTAAGAAAAATTGAGAAATGAAGAATATATTAAAAATTATTCTAAATATTGGAAAAGAATACTTTGAAATAGTGGATCTATTTATAAAAAGTGAAGAAGTGCTTGGAAATCAAGTAGTTTATTAAAAAAAAAACAACCGGCTTTATGTATTTTTACATTTGTTTTGGTTTTTATTTTGTTTTTTCTCAGCTGTTTCAACATTTCAATGTTGGTAGCTCTGATTTAGTACATCGAAGACAAGGTTGTATTTTGTAAGAAAGGTTTTAAGATTGTTTTAACACAATAATTTTGTATGGTAAAACCAGGTTTTAATTATGGTTTTAACGTCAAAACAATCCATTGCTTTAAAACCACTCAGTGTGAAAACACTATTAAATACAAAGAAAAAATGTATTTTCTTTTTTAAACACATATCGCATGAATTTATTTAATTTCCCTATAGACGTTAATTGTTCTAAAAAAAATTGTCATATCATTTATTAACAATCAATACGTCACAAAGAATACACCAAAAAAAAAATGCATCTTGTATGCATTGGCTGTATGCTTGAAGTTTTTTTTAAAGGTCAGAATAAAAGTATATCACGTTTCTTATAATAATATCTTCTGTTTTTCAATGATATTTTGTGTTTATTCAAAATTAGTTGTGATTGCAAATCGTTACAGTACTCTACAGAATTTAACCTTTCAAATAGTATCTTAGAGAATTACTGATAATATTGTAACCGCGTGGAGCAATTAATATTTATGTTTCTGTTCTTTTCTATGCTATTGTGTTTTAGAACATTATCACAAAACTAAATACTGTTGATTTTCACATTTGAATAATCCCAGTTGTAGAGAAATAGTAAATTTTAATTAAATTTGTTATTTGAAAACTATCGCTTGATTAACAAAAATTCAAGAGAGTTTTTATCCGATATATCACGTCTTCATGTTGGATTATCGCGTTAGTTTTATTAATACACACATGCTTCTAATAACTGGGCGCAACAGTGAGAATACACCTGATTAATGGCACGGTGTAAAACTCGAAAATATTTAATTTTATATTCGTTGAACCTTTCAAACTTGTTTTATTTCAAGAAAACTGTTTTTTTTTAATTTCCACATAAATTTATTGACTCAAATAAATTTGAACCGATTTAAAACCGTCTTAAAAAGGTTAGATTAACCTTTAAAGCGATATACAGTCATGGACAAAGCTTGCCCGAAAAATAATGATACATGTTATCTTCATCAATAAAAAACGAAAAATACAGTGAAAAAAATATACATGCCAAATTACACTATACAACAAAATACAAAAAATTAAATGCACCCGAGTAACTACCTAGTCTGAATTGTTCAGTTAGCTGCATAGAACTCAAAAATACATAATACATACATACATACATAATTGGTCATTACATCCCTTCAGTCAGGATTACGACCTAGTTTCTCACACCACTTATGTTGTGTGTGTTAATTTTTATAAATGAGTGGCGGGACCTACAGTTTAAAGTCGACTCCGAACGACAGATTTTTGAGAAACTTTTCATGGCAATTTTTATTTACTCTCAGAGTTTTTGCAAGAAATCTGCTGAGAGGAAGTCGCCGAAGAAATACTTTTTGTATTTTTATTTTAGTGTCTGGCCTGGGGCTCGAACCCTGGCTTTACGTCTAATAAGCCAACACACTACCTACTAGACTACGGCGACTACAGAACTTAAAAATACTTTTTTATGTTTCTCGTACCCTCCAAACTTGTTTTATTTTTTTGATATTTTCACACAAAATTATTGATTACCCAAATATGTTTGAACCTATTTTAAAAATTCAAAGCTTTTTAGAAAGGAGAGAGATTAGCATTTAAAACGGTATAAATAAACATTTTGTTCAAACTTATATGTTATGAGATATTATGGGGTAAACTTGGAAAATATTATTTTTTCTTACATTTTCAAGTTTATCTATTCATAGTAGCAAACTTTAATCAAAAAATATGAAATAAGTGGAGACATTTTTAAAGTGAATTCTCTTGTTAAGAGTTTGAAATGAAGTAGCAATGGTGCAATAAAAACAAACCTCATAGTGGAGGCCAAAGGAAGCGTACTGATAGAAACTTCAGATTTATTCTTCAGTTAGATGACGGCATTGCTTAAAAATCAGGAACATCTGACATCCGTGAACAGTACGAAGATCTTTAAACGAACACGGTTTTCGCAGCAGGAGACCAAGTCAAAAACCGCTTATTGGTTCCTTAATCTATATTTAAACTTTTGTAACTGTTTTTCTTTTTTTTTTGTTTTTGGATTTTACTTTTATCTTTATTTTTATGATTTTACTTTTATCTTTAATGGTTTTTTAATGCCAAAAATATTCAATAAGTGATGATATTCTCAAAGTACGTCCTTTTTGATAAAAACGGACGAAATTTGGAATGGTTATTATGTATCTAGTCATATTTTTCATATGTACATACATATGTATTGAATGAACTTTCATTTTAATATTTTTCAAAATATTCGCTGGGTCTTCGATGTCATACGGAAAAATTTTGAGCACGCTGATAACATTTTTTTTTCTTTTCTTTTAATAATTGGGTACAAATATACGAGTATTTGATAATTTGTAAAATTATTACTGAATAAATCTCATTATGCATTCTTATAAACCATAGGTTAGAATCAATGGATAACTAGGTAGGTCGGGTTTAAGCCATCAAATAGATTTATTGTGCGCACAGTTCGAACCAGAAAATAAAGAATAAAAAATATCAGCTGTTCTGATTACAAGTACTGCTAGAGAAAGTGCTGCCAAGTTTTTGCATTTGTTAATTGAGTGTTGGCAGTTAATTTTGAATTTAATTTTAAAGACGAAATTACTATTCCGATGTACAACTTGCGAAAAGATAAAAAAATCGGCAAAATCAATACTAACAAATCAAAATCTAAAAGCAACAATATTAAAACTAAAATGCAAGCAGTTGATAATACCGAAAACCGATCATCAACCCGAGCTGAATTGCCCAACACCCCTGTCAATAAACGCCTAACAGACATTAACCAGATGCATGGGGCCAGCTCTTCTCGGTCTACATTACTAGATTCTCCATTCAAACTATTAAACTGTATGGACAGCAGGTTTGAAAAATTCACGGAGCAAATTCTGCGCACCATTGATCTAAAATTTAAGGAGTTCAAAGAGGAGTTAATTAGTGATCTGCGCGAAAAATACAACATGATTGAGAATAAACTGTCAAACATTTCTGAAAGAGTAACCATTCTTGAGAATAAAGCTGCGGAAAATGATAAGATGCGGGAGGATATAAGAGATCTCAAAATAAAATTACGGGAACGGGAGAATTATCCGGTTTCATCTGAACTTAGGATTAATGAAATCCCGTTTGCACAGGACGAAAACCTGCAGGAAATATTCCAAAAAATTTGTAACACCATCAATACTCCGGTACCGAACTTCCAATCCATCTATCGCCTAAGGAATTATAACAACAAACGTAGGGAGAACTCTAAAGATGCCGCCATTATTGTAAAACTGTGGTCTGCATATGATAGGAACTTTTTCTTGAAATCAATGGCAAACTACAGGAAACTACACAATGGTTTTGTCTTCCGCCTTAGGCATATTGGTCTCAATTCAGACGAAAAGTTCTACGTTAATGAGAACTTAACTCAGACCAATTTCAAATTATTGAGTGCGGCAATTCGTCTAAAAAAGAAAAAAATGCTATCTTCCGCGTTCTCTATGCGGGGTTTTGTATTCGTAAAAAAGGATACGAATGATGACCTCATATTACTAGATGATATGGACAGCCTAAATGAGTTATTTCCTGGCCATGTTTTAAAAACCTAAGTTACTTCCTGCTTTTTAAAAACCTCACCATCTTCAACATTAAGTTAAATGATATGTACTCCAACTATACCTCTCAAAAACGTATGTATAACTGCTATTTATTTGAACGCTTAATTATTATAACCTCTGATTTACACCTAATTCTTGAAAGCATTGCCAAAACTTTCTTACGATTTAATGACTTCTTGTGGTTATAATTCCAGAGACAGTGTGTATAACATGGTAAGAATTCTTGCTAGGCAAAGGGTAGGTCTCAACATTGTACACATGAATGCTCAGAGCTTGAATAATAAGATTGATGAATTTAGGTATTTATTTATGTCCGCGGGAATTGATGTCATTTGTGTCTCCGAAACTTGGTTTCCCTTAGATATTCCAGATTCAGTTTTTAATTTACAGGGCTTTAAGCTTTTCAGGTCGGATAGGAGAATCTTAGTTAATGGGATAGAGACTAGAGCTAGAGGTGGTGGAGTTGCGATTTATGTTCGTAACGGTGTACTATGCAGGGAAAAATTGTTAACCCACATTGGGAGTGAAATTGAATATTTATTTCTGGATATTGCAATTGGCGATGGACAGAAGCTTCTTCTAGGTAGTGTATATAGACCGAATTGTAGTTTGAATTTTGAACCTTTTATTTCCATTCTTGAGGATATTACCATTCAATATGATGACATAGTTATCGTAGGTGATTTCAATAACAACCTTTTATTTGATAATCCGCTAATTGGACCAATGCTATCGCTTCATCTGAATCCTGTTAATGTTTCGACACCTACACACTTCCATTCAACGTCCAGTAGCCTAATTGACCTGGTATTTGTGAATCATAATGAAAGGGTTCTGTTATATGACCAAATTTCTGCTTCTGGTTTCTCTAACCATGATCTTCACTTTCTGAGTTATAATATGGTTGTAACTTGTGCTGTTGATAGATATATCACTTATCGTGACATTAAGAATATTGATTATGTAACGTTGGATACTGAGTTGGATAATATATATTGGGACCAGGTCTATACACTGGTTAATGCTAATGACCAATTGGCATTTATTCAGGAGAATGTTCGTCAGCTTTATGACAGATGCGTTCCTGTCAAAACCAAGCTTATCAAACCCAAGCAGAATCCATGGTTTACTACTGAGATAAAAGCACTAATTGAGAAGAGGGATAGTGCCTACAGGCGGTGGAAGAAATACAGAACTGATGACTTGAAAGCTCTTCATAAATCCGCACGGTCAGAGGTTACTAGGCAAATAAGAATTGCGAAAACGTTGTATTATGGTAGAAGGTTTTGCAATGCGATGGACAATAAATCCAAATGGAATGTGATTCGTGAAATAGGAATTGGTGGAAAATGTTCTAGAACTGATTTTGATGTAGATGTGAATAAACTTAATGTCCAGTTTGTACATTCAAGTGTTCCAACGGCAATTGGTGATATGTATGATGACCTTTGTTGTGTCCCTCCACAATACTCCTTTAGTTTTCGTTGCGTGGATCAGTTCGAAGTTTTGGAATGTATTTCAACGGTAAAATCGAACGCAATTGGTTCTGATGATATAGATCCTGTGTTTTTGAAAGTTTTGACACCTAGACTTTTGCCATATTATACCCACTTATTTAATACAGTGCTGACTAAGTCTACTTTTCCTAATGAATGGAAACTTGCTAAGATCCTTCCCATTCCCAAGTCGAACAATGAGTTTAGGCCAATTGCCATTCTTCCTTTTTTGTCGAAGGTAATGGAAAACATTATAGCCAGACAGATCAATGGTTATCTGGAAGGTCATAATTATTTAACAATCAGTCAGTCAGGTTTCATGAAAGGTAGGAGTTGTACTACCGCTCTATTAAATGTAGTTGAGGATCTCAGGTTGGAGCTGGATGTAAATAATGTAGCGTTTTTAGTTCTTCTCGATCACACAAAGGCTTTCGATACAGTCAATCATAAAATTTTATTGAATAAGCTCCGGAAGCTGTTTAATTTTTCTAATTCTGCCGCTAGTCTAATTTTTTCTTATTTGTTAGACAGATGTCAGAGGGTTCACTTAAATGGGAAGATTTCTGATTCGCTTAATATTTGTAGAGGTGTTCCCCAGGGATCAATACTGGGGCCACTGTTGTTCTGTATGTATATTAATGATCTACCGGATGTTTTGGTTGACTGCCGTGTCCATATGTATGCTGATGATGTGCAGATTTATGCCAGTACTCGTAAGGAGAATATTTATTCTTGTTTACATTCTGTTAACCGTGATTTGGATAGGGCTTCGGAGAATGGACTGTGTATTAATCCCTCAAAGTCCAAATGTTTAATGCTTTCGAAGACCAATGTTTCGTTTGCCATACCTGGATTGAGTATCAGGGGAAATAAAATTGACTATGTCAAGTCTGCTACTAATCTGGGTATTGTATTTAATGACAGATTATCGTGGTCTGGCCATATAAGTGTCGTTGTTGGCAGAATTTACAGCATGCTACGGAATTTATGGGCGGTCATTGATTCAACTCCTTTTGCAATTCGTATGCAACTTGCTAAAACTTATTTGATTCCTGTGCTATTGTATGGGTGCGAAATTTTTACAAACTGCGATAGTAATGACAACCGGAAATTAAACTTGGCATACAACAATATAGCAAGATACGTATTTCTTAAAGGTCGGCGGGATTATATTTCTCATTTAGCGTATCAGATATTTAGTGTGAAATTTGATAATCTTCTGAAAATTAAATGCCTCATTCTATTCCATAAAATTATTAATACGGGACAGCCGGAATATTTAGTAGACCGTATTAAGTTTGCTAGGTCATGCCGAGGCATGAAGATTATTCAACAACGTTACAGGACTCTTCTGTCACAGCGACAGTTCTTTATACACACCACTAGTCTCTGGAATTCCCTACCAAACTACATCCAAAAGTTAGGCAATGCAAACGCGTTCAAAAAGGAGTTATTTAAATTGTTCTCTTAATGAAAAGTTTGTTACGTTCTTAGCATGTTTATTATATCGGTTAAATATTTATCCTTACTTTTCTATACCAATTTTTGTAAATATTTCTTTTTTATATCTTTAGAATTCTTTATCTTTTTTTAACTTTTTTATTTTCTTTTTATTTCTGTAGTATTGTTAGTTTTCCTAAAATAATTAAATCAATTAAATTATATTTCTACTTAATTTTAATATTTTAATATTTTAATTAATTTGTTTTTTATATTAATTTGTTAGTCTTACTTAATTTCTTATATTTCATAATTTTTATTATATTTTGCATTGATCCTAAGCATAGCACTATAACTTATAAGATTAAAATCTTGTTGTGTTATGTTAATTATAATAAATAAATAAATAAAAATAAAAATATAGCTGAGCATAAAGTTCAAGAAACTTAAATTGCTTATGGAGAGATTTTAATTAAAAATAAATAAATTATTTACAAACAAATTAGATTCGTAGAGAACTGCATTATTCCTTTGCGCGTTAGTCATCACCAAAAGTTTTCAGTAATTTTTAAGTCAGGAGGATATGGTGGCCTCGATAATATTTCAACTTTCTGCTGCTGAAATTAGCTCGTTACAACACGAGCAGTTGGGTGCTTCTTCCTTATATCCCGGATATAATATTGACATTCATGTGGACCATCGACGTTAAAGCGCTCTTCGTCGGCAAATATAACTCTTTTCCAAACGTTTCGTTGATGACCTTGATTGACTATACACACCATGTGGTCTTTTTTAAATTTCAACATCTGCAGTTTATATATGTATGTATGGCTTTCAATGATGGCTTCTTTTGAAGTTTTCAAATCTTCAGGTATACCGAGGTTTTTATAACATTAACAATTTATATTTTATTCACTGACTCGGGCAGCAATAAATGAATTTGAAGCTATTTGGAGAATTTGCGCCTATGTCGGGTTGAAGCCTTTTGATCTGTCTCTCCTTTATACCTTTTACCATACTTTGATGGAATCTTAAAATAATTGCTAATTACTTTTGGACTTGGACCAAATTTTCTGGTTGGAACTCCCTGGTTAGAAAGCCCTTAATCATGGTTTGCGTCAATTTTTGCGATTTCTATGGAATTAAGAGGCGGTTGTTTCTCATATTCTCATAATAATTGAAAATTCTGTACTGAGGTTAATCTAGGTTAACATTGGAAAACTCAAATTTTTGTTACTGCTTAAGAAAACAATTATGAAGGACCCTTTACTGACCCATTTGAAATTTTATCAATAAAACAAAACAACGCCCTCTTTCAACTTACTTTATAACATATTTATAGCTATCAAGGAAACACCATAATTGTTATTTTTCTTTAAAATTTTAAATGAGGTTGTCCTATATTAACGGAGTATATTCAAAATAATATATTAAATAATATCGTAAATGTCAGTTACCAGAATAAGCCTACCTAATGCTGAATAAGTTGATTTTTTTTATTTCTGAAGGCTATCCTGTTTATAGTATAGTAAGAGCTACCTTTGCAGCATTGGTAAATCGCTCATCAGCGAATCATTTTTTAAAGTTTGAAAATAGAAAATTTTTCTATTTAAACATTGGTTAAGTTAATATAGTATTCCGTGAGTTGTTTTTCATTTATGAAGATAATCAATAAGAATTATCCCATGTGCATTTCAAAAATCAGATGCCATAAGTTTTCACCGGTGACTTTATAAACTTGAACAATTTAATTTACTTGTCAGTCTATTTGAAATAAGATCAATGAAAATTATTATTTTAAAAGGCAACGCGTAAGGACAATGACATATAGAATCCGTCATAAATTAAACTTTGATTTTTTGAACTGACAGTAGAGTTGAAAATATGTTTTCTTATGTTCTTTGTGCCATTCGGCACTTCTACGTTAACGTAATGGATTAAGTTGGTCCACTCGCTGCTTTGTACTGATTTTTTTCTTAAGTTATTTCATTGCGTGTAAATTCCAATACACGTCAAAAGACTTTGCTGTCGGTTGACAATGTCAAAGTACAACTTGTGACGGATTCTATATGACACAGCCTTAAACAAGCGCCGATGTTGCTGCTACGATAAGTAATATAAAGTTGAATAAATTAGAATTTAAATGACTTCATTCACAGTTTTTAAAACTGTGTAAAATTGAATTGATTTTAAATAGTACATGTTACGGAAGTTAAAAAATTAGTAAATATTGGCACTTAACCAAAGGTTTTTGATTTGAACATTAAAAATAAAAGAGTTTATTGTGTATCATTTCTTTCTGTGCATTGAAAAAATACCCACTATGCACGTGTACATATTAATCATACGTGTAGGGACATAACGAAAATTTGACCTTTCAAATTTCGTCCTTTTGAATAATTTAAAAGTAAAACCTTCGCCAAAAACCTATCATTCTCCGAAAACAAAAAAATAAAATAAAACTGTGTTGAAATCACATTTTTAACCAGTGAGTAAAAACTATTCTCTGTTAAAAGAATTAATATTTTAGGTGTTCCTCTTTGTGCTAAATTTCGCATGATCTTTATGGTGTTGATGCATAAAAATTCATAAAATGGAACGATGAATAAAAGCTACATACATATGTACATATGTCATTAACGTGTTAAGGAAGATAATACGTAATGTGTCACATACTTTTCCACTTACTTACCCATATTACATATGTATACCAAGCAAAGCAGACAGAAATATACTGATTTTACTAAAAATTGTCACAATAAAAACTAATGGAGTTAATGCTTAAATACCGATAAATTTTACGCAATACTTACCGAATAAGTGCGCTTAATGACAGCGATCAAGATATGAAACTAAACTCTTGAAATAAGCAAACAAACAGACTAACGTCTTGTTACATACTCTTTGTGAAAAATTCACGTTACCTCATAACCCATCGACATTTAAATTCTCGGATTTCTTTTTGTTTTTTTTTTCTTTTTCAAATGAACATTTTATATAAGCTTATAGTTTGCAATTATTAACGTTCAAATTAACACGAAACGAATTGTTATTAAACATTATGCGGAAAACTTAATGTTTATAATATATGTTTTTATATACATTAAAGTATTTTTTAAAGAAGGTTAAAAATATGTATTCTTAAATTGTAAATCAAAGTTTTTGTGTCAAGAAACACAAAAAAGGGGAAAGCCCCTCGAACTAGTCAATAACTTTGAATAGAAAATCCATTCGCCGTCTAAGCTCTCTAATTGAACAAAACACTCGATTGAAAGCAAAATGAAGAAACAGCAGCGTGAACGCTAGATACACAAAGATGCTTGATGTTTGGTAATCCATGCGCCACCAAAAGTCAAAAATTTAATGCACCAAAAATCACTGCTAATACTATGTTCAGACATACACTTTTATTGAGTCAATATTCGGTTTATTGATTACAATATTTTAAGTGTTTAGACATAACAATATACGCAGGTCAGCTGCTTATTCAATATTCATTTGACAGATGGTACACAAAACAGCTGGTTGTTTCAACAACATTGTTTTTGCTTTGTTCGTTATTTTTTTGTTTTTGTTTGACGTTGTTGATATGTGCCACATATCAATAGAAAGTGTTCGGAAAATTGTAATATGCTCACTGAACGTACTTATGACAGTGCTGTATTTCAAGTTTTAATCAATATTATAACAATTTATGAATTTATTGAGCAATAATTAATTGAAATTTTATATAAAATATTGAGATCAATAATGCCGTTTATTGCGGTTTACTCAATATAAGTGCATGTCTGAACATAGTATAATACGGAACGAAATCCAACTATTTCTAAAGCGAACTATTACGTACGACAATAAAAGTCCTTGGACGAAGCAAGCTGAAGCTTCGCAGACGATGGCATACCCAAGATTGTCCTTGAAAAAGGTATCTTTTAAGATTGAAAAGGAATTATTTATTATAAATTTCTACAACATGGCCAAGCGATTTTTTAATCAAGATTAAAGCAAGCAATTCAATTAAGACATCTTGAATGGATTAACAAAAAAAGCTTTTACGTTTCATCACGATAATTCCAGACCATATACAATTTTGGTGACCCGGCAGAAACTGAGACAGTTTGACTGATTTGAAATTTTGATGCATCCATCATGTATCTCTGACTTTATACATTCAGACTATCATTTGCTTCGATTTCTGGGGAACTCCCGTTATCACTCTCTCACAGAAGTTCTACACTGAAGAAATACTGATTTTACTCGAAAAATGACAAAAATATTCAATCAATATGGCAACTATTTGATTTAAAGAAGCTCATTTCAAATATAAGAATGAAAATTGTGACCGAACTTTGTCCAACACCCAATATTAAGTTTTCGTTTATTCAAATTTTTATAAACCGTTTTCATTGACCTACAGGATACTAGTAATTATTACTTTTTTCTTGTCACTATGCTAGATTCGAACTTTCAGTCCCACAAACTAGTTAAAAATCCATAAAATTCATATCCAAAAGCATGTGGAAAAAATTCAAACGGATTTGAATCTAAAGTGCATAAAAGTATAAATCGACGGAAGAAAATCCTCCTAGATACTTGGGGCTAGGATAGATTAAAAAAAAATTTCTATTCTACTTTTCCGTAATATTTACAAATAAAATTTAATCAATTAGAGAAAAAATATATATATTGTTTAGTTATAACTCCGACTTTATGGTGAAAAAATAAAACTATAGTTTTAATTTCATAAGATACTTACACTCGATTTTTTATATCTTATTTTGAAAGTTTTCTTTATTAAAGGTTGTCCAAAAGAATACTGAATGTTGTCAGGAAAAACTCCATTGCATCAGAGGTGCTAACCATGAAGTAATAAAGTTCTATATGCTAGGCGAAATGCGATAATCAAAATCATGGATATAGTATATGGAAAAGTAATATTTGAACAGTTTGATTAAATCAATCTACAAACTTAATTAACAATTTGTGTCTTAAAGTATTCGAAACGACAACACAGGTCAACACAGGGGAGTTATATTTGACGATTTTACGTCATTTTGACGATTTTTTATTGTCAATTTACTAATATGACGATTGACGTTTTTTCCATACAATTTCTAACATTTTGACGATTTTTTGGCATCACTTACATTTTGTAAAAAGATTTTTGGAAAAAGATTAAATCACATAATTTATCAAACAATAAACCGGCTTTTCCAAACTTATGTGATTTTGTTAATAACTTAATGACTTTACCAAATTCATCGGCTAACGTTGATAGTATATTTAGTACAATTAATATAAACAAAACTAAAATAAGGAATTCTTTGGATTCAAAAACCATTGAAGGAATTTGATTTTCAAAAGATTATTTAAAATATAGTTCTTCTAAATGTTTTAATGTTAATATTACTAAAAAATTTGATAAGTAAACTTTGTTCACATAATTTGTACGAACATTAATTAAAAATATATGTAAATTATAAGTCTGTTCATTTACACAAAATGTAATCAATATTTCTTACTAGTTTTTAAGTTTTCCGTCTAGTAAGATTTTCAAAAGAAAATATTTTATATATTTTTTATTGACTTTTTTGTTTTTTACTTTATTGTTTTATTAAAGACTGCTGAATTAATTCTTCCTTTATGTTAAATATTGTATTTATAAATTAAAAATAGAACTATACTTATAGAAAATTATATTATTCATGTTTTAAATTATGACGATTATTTGACGTTTTTTCTTAATTTTTGTGACGATTTTTTCTCTTATTTTTGACGATTTAAAAAAAAACATAACAGCCCTGGGTCAACACATAAATATTGTTACGTTTTTACCTTTTTAAAAACGTTTAAAATATGAGTCCGTTGATCGCAAACAAAATAAAAAGAAATATGTGTTTAGTTTCAATTAAACCCTTTATTGTTCGCACTACTTTTGTGTGCCACCGTTTACAACTTAATGAATCCAACAATAATTTTGCTTTATTCGTTATTCTTTTTTACACTTCTGTTCGCATACACACTAACAACAAATGTTCGGTAAATCTTTACAACGGAGTTCTTCAAACCACGACAGTTCTCTTCACACGCTACGCGTCTTCACACAAGACTGACGGAATTTTTACTACTCGTTGCCTGTTTTGCCTTGCCTTTTTATATGCCCAGTAATCAGTCTGATGAATGTTCTTGAAGTCGAATGTTCGTATGTTCGCCTTCTCGAGGGCTCTATGGCGATTTCATTGTTGTTTGTGTATTTTGTTCACGTTGCTTGTTGTTGCGTTCTCTCTTACTTGCCCATCCTCTATTCTTTCATACTATGTTGTTGGTTTACTTGTAACAAATTCACTGTATTTGTTTGTGTTGCTTTTGTTCATTTTAATGTTAAACAATGCTACACCGTTTTCATTTTCGTAACAATATTGTTACGTTTTTACCTTTTTAAAAACGTTTAAATATGAGTTCGTTAATTGCAAACAAAGTAAAAACAAATATGTGTTTAATTTAAGTTAAACTCTCTTTATTTTTTACACTACTTTTGTGTGCCGTATACAACTTAACGATACAACAATAATAATCTGTTTATTCACTTTACTACAGTGTTGAAAAATTCATTCCTTTGCTCCTTTTTTCAGTACTTTTTCATTTGAAAAATACCGCAATACCCCCGTGAGGCTTTCAGTACTTTTTTATTATTACATATTTCATGTCTTGCGATTTTCAACTATTAATACATTAATATAATACATAATTAATGTTCAACGTAATGTTAAAGGTAGAATTAGGCTTTAGCCCAGGATATCCAAACATCCACTGAACGTACATTCGTTTTTATAACACGAAAAGCAGTGAAAAGGCTTGACGAACCGTAATATAATTTTGGTAAGCATTTGCATTGCTTTCATATGCTAAAAACGAAAGTAGGTTACATAGCTACGTTTCATCGATATTTGACTAAATGGGGCTTTTACGTTTTATTACGTTCCGATTCAGATGTTCTTGTCTTGTATGTGAGGAACACGAATACGTCGTTAATTTTTCTGTTCGACTTCCTTCTGGCAAAAACTCTGAGAGTAAATAAAATTGGCATGTAACGTTGTTCAAAAAAGCTGTCGTTCTGAGTCGACTTTAAACTGTAGATCTCGCCATTCATGTGTAAAATTAACGCACACAAAATAAGGGGTGTTAGCAACTAGGTCGTATTCCTGTCTAAAGGATTGTAATGACCAATTATGTATGTATTTTTTTACAAAAATACCATTTGGTGCAAAAAAGTACTCTTTCAGTTATAGTTCAGTGCCATTTCAAAATTTCAGATTTGCAACACTGCTTTACTAGTTCTTATCACACAACTCTTCGCTTTACAACCACGACTTTTTTTGTTCACGCGCAACTTCACACAAGGCTGACTGAATTCTTAATGACCGACTGCTGGCCTTGCTGCCCTTTTATATACGCACGCAATCTGTATGATGAACGTTCTCGATGTGGAAGGTTCTGGCTCTCGCCTTCTCGAGAGTTCTATTGCTACTACATTATTGGTTGTGTACCTTGCTTACGTTGTCCATCCCTTTTTGTCACATATATGTTGTTGTTGGTACCAGGTGTAACCAGGTTCGTTGTACATATGTGTATGTGCAGCTTTAGATAATCAACACGTTAACTGTATTCTTAGTGTTAGTGTGTATTTGTATCGTGTGGCTTTTGTTTATCGTTTTTGTTGTTAATATTAGGTCGTTTCGATTTGCGTAACACTGCCGCCCACTTAAGCCTGTTCGCCCCGAATAGGCTCATTATCTCTTTTCCCATATTTTGCCAGTCGCTCACTTCTTTGTGCTGCAGACCAGTCTTCGTTGGCTTCGATCCGCATTAGCCGGATATCAACGATGGATTCTTTCTGCTCAGCTTTCACGCAACGTTTACACTCCAAATTACAAGGTCGCCGTGAGAGGGCATAAGCATTCCCATGTTGTATGCCTCTTCGGTGTTCAATGCTGAAGTCGTAAGTCTGGAGGCGCTCAATCCAACGTGCCAGCTGTCCTTCAGGGTTCCTGAATTGTAGCAGCCATCTCAGTGCGGAATGATCAGTCCTTAGCAGAAAATGTTGGCCATACAGGTACTTATGGTAATGTTTTATGCACTCCAGCACTGCAAGTAACTCTCGTTGGGTGACACAGTAGTTCCGTTCTGGCTTTAACAATGTGCGACTATAGTAGCCTACGACTTTCTCTGTTCCATTAACCACTTGGGAAAGTACACCACCAATACCATATCCGCTAGCATCACTGTCCAAAATGAATTTTTCTCCTGGGACTGGATATGCCAAAACTGGTGGAGCACACAATAGGTCTTTTAGTGTCTGGAACGCCTTCTCCTGTGGCTCACCCCATTGATAGACTTTTGACTTCTTGGTGAGCTCATGCAAACTTGCAGCCACGCTAGCAAAGTTAGGCACAAAGCGTCTGTAGTATGTGCATAGTCCCAAAAAGCTGCGTAGTTCATGAATATTCTGGGGACGAGGCCAGTCCTTTACTGCTCGTATTTTATCTTCATCCGTGTATATGCCGTCTGCTGTGACAAGATGCCCCAAATATTTCACCTGTTTTTGGAAAAATTCACATTTCTTCAAGCTTAATTTTAGTCCAGCCATTCGTTGCAGAACTTCTCCCAGGTTCTTGAGGTGTTCGCCGAATGTTCTGCCCATCACTATTATGTCATCGAGGTACATCAGGTCTTCCAATGCAGCCCCTTAAGTACATGTTCCATTAGCCGCTCGAATGTGGCCGGAGCATTACAGAGTCCAAATGGCATAACTTTAAACTGCCATAAGCCGCCGTTCGCACTGAATGTGGTTTTCTCCTTATCCTTGTCTGCAATCTCCACCTGCCAATACCCGCTTTATAGATCCAATGTGGAGAACCACTTCGTTCCTGCTAGCGTGTCAAGCGTGTCTTCAATTCTTGGTAGCGGGTAACTATCCTTTTTGGTGACATCATTCAGCTTCCTGTAGTCTACGCAGAATCTTGTACTGTCATCTTTCTTTTTGACTAAGACTACAGGTGAGTTCCACGGCCCCGATGATGGTTCGATTACACCGCTTCTCCTCATTTCGTCGACTAACTCCTTAACCTCATTACGCTTTGCCAATTGTATGCTTCTGGGCGCCTGTTTTATCGGTCTCACTTCGCCCGTATCAATTTTATGCTTGACCATAGCTGTTCTTCCTTGTCTTCTATTGATCGTGGCGAAAACGAAAGCATACCTCTTTAGCAGCTTTTTGGCTTTGTTTTTCTCTGCAGCTGCTAAACCTGCTATCCATTTCTTCACATTTTCACCAAATTCCTTTTGATCCTTGGTTGACATTTCGGCATGTTGCGGCGTTTGTTCGCTGTTTATTACCGCCTCTACTGGAACACATTGGCCCACCTCTGAGTTTTTACAGACGACTCCTTCATGGCCTGATAGATTTAGCACTCTCATCGGGACTATTTTCTGTTCTGTGGATTTGACGAGGGCCTTTGCTGATATTAAATCCGTCTGTATTTCTGCTGGTTCCACAACAAACAAGCGGTTTTCCTCACAGTCTCCCTCTATACGCGCCCATATTAATGATTCACTCTGAGGAGATAACTTTTGTTGCTCGACAGCAACTATCCTATTGGCGTGCACTTGATGGTTGTATCCGACGTCAAGAGGTATCTCCACGTTTCGCCAACTTATTATCTGTTGCCACATATTCAAATTGATACCGTGAGCTATCATAAAGTCGGCACCAATGATAACCTCTTCCACAATATCGGCAACAATAAAGACGTGACTTACACTAATGTTGGCTATCGTCACCTTCGCCTCTGTTTTTCCGTGGACGATGGCAGCTTCTCCAGTAGCCGTCCGAAGTCTTACATTGCTAAGTGCCTCACACTTTTCCTTCACTACATCTGGTCTGATGATAGACTGCGTCGCACCGGTGTCTATAGTGAAGGTGTGTTGCCTGCCAGTTCGCCCGTTTCTTATTCCTTGACGGCGAGGCGGATCTTGGTCTCTTGCGTGGCGCTTTGCAGATTCTTTGGAAATGACCACTCTTTCCACAATTGAAACATTTAAGTTTAGCCCTTTGTGCGTTTTCTTCCAAAGCTTGCTCCACCATCTCCTTAACTTTAGTTAAAAGGCATTCATCTTCCTCCACTACTTCCATTTTTCGCACTTTGTTAACTGGTGGTCTTGAAATTGTGCGAGCGGTCTCTTGGGCTAGTACGAAGGCCACGGTCTCTGGAAAGGTTGTCTTCTGTGTAGAACATACCGCTAGTTTAATGTCAGGGTCGCGTATACCATTCACAAACGCCTCGGTCTTAATGTTGTCTATCAGCGGGTGGTTTTCTCCGGGGTATGTTAGCTGCACTAATCTCTCGACTTCCATTGGCCTGAAGTGTCTCATTAGACTTTTGCGCCCGGCACCTTAATTCCATGCGGTACAATTCTCGTTTGTGCTCATCGCCGAATTTACGCTGTAACGCCACCATTAACTCGTTGTAGTTGTTCCTGCAGCTGGCTGGCATGGTTTCTAGGATCTCAGCTGCAACACCTTTTAGCGCCAAAAAATGCTGGCTACTGTCTCGAATTGGAACTTGAATACGAATAGGTGAGAGCTAACATCAAAGGAAGGTGGTTTTATCCTGCCAGTACCTTCTGGTACGACTCGCACTGGTTCTGGTCGCTGGCTGTGGAAGTTGTTGATCTTTTCCCCCATCATCACGAATTTTCCGTCGACTGTCTTTCCCAAATCGTTCACTTTCGTGTCAACGGTCTTTTCTAAATTGTTCACCTTTGTGTCAACTGTCTTTTCTAAACTGTTCACCTTTGTGTCAACTGTCTTTTTTAAATTTGACACTCTTTCCTCGACACCAGTGATTCTTTTGCTAACCGACTCATGTATTTCCTCCAGCTTCCCTGTTGTCGCTTCGAGCTTCTTTTCAATTTTTGACAAAATTGCTGCTTGCAGTTTATGGTTTTCAGCTCTAGAAGCTTCAAATAGCTTCTGGTTTGCACTTCAGCTAGAAGTTTTTGATTTTCGGTTCTAGAAGTTTCTCGTACATCAGCAAATAGCTTTTTGATTCTTTTGATTTTGACAAAATTGCTGCTTGCAGTTTATGGTTTTCAGCTCTAGAAGCTTCAAATAGCTTCTGGTTTTCGGCTCTAGAAGCTTCTTGCACTTCAGCTAGAAGTTTTTGATTTTCGGTTCTAGAAGCTTCTCCTACATCAGCAAATAGCTTTTGATTCTCAGCTCTAGAAGTTTCTTGTGCATCCGTTAATACTTGCATCTTTTCCATCATAGCGGCTAGCAACGAATTTGTGTAGATACCGCTAGGGGTTACAGGGGCCTTTACTCCTCGCTCCTCTTCATCCTCGAATTCGTGAGAACCGATGTCAAAACCCTGAACCTGCAGTTGTTCCCTTAATCGCCTTTGCAGCACATTCTTCGTGTCCGTTGTCGGCAGCTCTAGTTTAACCAACTCTCGTTTCAGTCGTTCGACTCTTAGCTCGGTGAGCTTCATTTTAATTAATTTTTTCTTAATTATTTATTTATTTTTACTTTTGGATTTTGCAATCCCACTTCTGACACCAATTGTTACGTTTTTACCTTTTTAAAAACATTTAAATATGAGTTCGTTAATTGCAAACAAAGTAAAAACAAATATGTGTTTAATTTCAGTTCAACTCTCTTTATTCTTTCCACTACTTTTGTGTGCCACCGTATACAACTTAACAATACAACAATAATAATCTGTTTATTCACCTTACTAATTCTTATCACACACATATTCGCTTTACAACCAAGGCTGACTGAATTCTTAGTGACCGACTGCTGGCCTTGCTGCCCTTTTATATACGCACGCAATCAGTATGATGAACGTTCTCGATGTGGAAGGTTCTTGCTCTCGCCTTCTCGAGAGTTCTATGGCTACTACATTATTGTGTACCTTGCTTACATTGTCCATCCAGTGTTGCCATAACGGCATTTAAAGTGCAATTCTAGCACTTTTTTCGTCTGCTGCACTTTTTTGCCATTTTCTGTATTTTTTTAGCATTAAAAGTGCATTTTTAGCATTTTTCCATTCATTTTGCACTTTTTAAAAACGAAAACCTTAAAATTTTAAAACTACAAATTTATGAAATATTAAAAAATAAAAAGTTTAAAATAAATTCCTAAAACAACACCAAAAATATTTATTTTTTTATATAAAATCTGTAAACAAAATTTAACAATGTACTTAAAAAGTAAAAAAAGAAAAATGTTGATTAAAACATAATTAAAAATAAATATTCCAGGAGTAATATTTAACACTATAATAATATTTAAAGAATTTTACAATATAATTTCATAATAAAACTGCTTAGCCACCAATTTCCATTTCCGAAAATTTTAAATTCATCAGAAACTTAACATGAAATGAGTTTAAAATAAAACATTAAATTACAAAACAAATAATTGCATTGAATAGTATTTTAATATATACAAATACAATATGTATTTATTTTTATATATTAAATTATTTAAACAAAAAAGTTTATTCAAATCTAACTACTTAAAAAGTAAATAATGTTGCTTGCGTAAAATAGAATAAAAAAGTATAAATATTCCAAAAAAAAAAATATAAAAAATTATTAAAACAATTTTGTTTAGTATTTATCAAACTGAGATTAAAACAACTAATTAAATAAAAAATATACATTAAAAAGGAAAATTTTGCGTATACCAATTAAAATATCAGATTTTTAATACATTTCAAATAATTAAAATCTTTATTCTTATTTGAAAAAGTAACTCTTTTTTCTTTCTTTTGATATTATTATTATCTAACCTGAAAACCACATATAATACATAATTAAAAAAGATTAAAAGAGTTTTCTACATTATTATATTTAACAGAATACTTACTATATTTGATCTGAATGAATTCAAGAATTCCAACGTTGATTAACAATTTAGTTTTTTTTTCCAATGAAATTTGTAAAAAAATTATAATTTTTTTTATTATTTAAACTTCAATGCATTTCTTAAATTTCAAAACTTAACATACAATTAATTGTATATCTCATTATAATTCATATTTCAAATTAATGCAATAATAAAGTCTTTTTTTAATTTAAATTAATTTTTAAAATTTATATTTATTTTTGAATGTTTTCAAAAAAGAAAAAAAAACAGATACAAAAAAATTAATATATTTTTTCTTCAATCAATTCAACTTTTCAAATGTTATAAATATTTTTTGAAAATAAATAATTTTTTATTCCATATACTTGTTTAAATCAAACTAAATTCATGTTTATTAAACTAAGATAAGGATGTTTTTTTAAAATTTCGAATAATTTTAATAAAATTTAACCTAAATTAAAAAAAAAAACATTTATAATGAAAAACGCTGTTGATTTTTTAGTTTTTTTTTAAATGACCGGTTTCAAGGTTTTGGCACTTTTTTATTCAGGATTGCACTTTTTTGACAAACTTTTTGCACTTTTTCCAAACCGGCTTCTGGCAACACTGTGTCCATCCCTTTTTGTCACATACATGTTGTTGTTGGTACCAGGTGCAACCAGGTTCGTTGTACATATGTGTGTGTGCAGCTTTAGATAATCAACACGTTAATTGTATTCTTAGTGTTAGTGTGTATTTGGATCGTGTGGCTTTTGTTTATCGTTTTTGTTGTTAATATTAGGTCGTTTCGATTTGCGTAACAATATGAATGTTTAATCGTTCCTTGTTGGTATGAATGCAATTACAAATTATTGTCTACTATTACGAGGTAAAGGTTTAAGACTTTAGGATTAGTCTACCACTTGTGAGAATATGAATATCTCGTGCTTTTTGTAAGCTTTTAATTTACCCTTGAGTTGTATAATATCTAGAACAATTTCAACTATGGAAGGATTTCACTCAAAGTCTGTAAATTTTTAGAGATGCAAATTTAAATCTGTGAGCAACAAGCCCGCAATTTCAACAAGCAATATAAAATGCAGACTGATTGTGAAACATTTGTATAACCAGATTGATTTAATTAAAATCCCTTTACAAATATGCATTACATTTGTATAACTAGATTGATATAATTAAAATCCTTTTACAAATATTCAAATTTATAATAAAAAAAATATGATTTAAGGTGTTATAATAATCTACCAAATTTAATAGATTATTGCTTTTATACAACAAAAATTAAAAAAAATAAGATTCCATCCGAATATTCATTAATGGTGCCGAAGTTATTAAAAGTTCATATTATACACTTTTCTTCTGATAATGTTAGAAACATATTCGACGCGCAACGCTGCACATTATCAAATGGCGGCAGCGCCAAAATAAACAGCTGATCTGTAATTGCGGGTGTAGGTATTTTACTTAAATTTTATTAATTTACCTAAAGTATTTATATAAAACAATGCATACATACATACATAATGGGTCATTACAACCCTTCAGTCAGGATTACGACCTAGTTTCTCACACCACTTACGTTGTGTATGTTAATTGTATACATGTGTGGCGGGACCTACAGTTTAAAGTCGACTCCGAACGACAGATTTTTGAGAAACTTTTCATGGCAATTTTATTTATTCTCAGAGTTTTTGCCAGAAATCTGCTGAAAAGATGTTGCCGAAGAAATACTCTTTTTGTATTACGTTTTGATGTCTGACCTGGTGTTTGAACCCTGGCTTTACGTCTAATAAGCCAATACTCTATCTACTAGACTACGGGGACTACGTATGACGTAGAATTCTTTATAAATTTACATCGAATGGAAAAAAAACACAAAAATATATGTATCTAATAATTGCATTAAAACACATAACATTTTTCCAAAAATCTTATTTTATTAGTTAACAAATTCAACTAAATCTTTTTATGATCTCAACTCAACTTTTTTTAAAGTGAATGTATTAGTAACCCTGGTCGTCGGTTGAACGAAAATCAAAATTTTTTGATCTTCAACCAACCGACGAAAAGTACGATGCTACAATAATAATTTGTAAGAAAATTTGGTTGAAGAAAAGGAAGGAGTCAAGAAGACGACCTACCGCTGATTTAACTTGTTGTACAACTAATCGCAACGTGTAGGGGCCGCATAACGAATAAGAAAGTAAAGCATATCGAAAGTATAACATAGAGCGTACGCGTTTCTTTACGCATCACGTCTCTCGCCAAGAAACTGGTAATCTTAAAAATTAGAAACTCTGTGTGAGCTAGAGATGAGCGATATTTTCAAAACTGTGATTTAATCACGGTGATTGATAATTCACTAGTAACTACAGTGATTGAAATTGCCAAATAACCGTTACTAATAATGTCGTTCTTTCAAAATTGTTACATACTCAAATTTATTTCATTTTATTTTGAGCGAGGCAGAATTACTATTAGATTATGCTGATTATTTACTTTCGTCTTTTATACATGAACTTTCTGTGCAACTTAATTGTCAAACTTCATATAAAAAAAATTACATTAAAAATAATAACATTGATGACACCACTTTGATTTTGTTTAAGCCTACTTTACACGGTCCCACAAGATCAGGGATGTATTTTTATGTAAACACATAGAAAAAAAGTGTAACAGCTGTTTTCATTTTACTTTGTTATTGTCTTAAACCGACCATGTAAAGGCAAAAAATATAAATCATACGACTTTTATTCTCTTTTTTGTCATACGGATGGAATTTCATTTTTCTTTTTCATTAGACTTTACGTACGTAAAGTATTACCGTGTGAAGTGGGCTTTAGTAGTCTTTTCGTAGTATGTATCTAATTGTCTCTTTCTTACGACTTAATAAAATACGTTATTGTCATTATTGTTTTCTTTTGGAATACTGTGATCACAATCACTGTTTTAAAGAACAGTGATTAACAAATCACGTTCACTGAGAACAACGTTCTTCAAAAATCACTGGATCGCTCATCTCTAGTGTGAGCACAGACTAACTGTAGTGCACTTACTGAACTTTTCGTCAAATTTTGTCAAACTTTCTTTTTAAACAATGCGAAAAGTCTGCTAAATGTGTAGATAAATTTTTTAGACTTGTGTGGCTATTTGTAGTTTTTTAAATGTAAATGCTAGACGCAGTAATACGGTGTTCAGATATGCACCTTTATGCCGTAAATCGCAATAAACATCATTATTGAGCTCAATATTTCATATAAAGTTTCAATTAATTATTGCGCAATAAATACGGAAATTGTTATAATATTGAGTAAAACTTAAAATGCAGCACTGTCATAAGTATGTTCAGTGCGCATAGTAGAATTATCCGAACACTTTCTCTTGGTATTTGACAACTCAAAAGTTAACAACGACAAACAAAAAAGAGAAAACATAATAAAATAAATGTTGTTGAAACAACCAGCTCTTTTGTTTACCAGCTGTCAAATGAATATTGAATAAGCAGCTGAACTAAACTAATTTTTTTTCTTAATTGTGCCGAAGAATTAATATATACGTAAATATAATAAAAATACAAAAAAATATTTTATTAATTATTTGTTTCGAATATATCCAGAAAACGAAAATTTATACAAAATTTAATGAAAAATTGTATGTGTGCAACCAACTCCTAGAATTTTGACTGGTAGTATATAAACAATGTTGTTGAAACAACCAGCTGTTTTGTTTATCAGCTGTCAAATGAATATTGAATAAGCAGCTGAACTGCGTATATTATTAAGTCTGAACACTTAAAATATTGTACTCAATAAACAGAATATTGACTCAATAAAGGGCATATCTGAACATAGTATAAATATATTAATCGAACTTATTTTTTGTTAAACAAATTTTTTTGCATAATTGTGCCAAAGAATTAATATAAATATGTATAATAAAAATACAAAAAATTTTGTGTTGTTTCGAATATATCCAGAAAGCGAAAATTTGATGAAATATTGTGCGTGTAACCAACTCTTAGAATTTTGACTTGTAGTATTTTTAAAAATATTGATAACAATATTGAACATAAAATGTAGTATCAATTTCAGTGGAAATTCAAAAATAAAAATAGAATACGACCACCATGTCTTTTTTCATTCAAATTGACAACAAAAAATACGGAAAATGTGTTTTCGTTGCTGACAGTAGTTTCTGATACGACCAGCTAATTCATAATGCGTAAATTTTTTCAACTGACAGCAACACAACATGTGTATGCCACAGTGGGTACTTTGACGGATCAGCTGTTTCTTTTACCTTTTGTATATTTTTGTTAATTTTATTTTATTTTTTAATTAATTTTTTATCTTTTTGTTTCTAATACAGTTTTGCAGTGTTGCACTCTTTTGTTTGTATTTTATGTTTTTGTTTATTTACTCTCTAAATCACAAATACATACATTAAAGAAAAACAAACAAAAAAAAAAGCGGCTGCTACTTGTCTAAGTATTTTAAATGCGTAAAAAGTTAAAATTTGCCCAAATTTCTGCATTACGTTAACGCAGACGTACAAAATGTTACAAGTCTCATAAGTAAACATACAGCTATGGACAGAGAAATAGCGCACTTCATAGTCGTTCGAGAAATGGTTCAACAAATTCAAAAAAATATATATATTCATTAAATATTTTTACATAAATTATTTCACTTAACTTGTTAGTAAAAAGGAGAACTTAAAAACAATGCTAACTGATATTTTAATCAATATAAAATCTATAAAGTTTGACTTTGTCTATATTTTAAGTGGACAACAAAATAGCGCATTTTTCTTGATCTGCAAAAAAAAAGAAGTAAATTAATTATAAACTTGGTTTATTTTTACGAATGTACTTGCCGTGTTAGTACTTTGTGCTGTAGCCTTTATTTATTTTTACAGCTTCGCATCTGCGGGGTAAACTTTCTATTAGTTTTCGACATTTATCTAAAGGAATAGAGTCCCATGCTTCATTTATGGCTTTCCAAAGATCATCAGAATTTTTACATTTCTGTTGTCCTACCTTAACCTTTACGTCGATCTCCAAATTTTCTATAGGGTTAAGGTCAGGACTCTGTGCAGGCCAATCCAGAACTGGAATCTTTTCATCGGAATGCCAATTTTTTACTACTTTTGCCGTATGTTTGGGGTCATTGTCGTGCATAAAGATCCAATTCAGAGGCATATTTTCGAAGCAATATGGCTATATTGTGTTTTTTAATATGTTAAGATAAGCGAATTTATCCATATTGCCATTTATTCTTTCAAGTGCTCCGACGCCATGCCACGAAAATGATCCCCAAATCTTTAAATTTCCTCCACCATGCTTTACGGTTTTTAAAGTGTAGCGAGGATTGTATTCTTGGTTCTTTTCACGACGAACGAACGTTTTTCCATCAGGACCAATTAGATTAATTTTAGTTTCGTCCGTAAATAAAATTCTTTTCCAAAAATTGATGTCTTTGCTACCGTAAGTATTTGCAAAAGATAATTGCGCCTTGACATTCTTTTTTGACAGAAGAGGTTTTTTTCTACTAACACGTTCAAACAAGTTATTTTCATTCTTCCGCCTTCGCACAAGTCTAGCCGACACATTAAACCAAAATCCTCATTTATTTCGGCCATTATTGTTCTTGAGGACTTGAAAGAATCAAGCTTCAAGGATTCTTTCGATCTTTCTTTCTTTTTATGATCAGCACTTATGCATTTGACTACGTTGTAAATCATTTTTCTGGAACAACCAATAATTTCAGCTATTTCCATTTGTTTTTTACCTCTCTGATAAAGATCCCAGATAATATTTTTTTTCTCAAGTGAAAAGTGTGGTCCTCTACCCATTTTTAATTACAAAATGAAAAAAATTGTATTAAAATTAATATTTTAATTAATTTTCGACCAAAACTAAGAAACGGAATTCCAAACAACTTCTTCTGCCAACAATCGAAAGTTAATGCGCTATTTCATTGTCCAAGCAATAAAACAATTATTTTATCAAAACACACCAAAAACAAACATGTACATTATTTAACGGTACAATTCCATAAAAAATTAAGAGAAATGCAGTAAAGCAAACTAAGAGCATCGCATTTCTTGTTTTAAGTTTTCTACTTTTCAAGAAATAATACATTGTATAAAGCTCAAGATTAGTGCGCTATTTCTCTGTCCATAGCTGTATATTTTAATTTAGCTGTCATTAAACAAAATTTACGCTTTACGAATTCGGCGTTTAATTGTAAGTTGTTGATAACTGTCGGCGTAAAAATAGTTGCCAATAACTTTGTGGTCTTTTGTATAATGTCAAATACAAAATACAATGTCAACAAAACCAGACCAAACAAAAAGGGAATTTGCTTAAGTGGACTGAAAAAAATAAAAAAGGAGATCAATGGCTGATCGATTGACACAATTGCAGGATACTGTAAATTTAGTAAGTTTTGTTTCACGATTTTAAATTTAGATATTTCATTAATTTTAAATGCAACAACTTCCAGCAAGCCGAACACTTTTGCAATGCAATCGGTATAATACAACAAACTTCTTATCCCAGTAAGTTTCCTAATTTTGATCGTACCGGCTCACAAACTCCAATCCAGAATCAACAGCAAGAAGACTATGCTCAGCTATTTGCACAGCTTATATCACGTTGTGCCAAAGACATTGATACCCTCATAGAGTCCTTACCTAATGAAGACAGTTCAACCGAACTTCAGAACCAGAGTCTCAAGCGATTAGAATTAGAAAACCAGGAAGCTGCCGAACGTTTGGAAGAAATTGCAGTTAAAGGTGAAATGCTTTTGGGAGAAATACAAAGTGCCTTGGAAGATATAGCACAGGCTCAATTAGACATGCAGATTACAATGAAAAATAACAATAGCTAAATAAATAGAACCTTTTACTCTATCACAGCGATAGTATATATCTTTTAAATCGAAGCTTATTTCGTGTGCCCAATTATATCCAACAAATTTGACTCGTACGTTTTTATAACAATTTTGTTGAAATTTATTTGTTTCTAGAAGGCATAATGTTTCCAAAATATGTTTGTTAATCTAGTAGGTAGTGTGTTGGCTTATTAGACATGAGGACACGGTTCAAACCCAGGGTCAAACATCAAATCGAATTATGAAAAAATTTTTCGTGGGCAACTTCCTCTCTGCAGACGTCTGGCAAAAACTCAGAGTAAATAATAACTAAAATTGCTCTGAAAAGTTCCACAGAAAACTATCGTTCGGAGTCGACTTTAAACTGTAGGTCCCGCCGCTCATGTATAAAATTAACACAACATATGTGGTGTGAGAAGCTAGGTCGTAATTCTAACTGAAGGTTTGTAACGACCAATTATGCATGTTATGTTTGATATTTTAAGTTGAAGCTGCATTTGTAATTAATGTGCTTTTATAATGATGATGGGAGAAAATTGAGTGACCAAGTCGAAGTCGGCATTTTTTAAATATATGTATATGAGGCTTGGAAATTAGTTCAACGTTGGCACAAAGGTTATGTAGTGTCTGGTTATTCCTGATAATAATGGTGATGTAACTTATGATATGTTGACGTAAATATATTTTCTCTACTGTCTCAACTCGCAGTATGGGAAGCATATTGTGTTCCAATATCTTCTATTTCGCTATCCATAACGCCCACATGGCTTTGAACCCACCTAATATGATATAATTCTAAGTTGCTTTACGAGGTATTTTTAATTTTTATAAATTTAATCCAAAATTCACTTGCAACTGTTGCCCACTTGCTTTTGTAGCGGTTACTTATTGCCTTTAGTACTGAGAAAATGTCTTAGAAGCTGATACTATTATTTTCACTTTTAAATCCATATTGAGTATTACGAAAGATTGCATAGAATTCAACTATAAAAATTGAGGAAATTTGGTACAAGGCATAGAGCGCCTCATTATTTCTAGCATAGGTGGGATTTTGATATAATAAATGATATATAAAATGCGTCAACCAATACTTTTTACCTCTGCTTTCTTTGTTAACACATTGTTGACCGGTCACGAGGTAACTCGTGTATTTATGCCCAAACGTTGTTGGCCGATCACAAGTTACACTTGCACTAGCAATTTGAATTTATGAAACCTAGGACAATATAGAATGAGGCAAAAACTTTGTTCGTCGTATTTAGACGTGTCTATTCTATTATAAAAAACAAATGAAACAAGATATATTTGCAAAACCTGCTGTATACCATTACACGTAGGTGATTGCTATACGGCATATCATACTAAAAAAAATATTAAAAGTTATCTAAAAGATATCTACACAATTTCATTTCAATTCATGAAGATTATTTAGTTATTTGTATTGTTTCAGTTCCATATTGAATTACGAAATAATAGCTGGTGATATGAGATAGTTTCAGCGTAAAATTGCCGGTCAACAATGTGGTAATCTGCTTTGTATGGTTTCAATTTTAGTATACGTTCATCCGAATCAGAAACCGATTTTTTAAATACATGACTAAATTTTATTAAATTATTTTTCATTTCAATGAGGATATTTTATTTCACCTTTTAATTTTCGAATTAAGGAGCTACTAAATAAAGAATAAAGGAATTTCTAAATAACATACGCTCTACCTTATATTTAACAATAGACTCTAGTTTAAAATGTGTTAAATAAGTTTAATATCGCTTTTGTAATGTTGCACATTAGAAACCAGCAAAGTAATGTACATAGTTCACACACTACGGGTTATAATTTTAAAAGTTTGTGAGGTCAATAAGGGTGCAACTTATTATTATCTCTTATTTATTTTCCTGCCGCTAATTTTCTACGTTACAAATTTTCGTTTAATTAAAAATATAAGAACGTGATGGATGTACACATTTAACCACAAAACATAAAAGTGTTTGAATATTAGGAATACTTATCCTGGGAATGTAATTTTAATACATTAAAAAATACAATAATTATGTTGACAGGATGTATTATATTTGCTTTTTATTGTTTTAACATTATCGAACAACATACAACACTCGAGTGTTTCATAGAAGTGACGCTGGGGTATATAGTAATTTCAAATTTTATTTAAAGAATATAATTCTTGTTATTAATAATATTTATTTATAAATCTTTAAGACTATTTACATTAATTTATTTGCATGTACTCACATTTAAACTATTCATAATTTAGTGTCTTTAGTTTTTCCCTTTAAGACTACATCATTATTTATACGCGTATATATTTTATTAATATTAATTTCAATATTTTATTTCTGCTTTCACATAATTATTTATCTTATAAAAAATCCTAGTGCTTAATTAATAATTAAAAGAATTATATTATAAAGGGTAGTTTAGAATCGACCTTAAATTTGAATATATATTTATAAAAAGTGAAACAGTTTAGTTATATTCTTTACTAAAATATTTACAATCAAGAAAAAGCTATTATTCTTGGTACATATATAAGTGCTTTCTTCGTTTGGATCCAAATGCAGATGACAGTACCTCACAGAGAAAGTTTTTATTAATTAGTTATATTTTATGTATTTCTAATTATATTTTTACCAATATATTTTAAAGTAGACTTCTTTAGAGAAATATTTTTGCTATGAAAACTTATAAAATATTTAGTTTTTAATTTTAAATTACAAAAAAAGAAAAGCAGAGTATGTTCAACCAAAAGAATAAATATGCATGAAAAGCCGTAATACATAATATATTTAAACTTAAAAAATATTACTGAGGTATAGTGTTTGTTTAATCGGATGATAAGTAAAGTAATTAAACTTAAAAAATTAATATCAAGTACTTCAAGCTAAATGAAACAAATTTAATTGAGAGTCCCTCTACAGCCTTGAGCACCACATAAACATGGTATTTTCTCATCTTCCAATGGAAATTTATAATCATAAGTTATTTCTTCATTTACGCCAATTGGTTGTTTGGAGTATATAACAATTTTCTTTTCCGACTCTATCGTAATTACTTTAGCGTAACAATTTGGCTAAAAAGAGAATGGGAATTCAGTAAAACTTGAAAGGTAGATATTTATTTTAAAAGTAATACATACATTGCAACTGTGATTTATAAATCGGGCCAGGTTACCACATTTTGTGGCGTCAATTATAGTTTCCATGTCAATACGAAATAGATACGAGCTGCCAATACCGATTGCCTCGTATTTCGTTTCACGCAGATCTGCTACAATTGGTCGAATCATTTGTCCCACATATTCAATAACCATTTCGTCTGCGGCAATTGGTTCCATTGCAAAAAGACCCCAGTCATGAATTGCAGATTTCGCGAATTTCAATTGCTTTTTTCGGAATTTCAGTTGATTAAATTTAAGTAATTCTGATTCACCAATGGACCCAAAAGCAGTCAAAAGTCGTCGCTGGTTAGAACGTGCCTCCCGTGAAATGCCTTGCATTTTTGATACCAGTTTATTATGTTGGTTTGGCAACAATTCATCGGCTCGATCGACACTAAGGGAATTCTCGACATTAGCCTTAGCATGATGGTATTTGTGTTTTGCTTTTTCCCGTACATCCAATTTGTAGTAGCCCTCTGTTCTGGCACATCCAGTTTTGTGCCGTTTAAGATCATCGTCTTTTTTACGCTTTTTGTTGGGTGGTGGTACAAATGCCCGATCAGTTACGCAGTGATCTACCCAGTGAGTGTTGTTTAACCAAAATCTAAATCATTAATACAATAAAATGTGACATATTTATTAAGAGTACGAATTGTAGAGGATATGAAATGTTCTTACCCGTAAGTGTCCTCTTGAAGATGCATTTCGTAACATTTTCGAACGTATTGGATATCTTCAGAGTCAATGCCACGAGTAAGGAATTCATAAAGGACCATCATTTCATCGGTCGCCTCCCGGGGTTTAAACATTTCTCTCGGCTCAAATGTGGCCAAGGCCTTTGTGAAATTATTGTAGGCATCCGCAATAGACGTCATATCTTCAGAATATGTTCGCTTCCCTACATTGCGATGCGTAAACGACTCTTCTTTCTTTTTTGTTCGTGTAGTATCCTTTCGTGGTCTGCCAGGACCTGGCTTAGTTGAAACGACCGCGTTCGATTGCTGGGATATATGCGGTGGAACATTATCTTCAGAGATAGAAGCACGTGGTGTTGGTGGAGTAGCATATCCTCCGTGATCGTGTACGAGGTATTGTTGCTTTTTCCGTGCAGTATCGACATGTTGAAACGGAGATAAAGCGTTCTTTGGTTTTGATGTATCGGCCTCTGGAGGCAAAGAGTAGCAATGCTCTAATGCAACTTGGCTGGCTTGACTAGCTTGACTGGATCCTCCATCTGAAGAAGTTGGTGACATTTTAATGTCATCATTTTCTTCCTCCGCCTGAGATACTTTCAAGGGCTCCGGTTTCTGATTTATCAATCTGTCATTACTTAATTGAAGATTACTTTCAGAAATTGTAGCCATACCTTCCTTTGCAATGCCTTTAGTATCTGCTGAAATTTGACTTTTAATGTCATTATTTGCTAAATCATTTGAATTGATTTCAGATGTATTTACGATTGTCTCTATTTTACTGATTGCTTCTCTTGAGTCTATCGTAAAAGATGTTTCACAAGCATCGTCTTTTTTATGTACAACTGATAATACAGCTGCATCGTGTTGTGATGCCATTTTAGATTTGGAGTCTTTTCTTGATCTCCCAGTTTCAGTCTTATTTGATGCTGATTTATCTTTTTTAACCTTTCCTGTGACAATTTCTCGTTGTTTTCCAATACCTACAATTGTTGAGCTATTCAGTAATTCCAGTTCACCTATTAGTTTCGCGCCCGGTGTTGGAGGTACTTCTGTTATATCAGGCGTAATCGGCATTTCAATGCTTGTAGATTTGCGAGAGAAACTTAATGTTGGCCTGCTTAAAGTTAATGCAGTAGAATTTTTACTTGCGTCATCTTTTTCTATTCCACTTTCCTCCTGTTGTTCACGCATTGCACGTTCTTGCTCCTCGAGGAACTCTCGTTCAATTTGAGCCATATATTCAGTATTTCGTCTTCGCTTTTCCTGATATTCGCGCTCCTCTTCAGAGTCACTATAAATTCTATCATATTCAAACACGCTCTTCTTTTGATTTTTTTGCAATTGCAGTTGTTTGTCCGTTTCTTTCGATTCATTGTTTTCTTTTTTCGATTGAGATTCACAAACACTGTCAGATTTAGCTTCAGATTTTTCATCAAATACAGATTTTCCATACACAATGTTGTCACCATGAGAATCTTCACCTAAACTTAGTGAACTGTCTTTGCTAATGTCTTCCAAATCTGAAGCATTGGCAGGCATGAGTATTGCTTTTGAATTTTCTTTATTATTGTTTTGAATACTTGTTAATTTCGAGTTAGTTTCCACTACATTGGTATTTTCATCTGAATCAGAATATATGCTCTTTTTCGCTATGTTTAAATTAAGTTTTTCTTTAGAATGCATACGACTGTTATTAGAAGCAGATACCACTTTTTCACGTTCATCCTCATCAGAATCCGTGTAAAAACCTTGGGAAATTGCGTGCCTATTTTTCATGCATTTCTTCTCTTTGAGACCCACTTTAGATTTTATATCTTCGTTTGATATGGAACTTAATTCATCATCACTAGCACTATCATCACCATCTCCAGAGGTCCGGTCTGTATCCTCATCGTCCTCATCTTCATTTTCTTCCTCACTAGATGATGATGATGAAAAAAAGCTTGATGAACTTCCTTTCCTTTTAATTCGACCAATTGATGTGTTAGATGGAGCTTTGGCTTTAAAGGATTGAGATATTGATACTTTGGTATCCTTTGCATTGGTGGCAGAAGCAGTCATATTATGTGCGCTTAAATTCGAATCATCTTTTTCTGAATCTGAACCATGTACCATTTCTTCCTGATCACTAAGGTGTTTTTCAACGTCAGCCTTTTCTGATTTTGGACTAGGCTGCTTACGAATTCTACGAAAGGACGGTAATTTAGGAATCGACGCTCGTAAACCTAAAGCAGGGTAAGCTGAATTGAAATCTGACAAATCTCTATGACTATTAATTAACTGGTTGATATCAGGCGGTTTATCTATTCGATTAGTAGTGGGTGCTGTTGTACTTATGAGTGCAGATGGAGCAAAGCAAGCAGTTTTTTCGGAGGCAGCTTTTTCGGTCTCACTCTTATTCTGACGATTCTTTTGAATTTGTTCATCCCACCAGCTCTCAAATTTTTTATAAGCCGTATTTTCAATCATCTTCTTGTTAAAATCACGTTTAAGTATTTGTTTTAGTTCATTACTCACTTTTTTTACCACTTCTTCAATGTATCTTTTATAAGGGTCTTCATCGTAGACATTTGAAGCATGTCCAATGTAACTAGAATAACCTTCTCGATAAAATTTGTATGCATCGCTATAGGGATCACCATATGCTGGCCCACCAGTCGTCGCAAAGGTAGGTAAACCACCGCTAATGCCGGGCAGATAAGACGATTGTATATAGGCAGGATTGGGAAAGTACTGTACTGAGGAACCGTCAGCAGTTGGATACGAAGAATACGTTCCTCCTGTGTAATAATAAGGATTGGAAGTTCCATGCTGCGGATAAACATAAGCAGCAGTAACATTCGCTCGAATTTCAGAAGATGAAAAAGTCAATGAGCCGGATGACGGTAAAGGTGGTTTAGGTTTATCCCTTTCAATGTCTTTGCTTTTTAAGCATTCATTTGATGACAAACTAGAGAGCGACATACGATCATCATCCTTCTGTTTTAAATGACTGGGGTATATTGGACTATACGAGTCTTTTTTTAACAAAATTTCATCATCACTAGATGAAATGTCACTAGCCCCATCTTCAACGGCATTCAATTTGTTAGAAGTTGATAAAAATTTTCGCTTTTCCGATGGTTTAGGTTTATTTATTAACAATTTTGTCGATGACCGTTCATTGGAATCTGAATTCACTTCGCCTTCCTCTTCGTCTCCTTGGGCACATTTTTCCTCTTCCGATTCACTACTGTCCATTTGTAAGAAAGGTGGAGCATTTCCAAATGATTTGCCTTTAAACATTAGAGCAATGCGAGTATCCAAATCAACATTAGCCAAATCCGTTTCAGTTGTTGTCTCAGAGTTTTCTATTAATGAATTTACTTCTTTATCAGTCGTCGACTTTCTGCTAGTAGATGTATCTTTTCGGTCAGTTCTTAGCATTGTAATTTCATCTTGACTGGAATAACCTCCTGGGGGAGGAGGCTCTGGTTCATCCCAATCTGGGGTGCCGTCAGGAGGTGGCGGTGGCAAGGGTGGTTGAATATTTGGTTGTTGGGGTTGATGGGCAGACCAAGTTCTTGCTCCTCCATGCCAAATTTGCGGAGTTTGTGAATTCTCACTTGGATATCCGTATCCAGTGTAAGGGTAACCAGCAACAGATGGGCCAACTTGTACAGACTGCTGCGGAATACCTCCTTTTACTGGATAATATGTGTTATTGCTAGGTGAAGGGAAAGGCTTTGGTGCCAGCCCACTCGTAGATTCTGCATAATCACGAGAATAACGGGAGGATAAATTGTACTTATCGTTTCCTCTCCCTTTAGTAGACCAATCACGGTCACGATCGCGATCTCTATCCCGATCAATTGACCTTTCGCGATAATCACGCTCACGGTCGCGCCGATCTCTCTCTCTGTCCCTGGACCTGTCGTAATCCCGCACTCTATCCCTATCACGGTCTCTATTGCGTCTATTCACAGTTAAATTTCCTCGTTCATCACTACGCTCTCTAGAACGGTCGCGCTTATGATAGTGATGATGATGTTTGGGTCGGTCTTTCTCATGGCGTAACGCAACTGATGACGATAAATACTTATCACGGCTATGAGCACTATCTTTGCGTTTATCACGATATGAGGATCGTTTTTCATCGACATATCTGTCTGTTCGGTTATACCCAAATCGATCGTAGTCACGTTCAGATCGAAACGAATGCTTGTACGAGGAATTTGAATCTTGCGAAGTTTGTGAAATGTAATCGTGCTGCTGGTATTCCCCCTGAGCAACAGATATTAAAGGTGGAATAATTGGTACATGAGCATCTGTCTCCGCGTTAGACAAAAATTGTGTTGCCCCCATCCCTGTGGACGTAAAAGTTGTGGCTGGAGCAGTTTTAGGCTTAGTTGATGTTAAATTCTCTACTGTTTGTTTACAAATACTACCAAAAGGATCATGAAAAACGCTTATTATCTGCATTAAAATTAAAATACATTAAATCAATTCAAAGATACTTTAATTCATTATTTTACCTTTCCCATCACTGATTTTTGATTAAACTTTTCAATAAACTGCTTTGCCGCTTTTACATTTTCAAAAACAATCCTTGCTATACCAAGGTGCTTATTTGTGGTCGGATGATGATAAATCACAATTTCATCATATAAGCCACATTTTTCGAGCATTCGAGCCAAAAATTGTTTTTCAATGTTATCATTCAAATTCGTGACAGTTATTTCTATGGCAGGTGGACTTCCGACATAATTCTGGTCAATTTTAAGTCTACAAAGATAAATATTTCAATCAAATATTTTTGATATGCAATAATTTTAAGCAAAGAAGAACTAACCTCGGCACAGATAATATCATCGGCTCAACAGGTCTTGCTCGTAAACGCACAACTGGGTTTCGAGGATCGCGAGGCATTACCGTAGGATAGGTTGAGTCATTCGGCACAACTCCATCGAAACGATATAATTTAATAGCTCCTTTCGTAAGTGCCGGATCCGAAATTAATTTAAAATTACGTGGAGCCTTTTGTTGGGAGGCACTGCCGCCCAAGTGCTCACCTGAAGTTGTACCGCCATTACTGTTCGGATGTGTAGGAGGCATGCGAATATAATTGTTGTCCATTAGTCCATGCATACATCAGCAGTTCTCCTCGATATCAGCAGCTTTCAATTATGTTCTTCAAGTATCTTTATAAATCAAAAGGCAAAAATAGTTAATTTTTCCTTGTATTATTACTTGAACCGTGCTCACAAATGTTTACTTTTTCTTCTGTTTCTCTCCCCAAATAAAATTGGCGACAATGATGTTGGCAGCAATAAATTCCACTTCAGGTCTTACTGTGGTTCCACCACATTAATTGAGTATATTAAAGTTCGACAATATTATTCCAAATTAAAAATATTTATGGCCAAGGCAATAAAGTAGACAATAATAGCGCGTTCTTCGCAAGTGATAAGCAGTGACAGTCAAATCAGACGTCAACAGCTCTGTAGACCGAAATTGAATTGAAAGCTTTCAATCAGCAAAGACAAAAAGAAAATTTCAACTTTCGTTTATTTCCTTTGATTTTTGTCATCAAATTTCATATTACGAATACTCAGTGGTACCTATTTCAGACTTTTTTATTAATTTAACGCAATTTCTTGAAGTTTTTAGTATATTTTTAACGAAAAATGTTGTACGTAAATCGAATCAATGTCCTTCGCCACTGCAAGAAAAAATGTTAGGCAAAACGTATGAAAGCTGCGCTGCTCTGAACCCCATGTTAAATAGAATAGGCGAGAGAGGGATAGACAAATACAAATGCGATGTCAACGTGAAGGTTGATAACAATGGCAACACCAGCGAAAAAACACGGTTGTATTTTGTAAATAAATAGTCATTGTTGTAATTAATAGTATAGACAATAAAGGCATAATTTCTTTTATTAATGTTATTTATTGATATTTATTACAGGATACTTTAAAATAAATATAACATACTACTCGAAAAATACTAAGGATTCACATATATACAGGCTTTTTATTTATGAAAAATCAGTTAGATCAGTTTATGTTGTGAAGGAAAGTACATATATTATAAACTGAAATCAAGAAAGTAATAAAAAATCGTTTCGGAAACAATTATTTTATTTATCGAACTTTCGTTAACAAAACTGATTTATTAATATCGTTTTATTTACATTTTAGCAAACAAAATATATACATATATATGGAAAATCAAAAATATGAATAAAAAACTTAATAATAAAAGTTCAAGATTTATGTTGCGACTTTCCAATGATTTTAATCGGGTTTTTCATTCTATTTTAGGTCCGTTATTATAGTAAAGCTTAGCTTGATTGAAGTAAATCAAACAATTTTTTAGTTGTCGGAATCCGAAATATGTACATATGTGTTATCGCAAAAAGTAAATTTTCTGTTCTAAAAGAAGCAACCTTTTTTGTAGAACTTTATTTTTTTTATAAATAGTTGTGTCTTTTTAGCATTTGCTTTTTTATTTTATGGGAAACTGCTACACTCCATATATCCTAAGATTTCTCGTTTTCTCCCACTTCGTAAGACTCGCTCTATTCTCTTTGATATCCTATGCGACCCATTTTTGAGTTCAACGTTAGTCTACATCGGTTTCTACAGCAAGTTAAAATATTGTATACTTTTTGCCTTGTCATCATCGGCGTAGTTAGGCCAGTTTCCTAGGGGGTATTAGCCCTTCTAAAAAAATTGTTTAACGTGATTTATTTTTATTAAAAAAAGATTAAAGAGTATTATACATTTTTATATTTAGCACACTTATTGTTCAAAAAACATAAGCAATAACAATGTTATTTTAATTAACTGTTAAAACTGAACAAAAACAAAAATAAAGCATATTCCAGATTTTTTTATCATCACATTGGTCTTTAAAAATTAGATTCAGACGATTAATAAATATAAAAAGAAAATTTAGTAAAACACTAAAATTATTTTGTATTAATATACATAAGTGTAAACAAAAATATTAAGTTACAACTGCAGATGTTTTTCTTTTTTTTTGGTAAAATATACGAAGAATATCTTTGTGAAAATAATATTTTTGACTAGTTCGTTTTCAATGTTTAATATACCCATGTTTGAAAATTGATTCTGAAACATTGTCGAACGCAACCAGGTTTTAATTCTCCTCATAACAAGAAAACTTCGTTAAAATCTGCCAATAAGACTCATAGCTATTTATAAAAGTTTAAACATTTATCTACTTCAGATTTAATTATCTTAATCACTAAATTTTAAAAACCACGACTTCTGCTTTGAGAGAATCGCAGTCGTTCTGAATACATATTTATATCAATAAATTCGGTGAAATCTTCTAAATCTAATTTGAAAAGTAAATTAAAAAACTTATTTTCTAAGGAGTGCCAAAATTTTAAAAGAAAATACCGGAGTTCGCTGTCTCTGTTACTTCCTCTGTTGGTATTTCTTTGCTAACTTGCTCGGAAATAAATATTTCATGTTATTATTATTGAATTTATTGAAAATATTGAAGACTGCAATTTGTTGAAAAAACTTGTTTTGCTAGCAAACAAATTTAATGAAAACTTTTTTCATCTCAAAAAACTTGGAAAAAGGGAAAAATGGCAAATGGCAACGGTGCTCCTAATGGGCCAGTTAGCCGAACGTAACGTAACGTAACGTAACGTACCGTACTTTAAGTTTTTAGCATACGGATAGCAATGTGAACGCTTACCTAAACGTTCTCTATCGTTAGCAAAACGGAACGATATGTATAAAAGAGAATTCCTTCACGTTTTACGTGACATTTTGCATGCAGAATTGCATTGCGGCACAAATGTCCCCTTTAGTACTTTCATGATTATTTATATAAAACTTTTAAATTTTACATGTATATAATGATTTTTAACTTTTGATTAAAATAATAATAAAAATATTATTTTATAAGGAATAAATATTTATTGTTATGATTCTGTTGTGCACATAAAAAAAATTTAAACAAAATAAATAAATATTGCATATGTATTTTGAGTGACGAAGTGGTACGAATCCTCCTCTTTGGTACTTTCGCATATATTAATCTTTTAAATTTGTACATAAAAAATGATTTTTCCTTAATTATTATGATTGTAATGTTATTATTATTCTCTCGGAATTTCAATATTTAATCGCTCTGCCTACGTGACTAGGCAGTTTATTTAAAAATGTTAAAAAAATTATGATTCATGAAAAGAGAACATGATAATAAGAACTCCAAACTATGTGCCACTGCTATATGAATAGCGCGTTCTGTAAAGCATATGAAAACCACTCCCCATCGCTTCCCTCATTTTCTTCCAACCTAACGTAACGCCAAACGTAAATGGCATTGAAATGCACCTAAACGAGCTGAAGGTAATATTGTAATTTATGAAGTCTGAGGGGCGGCAGAATTGTTTTTACATACATACTTTGCACCTTTGCCCCCGCAAACGGGGTGTATAAAATTGACAGGTAGATGTCCTAAAGAAATTCATCGCGCTGTGTCTCCCTTATATTTCTATCCTTATATTTATCTTTTGCCTGCTTAACCATGTGGTGTGTGACTGCTTTATGATAAACTTGACTTCCACGTTAGTTTTCTCAAATACAACACGAACGTTGCCACTTCCATTTGGTGAAGTATTTTAAATTGTAACAGGTTGTCCATGTTCTTACGTGTTGTAATTTTTGTTGCGAAATCGGCTGAGTTTACTTTAGTATGCATCCATCTCCACTGGGTGGCATTTGAGTGTTTCAAAATTTTGCCGACTCGGTGCATAAAAAACTGTCGAAAATTCCGTGGGTTCACTCGTAACCATTGCAGAACGGTCTTGGAGTCCGACTACCAGCATATAGAGGCGGTTAATTTTCCGTACTTTGTTTGCCAACCTTAGACCAATTAGTGCGGCTTGAAACTCTATATGAAAAATTGACAATGATTTGAAGGGAATCACTTTGTACTTCGCAGCTACGAGGGTAACAGTAACTTTTTCAACAAGTTTTTTCACCAGGTAACTAACGACTGAGTAGGCGAATTCTCTCGCATCTACTAATATGTGTAATTGGACCCCTCTTGGCGCTGCATATTATCTGCGAATAGCTCCTGGACACCTCGATGTTTGATCCATTTTCTGTTCAAAAGTTAATTTAATGATTCAAATATATTGTAGCAATAGTGTGGATTGACAAAGGAGTCAAAAATTTATGATTGGGGACACTCCCCCTCTTGGTCGGAAATAAAAAATAAATAAACAATGAATGTATATACAGTGAGCAAAAAAAATGTGTACACTTATTGTAAAAAACTATTAAATAAATTATTCCACAGGGTTTTGTTTAAGATGACTTTCTAGAAAATCCGTTAGCCATAGTTAAAAAAATCATCACTTTTTTGCCTAAAAATGTGGGAATTTCTTAGTTTCGACAATTATTTTCTTTATACGTAACCAATAGAGAAATGTTTATAATAAGAATATAGTTTTTAAGCTTTTTGTAGTCTTAGAAAATAGTTATTAAGCTTTTTTTAGTCTTAAGTACAATAAATTTCTTTTTTGGGTAATTTTTTGTTCAAAAGTTATTTCGAGGTAGTAAGTGTAATTTTTTTTGCTCACTGTATGCAAACAAAATATTTGACAATCTCGTGTACTCAAAAAAGCAATCAGCTGGGCTACTAACATTACCTTCTATGAATTCGCCTTGATATAGCATTTAAATTCAAAAAAGTGCAAACAACCACTCAAAAGGTTATACCCAAGGCATATTCATAAGAGGTAGCCGCAACATTACAACAAGTACAACAATGCAAAAACAACAGGCATTTTGTTTTTGTTAAAGAGCACTCAGTATGTCAAAAAAATTAACTCTCAAACCTCCATAGGAAATTAGTTAAAGCAATTAAAAAAAACTAAATAAATTTTATACATTGAAAATTCTTATGATTTTTATGTTAAGCTAAATTACACAATAGAGCAGCACCTGTAAATTAAAAACAATATCAGCTGCAAACGTTATTTCTTATTTATTATTGTACCAATTAAAATTTGTACCTAATTTATATGTATTTTATGACTGAATTTTGAAATTGAATACTTATTTAAACTATTTTCTCTTGAATTATATAAAAACATATTTTCAACAGAAGATTGGCCCAATCTGTTTTAATCCCTATATCCCAATCTTCTGAAAGAGAATTTGTTTTAAAAATATCACACAAGTTATTTCAGTCATAGTTTAGGCACCTAGTTGGAGACATGGAATTTTTCTTTTTTTCTGGTAATTCATCACTTCACATCTAAATATCTATAAATATAGTAAATCTAGGTTGTAGTTATAAAGACATATGGATTTAGTGTTAAAGGCTTAAATATTGTTAATCATCTTGCAAAAATTTTAATATAATTGGCTTTAAAATAGTAATCCTAAAGAATTTCTAGAGTGCGTATCGTTAAGGATACATGCGATACATATGAGGGTTTATGACTAATATAAGTACGAAATTGAATATCGAAACAAAATACACAAAAAAACAAATATTTTTTTGACATTCAAAAACTCGTCAGCTGTTGAGTTGTTCTTACCTCTTATAAATATGCCATGGTTATACCATGATGCAACTAATCAATATATACTAATAATAATCAATTCGCCTTGGGTTATACGGTGCTCAAAAGTGTCAAAAAATTGCTTACGCATTTAGTTTTTTTTTTTTTCAAAACTTGGCGAAAAGTTATTTAGCTGTTATTTACTTAAAGAAAGCAGATGTTTATGTTGCATACCATACATGAATAATTAATGACTGCTGTTTATCCTAATCCTAACCCTAATATATATTATAAATCTTTCTGTAAGTCTGTTTTTTTGTTTGTTTGTTAGCCCATCACGCCTGGACCGATTTTCTTGAAATTTGGGATATACATCGAGCTTTTATCGGTTCAGGTTATAGGCTATAAATATTTTGACCAAAAGGGGAGAAAAAATGGGACAAAGTGAGAAAAAAAAATGGGCAAAAATTAGTACTTTATGCATAAATGCTGTATTTCATCTGTTTTAAATGTATTTTTTACGATTTAGCTTGGTTAAGTTTCCCAAATAGCTATTGGAGGTGTTCCGTTTATAAAGTTGGACCAAAAGGGGTCCAAAAAGGGGCAAAGGGGCGAAAAACGGGCAAATTGAGTGCATTTATTTTTAAGTCTTAGAGTATTCAAAAAACTGGGTTGTTTGTTAAACCGGCTTCCGAATAATTTGAAAAATTGCAAGTTTTAAGAAACCGGTTTTGAATAACCGGTTTGATGAACGGGTTTTTTATTTATTATTATTTTTAATGCAAAAATGACCAAATAATAATTTTTTTTAAATTTAAAAAAAAAATTATACAATAGGGTGTCCCATGGACACTTTTTGGTAGAAATACCTCCCAAATGATGCCTGTCAATGCACTGATTACGAGAAAAAAATATTTTTTTATGGAAATTATGTTGTTTTTTTAACTTTTCACGAGTACGTTTTAAAGTTTTGAATTTCAATACAAAACAATTAAAAATCACATTTAAAAATATTTTTCACTTTTTTTTTAAGTGTTAATAATAAAAAATTTTAAATTTCTGTAACAACAATAAATAATCACTGTTTTTTTTAATTTAAAAACATTTTTCATTTTTAAACTAATCCAAACTACATAACCCGCGCAACGCCGAGTACAATCTGCTAGTTGTGCCATATAATAATAATTAAAGAAAAATCATATGTACAAATTTAAAAAATATATACGATCAATATACATATGTATATGAAAGTACAAAAAAGGGCATTCGCACCACTTCATCACTCAAAATACATATGTACATATATATTATTTATTTATTTTGTTTAAATTTCTTGTGTGCACTATGGAATCATAACAATAAGCATTTATTCCTTAAAAGATTATTTTTTTAATATTATTTTAATCAAAAATTAAAGAAAAATCATTATATATAAATTATATTATTACATACATACATAATTGGTCATTACAACCCTCCAGTCAGGATTACGACCTAGTTTCTGTGTATGTTAATTTTATACATGTGTGGCGGGACCTACAGTTTAAAGTAGACTCCGAACGACAGATTTTTGAGAAACTTTTCATTGCAATTTTATTTACTCTCAGAGTTTTTGCCAGTAATCAGCTGATGTCTGGCCAGGGGCTCGAACCCTGGCTTTTCGTCTAATAAGCCAACACACTACCTACCAGACCACGGCGACTTTTTTATTTATTATATATATTAATTATATTATTATTATATAAAAATTAAAAAGTTTAATATAAATTAGCAGTACCAAAGAGGGGATTTGTGCCGCAATTCAACTTTACATACAATAATTCCATGATCTATGTTCAAATGTTACGTAAAAACATTAAGGAATTCTGTATTTTAGAGAGAGAAAGAGTAAAACAGTGGTGAAATAAAAATTTATGTAAAAGTGAATAGAATTTAAACATTTTTACTACAGCATCCCAAACAGTGTTGCAAAATTTTAATTTTGAAATAATACAGAAGTATAACTGAGAGAGTACTTTTTCGTATCCAATGGTACTTTTGTAATAAAATATTTATTTATATTTAATACACGTACGAAACGGAACACATAAACTAACGGTATATACAAAACTGAAACAGCTGATTCGGAAAGTAACAGAACGTAACAGTATAGTCGAAGGAACGTACGTTCGTTTTTAGCATATGAAGAGCGTTCTCATTGCCTTTCGTCTTCTAAATACGAACGTACGATTCGAACACACTAGGCTAACCCAGGCTAAAAACTGCTGAAAGCGTCTCGGGGGTACTGTGGTATTTTTGAAATAGAAAAGTACTAAAGTACTGAATTTTTCAACATTGCTGCCTACGATACCTCCCCCATACTTAAACTTAACTTCGTTGATTTTATTTGTGTTGCGCTACGTTGTAGCAGAGTACTGTCTGTAAGATAATTAAGAAAGAAGAGTAAAATTATTATATATTTCCTCAGACAGAGGCACACAAACACTGATAAATATAAAATTATATTTTGTTGGTTTTGAGTGATCAAATTTGTGTTCAAATATTTTTTTTTTTAATTTTTTTTTATATAAAGACAACAATTTTATTTTTTATCTTCTATAAATGCATTAAAATCACATAAACATTCAGATCCATTAATCAAACGAACGAAGGAAAATCTTATCCGTAGTAAAAAAAAAACCAAAATACTGTATACACCTGCTCACATGAATATTTCTGGTAACGAACAAGCGGATAAAACTGCAAAAGAGGCAAATAGATCACCTACTGTATTAATCAACAACTACACCAAAAAAGATATACAAAATTTAGCAAAACCCACATTTAATCACTGCAACACAAGACCACCGAACACGTATTAGAAAACCATTAATAGTGACCAAGAAAATGCAATATATCCAACCACCCTGACAAGACAACAACAAAAAAATTTTACCAGGGTAAGACTAGGCCACTCAAAACTTACACATGAATATCTCCTTGGAAGAAACACAACCCCACCAAGGTGTCCACAATGCACAAATACTCTAACAATGTCACACTTATTATTATGTTTTAACAATAATAGTATATCTATAACTTTAAAAGATCTTAAAAAAACATTTACCTATAGAAATAATAAAAAATATATAATTCTCTTTTTTTAATAATTATAAGATGAAGGCCCTAGTAGCCAGTCTTTTTTAAAATTAATATTTTTTATAAATTTACTTTGCAATAAATAAATAAAAATAAAATATATTTTAGAAGTCGCCGTGGTCTAGTAGGTAGTGTGTTGGCTTGTTAGACGAAAAGCCAGGGTTCGAGCCCCAGGCCAGACATCAAAATAAAATACAACAAGTATTTCTTCGGCGACTTCCTCTCAGCAGATTTCTGGCAAAAACTCTGAGAGTAAATATAATTGCCATGAAAAGTTTCTCAAAAATCTGTCGTTCGGAATCGACTTTAAACTGTAGGTCCCGCCACTCATGTATAAAATTAACACACACAACATAAGTGGTGTGAGAAACTAGGTCGTAATCCTGACTGAAGGGTTGTAATGACCAATTATGTATGTATTATGTAAAATATTTTTTAAATAAATTTTTTTGTATTTTTCTTATTGTTTCTTCTACTTAATTTATTAATTTTTTTTTTTTGAATTTTTATCTTTTTATGCGTGTGCAAATTTAATATTTGTTGACCAGCAATAAAATATAAATTTATATTTATTAGCAGAGTTGCAAATAGAAATTTTAAAATGGTACTGAACTATAACTGAAGGAATACTTTTATGCATCAAATGGTACTTTTATAAGAAAATATTTATTTATACTTAATACACGTACATGTTTCTCTTATACAAAACCAAAACAGTTGATTCGAAACGTAAAAGTCCTGCTTAGCCAAATATCGACGGAACGTAGCGGAATGAACGTTTTTTTTAGCATATGTAGAGCATATTAAATACCGAAATTCCATTACGTTTCGGAAAGCGTTCTCATTACTTTTCGTATTCTAAAAAAGAACGTACTTTGCCTGCATGGACGTTGGACTAACCGCGGCTAAAGGCTAATTCTACCTTTAGCATTATATTGAACATATTGCTAATCCATTAATAGTTGAAAAGCGCAAACCATAAAATAAGTAGTAATAAAAAAGTACTGAAAGCGTCGCGGGTGTACTGTGGTATTTTTGAAATGAAAATGTACTAAAAAAAGTACTAATGTACTGAATTTTTCAACACTGATCTCAAACGTTCGAAAGATCTTTCGACCAGGATCGATGTATGTAAGTCACATGTTTTTTGCTTTTTCTTTCTCTTAAGTCACTTTGAGATATTTTTTTTTCTTTTGTCAATATTTCTTAAATTTGTTTCCTTCTCTTTGATGTTATGATCTTGATTTTTTATAGATAGATACAAAATCTAGTTAATATTCATTTTATTTTTAATTATTTTATCATACAAAATTTTTTTTATTTTCTTTATTATATTTAATTGAATTTTTTGCTTCATAAATTTATTGATTTTTTTCATTATTGTTCTATTCCCCCCTTTATTTTATTAGTATTATGTTTAGTTAAGATATTTGTATACTTTTTAAAATTTTTAATCGAAAAAAATAGCAATAAAATAAATATGAGTTACAATTAATTTACCCTTTTACATTTGGTGTGAGCAAGGCATTAGGTTAGTGTAAGTTGGTGATATGGAATTGCATATCAAATTGTATGCTGGAATGTGTGTATGCAGTCATGGTGGGGTGGTTTTTATTTAGGAACCATTACACCTCGGATTTTAAATGTTAATATGTCAGGACAATACATAGTCGATCTCTTCAAATCTATTTCTTATTATTATTTTTTTACATCTTGCTGTGTAATTTTATTTTAATAAATTTATTTATGTGGATATCAGGTTACAAGTGCAATGTAGACTCGAACATACCCACGAGACATTAGACGGAATCCAGTCTTACATGTGGCTAGCCTGACCAGAGCAGTTCAATCGTCTCAGAATTTAATGCCTTAAAACGTTATATGCTACGTTTTGCAGAAAATTAAAAAAATTTTGATTTACTAAAAATGAATTTAGATTTGTTTATTTACTATATGTATATATATACAATAAAATATATATTTATATATTTATATATTTGGCATTTTAATTAAGAAAAAGTACAAATAACCACTCAGAAGTTTCAAAAACTACCTCCGCATCATTTGAAAGACCTTTGGTTGAATTTTGAGATTTGGCTTAATATGCGGCCCCTACATGTTGCGACTGGTTGTACAACTTTATAATTGTATACATACAATTCTTATGTTGAATGGTTAATTGGGCGTCGGTTGGTTGAAGATCAAAAAATTTGATTTTCATTCAACCGACGATAAATACGATGCTACAATAACAATTCATAAGCAAATTTGGTTGAAAACGAGAGACGAGCGAAGAAGACGACCAACCGTTGATTCAGTTTGTTATACAACTAATTGCAACGTGTAGAGGTCGCAGTCGACGTGAGGTCGTGGTTCAAACTCCGGCCCAGATATGTCGAACTAAACTAAATATGAAAAAATATTTATTCGGAAACTTCCTCTCAGCAGTCTTTTGGCAAAAACTCTGAGATTAAATAAAACTATCGTGAAAAGCTTCTCAAAAACGTATCGACTTTTAACTGTTATTGCCGCGATTCATATATAAAATTAACACACACACCAAGGATGTTGTGAGAAGCTCTAACTAATGGGTAATAATAACCAATTAATCAAGTAAGATTACAGTTAGGCCTTAAGTAAGTTGGCCTCAAGTTCGTTATATATCAAAAAATATCTGATGAAAAATTCACCTAACATACTAAGGTTTACCAGACTGATTGTGTATATTTGCAGAGTTGAATAAAGCCCTAGTTATGCAACCGTAACGGAATGTAACCGCAACAGTAAGAAACAGCTGATCGTTTTTGTTACGTATAAAACATTAGGAATGGTTATAGAAATGTAATGTAACGTAACCGGGACGTAAGAATCTGTACAAAATAGAATTTTCTTATATTTTTAGGTGACATTTGTTTAGCAGTGTTAACAACATGTCAATATTAAAAACCACCAAAACTGAAAATTGAAATCATAAACAGAATTTACATTTTGTACGTACATATGTTATGTTTGCCTGTATGTGGAATTCTCTTAAATAAAACTTCACATATTTTAAAAACCCAAATTATAATTTATTTCATTATTAACTTTTATAATTTAAAATAAAAATAAACACTATATTACTATTACATTATGCAAGTAGTTTTATTTTTATTTTAAATTAGAAAAATATAGTTATAGATTTTTAAAAAAAGGTAGTCGCCGTGGTCTAGTAGGTAGTGTGTTAGCTTATTAAACGAAAAGCCAGGGTTCGAGCCCCAGGCCAGACACTAAAATAAAAATACAAAATGTATTTCTTCGGCGACTTCCTTTCAGCAGATTTCTGACAAAATCTCTGAGAGTAAATAAAAAATTGCCATGAAAAGTTTCTCAAAAAAAAAATCTGTCGTTCGGAGTCGACTTTAAACTGTAGGTCCCGCCACTCATGTATAAAATTAACACACACAACATAAGTGGTGTGAGAAACTAGGTCGTAATCCTGACTGAAGGGTTGTAATGACCAATTTATGTATGTATAGATTTTTAACTAATTAAAGCGTTCGAAAAGCATTTCACTTTATTTTTATTAGAGAAGATAACTACATTTTAACGTTCGTACAAATTTGGTTTCTGAAATACCTGACCTGTTTCTGTAAAATACACGATTTCACTTGTTTGTCTATTTATATGGAAAACACAATCAAAAGCAATCAATTTTCTGTTTGTTTTCCTCAACACAAACTAAATTTAGTGTTTTTGTTTGAGTAAAAGTGAAATTGTTTGGCTTACAGAACAGTACATAAAACTTTTAATAAGTACTTTTAAATAAATATAAAATCGTTGAAATGAACCTAAAAACTTTGTAGTGATAACACTGGTTAACAGCTGAATTAAAGTAAAACAAAAGACGTCATATTGAAAGTGATAAAAAGAGTGAAAAAGAAGTTTTTAAAATTTGAAATTAATCTTAAGTTTGTTTAAAAAACAATAATAAATATAATAAAATAAAAACTCAAACCCAAAAACATATCTTCTGCATCCATATCTGAATTTTTGTCTTTTAGTTTTTGCAATTTTTATTTCTTTATTTGTTTTTGTTTATTTGATTACCTAAAAATATATGATTACGTTTTTACGTTCTATAATTGCTCTTACATTTTTACGACCCGTGCACATTACTGTTACATTGCGTTACATTACGTTCCGGTGGCATAACTAGGGCTTAAATCTAATTAAGCAGATTATAGAAAGCCTTAAGTTGAATTGGCAAATTATAGTTTGAGCTTGGTGTTAACACGCTAACACATAAATTTATTACTTGACAACCTTTTTTTATAAAAATATCTTATATAAGACGCTATGGCAACACTAATAATAACACCAAATGCAGACAACTTCGGGCCTATTCCTGCTGTCAAAATTTGGTGGTTGCATCACAATTTTGTGAATAAGTTTTTTATTCCAAATATAAAATTGGTAAAAACTTAGTGATGTAAGTGAAACTATCAATAAATGTAAAAAATTACGGGACCGCTAAATTTATTTCTATAATTTCTCAGAAAATGGCTCTCAAAAACTTTTTGAATGGTTTAATTTCTATGCCAGTTGTTCATGCCGATGATGAAGAGGAATTGGTGGACCCACAAACAACTTTAAGGGTAATATTTTTAAAAATTTTTTCTATATAGAATAAATGGCAAATTTCATGAATTCTCAGGAACAGTGCAAATCCAAAGGAAATATTGATGCACTTTATAACAAATACCAGGCTTGCAATGACCGTGTTAACAGCCGTTCAAAGACAACTGAAACATGTATGGAAGAACTATTTGATTATATTCATGAATTGGATCATTGTGCTGCCCATAGTCTTTTTTCCAAACTAAAGTAAACAGCCTATTAAAAATTTAGTTTAATTTATAGCGCCATCAACCATTTGAATTGTAATTTTCTTGGCTATGAGCATACTCTTCGATTCTTGTTGGATGATTTTAAGAATAAAGTTGAAAAACTAACAATAAAAGTAAATAATTTTATTTTACTCTCTGCCGCAAATTTTTCGCTAAACGGTGCAATGTACACGTATATAAATAAAAAGTCCCTAAGATGAAGAACTGACTGACGGCCCACATAAAAAAGTACCAACGAGTATTTGATAAATTTAAGTTTTCTTAATACATATTTTAATCGACTAAAATCGTTAGCCTGTCGGTACCTTGGAGCAATATATGTATATGTTGTTAACATTTATCGTTAATTAAAAACACCTTGGTATCCTGGTAGTCTAGTGCGTAGTGTGCTAGACTATTAGTGTTGTGGCTTCGATTCTCATCAGAGATTCTGATCTGAACAGATCAGCTCATAAATACTTAAACATATTTGTAATGGTACTGTAATGAATGAATACATTATTAAAAACACCTTCAAAATATGTCCTGTAAAGTAGTTAAACCTACCTTGGCTTTCCACAAGAAATTATTTTTATGTAAAATAAATACAATGTGAAACAGAAACATTTGTGAGATGTGAGATGAAATTTTCTTGTCTGACGGTTGGAATTCGTCCTGGATAAACCTAAACAAAATGCAGCATTATATGTGGTTGATGCATGAAACTATGTTATGTCCTGTACAAAAAGTATTGAGAGGTCGTGAGACACCACAACCGGTGAAATTAGGCCACCAATTAATAATGTGTCTTTCTTTGTTCACTTATCCAAGCTTTAGATCTTGTTAAAGAGACTAGGTGTTCGGCTTCATTATGCATGTGTACTAGTATTTTCTAGTTTTGGTTACTTTTTTGTTGTCAAAAATTGTAATTTAATTTAATAATTGTGTAAATTAAATAAACAATAGCCCAATTCACGATCTAGTGTAAATGGTCTTGCATCATTGCATTTGCAAAATGGTTTACATGGTTTTCACACTACATACATATATACAGAAATACTCTTGCTACAGTTTATAAAATAAACAATACTCAAAACCATGGTATAAGAAATATTGAAGGTAGTTTCAAGGCGAATTCATTACGAGGTGGGACTAGTATTACAATAAGTACAACAATACAAAAACAACAGGGATTTTTTGTTGTTGAGAAGTAGTAATGTTGTCAAAAACAGCTGACTTAAGAATGACGATGGGAAGAAAAATGTTAAAAAATTTTATTAAAATTGTTAAAGAATGACGATGGGAAGAAAAATGTTGATTAAAGAATGACGATGGGAAGAAAAATGTTAAAAAATTTTATAAAAATTGTTAAAGAATGACGATGGGAAGAAAAATGTTAAAAGAAAAAGAAGAAAAATATACAAACTTGTGACACAATAAGAAAAAACGAAATTGATTATCAAAACAAAATACACAAAAACCAAAAATTTTTTGACATTGTTACTGGCTATCAGCTGGTTTTTCGCTCTCACCTTGTAATGAATTCGCCTTGGGGAGTTTCAATCAAAATTTTTTTATAAAATAAGGTTTTTTGAACTTTTATTTTTCTCATAAACTATATATGTAGGTTTGCCACATTTATAATTTTGTTGTATATTCTCAATAAATTATTTATGAAAATGTGTAATTTATAATATAGTATATTTAAGTACGAAAATATGTTCGTCCAAGATAAAACCTTTTAACAATTTTTATATCTAAATTTATATTAGTCAAGTCCAACAAAACCATAGTCTATATTTACTCAGCATTTTGCAACACTTAACTAACTGACAGGTGACAATTTATTTATTAAAAATAATAAATTTCGTTGGCGAATGGAGACCTATAATATAAAAAAAGAATAAAAAGGGATAAACCCAACAAAAAATGGTCCGAAGAGGATGTTAATAAAATAATTCAATATCTTCGAGAAGTTCCGGAGGTAAATGTAATTTTTAATCATCAAAAAGCCTGCAACAAGTGTTCTTGTTGTGAACGGCATTGCTGACAAGAGCCTCAGTTATAGATTTTATTGGCAATGTTTAAAATTTTATAGGCACCAACGGCCCAAATAATTAATCGTGAAAAAAAGAAACAAAATTTATACATGTTTTCCTATTTTCGTGATATTTTTTCAGATTTAATTTGATTTTTTTTAATTTTTTCCTTTCTGGCAACACTGATGAGTTGAAAATCCGTTTTTGTTCGTTCAAAAAACTAAATATAATTTATTTTAAACTGCAATAAATTTATTTTACTTTTAATAAATATTTAATCAATTTTTTTTGAAAATCTTTGTAGTTTATGCTTTGAAAGGTTATTTTTTAATACTATTTGCAGTTTATAAGATGAATAATATATATATATATATATATATATATCATGGGATAAATATATTATCCGATATTGTGATATTTTAACACAATCTTGGCAGCCCTATACTCTAATCAGATGCCACAATGGCATTAAAAAGGAAAGCAAGTATAAAAAAATGTTTTCTGGAGTGTTGTTTTATTTTGATTTCTTTAAAATCATTGGTTTTCTTACTTACTGACGTTTAATTTTAGTGGCGTATTGTTATGACAAGAAACGGGTTGCTTTTAATTTTGCACATTCTTTATTTTTTGTGATTTGTTTTTTATTGCGAAAAATAAACGCATCACCTAAATTTGGTTGAAATAAATAAATATAAATGTAAATATATACAAGCAAACATACATATGCACAGTGATTTCACACGGATATTCTTTTCACTTAAAAATAAGGAAATTGCTGTATAATAAAAATGAAATAATCTGAATAATGACAACAATGACCTCGTTCGTTCTGCTGTTCTTATTGGATTAATTTTACGTTTGGTTCTATTTGCAAAGCTTGAAACATTATTTGCCACAATTGCTTTTTCAATATAGTATATACAGTACAGCTGCAGCGTATACATTTAGTAAATAAAATTATAAAAATTATAAATTTGAATAATTTAACGGTATATTTTGACGTTCACATATTAAAAAATTCTGTGGAAGAAATTTCGCAGCAAAACTTTCGGGTTAATTGGCATTTATAGTATGACAAAAACAAATATGCCACATATGTATATACCACATTAGAAATACCTCCAATGAAAGAGGAATAAAAAGTATTTTCAAAAAAATAAACACATTCACGTACATATAAAAATAACATTTGCCAACAAAAAAGGTGATTTCATACATACAAGCGAAATTATATCAAGTTTTGAATTTTACTTACATATAATGCTTCAACCTATGAAATATGAAAGTAATGTGGCAAGACCAATTATTCTGCTGTTAATTATGCAAATGTTTTCTATAGGTAAGTTGCACTTGTCATTACTATAAGGTCAAGTACATTTTTTACACAAGTTATATACAAGTAAATTGTAAACACATGTAGATCTCAAAATCTATTTACGTCTTTAACCCAATTTTTTATATAAACTTACATATATTTATATAGACTCGTATTTATGATATATACATATATATGTATATATATATTTATATATATATATGATATATATACATATATATAATATATGTATCATATATATATATATATATATATATATATATACACAGTGCTGGACAATTCAATGCAAGCGTTTTTTGAAATTTAGTTTTCTATTGTTAGAAGTCGAAAACCAAAAACAATTTCTGAAGAAATTAAAAAATTATTTAGGAATTTTATTTTACACATTCTGTTTGATGTATTAAGAAACAAAAAAATTGCATAAAGATAACATTCTTCTAAAATCATAAGAAAAAGCAAAAGTATTCAATTTTGAGGTATTGACAAAACAATGGAAACTTTCTTTACAATTTTAAAACAATGTTATTTTTATACAATTCCGTTTTGTTTGTTAATACATCTAACATAATGTTTAAAATTAAACTCCTAAATAACTGTTAAATTTCTTCAGAAATTGTTTTTGTTTTTCTAATTCTAACAATGAGAAAGTAAATTTTAAGAAAAATTTCAATTGAATTGTCCAGCATTGTATATGTATATGCATATACTAACACTCAGCGTGCAGTTGTTTTAATTTTTTCTTTAGTTTGTTATAAATACATAACTAAGTTTCTCAACAGTTCTTGCTTTCTTTTCTTCCTCGTCTTGTTGAGAGTGATTCTAGAATAATATACTATTTGTTGTAATTTGTAATATGTGCAAAAAAATTAAATAGTTTAATAAAATCATTACAGCTCTTAGACCTCCAGTTAAACCGCAATCTAATAGATTTTCTGTACTGGGTGATTTTATGGGTCAACTATACAAAAATAATTTTTTACTCTACCCAACCTAACTTAGCAATTAATCCCAAATACATACTGGTTTCATTTTAGAAAAAAAATTAAGGAAGCTAAGTCCGTTTGTAATTTATAAAGGCTTAATTAATTGACTCCATTAGTCAACTAAGAGATGGCTCTTAATCAAACCGTTGAAGGCAAATGTCTAAAAGCAAAATCTCTTTTGGATGTTTGTCCAATATCTGTTAAATTTATGCTAATGTGAAACAATTAGATGATTAGATGTCTCGGGGGAAGAGATTATGAAAGAACATCGCTCTCAAGGCGGTGTTTTTGTCTACAAATTCACAAAAAAATTGGATAATTCTAAGGGAGATAATCACTGTATTGTCACGTTTAATCTCTATAATTTACCAAAAATAATTGACGTCGAGTGGTATAAGGTTAAAGTAAAAATGTGTTTTCTAAACTCGATTCGGTGAAACATGTACTACCTGCAATCTATCTCCTTATCCTGGTATCCAATGTACTAGAATTGGATCAATCCTTCATCTAATAAAAATTGTCCCAGATGCATTCAACAAAAAGAGATAACCAAAATCTTTAATCAAAATCTATATAATCAAAAACTATTCAAAAATGTTTGTACGGAGCCGCTAAGCGAAAATATGAAATAAACACAACAACAAAATCTGTACAAAGTATAACACAATCATACTCCACAATTGCAAAAGTCTATTTAACAAACCAATCAACAAATTAATCTACCACATTAAACAAACTGCCTACCAATAATCAGTAAATCGAATTTTTTCCGATCAGAATTCGTCCATTCCAAATTCCCTCCTATGCAATTTGACCCAAGATCTTATTTCAAAAAATGAATTCCATATTCCAAATTTCTCTGCAGATGTTAACTATGTCAGTTAAATTAATCACTACACAAAATATCACAATTATGTTCTCCTGCCTGTAATTTATTGTAAATACAGTTTACAGCATTCCATAGAAATTCTATAACGGATATGTAGTTTTACGATATAGCAATGAAATATAGATGGTTTCATTAACAATTTAACATTAACTGCTAATAAGGCAGAAAAATCCTGCATAATCCTTTCTTTGCTACAAGAAATATAGACATTTGAGACTGGATACAACTTTTTTTAATTTTTTTATATGTTATTTAATTTTTTGATATCTTGTTTCATTTTGAAACTTGAACTTAAATTTTTTAAAGGTACTGGTTGATAAAAGCTGTGAGACACTGCATATATTATTAAGAAATATTCAATAACAATTTATACGATGTGTTCAAAAATAAAAAAAATCAGTCTCAAATAAAATGGAAATGAAAGTAATTGGTTTTTAGGTCTAAAAAAGAATTACAGAATTCAATGAATTTCAAGATTATTGTTCCGTAAAGCCCCATAAAATTTTAGGCATTTGTTCAACAAGATGGCTTTCATTAGAAGGTATAATTTCTAGAATCATCGAAAAATGGGATAGTCTAAGACTTTATTTCATTTCATGTTCATTAGAAGTTAATGGCATTCGATCAGCAGGATTAGCAAATTTAATGGGAAACAAAATTAAAACTTATTTCCTGTTCTTATCATATATTTTAAAAATAATAAACGCGTTAAATAAAGAATTTCAATCAGAAAGCTTTAGACTTCCATACCTTTATACGACTATTAAATCACATTTTCTATTACTTATGAGTAATTTCTTAAATAAAAGCGAATCCCTTGACGTAAATTTTCTTGGCAAAAATAACCATGTAGATATAAAGTTTTTGTAGGTACAAAAGCCGAAGTATTTTTGGAAAATAATTTAAATCAGGAAGATATAATGGAAATTAAATCAGATATTCTACAATTTTATATAGAATATTTAAACCAAATTAAAATAAGATTTGACTTTGGAAGAGAAGATGTAAAATTACTACAAATAATAACACCCAGAAATGTTCTTTCCAAAGAAAAATTAAATACATTGCCCTTGATACTGAAATTTAACAATTTAGTGGATTCTGATCCAGATAAATTCGTAATGCAATGCACATTATTTCGACTAAGTGATATATCCTTAGATATAACATATCCTTAGATATAACATAATATATTCTTAGATATAACACTTAGCATAAATGAATTTTGGGACAATGTAAACACATTTAAAAATAGTTTAAATGAATTTTATTATGGTGATTTATGTAATTTTGTTTTTAATTTGCTTTCTCTTAAACATAGTTCTGCAGCTGCAAGCTTAACAAAACAAAACCAAAAAATAAGTTAGATAAAAGCACAATAAACAGAATGATATGTAAAGAAGTTACATGCAAGTCTGAACAGCATTATGTGTGCTCTGCAAAAAAAGATCTCAATGATACCTGAATATTATATATTTTGTTATATAATATACTATATTTAGTATATTAAATATTTTTAAACAAATTATTTATGTTAATTTTATGTTAAAGATGAATTTGTTATGTTTTTAGCTTTAATTTTATACACTGTGTTTATGTTCCTTTATTTCTATATTTTTTAAATGAATTGTTTTTTTTTTAACACATTAAATGTGATATACATATATGAAATTCTTTTGTTAATTTTAACAATAAAACGTTAATTTCATACTGAATAATCTATAATTATTTAAATTCAAATTTTGGTAGGATTGGAATCATTTTGGTAGGTTTTGGAAACAATATTGGTAGGGAAAAATTTTTCTTTGTGGCAACGCTGGCTGTGAAGAGTATCGTTTTTTAGTTTCTAGTTTGGTTTCGCTGTATTGATGCATTAATTAATGAATAAATTATTATAATGCGCTGCTTTAGAACTGGATATTTTATTTATTAATTTTAATATTTAAAAATTTTAATGGGTCCGGTGCATAATAATCTTGCTTGATTTGTTTGTATTCGTATTTATGTGTAATTATATTTCCTTTGTGGCCCAAGCGGATACTATTTGTGTTATCAACATCCACTGGGGTCACAGCTCTTTATCAACATGAAAAATAATATGTTAATGGTGAATGGTTCTTATGAACATATTTTTAGTGCTCTTGAATGCATATTGCAGTGAGTACTATTGTAAGAATTTAAAACAATGTAAATTTGTTATAAAATTGGCATTTATCTTCGGTTCGTTCTGCTTTCGTAAATTGTAGCAGATTAAAAAAAATATATTAATAAGATAATGAAAATTTTGGAGTTGTATATTGATAAAGAATTTTCAATTTTTTTTACTTTTTATAAACAAGTTCGTTACAAACATCAACTAATCTCATGAACATTATTATATGTATACCCAATTTCGGTTAAAAATGTTGATTCTGACATGCCTTTAGCAAGTAATGTTTTTGTAACAACATAGGCAGATGACGCTGCAATCTTAGCATCTAGTTCCCGTCCAATAAACTATTTAAATTTTGATCAAAATCTTAATCAATTTTAATTTGGTTATCTAAATCGAATATTAGAGGGAACACTAAAAAATCTGTTCGTGTTATACATATTTACCCTACAAAGAGAAAGTTGTACACAATTAAAAATTAGTCTGTGCTTTTCACTCAACATGAAAGAAACTGTATTTCCAGTAATTTTGCTCATTGTACATTTGAAATTTTGAAAATATTTTTGATTTTATCGAATGAGGGGTGAAGTAACCCATATGGTGAATTGTGTTCATTGTTATTGGAAAATTGTACAAACTGGTTATTTTCAGAGAAATTGTTATTTTCGATCCTCAGCAAACCATTGATAATGCGCACGTACGTGCGCAGGCATTTATATTTATTTATACATTTGCAAACAAATATATTTTTAAATAAAAAACGTAATTTTGATTTTTAAATTTGAATTCTGCATCCTTGTTTTCATAAAATTTACCTTTGTATAGACAGCCTGTATAAAGGCTACCATGACTGATTGTGTAGGATTGTAGGATAAAAACATGAGTTTTATTGTTATACAAACGAAACTATACCGTTTCGCAATGAAATTAAAATGTCACTTAAAACAATTAAAGAACTAAAGCTAAAAGAGGACGATCAACACATAACAGAAGAAATTGATGGAAATTAACCAAAATAAACAATTTAAATTCAAATGAAAATGCTTGTATATAATCATTGAGGAAAATCATGGAACATCAGCTCGTTGGAAAGAGAATGGGATGAACTTTGATCTAAATATTTAACAGAGACATACATATTTCCAAATATTTGTTTATAGGAAACATATTAAAATTTAAGAAATCCAGTGCTTCGTCTGTAAGCAGATGAAACCCTAGTAAGAAGTTGCAAACAGGCAACAATTAATACATATATGTATGTATAAAATGTACTGACAGTTACAACAATTGAAAATCTCTTGAATTTGTATATATGTATTGCATAATAATTGTGTAGGTGTTGTAAAATTGTAGATATTGAATATGAGAGAGTAAATAAAACGGGTTACTAAATTTGAGTTTATCTGATAAGAAGCGTTTCGTTTTAAATAATTTTGTTACTGTTTCTTCTTTAATTTTAACATTATAAGAGAAATGAGACAAAATGTGTGTGGACCAGAGATCATCAATCAATCGTTTTTTCGCTACTCATAAGCACTCATGAAATTTTGAATATAAGTGAGTCAACAATATTGAAATTTATCTACACTGATTCATTCGTACTCAGTACAACGTTGATTTTTAAGTATGAGTACAATGACTATAAGTACAACTCATACCATTCGAAATATGTTTGATTCATATGCGTATTTATTCAGATTCATAACTTTAGAAAAATACTTATAATACTTATAAATGATTCGAGTGACTCGAATGATTCATCAAAATTTACAGTCTTAGTTGTTGCATTAAAAAAAAGAAAAAAAAAAGACGAAGACAGAATGCAACGCAGACACACAACCTTCTAGTGAGTATTGTAATGTTCGTATGCGAATCATACTTATTTTGTGATTCCGGCAAATGTTGAGTCATGGAGAGTCGAAATCAACAACGTCATACGTATTGTTAAGTATGAGTACGATGAGTACTTCAAACCTTGAATATGAGTAGTATGAGTACAATATTAAAATTGTTTGAATGCGTATATGTATCAGAAATTCTGAGTATGATTCTATTCTATTTGAATACTCATTGCTGATCTCTGGTGTGGACTTATATGTGACTAGGATTTCCATAAGAGAAAATATTGTGAAATGTTATTCGGATCCAATTAAATTTTTTTTCTTCTCTTTAAGCCGACTTCATTTAAATTCATTAGACTTTTATTACCTAGGATATTACGTTGTATTACGCACTTATTTAACACCGTTCTCACTACCTGCCACTTTCCTAACTGTTAAAAGCATGCTAAGGTCATTCCCGTGCCGAAATCATCGAATGAGTATCGCCTCATTTCGATACTTCCATTTTTATCTAAAGTCTTGGAACGACTATTACACAACCAAATTAGTACTTATTTGAATGACCATCAGCTGCTCTTTGGCAAACAATCAGCATTTAGAACAGTTCATAGCTGCGTTTCTTCACTGTTAAGTGTGTCTGAAGATATAAGATCCAATATCGATAATGGTGGTATTACACTTTTGGTACTTCTTGACCATTCGAAATCTTTTGACTCCGTGAACCATAATATACTTTGTAGGAAGATGTACAACAATTTTTATTTTTCTTCGAGTGCATAATCGCTAATGAAAACCTATCTTGCGGATAGATACCAGTCTGTCTCTGCTGGTGGAACTGTATCTACTCCCTTGCCTGTGCCTAAAAGAGTACCGCAGTGCAATATTCTTGGACCATTATTGTTTACTTCATACATAAATGTTTTACCTAATTGTCTTTTGCATAGTGATATCCACATTTATGCAGATGATGTATAAATATATATGAATTCTAGAAGAGACTCAATCGATGACTGTTGTGCAAGGCTTAATGAGGACCTTGACAGAATACACTACTGGGCGTCGTCGAATGGCTTATACCTGAACCCTACAAAGTCAAAGGCCCTGATCATAGCACAGCGAAATCAGGATATTGTCGTTGATATTCCGATTACATTGGGAACTCGGAACATTTCAATAGTAGATTCAGCGAAAAACCTCGGTATAATTTTTAACAAATCCCTTCAATAGAATACCCATATAAATTCTGTCTCCGGGACATTTTTTTCTATGCTTAGAACGTTATATCCTATACAACACATTACACCTCTTAATATTCGTGTGCTTCTTGCGATTCGGCTAGTAAAATTAGATTAACAGTAGTGTATAACGCTGTACTTCTCAGTATTCGAAATTGTTATATGGTGGTGAGTTAATGGACTTACTTAAAATTAGAGCATTAATCTTACTACACAAGATTATCTACGCGCAGGAACCGTCTTATCTATTTAATCGTATTCAATTTGCAAGATCAAATAGAGGAAAACAAATCATTCAATTAAGATATCGAACTTTGATATCCGAGTGGCAGTTCTTTACAAATACAATACGGCTGTGGAATTCGTTACCAAACTCATTACAAATCAATGGCAACGGTTTGCAGTTTAAAAAATTTTATTTTCTAAATTCTAATGTAAAATTATTACATATTTATTTGCATATACATATTTTCGTTCTTGTTTTTACATATTATTATTTCGATATTATTTGCTTTTACTACTTTTAATTATTTGTCTTATATATACAGAGGTAGTCATAAGTATTTACACAAAAGAGCATTTTTACGTTTTTCTTAAAAAAGGTCTCAGTACTTTTTACTGGAAGTAAATTTTGGAAAAAAAAATTTTACTATTGCCTAGCCCTGGAATATGCAGAAGAAAATAAAATAAAATTGAAAAGATAACGTTTCTTAGTACTAAAGAAAAAACAAATAACCATATGCTTATAAGTTGTAAAAATTATTTACACACGTTTTATTCTTTTCAAAAGTATTTACACAAGACTGAAGCCCGGTCGCAATCTTTATTTTAATTATTTTATTTTTACATAGTTTATTAATAAACTTAGCTAGTACTTTGTAATAACGCCTTTTGAATCAATGACCGCCTGTAATCTTTCTGGAATAGAGTTAATTAAGTTTTGTGCAAATTCGGGAGTCAATTTAGCCCAAATTTTACTAATGTCTTGTATAGCCTCTTCGCGTTTCGACTTTTATCTATAGTTCTATGATATTTTATGAAAGCACAAACATTTTCAATAACGTTTAGGTCAGGGCTCTGAGAAGGCCATGAAAGAACAGCCTGACTGACCTACGTTTTCTAAGAATGTGGTAGGTAACCATCCTTTATGGCAAGTGGCATTGTCGTGCTGTAAAATTCATTCACATGACTACCTCTGTATATTTCATTCTTTGTAATCATTATATAATCACATACTGTAACTTAAAGAATTAATTTCTTGTTGTATGTGATATGCTATAAAATAAATAAATAAAATAAAATATATGATGTTCCTCATACTTTTAAGTAACAATAAAAGCTTTTTTGGGGATAAATTAAGATAGTTTAGCTATCCAAACACTAAGCAATTTAGTTGTCACTGCAATTCTAATTAATGAATGAAATTTTAATTTTCTTTCTATTTTATTAAGTCGACTTAAAAAATATTCTATATAGAACCACTTTTATACATACGTGTCAAAGGAGGTCACAGCACAAATCCTTTGGTTTAGAACATTAATTTCGCAGTAGCAAGGCTATTTTTAAAAATTACTCAGTTTAGTATCTCATCAAATTGTGCACATGGTGATGCAGTTTATCCCCAATGAGTATCAAACAATTTTAGAAGAATGGACTTACAGTATAACAGTAGCTACTCGCAGCCCTTCGAGATACGATGGAAATGAAGAATATTTTAATAAACAAAGTGCCAAAGGAATTGATATTAAGATGATATTTCGTCGAATTCATAGCTTTTTATATTGTTTAGAAAGGTTTGTTTACGCCAAACAGTTTGATAAAGTGTTCTACTTGGAATTTTGTGTGCTCCATCGTACTTGTTTTTTGAAAAAAAAAAAAGAAAATCATTCAAACGTTTTTATTTTATTTTTAAATAAACATTGAAGAAATAAAACATTAATAAATTTGTTGTAAAGATACAAGGGATGAAATGTATTCCTTTTTAAGTTTTTAAGTAAGCTATTTATTAATACTTATATTGTTATGGAAACATACAGCACAAGTCATCAAGCCTTGAACCATTGAACTGGTAAAATGGCACTTTAATTTTGATGCGAATCGATATATGTACATACAAATGTAAAAACAATACTCATACTTTTCCCCTACAATAACACAAATGGTCATAATAACCTTTATTTAGACTAACCATATGAAAACAAGAACCCAAAATACAAATTTCAAATTCAGAATTAAAGTTTTATATATGTAAGGACATATGCATACATACATATACGTATCCATACAGTGCTGGACAATTCAATTAAAACTTCAAAATTATTTATGGAATTTTTTTTTATATATTCTGTTTGTATTAACAAACAAAAAAATTACATAAAAATAACATTCTTCTAAAATTAAAAAGAAAAGTAAAATTATTCAATTTTGAGGTCTTGACAAAACAGCGGAAACTTAAATTTTGCTTCAATAAAAATCCTTGGCTTATTATCAATACTTAATATTTTGTTGGTTATCCTTAATTTTTGATAATTGCATCACAGCGACGATGAATTGACCTAATTAACTTTGTCAATTGTTTCCTTTGGTACTTTTTGCCATTCACTTAAAATTGCATCAGATAAATCTTCCTTTCGTGTGTAATTACGGTACCTTATTTTGCGATCTACAATTTCCCATAGATTTTCTATGGTATTGACATCTGGGGATTTAGCAGGCCACTTTAAAACACGCATCTCATTGGATTGTAATCAATCAGTTGCAACCCTAGAGGTGTGTTTTGGATCATTTTCATGGTGAAATCTCCATGGCATATTCTCCTCAGCATATGGATACGTTATGTCGTTTAAAATAGATCTGTATCCGACGCCAGTGCAATGTATGAAAGTGCAACATCTTTATATATATTATATATGTATTTACAGTCTTTGATTTGACTTTCGCAGCTGACTTCACACTTATTTTAAAATTAAGTCCCTATTATTTATTTATTTAATATTCTACGCAATAAAACCAAATGTCTTATAATTAGAGTGTAGGGTTAACGTATTGTTAACAAATTTAAAGAAACTTACAATTACAATTATACAACGATGTTAAAATATACAAAGTACAATGTGAATGGTTAATAATATGTTAACATTTATCAGAAATGAGATAACAAAGCTTTATTAAATTGTTTTGCATTGCTTATAGATTGATTATTTCGGGGTAACAAGTTCCAAAGGTGAATAGTGTTTACATAAAAATGTCATTTAGATGTCAGGGATCAACAAGTATAAGGTGGAGTGTGATTGTAAATGATCTTATGCAGTAATTGAAAAGAACCTTAATAGGTTCTCAAATGAAATTCCATAGACTTTTTTTGCCAAAAGACGAAGTCCGTTCCAATCTTTTTAAGTCAAATACATATCTTACTATGGCGTTAAAATCTACATTTAATTTTCTAAAGCACGAAACATTACATCCATATAAAAGTACATATTGGTAGAAGATAAGATTTAGCAATCAGCAGTCTTACGTTTAATGAGGTAAATTATTGCGATTTCCAAAGAGTTCGTAACATAAAGAAAATACTTCCAGCTATGACAATAATGTGATCAGACCAAGATGGTTATTTAAAATTACTCCCACTCTATTTGCCCACCATTTAGGAAAAGTTGTGGGTACGATGGTACCGTTCATAGATTTATGTGTAGTAAAATGATATTTCGATTTTTAGGGTCCAGGCAAAGACCATTTTTTTCAGCCCAGATCTGAATTCTCTGACGGTCGTCATTAATTTTGGATTATTTGCGATTTGCTACATCCAATATATACTTGCACGTCGTCTGCATACATGTGCATATTGCAAAGCATTAATTCATTTTCTATGTCATTTATAGAAATGGTAAATAAGTGGTTCAAGAATTGATCCTCGGGGAGCACCTCTAGCAACAGGTATAAAGTTTAACTATTTATCCTTATAAAATACTGATTGGAAGCGGTTAAACAAATATGACCTTATAAGTTTTAATGACGTGCTAGAAAAATTAAACATATTTTCCAATTTGCTGCAAAGAATTTCATGGTCAACGGTATCAAATGCTTTGAGTGATCTAGTAGAACGAGAAATGCACATTGCCTTCATCAATATTTTATCTGATTTCCTCTGTTACTTCTATATATGTTTTTTTACGAAAGTCAGATTGCTTATAAGTAATTAGGTTGTTATGCTCAACATATTTGGTTATGTAATAATCTTTCAAACACTGTGGAGAAGTACGGCAGCATCGCAATTGGTCGATATTCGTCATTTGGCTTTGACTTCTGATGGAAGCTGCTTTGCTTTAGTATAGTATTGAATATAAATGTAACATTGGGCAGGATTGTTGGTAATATTAATTTTAAAAATTTTGGTTTGATGTTGTCCATGCCAACATAGCTGCCAGATAAATAAAGCATCAAATCGTCAAATATTTGAGATAAAATAGTCAATATCGTCAAAGGCGTTCATTGAAATCGTAAAAAACTCGTCAGAAAAAATAAATTAAAATTTTTAAAAACAAAACCTATAAAGTCAACACAATGGGTAGGGGTCATCCTCTGAGTGTTGGTCGTTCGAAAAAAAAAATAATGGCACTTGCCTTTGTCTTTCCCCTGGTAATATTAGAAGCTGCAACCGAATTTTTAAAATTGTCTGCAACGGCAGATGATAAATTATGCTCAACTACGAGAATAGTCCGATTTAGGAGTTGTAATCTTTTGTCTTTTAAGGGATTAAAAAGGCATAAAATACAGAAAAATCATCACAGGTTTTCGTAAATAATTTAAAAATATAATACTTTACTTCTTGTTATTACAAACATAAATTTCCAATAGTAACAATTGCAAAGTAAATACAAATCTGAAGGTGGCTTTTAATGTTAAAGTAAAGAATATGATATCCAAAAATCGTCAAAATAAGGGTATAAAGCGTCATATCGTCAATGTGATATATTTGGAGCACAAAATCGCCAAAATTACGATTAATCGTCAAATCTGGCAGCTATGCATGCCAACAGCATTTGATTTAACTGACATGCAGCTGCTGAATACTTCAGACTGAGCAATAAAAATCAAATGGACCAGAACACCGAACAGACCAATTTTGAATAGTTACGACCGAATTCTGTGATTTTTTTATTGGACTGAATAAAGTTTCTATTTAATGGTTCTATATTCATGGCAGATCCTTCAAACTAGTTCTGCAAATGACGATACTAAGAATTTGTTGCCGTATGTCTTTAGATTCAACTGCTGAAGAGAAGATTCTGGATTAGTAGACAGTTTTTGACTGTCTTATATTCTTCGTACAGTTCAGCCTTTTCCAGCGATTGAAGATCAAGTCTCTCCTAATAGCCTTCTAACGTCAAAATTAAAATACGGGTTTACTTTTTTTTTCCTCTTTTTACAGCAAAAACTGTACTCGAATGCAAAGATTGATCGATCTTTGTTTGGCAAACCAAATCGATTTACAATAAATCTTTTGGTTTGCAATATTGTGTCACTCATGAGGTAAAACATAAGTAACTGCCATAAAAATGTTAATATGGCACCTGTTATATGTAGACTGAAAATTACTAAATAATTTTGTTTTTTCATGTGGCGATTATATTCAATTTAAACTAAAATCATCGTAGTTCTAATAAATAAGTTCGATTTGTATATAACTTTTTTTCTCATACTATGTAATGTTGTAACAATTAAAATACACTCAAAAAATTTTTTTTTTAACAGACGCATCGTATGGCATTAAATGTTATAAGTGTGCTGTGACGGTGGAAAAAATCTACTCATATTCGAAAAATGCAACAATAATAACGCCAATGTGTTCAAAATTTGATGAATCAGATGAGTACACAGTAGATTGTCCTTATTCAACAATGTGCCTTAAAACAATATCAAAACTACATCTTCAAAATGGTCAACAACAAGAGACTGTCACACGTGGGTGTGCCCCTCAAAAGGATACAAAACAAGTAAGTAAAAATAGAAATATTCAAAATGACTCACAACAATAACAAAACAATTATGTAAATGTCTCCAGTATGCGTAACACTTTAAGCGCAAGGATGTAATCGTAACCAATCTTATTAACTTTGTCTTTTTGAATATTTAAGGTCTTTAACAATGGTCGTTGGCATCAAGAACATTCGGTTCAAGAAGTTTATGAGGAGGGATGCGGCGAAATTAAGGAGAATACGATTGCTGCTTCGTTAAAAACTCTTTGTTATTGTCGAGGAAATTTGTGTAATTCGTCACAACCTTCATTCAGTTCGTATACAACTGCTGTGATGGCATTTATATCTGTTTATCTATTCCTGTAAAATTATAACAACTAAATCCTATAAAAAAAGTTTATAATTTAATTCTCACATAAATACGAAGTATATACTAAATTCGATAAAAAAAAAAAATAATATATGAAATTATTATGTTCTTTTCAAAGACTCTATTTTTTTGAACTGTATCTACTTTCTATAAAAGTATTGTGATAATATACTATGTCTGTTTTACGAATATAGAATAATAAAAGAAGGTTTATGTGAATACATAAATCATATTTTGTAAAATTTATTTTTTTATTTAACACTATAAAATTGTTGATTTAATAATACAAATGATAGTTATTTTTCGTGAGTATGTAAAACACATCGTACAATAAAAGTAATAACACGTATTAAATGTTGTATTATATACAATAACAACTTATTTAATGTATAAAGAAGTATATTTAAATAACATCTTCAAAGTTTATTTTTCATATTTACACTTTTCATTACTAGTTGCCTTGGAATAAAGTCAAAGCAATACTTGGTCTCATATTAATTTAGCTTTCTTATAATTATTTAACAATTTCAATATTGTTTTCTGCTGTTTCAATTAAACATAATAGAAAAGAAGACAAAGTAGCAATTATTTTAGTTTTTTATGCCGATGTGATTCAATATATGCATATAAACTGAATAGTATTTTCTCGTCATATTCAAATAACACTGCTAGAAACGTGAGAGGAAGGCATTTACCTTTAAAAAGCGTGCTTTATGTTTGAGCATAAGATAAAATAATTAAAGTAAGGCTGTCGTCTTTCTAATTATTGCAAATTTCCATTTACACCTTGCAGAACATCAAAACATACACCACAAACACGTACAGGCTTATTGATGCCAAATTTCAATATTGGTACATCGTTATTAGAACACTTAGAGCATAAGACACGACCGCAATGGCGACTGTAAAAGTAAGAAATAGTTCTTTAAAATTATATTATGGTATAAATTTCCAACTTAAGTAAATTCAGGAGAAACGGTTTCATTGAATTTGAATTGCATTATTGATTGTAGAGATATAAGATTAGGCTTTAATAGTTTTTTAAATATTTAGATTTTATTCGTTTCAGTTCTTTTTTAAGAGATTTGGAAAAATTCATATTGTATTTAATAAATGAAGTACTTTTTACAATTGCTTTTTTATATACATATTTAAAGCTACAAATGATCAATCTGATTCTTATCTTATGTATGCGAACCAAATAGAATAATGTTATAAAAACGTTTTAATAGTTATTTTATTTACATACACAATGCAGAACATAAATTAAACATCGTTTGTACAATAAAACAATGTAGACTAAAATCCCTATCAAATATTTATCAAGACGAAATTAATAGAGTATGCAATACAAGGTGTTTCCTTTTCATTTGATTATTTTTTTATTGGTAGAACAGAAGACGAAAAATTAATTGTAGGTGAAATACCGTTTCAATTAATTTGTCTGAATCAGTATTTATCAATTATTAAAATCAATTGGGAATTTGATTTTAGAAAAGTTTATTGAAAAAATTACTTACCAGTGATGTTTACGCATTGTGAGGGAAAATTTTGTGTTACATTCTTGACAAAGATCCGATTCAGACCACGGCGATTCCTGGGGTAATTGATCAAGAAGTTTGTGCAGCAGTTGATCTGTGGCTAATTTAAAATTGAATATACTAATGCCATCCCGGTTTTCAGAACCTAAACAAGCGCCATTTTTAACGAGTACTTTACAAAGCGGCGATTGACCTCGCATAAATGCTAAGAGTAACGGTGTATTGCCATCCATGTCAGGAGCATTGATAGGATATTTTGGCATGCATTCAATAAAAAGGTCACAAATGGCCGCGGCATTGTTATCTTCGCCGGTACGACAGAGTTCATGTAGAGGGTTACGACCTTTATGATTGACAGCTTCCGCATTAACACTAGATTCTATTAAAAGTTCTCTAATTATAGCTAAATGCCCGCAGCGAACAGCTATGTGAAGGGCATTGTTTCCTTCTCCATCTATGGCATCGAAATCGGCTCCATTCTGCAGAAGTGCAGAAACTGCAGGTAAGTTTCCACGTTCAGCAGCTATATGCAGTGGAGTTTTTTGTACTGCATCACGTTCGTTAATGCGTGCTTCAGCTAAAATAAGATTTCGTGTTATCATCTCATTACGCGAAGATGCCGCCAAATGTAATGGCGTTGATTGATTGGCGTCATGTACACGTGAGTTAACATCTACTTGAATTGCCAAAAGAAAAAGAACACTTTCTAGATCATCTTTCATAATTGCTAAATGCAAAAAGTTTCTGCCTCTTGAATCCATTTGTTCTGCTGCATTAGGTAAACGATCAAGAATACGCTGTGCAGCCCGGTGGTTACGAATTGTGAGAGCTGATGCAAAGGGAGTGTTACCATTCTTATCACGAATTTTTAGATCAATGCTTGGATGGCATAGTAAAATAGTTATAATTTCTTCATGTTGATTTTCTATTGCTACATGCAGAGGTGTTTTGCTATCGACGTCTAAAGCATTAACATTAGCACCATGGTCTATTAATGTCTGAAGTACTTTAGTAAGGCCCCATTGTGCACACAAATGTAAAGGTGACGCTTTGTCTTTCGCATCATCCCCACCTTCTCCATTTGGTCCGGGCTGTCGAGGGGAATCAAGGTCACATTGACTACGTATAAGAAATACTGCTATGGACTCCTTATTTTCATCAATTGCTCTATGCAATAATGTCTGTTGACATCCCTCTGGACCAGGGCTCCAACAGTCCGTATCCACTCCGTGGCGAACCAATACTTGTGCGACATCTTCGTATTCTAATTCTAAAGCCGTCCACAGAGGAGCATCACCTTTGTTATTAGGTGCGCTTAAAGCTACTCCCCTAGTACAAAGAGCGTCCACCACCTGGGACATGTGACAATGTATTGCTAACTGCAGGGGTGACTCTTGTTCACCTGTAAGTGCATTCATATCAGCGCCCTGTTCCAGTAAAAATACAGCAGTGTCTGAATCATGATTAAGAATCGCTTGATGTAGCAATGTCATATCTTGACCATTCCGCGCATTTACATCTGCCCCACCTTTTATCAGCAAAGGTACAAGATTTGTTCGGTTTAAGGATAAACTTAAACTTAAAGGTGAGTCACCATTAACATTTTTACAATTAAAGTTTGGCATTTCTTGGTTTCCTTCACTCTGATCCATATTATCATTCTCCCGCTGAGCTACCTTCGAAAAAACCTTTATTACATCTTCAGCATTTGATTCAACTGCTATATGTAAAGCAGATTTTAAATCGGATATACTTGATTGTATATTAGGTGATGCACCAGCTCTAAGTAATTTTTCTGTTAATTTTGAGAGATTATTTTCAGCTGCTATATGTAATGCGGTCAATCCTTTATTATTTATGTGATTAAGGTTTGCATAATCGACAAGAAACATAGCCGAACTCTCAATGCGGCGTTTAGCCAACACTTGTAATAGATTGTCAAGAGTATCTGACTTTAACGGATTTGGCATCGCGCCCAATTTGATTAGTTTATTTGACAGTTCTAGATTGCTATCAGTCATTTTAGTAAGACTGAGCTCTAAAGGACAGATTTCGTCTTTAGTTCTAATATTTATATCAACATTTGGTACTCCTAGCAAAAGATCAACCATATCTCGGTTGTTCGACTCTATTGCTAAATGCAATGCGGTTTGGCCTTTATAATTTTGTAAGTTTATATTTGGTTTCATGGAGATTATCCTTCTTCCAACTTCAATCATATCCAAGAAAGTCTCTGGATCTGAACCTTTTGGATTATAGGCACATATAACATGTAATGCAGTATCAGCTGTTGATCTTTTAATAGATTATAAACAGTGCATTGATTACAAATTTAATTGCTTAATATTTTAAAATTTGCCTAAAAGAGTTATTTGTTTAATAATATAAACATTACCTTGATGTTAAATCTAGCTGACAATTACGTTCCAGCAAAAAATCTGCTGAAAATTTATCTCCTCTTTTAACAGCATCAATTAACAACGTACTACCCTAAAATACATATTTCAATAAAAATTCGTATCTATTAAAATGTATGTATATTTCGAATTTAAGACAAACCTCCATGTCATAAGCATTTATATTTGCAGACCCATTCTTAACTAGAGTCATCGCAATTGGTAGGTTCTTTGACATTAAAGCCATCTGCAGGGGTAAAAAACCGTGTTCCGATAAGCTGTTAACAAGTTCTGAAAGCTAGAAATAAAAACGAATAAAATAAAAAAATTAAATGTTATAAAATTTGCAGTCATTTGTTTTTTGCAAACATTTTTGGATAATATTGTACTTTCAATCTTCTTCTATTTGAGTTCATAGTATCCTTCAAATAGATCGAAACTAGATGAAAATAGTGTAGGGTTTTTAGTGCAACTTGATCACACCAAGGCTTCTGATACAGTCGATCACAACGTTCTATCTAAAAAGGTCCAGAAACTGTTTTACTTTTCTTAATTCTGCCGGTAGTCTAATTTATTCTTATGTAATAAACAGATTTCAAAAAGTTCACACCCCAGGAGCCTATACTACGTTTTGATTGACTGTAATGTTCATTTGTATGCTGTTGATATGCAGATTTATACTAGTGCTCATAAGGAGAATATTAATTCTTGTTTCGATTCTACAAGGACTACGGACTATGCATCAATCCTTCGACGTCTAAATGTATTATACTTTCGAAAACCAATAGATCATTTGTCACACCTGAATTGGGTATTAAGGGAAATAAAACAGACTTTGTCAAATCAGCAACCAATCTGGGCATTGCCTTTAATGGCAGACTGTAGTCGTCTAACCATATGAGTGTCGTTGTTGGTTTATAGTATGCTTCGAAACTTGACGTTCGTATGTAACTTGCTAAAACGTACTTAATTCCTGTACTTTTATATGAGCGTGAAATTTTCGCAAATTGCGATACTAATGACAACTGAAAACTTAACTTAGCCAACAACAACATAGGCTTATGTCTTTCTTATTTTTATTTTTTTTTTATTTTTGTTTAATATGTAATATTTAATTTATGTATGTTAATTTTTTTTTAATAATTTATCGTTGATTCTATCACTTATAAAATTTATTCTTGTTGTATTATGATAATTATAATAAATAAATAAAAAATAAAATAGTATACGCATTAGACTGAAATGTCTATATGAATGTTTTTTTCAGTTTAATTAGATATTTTTAGACATGCCAGTATTCCGAGGGTTGCTGATTTGGGCACACTGATCCTGACTCTGCGTGTTATGAATTACATGATGAGTCTATACTATTATGCCGAGCTGCTCTCGGTTTTATTGTAATTCAGCCAAAAGGAATGAATAGTCAAAATGCCTTTAAGGCACTGCATCATGTTTATTTAGTTTTAGTTTCAGTTAGACCGGTCTTGATACACTTCATCGGACAGATCGATGAAGTTACTATGTCAGAAGAGGGGAGATTGTAAAATTTACGGGCTAATACGAAGGCTCGACCATTTAGAACGCAATTTGTACTGAAACTGTGTAGGAATTCTATAAGTATCTTGATAAATTATTTTTTTTTAAGGCATGGACAAGCTTGCGAGACATACGCTCGTCTTTCTGTAGAATTTGTGGTAACGTAGTGAATCCTAAAACTGTCGGGCAGATTAGGTCCTGAGAGGCGAAAACTCAAGATTCTAGGACAGGACTTCTTCAAGGGGCATGGAGCATTGAATCATCTCTGACATTAGCTAGCTGGAGAGACGACTCTCTTTTTTATTCTTTTCTCGTGAGTTTTCTCTATTTTTCTTCTTCTTTACTTGTGACACTCACCTATGTCTGATCTTTTTTGATTTATTGTTTATTTCTTCCTTAGCTTTGGCTCCTTTGGCAAGCCTGCAAATTGAAAATTTCCTACTTTAAATTAATTTTAATTTTTTTCGCGAGTTTTCATTTGGGATTTGATCTAATTGGTTATTTTAATCCGACCTGTAAAATTAAAAGTGGACGTTTGATAATCACAAGCAAAAATAAGTTACCTAAAGTAATGCTTCATCGTTTGTAAACTACAGTTTTATTATATTAGTTTCATAACTACAAATTTCATTGTTTATTTGTGAAGTAAAAATGTTAGTTACCAAATATCCTATGTTTCTCATTTCATCCGATTTATTTTCATTTCATAATATATTCATTAGATAACAATGTAGAATTCGTTTGTAACTTTTAAGTTTTAAAGATTAATAAAAAGTATTTCAAGAATAAATTATTATTTATAATCCTTTTAGTCAGAATTTTAAACGCACATAATAGATATTTTTAATATATTTATTCACAGATGCTATTACTGTTCCAATGATTGTGGTTTTGTATTTATAAATTCAAAACAATTGAAACAATTCTTTATACATGTATTTTAATCACATTCGTACGGATATTTTAAGAGGTAATTTTTAAAACATTATATATAAAACAAAATATCAAACCGGATAAGAACATCGAAGAATATGCGTCATAATAAAGCACAGACGATTATTGTATGTATTTATAATTTTTGAAATCACTTCAGCAGCGAAGGCAGTTTCTTGATTACAATTTGAAGATTTAAATTAATTATAAAGCAAAGCTACTAACAGTCTTTCGGCATTCCTTAGCATAAAATGTGTTTAACATGTCTCCGATGGAAAAATATATACATTAATATATTTGAGGTGTATTATTATTGCGAGTTGTTTCTTTGCTATCAAAACTTAATATAATTAAAACAATTTCTCAATTATGGATTTTGCAATAATATTTGTTGCTCTTATTACATTTAATATTTATAGTAAGTATGTGTCGAAATAATATTTGTTCCTCATTTTTTGAATTATATTATCTGTGATTCTAGATCGTGTGTATTCGATCGAGTGTTATGCATGTGCAGGAGCTGTGCAAATTTTAACAAGAGGTAACAATATCACTCGCATACCGACTTGTACTCATTTTGATGGTACATCGGCCTATGTTGTTGACTGTCCATTTTCTACAATGTGTTCACGTATTATTTCAACAATGTATCTACAGAATAAAAAGGAACACAGAACAATAACACTCGGTTGTGCTCAACAAAAATCTTCAAGACATGTAAGGCTTTGGGCACTTTTAATAAAATACAAATTTTAAGCACATTTACTGCTCTTTTATTGTAGGTATTGCACAACAACAGGTGGGAAGAAGAATATTCACTGAAAGAATATACGGAGGAATGCAAGACAATGAACGATAATAACTTAGTTGGAGCCACAAAAACTTATTGCTATTGTCGGGGTAGCCTTTGCAATTCTGGAAACCGATATAATTTCTCTTTAGCCTCTGTCACATTTATAATAGTTTTATCTACATTAAATATTATTGCTTAGCACTCAACAACAGATAAATGCAGTGACCTTATTATAAATTAAATATTTAAAGAAACTGAGAAATAGGCAACGTTGCGAATAATTTTTTTACAAAATATTTTTTTGCACCATTGGTTTGTCTGGTATACTAATGTACCAGTAAAATTGAAAAGTTAATTTTAAACATTTTGTTTTAATAGGAAATATTCTTAGCACATTATTCTATCCAGAACTTAATTTGCATATCAAAAGGAGATTGGATTATCAAGTTATCTATTCGGGATAATAAAATACAGCCTTTCAAAAAATCAAAATATATTGCCACCAGAAATAAATAAAAAATATATTGCTTGATGTAAAAAAAAAAAACTTACCACTCCATCGTTTTCCACTAAGCACAAAAAAACCACATCCTCCCGCAGAAGTCTTACTGCAGCGTGCAAAGGATGTTTTGTTTTACTTTTCAACATCTTAAATAAGAGTGGTCCTGACATATGTTCGAAGTCTTGTGGTGTTAAATCATCCCAATGTGTAGATATTAATCCGGAGCAATATTCCAATAAACTAGCGGCCCCAACTTCTTCCGCTACGCAGTAAAAACGTACACATGAACGCACTCCGACTGAAGCGACTAAGGCTCGCTCGCACAGACCTAATAATCCAGGTAAATGAAATCGGTGTGACGCTCTTAAGAGCCCTAACGCAAGACGATCATGTTGTAAATCAACGACATCCATATATATCCATCTTAAAAGCGACATAGCAATGTCCTCCTCCATATCACTCCAATCTAATTCATTAACGTCGAGTAGAACTTCTTCGCGCCATTCCTCAGATCGAGCATGAAGCACAAATTTATGAGCGGGCATACATTTAGAAATCATTTTGATTTTTAAATCGGAATATACTGTACGTCCATACAATGAAGCAACAGTCAGAACTAATCTTGAAACAAAACTGCTAAATTCGCCGCCTATATCATTTTCATTGGATGCCACTGCCTTGCTATATTTACGTTCCAAATCGGCATAGCCCTTCTGCAATTTTGTATATTCTTCTTTTAACAACATCAAATGCTTTTCTAGCTTTTGCATAGTAGCTGCATCTGAAGAACCTAAACGGAAAAGAGTATGTCAGAAGATAATCTCCAAAACAACGCCCACAAACAGACTTTTTTAGTTTATTTGAAAGAAAAATTATATTATTCAACTACTTTACCCATTTCTTTATTGTTAATTTGAATTTCTTTCAGATATTTAACAATTATTATATTTTCTTTTCAATTATATTAACTTTATTTTGCTTTTTTATCAATTCTATCTGCTCTATAAATGCACTAATGCTCTTATTCATTACACAGTATCTCATTTTGTCAATAAATGTCAACAAATTACTCAATGTTGCAAATTTGAGTATTAAAATTTAAAACAGAACGGAAATACAACTATGATGGTATGAATTTTAATAAGGTGGTTCAACTCCAGCGGCACCTAAACATATCGTTAATATAATTCGCAAAGACGCTAAGTCCATTTTTTTTCCAAAATTGAGATTTTAATGTAAAACGATAACACTATGCTATATAAAATATATAAATATATATTTTACTGCAAAAAAGATGTCAGTATGTAATGTAAAGTTGTTGTAATTTTGTGGTTTGCAAAGCCCACAAAACTACGAAAAATATTAACAGCACGTGCTCACGCCACTAATATTAATAATTACTTATTCTTAATTTTTGATCTAGGTCATTTAAATAGAGCTATTTTGTAAAAATAATTGCGTGTAAAAAGTTTACAAATTTTAAAAACTGAAGAAGCCGCAATGCTTTTTGTGTCTCCTGTAAAATTTGAAAAAAGGGACTTAACACATTTGCGAATGAGATTAACGATATGTATGTATATAGTTAATAGATAAATGAAAACACAATATTTATTTATTATTTAATATGTATGCTAGAGTCCGGGCTTAGGTTGTTCCGATTTGCGTCGATATAGTAAATGTGGTTTAATCCGCTTTGTGTCGTTTTACTTTCGACTTGCGTCGCTATATACATCCTGAATTTCGCCCCAAGTGATATGGTGACGACGGTGGAGGAGTCCTTTAGTGAGGTGACTGCTTCGTCGGAAGATATTGTTTAGATTCTGTCTCTCTCTATCCAGCTTACTACTGGGAGCAATGAGAAGCTAACCTTCGCATTAAGAAATCCACTTGTCAAACAGAACGCTTTAAACTCAATAGTGCAATCAGCTACTGATTTAGACTGCATGGGCAAAAGCATCCCGTCTGACAAGATTAGTAAACAAAGGAAACGATCCGCTTTGCACAAGGAGAGGAATTCATATCGAAGAGCGTGCATTGTCTTGAAGAGATTTACAAGCCGCTGACTCTTGTGAAAAGGATAGTCCCTTGTGTGCGGACATGAGTGTAGAGCCAATTGCTTCTACTTCTAAAGCCGCAAGCAAGTTTTAGAACGTTCGGCACCCTTACTCTCAACTGGGGTAAAGAAGACTTCTCGAGTCTTCAAACCGCCTATGAAGAGTAAAGGTGTTGGAGTTCCTTCTTCTATAGATTTGGGGAAGGGGTGTCCATGCAAGAGAAATCACATGAAAAGAAATAGATCTGACGAGGTGCATCCCTCCGGTTCAAATCTTCCGAAAAACCGGGGAGCCTGGGAACTAATCCTTCCCTTCAATTGGCTTTCATCGACAGGTCAGATTTAAATGGCAAAATCTCTCCTAAAAGATGGGAACTAATTGAAGAAAGGCTCATCGAGTTTATGATGGAGAAAAGCTGTGACGTCAGTAATACCCGCATATCCTCAATCAGATGGTTCAAAAGCATTAAGGTCGTGGATTGTGAAAACGAGGGAACTTCAAAGTTCCTTGTGGAAGCAGTGAAGCGTCTCGGTGAACTCTGGCCCTGAGCTCGATTGGAGGTGATCCCTCAACTCGACCTCCCTCTGCGCCCAATAGTAACGGTATGGATCCCGCCTGCGACTATCCAGGTGAATGGCGTACCCAAACTTATTAGGAAACAGAACGATGGATTGAACACCAGCTCCGGGTAGTTGTCAACTCCCTGACTGGTGATGACCGCCTTAAAGTTGGTATCGCTCTTATCCAGGAACCTTGGATCCTTAGGGATTAGATTCTGGGTTTGAGCGATCCTTATTATAGGGTACTTGTTCCTCATACAAGTGGTAAGGTAAGAACCTGATGACTTAATTGGACTTCTGGCGAAGTATGCGGAGAGGAATCAATGTCACCTCGTTTTGGTTTGTGATGCCCATGCTCATCACACCCAATGGGGTAGTGCTGACATAAATATAAGGGGTGAGCCGACTTTGACTTTTATTATTCTAAGTGGGGTTAATATATGTAATGTCGGTACTACGCCGACTTTTAAAAATCGTGTTAGAGTAGCCGTAATTGACGTTGCGCTCTCTAGGTCTATGATTATGGACTGGACGGTTTCATATGAGTGTGCTTTCTCGGATCACCAACTGATAACCTTCCGTATTAATCTATCTAGTAGCTTTCACAAGTCTTTTAGGAACCCAAGAAGAACCGTCTGGATCAAATTTGAGAAGGCTGTGGAGGATTAACTTAGGGCGCTTAGGGTCATTCCAGTCCTGGCATCAATGATCGAATTGGAATTTTGACGGACATTTTGTTGTCTTGTTACAGAGAAGCTTGTCTCCTTACTTACCCGGGTAAGAGGAGCCAGCCAGCCTGGTGGAATGCGGAGCTTCAAAGATTTCGCTGCTGTACTAGAAGGCTCTTTAATAAGGCTAAAAGGTCGGGCGAGGATGTAGACTGGTCTAGTTTTTATTTTATTTAATTATCATAAAAGCGAAATTAAGCGCTCAAAGTGAACCACCTGGATAAGTCTCTGCGAAAGTATCGATGGCGTTGATGATGTGGCTCGTTTCCTAGGCTTCGTTCAAAAGAACGATGGCCGTGGACAGCCTCGAGAAAAGAAACCCTAGAGGTTCTATTGAACAATCATTTTCCCAGTTGTGTGAATCCGGATAGTTTTCCGTTGGGAGTTGCTGATCCTGGCTGTAATGCTGTCATGACGCCCGACTTGGAGGAAATCATTACCAGGTATAGGGTCAAATGGGCTAAAAGTAGCGTTGAGCCTTTTAATTCGCCTGAGCCGTAAGTACGTGGTACGTCCTCTTTTTTGAGGATAGTCACGGACCATTGGAAAAAGCCACCGACACCGACTATAATGTGCCTGAGGTTATGTTCCTGCATGGTTTGAGGATACTCATACCGGATAGGTATTATGGAATGGTACGATACTCCAGAGATGGGACAGAGAAGTATCCCATCTTCACAGACGGCGGAGGTACAGGTGCTGGGGTTTTCTGTAAGGATCTCGACTCTGAACTTCACTTTAGGTTGAAGGATTACTGTAGCGTGTTTCAGGTGAAGATTTTTCAATCTTGAAGGTCCACTTCGGTTTCGGAATCTTTATGGTCTGCGTTATTCCTCCGTCTCCTTATCCTCCCTTTCCTACCTCCTCTCCTTTTCCCTATATTCCTTATTATAATCTCTTTCTGCTTTAGGACGTATTAGAATGGGTCAATTTGGCCTCCGAATATTGCACTTGTCCTAATGGCAAGAACACGCTCGCTAACCTAACCTAAAACAAAGATGAAGTATTATTTCAAAATTTATTTAAGAGCAGTTAAATATTCTACAGTGTATACTTCAGCGATATGTAAAATAAAGGGTTCTTCAATAAAATAATTTAACAAGAAAGGACACTTTAATTCAGAAAAGAATAAAATTCCTTGATCGCGGAATTAGCACATCCCCATTATTTATTTTGTTTAACTTTTTTGTGTGCGCAATATAATCATAATAATAAGTATTTATTTCGTATTATTATTATTTTAATTAAAAATTAAAAAGAAAAGAATATGTACATGTAAAAATTTAAGTTTTATATAAATAAGCATGAAAGTACCAAAGAGAGCATTTGTGTCGCAATGCAACTCTGCATACAATAGCCCTATCACTCATGTTAAAATGTCACCCAAAAACGTGAAGGAATTTTGTTATATACAGTTCGTTCCGTTTTGTTAACGAGAGAGTATGGCTGACTTCCAAAATGTATCAATACAAAGTTTGTATGTAGTTCTACTATGGTATATAAATTTTGTAGATATGCAAAGTTACCAAACAATGCATCAACTATAAACCCGATGCATGATTGCTTTTTGACTGCGTTAAAAATACACATTGACGACATTTTGAAATAGCATACATTGTAAACATGTTGTACAGCGGCTTTATGAAACACTATACTTTGTCGAAGTCGCCGTGGTTTAGTAGGTAGTGTGTTGGCTTATTAGACGAAAAGCCAGGGTTCGAGGCCCAGGCCAGACATCAAAATAAAATACAAAAAGTATTTCTTCGGCGACTTCCACTCAGCAGATTTCTGGCAAAAAGTAAATAAACTTGCCATGAAAAGTAGGTCCCACCACTCATGTATAAAATTAACACACACAACATAAGTGGTGTGAGGAACTAGGTCGTAATCCTGACTGAAGGGTTGTAATGACCAATTATGTATGTATGTATGTGTATACTTTGTTCAAACACAAAGCAACTAACATTTTGGAAGTCAGCCTATGTTTCGGTAAGCATTTCAATTGCTCTCCAATGCTAAAAAAAACGAACGTACGGTAGGTTACGTTTGGCTAACTTGGTCATTGCAGTGGTAATCATGTTTTTTCAAACAAACTTAAAGTTAACTTATACGTGTTTTCCTATCACAACCTTTTCTCATTTCAAACCGAGGTTTCATTGTGCTCATATTATATAATCAAGTGGAATGAAGCCAAATATTCCGTTTATTTTTTTTTTTCAAAATAAATTTTCAAGTGAACTCTGGACATCTTAATAAGGAGGCAACTACATTGTATCGAATTTCTATAGGTATTCTTAGTATCGCATTGAAAATATTTTTTTATAAAACAGGTCCAGAGAATTCTCAAAAGGAAGAAGAAAACGTTTCTGTAATTCGGTACAGTAGAACAATTTACAACTATAATGAAAGCCTAATCTAACAGTGATGTAAAAGTTTAACTCCTTGAAGATAAAATACGAAATTCCGTTATTATTCAACCTTCTTAAGTATTTAACATTTTCATAAATATGCTTATAATACATATTTCTATTAATTATATTATTATGTATTAAATTATTTTATGAAATCAAATCATTGTTTCTATAATATTGTTTCTTCTAATAAATTATCGTTTAGGGATATTCCATTTACTTTGGCAGAAGTATCCAAAAACCAATTTTCTGTTCTCTTTGTTAGAGTTTATTACGCCAAAATAAAGTAAATACTTTTTTAATTTGATGTCAAGTAGATATCTTCTGGCTACACTTTCCGGACGTATTCTTTTTCGATACAACTATTTATTATCCCACTACAGTTTTGTCACGTCGCAACTTTCTCTCTAAGCTTTCTAGATGGTTTAATGCCATAAAATAACGTTCTGCAGCACGCTTTGTTGATTTATTTAATATTCTGTTCGCTCTAATGTTGTCTTTGTTCTGAATCGGATCTTGTGGATCTTTTACTCCTCTTCAGGAAACATTTGGATGTTTAAATTGTTACTTCTACCATGTACATCTATATTTTCCGCGATTTCTTTGTCTAGCATAGTTATGGAGAAACCGTCATCAAAAATAGCAAAATATCTCCACTGTGGTTTTTACCATTGAGAGTAATCCGCAGTACACGGAACAATAGTTTTTTCTATCATGGCTAGGCTCTGTACTATTACTGTTGTTCGACTGTACTGGTATAGCAGCACTAGGTGTATCTTCGCGCACAAGTCTATCTTTCTACGCAGAACGTACTCTCTTTCTACGCCACTCTCGAGTTGAATGTACAATATTTAGTCGAAAGAAACCCCAATGGATCTTTTTTATTATAACCCTACATTCTTCCATTTTAATATTTACAAATTTACAACAGTCAAATATATTATAGTTTCCTTTGCATACATGGCAGGGTTGGCAAAATTTGTACAATTGTACTTTTTTTTGGTACAACTCAAACATCAAAAGTACAATGGTACACCAATCACCCATTTTGTACAATTTCAGTTTTATATTTTATTCCGCCAAATGGGTCTCAATTTTTATAAAAAGATGTACTTTTTAAGTATGAAATATTAACTTTAGGTATAAGTGATGAAGATAATCATCTTCCATTAGAAGATGTTTATTGCTGAACCCAGGTAGATATTTATATATCAAATAATGAAATTGAAGAAAATGTTATCATTCAATTTACAAAATGGGCAACAATTTTTATTTAAAATTTTGGAAAGTTCTGAAAACAAAATTCAATTTTGATAATGAAACCTTAAACTGGTTTAATAAGTTTTCCCCAGAAAATGTTATCTCTGAAGAAACTAACAGCGTCGTACCAATATTAGTAAAAATGCCTCCTAATGAACACCAAAATTTCGAAACAATAAACTCACAATTCAGAACACTGGCTGATTTAGAAATTATAAAATCGTATAAAAATGAAAATATAAGCAATTTTTGGACCAAAATTTTTGAAATTAAAAACGAATGAAATGAATATATGTTTTCAAAACTTAGTGAAGTAGTAAGAGGGATATTATCTATTCCTCATTCATCCGCAAATGTGGAACGAATTTTTTCGTACCAAAATATAATTTTTTTTGTGTTTTCTTTTTATTTGCAATCTATCTACATATAGACAATACATCTATTCCTCGTTTTGCACGATACTTGTTTTGCACGATTTCAATTTAACACGATTTTTTATTTCTCGTGTAAATCGAGGGATGAAAAGTATCTCGGTTTGCATGATTTTTTTATTTAAATGAAAACAAGCTTTTGGCACAATATATAGTGAGTAAATAACTAAATCAACATTTATATACTGATATTTAACTATTTTATTAAAAATATGCATTAGATTGTTTAAAACATGTAGGATTATCATACACCGAAATAAAAAACAACGCTTAATCCTGCTGTTATCATAAAAAAACCTTTCGAATCTTTCGTTTTGGTCCACTTTGTATTTTTCATAAATAATTCGATACAAAACTATTTTGACCAAACATTTTAAATAATTTAAATTGTTACAAAAGTTTTGGGATTCGCCATTTCTATACAGATATGTATACCACGGGTATAAGTTTTACTTCAGTTCGTGTTTAGCTTTTGATGTGTTTGAAAGTGATATTGATACATGTGAATATGAAATGGAAAATGATGAGGCAAATGAATGAGCTTATGATGTAGATGCATTATACATTGCGAAGAACAAAATACAATGGAGTGCAAATCCTTTACCACGTCACATTGGAGCTTCAGTGGAGAATATTTTATCATTACCACCAGATCCAACACGTTTCGCGGTATCCAGATGCCACGATGTTTTGTCTACTTTTTTATTATTTTTTCCTCCGAGAATAGAAAAAATAACCATTGAAAATACGAATAAATACGGTAGAATTAAATTTGATAGCAAATAGAAAGATTTAGATAAATCCACATTGCGGGCATATATTGGTGTTCTAATTCTTGTATACGTGAAGTGGTTATTATAATAATTTGGTATTACAGAGGCAAAAACGAAGATTTGCATGGTTTGTTTGATGCAAGTTTTGGTCGTCCAATATTCCGGCCTATTATGAGCGAAGACAATTTTTACACGATAACAAGTGCTCTCCGCTTTGATGATGTTATCAAAGGAAGCAACAAAAAAGTAGTGACAAGTTAGCTCCTATTCGTGAGTTATGGGACAATTGGTAATTTCAATGTTTTATAACTGTAATGAAAATGTCACTATTGATGAGCAGCTAGTGGGTTTTAGAGGACGATGTTCCTTTGTACATGCCTACAAAGCCAGCCAAATATGGGCTTAAATTTTGGTTGGCTGTAGACTCCAAATCAGGATACATATGGAAAATACAATCGTACCTTGGAAAACCAAACAATGACAGCCTGAAAAAAAATCAAAAGGTACGTGTCGTGTTGGAATTGACAGAAGAATTGAAAGGGCAAAATATTACAGCTGATAACTTTTTTCTATCTTTTGAGTTGGGGAAAAAACTTTTACAAAGGAAACTGACATATGTGGGAACAGTTGGAAAAAACAAAACTTTTATCCCTACGACCTTCGTGGGCTGCAAATGATTCAAATCGCAGAAACCCTGAGATTTTACGTCAGCTAGCTATGTGCCTATCAGAAGAATACATGCTGAAAAGGACAGTCAAACCTAAAAATCAATTTGCGGCAGAGCTATTGACTCAACTACAAGCATCGTTTTCAATTAGTGTACCATCTACATTCCATTTTATCCTAAATAGCTAAAAACTAACAAAAACCATATTTGTTATTTTTGAAATTTTTGAAACCAGATTCGTGCTCAGCGCGCAAAATGCCTTCGGAAACACCTGGAGCCATCTTATTTGCAAAACCCATGCAGGGCTGTGTTATTATTATATTAACATAGTCGAGTGCAAAAGGGCGGTTTACTAATAAACGTCAATTAAAAATACGGAATAATAATTACACGGTGCGACAGTAACCGACACCCGAGTAACTACGTAGTCTAAGTTATCCACTAGGTTGAGTAGAACTCAGAAACACTTTTTTTATTTTTCTCGAACCCTCAAAACTTGTTTTATTTGACAAAAACGGTTTTATTGATCTTTTCACACAAAATTATTGATTACCTATTTTAAAAATCTAAATATTAATTTTTTATTTATATTTTCCAAGTTTATCCCATCAAAACTCACAACATATACATAAGTTTGAACAAAATGTTTATGTATACCATTTTAAAGGCTAATCTATCCCATTTCTAAAAAAACTTTGGATTTTAAAAATAGATTCAAACCTATTTGGAAAATCATTAATTTTGTGTAAAAAGATCAAAAAACTCGTTTTTGTCAAACAAAACAAGTTTGAAGGGTTCGAGAAATATAATAAAGTATTTTTGAGTTCCACTCAACTAACTGAATTACTTAGACTAGGTAGTTACTTGGGTGTATTTAATTTTTTGTATTTTTGAAAACTGGCGGATAAAGTAGAAAAATTAAATGTAAATAAACATTTATTTTGTGTTAAAAACACCTCAATTCAAAATGTTCATCCTGGAGTGACGTAATGCAAAATTCCAACGGAAAAATTCTTAGAAAGTGGTTGGACGATAATTCGTTGGAGGTTGTTCGCATCTGCGATTCTGTACCATCTTATCCGAATGGAAATGGACCATCTTCTTGTTAGCACTCGACTCATCGATGCAAATAATCGAAATTTTTCCGTCTTCTCATTGCCAACATTTTCAGATCATTTCCCAATCAAATTGAAATTGAAAATAAATTGTACAAACATAATATTGAATACACCACAATCATTTAAATCTTATAAAAGCACCAATTGGAATCAATTTCGCAGTGATTTGAGGAATTTGAGTAGAGTCATTTTGCCACCAATAAACATCAACCTGGAGAATCAGGAAGTTGATGCATTGATCAAGGAGTTCAATACTGCGTTTAACACAATTCATGATTCACATTGTCAGAGGATGACGACTAACAACGGAAACCCCCTCTTTCGGAAAGAACAAAAAACTCTTCAAAATGAAGTACCAATGGCAAATTGAAGAATATCTTTCACCGCATTGGAAACACACGGAAAAAATTAATAATAAACTGAAAAATATCAAACCAGGTCCGTCTGCATTTAAGGAAATTTATCAATTTACAGGAGGAAAGAAATCCCCTCTGTGTCGACAAATACGACATAATGATAATGTCATAACAAATCCCGCAGAAATCGCAGATGATTTCCGAACCTTTTATTCCTCAATTTTTCGCCGTACAATTCCGGTGCGGCCAGTGGATGGTATTGACTCAAGAACCTCAAGTTGTATAAATGCAATTCCAAATCATATTTTTGGCTTCGGCGACAGATTTGATGCACTCTCAAATCCGGATGGATACCATTTCACCGACTCTAAAAAAATTGGAAACGTAATTCAAAATGTTAATAATAAAAAATCATGCGGCGTGGATGGCATCTCTAACTACATTATCAAGAGGTTTCCCCAGACGATGATTGAACTGCTTACCTGTATTATAAACCACTGCATTAACAATTGTTATTTTCCCATTGAATGGAAGTTGACAAAAATAATTCCAATAAAGAAGAAAAACGCCAGTGAGGAATTATCAGTCTTTCGCCCTATATCCTTGCTTTCTAATCTCGGAATTTGAAAACATCTTGAAGGAAAACTTGAAAATGAATTCATAATAAACCCTATATCGAATCTCCAATTTGGTTTTAGACAATTCCATTCTACACAACACGCACTATTGAAGTTTCACAACGACATATCCTCAAACTTGAGAAATCAAATTTGCACTGTGGCGATATCTTTGGATATAGAAAAAGCGTTTGATTCAGTATATCATAGTGGGATTATCTATAAATTTATAGATTTGGGGATTGATCCTTACCTGGTTAAATTGATCCATAGTTTTCTATCCGACCGTAAATTTACTGTCCAAATACAGAGTACTTCTTCGTCATTATATAACATACATAATTGGTCATTACAACCCTTCAGTCAGGATTACGGCCTAGTTTCTCACACCACTTATGTTGTGTGTGTTAATTTTATACATGCGTGGTGGGACCTACAGTTTAAAGTCGACTCCGAACGACAGATTTTTGAGAAACTTTTCATGACAATTTTGTTTACTATCAGAGTTTTTGCCAGAAATCTGCTGAGAGGAAGTCGCCGAAGAAATATTATTTGTATATTGTTTTGATGTCTGGCTTCGCGCTCGAACCCTGGCTTTACGTCTAATAAGCCAACACACTAACTACTAGACTACGGCGACTTCACTTCTTCGTCATTGGGATACGTAAATAGTGGAGTCCCTCAGGGAAGCGTCCTTGCCCCATATTTGTTCAACCTATTTCTTCACGATTTTCCACATACCACACAAAACTCTAAGGCAATTTTATATGCAGTTGACTGCCTAATTTATGCCCACAGCGCATCGCTAGCCCAAGCTATTCACAATGCAGCAAATCATCTTGAACTGATAAATGATTTTTATAAAACTTGGGGAATAAAAATTAATGCTAATAAATCTCATTAGGAATGCGTCCGGAAAACGTCATCGATCAGTGGTACCACAAAGTAAAACGCTACGTACAGTCCTTGATGGGGGTAGAGATTCCATTTAAATCCACAATTAAATATCTAGGCATTACTTTTAATAAGATATTAAAGTTTAACGAATATGCACGTTCAACACTGCAGAAGGCAAAACGAGTAGCTGGTCTGTTTTCATACCTATTTAATAGCAAACATCTACCTCAGGAAACCAAGCTGCTCTTATATAAGGTGACGATCAGATCTGTCTTGTTATATGGGTTCCCAATCTGGTTCACTATTTCGCCAATAGTGGCCAAAGAATTGGAAATATTTGAACGGAAGATTCTGCGGAAGTGTATCAACAAACATTACGTAAGTCACACAAGGAGATACTCAAATACTTACGTATATGACACTTCAGGAGTCCAAGCCTTCTGTAAATATGCACTTCATCACCAAAGGATGTTTGTTGATAAATTGGCCACTCACGAAAACTCCCTGATGAATGAAATTCATCACCCACATATATTGCCACAATTCTTCACCAAAATAGTGCCTGGCTGCCGCTCAGTACCGTCAACATGTCTCAGAATATGTACGTTTCGGCAAACACAAAATCATCAAAACAATTGTTAAAAGATTTCAGTAAATATCAAAAATATTGAGTTTTTTTTTAATTTATAATTTTATTTTAAAATTTTTTCATATAATTTAAGCATTTATTATAGGGAATAATTCGTTGTTAATTTATTTGTGTTAAAAGCTATTAATATTTATTTATTAATAAATTGTAAATAATTTGTTTCTTAAGACGCGTGTATAGAAAAACAAACAAATAAATACAATATGTGTATAACTTAACATATGTATACTTACATAATTATAAATTTAAATGTATAAAACTTAAAGAATAATAACAATTTTAATGAACAATATGCTCCTCCTTAAATTATTATTTGCTAAATTTAAATTTTATTATTTTAATATAAAAACCAACATAGTATGTCTCATATTTGTTAATTTTTCGAAAGCAACTAATTTCTGAATAGCATGATAAAAAAAACATTTTTATTTGTAGACACAACTTTATAATTTAATAGATACATACATGCATACACACTATATGTTTTGTATGCATAGTTTTTAAAGCAATAATACAATTATAATTGTTTTACTTAACTCTACAATATATTCTTTTGTTATTTTTCAAATGGTCCCTATGTAAATTTCATAATGTAAATTAATATGTACAGTTTGAAGAACATAAATATTATTTTATATTTCAGAACATGTGTACATATATGTATATATATCCATACATACAGATGTACATATGTACATATATATACATATATATACATATATATAGTGTATATCAAATGTTGTTTGAATAGGTTGATTAGGAGAAAAATAATTCAAAGTATGTACATAAATATTAAAGATATATTGGAGTTAAAATTTAATATTTAAAACAATTTGCGATCGTAATTAATATGAACAATTGTAGCGTCCATATTCCCTTTTTAAAATCTGCTCAAAGCATTTTAACATAAAAAGAATAAAAAAAATATAAATAAAATTTGATCTAAATAAAATACAAATTGTGAGTGGGGGAAAAATGTATGTTATGTAATTAATATAATATATTTATGCAATTAGAAGCCATAATATATAGTGGCTCACAGCTTATTTCAACCAGCACCATTAAAAAAATTTTGAATAAGAGTTTAAAGAATATGTTTAAAAATTAAAAAAAAACATTTTTATTCAGTCTCAAACTTATGGGCAATTTTAGATCAAAACGTCCGCCAACACCAGATTTCGAACAAGAAGGACCTTATAGCAGCTCTGAATGAGGAATGGACAAAAATAACTCTCCAAACCACTAGAAAGTGGAATCAATGCAAAAAAGGCTGAAAGGTGTAATTAAGCAAAAAGGAGGTCATACTAAATTTTGAAATTAAAACTATTAGTTAATTAGTCATTTAATTGTTTGTTTATTGTAAGTGGTTGAAATAAGCTGTGACTAATTGCGTTCCTACACTTTTGGTTTTTAGTTTGTAAGTTTACATTTGAGACTGAATAAAACATTTTTTTTTTAATTTTTAAACATATTCTATAAACTCTTATTAAAATTTTTTTAATATCTTGTTTCGTTTCGAAATTATACAAGCTTAATTTTTTTAAAGGTGCTGGTTGAAATAAGCTGTGAGCCACTGTATATGTATATTATGAATTTGGTAAAATAATTAATTATAAATCTCACAATCCAGACAAATGGTCCGATAAATTTCCATTTTATCACTAAAAATGTATATTCTAAATGTGTATGTATTAACATTAGGTTTTGAGATGTGTTGTTATTATACATATTTCGTATTTGATATAAATATGTATTTATAAAGCATTTATATAGCGTAAGAGATAAAGTTAAAAAAAAAGAAAATTAACAAACAAACTTATTGTTCTAACTGCTGCAAAAGGATTGCTAAGCCAAATATATATGTACATGTAATTGTAGATGTGTGTCTATTTACTGAGTGAATTTCAATTGAGTCTTTTTAATAGATTTTCTTACTAATTTCTTTTAAATATTTTTTTACCTAAACAAAATTGAAAAAAAAAGAACCAAGAAATAAACTTATCGCAAAATTAAACAACAGCAATAAGTAGAGGGTCCTCACTTTAAAATAATTTAATTATAAATAAAATGCTTGTTAGTTTTTTTTTAGGACATAAAACTATATAAACTATAGTTTTTATTTGAGTTCATATATTTTTTCGTAATTATTTTTAATCTTTTACAAGAATTTTATGGATCTCAATGCATTCAATTATGCTAATTGCTAGTACATTTACTGTCATATACAGTACTTCACAAAACAATGGAAAGTTTTTCAAAAGTTTAATTATGCGTTCTAATCGGGCGAATATTTAAAAATGTTCTTAAGAAATTGGCAAAATATCTGTGCAGTTTATTAATATGCATTTTAAAAATATTAAAAAACTTTGTAATGCAGAAATTAAAAACAAAATTAATTTATTTACTTTTGGTATTAACAAAACTTTTATGATTCTGCACGAAAAAATATCCAGAGAAAAAACAATAAATTAAAAATTTGTACAACCAATCCATTCAGAATATCGACCAAAATGTACGTTATTGTATTGTTTATAATTTAATTGTTCAAGAACACTTCAAATTGGGCTCAAATATTTTAGAGCAGCAAAGAAGCGGAGACGTCGTAATAACTTATTAAATTTGCTCGAGAACATTTAATGAAAGGTAGCAATGGAATACTTTTCTAAGTTGGTCTTTTTTAATTCCAATTGAATAAGAAAGAAACGACGAACCGCTAATAAAAGAATAAATCCTAAATATTGTTCTGGAAAGGGGTTAGATTTGTTATGATGTGGAGTCGCCTCTCAGGCTGTTGTTTAATACTTTTGCACACGAGATTGTGGCATATTGGAAGACAACATGATACATATGACAAAATGCCTCAGTGTTGCATATTTTAATATGATAATGATCTAAACATCAATCAAAATTATTAAAAGGATTTTTTAGAAGAAAAAGAAAATATCTTTCTATTTTAAAAAATAGCAAGTAATGTTATTATATTATAGTATTTTTTTTTTTTATGTCGGAGACTTATGCTGTAGTTACCCACACGTAACGTAACGTACCGTAGAAAACGTTCTCTTTTTAGCATATGGAGAACAATGTAAACGATTACCGAAACGTTCTCTGTCGTTAGCAAAACGGAACGATCTGTATAAAACAGAATTCTCCCACGTTTTTACGTGACATTTGAACATAAGAGAGAAAACATGAGAGAGAGTGCAGTGTTGCCACGAAAAAAAATATTGTAACCAACATTTGTGAAAAAATCACCAAATAAGGAAAAATATGATCAAAATTAAATTTGCAGTTTTTTTATTTTATATTTTTTTCAAATTTAAATTATAATTGAGAAAAAGAAACAGAAAATAAGAAAACAAAATTATAGTCTCATAATTAATTAATTTTAACAAACAAAACAAAAGCTATTTTTATAAGACAAATAATAAACAAATCCGGAATAATCTACACATTGAACAAAAAACGGCAACACTGATGATGAGTCTGTATATCAATTTCTATGCATTGTGTTGTGTTTGTTTGTGTGTTGCTTTGTGTTCTGTTTCGTTTTTATTTACATTCTTCGTTGACATATGTCCCGTTTTAAACGTTTCTATAACTACACAAACGTTTTTAAGGCTACGTACGTTACGATTTTACGTTTCTTACGCTTGGGTAACCAAGGCATTAGTCTTAAGGGTTTACATTTTTAGGAGTAGTCATTACAATACAAATTTTGCCTAATATCTTTTTAGGCGACACTTTACTTGTCTCGATATGGTATAGAAATAAAGGTTTTAATCCGAACAACACACTTAAAACAATTAGGAAAATATCAGACTAGGAATGATATTTATTTTCAACTGGACATCTATTTATTTCCACACTGTTGCTGATTTCAAAATTTAGCCTGTCAGCAACATTCCTCAAATCTTTAATTTTGCTCTACAAAGTTATAATTTCTAAATAAAACAATACAATACCATTCACTAAATAAATTTTAATTCACTTTTTGCAATAATATAAAAAATCTATATAATTTAAAAAATTAAAAAAAAAATAATGGTATTCAGTTTTTTTGTGTTGGCAAACCTATGGCAATTTTATGTTTCGGCACGAAAGCTGTTTTTTCGTAATATATTTTTTGCCATTAAATATTTCCAATACAGCCGTAGGACCTAGTATTACTGTTTAAGACTCAAGCAATCGTGAATGAATAATAATATCTGGTAACTTATAACTTTTCTAACTTTTTTTATTAAAACAAAAATTGTGTCACTTTTAGGCTAAGTTTGTATTTATAAGAATTTTTTTTATTTAAATATTTACTCAATAAATGTATATAATAATAATAAAACAAAAAATAAATTAAAAAATGTATAGAAATAAAAACAATAAATATTCGCATTTTACCCTCATGTGCACAAAAAATGGAAATCTATAAATTCTTGTTGTTGTCGTTTTATAAGCATTTCGTTAATTATATATTTTATAATTATAATTTTATATAATTATATATAAGAAAAACTAATTTTGGAATTAAGTACGGCATTAAGCTTTGATATAAGTTGATCTAAATTTAATTTTTCTATTGTATGGCTCCGCGAGAAATATCGAACATTGGCGAGCAAAGCAATTGTAAGTTTGAAAGACATAAAAACATATCGGATGTTTCAGTGTCTAAAAAAACGATTTTAAGGATAATTAGAACCCGATATTTCGTTGGTATAAATTTAACCCTTTCAAACTAATTATTGATATTTTTTAAGATATTTTTTTCGAAAGGAAAAAAGAAAATTTCGATGCTTCACACTTTATTTAAGAGATACAGTAAAAGAATTCTTGCGTTTATTGAAGAATTTATATGTAAATTAATATTCAAATATGTAATATGACTAATATAAAGTGGCTCTCATTAATATCCGAGTTTTTATTCTGAGTCGTATAAACTAAAAATTTCTACAAAAAGATATATAAAACTGACACAATACTTGTTTGAATAAAAATTTTAAAAATCATAATTTAAGGCATCGAATGTCAGATTTAGTCGTTTGACCTGTCAAAAATTACATGTCTGTTCAAAAAGTATTATAGTGAGCACTAAAAAGTGAAATTGTGCGACAAAATTCTAGACAGTCTGTCCGATTTTATAACTTTTTGAAATATTTCAAAAAATAATATTTTCTGTGCGATCTGAGTAGTTTTATTTGGAACAGCTGTACAAAAAAGTTGGTGTTCACTTATTTATAGCATTGTATTGTGTTTGTTTATCGTAAAATAATATTATAATAATATAATATAATTTTGCTGAACTTAACCCAATATAATTAATAGACGAGTAGAAGAAAGTTATCTACTTAAGACACATGAACTCAGAAAGCAGAAATTTTGTTATTTATATTTTCTTACATTCGTCATCTTTTTTTGGATTTCTTCAATTTAATAAGTTTTGATAGAAATTTTGCTTAATATGATTTGTTTCCTTTCAATATGCATAGATAACTGTTTAGTTTAAAAGAAATTGTTCTAATATATGTATAAAATTAACGATAATGTGAGAAATGATTAAGACAATAAACTGTATGGGTGGAATCGAGATTGATTTTAAAATATGGTTAAGCAAATATTTTAAGTAATTTTTCTTTAGTAAATTTAATTAATTTTAAAGTTGTTGATTAATTTTATTTCACAGATTGCTTTTTTAATATTTTAATTGAATAAATCTTTGTTTTATAATAGCATTATTAATAATTAAGCGATTTTATTGTTGCATATATTTTTAACTAAAATTGTGCTTTCAATTAATAGATTTTATATATATATATATATATATTTGTATATATGTAGTATATGTAAATTGTAACTTTTTCCTTATTTAAATTTATTGGTTATCTTCATTTGTGCAATTTGAAGCAGAATGCTCACAAAGAGCTGGAAGAATGTTATCACCGGATAATTGTCTAAAATAGTAAAAGTAACGATTAATGTTATTATATGTTTAATATAGTAGACGCTTTAAAATTCAAACTTGCCTATCGACAATCATATTATATGATCCAGGGGCAGAATTTGAGCGACCTGCTCTGATGAATCTTTCTAAACGAGAACCCCCACGTTGTGGTGCTCTACCAGAAATACCTCTGGAGAACGGATTACCAAATGAATGTTTCTTAAGCATTGTTTTAATCAATATTAGTGTATCTAACTTTGGAATGCTGCGTACCACGCTGTTAATATCATCGTCATTTACTTGCACCAATCGACAGTTTTCTTCTTCACTTGGCAATGAATATAAACCACCACTAGTTACCCATCCATGTTCCTGTATTAAATTAAAGATAAAAAATTTAATTATAAAACATAAATATATACATACGGAAATAAGTATTTTGTCACAAAACGAATTGACTTCGACAAGATACATATTTTTTTTTTTACAAACTAGCCAAAACTAACTCATTATAGGTTAACTAAATTAAATTTTATTAATGATCTAACTAATGGTCTCATGTTAATATATTAAATATCAATAACAATAATAATAATAATAATTCGGATGAGTAAGAAACTAGTATGCTTGAATCCAATATAATATCTCATCTGTTGATAACCGTTTAAAGAAATTTTATACATGTATAATCTGTAAAAAGATATCACACCGTTTCTACCAATGATACCAGACTGTCGGATTAGTACAAATATTAAGCACATACAATTTAAAGATCTTCAATTTATGATTCTAAATTTTCACTCTATCAGGAGTGGCGGCAAGATCATAGTTTCAATGAGCACCAAAGTTGTATTCTTTAATAGAAGAAGTCAAAATACTCACAATTTTTGGCATTTTTAATTAACGAACTATATCTTTCAACTCCAATTCAGTGCTTAATACGTTTACCGTTAGTTTAATTATTATTAATTTAATTAAATTACTTTTTCCTCTACCTTTTTTACAGGCATTTTATCTCTTTTTATGAATATAGACATACTTTTGCTATGCATGAAGAAGTCAATTGAATTTTTATTTAAGACTTGTTTCTCGTTAAATAAATAATGCCAAGAACTACGTGCGCTTTTTTTTCAGACAATTAAACTGATGAAGAATCAATTAAAAATTATTCTATATTTATTAAAGGGTTACTTGTTCTAGTTTTACTTTCCTTGAAAGTACAGTACTATGCAGTGTGAGACAACACGTTTAACACGTGATCGATGGGAGGGGGTTATATAGTCTGTAATGACAGAAAAACGAAAAGTCCAGAGCACGTACTTAATCACGCCAATCTAATTAGTTTAGATCTTTTCTGCAGCACTTTTTACAAACAAAAGCTATTTTCCTTTTGTTATATTTGATTTTACTAAAAACTCTGCTTATAACCATAGACTCCTAGTGAGGGAACAACTGAGAGTAAAATAAAAATAAAATACTTTTTAGGTTAGGTTAGGTTAGGTTAGAGGACGTGTAAGACAAGTAAGACAAGTACAGTACCCGGAGGTCGAATTGACCCAGTGTACAACGTCCTAGTTTCTCACACCACTTATGTTGTGTGTGTTAATTTTATACATGAGTGGTTAAAGTCGACGCCGAACGACAGATTTTTTTAAGAAACTTTTTCATGGCAATTTTATTTACTCTCAGAGTTTTTGCCAGAAATCTGCTGAGAAGAAATCGCCGAAGAAATACTTCAAACCCTGGAGTTACGTCTAATAAGCCAACACACTACCTACTAGACTACGGCAACGTCTAAATACTTTTTAAATATGAACGAAATCAAATAATAAAAATATCAGTTTTTAATTGCAAAAGTTCATATAATAATCTTCATAAATGTTATTTATTTATTGTTTGTTCGGATAGTGAATACCTACTTCACTCTGAAATACAAATTAAAAATTTTAACAAAATTTAACAATTTAATATTTTTGTGTGGTATACATACACAATTCCATCGATATCCTGGATATATCCTGGATCGATATCGCCATACCAAATATAGAATCAATATATAGCCAAAGCATATGATCAAATTCAAATAAGAGGATAAAACAGGGAAAAGACAATGCTTGTCAACCTCTACGGCCTGTACGAGCTAATTAGAATGGCTTTCGGGTTTAAAAAATGCCCTAGCGACATTCGTAAGTCTAATGAGCAAAATCTTACCAGACTTCATTAAAAAAAGGTTTATTACACCTGGATCATATAATAACATTTAGCACATCAATTAAAAAGCACGTAAAAGAAATAACTGACATTTTCAAGGTGTTAGAGGATGCAAATTTGAAAATACAAATGCAGGTGTAATTTTATGGGAAGGGAAACTCTATTTTGAGGTCAAATCCTGACAATGGAAGAATTAAAGTCGAGTCGAAGATAGAAAAACAGATAAAATAGTCATGAAAGATTAAAAATTTCTGACGGAAATGTATAGTGTTAGTTAATTATTTTAGATCCTATATTGACGGTAGAAAATTCAAAATTAGCTCAGATCACCAATAAATTTTTGCATTCCAAAAGCAATTTTAAGGATATGTCAGCCATATATCCACAATGGTTATCAAAATTGGGTGAATATCAATTTCAAATCGAATACTTAAAAGGAAAAATAAGTAGGGGATTTCTTAAGCAAAATAGAAAAGAGTGAATAAACTATATAAGATAATATTGCAGTGAGTATTCCAATACCATAAATATTTGTTCAGTTAATAATCAAGATGGCGTCGTATCAATGATAACAAGGCATTTGGCAGTCAAAACTTTATGAGAAGAAATTATATAGGGCTGTTTGGAAAGTAATTCCGTTTTTTTCTCGACAGATGTGGTGGTACTCTTCAGAAGTGTAGACCACCGCCGATTCGACCACTGAGAATGCATGGGACGGAACTAGTACTCAAGGATAAGGCGAATTTTCTAGGGCTGGTTCTCGATACGAAATTGACTTGGAAATCGAAAAATAATCCAATTACTCTCTACATCTACATCTGGTGTAGGGAAAAATGAGGTTGGACCTAGGGGGACTTACTGGATCTATAGAGCAGTGGTCAGTCCTATATTGACCTTTGGATGCCTACTATGATGGGAATCCCTTATTAGGACGACTAACTTGAATCTGGTAGGGCGGCTGCCTGCGTGATAATTAGAGGTGCCTTGCGCACTACTCCTACGATGGCACCGAAGATAATTTTGGGCTCTCACCGCTTATATTATAGGGGCATGGCGGTTGGGATTGGCGGGCGTCTCTGGGCGACTGGACAATGGCGTGAACCAGATACTGGTCACCGGAGTATCCTGAGGAAATTTGAGACTATCGGGGGCATTGACTACTCCGGACAAACAGGCCTGGCGAAATGGTGCTGTGCACCTTGTAAAGGACTCCGTGCAAATCTTCACAGATGGAACCAAACTGGAAGTATCCGTTGGTTACGGAATATACTTGGAATCAATCGATATAGCCAAGTCTATAAGGCTACCGGATTACTGCATCGTTTTTCAGGCGGAAGTGTTAGCAATACAGGCTGCGGTTACGATTATTTGAGGTGCAAATCAGAGATCAGCAATGAATCGCTTTTTCGCTACTCATCAGCACTCATGCAATTTTGATTTGCATTTACAAACAAAGAAGAAAGATACATAAACAAAAAACACAAAGACAGCAAGCAGAGCAAACACACAACCTTCATGTGAGTATTGCAGTGTTCCTACGCGAATCATACTTATTTTGTGATTCGTGTATGCGATGATTCGTGGAGAGTCCAAATCAATAACATCGTGCGTATTGTTAAGTACGAGTACCATGAGTATTTCAAACTTTGAGTATGAGTAGGATGGGTATGATATTTAAATAAGTATGAATGCGTATAAATATCAGAAATTATAAGTATGATTCGAGTCTACTCATTGTTTTGAATACTCATTGCTGACCTCTGGTGCAAATGTCCCCAATCGAAACATCACTATAGTCTCACTATAGTCTCCAACGTGATCAACTCCAGGACGGTCTACAGCTGTCACAGACACCTGAACAGAGTGGCGGAAATGATATTTCGGATAATTGCAGAGTGGATGACCTGGACAGGCACGGCACTACTCTCTGACAAATTCTTGCCTATTGGAGTCCCTTTGGGGATCTTTAAGCTCATGATTGACAATGCGGTCACAGACTCCGTTAACTGCAGGTGGGCGGCATTAGATACGGTCAGAATGGCGCAGAAAATTTGTCCAAAGCTGGATGGAAGGTGCACTGTAAGGCTGCTTAAACTACAAAGAAGCATGTTCGTGACGGGGCATTGTTTTTTCTGTAGAAGCTGCAGAGATGAGGATAAAGATGAGACTGTTCTTCACCTACTGGGAACGTGCCCGGCACTATGTCTAAGGACAAAGAGACATGTTTGTGCCTACTACATCGATGATCTAAGTGATTTGTCGAACGTCAATGTCAATGACAATGTCAGTAGATTGAGTCGCTTCATTGAAAGTGGTTCCAGGACTAGGGGATAATTGATGAAAACTGTTGTATCACAATGGACCTCATGTGGCCTAAGTGTGTCCATCCGAATTCCTTGGAGGGACGGCCACCTCTACCTACCTACCTACATATCACAAAACAATTATACATATACGAGTTGTATATGTATTTATATTTCATATATACAATAAATAATAAAAAGTTTCTGACGAAATATGAACGATTATCTAAACAAAAAACGTTATTTTTTTCAAACATAAAAATTAATAAAAAGAATCGTCGTAAATATGAATATTTGTTTGTTTTAAAGGCAAACTTGTTGCGTAAGATATACAATTTATCCTATTGCAAAATGTTTTATATAATATGTATTACCTTTAGCTGTGGTATAGTTATACGTTTCGTTGGATCCTTATTTAACATACACTTAATACAATCCTTTAATTCAGCTGAAGTTTTTGGGTTTTCGGGAAATACGAACTCTTCATGTTTTATTTTTTCATATAAAATTGGAACAGAAGAAGCAACAAAGGGAACATTGCCATAAACTAAGGCATATAGTGTAGCACCCAAGGCCCATACGTCAGCAGCTTTTCCGCAATATATATTCTGTAAATAAAAACCAATATTCTGATATAAATATGATATTGTTACGTTTTTAGTCTTCAAATTTTCTTATTTCTAGTGGATTCGATGATTGCAAGTTCAAAGAAAAGAAATTGTTTGCTTTTATTTCTTTATTTATTTAAATAAAAACTGACTGTGTACGGTGTACTGTTCTTAAACGTTGTGGTTTTATTACAACTCTTTAAGTAATCGCCGTCGGTTCAGTGGCTCTAATCACACGAGAACAATTGTGCTGGCGTAAAATGATAGTTTATAGGAAAGAGAGGTGAAGAGAATGGTTTTTTTGGTGGCGTAAAGTTTCAACCGGCTACAACCCCGCATTACCAGCACAAAACTAATACAATCACTTTTACAAAAATCAGCCAAACATCAAATGAATGCAAAAACACTAATACAAGCAAAGATGTGTATACGTATAAATTTCATGCCAAACTGATATACATACATCCCGTGTGATTTGAAAAGAACAAAAAGTGTGCGACTAAAAATTGTTCTCGTGTGATTAGAGCCAGTGGCAACTGATTTAAAAACCTGCCCAGTTACAACTGTTCGTTTCTTTGTGTTTGCTGAACTGAGTGTGTATAGATAAATGGTTATGTGTTTCAGTTATACATATGTATATATGATTTTGTTTTTTTTATTTTCATATAATATACAATTATAATATGATATTGTTATTATTAGTACTTAGCAGTTGGGGTATGAGTGGATAAAGAGAGAATGAGAGTAACATATTTTTTTCCTACATTTCTCACAAGCAAATACTTGACGTTGATGGTGGAATACAATAAATAAAAGTTCGTATGCATGCTCTTTATGTTATGATGTCTGTGCAGTGATGGTATTAATGTCGAAAAATATGGTCAAAAAATGTTATTTATGAAAAAGGGGGAATGGAATAAGAAGGGCCTCGAGATATGATGATTTGAAATTGGCAGGTCTAAGTTGTTTGTCGGCGGGTGCAGGTCTCGCGAAGGCCTATCAGTAGTCGTTTATCCGAGAAAGATCGATGAACGTGTTCCGGAGATATGGCGGTTTTAGTAAACTGTTTACTGGACGCATGTTATTAATATTTACTTACTTACAGCACCAAATTTTATTTGTATGTTTGCTTCACCCTTAATATTTATTTATGTATATCCACAGTAACTGTTGTGTATATGGTATAATTGTTTTGACAATACTTTAAGTTACACTCTTGCACGCCTATAAACGGAATTACTATTGACTTCGGACTTTGTTTGTCCCTTATTCTCGAACTTTTTTATGTATTTGCTTTTGTACCGTACGATCTGTGCGCTTTGTTTTTATTAATTTGTTTGTTTTGTGTAACAATATTTTTATGAAGGCAAAAGTCACAAAAGTCTATATACGATACCAAGTTTTTCAGTCGAGAAAGATTTAAGATTTTAAGATTTAAGAAATGATTTAATAAATACTATTTTTGTATATACATAGTAGAACAAATATTAAATCAATACAATATTATAAGCCGTTGGTCCATAAAAGTTAAAACTGCAGAAACTAACATATACATAAATCACTTATACACATACATAATTGGTCATTACAACCCACGCCTAGTTTCTCACAACACTTATGTTGTGTGTGTTAATTTTATACATGAGTGGCGGGACCTACAGTTTAAAGTCGACCCCGAACGACAGATTTTTGAGAAACTTTTCATGGCAGTTTTATTTACTCTCATACTTTTTGCCAGAAATCTGCTGAGAGGAAGTCGCCGGTTGCAATATGGTATATGTTAACTAAAGTGTATTGAGCAACACATTATATGATTGTAATTTAAAATTCACCTTTTAATTGTTAAGGTATTTTTTTTTAAAGAAAATTAAACTTTTGTTTCAACTTTTTACGACAAAAAGGAATTGGAATGCTAGTTTTGCTAAACTTAAACGTCATTTATGTATTATTTAGTCTGTTTTTGCTCTATGCATACGAACTTATATTTAAATAATATTAATGAAATCGAATTTATTACGATATATGTACTAATAGTAGAAGCTACATACATTAAGACTAGTTTATTAAATCAAATAATTTATAGTTTTACTTATAAAAAGATTTTTATCACACTGTAAAAACCGAGTGAGTTGTTTTACTGTAGCGTAAAGGTGTGAGATAAATCTTCTTTTCTAATGTTTTCTAAATTAGATTTATATTTTGGAGTATAAGTAAGCGTGAGTGTTGTTATAACTACACTATTCGATATTTACCTGGCCAACATTTAACGATTCAGGAGCTCTGAATGCTGGCGTACCAGCTGTCGAACCATTTGTCATTGTTGCGTCCTCTCCAATGAATTCATTACAAACTCCTAGGTCAGCTATTTTAACTCTGCCACACTCTGTTAATAATAAATTTCCAGGCTTTATATCAGCATGAATGATTCGTTGATAATGTACTAAAAATAAAATGTATGTTAAATTGGTGACATCATTCAGATTAAGTAGATTGATTCTTTTTTGTTTGTTATAAATTTAGAAAATTATTGATTCAAAAATATAGAAATTAACGAATACAGAAATTTTAAAAATAGATATGATTTTCTAGCTTATAAGTTTTTATATACAGTATTGAATACAGCTAAAGCAAGGATTTGTGTATCCCAGCGATACATACAATGTAAAATGTGGCTGGCGTCATAACAAATCTTTATATTTTAGTGACGATACCCACTAAACTAACAAAATAGAGAAAATGAGAAAGGATACTATTGTTGGGCTTCAAATTTGTTTTTTAAGTTTTACAATAATGGGAAAAAAAACAGCGACATACGTTACCTTAAATATTTACAGTGTCAGTTAATCGATAAACCCAACCATTTTTAAAAGAAAATAATAATAAACGTATTAATAATCAGTGGTATTTTAGTTCGAAGCAAATATGTATTCATAAATATAAAGCTAAAAGGAAAAAATATATTATTTTTAAATCGTGAATCAGTAGCTAACCCTAGCTTTCAAAAGACACGTGAACTAAATTTTGCAGCTGTCGAACTTTAGTTTGTGGAATAGAACCTTTTAAGTGAAGCAACTTTTTGTTTTAGATGTCAATGAGAACGATAGAAATTGCATGTATTACAAAGTTGAATCTTCAGGTTGTTATCGCAATAATGTATAGGGAATAATCTACACTTTGGGAGGAATGGTTTTTGGATTTGCGGGAATAAAGTGAAGCTTAAATCACTAACTAAATACTGCGTCTCTGGCCTGGTGTGCAAAGATGGAAACTCAATAATTTAGAATGGGGTTTCTTGAATTGGAGATTTGACCCTTTTAGGATATGTGATGTTAAGAGTCTAAGAGTCTTTTTCTGTGTCTTATTTCTTTCTTAGATTATTAATATTTTCTTTTGTTTATTTCCTCCTCTGAATATTATCCATCTTCTTTTTTAAAATTTCATTGTTCTTTGATTGGAAAACTCTTACAATGGACCTTTTCTGTCCTCTAGATGTGATTCTTCACTCCAGGCTTTTTAAACTAATTTGACCTCCAATAAAGAGCATAGGATCATAACAAAACTGCGTTCCTAATTTCATCTCAGCTTTTTTTCGATACCTCGACTTTCTTCTTAACCTATCTTCTATAAAATCAGCAAATTAAATTCTGCAAAGGCCATACAGCGTAATAAACTTAACATTTTCATTTTAATTTTTAAACTGTGAAATAACTTTGTCAATCCCATTAGATAAATAAAGCTTAGAAATTTCCTATTTCCTATGCTATAAAATGAATAATAATGGATAAAGTTCTAATGATTCAATAGAGTTGGATACACTGCTTTCATTTAAAATTACTTTCTCCTCTTTTGTACGATAGCAAGAAGCCTCAAAATAGACTTCGGAGCATACCTCAGAGATATGTATTTAATGGAAAATATAAATGTGTAAATAGTTAGGAGATCTAATGGAGAGAATTATTTATTCAACCGTCTTTAGAAACCAAGACATTTCAACGCGTCTTGATAAACTTTTCTCGTTCCTGCGAACACCACATTGTATTTTCATGTCCAAAACATCAAGAACTTCTGTCATCTACAATACTTATACCACTCATTACAGATACATCTTTTATTGTTCCATACATACACTCAGCCACAAAAGTATACATACGGATTTCAGGAATTTTTTAACCAATCCGTTTTTGTTGAAAATATTTATAATTGTCTGACATCTTTCTTCGATTTTAAAACGGTCTTTTGCATTGGTTCAGAAATTTGTGAAATTTGTAAATCGGATGCATACCTTTGTGGGCCTGTGCAGGGCCACATTTCAGTTCAATTCCAGAAATTTTTTAATCAATGCAGAAGACCGTCTTAACATCAAGGAAACTATAAAGATTTTCAACGAAAACGGGCTAGTTAAAAAATGTCTGAAATTGTTAACCGTATGTATAATTTCGTAACTGTGTGTACATAACATACATAATTGGTCATTACAACCCTTCAGTCAGGGTTACGACCTAGTTTCTCACACAACTTCTGTTGTGTGTGTTAATTTTTTTATACATGAGTGGCGGGACCTACAGTTTAAAGTCGACTCCGAACGACAGATTTTTGAGGAACTTCTAGAACTAGAAATCTGCAATCACTGTTCCATTCTTACAAAAATTTAGGTAAGACGGACATTTATTTAGTAATCCACATAAGATCCAACAGTGTCCAATGTATAATCTGCACGATCAATTTGAGGGCATGATCATTTCACATGGATGTGATATAAACTGTTTTCGCTGAGGCCATGGGGTTGTCGGGTTTTCTTTAGTCGCAGGAGTAAGCCACAAACCACAGCAGTTCTCAAAGACAACATAACCCATGCCATCAATCACATTCAGCTTAATTATACAATAGAGTCATTGAAAATGTAATATTTCGTATGCCTTTCAGACGAATACAAAATTTCGACGATATCTCGCACACACTTTGTTTTATTTAAATTTCAAGATAGGAAGCGCTTAATTAAAGGCGCGGTAGTTATTAACGAACGTATTCGGAAGCATACTTATATAAAAACCCAGTGTTCATTTATGTCATTAACAGTCTTTACACAACATATACATATATGTACATCTACTTACATACATACATATATTATCAAAGTCGTCAAAATAATTAAAGAATAATAAAATAATATAATAAAATTTATTTTCAGAAATAAGAGCAGTCGCTTTTATTGATGCAATGTATGGAATGAATTTTTATTCCTTAAATTCTAAAATCGAATTAATTTCATAATCACTTGCTATTGAATTGTCTTTCGTGAAAATTCACGTTATTTTATAATTTGTTAAGTACAAATAAGCACAATTCACGGTTTAAAACAAAGAGAGCTTTGGGTCAAATTACCCACGTTTAATATTTTTCCACTGTTATTTCAAAGAAATTTACTTTTTACAAGAACTTAAGAAATTTCGTTCGTTAAATATGTCCAGTTAAGTAGTCCGAATACAATAAGTTTATCCAACGTCATCTATCTATCGATTGTAAATGAAAAAGAATGCTTGACTTTGGTGTTGTAGACCTATAAAGTTAATTTGAACAGATCGTTCAAAACTTATGCTATAAACAAAATGAACGCAACGCAGCAAGTACAACAATTTTGCAATTGCAGCCTTATGTAAGTTCCATGCACATTAATTATAATAAAGGCAAGATCGCGAAGGATAAGCAAAGCAAATAATAAATAAGCACTTCAATAATTCTTTATCATTTTTTCGCGTTATATCTCATAGATCGCGTTTTTTATGCATGCATGATATTGTAATGGCAGCACTAATCTCATCATTGCCAGAACATATCCTCTCACCGTTAGCATTAATGCTATCATTGCTGCGAATAAAAATAGATATTAGCCTAAATGGAAAGCGCTTAATCACTACCTGTTGTAGCGATGCCTTTAAAATAATCACTTACATATACACCCATGTATTCTAATTTTGGAGATTGCTGTGTTTGTTGCGTTCCATTTATTGTGTTTATAGCATTATTTTATAATTTGCGAGGAAGCATGAAACAAAGAGAATAAAGATAACGCAATCCGATGTTCAAAAAATTTCTGTTCTGCGCATCTACGTCACACTGTTACCATAGTCCAAATAAGTTTTTATTTAAATTTTATGTAAAGTTGATAATTTTTTTATAGTAAATTTCACAAAATTCTTTTTATTTATTTATTAATCTTTTATATATCATACCATAGCTTATTTTCCATTAAGTATATATTAAAATATTATTATTACGTTAAGTTTATATTAAATATTTTAATTCGCAAAAACCATGACTGTTCTAAAAATGTCTGATTATCAGTTTCTAAAATTTAAATAAAGGACAAAATTGATTGTAATAAATTTATTTAGTATTATTACTATTATATATATGTATATGTATATATATATATATATATATATTTATATATATATATATATATATTTATATATTATTTTTAAAATGAATATTTTTTACATTAAAATTTTCCGCCGATCTCAATCTCCGTGATTTCAAATTTTTCGGCACAGGTAGGTGAATTGCCAAAATATGCATTATAGGAAGAGCTCATTTCGTGGCAATAATCCCAAAAGTGTTCAAAAAGTGATCAATTTAAAAATGCGGAAATTCAGAATTTTTTGTATTCTATAATGTATAAATTATAATCTTAATTTATAAGATTCATTTGAATTCCCCTTAAAGGTTGAATGAAAGAAGTCAACTGATTCGCGGAAGTATGAAGAAAAGCATAACTATAAAAATACAAATTTGGAAATTTATAAAAATAATATATAGAGTTAATGTATATAACCTATGTATATAATTAAATAATATATGTATATAATAATATATGTATATAATTAAATAATTCCTCTAATTACATTTTAGGAACTGATAAACAGAAGTTTTTTAGCACAATCAAGCTAGGGTGCCAGTGTGACGTCACACACAAAACAACTTAAGAGAGAATAAAGATAGCGGACCTGTGCAATGCGCTATCTTTATTTCTTTGTTTCATGGCGAGGAAATATAAATTGTATGTTAAACCAAACTTTCTCTGTATTAACGCTCGATTACTTAAACATCCACATAACGACGTTCGTTTTTAGCAAATGAAAAGCAATGTAAATGGAACGATCTGTATAAAACAGAATTGCTTAACGTTTTTACGTGGCATTTGAAGATGAGCGAGTTACCAACAGCCTATTGTATTGTAAATCCGATTTTGCACTCAAAGGGATAAACTATAACATTAACTATGAAACCATTTCAGCAAAATAGAAGGTATAGAATATAGATATATACATATATATATATATATAATAAAAGTTCACCAAGTTTGTGTTCTCCCATACATACATAATTGGTCATTACAACTCTTTAGTCAGGAATACGACCTAGTTTCTCACACCATTTATGTTGTGTGCGTTAATTTTTATACATGAGTGGCGGGAACTACAGTTTAAAGTCGACTACGAACGACAGATTTTTGAGAAACTTTTCATGGCAATTTTATTTACTCTCAGAATTTTTGCCAGAAATCTGCTGAGGAAGTCGTGAAAGAAATATTTTTTCATATTTCGTTCAGTTGGAAATGCCTGACCTGGGTTTTGAACCGAGGCCTCACGTCTAATAAGCCAACAGACTACCTACTAGACCACGGCGTCTTGCATGTTCTCCCGCTGCTATTATTTAACATCACACAGTGATGAACCGAACTTCGCAACAGAGTAATGAAATAGCCTGGAAGCTAAAACGATTACATTTATGACATCTGTATGCTCTCACCCAAACACATAGACGTTAAGATGAAATGAAGTTCAGTATCCCAACATACCAAATGTGTTGAGAATAATATTACGCTTGAAAAAGTCTTAAGAAAATCTTGAAAAAGGTTTAGTAACAATTGTAGAAAAATCAAAACGGAACCCTCGTGATAATATTTTATATGTGTAAGATTACTAAAAGCTTATTCTTGCAATTGTAGAATAAGGTTACAAATGTAGTATTTTTTTAAGTGTTGTTTATAAAAGCTTACTCGTCTCAATATTTTCATAAGTTTTTCAACATAAATGACAATTGTCAATAATAAAAAAATGTATTTTCTTCAATTTAATATTATTTATATATTTTATTGTGTATTTGAGTATCCTTCATAAACTGATCCTCTGTTATTCCAATGGACAATGCTGCACCTATAAATTGTAGATATTTAATAATTATAATAATGTATTTAAAATTTTATTTTTTTAATTTTTACTTACTTCGTATTGCCTTTGTTGTGCTAAGATTTCGTACACTTTTCTTTTATTCAGTGCCTTTCCAGCATAACTGTTCTCCTCTCTTCAATTGGGCCGCAATTGGAAACACCAGCACTGAAATATTCGTCACATTCACTTCTTTTTTGTTTTTTATTATTTAGAAGAAGATCCATTACTTCTTTTGTTTCTCTTCTAACACTTTTTTTATACATATTAATTTGGCGTTTTTATTTTTATGGAACGATTTTATTTAAAATAGACGTCCGTCCACGCACTTTAAAAATTTTGTAATAAATTTACAGGCAAAATAAAATAAATTTCATGAAAAAAAGTAACGGTAGCTGTTTATAGCTATCGCGTGCGTAAAAGAAAGACAGCATGACTTTAAAAACTATTGTTTTTTTCAATCGTCAGATTTCTTTAATCATACTTTAGAAACAGTTGTGTTTAACAATAGTTTCTCAAGTATAGTTGAAAACTGCTTGTGAATTCACATTTTAAAAACATTATTGTAATATTAATAAAAAAAAAAGCTTGAAAATAACTATTATTATAAGCTTATACTCAAGTTATATTGCGGTTTGATTGCTAAACGGTATGTTGGGATAGCAATGCTGTACCTACTGGGTTTCGCATGTATTTTTTAACACATTGACAGAAGGATCAAGAGAAATTTAAAATATATGTTCAAATTATATGTTTTTGTAATATTTTTGTTTACCAAAGCTCCAAATTGCGTAACAGGTGGAAAACGAAATTCATTTTGTATAGTGAAAGCTCTATTAATTATATGTAGAGTGGCTTACAGATGATTTTAACCGGCCTTTAAAAAACCTTTAAAAAAATTAAGCTCATATAATTTCAAAACGAAACAAGATATCAAAAAAATTGATTGGGAGTTTTTAGAAGATGTTCCGAAATGAGAAAAAAGTTTTAGTCAGTTTCAAATGGAATGGAAATGAAAGACAAAATGAGCGAAAATAATTTCCCAAACTGCAAGAAAGTTGGTGAAATCCATGCAACAAAGGCTGAATGCTGAACTGAATTGAGCAAAAGGAGGACATATAAAATTTTGAAATTAAAAAATTCGTTAATTAATTACTTAATTGTTTTTTTTATAATAATTGGTTGAAAATGCTGTGTTTTTAGTTTGTAAGTTTTTTAGAGTATAAATGAGGGAGCATATACAGTCACAGAAAATTGTCTACATACAACGGTGTTTTTTTTTTCTAATAATTTCAAGGTTATATTTTTTATATTCGATTTTGTCTTCAAACATTCTTCATTGTGACTGCCTTAAAGGATGCTATTACATTTTTTTAATTTGAAAAACATTGCCGCTGTATATAGACTTTTTTCCTTGACAGAATATATTTATTCCTTTTTGTGTTCGTAACCCAAGAACTGTTTCTTTTTGGCTCGTTGGAAAATTTGAACGCCGGAATATATAATTTAAGTATTAGACCTTCAAAATTTAAGGAGTATCTTAATGCACACAAGCAAGTCGTACGGCTATATGTATATTTATTATATACATGTATGTATGTATATTTATTTAATTAAATAGAAACAAATGACCAAATTGAAAATAATTTGTACTCGAAACTTTCTGCAAAGTTCTGACGTACTTTAAATTAAATTTTAAATATCATACTTAAGAATTATAAACTTTTCATATAAAGTTTATATAAATTGGAAGTAATAATTAATTACAACCCTTAAGTCAAGATTTCGATCAAGCTGCCTACTCCACACTTGTTGTGTGTGCTAATTTTATACATCAGAAGACTGCTGAGAAGAGGAGTAGGCTACGGTGGCTACATTGGAAATAAATAAACAAAGTTAACTAAATTGCAATATTATAGACACAATTAATGCTATTATTTTTGATACGAAATAAGTCGTATGGGTAAAAAATTGTTTTCTTCATTTGTTTTTTTTTTTTAAACAAAGAAATTTTTTTAACTTTGTCGAAGTAACGGAGATTGAAATTTCTGATATAATAGTTCAATAATACTTGAGCCGATATACCTATTTAAATGATAAAATTTATTTAAACTCTTTGGAAAGCTGATTATGATTGAGGATGACATTAGTGGTTTTTGGCCACATAAACGTGAAACTTTTCTAAAAACGCATATGATGCAGTCCAAATAAAGGTGTATTCTAAAATAAATAAGTAGGTATGTATAAATGTATAAATGTGCGAAATATTACAGATTTTTTTAGAATTTAATAAATACTTTATTTTCTTGTTTCTAATATTATTTTTTTTATTTTTTATTTTTATTTATTTATTAATATTAATCATAGGCACAACAAGATAATAATCTTATAAATGAAAGTGCTATGGGAGTACATCAAAGAGGAAAAAGTAATAACAAATCATTGATTATATGAGTAATGAATTTTTTGAAGTACAGTAGATATAAAAATGAATAAGAACATGTTTAACCTTAGGAAATAGCAATCCATACAAATAAAATTAGGATAAGAAAATGAGTATATGTATGTATGTATGTATGTAAAAAAATTAATTATGGAAAATACAAATATAAAGAAAAATACAAACAAAGAAAAATATATACATATAATGAGAAACAATGAAACTTAAGTAATAAATTAGAAAAATGAAAATTAATCACTAATAAAAATAAAGAATAAAAATGTATAAAACAATCAAAATATGTTAAAAACTACTTAAACAGAGTGTATAGCTCCCTTTTGAACTTAGTTGCATCGTCTATGTTCTGAATATAATTAGGTAGTGCATTCCAAAGACTGAACTAAACATAAAGAACTGTCGTTTCGACAAGAGAGTCCTGTGCCTTAATTGGATAATTTTTCTACCGCGGTTGGATCTAGCAATTTTAATCCTGCTAAATAAGTATATTGGCTGTTTCAAAGTAATAATTTTATGGAGAAGAATTAGGCATTTAATATTCAATAGATTATCAAAATTAATACCATATATCTGGTAAGAAAATTGTGATGTATGGTCTCGTCGACCCTTAATAAATATATATCTAGCTATGCTATTATAAGACAAATTGAGTTTCCGCCTATCATCAGTATCACAGTTTGCGAAAATTTCCGATCCGTATAAAAGAACAGGAATCAAAAACGTTTTAGCCAGTTGCAGGCGTATGGCAAAGGAGTCGAATCTATAACAGCCCATAAGTTCCTAAGCATACCGTAAACTTTACAAACGATGACATTAACGATGGTTAGACCACGTTAGCCGACCATTAAAGATAACACTCAGATTAGACGCCGATTCAACAAAATCAATTTTATTCCCCCTGATAATAATTTCCGGTACATCAAATGCTCTCTTAGTTTTGGAGAGTAATAAACATTTAGATTTAGAGGGATTTATACAAAGTCCATTAGCCCAGTTGTCAATTTTACGTAAATCATTGTTGATAATGTCTATACGTTGTCCGATATCATCAATGCAAGTGCTCCTGTAAAGCTGAACATCATCTGCGTACATATATAAGCTACAATTATCCAAAACATCAGGTAGGTCGTTAATGTATAAACAGAACAAAAGAGGCCATAAAAATTGATCCCTGAGGAATACCTCTTCCAACGTGTACCGAATTTGAGATGTTGCCGTTTAGGTAAACTCGTTGCGATCTTTTCATGAGATAGGAACGTATAAGACTACAAGCTAAATTAGAAAAATGTAAGAGGGTCTGTAGCTTCCTCAATAATATTCTGTGATCAACCGTATTAAAAGCTTTAGTGTGATCCAAAAGAACCAAAAACGCTATGTAATTTTCATCCAGTTTAAAACTAAGGTCATCAACTACCTTGACTAAAGCAGTTGTGCAGCTCCTAGCTTTCATAAATCCCGACTGCTTATCAGATAAGAAATTATTACTTATAATATAATCGTTCATTTGTTTAGATATGAGGTTTTCCATAAATTATTAAATAATAATTATTAAATATAATAATAATATAATATTATTAATAGTTACTACGCCAATTGATCTCAATAAGGAGCTAAGTGTCTGAGATGACACTTTTCTGTAACAATTAATTTTATATTTTAATTATTGAATTTATTCAGTTAATTAAAGAATAAATAATAAATAAATATTAGTGATAAATGATGTCCAAGCAATATCTACACTTATGGATCTTGAACTGCAGCTATCGACACAAATTAACGAAGTGAAAAAGCAAGAGATGCCAATACATTTTGTGGAATTTTTTTTATTTATTTTATCATTGTTAAAACGAATTAAAAATAAATTAAATAACAAAAAAAATTTCCATAAACTAGACATTTAACATCTGATCACAAAACTATTGACATTACATGGATAATATACGATATAAACTACAATAGAACAATCGACGGGGCTAATAAAAACATCTGTATTAACTTGCCTTGTAAATGGTCATTTGTGCATATGCAAATAAATACAGATTGTTGTTAGCTTGAGTTCGCAACAAATAATTGTATATTGCTGATATTGAAATGTTCTTACAATTATATATATATACAGACTCAAATACAATGTGACCAGATTCGATTTTTTAGCTTATTTTCAAGTTTAAAGTATTTAATTTAGGTTTTAGCCTTTTTTTTAACAAATTTTTTAATTGCATTTGGCTTTTCTAACTTTTTCTATCGGATATTGGATTATAGGATTTAGCTTCAACACATTTGAAAATTGGTAAAAATAAAGAACCTTTGGGATTCCAATGTATAGCTTGCTTTGCGATATTCCCTGGATGTTTACGTAACGTAAGTATTGATTGCTAATACTCCACCCACATTCTCGATTATCAAGTATTTGGCACTTAATTCGTTTCCGACAATAGGAGCCGATTTGAAATCGTCCTTAGCCTGTAAATGGGGAAGATGTTTTTTAAACAAATGTGTACAATTGCAAACCAAGTATGCAATTCGCATGATGTGGTATTGTAAGTCTCACATGTATACAAGTAAGTGGATTTCACGATTTCATTTAATATTCTCAACTTCATTCGTCTTAACTATACGATGAGTTTTACACCAGTTGGAGTCGGAGATATATGTCAATACTGTAGTCGCCTCTCCTGTCCATAATGCTTACTAGATAGCAGAAACAATCCACTGGCCTCTTAATCAAAATACTTGCCAGTCGTTGGGACGTCGTTTCCATTATTATTATGTAACGTTCACAACATAAAATCAGAGGAGCACCGTAGCAAATTTCAATATTGTTGTTTAGTTGTTGATCGTGTAAAATTCTTACAGGTGCTTGAATATTTTATAATTTTAGGACGTTCTTTATATTCCAGTGCAGAGTGACTAAATACCTTAAAAGGTTTTTTCATGCCCTTTAATCTTAGGTATAGCAACGATCTCTATTCTACAGACTGTTTGACGATTACTCTCAGTCTGTTAATATGTCGACACAAGAATTATGGGCATAAATCCGGCTTGCTTATGAATGAGACTGATTGACAGTCTTGCGTTTTGGATAGAATTAATTGGGTTTTATTGCTGGGATTTATTGTTAGGCTTATAATTTCCGTATAGTGTGATGTTTCTTATTTCTAATCTTGTTTCGACATTGTTTCAAAAAGTAAATTTTTTAGTTAATTTTATTTCAATTTTCAAAGCCATTTCCCTTATATTACTGGATCCTTTGTACTACCAGTAACACTTGTTATTTGGTGATTACTTCCATGACCATGTGATTACTTCCATGACCACGTATTATAAGTTATGTTATACTCTTAACTTTGCTCTGTTAAAATTTTTGGTTTTTGTCTTTGCTAGTTAAATTCTTAAATTTCGAATCCTCGGTCATCCAAACGTCAACGAAACGCACGTTCGTTTTTAAAATACGAAAATCAATTAGAGCGATTACCGCACCGTAATTTAAGTATTTAGATGGCTCATTATATGCTAAAAACGAACATAAGTTCCCTTACGTTCCATGGACGTTTTCTAACCGGGGCCAATTATTGTATGAAGACAGTATGAACTTATTCAATATATGTACGTTCATTATATTTTATTTTTAAAATAATTATTTTATCTTATGTTATATCGTCCAAAATTTGTGTGGTATAAAAATTAGAATACAAAATAATATAAACTGAGTTGATTATTCAAAAGAAATACTTACGATATTCCAACCCCAATAAGGTATCACGAAAGACACTCCATGCTCTTTCCTCAGTTAACGGATTCTTAGTTGGTACACTTAAAACTTCGCCTTGTTTCACTAGCTCGAATACCATGTAAAGAGAATCCTCAACAGGATCATCTAGCACTTCAACAAGTTTTACTACATTCGGGTGATCTAATTTTTTTAGGACTGCAATTTCACGGTATACTCGATCTAATGGAGATGTGCCTTTCTTCGGGCCTCGTTTCATAAGGCCTGCTTGGCGCAGTAAACGACGTTTCGAAAGTATTTTCATAGCATAATGTGTTGAATCCTCTTCGGAGTAAGCTAATTTAACAAGACCATATGAACCCTAGAGAGTACAAAATTGTTTCGCTATTATAAATAATTTTTAATAAACATACATAAGTAATTATAAAAAACTTAAAAAAAATTAAACTTCTTAACAAATGGTAAGTGAATGCTTTCGGCATCTGTATTCGGAGTGAAAACTTCTTTTCTTTTTGTTTAACAAAATAAAATCCTTTATTGAAAAATTCAAATATAACTTCAACTGGTACATGCCAAATTTATCACTATTCAATTACGGTATTTTAAACCAAATTTCGTAAAACTGTTCAGGACGTTGTGGGTATAGCTGCCAGATAAATAAAGCAGATAAATAAATATCGTCAGTAAAAATAAATACATATGTATATAAGATGTTTTTCTTTTAAATTGTTTTTATTGTAGAGAAACGTAAAAAGCTTTGATAATTAGTTAAAAAATCAAATATAAAGGAAAAATTTTACAAGTCCTTGTAACACTTTAATAAATAAATTTAAAATAAAAGTATTTGTATAGAATATATTTGTATGTTTAAAAAATAGAGAAAGAATAGAGTTTTCAAATATACATACATATGTTGGAATTAAACCTTTTAATTCATTCAGGTACAATTTTAAACTCAAAGCTGTTACAACTGTTAAGTCTTTTGTGTATTATTATATTGCTTCTAAAGGTATTTTTTTCAAGAAATTTCTAAGTTTTGTTTTATTTATATTAACTCTGCTAAATACTCTCTCCATACAATATCTACAGAGTATGGTAATATCAATTTTTTAGAATAAATTTCGCCAATATTATAAACCAAAAGGTAACATCTCACATTTTCATTTCTGACATTTTTTAAAGTTTAAAAATTTTAATTATCTCAATTCGGATTTAAAATACTAATAAAGAAAATGATGTACATTTTCAATTTCTACAAATCGCCGAAATAAGGGCATAAATCGTCAGATCGTCAATATGATCTTTTTGGAGCACAAAATCATCAAAATGACGATAGATCGTCAAATCTGGCAGCTATGGTGTTAAGATATGCATGCTTTCGTTGTTTTAGTTGTATCAAAATTTTCATAAAATATTTTTAACTTTTTTCTGGCTAAAATCTTTGTTTCAATAAAGTAATAAGTGATCAAGACAAATTTTTTACATATGTATACGTTCTTTTGTTTGTAAAAATTAAACTAAATCGTAAAATTATTTTAATCTTTATTTAAATTCAAATACTGTTTAAGTTCTTTCGTCAGTGTGTTCTGCTTTAATAGGTTATAACGATTGTCTTCTAGAATTCCTTCCATTAGACGCCATATTATGGTAACAGACATTTTTCTCTACTTCTTAAACTATACATTTTTATTGAGCTTTTTGTGTCGTTCAATTTTTTTTATTATATTATTAATAGATAAACATAAACAGCGTTATTCGCATGTATAGAGTGACATCACTCTATATCTATATCATAAATATCAAATGGAAACAATGAGGAAAATTCGCAAGAAATGAAAATAGTTGACGATCAGCAGAAACTAATGTTACTTCACAAATGAGAGAAAAATTGTAAAATTCATTATAAAAAGAATTGAAGCTGTCCAGCACCATAGTTTTTTACTCTATTTAATGGAATCAAAATAAAAATCTCCCGTTATGTTTTTTTTGCCTATCGTTATTCATCTTCTTACTATTCTTTTTTTTTTTTGTCCAGTTTCTACAATTCGTATAAGCATATGTTTAGTCTTTTGCATCAGACGCCGAATGAAAGAGCAAAGAAAGCAATGATGTTCTTTTGTTGATGTCGTCCTCTTTACAGTTAAGGGATAGGCTTCTACCATAATATGAAAATCGAATTGCTCCAATGCATCTTATTTATTTATTTAATTAATTAAGCTGAGTACCTTTGACCATATGCTCGGTATGGTGTCACAGACGAGTCTTTGGTGGGAGTCGAACCTTCGACTCTCACGCTAATAGTCTAGAACACTACCCACTAGACTACCAGGGCACCCTCCAATGCATCTTTCAACTCTAAAAAGTTAACGAAAGGTATTTCTGAGAACGAGGCTCCACTTCGCAAAATTTAACTTATATATACCACAAATGTAAATCATCTCACAGGATACTATAAACCTATTAGATTAGAATAGTTCCGCATCAATTATATGAATTTTGATCCGTTCGGACTTATTTGCATTAATCCTAATTTAATCTCTTTTTTTGCGCTTTGATTTTGCGACAAATATCATTTTTTAAATTGGAGTGCACAATTTATTTAAAAATATACCAACAATTTATTGATCTATTGTAATTTTAATATTTGTATGCTAATCTGTAAGAAAGGCTTGCCAAAAGTTTTTAAAGTAAATAATTGTTCGTATAACATTTAGAAAAAATTAAATAGCTAATAAAATTAATATCTACAATAAATATATATATAATAATATACATATATAATAAATAATAAAATAAATATTCTCTTAGCATTAATGTTTTTCCTTTTTTTTGTCTCATTAATATTATTTTAGACGGGCTTAAAAGTACGTACCTGGCCGATTTGGTCCATTAATTTGTATTGATTTAGTTGAAGAAAACTACCACTTTTCTCAATTGAAATACGCCGAGATTCTCGCAATGGTGGTCTTCGTCTATTTGTTCTAGGACTACTATACGGGCTAGCATACGGACTATATGGTACATTGGGGTATATGGGACGAGATTCTAGGGATTGTGGTTTTAAAGCAGCTCCAGTTTTGTGAAGTAATACCGATGGATCAACTTCAACATTTTCACTACTTTTATTTGCATGGTATTCTTCTTTGGTTTCATCGTCATTGGCAATCAAGCTATTTCGAGTACTTTTCTGCAGCTGTTCTTCAGTTTGTAGATTACTCGCCGAATAATTCAGTTGAAAAAATTTCTCCTCAGTTGCTTCTGTTTGTGGCAGTTGAAAAAATGGATGCTCAACATCATCAATTTCATTGTATAGAACATTCGGTGTATCTTGTGCAATTTCAAGCGATTGGGATTTTAAAAATGAGGACTGTCTTTTGCTTACGTTATAAGAGTCTAAATTTGTGCAATGAGGGGGATTTTTCATTTGAAAAAGCAATCGAGAGGATAAAGCATTGGTAAATTCATTAGATAAACGTTCGTTTTCACATTGATTATAATCATGGTTAGGGTTTTCTTTATGATACTGATGAAAATGATTTGATGTGTTGCAGGCATGCAATGGAAAATTCGTTATACTAGTGGATTGGCATGCAAGTTCATATGCCATTGGATTGTTAGTAGCCAAAGATCCAGAGTCAGTGCAATCTTTAGTAATAATATATGGTGTTACATTTTTACCTCGGATCGTTTCTCCAGTTTTTGCAGAAGATTCAACTTGATCTAGTGTACTACTCGATATCACTTTGTCGTAAATATCTTGGTCATATTTGTATGCATCTTTTGTTTTGGTAGTGTTTTGGCCAGCTAAAGGAATCACAGAAGAGGAAGGTGTATAAATTGAATTTTGGGAAAAACTTAAAGCATTGGAGTTCCGAATGTCTTTTCTGTTGTTCGCAGGCACATTAGCTTTTAATATATTGCATGCAGTTCCAGAATGCACATTGCATTTGTATTCTTGATTTTGTAAACTTTTTTCACAACCAAATCGTAGCTGTCCTATAATAACGTCTTTCTCATCATTATGGTCATCTATGGCAAATGAATTATTGTCATCTGCATTTTTTACGTATTTTACTTCTGATTGTTTATCAATTGATTTTATTGGTCCACTCCTTTCTCTATGATTCGATTCCTGTCGACTTAACTCATCATGGGAATTTCTGTTGATATTTAAACTTGCAAGTTTCTGTTCGGACGATGTTATGTCACTTGTACTGATTTCAGCGACTTCATACAACTCTTCTAGTTGATCCTTTTGGCCAGAACAATGCACATCCATTTTAAATTAAAAAGCAACGTGTAATCAATCTTCTTACCATGTTTGATGCTCACTGAAAAAAATTAATAAATCATCTATTAGTTTAGTGCCAATAATTTCCAAACCCGGCGTTTTTGGGGTTACTAATTTCTAATTTTAGCTAAAATTTTGCAAATTCAAACCTAAGTTTTAAATTTTCTACAGATTTTCATGAATCTGATGTAAAATTTTTCAAATTCAAAATGGCTATCTAAATTTCAATATTTCTTAAGATTTACGTATTCGAATCTGAGGTAAAATAATTCAAATACAAAATGGGGAATTCAATATTTAATGATTAAATTTCTTCTGATTTCAGTGGCTAAAACTGTTAACTGTTAATTACATAAACTTCTTTTGTTTAAAATCTTCAAAAAAAAAACTAAAAAATTAAGTAGAAGCTTTTGTAGAAATTACTTATTTTTTATTTTTTAAAAGAGTTAGTTATAAAATTTTTTGAACAACGTAGTCTGAGTATAAAAAATTATATTTCTCAAAAAACGCAATAAATCGCAACTAGAAATTGACAAAAATTAACTCAAAACTCTTCATTTAACACTTCATTTTTTATAAAAGTCTTCAGAAAAAAATTTGAGAAAGGTTACGTCAGAATTTTCACCCGGTCAGACATCAAAACGAAATATGAAAAAGAACATATTTCTTCTGCGACTTCCTCTCAGCAGATTTCTGGCAAAAACTCTGAGAGTAAATAAAACTGCAATGAAAAGTTTCTCAAAAATCTGTCGTTCGGAGTCGACTTTAAACTGTAGACCCCTCCACTCATGTATAAAATTAACACGCACAACATAACTGATGTGAGAAGCTACAACGTAATCCTGACTGAAGGGTTGTAATGGCCAATTATATATGTATTTTTCTTAAACTACTTAGCTTAGCCTGTCACTCTTCTTTTCCATATTTAATTTAAATTTATGTTTGTTTTTCACCTGTTTAGAGAACTTCAAAAAATCGCACCAAATCACACTGTATATACTGCCTTTAAACTGTGCCCATAAACAATGATTTGGAACACCCGCTAAACAGCCGTTGTTAATTGTTTTTCTAAACAAAATTTTTCTAAGCTAATAATAGCTTTGAAACGTTTCTTATCAAATACAAAAACAAAAAAGTATTCTTGTAAGTGAGAAAAATGTTTTTTTTGCCAGAAATATTAGTAAAATTACCTACAGACTTCTGAAATTTTGCGTAAAAGTATTTAAAAATATATCATAACATATTCAAATGATTCCGAAAGTTCGCTTATACTGGCAAAAACTTAAGTAGATCGATGGAAACTTGTTTTTTTTTATGTCACATTAAGGGGATGTCCACCTAAAATAAAAAGCAAAATATGAAAATTAATCAAATTAAAGTAAAGTTATGGTGCAGGCGGTAGGCGTTGATCTGCTCGAAAGAAACGGGTGCAGATGTACTATTAAAAGATGAAGATAAAATGGAACCCAGGGGAGGCTTAAAGCCACCCCAACCTTTAAATACAGGTGGCGACTCCGAAGCTGAACATCGCAATCATGTTCAAGCACCTTCAAAGAGTGATATCGTTTGCTTGGGGTGGCGCTAAGCTGGAACTAGTGAGGAAGGAAAATATCCCTACGCTCATAACAACATCACTGTATGTGCAAAGCAAGTTCACATCGAATCGAATACATAGCATCCTTGGCTACCAGAACGTGGAACTGTGCGTAGAGAAAATTGTTCAGATGGTACCATACCATGTAAAGCATAGACCAGACCTTAATGCGCAGTCCTGTCAATACGGAGGGTATGACTTTCTTTGTGTCTAAAGCTGTCTTCTTCAGAATTGGTAAGACAACGATGGGTAGGGCAACCAGACACACAATCCCACTCCAAAACATATCTAAATCAGAAATCACAATTACAATTTTTAAAGAAACGATTAAAAGCTTATCCCCCTTTTGAGGCGACAGGACCGGGTGAATATTTCCTGCACTTCTACAATATGAGGTGGACTTCGTATCAACTCCTCTCGTTTGAATTTACAATGCCTGTCTAATATACGTATATATATCAAAAAAGTGACAGAAGGCAAGGGTAGTGTTCATATCCAAACCTGGCAAAAGCAGCTATGCGCCCCATAATCTTTTCGTCCGATTAGCCTAACATCCTTCTTGCTCAAAGCCATGGAACATATTGTTGATAGCATGTTGAAGAGTAAAATACCTGATGAAAGGTTGAGGTTTAGACAACACGCCTGCATCAAAGGAAGAGCTGTGCAGATAGTTCTACAAGTCACCCACTACATAGAAAAGTCCCTAGATGACAAAGTATATTCCCTTGCAGTATGCATTGACGTTGAGGGAGCTTTGAGTAATGTTTGGGTAGGGGAACACTTCAGGAAGGCGTACTTTCCCTTGTTAACTTCTAAACTTAATACAGTTTCTTTGATCCATTTTTTCGAATAGTAAAAAATCGAAGAGCACACCAAAACACGACTAACCTTTTTATCTGTCAAAAACAAACTGACGATCCAAAATGGCTGATATTGTCAATATATATAACGGACATGTGTACCAACATAACAGAAAAAAAATGCGAAAATCGAACATATGTAACTCACGAAATTTGAAAATAGCGGTTATTTTTTGATCACACCTCTATACTGAAAAATGTCGCATAAAGCCTTAGTGCCACATTAGTACTTTGTTTCGGATCCTTTGTTATCCAGAAGAGCAGCACATCTTCTAGGCATTGAGTCGACCAAAATTTGTGAAACATGTAGCGTTATTGCGTTCCACGCATCCTGTATAAGATTCCAAAGCTCGTCGTAATTTGATGGACACTTTCCCCTGATTGCGCTTTTAGCTTCGTTTCACAAATTTTCTATTGTTTTTAAATCAGGGGACTGTGCTGGCCATTCTAAAACATTGATTTTTTTGTCCTGGAACCACATCTTTATGTAATTTGTCGTATGCTTTGGATCATTATCCTGCTGGAAGACCCAGATGATTGGCATATTTTCTTCGGCATACAGCAGCATTGTAAATTTCAAAATTTCAGTGTAATCAACCGATTTCATTATATTCTGGATACGATATAGAGGACCCACACCATAATAAAAAAATGACCATCATACGATGATGCTACCACCACCATGTTTCACCGTCTCTAAAGTATATTTTGGATTGAATTCTTGATAGATAGGAATTCTTGATAGAATAGGAATTCAATACAAAGTACTAATGTTGTACTAAGGCTTTATGCAACATTATTCAGTATAAATATCTATTTAGTTTTACGTATGTTAGTGATAGCTTTAAGATTTCCATATATATAAGATTCCTTATTGTCCTTATTTTTTTCAGACGTTAAACTATACAAATTCATACAAAATCACAAAAAAAAATCAAAATATATTATAGGAATAGAAAAAATTTTGTTTTTAATCTTTTTTCTACCGTTTAAGAAAAATTAAATCGTTTAAACAAGAAAGAATTTTGGATTTTTTATTCGGTTGTAAATATAATGTAAGTTTGTCCCTATTATTTTTTCACAAAATTGTACATACATAATTGGTTATTACAACCCTTTATTCAGGATTACGACCTAGCTTCTCACACCGCTTAAGTTGTGTTTGTTAATTGATACATGGCAATTTTATTTACTCTCAGAGATTTTGCCAGCAATTTGCTGAGAGAAAGTCGCCGAAGAAATATTTGTTCATATGTTCATATGTTTGTTCATTATGTTGGAGATGTCTGATCTAGGGTTCGAAGTTTCTCAAAAATCTGTTGTTCGGAGTCGACTTTAAAGTTTAGGTCCCTCCACTTATGTATAGGATAAATGCACACAACATAAGTGGTGTGAGAAGTTAGGTTGTAATCCTAACTGAAGGGTTGTAATGACCAATTATATATGTATGAACCCCTGAAACTTCTTTTATTTTACGAAAAAAAAAATTTTCTTTCAAAATTTATTATATAAATTTATTTATGTAATAAAAAATTTCAAAGATGTTTAAATAAAGTATTAAACATTATTACCGCGGAACATTAAAAACTAGAATTTACACAAGAGGAATTGAAACGGAAAGATATATTGAGATAAGGCTTATATTCCTTACACACCCTTTCTCACGCTATATTTTAGAGTACCACTGTCACGGTCGTCAAAAAAAAAAGACACTGCAGTTCTCGACTCAATACATGCTGTGCTTACTTTTATTGTTTACTGAGAGTAATTATTTTTATTTTTGTGTTAAGATTATCATAACGTGGACAATTATCGTAAGATCAATTGTTTAAAATACATTAAATAAAGGGAGGTAAATACGGTAAAATATGTACGTAATTTAAACATAATAGATGTTTGCCTTATTTGCTATTTTAACTGATTCATATAATAAAAGATTACCTGATTGAATGGCAATAAGGTCAAATTGCAAAACATTTTTGATAATTTATAGTTCTTTTGATAATAAAAACGAATAAAATGCTGCTTTTTATATATACATCATTAAAATATAGACTTATCGACAATTAAAATAATACGACATTACTTTGTAACTATAACAGAGTTATAAACGATTACTAGTTATTATGGGCTTGTAAATAGTATATGAAATCCTTATAAGAGTACATTGTGTTTAAAGTAAGCCCTAAGCACACTATTAAGAATTGTACTCTACACACTTATTTATATTATACGTTATGTATAATATATAGTTACGTATAACATACAAATATGCATATTTGTATGTATCGGGTCTTTCGTTAAGATTTTCTTGTCTTTAAATATTAATAGAACAAAGTGTGTATGAAAAATAACATCCACATATCATATTTTATTCGGTTGAAATCCGATTATGTGCGGAATATAACAACGTCTGAATGTGCGCCACAACCACTCTAGGTTAAACGTATTCGAAATGTCCAATTATTCATCACTCTGGCAAATAAATCAGGCTGATGATCGCTGTAGCTTATAGCTTATTTACATACAACTCCAACTAAAGAAAACACGAACCAACAAAAGCCTAACCCGGGAAAATCGCACTACTCGGTGTTCAGTTCACATCACCTCCAAGTAAAATAACCCTCTAATCGATCTTGCAGAATATCCTGTTTGGAACGTAACACCGTCCTTCTACAATTACATAAAATTGGTGTCCAGATCATCAGACTCAGACAAAGGAAGTTGATAATCATCGACCTAAAGTGAGTACCGTTGACAGCGATACCCTGGCCAATATCTTTCTCAAAGGAATATGGACCGATGATGACATCAGTTTAAAATCCAGACGAAGCAGTGACTGGATTGGTACTTTCGTACAGTCGATTATTGTGTTTGTTTACGCCCTCACTCATTTGGAAATGAGTAGCATTACTTAAGATGATTTTTCGATTAAAATTGGAAACAACCATAATACATATTTAAATACATATATCGAACAAATTTATTATTTGCAGGTGTTGTTGAATACTACTTATATTCGTCCATGGTAATTAATTTGGCAAGACAGACTGAAAAAATGACAAATAATTTGACAGATTAGCTTCAACAAGATGCTCGGTATCAGCTAACAAAAAAAGTTCGGAAGTCCCTGGTGAAAGACCTGACATATAAAAAATATTCAAATAAAAATATAAATACAAACAAAAGATTACGATTGCTTAGTGTACACAGAAGATAGCGGAAAAGTTCTAATTTTAGAACTTCTGAGCGTTGAGAACACACTCAATATTTGCTCCGAAGGTGGCCAAATCGAATATAACCAAAAAGAGCCTTAGTTTGATTTTTGTTTGCCAAGAGATTACAAAGAATTAAATTTTCTTGAAACACTTGATCTTATATTCAACAAATAAAGCACTGAAATGTTGGAAAAGTATTATCAAAATCACTGGACTGTGTTCTTTATAAGTACTTTCATTCAATTGAGTAGAGAATATATTGCTGCCGACTCTATAAGGCCGCCAATACGTTTGGGTGCACCGGCTCACCTAATAAGTGGCGAACATGTTGCATTGAACTTTTATACGGCTCTGGAATCTGGAGACTATGCTAAGAATAACTTACAGTCGTTACTGCACAATTTTCTTGAAAATTTGCAAATAAATCTCTCCACGTCAGCTATACTTAATGCGGACGTGGTGTCCAAACCAGTTGACATTGAACTTTATCGATATCAATTAGGAAAACTGTATGATCTAGCATACTACTTTGAACATTCATCGGACACTGCTGGGAATTTCGCACTTAAAGCTGAAATTTTTTTCGAAACGGCGAAGAACGAAAGTTATTCATTACTGCTGAAGTTGAGGCAAGTTCCCTCGGCTCAACGATTTCTGCCAACAGCGGGGAAAATGCGCTTAACGGATTATTTCGCAGAAATGGAGTTTTTTCACGTCATGTTTTCCGAAATAATTGATGAAGCTCTTGAATATATTGTGGATACCTTGCGTTCGATACAGAGAACATTTTTGAATTATGCCGACACTCAGAGGGAAGTATTACGGACATGGAATCTTAAATCCGATGAGTGGTGCTGCAATACCTACATGGATTTTCTACAGCATTGGTCGGCTCAGATCTTTAGATGTGCAGACGACAAAAAACTTAACATTGTTTATGATGTTTATGCCACAACAGAAACGTCCGCAAAATATATTATGCGCCAGCTTGAATTTCGTATACAACGTCTTTACAATTGTTTCATTTTTGGCAATTATGAAATGAGATGTCAATTTTTACGTAAACCTGAACACGATTTTGAACCACTTTTTGCAAAACTAGAAGAACTACAACAATATTTTGATATAAAAATTAAAAAGGGTCGTGTAAGCATCAATCGCACACGCCGTCGTCGTCATCAACAAGAATTGAATGATAAATGCATGCCATACGATTTTCCTCATCCTCAAATGCCGAATGATCTTAAAAAGTGCTTCAATTTTTTTAATTTAAACATAATTTAAGAAAAACCACGTTCTAACATATACATAAATGGTTATAAAGATAGTTTTATATAATAAACAAATGAACCAACCAATCTTCTCAACTTTTAAGAGAATTCATAGAAATAGAAAAACATTTTTTCACTCGATGTCATTCGATCACTTAAATGAAAACAATCAGCTTCCACCACCGTCCAAGAGAACTTACATACATAGGCTGCCTTCCAAAATGTTAATTGCTTTGTGTTTATAATGCCGCTGTACAAAATATATACAAAGTATGTATTCTATTTCAAAACGTCGTCAATGTGTATTTTTAGCGCAGTCAAAAAGCAATCAGGCATCGAATTTATAGTTGATGCGTTGTTTGGTTACTTTCCATATCTACATAGTTTATATACAGTAGTAGAACTGGATACAAACTTTGTATTGATACATTTTGGAAGGCAGCCATACATACATATGTACATACAATGTATGTATTACTATTTCTAATTGTTCTGAACGACTTGAAATTAAATTATTAATTATTTTGAAATTTTAAGCTATAGATCAGAATAAATTATACCCGAAATTATTCCAGTTGGTTTTTTCATAAAAAAAATATTAATATAATATACCGGAGAAGGAAAAAATAAATAAATAAAATCCGTAAAATTTTAGATACAACAAAAATTTTAATACAATTTTTAATAAAAAAAAAAAACAGCATCACATTTTATTTCTCATTTAAAAAAATTATTATTTTTATTTTAACGAAGTTATCTAAGATAGGCCCTTTTTCATTGATATTTTTGAAAAGAAAAATTAAGTTAGGCCTTTTTTAAACTGAGTTGAAAATGAAATATATTATAATAATTCACGTTTAAATAATAAACGCAAGTAATTCATGAAATTAAGAGGGTTAAGTCAAAAGTTAACTGTAAAAAATTAGTTCTTATAAGACAAGTTATCATAAAAAAGATGACAATCTACAGATAAAAACTTTTTTAAGTCCTGTAGGTGGTCCCATTTCTTTTTCGTGATTGGCATTTTTTCCTTATAAAGTGAATCAGGAGGTATATCTTTAATTGCCGACTTTGATTTATGTGGGAGATATTTGTAATCGTCAGTTATGTCTGTTTTGCAATATATTGGATCCTGATGGGTCATACGCCAAGGCTCGTAACTTTATGCCTAAAATTCGGAATAGATGTTTGAGTACATACTAAATTTCTAGAATTTTTATGGTAAGCAATATTTTTACCAGGACGAATCGAAGAGTATCGTTTAGGCATGTTTTCAAAATTTAGAAAATAGTCGTATTGTAACTGGTGAGCTTGTAGGGGTGCTGGAACTTTTCGTGCCTCCTTTATTAATTTCATAAATTACGACGGCAAATTTATTTGATTATTTTTAATTTTTCTTTCTATAAGGAAATGGCTGGAGTCACATTCCATTTGCGTATGTCCACTTATTAAAAATTTGTGTTCAATCATTATTTTTGTTTCCATAGTAAAAGCCAACAATGCAATATTACATTGCGGTTTTGGTAGAAACAGCATTCTGAGTAAATAATTACGTGATGAATTTCTGGCGATAGTGTTTGAATCTTCCTCAAGTGTTTAATAATACACGTCGCAAAAACGGAAGATACTAGATATCTTCCCAAACATAATTGTCTGATTAGTGTGTTAAAATATTGTATATTGTGAAATTATGTAGTTGTAGCTTCATTTTATAATATGCAGCACTCGTCTTTAGTTAAGGGATTAATTTTACTGCTTGCACATTCATACATATAACTGCACACACCATTTTCATTATATTTTGCTTTTCGAATTTTTTCATTTCTTCTCTATGTTTTTTATATTCTTGGTCTGATAAATTACCAGCTTTATGTGATACGAACATATCGCACTGATCTTTTCGAGGTTTTAATAGGGAATAGTTCAATTCCTTTAATAGTTCTGCAAAAATTGGATGGGACAATTTTATGTTTCCGTTTTCTTTTTTTGAATCATACTCTGCGCCATAAAGCTGGTAAATTTCCTGATAAGTGGAAAAATCCAATTCCTTTCGACCATAATGGGACCCCATTTTTGGCAGCTCATCTAAAATATTTGTAAAAATTAACGCCTTTCCTCGTTGCGCTCGTTTCAGATGAACGCTTGGCAGATTTGCGTAGACTTGAAGTCTTATCGGGACTTTCTTGCATACCATGTTTACTGGTCCCGCTTATCCAATTTCGAACCATCTTTGATTTTATTTTTTGAATAAAATATATTACGACACACTTGTAGTCTGGTTGAATTATTTCTCAAAAAATATTGAATTGTCTGCGTTCGTCTTGATTTTTCAGTCGAATTAATTTTTGTCTCAGAACTGCTTGTAAGACCGACAAATTCGTTTTTGCTCCCAAGCCATCTTCCAAAACAAATCATAGATTTCTTTGATTTCAATTTCTAAGCGCACTTTTTTTTAAAAAATTGTGATGAACATACTACTCCTAGTTTTCTAAGAGGTTTAAGACACCGTTCTTTATTCGATATGCCAAAATATTGAAGACCTTCCATTCTTTTTTTTTATTTACGTTATATGTCCATTCGGACTTTCTTGCAATATTTTTCCATGTTCGGATACCATTTGCATTCTCCGAATCAGAGTCAGAATTTTCGCTCGCTTTCATAATTTTTATTGTATTATTTAATTTTTAAAGTCAAAACTTTTCACTCTTAAATAATATTTTTCACAAAAAGCAAAGTGAACTGATCGGAATACTCCAAATATTTGTATTCATAATAATATTGGGAAGTACCGTTATGTTAGTATAACATTTTTCCTCCTTGTCAAAACCAGAGAAACATGTCAATCATCTTCATCTTTTTCCGCTAAAGCGATTTTGTTACTTGGGAAATATAAACGCACAACTTCAGCTGCATTATAGATTTACATACTTGTATTATTGTGTCATGGAAAAAACCAATTAAACGAAATAAAAAACGAATTAGGGCTTTTTCTTTCAAAAATTCATTGACATGACTTAGGCCTTTTTTTGAAATTGTTATAAATCTGTTATTTGCAATTGTATCCACCTGAAATTTTGGGGCAAGGTTCATCTGACATTTGTCTTCCATAATAAACAAAAACGCTATTTTGAAAAAAAAAAATTGAGTTATATTAAGCCATCGATATATAAAAATGAATATTTGTCTGTATGTCCTTTATAGAATTAAACTATACATTTGACATATATGATATTTAGCAAAGTTGTTACGCATGAGCCAACGAAGGTTTCTAAGTTGGTGTGATTAATTTCCGATAGATGGCGCCACTGAAAATTCTTCAAAATGAATTGAATCGTAAACTATGCATTTGATCATTTGTTGGTCGGACAAATACCAGACATTTAAGGATTCATCATTTATGATTTTAATAACATTTAGTATAACTCATTCCCGTAAAATGTCAATCACAAATATGAAACATATTAATTCTGAAATTTTTTTATATTTTTTAAAAATATATACAAGTATAAATATTTACGGTCTAAAATTAAATCAAAATATTTCAAAAGACAAGACATCGTTTTGATTTTCCTTCTTTTAATATACATACATATATATAATATAAGTTTACGTTGTGTGGAAGAGATATAAGGTAAAATGGTATAATTTTTAATATCGATTTTAACAATTCTGGAATGCTACTTTTTGCCACTTCTTATTTCCCTCAACGAATTAGAGATCACCGTCAATGTTAACTTTTCTATCCATGTCTGGGTACATTGTGAGATTCTAATAAATTTAAACGCATTTTTCACGTCGTTCCCGTGCAATCATGCCTACAAAGCGACAAGCAATTAGTCGACCTACACCTCAAGGGAAGAAATTAGCATTACGCGCCATAGAATCAGACGAGCAACAAGCATTGAGACTGGAAAATCTTCGAGCACATGCCGCTAAGATCCGTTCACATGAATCCCTTGAACAACAAGAAGTAAGATCAAAAACTGATCGAATGCGTACTACTCAGGCCCGTTCGTCTGAATCATCTGGACAATGGGAAACAAAATCAATAAAATGATTCAAAATTAATTGGATATTTGTGTAATGTCTTTCCTTCAAATTTTTTTTGATTGGTGGCGCAGCAACGTGCGCCTTGTACAGCTAGTATACAATAAAAAACACAGAGAACAAATAGAAATAATGTGTGGAAAAAAACGAAACTACATTTTAAAAACTGAATCCAAACTCCAATATTTTGTGTGAACATGTCAACAGTTACATTCGTGTATAATGCAAACAATAAGATTAGCGAAGTGGCATATGATGCTCCAGGTGAAGATGATCAATGCTGACCACAGAAACCAGAGTCCTATTTGTAAAGCCACATAATTTAAAGTAACACATTTTTATTATCTTCACCTCAACAATCATGATAATCACCGTTCTCGGCATATTCGAAAGGATATCAGGAACTACTTTTTTGACATTCAAGACTTCAATAGCCAATACCCAAAACATTGCCGGCAACTGGAGAAAGCTCTCAACGCCTACAAGGGCAACTCTAAATCAGCTTCGATCTAGATATCGGGACAGAAAAATCTCAACGAACCCAATAAACCCAAATCTCAAAAAATCTACAACACATTTAATTTCGAATAATAACTGATTAACTATGCAATTACAATTTAAATTTATTTAAATAAGTTAGAAAGAGATACATACAACGATATATAATGATTACGCATCCACAATATCCACCGGGTCTACAATATTTATGTTCGATAATAAAAGAAAACTTATTATTTTATTTGTTTTAATTAATCAATTTATTTTAAATCAATTTTATTTTTTTCTAACATACTTGATGCTATGCTATTACGTCGAACTTTCATATCCACCCTCACAATGGCAAAACAACTTTTCGTATAAATAATTTTCATTGGCAACATATTATTTACTAAGTGAGTCATTTGTACTGCTCGGGAAACTAAATTGCTAATTTCATCATAGGCCAGATGAATGCATGGCAACAAGTAATTTAAATAAGAAGTTTTTTCTTCTAGACATGATTGCATCCGATCAATAACATCTACAATAATGTGTAAAGCTTCATTAATCAGTGATGTGGTCGACTTACACAGTGATCGTATCGGGGTTATTGTAATCTTACAACAATTCTGCAATTCTTTGGTGCTGTTGTAAATGAACTCGTCAATTACTTTACATCCCTCCTGATAAAGTTTTGTATCGTTGACTGATCGAAGTTGTTGCTTAATATGTGCTGTCCACCAATCGTACTCTTCTGTGTTATTTATAAGTGTCTGATTGAGCTGCGTAACTGCCCAGTTAAAGTGTTCATCAACACTGATGGCAAAATTTTCAAATTCATGCTTCACAGACTCCAACTGACGTTTAATATTTAAAAACATTTCGCCGAAAACTCTATTATCTTCGTTTACAATTTTATTGCTCAGTGTATTCAAAATATCTATTGTGTGGTTTGACAATTTCATCAAGAAAATTTCTGTATCTCGAGATATTTTCGGCACATTCTTGCCAATAATGTCTACTATATTTTCGAATAAAACTTCAAATTCAACAAAAGCGAGTCGTAGTGTTTCGGCCAGTGTGTGCGATTGGTTTGTTGTGGTATTTATGATGGAATCACTTTCATTGCTATTACGTACTTCAGTTTCAAATTTCGAAGACGACAAAAATGGAATTCCATTTGCATTAAATCTATTATAACTATTAACATCCTTTAGGATTACCAAGCTTGGCAAAAGAAACACTATAATTAATCGGTAGTAAATTGTATTTATATTCTTATTTAACATGTCCGATTACATTACTTGTACGATGTGATTAAAGAAAGCAATGGACTTTGACTGATTTTGATGTGTTCAGTTTCTATATAATTGCTATCAGTAATATTTACTATGTACATAAAGTGCTTTTCATAATTATAGCACAACTCCGTATTTTGGGATTTACACTTACAACAATTCAATATATTGTAACAAATCTCGTAAATCAATTGCTATAATAGAGAAAAAAAATAAGTTTACAATGTAAACTTGCTGCTAATTGCTGTAAATTTGTTGATAGTTTTTTATCACAAAAGTTTGTCTCAAGTATTCAAAATATATGCATAATTTTTAAAATTTAATTCTAAAACTAATAATAAGTGTTATTTTAAAGCTACTTCGGTAAGATATTCTAACTTTCATATTTTTTTAAAGATAACTTAGTCGTATTATTGCTATTTTTCATGTTTAGCCAATTATTTCCCATTTTTTTCACAATTTTTTTGTAAATAAAATCTAATTACATTATTAATTGTAAATCTGTTGATTTTTCTTCTCTGTTACAGCAAATAATACTATATTGTTAATATAAGACGTTTCTTCAGCGTTAAATTTAAAAACATAAGTGTAAACAAATATTATTTGTTTACATTGTAATATCGTGATAATTTAAAGAGGGTAGTAATTCCTAAATTCCTTTTCTACTTTAAAGGTACAGTGGCTCAAACGTATAATTGGACACTAGGTATGAGATTATTCAAATGCCGATTTTTCCACTCCAATGGAAATATATCAAACAAATTTTGATGCTGATTTATAGATAATTAAAAAGCTTTTAAACAATGTATAATACTTAGCATTTTTTATTTAAAAATATTTTTGAAACAAAAAGTCCTAATAGGACAGTCAATTAAAAGGCACTGTTTTTACACTTGGAACCAAAATCTCTTGCTTTTATTACTGCTACCAAACGTCAATTCATCGACTGCACGAGATTGGCACAACATTTCGGGGATATCTTGTTCCATTTCCGTCCAATTCCTTGTTTCAATTGCTCCACTGTGCTAATAATAGATTTATAGAGCTACGAGTATTTCCCAAATATGCTCAATAATGTTGAGACCAGGAGCCTGTGCCGGTTCGGTTCGGATCGTTGCTCTGACAGAAACAAATGTGTCTAACATATTTAACTTATCAGCACTGTGCTTCATATTTTGTCTTAAAATGCGCAAATATTAGAATGAATCCATTTTACTTTCTATATAATGAAAATGCACTACTTCTTCAATGGAAACACATCCCCTCACCAGTACCGGAACTCTCCGTGCGTGAGTATCGTTAGGCAAAAACTCAGTATTTGGTATATCAAATTGCTACGCAATTACAATCTATCTACAGCCTCAACTGATCCTAAACGTTTATTCTCATGAAATTATGAAGAGCTGCCAATGAAGACGAATGAATACTACATACATATCTCAGCTCCCATCTGGTTTTAGTGGGAGGCTGAATACATATCCCGTATAATTCCAACAAACCGACAAAACGCAATGTTGAATAACAACTAATTATGTAATTAATCGTCTATCTAGAACTAGCCAATCTGTTAACATAACAGTCAATTAATAACTAATCTTTACTTTTTACTTCAAATAAGTTAAATTATGATATTATTTGAAATTTTATTTTTATCAGGTGGCCCTCAAATTCCAACTGTTGTGTTTCGAGTTGTCAAAAAATGTTTGCTTTTTGTGTATTTTGTTTAGGTTAGAAACTTCGGATTTATATTTAAGTCGGAAACCCTCATATATACCCCCTGTATCTTTAACGATACGCACTCTAGAAATCCTTCCGGATTACTATTTTAAAACCAATTATAATAAAATGTTTGCAAGATGATTAACAATATTTAAGCCTTTAACACTAAATACATATACCTTTTAAGCTACAACCTAGATTTACTATGTTTATATTTATTTAGACGAGAGTGATCAATTGCCAAAAAAAAAAGAATTCGGTCTTTCCGACTAGCTGCCTAAACTATGAAAAATAAGAAATATACGTTTCCAGCTACCATTTTTCTCGATGGCCATATCAAAAGTTCTTTACGTAAAGTGGAAATGTTAACTGTATGAAATTGTATTTTTTTTTTTTTTTTTGAATTAACATTTTAATAATTATAAGAATTTTCAATATATAAAATTTATTCAATTTTGTTTAGTTGCTTTAATTCATTTTCTATAGTGGTTTGAGGGTTCATTTCTTTTGACAGGAAGATTGTTCCTCAACAATAACAAAATGTCTGTTATTTTTGTATTGTTGTATTTATACGCTTAAAATCCTAAAAAAAACAATTGCCAAAGAGAAAATAAATATTATAACATAACACATAAAAACACATTAATACCATGGTATAAGAAATATAGAAGGTAGTTTCAATCAAAATTTGTTTCAGAAAATACGGTTTTTTGAAGTTTTATTTTCTCATAAACTATATATGAGCGTTGCCACATTTATAATTTTGTTGTATATTCTCAATAAATTATTTATGAAAAATGTGTAATTTATAATTTAGTACGAAAAAATGTTCGTCCAAGATGAAACCTTTTAACAATTTTTATATCTAAATTTATATTAGTTAAGTCCAACAAGTTTAACACGTAATTTGGGCTAGTATTTAAAGAATTTCCTTTATTTAAAAAAAATTGAAAATGGGGGAAATTTAAAATTAATATGTGTAGCATTATTTTAACGGAAACGTCAAAATCCTTAAGCATGTCAGATAGTTAATTTGAAAAAATAAAGAGAGAATGAAACTACCTCCTATATTTCTTATACAATGATTAATACCATGATTAATACATTTAAAAAAATATACACAAAGAGGAATATTTTTAATGTACATTTAAGTGTTATTTATTTAGAATTCAAATGCCAAACTTAAAAATTGTAATAAATATATTCTTCACAAACAACTCAACTAAATAGTTGTTTTTGTTTAAGCCACTTTTTTCCTATCCGACCTAAAGGTAAGGCGATAATATGTAATAATAACACTAGGTTGAATAGAACTTAAAAATATATATTTTTTTTAAATATGACTAATCTGTTATACTCTTTAAATAATAATTACGGCAATATTTGTCAAATTTTATCAAACGAATTGTCAATCTCTTTACAGTATTATAATGCACGTTCAGAACATCGCCACTTATTTCATATTTTTTTAATTAAATTTTACAATTAAGAATGGTCAAATTTGAAAAAAACTCATAACATATAAATTTGAACAAAATGTCTATGAATACCGTTTTAAAGGCTAATCTCTCTCCTTTCTAAAACACTTTGGTTTTTAAAAATAGATTCAAACCTATTTGGGTAATCAATAATTTTTTGTGAAAAGATCAAAAAAAAACCTTTTTGTTAAATAAAACAAGTTTGGAGGTTTCGAGAAAAATAAAAAAGTATTTCTGACTTCTACTCAACCTTAGACTATGTAGTTACTCGGGTGTATTTTCACTGTCGCACCATGTATTATGTTACACATGCCCCGATTAGTGACAAGTTACTTTACGTTACGTAACGTTCGTTTTTAGCATATGAAGAGCAATGTAAAAGCCTGCGTTAACAAAACGGAACGATCTGTATATATAAAATTTATTTATATAAAACTTTTTAATTTTCCCATACATACATATACATAACGATTTTTCTTTAATTTTTGATTAAATTATAAATAGAGTTTATAATAAAATAAAACTTAAAAAGAAAATATAACTTTTTCCAATTAGGGCCCAATTGATACTTTTTTAATTTTGCTTTACCTTAACAACACTCAACACTGTTCTGAATAGCTAACTTTGCGCATATGTTTGTAAATGAATTTCTTTGCATTGTGTTGTGGTCGTGTGTGTGTTTTGCTTTGTGTTCTGTTTCGTTTTTATTTACATTTTTCATTGACAGATGTCACGTTTTGAACGTTACTATAACTACGATAACGTACGACCTCTCCGCTTGGCTAACCAGGGCATTAAAGGGAAAAAAGTAAATATGTATAATTATTGCCAAGACGAGAAAAAAAGTATTTATGAAAATATTAGTTTATGTATGTATGTATGTATGTACATATTATATATTGTATAGATAATGGTATAGGTATATTGTAATGTAATTACAAATTAATCTAATTAAATGAAATAAATTATGTTAAATCTTGAAGAAAGAAATAAAATGAAACTAATACCTCTCTATACATCATCAATTTTTATTTAGGCTTGCTTCACATATGGAATTTCACAAAGATTCACAGTGATAATCTCGTATTTCAACCGGGATTATCAAAAGAGCTGACCTTTATAATACGTACTTATAATTTTTGAATATAAATAATTTTCTTTTTACCGCGCGTCTTCTTACAGTAACAATTCAACGATCATCATCAGTCTGTCAAGAAAATGTTTTGATATAGCAAAAATATATTGATTTAGCATTTTGTAATAATTATTTTTTTATTATCTTTTTATTTAAAAAATTTTCTATTTATTGATTCTCATTTTATAGGCATTCTAATAAACACTTGTAGTAGAACACAAGACAAATTAGGAGTGCGTATAAAAAACTACATACAGTCAAAGTTGAATTTCTACACACACATAGTATGTAGACTTTTTTCCTCTAATTTTTGTTCTTTTTTCTAATAATTTCTATGTTATATTTTTTAATAATTCTTTTGTCCTTCAAACATTCTTGATTGTAAATTCCTTAAACAACTCAATATTTTTTTCAATTTAATAAAAAATCAGCGGGAAAAAGACTACATACTACACACACGGTTAGTTTCTGCAGCTCATAAATTGACAGACTTCTTAAACGCAAGTTGCAAAACATATTTATAACGCATAGAGTTCGTAAACTTATATTTAAAATACAGTGGAGAGCAAAAGTGTAGGCACCTCTACATATTTTAACAATTTCCTGAATTTTATTATTTTTTTTTAAATTTATTTATATTTTATCAAAAAACAAAAAATTTTTGATATTTTCCACAAACCAAAGGAAAATTAGGAAAAATTTCTGGGTACCCCCAAAATGAGCTCGCAAATAAATTTAAAATTCGAAGATCTAATATATTAAAATGTTATCCCTTATATTTAGTTGCATATCCTCTCAGCTAAGAATTCCATTTAATACCTATTCAATCATGTTGAAAAGTTGACTTTTGTCTGAGGTTTAGCGACTACGTAACCGTTCTCCGTATCAGGTGTCAAAATAACGCATCAGTTATGCTAACGATTATAGTTGTTATGATACTACAGTTATTGTTACAGTCTCAGTCCTTCTAAAACATGTCTTGCATTGCGTACGCAATTTTTAAAATTATACTTGTGACATGCGTTTAAGAAGTCGGTCATTATTTTCTTTTGTTGTAGGATTTTTTTACTTTTACCTATTTCATATTTATTCAGTCTAGGTTGGAATATTAATGATTATATAAATAGGGATAGAAACGAGCTATATCAAAATGAACTATGAATCGCGCCCGAGATTTCAAGGACAAGGCAAGGCAAACAGTTTGCCTTGTTCAAGTGCTGAAAAGAAAGACTATTTTTAGCGAAAAAGATCGCTTCTTACGAAACCTACTTTACTGTTGTGATGAACGCAGTTACGGAATTTTTTACAGGGCAACACGAAGACGAATACGGTAAAGAATCTTTCGGAGACGACAACTATTAAATAATGTGATTTTTACCAACGAAACCCAAATGATGTTTTACTATGACGGACATAACAAAGTATGTAGAAAATCCATAAAAACAAGCAAGTATGTAGAAAGTCTAAACGTAATTCACTACTAAAATCATAACGTAATTGTCCGGAAAAAAGTTTGCGCATTTTTGCGCAATTATTTTTGGCGATTTTTTGAAAATTTTACTTTTGAAAATTTTGCAATTGTCAGAAGAGGCTTCCGAGGCCAGAAATAAGCACTTCAGATTATATCGTACAAATTATGCGAGGAAATTCAGTAGAAGCGATACCTATCGAGATGTCCTGAATAGGTTACTTTTAAGTAGTGACCCTTTTATAAGCTGCAGTACACAAAAATCGCGAAGGAATAGAAAAGCATTTTCATCAGATACTATTAAATTACTCCTTCCTGACATTGATGATGAAAATGATAACGATTTTAACGATTGTAGTTAGTTTCACTTTTTAAGTATTTTTACCTTAAGTATTAAATAATGTAAAAGAAATATTGTGAATATATATTAATTATCATAGAACTTTAAAAACTTAATTACATATATATATATATCGACTATTATAACAATATGAGATGTATGTTTGATTTTCTTAATGGACCGTATGTGGTACCTAAGGGCACTTAGGATCCGATCATAATAAAATCAGGTAAAATGATTCACGTTCATATTAAACATGTTCATGTCGAATTTCATCGAGGTAATAAAATTTTTAAGTTAATTATAATTGCTAAACATATTTTCTTAAGGCGCCCTATTTTGGACCTAGGACAATTATGGACCGATCATAAAAAAATTTTGTAATATGATTTAGATTTCTAAAATACACGTTCATACCAAATTTCATCACGATACCGATGTTTTTAAGCCATTTATAAGCGCAAACGTGAATTTCTAAAGGGGACTTTATATGGGGACTAGGGTCAAATGTGATCCGATTTTCACCAAACTTTACACCATTTCTTAGTACACAGAACTGATCCATGCTAAATTTTATCATGATTGCTGCATAATTAGCATAATTATGTGTAAATACCTAATTACCATAATTATGTGTAAGTAAGTGCAATTTTCGAGCGGAATTTGTATGGGGGCTAGACGAAATCACGGACCGATTTAAACCAAAATCAGTTGGGTTCATCCTTGGGCCTAATTATCACTGACACTATCAAAAAATTCCAGCCATTAACTCATAAAACACTTCTATTAATTTTGGCCAGGTTTTCAGGCAAAATGCCCCTCTGTGTATCGTGTAAAAAGAGATTTAGGTGCACTTTCAACTGTGATTAAGTATACGATACTTTATCTAAGAGATCAGCACTGAACATTATAAAAAAGTTATGGACTTATATGAAAAATAGCAATGCATTTTAAAACTCACACAAAGTTAAAAGCAGAGTATAGGGAGAAATGGGGCATGTAAAAAGGATTATAGATTCCATGAGTCCAAAGAGGTCAGAAACGCCAACGTTACCTGCACTAAATCAAAGTCAAAACACATATTGTCAAGAAATATTATTTCAATATATTTTTCTACATTTTGCTTGTAAAATGTAAATAAATTGGAATCAAGAAGCAATTTTTTTGTAAACGCAAACAAGATAAAAACAAAAATAATAAAGGAAAAGTCAAAAACGATATAACTTTTAATATGTGAAAATATTTTCGCGATCTATTTGAGCAGAATATTTCAATTTTTAACCAATTTCAGAACTTCGCATAATGGGGAAAATAAAGGCCTTCACTTTAATTATACGGGTCCTAGTTGCTTCTTACCGGCGGACTTGCAAATGAACATGCCTCATGCCGTGGCTTTTAATAATCTTCTGTGTATGTTTTCTCATGTGCCGTTAAACTGTATGTTTTACAATATTGTCTTTATTCCCAAAAGAAGAAACACTTCTCACACTTAATTTAGACATTTTAGGTACACTAGCCTATCTTCATGTTTACTTAAAACGCTTAGAAAATTAAAAAATGACTTGTTTTAGCTTTTGCCACCTATATTTGAAACATTTTAATTTGTCTTTTATTTTCTTCGAACTTGAATTTTTTTTTTCAATAATTTTTTTTTAATGAAAATTAACCATTAACGACCAATACACACTGCTCGGAATGCTCGACAAGAGACAATTTTTAACAGAAAACATAGAGCAAAAGACAGACGTTTCAAATCAGGAGAAAAACTATATGCTCAAATTTTCATATGTGGGTAACCGGGGAAATAATTGAACGTATAGGAACTGTTAACTACAATGTATTAGTAAATGAAAAAAAACAAACAAAGACTTATACATTCGCATGCAAATCAGATTAAGAGAAGGTTTGGTAATGAAGATCGGATAAATTCAACACATTTATTGTCGGAAATGTTTGATTTACACAACACTTTACCAATCAGTCAGGGTTATAAATCAGATTCAAATTTAGATGTACTTAATCAATCATCTTTAGAAAATAATCAAAATACTGAAGAGAGTAGAGTCAACTTGAAGAGGAATCTTCATTTCACTCTACGTCTGATTCAATAGAGTTCAACTCAATTCCAACAACTTCAACGAATAATTTAGAAGTTCCCAGATCTAAAAGAAACCGTCAAATTCCTTATTGGATGAAAGATTATAAAACTTTTTAAACAAAGGGAAATATTGTAGTTAAACACCTGCTACATTTTTACTTGCAATATTGAAATTATAGAATAACAATGATTCATAGACATTTTATGTTAAATTGTAAAAATAATTTTTCATTCACTTTGATTTTGAATTTATAAACCGAATATACATTTCATTAAACATTAAAAAACATTGTTTATTTCCAAAACCACAACAGTTTCTGCCACTAGTGTATATCTAGTGGTGTGAAAAAGAAAACGCTTAGAGATTTGATGGGAAAGAAAGTAAAATCGTACCGCGTTATATGGAGACCAAGACAAGATAAATTATTTTTATTGAATTAAAGAGTTGGTAAAAAAAATTAAACAAAATTAAACTAAAAGACTGTTTTCCGTTACTATAGATGTAAAGCTGGAGGTCCACACCACGCGTTTTCGTGTCAAAGCGTTGCGTGCATTTCATACCTTCTTCGTATTCTACGCTTCAAGTTACATGCAACGCTTTTACGCGCCAATGTTTGTTTTGATTTAAACAAATTAAAACAAAACAACATGTCGAAATCAGCTGTTTCGTTGGCGCGCCGCTTGTGATGCTTACAAAAGTAGAAAGTAGATTTACTTTTCGCGTTCTATGCGTCATGGCATCCTACGCTTTAGTGCGTGTAACTTGCACCAAATATATACATTAATTCTACTTTTTTGACAACCGCGTAGAATGCGAAAACGCGTAGAACGCGTGATGTGGACCTCCAGCTTAACTGATATTGTATGGCTTTGCCTTTGCACACACACTATGTTCCGCATCGCTAGGAATTATTTCTTTTACAAATTTATTATTGTTTTCATGAAAAATATTATTGATTAACCGATTTATCAATAGAATTCGCAAACAACATTCAATCTATAATTCAATTTAACTCTTTATGAACAGATGGATTGTTTTTTAACTTTAGAATTGTTCGTTTCTCTTCATTAAAAGAAGTACATGACGTTATTATTTAATTATTATTTCATGTTGTATTGGCGTCACTAATCTATTTTTAACTGCTCACAAAAATAGAAATTAGCCTAAGTTGGACAGAAATAGCTTAGGTTGTTGTTTTGGCTTTTTCACTTATATCGCCAATATAATCGTCCTCACATAAACGCGTGTATTCTGAGCATGGCAACTTTCTGTTGTCGTTCGTCTGTCATCTACACTCAGCCACAAAAGTATACATCCGGATAACAAATTTCAGAAATTTTTTAACTAATCCGTTTTCGCTGAAAATCTTTGTAATTGTCTGACAACTTTTCTCGATTTTAAGACGGTATTGGTTAAAAAAATACTGAAATTTGTTAACTTTTGTGGGCCTGCACAGACCCACAATTTCAATTTCAGAAATTTTTTAGCCAATGCAAAAAACCGTCTTAACATCAAGGAAACTATAAAGATTTTCAACGAAAACGGATAAGTTAAAAAATTTCTGAAATTTTTTAACTGTATGTATACTTTAGTAACTGTGTGCATGTGCTTATACCTTAAGAAAATTAATAAAACTTCATCATGATTATCGTTAATTACCGATATTTACTTGTTTAAGATTTATTTTTGAACTTTTTTTTACACATTCAATTACTAAAAAGGGCTGAAGCGAAAACAGGTGAAGACAGCAACAAAAGAATAAAGACGATTACAAATTCGAATAATTTATTTTTATTTATTTATTTATTTATTTTGTAGCATATCACATACAACAAGAAATTAATCTTATAAATTACAGTATGTGATTTTATATAATATATTATTACAAAGAATGAAATATATATAAGACAAGTAATTAAAAGTAGTAAAAGCAAATAGTATCGAAATAATAATATGTAAAAACAAGAACGAAAATATGTATATGCAAATAAATATGTAATAATTTTACATTAGAATTTAGAAAATAAAATTTTTTTAAACTGCAAAGCGTTGCCATTGATTTGTAATGAGTTTGGTAACGAATACCACAGCCGTATTGTATTTGTAAAGAACTGCCACTCGGATATCAAAGTTCGATATCTTAATTGAATGATTTGTTTTCCTCTATTTGATCGTGCAAATTGAATTCGATTAAATAGATAAGACGGTTCCTGCGTGCAGATAACCTTGTGTAGTAAGATTAATGCTTTAATTTTTAGTAAGTCCATTAACTCAACATCATATAACAATTTCGAATACCGAGAAGTACTATCATATCTTCGTATGCCGTAGACATATCTAAGAATCGCGTTATACACTACTGTTAATCTAGCTTTACTAGCCGAATCGCAATAAGCAAAAATTTCGCAGCCATACAACAACTTGGGCACTAAGTAGGTTTTCGCAAGAAGCACACGGATATTAAGAGGTGTAATGTGCTGTATAGGATATAGCGTCCTAAGCATAGAAAAAATTGTCCCGGAGACAGAATTTATATGGGTATTCCATTGAAGGGATTTGTTAAAAATTATACCGAGGTTTTTCGCTGAATCCACTATCGAAATGTTCCGAGTTCCCAATGTGATCGGTATATCAACGACAATATCCTGATTTCGCCGTGCTATGATCAGGCATTTTGACTTCGTACGGTTCAGGTATAAGCCATTCGAAGACGCCCAGTAGTGTATTCTGTCAAGGTCCTCATTAAGTCTTGCACAACACTCATCGATAGTCTCTTCTACAATTCATATATATTTGTACATCATCTGCATAAATGTGGATATCACTATGCAGGAGACAATCAGGTAAATCATTTATGTATAATGTAAACAATAATGGTCCAAGAATAGAGCCCTGCGGTACTCCCTTAGGCACAGGCAAGAGAGTAGATACAGTTCCACCAGCAGAGACAGACTGGTATCTATCAGCAATATAGGTTCTCATAATAAACGATTTTAATGCCAAAAGCAATTTGTGATAAATATGGACTTAACAAATCAGCAGTTTCAAAAATTATATAAAAAATTTTGTGATTTACTGAATATATCCAGGTCTTTACTGGCTGATCTAGAACAAGTAACAGAGTTAGATATGAAATCTTTTCAGTTTTGCGATACTTGAGAACCTGAGAAGAAATTTTTTGGGCATCTAGAATTTATTGCACCAACGTGTCTAGTTATAGGAACAAACAAATTTATCGAACGATACCAATCCATTTGAGATCGAAGAGGGTCCACTCCATCCCGAAATAGTCACTGTTAGGTATGGATTTACGACATTAGCCTGGCCATCACTGCAACGAGAAGCTCTATAGATGATGAACAACTTTGTTCGGCCTGACTTGAACTGCCTACCAATATGAACTGACTAACGAGATCGGGCGTTATACTTTTCTTGTGTGGTTTTCTCAAGTCGCATGTGTATGCGAATAATCCACAAAAATCATCATCAAAGGCAACATACCCCATTCCAAATTCAAATTCAGCCACGGAAAATTAAATATTTCGGAAGCGCTCAACCCAGAGAAGCCGTGGCGAACTTTTGAACGTTGTTATATTCTACGCATATATATCATCATCATTTATCCCTCTCAGATTAATATTTTTAAAGCAATTACTTTTAATTTGTGATGGTAAAATACCATCATCATTACAATTCCAAGCGATTTTTGTATTTTCACACAATCAAAAGAATATGAAATACATACTTAATGTGCATACATATATACATAATTGGTCATTACAACCCTTCAGTCAGGATTGCGACCTAGTTTCTCCCACCACTTATGTTGTGTGTGTTAATTTTATACATGAGTGGCGGGACCTACAGTTTAAAGGCGACTCCGAACGACAGATTTTTGAGAAACTTTTCATGGCAATTTTTATTTACTCTCAGAGTTTTTGCCAGAAATCTACTGAGAGGAAGTCGCCGAAGATATACTTTTTGAATTTTCTTTTGATGTTAATAAGCCAACACACTACCTAGACTACGGCGACTCCACTTAAAACTGTGTGAAGATAAATTCAAATCTTAACAAGTCAACTTCTTTAGGTGCTAATTTTAGAATACACTCTAGGTCTATGAGGTCTATGAGTACCATACCATATTCAAGGGAAGGTTCCAAGACCTCTTAATATAAGCAGCAATATAGTCAAATGGACAAACTTCAAAAGTTGCAAAATAGGGCTGTGCGTATTATTTTAAACAAGAATTATGATACAAATATAAGAAGTATGCTATACGAGCTAAATTGGTTGAGTGTAAAACAAATTATTACTTTTCACACATTAAAATTTATTCATAACATAAGATTTGGAAACTGTCCTGAATATTTAAATGAGAAATTACAGTGTAATCATGAAATTCATGATTATAATACTAGGAGAAAATATAATTATAGATTACCATTCATGAGAACTACAAGTGATATGAATTGTTTAGAATATAAAGGAATTAAAAAGTATAATGTACTACCGAGTAACATTTACGATTGTGAAAATATGATTTTATTTAAGAAACTCTTAATTGCATATTGTAAAAATAATTAATGTATTGTATATATATCTAAGTTTAAGAAAAAACCGTAAGAATAATTAAATAAATAAAATAAAATAAATGTATAGAATGATATGGTGTTGAGAAAATTTTCTTTGAAACTATAAATTTTTTTCTTGAAAATTCTCTAGAAGATCAGTGGTCATTTTGAAACATATGGGAAATAGTACACCTAACCGACTATATGAATTGGTAGTCCAGAGTGCTATTTCGGACCGTGGTAGTGTGATAGGTGGAATAATTTTGGAATTTGAGAAAACCATCCCATACAGTTCAACACTTTTATTCAAAAATAATAATGATCAGAATGAGAATTAAATTTTATGTCAATAGTCTACAATAATTTCAAAGTAGAAGACTAATAATCTGCTTATTACCACTGCTAAACAGCTAACAGTGCTCTGTTAATAGCAAATGTTACCTTGTTTGCGTCTTTTTTTTAAATTTCACACACATTATCACTTAACCAAATGATTTTCATTTGTGTCCCTTTTAAATTTCGACGATTACAGCGTCTCGTTTTTCATACATTTAAGAGTACTTTCAACTATATGTCGTATCTTAATGTGGTGTTCAGACATGCACCTTTGTTGCGTAAATCCCCAATAAAACCCATTATTGAGCTCAATATTTCATGTAAAATTTAAATTTATTGTGCAATAAATAGAAAAATTGTTATGATATTGAGTAAAACTTAAAACGCAACACTGTCATAAGTGTGTTTAGCGGTCACATTCCAACTTATGCGAATAAATTTTGTTAATATTTGACAACACAAATGTCAACTATTTATATTATTTAAAATTTGTAATCATTTGAAATATTTTGGATGTTTCGAAATTTTGGGTATAAGAACTGTAGCTAAGCAATGAAATAAGAATTTTTGTTAGCAAAATGGCACTAACTTGAAATTTTTACAATCACTTGAAGTAGAGTGAATATTCATCCCTTAGCCAACAAAAAACATGGCGAAATATACCGGGCAATGCCAAAAATGGCCAATACAGTGGTTTTACATCTTAAAATATACAAATCAAGATACAGAACCTTTGCACGGTTATTTGACCCGCACTGCACCAGATAGAGCATAAGTCTCTAAAAAGATCCTCTCAAAAGTTTACGACCACGGCAAACTTTTAAAGGACAATGATTCACGTATACGCATATGCAACATCCGCCCAGCTGGCGGTTGCCCTCATGAAATGTAGGACTGACATAACTGCCATACAGGAAATTCGATGAATAGGACAAAGATGCAAAAGGATAAGCATGAATTCGGATGCGTATTTGTGATTAATAAGAGACTTAGCCATCTTGTCTCTGGGTTCACTCCTGTGAACGAAAGAATAACCACACTCCGCATCAGGGCATGTATTACATCAGCCTTATTTGTGCTCACGCCCCGACGGAAGAAAAGGGCGATGTGGTTAAATATGACTTCTACGCTAAGCTCGATATATGTACGTATATGATAAGTCATCTTCGACGATTTTAATGCGAAAGTCGGGTGGGAAGATATCTTTGGCCTCGCTGTCGGACAATTGGTATGAGGCTGATCGATTTCGCCGCGGCGCATAACATGGTAGTATGTAACACCAAGTTTCAGCATTTCGACATTCATAAAGCCACTTAGATGTCCCCCGATCGATAAAACTCCAACTAGATGTACGCACATTGTGATTGACGGAAGGTATGTCTCTAGTGTATTAGATGTGCGCACATTCAGAGGTCCAAACATCGACATCGCTGCCATGTTTCGATTGCGCTTTAGCGCTTCGAGGTCTGCGCGCTCTAGTGCATTGGGAAGCTGGACGTTAAGAGGTTGCCATCACAAAGGACAGATGATGCGTTCTCCGCTCAACTCTCGAATAAGCTCCGTAGTTCCCTATTTAATCTCAGCGACATTTGGTGGACTGCGGGCCAACATCTCCCACTCCTTGCGCACTACTGTGGAAACAGTCCTTGGTTTTGAAAGCCCACCCCAACGAAATCAATGGTACGATGAGGAGTGTCGCGAGGCAGCTGCAGCGAAAAACGCCGCAGACACGACAACATTGCAGTCAGCCGCTACGTGAGCCATTGTCGACAGCTGTAGAAAGAGAAAAAGGGATGAGAGACGTTTTTTCAGACGCAATAAGAGGGAGCAGGAAACGCGAGAGCGTGAGGAAGTCGAGATGTATAGATGTAGGAATGACGGTCGAAAATTCTATCAAAAGGTTAAGGGTCTAACCGAAGGTTTTAGGGCCAGAGCGTCTTCCTACAGAGATGAGAATGGAAACTTGGTAACAGATTCGCAGGGAGTGCTGAGGTTGTTTAGGAAACACTTCTCTACTCTGCGATGACGACACCAATTCCGCCTTTAGAGATGATGTACCGAACCCGATGGATGATGACGGTGCGGAGATTCCACTGCCTAGCCATGAAGAGGAAAGTCGCGATTATGCGTCTTAAAAACAATAAAGCTGCAGTTCCTGATGGCCTCCCCGCTGAATTGTTTAAGACCGGATGTAATGAGTTGGTAGGGCGCATGCACCAGCTTATTTACAAAATATGGTTAGAGGAAAGTATGCGCAACGATTGGAACCTTAGCGTCCTCTTTCCTGTCCTGAAAAAGATCCTACGATATGCGCCAACCACAGGGGTATAAGCCTTCTCCCTACCGCATATAAGTTTATTTAATGCTATTGAACGGGAGTCTACTAAGATGGGTCTGGCAGTAAATGAGGACAAAACGACGTATATGTTATCGACAAGTAGAAACGTGCGGCATATTGGATCTTAGATTACGGCCGATAACTATACTTTCGATATAGTCAAGGAATTTATTTATCTTGGCTCCCCGTTACCACCAAAAATGAAGTCATTTTGGAGATCAAGCGCAGGATCACTCTTGCCAACAGGTGCTTGGTCTGGTCTCAATAGGCAATTGAGTAGCAGAGATCTCTCTCGTAAGACAAAACTAATACTCTACAAGACGCTCGTCCTCATCGTGCTTCTTTATGGCGCAGAGGCACTGACTCTATTAAGCACTGACGCAGCAGCTTAGAGAGTGTTCGACAGAAGAGCTTAGATCCAGTGCGATTTGCCGATGATTTTCGTATACGATCCAACAATGAGCTGTATAAGCTCCTCAACGACATAGACGTTGTGCAGCGTATTATCATCCAGCGGCTGCGCTGGCTTGGCCATATCGTTCGAAAGGAGGAGGATGCTCCGGCAAGTCGGGTATTTGATGCGGGGATCTGTGGAATTTAGGGAATAAGACGACCTTGTTTGCGTTCGAAGGACCAAATCGAGGAAGCCCTGTCATCGATTGGTGTGACCAATTGGCGTAGGCGCGCAAGAAGAGGCGCCTGGAAGGATGTGTTAAGGCAGGCCGAAATCCGTTAATCTGGTTGTTAATGGCCAATTAAGTAAGTAAGTAGATAGGACAGATTACATGTATTCCTCAGCAAAAAAAAATTTCAAGATAGGGAGCACATCTTCAAAAATACATTCGATATATTGATGACTTTTAATAGAAGTCGTAAAGGCAAATGACGGTGTTGTAATGTTATACTCATAAAAATTTTGATAAAAAAAAATTTGAAATGAGTCAGAATCAGACCGTCATGGTAGGTTTAGAGTTAAATTTATAATTTATTATAAAAGATAACACGGTGCGACAGTGAAAATACACCCGCGTAACTACATAGTATAAGTTATTCACTAGGCTGAGTAGAGCTCCAAAATACTTTTTTTATTTTTCTCGAACCCTCCAAACTTGTTTTATTTGACAAGAACTGACAAAGCTTCTACACAAATTTTTACCACCAAAATAAAAACAATGTCGTTGTTTTGCATCTGACAAATGATTATTGACTAAGCTGATTTGCGTATTCCTGAAAATACATACATAATGGGTCATTACAACCCTTCAGTCAGGATTACGACCTAGTTTCTCACACCACTTATGTTGTGTGTGTTAATTGTATACATGAGTGGCGGGACCTACAGTTTAAAGTCAACTCCGAACGACAGATTTTTTGAGAAATTTTTCATGGCAGTTTTATTTACTCTTAGAGTTTTTGCCAGAAATCTGCTGAGAGGAAGTCGCCGAAGAAATAGCTTTTGTATTTTATTTTGATGTCTAGCCTGTGGCTCGAACCCTGGCTTTTCGTCTAATAAGCCAACACACTACCTACTAGACCACATCGACTTCCTGAAAATAATTTTATCAATTAAACGAATATTGACTCAATAAAACTCAAATAATGCGTGTCTGAACATAGTGTAAGGTGTGAGAAAGTATTCGTCTGTTTTCATTTTTTGTGACAATGGCAATACTGAAAATGTTGTTTACCAACACGCATTGAAATAAATTAAAAAAAAAATATTTTCCACTTTAGATTCTAGAAAATCTAATTTTGAATAGTACTAACAGATTATCACAGTAAGCAAACAAATTAAGTAAAAAAATTAAGTTTAGAAAGACTTTTTTATTTATCAATAATTAGACTTATCAACCGTCCTGTTTTAGACCGAACAGACCAGTTTTAGTATGGAATGTCCAGAGTCCTGATTCTCTGAACAGGACGCCATTTGCCCTACTACATTGCTTTTTAGTAGCAACACTGGACATATTTTTAATAAATTGGCAACACTTGTCCATTATGCTTGATAACACATCTACTAAAGTGCCAAACGAAAATTTTTAATCTTTTATAGCGTTTGTCAATTTTCAAAAGTTAATAACGGAACGTAATTTTTGTAAAGGTATTTTTAGCGTTATTCTTTCGTATCCGTTAAATATGGAAAATTTAAATCAGTTTTTCAACATCTGAAACGAATACTGAATTTACCGAATTTAATTGCTCGATATTGTCGTGCATAATACAGCTAAATAAGCACTTTATCGTTCAAAGTGAAGTTTTTACTGAATTTTCTTCGAGTGCTAAAACTCTGTCAGAACTTAAATATTTCTTCATTTTTATGGAAACTGATTATATCCAATTACTACGACATTCACATGTTAGATACTTAACATTATTTCCAGCTGTTGATCGTATTCTTTAATCTTGACCTGTTTAAAAATCGTATGTTTTAAGTAAGGATGAAGAAAATGTTTTCAAACTAATTTGGAAACTTGTTGGCTGGAATCAAGGCTAGAATTAATTATCTGAAGCATATCTATATTTTATTTATAATATTATGAGTGAATTATCATAGAGAGTGATTATATCCAATCTACAGAAGTTTATGATATTTTTCATCAAATAAAATTTTCAAATATATTGAAAAAACTTTTGGATTTAAAGCAAATCAAATTTAGTCGTTAGTAAATCAATATAATAAATATGAAAGTTTTATTATGTAAAGCGTTTTTGTGTACAAGAAAATTCTAGATTATTAGAATAAGCGGTATCATGATTATCCAACTGGAATTTTTTTTATAAATGTAAACCGTTTTATTCAGATAATTGGATAATGATGCTTTATTTTAGGAAATATGTTTCCTGAATAGTAGGTATTTTATCAAAATTAAATATCAATAGTGCATCAAGTTCTACGAGTACCGAAAAACTGCATTCAATAGAAGTAATCAAAAGTGGTTAGAACATTTCGATAACGGAGAAAGTTAAATTTGTTTATGATAGTGCAATATACATATTTTCATTGTACCGCCGAGTAATTGTTATATAAAGCGTGATTTCAGCGTCATGACAAATAAATGGTATGACATTCGCTCTCGGATGCTTCTACCTTCAGTCGAGTTGTTGTTTCAATTCCAGCTTAAAATGTGCTGAATGTATTGAATTTATTACTTCAAATAAAGATTTAATAAAAGCTGCTAAAAGTGATAATAAATTTAAAACTATGCATAATAAATAAACTTTATTAAATTATTTATGTTCATATTAACCCGTATGTGCTCAACTTTTTTTCTCGTTACAAAAAATAATAATATTATTATGTAATTTTTAAAACAGCTGATTAATATCTTACCGTTTTAAAAATGGGGCGATAAGCACATATGAGTTAATATTAACTAATGTGTTGTTTTCTTCTTTTTAATAAATAAAACAAGAAAATAGTTACAAATGAATGTTGATTTTTTCAGTTTTAGTGATGTCCAGTTTTGGAAATTTCAAAAGGTGGCATGTCTATAGTCTAGGGTTAAAAATGTAGGTACTTTCACACAGAACACAGTATAAATTTAAAATTCAAAGGCCCAATTTATTAAAATGTTATTCCTAATATTTAATAGGATATCCTTTAAGGTAAAGCAATCCATAAAACTTATTTAGAATTGAATGTACCAGCATTTTTTGTGTTTTCTTTTAATATTTGCCACCATTCACTCATGAGCAAGTTTTCCAGTTGATTGTTAACGACTACGCAACCGTTCTTCAAAATGATCACCTAAATGTCAAGTAAATGTTTTGACGTAGTAAAAATCTTTTAGGTTTTGACTTTTGAATAATTACTTTTTCATCTTGTTTGTGTTAACAGTGCTTTAATTGATTTCAGTTTATATTTGTACATTTTAACAAACAAAGAATGGGAAAGTTATCGTCAAAAAAGTGTTTTATAAATTCTGTACAAAGATTACATACATACATAATTGGTCATTAGCTGGATTCACCCATTGTTTCGGAACAAAATGCCTGTTCCGGAACAAAATGCTTGTTCCGGAACAAGTTCAGTTTTTTGAGAGTTTGTTCCGAAACGATTCACCCACTTCGAACAACTGTTCTGTAAGAACAAGGCTACCATATGAAATATTTTGTCAACGATGCGTGTTAGTTTTACAATTAGGCAGTAGCAGATGATTGCAATTTGTTTGCTTTCTTGGCTTGAGTGTGACATATTTTTTATTGTGTTACAAAGCAATTGTAAATGAAAACAAATCTGAAATTGGTGAAGTGAAAAAAATGGATAATAATGGATATTATACGTACATAAATAGACGCATACAAATGTACATATAATATGATGTGGCAGCTCAGTTCTACTTTACTTAAAAAATTAAAATAGCTGGCAGCACAGTTCGATTGTTTCGGAACAACAATTAAAATTAAACCAATTCGAGCTGAAAATGTTCCGAAGCAAGCTTACTCTCTTTCGCTCTCTCTCTCAAAAAGAGAAACGTCAAACTACATATAAAAAAACTGTTTCGGAACAAAATTTTTGTTCCGAAACAATGGGTGAATCCAGCTTTACAACCCTTCAGTCAGGATGACATCCTAGCTTCTCACACTATTTATGTTGTGTGTGTTAATTGTATACACAGTACGTAGAGCACTGGTGATATGAATAGCTGCAGACCTTCTGACCTTGTCTAGAAGTCTGCTATCATATCGTTACGTTTCATAGTTAATACAAAGAATATAAAAAATTAATAGTATAAAATACAAAATTAAGGAATTTTTGTTACAAAAAACTTCCTTTGCATCCCGTTTTAAAAAAAACACTAGCAAATACGCAATATTATACGACATACACGTATAAGTTAGTATATACAGCATCATCATATTTATGCAGGGTTTAGGTATTGTCCTCGTGGCAATTATTTCACTTTTTTAAGTAATTTGATTGGAACAAACAAAAATAACTAATCGAATAACTGAGAGAGTCAATTGTACCTGCATCATATTGCCATATGATGGCAATTGGAAATCTACAGTAGATTTAAAATGATTTGTTATTGTTAATATTTCGTTACAGTCTTCTTTATGTCATTTGTTTATTCATTTTCATTTGTATTTAAATTTATACAGCATCCGATCTTTTCTATAACACAGTCACAAATATTTTATTTATTTATGTTCGTACATTCATTTGCTGTTTGTCATTATTTATATATATGTACACATAAACAAATTTCTATATATGAATGTGGGTACACATAAGCATATAGTGCACATACATAAATACAAACGTATGTGTGTATATATAAATACGTATATAAACATATAAACAACAGTTAGTGGACTATCGATTTAATATTTATATTATTTTAGCAAATACTTTTTATTGGTAGTCATCTTTTGTTTTGGTGTTAACTTGCTAGTGTTTCACTCATTCTATTTTTTGACAATTCGTAAACATTTACTTTAGCACATTTTTGAAACCCAATATGATTTCTGTTTGCACCATGTTTTATTGTAATTTGTTTATTGCAAAATATTGCTGATTATTAATTTTTCTTAATTGTTTATATTCTTTTCTTATTTTTATGTTTGATAGTTTTGATGTTCAACAATAATAACATCACTCTCTACTCATTTGCTCTCATGTACTCACACATATCAGTGTTACCGTTGTACTTCGAAAATTGCAAATTTGGTTTTATCTTTTGAAACTAAACTATGTTTCACGTCTGTTTTTTTTTATTATTACTATCGTTCTTTTTAACTTCTATAGACATTAAGGAAATATTCGAATTTGTTACTTTTTGTCAGGAAAAATATTTTTTTTTAATTTAAGCGGTAACCCTGACTCACATGTGCGCTCATATCTGACTCCACACATTTTTTTGTCTCAAAACTAACGGTTATGCCATTCTCAAAGCGAAGTACTATTAACCAATATTTTTTATAATTTCTCACATAGAATTCAGCTAGAACTAAATCATTGGGAATATACCAGTATTAACTAAATTATCACTTAAAGAAATTACAAGCTTTCTGAGATTTTTTGACGGTGTTTATGACCATATTACTATTTTTCCATATAAACTTTAATGAACTTTCATTCACAAACCACTCCGTCAGCGGACTTCACTCACCTTCGCTTTAAACGAAACTGAAAATTTAAGAGAACATTCTGCTGTTTTTATTTAACATCCAAATCTAACCGAAGACGGATATGTGTTGTTGATTATTTGTTGGGGTGAACTCAAGTGATGGTAAGCTATATTCCAAAACACGCTAAATTAAAAAAAACACTAAAAACCTAACTTATTTTCGATTTAAGAATAAAAAGTGATTCTTTTAATTTTTTTAATTATTAAACATAAAAATTAAATTTCTTCTTTATATTAGTGAATAAAGTGGTGGAAATATATGAAGGAGTAACTGCTGGGTTACGTCCAACAATTCATACTGTGTTGTTTTTATACACAAAAATCGCAAGTATGGAGTAGTTCTATAACGGCAAACAGATATAATTAATTGATTGAAATATTTTCTTATCTAATATCTTATCAATATATATATATATATATATATAATAAAATTTATCTAGTTTAACCATGCCAAAGGAAATAAAAAAGTGAAGAGAAAAGTTAACTCTTTAGTAAAAGTAATGGATAAAGAGTAAAGTAGAAAGTAAACCTACTTGATGCATTCTATACGTCTATGCATTCTATGCTTTTTCTTCTGTAACTTGTCACAATCAACTACACTGATTCTACTTTTTCGGTATATGCATGTAACGCAAGTTACAAGTATTGATAAAAGATAAATGTTTCCAAATAGTAAAAATTTGTCATTCACAATAATTCCCGGGAATTCCCGAACAAATTTCCCGGGATTTCAGGATTGCAAAATTTGCGGAAATCCCGGGACGGGAATTCCCGTGAAAAACACTATCTCCTACCTATTATAAATATGCCATGGTATGGACTTTCGGCTTAATAACTGTTACGAAATCGTATTTTATCGAAAATTATCCATTCGAAAAAGTGGAACAACTGGAATTTGTATGGTTCAGAAATCAAATTCATGTGTAATACGACCCCTACACGTTGCAATTTTATGCAATTCAATCAAATTGTACAACTTAATTGATTTGATTTTGATTCATCCAACGCCCAATACGATGCTTCAAAAACAATTTATAAGTAAAAGTGGTTGTAAAATCGAAACGTGTGAAGCAAACGACCAACTTTGTTGTACAACTAATCGCAACGTATAGGGGCCACATAAGAAATAGTATTTCAATTGAAAACGCATTAATGTTGAGTACGATAGACCAAACTGATACGGGTTAAAAAATATACTATCATAAATAATATCGTGAGTTGCCTCTGGTGGTTGTTTTCACGCGATAATTTCTATACGACTTAAGCGCTTATTATACAATCGACCTTCTCCTGCAATTTTGTCGTGGAATAGGACAAAATTAACCAAGGTTTTTTTAAAATTCGGCAAAACACTCTTTCTCATCAGGTAGTGTTTGCTTTCTTTTGTGTAAAGTTTTAAATTTTTCTGTTTCATATTTATTTTGCAAATTTTAATTATTCTACGAACGTCAATTTAATTTTTTTAATATTAATGACATGTAAACTTAGTTTGGAACGTATTTCTGCATTGTTTCATAATGTTCTACGACTGTAAGTCAGCTAGAGTATAAATAAAGCATTCGAAAACACAGTCTGCAGGAACTACCATGTTTAATTCAAATTGTTATCATATAAGCCTAAGGCATCTAAAATTGTCTACCTGCTATCATCCTGTAATGAATGGCAGATATAATTTTATATTATACAATCGACCAAGATCAAGAAAAACCTGCAGACAGTCCATGCCAATATTTTATGGAATGCTTAACGTAGCGTTTATAAAATCGTACATAAATTCTTCCCACAATGAAATTTATGTTAATGAAAAGCCTTTCAGGAGTATATGAAAATACATTCCCTGTGTTGTTTGACAAAAAACTTAAATGCGGGCTAGAAACTACCGCCCTGTCGAAATCATTGCGCGAGAATATTTAAACATAGTAGCTAATATGGTCAAAAATGGTGACAGTGGACATCAATACGTTTTTAAAAGGAAAATATCTTATCGGTTGTGTCCTTGGCAAATTTTATAAATGTCCGATTTTTATTGTCAAATGTCAAACGCAACTGCTGAATACAATAGTACAGTAATTGAGATTGTTTATGAGATATAATATGTGTGAATATAAATATGTACTTTAAAATGTTTAAAATTGTCTTTGAGTCTTTTGAAGTAGGCTGTACATTTTAGTCCAATTTTTTATGTACATTTAATTTTCGTTATTTCTTTTTATATTTATTATACTTACGGATCTTTAAGTAAACACAGAAAAAACATATTAGTGGGTACTGTGCTAGACTTTTAGTGTAAGGGTTGTGAGTGGAGGTGATGTTACACATCACCGAGTTCTAAGTTACTCAGCTCGTAATAATTGGATACAATTTGTAATTGTAATATAATTAATAAATAAATCATCACAATAAAGAATTAAACGGAATTTTCACTTAAGCGAACTGACCTTTTTTAATATTATGGCTATCAAAGTAAAACACCTTAACATAAAAATATATAGGTTAGGTTAGGTTAGAGGACGTGTACCTGTCAATTAAGACAAGTACAGTACCCAGAGGTCGAATTGACCCATTGTAAAACGTCCTAGTTTATCACACTACTTATGTAGTGTGTGTTAAGTTTTACACATGAGTGGTGGGACCTACAGTTTAAAGTCGACTCCGAACGACAGATTTTTGAGAAACCTTTTTCATGGCAATTTTATTTACTCTCAGAGTTTTTGCGAAGAAATACTTTTTGTATTTTGTCTTGATGTCTGGCCTGGGGCTCGAACCCTGGCTTTAAGTCTAATAAACCAACACACTACCTACTAGACAACGGCGATATCTAAAAATATATAAATATGTGGCATCACCGAACAATTGTAACGATAGTTTCTCCGTTCTTTTACATCACAGACATAAACCACATAATCACAGCAAAAATTGAAATTAGCCTAAATGCAAAGCAGCAGAATCGTTGTTTGTTGCCTCTCTGCTGTTTGTTGCGTCTATTGTGTTTATAGCATAAGCCATCATTCAGGCTTCTAGCATGCTCACCATTGAATAATACCAGCAATACTTTCTATTGGATGCCTGTATCTTGTACAAACTTCCTTGTTAGACGTGTAATATCTGATATAGCATGATCCTCAAAATTTTGTGTTGTCAAGCTTATAAATAATGGGCAATGACGTAAAAATTGTTCCATCGCTTCGATGTCTTCACCACATGCCTTGCTTTCATTATTTTCCACCACGACAATTCGGTTCAGGAGTACTTCTAATAGTGTAGCTTATGTTCCATGAGTAGTCTCATTAGCGTATTGAAACCGCCTTCTTTCCACAATAGTCGATGTAACGTTTCCACCCACTTTCTCACAATGATCCTCAATGCAGGGAAAGACATTGGGTTATTCAAGCTTATGATATATAAAACTTTGGCTCTAGTGGTCAGAATATTTGTTTCCTCAATTCTAATCACTTATTGATGTCTAAGCACCCCTAAAATGCGTACTATTCCATACCTGAAGTAATTGTTAATCGCTTTTTTCCATTTTAGGACGGTTCTTGATCCCGTTTGGATGTTAATGTCCCAATTGTCATTTGATTATCAGTGTAGATCAGAGATCAGCAATGAATTGTGAAATCATTGAATTGAATCATGAAATTTTAAGTACAAGTGTGTCGACAATATTGAAATTTAACTCCTCTGATTCATTCATACTCACTACAACCTTGATTTTTAAATGCAGGTTACAATAAGTTTGCGTACTACGTTGACATCAAACTCATACTATTCGAAAAATGTTTGAAATATTCGAAATATGTTTGATTCATAAGCATACTCATTTAGATTCATAACTTTAAAAAAATACTTATAATACTTATAATTGATTCGAGTGACTCGAATCATTCAACAAAATTTACAGTCTTCGTTGTTAGGCATTTACAAAAAAGGCAATCAAGCAAAAAAGGCGGGAGCAGCAAACAGAGCTAAAACACAACCTTCTAGTGAGTATTTTAGTGTTCGTACGCGAATCATGCTTATTTTGTGATTTTTGTATGTGTTGGGTTAAGGAGAGTCGAAGTCAACAACATCATACGTGTTGTTATGTATGAATTTTATGAGTACTTCAAACTTTGAATATATGTAAGTAGATGTTCGAAGATATTAAGAAAAGTATGAATGCGTATAAGTATAAGATATTAAGAGTATGATTCGATTCTTCTACTAAATACCTACATATATGTCAAGATTATCAAATTATCACAAGCCTAGATCATACATTCCCCGAAAAAACACATTATACACATATATAGCGGCGTCAGTCCATGTTTAGAGGTCATGTTCATGTTCAGTCCATTCTTAGAGACCTCCGTGCAACAACAAATCTCCACGGGCATCTGTGCAATGGATCCGTTTGACCAAGAAGGCAAATGTAGTATTGGAGTAATGCAATTAATTGCTACTGATATCTTAGGCATCCTGTCTGATAAGTGTGCGTCAAGCGAGAATCCATCCAGTGTAATGATGGACATTAAAATACAACATCAATGTTTTTCCATGCATCGCAAGAAGTATCGATGTCATATCGATTTTTCATAAAATACGTCGCTGTTTTCAATAAATCGATTGATTTTTGTAACAAAATGGAGGTAGAACAATATTATGATTACCCCTGTAATATCTCCCCCAATCCTCTTGTCCCGACAAACAGAATAGTGTTCGAAATTAATGAAAATAATTCCATGCCTATTATCCAGGAGTTTCCTTCTGATATGTAATAACTTCGCTTAGATTCAAAATATGTGTTCTAGTGATTTGTTCTCCTCACCTCACTAGTTTTTTTTATTATTAAATCGTTATTACCCAAAAAAATGTTTCACTTCATCGAGTATGCACTTTAAAACTCCTCTTCAGCCTCCATTAACAAATTCAGGCTTCCGAGTCTAATTCCTAAATGACTCTTTTTACCCTGCCTTTTGATTAAGATTTCCATTCTAATTTCGAGGCAACTTCATAGGAGTTGAGTGCTCAAATGTCAGCCGGGCTGATAAGATGGTATTACTACTTCCCACCCCTAATAGTTCCTGTCTAAGTTGATTCTAAAGAAGTGCCCAAAGTCTGAAGCCAATATCGAGCTATTTCATCTGGTTGGATATCCTAATAGCTTTGTCTAGAAGGCGGAGACTATCATAATGAACGATTTTCATTTCATTTCATTCACTTTCTTGTTAATAAACCTATTTCGGTCTATTATATTTTAAGAGAACACGATTTGTCATCTAGAGGGCTCTGCACGTAGTAGATGGCTTTGTGAAGAGCTGTAGAACATCAGATATTTTACTCTTCAACACGGTATCGACAATCCGTTGGATGGTTTTGAGCAGAAAAGAGAATAGGCTAATCGGACGAAAAGCCTTTGGGATCGCTTAGCTGCCTTTGCCAGGTTTGGCTGTGAAATCTACTACTTCCCGTCATTTTTTAGGTGTGTAAACTTATGTTAGGCAGGCATTGTAAATTCCGACAAGATGATTGATACAATGTCCACCTCATTTTGTAGAAGTGACACTTGGCCCCGGCGATCTATAGGAAAAAAAAGCGTTTTATCGCTTTTTTAACTATGTTGTCTGAATATTTCTGGGTCATTCATTGTTCCTTTGCTATTCTGTTTGCTGCACCGACGAAGATTCCGCCAACTCGGTGGGGAAGTGGCTATCCATCAACAGACGTAGGGATTCATGCTCAGTGTTCATCCGTTTACCCGAATCATACATTAATGCCTTAGAGAATTTCTTAATCTTAATTACTTTTTTGAAGCAGTGCTCCCATTCCCAAAATAGCCTACAAAAGTTCCCCTATGCCCTCCACATCATTTTATTGTACTAACTGCACTTCGAATGATACAAGTCGTTGAGTGTTTGTCTTTCATCCGATTAAAAGTCTTCGGACATTTACCCAGTTTTTCGGGTTTTCCGTTACCTAGAGTTCCTCGTGGAAAGATTTCCTTTCGTGAAGTGAACAACTATCTTAGAAAGGCTGGCTGGCATCAGTAATCGTATCGACTCTATACACTAGAGTAACAAAGTGCAAAAATTGTCTAAGCAAGAGCATATGTACGTATGTAAAATAAATATCAAGCCAGATGTCTGTTTGGCTAACATTACTAGAAGAGTCAAATAAATATACAGTACAAGAGTATAATCAAATGTTACAGATTCTCATATATATCTCAAACAACGGTTACGAACTTTTTCGTCGTCATGTCATATTTATGTTGTACCACTTATATACAAATAAACAAAGCATCGCCTTGGATTTCAACAGGAATATGTTTTGGTCCTTATTTTTAATATTTTAATTAAGAAGTCGCCGTAGTGTAGTAGGTAGTGTGGTGGCTTATAAGACCCAACCGCGTGGTTCAACCCTCGGCTTAGACATCTCGAATTCTTAGTAAGTACGTAAATAAAATTTCCATGAAAAATTTCTCAAATCTGTCATTTGCAGTAGATATTTAACACCTCTCATTGATAAAATTAACAAATACATGAGTGATGTGAGAATCTATGTCGCAATCCTGACTAAAGGGTTGTAATGACTATTTGTTTTTTTTTTAATAAAAAAAATTGGATTCCACCCAAATTTTCCCAACCTTTCTTAATGTCAAACTTAAGCTCTAATAGAGTTTTATAAATGCGGCCTTGATTTTAGTGTACATGTTTGTGAGAACATGAACCCCTAGAGGTTTTATGAAGGATTAAAGTCGGCACAGCATGCAGTCCATTTCATAAGTGGGATGTAACATACATAATTGGTCATTACAACCCTTTAGTCAGGATTACGACCTAGTTTCACCCACCATTCATGTTGTGTGCGTTAATTTTATACATGACCTACAGTTTAATATATATATACATATTTTGGAATTATTCTGCACGTAATTGGTCATTACAATTCTCACACCACTTACATGTTGTTGAAGCGACTGCGAACGACAGGTTTTTGAGAAGGTTTTCGCAGCAAATTTTATTTACTCTCAGAGTTTTTGCCAAAAATCTGCTGAGAGGAAGTCGCCGAAGAAATATTTTTTCATATTTCGTTTTGTTGGAGATGTCTGACCAAGGCTTTAAACCCTGGCCTAAGCCCTAAGCCAACACACTACCTTCTAGACTAATATTTTCTTTAAATCTCGAAGAAAACGTTACCCGCACTTTTACGCTGTCACTACCAAAGGTTCTAAGTGTTTTCAATTAAGCTTTGATATACGATGTCTTTTCCCAACGTTATCCGAATTATGTAAATTGTTCACAAACAATTCAAAACAAATATGGACAAGAACGACTTGCGAATTTATATATGTACTCGTATATATATGTATATATGGCAATACAAATGGTAAGATATGAGCTGCGGAATGAGCTTAATTCAGAAAACCAAAACAATTTTGAAAAAATTTGAAAACTGCTGACCGAAAAATTACCACTTACAGTTGATATGGTTAGATGAATCCAAACCGTTTTGGGCAGGTGGTAAAATTCAATTACTTGAGATGAAATACTAATAAAGTTAATATAATATTTGCAATGAAGTACTTTATTATATTAGATTCCTATTATTTTAGTACGACTCGTAATACTCCCTTTTTAGCAGTTCATTAACATCTTTTTTCTAAATTTGTTAGCAAAATAGGCTAAAAAATGAAAATGATTAGTTTTTATCTTAATTTAGAAAAAGAAAAAAAAAAACAGTTCAAGCACTAGCTTTTCATGTTTAAGACGGTACGAGTAGATGCTCTTCAATATTTTCAAAGTTTGTTAAAATCATCTAGTACTCGGTAGCTTTAACATTTTTAACACAGTTAAAATACTGTAACTACATACATATAAATGAAAGCTAATTAATTGAAATTTAAAACACATTGACGGACAGTAGGGACAAGTGTAGTTCGAAAAATGACACAGTTTCCGCCAACGTGTTAAAACAGATCTGCTAGCACTTAAGACAAAATTATATTACTGATTAATATTTATTCTACCTTCGACCTCTCCAAACGTTCTATAACGGCCAAAATGCATATACATATGTCGATCCTGCTCCATTGCCGATAAAACTGTAACCAAATTATTATTATAGGATTGTATTAATGTTTTATTTGCGATTTATTCCTGAATTCTTTTTTGTAAATGCTTAAGTTGATATTAAATATTAATTTGTAATGGTAGCAGTAACATAGTGTTTTTTTATGATTTTGAAAATATATTATGCATATAGTAAAGGAAAAAAAATATGGTTTCATTTAAAACGGATTTATTGGTGTCATTGAATATTTCCTAAACTGGTAATGCATTTTTCATAATTTGGAATCTTGGTTTAGGCAAAGGTAATATGTATTGATAAACTCTTTTCATAATTAAGAGAAATAAATAATGCTTTTAAAGAGTTTATTTTGATGATATTTTGCAAATGCAGCATAAGTTGAACGACCTATAATTTTTTTAGTTTCAAAGTTTCATTATTATATTTTATGTTGGTATCAAACTGTTTAATATAAATATACATATACAGGCGACTGCGAGTTCTACGAGCATTCCTCTTGGCTCTTCCTTACACAACGTGCTACTTTTCTTTTAAAGTCTGGATACGCTTCTCTCCACTCCTTGGCAGCATCTACGTTAGCTGGAGACTCATCGTTTGGATCGGCGAGCATAGATATCACTGATATCAAAATGGTCTCAACTGTATGAACTGGTAACCAACGTTCCGAAGCCTTTTCATAGCCCCACTTATCATCGCCGGGTTCATGTAAAATCGAAATGCATACATCGCCATTTTTCTCAATATTAGGATGCCAAATTTCTGTAACGAACTTCATTCGTGGAGGACGCAGTGGGTACTCTTTAGGGAAGTATAAATGAGCTTTAAAAAATCCACCCTCACTGGAATTGACAAGAATTTTAAATAATAAAAAATTAAAAACATTCTAACAAATTTTTTATCAATTGCTTTTGAAGACTTACTAAAGCGTATCTGGAGGTCCAATGATAAGTACTTCCCATCGAAATATATCGTTTTCATCAATTAATCCAGCTGAAAATCCTTCAACGGGATTTTTGTTTAATTCTAACAAAAAAAATATTAAAAAATTTAATTTTATGGTACATTATTTAATAATTGATTTTTTGAGATTTACGAATTATAATAAATAATTATAAACATAAAAATTCTTAAACGAAGAGCGCTTGACTGGCAAGAATAAAAAATATTCAGGAATGGCGTACATACATACACACAGTTACTAAATTATACGTACGGTTAAAAAATTGCCGAAATTTTTTAACTAATACGTTTTCATTGAAAATCTTTATAGTTTCCTTGATGTTAAGACGGTCTTTTGCATTGGTTAAAAAATTTCTAAAATTTAACTTAATTGTGGCCCTGCACAGGCCCACAAAGGTATGCATCCGATTTACAAATTTCACAAATTTCTGAACCAAAGCAAAAGACCGTCTTAAAATCGAAGAATGATGTCAGACAATTATAAATATTAAAAAAAAAAAATGGAAGTGTACATCAGGCCCACAAAAGTTAACAAATTTCAGAAATTTTTTAACCAAGACCGGAAAGATGTCAGACAATTACAGATTTTCAACGAAAACGGATTAGTTAAAAAAATTTCTGAAATTTGTTATCTGTATGTATACTTTTGTGGCTATGTGTACATATGTATAGGCATTAAAAATGCAAAATAATTAAAAAAAAAAACGAAATACACCAATATTTATGTAAATTATATTTTTATAACATGTAAAGACGAAAAGTTTGAAAGTTCTTGATTATTTATTATTTAAATTTGGGAGAAATTGCATAACTTAACTAAAACAGGCTTTTCTGACGGCATTATACAGCTGAGAAACATGTAGGTTAAAAAAAAAGACCAGTGCTATAAACAAACGAGGCTAGAAATGGTGCGAACCAATCTATCAAAAATACAATACATGTATATGCACGGAAATTATTATTTTTGAGGTACCATGCCAAAAAGCTGCTGCTTCGTAGCACTTGCGGCGTGGCAATCTGTTAAAAATACATGTGTACATTTTATTGCGCCAGAATTAATAAATTGTTGCCCACATTTAAAATAATTGAAGTGCATGGTGCTTGATTAAGACACCACGTGTTTATAGTATAAGATTGTATAAATATTGTAGCATATGGTAATTCTGGTACATCTCGAGAAAACACAAGCATTTACTTCACGTGGAACCGAAAAATATGCTATGTCCCGCAAAATGGTTAAAAATGTTACTTGGTGAAGTAAGGTCAAGTAAGGTAAGTTTGATCCAATTCTGTAATACGTCAATTGAAAACACTTCAAGTTAAACAAAATAAGTGGATTTACTAATTGCTTTGACATCTACATACTCTCGCCAATTTTCTCTTACTATGTGAAATATTACAAGTCGCCGTAGTCTAGTGCTTGGTTCATTAGACATAAGGCCTCAGTTCAAATCCTATTTCAGACACAAAAACGAAAATATGAAAAAATATTTCTTCGCCGACATGAAAAGTTTCCAAAAAATCTGCCGTTCGAAGTCGACTTTAAACTGTAGGGCCCGCCACGTGTATATAAATTAACACAAACAACATAAGTTGTGTAAGAAGCTAGGTCGTAATCCTAACTGAAGGGTTGTAATGACCAATTATGTATATGGGCAATTTCGTGTCAAGAGACCCAATTTTTAAAACCGATGTCTTCCGATTCCGATAGTAGGCCAAACACAAATTTTCAGCTCTATCAGTCAAGAACTGCCGGAGTTAGAGGGGGCCAAAGTTGGACATTTTGGTCATACAGGATTTTTTTAAAATGTGTGTAACTTTTCACCTATTGGTCCTAGCAAAAATTTTCCAAAGGATATTAGATAGCTATTTCTTAAATTTTTTTATTTTATCTTTTATTTTATTTTTTAATTTTTTTTTTCAAAATTGGCCTTTTTTTGCTCAAAAGAAAGCTTATACAATTTCCTTTAAGGCCTTTATAATCGCTTAATGGGATGCGAGTGGGATATCTAACAAAAAAAAATATTTTTTAATTCATAAATTAGATTTTTCAATATTTGGCATAAAAACGTACTACCGAAATGATCTTAAAAAAGGAGAATTAAGGACAATTTAATGAACTCTTTTGATCGAGAATAGATGTACCTTAAAAACAGTAATTTTAAATGTGGATGATTTTGTGGAAGAAATATGCAAAGGTTTGCTAAATTTGAGAACCCATGACTTTTTAGTCAAACAGCAATGGTAATTTTTGAATGATTTGAAGACACATTTGTAGTCTGGTGAATTCGTGATTTCATATGATTTCGCAGAGAACCATGATACAAATTTCATCCAAATCGGAAGACATCGATTTTAAAAATTGGGTCACTTGACACGAAATTGCCCATATGCCAACAAAAGTTTTAGTACCCCAATATATTTTAGCAATTTCATGAATTTGAATCAAAAGTTTGTAAAAGAAATTGAAGTTTTTATATTTATTTTATTAATTTATGTCTGTTGTATTATAAAAAAATTTATGTTTTTTTACAAAAAAGAAAAAAAAAGTTTCTAATGCTCCTATTTTTAGTAGAATATCCCTTAAGGACAAGCTCTCAACAAACCCATTTGGGATTGAATGTACCTACCTACCAAAATCTCCACAGACTTAATACTATTGCACAAAGTTCCGATATGACTCCAAGAGAGTATTTAGGAAACTACTTGAAAGAACGGTAACGTAGTCGCTAAACCTTAAACAAAAATTAACCAAAAAACTTGCTCATGAGTGCATGGCGGCAAATATCACCAGAAAACACAAGAAAAAACTGGTACATTCAATATCAAATAGATTAAATGGAGTGTTCGACCTTAAGGAATATCCTACCTTTGAATTATAAATTTACTCTGAGTTCTTCTTGGGGGTACCCACATTTTTGCAGTGCAAAAATAAGGAGTCATCAGAAACGTTTCCTTATTTTTCTCTTTTTTTATGAAAAACATAAAAAAATTATTGTATTATAATAAAACAGATATAAAATAATAAAATAAATATAAATATACAAACTTTTGGTTAAAATTCAAGAAATTGCTGAAATATATTGGGGTACTAAGACGTTTGCTGTCCACTGTATGTATGTAAGAGACGGTATTGAGTTTATTTCCAAAGAAACAAAGATGTTTTCTTGACAGGTCTTCAATAAGCCAAGAATGTTTGGAAGAGAATTCCGAAAGTTAGAATAAAATAAACAGCTTCATTAAGGCAAAGGTTGTTGTTTGCCTACTAAACTTTTGGAATAATGCTTAACCATGGTAGAGTTTAAGAGCTGCTTGAATAAAATTAAATCCACATCACCAGGACACGATAGGATTTCTTATCCTATGATACAAAATACTACTTCACATCAATTCCAAGCAAGATTACTAGATATTTAGAACATTATTTTCAGTACCGGAGTCATACCTCACTCATGGAAACTTGCCGTTATCGTACCAATTCTAAAAATAAAAATGCAACTTCTGGAGGATATTTCCGACCAATATCCGTGTTTATCCAAAATTATGGAGCGCATCATAGCCACTAGATTAGCATGGTTCATGGCCAAGAAAAAATTAAGCGCAATAGAACAAGTTGGCTTCAAAGCCAATAAGGGTTGTGATGACGCCTTATTACACATAGACTATTATATAACTAAAGCTCTTTCTGCAAAGAATCATGTAAACATATTATCAATTGCCTTTGAGAAAGCTTTTGATAGGATAGGTCTTCATGTCATTTTACACATCCTCAAATCTTGGTCGGTGGTCATTTTTATCAAATTGAAAATTCAAAATTAGAATTAATGGACATGATTCGAAATCGTTTAACCTCTATAACGGCATTCCTCAGGGTTCTCCCCTCTCAGTGATATTATTCCAGATTGCATTTAATGAAATAAGTAAAATTGTTAACAAACACAAGTTTGTGGATCCCTGTCTATACGCAGATGATCTGTATATCCTCTGCAAAAGAAACAGCAATAACGAATCCACAGAAATTCTAGAAAAAGTTCTACTTGACATCTATAAATGGACTGAATATTCTGGTGCTAAAATTTCGATCCAAAAAACAAATAAATTCCATATTTGCAGAAAACACCTTTGTGACTCCAATTCTTATAAAATTAAAATGAATAACCATGAGATTGAAAACGTAAAAAAATTTAAAATCTTAGGACTTACTTTCTCATCAAATTACACCTAGAAACATCACCTAATTGCACTGAAGAACTCATTAATAGCCAGAGTCAACATAATTAGATACTTAGTAAACAAGACTCTTACCCACATCAATATTCTTCCTTACCTCGCCAAAACTCTAGTTTTAAGCAAAACGGACTACGGCCTATACATTTATGGCAAAAGTAGCAAGTCCAGTATCAATATAATTAAGCCAATGTATCATCAAGCTGTAAGGGCATCGGCGTACGCTTTCAGAACAACTCCGATCAACAACTTACTCAAAGAAACTGGTCTTCCATCTATAGAAAATAGAATATATCATGCCAAAGCTAGAATTCTTCCAAAACTCATTAATAGCACAAACTCAGTTATAAACCAGGACATTAAATCCAACCTAAACTCTAAACGCCCTAAAAGATTTAAATCGGCAATAGCTGAGTCGCTAACAACACCTAAAAAACAATTAAACAAATTCGATCTAAATTTTCTTGACCTGTCACTTACAAATTTCATCAAAAATACTACTCCACAAAATACATTTCATTGTATGATTTCGGAAATTAAAGCCAATTTTAAAAATCAAGGTTGGAATTTACTATATACCGATGGCACCAAATCCCAATACCAATTGTCAGCTTACGCCGTAGTGGATGATGATGGAAGAAGTTTAATTCTAGGAACACTTTACGAACATGCTTCAGTTTTCACTGCAGAATCCTGTACTATTTATCAGGCTATTTGTCTTGCACTTAAAAACAAAAATAAGACTGCTATCTTAACAGATAGTCTATCAGTTCTAAAAGCCATAAGTAGCCCATTTAATAACAAATGGAAAATATCACATATTAGAAATTCGCTAACAGGGAATGAAAATATAATAAAATTACTAGGGATACCGAGCCATATTGGAATCGCTGGTAATGAAATCGCCGATTCAGCAGACAAATACGCCTCTTCTGCACTAATCATAATGGATGGTACTATAGAAAAAATTGACATTCGACGTCACATCGAAAGCTATCTTAAGCTCAAATTCGAGGAAACTCCCATTACACATTATCAGTATTCAACAATAAATCCGCAACACAACCCACCGATATACCCCACAATCATCTCAAAAACTAAAATCAAAACATTTTCAAGACTGCGTCTAGGTCATACCAGCTTCTCACATGATTGGTTACTGAAGACATCAACTTCTCGACCTACCTGCACACAATGTAAATACAATTTAACTATCAAACATGTTCTATCAGACTGCCCAGTTTTTGAAGCCCAAAGGAAAAAAATACTTTCAAATGCATCAGCCATTGATCTTCTTAAAGAACCATAATATACTAATATTAACAATATATGTATACAGTTTCATTAAAGCAACTAAATTAAAAATTTAAGCAAACGCAGTAATTTTGTGGTAGCTGCCGTGTCTGGTTCCGGGCCTTGGCTGTCTGGTAGCGGATGGAATGGGAGGTTTACGCATCCTATTCTGTCGGTTGCGGGACTGCGGGGGTTCGGATTTGGATGCGGCAGGTGCGACAACAATCCTCCCATTTTATTGTACAAATATATAAATATAACTTTAGTAATAAGCCTATATAAATATTTATCAACCAGAGCTGATGGCCCAAGTAGCTAATGCTCTTAATTATATTTAACTTCAGAATTGATTCTGTAGATTAAATTTAAGAAATAAATAAATAAATAATATATGTTGCATTCAGCAATTTATAAGCATATCTAAAGATTTCAGAGGATGCTTTGTATGATTTTGTCTGTAATTTGTATGAATCTAAAGAAGTTCAATTTATTTCTTCGCCATTGACTTCAATGTGAGATGATAGTTTAAAAAATCCTTCAGAGGATTAAAATATCAAAATTTACAGTTTCAATCTGTGTAATTTAAGCGGAATTTGTGAATTTGAGATGGAATGTTACTATTATATTTATTTTATTACATTTATAAAATGATAACCATCCTTAATAACTTTGTTCGTGTTGTGATAACATCACTGTTTAAACTGCTTAAAACTACAACTTTTTATTCCTTTTTATATTTTGACACCCAATAAAAATTCTTATTAAGGGCACACCGTCCCATTAATACGTTAAAAACTTGTGAAAAAAGTATTGGAAAAAATCGTAAAGGAATAGTGGTAAAAATGTATGAAAATATTATTTGATTTATTGGATGCGACTGTTCTAATCAGATTTAAAAGGATCTCTAATAGGCAGAAACCCTGGTTTACGAACTCCATCAAACGTGCCATTGATCTGAGCGATCTTGCTTATTCAAGGTGGAAGAGATTTAGGATAGCTGAGTTGAAATTACAATATAGTGCCGCAAGTTTATCAGATTTGCGAAAATGGAATACTATTCTAGACGGTTTGACTCTACAATGGAAACTAGACAAACTTGGAGGACTATTCGGGAGAAAGGTCTGTGTAATACGCACAGGAATACAAGTTGGCAAATGGATCCTAATGACCTTAATAAATCTTTTGTGAATGCTCCCACGGTGCGGGCTGACCCAAGTTTCTATAGCTTTCATCGTGATCATGCTGATTCTGATATTTTTTCTAATATTGATTTACCTGAGCATGTCAAGTTTAAGTTTGAATGCGTCACCCAGTATGATGACATGTCGGCTGTTTTCATGATGAAATCTAATTCAATTGGGAGCGATAACATGCACCCTAAATTTATAAGAATAATTTTAACCCTGATTCTTCCTTTTTCGACTCATTTATTTAATACTATTATTATGTCCGGCACGTATCCAATAAAATGGGAGCATGCAAAAATAGTTCCGGTGCGCAAGTCTAACGGGGATTATCGACCAATTGCTATCTTATGCTTTCTCTCGAAGGTTCTAGAAAGATAATTTATATGCAAATGATGAATTACACCGATTTGAACAATCTCCTTTCTAGAATGCAATCTGGCTTTTGATCAGGACATTGTTGTATTACTGCTCTAGTAGATGTTAGTGAGCAGAGTGGGGGGTAGTGCATTAAATATTTAGGTTTCCACTAAATACCACTATAGTGACAACATTTTGATTTTCCACTATTTTTCATCATTATAGTGATAGTGAAACATATTTTAACTACCGCTAAAAAAATAGTGGTAGTGGAACATATTTTAACTACCAATAAAAAATTAGTCGTAGTGAAAATTTTTCCACTACCACTAACCATTAGTACACTAACCATTTGTACTACAATAAAATTTTTAACAGTCACTACATGAATGCTTTAATTATATTATATGCACTAAGATCTCAAAAAATAGTGTTTATAAAAAGTTTTTTAAAGTTTTTTTTTTAGTTTTTTTTAATGTAATTTATATTAGGACCTATAATACAAATACAAAAAGATGAGATACAAAATGAAGTGGATACATATCTATTGGATCCAGACACTAATTTACATTGTCTTAAAAAATATAACATAATTAGACAAATGTTTTTAAAATTCAATGTCCCATTGCCATCTTATGCTCCAGTAGAGCGACTCTTTTCATTTAGTGGACTGGTAGACGCTCCTCGCAGAAATAAATTAGGTGACTTTAATTTTGAAAAATTAGTTTTGTTGAAGGCAAAAACTTGCTAAGGTTTTTGTGTACCAATATGTATTTAATTTGATTTCTTATATTAATATATTGATGAAACTTCCTTATTTTTTCACATTACTATATCCTTTTATTTTTTAATTTTGTTACTACTTTAATATAATAAAAAAAAATAATAATAAAAATAAAAAGGTATAACATAATTCAATATAATGATATGTATTTAAGTTCCATTAACATTAGTGAATGATTATATTTTTCCACTATCCTGTTAGTGGAGAAAAAAAAAATTTGCACTAAGCTGTAAAAAAAAAAGGTTTTTCACTATCACTAAATTAATTTTAGTGAAAAACTTTCTTGTACCACTACCACTATTGCTTAGTGAAGCTGTTATTTTTCAACTCACCACTAAATAGTGAAAAATTTTGCACTATCACTAACATTTAGTGGAAACTGCAAATTTAGTGCACTACCCCCAACTCTGTTAGTGAGAATGTCAGATAGGCCTTGGAGAATGGCGATGTAAACTTTTTAGTTCTCTTGGATCATTCGAAAGCTTTCGATACGGTCGATCACAAAACTTTCGAAAACTTAAATTCTTCTTCAGATTTTCTAATATATCTGCGGCACTTATGCACTCGTATCTTTCCCAACGCACACAATCCGGTTTTTTGAAGGGCAAATGGTCTGATTCTCTATCTTTGGACAAAGTGTGCCTCAAGACTCTATCCTTGGACCACTTTTTTTCTCCCTTTATGTCAATGATTTACCTTGATATCTTTTGAATTGCAAAATCCACTTGTATGCAGATGACGTGCTACATACATACATAATTGGTCATTACAACCCTTCAGTCAGGATTGCGACCTAGTTTCTCACACCACTTATGTTGTGTGTCTTAATTTTATACATGAGTGGCGGGACTTACAGTTTAAAGTCGACTCCGAACGACAGATTTTTGAGAAACTTTTCATGGCAATTTTTATTTACTCTCAGAGTTTTTGCCAGAAATCTGCTGAGAGAAAGTCGCCGAAGAAATACTTTTTGTATTTTATTTTGATGTCTGGTCTGAGGCCGAACCCTGGCTTTTTCGTCTAATAAGCCAACACAATACCTACTAGACCACGGCGACTTATACCTCAACTTGTTAGAGTATAAATCCACAAGTGGGAAAAAACTTCTGTTGTCAAAGCAGATGACGTTCTACTTTGCTTAAATAGCCCGGTGGATGAAATTCACGCGCCGTTGATTGTTTAAATGGGAAACTTCCACGGATATTCTTATGGGCAACTGCTAATGGTCTCTGTTTGAACCCCGAGAAATTCAAGTGTATTTTATTGCATAGAAGAAGTGTTGTACCCACAATTTCTGGGGATGTTGTGATGAATGGTAAGAAAATTGAGATAGTTTATACGACGAGGAATTTAGGAATAATTTTTAACTCCAATTTAACGTGGGATAATCACATAAATTCACTGGTAGGGCAGACGAATATTAAGTTACGCGTACTTTGGTCCATGCAAATTTATATACCTTTGAAAACAAACTGCGAAAACTTATTTGATTCCCTTCTTACTGTATGGATGCGAACTGTTTGGTAAATGCGATTCTAGCAGCAAACGTAAGCTGAACGTTCCATTCAATAATATTGCTAGATATGTTTATAATTTGAGAAGATATGATCATATCTCTATTAGTGTTATATTAGTGTATTTATTTGACAGGCTACGTTTTGTCCAGTCACCACGTAGTAGGAATATTATAGTTCCTCGATAGTTCAGGATATTTTTGTTTGAATATTATCGTTGATTTTTTTTTCTTTATACATATATTTGCAAAATTGTATTTTTTTCCCTTTTCTATTGTGTTTTATTCCCCCTATTGCTCCTATCTACATATCCATTACTTGTTATTATTAAGTCATATAAGATTTTCATCTTATTGTACAGGATTTGGGCAAAAATTTCATTAATAAATAAATAAATAAAAAATAAAAGTTTATTATCAAAATATAAGACTGGGTTTAGAAAATAATATTCATGTAAAAAAGAAAATGAAAATTCATGGCTATATTTCTGGACTATAAAGGGAAATATATCAACATTATATATACAGCTATGGACAGAGAAATAGCGCACTAATCTTGAGCGTTATACAATGTATTATTTCTTGAAAAGTAGAAAACTTAAAACAAGAAATGCGATGCTCTTAGTTTGCTTTACTGCATTTCTCTTAATTTTTTATGGAATTGTACCGTTAAATAATGTACATGTTTGTTTTTGGCGTGTTTTGATAAAATAATTGTTTTATTGCTTGGACAATGAAATAGCGCATTAACTTTCGATTGTTGGCAGAAGTTGTTTGGAATTCCGTTTCTTAGTTTTGGTCGAAAATTAATTTATTTTTTATTTTTACCTTATAATACTAGTTATAAATATCTAGCTTATATTCTAAAGGTACTAGCAACCGAGGCTATCGGCCCGAAAATTAATTAAAATATTAATTTTAATAAAATTTTTCATTTTGTAATTAAAAATGGGTAGAGAGGTTCACTTGAGAAAAAAATATTATATGGGATCTTTATCAGAGACGTAAAAAACAAGTGGAAATAGCTGATATTATTAGTTTTTCCAGCAAAATGATTTATAACGTAGTCAAATGCATTAGTGCTGATCATAGTTTGCTAAAAAGAAAGAAAGATCGAAAGAATCCCCCTCGAAAAAAAAAACCTTGCATCAAGACACAGTAATTGTTCGGAAGAGTAAGCTTGATCCTTTCAAGTCCTCAAGAACAATAATGGCCGAAATGAATGAGGATTTTGGCTTAAATGTGTCGGCTAGACTTGTGCGAAGGCGGCTGATTGAAAATAACTTGTTTGGACGTGTTAGTAGAAAAAAACCTTTTCTGTCAAAAAAGAATGTCAAGGCGCGATTATCTTTTTCAAATACTTACGGTAGCAAAGACATCAATTTTTGGAAAAGAATTTTATTTACGGGCGAAACTAAAATTAATCTGATTGGTCCTGATGGGAAAACGTTCGTTCATCGTGAAAAGAACCAAGAATACAATCCTCGCTACACTTTAAAAACTGTAAAGCAAGGTGGAGGAAATTTAAAGGTTTGGGGATCATTTTCGTGGCATGGCGTCGGAGCACTTGAAAGAATAAATGGCAATATGGATAAATTCGCCTATCTTAACATATTAAAAAACACAATGGAGCCATATTACTTCGAAAATATACCTCTGAATTGGATCTTTATGCACGACAATGACCCCAAAAATACGGCAAAAGTAGTAAAAAAATTGGCTTTCCGATGAAAAGATTCCAGTTCTGGATTAGCCTGCACAGAGTCCTGACCTTAACCCTATAGAAAATTTGTGGAACGACGTAAAGATTAAGGTAGGACAACAGAAATGTAAAAATTCTGATGATCTTTGGAAAGCCATAAAAGAAGCTTGGGACTCTATTCCTTTAGATAAATGTCGAAAATTAATAGAAAGTTTACCCCGCAGGTGCGAAGCTGTAAAAAGAAATAAAGGCTACAGCACAAAGTACTAACACGGCAAGTACATTCGTAAAAATAAACCAAGTTTATAATTAATTTAATTTTTTTTGCAGATCAAGAAAAATGCGCTATTTTGTTGTCCACTTAAAATATAGACAAAGTCAAACTTTATAGATTTTATATTGATTAAAATATCAGTTAGCATTGTTTTGAAGTTCTCCTTTTTACTAACAAGTTAAGTGAATTAATTTATGTAAAAATATTTAATGAATATATATATTTTTTTGAATTTGTTGAACCATTTCTCGAACGACTATGAAGTGCGCTATTTCCCTGTGCATAGCTGTATATGTGTATATATACAGCATTGAAAGCAAATGGTTCGAAGCATGGACGACATTACGATGCCAGCTTCAGAAATTGGAAGTTTTTCAATTAAATTTTACTAAGAGTAACGTTTTGGTAGACAAAAAAATTAATTTTTTTTTTAATATATTTAATAATTTTTTGCTGTTAATAAACTATAAATTTTCAGTTATGAGCAAATATAAGATCTCCACTCCCTCTAAAAGCGAGGGGACCAATTAGCTTCCAAGATGTGGAATCTGTCGCCAGGATGGTAACAGGTAAAAACATTATCGAAGCTATCAACGCTTTTACCAAAAATTTAACACCATATGAATTTAAAAAGAAACAGGACATTGTAAAACGACCCCAGTCGAATATAAACTTATGATCGGAATGAGTAAAGCTGATTCCTTTCTGACATCCACTCCAATAAGATTGAATGTTGAATTAAAACACTGTGTTAAAATATCAAAATATACAGTAAGGAGACTGGCAGAAAATAACCTTCATGGCGGTATTGCCTGAAAAAAACCAAACGTGTCATACAAATATATTATAATCTATTTATATATAATATATATGTATATAATCTCAATAAGAATACAAATTTTTGAACCATACGAGTTTGGAGTAGTGAGACAAAAGCCATATGTCTGACCTCTAATCCACACACATTTAGACCCCAAACACACCAAAAAAACTTAAGTACGGAGGATCACCATCTAAGATGTGGGAAATTTTAAATCGCCCCGGGTTAATCCGTTGGAAAAATTATATGTCAAAACGACTGTGGAAATGAATAGTAATCCTACAGAATCAGTTCGATACCGATTATTCTCATAATTTGCCACTTATTCCATACAGACAACTACCCGTTAAATTTTGATTTGATGGATTCTAAAGGAAGCGACTTACAGTTCCGATTTAAACACCATATGAAATCTATGGAAAATTACAGAACGGGTCGTATTAGTTCAATAACCCAGGAATGAAAATTCAGTTTGGGATATTATTCAAGCAGAATTTGATAATCACCCTTATTCTGGTTGTCGTCGTCGTTTTTGAGTCGACATCGTTTTCAATCGTCGTCGACATCACGTCGACACTGTTTTGGTATTCTGTAACACTACTGTGTCGACGTCGACTGTTTATCGAAAATTGTAATAACACAAAACACACATCTCTAATATTTAAGTCAGCCAATTCATTTTATGGTTTATTTAAAAAAAAAAGTTTCTTATCATCAGGCCTGTCGCAATCAGCGATGTATTGATCCATGTCCAGGAATACGGGGCCGTTTTGCGCTTTGCGATGTTGTAAACCACAGTCCGTTCTGTACTTGTATTCAAGACTATACAGGAAATCCATTTCTTCAGTGCCAAAGAATGAGTAAGTTTGATAGGATTACAATTACGAAAACTTAGCTATTAATACGACAATGTCTGTAGTTGAACCTCAAAAGGATGTTGTTGCTTCGAATCCTTAAACTTCACCGTATGGTCCGAATTGCATTTGTAAGGATATAGGGACAACACCTTCATGTACTTGCTTACCAGAGTATACAGGACAACCACCTAATTGCCGCCCTGAATGCGGTACAAACTCTGAATGTCCCTCGCAACAAGCTTGTATTCATCAGAAATGTAAGGATCCCTGCTCAGGACTTTGTGGCCAAAGTGCAGTTTGTCGTGTTAATAGCCACACTCCAATGTGTTATTGTGAGTCTGGCTATACTGGTAATCCATTTGTGCTATGCTCTCCCATACAACAAAATCCACCTGAAGTTGTCGACCCTTGCAATCCATCGCCTTGTGGATCCTATGCTCAATGCCGTCAACAAAATGGCGTTGCATCTTGTCAATGTTTACCTGATTAATTTGGCAATCCTTATGAAGGATGTCGACCGGAATGTTTGATTCCGACTGCCCGTCGAACAGGACATGTGTTAATGAGAAATGTAAAGGCCCATGTCCTGGTACCTCTGGGCAGAATGCCGAATGTTTTGTTAGAAATCATTTGGCGACGTGTAACTGTATTAATGGATATCAAGGCGATCCATATCGCTATTGTGCTAAGGAAGAAAAACGTAAGACAATAAAAATTCACCACAAGAGTTAATTTTTTAATGCTTGTCGTTACCAAAAATGACGTCGACAAAATCAGAGTCGACACAACACAATATCGACTTAGTATTGACTTACAGAATACCAAATGTGTGTCGACAGTCATCGATAACTGTCAATAACGACAAACAGAATACCAATTTTAAATTGTCGACGCAAGTCGACGACGACAACCAGAATAAGGGTGAATATTACACTCAACAATGCTCGGATTTAGTTAATTTCGGACAAACAGAGGATATCAAATGTTTTGCACTCAAAATAAATGTGTGAATCTTGTAAGAAATAATAGTAGATAAATGTTTATAAAAAATTGTTAACTATATGGATATATATGAGAATTCTGCAAGTATTGTAAATACTACTAAACAAATAAACTTCTAAATAGCAAAAGATTTAGGTAGGTAGTTTGGAGTGGTAGCTTTGATACCAAAAGCTTAAGCACGCATAGCGGCTTGTTGTGACGCCACAGGTGAACGCAATCCCTGTACTGACCAAGTTCCACCAAACCACGGAAGAAGTTGGTCAGCGCAAGGGCTGCACATTAAAAGCACGTCTACCCTACGCTGGAAAACCAGCCCGAAAGTTTGGTAAACGAGGCTATATCCTTGACATCAATGGATGATAACTCCGTCAAGCTGACGCTGTCAAGGATTGGAGAACCAAATAACCTATATCTGCACCTCGCAAGAGATGGGCATTGAAAAAGAAAATGGATGTCTCCTTTTCCTCATCGGATCTGCACCCACGGTAGAAGTCGTTAAATGTGAGCTGTATTCTTTCCGCGTATCACCTATAACACAATGACCTGTAAGCATGGCCACTGTGATTGAGAAGCAAAAGATTTAAGTTTAGAAACTCTCTTGACGAATTGTCTAATTGATCGTTAAGGCTTATCTTAATGAATTGTTCTTTCAAATATCTGTAAGCGTTAGTAGTCAAAAAGGTCCTTTCATTAGAACAAAATTCACAATGAGCTTTACAACGTAGAAATTATACACAACTTTAGCGTGAATTCAGCAAGTATACTTCATAAAACCGATAATAGCTACGACAAAAAAAAAACTGTTTTTAAACTAAAATTTGTTGCAAAATTTGGTTTTTTCCTACCTTCACTAGCAAATGCAATATTAAAAAAAAAGAAATTTATACAGCATTACGAACTGTCTTTATTATTTTATTGTTCATGCTATTTAAGCAAGTGCAATATAATAAATTTTAATAAATATAAAATTTTATACCGAAACCCAATTTAAAAAAATACACAATTTAAAAAAGGTGTTGCAAAAACTTTGCCAAACATGTAACTGTTTTTTTTATTTTAGCATTAGGAGATTATGTTGAAATCCTTTATTTTGACTCATTCATGCCTTCCTTTTTAAAACACAGTAAATACATATATTTCTAGATATGAACAAGGTCATTGCCCTTGTGTGTCAAACACTTTATAGTGAGTCATGATAAACGATTTATAAAACTAATACCATAAGTTTACATACAATATATAAAAAATTATAAGTTTAATAATCAGAATAAGCTGCATTGCAGGAACTTATTTCTCAACAATAATTTGGCCGGTTGACCTTAAATTGCTGTTGACAAACAACAACCGAACTAACAGCAGCAGTAGTAAAAACAAAGAAAGCAGAACTAACAAAAGCACAATGAACAAGAAAAATATTAAAGGTAGGCGGAGGTCGATGTGTCTGTAAGGCTAGTCTCGAATACAAAAAGACCAAAAAATTTGCGTTATGTTGATGAAATTGTCGGTAAGCAGGCAGACAGACCAGGCCACGCGGTACGATCTTTAAATTTTTTAAGCAATGAAAATTGCAAAATGACATTGAACCCATTGATTTCTTTTTTATATTGACATGTCTATATTACCGGCGAGACTTTTTCTTAAAGCAAAAAATAATTTTAGAATGAAAAGTCAGTAATAGTTTATTATTGCAAAATTTCGATGTAAAAAGACTAAGGACGGATGTACATATAGTCGGTCAAATTCGTATTTTTCTAATGGATGTTCATTGGTCAAAAACTTACCTGCCAATTGTTTTTTTAACAGCAGTGACGACTGAAGTTCCGACATTTTTATAAAAAATTTAAATTTTATTCTATATAAACAAAAGTTAATAATTGATTTTCCTTTAACGTAGTTCAATTCTCCAATTTTTTAATATTTATGGGTTATGAGAATATGGACCCCAAGCAGCTCAGTTATTAAATTCACACCAAATATAAATTTCCCAAAGGAAAATCAGAGTCAGAATAAAAATTAACGGCGTCATTGGTGTATTTGCTTGAAAAAATTATTGCTTGAATTATCAGATAAAGCCATTCATCAATTTATGTTTAGTTGTCGTCTTTTACACACACAAAGTTTTATTTGATAAACTTATTCACATTTTCTTTAAATTTTTTTCGCTTTAATGTGGCTTCTACACTCTGCGATTAGTTGAACAACAAGTTGAATCAACGGTAGGTGACTTCTACACTCGTTTCTCTTTTTCGACAAAATTTACTTATAAATTGTAATCGTAGCATCGTATTTTTCGTTGAATGAATGAACATTTTTTGATCTTCAACCAACCGACGAACAATCAGGCATTCAACATAATAGCACAATAAATAAACTGTTGGTAATATTTATTTTGCATAACAGAGCACACATTAAAATTGTACTTCAAACTACATTGTATAGTTATAAAGAAAAAGATTTATACAACGCAGGTAGTGAAAATCAAAAGTATTTTGATATTCTTCAAACTCACCTCGGTTTGTATGTGTGCATATTATTTTCCAACACAATAACAAAAAAGGCGAGTTTGATCCATTATTGTTTGTACACAATAATAAAGTTGAACAAGCAGTCGCATCGTGTAGCGGACGCATTACACACTCTAAACTAGCCCGGCGAAAATGCATATAATAAAAAAAAAGTAGTATGGAATCGGTCACAATATGGGATCCGATACGCCGCACATTCCTACTTGTCGATAACACCACTTCACTTACTGCCAGACTATTCTTGATAGCCTCCCGTTCAATAGCAATAAGGCAGCAGTAACATCTCGTTTGTTACGCCTAATTATGTCAATGTCGTCAGTGTACACAAACAAATGGTCATTTTTGTGGAAAATAGTGCCATGATGAACTTGAAATTAAAAATGTTTATATTTACCCCGTTAACGACATAGGAGCCACCTATCACCCAGGCATTTTCCATCTTCTTCAATTTGAGATCCGGATTATATATGGAAACTTCAACGCACAACATGATAGTTGTCCATTTTACGGCCATATGCTCTAGCTCACCGAATTTTTCAATGGACTGTCAGTTCTTATTGGTCCACACCATCTGACAAACATGCACGGTTCAGTGTTTTGATCGCATCCTCATCGTGGTAAATATTGAAAAGGTGAACCAGATAGGTTCACGTACGTGAGCTACAATAAAGCCAATTAACTTAGCTTCAGCAATTACATAGAGCCGTTGAGGATATTGTCCCAAAAGGGGATTAGAGCTTTAGCCTGAAAGGATCCCGAAAAATAGTTTCATTTAAAACCAATTGGATTGGCTTCAGTAATTACATAGAGGAAGGATGAAAAGGCGTTTAGGACAATTCTCTTGAAAGCGGCCAAGAGCTTTATTCAGGCTGGAAGGATCCTGAATGTAAGTTATAATTATCCACCCGAAATGGCACTCTGGCACAACACATATAAGAGCTTAAAACCCCACAGACGACCGTTTTTAGCTAGAATTCTAGTAAACGAGCATCGCAAATGGTGGGATCAACTTAACCAATGCCCCTAAAAAGCTTTTTGTACATCTCTCAATGCAGAACAAAGATAAAACAGCAATAACAAGGAAAATCAAAAGTCTAAATAGAAACCATCAGAGAGATACCTTCGAAAAAGCAGGATTTTAGAACACCATCACCAATTCTAAATTCTTCAAAACCTTGAGTCCTGATGATCAAGCTTAAGAAATAAGACTCTGGGATGCCAGACATTTGAAAGGTTAAGAGAATAATCCCAATACATACATAACTAAACCTTCTAATAATTATGGGTTTTAATTTTATACGAGTGGAGGGACCTACAGTTTAATGTCGACTCCGAACGACAGATTTTTGAGAAACTTTTCATGCCAATTATATTTACTCTCGGAGTTTTTGCCACAAATCTGCTGAGAGGAAGTCGTCGAGGAAATATTTTTCATATTTCGTTTTGATGCCTGACCTAGGGTTTACACCACGGCCTCACGTCTAATAAGCCAACACATTACTTATTAGACTATATATATATAAGTTCCTGTTGTTCCTATAAGGAGCATAGGGTCTTAACGATTTTGTTCCATTTATTTTTATCTTCTGTTACGATCTTCAGCTCGTTCCACGTTTTGGTGACTTCAGCTGCTTCGATATCTAATTGTCGACGCCAGGTGTGACTCGGCCGACCTTTCCTACGGCTGCCTTGTGGATTCCAGTCTATTGCGTTTCTGGTGGTGTCGGTTTGAGGTCTTCGCAAGGCATGCACAATCCACTTCCATTCCGTTTCCGGATTTCTACTTCTACTTGTCCGCACTCGGCCCATAAGCGTTCGTTTGAGATGGTGTTTGGCCAGAAAATTTTTAGTATGCGACGTAAACAACGATTGATGAATACTTGTATGGCATTTATATCGCATTGGTTTGAGTTCCAGAATTCGCATCCGTAAAGCGCGACTGATTTTACGCAACTGTTGAAGATGTTGATTTTTGTGCGCTTTGAGATATGGGGGACTTCCATATGTGTTTTAATTGACCGTAAGCTTGCCTGGCCTTGTTAATGCGATTCCAACGTCTTCTCTAGAGCCTCCGCTTGTTGTTATTATGCTGCCTAGGTAACAGAATGATTGGACGTCTTCGATCAGTTGTTGTTGTAGCATGAATTGACGGGTATTTGTTGTGTTGATTGTCATGGTTTTTGTTTCTGGGATATTAATTTTGAGACCACAAGTTGCTGATTCGGCTTCGATGTTATTAAGCTTTGATTGCATATCGTCGAATCTGTGTGAGAGCAAACAAATGTCGTCTGCGTAATCTAAATCTTCGAGGCGGCCGTTTAGTCGCCAGGTGATGCCTCTTGGTGTTGCTGTGACCTTTTACATGATGCTGTCGACTACTACATTGAAGAGCAGGGGGGATAGTGGGCATCCTTGCCTTGCACCTACTTTGACGTCTATTGGACAGCTGATTGTGTCCTCGTGTATGATGCGGCACTTAGCATTTTCGTACAGTGCTTTAATTAATGTAATAAGCTTTTCTGGTATTCCTTTGCAACGAATTGCGTTCCATATTGCAGCGTGGTGAATCGAGTCGAATGCCTTCTCAAAGTCAATGAATGCTAGGTACAATGGGGAGCGCCATTCGACTGATTGTTCCGTTATTATTCTAAGGCTATTAATATGGTCGATACCAGACTTGCTTGCGCGGAAACCAGCTTGCTCATTCCGAATATCGCTGGACAGTGCGGTTGACAGACGTTTGTTTATTATATTGGCAATGATCTTGTTTACCATGCTCAGAAGAGTAATGACACTCCAGTCTATTAGACTATGGCGACTACAATAGTGGGAATAATCCCAATCCTGCAGCCAAATAAACCTGCCACAAATGGTAACCTATAGTTCCGTACTCCAATTATTTGTGGTTTAGATACTAGAGAGATTACTGCTCCCAACCTTTAAATCAGTCGCCAATCACCAGCGTGGCTTTAGGGAAGTTCATAGGGCAGCCTTGTATCATTCCATGGCTTTCGACAAGATTGATCAATCCATACTGATGAAATATGTATTAAATTCCACCCTGCTTAACGATATGAAACTCTGTATCAAAAACTATCTAGGAGGTCGGCAGACGTTTGTTAAGTCAAAAATTAACTTATCTTAAGGTAAAAGTAAGCGCGACACAATTGGAATACTGTCATCAATACCCTTTAATATATGTATATCTGACCGCTGTTCGGAATCCGTCGCAGAATGAGTCATATACCGATGACTGCACAGTATTGGCTAGAGATTCGCAAGGGATGCTGAGATTATGGAGACAACACTTCTCTATTCTATAAATAGGCGATGACGACATCAATTCCGCCTCTAGAGATGATGATGTACGGAACCAATTCAATGATGACGGCGTGGATATTCCGCCACCTAGCTACGAAGAGGGCAAAGTCGCAATTTTGCGTCTTAAGGACAATAAAGATGCTTTATCATGCGAGCTCTTCAACTTCCTCATGGATAGTGTTTTGCAGAAGACGGGAGTTCATCCCTCTGTATTCCATGGCTCTATTTTCCAAAAAGTGTCCATAGAGCGTACCAAGCGAAACGTTACTGCTACCTTTAGTGCTGCTGAACGGGAGTATATAAAGATGGATCTGGCAGTAAATGAGGGCAAAACCAGATTTATAAGTTGTCAACAAGTAAGGACATAAGGCGTATTGGATTCATCGTAATTGTGCTTCTTTACAGCGCAGAAGTAAGGGCACTATTGAGCACTCATGCAGCAGTCTTGAAAGTATTCGAGGAAAAAGTCCTACTTAAGATCTTCGGTCCAGTGCGATACAATAATGTGCTGTATGAGCTCCTGCAATGACGTGGACATAGTGCAGCGTATTAACATCCAGCGGCTGCGCTGGCTCGGTCATGTCATTCGAATAGATGAGGATGCTCCAGCCAGACAAGTTTTTAATGTGGGGACTTGCGGAAGTCGGCAAAGAGAACGACCTTGTTTGCATTGGATGCCCCAAGTCGAGGAAGCCCTGTCATCGATTGGTGTGCCCAACTGGCGAAGGCGCGCAAAAAGCAGAGGCGCCTGGAAGGATATGCTAAAGCAGGCCAAAATCAGATAATCGGGCTGTTATTGGCCAATAAAGGAAGTAGGTAGACGTTATTGCCTTAGGTGCCAGGATTACGAATAACCTGGATAGCATGTAGACTTTTTCTAAAGTCGTAAATTAAGGCTATCCGCTTCCAAGTTAACAGTATCGCTATGCGCTACCTGGACTAAATAAGTAAGGAGTAAACTTAACATCTCTGTCGAAGGTAACTTTATTCCCACGGGTCGAAATCAAAAAATGAAAGCGACGAACAGGGCCCAGGTTCCAGCCCTGTCAGGAACATCATGGTATATGGACAAAAAAACACTTTTTGACAAAAGACAAAATTGCGCACACAAAATTGCGACACGGTGTATGAAAGTGAAAAATGTGGATTATTTATTTGAAGAGATCAAGATATTGTCAGTCAAATAGCATAATGAGCTAATGATAAAACATGTCATCACCTTTCCTATCCCAACCACCATATTATCATAGAAGTTCCGCTCGTTCATTCGGTAAGACTTCCGACGTTTCAACACCAATTATAATAGGATTCTCAATGATCATCCACCTTCAATTTCCGGAAAATAAGATACTAACGCATCTGAGGTCCAGTTGGTTGAGCATACTCAGTTGCTATCGTGAAAGGATTGTTCCCGAAATCTTTCGCCGTTGTCCTGCATGGCTCACCTCTTTAGCTCTTCTTCCCTTTTTCCAGCGGACTAAAGTATGAAACCAACAGTTGTGGTACGATTCCATGACCAAATTCACCTGATTATTCACAGACTTTCATCAGAGATACACTTCCAAGCACAGAAGAGCTGCTACAAAAATAGCGTTTAAATGTTGTTATTAAGTTGTTTCGCCTCAAGTTGTAACAAAAATTTTTAATACTACAACTTTTTTTTAACAAATTGAAAAATTCAAACCAATCTGTTAATTCTCAGTCCACGCAATGACAGTTTTCGGCAGAAATTTTCCTATATTCCAATAGCCTTTGCTTACTTCCTGTCTATACGATTGTGTAACACAAACAAATACATTTAACTGTAAATGAGAAAAACTGATACTTGCAAATTCAGTCCATTTGAAGCGTCTAGCCTTAAGCTTTTTTAAAGTTGAAGAGTAATCTGCAAACTAAAGGCATTGACTTAAAATTTTGCTAAACAATGCGATGTGTAAAGTACTGTTAAAAACGTTAAATAAAATAACATCGTAATACTGGATGATACTCTATTACAAAAAGATGCTAATTATACAACTTCCTCTCAATTTCAATAAAATCCTAACACCCTTGCCATATAACAGGGTGGTATCGATGAAGTGTCCACGTTAGCAGAAGGTAATTGGGAGTAAGCCTGGGAATGCGAAATGGGAAATGGGGGTACTCAACAGGCGAAATCCCCACAAGGTTAAGTCTTTGAAAAAGACCATTAAGGACATTAAGTCTAGTAGGTAGTGCGCTGGCTTATTAGACGTAAGATCTCGGTTCAAACCTCAGGTCAGACATCTCCAACTAAACAAAATATGAAAAACTATTTCTTCGTCGACTTCCTCTCAGCAGATTTCTGGCAAAACCTGCGAGTAAATAAAATTTTCATGAAAAGTTTCTCAAGAATCTGTCGTTCGGAGTCGATTTTAAACTGTAGGTCCCGCCACTCATGTATAAAATGAGCACACACAACATAAGTAGTGTGAGAAACTAGGTCGTAATCCTGACTGAAGGGTTGTAATGACCAATTATGTATGTATGTATGTATATAATGAAATTTAAAAACATACACATATATACGAACATAATTGGTCATTACGTTCGGAGTTGACTTTAAACTGTAGGTCCCGCCACTCATGTATAAAATTAACACACACAACATAAGTAGTGTGAGAAACTAGGAAATTTAAAAACACTTATTAATATATAACGAAAAAGAAATTTAAGAATTGATGAATAATCTATGTATATATATAAATGAATGTTTGTTTGTATGTAATTAATAGAATCGTAAACTATGCATTTGATCATGTTATGATCTTCAGCAAAGTTGTTGCGCATGAGCCGGGGAAGGTTCCTAAGTTGGTATGACCAATTTCCAACAGGTGGCGCCACTGGAAATTACTCAAAATGAATTAAATCGTAAACGGTGCATTTAATCATGTTATGATCTTTAGCAAAGTTGTTGCGCATAAGTCGACGGAGGTTTCTAAGTTAGTGCGATTAATTTCCGATAGAGAGCGCCACTGAAAATTATTCAAAATTAATTGAATCGTAAACTATGCATTTGATCATGTGTTAATCGGACAAATATCAGACATTTTAGAATTCATCATTTATGATTTTAATAACATTTAGTATAACTCATGCCCGTAAACTGTCAATCACAACTTTGAAACATTTTAATTTAAAAATTTTTTAAAAATGCTGTTGGGTTCAATTGGTTTGGGTACATTGTGAGATTCTAATAAATTTTAACGCATTTTTCATGTCATTCCCGTGCAATCATGCCACCAAAGCGACAAGCAATTGGAAAATCTTCGAGTACAAGCCGCTGAGACCCGATCGAATGCGTAGTACTTATTCCCGTTCGTCTGAATCATCTGGACAACGGGAAACAAAATCCATAAACTGATTCAAAATTAATTGGATATTTGTGTAATGTCTTTCCTTCAAATTTATTTTTGTTGGTGGCACAGTAACACGCGCAGGGTCCAGCTAGTAAATATAAAATTTATTCAAAAGATAAAATCAAATGAAACAAACGAACAAATAAAACAGTCATATTAAAAAATAGTATATAAAAGAAGAAAAAAACAAATGTACATATTTAAATTATATTAGTATGTAGAAGAACACTATTTTCTAAATTATAGACTTTATTTAGAAATAATCGAAATTTAATATTGCTACCAAAAACTAAAACAAAGAATTTACTAAATGTTTTTTTAAATAGCTTTCTATTACAAACAAAAAAAAAAAATAATAAAATACATGCAACAAACATGAATTTATAAAAAAAAGTTAAGAAGCAACATTGAACATAATTATACATATGCAGTTATGGACAAATAAATAGGGACACTCAAAATTATTAAGAATAAAGCGGAAACAAACAAAAAATTAAAATGTAATTGTGTGTTTATTTATTTCATATTATTGCTATGTTTGTATATCTTTACCATTTATATTAAGAGCTCAAAATAATTTACTTATGAAAAAAATATAAATTTTGAAATTTTCATTGACTTTTAATGGACAAAAATATAGGGTCATTAACGAAAACGATTAAAAAAACAAACTAGATTTAAAATCTTGGTTCTAAAGCTAATATTTTGTACTGTAACCTTTATTTCTAAGAACAGCTTTGCACCTTTTTGACATTGATTCCACCAAATCTTGACAAGTCTTATTTGGAATAGAATACCAAACGTATTTAATTTTCTCCCACAACTCCTCCTTATTTTTTGATTTTTGTCCATGTTTTCTTTAATCCAGTACAGTGGTCCCACGCTATGCCAGGAGAAACATCCCCAAACTATAATACTACCTCCTCCATGCTTAAAAGTTTTTGTTGTATAACGGGAAACAAAGTTCTTTATTTTTGGGACGTCTTACCCACCCATCACTACCAATTAAATTAATCTTACTTTCGTCCGACCATAACACGTTTCTCCATTTTTTTAAAATTTCGAAAATTTTATATGTAATTATACTGACGCAATTTTTTTGTCCGTCACTGTATATAGAATATAAGTTGAAATAAAAACTTTTGTTATAATTTAATAAAAAAAAATAAAAAAAGGAAAACTACTGAACACAGCAGAGTGATCAACTGCGATGTTCTCATATTTTTTATTTTTTATTTTTTTCTTCAGAAAGGAGATGTAATGGCATATATGTATGCTTGGCATATTTTAAGTATTTGCATATGCCCTGGCAGCCTCATAGGTTCGGTTATACCGATTGATTCCGGAATGGTCGTTCTGAATTTCATTGAGAAATCATCTTGCGTTATCATATAGTCAATGTCCCCGATGGTCTCAAATTTCACAAGGATACTCGAGTGACGAGGATCTGATCCACCCCATTGTCCAGTCCAGTTGCTCAGAGATGCCTGCCAATCCCAGCTGCCACACCCCCATAATATAGATCAAGCGGTCTGAGGGGACCAAAATTATCTCCAGTGCCACAATATGACTAGTGCGCAAGGCACCACTAATTATAACGCAGGCAGATCTTTGCCGCCGCCCTACCAGATTTAAGTTAGTCGTCCTATCAAGAGATTCCCAAAATATTAGGTATTCATTGGTCAATATAGGTCTGACCACCGCTGTATAGATCCACTGAGTCATCCTAGGGTCAAGCCCCATTTTTTCCTTATTGCAGGTAAAGAGAGCAATCGATTTTTGATGTTTTTTTCAATCTACTATTGATGTTTGATTTCCAAGTCAATTTCGTATTTAGAGCCAGCCCTAGAAAATTCGCCTCATCCTTGAGTAATAGTTCGGTTCCCATGTATTCTCAGTGAACGAATCGGCGGTAGTCTATACTTCCTAATGAAGAGTACCACCGCAGTTTTTCCGGGATTATTTCCCACGCCGCGACTAGATGCCAAAGTTCTTCAGAGCCAGAAATCCTATCTCTAACAGTATCCGCAAATCCGCTCGATATTGTAAGAACCCCGTCATCTGCTTGGCTATAGCCCCACAACCGACATTCTCTAACATCACTAGCAGTTCGTTCATCACAAGATTCCATAGGACGAATGAAAGCACCCCACCCCTCCTATCCTTCAGGCTATGTGCGATCCCCCTAGCATCGGGTAAATTGTTCATTCACTTAGTAGATTCGATGTCTAGCTCTGCGTACCCAATCTTGTCAGCGCACCACATTGTTGAAGGACAGTTTCAACAGAATACCACTTACTATACGCATGTTGTCTATTAGAAAAAAGACTTCCATCCAGGATCTGCCGTAGATTTGTGTCTATGAGTCTCTCCAAGGTCTTCAGTAAGAACGAAAAGAGACTTATGGGTCTGTAACCTTTAGGTGTGGTGTGTGAGTTTCTACCCACCTTCAGAATGAAGACAACTCTCATTTTGCACCATTTCAACGGTATGTGTCCCAGCCCAATACTGCCAAAGTAAATTTTCCTAAAATTCGATATTGCAGGATATATGCCGTCCGGTCCGGAGACTTAAATGGTTTAAATCTGTCTATCGACTATTTGTCTGCTCTCCGCAGATATATTCGAGATATGCTCTCTCGTCAGTCCACTTCTCGGACCTTACGCTCCAACTACCGAGACCCGTCTCGCCGGAAAGTGGGTGGCAACAAAAAGTTCCAGAAATTCTTTCTTAGAGCTAGTCCATGAGCCATCGTCTCTTTGCAGCACAGACGGTACAAAGCATGTAGTTTCCAGAGTCATCCTAAGCCTTTATGTTTCGTTGATAATTTCTATGTTGTGACAGAAATTTTTCCACGAGGCCCTCTTGACAAGTCTAAAGATTCTCTTGTATTATCTGAGGGATGCTTTGTAGCATTCCCAATGTTCCACATTCACGGATTTGCTTGCCAAATTGAAGGGTCCGCGGGACGCCTTCCTGAGACTGTCCAGATTCTGGTCCCACCAGGGAGGCTTCTTCGTTCCCTCTTTGGAAACACCCTAAAAAAGCTCCTAACATGATACTAGTAAAGTTTGGAAATACTATCAATTTTACTGTACGTAACTGGGCTCATACCCAGAACGATTAGACGTCCTTACAGGTCCCAGTTCACTTTCCTAGGATTCCTAAACGTCCTCCTGCCATTATTCCCCTATCATAAATCTATGATCAGAGAAGGAGTGCTCATCGGCTACTCTCCAATCTCTGACGTAATCATAAATATTCTTCGATGCAAGGCATAATTATTCTTCGAGGCATTCATCCAAAACCTCTATTTTGTTTTTAGCAACAAAGGTAGGCGTACTTTCCATATTACATACCATAAGGTTGTTCGATAAAATAAATTCAAAGAGAGACTCATCCTGTTCGTTGACGTCTGTGCTTCCCCACATACTATGAAGTGTCGCAAAATATCTGTAGGCCAACATTTGCGCTTTCGGCTATAGTCACAAATCTTCTTACTGGATCCCCCATGCTTGAAAATAGCCTGAGTATTGTTATGCAAAAACTCAGTATTTGGCTTACGCCAAACGTACTGATTTGCATGTGTTCCATGTAGGTTAAATTTACTCTCATATGTAAAGATTCCCTATGTAGTTACTATGTAGACACTATACAATATAATCCTTACATATGACAGTAAATTTAACCTACATGGAACACATGCACATCAGTACGTTTGGCGTAAGCCAAATACTGAGTTTTTGGTTAACAATACTCAGGCTATTTTCAAGCATGGGGGAATTTTGGTACTAATGGGGGCAAGAATGGAACGACATAACCCCGGAATTTTATGCCCATCTCGTGCAATCGATGACTCAACGTTTGGAAACAGTAAAAAAAGTTTGGTTCGAAGTTTTAAAACAGTGCCTTTTATTGAACTGTCCAATTATGTGTTTGACATGAAATTCGTTAATATTGTTTTCATTTTTTGTTTTAAAAATATTTTAAAATAAAAAATGCTAAGTATTATATATTGTTTAAAAGCTTTTTAATTATCTATAAATTCGCATCAAAATTTTTTTGAAATATTTCCATTGAAATGAAAAAATCGGCACTTGAATAATCCCATACCTAGTGTCCAATTATACGTTTGAACCACTCCTGTAGCTCCAGTACTGCCTACTGTCGATCTCCGTTGTTATTGTTGTTAGGTCTTCATTACTGAAAGAAGAAAGTAAATATGCCATTAAGCTATTTTTAATAAGTATACAGGATCTGGACCTATCTACGTATTTGGCATGAACCAGTCTGTAACTTTTGTGCCACAATCCACAAACTTTACTGGCTATAGACCACGGTTCTTGGATTAGGGCTGTGTCTTCTCCCCTTTTTGTCAGCCGGAGCAGTATTGCGGCCGGTGCTGCCTTAAATTGGTGAAGTTTATCTTATTCGGAATGGTCCCAACAATCCACCTTCCTATCTACCATCGTTTCATCTAGGTCATCATCCTCCTGATCAGCCTTATCTAGGATTTCCGACTCCCTTAACGGTATACCAAAAACAGAAGCCATACCCGATCTAGTGGAAAATAAGGAACTAACTCTGGATCGGGTATGGCTCTGTCTCGAGGTTGTTGGAAGGTCGTCTCCATCCGTGCCACCCATGTGGTCGCCCAGTGACGTCTTCCGCTGGGGCATTGTCTCCGGACTCCATAAGCCGTCTGACTTTTTTATAGACTTTTGGTATGATGTGCCCAAATCCAAAGGCTACCATTATATAGGGATTCCTGATTGAATATAATTGTCGCACAGCGAGATCCGTAGCGCTACTATAGTTCGTTCACAATTTTCAATTGTGCATCAGCTACTTTGGATTGCGCATTTTAATCATTTTTAATACATTTTCCGGCTCCTTTGGATTTAGATGTATTCTTTGCACTTCCAGGGCTACTTTTGCTGGTTGTTTGGCTTTTGGCTGATTGTTATTTCGGCTGCTGAAGCAGATTCCGACACAGTGGAGGACTTTATATTTTTTTCTTTAATATATTCAAATCTTCTTCCATTTTTCATCCCACGATTTGAGGTTAAAGCGATGGTCCGCCTTGACAGGGATCCGCAATACCCAGGTAAGGCTAGTTAATCCTGGAGGTCACCGGGTATCCAGGATAATCCATTAGTGACTGAGATATTTTAGACCGACTATCGGCAAGAGTCAAACAACACCTTAGTCCATCCCATACCTCTATCCTATGGTAAGTGCCATGATCCAAAAGGCCATAAGGTCAAATGAATACAGGTCCCCACCTTAGCTGGTGGAAACCTTATCGAACAGCCACCATTACCGACCAACACCCACGTGGAGGGCATGATAGAGGCTTTTCGCCAGCCAGTTTATTAAAAGTGATATTAGAAACTCCTAGAGAAATCAAAATTATTCTTTGTACGCTCCAACCTGGAATATACTCGGTCCGCAGTTGCTCATATCCCGAAGACTACACTACTTTCGGGATCAACTACTTGCTACTAAGGAAATCATCACAGCGAAAGCCTGTACTCGTCTCTCTTTCGAACAAGAAGAATATGTACTGAAATAATTCATAAATATAGGGAAAAGCTATCACGAGATATTTAGCAATCCGAGTGAGTCTGATTTCAGTACCATACACGACAACAGTCGCCGTAGTCTAGTAGGTAGTGTGTTGGCTTATTAGACGTAAGGCCACGGTTCAAACCCCAGGTCAGACATCAAAACGAAATATGAAAATATTTCTTCGGCGACTTCCTCTCAGCAGATTTCTAGCAAAAACTATGAGAGTAAATAAAATTGCCATGAAGCTTCTCAAAAATCTGTCGTTCGGAGTCGACTTTAAACTGTAGGTCCCGCACACAACATAAGTGGTGTGAGAAACTAGGTTTGGTTGTAATGACCAATTATGTATGTACTAGACAATAGCAAGACAATAGGACAGGAAACGGGTATCCTTTACTATATAAAGAGTTTTAGTTCCATTTGGATATTTTCGCAGGCATTGTTAATCATTACCTAGTTCAGGAAGAGCATAGTAGTCCCCTATTAACAAAACGAGTTACTCAAAGTTGAGATAATCAATCTCTCTGGAAGTAAATTTTTTCCACCCACATATTCCTATATCCATTACCATACCAGTCAGCGCCTCAACGATCTCATCGAGAGTAATTTGTTTCAAATTCCCATCAAAAGAGACACTTCTCAATCAATTCACGACTTCCTTTATATGTATGCGTGTTGATGCCTTGATCATAGATTCGGAGATATTTTCCTTTGAAGATAGTTATCAACTGTTATCTTCAGTATCTTCAAGAGAGAAAATTACAGCATCAAGGATTGGAAAAAAGTTTGTAGCCGATTTGGGGTTATGTTATGGTAATATTTGTAAGGTAAATAGACGATAAACGCCAAGTGGAAAGTGGATTATACAACTGTGGTTGTTTTGCATGATCGCTTTTATAGTATGCCGATACCAAGCAGAAACAAGGGTTTTTTATTTTTACACAGCCTATTCTTATACGCAAGAGTTTGGTTTTAATGAGCTCTCGAGGAAGACTTCGAATTAGGCTTCTGGATCGTGAAAAAGTTCCCTAGGTTGAAGTTCATGCTGTTAATAAGGCTGCATAGTAGCTGGACTGATGTGACTAGATGAGATTCGGTTTCTGAGAATTTAGTAGAGGACAAGAACTGTCCTCGACTGTCACTTCTCTCTTAACGCTATGCTGAACAGTTGATTATTCAGATCGTATGGATTCCGGAAAACAAGAACTTATGTAGGAATGTATGGGGGCTGATGTTACCAGGGTTGGTTCCTTCCGATTTGGAAGACGTGGGAGTCAAAATAGAACTTATAACGTATTTCATGTTCCTGCGCCTTTCCTTTGTTGTCATTTGATGAAGTCAAAGTAAAGCGTATGAATGATCCGTGAGTCTCGTAGAATACGTCGAATCATAGGGAATAAAAATAAATATTGTTACGTTTTTACCCTTTTAAAAATGTCTAAAATATGAGTTCATAGATTGCATATAAAAATAAATTTGTGTTTAGTTTTAAATCAATTCTTTATTGTTCGCAACAAGTTGCTTTATTTGTTATTCTTCTTTACACTCTTTCGCGTACACACTAACAGTTGTTCATTAGATCTTTACAACGGAGTTCTTCAAACCACAATTATTCTCTTCACACGCAACGCGTCTTCACACAAAACTAACTGAATTCTTTCTGATCCGTTGCTTGCTTTGTCTTGCCTTTGATATCGCAGGGTAAAGGTAAGGTTTGCCTTCAAGAAATCTCTATAAATGTAAAGATGTTGTTTTCGTTATTGTTGTTTGTGTATTTTGTTTACGTTTTTCCTTGCAGTGTTGTTGTTGCCTGTTTGTTTACTTTGTTTATCTCCTTTCTTTTATACTGATGTTGTTACTATATTTTTGTTTATTCGTTGATCATGTAAACAAGTCCATTGTTGTGTTTTTGTAGCTTTTTTACTTTATCATTTTAATAAAACCATTTCCATTTTCATAACAAAATTTATTGTATTTGCTGGTTATCCATATGGTTCCATTCTTAGTTGCAGAGTGTATATTAAAATATGAAAACTAATTCAGAAACGTGTTGCATAAATACACATCCATCCTCAATATTCTCCATAAAAGAAAAGGAAAACGTATATTAAATATAATTATTATTGGGCGTAAAAGTGTGTTCTTTTTATTTGTAATTGAATTGAATTTAAAAACATAAGTATGTGTGATTTTTTTCAGCGTACACAATACGGCTTTCATAATCGTACTATTGTAATACAACACTCTATGACTACAACGCTGTATTGTTGAGTCAGTAGCTTCAGTGTTTTTGTGAAATTGTTTGTTTTAAAAAGTTGGATTTTTATATTAATTTCACATTGTTACAAATAATTAATACACAAAATATAATTTCTTAAAATGGCTTATATGCAACAAGCCCAAATGCCTAATCAACAATTCCTATGGGATGTATTTCAAAGGTAGTTAAATATTTAGATTAGTTGAGATTGTTATCAAATTTTTAAATTGGACTTGAAAATTATAATTGATTTAATAAATATGTACATACATATGGTATTTAATAGGGTGGATAAAGATCGAAGCGGTTATATTTCAGCGGACGAGTTGCAAGTGGCATTGTCCAATGGTACTTGGAGTCCTTTTAATCCGGAGACAGTGCGTTTAATGATTGGAATGTTCGACAGAGAAAACCGGGGAACTGTTTCGTTTCAGGATTTTGGTGCCCTTTGGAAATACGTCACAGACTGGCAAAATTGTTTTCGTTCATTTGACCGCGATAATTCCGGAAACATTGATAAAAATGAGTTGAAAACTGCCCTTACATCTTTCGGTTACCGGCTTTCCGATAATATTATTGATATGCTGCTGCGCAAATTCGATCGTTTTGGCAGAGGAACAATATTATTTGACGATTTTATACAGTGCTGCATAGTTCTATACGTAAGTTAACCGGATAGAATTCCATTAGCATATTTGATAACAAATTATATTTTCACAGACATTGACCACAGCATTTCGACAGCACGACTCAGATATGGATGGAGTCATAACGATTCATTATGAACAATTCCTAAGTATGGTATTTTCTCTAAAAATTTAATATACTAATATATAATGATAATATCATACCAACTATTCATATTAATACTACTTACGTCTTTTGGTGCCAAATGGAACGAAGAAATCAAACAATAGCCTCTAAAATGCAAATGTGTTTTGTATTTTCAACTTATTACAATCAATTTATTTACATATAAAATAAGTTAATAATGAAAACTATTTTAAAGTAGAAATGTAAATAATCTCTAATTTATGATTTATTAAGTACTATCAGGTAAATTGCTTCTCGATTTATTACGTGTCTTAAGTATTTTAAAAATAAAATATTACCATTTTTCATGTTACAAATTAAGTTATTGTTTGTATTTAAATATTCATAAGGAGACAAAGTATAAATTATTAGAAGGCAGACTGTTCACAAACAAAAGTGGAAACATCTGGGAAATCATTTGGTGAAAGAGTCATAAATGCCACGTCAGTTTCTCTTTTGCGGATATGGTCTTATTCTCAAGCACTAAATCCTATTGAAAATACTTGGTCTAAATTAAAAATATACGCCAAAAAAATCATTCGTGTTCCAAACATTTCACAAAGATAGGAATACTTAGAGGATATGGTAGAATATGCAGTGTACTCTCTAACTGGGGGTGATTGTGGTCGTGCTGTAGAATACGCAAGAGTTCATTTGTTTAAGCTAATAACACCTATTCCGTCATTCGAATCCAAATTTTCTCCCTTTGGCAATATCATATTTCTTTCGATTGTGTATTGTTTATTTATTTACAATATATTCAATAACTTAATCTACAAAAATATCTATAAACGCGCCGAATAACTGGAGCATATGCGCTTATTTTAGAAGATAAAAGTTAAAATAAACCAATCGAACATGGGCTCTGTCACACATCTTCTAATGTTATGTTTTCGAAGACTCATTTATATGGATGGTAAATACACTTTTGCAGAACAGTGTGATTAATGTTAGAGTATGATTAAAATCGTAAGAATAACCTTGCAAAAATAACATTTTGTCTGGTCATTATAGTAGCGTCGAGTATTAAATTTGGTTTTGCCTACTTGGTGTCGACTTAGCATAACACAATCATTCCTTATCATCAATCACTTAGGTCTTGAAAGATAATTGTTGTCTTTTTAGTAACGGACTATATTTCTACATTTTTTATTCAAAAGAAAATAATAAAGTTATGTTTTAATTTAATTTTGTTATTTACTGTATTATAAAGATTGTATTTATTTATTGCAGCTTTAGCTGCATTATATCAAGAAGAAATTATAATATTTTGACATTACAGATTGAGCTAACCCAACTTTGTGTTCTGCTCGAAGTTTTGTTTTCATCCCCAAAAAAATCGTAAAGTAGCCAAAACTCGGTGAATCAGTGAAGAAGATGCTGAAAAATTGGACTCTCATTTTAAATGATTTGACTAGTCTAATAAAAATAACGACTGGGATAAGCTTTTTCTTAACTTCTCCAATCTCTACCTACTTGATTGTAGGACGTTGACCTCCTCTAACGTAATGGTAACGCGGCTGCTATTGACTCCATGTTTTCTTATATAAAAATTAATATATTTGCTGCACTGCGCTGCATAATGTCTAAGTCGTCAATTAGCTCTTTATTAGACCGAATGCGGAAATCAACGCCAACTCGCACTGGACCGAATAACTTTTCTCTCGAATCCTCCGAAGGCTGCTGTTTAATAGTGTCCATGCTTCTGCGCTGTAAAGGAACACAAGGAAGATGAGTGTCTTGTAGAGTATTTGTTTCGTTGTACAGGAGATGTCTCTATTATTAAATTGCCTGTTGTGACCATAGTAGCTCCTGTTGGCAAGAGTGATCGTACGCTTGATTTCCAGACTGGCATCGTTTTTGGTGGTAACGGCGGAGCCAAGATAAACAAATTCAATAACTACATCGAACGTATAGTTATCGGCCATAACCTGGAATTCAATACGCCTTATGTCCCTAGTTATTGACAACATATAAATCTGATTTACATTTATGATAAATCTAAATTTATAGACTCCCGTTCAATAGCTGTAAAGGCAGCAGTATCATTTCGCTTGGTACCCTCTATGATATCAATGTCGTCTGCATACGCAAGCAACTGGACACCATTGTGGAAAATAGTGCCATTGAGATGCACTCCCGCCTTTCGCCCCATGGTCGTCTTGTCTGAACCCTGAAAGGTATCAAAAGGTTTGGAGAAGTCCATTTCTGTAATCAAGTTTCCGTCTTCATCTTTGTAGAAAGATATTCTGGGCTTGAAGACCCCGGTTAGACGCTTAACCCTTTGATAGAGTTTACGGGCATCATTCCTACATCTGAACAATTCGGTATCCTCACGCGTCTCTCATCCTTTCTCCCCTGTCTGTAGTTCTCGGCAATAGTTCGAGTAGCGTACTGCAACGTTTTCTTATATGCGGGGTTTTTGGCAGCAGTTGCATCCTCCTCACCGTACTACTGGTTTCATTCATCACTATTCGTTCTATGCAATAATGATGAATAAAAATGAAAAATATGTCCTCTTAACGCTGGAATAGTTCGACCGCAAGTTCCACTTATGTACTGACACTATCTTTTTATCTATTCGAACTTTTTGGAAGAGATATTTGATTAAAATTGCCATAATGTTTATATCTTATTATTTTAATTATTAAAACAGTGTTTTATTTAATTAAACTTTTTATTAACATTTTTAAAAAATCATAACTGTTTTCCGTATCTTTTTCATAGATTCTACAGCAAAAGAGGTAATGTTGAACATACTCTTCTCTTCCTCTTTTCCTTTCGGTTCGATCGTAAGTTGAAGTACCGATTTTCCATCAGTGATACTGTGATAGAGAGATCCAGCAATTTCAAAACATAGGTTTTAAAGTAGTATCTTCTCGTGAAAGACTTATTACCAACTTCGTGATAGTAAACTTATGGCAAGTACCACAAGGATCGATAACTTGTTTTTTAGACAATGACAATGAAATTTTTTCAAATGACATTTCCCGAAATAAAATTAAATAATCTTAATTACAATTGTTGCTTTCTGAAATAAAATTAACGCTTTCTGTTCTTGTTGTTGATTTTATGCTTAATAATTTCAACAGTCCCTGGGATGCCACTTTCTTCTTCCTCCTTGACTAATTAATTAATTTTAACAAACAAAACAAAAACTATTTTTATATAAGAAATTATATATATACGAAAAATAATAACCTAATCCGGAAAAATCTACCATTGAACAAAAAACGGCAACACTGGTGATGAGTCTGTATACCAATTTCTTTGCATTGTGTTATGTTTGTTTGTGTTGCTTTGTGTTCTGTTCTGTTTTTATTTACATTCTTCGTTGACATATGTCCCGTTTTGAACGTTTCTATAACTACACAAACGTTTTTAAGGCTACGTACGTTACGATTTTACGTTTCTTACGCTTGGGTAACCAAGGCATTTTATTATTTTTCTTATAAAAATAGCTTTTGTTTTGTTTGTTAAAATTAATTAATTAGTAAGACTATAATTTTATTTTGTTACTTTTTGTTTCTTTTTTTCTCAATTATAATTTAAATTTTATAAAACTAAAATAAAAAACTGCGAATTTAATTGTGGCCATATATTTCCTTATTCGGTAATTTTTTCACAAATGTTGTTTACAATATATATTTTTTCGTGCCAACACTGCTCATCATCTCTCATGTTCAAATGTCACGTAAAAACGTGGGGGAATTCTGTTTTATACAGATCGTTCCGTTTTGCTAACGAGAGAGAACGTTTCGGTAATCGTTTACATTGTTCTCCATATGCTAAAAAGAGAACGTTCACTACGGCACGTTACGTTACGTGTGGGTAACTATAGCATTACGCTTGGGTAACCAAGGCATGAGTTTGAAGAACTCGCAAACTTGCTTTGTTCTTTATTCGTATATACTAAACGTGAGCACAAGGCATTTAAAATTGTACAGTATTGTATTTTTCTCATGAGGGAATATTGACTGTAGCTGCAAATATAAATAAGAGTGAAGCGTTGATAGAGATAAAAAACAACTGCACTCATAAACCATTGTACAACAATACAAAAGAGAGTTGTGTGAAGAGTACAGCAAAAATATTGCACACTTCATAGTGTCACAACGTGCATTTCTTTTTGCAGTAAGTGGGAAAGAAAAAATGTTTTTTTCTTTTTTTTTCAAAATAAAGAAAGAGTATTTATTCAGTAGCAGACGTCGGCACCAATAGCCCCGGGGGCCTTCGGCTTTTTACACACATAGGACACGAACATCAACGAATATTAACATAGCAATTTAAAGAGAGATTGTTGTTGGAAGAGTTCATGGCACAAGCAAAGAATGTATAGAAATACTTATGTACGCATATTTTTCAACGTTGACACTACTGAAATTCATTTGACAATACTGAAAATTTAGTTTCAGTAGTGAAATATGCTTTCACAACACAAAGCATATTTCCATTACTTCACAGATAAATAAGTGCTGTTGTATACTTTGAATAAAAGAGAAATAAACATTTCAGTGTACTCCTATGGAATGGAATGGATGGAAAAGTTGGTACAATTGTACTTTTTGTAGCACTATTTGGAAGTCAAAAACACCGTAGCACCTCAATGAGCCAATTCACATTAGCACATTTTTTAGTCGCACAATTTTTGTTCTTTTCAATTTACACGGGGTGAATATTCGTTTGGCAACAAATGTATACGTATACAGAGCTTTGTATGTATTAGTGTTTTTGCATTCATTTGATCAAGGCGAATTCATTATAAGGTGAGAGTATTATTACAATAAGTACAACAATACAAAAACAACAGGGATTTTTTGTCGTTGAGAAGTAGTAATGTTGTCAAAAACAGCTGACTTAAGAATGACGATGGGAAGAAAAATGTTGATTAAAGAATGACGATGGGAAGAAAAATGTTAAAAAAATTTATAAAAATTGTTAAAGAATGACGATGGGACGAAAAATGTTGATTAAAGAATGACGATGGGAAGAAAAATGTTTAACAAATTTATAAAAATTGTTAAAGAATGACGATGGGAAGAAAAACGAAATTTTTTGATATTGTTACTTCCTATCAGCTGGTCTTTCGCTCTCACCTTATAATGAATTCGCCTTGCATTTGATGTTTGGCTTTTTAAGTGTACACAACAAATAAACGAATAATTTTAAAATTATTCTATGCGGAATTTCACATATTTTCGACTAATAATTGTTTTCAATTCATTTATTTTTGTTTTACTATTTTGCTTATAAATTACGTGCAGATTTTTTAAACTAATTATTTACAAACATCTTTTTGTTCATTCACAAATATTTTATTGGAATTTCTAAATGACAGCACAATGTATAGCTAAGAGTTATGTATAAACATACATATGTACGCCACTCTAACATTATAATATATTAATTGTAATTCACTAACTTACTTTATTCTTATTTTAACATTTTTCTTTAATTTTCATTTTTATCAAATATTTTCTTAAATATCATTCATTGTGTAATACTCTTTATTTTTAATATCAACTATTTTCCTAATTACTAATTATCTCTTTTTAATCTTTACTTATAAATTATCAAATACTCTCTTATTGTTAATCCCGTTAAATCATCAGATTTTTGTCAAGTATAAATAAGCTTTCGTTTTTAAAGATTGGTTAATTAAGAAAATATTCCTTGAAGTGACAATATTAAATAAATATTGATTTTAAAAAGATCATTCTTTTACTAAAGGCAATAAGAAAGAAGAATCTGTAAATGGAAAAACAACAAAGACGTTAATGATTTCAAAATAAAGAATAAAATCCAAAAGGGAAATGATTTTATGCGACCATCCCCCTTTCTTTTTGATCATGTTCATTGTTTCAAATGCAACTAACGACTAAATCAACTCTGTTGAAAAAAAAATTGCCAACCCTGATTTTTAAAAATGTGTATGTATTAGTTTTGTGCTGGTGATGCGGGGTTGTAGCTGGTGGAAACTTTACGCCACCGAAAAACCATTCTCTTCACCCCTCTTGCCATCAAACAATCATTTGCTGCCAGCACAATTGTGCTCGTGTGAATATAGCCAATGACTTATTTAGCACTATTTAAAAAATTTCCCTATTTTATTACATTACTCAAATATTCTGTCTCATCACTGTATACTTTTTTGTTTTTGCTTCATTTCATATTGCCACTCGATGCTAACTTTTAGACCGCTTAAAATTTTTGTTCAGTTAAATAGCTCGCAATTTTATACAAAAAGATGCATTAGATGAAAATGATATATTAAAAATCAATATCAATGAAAACCATATTCCTATTGGCGAGATATAGTGTGGAACAGAGATTGATGTACATGTACATATCCATAAATAAGATTGATCACAGTATTATTTTGGAGCTTAAAGAAATAGCAAATGTTACTATGGTTTAAAAAATGCACACCAGAAAACGTTGTTTCAGGTAAAACTTCAAGTATTGTACCGTTTATATTCAAAATGAATGAAATTAAGAATATTGAATATTGAATATAGAAACTATTAAAGCTTTCAAATATAAGAACATATGTACCTTTTTGGTCGAAGGTATCAGAAATAAAAAATGAACTAAATGAACTAATGTTCAATGTCATTTCAAGAGTTATAAAAGGAATATTTTCCATTCCACATTCATCTGTAAATGTAAAAAGGATATTTTCGTACCAAAAACTGTCTCCAATTCAATCCAAACAAGGGATTTATTGAAGTGATTTAATTCGTGTTGCTACAATTTTGAAATAACAAATAGTTTGCTAGCAAAAAAAATATCATAAATATTGATTTTAAAAATTAGATCTCATACACTTTTGTGTTCCTTTATAGTTAAGTATTAAAGTAAGATGTTAAGTTTACCTATTATAAATATATACTTAGTACAACGAAACTGCAACGTACCTTTTTCAATTTTTATGTTTTTTTACGCATATACATATGTACATAAATATATGTAAAATGAATTCTCATTTATATATTTATTTATTTTTTAATAAAAAAGTTTAAAAAAGAAAAAAAGTGAATTTAGTACAATCGGGCTGAAAAAAGTAAAATTTTTTGTTAAAGTTATTACAATTTGTTAAGATCAATTTCCCATCCCTGACTCCTATAATCAAGCCCAACAAAAAAGAGAACAATTCAGTATTGCATTTAGTGAAGGGTAAGCTAGCAAAATGTCTTGTGCACACGTCTAGTATGACGCCTTTTGCACGTTGAAATTAGTTTCGAAACAAGTTTCAAAAACTTTTTGCATTTTCTTTTAAAATTTCTTTCGCTTTTGCACGTAAAAAATTAATTTCACAAATTTTGTTTTCTTTTATCGCGTCATTCTGCTGTTTTTGACAGTTATAACTTTATTTGGCATAGTGATTTAGGTTCAAACAACACCAGACAACTCTTTAAAAATGAACATTATATGAATATTATATTTTTTTTTATATTATAATATATTATGCATATATTTATGTATGTATTATTATTTTTTAATATATTTACCTTATTTATTGATTTTTATAAATTAAAAAATTAAATTATATTCTTTTTGATTTTTATTTTTTCATTTTTATAATTAATTGTTTGGTACTAAAAATTTTCTTTTGCAAATGTTTTGATTTCAAACACAAAATAAACAAAAAGTAATGTTATTTTAAATAAGGAAAATTTATATTAACACGTTGACTGTCCACTACGAGATAATTCATAGTTGGCTCCCGGAACGCAATCTACGAGTTATGTTGTACTCATTAAACCACTTTTTCTCCTAAAAAATCATAATTTTTATTTTTGATGATCACTACGACCTAAAAATAGAGTTTTTAAGTAATGTAATGTAAAAAAATCAAATTGTCATTTTTGGACAGTTGTTTGAAAATTTCAAATACATCTCTGTGTATATACGAATAAAGAACAAAGCAAGTTTTGCGAGTACATGAAATTGTGAAATCACCCCCGCTCGTTTTTCCCCTCTCTCCTACAAACTCAAGAGTGTTGAAATTTGTTTCGAAACAAATTTCAACGTGCAAAAGGCGTCTATATACACATAGTTGCATTTGATTTCACATTTTATTTGACATTTACTTTTATTTTTTGTTTTGCATAGTGCAAGTTAATACGTTGACTTCCGCGGCAATTTTCAGAAAACTTGCCAAAAATGACAATTTGATTTTTTCACATTATATAACTAAAAACTGTATTTTTAGATCGTAGATATCATCAAAAAGCAAAAATGATGTTTTTTAAGAGAAAAAGTGGGAACGCAATCTACGAGTTATCTCGTAGTTAGCAGTCAACGTGTTAATATAAAGTTTCATTGTTTAAAATAACGTTATTTTCTTTATTTTGTATTTGACATCATTTGCAAAAGAAATATTTTAGTGCCAAACAATTAATTAAAAAAAGTGAAAAAATAAAAATCAAATAAGAATATAATTTAATTTTTTAATTTATAAAAACCTAAAGGAATATAATTTAAATAAGGTTAATATATAAAAAAATAATAATAAATAAATATATAATATTTTATAATATAATAACAAATATAATATTCATATCTTGTGTTTGAACCTAATAGGCCATTTACACTACAGCGAAATCTAGTAGATTAGATTTCAAATCTTGCTCAAAATCTACATCGTTTACACTGGATTTATTTGCAAGTAGCAAGATTTTATTTTAATAACAAAAACAGCTGACTGAAATTTAAAAGAAAATAATAATATTTTAGTTTAACCCTAATCAAGTCAGGAAAAATTTTTACAAATCCAGTAAAAATGTGTCTCAGAGACACATACAAAGAATTTACGTACGTATTAATTTTGTTAACTTATTTGTATTTTATTAAATTTTTTTCTTCTCAGTTACATAAATGAAATATTATTTATTTATTTTCGCATTTTAAGCAAACTAGAACTTTTGAACAATGCTCGTTGCAAGTATTTTTGTGGTAAATACTGCAAGACTGTTTACACATTCTGCATATCTTCGGTGGGCACATATAACATCTACGTCGCATATCTGTCTGCCTTGGCTGGTTTGAGAATTCATCCTCGTGTTGTATGGACCGAACATTGGACAAATTATTTTTATTTAATTTTAGAAGACTACGGTAAATAATGGGTGCCAGAACTCTTCCTAACTCATTATAACTCATTACTATATTTAATTTTGTTGTTCACCAACAATAGAAGTAATAGTTAGCGTTCCCATATGTGCTCATAGACACATTTTGACATGATTAAGAACATTTTTGATTGAAACAAAATAAAAAATAAAAATTAATTAATTAATTACTTCAAATTTGTAAATTCTAAATAAAACAACTGAAAGTAGGATTTCAAGAAGCAGTAAGAACTAGAATCTATATTTAAGAAAGTTACAACATGACCAAGAAAAAATATGTGTCGGAGAGGCACATGTTGACTTGATTAGGTTTAAATTGAAATTTCATTATTTTTCTTGCTCAGCGTTGTATTTTTAAGTACTATTTGGCAAAACACATAGTTGCATTTGTATTTTTACTAGATTTTGAGTAGATTTTGCCGAAATCTACTAAATTAGTAGATTTTGTTTTGTATGGGAAATCTAGTTAAAATCAACTAGATTTGGCTCGAAATCTCATAAGTACTAGATTTCGCTGTAGTGTAAATGGCCTATAAATCACAATGCCAAATAGTTACAACTGTCAAAAACAGGAGAACGATGCGATAAAAGAAAACAAAATTTGTCAAAGTAATTTTTTACGCGCAAAAGCGAAACAAAGTTTTTAAAAAAGGCAAAAGAGTTTGTCAAACTAATTTTCAAAAAACTTTGAACGTGCAAAAGGCGTCTAATTACTAAAAAGAATTTTTAATATCTTATTGAAGACTTCAAAGTCGTTGTAAAAAATTTTGTTGCCAAATGAGTGCTATAAATCAAAATGTGTATATTCGTTCAAATTAAAATGGACTCCTAAGTAAAGACAACTTGCGAAGATACGGATATATATAGGGTTGTTATGACTGCTTTTAGAAAAAGAGGACAACAGCCATGAAAAATCCGTACATTTTCATAAAAAAAGTGAGGCATTCAAATAAAAAGTAATCTTAATTTTTAACATAGGGATTTAAATTCATTTTATTTATTACCACTAAAATCTTACATAAAATAACAGGTTATCAGTAAATTGCACATTTTTACTTTCATTTTGATGCATAATATTTATCAGCACCTCCAACATTTTATTTTTTATATTTCACTAGCATTCAACCCGCCCCGTTTTCATTAAGTTGGTTATGTAATTCCTTAGCTTTTTCTTTTAGCATTAGCCCACTTACAGACCAATTCCTTTCACGCGTTCGGATGAATTTCCTTGGGGAAATCATCTTTTTATTACTTAAATTTTCAAATTCGAATTTAATGTATTTTAGTGTTGTCTACAAGCTTAGAAAACATATGCAGTTAAAAAAATGTTCCCGTTGTACAGCTGTCTGAGTTTGTTCACTTACAGAAACTAAATATTGTGGCCATATGAAGGACCGTCTTCAAAAGGGTAAGCCAGATGTAAATGGGTTAATAGAAGACAACTATCTCTGCAAGAATTATAGGGCTCTAAATATTCCTAATACTACGAATGTATGTGTGATAGAAAAGAAATTATTTTCGACTCGCATTTGTTGTATACATCCATACCACGCTTTGCGTCGTTTCGTTTTGCGTTTTTTCGAAGTTACGTTGCTGCTAATTAGTACTAATTTTCACTGTGCGTCGTTAGATTTTCGAAGTTGCGTTGCTTTGGGTTCTAATTTTTAATTTTTTTAGAAGTTACCTTTTTTTCTAAAAGATGACACGACTTTTGTTTTTAATTGCGCCATGCTATCAAAACTTGGGGATCCCTTTCTAACTGAAAATAATACAGTTTTATTTTTACCTTGTTTTTCTAATTTTACAGTTCAGTTTCAATTAGCGTGTTATAAATTAAGTGCATTTTTTATTTATTTTAATAGAATCTGTTTTTCCTATCTATGTAATAAAGTCTTATATTATTTTTGTTTTTTTAAATGGTTACTTTGTTCAATTTTCTTAGTAGTATTGTAGTAGTAGCATTAGTATGCCTGGTACCTATCTTCGATATTAACATGGAAACCTTAATTCATTTTGCGTCAAGGTCTCTTAGTACTTTAATTTGTCTATAAAAAAGTGAATAAATGGGGGAAAAACTTCCAAAGAACACAATTTGATTATAAATTTTTCAGTTTTTATGTCGCTCTTTCCAAATGTGTATCTTTTAATTAACGAGGGCGTTTGATCTCCGGATTAAGTACAACTTTGAGTTAGTATTAATAGAATTATCTGTACGATTATTGTTATAAACTGTTTTATATTCAATTTTTATTATAGAATTGATAATAAGAATTATAATTCTGATACAAAGAATTTACTTATGACTCACAGAGTGCTTTGCAAAAATATTATGCCAATTATTACAGCATACATATGTAAAAATTCTTACAAACAAAATAACTATATAACATCTCCCTTTACAAATAAAAAATGTATGCAAGTAAATATATGTATAAAGTTAAATTATTCCGAATATAATAAACATGTAACAGTTTAATTATTCCCATTTTACAGATCTAACCTTTCTGTCCGTCTTATCGCTCTTCCACTTTTTGTTATATATTCCCTTAGGGTCAGAAATTTCCAGTCGAATATAATATAAATCAAGAAATGAGTCTGTCAAACTTTCAAATCAATCGCTTGGAGTTAAGCCTTACGGATGTCTCCCGTTCAAATTTGGAGGAAAGCATAAAATTTAAAATTTGGGATCGATGGAATGCAATCAAACAAGGTAAAGTTTTTGACTGTGGTCAACGTGGCGACCACTAGGACGATCATTGTCTTGCTGTATTCAAGTTGACACGCAGCCTCCTCTTGGCCCCTCTTGGATGACATTCTAGCACCCGCTACATGTTAACTAATGCATGCAGCGAAGTCCAATCCCCTGGACGTTGAATCTGGGTTGTGCGTAGGGCTTGTAACTCACCACACAAAAACAAACATCCAATGAAAACTAATACACAAGCATCTATAAAGATCCCCTCAAAAGTTGACGACCACGGCAAACGTGGAACGTCCGAACCTTTTACAGGGTAGGCGCTTCCGCCCAGTTGGCGGATGCCTTCATGAAATGTAGGACGGACGTCACTGCAATCCAGGAAATGCGATGGATAGGACAAGGATGCAAAAGGCTGGCATCTTGCGATGTGTATTACAGCTGCCAGGTTGACAAGCATCAGCCTTATTTGTGCACATGCCCCGACGGATGAAAAGGACGATGTTGTTAAAGAAGCCTTCTATGCTAAACTCGAGGACGTATACGATAAGTGCCCTGCCCATGACGCCAAAATCGGGCGGGAAGGTATCTTCGGCCGCACTCTCGGACAGTTCTGCCACCACGCGAACACTACCTCCAATGTTATGAGGCTGATCGCCAAGTTTCAACATCTTGACATTCAGAAGGCCACTTGGATGTCCCCCGATCGATCAACGTCCAACAAGATTGATCACATTGTGATTGACGGAAGGCACGTATCCAATGTACTAGATGTGCGCACGTTCAGAGGTACAAAAATCGACTCGGACCACTACCTTGTCGCAGCCAAGTTTTTATTGGGCATTATCCCCACGAGGTCTGCGGGCTCTAGTGCATTGCGAAAGCTGGACGTCAAGAAGCTGCGATCACAAAGGACAGTTGAGGCGTTCTCCGCTCAACTCTCTGATAAGCTCCGTCGTTCCCCTCTAATCTCAACGACATTGGAGGATTGTGGGCCAACATCTCCCACTCATTGCGCACTACTGCAGAAACAGTCTGGTTTCTAGCGCACACCCCAACGATATCAATGGTACGATGATGAGTGTCGCGAGTCAGCTGCAGCCGCATACAGGAAAACTTTGCAGTCTGCGCTACGCGTACCATTGTCGAGAACTATAGAGAGTGGAGAAGGGATGAGAGACGCCTTTTCAGACGCAAGAAGAGGGCACAGGAAAGGCGTGAGCGTGAGGAAGTCGAGATGTATAGAAGTAGGAATGACGCTCGAAAATTCTATTAAAAGGTTAACCGAGGGTTATTAGCCCGGATCGTCTTCCTGCAAAGATAGAAGGGAAACTTGGTAACGGATCCGCAGGTGCTGAGGTTGTGGAGGAAACACTTCTCTACTCCGCTACAAGGCGATAAGGACACCAATTTCGCCTTTAGAGATGATGTTCCGAACCCGATCGGTGATGACGGCTTGGAGATTCCGCCGCCTAGCAATGAAGAGGTCAAAGTCGCGATCATGCGTCTTAAAACCAATAAAGCGGTGGGTCCTGATGGCCTCCAGCTGAATTGTTTAAGACCGGATGTAATGAGTTGGTAGGGTGCATGCATCAGCTTATTTACAAAATATGGCTAAATGAAAGTATGCCCAGCGCTTGGAACCTCAATGTCCTCTGTCCTGTCCTGAAAAAGGGAGACCCTACTATACGCGCCAACTATAGGGGTATAAGCCCTATCGCATATGAGGTTCTTACAGGCGTATTGTGTGAACGACTAAAGCCACTCGTCAAAACAGATTCGACCTTATCAGTGCGGCTTCAGACCTGGCAAGTAAACCATCGACCAGATCTTCACACTACGTCAAATCCTGGAAAAGACCCACAAGTCGACACACACCGTCTTTTTTTCGGCTATAAGGCAGCCTTCTATAGCCCCATAAGGGATCGTGTTTTTGCTGCAACATCTGAGCTCGGTATACCTGCGAAGCTATGTAGAATGACGTTGAGCAATTCATGGGGCTCCGTCAAGGTAGGAATGGATCTCTCCGAACCTTTTGATACCGTGCGATGTTTCAGACAAGGCGACCCCTTATCATGCGACCTCTTCAACTTCGTCATAAAGAGTGTTCTGTGAAAGGCGGGAGTGCATCGCAATGGCACTACTTTTCAAAAAAGCCTCCAGTTGCTTGCGTACGCTGACGACATTGATATAATAGGTCGTACCAAGCGAGATATCACTGCTACCTTTAGAACAATTGAACGGCAGTCTAGTAAGATGGGTATGACAGTAAATGAGGGTAAAACAAAGTATATGTTATCAACAAGTAGAGACGTGCGGCGTATTGACTCAGATTACGGCCGATAACTATGTTTTTGAAACAGTCAAGAAATTTATTTAAATGATGCCAACAGGTGCTACTATGGTCTCAATAGAGAATTGAGTAGCAGAGACCTCTCTTGTACGACAAAACTAACACTCTACAATACACTCATCCTACCCGTGCTTCTTTATGGCGCAGAAACATGAACCCCATTAGGCACTGATGCAGCAGCCTTGAGTGTTCGAGAGAAAAGTTTTACGTAAGATTTTCGGTCTAGTGCGAGTTGGCGATGATTTCCGTATCCGATCCAACAGTGAGCTGTATGAGCTCCTCAACGACATAGCCAGCGGCTGCGCTGGCTAGGCCATGTCCTTCGAATGGAGGAGGATTCTCCGGCGAGACGGGTATTTGATGCGGGAAACTGCGGAAGTCGGCGAAGGGGGCGAACTTGTATCCGCTGGAAGGACCAAATCGAGGAAGCCCTGTCATCGATTGGTGTGACCAACTGACGATATGACGATTTATACCCATATTTTGAGGATTTTGAGGTATTAAAAATTTACATAATTTTCTTTACTTTTGTACATAAAAGCCTCTTTAAGCTTTGTATTTGCTTTGCAATTGTTACTTTTGCAAATTTAGATTAGTAACAACAAGGAATAAAGTTATATATTTTTAAAACTTACGAACACCTGTGATGTTACTACATAAAATGCTAAATAAAAGCGCCAATTAGTTAAGAAACTTAAAAAGAAATGATGACATTTAAACAAAAATAGTGAGATCTGCAAATACCCTAAATAATTGCAATACCAAGAATTTTAAAATAAGATTGGCACTCGTAGTTAAACATAATTTACCATTTGATGTTGTAGACTTGAGAAGCCGATGCACTAAAAAATGTATCGGTCGCTCTGAATTTTCATGCCTATTTTTTCTACCGATTTTTTTACGATTTCAATGAATGTCTGACGATTTCTTTTTCTAATATTTTCACGTCATAAGAAAGTTAAAATTAATTTTTGCAAGGCATGGGATTCCATGTATTTCCATGTCTGATAATGACCCATCTGACAATGGCAGAGCGGACGATTCAGATGGCATGATGGTATTAAGACTTTTCTTAAAGCCAATGGAAAGTGGTTCATATTGCGCTTTTGCATTATAGAACCACACGAAAGGGAGATCTGCCTACTCCTTCAGAATTGCTATCACGATCATTGGATACCTGCAGTTGTGAACAATCTTATGCAAAGGTTACTTAATACACAGCAATATAGTGAAAAGTTAAGGTCTACACTGCGGAAAAGTTCAGAGTATTGTAAGAGATAGTCGAAAAGTCCTAGGTTTGTTAGTGAAGGAGAGAGAATTATGTTAAAAAAGACTCCTACTTACATGGTTTCTTGGTGAGGTTATCGAGATAGTAAAGGATCCAAGATCTTACGTTGTTTTAGACGGAAAAGGTTCGCTTTATAGAAGTTTGTAACATATTAGGAAGTGCTCAAAAAATTATTCAAATTTTGAAAATTTAGTGGTAGTAGAACAACAGACAATGGCAACGGTGTGTTATGTAAATACTTTCAATGCATTAGTGCAACCATTTCGAATGTTTAGTTTCGGTTATAAATAGGGCCAATAGAATATCTTTTTCAATCAGTCTGTGGGGGTGAGCGGGGAAATAATAAAATAAAATATTTCGCGAAAATGCGGGTTAAGTAAAAAACAAAAGTCTTAGTTTCCAAAATAATTAATATTTATTTATATGTACACAAAAAGTACCTTCAGCTTCGGGGGTGAATCGAGTAGGACGATCAATTCTTTTCTTTTATTTTCTTTCTCACGTTTCACATGCATAAGCGTATTTACATTACTTAAATATATTATCTAAAATTAGGGTGACCAGCGTAAACACAGTCTATATTCCTTCAATTCCCATGGTGTACCTTAGCAACTCTACTTACATACATACAGTCACACAGATAATTATACGTACCGCCCCTAAAAAACATTTTTTTTTAAAGTAATGAACTTCTAATCTAAAATTTCTTTACATTAGCATCTGTATAAAGAAAAAAAGATTCCCAAAATCTATGAATTTGTGACTGCAGTTTACTTAAAACCAATATGACACCACAGAAAATTATACATACGACGCATATTTCGTATAAAATTTCTCCAAGGGTAGCCCGGTATATAAAAGGTATTGTGGATCAAAATCCTAGAACTACAGCCGTAGAAACACGAAATACCTCGGAAAGTGATCACAGTGTTATTGTGCATTCCGAAACAGTTCGAAGTGTTTTGAGAAAGAACGGTTTCCGCAACCGAGTGTCGAGACAAAAGCCACAATTGGAATTCGCCCAATAATATATGGACAAGTCAACTGATTTTTGGGCGAATGTAATATTTAGTGATGAGAACAAATATAATTTGTTGAGCTGTGACGGAAAACAAAAAATTTGGCGCAAAAATCAGTTGACTTGTCCATATATTATCATTTAAAAAAAAAAAAAATATTTTTAGGGGGGTACGTATAATTATCTGTGTGACTATACATACATAATTGGTCATTACAACCTTTCAGTCAGGATTACGATCTAGTTTCTCACACCATTTATGTTGTGTGTGTTAATTTTATATATATGGGTGGTGAGACCTACAGTTTTAAGTCGACTCCGAACGACAGATTTTTTGAGAAACTTTTCATGGCAATTTTATTTTACTCTCGAAGTTTTTGTCAGAAATCTGCCGAAAAAATACTATTTGTATTTTTTTATGTCTGGCCTGGGGCTCGAACCCATTAAAAATTAAATGACGAAAATTTTAATTGAAGTTGAAAACAACATAGTCACTCTATCTGAAAGTGGCTATTTTTCAAGAAAACTGGCTAACACATACGCACATTTGATCAGTTAAATTTGATGTGTCGCCATGCGCCATTACAGAATCAGATTTTAAATCAATAAAAAAATGATTTTGGTGTCCCAAAATCCAATATATCAATTTTATACTCGAATCGGATATGCTATCAGAAATTGATGTCAGAATCGGTCCTTATCGATTTTTTGTCAAAATTAATTCAATCAATTAAGTCGAGAAGCCTGGGTTCGAAACCCAATAGAGTTTGGAAAGAAGTATACAAACAAACCAATCACTTGATTAGCTGGGAAAACAATAGATTAACAAAGCAGAATAACAACCAACCTGAACTTATTTGAACAACCGCCATCCGGATAAGATGGAAAACGCTTTGTATATTGAAAAAATATATCCGATCAGTTGGCAGCTCTTAGATTTGCATTTTTTGTTATGATGTTTCTTTTATTATTGGGGCAAAATACACATACATATAATTTAAAGTAAAAGTAATAAAAAAGCAATACAAGTAAAATATATAAATAAATTTGGTACAAAATTTGTTCCACCTGACACGATACTTCTGCCCGAACTTATAGTAGAATAATTTCCAACTGATCTTTTGTGAGACCCTTCTGTAATAAAATCTCAATCTTGCAGCCAGTTGTATTTACTAGAGATATAGGACGTGGGCATATATGGATATTGGAACAATGTTCAATAACATTTTAAATCATGTTGTAATCCGTCAATTTTTTACAAATCTACATCCATTAATAAAAATTTTAATCAATCTTTATCATTTTAAATTTTCCAATAAATTATTAAAATTTAACTTAAGTGTTAACAAAATTAGCATTTACACGCCACCAAATTATAAACCAAACTAACAAAATAACAAAAAAACAGTGCAAACATAACCAAGAAAATATGAACAAAACCTTAACAGCTGTTTCGCTGTGCGAATCAAGGCAAAACGTGGATTTCATGACACTAATCCATATCAGAATCTGATAAATAACAATTCTGTTTTGGATTGTGCAACACAACTGATTGTCTATTTGCAATTTGGATATAAGTACGCTGGAAGGAATTGACGATATTTCGCACCGGCTAATAGGTGACAGCTATTGTACAAAAACAAAATGTTTTTTTTTTAATTTTAAAACACTTAAAGAACAAATAAGGAATATTTAAAAAAGCACAGATTATTTATTTTTAACATGAATTACAGGAATATATAGTTTATTTGAATACATATCTGGGAATAAAGTTGTTTTTTTTTTTCATTAAAGTATTCGAATTCATAGGGAATATTCATTTTAGCTGTACAGTAAGTATACAGTTAATTCGATGTGAAAAATTAGCAGGAAAAAAACATATTATTAATAAACAACAATATATAAAATTAATCGTTAATAAATTTCTGAAAGTTTTTGTTTTAAGTTAAACGTTTACGTCTAATGTACAGTGTGAAACAGATTTTATTTTCATAATTCTCACAGGCAAAATATTGAATGTTAATGTAAGGAATTCCTTATAAAACGAAATCAATAATTTGCCTGAGATTAAATATAAAAAAGGTAATATTGAAAAAATAATATTTAATTAAACTTGTATTTAAAATTCATACGGAGCAAATATTGAATGTTAACTTGTGCAATATCATAAACAATGAATTCATTGTACAAAAGCGAGGATTTCAAAGTGTCATTTGTAATAGGTTTGCCTATAGGAATTTCAACGCCATCTTCCCGAATAATTGATTCACTTGGATTAGGCATTGTTCGGCCACGACCAAAACAGCTATGCTTATCGTTTGGCAGTTTGGTGACGTATTTAGCACCAGTACATTCCATCATATCACCGAGTGCAACTTCTGATAACAACATAAGGCCTGTTGAATTATGTTGACTGGTACAGCAGTAATTTGCAGACTTCGATACCATATCAGCAAAATATATGCCTTTACCAAACATGTAACCGGTTACAGGAGCCTCGGGGGGAGCAATCTTAAGGCCATGGGAAAGAATGCCAGCAAAATTCGTAAGACGGGAACCGTGCCAAAGAAGGCGACGATTGTGCAACTTTTTAAATGGTTTGTAACGACGAGCTTCACCTTGCCTGGCTACTTTAAAAACGTCAACAATTTCTAATTCATACATTTTATGTGTATCAGCATGAGTGTTCTTGACATACTTCTGAAGTAATATAAATTCTTCGCTGTTCTTTTCTAACGGTTCCAATTTCGTCTTTAATTGTTCGTAGTGTTTGTCAATCGGATTTATATCCTCCTTTGAGTCTTCTGTTTGAAGTAAACTGTAAGCACATTCAATTTCCATAAGAGAATCCAACATTTGCCGTAATTGTTCAACCTGTTCGGCGGTGTCCAGCAATGGTGGACTTTGGGTGCCAAAGTTGTGAGGTATGAGAGTGTAAAAACGATTGGTGGCATCAATAAATTTTGCATTTGTACCACCGCCTTGGATTAGTTCATAAATTTCAGTAAGAACCTTGTAAGCAGATTGTATTTGTTTCTGACTCAATTTGCCCAACGGCATTTTTTCCATATCCAAATCAAATTCCATCATGGTACGCTTCATTGAGTCAACATCAAATATAAGTTTAATGATATCCTGTACAGATTGAGGCAATTTAGATTTAATATCATGTTCAGCTGACAAGTCAATTTTAGCGTTTTCAGCGTAATCAATATCAATAGGATACATTCGCCCGGAAACCTATGTGACACAATTAATTTTTCATTATACAAATTATTGATTATTATTTAGTAATATATGTATATAATTAACAACACATATCAGAAATTATTAACAATTAGATTCACAAAAGTGATTTTTAATAACATACCTTTACAAAATTTTCACGGTTTTCAAAATGATTTCCAGATTTTTCTAAGTAAAGTTCCTTGAATTGTCCAATAGCATCTATGAGATTACTAAAATTATCCAGTTTATTTCCTCCAATTGTAGTTCCTATGCGTCCCCATGATCTAAAGACCCAAAATCTAAAAACAGAATCATTCTCTAGAATATTATAAATAAAATAGGTCTCCTGTATTCACCTGTTCTTCATGTCGCTCTCTAATAGTTGGAGTTTATAAAAAGAATTTTTATTTTTTTGAATGTCTGTAATGCCAAGAACAACATTATATTTTTCTTTATTCGGTGACACATAAACATGTGCTACATCCTCCAAACCACTATCAGGATCAACAGCAAGGCCATCTTTTATTTTAAGCGTCATGGATTTTGGCACAGACTTTGTGTAAATGCTTTTCGATTTAGAACTTTTTGATTCTTCTTGAGTTATTCGCGCAGCAGGATCGGTGCCCCAGTCACACAATGACATACTGCTAATATAGTTGATGGCGCCAGCACCATTCTGCTCAACTGCGTCTAAATACTCTTCTGGTATTACATGCAATCCTAAAGTCTTAGCTTTCTTCATGCGACTGCTCATACGTTTAACTTCTTCGGGTGTAGACAATACTACCGTAGTCTTTTCTGTTATTTTAGTGCTAACTGTACCACCGAGTTTACTTATGCGATCTTTTACAATTCCTTCGCGTTCGTTCAGAGCAATTAATGCTATTTCTATGTTATACAAAGGTGGTCGTTCACGTTTTACTTTGGGACTTTATATTTAGAAATACGGTAAATGCATAAGTAAAATTTTAATTGTAATTTTAACTTTAATTTTTAACTTATGGATATGAAGTTTAAAAAGAGGTAAATAATAATAACCACCAGCTAGATATAGTTATCTTGGTGGCTTAAGTCTAAGCTATGGTTCTCTCTATGTACGATACATTAGCATTATTTTAGGAAAACTGTTGCTAGTAGCAAATGCAGTAGACATCAATTAGTATTAAAAAAGATAAGTATAATAATAACCACCAGCTAGATATAGTTATCTTGGTGGCTTAAGTCTAAGCTATGGTTCTCTCTATGTACGATACATTAGCATTATTTTAGGGAAACTGTTGCTAGTAGCAAATGCAGTAGACATCAATTAGTATTCAAAAAGATAAGTAGAATCGAATCATACTCATAATTTCTGATACTTATTTTAATATCATACTCATACTATTTATATTCAAAGTCTGAAGTGCTCATCACACTTACTTAACAACACGTATGATGTTGTTGATTTCGATATACGAGAATCAAAAATAAGTATGATTCGCATACGAACACTTTGCTTTGCTGTCCTGCTGTCTTTATCCTTTTTTTTGCAAATGCAACAACAACTAAGACTGTAAATTTTGATGAAGTATTCGAGTCACTCGAATCATTTATAAGTACTATAAGTATTTTTCTAAATTTATGAATCTGAATGAGTAGACTTATCAATCAAACATATTTCGAATGGTATGAGTTTGATGTCAACGTTGTACTCATACTTATAAATCAACATTGTAGAGAGTACGAATGAATCAGAGTAGTTAAATTTCAATATTGTTGACTCACTTATATTCAAAATTTCATGAGTGCTTATGAATAGCGAAAAAATGATTTATTGCTAACCTCTGAAAGGCAGGCAAGAGAATATTCCACTCCTGAGTGCGGACAGACCTAAAACCGACAACATTGACAATTGCAAAAAAAAAAGATTGACTTTCTGAAAGCTGTGATTGACAAGAGTTGCGAACTTTTGCCGGTGCCACTGCTAGAAGTTATATGTTCCTCTGACGAGCCTCTGGAGCTAGTAGAAACATTGTGACTTCCATTATCAGTACTCCCAGGAGAAGGCAGCATGTGTACTTGCGATTGTTGGTTGAATGAAATCTATCTCTGCTTAATTTTTTCTGTTACGGTGACCTGATCGAAGACTCGGTATAATTTTGGTACCTGTTTATTTAACCTATGAGGCCATTGATCCTCACGGCGCTAGGATGATAGACGGTGCATGGATAGACAATGAAGTTTCGCCTTCTACAGGGACGTGATACCTATGCCCGCCGTTGTCTGGGGGATAACTGCAACATAAAGGACAGTGTCCCTGAATTTAGTATTTATAACAACAAACTACTTTCAGTGGTTTTTTCATAAAGAGAGAAGTGGCATGGTGACATAAAGAGTATCATATGTATATAATGGAGAGTCCTATCAAATATAATTTTTTTAAGGAAATAACGAAATTTATCGTATTTTGCTTACACAATCAATAGAAAAAAGCAACAAGTTGTAATGACTGCATAATAGAATTCCACCCAACGCAATATATATAAATATTTATTACATACGGTGTCAAACACAAGCAACATTATATAGATCTAAAACAAGATGTTATAAATGAAATATGAAGGAATGGGCAGTAATGTATGTACATCATTTTATTTATATTAAATCATAAAATCATTTGTGACTGGTATACACACTGTTGGAAGTTTCTTTTAAATCTTTTTATTTATGAATTTATTCATTTGAATTAATAAAAATAAGTTTAGATTTACTTATTTATTGTAAAATATTATAACTTGTAAATATTAAACGACCATTTCTGAGAAAAACCGATATACTATTTCGAGAGTATAAAAAGAAAAATTTATTTATATTTAATTTTAAAAAATATAAAAAGTAAATAAAAAGTAAAATCTGAAACTAAGTGCATTCAGCATTTAGGTTAGAGGACGTGTAGTTGTTATTGGTTCAAGTACAATACACAGAGGTAAAAAATTACCCAATGTAAATGAAGAGAGAATAGTGAAGGAGATAAGGAAATTGAAAAAGAAAGAGAGGTAGGAAAGAGAGGATATAAGAGACAGAGGAAACAAAGGACCACAAACACACAAGAGAGCGCGACTACAATCTTAATGTCCTAGCACTTCTCAACCAGCTTAACTTATTTATGAATCTATGGAGAGCCTTCATGTCGGCTCTCGACAAAAAGTCCAAACGTTCGAAGAAGCCTATGCCCCAAGATCCTCAACCTGCTAAGTGCTGGGGGTGATCGATAGATTCCAACTTATCCTCATTACAACATACCTTGCAATAATCCGGCTGGGATCTATTTCAGATCCTTGTCAGCGATCTAATGTCGCTGACCCATCCAGTGATGAGACCGTATAAGTGGCATATTGGGGGATCAGGACCAAATACCGTATCACCCTCAGAAAGTGAACCTAATGTAGCAAGGGACTGTCACCTCCCCTGACGACTTGCGACGTTCAGAATTCCAATCAAAAGCTGTTTCCAGCAGTCCGATACCCTAGGACGTATGGCACTGCGCTCTGCACAGTGCTTGACATACAAATCAAGCAGAATGATGCAGAGCGTAGTAACAAAAGCAGTGTTACTAAAGGATGTAATCCTCTGCACTTAACCTCCACCAAGTAATAACCGGTCTAACAATCACCAGATATGTTCAGCGAATGGCTCTAGGCTGAAGACCCCAGCTCTAATGTACGCCTCTAATGTATGGAGTTCCTACACTGATAAAGAGCATTCAGCCCCTTGTTCATTCTTTCCTCGGCGTCCCTTTTCCAGTTCAGCTTGCTGTCTAGGACAACACCGAGATACCTGACAACGGAAGCTCCCTACAATTTAACCTCGGTAACCTGAAGGTTTCAATTTTGTGTCCAGCATTTAACTTCGAAAAGTGTAGATAGCTACTCACTGGTCTTATATATTTGAGACTTATCGTTGAATTATGTCAGCAACGAATGCAAATGCATAGCAGATATACATATATATATTGTTTTAAACTGCATTCAAAAGAATTAAATATAATTTGTTAAAATATTTCTTAAATTTAAAATTTAAGCGAATGACTTTTGCATCAATGTCTATATTTATAATTTTTTTTAGTTCTAATAAATTTTTTGGTTTTAGCCACTTTGCTAGTTTGTAACTGTATTCAATTTGTGAATAAATAAATAGATATAATATAATGTAATGTATAATATAATGTAAATGAAAGCGATACGTAATTGTTAACTATTTGCCACATGCAATTATAATAAACTTACCCGTCTAATTCGTCTCCTTTTTTAAGTGAAACATTTTTCAATATTGTAGACGTACTAGGTGGAATATATCTTATAGCACGTACTTCCGGGCTTTTACGAACATCTTTTAGAAATTTATAGTTCAGATAGCCAGGAATTTTACACGCTTTCCTCTCAGGTTCTTTTATAAGTTTTGTACATTTAGTCCATTCAGTCAAATCACCGTTGCATAAGTATCCTGATTTGTGGAAAAGTAATTGTCTGCCGTTGCATTCGGGACACGGCAATAATGCTCCAAATGTCAATAGGTCAGCTACTTGATCTAAGAGCTTTTCAGAATCTCCCTTAACTGGTTCCATATCATTAGCTTCCAGCAATTTCGTCATATCATCCTTCGACATATCATTTTTTATTTCGTCCCGAAATTTGAATAATCTTTTTGATTGTTTTTTAATCTTCTCAGTTAACTCTTTGATTGATGCGGCATCTTCTTCATCAATTTTCTCAATCTTTGCCTTCTTCGCTAAGGAAACATCTTCACCCTTAATTGCCCTTTTAAATTTAAGTAAAAGTTAATTACCAGTAGTTATAATTATATTAAATTTTTTTTTATTTACGGAAGCGCTTTTTTAACATCTGCTTTGTCTTCACTTTTCAATGTCTTAAATCCAGGTAAATTTTCTCCGGTATCTAGCCAACCCAATTCACCGCGCAATTGAGCGAAACATTCAACGTGATGCCACAACGGTTGACCACCATATTTCATTCCAACTTCTGTGTCATAAACAGTCTTCCGTATTCTTATTTGATCCTTTAATATCTTCTGCTCGCAACCTCGACATGACGCTCGACCGGACTTTGCATATTCTATACCAAAATCTTTAACAGCATTATTTTCTTCTTTTGACCGTTTTGCACCCTTTTTAGAACCACCAGCCGATATAACTGTAGCGCAGTTATCTTAACGAATATTGTTTTAATTAAAAAGATTTATATATAATATTATATTTTTTATCCTTACCAATTGCTTTCTTAATTCTTTCTTGATCTTCAAAACGAATATTTTCAAAATTTTCAATATCTCCAGCAGAAGAAGGACGTTGCTTTTGAAAAAAACATTTTTCATGGAACCAATTGGGTTGCTTTCCATCATGAAAAGCTGACTGTTAAAAGTTAATACATATAATCGCTTGTTTTATTTGAATACGTATGTACCTAATGATATAACTACAAAATTTATCTAAAAATTTAATAAGTTGAAAGTTACACTAAGTGTTCATTCATAAATATCTTATATTCGTTATATTTATGTTTATAGAAACAGTCTTCCCGAAATTAAATAATTATTATGTAATTGTTATATCCAAGCATTCTATAATATGCAGATCATACAATTTGCCAACTTTATGAGAGTTTATAATATTCATCCTATGTAATTAGAATACCTGTTTCTTTATATACTACTAATCTGTTTAATAATACGTTTATATCAAAGGGTACATGAAAATTATACATACATGTACCTAAACTAAATAACTTTTTTTTACGATCTATTTAAAAATGATAAGTACATAAATATGACAAATTAATTATTAAAATTCATTGTTAAACTTTAATGAGTACATTAATAAAATAAATTAATATAAAATTACAAAAAAAGTATATATACATACATACATCATATATACATACATATATAGGCAATGTTTGATATATTCGAACGCAAAGGCAAATTTCAATAAACCTAATAAAATCGAAAGACATTTTAGTCACAAAAATTAGTTTCAAAAATAACTATTTTCAAAATGGAAGATCAAATACACGGAATTTTTTTAGTTGCCTTATTTCATTACTGTCATTTAGAACTGACACAGCTAAATGGTTAAAGTGATCAATGAGCCTTTAAGTTATGCTTCACCAAAATATCAAATTATTTGAAAAATTTTATATATATTTGTAATTATTCGAAAAATTCTAGATCAATATCTTCGAATTATACCAACATTACAATAATTAGTGGCGCCATCTATCTGAAATTAATCTATCTGAAATCAATTTAGAAACCTCCGTCGACTCATGCGCAACAACTTTATTAAAGATCATAACATGATCAAATGCATAGTTTACTATTCTATAAAGATGACTAAAATATGCAGGGATTTTTGTAAGGGAAATTTTTTAGCTGCCGTAGGTATTTTTAAATTTTTTTTGGTAACACTGTTTTCGAAACACAAAAAAAAAACAATATATTTTCAAAATACCAATCGGGATTTAGAAGAAACTTTTCATGTGAAACTACTCTAAACTACGTAATAAATAGATGGAAATATACAACAAAAAATAAAAAATACTGGCAATTTTCCTAGATTTTAAGAGAGCTTTCGAGATAATTGATTGCAACATTTTATTACAGAAACTTTGAAATTATGACACAGGAAATTGAACTGAAATGGCTTAAATCATACCTAACAGACAGGAAGCAGATGGTAAAAGTGAACAACATTAAATCGGAATATATAGATAATTACTATGGTGTACCCCAAGGATTGGTATTAGGCGCATTGTTATTTATTATATACAATGCTTGACAATTTAATGGAAACTTTTTTTGAAATTTTACTTTTCTATTGTTAGAAGCCGAAAACCAAATACAATTTCTGAAGAAACAAAAAAATGATATAAAAGTAACATTCTTCTAAAATCATAAAAAAGTAAAAGTATTCAATTTTGAGGTATTGACAAAACAATGGAAACTTTTTTTATAATTTTAGAACAATGATATTTTTATGCAATTCTGTTTTGTTTGTTAATACATCAAACAGAATGTTTAAAATAAAACTCCTAAATAACTGTTCAATTTCTTCAGAAATTGTTTTTGTTTTTGAATTCTAACAATGAAAAAGTACATTGTATATAAATGACACTGTATATAAATGACATGCCTAGTGTTGGAAAAATGTAAAATAATTTTGTACGCAGATGATACACTAATATTTACGGAAGGAGATACGGATCATCAGTGCTATGATAATATGACACACGATATTAATAATGTTAATGAAGGGTTGAAAATGAACAAGTTAAAATTAAACGAAAATAAAACAAAACTAATGCAAGTAAATATGAACAATGAAATAATTTTTGAAATAAATAATCAAGTTATAGAGACAGTCAATCAAATTAAATATCTTGGATTTATAATTGATAAAAAATTGAAACTTAATGAGCATATCGAATATATATGTAAAAAAATTGGTTTCTTTAAAAGAATACGGAACAAAATCTCTACAATTACTGCTATTAATATATACAACACTATGATTAAACCATATTTTGAATTTGTCTCAACAATAATTTATACATGCTGCAATGGAACGCAAATAGAAAGACTTCAAAAACTACAAAACAAGGGAATGAGGTCTATATTAAAATGTAAGATATACACGCCGATAGAAGGAATGTTGAACGCACCGAAATGGATTATCATCAAACAAAGACTACAAATGAACACACTTCAATTTATACAGAAAATGAAAACTGGAAATGCCCCTAAATATCTAATAGAGCAACTCAGATATGTTGGAGTAACACAACCCTATCACCTGAGAAATGAGAACAACTTTAGAATTCCAAGAACAACCACAACAAATATGAAAATGTCCCTAATGTATAAAGGATTACAGCTTTACAATATGCTGCCAAATTAAATTAGATATGAAACAAACATTAATGTATTTAAAAGAAAAATTGTATATTTCATTAAAGAAAATGTTTTAAATTGAAATTTGTGTAACATATCATAATTGTAAATTTTTAAAGTATTTTAAATACTACTAAATAAATAAATAATAAATTATTAAATTAAGAAATTATTTTATTATTTTTGATTAAAATAATAAATTATTAAAATAATAAATATTAAAAAAAGAAAAAAGTACTTGTAATACAATTTGATCAATATTTTTGATTTGAGATGTTTGGTTTTGGAATTAACTTTATCAAATGTTAAAGGATATTTTTTTATTAAGTACCACGGTACCTCTGCATATCCTATTAAGTTGTACCACTTACATGTCTTATTTAAATCCTGAAAAGCAAAAAACTGTAAACAACTTTTGAGAACTCAAACGTGGACTTATAAAACATAATAGGTATAACAAAAAATTTTTTAATTGCCAATACAGAAACCTAATTTTAATTTAATAAAAAAAAAAACGCAATGGAAACATCAACAATTTTCGCAATTTACTTATATCACACTATTTTTCACATTACATATATCTCATTTGAAATAATAATATTCAATTCTAAGAATTCACTTGTAAGAAAGTGAAATCTGATCAGTATCAAACACCACGCATATTATTCCGATTTAATCGCATTACTATATGCCTCTTTAACTTAACCAACGAGAAACCCATAATAATATAAATCAAAAGGAGGGAATGTACGTGAATCGGTCATACTATCATAAAGAATCCTGATAGCACAACAAGGATGGCATGGAGTGGAATCCCCATGGTTCAGAAATACTTAACCGACCAAAACACACCTGCAGGGGTTTGGTAGTAAAAGTGCTATATTAGATGGAAAACCCGAAAATAACCGCAGATTTCGTGTATGGTGGAGATGCTTTGTCGAAACCATATGCTACCAAAAGGGTAATTGGAATATCAAAATTAACAAACAATTGTTTCGTACCTGCACCATAGCCGCAATACGTACAACTCCTGCTTCAATTTTATCTTTACAGCCCTTACATGCTGCTCTTGAAGATTTCGAGTATTCTACTTTAAATGGCAAATCAACTTCCATTTTTCAACTTACTTAAAAATCAATTATTTGTAGTATAAGAATTCTAACGACAATACAAAACAAAGTACGAAAAACAATTTCACAATTAAACAGCTCTCGCCCGCGAAAATTAGCAATAATTGTTGTTGAAGTAGTTGCCAGACCAAATTTGTATTCCTATATGTAAGTGGTGCCAATATCATTAGGATTTTCCAAATAGTAGTACAAAAAGCGGGATTTAAAAAAATATACATTGGTCACCAAAAGTCTAGATACCCCATTAATATAAACAGTTTCATAAATTTTAAGCAACAATTTATATGAAAAAATTAAAGTGATTATTTTATGAATTTATATCTATTTAAAATCAGAACACAAAAATTATTAAGGTATTACGCAAAACAAAAAAATGAGGAAAACTTTCTGATGACTATATATTTTTGCGCCGCAAAAGTGTTAGTACTTCCAAGAAGAACAGAGAGTAAATTTGATATTTACAGGTCCAATGTATAAAAATGTTATACATGATATTTAGTAGAACATCACTTTAACCTATTTGCATTGAATATATTAGTTTTTTTTTTGTATGTTTTTAGTGCAAGTTTTTCAGTTGACATTGATTTGAAATTTAGCGACTACACAACAGTTTTTTTAATGATCCTGAAAATACCTATACCACACTTTGCAACTTTTTACGACGGAGCGATAAACCATACGCTATAAACTTACTGAAAATAAATTAATTTTTAGTAAAACAATTCTGTGCTGCCTTTATTTGCATACAAAAGTCTTACTGAGCAAAATTTTGTATTTCTCTTTGTTAAGTACTCGTCCCATTGTGCAAATGGAATTTCATGTGTTCTCTTTTCCAAGGCGAATTCATTACGAGGTGGGACTAGTATTACAATAAGTACAACAATACAAGAACAACAGGGATTTTTTGTTGTTGAGAAGAAGTAATGTTGTCAAAAACAGCTGACTTAAGAATGACGATGGGAAGAATAATCTTAAAAAATTTTATAAAAATTTTTAAAGAATGACAAAGGGAAGAAAAATGTTAAAAAATTTAATAAAAATTATTATGACTTCAATAAATTACTTAATGCCATTTATTTATTTTAATTATATATATAATTAATTTATTAATTCGTGCATAATCAAAATATGTATGTTTTCGCTCCAATCCATGTGTATTTAATTAAATTTGATGATATGCAATTTAGAGCTTAACAACAACGTCAACGATTTTAGAGAAATTGCTCATGTGGAAATTGCAGGAAGTTGTTTTCTTGACTCCAAAACAAAGATATGAAGTGTGGTTCAAAAAGCAAAATAAATTCAATTGTCGTAATGTAAATATGTATGTATTAATTTGAGGAAAGTCCTGCATCCAAAAACGTTTTTATTTCACACATGCCCGACACAATGGATGTCTGTCCACACTGCATGCCTGTCCACGCCTGTATGTTATTAAATGTTTATCGAAGACTGTCCTTCACTATTCTTGCATTATATATCTTAGGCCTCCCCTAACGAGAAATCTCGTCTCATACTGCGCTTTATTGATATTCTTCTGAAGAGGTTATTAACATGTGGAAATAGCGTTTGAAAAATGGATGTCACTTACGGCATACCAGCTTCTGTAGGTGGCCTTATTAGACGAGAGGCCACGGTTCAAACCCCAGGTCAGTCATTTCCAATAAAAGGCATATGAAAAAATATTTTTTCGGTGATTGCCTCCCAATAGATTTCTGCCAAAATCTGAGAGTAAATAAAATTGCCATTAAAAAGTTTCTCAAAAATCTGTCGTTCGGAGTCGACTACTACGACTAGGTCCCGCCACTCATGTATAAAATTAACACACACAACATGAGTAGTGTGGGAAGCTAGGTCGTAATCCTGACTGAAGGGTTGTAATGAACAATTATGTTATGTATGTAAATAAAAAAAATTATCACTTTTTTTAAATGTTCGGTGGTTCTTAAAAGAACCGGTTAAATAGTGGGGAGAGCTATGTGGTAATCCTAACTAAAGGGTTGTAATGACCAATTATGTTATGTATGTAAATAAAAAAATTTAACACTTTTTTTAAATGTTCGGTGGTTCTTAAAAGAACCGGTTAAACGGTGGGACGTCTGTGTACGTTTATAGTGCTAGAAGGAAAACATTAGGTTATTATTAATTTAATAAATTCATTTTATTATAACTTACAAAAGGAGAGATTTATAGTTTTATTTTCAGCATCTTTTTGAAGCCCATTATCCTTTGCTTTGCCTTTTGGCCTTTCAGGCGCTTGTTTAAATTTCGGATACGGAAATGTATCCTACTTCTAAAAAACAATTTTTTGGCATCTTCTGGCAAATCGATAAACTGGCTTCTCTCGATCAGGAGCTTTTTAAGGTTACGAGAATGTGATATGTTATAATGTTATAAAATATAAATTCAAGTTTTTTAAGTTTTAAAACAAATTGTTCCGTTGGCTTTTTCAAGTAATCTTTTGACACCTGATCAATCCACGTATATGAATCTTGATGACATTCATATTCTACAAGATTAAGCTTTCGAATCATATAGCCAGCTATGTATTCTAAAGCATCCTCTTGTAGAATACCAATGTCATCTAGATCCGATTCGTCTAGGTCTAGATGCTCTTCTGTTTGTTCCGGGTCGGTATTAATATCGTCACATTCTAATGTGACTCCGCTGTCTGGCAATGTGCTCCAATCTAAGTTGTCTTCATTGCCAATCGAAAGCCAATCTGTGGGTTCGTTTTCAACGTTTCCCTTGCCACCAAGGTACTCGGTATTCCGTGCTGTAATTTTCAATATATATGTATATACATAACTGGAAATATAAAAAATAATAAACTTTATCGACAAACATACCTAGGATGTATTTCCGCAATCTGTATTTGAAGTCTTGAGGAGAAGGGTGATCATTCAACCCCCCTTTGCTTTTCATGTCACCAAAAAAATGCTCCAGAACATCCTGGTTCAGCCGGTTGGTAATTATATATGTCATGTTGTATTTTTCAACATACTTCAAAAGCATCTCCAAAGCTGCATTTGTCATTAATATACCTCTCTGGAAGTATCCTAAGGATTTATGTTGCGGAATTATTGGGACCGACATTGCCTGCGTCATACGAGACAAGGTATCCCGTTGCCGCTCATAAGAAATTCCGAAGGGTTCCTACACAAAATAATATGAAATAAATTCACTACTTATAAATATTTTAAAAAAGTTACCTTTCCAGGGTATGTGAAGGTACCCAATTTGGAGTTGAGGACGTCAAACCAGTCATTCACTAACTGAATGAAGTCTGCAGTCTCAGTAGCTTTATAAATCTCCATTCCCAGAGAGTAGCACCGTCTAATAGCATTAGCTGTGGTGTTTGAAAACAGCTGAGCAGCTAATTTCACTTTTTGCCGTCCTAAAATTATAAAGTTTTTAATGCAGTCATGTATTTTATATCAATAAAAAATCTTAAGAATTACCTGCCCCTTTTACAGAAATGTGTTCTTTATTTAATTTAAAAGTAATCGACAAATCAGATTTCGTCGTTAGACCAAGTAAGTCCGATATTGAGCGTGGAGTAAGAATGGTGTTGTTGAAAATTAATCCGGTATCCAAAAAATGATTACGGATTAACTTCAACAAATGAGGAGCGTCAAAAAATGTGAAAATTTTTTCGTCCAGGTTAGTTGGGCTCGAAAACCATGGTTTATCTTCCAAAAAGTAAATATATAACAAATTAATAAAATTTTGTATTAATATAATTTAGTAATAATATAATATAATGAATGTTTTAAATAATGTAATGTGGTAAATGCAAATGAAATTAATGAATGTGTGAAATAATGTAATGTGGTAAATTCAAATTAAATTAATTAAAGCAAACGCAAAGACACTTATATACCCTTAATGCAAATTAAATTAATTAAAGCAAACGCAAAGACACTTATATACTGAACTTAAAAAGAAATTCTGATAAACAAATTTCTATTTACCGATTTTTTATGCTGTAGGGAAACATATACTGATGTCCTCAGCGATGTGAAGGAGATCCTCAATAGTGGAATAATTGTAGTAGTAGTGTAGTTGGTGTGGTGTTATTGGTGCGGTGTAAATATTAAACTTACCTGGAGTTGCACCAAGCTCTCTCAACAACTTGCGATTAGTGGGACCCATGTCACACACCATTCCGACAACTGGAAAACCTGCAGAGCTAAGTTTTAAAATTACATCGTATACTATTTCTTTTGACATTTTGCAGTCAAAATTATAGTATACGGGCTGCTTCCATGATTTTTTTAATCCTCGAGCCATAACTACCTGGACAAAATTGGCTGGCTTTCGGACAACGTCAGCAGGGGAGTCATACTCGTAGGTTTCCTCTACCTTCATTTCATCGAAGGCCAACACACAAATTTTATCACTCAGCGGCATATCAGTCGTATGCCGCATGAATTCAATTGATGTGGATAGAATCCCTTCGTGCAATTTGACTCTTCCATACCAGCGTTGCAACGTTTTGAAATGAGGTAGAGGAAACCCTTTCTGATACAAATGCCTGTATGCTCTCGGTCCAGAAGCATGTAAGCAGATGGTATTTGATATGTCTCTCCACTTCCAATGGACATAACCTGTACTCATTAATTTTCTGATCTGGCCGTCAGTAAAAATTTTCTTCATGGAGTCTATGGCTAAGTTGGCTTGGGCGAGTTGGCATTTAAGCTCCTTATTTTCTAACTTCAATTCCTTAATTTTTTTTCGGTAACAATTAATGTCATCGTAACAAATTGGTGAACTAAGCAATATATACAATAAATAGAGATGGTAAAAATAACTTAAATAATAACAATAATAAAAATTTTATAATAAATGGAAATAGAAATAAATAAATAAATAGAATAGAAATAGGAATTTAATAATAAATTTAATAGATTTTCTGAAAGGTAATCTTATAGCCTTTAATTTTATATAAAGTAAGGTTTACATATTTAAATAAATTTATTGAAAATACAAGATAAGCAAAATTGTTTTTGTACCAAAACTATCTGACCACAATAATTTACCAGGGTGTACAAATTCTTGCCAAAGCGGTTCGAAAAATTAAATTTGAAATAAATGAGAGTATTTCATTATAATAAATTTATAAAAATATTAGAAAACAAAAAAATTATTGCTTTTGTAACCACTATTAATTCATACACCAAGCGCGTTTGCGTATATTAATATTCTAAATAACTTATTTTAGAGAATAGTAATGACAGAGCCTTCAAAGTCATTGTTTCTGAATGGTAATTCTATAAACTTTAAATTAATAAAAAATATATTCGTACATATTGGGGTAATTATATTGAAAACGTTTCCTGAAACAAAAGTCCAATAATTTCATAAAAAACTGAGCACTATTAATTCATACAGAGTATAATTTAATTCTGAAGTTAATTTTTGTGTAACTTTTGATAAATTATAAATCAGTGAAATCTACCCTAATAATAAAAATAAAGAAATGTTAAATAAAAAAGAAAGTACTGAGTTAGCAATGGTCAGATAATTTTGGTATAAAAACAATGCAATTTTGCTTTAGCTTGTATTTTCAATAAATTTATTTAAATATGTAAACCTTACTTTATATAGAATTAAAGGAATATAGAATATATCTATACAATACCTATATACCTATACCTATACAATTTTAAATATTAGTATACCAAACAAAAATACCTGGTGTACGAATTAATAGTGGTTAGGGTAGTATATACTACTTACTCGGTTTGAGTCTGTTGCTCTTGAAACAGGCCAACATTAGCATTTTCCATTTCCATAGGTATCCTAAATTTGTAAAATTTATATTTATTAATTTATTTAGAGAACATAAAATTTCATATAAACTAACTCTGTAACTTCTGGGTATTCCTGGGAAGGCTGGTTGAGGTCATACACATGAGGTAATCTGTGTTATATATAATTAGATATTGTTATAAGTTAAAAGTATTTATACATACCCTGCCAAGACTTCATTCTGTTGATTCTGCATGACAGGTTCAGCATTTGGCATTAACCTATGGTTTCGACCTGCAGTTATAACCTGCGACTGGGAAAAATGGTCAATACACAGACAGGAGTTCGGTGTTAAAGTAATTCCGCATATAGCGCTCCATTTTTGACTCCTTTTTTCGCACTTTGGTACGCGAAAAGAAGGTCTATTTATTTTACTTAATTGTTTTTTGCACACTACACAATTCTTCATTTTTCACTTCTTACAGCACTTATCTATAGACACTTACAAATAATTTAACGTAAAATTAAAACACATTTAAACAAACACAAATAAAAAACACTTCAAAATTGTTAAATGTAATTAAATATAACATAAAAATATACATAATTATAATTATTTTAAATTAATTTTTAGAAATACTGAAAATTTTAAACTTACCTGACAATTAGAAAACACATAAATGATTTTAAAAGAAAAATAAGAAAAACATACAAACTTCTGTCACAATAACAAAAAACGAAATTGATTATCAAAACAAAATACACAAAAACCAAAAATTTTTTGACATTGTTACTTACATCAGCTGGTAAACAAATCCCACCTCGTAATGAATTCGCCTTGCTCTTTTATTTTCTTTTCGTACAATTACTTTATACACAAAGTTATTGTTGAGAACACAGTTACTTTTCAACAACCGGCAGAATCAGACGTTTGCTTGGCCTGATTATTAAAATAATTGAATATTTGTTATATACACATTTTTTAAAATAAAGATTTCAATTATTACTTTTAAAGTGATTGTTAATTAAATCAATGGAGATTTAGTATTGGCGACGAGGATGGGATCCCGAAAATTAGAATCGCTGTAATAATTTAAAATATTTACACTTGTGATAATTAAAAAAAAATCTTTGAATCTACGCAATTTAATCTTTACCACCGACCACCCACATTGGATTTAATGACAAAAGTCGATGCCGCCAAAGATTGAAAAGAAATCTTCTAGTTTTAAAACATCGAACGAGGTTATTGCGAATTCCACAGCTTCGACATCTGCCCACATATCTAAAAACCACAAAATGGCATCAATGGAAACAATGGAACCATTTGACATCAATCATCCGGAGAACTGGCAGACGTATTATGCCAGGTTTGAGCTTTTTCTTGTAGCCAATGATGTGCAAGCTGATCGTCAAAAGGCAGTTTTCTTGACGTTAGCAGGTGCACCGCTTTATGATCTCTTGTCGTCATTGGCATCTCCTAAAAAGGTGAGTGATCTTGATATTGCTGAAATTAAGACGCTGCTAACAAATCAGTTTTCTCCACGGCCATCGGAAATTGCATCATATTTGAAATTTCATAAACGCGACTACCAAATGAGAGTTTTTCGGAATATGTTGCTGCCTTGAGAAAACTCGCCGTTGACTGCAACTTCGGCAACGTTTTGGATCGTAAGCTTCGTGACCGTTTAGTGTGCGGCATACGAGATGAGGCTCTACAACGAAATCTTCTAGCTGAAGCAAACCTGAAACTACAAATGATCATAGATCGGGCAACATCGGCCGAAGCATCATTAAAAAATATAACAGTTATTCGTCAGGCTGATCAGATTAATCAAATAGGTAAACAGTCTGCTAAGCACAAAAAATCACAAAATCAGCGTAAGTTGAGCGAGACCAAATCCTGTAATGGATGTGGAGGAAATCATCCCCGCACACAATGCATTCATAAAGAAACAGTCTGTTCAGCTTGTGGCATCAAGGGGCATTTGCAGCGTGTCTGTCGGTCTTCAAAACAGAGTGCTGCATTTTCGGAACAATCGAAATCATTTAACAAGTACCAGCGAAAGTTTAGCAGATCAAACCCACAATCAATTAATCATATTTTAGGGTCAGAAAATCGTAAGCGATCAACAGTTGTTAATATTAATGGAAAACTTTGCACGTTTGAAATCGATTCAGGCTCGGATTATACAATCGTACAGGCCTTTAGGCGGCTATGGCCAATTGTACAGCCGACACTTTACGAATGTAATTTAAAATTGACAGATTTTCAACATAATGTAGTTCCTGTAAAAGGTATGGTTGATGTTGATATTTGGTATAGCGGAAGATTGGTCAAGGCTCTACCGCTTATAGTTGTGAATGGCACTCAAACTAATATATTAGGCTGCAACTGGTGTGAACCATTGGGTATAAGTATTCAAGGCGTCCACATTATTGAGGAATCTGACTCTATTAACAAATTTTTGGAAAAGTACAATCATCTTTTTTCTACAGAGCTTCGTTTAAGGGAGAATGTCCAGCCAATTAAAGACTTCCTGCTCGTCGAATTGCATTAACACTTGGGGGTCGAGTGGAAACTGAGCTTGATCGTTTGTGCAATCAAGGTATTCTAGAACCCGTTGAGTATTCAGACTGGGCAACGCCGATTGTGCCTGTTCCTAAAAGTGATGGGTCTATAAGAATTTGTGGAGATTATAAATCGACTCTCAATAAGGCACTGTTACCACACAATTTTCAAATTCCACCGGTTAGCTCCCTACTCGCATCAATCGAAGGTGGGAAAATTTTTGCAAAATTAGACCTTGCTCAAGCATATCAACCGCTAGCAGTCGATGAGAAATCTGCTTTGATGCAGACTATAGTAACCCATAAAGGAGCATTTAAAGTTAATCGTCTTCAAAGAAATACCAAATTTCTTCAGCTCCAGGAATTTTTCAAAATTTTATTGAAATGCTTTTAAGAAACGTTCCAGGTGTCTTACCATATTTTGACGATGTGGTGGTAATGGGTAAAACTGAATCAGAACTCGCTAATCGTTCAAATATAGTTTTGAATCGTTTTGACAAATCAGGTCGTCGTTTAAGAAAGGATAAATGCCGTTTTGGTGTAACTACAATAAATTTTTTGGGTTTCAAAATTGATGGTTTTGGAATAAGGCCATCACCTGAAAAGATAAGATCAATTCAAAACGCACCTGCACCAACAGACAAAAAATAGCTTCAGGCTTTTCTTGGGCTTTTAAACTTCTATCATACATTTTTGCCACATAAATCAACAATAGCAGAACCTCTACACCGCCTTTTAGACATAAATCGCCCATGGATATGGAAAAGGGAACATCAGGAAGCCTTCTCTAATTTAAAAAAAATAATTACATCTGACAGTGTACTCATGCATTATGATGAAAAATTGCCTCTAGTATTGAGTCACAAGTTGCCAGATGGTTCTGAACGACCTATAGCTTTTTATTCCAGAACTTTATCGAAGACGGGGCGGAATTATTCACAAATCGATCGAGAAGCAACCGCTGTTGTAGCAGGTGTTAAAAAGTTTCACGACTATTTACACGGCAAAAAATTTACTTTAGTGACTGACCACCGTCCACTGCTGGGTATTTTTTGTACAGCTAAGCCAACACCACCCATTTTGTCAACAGTTATGCTTCGCCGGTGCATTTTTTAAACGCTTACGACTTTAATATTGTTTATAGAGAAGGCATGAAAATGGGTAATACTGATTGTTTAAGTCGCCTACCAGATGAAACAGAGCAGCCTTTTGAAAATAAGGAAGAGGAAGTTCTAATGATCGAACAGGTCAGCTCAGAAATTGTTAATGCTAGAGATGTGGCGAATCAAACAGCAAAAGATCCACTCCTAACCAAGGTTCTCAGCTGGGCGTTAAGGGGATGGCCTAGTTTTATATCTCGTGATGATCAAGCTTATCCTTATTTTATGCGCCGTAACGAGATAACTTCACTTAAGGGATGCCTACTCTGGGGCAATATAACCATTATCCCTCCACCAGGTCGCAAAGCCATTCTTCATGCCTAGCACGCTGGACATCCGGGCATCGTGAAAATGAAAGGGTTGGCAAGAAGTTATGTGTGGTGGCCAAAAATAGATTCTCAGATAGAGGACACAATTAAGCATTGTATGCAATGCCAAGAAACTCGGCATGAAAAACCGCAAGCAGTGGTTCGCACTTGGGAAACTACTTAGACCGCTTGGTCGCGGCTACATATAGACTTCGCCGGGCCATTTAAAGGTAAATTGTTTTTCTTAGTGGTCGATTCGTATTCCAAATGGTTGGAAGTGCACATCATCAAATCCACGTCATCACAATGTGCAATTAAATCATTGCGATCACTTTTTGCAACTCATGGACTTCCTGACGTCATCGTCTCAGATAACGGTACAGCTTTTACTTCAGCCGAATTTCAAAGTTTCATGGAAAACAATTTAATACGCCATGTAAGATGTGCTCCTTTTCATCCTTCGTCAAATGGACAGGTTGAACGTATGGTGCAGACCACAAAAGATTACTTAAAGAAAATGCCATCTGCTTCAAACATTGAGTTGGATCTTGTTCGTTTTGTTTTCAGTCAACACATAAGCCCACATGCTACAACAGGTCGTTCACCTGCCGAGCTTTTGTTTAACCGGCAACTCAAAAGCTACTTCGACAAGATTCATCCACATGAATTGGCAAACTCTGCTGAAAATTTACCTGTGAAAGAAACATTTAAAAAAGAAGACCCTGTATGGATTCGGAACTACGCATCAGGTCAAAAGTGGATACCAGCTAACATAGAATCCCAGACTGGACCTTTGTCTTACAATGTGCGTCTTCAAGATAATCGTTTAGTTAAGCGCCATTTAGATCAAATTCGCAGCCGAGCCTCACGAGCCACCACGTGTGAGTTAGAATTTGCAAGGAATCAGGGCGATACGAAAAATGAAATTAGTATTGGCGCATTTGCTACGGCCAATAATGAAGATGACATGGAGACAAACTCATCAAATTCGTCAAAACTACAACAGTCACCTTCATCGAATCACCAGCCAACTACGGATGCTGAATCTATGCCTGCTCAACCGACACCTCGCCGTTCTAAGCGAATAAGAAAAGTTCCTCAAGTGTATTCACCATCTAGGCGTTAAGGGGTGTTAAGTACTCGTCCCATTGTGCAAATGGAATTTCATGTATTCTCTTTTCTTTTCGTACAATTACTTTACACACAAAGTTATTGTTGAGAACACAGTTACTTTTCAACAACCGGCAGAATCAGACGTTTGCTTGGCCTGATTATTAAAATAATTGTATATTTGTTATATACACATTTTTTGTAATAAAGATATCAATTATTACTTTTAAAGCGATTGTTAATTAAATCAATGGAGATTTAATACTCTTACAATAAACTCCGCCGCTCCCGGTGCAAACTGTTACATTGAGGTTTCACGTTCAACGTACACATTCAATTGTTTCACACATACTATCTGCCTAATGCCAATAAATTGATAGCTGTGATATAGGCTACACAATTTTTATTTAATTTTTTTTTATCAATTTGAAAATTGAAATGTAAAATTGAAAAAAAATTGAATCTGTAAAATTTTGTAAGATCTGCTGTTTTTGTTAAACGAAAATTGAAACTCTCATTTCAAGCAATTTTTGTGAGTGAGTCGACTGCTATTACACGTTGAAAGTACTTTGCAAACTACTTTGAAAAGTTTGAGCTTGTTGGAAAGAAAAGGAAAACGAGCGGGGGAAGTTCACACTTTGATGTACTCGCAAAATTGCTTTGTTCTTCGTTAGTCGTTTATCAATGGTTGTACACACAACAACATAATATTAAGTATTTTGAACTTGCAAAAACGAAACAAGGTTTAAAAGAAAATGTAAAAGAGTTTGTAAAAATTCTTTGGAATTACTTTAAAAGTACAAAAGGCGTCTAGTAAAAAACTGTGTGTGTTTAGTAAAAGCCAAAAATTCATCTTGAAGTCCCCGGGTTAGATGATTGCTAGACGATATCAGCCGCTGTAAACGAGTAAATACCTGTCATGACAACTTTTGCACGTTTAAAGTTTTTGAAAATTAGTTTGACAAACTCTTTTACATTTCCTTTTAAACTTTGTTTCGCTTTTGCACGTAAAAAATTACTTTGACAAATTTCTTTTCTTTTATGACGTCTTTCAGATGTTTTTGACAGTTGTAACTTTATTGGCATTGTGATTTAGGTTCAAACACAAGACATGAATATTATATGAATATTATGTTTGTTATTATATTATAAAATATTATATCGTATTATTTTTTAATACATTAACCTTATTTAAATTATTTATTTATTTATTTATTTACTAATTACAATACAATTACAAATTATATTCTAATTATATACGAGCGGAGTAACTTGACCATATGCAAATATTTTGATTTCAAAGACAAATAAACAAAATAATGTTAATTTAAATAAGGGAACTTTATATTAACTCGTTGACTGCCAACTACGAGATAACTCGTAGATTGCGTTCGTTTCTAGGGAGCCAACTAAGATTTATGTCGTACTCACTAAACCACTTTTTCTCCTAAAAACATCATTTTCGCTTTTTGATTATACCTACGATCTAATCGAAAATAGAGTTTTTAGTAATATAATGTGAAAATATCAAATTGTAATTTTTGTCTAGTTTTCTGAAAATCGCCGCGGCATTCAAGGTGTTAACTTCACTATGCGAAACAAAAAATAAAAAAATGTCAAATAAAATGTGAAATTAAATACAACTATGTGTATATACGAATAAAGAACAAAGCAAGTTTGCGAGTACATCAAAGTTTGAACTCACTTCCGCTTGTTTTTCCCCTCTCTCCTACAAACTCAAGAGTTTTCAAACTAGTTTGAAAACTAATTTGAACGTGCAAAAAGCGTCCATGTGTATGCGGCGTTAGCCTCTGGGGATCAATAAGTGGCTGACTTATAAAATGTTAGTTGCTTTGTGTTGGAACAAAGTACAGTGTTCCATAAAGCCGCTGTACACAAAGTTTACAGTGCATACTATTTCAAAACGTCTTCAATGTGTATTTTTAACGCAGTCAATAAGCAATCAGGCATCGGATTTATAGTTGATGCATTGTTTGGTAACTTTCCATATCTACAAAATTTATATACCGTAGTAGAACTGCATACAAACTTTGTATTGGTCCATTTTGGAAGTCAGCCAGTAACTGCCGTATTTATACTACGTCAACTACTGTGATGTACCAAGTAGTTACCTTATAGAAACGGCACCCGTAGCGTTAAGGTTAAAGGCGGCAGGGTCAAAGAATAAATAAAATTAGTTTTACCAGTTGGTCTTATGAATACAGGTGACTGTCTTTTTTCATGAAATCAGAGCGACATTTTATATATTGTCAAAAATTTTGTTAACCTTGTTTAAGAATTTTTCTGTTTGCAATGAAATTTATATTCAAATTCGAAGTTTATCGTGATTTTCATATTTGATTGTTTCTCACGACTTAACACATTACTTCTTTTCTACTTTTACTAATGCCTAAACATTTATAATTTGCACATATTTTCACAAAATTAACACACAATTTGAAAAAATAATAATTTAATAATAGTATGTGGCTTCCCCACCTAGGTAACAATCTCGTCGCGATGTAGGGGCTTAATTGTACCTATACCAACCTGTTGGGGATGTGGTGCATGACTAAAGGTTACCCTAATATCGTGAGAGGACTGTTTTGGAATTGATCTCTCTTGTGTGATCTCTTCTACTCGCCCGATCACGTATATTTCTTCTATACCCCTAATCCGGAGTGTTAAGCGACCCGTGCTTATCGGAAGCTTTACAGTAGGGGGTCTAATCCGACTGTATTATAACGGAGCCTCACTGACACCTGGGCGCCTCAGTGAGTATTAGGTTTTCTACCAAGTCCTTGTAATGCTAGCGGGGGCTATGACATGATTGATTGATTGATAAACAGATCTGACGAGGTGCCTCCCTCCGGCTCTAAGCGTTCTAAGAAACAGGGGAGCCTGGGAACTAACCCTTCCCTTCAATTGGCTTTCATCAACAGGTCAGATTTAGATGGCAAAATCTCTCCTGAAAGATGAGATCTAATTGAAGAAAAGCTCATAGAGTTTATGATAGAGGAATGTTGCGATGGCAGTAATGCCCGCATATAGGTTGGTCCTTCCTTTTGTACAGGTGACATAACAACTGTGGCGTACAGAGGTGACCTTGGGATTGATCTGATGCCGTATGAGGCTGCATTTCCTCCTGGTGACTTAATTGGACTACTGGTGGAGCATGTGAAGAGGAAAAGATGTCGCCTTGTCTTGGGTTGTGATACCAATGGGGCAGTGCTGACATAAATACTAGGGGTGAGTCCCTTCTGAATTTTATTATTCTTAAAGGGCTTAACATTTGTAACGTTGGTAACACGCCGACGTTTAGAAATCGTGTTAGGGAGGCAGTAATTGACATTACGCTCTCTAAAATAGATAGGTCTATGAGTAGGGACTGGAGAGTTTCAGATGAGTGTTCTTTCCCTGATCACCAACTGATGTCCTTCAGTATTAATCTATCTGGTGGCTTTCATAAGCTGTTAGGAATCCAAGAAAACCCGACTGGATCAGATATGAGAAGCCTGTGGAGGAGGAACTTAGGTCCCTTAGCGGTCATTCCACTCCTGGCATCAATGATCGAGTTGGATCTTTGACGGATATTTTGTTGTATTGTTATAGAGATGCTTGTCCTCTTACTTATCCGGGTAAGAGGAGCCAGCCAGAGACTCCGCTGTTGTACTAGGAGACTCTTTAATAATGCAAGGAGGTTGACTGGTCTGCATATAGATCAAGTTTTAATGATTATAAAAAGGAAATAAAGCGCACAAGTATCGAGAGTGTTGGCGATGTGACTCGTTTCCGTAGAATGCTGTCTAGAGACCCCAAAATACTAAGCTTTATCCAAAAGAACGATGGCACGTGGACACCTCGAGAAAAGAATACCTGGAGGTTCTATTGAGCACTCATTTTCTCAATTGTGTGGATGCAGATAGCAATCCATTAGGTGTAGCTGATCCCTTCTGTAATGCTGGCATGATGCCCGATTTGGTGGATATCATTACCAGGGATAAGGTTAAATGGGCTATAAGTCGCCTGGTCCGGATGGTATCTTTCCGGCTTTGCTTCATCGTGCTGGTGATATATTACACGAATATCTGGTGGACGTGTATAAGGACTATCTCTGGTGGTGTAATATACTTGACGGTTGGAAAGATGTGCTTTGGTGTTTATAACAAACAAAACCCAGTCACATCGGCCCTAAGGATTATAGACCGATATCGCTCTCATCCTTTCTTTTGAAAGCTTTGGAGAGACTTATTGATCTATATTTGAGGTTAAACATATACCGGTCTCTGTTGAGTAGATCGCAACATGCTTACATTAAGGGTAAGTCGGTTGAGAGCTCTCTTCATGATGTGACAGGTTTTGTTGAGGCGAATTTGGCTAGTGGTGAGTATACACTGTCGACTTTCCTAGATATTGAGGGGGCCTTCAATAATGTTACCACTTCTTCTATTGAGAATTCACTAAGGGATATACATGCCCCAGATTTTATGGTGCGGTTTATCACCTACATGTTGGGTAATAGACTAATCCGATCGAATCTGGGTGGATGTTCTATCGTCAAGCGTGCATCCAGGGGTACACCGCAGGGAGGGGGTGTGGTCTCCTCTCTTGTGGCTCTTGGTTACTAATGTTGATTTGAGGCTTCTGGAAAGTAGGGGCTTTAAGGTTGTGGCATACGCCGATGATGTGGCTATTCTGGTGGGTGGAAAATTTTGTCGACGCTAGGGTAACTGATGGAGTCTACTCTTGGAATTTTATCCTCTTGGGCTACAAACTGTGGTCTGGGTATAAATCTGAATAAGGCAGACCACGTTTTGTTCTCGCGTAGGTACAAAATTGAAACCTTCAGGTTGCCGAAGGTAGGGAACTTCCGTTGTCTTCTGAGGTCAAGTACTTGGGTGTTGTCCTGGACAGCGAGCTGAACTGGAAACGAAACACCGAGGAAAGAATGAAGAAGGGGCTGAATGCTCCCTACCAAGGTAGGAACTCCATAGGTAAGAGCTGGGGTCCGCCTAGGGCCATTCGCTGGATATATCTAGCGATTGTTAGACCGGTTATTACTTATGGTTGCGTTGTTTGGTGGTGTGCTTTAGAAAAGAGTTTTCAACGGAAATCTTAGATAAGGTTCAGCGGATTGCATCCTATGCTCTGCTTGACTCCGCTTGATTTGTATGTCAAGCGGTGTATGGCTCGGAGTGCCATATGTCTAAGAGAATAGGGCTGCTGGAAACAGCGCTCGATAGGTCACTTCAGAGTTCTGAATGTTGTCTTTCCTGATAGGAGGTATGGACTTTCGGAAAAAGCCACCGATTATATTGTGCCTGAGGCTATGTTCCTGCCTGGTGTAAGAATACTTATACCGGAAAGGGCACAATGGAATGGTGGGGTACTCTAAGGGGAAAGAGGTATACCCATCTTCACAGATGGGTCTAAGTTAGGTGGAAGTTCAGGTGCTGGGGTGTTCTGTAGGGAACTCGGTCTTGAACTTCACTTCAGGTTGAATGATAACTGCAGCGTGTTTCAGGTGGAGATTTTCTCTTGAGGCCATAGTTGGTGAAATCTTACATGATCTTCGTCGACAGTCAGGCTGCCCTAAGGGCCATTGCTTCGGTCTGGTGCAAATCACGGCTCTATCCTGGGTCCCGGACCTTAGCTGAATACTGGGCAATGAGACGGCGGATGCTCTCGCTAGGTTAGGTTCGCTTTCTGGGGGCGATTTAATAGTTGGTCCTGATCCCCCAATCTGCCGCCTCTACTCATCAGTGGATGGGTTAGGGGAGAAGAGCTGAGGCGTTGGGGGAACGAATCGGGTTGTTATGTTTCTAGATGTCTATGGCCTGCTATGGACAGTGTGAGAACAGGTTGGTTGCTGGGCTTGGATAAGGCCAGGTTAAGGTCAGTTATCGCATTTATCACACTGCGACATTAGGTCGCTCCAGATCCCAGCCGAACTGTTGCGGGGTATGTTGCGATGAGGAGGAGTTGGAAACTGTCGAGCACTTCTGTAACTGCCCAGCCCTTGGTATGTTGATTTTGAGGACCCTTGGCAGCGGCTTCTTTGAGGGTTTGAATTCTGTGTCGAGAGCCAACATCAAGGGTCTCTACAGATTCATTAGGAGCTTGGGCTGGTTGAGTGTAGTCGCGCTCTCTCTTTTTGTTTCGTTTGGTCTGTGTAACTCCTGCGCTTCCCATTCTAACCTTTCCTATTTCCTCTCCTTTTTCTTCTATCCCCGCTATTATCATTCCTTTTTAAGGACGTTATGTACAATGGGTTAATTCGACCTCCGCGTACTGTACTTGTCTAAATTGACAAGTACAAGTCCTCTAACCTAACCTAACATTATGCGGCTTTGTCTTTGTCGCGGCAAATCAGTTTTGACAGAATGTAAAATTAAAAAAAGTAACAAAAGCATTTTGTTTTTGGTAAAAATCAAAGCGAGTTGAGTTGTTGTAATTCTGCTGTCACCTTATTAAGTTCGCTCTGAATAAAATATTTAAAAATGAACAGTTAATTAGTTCTTTAACACACTATTTCATGCGTCTTATTATATTAAGAGCACCAACTCCGTTCATTGCTGCGAGCAAAAATAGAGGTAGTCTACGTCTAGGAAATGTCAATATATTTGGGTAGAAGAGTTAAAGTATTTTTTATATTATAACTCTTGTGTACCACAGACAAAAGCTGCCAGGTGCGTTGCGAATGCTCAAAACTCCGTATAGGGAAGCACGGATACTAACAATAGAGGTAAGAAACTATTGGATGTCTAGAGTTTTCAAACTATAAATAGAAAAAGACTGAATTTATAATGGATAATAAATGTATTAGCCTGAGCATTGTCAGGTCTGCAAAAGATTGGATAGTGTCATGCGAAAAATCTTTATCGGATCACAGGATAATAGAATTTTTCTAAAGAGCTAGAGACGCCGATACCACAATATAGAAACCCAAGAAAACTAATATTGAGAAACTTTAGCTTATAATGTGCAAGTCATCTCAAGCGGTACACGTATAAGAATCAGTATCAGTATGACCTCGAAGATAGTGTGACTCAGTTGAATAGTCAGATGGCTTCAATTGCATCTGCTAAAAGAATCAAAGTGGAGAGAGAAATACGCGGGCTTTGCAAAGTACTTCGAACGTGCAAAAAGCGTCAAAGAATTTTGAGAAACTATTTTACATTTTTTTTTATAATTTGTTTCGCTTTTGCACCTTCAAAGTTTATTTCGATATTTTGTTGTTGTGCAACAAACCAGTACATCAAAGTGTGAACTTACCCCTGCTTGCTTTTCCCTTCTCTTCAACAAACTCAAGACTTTTCAAACGCGCAAAAGGCGTCAAAGAAATTTCATAAACTATTTTACATTTTGATTTAAACTTTGTTTCGCTTTTGCACGTTCAAAGTTTATTTTGATGTTCTGTTGTTGCCGTAGCGTAATGGTCGGTTATCACCAGAATATATTGGCCATACATATACTTGGGTAACGCTTAATGCACTCTAACACATCCAGAAGCTTACAACGTCCAAATGTTACAGGCGCCTTGCAGAGAACCATTTTGCTTCAGCTAGCGTATCGATAACGAGTAACTGTCGTTTTTATTAATGTCATTCAATTGTAAGCAACGCAGAATCTGCTGCTAGCACCTTTCTGCTTGACTAGAACTACAGGCGAGTTCCAGGGACTGGACGGTGGCTCAATTACCACGTTAATTTCTATCCTTCAAGATCCCTCACGCCATTATGCTTCGCTATGGCCGTTGTTTCCTGACTTCGTCCTGGTTTTTGAGAATAGCTTGGTTTTATTTCGAACTGTCGCCGCTAAATCTACTTGTATATGTATATCTATATATATTGTATATATATATATATATATAACGATGTATATATAAATATATACATCTATGTGCGGATGTATATAAATCATCAGTTTCAAAAATTATTAAAAAATTTTGTAAGCCAGCTACTATAAAACTCATCATTTGGGAAGAAAAACTGCGCCAAGGCAAGTTAGTGTATTACATTATACATATATTCAAAATTAATCTGTATCGAACACCAGTCATAATTGGGCATTTTCCTTGCTCTGAAAAATAATCCCAAATAATTTTGCCGCCACCAAACTTGAATGTTTTATTCTCATGCTTAGGATTGAATTTTATATAAATTAAGGTTTGTATCTTTGTATTTTTTTATACACCCTACCCCCTCTTACCCTCATACTAACCCTACCCTATAACCCGTTTGTTCATAATTAATAGAATCGTAAACTATGCATTTGATCATGCTATGACCTTCAGCAAAGCTGTTGTGCATGAGCCGGGGAAGGTTTCTAAGTTGGTATCACCAATTTCCGAAAGGTGGCGCCACTGAAAATTACTTAAAATCAATTAAATCGTAAACTGTGTATTTGATCATGTTATGATCTTTAGCAAAGTTTTTGCGCATGAGCCGACGAAGGTTTCTAAGTTGGTATGACCAATTTCCGACTGGTGGCACCGCTGAAAATTATTAAAAATGAATTAAATCGTAAACAGTGCATTTGATCATGATATGATCTTTAGCAAAGTTGTTGCGCATAAGTCGACGGAGGTTTCTAAGTTGGTGCAATTAATTTCCGATAGATGGCACCACTAGGAATTATTCAAAATGAATTGAATTGTAAACTATGCATTTGATCATGTGTTGATCGGGCAAATACCAGACAATTTAGCTTTTATCATTTATGATTTTAATAACATTTAGTATAACTCATTCCCGCAAAATTTGAAATATTTGGAAAATATTTTTGGAAAATTTATATAAATACTGTTGGGTTCAATTGGATTGGGTACATTGTGAGATTCTAATAAGTTTAACACATTTTTTACGTCGTTCCCGTGCAATCATGGCTCCATAGCGGCAAGCAATTGGTCGACCTACACCAAAAATACCATTACGAGCCTCAGAATCAGACGGGAAACTAGGATTGAGACTGGAAAATCTACATTCCGCTGAGACCCGTTGGCATGAATCAGTTGAACAACGAAAAGTGAAATTAGAAACTGATCGAATGCGTACTACTCAGGCCTGTTCGTCTGAATCATCTGGACAACGGGAAACAAATTCAAAATTAATTTGATGTTTGTGTAATGTATTTCCTTCTAATTTATTTTAGTTGGTGGCGCAGCAACACGCGCAGTGTGCGGCTAGTATCAATATATAAAATTATATATATGTATATATATATATATATATATATATATATATATAAACTTAATACACACAACATAAGTGGTGCGAGAAATTATGTCGCAATCCTGATTGAAGGGTTGTGATGACCAACTATGTATATTTCTTCAGTAAAAAATTTCATTTGTCAATTTTTATATTTTCAGTAATTTGTATCTGTTGTTATACTGTACTTTTAAGTTGTAATACTGTACGTATTCCTTAAATAAGACGACACCGTGTGGACAATTCAAAGGTTTATTCAGGAATGAAACATAAATTCAGTTTAATTTAAAATACAAAGTATAACAAAAAGAATAGAAGAAAAAACAGAGTTGTAAATATTCGCTTTGTCAGACAGAGTTGCACATTCAATTCCAACACTCCTCCTCAACGCCAATATTTGTATTCCGATTCAATATAAATTATACATAAATATATATTATTTAACCAGACCTAAAAGTTTCGAAAAACGTTCATGGTTAACCTTCTGCAGATTCTTGGTCAACACATCAGCAATCATATCATTAGTGCTGCAGTATTTATTTATTTATTTAAGTCTATGGAATATCCTTACAGACTATTACATTTTATATTTCAATTCATTAAATTTTACATTTATATTTCAATTCATTTTATATTTCAATTCATTTTATATATCAATTCAGAATTATTATTATTATGATTTTAATTCAAAAAATAAGTTAAAAAAGAGAAATCATTGAAAATATTAATTAAATGTGTTTAATTGTAAAATTATATCCTTTTTAATGGATTCCATACTTTTATTAAAATCTATATGATGATACAGACTATTAAAATCATTACAGATTCTACGAAATGGATCGAAGTTCGCGTAGTTAACTGTGTAATATTTTATATTTAAGAAATTATGGTATCTGGTCGGACGAACAGGTACTTTTATGGAAAGTTTTTCTAGAAGAAATTGCGAGTTGATAACACCATTAAACAGCTTCAGAAGAAAGATATCATTTAGCATTTTACGACGGCTTTTTAAAGTTGGTAATTTAATGAGTGCTAGGCGTTTTTCATAAGGTGGTAACCTTTCATTAGGATCCCATCCATTCCCTAAACCACGAAGACAAAATAATAAGAACTGTTTTTGAACTGATTCAATTTTATCAGAGTGTACATCGTATTGAGGGTCCCATATTACAGATCCATATTCAAGAATTGGGCGAACCAGTGTGGCAAACAATTGCTTAGTAACATAAGGATCAGAAAACTCTTTAGCCCATCGTTTGATAAATCCCAGGGTACATGTAGCTTTGCTAACAGTTGATGTAATATGATTTCTGAAGTCCAATTTACAATCGAAAACTATCCCTAAATCGTTAAAGGTATTAACTAGTTCAAGAGCGGCACCATTCATTGTTTAAAATCCATTGGTTGGTGATGATCGAGTGAAGCACATATATTTACATTTTTTAACATTCAGCTCCATTAAATTAATACTACACCAAGAGGTTAAGTAGTTAATATCCTCTTGTAAAAGTACTTGGTCTTCAATGTTATTAAATGATAAAAATATTTTAACATCGTCTGCATACATTAATGTGTTTGAATTTTTGATAACAGAAGGGAGATCATTTATAAAAAGAGTAAATAGGAGCGGCCCAAGATGACTGCCCTGTGGTACGCCTGACAGTACATCAATAAAGTTAGATTGCGTATTCCTGAATTTAACGCACTGTTTTCTGTCTACTAAATACGAATTAATCCAATTCAATAAAGATGAACTAAAACCAAGTTGATTAAGCTTATGAACGAGTAAGTTATGATTTACTTTATCAAATGCCTTACTGAAATCGATATAAATGACGTCAGTTTGTTTGCCTACAATAAATCCATCATTTACCAAAGTTGTAAATTCAAGAAGATTTGTGATTGTTGATCGAGACTTACAGAATCCATGCTTGGAAGCAGATAAAATAGACGATGCTTGAAATGACAGTGTATCACATAGGAGTTTTTCAAACAATTTCGGTATAATGTTGAGTTTAGCAATTCCTCTATAATTTGAAATATCAGCTTTAGATCCTGATTTAAACAGTGGAATGATAAATGATTGTTTCCAAAAGGAGGGAAAATACCCCAATTTAAGCGATTTATTGAATAAGTAGGTTAATGGAGTACTCAATAATTGAAAATGGTGTTTTAAAATACTGCTAGGAACCCCATCCATACTTCAAATCTATCAGCCTCTTCTCATATAAATCCCTGACATGGTGGTACTTAATGTCTATATGCTTACTACGAGCATGATAGATGGGGTTCTTAACCAGTTTTAATGCTCCCATATTGTCACCTTGGATTGTAATAACAGTGTTGTTGTGCAATTAGATTTCCTTCAATAACTTTCCTATGTATGTTGCTTCCTTGACTGCAGAAGATAGTGCCATATACTCAGCCTCAGTGCTTGATAAGGCCACTAATTGTTGTTTACGACTTTCCCATGAAAATGCCGCACCAGCTAAAAGGAAAATATAACCGGTATATGACTTACGGTCAATAGCATCTCCTCCCCAGTCTGCGTCAACGTAACATTTGATTGGATGGCCAGTTTTACAATACTTTAGTTGCATCTCCTTGGTTTTGCTCAAATATTTTAGCATTCTCTACAATGCTGTAAAATGCTCTACATGTGGATCGCTGTTCTTCTGAGATAGTTTTGATATAGAGTGCATGATATCAGGCCTGGTACATAAACCAATGTACATGAGAGAACCAACTAACGACTGGTACTCAACCTGGTCAACTCTCTTACAATTCTCGTTATTGCATGCAATTTGGAAGTTCGGCTCCAAAGGTGTTGATACTGACCGGCAGTTATCCACATTATATCGCTTCAGTAACTGTTCTATGCTTGCCCTTTGACTAATTGCAATTGATCCCGTTGGTCCATCTCTCTCTATTTCAATGTTCAAAAAATGGTTTACTGGCCCTTTGTCCACTACGTCAACTCTCTCAGTTATTTCACGTTTTATAAATTTCATATCATTGATATCAGAGCACGCAATTAACATGTCGTCTACATATACTGCAATTATATTCACCTTATTCTCACTCTTCCTTATATAAAGACATGGCTCACTCTCACACGCATAAAATTCAATTTCATTTAACAAAGAGTTTAACCTACTGTTCCACTGGCGGCCTGATTGTTTGAGGCCATACAACGCCTTCTTCAACTTCAATACATGATGTGGTCTTCTCTCGTCAACAAATTTTTCGGGCTGTGTAATATAAATGTCGTCATCTAGTTCACTGTTGAGGTATGCTGTAGAAACATCCATCTGATGTAAGTGTAACTCGTACTCAGCTGCAAACGCAAACACCATTCTTATAGTCTCGTACCTTACGCCGGGAGAAAATGTTTCACCATAATATACTCCATAAACTTGTGATCAGCCTTTCGCTACCAACCTAGCTTTAAATCTTTCGACGTCACCTTCTTTGTTCTTTTTAAGCGAAAAAACCCAACGACAACCGATTGCCTTTCGTTCCGGAGGAAGCTTAACCATTTCCCACGTTCCATTCTTCAAAAGTGCATTATACTCACTCTCCATCGCATTCCACCAAAAACTCGAATATTTGTTCGATAGAGCTGCATTAACGGTTTCGGGAACGTCGATATTTCCAGAGCACATTAAATTTACTGTATTGTGTGTTTTCTTGGGTCTACCTAGTGCACCTGTGCGATTAATTCTGGGTCTTCCGGCTCTCTTTCTTTCAGGAACCTCTTCAAATCCATAAAATTCATCAGCCGATTCATAGTCACTTTCATCTTGGGTAACTTCCTCAATATTCATTTTCTCATTATCATTTTGTTGTACCGCCGTTTTCGATAGTATTTCAATATCAACAAATTCTCTTGATTCTTTCTCAATGAAGTAAACGTCCCTGCTTACAATTACCTTACCGGTAGCCCTTTCATATAATCTGTAAGCCTTGGCCGTGTCGGAATAACTGACCAGAATATACTCCTTACCCCTTGGTTCAAACTTACCATGCTGTTTCTTATCGAGGGCAATAGCAGTTGACCCAAACGCTCTTAGATGCTTAACTACTGATTTACGTCCAAACCAAACTTCATGCGGCGTTACATCACATAATGCTTTCGTGGGGCAGCGATTTCGTAAATATTCAGCAGCATGAATTGCCTCGGCCCAAAGATTTTCAGCAACGCCTCCATCAACCAGCATGCATCTCGCCATCTCGACCAACGTACGGTTGAACCTTTCCGCAACGACATTTTGTTGGGGTGTATAGGGAACAGTCAACTGGCGGACAATTCCTTGTTCCCTAAGATACTCATCAAATGCTCCATTTACAAATTCAGTGCCATTGTCACTGCGGAATATTTTAATTTTCCGATCAGTCTGCCGCTCAACCATAGATTTAAATTCCTTAAATTTCCCGAACACCTCTGATTTATTCTTAAGAAAATAAACGAATACATATCGACTCTTGTCATCGATCAACGTCAACATGTACTTTGCACCGCCACTGGATGTTGTATTCATGGGACCGCAAACATCACTGTGTATTATTTCCATTTCTCCGAATGTTTAAATGGTCTAACACTGCATTTACATTGCAAGCAAACATTACAGCACATATTATCAGGGATGGTCAGCTTCACGCCGAAAACCATTTCCTTATTTATCAGTTGTCTCAAGCTAGCAAAATTCATATGGCCAAAACGCTTATGCCATTTCATCGCCTCCTCAGTGGTTTCACATGAAAATAAACATTTATTATTATTTACACCACACAAAAATAAACCGCCAACTCTTTTGGCAGTTAACCAAACCTTACCGCCGTATTTTTTATCAAAGCCTTATGCTGGAGTTACCCACACGTAACGTAACGTACCGTAGAAAACGTTCTCTTTTTAGCATATGGAGAACAATGTAAACGCTTAAAGCCCTAGTTATGCTACCGTAACGGAATGTAACCGCAACAGTAAGAAACAGCTGATCGTTTTTGTTATGTATAAAGCAATACGAATGATTATAGAAACGTAATGTAACGTAACCGGAACGTAAGAATCTGTAAAAAATAGAATTTTCTTAAATTTTTACGTGACATCTGTTTAGCAGTGTTAACAACATGTCAATTTAAAAACCACCAAAACTGAAAATTAAAATTATAAACAGAATTTACATTTTGTACGTATGTTATGTTTGTCTGTACTTCACATATTTTAAAAACCCAAATTATAATTTATTTTAATATTAACTTTTATAATTTAAAATAAAAATAAACACTATTTTACTATTACATTATGTAGGTAGTGTTTATTTTTATTTTAAATTAGAAAAATATAGTTATACATTTTGAACTAATTAAAGCGTTCGAAAAGCATTTCAGTTTGCATTTTACTCTTATTAGAGAAGATAACAACGTTTTAACGTTCGTTCCAATTTGGTTTCCGAAATATCTGACCTGGGGGGTTACTCTGTAACTCGATACGAAAATTAAAATGTACGTATTTGAACAAATTGTACTCTGTAGTACGAAAATACGGTAATTTTTCGAAAGCGATACCAATGTTTTCTTTTTTTTCGTACGAACAAAAAATTCTGTTACTTTGTATTACGAAAACGAACATAAAAAGTTTAGTAAACATTCGAAAATTCTTCGTTAGCAATTGGTTGGTGACAACTAATAATAAATTTAAAATGTAAGTAAATTCTCAATGGAGTGAGTCAAAAAGAATTGTATATACCAACCAAAGACAAAACTATTGTGGAGTTTATGATGACGCATCTGGATTTGGCTGAGGGACATATAAAAGTGCCGGATGCAAGAAACAAACCTTATAATCTGTGGCAGAAACTAAGAACAGATTTGGTTTCACTTGGTCCACCGCAGCGAGATGTTAAAGTTTGGAAAAAACTAAGCTTAGATAGATCTAAATATTTGAGTGCGATCTATCGCGGAGTTATTAAACATTTTAACTTTTATTAGGTTTGGGCAGACTATAAAAATGGTAACCAAATTAAACACTTTGATTCAAATCCACAATCAAGTTCACCAGTAATTACTCAGTATTTAGTTGAAGAAAATTAGGAGGGATAAGAGCCTGGACACAAAAATAATTAGCCTACAGATATACATACATATATAGATATACATATATATATATATTTAATGAATTCGGTTTTCTTTTGTTTTTCGATATTTTTTTATAAATTTCTTTATTTTTTAATGTGCTGCCAAGTTTATTGTTGGTTTTTCTATGAAAAATTTTGAACGATTTATAGAGTACGCTTTTATTTACTTATCGAAAACTTTTACTTTTCGAATCGAGTTACGGAGTAACCCCCCTGTTTCTGTAAAATAAACGTTTTCACTTGCTTGTCTATTTATCTGGAAAATACAATCAAAAGCACTCAATTTTGTATTTGTTTTCCTCAACACAAACTAAATTGAGTGTTTTTGTTTGAGTGAAAGTGAAATTGTTTAGCTTACAGAAACAGTACATAAATCTTTTAATAAGTACCTTTAAATAAATATAAAATCGTTGAAATAAACCTAAAAACTCTGTAGTGATAACACTGGTTAACAGCTGCATTAATAGGCCATTTACACTACAGCGAAATCTAGTAGATTAGATTTCAAATCTTGCTCAAAATCTACATCGTTTACACTGGATTTATTTGACAGTAGCAAGATTTCATTTTAATAACAAAAACAGCTGACTGAAATTTATAAGAAAATAATAATATTTTAGTTTAACCCTAATCAAGTCAGGAAAATTTTTTACAAATCCAATCAAAATGTGTCTCAGAGGCACATACAAAGAATTTACGTATTAATTTTGTTAACTTATTTTTATTTTATTAAATTTTTTCTTCTCAGTTACATAAATGAAATATTATTTATTTATTTTCGCATTTTGAGCAAACTAGAACTTTTGAACAATGCTCGTTGCAAGTATTTTTGTGGTAAATACTGCAAGACTGCTCACACATTCTGCACATCTTCGGTGGGCACATATAACATCTACGTCGCATATCTGTCTGCCTTGGCTGGTTTGAGAATTCATCCTCGTGTTATATGGACCGAACATTGGACAAATTATTTTTATTTAATTTTAGAAGACTACGGCAAATAATGGGTGCCAGAACTCTTCGTAACTCATTATACCTCATTATAACTCATTATTATATTTTATTTTGTTGTTCACCAACAATAGAAGTAATAGTTAGCGTTCCCATATGTGCTCATAGACACATTTTGACATGATTAAGACCATTTTTGATTGAAACAAAATAAAAAATAAAAAGAAATTAATTTATTACTACTTGAAATTTGTAAATTCTAAATAAAACAACTGAAAGTAGGAATTCAAGAAGCAGTAAGAACTAGAACCTATATTTAAGGAAGTTACAACATGACCAAGTGAAATATGTATCGGAAAGGCACATGTTGACATGATTAGGGTTAAATTGAAATGCCATTTTTTTCCTGCTCAGCGTTGTATTTTTAAGTACTATTTGGCAAAACACATAGTTGCATTTCTATTTTTACTAGATTTTGAGTAGATTTTGCCGAAATCTACTAAATAAGTAGATTTTGTTTTGTATGGGAAATCTAGTTAAAATCAACTAGATTTGGCTCGAAATCTCATAAGTACTAGATTTCGCTGTAGTGTAAATGGCCATATTAAAAGTGGTAAAAATAGTGAAAACGAAGTTTTTAAAACCTGAAATTAATATTAAGTTTGTTTAAAAAACAATAATAAATATAATAAAATAAAAACTCAAACCCAAAAACATGTCTTCTGTATCCATATCTGAATTTTTGTCTTTTAGTTTTTACAATTTTTATTTCTTTATTTGTTTTTGTTTATTTCTTTTATTGTTTTGTTTACCTAAAAACATATGATTACGTTTTTACGTTCTATAATTGCTCTTACATTTTTACGTTCCGTGCACATTACTGTTACATTACGTTCCGGTAGCATAACTAGGGCTTAAGCCCCAGTGTAACTCCTCGTGAAGAGTGACACCGGTTTCTGCCAATTTGTCAACAACTGTACCAAAATTACATATGTATTGTTGAACACACTCATCTTCTGACATGCGGGTTTGCAGAAGCTGCCTAAACAACGTGACCTTACGCACGGGTCCCTTTGGACGATGTACCTCCTTTAATGCTCTCCAGGTATCATTAGACGTTTCACAATTCTTTATGTGAGCTATTTGCATAGGGGTTGAACACAATATTATTGTTGTCGTTGCCTTTTCATCTTTCGCAATCCACTCTGCCACTGCAGCAGCATTCGTAGCAGTTGGCTCAGGCTTTATCAAGCTTCCTGACACAACGGACCACAAATCCTGGTGTATAAGTACACTTTTCACTTGAAGACTCCAAGAGTCATAATTCGTGTCATCCAGTTTCGGTATATTAAACATAGAGGACATTTTCACTCAATTAATATTTTCTCACTTGAAACTATTTAATCTTCAATACCACTGGGTCCATAACCTGTTGTTATACTGTACTTTTATGTTGTAATACTGTACGTATTCCTTAAATAAGACGACACCGTGTGGACAATTCAAAGGTTTATTCAGGAATGAAACATAAATTCAGTTTAATTTAAAATACAAAGTATAACAAAAAGAATAGAAGAAAAAACAGAGTTGTAAATATTCGCATTGTCAGACAGAGTTGCACATTCAATTCCAATAGTATCAGTAGTATTTCGCCAAAAATACTCAAATTCTGCTCCTTCTTCATAATGCCCTCTATTTTAACTAGAGAACCAATGCCCCACTAGACAAAACTTTGTAACACCATTAAACTCCCACCACCGCCTTTCACCGTCTGTTTGACATAATGTCATTGAATGGTGTCAGCTGGCCTTTTCCTACAATACTATATTCCATCAGACTAGAAACGATTGACTTTTGTTTCAGCAGAGCATTTCCCTTGTATTCAGTCATCAGTTGAGCAATTGTTGTGTGTTCTACAAATATTAATCCGAGCCTTAATATTCATGACCGAGAGCGCAGGTCCAGCACCAATCCAGTCGTGTACAAAGTCCTTCTTACTATATATTTTGTATCACTTATCTTTTGCCCAAAGATTTGGCAGCCATTTTTAGTGTTGCATACATCAAGCGCACATCTCCATCTGTAAGCAATCTAGACCTAGACCTACCATCCCTTTTGCATATACTACAAAACTTTCAAATATCTGTTCGCCTTTTGACTTCTTACTCTTTAATGAAGCAAAAATTCTATCTATCTATTCTGTTGGCCGGTAATGGTGGAGGCTCGTCAGAGTGACCATCAGCTAAGGTCGGGACTTGTATTCATTTGCCCTTATGGATTATGACCACCACCATTGCGCCGAGAGTCGGTCAGGCTGGGGGCGCGTCAAAATTATCTGTCACTAACGGAGTAACCTGGATACCTGGAGACTTCCATGATTAACTACTTACCTGGATATTGCGGATCCCTGCCCAGGCGGACCATCCCCTTATCCGCAACTTATGGGATCAAAAATGGAAGAGGAAAGAGGAACAGAAAAATAAGAAGTCCACCACAGTGGAGTCCGAGACCGGGACTCGTAAAAATCTGAAAGATATCATTGAGATGGCAGTGGTAGCCCGATTAGATCCAGATGACAGTATTACGCCATCAAATTGGAAACCGGTGGAGGACGCCCTTTCCGATGCTTTCCTTGAAGTGATGGAGGAGAATCCGGGACCGGTACCAGTTTACCAAATGTGTGGCATCAAATGTATGCCGATAAAGGAGTCCTGGATCTCTTCTCCATCGCCATATCGAGACAGGAAGAGATCTGGACAGGCGCGAAACTAGTGATAATGTCAAAAGACGCAATCCCAAGTAGGCCACGTACACGCTCTTGGATACCTCCAAATTCAAAGGAACTGGAAAAAGTGTTAAAAATGATAAAGATGTGCAATCCAAAGTTGCCGACACACAATTTTAAAATTGCCCAAGTAGAGGAGCGCTACGGATCTCCTTGTGCGATAATAATTGTCAATCAGGAATCCCTGGAGCTCCTGTCGAATTCCAAAGGTGTAGTGGCCTTTGCATTTGGGCACATTATACTAAAAGTATTTAAAAAGGCCGCCTCATGGAGTCCGGTGACAATGATCCCGGGGGAACCGTTACTAGTTCCTTATCTTTCATTTGATCGGATACGGCTTCTGTTTTTGGGATGCTGTTAAAGGAGTTGGCTGATCAGGAGGATGATGGCCTAGGCGTTACAATGGTAGAGAGGAAGATGTATGAAACGGAGAATACGATAAAACGAGTAATCTAGATAAACCTCCACCGCATTAAAGCAGCATCGGGTGCACTACTTCTCAGATTGGTAAACAGGAGAGAAGACACTGCCCTATTCCAATAACCATGGTCTATGGCCAACATAGAGTGCCTATTGTGGAATAGGGCACGAAAACTACAAACTGATTCATGTCAAATACACAGATCCTGTACACTTATTTAAAATAGCTTAATGGCATATTTGCTTCCCTCTTTTAGTAATAAAGTACAGTAGGCAGTACTGGATCTCCTCTAGCTATATGGCACACGATCATGCCGGTCACTCACCACCAGATCGAATGAGAAGATTAGTGACTGAAGCAAAAAGAGCAAAAGTTGGCCAACTGATAGGTTGCGATGCCAACTGTCCGATGGGCACTCTTTCTCTGATCATAGATTTATTGAGTTCTCTCTTGATAGGGGGAATAATGACAAAAAGACGTTTAGGAATCCTAGGGAAACGAACTGAGTTCTGTATGAGCGTCTGATTGATCTGAGTATGCGCCCAGTGGAGTACAGCAGAATTTATAGTGTTTCGAAACTTGAAGTTATTACAGATACATTTACCAGTGTCATGTTAGGGGTATTTGAAAGGCCATGTCCAAAGAAGGTTAGTAGGGGGGCCAGAATCTGGACAGGGTCAGAAAGGAGTCCCGTGGAGTCTTTAATGTGGCAAGCAAATTGGGGAATGCGGAACATTGCGAACGCTACAAAGCATCCCTCAGGGAATACATGAGAATCCTTAGACAGACCAAGAGGGACTCGTGGAAAAATTTCTGTGAAAAATAGAAATTATCAACGAAATATCAAGTCTTAGGAATATTCTGGCAACTACATCCTTTGTACCGTCTGTGCTGCAAAGGAACGATGGCTAATGGACTAGCTCTGAGAAGGAAACTCTGGAACTCCTTGTTGACACCCACTTTCCAGCGGGTCGGATCCCAGGAGTTGAAGCACGAGAGTTGAAGTACGGGAAGTTGAATATACATATAGACCGTTTAAGCCTCCGAGACCGGACGGGATATATCCTTCCCCTTTACAGTATCTGAGAATAGGGCATATGAATTCTTAAGGAAAATTTTGCTTGCCAGTATTCGACTGGGACACATACCGTCGAAATGGTGCTAAGTGGGAGTGGTCTTCATACCGAAGGTGGGACATAGACATAAATAAATAGACAGAAATCTACGGCAGATCCTGAATGGAAGTCTTTTATCCAATGGACAACATGCGTACAGTAAGGGGAAGTCTGTTAAAACTGCCCTACATAGCTTAACGTGCACGTTAGAGAAGTCTCTTGCATGAAAAGAATACACTCAGGCTGCTTTCCTGGACATCGAAGGGGCCTTCAATAATGTGGAGCTAAGCACTATTTTTGGCGCACTAACAGGATTGGGTATACAGGACACATTGGTGAACTGGATATCGAAACTTCTGGGTGGAAGAACAATCTACCCGACGCTAGGGGGCTCGCACATCACTAGTAGGATAGGAAGGGGATCTGCAAAGAGTGGGGTGTTTTTCCCCCTCCTATAGAATCTTGTGATGAATGAACTGCTAGTGATGTTAGAGCATGTTGGTTGTGGGGTTATTGCCTATGCAGATGACATGGTTCTTACAACATCGGGCAGATTTGCGGATACTGTTAGAGATAGGCTGTAACCGGCATCTAGTCGCGGCTTGGGCGTCAATCCCGGTATAATTGAGGTTGTACTCTTCACTAGGAAGTACAGACCACCGCCGATTCGTCCACTGAGAATACATGGGACGGAACTAGCAAGAGGCGAAATTTCTATTGCTGGTTCTAGATAGGAAACTGACTTGGAAATCGAACATTAATAATAGACTGAAAAAGGCCTCCATTACTCTCTACATCTGCATTGAGGTGTTGATAGGACGACTAACTTGAATCTGGTAGGCGGCTGCAAAGATCTACCAGCGTAATAATTAGTGGTGCCTTGCGCACTACGCCTTCGATGGCACTGGAGATAATTTTTGGCCTCCCATCGCTTGATCTATTTTGCAGGGGTGTGGCGGTTGGTACTGGCAGGCGTCTCTGGGTGACTGGAGAATGGCATGGATCAGATACAGGTATCCTGGGGAAATTTGAGACTATCGGGGACATTGTCTATATGATACCGCGATATGACTTCTCAATGAAATTTAGGACGACCATTCCGGATAAAGTGGTCTGGCGAAATTGTACTGTGGGACTCCGTCCGAATCTTCATTGACAGATCCATGCTGAGAAGAAACGTTGGAAGCGGAACTTACTCGGAATCAATCGGTATAGAATAATCTGTAAGGCTTCCGTATTACTGCAGCGTTTTCCAGGCAGAAGTATTGGCAATACAGGTTGCGGTTACGATTATTTGAGATGCAAATGTCCCCAATAGATACATCACCATACCCTCCGACAGCCAGCCGGCTATTAGGGCTCTGAGCTCCAATGTGATGAGCACCAGGACGGTCTAGGGCTGTCGAAACCACCTAAACAGGGTGACAGAAAGATATAATGTGTACATTATTTGGGTACCGGGAGACAATGATATCCGGGGTAACTGCAGATCGGATGAACTGACCAGACATGGCACGTCCATCGAACTCTCTGACAAATTCTTGACTATTGGAGTCCCTTTGGGGACCTGTAAACTGATTATTGACAATGCGGTCACAGACTCCATCAACCGCAGGTGAGCTGCTTCGGATACAGGAAAAAGTGCGCAGAAAATCTGGCCAAGGCTGGATGGAAGGCGCACTACAGTGCTGCTTAAACTCCGAAGAAGCATGCTCAGTGTAGTTCTCGGAGCCGTGACGGGGCATTATGGATATGCACGCTAGGCACATTAGTCTGGAACACTCGCAAATGATTTCTGTAGATGCTGTAGAGGTGAGGAGGAAGAGTGTCCGGCACTATGTCAAAGGAGAAAGAGACATAAGATGTATTCTATTTTGAATGACTTATGTCTGTTATTATTGCTCTAGAAATTTTGAATACACCTTACTTTATTTTGATAGGCACAGTACAAGTAATACTTTTTTTTGGAAAGAAATCACTTCGGATCTAATATGTAGATTCAGTAATGATGAGAATGAACACAACATATCATATCACACAACTTTAAACCTGTGCGCTGTTGGAGCATTCCAGATGCAAATCTGCATATCAGGTGCTACGCAGGCAATTGCCATTGTTGACACGGAGTACTATTTAGAAGTTTATCAGAGCAATAGGATTGAAAGAGAGTTTATAGGGATGCTCTGTATAAATTAGGAGCATTAAAATAGATCACATGGTCGCTATACCATATAGCACTTACATATGCGAAATTAACATTATAATATATACTACCAGAGACTTACTGCCTTATACGATAATAACTTCCTTAGAAGCTGCAGTAATGTAGGTGAGAATGAGATCATTGCCCGTTTCCAAAGCCATTGGTCTGTACCATTGATGTACATTCGTACCATAGATGTACATTCGATGTACATTAGAACATTTATTCAGACATTTATTGCTTTTAGCAGACCCTAGCTGCTCATTGAAACCTAAAAGAATTTCGTTGCCATTAACGAAACTATCTACAGTCATTATCAATACCAATATGAAATCTAGTGAATTCGCTGCGTAAACAAAAATAGGCCGTTATTAATTGCAGTTATTGAAACTACCATTAATTGCGGTCATTGTACGGGTTTTTGGAAATCCTTTCTTTGGATTGGACAGTCTGGTATTGTGTGGAGTGTCGTACGTTACCCTGTATCACTGGCCGGACGCGGCTTCTTGACCTTTAAGAAATTTTGCTTTGGTTATATTGTCAGGTTTCTTTATGATCACGGAAAGTAAAACGACTAATTCAATTTAGTCTTTTAGTTTTATAATGTTAAAAAGTAATTCATAATATACATATATGTAAGCCAAATGAGTTGTCAGTTGACTTTGAAAGTATGGTAAGTACAGATTGTGATTATAGTATTTTTGCTATAAATACTGATTCTTTTAAATCCATAATATGATATTTAAAAGTTATTGACTTAGTTACGAAATTTCTTTCATGGTGGTCGATGTTACTAAGCCTAACTATAGGCACTTTGTGTTCCACCTCATCTAACTTCTCGGGTACTGTTTTTGATTCAACAACCTTAAAACATATCAATATCTTTGAAGAAGTTATATATATAAAGTTATTGATAGGGAATATGATGACGCCATAGCTTATGCTATACTCACAACAATCGACCTGTAAAACCATACATTTAGTTTAATAACTGATTACTATTCCTATTACCTATTCTAAACCGGATCTACTGATAAACATACATATATATTGGAACATATTGTAATCTCATAATTTTATGAAAAGAAAAAATCATTGGAATCTCATAATTTTAACAGCATTAACAACAACAGAAGTGACAGCAGCAGCCATATCTGCTAGATTTGACGATTTAAGTCGTTATTTTGAAGATTTTTAGAAATTAAAAATGTACGTCATTTACTTTATTAATACTTTAAATCTGAATTAAGGCAATTAAAATTGTTAAACGTTAAAAAACGTCAGCAATGAAAATGGCGAAATATATTCCAAAAAATTGATGCTAATACATCTTCTATATTTCTTTGTCTACTTCCTCTCAGCAGATTTTTGGCAAAACCTCTGAGAGTAAATATAATTGCCATGAAAATTTTCTCAAAAATCTGTCGTCGACGATTTGATGCTTAATTAATCTGACAGCTATGGCAGCAGTGACAGCAATATCAACAACACCAAGAGCGTAAGTCAGCTCTACAACAGAGAGCAACACAGCCATGCAAGGTTTGTGGTTATGATGATCATAGGAGCGAGTATTGTATGTTTAAAAATTATAAACGCAATTTATGTAGGCGAAGGTGTCATTAGAAAAAAATGTGTATGTCACAAAATTTTATTTTTATGAATAATAATGAATTAAGTTTATTTTCAATCACTAGTTGTAATGATGGTCATATTAATGGTGAAGGGCAAATGTAAGTGGCATGCGGTCGCGCGCGGCAATCAGCTGTTCGGATTGCCGCTTAAACTTTTTTTGATAGGCAAATAGACGCGGTAAATAAACATTTTTGTTGTGACAATTTTAAATAAAAATGTATTTGAAGTTTTCTAAACTAAAAAATTAAAATGGATTTTGAAATAGAGGAGTATATATTTTTATTTAATTGGATTTTTCAACTGTATATGCTTATACGAAAAAGAGAAACGAAGAGAAGAGTTTGGTCTCGTGAGCTATATCTTCAAAGGGATTTATCCGGGTTCTTTGCAGTTTCTTTCGACCACTTAAAAAACGAGGACACGGAACAGTTTAAAATTGCGACTAGGATGTCACCTGAAGTTTTTGACGCATTATTATGTATGCTGCGAGAAAAATTACAGAAACATTCCATTAGAACCACAATTAGTCCAGAGATTAGACTCTTTCTAACACTTATGTGAGATAAAAGAATTTGTAGTTTCTGTTTTAAACAATATTATTTTCTTTTAACTATATGTAGGATTTGCAGATCCTACTTACCACCAAACACACCAAACACTAATAAAGAACAGTTAATTCAATTTATTTCCAAGGGTACAATTTATTTATTATTATGTAGGATTTGTGTTGTGCGTCGGTCGATGGTAAACTGAAAACTAAAAACTAAAACCCAAAACTAAAACTAAAACCAATCGTTCCCCTGTTCATTTTCATTCTGTCCCTCTTCTTCCCGCCTGCCTCAACCCTCCCTTGGCGAGTCCCACATTCGGCCCTCCTGGCGCAGCATTCGTCCCGAATGCGGAACCCCAAGGCTTCATGTACTCGACAACAGTGGTACATCTCCTCGATCCCTCGCCCTCACCAACCTTCTCGACCTCGTAACGCCCATGGTTAAGCTTCTTAACGACCTTGTAGGGACCTAAGAACTTGGGTTTTAACTTTAACCCGCCGCCAAATTGTGTCCGCTTAATTGCGACCAAGTCCTGTGAATCATATTCTCTTCCAGTTATTCTATTTTTATTAAATGATCTCTTGTTCTCTTGTTGAATCTTCAGGATATTTTCCTTCACTTTTTCCCTCAAGGCATCACGTTCCTCAAATAATTCTCTTGTAACCTCTTCTTCTAAAAGACGTTTAACGTCTGGGTCCTCTTTCGTCCTCATCGTGAGACCTGTCAAGACTTCAAAGGGAGTACTGCCGGTGCTTCTAGTGGGAGTGCTATTGATTACTTTCTGAACTCTGTCGACATGTCGGTACCAGTTCTGTGGATTTTCAAGGCACAATTTAGTCAGCATGGGGACGACGATTTTATGTATCCTTTCCACCTGGCCATTTCCCCGAGGTACCCCAATGGCGATTAGCAGATGTTGTATACCCTCATCAGTGCAATAATTATCAAATTCAGCCGAAGTAAAGGCAGTACCTCTGTCAGTAATAATACGAACAGGGTTACCAAATACGGTTGATTGCTTACGTAGTCGATCGATCACTTCACCTGTACCTGTACTTTTCGTAGGATATAGCCATACGAATTTGGAAAATGCATCTACCACAACTAAGATATAATTGTACATCTTACGAGTCGTCTCCATTGGGCCTACGTGGTCAATGTGATAAGTCATCAATGGTTTGTCTGCTTTATCAATTGGGTTAAGTAGTCCCTCTTTTTTACCAGATTTCGCCTCCGCCATTATGCATTGAACGCAACTTTTTACAACACTATTTACTTTCACTTCTAGATCAGGTATAAAGAAAGTTTTCTCAATAAAATCTTTAGTCTTCTTTGAGGCAAAATGCCCTTGTCGGTGAGCCATCTCTATGATTTCCTGCTCCATACTTGAAGGTATGACAATGAGCTCTCTAGCGGGGTCTTTATGTACAATACCATACTTTGAGTAATAATCTTCATATGCGTGAGTTTCTAATATCTTACTAATTGCTCGCAGCCAGTCGTCTTTCAATTGTGCTTCTTTTATTCTATGACGTAGTGAATCCTCCATCATCAGGCAGGAGACTCGGCTTAAAGCATCCACATGACGCATTTTATGGCCTGATCGATGTTCAATATCATAGTCGAATTCCTGAAGGAAAAGAGCCCATCTTGATACCCTCAAAGGTACGTCTTTCTTCCTCATCGTCATAGCAAAGGCATTACAGTCGGTTATAATTTTAAATTTCAGGCCCATTAGATATACTCGCCACTTCTTAAGCGCCTCTATTATCGCCAGTACCTCAAGTTCATAAGAATGGTATTTTTCTTCTACAGGTGTGGTTTTGCGACTCATGTATTGTACAGGGTGTAGTTGCATATCCTCGGAATCTCTTTGTAATAGAACTGCTCCATAGCCATGCTTGCTTGCATCCGTATGGATTTCAGTTTCCGCAGCAGGATTAAACAATCTCAAAACGTTGGCACTAACTAGTGCGGTCTTTAAATGTTGGAAAGCTAGTAATTGTTCATCGTTGATCTCAAACTTCGAGTTCTTTCTAAGTAAATCAGATAATGGTTTTGCAACCAGTGCATAATTCGGGATGAATCGGCGAAAATAGGATGTTAACCCTAAAAAACGTTGCACTGCCTTTGCACTAGTTGGTACTGGGAACTGCTCAATTGCCACCGTCTTTTCCTTTGAAGGTAATATCGTATTATTTTCCAGCACATAGCCTAAGAAAGTTATTTTGGTCATGAGGAATTGACACTTGCTCCATTTAATGCGAAGTCCGTTTAGTGACGCGACGTGTAGTACCTTTTCCAACTTCTCTGCACCTTCTTCTTCGTCTTTCGACGGTATGACGATATCGTCCATATACACCACCATTGTACCATCTTCTATTAAGTCACGGAATACTGCTGAAATATATCTGCAAAATACTGCTGGCGAGTTCGATATACCGAAGGGAACATATAAAAACTCGTACTGGCCTCTATGTGTTACAAAGGAAGTGTATTTACGACTATTTTCTTCGACTGGTACGTGAAAGAATCCATTTTTTAATCCAGCGTGGTATATACCTTCGCATCTTGAAGCCGCTGTAGCACATCGTCTATTACTGCCATTGGAAAATTATCCCTTACAATCTTCTCATTCAATCGGCGATAGTCACAGCATAATCTTTTAGTTCCGTCTTTTTTGCTAACCAGAACCACAGGTGAGGAATAATTTGAACTGCTGGGGCGTATTATTCCATCTTTCAGCCATTCTGCGACTTGTTGGTCAACAGCAAGCTGGTCTGCGTAGCAAAGTCTTCGTGGGTTGTGACATACGGGAATATCGTCCTTAAGTAATATCTTCATCTGAACCGGATGCTTCCTTGGTTTCATTGGGGTGTACTCACTTATAATATTCAAGATGTAATCTCTTTTATCACGTCTCAAATGAGCTAAATCAACATCAGGAGTTTCTGTGGATATACAAATTTCACCTAATTCGCGAAAAGCATCATCTAATTTAGGTCCCAGTGGATCTAAGATTTCATTTAGCGTCGGTCTTCTAAAAAATGTAACGCCTTTAGCATCCATAGAAACATTCACATAGTTCAAGATATCGTTTCCTAATACTGCTGAATACAAAATATCCCCTTCGTGCGCTACATAAAACTTTACCGTCAAAATAACTCCGTCTAATTCAATATCAGTCATAAAAGAACCAATCATTTTGATCTCTTTTCCACCTATGCCCAACATCCTCCTGGCCTCATGTTTCAACTTAACCCATTCATCATAAGTAGATTATCATACCGAACGCAGCTTACGTCACTTCCCGTATCCACCAAAGCTGTCACTTTCAGACCCAATATGTTCACATCCTTAAAAATTCTATTTGGTTTATTTATCATCAATTCATGATCACTTTTCGTTGCCTGAGACGAAGAGAGGGTATGCATATTAAATTCTCTTCTTTTATTCGCGGTTTGTTCATCAGATTTTTCTCGTCTGCTACAATCTGTGGACTTATGACCAAATTCGTGGCATCTAAAGCATTTAGGTTTCTTCTCGGTGCACTCAGATGATTTATGACCCTTTGCACCACAATTATAACAGCGCAGCATCTTATTACCTTCCTCTTTAACAACGGTTGCAGCTTCTTGTCTTCGATAGGGTTTGGTAGTATTCGATGGCATAACTGGTAGCTTGATCTTCTCATAAATTTTTATTTTCGTTTTCAGGTCGTCAATATTAATGGCTCCGTAAAGTACCGCCTTATTTGATCTACTATCGGGTATGCCTTCTATAAAATATTCTATGATACTGCTCTCATCTAAATTTATGGAGGAACCAATTTCCATTAGGCAATATAGATATTCTCTAAAGCTTTCATTTTGACGTTTTCTACGGGCTTTCAATATGCGATGTATTTCAATAGCCGATAATTTCGCACCGAACTCATTATCTAGAGCGGCTTTCAATGTCGACCAATCCCGAATATTAGGTTGACTCCTGACGAAAATTTTTGCAGCACCAGAGAGCAATTGTCGCGCATATACATATTTTTGTAAATCGTTCCACCTTACAGTAACAGCACACTCCTCAAAATCGGTTAACCACTGCCTTATCTCTGGTTGGCCTTCGCCCGAAAATTTGGACAATGTATCCTCAATGTCGCTTAGTGTGAACGTCGAGGGTCCATGATGTTCTGTACATGCTGGTTGCCGAATATCTGAAGCCGCTTCGCCATATTCCGAATCCGCCCTTTCCTCCTGCCGCCCATACCCCAAATGCCTAATCAATCGTTCCTGCAATACTGTCTTCTGCCCGCTAACCTCTAACCCTAGCTCTGTGCACTTATCCCTCAAATCATCTAAATTAAGGCTTACAATTTCCGACAGTTCCATCTCCAACCACAACCACAATACAAATATAATATCATAAAATTACAAAGTTAAGTATAATATAGAAATGTTTAAATGAGTAAATTCAATAAAGTTAGAATAAGAATAATAAAGATTAAGATTAATTAAATTGAATTTAAAATAATAAAATTAAATACATATATCAATTCAAAGTTCTGTATTGCATACAGCAGGGTATTATATATTAATGTACAATAGGTTAAGAAAAATTAAATGATACAAAAAATGATGCGATCTTTCGCTGTGATTATACAAAAACAAAAATAAATACAAGATATTTCAGTAGTCATTTACGTTAAACAGAATACATATGTGTATGCAAAAAAAATCAAAGTTTATGTTTATAAAAGGAATATAAAAAAAATTATATAAAGGAAAAAAACAAATCTCACGCCTCGTTCCATTCATCAAAGTTTCGCCGCTTCTTCGTATTCAGAATGTGTGTGTCTGTCGCTGTGTTTCGTCTCTGCCACACCCTCTTCATCACACACACATACAGGTCGTCAGCATCGTCTGCGTTTCGTTTTCTTTTCAGTCTCACTGCTTCTATCACTTTAAAATTCTTCTAAGCCATGCGCGCACACTCACTATCTTTCTTAAATGTTTGTTTTGTTTCTGTGTTTTCTCCAGTGTTGCCACCTTGTGTGTAATTACACATATTGTGTGTAATTTTTGATTGTGTGTGTAGCACGTGTGTAATTTGCTTCGTGTGTAATTTCACTTTTTATTCTACGTTTTTCTTTAATCGCGAATTTTTAATAATATTAATATTACATATTACATTCATACATACTATATCTAAAGGGTCCGCCAAATAACTTTTTTTTGAAAATGCTTTAAAAAAAAGTTATTTGACCCTTTATATAATATTAGTTAAAACTAAAATTTGTGCGATTTTTTTTTCTTAAAATGGAAAAAAATTTCGTTTTGTTTGTGTTTTAAGTAAAAGATGGAAATGTTATATGTATGTTAAGTATTTTAAGTATGAATATGAATTGTATTGTTGGAAGAACATACAAGTGTATAATTTTTGTTGATAATTTTCATATAAAAATCCGATACACTTATACACATTTTTTTCATATGTTTTTTAAAGTTGTATTGGTTTCGTGTTATCAAATTGTGTGAATGCCACGAGATACATAATACAGCAAAGCATTGAGCGTTCACAAACAAACAAATGTATTCAGTACAACATACACGATACAAAGTCGTGTGAATTGCCCAAATATATAATTTCAATGTTTACATAATATATTGTTACGTTTTTACCTTTTTAAAAACGTTTAAATATGAGTTCGTTAATTGCAACAAAGTAAAAACAAATATGTCTTTAGTTTTTCTTAAACTCTCTTTATTATTTACACTACTTTTGTGTACCACCGTATAGAACTTAACGATACAACAATAATAATCTGTTTATTCACTGTACTAGTTCACACAAGTATTCGCTAGATCTTTACAACCACGACTTATTTTGTTCACACGCAACTTCACACAAGGCTGACTAAATTAACTCTCACTGCTGCTTGCTTTGTCCAGCCCTTTTATAGTCCGTACACACGCGTATCAATCAGTACGATGAACGTTCTCGATGTGGAAGGTTCTCGCTCGCGCCTTCTCGAGAACTCTATAGCCAGTACATTGTTGTTTGTGTACTTTGCTTATGTTGCCGTACTAGGCGCAGCCAGGTTCGTCATACATATGTGTGTGTGCAGCTTTAGATAACCAAGTGTTAGTGCGTATTTGTGTCGTGTGTATTGTGTTGGTGTTGCTGGTAGCTTTTGTTTATCGTTTTTTTTATTGTTAAACGATATTAGGTCGTTTCGATTTATGTAACACTGCCGCCCACTTAAGCCTGTTCGTCCCGAATAGTCTCATTATCTCTTTTCCCATACTTTGCCAGTCGCTCTTTATGTACGACCTTCATTTTTGTCCGGGGGCTGCCAGCTTTCTGTATTCTGTACACGACATCGTTTAACCGTTTAATTATTTTATACGGTCCATCCCAGCTACTTTGCGACTTGGGGAATAATCCTTTCTTCCGCGTTGGGTTGTAAAATAGCACCAGTTGTCCTTCATGGAAACACTCCGTGTTTGCTGCTCGATCATACCTGGCTTTCATTCCATTACTGGCCATAGCTCTAAACTCGAAAGGTGCGCCCGAGTTATACTGTTGTATCTGACCTTGACTTCTTTTTACTGGACCTTTAGATGCAATACATTGGGTACAGTTTGCTATCCAATCCGCTACTGCTTGCTGACATCCAACCCAATAAGAACGTCGTTTTAGCCTTTCCAACGTCTTTGTCACTCCCAGATGTCCTCCGCTAGCTCCATTATGGGACTCCTTTAGCACTTCTTTCGTCTTGGAGGAAGGCACTACTAATAGGTTGGATAAGGTCTTGCCATCAGCACTGTCCCAACGTCGATATAAGCATCCGTTTATCAACCGTAAACTGTCCCATAGTGCCCAATACGCTTTTGTAAGAGGACCTTCTCCGGATATCTCATTACTGGTAGGTCGTTTATCCTCTTCCTTAGCTGCTATTATCTTCGCCAGTATCGGGTCACTCTTTTGTGCTTCGGACCAGTCTTCATTGGCTTCGATCTGCATTCGCCGGACATCAACGGTGGATTCCTTCTTCTCAGCCTTTACATAATGATTACGCTCCAAATTGCGATTTCGGCTTGATAGAGCATCAGCCTTGGCATGTTTTATGACTCTTCGTTTTGTTAATGGTGATGGTTCGGAATCAGCTCTGATCTTCTTGCGTCCTCTTCTAACTTTCATAAGTTCAGTCTTTTCTGCAGTTGTGTAAGTGTCCGAGGACTTTTCGATTTGCATATTAGCCTCTATTCTCGGTACTTTGGACACAGGATGATCCTCGATATTTTCAGGCTTTCCGCGCCTTCTCTTGGAACTACTCATTTCAGCGTAGTGTTCATCAGTAGCCTTAGGCATAGCAATGGCACGTCGTCTTGTTGGTGAGACCAGTCTTGATCTTTTTCGTGGCGCTTTACAGTTTCTTTGGAAATGGCCGCTCTTTCCACAATTGAAGCATTTAGGTTTAGCCCTTCGTCCGTTTTCTTCTAAAGCTTGTTTCACCATCTCCTTAACTTTAGTTAAAAGCCATTCATCTACCTCCTCTACTTCCATTCTTCGCACTTTGCTTACTTGTGGTTTCGAAATAGCTCGTGCGGTCTCCTGGGCTAGTGCGAAGGCCACGGTCTCGGCAAAGGTTGTCTTCTGCGTAGAGCATACCGCAAGTTTAATGTCAGGATCTCGTATACCATTGACAAACGCCTCGGTCTTAATGTTGTCTATCAGCGGGTGGTTTTCTCCGGGGTATGTTAGCTGCACTAATCTCTCAACCTCCATTGCAAAGGCTTGTAATGACTCATTTGCCTTTTGCGCCCGGCATCTCAACTCCATGCGGTATAGTTCCCGTTTGTGCTCATCGCCAAATTTACGCTGCAATGCCACCATTAATTCGTTGTAGTTGTTTCTGCTGCTGGCTGGCATGGTCTCTAGAATCTCAGCTGCGACACCTTTTAACGCCAGAATTAGTTCTAGAGCCTTCTCTCTATCGTCCCATCCGTTTCTGCTGGCTACCGTCTCAAATTGGAATTTGAATACGGATAGGGGTGAGCTACCATCAAAGCAAGGTGTTCTTATCCTGCCGGTACTTTCCGAAACGACTCGCACTGGTTTCGGTCGCTGGCTTTGGAGGTTGTTGATCTTTTCCTCCATCATAACGATTTTTCCGCCGACGGTCCTCTCCAAATTGTTCACTTTAGTGTCAACGGTCTTTTCCAGATTGTCCACCTTCGTGTCAACGGCCTTTTCTAAATGTGACACCCTTTCCTCGACACCAGTGATCCTTTTGCTGACCGACTCATGGATTTCCTGCAGCTTTCCAGATGTTGCTTCCAGCTCCTTTTCAATTTTTGACAAAATTGCTCTAGAAGCTTCAAATAGCTTCTGGTTCTCAGCTCTAGAAGCTTCTCGTACTTCAGCTAGCAGTTTTTGATTTTCGGTTCTAGAAGCTTCTTGCACTTCAGCTAACAGTTTTTGATTTTCGCTTCTAGAAGCTTCTCGTACATCAGCAAATAGCTTCTGATTCTCCGCTCTAGAAGCTTCTTGTGCATCCGTTAATACTTGCATCTTTTCCATCATAGCGGCTAGCAACGAATTTATGTCGATACCGCTCGGGGTTGCAGGAGCCTTTACCTCTCGTTCCTCTTCATCCTCGAACTCGTGAGAATCTATGTCAGTGCCCTGAAGCTGCAGTTGTTCCCTTAATCGCCTTTGCAGCTCATTCTTCGTGCCCGTTGTTGACAGTTTAAGTTTATCCAACTCTCGTTTAAGCCGTTCCACTTTCAACTCGGAGAGTCTCATTTTGATTTTGATTTTCTCTTTTTTTTAATTATTTATTTATTTTTACTTTTGGATTTTGCAATCCCACTTCTGACACCAATTGTTACGTTTTTACCTTTTTAAAAACGTTTAAATATGAGTTCGTTAATTGCAACAAAGTAAAAACAAATATGTCTTTAGTTTTTCTTAAACTCTCTTTATTATTTACACTACTTTTGTGTACCACCGTATAGAACTTAACGATACAACAATAATAATCTGTTTATTCACTGTACTAGTTCACACAAGTATTCGCTAGATCTTTACAACCACGACTTATTTTGTTCACACGCAACTTCACACAAGGCTGACTAAATTAACTCTCACTGCTGCTTGCTTTGTCCAGCCCTTTTATAGTCCGTACACACGCGTATCAATCAGTACGATGAACGTTCTCGATGTGGAAGGTTCTCGCTCGCGCCTTCTCGAGAACTCTATAGCTAGTACATTGTTGTTTGTGTACTTTGCTTATGTTGCCGTACTAGGCGCAGCCAGGTTCGTCATACATATGTGTGTGTGCAGCTTTAGATAACCAACACGTTCGTTGTATTCTTAGTGTTAGTGCGTATTTGTGTCGTGTGTATTGTGTTGGTGTTGCTGGTAGCTTTTGTTTATCGTTTTTTTATTGTTAAACGATATTAGGTCGTTTCGATTTATGTAACAATATGTATGCAATATTTGTAAAAACAAAATGTTGTGTGTAATTTTTCTCCATATGTGTAATTTCGATGCCAATTGTGTGTAAGTCATAACGCTGTTGGTGGCAACACTGGTTTTCTCTTCAATTAATGTTATTCTTTTCCTTATTTAATGTCTTGTTTCATGTTCATTTCGTCTCAATATTCTTTCTCTTCAATTAATGTTATTCTTCTCTTTATTTCATGTCTTGTTTCATGTTCACTTCGTCTCAATATTCTTTCTCTTCGATTAATGTTATTATTCTCTTTATTTCATGTCTTGTTTCATGTTTATTTCGTCTCAATATTCTTTCTCTTCAATTAATGTTATTCTTCTCTTTATTTCATGTCTTGTTTCATGTTCATTTCGTCTCAATATTATTTCTCTTCAATTAATATTATACTTCTCTTTATTTAATGTTTTGTTTTATGTTCATTTCGTCTCAATATTCTTTCTCTTTACAACAACAAACACATCTCAAATTTGAAACAAAACTGTTACATCACACACCATCACAAAATTTCCTTTTTATTCTTTAAAGTTCTTTAAGCATACATAACATACGCGTTTTTTCTTTCAAATTGCAGGCGTCTAGTTCTTTCTCTATAAATGTTTGTTGCTGTTTTTCTTTTCTTCTTCTTGTTGTTGTTGTTCTTTTCGCGTAGATTCACTTGAATGGTAACACAAGCAGCTCTTTAAGTACAGTAGCGATTAGCTTCAGTACGCTTTCGTTATTGTTTTTGTTGCTGTTGTTCTTATCCCGGTTGAGCCCCCAATTGTAGGATTTGCAGATCCTACTTACCACCAAACACACCAAACACTAATAAAGAACAGTTAATTCAATTTATTTCCAAGGGTACAATTTATTTATTATTATGTAGGATTTGTGTTGTGCGTCGGTCGATGGTAAACTGAAAACTAAAAACTAAAACCCAAAACTAAAACTAAAACCAATCGTTCCCCTGTTCATTTTCATTCTGTCCCTCTTCTTCCCGCCTGCCTCAACCCTCCCTTGGCGAGTCCCACATATATATCACAAGGAGTAAGCAGACAGTACCTTTCGATGACATTTAAACTTTCTCTTCGATCTGTCGCTCGTATTATTTTGGAAACATGTGAGCTCATATGAACTGAGCTTAGTGAAATATATCTGTCTACACCAAACAAACATGATTGGGGAAAATTGCTGATGATTTTGAAGCAATTTGGGATCTTCCAAATTGTGTTGGAGCGATAGACGGAAAGCATATTTCCATTACTTGTCCACCACACTCTGGATCGAACTTTTATAATTACAAAAGTACGTCAATTATATGTGTACGTATGTGTGTGCTACTTCCTTAATTACAGGTTTTTATAGTATTATATTACTTGCCACTTGTGATGCGAACTATACATTTACTGCCGTTGATATTGATGCCTATGGAAGCCAAAGTGATGGTGGAGTTCTATCATTTTCAGAGTTTGGAAAACGACTAATAAGAGGATCTCTCGATATACCACCACCATGTCAGCTACCAAAAAGTAATACAATGTTTAACTTTTACTTTGTCGGAGATGCTGCTTTTCCATTAGGACAAAACCTAATGCGACCTTACCCAGGAGTACTTTTAGATGAGAGACGCGAAAACTTCAACAAGCGACTGTCAAGACCTCGTAGAGTAATTGAAAATTCTTTTGGAATTTTAACTGCGAAATGGCGAATTTTGAGAGGAACAATGAATATGACCCCTGAATCTGCAGAAAAAATAGTAAAAGCAACAGTTGTACTTCACAACTACATCAAAATGCATGATAGATCATATTGTCCTGCTGAATACGTGGGTCGTGAAGTTAACAATGTTTTAATAAAAGGGCTTTGGAGAAAAGAGACCTCTTCACTGCAGAATATCAGGCTTCTAATAACAGCCCACGATCAGCTTTTGCATTAAGAGATACATTAAAAAACTATTTATGGGAAAATAAAATATAATCCTGAATCGCACATTCAATTTATTTATATTATAGTTAACAAATTGGCTTAGGACAATGCAAGGTCGTCGACACTTTCATTATTTGCCACTCTTGCAGCATATTTAAAAACGTAGTTAAGTATATTTAACTTTATTTGATCAAGGTGTTGCTCAGGAATAACTTGGAACTTCTGTTCTAACATTTTAAAAAAAGGTGCGGAACTATTTACTTCCGATTGTCGACTTTCAGTAAACTTTGTAAATTGAGTAACCAGTTCACACATTTTTTTTGCCAGTGGGTCATCACGTTCTCCAACACTCTTTCTTTTTTGTGGACGGTGTACTTAATAAATCTACTTCTGGTTCAAAACAAATTAATGCATCCACTGATTGAGAACTTTCCTCCAATGGAGAGAACGAAGATGACTCTTCCGTAGGTGAGCAATCCACTGCAGCAACACTTGATGCTGTGCTATAATTATTATGTTCAAACAAATGAATTTATATATGTAGAATGTAATGTTACAAAAATGTTCTTACCGTCTTGGTTGAATATGATCACTTAGAAATTCTAGTTGGCTAAATAAACTCCAAGAGGACTCTGGTACACAGCCCTCGCTAGCTGATAAAAGCTTCTTTTGATGCAGCTTTACGTACCGGTCTCTTATATTTTTCCATCTAGACTGGCAAAGGCTTTCTAAAAATGTGAACAATATGGTACACAAAAACATAAATTTCGATAAATAAATCAACTCACCATTTATATTCATTGCTGCACCTATTTCAGCCCAAGCCTTTGCTTTTTTAAATTTATTTCGGTATCCAAGTGAACCCTTTTCGTACAAATTTGTATATTTTTTTACTTCAAAAATTAATTTTTCATCATCTATTTTTTCCATGACTGAAATAACTTGTGCGTGTGATATTTTTAAAACAAATTCTCTTTCAGAAGATTGAGATAAAGGGATTAAAACAAACTGGGCCAATCTTCTGCTGAACATTTGTTATTATAATTACTCAAACGTAATTATAATTGGGATTAAAAAAGAGAAAGAAAGAAGTATTAGTATGTATTTCTTATTTTCTTTTTTTAGTCTGTCAATTTGGTTGAGTGTTGTGGAAGCAAATGAATTTTAAGTACAACTTTTGATTTCAATTTTCTACTAAAGCTAATTCAAAATAATTCACAATATAATTCAAGAGATAATAGTTTAAATAAGTATTCAATTTCAAAATTCAGTCATAAAATAAATATAAATTAGGTACAAATTTTAATTGGTACAATAATAAATAAGAAATAACTTTTGTTATTTATAGGTGCTGCACTATTGTGTAATTTAGCATGACATAGAAATCATAAGAATTTTCAATATATAAAATTTATTTAGTTTTTTTTTTTTTTAAATTGCTTTAATTAATTTCCTATGGAGGTTTGAGGGTTAATTTTTTTGACACTTCAAATGCACTTTTACAAAAACAAAATCCCTGTTGTTTTTGCATTGTTGTACTTGTTGTAAAGTTGGTCGTACCTGTTATAAATATGCCATGACAGAAGGAAAATGAACGCAAACAAAGAGCGTAACAATGTGTTGCTCTCATCGTACGTATGTACATGCAGCGTTACCGTTGAGCGACTAAAGTCGCAATTTGCCACTTTTTCAGCGACCCCACCACTTTTTGTGCCCCCTTACTAAAATGAACTAAATCTGACACTTTTCAAGATTTTTGACCCTTTTTTCCCCTTTTTAAAAAAAAGTAAACCTGATATATTTATATAAGAATTAAAAATATTAGAAACCCAAAAGGGGAATTTGGGCATAATATTGGTAATTTAAAAAATAGGCTTAATAATTATTTGTATCCTAATTTATATGAATTTGTTACTTACGTATTTACTCTGCCACATAGTAGTGCGTCGGCAGAAAGAATTTTTTCGAAACTAACATTAATGAAAAATAAGTTATCGAATAGGTTAAAAGTGGACACATGGACCTGGAAAATTGGGTGCCTGACGATGAACTTACAAAAAAGTACAGAATTAATTTATCAAAAAAATAATTTAATCGAATGTAAATATACTAATATAACTGTGAAATATATATAAAAACTCATTTTGTAAAATATATAAACCAAAACAATCATGGAAAATTAAGTAATATAGTCCTTTTTGACATTGAGAAATATCGCTGCATCCTAATTTCTAAGTATTTCATAGAACTACGAATAAATTACACAGACTAGTTTATAGACTTGTTAATAGATTAGTCAATATAGAGTAGATTTATAGGTTATTTAATACACCAGTTCAAAGACTAGTAGACTAGTTCATAGACTATTTAAAAAACTAGTTCAAAGGCTATTTAATAGACCAGTCCACATATATGTATAGTAGTCTATAGAGTAGTAAATATATTATACTAGTATATGATATAATATATTGACCAGTCTATTGACTTCTGTGGTCTTTTAAATAGCATTTGAACTAGTTTTTTAAATAGGCCATGAATTAATCAACTGTATTAGTCAATGGTTTATTCGATCGACTATTTTATAGACTACTACTAGTCTATGGACTGGTGTATTAAATAACTTATAAACTATTCTATTGATTAGTCTATTGAATAACCTATAAACTAGTTTGTGTAATTTGATTATTCTTGTTGTTTTGTTTTGAAAAAAAATCTAAATTTCAGAATTTTTATTTTCCATACCTGAACAATAAAGTTATAAAAAATGTGCCTTCCATTATGATATATTTTTTCATAAAATTGTGATATATTATGACATATAAATAAATAATATAATATAAAATGTAAAACTATATATTTAACTTATTACAAAATGTTTCTATTTACTTCTAAAATGAACCGTTGCAACAAAATTAGTATTTATGTTTAACTTTTTTATCTCAGTTTGTTTAATACAAAAATTCCAAATACTATGTACTCTAAGTCTTATCATATTAATTATTTGAAATGTAATTAGTAATTTTGTATAACTTTGAATTGTATTTTTATTTTAAAACTAGCTGTACCCTGCGCGTGTTGCTGCGCCACCAACTAAATCAAATTTGAAGGAAAGACATTACACAAATATCCAATTAAATCTGAATCATTTTATTGATTTTGTTTCCAGTTGTCCAGACGATTCAGACAAACAGGCCTGAGTAGTACGCATTCAATCAGTTTCTAATCTCACTTCTCTTTGTTCAAGTGATTCGTGCCAACGGGTCTCAGCGGCATGTACTCCAAGATTTTCCAGTCTCAATGCTAGTTGCCCGTCTGATTCTGAGGATCGTAATGGTCCTTTCTTCCGTGCTCGAGGTGTAGGTCGACCAATTGCTTGACCATGACCAATCCAATTGAACCCAATAGCATTTTAAAAAATTTTTAAAAATTAAAATGCTTCAAATTTTACGGGAATCAGTTATACTAAATGTTATTAAAATCATAAATGATAAATGCTAAAATGTCTGGTATTTGCCCAATCAACACATGATCAAATGTATAGTTTGCGATTCAATTTATTTTGATTAATTCTTAGTGGCTCCATCTATCGGAAATTAATCGCACCAACTTAGAAACCTCCGTCGACTTATGCGCAACAACTTTGCTAAAGATCATATCATGATCAAATGCACAGTTTACGATTTAATTTATTTTTAGTAATTTCAGTGGCGCCACCTGTCGGAAATTGGTAATACCAACTTAGAAACCTTCCCCGGCTCATGCGCAACAACTTTGCTAAAGTTCATAACACGACCAAATGCACAGTTTACGATTTAATTTATTTTTAGTAATTTTCAGTGGCGCCACCTGTCGGAAATTGGTCATACCAACTTAAAAACCTTCCCCGGCTCATGGGCAGCAACTTTGCTGAAGATCATTGCATGATCAAATGCATAGTTTACGATTCTATTAATTACATACAAACAAACATTCATTTTTATATATATAGATATATATTATATTTTTTATTATTTTTTTTTAATTTGTTACAAAATACGCAATTTTGTATAATTTTTTATTTATCTTTAATGAACTGTTTTTTAGTTATAATAATAGTTTTGTTTTGTGTTTTGTATTATTATATAGTGGGTTAGCAAAAAAAAGTGTTATTTAATGGAATTTTTATAAATTTAAAAATGCATTTTTTATTTTTGAAGTTTAAATGTCCTAACGTTCATAAATTTGAATGAAATTCAATCAAGAAATAAAACAGAACAAATAATTTAAAAAAAATTAGAATTTTTGTTTAGGCTTATTAATTTTTGGTTAAAAATTTGTTTCTATTACAAAAATTGGGAAAATTATTAAAAAATAAACTTATTATATGTTGACTAATGTACATTACAAAATCCAATAAAAATTAATTTTTTTATCTATATTAGTTCATTTTCTTTTCTTTTAAAAATGTTGCCCCTTTTTACTGCCAAAATACCCTTTATGTGCGACTTTTTTTCAAAAATCCCCTTTTTGTGCGACTTCTTCAAAATTTCCAACGGTAACGCTGTGTACATGTGTATGTATTCTTGTGTTTTTTGATTTAGTTGTCGATAAGGCTGCGACAAGAATACATGTGCTGTGGATGCTTAATCATTTTATTTCAGAATAACACTCGAAGAATATTTTGTATTAAAAATGTTCTATGTCATTAGCTGGACGTATTTTATTTTGTCCCATAGTATAATTTTTTTAAATGCTTTGGAATGCTCGTTTTTTTTTTTTTCTTTTAATAAAAAATGGTTTTTTATTCTTATTTTTATTTATCTAAAAAACATGGCCTAATTCTTAAGCCAAAGATGGATAGCTTTATGTTCTTTTAATAATAAAATCGATTTTTTATTTTATTTTTATTTATCTAAAATTATTAAGCCAAAGATAGACAGCTTTACAGATGTATGTTGATGAAATGAAAATAAAAATGGCGTATATTACTAACACTTTTATATGACTGTAAATAAATAAATTCTCTCAACTTATTTTCTCTCTCTCACTCACTAATCCATAACCATAGGCATGTGTTAACCTAGAGGAAAATTGTTAGTAATAATGTCAAGTCTACTTATTAACCCAATGATATGTATATGTGATCGGAAAATATAAAAAAATTGTACTGCACTAAATCCCTAAAGACACCGTATTTAACTTGGCAAGTATTCTTCCAAAAATCGGAATCATTTCTCATTGATATTAGTGAATACTACTGTGATATTTCTTTGGGTGTATAATTGAAGTCTGAAAAAAAGCAACATGAACCTTCTTCTTTAGAAGCTGACAAGATTTTTACGCTCTTTTTAACGAATATTCTTGATGTTCGTGTCGTATGTGTGTAAAAAGCCGAAGATGTTCTTCCCCTGAGGGACATTTGTGCTGACGTCTGTTTTTAACACCAGAAAAATAAATATAAAAGTGGTCAAACAACAAAAACGCACGATGAGAACAGCGCATTGTTACGCTCTTGGTTTCTGTATCATTCCCTTCTATCTTTCCCCCCGCGTCTTGAAATATTTTTGAAAAATATTCCAAAATATATTAAATGCACATTCTTTATACTTTATTTTCTTTGGTTATATCCAATTGGGTTGGCCGGAGAAATTTTCGGATTCTGAGTTACCATATTTTTTAAGACGGATCGAGTTATCGGTGTAGAAGGATTGCCTTTTCTGGGGTTATCGCGTAATCTGGTCAGGAAATTTAATTGGCGAGGTAATTAATTCTTTACATGCCGTCCATATGGAAATAGTAAAAATAAAGGCAATGGCCCGAGAGTGTTGTTGGCAGCCTAAAAAGGGTGTAAATCTGGAGGAGATTATAAAATCTTGTGAGCCTTGCTTGATTACGAGGCCAAATCCGCCTCAGCAGGAATTAATTTCTTGGAATAGATCTGACAACATGTGGTCTAGTATACATATAGATTTTTTTGGTCCTTTTTGTAAACGGTGCTGTTTAGTAGTAGTAGTAGTAGATAGTACTAGTAAGTGGGTCGAATGTACCGATACTAGTACCAGTATGACCAGTAATGCCTTTATTTCGGTTTTACGAGAACTTTTTGCTAGTTTGCCTCAATATGTTGTTTCAGATAATAGAACATCTTTTGCTTCGACTAAATTCGAATTTTTTTTTGAAAATGAATGGCACCAGTAGTCTACGAATAGTTAGGCAGAAAATTCTGTTAAAACAATTAAAAATGCTCTGAAACGTAGTATAGTCAACAGAAATTTGTCTGAGTTTAATAGCGCGTTATGCGGATTTTTATTTGATTATAGCAACACTGTACACTCAAGTACGGGCGTCTCTGCAGCGTATTTGATGTTTAATAAAAGGAAATTGCGAACAAGACAATATCTGTTAAACCCAAAGAGAAAAGTTGAAAATCAAAGAATAAGACAGATTAAAAATTTTGTGACAAACAAACAGGACAGTCAAAGAAAATATCAGAACAATTTTAGGAAGAACGTATTTAGAATAAATGACAGTGTAATGATTAAAGATTATTCCTTTCCTGGAAAAGAGGTTCCTACAACAGTGTCAGATCCATTTTAAAAGGATAAAAATTAAAATAATGTAACTCAAACTATTAGTGAATGTTGTCAGAGATCAGACGGAAAAAAATTTTGGAAACAATAATCGTACAGAAAAAAATGTGTAGAGGAAAAAAGTAAAGTTGTGGATCAAAATAATTACAGTAAAAATGAAAAATATAAGTTAAGAGAGAAAGCCTAAAACCTAAATTATAAACATACATAACACACATACATAATTGGTCATTACAACACTTCAGTCAGGATTACGACCCAGTTTCTCACACTACTTAGGTTGTGTGTGTTAATTTTATACAGTTTAAAGTCGACTCCGAAAGACAGATTTTTGAGAAACTTTTCATGGCAATTTTATTTACTCTCAGAGTTTTTGCCAGAAATCTGCTGAGAGAAAGTCGACGAAGAAATACTTTTTGTATTTTGTTTTGATGTCTGGCCTGGGGCTCGTACCCTGGCTTTACGTCTAATAAGCCAACACACTACCTACTAGACTACGGTGACTTCAAACATAAAACATAACATTTATAAACATAAAACATAAATTGTACCATAAGTTATTGTTAAGTAGGAATTGTGTACTATCATAGGGAATATGACATAAAATTTTTTTTTGTGGTTAGAGAAATTATTTTATGAAGGGGTTACTGTAGTATTAAATTATTGTTTAAGGTTAAAATCTTTTAAATGCATCGATCTGCCTTGTATAACGAAGGTATGCATACTAATATTTCTGATCTGGTAAAAACAATAATAACAAAAATACAGTCATAATCACGTGCTAAATAATTTGCTTATTAAGATTTAATATATGTACTTGCTAGGGGCACCAACTGGGAATTCCCGATCCCGGGATTTTTTATAACTTGTCCCGGGATTTTCGGGAGTGTAAATTCATACATATATAGTATAGTTTATAAAGTAAAAAAAATTGAGTTTTCGGAATTTTTATTATTATTTAGTATTACATTATATAATACCCATGTAGTTTTTGTATCATGCAATAATTATGTGAATATCCTATACCACTCGACATCGAATTGAACGAGAACCCAATATTGTTCAAAAGTTAAACGTTATCCTCGAAGAATGTAAAAGTCCAATAAAATCTGTTAATACAGCTGATGGTTTAGATATTCAACTTTCTAAAGAAATAGATTTGATTGTATTAAGAGGTGTTAGAGGACAATTAAAATTAGTACACCTTTATTATTATCAGAAAATGTACACATTCCAATTTTTTAATGCATTAATTAAAAACGGTTAATTAAGTCTAAATATGAACAAAATTCGGAATTATAAATCATTATGAAAGATAAATACAAATTAGAAGAAATAACGCAACAATTAGTTGAAGCAATGAGGAATTCAGACGTTAAAAAAAATTCTTCATAAAATGGAAAAATACTGTGAATTGGTCATTTTTTCGCATTGCAATATTTTAGTGATTCGAGAAGGAACAAAGCTTTTCCTTAAAATCACTGCATGTGTTTTCTATTGCACTAGAGTAACAATACTGATTCGACCAGTGGAACTTAAATGAAGTTGCGCTATTTTCATTTCAGAACAATAACAAAATTAATATGATACCACTTCAAATATTTCATTTAGATTTTGATTGCCACAGCCACAGTCGCGTTCGTCTCCGAGAAATCAATGACCACTATTGTATGGCAAATGTTCGGCTGTGTCTTCTTCGTTTCTAAAACTCACTTAGAAATGATTGTTTATATGACTAAGAATAATGAGTTCCGCATGAGCGCGTTGAATGCAAAGTTCAGTTATATCCCCTACCCAAAACCTGTTGCATTCTGTCTCGAATCTTAAAAATTGTAAGAACTGGTTTTTGTTTTTATTTATATATTTCGAGTAATGGGCGAGCTATCTATAGTCGCGTAGCTTGTCCTCCTCTGAAATATTTTTGATATCCAATAGCTTCCTGTACTCTCAAGACTCCTGTTAAGGCTCTATCCTCCATTTGAGTCTCGATTCCAGTTTGTGTATTAATGCATCATTCCTGTATGTTACATATCAGGGCGAATCACAGCTGATGATTTTCAATGAAATTCGGTATAATGTCTAAAATTTTGTTTACATTTTTTCTGTTCACATTCAAATTTATCAGATTTGTTACATGTAGTTTTTGATAAAAACCAAAGCGAGTTAAGTTGTTGTAATAATATAATTTGGAAATTATTAATATGAATTTTTTAAAATACAAAAAAAATGTCTTATAATTCGAAAGTAGTTTTAGACACTTCGACTAATTAAGGTCTGCATCCATCAATAGTATTTGACCTGAGATCACGTACAAGTTGTTAATAATTATGTTCTAAAAAAAAAAAAAATAAATTACTGTTGCAATTGCAATTTTTAATATCGAGACAAAATAAAAAAAGATTGTTTTGTTAATTTTATATTTTCATCTATATTTTCAATTTCATTTTATTGTACAAAATTTCTTAAACTTAACAATAGCATACATTTAGTTTGGTCTATTTTACATTCGCTTTTTGTTTTCATTTACATACATACATACATATATAGTTTATATGCACATGCATACGTAAATATTTTTATACACATAAATATATATTTATATTTATATATATATGTACATATGGACGTATATACATATTTATTTATAATTGTTTTGTATTTGATATTTATAATACAATTTGGAATTTATTCAAAAGAATTACTTGCACAAAATACTTTATTTATTGCTGATTGGCGCTTATAATACGCCAGTCGTTTGATGTTTGATGGACAGTTTGAAGTTGTAGCATTCAACATGCTCAGTTTATAAAATTTTCGTTGAAAGTTTTTGCATTTTATACAATATTAATTAAGTATTATCTGATATGTACCCGTGTTTACACATACTATATCTTAAAACAATTTTTATTTTACTTTTTGTTATTCCTGTTAATTTCTGTTTTATTCTTTTCAGTAATTAGAATGTAATACATATAAACATCAGTATCAATCAATCAAATAAATTATACGAAAGAATATAAATAAATAAATAAGCAAAAAATATTTTCATTTAATTATTGATACAAATTTCTATAGCTTGAGCCCATTGCTCAGAAAATGATTTCTGTTTACGCAGTTTTTGACGAACACGTACAATATACGTAAATTTAAATTTTTTTCTTTATATTTTATAACAAATTCCTTAAAAACGTCTTTATCTTTTTAACATTTATTTCATTATACATCTTATATACAATATAATTTAAAAAAGTTAAATTTTACAAGTAGGTTTGGGTCTTTCTAGGTAATTACTCTTTAAAATTGCAGTAGAGTTCAAAGGTTTCGATCTTTTGGACAGCAAACAAAAATTTTCATTTTCTGAATTTCCACTTTTTTTTATTTATTTATTTTATTTTCCCTATGGTAAATTGACGTAACGTAAGTGGTCATTACAACTCTTCAGTCAGGATTACGACTTAGCTTCTCACACCACTTATGTTGTGTGTGGTAATTTTATGCAGGAGTAGTGGGGCCTACAGTTTAAAGTTCGACTCGTGGCCTGACGTCTAAAAGGCCAACGCACTACCTACTAGGCTAAAGTGACTTCATAATTCAGGGAAGTATCGATTTTAAAAGCGACAAAATAATGTGATTTTAAGACACTATATGCTTCTGATAAGAATAAATCAGTATGAAATTTAGTTAAACTACTCATTATAAGTATGATGTAAATCCTAATTGCACTAATTCCCCAGATCTGATTAATTCTCAAAATCGTTTCATCACAGCGGTCATTTTGTAATGGATAAATTCTTATCGTATAACTGATCGCTTTTATTTTACATTTGCCTATATAAATGATTTTATGTATTCGCAAGAAATTAATGACCGAAACTAACACAGAGTTGCATTTGTTAATATGTCAAACAATACGTCATTCGTGAAAGGTCATTTGACCGATCATTTTACTGATCACTAACAAATGTAGAAATTATATTTACGTTTAACTTATAAGCAAGATGGACCCGGGTGTAAGTTAGAAAAAATCAAATAGCAACTTAAAAAATAAAGGAAAGAAAAGTCATTTCTGTGAATAAAAAAGTGAAAGTTAAACACAGGTGTTTTGAAGCACTTTTAGAAAAAAAAAACTTTACCTTAACAGGTTCCCTGCCACGTGTACCGTGTTCGGCTCACACTGAACCTCACTTCTATGCCAAGCTGAATTTTTAAATTTAAAATGTTTATATCCGAAATTTAATTATTGGTAAGACTGTTTTATGTGACGTAATGATGTTTAGAGTAAATTTTGAGTCTTGTACTTATAACGGTACATGTGGTGTGGTAATTAGTTATCAGACCACTTTAGAACTTTTATCGAATACGGCAGTTATAAAGGCATCGAATTTGTATGATACAAAAAACAACAGTTCAATTTCCCTTTTACAATGTAGAAAGCTATTGATTTCATATTTATGTAATAAAAATAATGATATATGTACATATTTTCTGAAGAAGATCCCACCTTCTAGAAAACGCCATAAATTAAAAAAAGGTAATGAAGCAAAAAAAGGTAAACAAAGCAAAATGTAATCGTTTTAAAACATGCAAAGCGGAAAGTGTCAAAATTTATAAATAGTGTAATCGAACTTAAGCAAGGCGAATTCATTACGAGGTGGGAATTGTTTACCAGCTGATGTAAGTAACAATGTCAAAAAATTTTTGGTTTTTGTGTATTTTGTTTTGATAATCAATTTCGTTTTTTGTTATTGTGACAGAAGTTTGTATATTTTTCTTCTTTTTTTTTTTAAATTTTTCTTCCCATCGTCATTCTTTAACAATTTTTATAAAAATTTTTAACATTCTTCTTCCCATCGTCATTCTTTAATCAACATTTTTCTTCCCATCGTCATTCTTAAGTCAGCTGTTTTTGACAACATTACTTCTTCTCAACAACAAAAAATCCCTGTTGTTCTTGTATTGTTGTACTTATTGTAATACTAGTCCCACCTCGTAATGAATTCGCCTTGAACTTAAGTAAAATCTATATTGTCTTTTGTACATCACTCTTATGTCAATTATTTAATGTGAAATAAATTTAATTGTTTATTGTTATTTAGTGAATATTGCCGTTTTAATAATAATTTTATAAAAAAATATACATTTTCTCAAAAACAAACAAAAAAACATGTATTTATAGAAATTTATAAAAGTAGATATCGTCTACCGCAAATAGTACACGTGGCTTAGAAATGAGACTTTCTCATAAACAGCTTAGCAGGGAATGTGATAAGATTTTTTCCTTTTGGTGCGTACATAAATTGTATTTTTTTTTAAATAAATTTTTATATTTGAATAATTTACAAGTTTTGTTTTTAATGTTGTTAAAATAAAGATAATTTTTAGGCAAATAAATAGTAAAGTATCATCTGAATGTTGTTAAGATTTAAATGTATAGTCTAGTGGCTACAAGCACTTAAAATCACTTTATGCCATGACATAATTACCTTCCGAGGTATACGTTGAATAAAGTTTTTCAATTTTATTAAAATTAATTACTTTTTCGGGTATACAGTTTTGATTAGTAAAGAATTGGAAATATAGAAGTTTTTGCTAAAAAAGAATCGACAGAAACTTTCGTCTTATGCTGGCTACATGTCTATGACAAAACAAATTTTAATAACACATGTCATATTGAATGAACACTAAATGCTCATGTATGCATTGGTCTTTTATCTACTACAGTCATTACAACAGCCGAGTTCAAATTCAAATGTAGGCGATCATTCAAATACAGTTTTTCGAAGATTTCAGATGTTGTCAGATGCTTCGTTGAATCATTTTTACTCAAAACTGTAATTCCGAAGCCGAATCAAACGTTCACATAAGTATACGGATAAAAAAGTTTTGGGTGCTGTTTTATACCACGGAAACGTGCTATGAGAATGTTTTTGTATTTAATTTAAATTTATGAAAAGTTTATAAATGGCATTTCGTATGAAGGTTTGACTAAAATGATTTCAAAATTGTGGGAATAATTTCAATACACCTCATACACTAAAATGATCAATTTATTTATAATTATATTTTTATATTTTAGTATGAATGTTGTATATTTTTTATTATTATTTATTTATTAATATTATTAATTATACATTTATTTAGGTTTTACTTTTTATTTTTTTCATTTTTATCAGCTCATTTTTGCATTTCCATTCTGAATGAAATGCAAGTGAGTTGTTTTTTAGTCTTTTAAAAATATTTAAAGAAGGACAATAGAATAATTTAACGAAATTTTGTGTATAAATTAGAAAATGATGCATATTAACATAAAATCACACAATGTTCGAATATGATCATAAAAAACCAAATCTTTTAGTAGTTGTAAGGAATTTTTCATATCGCTATTATCAAACCTACGGTGCTGTCGGTCATCTATTTTTTATTTCCAATATACAAAGTTATGTACATATATCAACGTTTTTATATGCGACTTTGGTGAGGGTCACAAGCACGATGATTAGAGTGGAAGTTTAATCCATTCGAACTCTGGATTTAACAGAAGCGACTCGAAGAGAATGGCAACTGTACAGATCACCTCAACATACAATCAGACTTAAGGAATGAATGTGGAATGTCAAACAACGACATCTCATACAAAATATTGGGAAGTGAAATTTTCATTTAGGCTTAATATTAGAAGTGTACCAGATAGGGCGGCTACTAGTTTATTGACCGCTTGAGAACCGTTTTACATCAAATTTGTACAATTGCGCATCCGATTTGCCTTCTCCTGTAACTGTGCTTACCCTGTTCATAAGTATTAAGTTTCGAGAGATCCAGAAAGAAATCGGAAAAATATCGAAAAATACTTGAATGTAGATGCAAAATTTTGTATGGAAATTTGTTTTCCGATAAGCAGTATTTAAAAGCTGTACAAGTTGTGAAGAGACTTTTTATGTCCTTATTTGATTGATTGATATTGTGTCCTGCATTTGTTTTTAAATGTAGCGTTCAGAAGCAGCTCTGTAAAAACGTGATTATTCTTAATATATAACTGTATACCTTTTGCACAATTAAATAATAATAGTTTAAGTGTTAGTTAGCCAAATTAGTTACAGATAAATGCAGTAGGTAAAATTGTAACGTTATTAATATCGTTAAAACTTATTTAACTGAGAAAAGACGTATGAAAGAGTTTTCGAAAACATATCAAAATAAATTATTACTACCCAAAAGGTACAAAACCAATGTATTTTTTTAACATTACAAAATTGAAAACATTTTAAAATGTTACTGAAGCAGTTCAGACCGTTTAAGGGAGGCATAGTTACAAACATACATTTTTTTTTTGATATTTGTGAAGTATTCCAGTTTTAAAATTTTTAATCCAGAAAGCAAGTCATGTAGTAGAGAATTCGGAATTTAGTGGTATTACCTAGATTAGATATCTGGCCAGCAGAGTTTAATAAATAAAAATAAACATACTTATATACATACATAAGAGGTCGTACAGTTCACATTAGGTCTGTACCACTAATGTAACCGCACGCTCCTAATGATAACGAAAAGCGTGTTTCGTAAGAAAAATTACGAAATTTGGTAAAAGAGTATTGTGAGTATATGCGATTTTTATACTTTTATTTTTCAACTTAGAATTTGGTGTTTTGCGTGTTCCAAAACTTTTGAATTTTGATTCGCTCTCATTTTACCAGTCTTTATCCGGAATTACGTCGAGCTCACTTAACCATTATTAATTCAATAGTCAATTTGTTCAAATTGTTTTTGGGTACTTGGTTTGTTTAAAATACATATATGCAGAATTCGATTTGATTGTTTTGTATTCTATTCTCACAACTTCTTGTTGGCCGTCCATTAATAGCAAAATATTTCATCATTGTATTATTTTAGTTTATCTTAATCTAGAGCCAGTAAGAAATGTTTTACAAATGTTTAAACAATTATTATAATTACATATGTTTATACAGATAAACATCATTTTATAATATTTGGATCACAGAATTTGTTTTTAAAACAGTTAAACCGTTATTTGCTGTAATATACATATGAGTGTAAGTGTTTACAACACTCTGTTCGTATGTCTGTGACTTTCTGTCTTAATCATCGATGATGTTAATTGGAAAAACCATAATCTATTTAAAACTAATTCCAGTCCTTAAGTTGTTTTAATAAAATTTTAATTTATGTTATATCCTGTAAGTGTGATTTGTATAACCTTTTCCCTGCTATCCGTTGTTGGCTTTTTAAAGCCATATTGTTGTTTTTTTTTTTGTTTTTCAAAATTAATCCGTTCTCCATAAGAAGACACTTGATAAACTTGACTAGAGTTTGTATCTTAAACTTTGATCTGGTACACCCATGCACTGAATGTTTATGGACACTGTAGTTAAAAGACGTCCATTTCTTATTATGAATTTTTACTGCAACATTTGGGGTGCTGAGGCGAAGACCATCATCATAAATTTTTTCCATTCGGTATTGCAATTTTATTCGTTTCATTGTACCTTTCATTACTACCAATTTATCATAGGAATTCTTTGCCTCACGGGACAAATTATCCGTTCTGGCCCTTAATTCCACAAGCACAGATTTGTTACCTTTAACCAGCATCAATGTCTGTCACCGTTGAGGCTTAAAGAAAACCTCCAACCAACAAGGACAGAGAGTTATATTTGGACGTTTATAGGAATAACCCCAACCTTTTCCGAAACTGATGCACATACTAAATCTATCTATGGGTCCAGCTTGAACGCCTGGAAATTGGGAAGGATATATTAACGAATTAGCCCTAGAAAACAGAAGTACTTTATAAGTTTTGAATATTGAATTTATTTATATGTTATGATTGTCTTTTACTTGTACTTATCAAAGGCTTTCAAGCAGTCTCCTGGTTCAACACGACAAACATGAAACCAACTTTCTGTTAAGGTGGGAGAATATAGAAATACCGGTACGGTCGAACGATTATACAGCCACACACCATCCCATTCATGACTTAATGTGACACCTAAATGGTATTTAAAGAGAAATAGTGAGATAATCATTTACATACAAATCACTTTTATAATATTATCTTACCTAAGCCAATTTTTTGCCTTGTGTGTTGAACATCGCCTGGCGAGAATGTTGTACTTTTTTCAACAAGGTCCCTAAGACACATGCCATCTTTGAGATCTCCGCATGTTGTATACGATTTATCAGAAAATATATTAATTGCTGGTGTATCAGCCAGATATCGTTCACCAACTCTTTTTCCCATTTCCCAATAAGCAACTTCACACCAATTTGATGAAGTTCGGCGATCTGTAAAAAACAAAATGTAAAATTTTAAATATCATATGTGGTATATAAAATATTTTTTAAAGAAATAATGATCCTTTTTTTAATTAGGAACCAATATGAAAAAGCTCCAAATGAACTTACTCCTTAAATAAGGATATTGTAATTTTTATTTCGTTAAGAAGTTGAATATTTTTAGAATAAAATATTTCAACCAACTTATATTGCCTTTTTGCTGTATGGAGACAAAGAGCATTTGAAATAGACAAAACATCAATTTAGTAGTATTAGCTGCGCAACTAAAATACGATTGAGAATAGCAGGGGAATTGTATACAAAGTGTAAGAGTATAATAAGATCTTTGTGATTTTCGCACTACAAATTAACAGTTAAACAATTTCGATAAATGAGTTGAGAAAGATTCTAATTTCATTTTTACTCGTGCAATTGAGTAATCACAATCTCCGGAAGATGTTACCGGGCCGGGATTTTGAATTTGATTTTGTTTTGAATGTGTGTATGTAAACATTTATCTGATTGCTGAGTAAAAAAAATAGAGGTTTGAAACTGAAAGCAAAGAAGAAAGCAAGGAGGTTTAAGATTTTATGGGAATCTTAGGAAATGTAGATTTAAATTTTTTTTTTTTTTGATTTAATAAAATTTTAATTTAACAAAACAAAATATTATTATTATAAATTTGATCATTTCCAATCTACATGTATGGATTTTTTAGGATCACTCTATAGGTGTAGTGTAGACGACATTATTGTTTTTGTTGCCTTAATTAATGTTGATAAAATGGTCAAAATAATACAAATTGAAATATACAATGTAGACGACGATACAAATACATAAACAGATACCGTAACGGCAGCAATTCTATAATAAGACCAATAATAATTAATACGGCAACGACGACGCGATACACAGATAAAAATAATTCTAAATTTAAAGATGATGTATCTCTGCTATCATCGATGTTGTCCAAGTCTCTGGCAGTGATGGTAACTCAGCGATATTACCACCAAATCTGTTTACCTGGCTAAAATAAAAAATAAAATATAAATAACGTGCGTTTTTAATTAATTTAATTTTCTTCGTGCTTTACAGGACCGCATGAAACCGGTCGTGCAAAAACATTGTAAAATATTTATATAATTATTCCATATTACATATTTTCACAAAGCATCTTTAATTTAAACCGTAAAGATAAGTCCGAAAATTAGTAGTCTGTTTTAATAATCACGACCATAGACAACAACATGTGTTCATTAAATTGGCTTTGGAGCAGTTGATAGCTGACATTCAATTCTGGATGAATGTGTACGAGTGGATTGGATGATCTGCACTAGTGATTTGAAAGCATAAGCAATGCACGTGGAAGTCGTACCCTTTGACTCCGTTAAACTTTGTGACAAGTAAGTCAATAATCACAACAGTCCTTAAAGTCAACATAACCCATGCTATTGATCAAATTCAGGCTGATTTGTACGCCAGAGTCGTGAAAAATTTGAACATTTCAAATGAGCCATACCCAGAAGAACCGTGGTGGATATTTGAACGAAATGGCATCAATTTGTATAATCATGAAATTGCAAAAAATGTAAATACATATGTAAAACTATAATGTGTACTCTGTAATTTACTTAAATAGCGTTTTAAATATTTCAGTTTTTGTGGCTTGCCTTTTAAGTTTGTTGATGAGATAGGAACGGAGGTGTTCGTACTTCAAAACAAATTGAAGAATTGAGGTGATTGTACTTTACTTAAGCAAGTGCTTATGTTTCGTTTGTTACAAAATATAATAATAAAAATAAATATCTTGTTGTTTAGTTCTGCTTTGCTTGAACGTGACACTTAGTGATTTGATGAGAAAGTAAGTAAAATATGAAAATTATTGATAAGTAATTGCATTTATTCTCTGTTCATTCAATTGCGGTTTTTTAATATCATTGTTTTTAAATTAACATTTTTACAGACAAAAATTAAATTTAGCCTGAAAAAAAAAACAAACAATAGCACCACAATTTCTTTCGAAAATAGTTACAAAAAATAATAACATAGTAATACATACATATGTATGTATATAAAACATAAAAAAACACTGTAAATATCTATTAACTATTACTGTGTTAAATCATTTTCTAATGCAATTTTCTAATGCATTCTATTCTAATGTATGCAAACGTTAATAAATTAATTCACGTAAACAAATTCTCTCGTAATATAAATACATTTAAAAGTATTCATATTTATGAGCGTATGTGTGTATGATTGTTGTTAATAACGTATGTACGTTTGTACATACATACTTAATAAATATGGTAATAAATAAGAAAATGCCATAGGCGCCATATTATTAGCGCCGGAACCTGTGTCGCCGCCACACTGTTATAAACAGCTCATAGAGTCAGACATTTGCAGTTTCATCATTATTTCATTTTATATTTCAGACACCATCACACTTAATACAAACGTAAATAATTCACCATATTACGAGAATATCTATAGAAAATAATAACAACTTATATACAGTGGCATAGAATAGAGGAAAATAAAATAAAAACAAAAACATACATACATACAACGGAGGAGTGAAATTGCTAGAAATAAAAATGATGCTTCATACATACATATGTATGTACATATGTTGCAAAAGTAACTTTTTCCATTTTCATATGTTCACTGCTGCTGATTCGTTGATCGGATTTTCTTAATAAAATTGAAATTCCATACACATCAGCATAAATATTGGAAAAAAATGTTTTTTTTTATTATTATATACATATGTATGTACATGTATGTGAATAAGAATTAAAAAAAATATAATTTAAATAAATCGTTTTAATTTTTAAACGATGGACCGACCGACTGACTGACCTTACACTACTTATCAGTGCATTTTTTTTTTTGGAGTTTTTATATCTGTTCTTGTTGTTTTCGTTGCTACGCTTTTATATAGAATAGCTTAATAAAATACACCAGAGATCAGCAATGAGTATTCAAAACGATGAGTAGATTCGAATCATACTTATAATTTCTGCTACTTATACGCATTCATATTTATTTCAATGTCATACTCATACTACTCATACTCAAAGTTTGAAATACTCATGGTACTCGTACTTAACAATACGCACGATGTTATTGATTTGGACTCTCCACGACTCATCGCATACACGAATCACAAAATAAGTATGATTCGCGTACAAACACTACAATACTCACATGAAGGTTGTGTGTTTGCTCTCCTTGCTGTCTTTGTCTGTTTTGTTTATGTGTCTTTCTTCTTTCTTTGCAAATGCAACAACAACTAGGACTGTTAATTTTTATGAATGATTCGAATCACTCGAATCATTTATGAGTATTATAAGTATTTTTCTAAATTTATGAATCTGAATGAGTAGGCGTATGAATCAAACATAGTTCGAATGTTATGAGTTTGATGTCAACGTTGTACTCATACTCATTGCGACTTGTACTTATAAATCAATGGTGTAGTGAATACGAATGAATCAGAGTAGTTGTGTTTCAATACTGTTGACTCACTCATACTCAAAATTTCATGTGTACTTATGAGTAGCGAAAAAGCGATTCATTGCTGATCTCTGAAATACACAGAAGCTAAACAAACGAAAGAAAAAAAAAAAATACACACCAACACTGCTAAATTCTAAAAATAGTTAATGCTGTAATATTCGAAACTATTCGCTGAACACTCTGAGAAATCATACAAATATTTTTAAACCGTTATTGTAAAAAGTCAAACAATATATTTGTTGTAAAAGGTTTTAATAACACATTTATTATGAATATGTGTCTATGTATACATGTGAATTTCTTAAAATTAAGAGGCCTTTAAAACTAAATATCGTGTATAAGCCATTCAGATAGTAACGAATTATATTGTTATCCTTCGAAATTTCATGCTACGTTATGACGAATAAAAATATATCACTTCGATGAGTGTTTGAGCAGGATAAAAATCCTTACATGTAATGTAAAGTGCACTAAGTAATGGGTTGAATATAACAATTGGAATGTAATAAAAGCAACAATCAGAGGAAAGTGTCCCACAAATTGTGATAAGTTCTGGAAATTAATTCAAGCTGCATGTATTGATATCTATATTGAATTCGGCTCAGACGATATCCACTAGTTTTAAACAGCACCGGAGTCTCTATAAAATATTAGCCACTCTAGGACAACATTTCAACTTGTGTAAATGTATTATTATGTTATTATATTTTTATAAGTATTTTGGAAAGAGAACTGGACTTCCTTATTTTTTTCACAGGGTAAATAATTTTGTTAATTTTAATCGTAGTCCGAGCTTTGTATCAAAAATGATACATTTCAATTTTTGAGACTATATACATATGTAGCTTTAATTCAGAAAAAGAAAAAAATTAAAAAATAAAAAAAGAAAATTTCATACAGGGCTTAAAAAAATTCAAAAACTTAATAATTGTGACTTATGTATCATTTTTGATACATACGACTTTCCAAGGGATTCTTTGGCGTTGTGTATATAACTTTTTTAAGTTTTGTGAAGTTTTATCATAAATAATGATACTTATGATACATTATTTATGATATTTGAAAGGAATTGAAAGTTAAGTGTTGTATGAAGGTGAAAAGGTTGAATTTTCTGTTCTTGATATTGATTAAAGTAGTCGTAGTCTAGTATGTAGCGTGTTAGCTTATTAGACGTCAGACCAAGGTTCTGACCTCAGGTCAGACATTTCCAGTTTACAATGAAAGGTTGTAATGACCGATTATATATGTATGTATATAATTATACATTATCCATATTATTACTGACTAACAGACAGTCTGGTTTCAGACGCAAACACAGCTGCGTGCATTAGTGGATGTTGTAGAGGAGTTAAGGTCAAAAATGGATCAGAACATGGTGTCTATTCTGGTACTTCTAGATCACTCAAAGGCTTTTGATACTGTTGATCATGACATTCTTTGTCACAAGTTGATGGAAACCTTTAAATTTTCAACATCAGCAGTAAAACTTTTACGTACATACCTGTATAAGAGAAGTCAGACAGTGCACTATGGCGATGTAAAATCATTTAGCAGCCTGGTCCGTAGAGGTGTACCACAGGGTTCAATTCTCGGACCACTGCTTTACATAATGTATTCTAATGACCTACCTTCTCGTATAACTCACTGTGGAATTCAAATGTATGCCGACGATGTCCAACTCTACGTTAGCTGTTTTAGAACTGACATCGACAATTGTATATTGAGACTGAACCAGGACCTTGACAGTATATTTAAATGGGCCACTGCGAATGGTCTTTGCTTGAACGCTAATAAGTCTAAAGCTATCATAATTAGAAAAATTGGCGTTTTGTCGAACTTACTGCCACCATTAGTCGTTGGGGACTCGCCCATAGAATTGGTACAATATGCCAAAAACTTGGGTATTACTTTTAATAGTCAACTCTCCTGGACTGACCATGTTAATATGATTTGTGGGAAGACATATGCTATGCTCAGGAATCTTTGCAGGACTCAGTCCTTTACGCCTGTTAATATACGTATGCTCTTGGCGAAGACATACCTGATTCCAACCCTCTTATATGGATGTGAGCTTTTGCGGGTTTGGACTCTGTCAGCAGGAATAAACTTAACGTGACGTATAATAACATTGCAAGATATATTTTTGGACACACTAGATATAGTATTATATCGTATTTTGCCTACAAAATCTACGTCATGACACTGGAAAACCTCTTAAAATATCGTATGCTAATTTTTCTACACAAGATTGTTTATTCAGGGGAACCGAATTATCTATTTACTAGACTAAAATTTTCCAGAACTAACAGGGGCTATAGGATAAACGCCGTAAGGTTTCAGAAACAGGTGTCTGAAAGGCACTTTTATGTTAATGCAATTCGTTCATGGAACCAACTTCCGCCAGAAATTCAATTGAAAAGCAATGTAATGCAATTTAAAACTGCAATTTTAACACACTTTTCTTTAGATTTACCATTTAATTCAATCCAATTTAAGGCTAACTTAAATTTAATTAATATAATTTTGTTTTTTTTTTGTGAAATTTACATACATATATATATATATATATAACTATTACTTTAACTATAACAATATATAAACAGTACTATTAAATAAGATTAAATACTTGTTGTACTGAAGTTAATCAATAAATAAATAAATAATAAATAATAATAATGTATACCTGCTGCTAAACACTCTAAAAAAGAAGAAAACAGAAGCTCGTCGTCTTATGAACTGGCGAAAGTATTGGCAGCAATAAATATGACAATAGAATGTTTATGGCCGAAGATGGTACTACTTGGAACAGAGAACCGTATGACCAAGGCTAATTTATAGAAGGTAGCCTTATCTCTACAACAAGTACAACAATGCATAAACAACAGGCATTTTGTTTTTGTAAAAGTGCATTTGAAGTGTCAAAAAAATTAACCCTCAAACCTCCATAGGAAATTAATTAAAGCAATTAAAAAAAAAAAAAGTAAATAAATTGTATATATTGAAAATTCTTATGATTTCTATGTCATGCTAAATTACACAATAGTGCAGCACCTATAAATAACAAAAGTTATTTCTTATTTATTATTGTACCAATTAAAATTTGTACCTAATTTATATTTATTTTATGACTGAATTTTGAAATTGAATACTTATTTAAACTATTATCTCTTGAATTATATTGTGAATTAAAAAAGTTGTACTTAAAATTCACTTGCTTCCACAACTTTCAACCAAATTGACAGACTCAAAAAAGAAAATAAGAAATACATACAAAAATACTTCTTTCTTTCTCCTTTCTTAATCCCAATTATAACTACGTTTGAGTAAATTAAAGAAATATTATAATAACAAATTTTCAACGGAAGATTGGCCCAATTTGTGTTAATCCCTATATCCCAATCTTCTGAAAGAGAATTTGTTTTAAAAATATCACACGCACAAGTTATTTCAGTCATAGTTTAGGCACCTAGTTGGAGACATGGATTTTTTTTTTTTTTGGTAATTCATCACTTTCATCTAAATATCTATAAATATAGTAAATCTAGGTTGTAGTTTAAAAGATATACATATGTATTTAGTGTTAAAGGCTTAAATATTGTTAATCATCTTGCAAAAATTTTAATATAATTGGCTTTAAAATAGTAATCCTAAAGAATTTCTAGAGTGCGTATCGTTAAGGATACATGCGGTACATATGAGGGTTTATGGCTAATATAAATACGAAATTGAATATCGAAACAAAATACACAAAAAACAAACATTTTTTTGACAGTCCAAAACTCCTCAGCTGTTGAGATAAGGCTACCTTCTATGAATTTGCCTTGCGTATGACTTTAGTAGTTTGGGAAAAGAAAATATGACCAATTTTCAAGTAGATTGCTAGCAGCTGTTTCTTGAAATGTTGTACGAGTCGTGACAGACAAAGATTAGAAAAAAAGTGTTTCATCCTATGTTTTATTCCATAGATATTACAGATAATAATGTTTCGGTCAACTACGTACGTATGAGATAACAGAATCATTCACTTTGATAATATGCTATTCGGAAATGATGATAAATTTACACGTATTACACCTTTTCGAAAAATGAGCTGAAAGTCTTAGCTTTTAATAATCCCAATAATTTTGTCGCTGTCGATTACTAACTAATTGAATTTTATGATCGTTATAAGTTTAGTAATCCACCGAAATCGTACATGATACGTTCCTAGCAACTACTTACAGCCGTATTTGGGGAAACCTGTATTCTGGAAACCAGAGAGGAATCATAGGGAGAGCATTGTTATTGACACAATCGATTTTCTATTGCAACGGGAAACTATTTTGCCTCACATGACGCTGACAACAGATATTTCTAACGGAATCATCACGTTTCATCCAATACTCAATTGAGAGTGTTACTGATGAGAGTGACAATAAGTTGCCCGATTTAAACGATTGAATACTTCTAAATCGTCGCAAATCATAGGTGCTAGATGTCTAATTATTACAATTTAGAAAAAAAAAACCAAGATGACATGAAGTGTCTGATTTTTACGTAAAAAACCAATTTTGGCGTAAATTTCATAAAAGTGATCATAAAATGTAAAAATATAAAATAGTTTTATTAAAATAAATAAAAATATTTTAATTTTTTAACAAAATCTATCAATAATCGTGACAAATCTAAATAATACAAGTAGGTATGTATCCAAAGTGCTACATAAGCTAGAATTATGAAGTTTTTTAAGGCTGGATCTACGATTAAATTTGTTTTTATGATGTATAAGCTGAAAATAAGTGCAGTTACCTATTGACAAATTTCTTATTTTATTTTATTTTTTTATTTTGTTTATTAACAATTTTTTTATTTATTATTTTTCACATCACTTTATGTACAAATTATTTATTTTATAGTTTGATTCCGAAATAAAATACAGAAGATTATTAAATTTTTATTAACCACTTTATTTATTGAGGGCGGAACTTAGCATATTTTATTAATTCAATTACACCATGTTTAATAAAAAAAATATGCTTACGTATATAAAATAATAATAATAAAATTTGATTTCGTATGGAATGGAAAATGTTTGTCCCGTTTTATAATTTAATAAGGTCTTTTTTCTGGCTAGTATTATAGTTTTAACAATGAAGAGGGAACAGGATTATTGCAATTAATATTAATTGTAGATTAAAACCTAGGCTAGATTTATTCTCACTGTTTATTAACTAATATGAGGCGGCCGTGTTATTAAGTGGCAATTTCTTTATTTATTCGAATGGTATTCTTTTCAATATACATATATGGCCTTGGATTACTCGGTTGCATTATGACAGGTAGTGGTTTTGTTGGGTTGTTTTAAAATTATCTAAATATGTATATGTTTTATCCAATATTGAGTTAGATTCTCTAGAGGAATTGTTCCACCAGAAATTTCATTTAACAGGTTTTTTTTGATCACATTTGCTAAACACATATCGGCTGACTTTTAAAATGTATCAATACAAAGTTTGTATGCAGTTCTATATATTATGTAGATATGCTAAGTAACCAAACAATGCATCAATTATAAATCCGATTCCTGATTGCTTTTTGACTGCATTAAAAATACACATTGACGACGTTTTGAAATATAATACATTGTAAACATTTTGTACAGCGGCTGTATGAAACACTATACTTTGTTCAAACACAAAGCAGCTAACATTTTGGAAGCCAGCCATCATTATCAGGATTATCAAAATTATTTCTAATGCTTAAGGTAATATTATTACAATGTTATATATATTTAATATATGTATAAAGAATATAATATGGCCTGAAGCTATTTTTGTTTTTGTGAACTCAAATGCATGGTGTAAGTTTATGAATGGTATAAAATCCTCTTTTACAGTATATGTCACTGGGCGTAAGAATAAATGAGTTAAAAACGTCTACTTTCATTCAATACATGTCTCGATGAATGTTCACGATTTACTCTTCTACTGTATCTAACATATATCTTAATACATAGTGTTCTTTTGATACGTAGCTGTTCTTTTGCTGAATTTCTTATAAATGCTTCTAATAATTTATTTGCAATATGTCAAGAAGTAGAGATTACAAAGAACAGTTGAGACATTCTCTAAGTTCTTCGCACACACACCATCTTGTTGTCGACTATAAGGCAGCCTTCGATAGCCCCATAAGGGATCGAGTTTTTGCCGCAATGTCTGATCTCGGTATACCTGCGAAGCTGATAAGGCTATGCAGAATGACGTTGAGCAATTCCTGCAGCTCCGAACCTTTTGATAACCGAGATGTTACTGCTGCCTGCAGTGCTATTGAACGGGAGTCTATTAAGATGGGGCAAAACGAAATATATGTTATCGACAAGTAGGGACATGCGGCGTATTGGATCTCAGATTACGACCGATAACTATACTTTCGATGTAGTCAAGGAATTTATTTATCTTAGCTCCGCCGTTACAAAAACTCTGTCAGTCTGGAGATCAAGCGTACAATCACTTTTGCCAACAGGTGCTACTCTGGTCTCAATAGGCAATTGAGTAGTAGCGACCTCTTCCGTACGACAAAACTAATACTCTACAAGACGCTCATCCTACCCGTGCTTCTTTATGACGCAGGGTAATGGACAGAGTATTCGAGAGAAAAGTCCTACGCAAGGTCTTCGGTCCAGTGCGAATTGGCGATAATTTCCGCATCCGACTCGATCTGTATGAGCTCCTCAACGTCGTAAACGTTGTGCAGCGTGTTAACATCCAGCGGCTGTGCTGGCTCGGCCATGTCGTTCGAATGGACGTGGATGCTCCGGCGAGATGGGTATTTAATGCGGAGTCGGCGAAGAGGAGGACCTTGTTTCCGTTGGAAGGACCAGATCAAGGAAGCCCTGTCATCGATTGGTGTGACCAACTAGTGTTGTTAATGGTGAGTTAAGTAAGTAAGTAAGTTTTGGTAAACTCAAGTCTAGCCTTTCTACGCTTCGCTGATATGAAAGGCATTTTTGCTGATCGTTGACTAAATAATGCGACTTGCACTACTCTTCTACAAATTATTTTTTCGAGAGTACCCAAATTGGTATTCCTTTTTATTCAACTCACAGATTTCTTTTCATCAAGAAATCTCAAAGTCATAGTGTATTAAGTGGACGTCCTCTAAAAGCACCGGAATGGAATATTTTTTAAGTAATTTATGCTGTGGTATACCAAATCATCAATAATTCTGTCTTTAATCGGACTTGAATACTTGTTTTTTTCCATTATTCCAATATTTTCTTTACAATTAAATGTGTAGCAATTCACTACTTCTTTTAATTCCTTCTTCTGATATACAAATTCTGTAGACATTGTGTCGTTAATTTAAATTTTACATAATCAGTAGAGGAGTTAAAGTAAAGTGGTGCTTTCGTTTTATCCAGTTCAAATCGTGCTTTTTTATGACATACATACATATGTATATTTCAATTTCTTTTATTTGAACAATGGTTAGATAATACAAAAAAAAAGTAATTCGGTAACTTAATAAAAAATCGCAGTACCTTACAATACAATAAAAAAAATTACAAGGAGATGCTTTAGTTATGTCCGATGCCGTAAATAATGTTTATAGAATGTATGTATGTATGTATATATAAAGAAAAAATATACATAAAACTTAAAAAAAAATCAGTACTAATGACATTTGTTAGATTATGAAAGATTAGTAGCTTAAAAATTATTATCGGTAAACGTAGTAGCCAGCAAGATATACATACATACATACATAATTGGTCATTACAACCCTTCAGTCAGGATTACGACCTAGTTTCTCACACCACTTATGTTGTGTGTGTTAATTTTATACATGAGTGGTGGGACCTACAGTTTAAAGTCGACTCCGAACGACAGATTTTTGAGAAACTTTTCATGGCAATTTTATTTACTCTCAGAGTTTTTGCCAGAAATCTGCTGAGAGAAAGTCGCCAAAGAAATACTTTTTGCATTTTGTTTGGATGTCTGGCTGGGGCTCGAACCCTGGCTTTATGTCTAATAAGCCAACATACTACCTAGTAGACTACGGCGACTTCAAGCCAGCGAGATACATATAAACAAATAAAATAGAAAACAAGGAATAAAAACAATGATGATTATAGGATTGGATAAGTGTAGACTATGTGAAATATCGTGACCTAACTCCCAAGTGGAAAAAATGGCAAAAATTGTTAAATTAATTCGCTCTACAGTCCAAATGAGAAAAAGAGAAGCCAATAGTATTGAGAACCATCCGGGGATAGACATAAAATCAGAAAAATGCAAGAAGAATTATCCAAGAGATCTACTAAGCCCCGAAAATATGACAAAGGGAAAACATATTGGAAAGTGTTCCGAGATTACTGTGACGTCAAGAACAATAATTATTATTTTACATAACAATGACCTTAAATGCAGAACAATTCGCCAAAAGCTACTCGTCTCTAAAAAAATCGTAGGTTTCACTCGCATTGATAATAATACTGATTTACAAAATAAGCATAGCCACAATTACTGATTTTGAGGAAGGATCCGAGATATCAGAAGTCGCGCATAGAATATGACGTCGAATTAAAAAACCGTCTTAGAGTGAAATGTAGCTGCCGTCGAGCCACAAACACTGATATATGATATGTTACTATCGGACCTAACATGGCGACGTAGTATATAAAAAACAAAAAGGGCGGTATTTCTTGGCGTGACAAAAAAATTATTTTTATGGTTTTGGAAATGTTATTAATATATCTTTAATCCTAGGGGGTGACTGACTCAACTTTTTTTTGTCCATAGACCCGCTCTAATATATACCATCCCTTAAATATTATTTTCCTTATTTGTTTATTGGAGATAATAAAATTGCAAAAATAAAAATATTTCTTACCAAATATATTCTCCATTAATCGTGAAAAATTGGTTAAAATTTTAAAGGATCTGGCAAACGGATATTATAATTGCAAATAAAAAAAGTTATCTTCGTCAGCTACATGCATATATCTTCAATCACAAACATGTTGATCATTTCAAAAATTTTGGGTACAGTTGATATGAACACACTTATCGATGGTTTTATAACAATGATCCGTTTTTGATTATTGTTTATACCTCCCTGAGAACATCATCCAAGTATTCATTACACTTGTACTATTCCAGCTATAAAGATCGACGCTGTACGAATCCGGGATCAGAGTATATTGTATAGTGATATACACATATTTACCGACAGTAAAGCGGTCGGTGCATCATCCACAAATATGATCAAACTAAATCTGAGTACGCGTCAATTGTCTTGCAGGTAAGAATTCCATTTCATCTCTGGACTGCAAGATCTTGCTTTACAATTCAATATTAAAACGGATATGATTCTATGGCTTACAAATATGGGTTGCAGACACAACCTCCAATATCAATAGAATACAAGTGAGCAACAACAAAATTCTGATCCATGATGCTTTAATTTTAACATTTATTAATTAAACATTCAACGAACCACTTGATCAAAGCGATATTTGCAAATGAACAAATAAATACGTACATATATGAAAAAGCTTGAAGAACATTCAACTCCCTTAGTCTGCAAAAAAGTTAGGTTTCTTATTTTCGTTTAAAGAGAGCTGCACTGCTGCAATCATTTCTCTCTTTACACAGATACATTATTGTCTAGCGTTGGCTGAGTCTAAATCAAAACAATGAATTTAAGATTCATAAACGTATTTTTAGTTAATAATTTATTATGATTCAAACGTAAAGAGAAAGGCAATTATTACATAATCAACATAAATCGCACTTTGGAGAGATGCAATCCCATTCATATCTTTCAGATTTAAACACGTACATACATTTATGTATACAAACATATATATGTATGTATGTATATGCATTTTTTTTTGCAAGAATTAAAAATATTGAATTCATCCAATTATTCACAATTAAAATATTTTTGTAGCTTGGTAAACAGATAAGTGAAAGTGGAATAGAAAATTTACAAAATCACGATTATAAATCAACCAGCATCATTTTAAGAATATTTTTAATATTTTTTCTATTTAAATGTTTATACATTTTCGTATTTATGCAGTACCACAAGTATACACACACACATTCACACAAAACAAAGAAAACAATAGCCAGAGCGAATGCCATTAAAAGCTTAAAGACTGCGGCGCACCTTAAAATACCAAAAGAAAAATTAATTCGATAAATAAATAAAAAAGGAACAAAACCATCCGAAAAAAATGAATAAATTCTAAAAAATATAATATGAGAAAAATTGAAATTCGAATACTTATCGCTTTAGATTCAATTTCTGTCGTTCCAAAAATAACAGTGCCAACAATAATATGATATTTTTTCTTTGCAATTGTAATATTGATCGTCCGAGGGTGGTGGAGGTTTTATGTTCTACATAATATGGTTAGCAGACAGACGAATGGATACGTAAACAAAAATATATGTACACTACGTGTACATACAGTACATTGAAATAAAACACATATCAAAAAGTCTGAAAGAAATAAAAAAATACTACAGGACTACAGTATTTGAATAACTCAAATTTATATTTTATTTAACTTAATATACTTTTATTTTTGGGTTGAGTGTTTTATAAATAATAAAGGAATTGTTTATAAACTATTTAATTTGTTTCTAGGTACGCCTCAATTTTTTTATTTTTGTCTCTATTTTATTCTTATTTTGAATTGCATTGAATTTAGCCCCTACCATAGTTATAAATATGTCTGGCGCCAGTTTAATTTCAACAAATTATTTGCAAAAACAGCGAGATATTCATTCGTTATTTAATAGACAAACATCTCGACCAACATGCAAAACAAATAAATAAAACTAAAAGAAAAAAAAAAACATAATAAAATATAAAACGGAAAATAAAAAGTAGGAGAAAAAATAGTTTCAGTTCAGACGTTAGAAATAGAAAATAAAAACAAAAAATAATTTAAAGAAAAACTCTAGAAACATTACAATAATAAAGAGGGTGTATGCGTGTGCGTATTTCAGTAAGAACTTTTTGATAACAATTTAAAAATCTACTTTTAAAACACTACATGTGTAGTAGAAGTCAAATTTAGGAAATGAAAATTTCGTATTATTCTTAAAACCCAGTTAGAGAGTACATAGTCAAAGGGTTCCGTTAAACGTAGCATTTATTTTTAAATCAATCATCATAAAAGCATTTTGGCAAAATTTCTTATAAAAATTTCACTACACGTTCATATGTATGTACATATGTATATATAGTTAGATGTTATAAAGCTTTTGTATGTGTCATGGTTTATATTGTCCAATAACACTTCCCAGATGAAATAACAATGCGATAACTTTTTATTAAAAGCTTTTCCCTTACTCTTCCCTTTAAATAAATACGTAAAATATAATTTCGGAGGTTGTGCCACTAAAAACTACTATTCAACTATTTACTAGTCGTATTTAGAAAATAAATTATTAAATGGAAAGACAACCGTCGTGTTCATAAAATAATCATTTGAGGCTATGAAAAATTAAGATTAATATCAGATCTTCCGAATGACGATAAGAGTAACAACAGTACTAAAAATCCCCAAAAGACTTTTTCCTATCCTATTTGAGGATCGACAACATTAAAATCGGCTGCTTTCTAATAACTAAAGTTGCCCGGTCACGAATTAAATAATGGATCAAACTCGCCTTTTTTGTTAATGCGTTGGTAAAACTGTACTCATACGTATAAACTGAGAAGATACAGAAAAACAAGGTACAAGAGACATATGTAAGTGCTATTGATTAGATATATATGTATAGGGATCAGCGTTGCATTTGCCAAGATTTCCCTTTTTTCAAAATTTTTTCAACAAATTTCAATTTGAAATTTTTTCAACAAATTCAATAATAATAACATGAAATATTTACATTTCTAAATAAAAGTAGCAAGGAAACACCAACAGAGGGCACCGGATTACGGAGTTTCCTTTAACAATTTTAGAACTTTTGTAGAAAACAAGTTTTTTTTTCAGGTATAAAAAGTTTTTAAAAAAAAATTGCTGGCAACGCTGATAGGTATAGAAAACAAATACCAAATAACCGACGGATTGTTTGCTATTCATCCATCATTATTCGAAATAAATACCCATGAATGTATATATTTTTGACGCTGTTGTGCTTAATATTCGGTTAAATTGAAAAAGAAAAATTGAAATAAAAGCCTGCATAAAAATTAAAAAAAAAAACAACGAAAACATCATCTACAACAAAAATCGCGTACTCGCAATCGCTGAAAAGTTAAAATATCATCAATATATTGTAGAAAGTGACGACTTGACGCGGCAACCTGGCGCCTAAAAAAACATGACTACTAGACCTCTACGTCTTCGTCAAGTATCCCCTTTGATGCCATACTTTCAAAGTTTGTTGTGTGGGGCTGACGCCGACATATTCGTAAGATAAACGACGACAACATTGAATAAAAAATAAACAAACAAGTGAACTGAAACTCGTTGCTGCCGTCGCGTCGTGCCGTCTTCTATTTATTTTATTCATTTCAGTTTCTCTTAATAAATGGCAAGTGAAACATACGACTACAGTTACACACGCACTCGCATGACTAGTTGTTCTTGTTAGTTTAGTTTTTTTGTTTTGTTATTGTATTAAATCGTTTGCTTGCATTTGTAATCAGCGTTGCCAATTTAGCGCCATTCGCGCTAGATTTAGCGTGTTTCAACTACAAACAAAAATAAATAAAAGTTTCTTATTAAAAAAAGAATTATAATTATATAAAAAATTGCATAAATAGAAGTGTAAATCTTTCTTCTTTAGTCATATTTATCGTAGCTTTATGTACAAAAATACTCAAAAGTGTTTTGTTTAAGCAACTGATTATGACATTAGAAAAACACAAAAAGAATGCTTTATGCCTATTTGTTCCAAATGTAAGATGTCTACAAAAGGCAGGATGTTTTAAGAATGAGAACAATAAATAACGATTTGGCATTTTATTGAAAATATATGAAATGATCTTAATAACTCATTTTCCAGTCTTATTATACAATCTCTTAAATGCACTAAGGAATATATAGTATAATAATATAGCATATATATAACATTTAGCGTCCGTCTTAACAGAAAGTTAATTTAGAATTGCAGAGCTATGGTCGCCGCATATTTGCATACGTCAAAAGTAGTAGTAGTAAATTTAAAGTAGACATTTATTTCATTTATTTATTATTTAATTTATTTTATTCCTAATACCATGCTATATAAATACAGGTAATAGCAGTAGTCTAGCAAGTAGTATGTTGGCTTATTAGACGTAAGGCCACGGTTCAAACCCCAGCTCAGAAAAAAAATGAAAATATGAAAAACATATTTTTTCGGTGACTTCCTCTCAGCAGATTTCTGTCAAAAACTCTGAGAGCAAATAAAATTGCCATGAAACAATAATAAAATAAACTTTTGGGGTTATGCTTGATATTTGGTCGACAATCCAATCAATAAAAAGATGTTTGAATGTATCTTGTCTAATTATTTATATTTCGTCAAGAAAAGAATTTTTAGTATTATTGCTTGTTTTAATTTTTTCTTTTGTTTATTTTTGTCATTATTTCATAAATATGTTACTTGGATATAATATTGAAAAAGTTTATAGTGATTATACTATTGAGAATTTTGAAACACGATCAATATAAAAAAGTGTGATTATTTTTTGTAATAAAACACAAGATATCATTAATAATAATAATTGCAAAAGATTATATCGATACAGTGGAAAAAACAGACAATACTGAGCGTTTGCTGATTGAGCTTTAGACAGAGTTTTAAAAATTGTTTAAACATAATTAAACAACAATTCATTGCAACAAACATTATTTATTTTGTAACACAAACGCATATGTAAGTACATTTTTAACATTTGCGGATTTCTTTGAGTTATTGTTGAAGTTTTCTTTTTGTTCTATATTATAATTTCTATTTATACATTTTAATAATATTAAAAAGTCTACAAAAGGCTTGTAAAAGTGCACAAATAATGTATACAAATTTATTATTTAACACTATTTGATAACGTTTTCGTTTTGTATACTTGAAAACACTGTTTGTACTATTAGAGATAAAACAGAATTGGGGCTTGACGATTTCTTGCGTATAAAATGAAATAGAAATTCGTCGGCAAAAGCAGTCGTGAGATAGAATTTATTTTATTTTAACAGCGTTTTTTCTTACTCTCTCAATTGTGTTCTCCCAATCTGCATGTGCTGTTGCCGTACTTTCATTGAATTTTATACATTTTATAAATATTTGTTTTTCTTAAGGCGCGAAAAAAAATGAAGACAATAAGTAAAACAAACATAAAAACAGAAGGTGCAATTAAATTAACACATGTTTAAATGTAAATGACAGTATTTGAAGTTGTGGCTGTCGATTTTATTATGGGCCATCTTTTTTTAACAGCGTTTTTGCTTGAAGTTGCGAACGTATTCTGTTTCATCACAAAGCAAGAGAGTAAAATCGAATAAAAAATGTGGTTAATAAAATGAGGGAATATTAACCAGGATTGTCAGATCTAATAAGTGTATTGCAATAAATATCACCGAGCAACATAAATAGTGTAGGACTAAACATGCTCCATTCCGTAAAAGAAAATTTTTTCCCTGTTTAATAAAATAGGAAATAAAGAGGTTAAAACATTGTTCAGTTAATGTTTAAATAATATGCTTGTTGCGGTTTAAAATTCTGATTCTCGCGTGTATGAAATAGCAGCTATGGATACTATTTTGTTATGGGCGTATCAGCATAATATAATATTAATTATTATTAAATAATTCTGTATATTTATTTATTTTATATCTATTTTTCGGTGTGTGGTATTTCTCGCAAATGTGAATCCAATCCAATATGTGAATGGATTTTTTTTTTGTATTATTCAAAGCCAAGTAATATTAATATTGGATGTTCTTTCAGAAAGTATTCTGAGAATACTAATTGAGCATTAATATTAATTAATATTAGTTATATTATAAAAAATCAACCATAACAATGCACTTTGTGTATAAAGAAATTTTTTAGAGTTTGTTCATGACATTCATATCGTTAATTGCAAATATACATTTAAGCATATTTCAACCATTATCTGTTGTGCAAGTATAAATCTGATCAGAAGATATAATGTTCTTTTGAGATTTTTAAAGTAATTTCGATGAACTTTTTAATACATCACCATTTGACCATTTTGTTGTTTCTGGCACAGTAGGTTTTTAAAATAGAAAATAAATCCTCAACAACAAACAACGGTCTTCCATTCACTAAGCGTATGCAGTTCGATACAAGAATTGAACAGTATTTAATGCAAATAGTTCTATTAACATTAATTATGTAGACAGCAAAAAATCATAATTTACGCAAAATTGATTTAAAATCAAGCCATATCTAACATACATACATATGTGTATACGTACAATTTTTGTCTTGTCGATGGTAGTAACCATAAAGGTATTAAGTATATTGTATATAAATACTTACATACATACATACATATTTGTTTATATGAGACACAACAATATGCACACAATTTGCAATAATAGCAACAGCATTAGCAAGTTCTCATAAAAAATTAATAAAAGTTTTGATAATATCGTAAATATGTCACTAGCAGTTAATTTGTATGTAGAACTTGAGCTGTAACCACAGCTCGCTGTTTGTTTGTTTGATCGTTCTTTAGTTCGTTCGTTCGATCTTTATTCTGACAATGGCAGTAGCCTTCGCAGAAAGAGAAACCGATACCGATCAATTCAACAAGCAATTGAATTAATCATTTGTATTCCATTCATGAGCTTCTTAATACGTTTTATTTTTTTCTTCGTAGTAATTATTATACATAAATGCAGACATACCTATATGTACGTATGTATGTCTATTATAAATATTTGTGGAATTTAAAAATTCGATATTTTTAAGTTGTATTCTCGTAAAAATAAAGAGAAAATTAAGTTCTATGTATGACAGTAAGTGAGTTTGACTATAACTACATACATATATTGTAGTCTGCCTGTTGGAGCTGCACAGTTAAAAATATTCAATATAAATCTGCTTAAACTTCAATTATTATTATATATATATTATATTATATCTATATATTATAACTATATATAACTATATATATTATTATATATATATATATATATATATATATATAATTAAGATTTCTTTTAATATTTAAGAAATTGTTGAGTAATTACCTTCACCGTCAGTGGTTACTGAATCGAAGCCTGATTCGGAGGCTTGCCGTTGTACATCGGTAAAATTTTTTCCAATCTTGTCTCGATCTGTCGATGAATTTACATTGTTCGCCGAATTTTCGCCTAAAATAAAAAAGAGAATTTAATTAAATGTGTATTCTTTAATATTAGCAGACATAAAAGTTGGTCGGTCTGAATCGTGTGTGATAATATTTACGTATAACTTCTTAAATTACGGTAATCAGTGCGTTGCCAAAATTTCGTTTTCCTATATAGTTCCACCGAGCTGTTTGGAATGTGTATGGTTTACTATTTACATTTTAAGGTTCTATTAACACAAAATCTACAAGAATATGGAGTGCTTTCGCTCCGATTATATTACAACGTTGATCGATTATTTGGAAAACTTTTTTAACCTTTTTTAAGCCTAAGGCTTAAAATTAAAATATTATATACATATGTATATATGTATGTATGTTCAGAGGTATATATAAAACCTTTTGTTCTTTAGGTCCTTTTAGACTTTAAGTAAAGAAATTAGAAAATGCATTTAAAGTCGTTTCGATATTGCTGGTATTGCATTATTTCCACTTCGTTATATAAACACAAACTTTTTTTTATCATAATAGTATGGTTACAAATAGCAAAGTATTATACGAGTATTGGAAGGTCAGGTTTCTCTATGTATACTTTTTATGTCGCAAATAATAATAAAAAATAAATTAAGTTTTAACACAAACTATTCCATATATTTTGTTGTCAGTATATTAATTGCTTAAAATTGTACCAATAATATCAGAGCAAATATCAGAATTATAACGGAAAGAATATTCCTGAGGTGAACGTTATTGTAAGTTCGATTTTAACTGTTGCATTATAAATAAACCGAACAAATAAATGTTATTTATTTCCATAATATTGAAAATGGAAAGTGCTGACAAATTATTATTAGAATAACGTCATTTGAGGTTCAAAATAAAATCATCGTTCCCATCTTCTTACTATTTATTTAATTATAGAATTGCTAAATAACTATGTATATTAAATTTAATAATTACCTTCGTATCTTTTCATCGTTTGGTGTAGATATGGAGTTGACGCCGATTCTGAAAGGAGTACAATATCAAACTATGTATATTAACGTTTTATTTTAGCAATATAAATTATTAAATATTTTATAAATATTCGGAATTAATCGAAATAGGCATCATAAATGTTTCCGAAGTAGACTTATTATTATACTGCATTTAAATTATTATAAACAGTAAAACCATTATTTCTTTCTATTCATGGATTAATCCATAAATAGAATTTAATTTCCATTGAATAGTGACGAATCAATGAGACATTAAATGATCAGAAGATGTAATTCCTCTCACATTATTACGCAAGCATGCACGTAATTGTATTCAAAAAGTTAAAATTCTTACATTATTCGATTTCTAAGTGCAACATTCACGACATAATTGAGTATATTTGACAGAAAGGACAAATTTAAATTAATTTCGATTTACAGAATGACATTTTAAAAATTATGGATTCTAAAGTCTTTCGACTAATGTATAATAAGGCTCAAATTAAGAGCGGAACGTTAAAATAATTTTATACTTTTTGCAGTGATAATTTTAAACCAAATAATGATAGTGGCGATAATGAAACTTTATCATGAAGATGTATAATTTACCTACATTCACATATAAATATTAAATACAATAAGATTGTACATATGTACATACGTGATATATAATCATATGTATTTCGTATACATACATGCATATGTACATACAAATAAATTCTATTGTATGACTATAAATCAAAAGATTGATATCAAGCAAATGGAACGAGTGTTTCGTTTGCTCTCTTGTCTGGTGTTGTGTTTAAAAATTCATTCATTGATTTGATTGCTTTCCGTCTTTTTTGTTTTTAATTATCTATAAAAAGGATACATACATACATACATAATTGGTCATTACAACTCTTCATTCAGGATTACGACCTAGTTTCTCACACCACTTATGTTGTGTGCGTTAATTTTATACAAGAGTAGCGGGACCGAACGACGTTTTTGCTAGAAATCTGCTGAGAGGAAGTCGCCGAAGAAAAATTTTTTTCATATTTCGTTTTGATGTCTGAACTGGGGTTAGACCCATAACCTCACGTCTAATAAGCCAACACACTACCTACTAGACTACGGCGACTTATAAAAAGGATAGTATTGAAAGAAAAAAAAACAAAAAAATGTATATTATAAACAAAAAACCAAATCATAAAAAGAGGAGAGGCTTTCTGTTAAAAATAAAACAATGTTCATAAAAACTAAAATATAAATAGTAATACGAGTATCTCTCTAGTGATATACAATAGTAAATATGTAATCAAATATTGTAGAATTTTAAAGTAATTCTTACAATTATTTTATAAACAGTCTCAGGCTCAACTATTGCATGGTATTGCCAAAAAATGTTGATTTCTTTTTTTTAATTTGCCAGTGGTTTGTGCACTGAATTTTATATTAAAGTTTTTTTATTACTATAAACAATAAATTAATGGATTGTAATAAGATTTTTTTTCAATTAGTCTTTCCGTTTTAATAATTTTCCCAAACTTATTTATAAATGTATAACTTTACTAATAATTAGTTTTTTTTTCAAATGATAAAACAATTTACAATCAATCCTCCATCGAATTTTCCTAAAGCATATTAACTCTGCACTCGGCACCGTTTTCGGACGTTACCTTGATTATGTAATAATCGATTTTGATTATATTATAAAAGAAAGAGTAAAAAATACTTTGGAAATACACACATACATATATATTGGTCATTACAACCCTTCAGTCATGATTACGACCTAGTTTCTCACACCACTTATGTTGTGTGTGTTAATTTTATACATAAGTGGCGGGACCTACAGTTTAAAGTCGACTCCGTACGACAGATTTTTGAGAAACTTTTCATGGCAATTTTATTTACTCTCAGAGTTTTTACCAGAAATCTGCTGAAAGGAAGTCGACGAAGAAATACTTTTTGTATTTTGTTTTGATGTCTGGCCTAGGGCTCGAACCCTGGCTTTACGTCTAATAAGCCAACACACTACCTACTAGACTATGGCGACTTCACTTTGGAAATAACTAATGGTAAATTACGAAAACACAACACTGTATTATTACTGCAGATATCTTTTCTATTCGATGCTTCAGTACGAACTGAGATCTTGTACATTTCTTCTCTCGGCTATTGGATTTCTTTATTATCGTATCAAGTTTCCCACTTCAATGAGCCATACTCTTGTAGGTTTGTACGCCTAATCCACAATATCTAAAATTTGCTCAACTGATCAGAGAAGTGTACAGTTCGTCGTGAACTCACTCGCACGCTCTTTTTCGACGTGTAAAACGGTTGATTTATTTATCATGCATCCTGTTAATTTTATCATATTTCGATTAGTTTCTTTGTGCCATTTTAGCAGAAAACTACAGGAGAACACGTGTTTTTAAAAAAATTGCGGTGGAATAATTTCATTGTCCGTAATCGCTAACAAGCTATCATGTCCTCTCAGAGGGGACAACCGAGTGATATGCTAGACAGTCGATTGCAAAGCGTTAAAATTTATGATAATAAAACAGCTTTAGTGCTACTCGAAAAAAATTTTTATATTCAATTTTTAACGCATTCGCTGGTAACCACAAATATAAGTATGCGTGTTTGACGGGATGCTGTTCATTGGCATCAGGAATATATGTATATACTTGAAAAATTTCTATGGCCACAAAAATATATACATACATATGTATGTGTATGTACAATTATTAAAATTAAACAAAATTATCATAGGATTGAGTCTTTGACAAAGTTCAATATATAGTACAAGTTTATGAAGAGTCATTAGACAATGGTATTGAGTCTTACTTCGAATTATTATTATATAATATTACATTGTGTATATCATACAATGTAACTACTTGTGTGAAGATAAAATCGAATTTAAATAGCAAAGAAAATAATGTAATATGCAGTTGTGGAAGTAGTAATTCAAATATAAAAAATCGGTCAATGGAATGTGAATCTCACTACGTGAAAAATATACTCCAAACGTTCCTGACATGGTTTCAGAAATTGAGTAAATTTCCTCGAAAAAGTCACCAAAATTCTAGAGGACGTATTGGAAACATCACACTTTATGAAAATTGTGGTGCAAAAGATCCTTATAAAACTAAATTTTGTGGTATACTCCAAATGAATTCGATATCCAAGGAATTCGAGAAATTAGGCTTAAAAAATTCACTATGTCAACAACGTCTGGCGAGGATATTGTGGAAAACTGGGATATGGTGGAAATTTCACACTATATGGGAACTGTACTCGAAAGGGTCCTTAATATTTTATTTACTTTGTATTATTTTGCACGCAGCTGAGCATAAATATGTAATAAAAACGCTAAAGAAAGGTAAAAAGACAAATTAAATGATGGATCACTGAATAGCCATTGGAGTTAATAATGATGTCGTCATCTCGTTCGTTGTTGTTCGTTCCATGCATTTTATTCAAATTGTTTAGGAATGCGACAAATGCGAGCGAACTTTTTTCCAAATCGACTTGCTTAGAAGAACCCACGTTGACTATCAAGTAGCAATGTGTGTGTGTGATCCAAATAAAAATTATGACCGTAAAGGAGCATTTGAGAGTCAATGATTGCATATCAACCCCATCAAACACATATTGGAATCATAATTTAATTCATGGATAATAGATCATTAAGCGAACAGGTCCTAAAAACTTGTTAAGTAATAAAATAGTTTCTTGGTTCAATCATTCTCCACTAGAAACAGTGAAGTAACTGTAATGAACAAGCTGGGCTCTACTGTAGTAATGGTAAGAAATCCTTATTAGTCTTATTGAGTCTATAAGAAGCAGGCTCTGCGAGGAAAACAACAACATTGTTGGGTACATGGCGCCGAATTGGATAATGTATTGTTTTTTTTTTTTAGTTTTTGCTGATACTGTCGCCGTTGTTGTTTTTAGTTTTGTTCAATTTTAAAATGCATCAATGGTATACTTAGCAATTCTTGGAATTGATCATCACTTAAATTTTGTTCAGTTTTTATCTTTAATGATACTACGCCGCTACAAAAAAATTGGAAATAAAGAAAAAGGGTTCAAAAGAAGACTGAAAAAATATATGGAACAGCAACAATAAATTAGTACATAGTAGTTTAACATACACAAACTCACACTCACACTTAACTAAAACCAGGGTACCAAATATTCACTCACTTATCACTCACGCTCATGAAAGGGAAAAAGAGTTTTGTTTCGTTATCTTTCATTCGTGAACAGAAACAAACAAAAATAAGAGTTTGCTTTATTCATTCATGTATGATACTGTTAGTAATGTTTTTTATTTTCGTTCAAAATTGAGAGAATAAGAAAAAAAATTTTTCATGCACATGCACATTTTTGAGAAATAACATTTTTGTAAAAATATCACAAATGAACGAGCATAAAGTTTTATTTTGCACTAGCATTCGAAAATGTGTCATATATGACTCATTGGACAGCGAAGTTGTTAAAGTAAACCGTTATGACAATAAAAACTAAAAAATCAAAATAGTTTTCTACATACATACGTATTGAATTCAAAATAATGAGAAAACATCTTTTGTTTGTAAAAAAATTAAAATGAAAAATTTTCATGAAAAATTCCGAACACATATGATAAAAAAAACCAACAACATAAATGAGTATGTATTTGAATGAGAGCGATGAGAAGGCCTCTCATATTTGACATTTCTTACGTCTCACAATTCATATTCGCGAATATGTACCAGAATAAAAAAATAAATGTTTTCATTTATGAATGCTTAAAATGAAAATAATTCCTAGCTACTCGTTTGTGAAAAGTGAGCATAAAACAAAAAGTTTGAAAAGTACACTCGTGTATATTAATCATAAATGTTTAAATTTATGTGTTCATACATGAATTTTTCTGAACCCTGACAAAAACCTTCGAATGCAGTACCTCTTTTCCTCTCACCAGACTAGAAAATTCATTCTTCTTCTGTGCAATAGTTGTGAAATGATATTAAAAAAGGTTATACCCTACATTAACTGACAATCCACACACTGGTCATCGCTGACTTAATACCGATCAATAACTTCATCATGGTTAGAGTGTGTAATTTCAGGTAAATACGCAGACTTCTTGCACCAATGTACTAATTTTAATAAAAAGCAAACAAAATAACAATAAAAAGAACATTCTTTTAAATTACTTTGGAAATGTGTGAAGCATCTGAAAAAACGTCCTTTGAAAATTGAATAAAATTTCAAACAGAAACAAAATAAAGTTATTCAGAGAATTTTAATTTTACCGGTTTTCATATATTCAGACAATGGTGTCTTGTGCAGACGTTGAAAGCTCTCTTCCTGCTGCGCTGATTACTTACATAAATTTGTTGCAATGTTTAACTACTACATTTAATATCCAATTTAAAGAAACAATCTATCAGAACGAAATACTACATGTGAGATTATTTACTCTCCACTTCACATCTCTAACTTTTTAAATTTCATTGAATATTCTTGCAAATTTTTTTTATTTATATATTTCCTTGAGGTCTATACCACAAGGTTTATGGTAATTATGGTATAAAACTATAAATAATTTCGTTTACAATTTATAAAAGAAATAGGAATTCAAATTATAATAACTATATTAAAAAAATATATATAAAAAATAATACAACAATTATACTACAATAGTATAAAGTTCGATGTCTGAACTGGATGAAATAATCATTGTCTGAGACCGACGAAAAGTAATTTTTTCAAATTTGATTTCAAAATAACTACAAAATATTATTAAAATAAAGGAATATACCGTTATATTCACTAATTTTGTTCGCATTTTTGCAACTTTGATTATTTTTCCATTTCTCTGTCATTCATCTCTATTCTAATTGTGTGAGGAGAAAATGTCTCTATGCAGTTACGTATGTGCTAAAGGGTCTACTTTTGGGCTTTGGGGGCGATCAACAGAACATTTTACTTCGTAACACTCCAATTAATTTTAATAATTATGACTTCTCTCCAATAACCATTAATAAATAAGTTATCACTTATTCAGTCTGTTTTGGCAAGTCACCACGGACAACCATAATCCATAGCAACTGACCCTAATTTTCATCAAAATTAAGTTCAGTCCCATTATCATATACCATATCATTCCACATTAACTCTAACGGGCCCATTGCGTGTCGAAAATATCACTGGACTGGCGGTCTTCGATAAGGACATCGGCCACGGCATCACTGTCAATGACGAAAACTATATGTCGATGATTACCAACTTCTTTATTATATACATATATATCATCCTAAATTCGATGATGTGGACACCAACGAAATGTAGTTTCAACAGGACGATTTTACGTGCTACACATCTTATATGGCATTGAATATTCTACAATAGCGATCTGAGGGCATAGTCATATCACATGCGCTATTTGACCCCGAAAGACTTTTTCTTGCGGGGTTCTTATGACTATAAGAGTCATAGAAAATTGGACATTTCATTTAAAGATAGGATGCGCTTCAGAAAAGATTATATGTTATTGCAAAATAAATAAAGAAAATATTTTTAGAAGTTATGTTGTATGTTGATAAATAACATTTGAGCTAACAGTTTCATAAGAGTTTAACTTAAATTTCACATATTTGAATAATTCTCACTCACTGAAGCATAAAATATTGTATGCAATATATGCAATACTAGAATGTCAAATTGTCTCCTTTTGAAATAGATTTTTTTTTTTTAGATTTTTTTATTTCCATATAGGGAATGTATTGGTTTGTCTTGTATTGGTATGTCTATTGGCTAAAACTATTTCTGACAAATCATTATACTTGATTGCATGGTTTGTTTGCTTGTTAAGTGAATGAATTCTGCCATCCTTGAAGCGCACACACGAAGTCACGAATCTGACATAAATTAGGAGGAATGAAACACAGTAAAAAACGACTTACGACAACAATAAGAAAAATAAAACTGCTGTTGGGCATCACAATCCCAAACATCAACAACTTCGGCAGGTTAACATGAAATTAAGTCAAAAACACAATAATAACAACAACAACAACAACAAAGTGGCCAAGTTAAAATCATTTACCAAGAAAATCGATGCGAAGTACATACAATCATGTTCATGCTTAAATTTTCAACTTGCAATTATACACATACACACTTTATTACAGTCTCCTCTCCTCTATGGCATACAGGAAATGCAATCACAGTTTCTGAAACTCAAGATGTTATTCGATACTTACTTATACAATATTTTAAATTAATTATTTCATCTTGCGAAAGTCATGTGTCGTTATTCTAAGACAATATAAATATTACCAAAATTTCCGTTTTAAAACTTATTTCGCATTCTCAAAATAGAGAAGAAACTTCAAAAATCTATTCTATTCAACGAATAGAGAAAAAGATATACGGGAAAAATAATAGCAATTCTTAAAATTGAACAAAATAAAATTTTTTATAAACTTCATATACATACATACTTATTCATACACATCCATACATATTGAAATGTAATCCATAATGCAGTGACAAAAATATATTTTAAAAAACATTGTGGAAGATCAAATAGTTATCCTTGCTGAACTAAATTTCCAGAGTTTTAAGAATTTATGTAAGTATGTTATAGATATTGTAAGAATTGAACATGTACAAAAGAAATTTAGTTTTATTTAAACATTTGAGCACAGATACAGTTCTATTATTTTTTTCAACACTGTGCGCATTATTTTGGATTGTAAATTTTTTTTTAATGCAGCCAGCCTACCTCTGATGATTCGCATCAACTGATAAATGCTTTAAAGACGTCCGTCTGACTGATTTACAGATAAAATTTGTTCGCATATTATTTTGTATATATCTTCTTATTTAGTTGATTAGAGAGACACAAGATTCCTTTTTTTCTTGGTTTTACATTTACGGAATTTATGTACATATGTATATAACTCGTGATATGTTCACAAATGATCATATACGTACTTAAACATACGCTTTCTTATATTGAATCTCTAAAATCCATATATATATGTACATATATCAGGGTTGGATAACTCTGATATCTTAAAAATATAAAAACATTCTTATTTTTAGGTGATCATACGATTTTTCTTTTATTTTCTGGATATAAAATTTTTCAATCATTTTGCATACTTCCAAACGTACGTAATAAATTTACAAATAAGTACATATTGTTCTTTTTTTTAACAAGTTAAGTCAATTTAACTAACGAATACGTATTTTAATTACTTATGTAGATGGAGTTCGCATAAGGCAATTCTCTACACTGCCTTAGTTTTCTTTTGAACTTTCTTTAACGTGTACATATATATATATATATATATGTATATATATGTATATATATACAAATAGTACAAATTAATTTTTTTTTGCAATTTTTTTATGTGGAGATAAATTTTTTTTAAGGTGATACATTTTATTTAGAAGATAAATCTTATCTATACCACGATCATCAGACTGTTGTAATAAATATGCTTCTAAAATGCTTGCTATTCTCACTGAATGTTTATGTATTAAAAAGATATTGTAAACGTTTCGCCTGCATTAATACACACTTTTTTCTCTGATTGGTTTTTACGTAAGTAAAGATATTTTAAGTTGTTATGTAGTACTCCCATCTCCGGTTTAAGAAGTAACCTAGGGAGCGAATAAACTTATGAACACTCATAAACTTAACAATTTACTCACTCGCCTAATTATGAGTGAGCGTTCGTTAAAGGGTGTGTGTATACGCTGCCATGTGTGTATGAGTGTTAACATATTCACTTAAATAACTTTTGAATAAAAATAAAAAACTCTCCGGCGCTCACAAATACAGTCAGTCGTCATATATATTTATGGCAGTGGTGTATCCACGTAAAGTGGCGCCAAGCAAACAGGCGCCAACGGCTAACAGACCACAGTTCAAATACACATGCATTCATACAAACAACGATACAATACACACGTTTATACAACTGTATGAACTTATATTGGTTTTTTGTTTTTTTTTTTCTTTACTTTTTCGTTTTGCGATTTTTGTTTGTTGTCGACTTTGCTGCTGTTGCTTAACAATATTCTCAACTCAACTACAATTGACGTCGGCCGGTTTGGCCGTCGTTCGTTCTTTCGGTAAGTCTATCGTTAGTTTAGTCGTTATTGTTTTTTTTTTTTTGTTGTTAACATTATTGTTGCTGTGGCTTAATATTAGTGCGCTATCAAGTTTGATTGCGAGGCAAATGAACAAGTTGAATTAATGAATTTACCAATATGTACACACTCACGTATGTATGAACACATGTACATATGTATGTACGATTAAGAATGTACTTAAGTACATATATCTGTATACATGTACATATATGTATATGCTGTGTATCTTTGTATATGAGCCTATAATTTGGTCGGTTTAATATTTTTCTGTTTGTTCTTCTGGCCCAATATAATAGAATTTAAAATAATAAAAAAATAAAAGAATAGGGGTACTTTGCTCCATACCAATATACATATGAATATACTAAACTTCTTAATGCATATAAGCTCATGCATACACACGCTTAATGCATATATCGATATAGTCAAACAGGTTAAGATAAAAACATGTTAATGGACATACATACATACATACATATGTGTATATGTAGACCAATATTTATAAATCAAACGATTTATAAATGAAAATTGTTAATGTAAATGACTATTAAGTATGCATGTAGTATGTTTCCAAACTAACAACAATGTTGCCGATTGTTATTTTTGTTGTTACATAAACATAAACAATAACAGAAATTTTCAAAAGTGATCTCACTATGCAAAGAAATCTATTTAAAATTTCTAATATTTATGTATGTATGTATGAATACCTATTTGTGAATATCTAAATGACTTCATTTCTTTAACCACAAAAATGTTGCAATAAAAGATGCTTTTATGCATGTACATATGTACTCATAATATGCCAATTTAATTTGTTTCAATACCTTTCTTTTTGTTTTTTCTTTGATTTTTGTTTTGTTTTATCGAAAGAACATTGTTGGAGTTGGGTCGCTCTACTAAATTGCTTATATGCAATCATACTCTCATTTTATTCTCAGAGAACAAAGTGTACTCTTATGTAAGCGACAGAGAAAAAGCGGGAGAGAAAACGAGAGAGAGAGAGAGAGAGAGAGAGAGTATGAGAAAAAGAGTGAACAGATCTTATAAGCAACAGAAATAAAATTGTAAATTTTTTTGTTTGTGTGTTTGAGTGCACGTGTATGTGTGTGTGCGAATAATCGTATGAACGTGTGTTGGTATATGATGGCGGCTAAATTCTTTAAAAAACAATTTGCGTAAATTTAGCAAGTGGCGCCAGGAAAAATAAAAAAAAAAAAAATAAAAAAGTCAACAACGTTGTCATACAGTTCGCGTGGTTGTATTTTCGTTTTTGTGAATTCTTATACGTATTTTTCTTTATTTTTATTTTTTGGTTAACGTCGCCAAAAACGCTTATAGACACATTTAAAGTATTTGAAATAGTTACCCTTTGGTATGCTGTACATTAAATGCAATCTGAGTGTAAAACATATTACATATTTATGCACATATGTACATACGTCATACATACGTCCATATGTAATAATGTGTGTTTGACTTGTACTACATAGTATGTATGTATATATGTATGTATGTATGTGTATTTGTAGTATGTCGTTCAGTAATTAATTTGAATATCATAACTGTTATTATTTACATATGCATATGTACGTATATATTAAGTATAGAAAATGTAAAACTAACCTGTGTCTAGGATGCGACACCAGTGTAGTGGATTGCAGCAGACATAGACTGGGTCGCGTTCGTTGGGGCACACAGGTAGTCTCTTTATTTGGGAGGCATTTTTTAAATCTCGCCAGAAAAATAGGCGACAAGCTATCACATATGGTTCTTCGCCGAGTATTTCGGCGCGTCGTACTAAAATACAGTTGGTTAGATGGTTTGAATAACGGAGAGACGAAGATGAGGAGGCGTTGGAGGAATTGGACACTGGCGTTGGCATGGGTAAAATTTGATCGTGGCGAGATTTTACTGCTTTTAGCAGGGAACTTATTTGACTGGCCTTGAGTTGTTTCATAAGGGTATTGAAATGTTGTTCGGGGGGAAAATTGCAACTGTTGGCCGTATGAACACCAACTCCATTCTTTGGATGATGGTAAATAGTTTTGTTGCAGGAGTTGTTGTTGTTGTAGGAGTTGATAGGTGGAATTGCAAAAGAATTCGACGAGCCGAAAGTTCCGCCACAGCAATTTCTCAGAATTTTGGCAGCGGTAGCAGCGAACGATGTCGTAGAAGTTGTTATTGTAGCTGTTGGTGCAGCAACAGTTGCAGTTGATGCCATTTGTTGATTTGACTGAGGCTGGATGGTTGAATGAGGAGACGACTGGCGCGCTTTCATTTGTAATTCGAAGGTCAACTGAGAACTGCTCGATGTGCTGGTCTCGTTCAATTTGTTGTGATTGTCTGCGTACATTATGTCGCCAGTATTTCCGTACCTGCAGCCATCTTTGCTGATTGCTACTATTTTCCGACTGTAACCCATGTCGGATTCGGTGGCCGACAAGGACGTCTCCATTCCTTTTTCTTTGTGATAAGCCGGATGTTTTCGCAGCGTCAGAGTATAATCGGGGATCGGTACACTGTTCGAACAATCCAATTCGGATGCAGAACTGTAGGGCGGCGGTGGAGTACAGACAATTTCTTCTCCAAAGATGGTTGCCGTCGAAATTGAACTCTCGCCATAACCGCCGTAACAACCTAATAAGGCCAATTGAGAAGACTGCGTTGTCATTGATCGTTCCTGTGGCTGAGGGAGGCGTTGATGTGGAAGGGGATGCGGCAGTGGTGGCTGTTTGCTCGTCCCACGGACTGGTGCCTCTAGGTTTTTTGACGCATAACGCCATAGTTCTTTCTTCTCGTTTTGAAATTTCATGGAGAGACATTAAATATAGTGGTAACATCGATCTTATCCTATTTGCATTATCCGCATTAACTGATGGGATTTCTTCCAGAAGGCCACTTCTTTCCCGACCTCTGTTCTTCAACCACTTTACATACAATTCTATTTTACACCTTATATCCTTACAATCCTTTTGATTTCGCCACTTTGGAACTTTGATATATGTATACTATCACAAACTATGTATAATAGCATTAACCTTGGGAATCACGTTACAGTTACGCGCATAAAAATAAAAAAATCTATGTACTCTCTATATCACACGATGTTTTAAATTTTTGTTATTTTTCTTTTTTTAATTTTTAATCTAAAAATAAAATAAAAAAATGAAAAGGAGAAAAATTAATAAATTATTTTTAATTATGTATGTATGTTTATGAAGAATTCAATTTCAAACTATTCGAACAAGTTCCCAGCCAAACTATTTGGTCAATTCACACAAGCCGTTGTATCGTTGTATTCATTGTATTGTTGGAAGAACATACAACAGTGTATGATTGTTGTTGATATTTTTCATATAAAAATCCGATACACTTATACACATTTATTTCATATGTTTTTAAAAGTTGTGTTGGTTTCGGGCTATCAAATTGTTTGAATGCCACAAGATACACAATACAGCATAGCATTGAGCGTTCACAAACAAACAAATTTATTCAATACAACATAAACGATACAAAGTCGTGTGAATTGCCCAATTGTATGTACATATATACTACATATGTATGTATATACGTACATATATGTATGTAATACGTTACGTTCATTTTATAACAAAATTGGTTCAGCTCAATTACATGACTACATATGTATATGTATGTATGTATGTGTTAAAGCATTTATTCAATATATGTATGTACATATAAATATATGCAAATAAAGGCTGACAGACAGGCTACCTGGTTTGGTTTGATTTGGTGTTTGTGGTAAGTGGCGCCTAAAGTAAGATTATCAGACAAACATTTGCATGTTTGTCTAAATCTGAGTTATTCTCCCACTTAATGGCATTCTTGATGTCATGGTTGTAGAAATGATTTCAATTTCGTTTTACATAGTTGAGGAACACACTGTATGTATGTACATACATATATTATATAAACTGTTTTGTTCTTATTATTTTCATTACATAGGATAAAGTGAAAACTCGTACTGTGTACAACCAACTCAAATTATAATTATTTATTATAAATTTGTTATTATATTTTTATTATAAATGCGTTTATTTATAAATATTTTTATTTTATTTTTTTTTTGAAGAGGATAATAAACAATCGACTACTAACGTGTGCCGAGGCAGGAGGAGCTCTCTCGCACCTGCAATACGGATTTAGGAAAGGACGGTCCACTGTTGACGCGATAAGGAGGGTAGTCGACATTGCAAGAGATGCAATAGAGGCCGAAAGATGGAGATTTGGCACCAAGGAGTACTGTGCGGTTGTCACACTTGACGTTAGAAACGCGTTCAACTCGGCGAAGTGGGGGCGGATTATGAGAGCCCTCTTTAATATGGCTACGCCGCCATACTTAATGGAGATTCTGAACAATTAATTTCAGGACAGGATGGTAATATACCTAACGGATGAGGGAAAGCAGGAATACGTAGTGACGGCGGGAGTCCTGCAGGAACGGACATTGCGAGTTGAACTACTACGTGACCCAGTTCCTAACTGGTCATGGGTGTTTCAGGAAGTACCTGCACAGATTTGGTCATGACACTTCCCCTATATGCCCAAACTGTGTAGATGAGGAGGAAGATGCGGAGCATATTCTAATATGCTGTCACAGATTTAGATGGCCGGGAGAAAAGAGTTTTGGACCAAACCGGCTAATGGAAGAGCTGTTGAACTGTAGGATTCTATGGAGTCAATATAGTTAGAGAATGGCTGAAGTTATTATAGTACTCCGAAGACTGGAGGAACGGAGGCGAAATTTAAATTAATGTGATAAAGCTTTCAAGCTAACCAGCCCTCCGCGAAGTAATACCTTACGGCAGTCCCGCGGGGGGAGAGTGATTGAAGTGTGTAGGGGGTGGGTTTAGTACGTAGGCAACAGTGATGGTGAATCGTGCACTCTTTTGTTGGAACAAAAGTGTCTCTCGAAGATTCCCACCTCCGGCTCAAGACAAAAAAGTACATGCATATGTGAACATATTTATGTTAAAAAAGAAAAACAATTAAAAAATTTTTTACACTATACAGTAGGACCTTGATTATCCGTGATGGTCGGGACCGGAAGCATTCCGAATAATCGATTTCCCGGTTAATTGAGTACCAATTTTGGCTTGTTTTTTAATAGATATTTTTTTAGTTTATAAATGAATATGTGCATATTTATATAAAAACTAAATAATTCAAGGATTTTATATATGTACATACATGTTTCAAAAATAAAAAAAAAATAATAATTTTGTCAGAAAACAGTGAACACTATACTGACGCACCGTATACTAAGAAGGAAATTCCCCTTTTTCGCTTGTTTGTCCAAAATAATAGAAAATAATTTTTGCTTATAATCACGGATAATAGAGGTAATCACAATTAAACGATGCAGAAAAATTTAAGTCGATCCAAAATAAAATTAAGTCGATGCAAAAAATTTTCTTTTTCCATCCCGGATAATTGATGTTGCCGGATAATCGAATCACGGATAATCAAGGTCCTACTGTATTTTGGATAATTTCCTAAAGACTTGTTATGTTTAGTCTTTGTAAATCGTGCAACAGCTTAAAGCTTTTCTAAACTAAATAATAAGCAGAAAATTGTTTTCGCAATAGAGAAAACTAAATATTGAGCTTTAGAACGATAATTTTGCATTCATTAACAATATCATTTATGATATCCTTTCCATTTATTTATTTGTTTTTATTTCTGGTTTAAATAGGCCAAATTTCTTATATCAAACTCTATATTTCATTGTTTAGTAATGAGATATAGCCAGGCGGCTCTTTGTAATGTGAATCTCAAATATAGGCAACTATCTGGTAATTTCAACACCTATTTCTTTATATTTAATGTCACTAAATATTGAATAACAATTCCGACAACTTTTTCTTATTTCAAGTTGGGAATCCGTCAATAGTAAAAGAAAATTAAAACATAGTTATTCAGCACTCAGTGTTTGGCTCACATGGAACTTGCATTACATTTTTGTACCACGTATGAACATACATATATGTATGTATATCAACAACAACAACCGAACCAAAGCATAAGTGAATATTTTTAATCATGAAGAAAATTTGGAAACTTTGAAATTTTTAGAAGGTATTCAAATATTCGATTCAAAAAAATTTTAAGTAGGGAAATCCACCATTTGACCAGTTTTTAATAAGAACTTTAGGAAACGCTGCGAATTTCATAGCTCTCAATTACGAAAAATATCTATTCAAATGGTTCGTTAACCAACGCAATGAGTATATTTCGATAAATGGCTAGCGCTGCTAGTCTTCAGAAATTTTTACAGAGATGTCGAGTTCGCAACTTTAACTGGTAGATCTTTTTAAATTAAATTGAAATTGATGACAGAGATACCTAAATGAGATATATAAGATTATTAGCTGTATAAAACAGACGAGTCAGGTATATTTTGAAAACATTTCCCTCACAACTTAGTCATGTTAGAGCCTCTATTAGGCTGTAAATTTCCACAATCGAAAATGTGAATAATATTGGCATTACCACGAGTTTAATATAATGACCACAAGATTGGTATAACATATTCATATCATGTGTACCGAGATACAGTAATATGCCGGAAAACTGCAGAATACATAAATTGGCCAGATATGGCACAAACATATTTTCATTTTACGTGAATTGTCTATATTGCACGGAAAGCACGAAAAGTTTTCTTAAACTTCAAATTAATTACCAGACATTGTATTCTTGATCATAAGGCCATTGACTACTGCAGGAGTTACGGAGAAAAGGAAGACGGGGAAGCTATTCTGCATCTATTTGGTTCATGCTCAACGTTAGGAGAAAGAAATCGCTCGACTTCTACCGCGCATATTATCTCACTGATCTGTCGATGATCGAATAGCCTTATTAGGATCTATTGATGGTTTCAGGACTAGGAGAAATGAATGATAGAGGTACCACAAAAGGCCAACTTGTCCTAAGGGTTTCTCTTCTCTCGTATTGACAACCGCTTCTACTTACAAAAACACACTTTAATGTTGTAGAATTTGACCTAAACTCCATTTAGAATCAGGATACTGATCCATAAATACAAATATTTACTGTACGAGTATCTCAAATCTGATTTTTACTAGCTTAGTTTCAAAAACTGTTAGCTATTAAGAATTTTCGATTTCTTTTCTTAAAACAGAGCGCCGGTCTTCAGAATGTCTGTGTTGAAAATGCAACAACTAACTTATGCGTATACGTACGTATTTGCAATATACACAGAAGTAAAATGTTACCGAAACTTATACGACATTTAATATAAATACATATGAATTCGGTGTTGCTACTCTGTTGATTTTATATTTTGGGTATTCACACGACTTTGTATCGTTTATGTTGTATTGAATAAATTTGTTTGTTTGTGAACGCTCAATGCTATGCTGTATTGTGTATCTCGTGGCATTTAAACAATTTGATAGCCCGAAACCAACACAACATTTTAAAAACATATGAAAAAAATGTGTAGAAGTGTATCGGATTTTTATATGAAAAATATCAACAACAATCATACACTGTTGTATGTTCTTCCAACAATACAATGAATACAACGATACAACGGCTTGTGTGAATTGCCCAATTATTTGTATGAAATGAGTTTAAGACAAGTTAAATAGTTAAATTGCCATCATCAGCCGCCCAACATCAAGCTACATATCTACAATGGATGCTATGATGATGGCAATGACGATAACAAGAATAACGTCGATAGCCAGAAATGAACACAGACCGATACACACATGCATCTACACACGAACATTTACAATTGATACCGACTTTTTGATTTTTCTGTCACTGTTGCTGAGTTGCGCCTGGTTGGACTCAACATTTAAAACTGAATTTTATGTTTGTAATGTGTGTCGTTTTGTTATGGCAAAGTAGTTGTTCAGTATATGTTTTGTTTTTTGTTTTCATATCATTCATTTTTAATGCCCGACAGTCAGTTAACTCATCAAACAAAGTGCATACACAGACAGTCAACTATGTATGTAAAGACAAGCATGAGTACACATAAACACACATGTATCCATCCAGTAGAGTCATCTAACGTACTATATAGTAGCAGTCAGCAAAAATAGCCTTCAATCCCAAAAACTAAAAACCGAAAGCAGTATTATACACTTTTATTCAACATTTGAGGTATTGGCAATTACCATCCTAATGAAAGTGAATAAAAGAGCTCTTCGTTCGTGTATCTGACAGCTAAACTAAAAAAAAAACATGTTCAAGACACTAATTTATTGGAAAATCTAATTATTTTGAAATTTGTGTACCTTATCACACCTTGTTTGTGGCACCAGCCATTAAAGCAAAAATGTCGTTAGACTAAAACCTATGCTTATACATACATACATACCATACATACATACATAGGCAACAACATTAACATGTATGTATGTATGTATATGTAGACTATTCACATTTACGATGTACATACATACATATGTATGTATGTGCTAGACATTATGAGTTCGAATTTCCTTTATGATGGTTTAAATACAATATTTTTGATTGCGTGCAGAGTTAGTCAAGTTAAAAGCAAAAATGAAAGAAAAACTATTATATCTGGTGTCCAATTGTCGGTGTATATGAGCGTGTGTTTTTTAGCCAGTGTGTCCCTCAATTATTTGATTACTATTTTACCCCCTGTTATAAGAGCGAAGTAGCAACAAATTATTGTATGAAATCAGTCGAAGGTAGAAACATTTTAAACATCAGACGCCAGTGGGCGCCACTGACGTAATAAAAGAAATAATAGTAACGGCGATATCGGCGTCATGCATGGCGCCACATACAAACAGATACCGAATAGACAGTCTGAGAGCCAGACAAAAACATCATGTCTCATACGGTTTGCTTTGAACACGAACAGCAACTAGCTGTAACTCTCACACAAACAGCAAACGATATATTTTTCCATTGAACGAACCAAAGCAGCCAGCCATTCATAACTGCACACAGATACAATGCAAACATTTAAATTTAAGATTCTCCCAAAAGCAAGTATGGTTGCTATCACTTGCTTTGAGTCAAAAGCAAACAAGATACATATGTATTATGATCTCACAAATTCTCTCCCTGGTTGCTGTAAGCAACTCCTTCTCTTTAAATCTCACAATATTTATTACTCTCATGTTCTTATTAGAAAAACACGCAAGAATGGCTGAAGTTGTTCTCTCTTGCTTTCATGTCATCTTGCAGGCGATCTAGTTAGACAGATTTTTATTTGATTTTATTTTGATTTTAAAAGACTTTAAACTCGGAAAAAATATAAAACGTAAAAATTTTCTATAACTTTTTTTTTCTTTTCAATATAAGAGTTACTGATTTTAAGTAATTTACTCAATTAAAAGCCCCTTTCATTCATATTATTTTCTTTAAGTCTGCTATTGACTTATTTTTTTTTTTTTAATACTCTATCTTAATCAGAAAGACAAACAACACTTTTTTTATTTTGATTAATGTAATCATTTCATTAAAATTTGTTTCTCAATTTCTTCAATTTTAGTCCTCAAAAATGCTCTTATGAAGTTCAACTGCATACATACATATTTTAGCTGGTAACTTGGCTTAAATATTATAAATGACACATACATACATACGACATAAACATATTTGAACAAGCAAATATAAAATATTATTTATCTATCGATTGAATATAATAAACGCATAAACACAAATGTACAATGTAAATCCTTTTCAATTGATTAAAATTTCCTTCTTTTTTTTTTGTCAGTAACAATAACTAATCAAACCAAATCAAGTCAAGACAGTATCCGAATTAAATATTTTTGTTCATAAAGTTTATTTATTTTTTATTCAAATTATCCCATTGCGAGTAATCCAACGTTTGAAGAGCTAACGCAAATCTGAGTGAGGTGTGTTCATATTTGGTTGAATAGAGCAACAGCATTTGATAGAAACAAAATTAAAAATAAGGAAATTTTGTAAAAAATCGTGAGGCTTTTTTTTAACAAATCTATTAATTATATTTCGGTCGTGCGATCTTATTAAGAACTCAATTGATAAGCTGTAAATTAACAAAATTGATTAGAGAATCATTGTTCGAATATTTTACTTGAGGAAACGCATTTAAACTATCGGTGGGACTATAAAATCTCTTTGAGTTTTGTAACAAAAACCAACAACGACAAGAAAACTAAGTCGCTAAATATGTAGTGTGATCAAAAACATACTGTTTTAATAAGACGAGAAATTTCATATGATCGAAATTTTGTAGGAAAATGGCTTAAAACAATTTGGAACTGCTTGTTTCATTCTGATAAAACGCTCAATTTTGATTGTGACTAGAATAATAATTTTGTATTAAAAAATTTATTTTTAAATTCCAAGACAATTAATGCAGATTCTTATTATTATGTGATTAAGTATTTTGAGGGACATCCATAAGAAACTGCACTTGGTGGAATATAATTCCGTATTTGTGATTACGTTGCAACAAATTCAGCTTTAGAAATTACAATTCTATTATTTAAACAATTATTATTATTTATTAATATTTATTTATTGAAGATATAATATTAAGCAAAAGTTTTCAAAATCTTTTGTCTCAAATTTTATTACAACTTTTAAGAATAGTGACACTACCTCCTCATGATGGAATATTTTAAGTTCTTTTAAAAAGTCAGACAGTCCAGTAATTAACAGAAATAAAATTTATAATGTAACGAAATTTTTAATTAAGGCTAAACAAAATGTCTACGATAATTATGTTTCAATTTAATGTGACATTTACCGAAGTGTCAGTTATTTGCTTTACATCTTGTAACATGCTGTCATTATGCGTTTTAGGAGACTATTTGTATAAAGTTTTCCTTTTTCCGATTTGGTAATTAAATGCAAACTATTTTTCAAATAAATTAGAGGAGTTTCAATATTTGTTACCAGGAATATTACCGTTCAATACCGTACTGATGTACATATATTTTTATTTGCTCGTTCTTATGTTCATTAATATACTTGAATGTGAAATATACGTATACTACATAATTGTCTATAGGTTAGGTAGATATCAACTTACATGACATAACTTTTTATACAGCGTTTTCCTTCTAGGTTTACTTTTTTTTATCCAATCAAAACAATTTCATTTTATTTCTAATCTAATTATAATATATTTTTGATTATATTGTATTGATTTGTTTTTATTTTTTATTTGTATATTTTTCAATTCAATTTTGTTTTGGTTTAGTTTGGTTTTCTTTATTTAATTCGATTGATATGTTGTTACGTTTACAAGTGACATTGATATTTTTCGTTAAAATTTTTAAATTAAAAAGTCAATCTTCTTTGAGAAGTTTTATGACTATCGGCTTGCATTTGTATGTACATGTAGCAGCACTTATATTGATGTAAAGTAATCGTAGTTGTTGAACAATTGATATGTTTCCGTTGCTAAAGATATTATTTATTTATTTATTTTATATGTATTTTCGTTAATCTTTTTGCATTGTAATTTGTTTTCATTTGTTACTGGTTTATTTAATTTAATTTTTTGTTTGTTTCTATTTAAAAATATACGTATATTATATTAGTATAAAGTAAAGAATAAAATGTAAATATATATGTATGTAAGTATGCATCAAAGTTTCTTGTCTTTCTTTTATCGCGCCTTATTCATACATACCAACGTACATATTTACAGGTATGGGCTTATTTCTTAAAAAAAATATATATATTTTATTTTATTTTATATTTTATTATTACACACATATACACAAATCTGCATAATAATTAATGTATGTTCATATGCTTATAGGGTATGTTGTAAGTACATATTATTTGCGACAAACCCCACAATCGTTGTATTAAATGCATGTATGTATGCATATTAAGTAGCATGTACATCCATATCTACGGTATAAATATTTTTCTTTTTATTTCACAAGTATTTAATTTTTCTAAATTCGCATATTTAAGTATGTACATATCTGTATGTAGATTGTTTTTTCTTTTATAAGAATTTTTATATGTATCGAACATTTCTATAGAAGCAACATCCAAAATATATACGAGAACGAAATAAACAAAAAGAAAAATAAACAAATATTACATTTAATGCAAAAAAAAAAAAATAAATTGTAAAGCGTTTATCACAACAAGGAATTCTGGATGATCCTTTCACAATCGACCGAGAGCTCACGTTTGGTACTATATGTTGTATTTATGAAAACACCATAAAAAGAAAGCATACCCAAATACATACATAAGAAATTAGAATTTAAAAGTGCAAACATTGCGAATTCAAACATGGAGACGAACTCGATGATATCAAGTTCAGTAGTTCAGTGATGTATACTTAATGTAGAAAAATATTTAATATAAACCATTATTCTACAGTTTCACAATTGATAGCTAACTCTTCAACTGAATTTAATTTCAAAAATACTTTAATGAACCTTTTTTTGCCAAAAGAAAAGAAAGAAAACATAAAAGAAGTCTAGTCATCGTGCAATATGGTTTTTCAAAGTTGTAAACAATTTTCCACTAAACATTGCAAACATTAAACCGATATTTATTGTAGTATGTGCACATTGACATTATTGAAATGAGATTCATTGGAAACATATGTACATTTGTCAACTAAAATTATTCCACGTCGCTATTGTATTCTAAATATTTAAGAAATTTATATAAATTTTATTTAATTTTTATATTTTTAGTTCAATTACATATTTGTTATTTTGAATAAACTAACATTGGTAAGAGACAAGAGTAATGAACACTTTAAACTGATGGTCATGCAAAACTTCTCAAAACACACAAAGGAAAACAGAAATGCTAAACGAAATAGAAATAAAATAGTTTTTGTTTATTGTTTGAGCACTTGTTATAAAATAAAACGAAAATAATCTGCTTGAATTGTTTGTGAATTCCTTTACAAAATCTCAGCAGAAACAAAGAATTGCAGCAACTTTGACAAACTTCGATGACAAATCGTAAAGCTTTTAATAGTGGAAATGCTGGAAATTGTTTGTTTAAAATTTCGTTCTAACGAAAACTACAATTTGTACTGTGTTGAACAGCTTCAGCTACTCTGTTTTCTTAGCATGGCTAGTCTCTCTTGTGTTGTTGTTTTTCTTTCTTTTTTTTTAATTATTTTTACATAAAGTTTCGTTATTTGTTTCAGCCTAGATTTGTTTGTATACTTTTTAGTTCTGCACAGAATAGAAACAAATAAAATGGAATAAATTAAAATTTCTGTATGTATTGTTTGGTTTTTTCTTTTTTTTTTTATTATTCTGCTCCTATAGCCGACAGATCAAGTAGGACCGGGAATTTAGCGGGCAAGTGAATGTAGTGGCGTTACGGCACGTAGCACAAATAACGATAAGAAACAAAAACACACGTATGCACACACACATACCGTACACTATGTGCATGTATTTCCTTTCATTTTCGCCGCTGAACAGAAAGAGAGTGAAACATTATTCAGCAAAAAAAAATTGAGATTGATTGAGAGTCCGTAGCGCAGGTCGTGAATAAAAGAGAGAAAATTTAGCAAACGTGAGCATTCTTTTTGGTGTGCGGGTATTTTCTCTACATTTGCTTTAGGTTTTTAGAATTCCTACACAAGTACCGATGCTCAGGCGTGTCAACTTATATAGCAACACCGACACATGAACTAACGATTACGTATTCAGCATATTTGTGTGAATGAATGTATTTTATATTTTAGTTCAATTCTTTATTAATAATAATTCGTTTTTGATATTTTCTTATTTTTCTATTCTAATAACAAACACCAAAAAAAGAACACTTTTTAAACATCAATAATCGATAACTTATGTTTGTGGATGTTGATGCTGGTGTTTTTATTTTATAAAAATTGTTTTTTTAGGTTCGCGTGGGTATGTATATTTCCCAAATTTATCACTTTTTCATTTCTCCTAGTTTGTTTTGAATATTTCATTTACTTTTATAGAAAAATTATTTCTATATACACATGCATATATATTCGTTATATATATATACATGTATATATTTATATAAATTTGTATATTTTACATAAAGTTACTACAAGTATACATATGTATGTGGATTAAATAATATTTATGTTGATATTTTTTTAATATTATTTATGATTTTATCGTTTTGAATTACAAATTTGTTGTTGTTTTTTCTCTACAATTTCTTCATTTTTTTATAGTTATTCTCGATGAGTTGTCGTTGTCATTAATATAGTATTTTACACTTAACACTCACTTAAAAAACCGTTTAGTTGAGTGTCAGCAGATTTTTTATAAAAATATAAATGACATAAAAAACCAAAAATAAATAAATTCTGCGGTATTTTTGTTTTTCAATTTGTTTCTGATTTCATCACAATTCACGACGAAAGCCAACGTCTTGTGCGGATTAGTTTAAAACTGAAACTAAATTCAGTAGACGCAAAGAAATTTCTTAATAGCCACATACTCTCTCATTCTGTCTCCGTCTCTCTCTCCCTCTCTTGTATCTTTGAAATTGTGACTCTCACTATATTTCTCTTTCTGAAAATATACATGTTCTGTGAAATACATTTTTAAAGCACATTTATATACTGTACATGTATATGTACATTAGTGTATATGTGTTACTCCCGTTTCAACCAGGGTTGTCAAATCTAAAGATTTCTCGCCAAACGTGGCGATTTTAAAGTTTGTTTAATGTACTAAATTTCGTTTGAGCGACCTTGAGATTAGCTATGTATTTGATTAAATATTTGATAAAGTAATAATTACCCATTTTCTTGTTTTACGTATGAATACGAATACCATGAATCTATTTTGCATTTGTATTTAACAACATTTAAGATTATCCTATTTTCTAATGTCTGGGCAGTATGAAAAAAATAATTCCACACATCACTTTTGAGTAAAACAAATAATTGTGAGAAAAGCAAGAGAAATGTTAACAGTGCCCTTAAATGCCAAACTCGATTCTTCCACTAAATCTCATTGACTTTTGGTCAACATTTGAATAAGTAATGCTAAAATTCTTGATGAAAAAATTAAGAATATTTGAGAAAATTATTTTTTTATACTCAGAGTCAAAATTGTAAATAAAAATTTTAAATATATGTTTGCAATCTATTAAACCGTTGAACGTTGGATATAATTACATACATACATACATAATTGGTCATTACAACCCTTCAGTCTGGATTACGACTTAGTATCTCACACCACTCATGTTGTGTGTTAATTTTATACATGAGTAGCGGGACCTACAGTTTAAAGTCGACTCTGAACGACAGATGTCGACGCCGAAGTCGCCGACGAAGTATTTTTGTCACATTTCGAGTATTTTTTGTTCGAGATGTCTGACCTGAGACTTGAACCATGAATTCACGTCTAATAAGGCAACACATACTAAATACTAGATTACGCCTACTTTGGTTGGTTGAAGATCAAAATTTGTTTGATGCTACAAGTTGGTTGAAAAAAATCTCCGGTTGATAAAATCTCAGCAGATTTTGTTAACTTAACACATTCCCTTCCAAGCTGTTTATGAGAAAGTCTCATTTCTAGACCGCATGTACCATATTCGGTACACGATAACTACTTTTATAAATTTCTATAAAAACATATTTTTTGTTCGTTTGTTTTTGAGAAAATGTATATTATTTTCAAGATTATTAATATTAAAAGGGTAATATGTACTAAATAACAATAAACAATTAAATTTATTTCACATTAAATAATTGACATAAGAGTGATATACAAAAGATGATATAGTTTTTTTTTCGATTACACTATTTATAAATTTTGACACTTTCCGCATTACATGATTTACAGCGCTTCCTTTCTGCGGGTCTGCCATTTCCTTCTTTTAATTTATGGCGTTTTCTAGAAGATGGGACATGGTCATCTTCTTCAGAAAATATGTATATCATTATTTTTATTACATACTAGATATGAAATCAGTAGCTTTCTACATTGTAAAAGGGAAATTGAACTGTTGTTTTTTGTATCATACAAAATCAATGCCTTTACAACTGCCGTATTCGATAAAAGTTCAAAAGTGCTCTGATAACTAATTACCACGCCACATGTACCGTTATAAGTACAAGACTCAAAAATTACTCTAAACATCATTACGTCACATAAAACAGTATTACCAATTATTAAATTTCGGATATAAACATTTTAAATTTAAAAATGCTGCTTGTCATAGAAATGAGGTTTAGTGTGAGCCGAAAGCGGTACACGTAGCAGGGAACATGTTAACGGATATTAAAAAAATTTATAAATTTTCGAAATAAAGTTTTATATACATTTGTTTCTCAACTGTACATGTTTGAGCGGGTGAATGTTGCGATTTATTTAAGTATTTCATATCAAATTATGGGAATATTGTGCATATCATTGTGCTGCGTTTATGTAAGTCTATAAAATCGTTAACGAATATTAACAATAACAAAATTTTTACATTTTGTGATCAATAAGAATACTATCATTTCGGAAATAAATTTCTTTTCTCTAATTTTTATAGTCCTCTAAAATTCTACTGGTAATTTTTTCACTTTTAATCAATAGAGTGTTCAAAAATATATTCAATAAAACGCAAAACAGGAACACTTTCCGCCTTCTCACACCAAATTGGCTCTATACTTACCATGTCAACGTATAAGAGTCGATCGATCTCGGTTGAGATTCAACGTTACAAAAGCAGGACAGCCCTATTTTATGTAAACCTTTATACATATATTGAATCAAATCTTATAAACAAACTAGAGTAAAATAAAATAAGGAAATAAACAATTTTTGATAAAAATTTGACACAAAACAATTACATCTCTATCAAGTTTTTGATGATTGTATTTCATAAATCGCGTTTTTTTAATAACCATTTCAAGCATGTTATAGTATAGGCACACTAACTTATTCACTGTCGCCACTAAACATTTAAATTAAAGTATTAATTAAGATACTTTTTTCACGTTCAAATTACTTTGGAAAGTCTTGAATTTTTAGAGGAGAAGGTATAAATAAGCGGGGGTACACACTTTGACATACTCGCAAGTTATATAAACAACAAAATATCACGAATTTGCCAAAGTAAAAGTTGAAAGTGCAAAAGGCATCTGTGGACAGCTAAAACGCTTGTATTTTATTTTTGATAGGTCGTATTCGATAGTTCTGTAGTCTTGAATGTCTTTACAACATATGTAAAAGCATATAAATATGTATTATAGTTCGGTCTCAGATATGAGTTCATGCCTATAAAGCAATATGTTTTAAAGCAGGGGTGGCAAAATTTATACAATTGTGCTATTTTTGGTGTAAATGAACAAGAATAGTACAATTGTACACCAATGCCTATTTAGTGAAATTTTGAATAATTTTCAAATTTTACAATTTTGACAACTCATCATTGCATGCTTTTTCTCTTGTTTTTAATAGATCCAATATAAAAATGAGTTTAAGTTTGAAAAATGAATAATTTGGTTTAATAATAATTTGGCATAAGATGTTTACTCTCCAGTTCAAGTCGTAACATAGATTGTGCTCTATCAATTCTTTATATTAAAATCATTGTAATTTAACTACGACATATAGATGCACTGCACTCTTCAGTTAGTAGGTATAAATGCTTAAATCATATGTTTTTTTTTATTTTTAATTTAGTAGCGTCTTAGAGTTTGCATTCGTTGTTCCTTTGAAATTTCGGTTCATATTGCTATACATGATTGCAGATGACTAGAAGAAATTATAGCCGAAAGTCCATACAATGCGCTTAATGCATTGTTGAATTTTATGCATTTCTCTTGTTCCGTGCGTTTTTAATTTTAAGTTACGCATGACAAGATATCTATTTTGATCAACAGTTTTGGCAAAATTGGAAAGTGAAATTGTGATTTTAAAATAATTCATGAAATAGAGTTTACATAAATAATATTTTGTGCTGCTAAGACCTACGAAAAGCTTCAAAAGAACACATGAGAAATGTTTTCAATGACTTTCTCCTCCATTGCTATTGTTTACAAAATAATAAATACAACAGAGATGACACTCAAATACTAATGCACTATATATACGCATACAACGTTTCGCTCTGTAACTTCCCTGCCGTCAAATGAGTAGCTAACTACAAAAAAACTAACTTTAAGTTTGCTTGTATAGACTAACTTAAAGCCAACTACTACGCAATGCAAAATTTGCATTAACCAAAGTGTATACAAACACTCCAATTCTTAACGCCGCACTATATGGCATTTACCCTGAAAAGCTGGCCAAAAAGGCAAAAATAAATTTAAAGAAATTTAAGAAACGGAGAATGCAGTTCGATAGAAAACAAAATTCTGCATTATATAGTGAATTTTCACGACATTAGGTTGAGATTTGTAGATTTGAGACCATGTCAAAGTCAGGAAAGTGAAGAAAATTAAATGCGTTTTTTTGAAATTTTAATAGGTTTATATGATATTGTTTTGTGGCTAAACGAATAGAGGTTTTATATTGATTTTTTATTATTTGAAAGATATGAGCAACTGCTACTTTCAGTTTTTTTATATATATATCTCATATATTAATGTTAAAATTATTCGTTCAAAATTTAAAAATAATAAAAATTTCACATTTTTTTACCCTACCTAAAAAAAGATAAGGATTTTAAAGCTGAAAGTAGTTTTTAGTAGTTTAATGTTATATACCACAAGAAACTATGAACTCTCTACATTCAGGAACAAAAAAAGTTTGCGCAAATTTGCGCAATTATTTTTGACGATTTTTTTTGAAAATTTTACTTTTTTTTTTGAAATATTAAAAAATTAGACACAGTGTAATAAAGCCATAAGCAATAAAGCCATATGGCGTATGAATTATGCGAGGAAATTCAGTAGAAGCGATACCAATCGAGAAGTCCTGAATAGGTTACTTTTAAGCAGTGACCCTTTTATAAGCTGCAGTACACAAACATCGCGAAGGAATAGAAAAGCATTCTCATCAGATATTACTAAATTAATCCTTCCTGACATTGATGATGAAAATGATAACGATTTTAACGATTTTTTTTCACTTTATAAGTATTTTTAAGTTAAGTATTAAATAATGTAAAACAAATATTATGAATAAATATTAATTAGCATAGAACTTTAAAAACTTAATTACATATGTATATCGACTATTATAACAATATGAGATGTACGTTTGATTTTCTTAATGGACCGTGTGTGGTACCTAGGGGCACTTAGGATCCGATCATAATAAAATGTGATCACAAATGATTCACATTCATATTAAACATGTACATGTCGAATTTCATCGAGGTAATAAAATTTTTAAGCCAATTATAATTGCTAAACACATTTTCTTAAGGGGCCCTATTTTGGACCAAGGGGCAATTATGGACCGATCATAAGAAAATTTGGTAATATGATTTAGATTTACAAAATACACGTTTATACCGAATTTCATCACGATATCGATGTTTTAAAGCCATTTATAAGCGCAAACGTGAATTTCTAAAGAGAACTTTATATGGAGGTCAAATGTGATCCGATTTTCACCATGATTTCTTAGTACACAGAACTGATCCATGCCAAATTTTATCATGATTGTTGCATAATTACCATAATTATGTGTAAATAAGTGCAATTTCGAGGGGAATTCGTATGGGGGCTAGGCGAAATCACGGACCGATTGGAACCAAAATCAATTGGGTTCATCCTTGGGCCTAATTATCACTAACACTATCAAAAAATTCCAGCCATTAACTCATAAAACACTTCTTTTAATTTTGGCCAGGTTTTTAGGCAAAATGCCACATAGTTGGATATAGATAACTAACGTCTTAGACATTTGATTAATAAACAAAACCGCGTGTCATCTTTTCGCTTTATATTTTTGGTTAAAAATTTATTGTTTGCGTAAAGTAATTAAAAAATACACTAAATTAAAAAATACATAAATTCGAAAGGTTTGAAGTGTTATTATTTGAAGTGAAGTGAAACAATATTAAAGGGCCGCTTGCCAAAAAAGCTTACGGAAATTATGTCACCAAATTTGTGCATGGACATAAACTTGGATGGTGTTCATGGTAAAAAGCGTTTAAAAGACTGCTGCTTTTATGGCGCCTTAACAGGTAAGTGCTAATTTGAAAATATAAGTTTTAACCAAGTCTTAAAACTTGTAAAAATTAATATACATATTTTTTAAACAGATGCCTGCCGATCACTCGGCTCTCAGGATGTAGAAACTGGCGTTACGCATTTAAAATAATAAAAAAAAACGTTGTATTCATGCTAAGTGCATTAGAAACAAAAACACAAATCCAAAAAATTAAAATATTTGCAAATGTTATATTTAGAAACTCTTTTTATCTTTTTTTTTATCAACAAATGTGCAAAATATTTTTGTAAATCGTGAATTTATTAATTTTTTTTCATATGTATAAATTAGTTTAGAAAAAAATCTTTATTTAACCAATCAACAAATGTGCAAAATATTGCTTGTGATGTATTGAACTGAATTTATTTTATTTATTAATTTATTTATTTTATTAATTTATTTATTTTGTTTTTACACGAATAAACTTTTGTTTTCTATTAAAATATAAATTATAAAAAAATGTTTCACTTCGAATAATTAATATGATAGCTTATTATTGTAAGTTTAAAGCAACCGTGTAAAGAACTGACTTTTTATTTACTGAAATTTAGCTAACTTATAGTCAGTTTAGAAAAAACTAGCTTAAGGCTAATTACAAGTAGTAAATTTATAGCTAGCTACAAATAGGTTTACTTTAAGTTAACTGCTAAGTAACCAACTTTAAGTTAATTAAAAGTAATGCAGAGTCAGACAATTGACTACTTCCTAGGACATCGCAATGTTAAAATAGTTAGTCATTTCCATATAAAAGTAATCCAAGTGTCAACCACCACTGCTTGAGAAATAGTTGGTTTTAAGTTAATTTAAAGTCAACTGAGTGTACGACAGGGTTGTCACAAACAACTACACTGATTCTACTTTTTGACACACGTACGAGTATGTAATGCAACAACGGTATTAAACGAATTGTATGGACTTTCGGCTTATTGCTAATCGCAGAAATTAACATTTTAAGGGCCATTATTACATTATTACTTAAAGTCGCCGTGGTCTAGTAGGTAGTGTGTTGGCTTATTAGACGAAAAAAGCCAGGGTTCGAGCCCCAGGCCAGACATCAAAATAAAATACAAAAAAGTATTACTTCGGCGACTTCCTCTCAACAGATTTCTGGCAAAAACTCTGAGAGTAAATAAAATTGCCAATTTAGAGAAATCATAAATGAAAAGACAATGTTTAGCGATATGAGTGAGGACGAAGAGGCTTGTCTAGCCATTATTTTAGCAAATAAATTTAAAAAAACAGGCTAAAAATAAAAAAGGAAATGGATGAAGAAATGGTTCCGGAAGAGACAAATTTTTGCGCATGGGAATCTTTCAAAGGAGTTGCGGGATTGTGAGCCTGAATATTTTCGGAATTTTCGTCGTATGGAAGGGACAATTTTTGACGTTCTTCTTAACAAAATAACACCATACATAAAAAATCAAAACACCTTGACTCTATTATTGCAACTTATTATATTGTTACATAAATCGAAACGACCTAATATCGTTTAACAATAAAAACGATAAACAAAAGCTGTCAGCTACACCAACAAAATACATACGACTCAAATACACACTAACACTAAGAATACTATGAACGCGTTGATTATCTAAAGCTGCACACACACATATGCACAACGAACCTGGTTGCACCTGGTACCAACAACAACACGAAATGAAAATAAACCAGCTACGACAAATATGTGATAGACAACATTAGCAAAGTACACAAGCAATAATGTACTAACAACAGAACTCTCGAGAAGGCGAGAACACGAACCTTCCACTTCAAGAATGTTCGTTAGACTGGTTGTGTCGGACTATAAAAGGGTGGACAAAGCAGACAGCAGTCAGTAATAATTCAGTCAGCCTTGTGTGAAGACGCGTTGCGGTTTGAACGTACAAGTGGTATTGCTTGCAAAAAAGGTTGTAAGCAGAGAAGATCTAACGAACAGTTAATAGTGTTAACGCGGACAGAAGTGTGAAACAGAATAGTGTACAAGCAAATTATTGTTGTATCGTTAAGTTGTATACGGTGGCACACAAAAGTAGTGTAAAGAATAAAGAGAGTTTAAGAGAAAATAAACACATATTTGTTTATACTTGGTTTCCAATTAACGAACATATAATTAAACGTTTTTAAAAAGGTAAAAACGTAACAATATGTACACACAAAACATTTAATTTTGATATCAGATTTTGTGCACTATTTTGGTAGGAAATAATTATTATACACAATGTTGTGAACACATTACACAATATTGCGTTTTGCAACATAAAAATCAAAAGACTTGATTTAATTCAATATTTTGTTCCACCTTTTGATATAGCATACACAAAGGCAATTTTTTTGTGCAATGTCATTTAATGCACAATAATATTGCAAGTGTATGGGTACCTTTAAAGTTGAGTTTAGTCTAAAGTCACCTTTAAAGTCAACTTTAACTTATTTTCGTTAATACAACCTACTGATAACATAAAGTTACCGTTTTGTAAAATATGGCAGTATCGGAGCAATATTAATAACTTTTGCCAAATTAAACAAGTTTTTTAAAAACACAGTGGCAACGCCATGCTTCCTTTTCTGTTATGTTTGTGAATTATGTTTATATTTGAAGTTACTATATTGAAAATAATACATATGTATGGCAAGTTCAAATATATACTTAACTTTAAAAGTTATAGATAGGATGATCTTCCCTTTGGCTTAACGCTCACTTCCATCTTATTGTGTAATTATAATAAAGAAACATTTTTTATTTTTTTATGTTGTACAAGTTTAGGGGTGCATACTGTAATAATTGCTGGTTGATCTTCTAATTCTAATTATGCTTTATTGGGAGGATTGCGAACAGTTGCTCAAACTATTTCTTATTAATTTAGATTAGCTTTAATTTTAATGAGTTTTGTCTTTTTAATTGGAGGTTATAATATATTAATATTTTATAAGTATCAGTTATTTATTTCATTTTTCTTTATTATATTTCCGATAGCTTTAATTTGATTTAGATTTTCTTTAGCTGAAACTAATCGTCTTTAGTTAAAGACAAGTTGTAATAATGACCTTTATGGCAATAGCATTATCAACTTCAGGCTATTTTCAACGATACATTTCAGCGCTTTTACGTACGTAACAGTACTTATAATTTTGGTGCACTGTTATATTCTACTAAACCTTGTGACATATCTGTTACCATCTGCTTATTCTGTCCACAATCATTGTTGCACCTTAAGTATTTTAATACAGTGACCACGATTAAGAGGTTCTTCAATAAAAAAAGGAAAATGAGAAAAGTTTGCCACAAATTGAATTATTGCTCTTTTTTATCTCCAATGTACAATCTTCGTAACTTTTTTTCCTGGTATGAAGTTTGTTTGTGGTTGTAGGGGTTAAATTTATAAGCTGTCAGAACTGTAGGAAATGTCAGTATTAGACTAGGAGTTGTTATAAAAAGCGAGAGAGTTTGATATTTTTAATAAAGTTGATAGCGCAGTATTATTAATCCGCGAAAAATAAACGTTTTGAGAAATATATATATAAATATATATATATATGTATATTTATAAATTTAATTCAAAGTGTTTAATATTAGGTATATACACCCTGATAAGAGCCTTTAGTCTTAGAAGGAATTAAAAAAATATCCTGTATTTTCTACTGATTTCTAAATTAAGAAAAAAAATTTCTTACGTTAGAATCACAGGTCTTTTCGTAAAGCTTTTATTTCGAAAATAGGACAATAAAGAATTTTAAATAAAATAAATGCAAAAAGCTGAATGACATTTGACGGCGCCATCATCTTGAATTTGGGTGACTTAACACAAGTCAACTGTGTTCATTTATATGGCGCTGTATTCTTAGCATACTTTGGCCTCAACAGTGATAATGATAATCGCTCAACCAGTTACAGGAAGTTATTCATTCCAGCTTTACGTTTGAGGGATTTCAAAACATTATTAAAAGAGCGTCTGTATCTAATTAACCCTAAATAACTTACATACATACATACATATGTATATACATACATATGATTGTAAGAAGACATTTTACCTTTAACGTACGTAATGCAAGGCCCTATCGAATATTAAAATAATTTTAAATGAACACAAATGAATAACACAAATCTGTGTCATTATTTTTACACATTCTACTATGTACTCATTATTGAGATTATCATATTTTTTGAATTGAAAAACATTTTTTTTTTGCTCAGAGACGTTTTATATGTATACATATACGTAAATACATACGATAATTTTATTTATTGAACAATATAAAAAATGTATTCGTTTAAGACCGTTGCCAACGTTCAAGTCATTTAACACTAAGGAGTTATTACACGAGCTGCTTTTAATGCCCAGTCTTTATCCTCGAAATTAGCTAATCTAAGCTTTTTGTGTTTCTCTAAAATCAAGTGCGTTTCTATTCTCGAAATTGGCTAACACTCAGCTTTTTGAATTTGTTTTGATTACAAAATAAAAAAATAAATTCTTGTACACGGGTGCTCTGGTAGTCTAGTGGGTAGTGTGCTAGGCTATTAGGGTGAGGGTCGTGGGTTCGATTCCCACCAGAGACTCTGGTCGGTGACGCTACACCATGCATATGCCCAAGTCACTCCGCTCGTATATACACCTATCCCCCGACTTATACTGAGGATTGGTTCCTTAGAAACCGTGTAAAACGAAAACAAACTAAAATAGGCATAACTCAGTCATTTATTTCAACGTAAAATAGAAGTAAATAGCACATATGCACATACATAGGTTTATTTTGAAAAACATAAAAGTAGTTATCTATTCATTACAAATATATGTATAAAAGTGTACTCCTGTATATGGTTAAAAAATTTTACCAAAAATTTAATTATGTAAAATTTAATTATCGCTGTCATAGGATATGTATAATCTTTTCTTCCTGATCGGTATGATGTCACTTTCATCACTCGATAATATGTACTTTATGCGACTCCGTTTCGGTGTTATATGGATTAGGAACGATTTTATATTGGCGAGAAATCGTGTAAAAAACTACCGTGTAAATAGGGGAATAGGTGTATAATTAAAATTGTATTGTAATTAATAAATAAATAAATAAATTCTTGCATTAAAGAAAAATCATTTTAGAAACTTAGTAGTAAATTGTACATTACAAAAAGTGAATATTTTTGCAATTTTATCCCATAAATTAATTTTTTTTGTATCACATTCGTTTCTAGACTGTAATAGAAAAGCTTTAAATAAGTTCTTGTATTTTAATTTGTATGCAACTTTGGCTTTAGTGTCCATTTTCTATCCTCAAAGTTAAAAGAGTATTAGATAATTTTGGAGTTAGAGCTGTAACTCATTGGGTTTGCAATATACAAATACTGAGTCTCAGTATCCTTTTGGCTTAATATATGTTAGTATGCAGGACCGTAAGTACGCATTGTCTGACTTAGATTCGGTTAGACCTTTAACTTTATTCGGTATGGACAAGTAACATATCACTCATACATATGTAAACATAATATTCATTCTATATTCATTTATGTTTCTCAATAAAAAAAAAAAAAAATCTATCGTTCGGAGTCGACTTTAAACTGTAGGTCCCACCACTCATGTATAAAATTAACCTAACCTAACCTAAATTTATATATATTTGCTAAATTTTATATGCGTTCTCTTAATTTTATAAATTCGAAAACCGTTACGAATGTTGTATGCCTCATTTATCAAAAGTATTGTCACACAGAAACATATTGTAATGCTTTTACTGTATGCCTTGTATGCAATAACTGTGATAGACACCTCTTATTACACCGATTATTACAGAAGTTACCCAGTGTACTCATTGGTTAAACGATGAATTTTACAGAAGACTGACGCTTCTTCTACTAATATTATTATATTAGTAGATAATAATTATAATATTAGCTATTATCCACATACAAGTTCGCTAAGCTGCAGTCATGTTGATGCTGTGAAGCATAACAATATTGTAACGCATAAACCACTGTCGGTAAAGAAAGCGTCAACTGAAGCCTCCGAGTATAAGTAACGATAAGTAAAATTTATTAATTTGCTAAAATTTAAAAAACACATTAGCGACCACTGCGTGGAAAATCTCCAATTTTGATTAAGATCCTAGAGATCATTCAGTTTGTAACTTTATTTCACCCTTAAGTTGGACGTAATAGAGTTCTCTCTATAGATGTTGAAAGATAAGGAAAGAAAACAGCTAAGAGAAGTTCTTGAATATCATAACAAAATGTAATAAGAGTATGGTATATACATCACAAACTTAACCTTAATAGTGAAAGGTACTATAGAAGAAGATATAGCAGCTAAGCTTATCATGGATCACCCAAAGCTTGCTCACACATGTAAATAATTATACTGTAAATAAATTTACTAAATGATATTGTAGCGTTGTTGAAAAGCTTTATATCCGAACGAATGCTTGTTATTAAAGAAGACAGCTTTATGATACCGTGAGACCCAACATATTCTTCAGACAGACAAACAGTTAATTAACGCATTCGCACTTCTATCTTTGTTGATAACACCGCCTTCCTCAGCATACCTGCAGATTTGCATCTTCCAGCTGAACGACTGATTAAATATAGGAATAATAGAAATGAATGAACAAAAATGTTTTCACATAACCGTGGAAAACATACTCCCCACTTCAAATAATTAACCATATAGTGACTCAGCATATATGATAAAATATTTTGGCATGCAACTTAATAGACATCTGACATAAAAATTCCATATTAATGAACTGTTGACTTATTGGTACAAACTCATGCATACAATATGACTATCAATCCGACTCTTGCTGTGAAAAGCCCTTCTAAATCCAGAATGGTGTTATGGTACGTAGCTGTGGGCAACTGACCCATCGTCTTAGATAGAGAGAGAGACTGCACCACGTCACCACTAGGATAGAATGTTTAAAACGTTAATTCTGAAAACCGATGAGTAGAAAAATTTTATATAAAGTTTATACATTTTTTGCTAAGTTTGCAATTTTTAATTTATGAAACTAAGTCTATATTTATAGTGTTTTCTCCAAAAAGCACAGTCTGCGATTATTTATATAAATAAGTTTTTGGGTCCTTTGAAATGTCGAACTTCGAACTTTTTGTTATACTCTCATATAGGTTAACGAATATTTAATTGTTAAAGCAAAATCAAAAACTGATAATAAAATGTAAAAAGATTGTATAAACCAAAAATTTTAGATTTTCGTGAATTACTTACAAAAAAATATTTGATTTTTTTCTTAAAAGAAATTAAAATTTACTTAAAAGAATTTAGTAGTCCCACTGTGCGTTTAACTTACCTTCCCTAGCTAGTAATGATTCTTTTATGGTGATAATTTTAATTTCATTCTTTTAAATAATTTACACTTTTAAATTAATATTGTTTAACGGTTGATTATAAAAATTGTCAATTTGTTGGACATCAGTTTATTGTTATTGGCTATTCCTTAAGGATTTTTTAGTCCATAATATTTATTATATTTATTTATTTATTATTATATATTTATCATTGATTTTTTTGTAATGTTTAGTTAACTGGATAGATTTTGTTTTGATTTTTAATTGTTTATATTATTTGTATTTATTATTCCATACATCACACGTTATTAATATTCTATAAAGTAAATAAAATGTTATTTTTATGGGAAAATTTACTCTAACAGCGAAGTTGTCTTAATCATGTTTGCATGTGTACTAAACAGGAGCTCGTGTTTGGATTCTTCTTTTATAGGATGATTGGAAATTGGGTTTTTGTGTATGTTTGTATGTTATTGTTAATATGTATATGTATGTATGTGTATGTATAGTTTTTGTTTTTATTGAATGAATGCGCGGGAAATTTGTAGTCATATGGACGAATAAAATGTTGAAAAGAATTTTTTTACGATACAATACGTTACGAAACGTTTAGCAAGTACAGCGTCCTTTTGCCGGTCGCCATTCATCCTGACTCCTGAATTTCATCGACTGACTTGTTGGCGCACAGTGGCAAGATGTTTTTTGTCGCCAAAATAATACGATGTCTGCGTTGATGGCATATTGTTTTCGTAGATTGTTTGTTGCATATACACATGCCACTGTGTGGTATTAAACCACAGTAAATAATTCGCGAAAAATAGAAATAATCGAATAATCATACATTATCCTTATATCAATGGATCAGTTACTATTTAACTCATATGCATACGTACATATCTGTATATGTATGTACATACAAACACATTTATATGCACAACTTACTAAGTTGAATATCTCGTTCGTTGATTAAGATTATCATTCGAATTAAATACGACCGATATTTATTGAATAATCAAATATTCGAATAACGATTAATGTCACAGAAAATATATTATTGTGTTACTTTCTTCAATTTCGACGACTAACATTCTTACAAGAAATTAATTGCTTAGGCATCATCGCATGAAACAATATTCAATATGGCCAGTTGATGACAATAAACTCACCCTACAAACAGATAAATCTAATAATTATGCGAATTTGTAAGAGTGATTTTTTACTACGAATATAAAACTTTTAAAATGCTCTAAATAAGCGTAGACAGAATCTTAATTCTATTTTAAAATATTTTAGGCGAATTAAATACGAATACCTACGAATACCCAAAGTTCTAATGAAATCAAATTTAGTATAGATCATCATTCTAATATTTTGTATTTCTTCTCGACAAAATACTCTCCAAAGGATAACTACCAACAAAAAAAAAACCCAATATTGTTTCTAAGTTATGTTTTAAGTAACCCTCTTTGCAAAAAGTGAAAGTTCGACATTGAATTAATTTATTATAGTGTACTCTAGATATACATAACAATAATAAAAATGATTGTCATTATTATTGCATTCAAAATTTAAAATAATAACACTCTGTTAATTACTCTTACAACTTAAGATACAATTTAGAAACTGTTGCTTGCAAGTAAAAAATATTTAAATTTTTATACTTAAAAATGTAAGCATTCAGTAAATTATTTATTTACATTAAAAACATAAAAACATAAAAATAATAATAATATAAAATTTGATAAAATTGTAAAAGGATTAAATTTTAAAATTCTATTTAACTAAATAAGAAAAGCACACGAAAATATTTGGTCATACAATTTTCTTTATAAAAACTAAACTTAATTGGTTCTTCACTGCCTATTAAAATCCTGTTTACTTTTGACTGACAATTTTTAAAAATTTTTTATTTCTTATTAGTGCTCAAATTCTGTTAAAAATTATTATTCTGAAACTATCATTTGCAATAAATCAGTCAATTACTTGATTGTATAGAAAAAAGTTGTGAGATCTGAGAAAACACGCAGGAACAAGCAGAAACGACTTTAAAAAAGTTACACTATTTGTTTAAGTGTTTTTTTTTTAAAGGTGCAAGTCGTGTAACAGGTGGAAAACGATATTCAACCTACAACCTGGTTTCTAAAACATGACACTAGGCTGCTACTTGTACGCCGTTAAATGGGCATTTGTACCGCTATAGCAGTAGTGCATAAAAACGTAAGTTTTGTATTGGAAAGATATTGCCGTCATACCACATGGTTGTCTGCTGTATACGCAAGTGTCCGTCAACATGTTAAAATGATAAATTTTCCTATTTGGGAGTTATTGTAAATTTATATAATCAGCCAAAGATTTCATATTAATGAACGTGCCTTAGAGAGTGTTCCCCAGCTGATAGCAACCGGTATGCCTAATGTTTGCATTTGGGGAATCGTTCTATATTTAGGTTATACTTCTAAAATGCAAGCAAGTAGTCACATTCATAATTTTATTTTAATTTTTACTGATGACACTACTTTCCGTGGCGTACATGAGAACACACTTGACGTGTCTCGGTAATTACAGAATAACATATTCCAATAAAAAAAAATGTGGTTAAGCCTTTAGAGGATAAATTAACAATCACATTGAAGAGGAAAGAGATGATCCCCTGTTTGAATAAATAACAGTGTTGAAAAACACAGTACTTTAGTACTTTTTTCAGTACTTTTCCATTTCAAAAATACCACAGTACCCACGCTACACTTTTAGTACTTTTAACAGATTTTATGTTTTGCGCTTTTCAACATGTTCAACATAATGCTAAAGGCAGTATTAGTCTTTAGCCTCGGATAGCCCAATGTCCATGCAACGTACGTTCGTTTTTAGAATACGAAAAGCAATGAGAATGGTTGCCGAACCGTAATGTAATTTCGATAAGTACTTAATTTGTTCTACATATGCTAAAATGAACGTACATTCCGGTACGTTCCGTCGACATTTGACTAAACGGGACTTTTACGTTTCGAATCAACTGCTTTTGGAGCGTATATGACAAACATGTATAAGTCGTTAGTTTTTCTATTCCATTTGGTACGTGTATTAAGTATAAATAAGTATTTTATTATAAAAGTAATATTTGATTCAAAATGGTACTCTTTCAGTTATAGTTCAGTACCATTTCAAAATTTCAATTTTGCAACACTGATAAATACCCAACCGCATTTAAAATATTTGATTACTGATAGAAAAAGATACCTCAGAGTGCCTTAAAAAATAAATAAATTAAATTTTGTTTCTATAATTTAATATGGAACTAAGTTAAGTGTTAACATTTAAAAATATTACTTATGCCTGATAAACGTCGGGACATGATTATTATTTTATTTGCTTTCTTGATGTCTTAAAATTCTTTCTTTGTAGTTTTCATATTCAGATTTTTTTTATAACACGCAAAAGCTCTTTGTACATACATATATGTATATATCTTTATAACTAGTGAAATAGCGTTGCGGAATCTTGTTAGATGCCCATTTTTAAATCGAAGTAAAACTTTACGAGTATTTACTAAAACTAATGATTAACAACAGTCAAGTAACGGTAATTATATTTTGAATGATAGAATTGTGTGCTAATTTTTTCTTGAACACTCTTTCAGTCAAGCTCACACTTACATGACCTCTCAACTCTTTTGTATTGTATTGTCCATTCATCACTAAGCAATACTTAGTTTAAAAGTTCTCGATAAAAATCCGGTAGAGAACTTGTACAGTAAAATTAAATTACAACAATAACAAATTCATTTTTAACTCCCACTGCAAATTTAATACGATATTTGGCAACATGAAGCACAAATCATTATTTTTGTACTATTTTATAAACCAACCGTCTAATACCAGGTAATACTAATAATTTTTCCTTTTGATTTTAGTCAAACAATAGATACATACCATTTATTCACACACACATACATAATTGGTCATTACAACCCTTCAGTCAGGATTACGACCTAGTTTCTCACACCGCTTATGTCGTGTGTGTTAATTTTATACATGAGTGGTGGGAGCTACAGTTTAAAGTCAACTCCGAACGACAGATTTTTGAGAAACTTTTCATGGCAATTTTTATTTACTCTCAGAGTTTTTGCCAGAAATCTGCTGAGAGGAAGTTGCCGAAGAAATACTTTTTGTATTTTGTTTTGATGTCTGGGTCTGGGGCTCGAACCCTGGCTTTTCGTCTAATAAAGCAACACACTACCTACTCGACCACGGCGATTATTCAGTTAAAACAAAAATATTATAACATATAAAATACGGGCTTGTAAGAGGACTTTTAATAATAGAATTTATTCTGAATGATGAATGATTCGAGATGAAAGCTTTTAAAGTTTTTATTTAGGATAATAGATCTCAGTTCGTCGTTATAAATTTTACAAAATCCGAATCTCGAATTATTTGTAAAAATATAGCAGTCGGTGCATGCCGAATGTTTTAATTACAGTTCACTCAATTTGACCGACATACATCTTAAATGTAACCATGTTTGAAGCACATTTTCCCCCTTCTATGCTTGACTTCTTCGAATATTGTCTCTTTAGCCAGTACACGTATGCATTTAAGTAGTATATGTATGTATGTATTATGTTTAAATGTTCAATGTCCATACTTTCGCTACGGTGAAATGAAATGTTTTCGTCCAATTTTTAAAAACAAACAATGCTAAACAGGACATACACAACGATGTTAAAATCACACTGTAATTCATAACAAAAGATAGTCGCCAATCAACTCGACGCTTTCTTTTTCAAGTTTTCTCTTTATTTTAATTTTTTTTTATAAGCAGCATCTAAAAAGAAGTAAAACAAACATAAAATCACTAGAACAATAGAAATGAAATGGAGAAAGGAGGAGAGGAGAGGAGGTACAAAATCGACCACAATTTTTAGACACTAATAATAACAACACATTACTTACAATTGTTGTCGAAATAATTATGGCAACTATTTTGCCATCTATTCATCCGCACAACTACATCGTATCTACGTTGCTACCGCCACCATTGAAAAGCAACAATACAAAGAAATCTATACACATACATACATGTATGTACTATGTAAATATATACATAAAAACAAAACCTTCTTTGGAGTATTCCAATTTGCCTCCACCAGCACCAAAATCAGCACCATCGAGCCATCGAGCCATCGTCATCATCATTTTCATAATATAATAGCAAACACAGTCGTTGTCGTCGTCAGGAAAATGAGTGGAACTACGGCGACGACGATGACGACTAGTAGTTCTATTGGTATTGCTACTAATATGGCGACATTTATCGTCTAGCCCCTGTGGTGTCAATGTGAATGAAAATCCATCTGTGGCGTAGTTTTTCGTTTCAGTTTAAAAGAATCTTGGCTGCCGGGATGTCTCACAAACGGTTCTAACAATTTTCTACGCTTCAATACGAAACACATCATAATAACCAACTATTTATACTCTCCGTCTCCATCTAGCTCTAGTACTATAATACAATCATCATCAAAATATCACCATCGCCGTCACCATCAACATCGTTTCAACGCAGTAACGAAAACAATAAGAAAAATATCAGCAACAGCGCCAATATAAAACCAATACATTTTTCTCAGATAAAAAAACAAAGGGAACAAATGAATGAACAAATAAATAGAAAACAGAAATCGCTCTACAACTTTCACACTCACCGCTAAAACCAACGCCACAATGTCGTCCGTGAAAATTGGTGAAATTGGCGAACCGAAAGCGTGTGCATTGGAATCTTAATACCTCTGTAATAGCAAATTATGTTGCATATACATATGTTTTCAATACTAAAATCTGTATTAATGCAGGTTGGCAAACGAAATTTCATATGAAATAACAACATACATATCTTTTATAGAAACCGTGTACTATACGAGTACATATCAGCTATTTTGATATCATATATCATAGTGTCCTTTCTTATTGGCTTTTGCATATTTTGTTATTAATAGACATATACATACATATACATATGTATGTACTTTCAAACGTACAAAAACAAAACTCCACATACATATACCGTTAACGTATTGCATAATCAAGCTTTGTTATAAGTTTACGATCAGCTCCTTTGTACACATTGACAGTGATGAAATTGATATTGAACCGAAGCAAACATATTACTCTGCAAAAATATAAAGAAAAAAAATAAGAAGAAGAAGAACAAAAATATGAAGCCTATCTAAAATAAGCTGAAAAATGGCCGTTTAAAAAAAATAAATAAAAAGTTAACATAATTATTATTTAATTTGGTTCATTCGTATCAGATGTATGTACATACAATATTGGAACAAAATCTGTATTAATCTTTCAGCCACATAACGATCCAAAGAGAAATGCATGTCTAGAGCAACTGCATGTGCATTCATCACCGATTCTTAATCAAAAAGTGGTATAGCTTGGTATGTAATGCGATTCCTGTGTTTTTTTTTTTCTTTTCTTAAAAAACTAAAATGTAGAACTTAATTAATATGAATGGAGTTTAATACGTTTAGAAGAAAATTTTTAGTGTTATCGAAAAACTAAACAATTTTAAAAGTAAAGTTAAAAATTGCAAGGTTTTATAATAACTAAACTAACTAGAGATTTAGGAGATGAACTAATGAAGTAATAGAGTGTTAATGAATATTTTCACTCTCACCGGTACCAAAATCAATTTCCAATAATTAAACTCCATGGAAAGATCACGAAAGATAGAAAAGAAATTAATAACAATTACATATTGGGGTCGTGGATTCGATTTCCACCAGAGACTCTGGTCTGTTACACTACACCGAGCATATCGTCGAAGGTTTCTAAGTTGGTGTGACCAATTTCCGACAGGTAGCGCCACTGAAAATTACTCAAAATGAATTAAGTCGTAAACTGTGCCTTTGATTATGCTATTATCTTTAGCATAGTTGTTGCGCATGAGTCGACGGGTTTCTAAGTTGGTGCGATTAACTTCCGATAGATGGCGCCACTGAAAATTATTCAAAATATATTGAATCGTAAACTATGAATTTGATCACGTGCTGATCGAACAAATACCAGACATTTTCGGATTCATCATTTATGATTTTAATAACATTTGGTATAACTCATTCCCGTAAAATGTCAATCATATATTTGAAAAATTTTAATTCTGGAAATGCTGTTGTTTGTATCTCAAACATTTAATTCTTAAAAATATATAGTATAGATATTTACGGTCTAAAATTAAATGAAAATATTTCAAAAGACAATACATCGTTTTGATTTCCCTTCTTTTAATATACATACATAGATATAAGTTTACGTTGTGTGGAAGAGATATAAAGTAAATAGGTACCACAAAAATGTATGCTTAAATTCTTCTACAAAATTTTTACATCGATTTTAACAATTCTGGAATGCCACTTTGTGCCACTTCTTATTTCCCTCAAAGAATTGGTGATCACCGTCAATATTAACATTTCTATCCATGTCTGAATATCCGGTCGTTTCCGTGCAATCATGCCTCCAAAGGGACAAGCAATTTATCGATCTACACCTCAAGCACTGAAGAAATGAGCATTACGAGCCTCAGAATCAGACGAGCATTGAGACTGGAAAATCTTCGAGTACATGCCGCTGAGACCCGTCCGCATGAATCACTTGAACAACGAGAAGTGAGATCAGAAACTGATCGAATGCGTACTACTCAGGCCCGTTCGTCTGAATCATCTGGACAGCGGAAACAAAATAATTCAAAATTACTTTGATATTTGTGTAATGTCTTTCTTACAAATTTATTTTAGTTGGTGGAGCAGCAACGCACGCAATGAAAAGTTAGTAAAATATAAATTAAAATAAAAGACGAAAATAATTCTATCAATTTTAAAGTTCCTAATACAAAAAAATCAGCATCTATTGCTTGTACCATCTATAAAATAGACAACGGAACTCAGGGTCGTATTTATGCCACAAATATAACAAGTCATAAACATAACAGACTTTTTGATTTACTTAAAGCGTAAGCAACTTGTCAAAAAAATTAATTCGCAAGCCTCCACAGAGAATTCAATATTTGAATATTTTATATAGAAATAGTATGAGGAAATACCCGTTTTAGGTATGTAGTTATAAATCTCTGGAGTAATTCTTAAATTTTAGCCATTTAACGCATTCACTCACTCTCCTATTTGCGGTGGATGCCATAAGCATAATTACATACTAGGTACCATTACAAAGGGAACTGTTTTATCGTCCTAATGGCCATTGCTTAAGAAACGAAAGAATTTGTGATGATGGTCATGATGGTGGAAGTGGTCGTGTATCAGTTGATGGTGCTTTCATTATTCATTGCTTAAAGATTTGAGAACGAATGCAATAAGACCCTTTAAATTTAAAATCAACACTCATAAGGGCATTTCGTCGGTCCAGCCGGTTAAAATTATTTATAGATTTATGCATTTGCAAATAATTTCATGCTAATATGCTGTTTTCATTAACAATTATTTAAAATCTTTGCTAAAAATATATAATAATTCAAGATTGTAAATAGGAGTATTAGAATGACCTATTGAGCAAAATTAAAATTTTATTTTTAAATTTACCAAAAATTTTGGAGTAAAGACTTTTTTTTATATAATAAGAGACATTTCATGTGGTATTTTAGAATTTTGATTGTACATTTTTGTACATCACTTTCATAAATCTTTTAAATATTGTGGATGGATTGTGATGAAAATTGCTCTTCTTCAAGTCTTTCAGAACAAGACAGAAGCTTCTTAAGCTATGTAATACGAAATGCAAAAGATATGTATCAGATGACTAATTTTCTGGCTGGTCTTAGTAACATCTAATTGGAATCATATCATCGAACAATTTAGTTTAATTACGAATATATAGCGCTGTCGCGACATAATTTTTAAACTTACGCCGACTAAATTGGCGACTAATATATGTATATCGTTATACTGCATATGATTACAACATTAAACCGAATTTGACGCTAAACAAACGATTGAATTTAATAACATCTAAATACCCTGTTCAAAAATAATGGCATTAAAGTTACTTATCGGATTCTATTTACCACGTGTATGTGCAGTTGTGGAATAAATAATAGCAGTGATTTTAAACTTTGTGTCAAACTTTTAATGTCACATTATTATCGGACATTCTTATTCTTATCGGTTCAATAAAGGACCGACAAAAGCACTATGTAATCCACTATAGGTTTTGCAAAGTGTACTTTTGTTTGCTTTAATATATGTATGTGTGTATATATATCTTTTTTAAATTTTTCTACAGAATTAATTTAGTGTTGCTGTATCGTTTGCATTTCTTGCAATTTCTAAATTGATTATCAAATAATGATTAAGTGCAGTGAATTTGTGACAATTTTTAATAAGAGCTTTCATAATAAAAATGTATAATTCTTAAAAAACTAAAAAAATGGAAAATATTGTCAAAGATGAGTACTTTATTGATATATAGTGAAATGTTGGTTATTTGGTTATTATTGAAGTACTTATGGAATTATGAATTTTAATTTTATTTAAACTTACAAAAAAAAATAAATAAATAAAAACGATAGCACATGATAGCTATAAAACTGTAATAGCTCTCTAGGACAATCATTTACCTTCCGAATTTAATCAATTTCATCTCCCGATATCTGCAAACATTGTTAAAAAACTTATTTTTCCAGATGACTACTGCGTGCCAAGTGCAGAGAGAAACAAAACGAAGATGAGAAAAGAGATCTGAGAGCGATTATTTTGAATATTTTGTTCAAATATGAATGTGAAATGGCTTAAAAGTTATTAAAGTTTGAAAATGTCTGAAAAACAAAAAGGCAATAATGGGTTAAGAAAACATGAAACATGATCTAAGAGATCAAAAAGCCAAGTTGCAGCAGAAATCTATAAAAATCAAAGTAATAATATTGAACGACTAGTTTCTGTTTCTTCACTCAGAAAACGCACTTTAGTAAATCAAATGATCTGCTAAAGATCGAAAAAATCTTAGATGCGGGAACCTACAACAACCCTGGAAATTTGTTTGTAACCAATTATTAGTTAATTTTTTTAGTAAACTTTACAAAAGTTATTTGTTTGGTGTCTAGCCGTTTAGCGGTATTCAATTTTGATCAAAAAAGAATAGAATTGCGTATAGTGCCATGACAAAAAACTCAGTTTAAGACCGTAAAGTCAATTTTATTTTGAATTCTATTTATTTTATTAAGCGACAATAAATAGGTGCGCGAGATTAATAGATTCTCTCTCTCTTTCGGCAGCAGAGAAACACCATATTTAGTGAATTTTAATTGATGATGATGATTCGTAAAGAGTACGTTGCACTTATATTTACATACTATGATGCAAATATGATGCTATTGTTATTTACGCGATTGTAAACAAAATACTTTGAACTCTCCCCCGACCTGCAGTATCCGTCCTATAATATTCTTCACTCACAAAATTCTTCTGCTCTTCTCACAATCACAATTATCTTAGGGACATAAACAACCACAATAGCTACTCTTGTGCGACAAATTACTGTGTTTCCTATGTGATTTTAATGTTGGTTGTGCAACCCCTATAAACGAGTTGTTAAATATGAGTATGCTCGTCAATGGTTGTTATAAACAACGAACGTGTGTCTCCAAGGAGCCGTTACAAGTCGCGACTTGTTTGTCGCCTTTTACAAAACTAAATATACAAAGAAAGAGAGAGAGAGAGAGAGAAAGTAATAAGAAAAGAAAAATATATGAATTTTGCTGTTTTTGTTGGCCACTTTTCGGGAGATCAGACAGACAGTCATCTTTCTACCGACCAACGCGTCTATAGCAAATTTGAAGTTTTCTATTTTGGCTACATTTTTATGTGAGATTTTTCACAATGTCGACAAGTTGTCGCAGCTTGCAACAATTTTCTAAATAGCCACTTGTTACGCATTTGGCGCCTTCTTTTTCATTTTGCTTTTCTATTATTCTTATTTGACTTGCTTTCCTTTGATACAGCAATAAACGGGTATCGTCGTTTTGGCTGCTTGTCATTCTTTCCTTCTTTCTAAATGTCTTCGTTTCGTTCACTCCAATTTAATTATTGAAATCAAAAATGGCGCGTTATGAATCGTTTCTTTTGCAACTAAATCTGTGTATATGCATACATGTGTATATGTAAGTATGTATGTAAGAATGTATGTATGTATACATTTTTTCTTTTAACAGATAAAAAATATAAATTTGGATCAATAAGAATTTCCTGATATTCATATGTACGTAAATACATATGTAAATGCATATATTGTTATATAAATAAATTTGTGGTTCCAAGCAATAACATACTAAGGGCCATTATTACAACTTGCCGTTAAACTTGGGTTTAGTTAAAGTTACCTTTAGCTAAAGGTACTAACTTTTTACTTTTAACTTATTTTCGTTATTACAACTTACAGATAAAATTTTGCAAAAATATGGCAGTACCGGAGCAATGTCGATAAAACTGCTCAATTATACAATTTTTTTTTAACGCAGTGGCAAACGCGGGCTTCGTTTTTTTGTTGTATATGCTCATTTTGTTTAAATTTGAAGTTGCCGTATTGAAAATCCCTTTAGCTTAACGATCCTTTCTATCTTATTGGGTACTCATAATAACGAAAAACAATTTATCTGCCGTTATAATCCTCCCTTTAGTTAACGGCAAGTTGTAATAATGGCCTTTAGGGCCATTTTATCTGTAAGTTGTAATAACGAAAATAAGTTAAAGGTAACTTTACAGTTCCCTTTAGCTAAAGTTACCTTTAACTAAACCCAAGTTTAACGGCAAGTTGTAATAATGGCCCTAAGTCGATTTAGCTCAATTTTAGTTATATATACTATTATATTCTACTAACAAAACTTTATATTTACGTTAAATTCCATTGCTCTAACAATGTTTTTTAAAAGAGTTATTAATAAAACAAACAAAACATGTAATAACAATAACAAATGAAACTTTCATTATCGTTTTTGATCCTATCTTTAATTTTATAAAGATTTTTTCTAATGGACTTTCTCAATTTTTACAGAAACCACAGATAAATACAGTCAGCGTTGAAATAAAGTGTACAAGAACATTTATTATAATACTAGCTGTGCCCTGCGCGTGTTAATACGCTACTAACTAAAATAAATTTGAAGGAAAGACATTACACGAATATCAAATTAATTAATTGAATCATTTTATGTATTTAGTTTCCCGTTATCCAAATGATTCAGACAAACAGGCACGAGTAGTACGCTTTCGATCAGTTTCTAATCTCACTTTTCGTTGTTCAAGTGATTCATGCCAACGGGTCTCAGCGGCATGTACTCGAAGATGTTTCAGTCTCAGTGCTAGTTGGCCGTCCAATTCTGAAGCTCGTAATGGTCTTTTCTTCCATGCTCGAGGTGTAGGTCGACCAATTGCTTGCCGCTTTGGAGGCATGATTGCACGGGAACGACGTGAAAAATGTTTTGAATTTATTAGAATCTCACAATGTACCCAATCCAATTGAACCCAACAGCAATTTAAAAATTTTTCAAAATTAGAATGTTTCAAATTTTACGGGAATGAGTTATACTAAATGTTATTAAAATCACAAATGATAAATACTAAAATGTCTGGTATTTGCACGATCAACACATGATCAAATAGTTTACGATTCAATTCATTTTGAATAATTCTTAGTGGCGCCCTCTATCGGAAATTAATCGTACCAACTTAGAAACCGCCGTCGACTTATGCGCAACAACTTGGCTAAAGATCATATCATGATCAAATGCACAGTTTACGATTTAATTCATTTTGATTAATTTTTAGTGACGCCGCCTGTCTTAAATTTGTCATACCAAATTATAAACCTTCGTCGGCTCATGCGCAACAACTTTGCTGAAGATCATAGCATGATCAAATGCATAGTTTGTAATGGTCGTTTTGATTCCTAAGTTATTTTATTTTTTCATAAATATATATAATTCATAATATAAACATACATATAAAGACAAAGGCAAGAAATAAATGGTTACTTTGATTTTTGTTGGTTCATAATGGGTTAGGTATCTACATATAAATATAATCTTTTTCACCACACTTACTTTATAATGTACTAAATACCATTTAGAAAAAGAACCAAGTAGAAAAAAAACAGAAAATAAGATTGGGGTTGCCATAGTGCAAATATTTGAAACTTTACAAGGTCGTAATTTTTTTCACATAATGGAATTTCAAAATTGGAAGCTTCAAATGTCAATATTTACAGTTGTTTTCGAAAAAAGCGGTTTTATTCCTATGAATATAATAGAATGATCGAGAAGCACTTAGCGTGGGTGATCGCGTGTTCTTAATCGATCTCTTTTGCTTTTGATCGTCAAAGTGTTCACATCGTGAACATCAGGATTAGTTAAATTTAATAAAATGTGACTTACGTAAAGTTTTTTTTTGCTGTTAAATAAATAAGTGTTTGTTACAAGTGAAGTTTTTGTACGTTAAATCAAGAAATAGAATAAAATAGAAAACACAAATTGAAAATAGGAAGATGTCTCCTATTATATGCAGAATGAATATGTTAAAGAATTTTCATTGGCGAGCATAAATTTGTGAATTCCAAAAAATCCTAACCTAAATAAAGTTTGGTAGTAGACCAGAAGAGCTTAAGATCATCTTTACCTGAAATCATCATGTGCATCACTTCACCATAAAATATCCCAATTTATCAATGTGTTACTCCACGACAACATGGCTGAATTTTATACGTAGATATTAATACTTATGCTTAATTATTATTGAAAATTATTATTAATGAAGTATCCTAATTTTTGTTATTTTGATAAGAAGTCACATGAAGTATTATAAAAGTGAATTAAATAATGAAATAATGTATTTATATATATAATCAAAGATTGCTGAAAAGATCATAAATATGATATTGAATTAACTTAAAAAGAAATATTAAATGTAATAATTTGAATTTTAAAGATTTTTAAATAATGAATTTTATAAGGAAAAAGTTTATACTTTAAAAGAGAAATCTCCAAATTTTGATTATGTTAACATAGAACAATTTTTCTATATTATAATAAAATTCTATTGAAATATTTGTACCTTTTGTTATATTTTTACTACCTAAAAATGAAAAGAAATGTAATATAAAAATGAAAATAATGTAATAATATAATATAATTTTGTATTCAAATTAGTTTAAGACTTAAACTAATATTAGTTTAAGACTTAACCTACAAATTAACCTATAAATTATCATTATTGAATTGAACTTATTTCTTAGAAGATTTTGAATATATACCTAATATAGCAACCACATCATCGACATCATGCTGGAGGCCTTCATCATTAAATCGATTGATTTGGTAAGTCTATAATGATCGTTAATTACAATTATTTAAGTTAACTTAATAAAAGCTAAAAGAAACCACAACCAATGAGATCGTTAGCATAATTTTACTTTTGTCACACTGTGCATTAACATATGTTTGCTATGTTATTTTCATTTCTTTTATATATAACATTATTGTTATGTTTCAATTTCAAAATGTTTCTATAATGCTTGCGATCGTATCTTTTGAATTTCTTTTGGTTTTTGTTTCTTTTACATTTACAATATTAACCCATTGAGGTTCGGCATAAATATTAAAGTCATAAATGTTACAATCAAATATAATTTTTCTGAATTTTGTATAATTGTATATATATATTTTCCTGTACGTTAATTGAATTATATATATATATATTTTTTTTTTATTTTTCTATATTTGAATATGAATATATTGAATATGATTATGATTAGAAACAATAGTTATACTTATTGTTAGAATTAATGAATTTAATAAATTTGTATATTAAATAGAATGGTAAACTAAGGCTTTGAAATAGGGGTGTTTTCTGACAGTGAAGATATGAATTAGTACTAGACGTAGGGTTAAATTGGGGTTTCCACAAAATACTCTCTTTGCCTAGGAAACTTGGAAGGCGTGGGTTATGAGGCAACATCCCTCAACAACAACAGAGGTGATGATATTTGTCTGAGAGTTTTGGCTAACCCAAACCATAGTTAATCTAACAAAATGACTAGATTGGGGCATAGTTAACGAGTTAATTGAGAATCTAGTCATCCCAGACCTTACACCTTAAACATCATCACAAAGTAGGGAGTTTATAATAAATTTGTATTGTAGACCGATTTTGCTAGGAAAGGACCGAACTCCCCCACCCGACTGTTGCTAGCAACTCAATGGCTCCCGCAGTCCTCTTCCTGCATAATCACTGCATACCGTATCTTTTTACATCAGCGGTTCAACATTTTTTTTTTTATTCTACTTTGATATGATATGGTTTGATATGGTACACATACGGTAGAATACATTACAATAAATGGTACAATTCAGTTCAATGCAATAAAATGGCGATGGAACGGTATTACATTACAATATAATACGATACAATACAAGTTTTCGATTCTATTAATTACATACAAACAAACATTCATTTTTATACATATAGATTGATTTTATTTCAATCTTTTATTATAAGATTAACTTTAACATTTTATGTTTCTTCAAAAGAGTATTTAATTCTCTACTTATGACTATAAAAAACAACAATAATTTTTTACATAAACAAAAGTTATAGACAAAAAACTATATATATAGTCCATATTTTATGCGTCAAAATGAAGTGTACACACTTTGTGCGTATTTTTGTTTGGTGGCATTTTTAACTATTTAGTATTTGCTTGATTTTCCTTTTGCTTTAATAACGGCATCGATTCTACCAACTTTTTGGTTACATCAGAAATAAATTAATATAATAAGTATAAAAACTTAAATTATTTATACAAACTTTTGCTACAATTCATGAAATTACTAAAATGTACTGCCGTAATAAGACTTTTGCTGTCCACTGTAGATGATATTTTTCCATTGTAATGATATCTAACGGTTAATTTGAAATTAAATTTTAAGTTAAAAACAACAATGTTCAATACAAATATTTTTGTTTTATTTTATTTATTACCAAAGCATTAAAGAAAACAATTATGAAAAGCCATGAATAGACTACTTTTGTTACACTAACAGTATAAAAACAAAATTGTTCTTTTCATATCAGTTTAAATACAATATGAAAAGATTTGCATATATACAGATATGTTTCAGATGTTTCATTTAGGGCCATTATTACATGTTACGCGCCGGTTGTACCTAAATAATCAAAGTGCTCAAAACAAAGTGGTTCTCAACCGGTATTTTACGACGCGCAAGCATATAAACACAGCCTGCATGCCACCAAAGAAAATACCCTAGACTATGTGAATGTAAAAAAAGTACAATAATGTTAAACGCGAAAGTATCTGGAAACAAAAGCGAGTCAAAACGATCAACGGTTAGGTGTTATCCCGCCTAGGGCATAAGTTCCCTCCCAGTGACAAAGTCACACACCATGACAGACGAACGCCCTAACCAAATACTACATCTGTTCCTATTTCTGCTAAAGATCCAGTTAATAACTCGTGCCCAAGATTATCTCCCTCTATTTCCAGATGGGTTTGATTCCAGTAAACGGGAAACAGATGATCCTCTTAATGCCCTAATACTCGAATCTGACTATGGACTAAGCGAAGGTCGCTTTGACACCGGAGTTATACCCCTACCTCTACCCTGCTTTGGTACTGAACAACGAGATGCAAGTCTTACTCTTCCTGATGCGTTAGCTAAATTCGACCTTGTGGCTGTCTCGCGTGAGGAAGCCCCAGTAGTGTTACTCGCCCGAGTGTTAGGATTGGGCATAATGCGCCATTGAACGCATGAAAGAAATAAATTAAACCCAAATAAAAGAAAATCGATACCGATAACAACCGAAAAAAACAATTTGAAATTATCAGCTGGAAAAAAAATAAGAATAGTTATGTATAATGAAAAGGTTGTCCCTTCCCAAGGAAAAGAAATAATAGGTGAGGAAGAAAAACATTCGTTTCCCCGAAAATGTAGGGAAAAAAAGAAAAAAAAGACTTTTACCTGTAACTAAGATCAGCGCGAGCAAAAAAAAAATTCCAGATTAGCAATTTAAATTTAAATTCGAAAACAAAACAAAATAAAATTCTACAATTTCAATGGAGCAGTTCACATGTGTTCACAAGGAGGACTGCCGGGAAACATGATAAAATAAGCACGTGGTTCATCAGAAAAAAGTTCCATATAACAAAAAAAAAAAAACTGAAATCTCATCATAGATTCACACGTGATACAACTAACCGACAACGGCAAGTTGTAATAAAAGCCCTTAATGTTATATAAATTTTTTTTAAATGATCGTAACTCAGTGAATAAGAAGATTTTTGTTGAATTTATGTCAAAAATTCCTAACAGAACAGAATAGTTGCACATACTTTTGTTAAAATTAAAAAATTAAATATTTTTTTTATTTTTAAAGAATATATTTCTACTCAAACAAGTGCCAAAACATACATATAACAAATACAGAATAATACAGAATTGATTGGTTTAGGCAATCAGTTCAGAGGCTTCGTTTCAACACACAATTCCCTTAAATTAAGCAGAAAATCAACCGAAAAGTTGAACAAATCCAGCAATAGACATGATGTGAGGGAACACTAAGTAGTTAGTTAAACAATGGAAAAAGAGAGGATTCCATGTGAGATGATGCCAAATCGAACCTTGGCCTAAGGAGGTGTCATACTTTTCCTTCCTACGAGCGATTTTTCGCATTCCTATCCATTAAACGATCACCTTTGACTACAGCTATACTATCAGAGATGTCCATACGATCCTGCTTAGTGCGTATTCTTTGCATTTTAGACAAAGTGAGCCTAGAATTGAAGCAAGATTCCACCTCATCCCTGCGATAATAGATATTTAGTAATGTTGTAGCTGCTGTACTCTGGCAATTTTTTTACATTTTTAAAAAAATTGAATATATTTTTTTTCTTCATATGAAACTCATGTTCTAGCAAACAAACAAAATTTATTTTCTAATTTTTTACCTATGGATCATGCTGTAAAGGCCCACAGTGCGGATCAAAGTAAATGTGGGTATTTGTATGGTTTAAAAAAGGAAATAAAAAGTCCTTTAACTTTGCTGATCATAACATTGTATTGTCAAGTAACCTAAATAATAATCACTGGGATGTAGAGTTTGAAATTTTTAAGAACTTTTTAATTGACGTTCGACCTACGATCAAGGAAGAAAACTAATGGAGTTTGTTGAGGACATTTTTTACGAAGGCAGAGGGAATTCCTTAAGAGACTCTTGTATTTGCTTGTACAGTTTTTTAACATTTGTATAGAACTTCGAAATTGCAGCCGTAGAAAACTGTAAAATATGTCTTAATAGTTTTTGTAATCATTTTTATTATTATCTGTTACAGAAATAAACAAAATAAAAAATAACTGCTGTAACAAGTTCTTCGATTACACGATTGCCCGGGATGCCCTTGTGACCAGGAAGAAATATTAAGCGGACACAAAACCGCGGCGAAAGCATATTAAGAACTTAGTAAAGTTCTCCTTTGGACTTAATAGTAACACTAAAAACAGTTCTCATTAACGCTTAGTGTTCGTTGCAACTAGAAATGTTATTAAAGCCCCCTTCACACGAGCACACAAATAATATGATCTGTCAAAATTTTATGTAGAAGAGTACGTATGGGATCGTCTAAACATAATATGTAATGACACTATCACACATTGAGAGAAAATACGGATGAAAATTTTGACAGTCGTATGGCTCTCTTCATTTTTCAAAATGTTTCAAATAACAAGAAAATTTCATTAGATCATACATATATAATTGGTCCTTACAACCCTTCAGTCAGGATTACGACCTAGTTTCTCACACCACTTATGTTGTGTGTGTTAATTTTATACATGAGTGGAGGGACCTACAGTTTAAAGTCGACTCCGAACGACAGGTTTTTGAGAAACTTTCATGGCAATTTTATTTACTCTCAGAGTTTTTGCCAGAAATCAGCTGAGAGGAAGTCGCCGCAGAAATACTTTTTGTATTTTATTTTGATGTCTGGCCTCGGGCTCGAACCCTGGCTTTTCGTCTAATAAGCCAACACACTACCTACTAGACCACGGCGACTTTCATTAGATCAGGGATGTACTTTTATGTAAACGAAACAAAAAAGTGTAAAGGACCTGTGCAAAAAAAAACAAAAAACATTTTTGGCGCAAACATTCTATTTTGTGAAAATATTTTTAGAATTATATTCAAAATTTAATTAATAATTTAAATTATGGGTCCAATAAGCTGTAACAAATCTTCAAATGATTCCTTGGACATTCTAACAAAATTTATAAAGCTTTTTGGGTCATCCAGTTGCAATTCCTTCATAACAATGTGCGTCAATCTTTTCCGCTGTAACGCCGTATTATGGCAATAGCAAGTAAAACACCAAGTACATTTTGTTTGTTTTTTTAATATTTGGCATTTTTAATTTCAATAGAGACTGAGCAAATTTTTTCACTTTGTTAATGTTTTTTAACAGCTGTTTTCGTCTTACTTTATTATTGTCTTATACCAATCGTGTAAACACAGAAAAAATAATCATACGACTATTATTCTCTTTTTTGAAATACGGATGGAATTTCATTCTACTTTTTCATCAGACTTTACATATTACTTGTCTGCTCGTGTGAAGGGGGCTTAACAGGAGCTCCATTACTCACGATCAGCAATGCAGGATAGAACTGTGTCTCACGGTAGTAATGTACCAGCAGGCAGTAGCAGGACCTTGTTAATGTTTGACAAGTATCGCAGATGAAAACCAGTTAAGATTTACAAAAACAACTAATGGAACAACACAAAAAATTACAATCATTTTGTTTTTGTTGAAGTGTAGGCATCTGGTAAAAAAATATAGTTAACCTCCATAGGAAATTTAATTTATAAATTAAATTAATAAAATGAAATAGTTAACCTATTATGAATTCGCCTTGGGTGATGTTATTAGCCCAGCTGATTGCTTTTTTCAGTTCACATAAATGTCAAATATTTTGCTTGCGTACAGTGAGCAAAAAAAAAACTTACACTTACTACCTCGAAATAACTTATGAACAAAAAATTATCCCTCAAAAGAAATTTATTGTCCTTAAGGCTAAAAAAGCTTAAAAACTATATTCTTATTATAAAAATTTCTCTATTGGTTACGTATAAAGAAAATAATTGTCGAAACTAAGAAATTCCCACATTTTTAGGCAAAAAAGTGGTGATTTTTTAACTATGGCCAACGGATTTTCTAGAAAGTCATCTTAAACCAAATCCTGTGGAATAATTTATTTAATAGTTTTTTACAATAAGTGTACACATTTTTTTTGCTCACTGTATATACATTCATTGTTTATTTCCTTTTATATTTGTATTCTACACAATTTATAATTTATTTAAATATTCTTCATGTCCTGGCACAACTTCTATTACAGAATCCGCTCTTATGCTTCCCAGAATCCCCCTGAAGGTCGTTATACCTTAGTGGTAGCGCAAATCAGCCCGTATTTTAAAATTTATTTTCTTTAAATATGTTTTACAAATTTTTTTTATAAACAAAAAGAAACAAAAGAGAAATAATGACACAAAATAACAACTTTATGTCATTGTATGGATTCGCCTTTGTCATTTCTGGCTTACGGCGAATTTCATTTGACATAACCGGGCACACAAAAACAACAGAAAATACATGTTGTTTTTGTTAAAAAAACAGTGCGAATTGAGTTGTTGTACTTTTGCCATCACCTAATTGAGTTCGCCCTGGTACACATGAATATCAAATATTTTGTTTGCGTACAGTGAGCAAAAAAACTTACACTTCCTACCTCGAAACAACTTTTGAACAAAAAATTATCTACAAAAATAAATTTATTGTCTTTAAATCTAAAAAAGCTTAAAAACTATATTCTGATTATAAACATTTCTCTATTGGATACGTATGAAGAAAATAATTGTCGAAACTGTAAAGGATGCTTATTTTTTCTTTATTTGCTTGCTCTCTCTTAGAATGTTACATTGTGCTTAGCACATTGTGGTGCTTATAATGACTTACAATAATTAATTCAAATACAGAAATGCCAAATGCAAGGTTGCATTCCATCTGATAAAGGCTTAATGAGTTTGTAGAGTTGCCATATTACAGATCACTACAATCTCGGCCAACCTGACTAGGCAATCGACCTCGATTGCTGCAAATCTTGTAAAAACTCGTCTTCTAGGAACTCATAGTCTTCGTATTCACTCGTGTTGCCTTCAGTTTCAGATAACTTGTCTTCTACCGAGTCCTTTACTTCCAACCATTTTTTTTAATCGAGTCGAATCCACCACACCTATATAGGGTAATTGTGTCGCCTGGCAATGTTCTACATCAGATATCTCGTAACGATAATTTCCTAATTGATTCTGAACCATATATGGACCGCGGTTCTTCGGTATTAATTTGTAAAAAATATTGACCCCTGGGATTGTAATAACATTCTTTAAAACAACTAAATCCAAATCCAGATTTGAAAGATTTTGGCGATTTGTGATGAACATGGAAATACTGTAAATTATTCTTATAAGACTTTCTTATGGATTCTGATGCATCCTCCCTCATTACCTTTAAATCCCTATTACCATCTTCGTACCTGTCCTGTAAGTATTCTCTCAGTTCGTCAACTACCTCTCCTCGTTGTCCAAATAGTAAAGGTACGGTCAGATACGTCAAATGTTTGCCACAATTGTGTTTGGTGGTCACACTACTCACATTTATTTTCCCATTTTTGTTTCATCGAATAGCGGCAAACAAAAGTATGGGCAAACATGTATGCCATATGGTCACACTTAAAAAATATTTGCCACAAAACAGAGAAAATAAATGTTTGTTGAAAAAAGTACATATACACATTTTCATCCATAATAGGTGAATATTTTTTCGTTTTGTGTTGCGGAGCTTCTGTGGAAATTTGCCAAGAAAAAAAGAAAGACGGCTAGGGGTTCGGAAATGGGTTCAGAGTAGAAAAGAAGAAGGCTGCAGAGAAACATTTTGTTTTTAATCACAATAAAATTAACATAAACAAATGTTTACATTTTTCAAGTGTAGCCAATCACCATATTTGAAAATCGCTGAAATGAAGTACATATCTTAAAATAGATGTTAAATCTAAAAATGGGAAATCAAATATATATAAATTAAAGGAATTGTTTTAGATATAATTTGAAAATTTTTTATAGAGATTTTTGAGAAAGGTTTTTATGTCACTGGTTGAAAATTTATCCTCCAAAATGATTGAATTCCAAAATGAATTATGGAATTATGTTGCTGCGTTAATTTGAAATTTTCCGTACCGTCGCACCGTCCACTTCAAGAGTTCCATTCATAACACTTTGAATATTTTAACCTGCTTATTATCAGGAAAAAAATTTGTCGTGATAATTTGGAGAAAAAATCAAAATCATTGCAATAAAAATTAAAAATTTTCTATTACAAAAACATATTCTTTATTTTTATGTACTGAAGACTTCGGTGGTTTCAGAGATATTTTTCTTAAATGAGATTTAAAAAAATAATCATTTCACTGAAAAAATCATTACAACCCCTAAATAGCTTTGATCTAGAAAGGTATAGCAATTAATATATGCATTAACGTGTATTTAAATTTCAGACTCTGAATGTATCTGAATATATACGCAGGCACCTAAATATTTATATGTACATAATGAATACATCTACAACGACTAACAAGGTTTCCATAAAATAAATTAAATTAAATTAAATAAAAATTAAAAATTTGAATTCATACATTTTTTTGCGATTTTAGTGATGTTTTAAAGTTGGTAGTAGGCAACACAGCCTTGCCACTGTTTGACCTTACGAAAAATATATAAGAACAAATAAATATTTGCCCAAAAATCATGAAAATATTTGAGAGGGTGATCACATTTAAAACATTTTTGTTTGACGACAAATAATTTTATTTGCCCGAAATCATTGTTTTTGTTTTTGTTCCCCACTCAAAGTTATTTTGTGGTCACGCTAGGGCATAGAAATATTTTATGTTTTGAGTCAAATATTTTGTAGATGTGACCGTACCTTAACGTAGCTGGCGATTGTTTCGTAGCACTGTGCAGCGAATTGTTGATGGCAAATTCCACTTGCAACAGTTTATCTGTCCAATCACAATGTTCCGTTGGCTCAGCTAATTTCAATAACAGCCCTCAAATCTCTATTTATCCTTTCCACTTGGCTGTTCGACTGTGGATAAGCTACTGATGTTTTCACATGAATAATATTTCTTTCGGTTACAAATCTATTGAATTCGTCAGAAGTAAAACACGTACCGCGGTCACTAATGATTCGCCTAGGGCGACTATAGTCTCTAAAATACTTTCGTAAGGCACAACATGCCTCCTTCGTCCCTGGCGAGTTCACAGCGTAAAGCCGAGTAAATTTCGTAAATGCGTCTACAACTGCTAGCATGTGTTTACGTTTGGACCTAATTGCCGGTAATGGACCAAAATGATCGATATGCAAGGTGTCGAAAGCGATAGTCTTCTTCTCGATGTTGTATATTCATTCTTTCTATGTGGCCCCGAATAGTAAATACATTTAAGGCAGTTCCTTATGAATTTATTCAATTTGTCCTTCATATTAGGAAACCAATAATATTTGCTTATCCTGTATACATTTCCCAATGCCAACATGACTATACTTTTAATGCACTAACTTCACTATGTTTCCTTCTAATTCCTCCAACACGTATAATTGTTTTTGCCCCAGACTACCTATTCTAAATACTAAACCATTGTCCAATAAAAATCCCTCTTTTTCACCATGCTCAAGCGCAATGCTAATGTCCCGTATCTTCGGATCCCTTGATTGCGTAATCTGAATATTTACGTCAACTTCATTCCCATCGATAACCCCGATGACTGGTTCTCGGCTGAGTGGATCGACGTGAGTCATCAATTCTCCCCTTCTGTGCCTTATGCTATAATTATAATTTTTCAATTCTAAAGCCCACCTTGCGATTCTAGGGTTTATTAATTTCTTACTCAATGTTAGCGTAAGGGAGTTACAGTCGGTCGCAATAGTGAAAGAGATTCCTTCCAAATATATACGTAATGTTCTTAATGCATATATTATGGCCATGGCTTCTAATTCAAAACTATGGTACCTAGATTCTGCCGGAGAAGTGTACTTAGAGTAGTAAGCTATTGGGTCAATTTTATCTCTAAAGGCCATAGCCTTTAGCACTAGCATCTGTGTGTAATTCTGTTTCACGTTGCTGATCGTATACTGCCAGCACAGGAGCATTCGTCAGTCGATCATTCAGTCAAAAAAGCTTTTCTACATTCGTCAGTCCAATTAAAATTTCCATTTTTCTTTAACATGTTCAGAGGCCTTGATACTCTCGAAAAGTCTTGTACAAATCTTCGGAAATAGGAAAAAAAAAGTCCTAAACAACGTTCTACCCCTTCACAGTCTGTAGGCATAGGATACTCTTTTATAGACCTGATGTGATCCTCATTAGGCCTAATGCCCATCTCGTTCACATGATAACCTAGATAATCTATTTCCCGATATGTGAATTTACACTTATTCATATTAAGTCTCAATCCTACTTCACTTAAAACAGCTAACACGTCCGACAACAACTCTACACGTTCCTCCGTAGTTTCAGTGGCGATTACTATATCATCCAAGTAAACTACAATCTTACCTGACTCTAGAAAATCTCTTAAAACTTTATTAATAAACCGTTGACATACAGAACCAGCATTCTTCAGCCCAAAAGGCATATAACAATATTCGTATTGCCCCATAGCTGTATATTTTATCTAATCCTTATGCATCGGTACCTGATGAAAACTATTTTCTAAATCAAGGGTCGAAATAATTTTCTTATTACCTAAGTAGTCCAGGCAGTCCTCGATTTTGGGCAAGGGATAATTATCCTTCAGTGTAATTTTATTCAAGGCTCTGCAGCCTACGCACATTCTCAATTGCCCGTCTCCGTCTTACTAACACAATCGGCGAGGTATATGCCGAATCACTAGGACGTATAATACCCTTCTGTAAGAGTTCATTCAATTTCAGTTTATCCTCAGACTTTTCCCGGTATGAAATCCGTCTTGGACCACTATATCGGTACATCGGTACATCATTAGTCACCCTAATTTCCATACAATAATCTACACTCTTTGTAAGACATCCCAATCTATCAAAATACTGCCTTTCTAATATTAACCTTAATGTACACGCACTCGCACTCATCAATGTCTACATTCGTATTATACTCAACGTTGCAAATTATTTCCATATTTTCCTCACAATCTTCATCTTCGTCAATAATTTCTAAATCTATAATGCTTTCAACTATACAACACTCATTTTCAGAAGCAATTTTATCACGATTCCCTAGATGTTTTACTTCAGGTAAAATTATTCTCCTAAGGTTAGTAGATTTAATAAAATCATTCTTATTGCACAATGCAAACGGAAGTTCATAGAACAAATTCTCTACTGCAGGTGGAAGTTCAGGACCCCTACAAATTTTAACCAATACAAGCGCACGATGTATTTTTTGTCAACGTTTTTATTTTTTAAATTCATTTTCATCAATTCATTTTTATTATAAGAAATTTTTTTACTGCTTAAGTGAATATTCAGTTTATTAAGTACATTACGCCCGATTGAAAGTGGCACTATGGCTTCGAAATCCGGCAGAACAAATAAATCACACGCTACTGTTTTATTTTGAAAAAATATGTCACATTCAACACGACCGACCATTCTTATGATTTTGTTTCCAACGCCGCGAAATGAAGATAAAGTTTTATTAATAGGGATTGCAAACGGTACTAGTGGTTCACTTATCCAACTAATTGATACCTGTATCAAACAAAGGAATAAAATTAAGAACACCAGTGCGCTTGTTGTGTTGTCTGAAGTTAACACTTACACGAAACATGAATTCGGGGGATGTCTGGGCTTCTGGGACTGACTTTGGTAGTGTCCAAATTGCGAGCAGTTGTAGCAACGAAACTCGGCTTCGGTCGACTTATCACCAGTGGTTTTAGAAGGCATCGGTTTAGTTGCAGTAATAGTCTTTGATAGGAGGCGGCGTTGTTGACGACGGCACTCATACCTATCCAGGCGACGTAGTAAGTCGTCAATACTACTGGCGCCGTAGAGCATATTGACTGCGTTGTCATTTTTAGGGACACCATGTCAACCTCTATATCCGCTTTAGTAGCGATTGACTGCATAGCTACCACACAGCTGAGGCACGACTCGTCAGGCTTTAAATTTCTTTGTTGTAGTTGCATGTATACTTCTTACCGGGAAACTGTACGTTTGAACATTTTTATTAGGTGAGCTTTTAAGTCTTCAAATTGTAGCAGGTCTAAGTTTGTTACGTACCGTTTAGCCGTCCCTTCCAATTGTCGGCGTACAGCTATAAAGTTTTTCTTTTGAGAAAACATCCCTGCATAATCTTCAAAGGCTAGAAATCAGCGGCTTATGTCTTGGTTGTCGTCGCAGCTAAACATAGGAACAGCAGCGTCAAATTCCATCCAATCCATTCTGCGTACAGGAGATTGGTGTGATAAGCCCTCTTCTAGGGCATGTATTTGTTGCTGTAATTGCAACGTCTGTAGCTTCGGAACCTGTAGCAGTGACAGTATCTGGAAGAAAATCATGATTTTTTTGTGTGCATTCTGGCACCGGCATCAATTACAGCTGACTTCGGGACAGCAGTTGCATTGTCTTCAGTTTCAGCGGCATCTTGCACGTGGACTTCAGTGTTGACTTCTACGGCGTACTGATCTAGAGCACGTGTTTGTTGTCGTGCAACAGGATTTAGGACAACATATGTCTGGACAGCATTTTCAGCGACATCATCATTTACTTGGACGGCATATTATTCATGTCTTCCACTACATGCTCTTCACTTGCTGGTTTTAAAGCGTGGTTATTTTGTTGCGTTATATAAGCCTCGTAGTTGGCTCAGCGTGGCAGAAGAAGGGAATTCAATGCCGGCAGCATCTAATGCATCAGTCAGTGTCTGGCGACTAGGTCTAAGATCCATTATTTAGCTGTTTTGATATCTTCGTTAATATATTTTCTAAGATGCACCCCACACATGATGTTTTAAAGAATGCTTATTTTTTCTTTATTTGCTTGCTTTCTCTTAGAATGTTACATTGTGCTTAGAATGACTTACAATAATTAATTCAAAAACGGAAATATCAAATGCAAGGTTGCATTCCATCTGACGAAGACTTAATGAGTTTGTAGAGTTGCCATTATTACAGATCACTACAAAACTAAGAAATTCCCACATTTTTAGGCAAAATAAGTGGTGATTTTTTGACTATGGCGACCGGATTTCCTAGAAAGTCATCTTAATTAAAATCCTGTGGAATAATTTAGTTTTTTAAAATAAATGTACACATTTTTTTGCTCACTGTACATACATTCTTTTGTTTATTTACAGCCCAACCTAAATTACAGCGTAAAGCGCAAAATAAATGTCAGAATTTCTCATGCCCATATAAAATGTATGAGACCAACCATAACTGCGCGGCGTTAACGCTTTGCAATTGGAAAATCCAATTTTGACAGAGCGTAAAGAAGTGAAGTTTGTTGTAAAACAAGTGATTTTTGTATTTGTTTACTTTTATATTTCATTTGTCATTGTTAAGTAATGACATGTTAGCTGCTTTCAGTCCAATTTTGCGATTTTATCTCTATTTTTTATTTTCATTTGGCGATTTTTATTTAACATGGTAAGTTAACATTACTGTTCTCGGCACAACGTTGACGCTTTTAAGCCGAAAGTCCATACCATCCTTTTCATGCGCCTTGCATTACATGCGAATCTTGCCGATTTTATTGCAAGTTACACACAATGCGTTTATGCGACTGGTTTTTTGTTTTGATCAGCTGTTGTGGTAAACAACAAACAAGCGAACAAGAACATTTTTGGAAAAAATAGAAAATCAAATTGTAATTTTTAAAGAATTTATGGTATTAATTACAAATTTATGAGTTTGCATATGTGATATTTTGACATTTGAAAAACGCTCATAACATAAAAGGACAGGCCTATTTAGAGGGAGAAAAAAATGTTATAAGTTTTGCGAGGCAAATGTGTTAGAAGCAACAGAGTGAAAACTGGCAGATAAAGTAGAAAAATTAAATGTAAACAAACATTTATTTTGTGTTAAAAAGGGGAAAATTTGGAATATTTTTTAATTTCTTCAATGAAAAGTTTAAAGATTCTTAAATATTTAAATATTAATCGAAATGTGGGTGAATTTCGGTCACAATGAGTATAGTTTCTTGAGCAAGAGTTAATTAAGAAGCTAAATATAATAAGATCAAAGCTGAAAGTTGCCAATATTTTTTAATTTCTTGCAAGGAAAAATTAAAAATTGTTATTAGTTGTTTTTATTATTTATAAATAGTTTTACACAAAAATTACATTGTATTGTGCTGTTAAGGCACAAATTCTTGTTTACAAATTAATAAATTCAAAATAGATGACAGACACTCAGTACATAAAAAAAATCATATATACATATATGTATAAACAATCATCATATACATATTTTGTACATGAAAGAAATGTGTTAAAAACTGTATTTAATGTATTTTCCTCTTAAATTAGTAATAAACTTTATTATAAAATATGTTTTTATTAATATTTTTGTAATGCAAAAAGAAAAATGCGAAAATAGTAATGCACTATTTAAACATATTTATAGAAACCATTCACAATAGTATATAATTTGGCATGCCAAGTTTAAAAAACTGCTGACATTTTCCAACACTGCATTAGTCGCATAGAAAAGTAGAAAGTAATCCTACTTTCTATGCGTCTACGCAATCTATGCTTTTTCTTCTGTAACTTGTCATAATCAACTACACTGATTCTACTTTTTCGGTATACGCATGTAATGCAAAACGCATTGTATGGACTTTCGGCTTTATTTAGGTTGCTCATTACAGCGTAAAAGCTGGGTGCTAAATTACGTTGCGCATTACGCCGTAATTTAGGTTGGGCTGTTATTTTTATTTCCTTTTATATTTGTATTCTGCACAATTTATAATTTATTTAAATAGTCTCCATGTTCTGGCACAACTATTATTGTAGAATCCGCTGTTATGCTTCCCAGTATCCCCCTGAAGCATGGCGACCTTAGTGGTAGCGCAAATCAGCCAGTATTTAAAAAAAATTGTTTTTTAAACTTTGTTTTTAAAATTTTTTAGAAACAAAAAGAAACAAAAGAGATATAATGACACAAAATAACAACTTTATGTCATTATATGGATTCGCCTTTGTCATTTCTGGCTTACGGCGAATTTCATTTGACAATCTTGGTCACCCAAAAAAAAATACATGTTGTTTTTGTTAGAAAACACTGCGAATTGAGTTGTTGTAATTTTGCTATCACCTTATTGAGTTCGCCCTGATACAAATTTTTAAGGTATAAAATAATTTTAAATTAATTATGCTTATGAAGTAAAATTTCTCCTACATTTAGGGCATCTTGTATTCCTTTAAGACAGTAGTAAAAATGTTGTATGTATTATAGCTATAATGGTTAATACAATGTAGGTTAGGTTAGTGTGGTAGCTTCATACCAAAAGCTCACTTGAGCACGCACAGCGGCCCGTTGTGATGCCACAGGTGAACGCACTTCTGGTACTGACCAAGTTCTCCCGAACCCAGGAGTGGGAGTCCGGTCAGCGCAAGATCTGCATATCCAAAGCACGACTACCCCGCACTGGAAAACCAGCCAGAAATTTTTATGAACGAGGCTATATCCTTGACAACAATGGACGATAGCTCCGTCAAGCTGACAAAGGTCGGAGAGCCAAATAACCTATATCTGCACCTCGCAAGAGATGGGCATTGACAAAGAAAGTGGATAATAGTCTCGTCCTCCTCAGCGGATCTGTACCCACGGCAGAAGTCATTAAATGGGAACCGCATTCTCTCCGCGTGTCTACCCATAACACAGTGACCTAGAGATGAGCGATATCTTCAAAACTGTGATTTAATCACGGTGACTGATAATTCACTGGTAACTACAGTGATTGAAATTGCCAAATAACAGTTACTAATAATGTCGTTCTTTCAAAATTGTTACATACTCAAATTTATTTCATTTGATTTTGAGCGAAGCAGAATTACTATTAGATGATGCTGATTATTTACTTTTGTCTTTTATACATGAACTTTCTGTGAAACTTAATATTCATCAATATGATCAATACTATAATATCAAATTTCATATAAAAAAAATACATTAAAAATAATAACATTGATGACGCCACTTTGATTTTGTTTAGTAGGCTTTTCGTAGTATGTATCACGTTCACTGAGGACAACGTTCTTCAAAAATCACTGGATCGCTCATCTCTACAGTGACCTGTAAGCATGGCCACTGTGATTGGGGTGATGCCGCTACCAAGTCCAAGTAACTGGTTCGTACGCCTTCTATCCACCCGGGGCCAGGTGAGTCTAGCGGGAGTTCCGCGCGAAGGCCAGTTTGATCGAGGCAAGTGGCATTCCTAAGTCGATTGAACAGGATTCCGGGAGTAGTGCGCCAGCTCTGGCTGGCTTGTCGGCTCTGCAGTTTGTCACAGTGTCTGGGGACCCAGACAAGTGTGACACTGAAGCGCCCAGAAAGAAGGTAATACAATGTAGCTTTCTAATAATTAGTACTCAGGAGTACAGCCATATTGATTTCTGTATGAGCGATATTGATTTGTAAACGCAGCGAAACCCTAATTAATTAAAATGGATCATCAGGACTAATAAATATATATATATAACTATAAATATATATATATATATGAATTCTTCCTCGTTATTACTCAAACTATATACGTAATAGCTTGTTTCGCATTTACCTCAGAAGTAGAGTCTGTTTGGAATACTTGCTTACTCACTTTATTGGCCATGATAATACTTTAGTCAGAATTACAACCTAGCTTCTCACATGACCTATATGGTAAGTGTCACAATCATAAATTTGTAGTTGCCGAAAAAAATTTGTTTAAAATGTTGGTTGTCATTATCATCTCCAGTAATAATTTACGTCGTTTCCTATCACACTGTTTTGTTTAAATTTGCATAGAACGAAATGGAAAATGAAATCGAATTCGATTTGAAACAAAATCAATATGAAAACAAAATTTTAGTTGCCATCAAGGCGAATTCATAGAAGGTGGGAGCGAAAGACCAGCTGATAGAAATAACAATGTCAAAAAATTTTTGTTTTTTGTGTATTTTGTTTTGATAATCCATTTCGTTTTTTCTTATTGTGTCAGAAGTTTGTATATTTTTCTTCGTTTTCTTTTAAAATCATTTACATTTTTTAACATTTTCCTTCCTATCGTTATTCTTTAGTCGGCTGTTTTTGCCAAGATGACCACTTCTCAACAACAAAAAATCCCTGTTGTTTTTGTATTGTTGTACTTATTGTAATATTAATCCCACCTCCTATGAATTCGCCTTGGTTGCCATCACAAGTTTTCGACTTCAGAACGATTTTCATTCGCTATTGGTTTCCGTCATATATCTGATAAATTCTTTCTTTTCTTTTTTTAATTGCAATCCTTTAATCCATCATACGAGATTGTATTATACTATTTATTTAGGGAACATATAATGCGGATGCTTCTTAAAAAGCGAATTCCTTTTTTAGCGCTTGCTGTTTTGCAATATAAATAAAACAAAATTTGTGTGAAATATCAAAATATTTTATTAATTTGAAAGACCTATTAATGCCATTATGTGTGTAATATAACATGGGTCAAATGTCCGCCCCGACATCTCTGGGTAGAACACATCCAAAATGTTCAATTTTCCATGGCTCTGGCGCATAAAACAGACTGAATTTAACCGATGGCAATGGTTATCTTGGATTAGGCGACCACTGAGGTTTGTGGCTTATCCACACACATATATACATACGGTCTAGCTTCTCACACCACTCATGTTATGTGTTTTAATTTTATACATGAGTGGCGAGACCTACAGTTTAAAGTCGACTCTGAACGACAGATTTTTGAGAAACTTTTCATGACAATTTTATTTACACTCAGATTTTTTGCCAGAAATCTGCTGAGAAGTCGCCGAAGAAATATTTTTTCATATTTCGCTTTGATGCCTGACCCGGTGTTTGAACCGTGGCCTTGCGTGTAATAAGCCAACACACTACCTACTAGACTACGGCTTATTCACACCCTAAAGAAAATCCCACAAGAAACTTTAGTATCATCCCAAATTCCTCAATTTTGTACACCCATTCATCCAGAAATAGGCCTCATCGCTAAAAATGATTTACAATGAAAATTACGATCATTAATGGGAAATTGGCAAAATAGACTGAATTTAAAAAAATGTTTTTCACAAAACAAAAGAAATATAAGGAAAGAACCCATTATATTAAAATCGTATTCCTATATTTAGTAGGATATCCATTAAGTTCAAGCACTCCATTAACCTATTTAGCATTATTATCATTATTTCCTCAATGAATTCCAAATTGCTCACACCTAGTGCCGACACACATCCCCACAGTATTGTACTACGCTTTTGATATACAAAAATATGGAGTCACCGGAAACTTTTCCTAATTTTTCTTTATTTTATTATAAAATAGAAATAAATTATTATTATTATTATCAATTATTTTTAAATATTCTTGCTTAAAATTCATGAAATTGCTGCCACTGTATACATTCCGAAAAAATGTTAAATTTACAATCCGTCGTCAAGAATTTTATTTATATTATAATATTACAAAATACATAAAATAAATATATAAACCGTAATGTTAATTCAATTATTTTAAATAATAAATTATTTAGAAACAAATCAATTCATTAATTAGAAATGAATCTACTAAACTTTAATACATACAACCGAACTGCAATGACTATGAATGACAATCACTGTTTCCTAGTTTAGCTCGATGATATTTAAACTTCCAAGGCTATAAAATTGAAATTATAATAGTCCAACAAGAACAATTCCACACTGAATAGGTACGCTTTTAAAAATAGACTCAGCAATAAATTTTTTACAATAAGTTCACTTTCAATTAAAATATTAAGCGCAGCAATATCATTTTGAATCGATTAAGAAAATTAAAAATTTTTAAGGCCATTATTACAACTTGCCGTTAAACTTGGGTTTAGTTAAAGGTACCTTTAGCTAAAGGGAACTGTAAAGTTAGCTTTAACTTATTTTCGTTATTACAACTTACAGATAAAATTTTTCGAAAATATGGCAGTGGCGGAGCTAGTTTATACAAGTTTTTTTTAACGCAGTGGTAATCGCGGGCTTCGTTTTTTTTTTGTTGTATATGCTCATTTTGTTTAAATTTGAAGTTGCCATAAAGAAAATAATATATAATATGGCAAGTTCAAACAAAGTGACCTTCAAATGTTAAATGTAGGAAGATCCTCCCTTTAGCTTAACGATCACTTCTATCTTATTGGGTACTCATAATAACGAAAAACAATTTATCTGCCAGTTAACATCCTCCGTTTAGTTAACGGCAAGTTGTAATAATGGCCCTTAGATGTGAAAGTGAAAGCTGTTTGTACATATCTTTAAGAAAGAGTTATGCTAGGCAAACGAAAACTCCTCGAAAAAGTCGTTAAAGTTCAATATAATATCCACTGATATAATTTCGTTACAAACCAAACAAAAATTGTCCATCTCAGTCCAACAATCGCCGCAATAAGACACTCCGCATTTTGTATTTCTACAAACAGTGAATTTTGAATCTGAAAAGTAAAGATTTTAAAAATAAATAAATCATACAAGTTTAGATAAAATGTCCAGTTTTTTGTGAGAAACATTTCTTCTTATGAACTGGCCACTGAAGTAAATTACAATCGAATAGAAAATTTTATTTTAAATTCAAAAAATTTAATTAAAATTTCATTTAAAATGAAAATTACGTTTCGAGTACATTTAATGTGAAATATTTGTTTCATTTTGTGAACCACGACTGCGATTCATCCTGTTCACATAGCATATTATTGTTTCATTTCGACAGTTCTTTTTGATACATGATGATGAAGGTAAATTATTTGGCACAATTTTGGAAAATGGAAGTAGAGTTTATTTTTTGTCCTGTTTTTCGAAATTTTCTAAAATCCCTTTTACCATTTAAAATGTTTTCTTGTTTGTTTTGGCAGTTAGATGAGATAATCCAGCGATAAGCTGCCATAAAAATTAGAGCAAACAGTGATTTATTTTATGTTTCGCAAGTAGTTTTAAAATAAAACAACATAATTCAATTATTTTGGGCTCCGAAACATGAATAAGAGAGCGAAACACGAACTGTATTCTCTGTGTGTCTTTAATTCTAGCTTTTGTGCTGTGAAACATATATAAGGAAACAAAAAAAGTGTTATTCCGTTAGCATCTTAATAAAAAGATGGATTAAGTGCAAATAAAGTACGAATAGATAACGAAGTGTCAAAACAAACTAATCCTGGGTCAAGACCACTGTTGCGCCGGTAATGAAATTCTTCCTTTTTATAGAATCGAAAAGTAGATCTACTTGAAGACGATAGATTCTTTATCCCATACTCTCTAGAAGGAACTAAAAATTCCAACACATATTCTTAAAATTATCAAATTTTAACTTTAAAACAAATTATTTATTACCAATATTTCGTTTACTTAAAATATTTATTTTACATACCTTCAAATTCGCCACATATAACGCATTTCCGTCTGCCTACTTTGAATTTAGCCAGCCAACTAAAGTACTGAGGCCATTTAAGACGTAATTTCTAATAAGAAGATAATTTTATTATAAAATCTAAAATTTTAATTCGCAAATGAAATGTATCTTCAATAATGGATAGAGCTTATACATATATTTACTTTATTACCATGATTGTATAGTTATTTATAGTGATACGTGAAACAAAATTACCAAATTCATTACATTTATGCCCCGATTATCATTTACAACATTCAAAAGTTGTATTATGTATATCGGAAGAACAAGTCTTTTTTTCGATTACAATTGCTCAATTTACACAAGTTCTTGTATCGTTGTATGGCGTGTATTGGTGGACGAAAATACAACAGTGTATGCTTGTAGTTGATAAATTCCATATAAAAATCCTATACACTAATACACATTTTTTTCATATGTTTTTAAAAGTTGTATTGGTTTCGTGCTATCAGTTTATGTAAATGCCAGTACTCAAGAAGAAGAATAAAAATACAAAATATTTTCTATGCAACTTTAGTCAACAATTAACATTTCAAAATTATATATTTCGCACAGATAATTATTTAATTTACTTTCTTTCGTAATATTTGTCAGTTTGCTCCTTGAAAATCAAATTATTAATAATGTTATTCTTCTTCTTATCGCTTTTTGACGTTTGGAATACGAAATACACAATATAACCTAACATTGAGCGTTCACGAAAAAAAGTGTATTCAATAAAAAAATACGCGATACAAAGTCGTGTGAATTGCCCAAATATAATTTTGTTTGTAGCACATTTTCCGCTCTTATTTAGGGATGTATTTATGTATCTTTCATACACATATGTACAATTGCAATTGTTCTTATAGTAAGCAAATATCTTTGTTTTGTTTACTTTAACATTGAGAAATCCCTTTTTATTCAAATGAAAAATCAAGCGATTCGTATGGCGAGAAAAAATAAAATAATGCAGTGAAGAAAATGCTTCATAGATATCTAAAACTGTTTCGGATATTGAAGAAGTAGCGGATGAAGAATACGGTTTGCTACTCCAAAGCCTCAAATGCGTTTTCCTACTTGGAGTATAATTTGATGTCCACTAAATGAAAAAATTTTGCCTCCAGTAAACTAATTGATAACGGGTTATCGCGAACCGATTTTCCAATTTTTCGTGCTACTGTGAGTCGCGATCGTTTTATGAATATTTAAAAAAAAGTATAAGGAAGAAAGCTAAATTAGTACTTATAAAGGAGATTTTTAAATTTTTTAGTAAAACAGTTAGTTTACGTGGAAAGTGTTTCTTTCGGCAATATGTGCCTCGTAAACCAGATAAATGTGAAGTGAAACTTGGATAGCTGCGGACAGCAAGACAAGCTATCCACTGAGTGTAATTCGTCTTTTGGGTTTCACAAATAACATGTTTTTAGTTTATAACGTTTCAAATTCAAACAGAACTGACCTTTTACTCTCCACGCTGCATTACAGTACCAATTGCAACTTACAAAGCAAGAACAAATCAGAGGTTTATTTATATTACAATAGATTTAGTTCTATAATTCACTATTGATACTGTAGATCAACTTGATTATAGTTTTACTTCTTGTAAAAAATGCAACAGGAAATCATTCAATTTCTTTTGCAATCAAAATCAAAATAACACAATTTATTTATTTATTAATTACAATACAATTACAAATCATATTCTAATTATATACGAGCGGAGTAACTTGACCATATGCTCGGTGTAGTGTCACAGACCAGAGTCTCCGTAGGGAATCGAACCCACGACCCTCACGCTAATAGTCTAGCACACTACCCACTCAAAATATCATAATATTATTAAAAAATATATTAATTTTATATGAAATATAGGATACAGGACCATAAAAATTTATTTCTGAACACAAACTACAAATCTAACTGTAGACTAAAACTCAAAATTACTCTCCTTGGAAGAAGATGATTGGAATGAAAAGACCTATTTTATATAATCCCCAATTAGACAGCAAAGTTGCAGTAAAACCGGCGTAAAATGCGATGCATAAAAGGCTTATTCTTATTATTATTCGCGCATCACCTTCAAAACATCTTCAACTGTTCTTAAATTGCATGACTAAAACTGAGTACTTGACGAAATCACCACATACCAACCAATAGCATTACGTCCTGTGATCGAAAAGCTATGCGAAAAATTAGTTTTACGGACGACTAAAGAGAATTATTGAGCATAGACATTGATCATAAATTTGGATTCCTAGAGAAACACTCAATGATTGATCAAGTTCATCATATGGCGTACACCTTGCAAAAGAAACAATAAAATTTGTTTCTAATATTTCTTAATGTTGAAAAGTCGTTTGACAAAATGTGGGACGATGATCGAATATGTAAGCACAGAACAATGATTCCATGCCAAATTACTTAATTATTGGAATCCTACATTTGAGACATGTTTTTTTAGAGTAAATCCAAATCAAGAGTTCTCAAGTATAAAGAGGTGCTGGGTCAGTACTCAGTTTCTTTTTAGGGCAGGTATACCAATTTAAAAAAGATGCAAACGAGCCACATTTGCTAATGGCACCGACGAAAATGAATCGACAGAAAACTGCAAGTATCGTTAGCTAAAGTTATTTCTAAGGCAGAAAACTGGTAAACAAAATGTAAATGAAAGCACGTCTTCGTATCGCTTTTACAAATAAGAATATAACCTAAATGTATATGAAATTATACTCCGCTACCCTTCCGCACAGTAATACTGCAGTAATTTGTCACATTGTATCATTTATAAGATGTTTCTAACTCAAAAATTGGCTTATTTATCAAATGAAGAATAACTTTTTATTAGGAGATTAAAACAAAAAAATACAAGCAACAAAGGAAATATAATAACTAGTATTCAAATAGATTTCGGGAATAATTCGATTCTGAATCGGAAGCTGATAAGATGATATATAGTTGCGGATTATTGTCATAACAATGACGTTACTTGGAATCTATATAAATACAAAAGAATATCTGTGGGTACCAAAAGTTTAGCAATCATATTATTTGCGTTGCCCTAATATAAAAACTATGTTTAACACTAGAAAGACGGTCAGGGGTCATTTGACCCATTTATAAATCTAACTGCTAATATTTCTTTTATGAATTATAGCACAGATCTCTTACTTCGTGACTTTTAATAATATTCCATAAAATTTAATTTAAAAGTATTTTTTTTATTTAGGTATTCCAAATTGCAATTATTAAAGCAACTACCTAAAAAGACGGAGAGGGGTCATCTGACCCTTCACTTATCTATTTATTTTATCAATTACTTTTCCCAATTTTTATTTCATGAAGTTATTAAAATGCAGTTATATTTTGTTTAAGTTTTCTCTAGTATGCCGTCATGTAATTTCAGTCAACGCGCACTTACTTATTTTTCTCAGTTTTTCAAAAGATTTTTTATGACTAGATCTCTTCGGAACAAAGATATTGAAGCGTATTTGGATTATAGCTTTACAAGAACTGGACAAATTCATCTCAGTTTATACGCTAGGGGTGCTTGTGGTTTCAATAATGTATACGTAACTGATTTATGGAACAAAAAATGGAGAGTTGCTTTTTCATCACAAACTATGTCTAGAGACCGATTCAAAGAAATAATGAAATATATTCGTTTTCACGTGCGAGAAAAAAAATCGACTAGATACATGCATACATAACTGGTCATTACAACCCTTCAGTCAGGATTACGACCTAGTTTCTCACATAAAACAGAGGAAGTTAACCTTAATTTCGTATGTTTGAAGTCGTTTTATTGAAAATTGCAAATCTTGTTATAGACCAGGTGAAAACATCGTTGTTGACGAACAACTCTTTACTACAAAAGCAAGATGCAAATTTACACAATACATGGCGAATAAACCCGACAAATTTGGTATAAAATTTTGGCTTTGCGTAGATGTCAAATCGAAATATCGGCTCAACAGCTTCCTGTACTTGGGAAAAGATGACAATCCTCCACAGAACATTACGCTTGGAGAGACATTGTAATGCGTCTAATGGAACCTTTTGTAAACAAAGGGAGAAATGTGACTACTGACAAAATTTTTACCTCAGTATCGGTGGCAGACGGATTGCTACTACAACTCTAGTTGGGACAGTCAATAAAGCAAGATGGTATGTTCCACCATATGTGAAAAAATTGAAATTAAATGTGCATGCTCATGAAGTTCTAAAAACCGAAAATAATAATCGCCTTCTGACAGCTTACCAATCAAAGAGACAAAAAATGTTTTATTGCTGAGTACTTTGCTCGAAGTGGTTGAAATAGATAAAGGTAACAGCAAACGCAAACCCAATACTGTAACTTTATAATTCAACTGAATTTGTTGATGTTGTTTACCAAATGGCTAGAAAATATAGCAGTCAAGTGCAAGACGATGGCCAGTACAAGGTTTTTTCAACATATTGGACTTGTCAGCAATAAATGCATGGGTGCTTTTCCAAGAAGTAACAGAAAAAAAATTCGTAGAAGAGAATTTATTTTACAAGTAGCGTGTGAACTTAGTCACATTGACTAGCAACCGCAAGGGGTAAATATTCAACCACAAGTTTCACATATTCAATCCATAAAAAGACGATATTGTCATACAACTGCAAAAACAAAACAAATAAAATGTGTGAAATATGCCAGAAACCCCTATGCGGAACCCGTAATATATCAAAACATTTTGTATGCTCTGGATGCGTGTAAAAGACAGATTTCTCGATCTCGATATACCTCGATCTCGCATAAATACATTCAAAGCAAAAACAACAAGTACTGTTAGTGCTTTAAATGTACATATTTTTATTATACGTACGTACACATATGTATTATTAAATGTTTATTTTTTTTTTTTTTGTTATAAACTACAATTTACAATTACAATTTAATTTTTTTTTTTATATTTTAATAAAAGAAGCAATTTTAAAATTAAATTTTGAAATTCAATTGTAGATTTTTCCTACTAAGACTTAAAGGGAGTCAAATGACCCCTACCCGTCTTTTAAGGTATGTTAATTCTCCCGTCTTTCTAGTGTTAAAGGATTAAAACTATATGCAACATTGAAGTTGTTAATGTGAAAGAAATTGGGATAAAAGAAAAAAATCATATGCTGATGATGCTACATATTTTCATCCGTCTATTTTCAGTTCCTGCGAAGTGCCACAGTCACGGATTTTCAAATTGGCCTCGAACAAACCACTGCCTAGGTTGTGGCGATCAACATAATAAACAAAAAAAATACAATTTTATATGAAGGAAGGTCTCGTAGTATCTGTGGTTGAATTGTATTAGAATGGGTCCTAAAAACGAATATGGCTTGGTTGATCAAACATAATGGATGGCATATCTAAGTAAGTTCCATATAATAATATTACGACGATTAAAATTAAACCAAACGAAAATAAGTAAACAGACAACAACAAAATCCACTCGTCATACGGTACACTGAATTACACAAACATCTTTATTTATATAATCGAAGTATGCATTTTGTAAATAATATAAAAATGTTATATCAGAATACATGGTCGACGAGATTGTGAAGTAAAATAAAAATAACGTTAAATCGGCTGCGTGTTAAATAACCGGTGCATTAAATTGGCTACAAATTAAATTGTGAAATTGTGCGTGCAATAAAAGAATATCACTCATAGAGGAAAGAGAAAAATAAAGGGAGAAATATGATGAATTGAAAAAAAAAACATTTTTTATAGGTAATAAACAATGTTTCCTCTGTGCTGTGATTGAAAAATCGTTAGTTGAATTGATCGGGAACGTGATGTGGAAGTGTTCGCCTAAAGGAATTCAACCTTGGAAAGACATCTTTATAGGAATCTCATGTCAACCCAAGGAGAGTTGTTTGATAAATTTCTTTTGCAATCAAGAGAACAGGTAGGAAAACATTAATTGGATCGACAAAAGCAGAAATAGAGGAAATATTTATTAAAGATAAAATATTTTATTCATGATTAAAGAAAAGATAGCTAGAGAAGGAGCAAAGCTTGAGTGAGGTGATCGAAGCTTGTCAAGTGTATGAACAAATAAAAATTCGCAAAGTATGCAATTAAGAGCAGAGAATGAATTAATCAACAAAATCTCTTCTGGAAAACACTTCTCACATTTCTGATATACGATAAATATTAAAGGTGTGGTGGAAATGGTTACATGGGCAATTTCATGAATTGGAACGCTAAGTGTAACAAATGTTCCCCCGTTGGTAATTTTACAATTAAGAGCAAGACTAAAATGGTTGCCTGGTTACTTAGAATTTGTTGTCAAAACTGTACCAGCAACAGATGACAGGCACAACAATACGAAATAACAGGAGAACTGTAACGAGTTGCAGACATGCATCCATAAAATTGTCAATAATAAAATGAAAGCCAGGTAGGATTAAGTAGCCAATACGGAAGGTTTCAAAGAAGGCCTTTTGCAAAACAATTCCTAATTTTGCTTTCTAGATTATATATATTTTTATGTAGTAACTCATTTTTTAACATCTGTTAATTTGACGTAACCTATGTATATATATTTACACGGGTTTGTTACAAAGGGGTTTTCTGATGTTTATTAAAAAATGCGGTCGAATGCTTCGAAAAAAAAGAGTTTTCTGTTTTCATCTAACAATAGCACTTTAATTTTTATAAGATTAATATCTTGCTGTGCTGTAAATAATAAAAGCATGCTTCCCAGAAAATATCTGGGTTAATCAGCTTTACGACAAATATAAGAAAAGAGAGAATTGAAGGAAGAACATTTTAATTTACACAAATAAGAAGTACATAAAAAACATTTTTTTGAAACTTTCATTCATACATATCCTTTCATTCTATAAATGCTTAAAACGTAGAATACTGTAAAAAATTATGTCCCTCTCATAGAAACTCTGGCTTCAATTGGGGAAAAAAGTGGCCTAACAATCGACTTCCCCAAGTATTCATCAATTTTTACAATTATTCACCACAAACAAAAACAGGTACTGGTTTGAACTTCATGTTCGAGACATGGAAAATCCCATTAAAGCTCCTGAAATGCGAGTGACCTAAAATCTAAATGTGTGTAGATAATTGCTTCCTTCAATTAACGTTAGTATAGGTATGTCAGAATAAACGATTACAAAAATATGATTCTTAAGTCATACAACCATATTTTATATATATTTTAGATATAATTTTTATCGCTGATAAATTTTCAAAGATAAATATATGTTTAGATTTACCAGAAAAAGGTTTGTTTTTAAGCGTATTTTGCGATTCATAGCATTATATTTTGCATCTCTCATCATCGCCTCCCTTACCGTACGTCTTCTTTTCAACAGGCAATTATACAAATACAATATTCGTTTCTTTTCATGTTTGCGATAAAAATATCCACAAATGGATCGCCGCAATCGCAAAAATACACTGCTCTCATAGATCAGGAATATCACTAACGCATAGAGTCCAATTAACTTCATATAGAAACTAAAAAAGAAAATAATTATTTATTACTTAAGTATTTATATTTTTATGAGAACTTCCCACCTATTTGGTAATTTCGTTGGCCTGGGCAGACATTCCTCATTACTTAAATGTGTATAAACGGTTTCATGCATGTTAAAGTTTCCCATCGTATTTCTCAGCAAGCGTGCTATTAGGCCAGATCCCTGAATCTGACAAATCGATGAGTGTGAAACCAAAGTTTAATATTCATATTAATCAACAATCAATAGCTAAGCAAAAAACGAAAAATAATTAAGGAAAAACAAAAATTTTTCATAAAAAATTAAGTAAAATTATAAGTATTTATATGAAGCCGGTCAGTATGACATTGGTTGCTATTATTAATGCTTTAGCCGAAATGACACATAGATTGCGTCATATATAGCCATCCAATCGGAATATAAAATGTTAAATATTCATTGTAATTAAATATTGTTTTAGTTTATACAATCGACAATTTAAGTTTAATGTTCTGAAGGATGTTATTACGGGTATAAAGACTTTCTAATTACATTTAGTTTTTAAAAACAACAACAGGTTTCTTTACGAGGACTTTAAAAGAAAAATGCATATGACAACAAGCGTAAGGTAATCCGTATCTGTAAAATTAAAAAAAGGTAAATTAATTAACTTACATGAAACCGTATGGTATGTTCGCCTTCTTGAATAAATGACATTTCCGAATTATTTCGTATAATAAGGAGAACAGACACTATAATGTAATCAAGGAATAAAAAGAAACAGCCCGACAAGATTTCAAAGAAAAATTGTAGCAAGTAGAACATCAGAGCTTGTGCTTCCTCTTTCGATCGTTTCCATGAACTCTGGACATCGATAAGATTTTTTGTTTCGAACTATATTAGTTAAGAAGAAAATAAATTCAAACTCAACACAAATGAATAAGCACAATTGATTTTTTATTATTAATAAAAAAAATATTAGAAAATCAAATTATAATACATCGTCTTTTACTGCGAAACGCTTTAAAGGAAAAGCTTAAAAAGAACAAAAGAGAAACTGTTATATAATTAACGTACATATGTACGTAAGAGAATAACTATTAGGAAATAACGAAAAGGAAATGTTATTGATTTTTTTTAAATCAAAATCTAAACATGAATATGGACAATATTCTAGCTTTTAAATTAGTTTTAGGTTGTATAAGGAACGTCGATACATTGGATGGTTTGAACAGCTACCAACTAACAAACTTCTTCAGACAGCTAACAAACAATACAAAGTTTTGACCCGACACCCACAAAAATATTCTCATGGACTCCAAAAAAGGAAAAATAATAGGAAAATGTAGCGAATTCTTACACCGACAGGGACAGTCGGATGATTGGGAATATATACCCCTAAGGGACAGGCTTAAAATGTGACGAATGAATGGCACTATAGAAGAATAAATTTTGCAAATTTAAGAAATAGGCATAAAAATACAGGAGTGCACTCCAGGTGTTTCGTGAATGCTTACCCGAAATAACAAAGACAATGACATTTAGTAGAAACCATATTAGTATTCAGGACACATATAAAATAATAAGGGAAGCAGAACATTTAAGATACAGAACAATTACAAAAGTTCAATTGGCTTCGATTCGAAAAATTTTAAACAAGGTAATAAGCAAATTCAGCAAACAAATCGTTAGGAACTACCAATCAGGAAGGTTTAACAAACAAAATAATAACCAAACAAGTGAATACGAGAGAAAAAATAACGAGCAATCAAGAGATTGCTTGAGACCACCATTAGAGCAACCCAGTTCTGGTAGGAAAATTAATGTTGACGCGGGTAAACACTACAGTAGTGATGGATCGGGAACTTATCGATCGAGAAATTATAAAGAGTTCACAAATACAAATTGGCGCAACAATAACAGTAAATTTTTCATTGGAGGCCCTAAACGGCTTCCCTAAATAGCTTGCGGATTTTAGTATTGTGGATAAAGAAGTGTGATCATCAAGGTGGAAGCCGCTTATATTTCTTGAAGGATATTACATGTATATGCTTATATATTATATTTCTTGTGTAGGTTTCGCCTCTTTAAAGGATTTGGAGTGGAAGATTATTGCTGTGAGTTTTTGGAGTGCGATTTGGTTAATGCATTTGACCTTTTAATAAGTAACAATATTTGAATGGTGTAATAGATTATCCAAAACGACATGTTGTTACAAGAAATGCAACTTTGCTATTGTACGTGAAGAAAGACGAGGTTTTCTACTACACCAATTCTCATAGGAAAACGTTATGAATGTGGGCAATAGTAACATAGTCAGAGAAAACTATCTTACATTAATTAAAACAAACTATTTGAATGATCTGAAAATTAATAAACTAGTTAAGATATGATTATTAAGATTTTAAATAAACAATATTTTTTTTCTTTACTATTATTTTTTTTTCATTACACAACTTTTGTTACATACTGTAATCTTTACATTGTACCATTACACATTTTTTTAATATCATAATAGACTTATGTCTTGTTCCGTTATTTATAGGTAGATCAGTGATTGTCATATGATTGATATATAGAATATAATTCCTAGCAATAGACATACCTATGAAATTGTCATTAAATTTAATGACTGAGTTGGTGCAAAAATAGATTATGTTTTCTTGCAGAAACATTAATGACAAAATAAAACTCAGAAAGTGAAGTCTGCAAGTAACTGCAAGTAAAATAAAATTTTTAATTATTAAGAAATACAAAAAGTGGAAAAAATCAGAAGACCACCGAGGACAATTTAATTATCGAGATAAAATATTTATCAAGTCATCTATTCTGGGAAAATTTATGGTTTACGCCGTCCATAAACCATAGGCCTAACCAAAGGCCAAAGAAGTTTCTAGAAGCACTGGAGCTTCTAGAACTGGTGAATCAGAATAGACTAGAAAATTTAATAATATTAAAACCGAAGATCTGTTCCCAATACTTGACATAGATGACTTTTTTGTTAAACTAGGAAACTGTCAGTACTTTTCGATAACAGGTTGACCCTATGAAATCCCCCAAGCAGAAATTGATCATGGGATGTTCATAAAACAAATTACAATCTTTTTTACTAACATTTTTCTTTAAATGTATTTTTAAGTATATTTTGTCAACTCTTTCCATTTGTGAGATATATGAATATGCTTACTAATCAGAAACAAAAACAGAGAATTTAGATAATAACAACACCATACATTGACCGCTGGTCCCATCATCTTAATCGCTGTGGATAACCATGATCTGTAAGTGATGATTTAAAAAGAATCATTCATAACTCTGTTTATATTGTATGAATATGAAACATTAAATTATTTAGAAGGGAAGGATATCCTTGACCAAGACGAGTGTATATAATTAGCCTTTATATTTTTTTATGGAACAGATCTAAAACAATGGGTATTCCATTTGTCATTGGTGTTCAGATGATAAGAATGAGGGATGGGAAGAGTGGACCCTATGTTGGTATATTCGTCTCGCCATTGTTTCATTCGTTAAAATACTATTGCTTTTGTAAATATTTCTAGTATTTTATTTTTGCACACTCCAGTAGCATGTAGAGTGTGCTACATGTTAATGCGTCAAATCGGTTGAGAACCAACGAAACTTAATATAGAACTAGCGGTGTTTTCTTTTCTACCAAAAAATGTGCATTTTATTTAAAAAAATGCAATTTTGTGTTTGTTTCTTAAAGATGTTTCGCCCTCTAAAGGGGTAGTATGTTTTATTCTAAATAATTCGCACTTGCCAAGGGTGGAGGGCATTGCATTTTATGCCCTGTATAAATCGAGAATGCTGATAATGCCCTGTAAAGTAGATGACTTTTGTTTCTTTATAGGGCTACCAGATAAAATTTGAAAAACGTCGCCTGGTATCGTTATCCAATTTTGAAGTTAATTTTTTCATTGTTTTGTGGAGTAACCTTAAGGAAACATTACATTATTAAAGCTACATGGTCAGTAATATAAAAAAATGCATTCACTGTTAGAACAGTGTTAAAAATTTTTTTTGGTTGTAAACAAATCGCTGAAAAAAATTAAGTCGAAAAATGAGCGATCTGACAACACCTTTTTCATATTTACATTCATTTTCTTAATAAGTGGTAAACACAGGGCATTCCCTTTTTTAATATTTGTGTTATGTTCTAGTAAGTAAGTAAGTAAGTAAGTATTTTTTATTAAGTCTTCTTCATTTTCCGATAACATTGATTTTCTTACAAACGAGGAGAATAACAATATTCTTAAGCTGGATTCACCCATTGTTTCGGAACAAACTCTCAAAAAACTGAATTTGTTCCGGAACAAGAATTTTGGGTGAATCCAGTTTTAGAGTTATATACGTTTTGCTCTAATAACACATTGATTGAGTGAAGCTACATTGCTAAAATGAAATAGTATATGTATACAAAATGTTATTGTACATAAAAACGAAAGTTTGACTAGGCTTGCTTCCAGCCTTTCAATATCGCAAACAGAGCAAATGTCTGTAGATAACATTCTTAAATAAATAACAATTGTCTGTTAAATTCATTGACAAACATAACTAATACACAATATACATACATATTAGAACGAATGTACTCGAGTAAACTAAGTAACATCGAATAAATATTCATGTATAAGATAAATAATATAATATAAAACAACAAATAGAGTAAAACTCCTGTATAAAGATAATTAATTAATGAATCCATAGTAATAAAGTCCAAATGTTCAGCCCCTAAGCGTGCCGGGAGTGGACTTCAAGTAGAATGATGGTACGTTATAAGGGTCAGGATCGTTGTCAAGATGCTCGTTCAGAATCCCAATCGGAGACAGGTAAGCAGATCCATTCCAGTTTGCTCTCTCGTAATTATATATTTGTCAGACTAGAATGTTGTCGTGGTCCGAGATTCTCAGAACAAATTTTTCCAACAGAAGGGTACTTTCTAAGGATCTTCCTTTCGAATGCTTCCAATTCCTTAGCCACTATAGGAGATATAGTGAACCAGATGGGAAATCCGTAAGTACCGACCTAATGGCGACCTTGTAGAGTAGGAGTTTGGTGTTCATGGGTAAGTATGTATTATTCATTAAGCTTGCAAACATACCGGATATTCTATTTGTTCTTTGTAACAGGTTCCTGGCGTGTATATTGAATTTTAGGAGTTTATTAAAATGAATCCCAATGTATTTTATAGAATTTTTAAAAGGTATGTTCACACCATCTAGGGAGAGTTTAAGCGATTTGCTCTCAGGAACTACATAACTTGGACATTTTCCCGATGCAGATTGCTTCCGATTTAGCAGCATTGATCTTGATACCCCATTTTTGTAGAAGACGCTTATTTCGCCGAGATGAAGTGCTGTATTATTCAACGTTGCTATTGGCGATGTGTCGTGAGAGTATATTAGACAATCATATGCGTAGAGAATAGCCCGGGAGCATCTGGAGAGATGAGGAAAGTCATGGAGAAAAAGGTTGAATAGTAGTGGAGCTAGAACGCTTCCCTGTGGGACACCACTTTTAAATAGAAGTTACGTTGTTTATGCAGACTCCAAATTCACGATTAGAGAAGAAGCTAAGAAATAGCTTTATAAGAAATGGATCAACGCCGAGGTTCAGTAGCTTATAAAGTATACCGTTATGATATACTGAGTCAAACGCCTTCTCTATATCCAAGAATATAGCGACAGTGCACATTTTGTTCCTTAGGTTTTGGATAACATCATTATGGAATTTTAACAATGCATGATTTGTAGAGTGAGATCGTTTAAATCCAAATTGGTTCTATGATAATTTCATTCTCAAGTTTTTCTTTCAGGACGTGTTCAAATAATTTGCCAATGTTGGATAAAAGAGATATTGGTCGAAAATCCTCAGGTTTATTGCTGCCCAGTTTCGTTTTTATGGGTAAGATTTTCGCTTTTTTCCACTCAACAGGGAAATAACCGTTATTAATACAATTATTGAAAATTATGGCTAACAGTTTTAATGTTGTGTCAGGAAATTTTTTAATCAGGAAATTAGAAACTCCATCAAATCCCGACGATTTCTTACTATTGATGTTGTCGATATGTTTTCTGATATTGCTTACATTTGTAAAATGGAAGGAGTCAGAATTTTCGTCAGATTGGAAGTTGTCATCAAAAGTGTAGATATGTTGAGGAATCCCATTAACACATTGTAAAATTTTATTTTCGATATTGGAAACTGGCCGCTCAGGTATGACTTCTTGGAAAACATTGGTATAGTACTCTTTGAATATATCAGAAACTTGATGACTATTAGTTATAGGAGTATCATTGCGAATGAGCCGTGTACAAAACGGAGATTTTGGGTTTCCTAATATTTGGCGAACTTCTTTAAAGGCCGTAGGTCCTGGAACTATTTTCGTGAGTCTATTACTAAAATTCCTGGCGTCTTCTATGTTGACAAAGTCGTTAATAATTATTTTCAATAGTTGTATTTGTTTCGATAGGATTCTATACTCACTACTTATTTTGTTGCCAGTTCGGTGATATATTTTCTTTAGGTCTTTCTGCCAAGTGTACTTGATTTTGAAGAATTTTCTGATATTTTCCGGATATGGTCGCTTCCGATCATTAATCTCAAATTTTTCCGAATTATTATTGTGTATCGAGGTAAGTGTGTTGTTGAAACAGTTAATCAGTACATCCAATTCATTATTATTTATATTACAGTTTTTAGGAGGAAAAAATCCCTTGAAAATAAACTCCAATTAGTGTTTTTGTAAGACGTTATTATTTGAGGGCTTCGTAATTGTAAGTGGCCCTCATTAATATCAAGTTCTAAAATTAAGGGGAAATGATCCGAGAATGTTGGTATTGATTTGATCTTGAAGTTGGGATGAATGGTGTTGATTGCGCTGGAGCTTATTAAGAAATGGCCCAGGAAAGAGGAACCATTCGGGAACGATGGAGATATATCACATATACGATTGACGTCCAGACAATTATTTTGTAGCCAGTCATAAAGTACCTTACCGTTAGAGTTCTCGTAAGTGTCTCCCCAATTAGGACTTTTGGCGTTAAGATCACCTCCGACTATGAATCCGTCATAACTATTTGTGAGGCGAAGGATTTTATTCAAGTCATCATGTAGTTCCTGGGAAGGATATACTCATGGAATATATACAAAACCTATAAGGTATTTTTTGCAAGTGTTTGTGTACAATTCAATTTGAATAAAGGAATTATTAAGGCGGCTTCCGGAAAAGTTTATTTTGTTGAAATGGATTGTGTTTTTAATGACTACAGCTACGCCAATGTCTGAGTTGTCGTGAATGAAATTATAGCCATCAATTCTTACTTTTTTGTTCGCATGTAAGTGGCATTCTTGGATAAATCCTATGTCGATTTGATAATGGTGGAGTATGTTTGATAGCTCCATTTGGCGCCTGTTACTTGCTAGAGAACGAACATTGAAGGTCATAAAATGTATAACTATCGGCCATATTTAGTATTTCCCTTATTTAAAAGACGAATAAATTCTGACTTTGCTTCATGTTGTGGCATATTTTTATATGCGGATAAGAAATTTGAAATCTGTTGCTCCAGTGGTAGATCCTCCGGTGTTAAAAAGAGGTTTGCAAGTTTTAGAAAATCATCAATTATTGCAGGCTTTTGCATTGATTCATGTTGGTGGAATAAATTAGCGAAAGTTTTCCCAGGGGATCGTAGGGACTGATTTATTGTTCGGCTTACGTTGGTGTTCACACGAGTGAACAAATACACAACCCTAACCCTGACTTCCAATAGGACAACACAAACATCTTTAACAAACAATAACAATAACATCACCAACATACATCAACATCATCATACACACTTTCATCAACATCTCCTGCATGATTGTTTTGATCCTGGTTAGTTAGTTGATTATCGATCTTCAAATAACAACTACCCAAAAAGCCTTAAGCGTGTGAACTAAATTATATAGTGCAAATTAATTATAATAATAAATAATATTGTAAATAAAAAACATTGTTATAAATATAAAACTTCAAACAAATTTTGAACAATTGTGAACAAATTATAAAACAAATACAAATAAATACGTTTATAACGTTTCTGAAAACATATACAAATAAAACAACACTAATATTTATTATTAACATAACACATACTAAAAGGTTTGTGCTTATTTTTTATATACCCTACCCCTCTTACCCCACATACAATCCCTACCCCATAACCCGTTCGTTCATGGTCCTTCGAACCGAGGCGGGGAAGCCCTGTCGCTATGTATTCCGACAATGGAACCAACTTCGTTGGAGCTAGCCAACTAATTAAAAAGCAGCGACAGGAATTCCTCAAACAGTTGAAGGGATTGGTTACATCAACCAATAGCTTTCAAAACTTGACGTGGCACTTTATCCCACCCGGAGCTCCACATATGGGGGGCTTATGGGAAGCCGGTGTAAAGAGCTTCAAGTCCCATATTAAGAAGCTCGCAAATTTTAAATATACCTTTGAGGAACTAGCAACCTAGCTAGAATAGAAGGATGCCTCAACTCAAGACCCTTAAGCCCGTCGAGTGAAAACCCTCAAGATCTTAACCCATTAACCCCAGGTCATTTCTTGATTGGCTCACCCGCTGAACCCGATTCTAGTAACGAAAATATTACCCTAGCAAACAGATGGCAAAGGTTGAAAATTCAACACCATCAGTTTTGCAAAAGATGGAAGGATGAATATTTGAAAGAGCTCCATAAACGTTATAAATGAAAAAACCCTAAACGTCCTGTGGAAGTGGATGACATTGTCGTCATCAAACAGGACAATCTACCTTCAAATGAGTGGTTACTCGGACGAGTAACCAAAACTCACCCAGGTTCCGATGGACTACCTAGAGTAGTTGAACTTCGGACATCAACCGGAACCTTGACTCGACCCATAACAAAGGTCGTAGTCCTACCCACCCACTAATTAACTCCTTCAAATCTTCCATTTTCACCCTCGTTACACACCCATTACTCACCCGAACACCATCCTTACCTATCCAAATTTTTACCCAAAACACCCACAATTATTAATACCCACCCAAAGTCTAATTTCAGGTTCCACCCCACAAGAAGTTATGGTTGATATCCAGGTCGGAATTGAAAATCTGTACCCATGGGAAAACCCTGAAACCACGAGTGAAAAAAGAAAAAAATTAATACCCTCACCCACCTTTTGGACAATTACAAATAATTTGTTTTTATTCGCAGGTTGCCGGCCCGGGAGGATGTTCACACGAGTGAACAAATACACAACCCTAACCCTGACTTCCAATAGGACAACACAAACATCTTTAACAAACAATAACAATAACATCACCAACACACATCAACATCATCATACACACTTTCATCAACATCTCCTGCATGATTGTTTTGATCCTGGTTAGTTAGTTGATTATCGATCTTCAAATAACAACTACCCAAAAAGCCTTAAGCGTGTGAACTAAATTATATAGTGCAAATTAATTATAATAATAAATAATATTGTAAATAAAAAACATTGTTATAAATATAAAACTTCAAACAAATTGTGAACAATTGTGAACAAATTATAAAACAAATACAAATAAATACGTTTATAACGTTTCTGAAAACATATACAAATAAAACAACACTAATATTTATTATTAACATAGCACATACTAAAAGGTTTGTGCTTATTTTTTATATACCCTACCCCATAACCCGTTCGTTCAGTTGGATTTAGCAATCAACTTTTCTTCTCTGGCTTTTTCCATACGCTCCTTGCGTGCACCAATATATTTTTTGTATGTAGGACAACCTCTCCAATTTGCTGAGTGGCCACTTTGTCCGTAATTTACGCAATGAGGAGCTTCAGTTTCTCAGCCCATTCGCTGACATTCACCTTGAAGATGGTTTTTGTCACTTTTGACACACTTATACTCAGAATTGCAGTTTTTGGCTATGTGACCCCAACGCTGACATCTGTCTCACTGCACCTCCTTTTCTTTTCTTTTAGGCTTTTCCCAAAGAATTCTCTGACTTAGGAGATATTTTATATGGGAAATATCGCTAAGGCTTTTACCGGGGTTAAGTGTTACTAGAAACAATTCTGTATCATATGCATTTTTAGTAGAATATGGTGTTGTGAAACGTGTTACCTTCGAGACGACACCTGCGACTGTTTTTCTAGGGCTCTCTTTACCTCATCTACCTCGGCACCACGGTAGAGACCTCTTAGAATAAATTATGTTTGTTTAAACTCCTTTGGTGTATAAGAATATGAGTGAATATTCTTCCTTTAGCATGGCCATCATTTCTGTGTGCACCAGTGGGTCTGAGAGATAAAGTTTACTCTTACGTTGGTTTACATTCTTTATTTTAAATGAAATTTTTGGCGTTTTAGCTTCCAATTGCTCGACTAACCGTTTAATCTTGACGTTAAACAAGAAGATTGGCGGACAATATGAGCTGTTCGTATTCTTGGGCTTTGTGTTGGTAATAATAACTGCTTTTTTCGTCCTAGGACTGTCCTCCATATTCTCGACCTCTAGTCCTGAAAGTAAGGCACATCCATTCTCACCCAACTGTGTGACGTCAATATTTGTGGGCGAAAGCCCATCGACCCTCTTCCGCTTCGGGTTATTGTCCGACTGTGTGGGAGGATTTTCATCGGGCGCAGGCAATAGGTTCACGTCGTTCATACTTTCCAGATCCATAGCTCAGATGTCTTTAGTTTATAATCATGAATTTTCCGGCATTTCTGTATAGGTTTCCTTTTGCCTTTTGGTCTTTTTCATAATCACTTTTAAGGTGTTGTATGTTGAACAGTTTGTCTTTTAGCAAAATTCCTTTTTTTAACAAACCGCTAAAAGTACTGTTATTCTTCTTTTTCTAGCAAATTTAATTGGAATGCATTTAATACAATGGCAATAAAAAGCAATATGGAGCCACCAAATTTCTTTTTCAGGCTTTAAAATTCTTTTAGTTCACAGATTTTTAGAAAACTTTCTATAAATTATTATTGTTTTTATAATTCTTTAACGTTTGTAATAAGTTTTCCAAATAATTTTAATTATTTGCTATATGTTTTTATTGTAGAAATTCTAAAAAAAGCTGTATAATTTTCTCGTGTTATGTCCTACTCAAATAAAAAATTACATTATAACAGGGTTGGTGACATTTTCTTTGTAGAAAAGAAAACACCATAATGGTATTTGAAAACTGTATTTGAAATTTATACATATGGTATGTATCATATGGGTCTAGTGTCAAATATGTATATGACGCGTTACATGTAGGCGACGCACTACGATATAAAATAAATACTAGACATGATATGCATGTCCAATGAACTGGTGAAGCATAATAGACTAGAAAATTGAAGATCTGTTCCCAATATTTGATATAGATGATTTTTTTGTTAAACTAGGAAACTGTCAGTACTTTTCGACAAGAGATTTAGCCTATGAATTCCCCCAAGTAGAAATTGACCATGGGATATTCATAAAACAGACGATATCCTGGTTTTTTCTACAAGTATAAAAGATCACATGGAATCGCTGAATAAAGTCTTTAAGCGTGTTCAAAGTGCTAATCAGCAAATTCAACCTGATAAGTGCTTGTTCTTATCCAGGGATAGGTGGTTACGCCTCGGGGAATTAAAACTATGCAGAAAGAGGATAATGCCTTTGATAGCATACGATTGCCCAAAGCACAGAAAGAGATTAAATCCTGTCTGGGAATAACAGTATATTACAGACGCTTTATTACGGATTATTGTTAAATATCTTACCATCTTGTAACTACCTTATAGTGTTTTCACACCAAAATTTAAAACCTGATTTTAGCATTAAAACCATAAACAGCTGATTTTGCGTTCACACTGCAGGTTTTATTAAAATTGGTTTTAAATTCATGACATTTATGACTGCGAGAAAAAAATTTTATGAGCAATATGCCTTATTTCATCTTGATATATTTAGCTTCTGACTTACCTTTCGCACAAGAAACTATATTCATTGTGACCAGAAACAATACACATTTCGATTAATAATTAAATATTTACAAATTTTTAAAATTTTCATTGAAGAAATTAAAAATATTCAAAATTTTTTCTTTTTTAATACAAAATAAATGATTATTTATATTTATTTATTTATTTATTTACATTTGTTTTTGTTTTTATCAGCTGTTTTCAGGTTTTCAGAGCTGGTAGCTCTGATTTAGTACATCAAAACAAGGTTGTATTTCATAAAACCAACTTAAAACCAATTCAAAAAAGGTTTTATTTTAGTTTTAACACAATAATTTTGTATGGTAAAATCAGGTTTTATTTTTGGTTTTAACGTTAATACCAACTTTTGCGTTAAAACCACTCGGTGTGAAAACACTATTACCTTAAAAGCGAATGCAAAAATCAACCTTGAAAATTCTGAGCGCATAAAAACGTTTAAAGCTCAAAATATTGTTAAAAATTTTTATCAAACGTAAAGGTATAAACACATAGACGGCAGATAACAGAAAGCTGCCAAGTTTAGAATACACACGTTTATATGAAAACGATTATATTGAAGGCAGAACAGAAACTGCCGAAACCACAATGTAACCAGTGATGACAATTGTGACGTTTAAAAAACGCTAAAATCAGCTGCCTTAACCGTTTTCTTGGAGGGAGAAAGAAAATGTTAAAAGTTTTGCGAAGCAAATGTGTTAGAAGCAACAGATATACAGACTGAAAACTTGCGGATAAAGTAGAAAAATTAAATGTAAACAAACATTTATTTTGTGTTAAAAAAGGGAAAATTTAGAATATTTTTTAATTTCTTCAATGAAAAGTTTAAAGATTCTTAAATATTTAAATATTAATCGAAATGTGCGTGATTTTCGGTCACAATGAATGTAGTTTCCTGTGCAAGAGATAATTAAGAAGCTAAATATTACAAGATCAAAATAAGATGTACTGCTCATAAAAAATTTTTCTTGCTGAAAGTTGCCAATATTTTTTAATTTCTTGAAAGAAAAAGTTAAAAATCGTTATTGCTATTAGTTGTTTTTATTATTTATCAATAGTTTTACACAAAAATTACATTTTTTATTAACTCTCGCCAATATAAAATACCCACCCCAAAACCTAAAAAACATAAATAAACAAAACAGACAGACAATCAGAAAGGGACAGAAATACTTTTTGGTAATATTTGCTGTCACTTTTTTAGTATACGGTTAAATGTCAAAATTCCGAGTCGCCGCAGTTGCTGCCCAAATTAAACTATGTTCTATATTTGTGAGCAGCTAAAAGAAATTAGTGATGCCAATACAACATAAAATCATAATAAAAAACAGCTAAAAATTGAAGAGAAGGAACAATTCTAAAATTAAGAATTATAGATTCAATTTTGTATCTGAATTCATTTGATAAATGTTTTGTGTGTGCGGTTTTTTCATAAGTGAGTTTATTTTTGCGTACAATAAACCTGATAGTGACAACACCGAAAAAAATATTTAAATTCAAATTTGAAAATTACGGAAAATATTTGAAAGTTATTGTGTCAGTAGTTTTTTCCGCTCTGCTTTCAAAAAATGTAAGCAGTCGGCATACAACAGAAAAAACAGTTGGCAGAATTTACTGTCGAACTGTTGCCTGTCGTCTATGTGTTTATACCTTAATGCTACGATGTCTTCCAGAAAGAGGATTAGTGAAAAATTTGTAAACATGACGAGCCATTTCTGAATTTTCTAGATTTGTATAGAATAAAACTTTTAAGGTCCAAAGTACGTTTATAAGACGTTAGAGACAGGGAAGTTATACCTAAGAAAATTAAAGCCGCTCACCTTAAAAACAGTCATCGCGGAATAAACGAGGAGTTTGCAAATTTTAAGCGATGATATTTGTACCTAAATTTAGGTATCGAGATACAAGAATTAATTAACAAATGCGAAGTAAGCCGTAGTATAGTAGGTAGTGTGTTGGCTTATTAGACATGAGGACCGGGTTCAAACCCCAGGTCAGACATCTCTCAGCAGTCCTCTGGTAAAAACACTAAGGGCCACTTTTTGAATGTAAGTTTAAACTCGAGATTAAGTTAATCTCCAGTTAAATTTAATCTTCAGTTAATTGAGTTTTCATTTTTTGATTGGGAGTTTAACTGCAGATTAACATTGTAGAGCTGCCGTACTTATAAGCAAAAATGGCAACATTTTTTCGTTTATTTTGTTGTGTTTACTAATTTTGCAGTGTTTCACAACAATTTGCTCTTGTATATAACGAAAACAAACAATCAAAAGCTGAATAGCTGAAAAGCTGAAAAAAAATTATTTTCTTAAAATAATAAATAAATTAAGATTGTCTATTGTCAATTTGTGTTTTATATAATTCATAGTCACTTAAATATTTGACTTATTCGGCTTTCCCTCACTTAAAAGCTTTTTTAAATAAAATTTGTCAACTACTTTTCATAGTTCATCTCGATTTTAAATCAGCTACGTAGGTGGTTTAAACTCGAGATTAACTGCTTAACCGTAAGGTTAAACTCAAGATTAAGTAAACTCAAAAATTGAAAACGAAGTTTAACTGGAGATTAGCTTAATCTCGAGTTTAAACTTGCATTCAAAGAATGGCCCTAAGAGTAAATAAAATTGCCATGAAAAGTTTCTCAAAAATCTGTCATTCGAAGTCGACTTTAAACTGTAGGTCCCGCCGCTCATGTTTAAAATTAACACACACTTAAGTGGTGTAAGCACCTAGGTAGTAATCTTGACTGAAGGATTGTATTGATCAATTATGTATGTATGTATGTGCATTATAGACGTGCAAGAGTGTAACTTAAGGCCTAACTATAACATGCGCGACAAACTTTCCAACGAACAAAGTGCAAGCTGTCGGTTGAAGGTTTCATATAGCAGAGATATATTTCAGTAGCAATCTAGGTGGACAAAAGTTGTTTTGTTGAGTTTTTAATTTGAGTAAATATTTTATCCAATATGAAAGAGCACTTGTTATAAAATAAGAAAATGCAAAAACTGTGCCTAATTTGTCAACAATAACATTATAACAGTACTTTAAACTTGTATATTTTTGAGTGAATTAAAAACAACAAAAACACACTCTGTTAATATCACGAGAATTTACTTTTAGAACCTAGAAAATTCTTATCGTTCTATTTCATTTAAATTTACTCTTTTTGTTAAGTTAAGAAACAAATCTATAATCGATAAATTCTTTTCTTCATAACGTTTCAACACCAAATTAGTTTTATACGAACATCTGAAGTACTACTTTAAAGCACGTATAAAATTATCTGCTAAGATTTGCTTAAAAAAAAGCAAAATAATGAGTGATAATACCTCATAGCACGAACTTTTTGATATATGACTTAAAACACCCGAAAATTTCCAAAAATACCAGAAGAAAACCATGAATTTTAACATTTTATTCTTATTTAAAAATTAATAAAAATTAAAAAAAATAAAGAAATTAAAAAATCAAAATATAAAAAGAAAATTGTTACTTCTACCTCCTTATTATTTATTTTAAACATTAGAACCTCGTAAGAAAAAATATTTTTTTAAATAAAAAACTGAGTCTATGGATATAAATAAGCGTAACTGATACGATATTGCACTCTTAAAAACCAAAACAGTCGTAATTTATACATATTCTATTACTAATACTTTATACTTTTTGGTAAGTACTAAAGGTGTATACATAGTTAAAGATTATCATAAATAATATTCTATCTTAGCTGTTGAAATGTTGGACGAAATGTTTTCGAAAGCGATTTTATAGCCGGTGGACTGGGATAAAAAGAATCGAAGCATGTTGAATTTTTTAAAAAATACAAAAGATATTGGACAGGTAGTCCGTATGACGAACAAAAATCGCCATCTTTGGCATGCAGGAGAATTTATGGAGAATAAATTCGGTTGGCATTTCGTAAAATTTACAAAATAAAATTGAGAGCGCGATCTACCAATCTTTGATAATGAGAGGTAATTGCCTATTCATCAGAGATGTTGCAGCCATACACTGAATTTGCTTGCTCCATCTAACTTCGACCGGACACTACATACATATTTATGCTCCCTATTTTTGTTCTGTTTGTAATTTTTACTTTTGCGACTCCATAAGTATACAGAATTATATGTATGTACATGAATTCTTAATATATGGCAACAGTTTTTAGCTCAAAAAATTAAAGGAATAAAAATGCAAAAGAGTTACATTTTATTCTGCGACTCCTTTAATTGTTTGTTTCTTTAAAATGCAAGTGCAAAAGACCGTTTTGACCGTTATTCCTCGCTGTTGACGCTCTGCAGGAATCAATTTAGCTACAAAGACAAGTTGCATAGTTTGTGTCATAAGTTGATTTTGACAACTTTTTCTGCTGGGGACTTATTTTAAGAGTTTAGAGGCGCCTCCAAATGAACTAGTCTGAAATATCATAAGCAATGGAGGCCGCATTTGTTACAATTATATATTTTGCCAAGCAGTGGCTGGGTTCTATTTAAGCTTTTTTGATTTAAGATTTGATTCATTTCTATTATTTTAATTTTTTAGTTAATTAATAATTTTAATTAATTTTAATATTAATAATTTTATAAAGTTTCAAAAAATATATCATAAAATAAATATTTTTTTTTTTTTTTATAAAATTTTAGTAACTTCAAATTGAACGATTTTTTATGTATGTTATGTATGTATGTATTTAAATAGCACAACGTTACGTGACGTTATACACAAGTTCAAATGCAGGATTGCACATTTTTTTTTTTTGTTTTCTAAAAACATTATAATTAAGTGAACTATCCATAATTATATTGCTGTTTTTTAGGCATAAAATCTCTTTTGTCTAACTGTAGTCAAAAAATTAGAATAACAAATCTGTTTCAATACACTATAAATTGCATAGTTATGGATTTCCGTTTTAGAATAAAACAAATTATAAAATTAACGGTATTCGCAGTCAAAAATAGGATCTCATTGTTCCGATTAACGAGTATTTTTGAACTGTAATTTTCAACTTACCTTTTTAAGCGGCAGCAGTGGTTGTTTGCCCAATGACTTTCTGTTTTTATCCACATGTCTGAAGTAGTCTGTTATATAAACATTGTCGTAATCCAGATTCCTTTTATAAAGCTTATGGTATTTATAACTAGCTACAATATAATATAAATTATTAAGAAATTAAATAAAGGTTGCTAATAAGAACTGTTGTTATCAACATATGGAGTTGGTTTAGCATGAAAACAAATAATTTTATAGTCTTTCCCTAAAATGTTATAAACCATCTATTGCTGTTAATAATTCTCTATTTATATAAAGAAATATACGCTTCTTAATTTTGAGTTTCAATGCTAGCTTGACTTGATTACAAATATTGGTACTTTTGTAAAAATTAATACCAAGAAATTTAGCATATATAAAATTTATCAGAAAATGTTGTTTAAAAAGAAATAATATTATTGCAATTAATTTGAAAATATATATTGCGTATAAATATCTGAATATCAATCAACAACTGCCCCTCATCAAAAGTTGAACGCATAAAGGCCTAACTATAATTTTCTAATCAAACTGTATTCAATTCTGCAAACATCCCAAGAGAGCTTTTAATAAAAAAATTCCTTAAGTAAATAACGAAATTTATGAGAATTTAATTAGGGAAAAACCAGCTGTTTATGTTTGACAGACTTTTCGTTGAATTTTGACAGTAGACATAGCAAATTGTAATTAGGCCCTAAGTAAAATACGAACAGCTTCAATATTTTCTTAAAAAATTAAACTTAACAAAACTTGTTGAAAAGTTTGTTAAGAACAAATATATGTACATACATAATTAGATGTATGCATTTGCAGTGTTACATAAGCGAACGTAAGCACATTGTTGTAAATTATTTAAGGCCAACTTCTACGAGGCATGAACGTCAATTAAAGAAAACTGGGATTAGAATAAAAGAAACAATCTTTCATACCATATACAACCTTTAACATCATAATGGCCAAAAACTGCTGTAATATTTTCAGAATCACACTAAAAGAGTCTTTGCGCGTTTTAAATTCCTTTGCAACCGCTTTGGCTGTCTCCTCAGTTGATCTATAATTAAATAATGTTTTACGTTTTGCTCTTATTTCTTTTATTTATCTTACTTTAATTCAGGCATTTCGTCTGGACGCAAAATGGTGTAATTGACTTTAATATCAGAACTGTCTTCAGACAACTGATTTTCTGTTCCCACTAACTCTACATAGGTTTCTCCAAAGTTTTTCGGTATGGCGTCTGAAGGATCACATATTTTCTCTGGATTGCCAAATATATTGATTTTACATATAAAATCTACTTTAAAGGGCCAGCAGATTAAAGTTCTTATAATAAACGGCATTTTCTCGTAGCAATTTTCCAAAGCTTTCACGAAAGCCTTTTTACATCGAGCTTTACCATTATCTAATTGAAGAAAACAACGCTTCTTAAATTTATTTTTGTATCGGTTTTCAACAAAATCCGCATTATAGGAAGGATTATCACGCTTTATTATACTGGTATTGAGGTTTGATATATCCTCCTCATCCAAATCGTTTACATAGAGATCATCGCCCATTACTTCTTCATGCAAATTTTTTGTAACACTTTTAAGTTCATTGAAAGTATTCTGAACTTCTTTAATATCGTCCTTCATGCGGACTAAGGTTTTGCGGAATGGCATAGTCATCAAATCGAATCGCGTGCGTGTTAAGTTGATCGCTAATACTTTCGAACAAGAATATGCTCTTACTATCTCTCCCAAATTAGTTGAAAGATTACTAATAGGACCTTTTAAATTAAAAAATCTCCAAAATCGCTATAAAATACACATAAAGCCATACACATTGACTTACATACCAGATATTATGAATGCAAAACTTAAAGCTCTGAAGAAGCTACGACCAGATTTGCCCATCATAGATATAAAGATTGTAAGTATTATACATTTTATGGCATCCGTGATAGTATACCCTATGGCTGCACAAATATGTAAATCTGATATAGAATACGTACATACATCGATTAAACCAAATTAAACTAACAAATACAGACCAACAAATACAATTAACGGCACGAGAATTTTGTTTTCCAATTTGTTTGGTATAATAATCGATGCAAAAATGCATTTACAAATTAACCAAGCGCAAAGTGCTCCAATCAAAATACTGCAACAATATCTGCTCTTTTTCCATGTATCTCTTCTCTTGCCATATAAAATGCAATAGAATGGCAAGCAATTCCTTTTTAAAAATGAACGCAAAGTCATTATTATCAAAATAGAATGAATATTTTCACAGAATGAAATAAAAATCGAAATTTCTAAATTATTATAAAGGCTTAGTCTACTCATCTATCCAAACTATTCAGTTTTAAATTTGGCATACCTAGTTTCCCATCTTGAAATAGATCGCATATACATACCTCCCATTTAAAATCAAAAGGACGTTGTTAGGTTGGTAGTTAATATCAGAAAGAGTTATTAATATTAGATTAGTAGGAAAACATAAAAAAACCGTCGTTCAAATATAAACACCCACAGAGCAGAGAGAACTGACTGAGAAGGAAGTATTTTGCATCGTTTTAGATAAAACATCAGCCGAGATAGCCGCGAACTAAAAGTGGGAGACACAAGTTTACATCAGAAATACATCCAAAAATAAAATGACAATCTCAACCTAACCTAACCTATGCTTAAATAGCACCGAGCAGTGCTATCAGAAAAGCAAAAATGGATTAGCAATGCAAGTAGAGGAGGATTTCATACAACAAACACACATCAAAATTCTTCAACGAGAAACGATCATTGAGCCAAAATGATATTCATTGATCCATCGTCAAATGACGCAATATAGAAACAGGTTATCCAGACAATTTATCAGGCCTATAAAGGAATAAACTGGGTCTGATTCACGAAAATATATGGTTAAGGGTTAAATTTTAGATAGACGATAATGAAATATGCGAGAAAAATCTACCAACATTCGCCCTCCTAGCTTTAAAAACGATATCAACGAAAATATAGGTATATTTGTGAACGCAGGCTGATATCTAAAATCGATCGGTGCTGGATATCAAGAAATTTCAAACAATCCACATAACTTGGAATATTCAGTGCTTGCATAAAATCAGTTTTATATGAATCGTAACGAGAAAGTGCATTCAATAGTTATCATAATTCGTAAGCCGTTATTTGTCAAATACAATAATAATCTGGTAGCCAAGAACTACATATTTCCAACGGACGATTACGGTAAATAGTCAAACAAGAATAAATTCTATTTGACATACCTCATGAAAAACGTGGACGTGTTTTACACATGAACTAACAGAAAATGGGACAACCATGAACATCCTGGTGCTGATCTAGATTTTGTTATTATATAACATGTACATATACATTTACATCATAGTTTACCATTTCATAGCACAATTGTGCAGAGAGAACTCACACGCATTCTTGTGTTTTTTCATTTAGTTGTAGATCAGACTGCGGCAAGAACACATGTGCGGCGGATGCTTTATCATTTTATTTCAGAATGACACTCAAAAATATTTTATGTTAAAAATGGGCTATGACATTAGCTGGGCGTTTTTAATTTTTTTATTTTGTCGCATAGTATAATTTTTTTAATTGCTTTTTTTTTTTAATAAAAAATGGGTTTTTTATTCTTTTTATTTTTATTTATCTAAAAAAAACATGGCATAATTTTTAAGCCAAAGAAGGATAGTTTTATGTTCTTTTAATAAAAAATGGATTTTTTATTTTATTTTTATTTATCTAAAATTATTAAGCCAAGGTTATATAGATTTACATATGTATGCTGATGAAATGAAAATAAAAATAGCGTATATTACTAATGGCTTGGTTACCCAAGCGTTAGAAACGTAAAATCGTAACGTACGTAGCCTTAAAAACGTTTGTGTAGTTATAGAAACGTTTAAAACGGGACATATGTCAACGAAGAATGTAAATAAAAACGAAACAGAACACAAAGCAACACACAAACAAACACAACACAATGCATAGAAATTGATATACAGACTCATCATCAGTGTTGCCGTTTTTTGTTCAATGTGTAGATTATTCCGGATTTGGTTATTATTTGTCTTATAAAAATAGCTTTTGTCTTGTTTGTTAAAATTAATTAATTATGAGACTATAATTTCGTTTTCTTATTTTCTGTTTCTTTTTTCTCAATTATAATTTAAATTTGAAAAAAAAATAAAATAAAAAAACTGCAAATTTAATTTTGATCATATTTTTCCTTATTTGGTGATTTTTTCACAAATGTTGGTTACAATATTTTTTTTCGTGGCAACACTGCACTCTCTCTCATGTTCTATCTCTTATGTTCAAATGTCACGTAAAAACGTGGGAGAATTCTGTTTTATACAGATCGTTCCGTTTTGCTAACGAGAGAGAACATTTGGGTAAGCGTTTACATTGTTCTCCATATGCTAAAAAGAGAACGTTTTCTACGGTACGTTACGTTACGTGTGGCTAATTCACACTTAACACTTTTCTATGGCTGTAAATAAATAAATTCTCTCAACTTATTTTCTCTCTCTTACTCACTAACACATATCCAAAATTTTTTTGACGAACCCTGATTTACATACATATGTATGTGGTGGCTCAACAATCTCTCAATATCTTTGATTTGAAAATTCCACATAAAAGCAAAATCAGCTGAAATGAATGTTTTTTGAAACTATAGACTTGTTGATAGATATTTATATCTGATATTTTAAACAAAATTCACTTTTAAAATATAATAATAATGTGTTATAGTCTACAATAAAGTATACAGTAGTACATTAGAAACTTACAAAGTAAGTTTATTGTTCATTAAAATGCCTTTACACGATAACATTCGTTTAAAAAATCATATAAAAGGCATATTTGCATACAAATGCAATCAGATGCAAAAGCTTTATGCATTGTCTGGCGTTGACTGGATTGGATTGGATAGAATATTTAAACTTTTAATTGTTTTTAAAGTTTTGTATACTGAGTGCCCTGGTAGTCTAGTGGGTAGTGTGCTAGACAATTACTGTGAGGGTCGTGGGTTCGATTCCCACCAGAGACTCTACACCGCATATGGTCAAGTTACTCCGGTCGTATATAATTAAAATACAATTTGTAATTGTATTGTAATTAATAAATAAATAAATAAGATTTGAATACTTGTCAATACAATTTTAAATTGAAGATTCAATAAAAAAGGAATTGAAATAATTTGGTGGCTTTGTGATATTTTTAGTGGAATTAGCCTTACATTATAAAAAACTGGAAATTCTTTCCAATTTCTTATATATTTCAACACGTCGAAAATTTTTTTTTGATGAATTTTTTTTGGATGAAATATTTCGTTAGTTTGGTGATATCTGGGTCATGGGTATTGCTGGTGCCCTCAAATGAACATCATTGTCGAAAAATTGGTGACAAACTGCGAAAATTATCAAGCTAAAAGACTACAACTAGAAAGTTCCACCAGTTGATCCTAACAGTTAATGGCTTGAGGTTCACATTGTGCTTAATATGAAGGCGGAGACCTCAATTTTTGTGGGCATTTTCTCAACTTTTGGGATACGAAATATGCTCGTGAATGATCATATACATACAATTTAATACAATTGAATTTCTCAATTTTTCAAAAATTTTTGAAACCAAATGATATCATATATAAACTAGGTGTTCCGTATCACCCACCAACAAATGACCAAGCGAAACGATTTAATCAAACAATAAAGAACAAGTTACATTCGATAAGTATGATTTGAATTATGAAAAATGTCAGTTATCCTGAGAGAATACATCCTATAAGGAATGGCAATACGCAACGAAAGCTAAGGCGAGTTATGACGAGAACAACAACATGGTTGATTCTCACGGCCTAGATTTTACCATACATAAAATACAATTACTATTGAGGACGTCATATTCCCTTACAGGTAGACTTGAATATTGGAAGCGAGACAATTACAGCTATGAGCTCGGTATATATCTAGAAGTAAGACTGGATTAATATTTGCGGGAGTATGATATATATATATATAAGCCCAGAATGACATATTCGGAGTACATGGGGAAACTCGTGGGTATCTTCCAAACGGAAGTCTATGCCATCGAAAGATGTGCTCAATTCAACGTATATAGGAGGTACAAAAGGCAAGATATACAAAGCAATACTATTTGAGATTCAAGTCTCCATTTGAACACCCGGCTCTCAATACAAGATAGTATGCGACTATGTGAAGAAGCTAAATCAATTAAGGTAGACGAATAAATTTACCCTCTACTCGGTCCTAGTCCAAGTGGAAATGCTCGACAATCAGTAAGCAGACAAGCTTGCATAGAGGGAAATTACCAGGTGTCAAAAAATTTACCACCTGGCTAACCTCTTTAACCTTTTCGCATCTATTGGGACATATGTGACCCACTGAACGATCGCAGACTCCTTTTTTTAAATTGTTACTGTAAAATGATTCAAAGTTGTCCCATTTAGTTATTTAGAGGCTAAAGAACAGTTACATATTTTCATAACACAGAAAAATTGCGTATTTTCATAACACAAACAGACTGTATCATAACAGTCTTAAGAAGACTGCAGTGGTATCAAGTGTTTGCTGTGCTGAAACCCACGAAGCGTGGAATAAAAATGTGGATGAGATGTGATTCTATCAATGGGTACGTATATGATTTTAACATCTACTGCGGTAGAGAAGAAGGACCTACCATTGGCACTCTTGGAGAACGTGTAGTAAATAATCTTGCCAAGACCATAAAGCACCCAGACGTTACGCTTTGCTTTGATCGTTTTTTACTAGTGTTTATCTACTTTAAACTTTGAATTTTCCGGCATTAGGTACGGTAATGACTAATAGAAAGAACTTGCCAAACTGTCAAAAATTACCGAAGGGTGAAGCTATTTTCAAATCGTGTAGTTCTAGAATTATGTATACAAAATGGCACAATACGAAGGAAGTAGCAGCTATTAGTAATTGTCATGGTGCTACAATGGTATCAAAAAACAAAAAGCAACATAATGGTGAAATTCAAGTTGTGCAGTGTCCGGAAATGATTAAATTTTACAGGAATATAATGGAAGGCGTAGACCGAGCTGATCAGTTATGCGGAATGTACGAACTGGACCATAAATCACAGAAATGGTGGAAGAAAGTTTTTTATAGACTATTGATGATGTCAGCTGTAAATTCGTGGATCATTTATATGAATTTACATCGTAAGAAGGAACCATTTCTTGACTTTTTAGTACTGCCAGCAGAAGGTCTCATTGCAGAAGGACAGAAAACTGCGGCCGCTAGGAGAAGCCTTACTCATGGTGGTTACCATTCCAAAAATAAGAAAATGTATGCTCAATCTGCTACTCACTTACCAATTGAAGGACCTACAAGACGTCGATGTGCAGGTCGCCAAAAAAAAAATAAAATTGAAAAAAGGACTAAAACTTTATATCAAGAATGTCAACTTCCAAATAATTTCACAAATAATTTTAAATATTTACCTTTCATTTATTTTTTTTAATGTACAAAACGAATTTTGAAAGAATAAATAAATTTCATAAATCTTATAAAAACAGATATTAATTTACTATATGCGTTTTTATAGGTTTAGGCCTAATGGGACTTAAATGTCCCATGCCAAACTTCTGATAGGACATATATATCCCGTGCCCTAAATTCCTTCCTAGGGTAGGGGCACTACCAAAAAAGCTATGTATATGTTTAATAAGCATATCTATGCTAAACTGACCTCTTATAGTATTTGTAAACTAACTAATCGTCTCCCGTATCGAAAGGGTTAAAGCAGACCATTTTAAATGGCAACAACGTTTAGACGCTGAGAGTCGAAGGAAGAGGACGGAGAGACCTAAACCGAGTATTAGGGTATGGATATGCTGAAAATTTGGAGTGGTGAAATACTACACCGCACACATGCTTTCGGGTCATGGATACATTAGGAACTACATGCAAAAAGTGTCAACAGTCAGAATGATCACGGTGTCCAACATGATTGAAGTAATGATACCGCACATGGAAAACTGAACCTTCTGCAATTCAGTGCGAAGTCCGGATGAGGACTAACATACACTGCACTGGCACCCATGCCAAAAAGCGGTCCACTTCGAAGTACTGCAAATGTGGTTTCGACGTGAAATACTTTCCTGGAATGGGCACAAGGTATGTTTTTAATCTGTATATCCATGACAGGTGACGACCTTCATGAAAGTATAAAGCCTTTGCCCTCTTATTTATTTATTGCTTAAATCCAGAACAACAAGCATATAATCTTATTTAATAGTACTGTTTATTTATTTATTTATTTATTTGTTCAAAACAATACAACAAGAATAAATCTTATATTACAGTATTGCTTAGCAATTGTTACTAACATTTATTCGGAATCATTTATTTTAACTAAATTAACATAATTTAACAAAAAATCAATTTAACAAAAGAAAAGAAACTTAAAATTTAAGAAAAAAGAAAATTTAAGTAAAGAAAGGGGGAAAAAAACATTATTATCACAAACGTATTAAAGAAAAGAATATCACAATTATAATAAAACTAAGGAAACAAATTTACAAAAATTAGAGAACATTAACTGAGTATAGTGCTCGAAAATGGCAGTTTTGAAATGCTTTGCATTGGTGATCATTTGTATTTGAGGGGGAAGTTGGTTCCAGAGACGAATGGAATGAATAAAAAAATGTTGTTGAGAGATGGCCCTGTTATATTTCATAGAGTTTATCCTATTCCCTCTATTCGACCTAGAAAATATTAATCTCTCATACAAATAAGGTGACTGTCGACTATATATTTTGTGTAGAAATAGCAGAGTCCGGCAATTCAATACATTGTCAAATGTGACATTGAAGCTCCGAAAAGATTCACGCAAGTCTTAAAGAGTGATGTTTGAAAATTAAAAACCATTGCCATTCAGATCAGAAACAGTGCTTGGATCGGTAGAGTTGTAGTAAGCAATATCAGATTTAGACATAGGAATACTAGAGAATTCAACATTCAATTGGTTCACATCCTCATCATGGTCAGTCATATTATCCTTGTCCCTCATTCACGGAATAAAGGTATGGAAATAATTATATGCTACAGTCTAAATGCACTCAACATCCCAAATAAGCAAGATAAGCCCAGATAAGCAAGATATTCTACAACTCTACAATAGAACGCAAGTTACAACATATATTTTACAATTGTATGCATCTGTAAAGTTGACCGTTATTTTCAATTTCTTTATCGTTGTCTTCATATGACATAATTATATGGTACAGAGCTAAAATGCAAACGTTTGTAAATGATAGGTTTAATTTTTATTAACCCTGCACGCCTAACCTTAATCAAATCGACGACTACAAGATCGAAATATCGCTATTTCTTTCTTATATGCGCGCTGATCGCCATGAAATTGCTCGTTAATAGAGTTTGGTGCATCGTTGCGCAATTTTTGGAGATTTTTAAAATTTGTTAGTCATTTGGTTGAATGGTTAGTATTTGTGACCTTTTTTTTAACAAATTTGTAAATTTTATTCCAACGTTAGGTTTGTATTTTATGTAGCTTTGATGGCTTCGAAGAGATTTAGAACTAGAAGCCAATATAGAGCTTGGTGATGTAGAAAGGGATACTGTTGACGATTCCTTTTGCAAGGATGATAATTTTTTGAATACTCAAAAGCGTTTCTGTGTTGTTTTACTGACTGATGAATTAGAACTTTAGGCTTATCTAGTTTAATCTTTGGAGCTCAATCAGTACTCCATATATTTATCGCTCACAGCATGCTTGGGCTATTAGCAAAGGAAATAGTTTTAAGAACTTCAATGAACATTGTACATGTTGCGAGAGGTCCATGCTGAATAAGAAATATAAATGATCCACAAATATTATTTGAGCATTTAATGACTGATTAAATAATAGAAGAAATTATGAAGTGGACATATTCGAAAATTGCAATCAAGAAACAGAATTACGAGCAAAATAAATTTACTCAGTGTAAAACGACGAAAGTTAATATTAAAGTTCTAACACTTATTTATTTTTCTTCTTCGATGTCTTCGTTTCAAATGTCGCAGGTATATTCGAAATAAGCATGTAAAATATGGCGTCATACTCGATTGTATGCCATATCTTGGAAATGGAAAAGACGCAGGATATATGCCTTTTGAGAGTACTAATTCAAGGAACTTACGCGCAATATACATGGCAGAGGAGCAACATTTGTAACCTCTGCTTGTATAAAAAAATACAAAGTCTTTATGCTCAAAATGGAAAATTATAATTTGCAGTGAACTTAAAATTGATGATTGAATTAAAATACTTTTAATATAAAAGAAATAGTATAGTTTTCAGAATCGCCAAAAAAAGAACATGTTGTTGTCACGTTTATTTTTTGTAATATCTTCTATAAATTTATGATCTGACAGTGAACTCAAAAATACTGTCGTTTTCAAAAATGAATTGTAAGAAATATATTTGTAATAAAACAAAATTTATATATAACTAGCATACCCGGGCAAACGTTGTTTTGCCTTCGAATTTTATTTTCACTGTAAATCTGAAGTCATGGCTGATTGATATTTAGAAGAAGAATGAAAGGTGCACTAAATCGACATAGCAATTATTGTTCAAATGGAATTATATATTTTTGATAGCTGGGCCCGATCCGCGTTGCTGGCCCCAAATTTTTCTTTTATTTTGAACTGCCTCTCGAAGAAAATCAAAATCAGTATTTTTAGTTATTTATAATAGAAAAAAATGTTTTATTCAAAAATCAAAATTGCTTTTTACCATGTCAAAGATCCCAAGCACACTTCGGGTGTGGCAAAGCTTTGGTTGATACATAATTGCCCCAAACTTATAGAAACCCCTGCACAGAGCCCAGATCTCAACGTAATTGAAGATCTTTGGGAAGAATTAGCTAGAAGAGTATACTAACAACAATTTAACACTTTGAATCAGCTTAAGGCGGCTTTACTGGAAGCGTGGAACTCCATAAAACCTGAGGTATTCTACAATTTGGTAAAATCAATTCCAAAACGTTTATAGGCCATTCTTGAGAACAAATGATATGCCACAAAGTATTAATTTTTCTCTTTCGTCATTTTTAGCAATGGTGCTCTTCTTTGTCCGAATATGCGTTGAGCACAAAAAATTGAGTTAATTTTCTTTTTCTGTATAAAATTACGGTTATCATGAAAAATGTTATTCTTTTTATTAATCTGAAAGGCTGTAATGTAGAGTTTACATAAAAGCAAAACAAACATATATTTAATATTTTCTTTTTAAGTTTTAAGCACATAGTACATATCAGACTAATGCTTGTCCGATTATGCGATGGAGCCACTGTATATAGAGATATATAATATTATACATATCAATATAATTTATTTTAATGAATATGTACTTGTTTAATGTAAGTATGTGCTAAAAATTTTAAAAACATATATGTATACATACATATATATAACAGATAATATATACATACAATATTAACAATTGCTCGTCGTAAAGAGGAATGGTTCGGTTTAAAGGAGTATCTTTGCAGACGACTTTTCCAGGTATGGGTGTAAGAGGCGAAACAAATAGAACAAAATATTTTGGAAGAATTGGGTGAAGAAAAAGTACAAGTATTAATTACGTATCTTTTGCTTCGTTGGTGGATCGAGTAGTTAACACTTTTCTTTTTTTCTTTATAATTCAGAATAATTAATACTAAAACAGGGGTGAATATTAAAACACTTAAGCTAAACTTAAAAGTAGGGTGGCCTGCGTGAATATTCTGGCCTATTTGCAACATTGAAACAAGAGGACCGAGAGCCACCTGGCCAGAGTTCAAAATTAACAATTCAGGGTAACAATAAATCTACAATACAATTTCTGTGTATATGATAAAATATAAAAAATATAATTTTGCTACCAATGACCAGGTTCTAACAAGAGCCTGGTTATGCGTTGCTGTCTTATTTTTGCGTTCTGTGTGAGTAGGCAGCTTTTAGTTGTCAACATTTCTTTTCGCGGTCTTTGTCTCTTAGGCGTTGAACATTTAGCCTACGATGTATTGCATTAAACGACAAACATGACAACAGAGGAAAAAAGAAAACAAATTAGTTTTGCTTTTTATTAGGAAGCAGAACGAGCTTCCCAATTAGCCGTGTTGAAACGCCATTGGCGAGTCTAACACCGGCTACTTGCATTTTAAAATCGTAGCCAGAATAAACCTGTTCGATTCGACCTATTGTTCAATCCTTAATGGGTAAATTATCAATGAGGAAAGACAACAAAAGCGGCAACAACAAGTCTCTTCTCTTCTCATAAAAACGGCCATCATAGGGTATCAATCTTATGTAGTGATTCCACGTAATTCCAATTGTCAGTGTCTACGTGGTCCACGATAAACGATACTCGATTTGCCGCAAACGTTGGCCAATGGCATGGATGTTTAAAGCCAGGACAGAACGATAGTCGAATCTGTCCCACAAAAGGCTTCCGATCTGCTAATATTCAGCTCCTTACAAAGTGAATACACCATAAAGTGTTCACTTCTATAGGCGCAAATTTTGTTTCGGTAGTGAGCAAGTGACGAAAAAAAAGTTAAGTTGGAGAGGCTAGGCCCAAAAAACAGTGAAAGAAATTTTAAAGTTGGTTTATTGATGACTTGGTTGGATTTTGGCCACAGATATCGTCCTCCAAATTGTTTTATAATACATTGAATTGTTAAACATTATTGTATTAGATATTGCTGAAATAAATTATGGAAATAATTTTGTATTTCAACTGGACTATTGTTTAAAGATAAATCTATTTAAAATTAAAAAAGTTCTTAAAAATTCTTTGTTTTATAATCTTTGCATAAGGATATATAATAAATTTATATAATGGAAAAATTTACACTAATTCATTACTCGTTTTAAGATCTTCGAGTCGAAAGTCAAACAAACATAAACTTTCTCATTCAGAACTTCTTATAAAGTTTTATTTTGATAAAAGTTCTAACGATAGGCATAGGGCGCCGACCTTTGTTGTCTAAAATCTTCCTGAGAGTGCAAAGGGCGAAACAAATATGCTTAAGATGCTAAGCGATTACAAATAATTATAACTTTCTTGCATTACAGTAGATTTTAACGTCCCGTGCTACATAAAAAAACATAAAGAATTTTGAAAGTCTATGAAATAAACTCATCAAATAATTATTGAGGGAAAACAGAGATTTTTATACAATTCAAATAAAAGAACCTTCTTTGAAAATAATAAGTTTTTTGATTTTGTGCTTAATAAAGGTTGGGCCATTAAAACATTGGGCAATAAAACAAAAGCGGTTTGAAATGTTGCCAAATTTATTTGTTTATTGTGAAATACAACTGTTCCGGTTAGAAATAAAATATTATTTCTTTGACATGACTGCCGCGTCTCGCCTCACAGTACCTCATTCGATCGGAACAATTTTCGTGCACTTTTTCAAGTATAGGGGGTCGTATCTCGGCCTCCAAACGCTCAATTGTCCCTGGTTTGTCGGCATAACACTTTTCTTTAACGGTGCGATAGGTGTCTCCATTGACCGTAATGGTTGCACTGTCCTCATTTTCAAAGAAATATGAGCCAATGATGTCTCCGCTCCCCAAGCCACATCAAACAGTCACTCGTAATGGGTGTATGTGGGTTTTCTGAGCCCCAACTACGGCAATTTAGCTTATAACGTGCCCACCAAGATGAAAATGAGCTTCATCCGAGAAGATATTTTGGCAAAATCGATATCATCGTGCAGTTCTCGTTGACTCATCTAGTGAAGGGATGGTCATGCGGCTTCAGCTCTTACACTAATTGAACTACCGAGATCTTTTCGGAAAATTCGACGTAAACTGCTACGTGAAATGCTCAATTCTTGAGAACGATGACGTGTTGATGTTAATATATTCTCACGCACACTCTCAGCGACAGCAGCTTCGATATTTTCGAGTGTACGCACTGTACGAGCACGCTCACGTCTCGGCATATAAACTATGAAATCTGTTTCACGAACTTTAGCAATAAACTTGCGTATACTGAGCACTGTTGGTCGAATTTAAACCGATAAATGGACGACCCGATACATATAAAATTTGTACATTACATTGAATATTCATTCTACTGCTGATTAAACTTGATTTTGTAAAAATAGCAACATATCTAAAATAAATATCATGGTTTTTAATTTGGATAAAATCTACACCATTCCTAACGAAATAAATGTACAACATTCTGAAATTAGACACATTAAAATGTTTCATCGTTGAACTCGACGTTTGAATTGTTATTGTCAAAAACAACTTAATTTTTCTCATGTGCAAATTCATTGAGGTTTTGCCGTTATATTGAAAACCAAAATTCGGCTCAAAATCAATCTTATCTCTAATTATAAAAATGTCTAATATCAAAAAATCTGCCTTTTGGAAGTGTACATCAGGCCCACAAAAAGTTAACAAATTTCAGAAATTTTTTAACCAAGACCGTCTTAAAATCGAGGAAAGTTGTCAGACAATTACAAAGGTTTTCAACGAAAACGGATTAGTTAAAAAATTTCTGAAATTTGTTATCCGTGTGTATACTTCTGTGGCTATGTGTAATTAACAGCCGCTAGTTTGACCTTTTATAAAGATAAAAATTCATTTTATTTTGACTCTTGGAACACCCATATATACATATTTTAATTCCAGCTTTTAATGAAGCAAAGTAAAAATAAAATCGACTGAGTAATAAAATAAAATATACATATTATTTATATATAGTGTTATATGTATTAAAAATTATTCAATAACATAGTCTTTGTCAAAATCGTATTTGTCATCATTTGACGTGCTTAAACTGAAATTATCCAAAACATCTGCAATCTTAGAAACTTTCTTTTCATTACGTGCATTTTGTTTCTTCTTTTTCTTTAATTGCTCTTTTATGTTTTTATTTAATGTTTGATTTCCTGCAATATAGACAATAGTAAGTTTGAAATATGTTCTTTATTTTGTTAACAAAAGATTTACCTTCTAATTCCATTGTTGGATCCGATTTATTTTTTTTACTATCTTCATCTATCTTGCGTTTCTTTCCCTTACTGTGCATTTCAGTTTCATCGATAATTGTATGCTGTTCTCCCTCATCAATTTCATCATCTTTTGGAGGTTTATACTCGACAGGACCTGTTGATGTTATTTCCATCACTTCATCATTCTTAACATTAAAGTTATTCAAAATATCTGTTTCCATCGCTTCGAAATTATCTACATCGAATTCTCGAGCCTCTGCATGAACAATAGAGGCGCTTACATGGACATCGTCATTTTCGATAACTTCTGGTGGATGTGTACAATATTTTATCTTTCCAGTATTCCAATCATTTAAAACACTGCGCGCTGCGGCGACGACATCTGGTACACCTTTCTTTAAAAATTTTCCTAAATCAAACAAGCAATTATTGTTATTATTAACTATGAACAAGAAGCATTTAAAATATTTACTAAGTTACCCATTCTAGCAGCTTTTTTTGCAAAAAATTCCTCAAATGTCTCGTATTCAGTTATATCATACAATTTGCAGAAATATTCTTTACTAGCTCTTTTTAGAACGCTTTCGGCAACAGTAAAAGGATCCTTAACGTCACCCACTCTTTGAGCATTTTTTAATACAGCTGGCATATTCTGATTACTTCCAGAAGTCGAGAACACAATACCAGGACAATCAATAAGCTTGATTTTAGAATCTAGTTCTACTTCCTGCATAGCTCTGAAAAAAATAGTAACAAAAATTCATTAATTTTTTAATATTCGTTCCCCAGATACATTCTATGTATGTTCCTGTCCATAAAAAAACAGCTTAATCCATCAGAGTATTAAAATTCAATTAAAATCACATCAGGAACCTTAAAATTAATGTAGAACATTACGTTTAGGCTTCAACAGAGCGACTAAAACTTTAAAACAAAATTATAACAAAAGTTTTAAGTATTCAAGAATACTAAGAAAGATAATAATAATAATAATAATAATAATAATAATAATAATAATAAAGGGAAAAATAACATTAAATAAAGTTCAGCACGATGTATTTATGAAATGTATGGATAATGATACTGGTGAATTGTTTTTGGTCTCATACAGCTCTAACATGTGATTATTCAAGATTAACACATTACGTACGGGTCACGAGATACAACATCTGTAGCAAATCAAACGCTTAGGCCGGATTACAAGATTTCTCGTTCTCATGTTTTTTTTCCATTCAGTCACCAACTTCAGCAACAAGCGACAAATATTTTGTTACGTTATCAGGGTAACAAAGCCTCGCCTATTGTTTACGCAAAAGATTAGGGAAATAACTGAATTTAGACATTCAGAATGTAGAATGTGGAAATGATTAGTCGTTTCAGTAAGTGCATCAAATTTGTACATTTTAGAATTTTATACTTCGTATATTAAATGGCCAAGTAATATAGTATTATATCTCGCTGGCTGCATCTTATTCTATCCAATGCATTCAAAATTTATAATTTGGGTAATAATGAAAAAATTAATATATAAATGTCTACTTGTTGTAATGAAATTATGGACGTTGAAAGAAAAATCCACGGAGACATTTTTGAATATAGATTTTTTTCATTTTCATTTTTAAATTCTTCTTTATTTACATATATATTTACATTTTCGAGATATTATCTAATGATATTACAGCGAATTAGATTTGTAATCATAGATATTGATCGTATTTTTAGTCATATATTATTTAAAGGAAAAATAGGAAAACCTTTATTTGAAAAATAAGAAAAACAGATTCAAATATAATTAGAAAAATATATATGTATGTATATAACTGAATTATATAAAAATAATACACCCTACCCTATACATATCATTTTCTATTTTGTGATTTTTGTTTAAAAAGCTGCCTCAAGCCGACTCACTGCAATCTCTTATCAGTTGATAAGAAGAATTTTCCACATTCTCAAAATATTTTTTATTAAGTGTTTTGATAAAGTCTTCAATTCTTTCATAACCGGTTTCACTGTGTAGAAGCTGTATCGAGTATCTCCAATGTTTGTTGTTTATTATTTTAAGGCATTTGTTTTGAATTATCTGAAGTTTCTTCAGATGACTTTTTGCAGCTTTGTACCAAATGGGACATGCATATGTTAAAGATGGACGTAAGACACTTTTGAATAACAAATTTTTGTTGCTTTGATTGAGTAATGAGCGCTTATTTAGCATTGGCCACAGAGCTTTGAGCGTCTTAAGAGATTTTTTACATGTTTCGTCAATATGTTTTGCAAAATTGAGTTTCTTATCCAAATGCATGGCCAGATACTTTACTTGTTTTTGAATTGTTAGACTCTCATTTTCAAAGTTTAGCTGACGGCTTGGTAATCGTTTGGGAGTGTTATTGTATGGAAATATAATGGCTTGCGTTTTGTTGGGGTTAATTTTAATGTTCCACTTGTATAAATACTTTTTGCAGGCAGCCAATGCCTTTTCCATTTTCTTTTGTAAAGCTTTCGTGAGTTTGCTTGAAGTAATAAGGGCAGTATCATCCGCGTAATATGCAGTTTTCAAGTATGAGGGAGGAGTCCGACGTATAAATTGAATACAATAAAGGTGACAATATAGAACCCTGTGGTAAACATGATGTGACTAATTTTGAAGAGGAAAAAGTTTCATTATCTGCCACAACAAATGATCTGTCATCAAGAAAATCTGCGGCAAGCCTGCACAGATATCTTGGTATATTAGTCTGGAGCAATTTGTATACAAGCCCATTATGCCAAACGGTATCAAATGCCTTTTCCACGTTCAAAACTATTAAACCAGTAGATTTTTTTAACCGCTTATTAGTTTTGACTATATTAACTATTCTATTAATTTGATGTACTGCACTGTGTTGTTTCTTAAAACCAAATTGTTCATTAGCTATTATCGATGTGTTTGATATGGCATCACACAAACGATTATGAATGATTTTTTCATAAAGTTTACCCAAGTTACTCAGTAAACTGATAGGTCTATAATTGCATGGATTGTTCTTAGGTTTATTTGGCTTTGGAATGGCAATAACTTTAGCTTTTTTAAACACTTTTGGAAAGTAGTTTAATTGTAAGCAGTTATTAAAAATAATCTTTAGTAATTTCACTGCCTTTGGAGGCAGATTTTTAATCAAAACATTATGTAATGTATTGATCTCACTTACCGATGTGAGAGCCAAGCCTTCAGGTTCGATATCTGACGCCTTAAACTGATTGACTTTGGAGTTGACAATTTTGTTAATGGAGTGTTTGTAAGTTGAAATAAGACTATTTGAAATTGAAAAGGTATCGGACAGGAGTTGTGCTTTTTAATCATCAGTAACAATTTTTCTATTGCCTTGGGTAAAATGTGGTATTTTTTTAATTTTTAATCCCTCTTAAACTTCGGCTAATTTTCCAAAACGATTTGTCACCTGGCCTTAATTTTGACAACATTCTGCTGCATTTAATGTTACGGTGGGTATTAATTTTATTATTGATCATAATAGTCAGTAGTTTAGGGCACTGCTCATAAAAATTTGATTCAGAAATGACTGATGCCCGTTGACGTTTCCTTATAAAAGTTTTTCGTGTTTTTTATTAATTTAACGATGTCTAAAGGTAAGTTTGTATCAGCAGCGATATTAAATCTTGGGATGCAATGATTTCGTGCCTCCAAGATTATGCGGGTAAACTTTTCAATTTCTAGGTCAATTGTAGGCTATCTGTATTTATAGTGATTGCATTGATAATAATGTTTCTGAATGCTACCCAGTCGGTTAGTTTGTAATCGAAGTCAATTACTGAGCTCATACGATTTCTTTGGTATGGATAAAAAGTTGGACTGTTTGGATGATAAACAAAAAAGTTATGTGTGTGTTGAAGGTTGTATAAAACATTTCCCGCAGGGTTATTTTTATTACAATGCCAAGAAGAATGTTTTGCGTTAAAGTCGCCTAGAATAATAAAATCCTTGTTAAAAGACGTTAGTTTTATAATGTCGTAAGCGAAACTAGTTGCATATTTTGGCGAATATGCAATAGAAATGATAACCGGTCTATTATTTATCATAATTTCAATTGAAAGGTTTTCTATTCTCCGCGTATTTACAATTGGTAGTAGTTTGTGTTGGACTGATCTGCGAATAACTAGAGCTACTCCTCCCCCTCTTGAGCTTTGTCTGTCGTTACGGTATATAAGATAATTTTTGAAATATGTTTTATGGTTTTCGTTGAGATGCGTTTCGTTTAAAGAGGCAATATCAATTTTTTCTCTTTCGAGTAGGTTTTCAAATTGAACCAAATGAGAATAAGTTGTAATGCCGTTAGCATTCCAATGAATAATTTTGATAGAATGAGAGTTATCGAAGACCATATGCATATTTCACCATTGACATCACGACTTGAATTTGTTGTATTTTTGTTGTGCATTGTTGAAGATCATCCAATGCTGTTGTAAAAATGTTAAAGAGTTCATTTACACTAAAGAGATCGTTACTTCCTCTCACACAATTTGCATAAGATAACGTGTTACGATAAGTATTAATTTTATTTTGATTATTAATAGGAATATCAGCATTGATAAATTGTGAAGAGTTTTGTTGTTTCTTGTTGTAGCTTCGTACATTCTTGGCAGTCGCTTTTGCTCTGGTTTCTAAATAAAGAGAGCGCAAAGGGCATTTGACATCATTTGCAGAGGGATGTGTACGCTCTTTGCCATGTTTTTTACAGTTAAAGCAGGAGAAAACAGCTGGTATTTTATCTTTATTCCTGAGTGGGCAATCTTCAGTACGGTGTCGATTTGCACATATCATACAAGCAGGAAGGCGATTGCAATGTTCACCTCCATGACCATACATGAGACAATTCCAACATTGTGTTGGGTTATCCCTTTTCCTTGGTTTATACTTCTTCCAAGATACAATAACGTTGCATATTGCAGTCACATTATTTAGCGATTTGGGATTAAAATTATTTCTTGTGAACTGTACTTTATAGACCGCATTGTTCACAGAACTAAATCGTGTGTTAATTTCAGTTATAGCTGAAGGAGTTAAATTATAAGCCATAACCTTTTTAATATCAATACTAATTTTTGGAGGGCCATATAAAAATACCGTGTAAAGACGATTCTCTTTGGAATTAAAAGTATGGAATTCTATTTTATTTTCAATAAGAATCTTTTTGCACATTTCATAACACTCAGTGTTATTTGGGAAAACTTTAGTTCCGATTGATGTGCGTTTATATATTACATCACTTCCCAATAATACTTGGAGTTCCCTTAGAGAAAAGTTTTTATCGACAACCAGAGGTGGAGGCTTAACTTTATTTCATTTATGTTGGAGGTTGGGTCCAATACCATGTCACTGTTATCAGCCAGGGTACTAAACCGATTTTTTTGATGTGGAAGGTAAGTCAGATAACATACCTAAAGAAATTTGTCGCGACCATTTAGATCTCTTCATATTCACTTTTTTAAAGAAGAATTATTTGATTTGGCCCCCGGGGCCAATGCAGTAATGCTATCCCTGCAGTTATAATGTAAATTGCCACGTGAGTGAGTTCAATAATAACAACAGATGACAATTACAAAAATAATAGAATTATTTGCAGTTTTTTTAATATTATTTTTATAACTTTCTTTTTGTTTCAGTAACAATTATCCGCTATTAAGTTAGAGGCGACCGTTCTAATCGACATTTAGTATCGGACTATACTATACTATATAGAACAAAGTATTTCATATACAACAAATCATCTCGGACAAGAAGAGCATATATGTATATATACATATATCAAATGATTTTGTGTGCTTGTTCAACACACAGAGTGCTGTGACATTTTTTTTGTCTGTGTTTTACTTAAAATAGATGTATTAATTTTTCACAATGTTTTGAATAATTTATTGTTTCTAAATTTAATTGTTACCGTTTTTAGAACAAATGACTTTTATTATATACAATATAAAACTGTGTTAATTAAAGTCTTTAACATTTGATCGAATGTCATTCAGACAACAAATTTTCCACCGGAATATTTTCGGAATATTTTACTTCGATATCATTTTAAAGGGATTTCTTGAATTGAACTCCGTTGCGAAAGACTAAGTTTGGGTAACTAATTAGGAAAATAATTAAATGGGAAATATTTCGATTACTTAGCTTTTAACGCTTCTGATTAGAAATTTTTTAAATTTTAAGGACATGTGTGATCAACCGTAAAACTGGAATTGGGGGTAACTTCAATATTAATGAAATAAGTAGTGTTTTTGGATGTATAGGCCTTTTATCGAGTAAAAGACTAAGGATTTTAAGAGCCTTGATCTTGATCTACATGATATCCTATTTAAGAAATGTAAGACGTCTCTAAATGAGATACACAGAAGCACCACAGTAGTGTTTTATCTAGAAGCGTGAACATCTAGTTGTACGGAGGAATCTGACGGCAGATGTAAATAAATTGCTTTCAGTGTGATGATAGATTTAAGAATATTTTCTTAATCTATGTTTATGTTACGACATATTTTCCTATTCAATTTATATTTATTTAAGTCGCCGTAGTATAGTAGGTAGTGCGCTGGCTTATTAGACATAAAGCCAGGGTTCGAGCCCCAAAGCCAGACATCAAAACAAAAATACAAAAATCATTTCTTCGGCGACTTCCTCTCAGCAGATTTCTGGCAAAAACTCTGAGTAAAAAAAAATTGCCATGAAAAGTTTCTCAAAAAAATCCGTCGTTCGGATTCGACTTTAAACTGTAGATCCCGCCACTCATGTATAAAATTAACACACACTACATAAGTGGTGTGAGAAACCAGGTCGTAATCCTGACTGAAGGGTTGTAATGACCTATTATGTTATGTAATTTATATGCAATATTTTTCCGAAATTCCAGAAAATCTTTTATAGGAATAAAAGAGTTATATAAACTTACCTAGTGACACCGGGCGTGCATCCAACTGAACAACTTTTTCCACGAGTTAATGAATTGATAATTGAACTCTTTCCAACATTTGGTATACCAACAACACCTACGCGAATAGATGTTTTAATACCTTTATTCCGACAGTAATTGCCCAACATGGACATAAGTAGCTCAGCGCCCACGCACATCGATCCCTGCATTGCCTTTTCCGAATTCATTTCATTAAATTTTCGGCGACCTAGTTTTGTGTTCTGATCTTGAGTTGACGCCTTAAATGCTGTTACTGGACCTAAACGTCTGAAATACTTTAACCAGGCATTTAAGTTTTCTTTGGGTACCAAATCTGCTTTGTTCAATATCAACACCAAACGCTTATTACCGGGAGCAGAACGGACTGCTCGTTCGACTTCCGAACACCGAGTTCCCAAAGGATCACGAGCATCCACTACTTCTAATACAACGTCTGCATTTTCCAAAACTTTTTTGAACTCTTTAAAATATTGCTTCAGTGATTGCTCCTTTGATCCAGATTCTTTATATTCTTTCTAAATTAAAACGACAGTAAATATGAAATTTAATCTGAAATGTCGTGGAAACTAACCTCCTTATTCTCCGTGTCATTCTCATGCATTATTGTATGCACTGTTCCACGCATATCAGCATCATCTACTAAAGCCTCCAACGTCTTGAATCTATTCTGTTCTTTATCATTTTTGACAGCCTCGCGTTTCCTCAACCGTTCCTCTTCTTTGCGTTTTTTCACCTCTTCTACTTCTTTTAAAATTTCTTCTTTGAAAGGACATATATTTGGAATTTGAATCATTTTCTGCTTTTTGCTTCCCTTCTTAGGATTCTTTTTCACCTCCCTTTTAACTTTTCGGTTATGATCACGTACCTTTTTCTCTATTTTGTGCTTCAATTTTCCCGTCATGCGTTTCGATTTTTTAGCTTTAATAACAAAACATTATTCTTACGTTTTATTCAATAATTTTACTTTTACTTACTCTTTAAACGTTTTAAAGCCATTTTAAATTATGTCTCAATATTATTTTTCTAATAAAATACCAACGCACACCAACCAAAACACGTGAAACCAAAATTGCACTTGAATAACAAAATATATCAAATGTGTTTAATTTGACAACAAATGTCAAACTACATTGTATGAAGATGCCAGATTTAAAACTAATCTATTTAAAAAATGGTTATTAAAATATCAAACACTTTTCATTAAAAAATATTTTTTTGATTTACAAATATTTATGTAAAAAGAAAATACTTTCTATACACTTAGTAGTAAAGCAGAATACTACGGTGCAATTGTTTTTAATTTAAATTTAATTTTTAATTTTTTTTCATTTACTCCGGTAAATGTGATCGGGAAATAAATTCTACTCCAAAATTTTGTTCATGAAATTTGATGTAATCTTCACAGAAACATAGTTTTTTAACATTTTGGAGTGAGGGTCATGGGTTCTATTCTCACCAAAGACTCTGATTTATAACACTACAGAGAGCATATGGTCAAAGTTTCTCAGTTCATATATAATTAAATATTATTTGTAATTGTATTGTAAATAATAAATAATATTTTGAATCATGAAGTGATATTATTTGAAATTTCGAGTGACGATTTAGCCATTAACCCCATTTATTTATTTTTTGATTTTTAATGTTTTAAGACATTAAACATTATATTGTCATTAGAGTTACCCTGTGATGTAGTAAATATGTTAAACCTACATTTATATGTGATGTAATTCAAGTTTTTGCAGTCTTGCGAGATTTTAATAAATATTATTTCTTTATTCGATTTCCGAAAGAAAATGTCTCTTAAAAGTGTTATTTCTTCGTTGTTGATGAAAACTTATAGGCATGTTGGATTTAAATCGCAATTTTTTGCTGTACACACCAGTATAGCTTTAAGAAAAGCTGAAGATCGCAAGGAAATGCTTGCATCAATGCCTGCCAAAGATGAAGGCACTACCGGTGAAAAATCTGTTGATATCGACACTTTATTGGGCAAGTAAGTGAAGAAGTAAATGTTGACAATTATTTTCGAAAATAATTGTATATGCTTAATTTCTAGAAAAGAAAAGTTTTTCCCTGATGCCGGAACACCCACACAATTATTCAACGGTTTACCATTTAACGAATTACCAATAGCCCATGTGCGTGTTTCACCCAATAATACGATTATATCTTTTACAGATAGTAAAGGTAGGTAAACGTAGTAGTTAAATAACATTGACTCCAATACATTTTTGTTAAATAGGTGTACCCCGTCTTATACGATCCTGTGGCGTTGAGGGCTTTAAAAATACTCGTAAAGGTACAAATATAGCCGCCCAAGCTACTGCTATTAGCATAGGAAGTGTAAGTATTCCTTTCAAGACTATAGTCAATTGGGTGTTTTAATTAATCGATTTTTTAATTTAGAAAGCTGTTGAGTTGGGTTGGAAAACCATTCGAGTTAAGGTTCGTGGATTGGGACCAGGTAGGATGGTAAGTATAAATATTTATTTCATTAAGATAGCATTAAGGGCAATATCTATAAATATAAATCAACCTCAGCAATTGTGGAAATTTTACATGTGTAAGCTTAAATGTATATCACTTACTTAATTGGTCATTACATCCCATTAGTCACGATTACGATCTAGCTTCTCACACAACTCATGTTGTGGGTGTTAATTTTATTTACGACAAATTTTTTGAAAACTTTTCATGACAATTTTTTTTTGCCAGAATACTGCTGAGAGAAAGTTGCCGATGAAATATGTATTTTGTCATATTTCGTTTTGTTTGAGACCTAGGATTGGAGCTAATAAGCCAGCTCCCTACCACTCACCGTAGTCTAATGACTTCAAAGCTTATAATAATTAATTGTATAATTGAACTTAATTCAAAACATTATTTAATTTGCGAAGTTGTTTTTGGAGACAATCGGTGGGGTTAGGAAGTTTTTAAGATTTAAGTAATAATATAGTTCATTATATTTTCTTTTATTTTTGTTCCGCACAAGAGGACTAAATTACTAATTATAAATGTTCTATCGTTGTATGGAATGGCAAAGAAATTTGTACGTACATCCTTATTATCTTTGTCTTGTAGTTTACTGTGCGACTTTAAACTCATTTCATGTTGTATGGGTTTTTCAAGTACTGTTGGATTTTGTTCCGCCGTTTCGACTGCTTTTCTAATTACAACTGTTTTCGGTAGTATTTTAGATAAATAACTTTTTCCACATATCGATAGAACGAATATGGTTGTATATACGCTTGAACAACGCTGGGAAATATTGCGACATTACTTTCAAAATCATGGTAATGTTGCAGAATGTGTGCGAAAATTGCGTACGGATTTTCGAAGAAGAGAAGCACCGTGAGCTCCGTATGTAAACAAGCAAAATTGTCGCATTTGGGCACAGAAAACCCGCACGCATACATTGAAAAGCCGACGCACCCAAAACGAGTCACTGTTTGGTGCGGATTTTGGTCCAGAGGTATAATTGGGCCATTTTTCTTCGAAAATGAGCAAGGAGTGGCCGTTACAGTCAAAATTGAACGAATTTTTGTTCACAAAAATTGAAGAGGAGGATATTGGCAACATTTAGTTTCAACAGGACGGCGCTACGTGCCACACAGCCGAAGCTACACTCGATGTTTTGCGCCCTGTTTTTGAAGATCGCATTATCAGCCGCAGAGCTGCGATTTGACACCGTTGGACTATTATTTGTGGGGTGCCGTCAAAGATAAGTGTTACGCCGACAAGCCAGAGACAATTGACGATTTAAAGGACAATATTCGTGAAGCCATTGGTGAAATACAGCTGCGCACAATCGATAATGTGCTTAAAAATTGGACCGATCGTGGAGGCTACTGCATGGCCAGCCGAGGCAGCCATTTGAATGAAATTATTTTCCATTATTAACCGGAAGGATTGCACTTTCAAATAAAAAAAATTTGAAAAAATCTTGAGTTTAAACTTGCGCCCAAAAAATGGCGCTATGATTGCATGGCACTTGAAAATTAGCCAGTTAACGAAATATTTAATAATTTATTTTGAAACTGGTTTAAGTCCATTGAAATCCATAAAATTAGCAGTAACATGGTTGAAAATTGTGCAATCGGCAGAAAATAATGCAGATATTATTGACCACAAGTTTTTACTATCAGGACATTCATTTATGCCAAATGATAGTGGTTTTGGAGTGATAGAAATGACTTTGAAGAAAAATAATTTAATGTATGTCCCCCAGGGTTACTATGAAACCATAAAAACATGTCGAAAGAGTAACAAATATTATATTATAAAATATGAAGATTTTTTCTACAAAACCTCTGGAAGAAGCAATATATAAAATATTAAAAAACTCTAGTGGCGAACCTATAAATTGGCTAAGGATATGTTGGATGCGATTTATAAGAAATGAACACTATAAAATGATTTATAAAGAATCTACGGAAGTGGATACAGAGTTCAAAATACTAGATTTATTACCTTGTCGGGGAAGACCAAGGAACTTTAGGAAAATAAAATTAAGACCATTATACAAAAATGTACGTCCCATTCCAACTCCTAAGTATAAGGATAACTATTTAGAGGAATCACTATTACTAGTGGAGTAACTTTAAGTGATAAAATTAACTTATAATAATATTAAACAAAGAACACAAAGTGGACTTATTCGTTTTCACAAACAAAAAAGTCACTTTATTCATTTTGAAAGTGGTTTAAGTCCATTTGAGGTTCTGAAACACAGCTTATTTTTCTAGTAAAGTTTACAAAACGTATTACGTTATATATTCCAACATATTTAAGGTCATATAGCCATAAAAACAACTTAATACCAGTTAACAATATTTTTGAAACAATTCAAACGCAAACCCTTAAATATCTCAATATAAGAAAAAATGGACTAAACCACTTTCAAAATAAACAGCTCAATTAATGGAATATTGTATATCTTGCAAACCAGCGTCTAATCTGCGTTGCATTGGAGCTATTAATTTATCAACTTCGCTTTCTAAAATGTTTACCCATGCCTTTTTTATTTAAACAAAAAAAAATCGTTTATTCGACCTCTAACCACGTTTTATTCTCTAACCACTACGTCTCACGTATTCTCTGTAGAAGTGAGGACGGGTGATTGAGATTCAACATATACAAATCAGTTATTTACCGCAAATGTTAGGCTTGGTGGTGGGTTTGAAATGGTGTCCTTTTCCCTCAATACAATCGGGCATCCGTGTCAAATCATGACCGCTACCTCTACAAAAATATTTTGAAAACTGTCATGCTACCTTTTGTAAAATGCCTGCTTTATGAATTAACCGGATCTCAGTCGCCAATCCTAACTCCTGTAGAGGATCTGTGAGACTGTGGGAGGACGTAAAAATATAATGGGATCAGGAGTCGGATTAACAAATTTTTTTAATTTTAATAGAAAAATTAAAACAACAAAAAAATTTTAACTAAAAAATACTGATGAAAATTTTTAAATATATATATATATATATAGAGAGAGAGAAGCTGTAACTGAAAGTAATTCTTTTTACCCAAAAAAGGTTTAAAACTGATAACACCAAACACACACAAAAACCTGCGGTTTACAAAAAAAAACTTTAGTTTTTAGCGGCAGGCGACTTTCAAAACATACCTAACTGCTAATAATAGAGATAAGAAATACGATATTGAAAATTTTGCTTAATTTCATGGCTATAATATACATCGTATAGGCCATATAAATAACAGGGCATACACATGATTGGTCACTACAGCCCTTCAGTCAGGATTACAACCTAGCTTTTAACACCGCTTATGTCTTCTGTGTTAATTTTATCCATAAGTGATGGAATCTACAGTTTAAAGTCTACTCTGAACAACCGATTTTTTTTTTGTCAGAAACTCTTCATGGCAATTTTTATTTACTCTTAAATTACTCTTTGCCAGAAATCTGCTGAGTTGAATTCGCAGAAGAACAGTGGCCTCACGTCTAATAAGCCAACACTCTACCTACTAGAATACTGCGATTACAGGTAGATGGGTCATATATACAAACATATAATAGGAATTTACAGACGTTTTATTTTTATAAAATAAAAAAAATTTGTTAACATTACATTTCTACTAATTTTATTTTCTTATTTCAGTCTGCTATTAAAGGTTTGCAAATGAGCGGCTTGAATATTATATCAATAACTGATAACTCACCTGTATCATGGAATCCACCACGACCACGAAAACAGAGAAGTTTGTAAATAGAAAATATATAATTAATTGTACATTTTAAATGCTTAAAAAATAGCTAATATACATAAAAACTTATAAAATAAAACAACTAATTACAAAACAATATAAACATATACTTGTTTGCCTAGCTATTATGATTATTTATAGGACTACATTTACATAATTTATAAAAAAAATTATTCAGACAGATAATAATTACAAGTTAAGTATAAGTTTGGAATGAGCTACATGTAACAATTTTGTTTGTTTTTATTGTATTTTACTTTGCATACAATATATCAAACTTTACCTTTATGGACTTTATATACGGGTATGTACATACATGCGAAATAATAATGGACAAGTGTTACACTAAGGAAACTTAAATAAGGATCAATAAGTGAAAAAGAAGCATTTGTTAAAATTATAAATAAAATTTACAATGCCACACTAAAAGAATAATTATACAACTAATTTTACTCAGTAGAATTTATTTCTAAAGAACATTTAGATTTATATTGTAAGTTACTTTCTTATGATATATATTATAATGTACGATGCACAGTAATTATGATTGATTTTAGATAATGAATATATTTAAAGGACTAATAATAAAATAACTTGACATATCATAACACAACAAACTTTTTAAAATGTTTTACTAGTAAATAATTAAGATATTCATGAACTAAATTTCTTGCATTACAATTGCGAATGACATTAATAAGACATTTGGATTTAAATTGTAAGATACATTTTCTTCTAGCGTTCGACAAAGAAAATACCGGAGTAGCCGAATTTTCGTTCGTTTTGTTTGGATTGATATTATTTAAAATGTTTGTTGTATTTTTCTCATTTTTTTCTGGCGGTGATGGTTGCTGCAAAATATGTAAGAAATCCATATCATTCACATTTTCATTATTACCATTTATTTCTATTGTTTTGAATTTACACTGCCTTTTACACCAGGGTATCCGACGTTTTCTATACAAACTATGCGGTTTCGATGAAAAGTTTTCCATTTCTCTTTCATTAGATAGCGAAATCATATTTTCTTCTTTTCTTATATCACTTAAATTTGGTACAAATTCATTTTCACAATTTCGGCATCCACTGCTACCGAATGAGGTATGAAAGCTAACAAATGATGCATTGCCACCTACAGACCCATCCGATCGACTACTACCTGGCTGGTCGATTGAGTTATCATCAGATCGATTATCATTATTACCAGACCCATTTCCATCACGATTTGGTCCCTCGTCTTCAATACAATCCATAAAATTATTAACGCACGATGGTTGATAGATAACAGCAGAAGCATGACCTGATCTCCCCGAACTCAGTGGAGTTCCCTGTTCCCAAGTATTAGTTTTCGGATCGTAAACTTCTACTATTGACAGAAAATTCGTTCCATCAAATCCACCAATTGCATAAAGTTTTCCGTCCAGTGACGTCAAAGACAAGGCACTTCGGGCAATCTTTATAGGAGCTACATGTTCCCAGATTTGGTTTTCTGTATCATAGCGCTCTACTGAAGAAAGTTGTCGTGTTCCATCGAAACCACCAACTACGTAAATGTATTGATTAATTGCAGCAACACCAGCTCCACTGCGACCGCAAGTCATAGATGGAACAAAACTCCATGCATTGTTTTCGGGATGATAACACTCTACAGACGCTAAACGTTCGGTGCCATTAAAACCTCCAACAGCATACAGCAGGCGATTTACGACTACTACGCCTACACCAAGCCGCTTCGCGTGCATAGGTTGTACCAAAAACCAACGATCTAGTTCAGGATCATAGCTATCAGAATAGTTTTAATTTTAAATGACGTTTGTGTATTTTGTATATACTGGTATTTACTTAAAGTTAAATACTTACTATTCAACGGTATTGTGATATTCAGAGCCAGCCGATCCACCTACTGCGTACATAAGTTCATCCATTACAGCAACACCAACACGATGACGTGGAACTGTCATCGGAGCACATGGTCTCCATTGTTCTGTCAATGCATTATAGCGATCAACCCAATCTGAATCATACGATGAACCAATTGAATTATTTCTTCCGCCTACAGCATAAAATACACCTTTAAGAAAGGCAGCACCTAACCCTGAACGTGGGATTCGTAAACTGCGTAACGTAGTCCATGTTTTGTCATCAACATTATATGCTTCTAATATATCTAGAGACTGCCGGAAGAATCCCCCAGCTACAAAGATCATGCGTGTAGTATTTGGTTTTCGTTCCTTCACAATCGGACGTTTGTGTAGAGTTAAGTCTTTAAAAATTTTTGCCAGGTACTCTCGACATGCAGGCACTTTGCGTAAAACATCACAGTTTTTCATTTGCTCTCGAAGAAATGTCGGCGTAAGAAATTGACAACGTACTGAAAATAGTATGTGTTCCATTTTAGGATAACGATTTTCCTCATCATATTTCACCCATTTTAAAACAGCATTATAGACTTCTCGTTCACCTTGTACATTTAATTCATCACGACGAATCAATGCAATCAGTTGATAAGCGGATAATTGTAAAAACTCTTCCTCCTGGCATACCTTTAATTGTTTTGATACTTTAGCATAAATATCAATATAAAAATGTTTTCTTAGGTTCAATTGCATTAATTACCTGAGTAAAATGGCGTTCAATGAAATGATTAGCCTTCTTCTGCAGTTCAGTACAACCATGTTGTTCTGCAAAACTTGCTATTCCAATTGCATTTGTGGGATCCAGTTGCCGTTCTAAAAAAGCGCAACAGGCATCAATGACGTTTGGAACTTGAAACATTGTTGCAGCTGGCAGCAATTGACATACCGTCACCTCAGTCACGCGTATATGTCCCGTATACATGAAATATATAATGCGACCCATAGCTGTTGGACACACCTGCATACATACATATATACGATTCAAGTGAATAAAAACAAAACTTTGTGTTTGATAGATGAAATGTTGCATTTATAATATATTGGATTGCTTCTCTAAGAAATATACGCACACATGAAGTTATTACTACTAACCCCTTGCAATTGAACTCGAGACATTTCAGTTTCTTTTAGACCACCTGTAAACATGGCCTTAAAATATGGCGAAGCCGCTGATAATACAACTTTGTGGGCTGGAAACAACTCTTGCTTTACTTCGAGTATCACATCGGTCAACATATTGTGGGAACGCATCATAAACATCATTTTCAAAGCTTCTTTTGCATAATTTGACATACAAAAAGTCATATCATCGTCTTTGGCATTAAGGTCATCATGTTCATCAAGTGTTGATGAACCATATGAACAGACACTTTGGCAGTGTGATTGAGGTCGACGACCATTATCGGATGTAATATCCATTTCAGTATCTGTAATTGTATAAAATTAACTCCATAAATAATGATTTTATTTTATGTTTAAGATATTAAGTTAGAATCCTTTTAAGTAAGAGTTGAAGAAAAGTTTTTAAGGAACAAAAAAGTTCGATGAACTTAATAATTGAGGATGAGATTAATCATTAATGTAAAAAATTACAAAAGTTACATAATTAGAGTATAGAACGATATTCATACAACATGGCTTCATAATAAATTAATAAAAATCAATTAATTACTTTAATCAAATATTTTTAATTTGTCTCGACATTCTTGCTTCTTCCTGTTGCAATTGCATTTAAACATACACACAATGTGGAACAGAACAGTACATGTAGACATATTAGGTTCTCCAAAATGACATTAAACAATGTGTGTGCAGATAAATTCAAATTTAACTAGTTAAAGTTAACAGAGCAACGTGAAGTTAATGTGAGGTTAACAGAAAATCCGAAAAATAGTCAAGGAAGAAATCACCCAAATATACCTAAAATGGGACTTGTTGCACATATCCCACTATATACAAATTGTAGCCTAAGGTGTCTCTAATAAAACCCAATAAGTGGTATATCCCAAATAATTTTGGAACTTGAGATATCGGGCTTCAAATATTCCCTATGTTAACAGTGTCTGGGTAGGATGATGAATGATGGATATTGTGGGCAAATGTGACTTGCTGCAGATAGCCCACTATATACAAATTGCAGCCTAAGGTGTCCCCAATGTGTGTGAAGATAAAACATTAACATTAAAAGATAGATTTCACACGGTTTTGTTTTATTTTAGCTAATATTACTTGAAACTAATTGAAAGTTTTCAAAAATTGGTAAAACTTATACGTACTCACTTTGGCACCTGTTTCAACTTACAATATGTATATTAAATTAATGTGAACATTTTTTATCTACCAAATTCGGTACTATTTCATTGGGAATTTATTGGTGCTTCAATTCACAATAAATTCTCAATCGAATTGGATATTGCGCCGGCCACTACATTGTTAAAAACTTGTGCTCAACTAACCATTTTTTCACGATTTACGTTGTGTATATAGGGTCGTTGAGAAGGTTTTTCGTAATCCTGACTGAATGGTTGTAATGATCAACTAAGTAAGTATAGGGTCGCTATGGAAGTATTTCATTTGGAGGATAGGCGCCCATGATCTTAAAAGAGGGGTTCTGCAGAATATTGAAATAAACCTCTTTACGCACAGATAATTCCCAATGGGACTTATTCTATTGGCCATTAAGGCCCTTAGTCATGGTTACGGCCTCGTTTCTCCCTGAGTGGCAGGACATACAAGTTCAAAATCGACTCGGAACAACAAGTTTGAGAAGTTTTTTGTGGCAATTTTCTATTTTCATAGCTTTTACCAGAAGACGGTTAAGAGTAAGTCACCGAAAGAAATGGTTTTCAGCATTTCTTTTATTTTCGTTATATCACAGAACTGAGACTTGAACTTACGACCTTTAGGCTAGTAAGCCAACACATTACCTACAATACAATGGCTATTCACAAAGGGACAGAACCACCGCACTTCACTGATTGTTTAGCGTGGTGTCAGATAATTTATAACTGATCTTTTAATAGCCTTATATGTTGATAAATGATCTCCTTCGTGTCTGCTAACGTATTCCCCCCACAATCTTGGGATGCCGGATCGTTGGGATGATTCCATCTCCGATAGAAATACCAAGACGCTGTGTATTTCCTTAATCCAGAAATCGAATAAAGTCAGTTTAAACTTTGACGGTGAAAGTTTAAGATTACGTCCAAGAATAATGAGGGAATACCGTGATATCGTCGGCGTATGATACTATCTTAACTCCTTGCTTTGGTTGTGGCAGTAGTCAGAGCTAGATTTTTTTCTCTTTTCAGGCAGTGCATTGTGTTAGAATAGAGGAATGTGAGTTAAAGAAAAAGGGAAAAGTTAAGCCTTAAATTTTGATTTGACGTTTTGCTCTCTGCATCACCTTCCTCAGGATTTTTACCTCATCTGATACGGTTTTAGTGAATCTGGATGTAATTTTACACCTACCAGACATAACATTTGTTGATATTTAAGCTGTTTCTTCTTTTTAAAACTTTGATGTAAAATAAAAATTGGTTAATTTCGTGCTACTCAAACAATGCCTTTTCTGTTGCTGTTAGTGAAGTTAACACATGGGTGCAAAACTGAACACATGTGACTTATTTTAGTTTTGTGATCATCCTCTTTTGAATTTACTTATATGCGTTTTGACTTATAGCTGTGTGAAATATAATAGTAGCGCTGTATTAAAAATATTTTATTTAAGTAAAAATATTAATTTTTATTCAAGTTAAAAAAAGTTTGTTATTAAATTTTATTACCACCAGTCTAAACTATTGAAAAATAAGAAAACTTCAAGACAAATATTAATTTTCCAAAGAAAACGATGCTAAATTGTTAAAAGCTGAAAATATTCGGCGTGCAAAAAAATAGTACTAGCATTAGAAAATGTATCTGCAAAAAAAATGTTGTCACAAGTGATTACTTTTTTATGTTATTTTGTTAGATAGACCTTAATATTTAGTTGAAAAGCCCTTATTGGCTATTACAGCTGCGCAACGCCGAGGCATTGAGTCAACTAAAGATCTGCACCTCTTGATAGGAATACTTTCCCAAGCTGACCTCACTGACGCCCACAACTGCATTACATTTCCCGGGTTATCTTTAAAAACATCTTTTTCTACATCGCCCCAAAGATGTTCAATGTGATTTAGGTCTGGGGACTGAGCCGGCCATTCTAATACCTAAATTTTCTTAGAAGAAAGAATAAAACGAATGGTATCATCAGACCCATTTGTTACTTCAACAAAGATAAAGCAGGACTTGGAGCTTGCTGTTCATACCTCAACTATAACTTGAATAAAAATTAATATTTTTACTTAACTAAAATATTTTTAATACAGCGCTACTATTATATTTCACACAGCTGTACTTGTGTATCTATTAATACCCATTTTCTATTATCGAAGTTCTTCTAACTCAATTTATTTGAGTCTGTCTAATACCAAGTGTTGTTCTGTCCCTAAAGTTAACTAACACATAGTCGTTTGAGATTGTTTTGATTATAAAAAAAATTAATTATTATACAGTGACATCACAACTATTATGAATTTGATGCATAGCAAAGAAAAGTGTTTGAAATGACAAATCAATAAGGAAAAATCATTTTTTTTCCAACTTATTAGCGAATTGTACATCAGCAAAAGTATATATTTATGCATTTTTAACTCTTAAATAATTTTAATTTTATGTTTCCTTTTTAAATATAATTATTGAACATTATGAAGTTTCAATTGTATTTGAAAAATGTTAAAAGCTTTCAATAGTTTTGTGTCTCGCTTATCTCACAGAGTATTTACGTTTCAACTTTAATTTAATTTTGAGTTTAACAAGACAAATAATTTTTACATCGCTCACCCATTGACTTAGAGCTCTTATGCCCATTTTCTATCCTCGCAGTTAAAGGAGCGTTAGCTAACTTTCGAAGTTAGAGCTTCAACTCATTCAGTTTATCATTATAATAATTTATTTATTTTTCTTGTTTAACCTAGAAACGAATTGGCGTTAGAACAATCGTTATTTGAATTATTCAAGACTCAAACCTATTTTTAGCATTTACTATATATTATAGCTCGATTTTATAGCTTTTCAATAATTAAATTAAAAATATAAACTAAAAATAAAATTATTTTATAAATTAAAATTACGAAAATATTAATTTTTGCTGATGTATAATTCGATAATAACTTGCTAGAATAATGCTTCCTTGTCGGATTATCATTTAAAACCTTTTTTTCTTTGCTATGCAAGAAATTCATAAAAATTAATTTTTTATTTTGCAATCAAAACAAACTCTAACAGCTGCGGAAACAGAAACACATTCGGTGTTAGACAAACTCGAAATGCTTGAGTCAGCTAACTTCGAGTACAGAAATAATACCCATTAATACCCCAAATTAATACCCATTTAAATTTTAAGACAGAAGATTCCAAAACATTCTAGGCAATAAAAAAAATGTTCTGTCTACTGTTAATATTTTTATGCATATTAAATTAATTGATATGTTATCACTTCTGCTCTCCTTTAAACACATATAGTCATATCATCAGTATAAATTAAACATTTTTCAAATAAAAAAAATTTTAAATAAGAAAACTTTATTCAAAATATACGAAATTTTATTAAAATATTTTCCTCACCTATTGGTTCAATTTATACTAAAAACCCTATATATATGTATATATATATCTATAGAAGTAAAAATAATAATTATTATTTTCCATAAACCCTTAAATTTTAGTAAAATGTTGTCCTGGACACAGTTTATCAATTGTCACTTTACTTTGGGCAAATTTCGAAAATTTCTTTTTGTTTTAATTTCTTGAAAACTGAACTGAAAAAGTTCACCAAATGTTTGTGATAGTAAGAATGTGTGATTGAATTTTAGTTGCAAATGAAAATGCAATGTTAGACATTTTCTTTTTCCACTATAGGAGATCAGCTCCCGCAGAATTTAACGAAATGAAATAAGTAGATTTATACATACATACGCATGTGTACAAACCAAATGCATAATTTAAACATTAAACTTTGAAAAAAAAAATTATGTCCAAAACAAATAATATAACGCTTAGAGTGCGAGCCCTCCATAAATTGGCTCTCTCATATTGTTTATGTTCATGATTATTTTGTTTTCTAATTAAATATATTACAGTAGTTTGATGTGTTCCTTACACGTAACAGAAAGTATTACGAAAATCCTTCTACATTTGAGGAACATATTTTAGACTCTGTGTAGACACTGTATGTACATAAATATGATATTTAGCTCAGCGCTAAAATGTTCAAACATTAAGATTTCAAACATTTATCGGAGTCGATTCATTCGTCAATGATATTTCTCTTAGTTAAAGAGAGACCAAATAATTTTAGATTACTTTTATGAGCTGTATTTCATGTAAACTTAATAAATTTCCTCTCTCTTTCTATGTTATTGTATTTGATTTTGATTTGCTTATCTGTTTCACATGCATATGTAGCTGTAATTATTTATGCAAACAGGAATTAGTTGTAAATGAAATGGCTAAATCTTTATCGAACTCTGCGTCAATAAAATTAGATATACATATGTATATGTACATATGTATGTATGTACATGGCATTCACATTTTTTGTTTATATTTTTCTGTCTTAATGTGGAATAGTAGATTTTCGGTATTCTTATCAAGAAAAAAGTGCTATGTCATGATCACGTAGTCTTATACTAATGCACATACATATGTTTGAATGTTCATAGAAATATTCGGAGCACCTATACTTGAATGAAATGTTTACCTGTGTATCAAAGTGAACCAGAATGGAATGTACAGATTTAAAAACAAAGCACAAGAGCTATTGGTTTCATTTACTTTTATTAATGGAAGTTATAAAAAAAAACTGATTATGACTATTAAAGTAAAAGTTTAACAACAAAAATAAAACTTTTTAAACATTTGAAATAATTAATTTAATTTTTCTGTTTTTTATTTATCAATTAGCTTTTTCAGTTGAGGCATACGAATATTGAATACTACATAGATTATGAATATTAATTACTTCTGAAATATATTTTAATTGTCATCATTAAATGTGAAATTAAATGAATAAGTAAAACATGTGGATGTATGTATGTATATCGGAAAAAATATTAATAGAAATTTATATCGATTTAGAATGCCGGGTAAGCAATACTTCACCTTCAACATCCATTCGCGGATAAGAAAATCCATTGTGGAGTCCAGTTACATGTACATTGCTGTTTAATAATTGGTTACAAACTCGGGGATTATCATTATGGTGATGGAAAATCTGATTTAAGTTTGGTTCATGTGTAAAACTTGTTGAACAGTTATTGTTTTTTATACTGTGAGGCATTATTTGTTACCAATATTCTTTTATTTTCGTTACTTAAATACTATTTTGCACTCTTTTTTAAGTTAATTAATGGAAATATTGACGTAAACGTATTGAAAGTTTATAGTTATTGATTGATAATTATTCTTATCAACATATTATTTCTTTTCAGACTTGCTAGAACAAAATTTCTCTAAATTATGAAGTCCAAAGTTCACTCAAAAAACAATTTTCATTTTTAATGTTTTCTTCAACATGATTATATTTAATATCATAGTAGATTAATATAAAATTAATATCCTCACTATTATTAAATTTGATTTTAATATTTGGATAATATAAAGAAATGATATTTCTGTGACACATAAATTGCACAATTACAAAATTTTTATATTTAAATAATCTTAAAACTATGAATTTTTGTACATTTTTTAATTTGCGCACAAATTACGTTCAGAATAAATATTAATTTTACGCTTATCCGCACATTCAAATACTTCCGGCGATAACACACTACTAGTTGTTCGAACAAAACAATAGAAATGAGTTCATTCAAAAATACCTGCTCGTTGACACGAAACAACCGAAAATAAAATAAATTTGTTTTGAAAGAAATAATAACACCCAAATTGTTATAAGCGAAAACTCTACAATCTTGTTTGATATCTTATTCCTCTAGCAGAGAAAATAAAAAATATGCACAGTCATGATGGTATTTTGATTATCATCGTGTATTTACACTTCAAAGAAACAAACGAAAGAAAAATAAGATACAATATTAAAAGTTATATGTAAAAAATTTAAATTATCATAATTTATAGGAAAATGTTATGTTTGGAAAACTAAATGATTTATGCTACAATTACAGTGATAACTAGAAGAAAAGTGATATACAAAATGAGCTTATTTTAAATATTCACCCAGCAAAATTAATTTTTGTATGTGGTGTGATTCGATAGTTTTGTTTATTTTTCAAAGATTCCATAAATTAAAACATAGGTACACATGTTGTAATTGCAAAACATTCCGAGAAAACCCAAAAATTCAAAAAGAATTTACATTAAAAATTTCTTTTAAAGAATATCTAAAAGTTAACTCGAGTAAAAAAGTGAACTACAGTACACATTTTCGATTCGATCCAAATAGAGATTTGTAAATCTAGCTGTTATATTTTTGGAAATTTTGAACCTTTTACAATATTTCAGTTAACTCTTAATTAACGATTTTTTTTACTATTAAGAGATTTAGTCGACTATAGAATCCTTAAGCTGTACGACGGGTGTCATAAGAGATGTTATGAACACATATTTAGTTGGTCGCTCTTTTTTGTCTACTTTTAGAGGGCCATTTGCAAGCTTTAGGAAATACAATTCATCATTTTGTCAGGTTATAAAACCTATAATAGTGTCAATTGTCAATCCTACCAATCATTCAATATAACCTTGTTTGTCGCCAATCCAATTTGAATTATGAATTTTCATCGCCGGTATATGTATGTATATACGCTTCAAAAATGTTGTGTTTGTATGTAAGTTATTAAATTTCATTTACTTTAGCTTTCAGTAACGGCATTCTTACCGTATATATATATATGTACTTAATATAAATTAGTATATATTTAATATGTTTGTCATATAGCGTATTTCTTCAGATATTTCACTTACTTTCTTATAAATAAAAGTTTCTCAAAAAAAACTGTCGTTCGGAGTCGACTTTATATTCAAATTATCGCATATCATATAAGTGGTGTGAGAAATTAGGTCGTAATCCTGACTAAAGGGTTTGTAATGACCAATTGTGTATGTATGTAATGTAAAACAAAAATTCACAGTTATTTACATATATGCATTCTTTTTCATTCTTGGTATCCTCAGAAAGATTTAAAATAGCAAATGTTAAGATGTAATGTCTTTTTTAAAAAGCTTTTTTCATAATAAAACGAGCAATAGAAATATAGAATCATGAAAAGTTTGGCATTCGAATGTCTCGATATTGTCCATATTGCTTGGGAATAAAAAGAAAAATCTTTTCATTACTTAAATTTGATTGTTTCTCTACGGAAATATGACAAAACCAGTATTTTCAGACCTTTTAGTCTTTTATACTCGTTTGATTTCATGGTAGAAATGCCCAAATGTACAGTAAGAAGCAAAACTGTCCAGATGTTTTGCATTAAGAAAGTAAGGTAATGAAAGTAATACAAATATAGGTGTATTATCAAATAAATGTTTTTTTTCTATTTTATTGAACATTATTCTAAATTATAAATAGCAATATGCCAAAATCGGCTTTTTGCGAAAAAAAACTTTTTTTATTGTTGAGAATGATTTTTTAGGGCTTCAGTAGCAACTTTTGTTGTGAGACTTTTTACAAAATTACCGTTATTTTTATGTTATTGGGCAAAGACAATTTCTACGTTGTTTCTCTACGAAAGGGTAATATTCAGGAAACCAAAATCCAAGCCAAAGATGAAAAGATTTTTAGAGCAATTGTGAACAAGTTCGATACTGAAAAGAAAAACTACTATACTTATCAACTCAAAAGTGCAAAAGGTTTAAACGTAATCATTAAAGGCATTGACAGTACAGTACCTATTAGCGATATTAAGAATGCCCTTCAATCTGAAGGGTATGAAGTCAAATCAATCCATAATATTTTAAATAAAAATAAAATTCCACAACCGCTTTTTAGAGTCGAAATAGAATTTAACTCGAACAATATAAGGAAAAAAGGTGACAATCATCCTATATATGGATTACGGTATCTTCTAAACCGTCGAATATATGTAGAGGAACCCATTAAACGTAAAGGCCCCCCTCAGTTTCAAAATTGCCAAGAATTTGGGCACACAAAATCTTTCTGCAAATTACCGGCAGTATGCGTCAGGTGCGGAGACGTACACAGAAGCAGTGAATGTCCCCACCCGAAAACTGAAGTTAGCTGTAAAAAATGCAGTAATTGCGGTGAGAACCACACGGCTAATTATCGAGGTTGCAAAGTATACTTGGAACTCAAAAATAAAGCGGTGGTCAAAAGACCTATAATCAGTACCGTGAATCAAACTTCCCAAGTTTACCTCAGCCCACCATTCCACAACAGGCAAACTCCAAAAATGTTGCCCAAACCACAAGTAAATTTCCAGATGCTTTTTCATATGCTGACGCTCTAAAAGAAGGCATTCCAACTGCACATTCGAATTCCCAAAATTCAATTGAAACTCTAATCCAAACAATGAGTAATTTTATGGCTAACATGCAGAACATGTTGCAACAGCTGCTGCAAAACCAAAATATGCTTATGCAGATTTTAGTAAATAAGACAAGAACACCCTCAAAATGTGCTTTTGGAACGCGAACGGCTTAAGCCATCATAAAAACGAAGTACAAAACTTCTTATATACTTACCAAATTGATGTCATGCTAATATCGGAAACACACTTCTCGGACAAAAACTGCTTTAGAATTAATGACTACTACACATATGACGCAAAACACCCTAGTGGTAGGGCATGCGGAGGGGCAGCTATTCTTGTTCACAAGGACATTAGGCACTTTCCATTGCCAGAATTCACCCAAGATTACATTCAAGCAACATCAATCAATTTACCCTACATTGGTGTTACAATATCAGCACTTTATTGTCCTCCAAGACACAACATTTGCAAAGATCAATTCCTCGATTACTTCAACACGCTGGGTCCGAAATTTATTGCAGCAGGTGATTATAATGCAAAACACACATTCTGGGGATCACGTCTCATTACTCCGAGAGGAAGACAGCTATTGGACGCAGTATCTTCGAACAGAATGGATGCCTTGTCTGCTGGTCATCCTACTTATTGGCCAACTGATCTAAACAAAATTCCGGATGTAATAGATTTTGCCGTAGTAAGAAATATCAGACGTGAAAGTCTTCGTATGCACCCGTCATTGGATCTGTCTTCTGATCACTCACCAACCATCCTAACATTTGTGCCTGATACAAACCTACTGGAGCAAAATTATCTTCAGACGAGGACAAATTGGCGGAAATACAAAATGTTCGTAAGCTCGCACCTGCCATCAAATATCTCTTTGAAGTGTGAAAAGGAAATTGAATCCGGCGTCCGCCAGTTTGCTAACATCTTAACTGAAGCTGCTAGGGTATCTACATCCTCTACCCCTTTGGTAAGAAAACGAAAATTTCCCTGCTCTAATAACATAGAAGCACTGTTACGCCAAAAAAGGAATTTAAGACGCCAATGGCAAGAATATCGTTTTCCAGGTCTAAAGTCTCAACTTAATCAGTGCCAAAGACTTCTGCGTGACGCTTTGCAGAAGCACAAAGAGTCGAACCTGCAAAAATACTTGCAAAATTTGGACGCAACGAAAGACTCAGAGTACAGTTTATGGAAGGCAGTAAGAAAAATGATGAGACCTACTTTGCATGAATCCCCTTTACGACTACAGCACGGTGATTGGGCAAAAAGCGCAGAACAGAAAGTGGACGCTTTTGCCAACTACTTAGAGAATGTTTTTACACCAAACAATTCTGTTTCTAGTATTGCCCCAGTTACAATCGACGATGTGGTTAGTAGGCCGATCAAGTTCCGGCTGTCTGCAGTGATTGCCGTCATCCAGAGCCTAAAGCCGAACAAATCACCTGGTTGTGACAAAATAACTGCGACAATGATTAAAAATTTGCCTACATCGGCCGTGCGTTTTATATTGTTCATCTTTAACTCTATGTTGCGAATAGGCTACTTTCCTGCATCTTGGAAATTATCTGATTTAGTGATGATACCTAAACCAGGCAAGGACATAACGCAAGTATCATCATATCGTCCAATAAGTTTACTCCCAATACTTTCTAAGATGTTCGAAAAAATGCTGCTTAACAGTTTAATACCGCATATTGACGCCAACGCCATAGTTCCCGACCATCAGTTTGGTTTTAGGCGAAAACATAGCACGATTCAGCAAGTGCACAGAATTACCAATTTAATTAGAAGTGCTTTTGAGAACAAGCAGTATTGCTCTGCGCTATTTATTGATATATCTCAAGCCTTCGATAAGGTCTGGCACGAAGGACTTCTTTTTAAGATCACACAGTTTTTACCAAAGAATGTGCATAAATTGCTAAAAAGTTACTTATGGGATAGATATTTCCAAATAAAATCAAAAGATGTCACCTCTTCCCGCAGAAAGATATCTGCTGGCGTACCACAAGGAAGTAATCTAGGGCCGTTCCTTTACTTATTGTTCACTGCAGATATGCCTACAAGTTTAGTGACTCACACGTCTACTTTTGCGGATGATACGGCGTTTTTAAGTATTCATAGAGATTCTGCAGTTGCGTCACAAAGACTTCAATCTCATGTTAGTGATTTGGAAAGTTGGATGCTGAAATGGAAGATAAAAGTCAATGTTTCTAAATGCATGCACATCACGTTTACACTGAGAAGGGGAAATTGTCCGCCCATCAAGATTAATGGTGTGACAGTACCAGAACATAGTAGTGTAAAATATCTGGGCATCCATCTCGACCGTCGCCTTACTTGGGCTCACCATATAGCTGCCAAAATTACCCAGATCAAACTCAGAACAGCACAGCTTTACTGGCTTATTGGACCTAAGTCAACCCTTGATTTAGAACTAAAACTGCTTTTGTATAAGTCAGTATTGAAACCTATTTGGCTTTATGGTATCCAACTGTGGGGAACAGCCTCACCATCCAATGTAGAGAAGCTTCAAAGGCGGCAATCTAGGCTTCTTAGAATAATAACAGGTGCTCCTTGGTATATGAGAAACAGTAACATCCACAAAGATCTGAAGGTGCCCTTAGTTCGAGAGGAAATAAAAATAGCAAGTGTCAATTACATCTCTAGGATTACAGAACATCCCAACCGTCTCGTAAGAGACTTACTTGTATTCGAGGGTCACAGACGTCTCAAAAGAGTTCAAACAAATGATCTGATCAGATAAATTTACTTTTGATGTGCACGTTGCAGTGGCAATAACAACTTTTATTATTGTATTTTAGGTTAAGATTTGAATACTTATTGTAAATTCTGAAAGGAAAGATTCAATAAATAATATACGAAGGAAAAAAAAAAAAAAAATTTTTTTGTTATTGAAGAAAATCAAAATTTTGACCCATAAATTTCCAAAATTCGACCCAATGTTTGGCAACTTTGTACAAAACCCTTTGACGAGTATATTTGCTGAATATATGAACTCATAATATTTGCAAATACAGGGTGTTTCGATACATTTTTCAATAAAAACGAATTTTTCGTCATCTAGCGGCAATAATTTGTAATACCTATATTCAGCAATTAGACAGATAATTTGAATACCTTTCGATCAAAAAATTTTTGAAAATCGGTTGAAAAATGACCAATTGAGAAAGAAAAGTGCTATAAAATAATAAAATAGTTTCAAATTTATAAAAAAAATATATACATACATATGTAACCTAAATTCATCATTAAAGTTTTTTTAATTGCTTACATTTTTACTATCGCGAATAAGATTGCATTTATTTTAATTTCATTGAACAGACTACTTTTTATTTATACTTTTCGAAACATCAAGTTATTTTTATTATTTACATTTTTAGAGGTCTACATAGGAGTGTAAATTCTTTAGTTTTTCTTTGAGTTGGGACTCTAAACCCAAATTTGTTGTTTGCCAAACTTTTTCACCGTGATATTTATAACTTAACCGTGATATTTATAATTGAAGCGTCTTAAAATGTTTATTTGCTTTTTAAGAATTTTAATCCGATTAATCTGTAGATCGACATAAGATAGTTCATGTAATAAATTAAATAAGTCCATAGGCTCGTCCATATCAATCAAATTTTGAAATAGAACTTTACTCTCCGTACGTCTTTTTTTTGTTTCTTGTTTGCTCTCTATCTCTTTCAATCTCTTTATTCGTTCCTCAGCATTCCATTTTGTATTTTCCTGAAAAGCCTTCTTCATTATTTTAACACCATTTTCCATATTTTGCTTCGTTGGGTGGAACTGCTGAATATTTAAAAGGAAATGAATACATTTGTTTTGCCGGGCCTTTAATTGCTGACATCTGGTGTATATTTCCTTATGAGGCGCCATATTCTCGTTCCTCTTCACCATCGCAAAAACTCTCTCCACATTGACATTACTGTGAAATGAGTATACATTATCTATAGGTCTATTGATATATCTTTTTAACATTGAATCTTTTGCAGCCGCTATAACTGTCTGGATAATGTTGAAATCTTTTTCCAAATTTGAAGTAAGCAAATTAAGCTTGTCTTTGTTAAAAGCAAACTGAAATTTGTGGGGAACTAAATTTAAGAACGATGCTTTATTTATATCTTCAAACTCTAGACATTCGAATATTTGATGCAGCACATCCTTGAAAGTAATATGATCACGAACAACAATTGACTTACAAGTGCTAATATGTTTCAGTGGTACAATGCAAGCTGCGTGGATAAGTACACAGACTTCAAGTTGATATAGAAAATTGTTGTCTGTAATATAATCATGAATCATTTTCGCTTCAGTGTACGCTTTAGGATATTTTAGTCCAAACTCAAATAGCAAATCTTTCAACTGCAATATTTGCCAAGCTAAATCAGATAGAAATATGAATCTGTGGCCTGCCAAATCCCCAATGCTTTTTAGGTGGGAAATTCTCTTTTTAAGTCGCAACGGTCTAGTAGGTAGTGTGTTGGCTTATTAGACGAAAAGCCAGGGTTCGAGCCCCAGGCCAGGCATCAAAATAAAATACAAAAAGTATTTCTTCGGCGACTATCTCTCAGCAGATTTCTGGCAGAAACTCTGAGAGTAAATAAAATTGTCATGAAAAGTTTCTCAAAAATCTTTCGTTCGGAGTCGACTTTAAACTGTAGGTCCCGCCACTCATGTATAAAAATTAACACACACAACATAAGTGGTGTGTGAAACTAGGTCGTAATCATGACTGAAGGGTTGTAATGACCAATTATGTATGTATGTGTATTCCCTTTTTGGCCTGAAAGTTTCTAAAATCAGCTGATATAGCATTTTTTAAATTCATAACTTTCGCAATGTTTTTGATTTTGGAAACGAACTCATTGCAAGTATTACTGAGAGCTTCAATAGTGTCCTTGGAAACATTGTTACAGGCATGTACAAAGCAATCCTTTAATTTCAATTCTTTGAGCACTGCTAATTCACTTTCGTTTGCGATTTTCAGTCTCTCTGCACTAAGCAATTTATTAAAGGCAGCAGAAGTTGCAGCACTGTCAGCAAGGCATGCCTCTATTTTCATCAAAAATTGTTTTTTTAAATTTCCTTCAGAGTGCAAGAGTTTTTCCATTCTATTTAAACAGCTCAGCAACACTTACAGCTGATAATGTGTTGCTTTCGTAGGTACTTTTTCAATTCCTATTAAGACTTCATGGAATTCGTTGTCCATTATGGCTGTTAAAGAAAAAGCTTGAAGTTTATTCACTCTCATAGTTGTCTCGTCATGATGAAGAGTAAAGTTGTTACCCTTTTTTAGCATTTGCTGTAGCATTTTAGCTGTTGATAATTCAACCAAATAATTAAACTTGTCTTTTAATCTAAAAACTGTTCTAAGGGAAACTGTTCTGTTAAAGAGCCGCATTACTTCCACGATTTTACTATAACTGACTGGCATTTCCAACATCTTTCTATCATTTTGTTTTGATTCAGTGATATTGTTGTTTGCTTTACCAAATTTTAGCTGACTCTTTAGCCGTAATATCTGTTTTTCCTTAAGTTTTAATATGAATTCGGGATTGCTAAAACGATTTTTAAACCAATCGACTTTTTTGCATATCGTTAGTATAATTCGCAAAGACGCTAAGTCCACTTTTTTCCAAAATTGAGATTTTAATGCAAAACGGTAACACTATACAAAATACATATTTTACAACAACAAAAAATGTCATTATGTAGTTTAAAGTTGTTGTAATTTTATGGTTTGCAAAAACGCTAAGTCCACAAAACTGCGAAAAAAATTAACTGCACGTGCTAACTCCGCGAATATTATTTATTAATTATTATTAATTTTTGATGTAGGTCCTTTAAAGAAAGCTACTTTGTAAAAATAATTGCGTTTAAAAAGTTTAAAAATTTTAAAAACTGAGAAAGCTACTATGTTTTTTGTGTCTCCTGTAAAATTTGAAAAAAAGGGACTTAACACATTTGCGAATTAGACTAACGATATACCTTCGAATTGAACATTTAGGCAGACCTCTTTAGACTTATTGATGCACTGCAATTTAAAGTAATCAAATTTCCGCAGCACTGTTCTTCTTTCGGGAGGACCTTCTACTTCGTTTAAAAATTCAAAAATTGTTTCTTTATCGTAAGTACATCGCGCACTAATATTTTTAACCCTAAATAGTTTAAAAAAGTCAAACACATCTCTATTGTTCAAATCGTTTTTCCATTTTAGACGACCGTTAGTATCTTTATATAAACAGTTTAAAGAAGCTTGACAAATTTGATACATTATTCAACGATTTTTAAAATAAAATGCAAAAGAAAAAAGAAATAAATAAAAAACCAAGACCGTTGTAGTGGACTTTCAGTTAATGACAATTTTGGAATATAATGTATTTTATTGATTAATTGAAAGTCATAACATAGCATAGGGTGCCGGCTAGAATATCTACAGCCGTACAGTGCGTTGGGCCATAGAAAGGACAATTTTTAAAGGTTTTGCAAGAATTTTATGAAAAAGGATATATGGCAGGACCCATTGTCCTCGCTTTGATTTTATTAAAAATTTACACACATATTGGTAGCATTATATGTATCTTAACTGCACTTTTCATAACTTTACATACATTTTTGTGGAAAATATGAAGATTTTAGTTTAAAGGACATATGGAAGGTGGGCGTGTCCTTGAGCCGATTCTTTTGAAAATCCAAATTTTTCTTAATTAAGGGCGTTCACGACAGTACACCAAATTTCAAAACCCTATTTTTCATTTCTTCTATTTCTGTCTTTTCGTTTTAAAGGATCAATGCACTATGTGCCGTCTTATCACGATAGTAAATGAAATATAAGTAAATACTTAACCCATGGAGAAGAGTTTTGTTTCCCAATGTAAAAACAGTGTCTATAGTCTTAATTACTGACGTATAATTCATTTCAGTAGCATAAATTTCAGTTTTTTACAATATGCACTCTATTTTTAAAATTAATTAATAAAATTTGCCGAAAAAGGGTTTTAGTGTTTTTTAAACGGCACAAATTGAGCTGAATATTTTGGCTTGAAAGTCAGCATACTTGTTGACGACTATAATGTGTAAAATTCTGCGGAGTTGTTTAAAGATTACATTCCTACTTCAAAAGTTATATGTGAATGAAGGTGAAAAAAAAGGCTTTTTTTTATTTTTTTGCATTTTTTTTTAACATTTTCCACATTTTTTTGTAAACGAAAAGTGCGATCGTCAAGCAATTTCGCAAAATTTTAAATTTTGATGTCGTTAACAACTGTGTTAAATGGCAAGACATAATATTCAGCCCAATTTGTGCCGCGTTATATGTTAGCAGTAGTATTTTCTTACTTTCAAGTTTTATTGTTGTAATTTTTTTTCTCTCAGTGTATTATTACAACAATACCAGAAAATGGAAGATTAATAGCCAAACTAACTATCCAATAAAACAAAATATTGATTTTGTAGCTGTTAACATAAATAATGCGCTAAATTCACGAAAAGTTAAAAAGCCAAAGTTTGAAAGGTAACCCTATATTTCCGTTTTAGGGCAAGTGAGGGACAATCTAATTAGCAATTACGGTAGCTGACTCTACCCCTGAAGCATTAAAAATAATTCGGCATTCATAGCTTGAAAATGAAAAAGTACATTTTTTTTGGCATATTGCTAATTATAAAGAGCAAAAACTTATATAAATTTCTTCAAAAAAAATAAAAAAATGCAAAAAACAAAAAATTCATTATTTGGACACTTTTGCACCGTTTGGGGGGTTTGTTGAAAATCATTAATAGTTGCCAATTTAATATTTCGTCCAAAGACCTTTATTTTTAATTACGCTTTCAATACGTTTTGGCATACTCTCCACAAACTTTTGGATGGTATCACGGTCAAGAGCTCGCCATTCATGTTCCATTTTCTCCCAAAGCTCTTCAACATTTTTTGGTGGGTTTCATATGCTATCACCTTTCTTTTAACAATAGCCCATAAATTTTCCATAGGATTCAGGTCTGGGCTTTGCGCAGGCCAGTCCATCATCCCAAAAGTTTGGTTTTGTAGCCAGCTTTTAACTATTTTGGCAGTGTGCTTCGGATCCCCGTCCTGCTGAAAAACAACTTCTTCGGCTGGATAGGTAATCTCGTCAACAAAATGTGGTAAATTTATATGTAAAATATTCAAATAATCCTCCTTCTTCATTATACCTTGGATTTTCACCAAAAGGTCCAATGTTCCACCAAGTAAAACATCCCCACACCATAATATTGCCACCATCATGTTTCATCCTTTCCTTCACATGGTGTTTTTGGATGCGCTCATAAGGCGTATGCCAAAAATATTCTTTTCCATCAGACTGGTATCGGTTGACTTTCATTTCATCACTATAAATAATCCGTTTCCAATCATCTACTATCCAATTTTTGTGGGTTTTACAGAAATGAATGCGCCTTTTCACATTTCTATCGGAAAGCGCTGGCTTTTTCTTTTTCACACTGGCTTAGTAGCCAATTTTATTTAATGCGCGTCGGACCGTCCAGGAACTGACATCCTTGCCAATACTTTTTGCAGCATTTTTAGGTGTTTTGGTGGCCTTATGATGTAACAAACGTTCAATGTGCCGAGCATCACCATCAGAAAGCAACACGGGACGAAATATTAAATTGGCAACTATTAATGATTTTCAACAAACCCCCCAAACAGTGCAAAAGTGTCCAAATAGTGATTTTTGTTTTTTTTTTTTAAGAAATTTATATAAGTTTTTGTTCTTTATAATTTAGAATAATGTTCAATAAAATAGAAAAAAATACATATATTTAATAATACACCTATATTTGTATTACTTTCATTACCTTACTTTCTTAATGCAAAACATCTGGACAGTTTTACTTCCCACTGTATATATGCATACAAAAATAAGAACTTAAAAGGACAAAATAACACTAAATGTGAAAATTTTGATTAAGTCGGTTAGAATTCAGGCCATAAGTCAATGTGATAGTCTGTGAGTCGTTTTCAATTCCGTGTTACTTATTGGTTTTTTACACATAAGTTTCCAGTTTTTATACATTCCATATATCGCTAAAGGCATCGTTGTCTTAATGTTTCTTTTACAGAAGATTTAATAAAACATGGAATTTAATAAAAATGTATAAATTTGATAGAAATTAAAAAATTATGCAAAGAAATAGCAAAATCTGTGAGTATTATTACAGCACTGCCAAAGTGTTTTGATTGAACGGTTAACACTTTCGCAACGCCACACTTTGCAACTTTTCACATCGTCGCCATTGATCACGAAAATGAAAGTGAACACATAAACGACTGTCGTGTATATGCTGCACCAGTCGCGAAAGGGTTAAGGAAAAATAATGAAACCACAACCTCAAATTTGAATGGACTGTGTGCAGAGATTACTTCAAATCAATTTGGTTACAACCTTAAGGCAAAGAAAGGTCCCTCAAAAGGACACTTAGTGGATTTTAAAATCAGAAATCTCAGAATGTTTCAAAATCTACTATGAAAACTCGCTCTGTTAAGGTTCTGGCGATTAATTTACTTAAAGGGGCGTAAAATGCTTTTTCTGGTTATTGTAGTTCATATTACGCAATATTTTTTATATCTTTATCAACTTTTGTTTTTTTATCTTATTTTACACAAGAATTTAAATCATTTTTCCTGTTTTTCTTTCCCAGCCTTAAATCAATTGTTTAATAGAGTTCTGTTAGTAAAATAACTGAGCTCTGTTAACTGACTTGGTTTGCGTCTAGGGAGATAGATTTTAAAATCTATCTTCACACGCATCATTTTTTGTGATCGAGTTTAAACTCTCCAAATAGCCAATCTACGATTTAATTTAATCTTTAGTTAATTAACCCATTAATGCGGTTACCGTTTTGTTTTTTACACTCAATTTCCTCTCAGAGCATAAAAACTAAGGCAACCCTCTGTTGGCAACTTAAGTTGCCATAGGGCACTAATGGATTAAGTTTTTTTAGGGAGAGTTTAACCCTGTAGAGCTGCCACGCTTAAAAGCGAATGTGGCAACGTTTTTCACAACAATTTGCTTTTGTATAGAACGAAAGAAACTGAACGCGATTTATCTTTAATTAAAAAAATAATTTTTGAAAAATAATAAATGAATTAAATATGTCTATTGTCAATTTGAGTTTCATATAATTCATAATCACCTAAACATTTGTCTAATTAGGCTTTCTCTCACTTAAAAGCTTTTTTTATAAAATTTGTCAACTATTTTTGACAGTTCTTGGGTAAGCAAATAACAGTAAGATTAAGTAAACGCAAAAACTCAATACGAAGATTAAAGTTAATTTAATCGTTGATCTCGAACTCAAAAAAAGGCCCTAAGAGAAGTGCGGGATCTAATTTGTATTTGTGAAAAGAGTGGATGCACAGAGCGTTTTTAGGGTTCTGGTCGTTTAAAATGAATTGATTGAAGATGTCCATTTTATAATTTTCATTTTGGGGCAACCTTCCTTTTTAATAATACTTATTCAAGTGTTTGGTAAACTGTCAACTAATTGTCTGCAGGGAAATTAAGGAACAGTCTTCCAACACATTTTGTTATTTTGCTACAATTCAACAGCATTTTTGTATTACTGTCTTCCACCCTCTTTTCACACTTCAATCCATATAATTTAATTGGTTTAGGATCAGGGGATTGTGCCGGTCATTCCAAAACATGTATGTATTCTTTTTTCCTCGAAGCAGCTCTTCACAATTCTGAAGCTAAAATGTCCTTAGGGTTATTGTTGTGAAGAAATATTGATCCATTCCTAAACAGATCCTTAAAATTGATACAATACCATGCCAATGAACTGCTCCTCCCACCATGTTGTTGCTGCCACTATGTTTAATTTTTAATGATATATCAAGGATTGTGTAGTTGATCAACTAGAAGCCATACATTGCTTTATCCGTCTTAGCTCCCTCGTTGTTCTATAATAATGTTTCCAAAAGCTCAATGGTTTTTTCGCGAAATCCAATTTTGAATTTAAACTTTTTCGAGGTGTTTTATGTTGTGCGATGAATCCACAAATAGAGGCATCATTAAACCACATTCTAATAGTTCTGGATGATACATACATATATATGTATATCTATCTATACCATCTGATGATTCTAATTTAACTTTTATATATATACATATATATACAGTGGTGGACATGAGGTTAGCACACTTGCTACTGCCTATCTTTAAAAGCAAATATTTCCTGTATTTCTTTTTTTTCATATTTCTTTTACATACGTGTAACATGTCTTGCTAAGATCACGTCACAATATATTCATTGTCATTCCTACATATATCTTTGCTGTTTTTCTGTTCAGAATAGAATAACCGTCAAAAAACACTGGACAGTATTTTAGCACAAAATAAAAAAAAAATTATTCACATTTAAAAAAAGTAACAAAACAAAAAACTTATTTCACTATAAACTTAGTACTTAATTGGGTATCCATTATTTTTTATTACAGCTGCCAATCTACTTGGCATACTTGCCACAAGTCACATACAGCGCTCCACTGAAATAGCATACAAAGCTTTTTCTTTTGGTGTTTTATTGTTTTAGAAGTGTACTTTGGATTGTGTTGCATGTTTGGAGTACGCCATACATACCTCTTATCATGCGATCCGAATCTACAAAACTTGGATTCATCACTCCAGAGGACATTTTTCCAAAAAACTAATGGCTGTTCCAAATGCTCACGAGCAAAGCACAACCGATCCCGTAGGTTCTTATTTGAAACGTGTGGCTTATGCTGAGAAATGCATCCACGTAAATTTTTTTCATTAAGTCTTCTTATAGTTCTGCAGGATACTTTGATACCATATTTTCTTGAAATTTCCCTCTGGATTACGGCGGAGCTTTTAAAAGGATCTTCGACAGAGGTTCTATATATTTAAGAATCCTCTTTATGTGACGTTTTTCTTAGCCTATGAGCCTGTGTAACATTTCTCCGGATCTCAATCTAACTGAGAATCTTTGGAATGATGTGGAACAGCATGTAATGACAGCAAAACCTAAAAATTTCGCCGATTTATGGACAGAAATAGAAAAAGCTTGGAATGCTATTTCAGTGGAGCGCTGTATGGGACTTGTGGCAAGTATGCCAAGGAGATTGGCAGCTGTAATAAAAAATAATGTATATGTTCGTCTTACTCCTCTAGGGAGCATAGGGCTCCCTCAACTTTTAGTTGTTTAAAATTTTATAATGAAGCGGATTAAGAGACTCTAACGATTATTTCACCTTCTCTTTCACCTTTTACGAAGTTTGAGGGCCTGGGTACATTATATTCCAAATGTATTTTTGTATCCTTGCTGATAAATTTTTCGTGTAACAAGGAACTGAAATTTACCGTCTTTCCGGAGTCTCCGAGAATAATTATTGTCTTCCTTTCGTCTTCAGGACAACATTATAATTCTAAAGAGCATTTTTCTTAATTTCATTTAAAACTTTCTTGCCATTAAATGTACAAAAATAAAAAAACATAGGTGTTAAAAATATGTCACTTTAAAAACAACATTTTTACTAACAAGCCACCTATTTTGTAAGAAAACTAAAAAAGAAAAATATATCAAATATTATCAAATGTAAAATAAATCAATTTTATCTATCGTAAAAAAAGAGATCAAAACTGATTTGTGTGACGGTAATTTTAATAAAAAAATTCAGTCTTATTCGTCAATTATTTTAGACGATTGATATTAAAAATAATTCCTATACTTTGCAACAAAAAGATAAATAAGTGAAGACGGAGGAATTTATTTTAAACTGTAATAACACCGCTTACTTTTCTTCCTGCGTCGTATTGTATTTATTTTCGTCAAAATTTCTTTGGATGCCTTTCTTGCTTTTCCTAGCATATTAACTACAACAGTGTTGCAAATAGGAACAAAATATATTGTGAAAAATTCTAGCGTTGCATTTACGAATACTCTGCAACATACGTTTAGGAAGTCAGTCAGTTTCTTCCAAAATTGCCACTAGTCTTCGAAAGAATTTACATATATTTTTTTTTTTTTTTTTTTATCAAAAATTGGTTTTTTAAAATCAATTTTCTAAAATCCTAAAATTATTCCACTGTTCGAAAAAGGACTTTCTCGACCAACATTTGTTTAAAGTGGGGTAGGTATACTACTTTCCATTTCTTCCAAAACGACCACTAATCTTCTAGGGAACTATCATATATTTTTTTTCTAAAAATCGGAATTTTTAAACAATTTTCTTAAACCTCAAAATTATTCCAGATATCCCAAATAAAACTTCCTAAAGGTGTGAACTGTTTTCAATTTCTTTCTAAATGAATACTAATCTCCAAGACATTTGTAACGTTTTAGCATAAGTTCTTTTTTTAACCCCAGGCCAGACATCAAAATAAAATACAAAAAATATTTCTTCGGCGACTTCCTCTCAGCAGATTTCTGGCAAAAACTCTGAGAGTAAATAAAATTGCCATGAAAAGTTTCTCAAAAATCTGTCGTTCGGAGTCGACTTTAAACTGTAGGTCCCGCCACTCATGTATAAAAATTAACACACACAACATAAGTGGTGTGTGAAACTAGGTCGTAATCATGACTGAAGGGTTGTAATGACCAATTATGTATGTATGTATGTATGTTTATATTTTGAAATTATACACCACTATTGGTAGTATTTAGACGACACTCTCAGGTATAATTTGTACTTGTTGTGATATATATTTCCAAGCCCAATGTATTATATATACAGTGCTGTTAAATAATAGGACAGAAATAGAAAAAGCTTGGAATGCTATTTCAGTGGAGCGCTGTATGGGACTTGTGGCAAGTATGCCAAGGAGATTGGCAGCTGTAATAAAAAATAATGTATATGTTCGTCTTACTCCTCTAGGGAGCATAGGGCTCCCTCAACTTTTAGTTGTTTAAAATTTTATAATGAAGCGGATTAAGAGACTCTAACGATTATTTCACCTTCTCTTTCACCTTTTACGAAGTTTGAGGGCCTGGGTACATTATATTCCAAATGTATTTTTGTATCCTTGCTGATAAATTTTTCGTGTAACAAGGAACTGAAATTTACCGTCTTTCCGGAGTCTCCGAGAATAATTATTGTCTTCCTTTCGTCTTCAGGACAACATTATAATTCTAAAGAGCATTTTTCTTAATTTCATTTAAAACTTTCTTGCCATTAAATGTACAAAAATAAAAAAACATAGGTGTTAAAAATATGTCACTTTAAAAACAACATTTTTACTAACAAGCCACCTATTTTGTAAGAAAACTAAAAAAGAAAAATATATCAAATATTATCAAATGTAAAATAAATCAATTTTATCTATCGTAAAAAAAGAGATCAAAACTGATTTGTGTGACGGTAATTTTAATAAAAAAATTCAGTCTTATTCGTCAATTATTTTAGACGATTGATATTAAAAATAATTCCTATACTTTGCAACAAAAAGATAAATAAGTGAAGACGGAGGAATTTATTTTAAACTGTAATAACACCGCTTACTTTTCTTCCTGCGTCGTATTGTATTTATTTTCGTCAAAATTTCTTTGGATGCCTTTCTTGCTTTTCCTAGCATATTAACTACAACAGTGTTGCAAATAGGAACAAAATATATTGTGAAAAATTCTAGCGTTGCATTTACGAATACTCTGCAACATACGTTTAGGAAGTCAGTCAGTTTCTTCCAAAATTGCCACTAGTCTTCGAAAGAATTTACATATATTTTTTTTTTTTTTTTTTTATCAAAAATTGGTTTTTTAAAATCAATTTTCTAAAATCCTAAAATTATTCCACTGTTCGAAAAAGGACTTTCTCGACCAACATTTGTTTAAAGTGGGGTAGGTATACTACTTTCCATTTCTTCCAAAACGACCACTAATCTTCTAGGGAACTATCATATATTTTTTTTCTAAAAATCGGAATTTTTAAACAATTTTCTTAAACCTCAAAATTATTCCAGATATCCCAAATAAAACTTCCTAAAGGTGTGAACTGTTTTCAATTTCTTTCTAAATGAATACTAATCTCCAAGACATTTGTAACGTTTTAGCATAAGTTCTTTTTTTAACCCCAGGCCAGACATCAAAATAAAATACAAAAAATATTTCTTCGGCGACTTCCTCTCAGCAGATTTCTGGCAAAAACTCTGAGAGTAAATAAAATTGCCATGAAAAGTTTCTCAAAAATCTGTCGTTCGGAGTCGACTTTAAACTGTAGGTCCCGCCACTCATGTATAAAAATTAACACACACAACATAAGTGGTGTGTGAAACTAGGTCGTAATCATGACTGAAGGGTTGTAATGACCAATTATGTATGTATGTATGTATGTTTATATTTTGAAATTATACACCACTATTGGTAGTATTTAGACGACACTCTCAGGTATAATTTGTACTTGTTGTGATATATATTTCCAAGCCCAATGTATTATATATACAGTGCTGTTAAAAAAAATAGTTTCACCTACTCTCCAAAAAGTTTACTATATCTAAATCTCTTATACAAAGGAGTATATGTATGTAAAATTTTAACTGCACTTTGTTTAGTGATATCTTGTGAATATAATCCCGTTACATTTTAAAAATTTGAAACGTCATATTTAATTTATTCTAAATATAGATTTGCTTGTGCAAACACGCGTTCAGTAAAATAGGTTTACTTAGAAAAAGTAATAGAACTTTTTTAATTTACAACCTGTTCTTTGATAGTAATTGTACTAAAAGTAAATCTGATAATTAAACGTTTGAATTGGAAATGGGCAGACGTAAACACTGCAGTCCTGAAGTCAGGGAAATAAAAAAAAACTTCATAATGAAAGCGAAAGCTATAGAAATATTGCTGCAATTATCGGCTATTTATATAAAATGTTTCAAAACTCAATATATTATAAGTTTAAAGCAGAAACTAAAGGGAAAAAACCAAAAATTACATCACTTATGAAAAGAAATAAAAGATCCGTTTGCAACTACTGCTGCCATTAAAAAGTAATATAACCTTGATATTTCCACTCCAACAATTAGAAGGGTTTTATTCAGAGATAATAAGATTCGAATTTTGCAAAACAGCATGTAAATTGGTCAATGCATAAGTGGAGAAATACTTTATGACCAAACGAAACTGAAGTTAATATGTGTGTGAAGTTAGCGACGAAAGTTATATACTTTATGACCAGACGAAACTAAAGTTAATATGTGTTTGAAGTTAGCGACGAAATTTATATTTTTTTTACAGTGGATGTTTAGCTAACATAATTAAATTTCGAAAAAGGAAGAAAGAAAATTGATTAAAAATCACAAAAATAAAGATAAATTGGAGAAAAATGAAAGAAAGACGAAACTAAACCTTTAAATTAAATTTTTTTTTTGAAAATAACAATTTGCTTATTGGAGATAATAAAGTGCACTGGATAGCTATTGGATCAATGATTCTATACCAGTTTTCGTTACAGTCGGGTAACCCTTGGGACCGGAGATATGGCTGACTAAGGTAACTTTTTCATACGAGCAAATAAAATTTACGTTAACTCCAAATTTGCTGTTAATTCCAAAATTGACTCTTTTAAAATTTTTGGTTTGCGCCTAAGATTTTCAAATTAGAACTTAGCGTTAATAGCATAAAAAGCGAACAAATAAATCATATTTATATGTATGTATGAAAAATTTAATTTTAAGGAAGCCTTCGATGTCAATTTCTTGGTATTAAAACAAAGAACTCCGATGTCCAATTTTGCAGTAGAATTGAGTACCGAATTATAGTTTGAAGAATATATAAACCTCTTATATGTTTATGTCGAGTATACTCGTCAGAGTAAAAGGAATTTTTTGCATAAAGTCGAGTAAGAAGTAAAGTCGTTTTTAAGAAAAATATCGCATTCGTATTATCATTCAACGAATATTTCGTTGAGAAAGGTCAAATAAATGTCTTAACACGTTGTTAACTGGCCACGAGTTAACTCGTGTTTTCATGCCTAAACGTTGTTGACCAATCACGAGTTACCTTGTGATTGCACTTGCATTAGCAATTTAAATTTACGAAATATAGAATACTGCAAAAGCTTTGTTAAGTCGTGTCTCTTTTATTATAAAAAACAGTTATTTTTCTAGATATTCAGATTTTTACGACAATTTTAGTGCTGTAAAAATTGCAACCTTGGCAGATCGAAGGATTTTTCAATGAATTATACGCGGATGACCTGTCTGATTGTCCTAGTGATTTGGAAATAAATTGTAGTGATTCGGTAAGTGATAGTTTATCGGAATATAGTTATGAATCACCGATTAAACCAGCAAAACGTAGATGATTGCAACATGGCATATCATACTAAAAAATATAAAAAGTTATCTAAAAGAAATGTACAAAATTGCATTACAATTCATTATGCATAAATAAAGTTTACTGAAGGTTATTTATATTGTTTCAGTTCCCCATTGATTTACGAAATAATAGCCGGTGACGAGATAGTTTCTGCGTAAAGTTGCCGGTCAACAATGTGTTAAAAATATACATTTTAGAACATTCGTTGGTTTGGTCAATAGCATGTATTTAACTGAAAAAAAGAATTCTGTGGAAGTACAGTTACAAAACATATATTTTATATAAAATTTATAAAAAAAAATTAATATTATTAATCGTAATTGCCTACTTTTACAGGCAGAAATATTTCACTCCGTTTATGTCGATTATTATACTATGTACTCGTCTTCTCTGGACAATAAATAGACAGACAGGAAACGTTTTTTAAAATAATGTTAATGGGTTAGGAAAAAAATTAAAAATTACTATTTTAATTACTTCTTTCAAAAAATAATAATAATAATAATAATGATGATAATAAAGAAAAGTAAATAATCATTATTCTAAACACAATGTTTATAATCATGATAAAAAAGAAAACACAATTTATTGCCTTGAAAGATACAGTAGGACCTTGATTATCCGGGATGGTCGGGATCGGAAGCATTCCGGATAATCGATTTTCCCGGTTAATTGAGTACCAATTTTGGCTAGTTTTTTAATAGATATTTTTATTAGTTAATAAATGAATATGTACATATTTACAGCTGTGTTCAAAATAATAGGAGTGCACCCATGTAATATTTTCAAAGTTAAAATTTTTTATTCTACCAATTTGCAAAACATGATATATTTTAATGGCAGTTACAACGATATGTAAGAAATAAAATACAAAAAAGAATCTCGTAATAACTTTAATATTTACGATGAAATTGATTCATTTCTGTGTTTGCCCCTGAATTCAGTTGATCAAAAAAATAGGAGTGTGAGTGTTCTTTTAAAAATAAAAATATAACAGCACATAATATAAAGAAAAAAGTGAAAAATAAGTACGGAAAAATGTACTTAAAACTTTTTCTACAGTGATTCACATAAATTTTTGTAATAGTGAAAGGAGAAAAGCACTGTACTGAAGAAAAGAGAAAACTAATTAAAAATCTTCGAAAAAAAGGCAAAACTTACAAAGAAACTAAGGAAATCTTAAGTTACTCCGATCAAATGATCACAAATACATTAAAATATAAAAAAAGCCAGAAACGCGTGGGCGCAAGGCCAAAACATCTATGTCGATGATCGCCGAATTGTGCGATACAGCAAAATAAATCCTTCAGCGTCTTCAAATAAAATTCAAAAAGATCTGAATCTTGCCGTAAGTGTTCCTACTATTCGTAGGCGTCTGACGGACAACAATTTATTCGCAAGAAGTTCACAAAAGGTGCCATTGTTGACATATAAAACAGGCAGCAGCACGCTTAAAGTTTGCCCAAGAACATTCCAAATATCCGAAAGAAAAATGGAGAAACTTATTGTGGACCAACGAAAGCAAAATTGTTTTATTTGGTGGCACTGGGTCTAGACAGCTGTTAGACGTCCGCCCAACACCAAATATAAAGCTCAGTATACACAAAAGACAGTTAAACATGGTGGTGCAAAACTAATGATATGGGGCAGCTTTTCATATAATGATTTAGGCCCAATACATCGAATTAGAGACATAATGGATAGGAACGTCTATGTCGGCATTTTGACAGAAGAGACGCCTCTAAAATGGATATTCCAACAAGACAATGACCCGAAACACACCAGTACATTGGCAAATGAGTGGTTTCGGGTTAATGGGGTAAAGGTTATGGCGTGGCCAGCTCAGTCTCCTGACCTTAATCCCAAAGAACATCTATGAGGGATGTTAAAAAATATGTTGCCGAGCGAAAACCGTCTAATGCAGCTGAGTTGTGGTCTGTAGTGCAAGATGGGTGGAAGAAAATTACACTAAAACGATGTCTCGTAGATGTGCTGCTGTAATAAAAAGTAAAGGCTATTCTACCAAATACTAATCGTACTTAAAGTTTCTGATTATATTCATAAGCATTTTTAACTTTTTTAATAGTAAATTTTTATGAAAACTGAAATACTCCTATTATTTTGAACAGCACTTTTTAAGATATTTTTTTTAAACTTCCTGTTACTTGTTGAAAGCTTTATTTAATTAATGAATAACTTAAATAATTTAGTATTGAATCAACATTACATTACACAAAAAAATTGAATTAAACCATATTTGTTTTTTGTTAAAAATTAAGCTTTTGTTTTTCAATGAGCTCACTCCTATTTTTATGAACACAACTGTATATAAAAACTAAATAATTCAAGGATTTTATATACATACAGTTTCAAAAATATAAAAAAAACCCGCACTTCTCAAATTTCTAAATTAAACTAAACAGGTTTACATGTATGCTTCATCGTATACTGAAGAGGGAATTCCCCTTTTTCGCTTGTTTGTCCAGAATAGAAAAATATTTTTGCTTATAATCATGGATAATAGAGGTAATCATCATAATCAAAGTCGATCCAAAATAAAATTAAGTCGATGCAAAAAATTGTCTTTTCCATCCCAGATAAGTGATGTTGCCGGATAATCGAATCACGGATAATCAAGGTCCTACTGTAGTCCAACAATATTAATTTTCATTAATTTTACAACAAAAATGGTTTAAATCAAATTAAATAAGTTTTTATTGTATGGTAATAACTTTAAAAGAAACATATTTCAATATTAAATAAAAATAAATAAAAAAATTAATATTCTTTACATTCATAAACTTAATTTATCAATTTGTAATAATATGAGAAACTTTATCAATATTTAATTTATTATCCAAATTATTTGAAAGTTTATACATGCATACGTGTGTGTGTGTTTAGGAATAACGATTATACCAAATTGCAAAGCATGTAAAGAGAAATAAAAACATTCAATAAAAAAAGCCGGTGATTTTGTTAAATCATCGTGACCAAACAAAAAATACTCACTAAACAACAAGAAACACTAGCATTCGATAAGCAGTGTCTTTAAAAAAATATTAATAAATGTATTTAAGTAGTTGCCGTAAGAAATTTTAAAAGATATAATAAACATTTTATATAAGAGTATGTTTCATGTAAATAATTAAAATAATAATTTTATAATTAAAATAATTATGAAATTAAAACATAATTACATATATAATAATTTTCGCACATTTATGGCGCTCCATTCATTGTCGAGTAATTGTACGTATTAATAAGAATAAAAGGCATTCTAATGAAATTTAATTAAAATTAGAAAGTAAACAAACAATCTTTATCTAACTAAAAACATTTAAAATGTTATAACAACAAAAATAATAATTATTATAACAAATATACGAGTTTGCTGAATCCAATAAAGCGTTTGAAGCTTCATGTTTTTGTTAAGTTCATTTGCCTGAATGTTCTGCAATAAGTAGGTATATGTTGATATGTTATGTTTGCAGTTTGTACTTACAAGTTTCCCCTGCCATTACAGGGGATTTCAGTTAATATTTTTTAGTGCAACCTGTTTGTTATGCGGTTTAGCACAACGTATTAGTATGTGCCCATGTTGCATTATATTTTTAACATCTTTTGATTAATTATGATTGTTATGTTTTCAAAATTTATTTATTTCACTTGCAATTTTCGCGATAAACAAAAAATATAGTGATACACGCACGGCATACAAAATAAACAATGACGTAGAGCTCAATTATAAAATCGTAAATTCATTTGCATTTGAATATACTCTAGTAAACTATAACTTACTTGTTGGAAGCACTTTTTATTTACAATCTTTAAACAAAATAATATTTATAACAACAAAACGCTTAAAAACACGAATTTTCTTTTAGATCTACTAAAATAAACCAAACATTTGACATATCACAGTCAGATTTTCCTTATCTAACACAGAGAAGTTGGCTGCAGTTGAACATGCCACCGAATTTTAGCGTTGCCACTCTGACGCATTTAATAATAACAAATTATTTAAATTATTTGATATAATATTACATACCGAATATATTTGATTCGATTTTTAAGACATAATCAAACAAAAATATCGAAAAAAGCAGTATGACAGAATTTATTTAACGGTATCAGTTTATTGTTCATAATCAAGCAATTTTTGAATTTCTGACACAGCGTAAAAAAGACCGAGCAAATAGAATTCGTCTACGTGATGCATTAACTTTTCCAACCAATAATAAAATGAATGTACAAGTATTCTTATGTGCTTTGTTAAGGCCGAATCCCATGGAATCCTTTATACGTTGTACTTTGATATTTTACAAATGACAGCAAAGTAACGTATGAAATTGACAAAACAATTAATTTGGCGTACATTGAATACAACAAAAAAAAAAAAAAATTAAAAAGGGACACAAAGTTGATAGTTGTCAAAGTTGACAATGTAAGTAATAATCATTTTCTTAATAATAATTATAATTTAATACGATTTTTTGTAATAATTAAAATAATAAAGAAAAATAGTCCAAATTTATGTGTTGCACTGACAGACACGTACCGAACGAAACACAACACGTCAGGAAACATTTATTTAATTTGTTTGTTTAAACGTAAATATATTACAAGACATTATTTTATTTGACAGTACTGATAAGATATAGCGGTAATAAAGTGTGAGAATTGCATGACAATAATAATTTAAAAAACAATTCTCTTCCAAATATGATTGAGATTAAAAAAATATGATTATTTTACACAATATGATTATATTAAAAAACTATGATTATATAAATAAATATGGTTATATAAAAAATATGACTAATCAATTACATTATTGTTGGTTAAAAAATTTAAATATTGAATTGCTTAACAACCGTATGTTGTTTGAAAGTTTATTCCAGAGACGAATTGAATTAATATATAAGTGTCTCTCAGATATTTTTTACGGGACCTAACCCTATTAAGTTGAATTTATGTTGACTTTACCGTTAGATGTTTTTAAAAATCATATATGCATTTGAAATATTTTAAGCATTTATTTTAGTACTCCATAATTCCGACATATTTTGTATGCCGAATGAAATTAGACATTTATTTTTTCACTTTAACTAATTTTTTGTTTGAAATTTTGTATACTTGCCATGCTTCACTTGCGGCGTGAAATTTAAAATGGCGAACGAAATAAAAAAAATCACCGTCATACTTACCGATTTGTTTGTTTAATTGGGTCGTCGGTCGAAAGAAAATCAAAATTTTTGATATTGATTCACCGGCGATCAACCACCCTCGAACGTTACAATTTATCGTAATTTTAATAATCAAGTTGCATAACAAACGGCAACGTTTAGGGGTCGCATTATAGATTTTGTGGTTAACAATTGGCAACGCGAATGAAGATCGGTTGAAAATTTTAACTAAATATAATTATACTTTTGGAAATAAATCATTATTAGTGATACACAATAAAATGACCGTATATACTTTAGTTTTTCTTGTAATTGCGGTCGAATTAAGTAAAATGCTTTATTTTATTAAAGTATTGAATTGTACCAGTAAACAAAATTTTTAAAATGTGGCAATCTTTAATACAGGAGTCGAAATGCTTTTTGCTGATCGATCAGATGTTTACAAAGTGTTTACATGATTAGTTAACTTTTACTAAAATTAGTAGGACTTTTGAGTACATAATTAGTTGGTATTTGTATTGATGTCTATTAGAAAAATGAAACTTCTGATGAAACAAATTAATTCCACGGGTACACACTCGGCGTCTGTTATTTTTCTTCATGGTTCTGGTATATTTAGTTTAATAAATGTTGTTAATTAATATTTAGTTATTTGGCATTCACCTTTATTAATGTTTTTATAGGTGATACCGGCAGAAATTTAATTGAATGGGTTCGATTTCTACTGGGTCGTGATATGACATTTCAGCATATTAAATTAATTTATCCTACTGCTCCGTTTAAGCCTTATACACCTCTCAATGGTCAACTATCAAATGTATGGTTTGATAGAGAATCAATTTCAATTGAAGCCCCTGAAAATCACCAGAGTTTGTCAGAAATTTATGAAAAAATCAATGAAATCATTAATGAAGAAGTTAAACAAGGAATACCTGTCAATCGAATAATAGTAGGAGGATTTTCGATGGGAGGTGCTTTAGCAATGCATACGGGTTATCATTTAAATACACAGCTTGGTGGAGTTTTCGCGTTGTCATCATTTCTAAATCGTGATTCAGTTGTATACGATTCACTTAGAAGTCGATCACATTCCAATAGCCCGTTGCCTGAACTAAGAATGTTTCATGGTGGCCGGGACACGTTAGTGCCCATAGAGTGGGGACAAGAAAGTTTCAATAAATTATTAAAACTTGGTGTTAAAGGGTCATTTACGCCACTTAAAAATACTTTACATGAATTAAAAACTCAAGAGCTATTAGATTTGGAGGAGTGGATTTTGAAGAAACTGCCAATATAGATATATTAAATTAATATCAAATTGAAAATTTGCTATCCTTTAAGCGAAGACTATAAATGTACAAAGATGTTGCACATTGTACATTAGATTAGATTGATTGATTAAAGAGAGCAAAACCAATATGGTGAATGTTTATATAAATGTGTTTGTGGGAAATTAAAAACAACAAAAAATTTATTATTTTCGTGCGAGCATATGTGTATGTATGAATACGTCTTCTGTGCTTGACAAAACTATGGAAACTTTTATGATTCTGCACGAAAAGGGACCAAGGAATATAAATAGTTAAAAAATTAATAAAAAAAGCATATGTATGTATATATATATGTATATTCTACTGATATTTATGACAAATGATTTTTTTTGCTTAATTCCAGCATTAAAATCGATTAATATTCTAATTTTTAAGTCCTAACTAATCTTAACTTTAGCAATTTTTAGGAATTATTTAAAACATTGAATATGCAAAAAATTCAAAAACATATAGAAAAAGTGAATAACAAAATAAAGGTAATCATGATATATGTACAGTCACAGAAAAAAGTTTACACCAGCGCACATCGGGGTTTTTGATTCCTAAAATGGGAATTAATTGGAAAATGAAATTCTTGAGTACCAAATATTTTTTACATGAGCTAGAAGTACACAAAATTCTGCATCATTGTCTTAAAAAATATGTCTCTAGTAGGTACCGTTACATTAATACGTCTTTTTGAAGTTTGAGTTTTTTAATCTTTCGCGAAAAAACTAAATTTTCAGTATTTTCAAAATTAGTTTTCGGCAAGTTTTTAAGTAAAAATATTAAAAAAAAAATATGGAGCCTTCAACAAAAGGTGATTGAAATTATATTTGCCTCGTTGTTTTTTAGTTTATATAGTTTTGTTATTTTTGAAAAATTTTTTTGTGAAGGTCTATAAATTTGCAAATTTTGTAACATATATGGGAAAATAGTTGCGAGTTAAGTAAAGTAAAGCAAACAATTTTTTTTTCTTAAACCTATGACACCTTGTGAAATAATAGAAAACATTTTTTGCACGTGCACCTGATTAAAAAAAATGAAAATATGTATATTTGTGCACCTATATAATTCTTATCTATTAATTACCTATTTTTAATTATGGATGTTTGCATTTATTTTGTGGATGATATTTTAGAATACAAATATGTAGGTATGTATGTAAATTTTTATTCTAGTAAGAAATGGGTTCCACCTTAAAATACTTATTTAAAATACAGTGTATCCTCGGTTAATGCAACACCCGGTTTACACAAATAAATTTAACTTTTCAAAAAAAAGACCTTGATTAATGTTACTTCGGACCAAAATTGCATTAAACTTTGAATTGAAACTTCATTTTTATTTAAATAATATTTTAGTTTATAACAGCGTTTAGTAACTATGCAGAAGCGTCTAAATTTTAATAAAACCAAGTTTATTTTTACAATATCGGTTTTGGGTCATTGCTTTTTAATTAGTTGCGTTATTCAAGATTGCACTGTATAATAATAAAGCATGGTGATTTCAATAAATTGTGGGCCTGTTCGTAAATGTATCACTGCACTGCATTATTATGCGCATCATGTTCATAAATTTAAACCTTGGCAGCACTGCAGCTGTCAAATGTTGGTAAATGCAACATTAAATCATATATGCGCAAATAAACGCAAAACACTAATAAAAATGGCTGATGCATTGAATGTGTGAGAGAGAGAATGAGAGTTTTAACAATAAGTTTCTTTTTTTCTTCCTTAAATGTCTTCTTTTTTTGTGCATTTAACAACATTTTGTCATTTGTTTTATCGTCCAGTTCAAAAATCAAATTTATTAATAATTTTTCCATTTCTGCACCAATACAACGGTATCGGGTCACCGATGGTACGCGCTGACGTGAACGTGTTAAGCGATGGCGCAAGAGAATGTAACCAAGAGTTGTATTAAAAGTGCGTATCGGATTTAAATACCGAAACATATATTCTTTGTTAAAAAAGATCATGAATAAAATTGATAGCACAGTGTTATTAGTAAAAGTTTGTTATTATTTTTGAGGTTTCCGTGGTATTTAAAGCATACCACAGATTTAGGGCCATTATTACAACTTGTCGTTAAACTTGGGGACGTCTGTTTTATGTACACATGTATGTATGTATTTAGAAGGGAAAAAATTACGTTAATATAAATTTTATAAATTCATTTTCTTATAACTTACTTTTATTTTTAGCATCTTCTTAAAGCCCAGCACTATCTATATACACTACAAACAATAAACACTCAAATTATTTAATTCCAAATTAAAACACAATTGTTACAAAACTCTCTTATATAATAATATATTTATATACATACATACATAATTGGTCATTACAACCCTTCAGTCAGGATTACGACCTAGTTTCTCACACCACTTATGTTGTGTGCGTTAATTTTATACATGAGTGGCGGGACGTACAGTTTAAAGTCAACTCCGAACGACAGATTTTTGAGAAACATTTCATGTCAATTTTATTTACTCTCAGTTTGTGTCAGAAATCTGCTGAGAGGTAGTCGCCGAAGAAATACTTTTTGTATTTTATAATATACTAGCTGTAACCTGCGCGCGTTGCTGCGCCACCAAATAAAATAAATTTGAAGGAGAGACATTACACAAATATCCAATTAGTTTTGAATCATTTTATTGATTTTGTTTCCCGTTGTCCAGATGATTCAGACGAACAGGCCTGAGTAGTACGCATTTGATCAGTTTCTAATCTCACTTCTCGTTGTTCAAGTGATTCATGCCAACGGGTCTCAGCGGCATGTACTCGAAGATTTTCCAGTCTCAATGCTGGTTGCCTGTCTGATTCTGAGGCTCGTAATGGTCTTTTCTTCCGCGCTCGAGGTGTAGGTCGACCAATTGCTTGCCGCTTTGGAGGCATGATTGCACGGGAACGACGTGAAAAATGTGTTAAATTCATTAGAATCTCACAATGTACTCAATCCAATTGAACCCAACAGCATTTTTAAAAATTTTCCTAAATTAAAATGTTTAAAATTTTACGGGAATGAGTTATAGTAAATGTTATTAAAATCATAAATGATAAATGCTAAAATGTCTTGTATTTGCCCGATCAACACATGATCAAATGCATAGTTTACGATTCAATTCATTTTGAATAATCTTAGTGGCGCCATCTATCGGAAATTAGTCGCACCAACTTAGAAACCTCCGTCGACTTATGGGCAACAACTTTACTACGGTAAATCAAATGATCAAATGCACAGTTTACGATTTAAATCATTTTTAGTAATTTTCAGTGGCGCCACCTGTCGGTCATACCAACTTAGAAACCTTCGTCGGCTCATGCGCAACAACTTTGCTAAAGATCATAACATGATCAAATACACAGTTTACGATTTAAATAATTTTTAGTAATTTTCAGTGGCGCCGCCACCTGTCGGAAATTGGTCATACCAACCTAGAAACCTTCCCCGGCTTATGCGCAACAATTTTGCTGAAGATCATAGCATGATCAAATGCATAGTTCACGATTCTATTAATTACATACAAACAAACATTCATTTTTATATATATAGTAGATAGAAGATAATATACATATTTAAATTAATTTTCAAAAATATTAAAAATTAAAAACTTACATGAATGTTAGAAAACTCGAAAATGATTTCTAAGAAAAATAAACATACTTTCGACATATAAAACACAGAATAAGAAATTTATTATCAAAACATAATACTAAAAAAACAACAAAATCTTGACAATCAAAAACCCCTCAGCTGTTGACATGCTGTCATTTTATGAATTCGCCTTGATTTGACAGTTCGGAGACTTGAAAAAGAACAAGAACTGCATACTTGTCTAAATATATGTACTACTTGTATAAATATATCATCTTGCCTTCAACTACACTGTGGTGCAAAAGTGAACCAATGTTAAAAACAAAGTTCGTAACTCAATTTTTTTAGTTTTTATTAAATTAATTCCAAATTTTTGATAAATTAAATTAAAATTGATAACTTTAGCAAAACATTTTCTATTTCACCCATCCACATTCTTTTACTCCAAGGTTTTGCCCATCCAAATTTAATTATTAAGCTAGTAACCTTTTTGTTTTTGTCATCTGGTCCATCCTCTTTGGTATAGATTCATAAAGTTTAGCCATATATAATCTACAGGAATTTTGTCCCATTCAACCTATACCCTTTCCCCACGATTCATTAATACTTTTCGAGGCTTTATTGGATTCTACCACCCGGCGATTTAAATAAGCCCAAAAGTTTTCTATCGCGTTCAGATCTGGACTCACTGGTGGCCAATCCATGAGCTGAAACACCTGAGAACTAAGCCATTCCTTGACAATTTTTACAGAATGTTTCGTATCGTTGCCATGTTGGAAGATTACATTCTCAGGTCTATCTGGCATTTTGGGTATTGCTAAAGGCAAATTATTTTGCAAAATGCGAAATAATCGCATTATCGAAGACATAATCAAATTAGTGAACCCACACCATCTAGGGTTATACATCCACATACCGTAAGAGAACCGTCTCCGTGCTTAATGATTTGAGATACATGTCAAGGATTTGGTCCGGTTGATGGCTTGGTTCACTACCAAATTTTCCCATTCGATTGGTGTCTATTGATTTTGGGCTTATCTGAACATATAACCTACAAGATAAGACAGAAAAGGTATGAATTAAAAAAAGTCTGGACCAATCTGGTACTGTATATGATTTGTATTTTGCAAGAAAGATTTTTAGTGATTTTACGTTGTTGGTTGATAATTTAGCTTATTTCTTCTTTACAGAAGCTTTGTATCCAACCCGGTTAAGGGCTCCGTATCAGTCCGTCTATTAATATCGACAAAACAGGCAGAAACTGAACTTTTTGTGCTATTTAATTTGCCTAAAATGAAGGAACATGCAAGCGCTCTTTTTTCAGTAATTCGTTTCGGCCATTCAATTATTCTTTAAAAACTTTGATGTGTATTGAAGTTTTTCTAATTAGCAATTATTCTAGCTGCTGTCATATTTATTAAAAATTTGGGATACTTTCAGTTGTTTCGCCATTTTTAGGCTTCTCTAGTATAGCGTTTTTAAATTAATTTATGTGTTTTTTTATTTTTAACTAGCGACTTAAGTGTCGTTGTTGGTAGAATTTATAGAATGCTTCGAAACTTGTGAACTGTCATAGATTCAACTCCTTTTGCAATTCGTCGCTGTAGTCTAGTAGGTAATGTGTTGGCTAGATCAATCAGACATCTCGATCAAATGGAAATATGAAATATGGCAACATTCTCTCAGCAGATTTCTGGTAAAAATTCTGAGAGTAAATAAAAATTGCCATGAAAAGTATCTCAAAAAAATCTGCCGTTCGGAGTCGACTTTAAACTGTAGGTCCCGCCACTTATGGATAAAATTAACACACACAACATAAGTGGTGTGAGAAGCTAGGGCGTAATCCTGACTGAAGGATTGTAGTAACCAATTATGTATGCATGCGACTTGCTAACACGTTCTTAATTCCTGTACTTTAATATGGGTGTGAAATTTTCACTGCTATAGTAATGACAACAGAAAACTTAACTTAGTACACAACAACATAGTAAGATACGTCTTCCTTAAACTCAAACTTGATATCATAAAATTATTAACTCGAAACAGTCGACACATTTATTAAGCAGAATTAAGTTTGCATGGATATTACCGGAGTAAGACGATAATTCAACAATGATACAAAACTCTTGTATAACAGCGACAGTTTTTTATACACTCTACAAACCTTTGGAACTCTACCAAATTACAAATTATTTTCTTAGTAAAAATGTTTACGAGAGACTATGCGAAGATATTGAATACACCCGAGTAACTACATAATCTAAGTTGTACATTTAGTTGAGTAGAGCTCAAAAAGAATGTTCTTGAATATGAAAAAATTCATAAAAGATCATTAATAAAGTAAACGTGAAACGTACAATTAATTTCTTAAGGGAAAATAAATATGGAATGAAAAAACTCAAATAGTCTTGTTTTTGTAAAGCAAAGGGAAAAATAGAAGATCGTTTACAAACCTTTCACTTACATTGTTTCACTTTATTTATTTATTATTTTATTTATTTCATAGGATAGGACCAAGAAATTAATCTTTTAAATTACAGTATGTGATTATATAATGATTACAAAAAATATTACTTTTTTAACTTATAATTAAAATTATAAGGTAAAATATTAAAGAATAAGAGCAAGAGCAGCTTAGGCCTTCAGCTCAACAAAATTAATAAATTATATCGTTGGTATTATTCGCATAGACACAAAGTCCACTTTTTTCCAAAATTGAGATTTTAATGTAAAACGGTAACACTATACAAAATACATATTTTAGGACAACAAAAAATTTCATTATGTATTTTAAAGTCGTTGTAATATTGTGGTTTTCAAAAACGCTAAGACCACAAAACTACGAAAAAAATTAAAAGCACATGCTAACTCCACGAATATTATTTATTAATTATTATTAATTTTTGATCTAGGTCATTTAAAGAAAGCTATTTTGTAAAAATAATTGCGTTTAAAAGGTTTACATATTTTAAGAACTGAAAAAGCTACAATGTTTTTTGTGTCTCCTGTAAAATATGAAAAAAGGGACTTAATACATTTGCGAATTAGACTAACGATATGATTAAGAGGTATTATAATATTACAATATTATTGTAAGATAATTCCAATGTTTATATTTCATAAAGTAGCTTAGATTTTTTAAGAAATTTCATTAGTTTGGATATGTTTTCAACATTAGGATAGGATAGGGAATCTAAGGGATCTGAGTTTTGAAAAATCGAATTACGAATGTCCGACAGCAGTGGCACAAAATATGATTGAGTGTTATTGGTATATTAGCATAGCAGTTACGGAATGGAGTGAAATTTCGTTTGAATATGAAACCATGCGAAATCATTGTATGTCCTACTCTAAGACGAAGAAGTTTTATACTATGAAGTCTAAAGAAATCATTTGAATATTCTGTTAAATAGTCATAAATTGTATTTTTTTCTTTGTTGATCATTCGGTACATTGAGTAGGTATGACTATAGGTGTTATCCTTCTCGATTTCGGTGTAGTGTCTATTAATTTGTCTCATTAGATCTTTTCGATTTAAATTATCAGTAAAGTATACGGGTTGATTCCCCGCGTTCTTTGCTGCATTGTCTGCAAATTCATTAACTATAATTCCACAATGCCCAGGGACCAAAATTAATTTAAAATTAGGAATTCGATCGATCAAAATGGTTCTAATTGCAGATGTATAAAAATTAGTATTGGAGATATTAAGAACTGACTTTATAGCTGAGAGAGAATCCGTACAGATAATAAATTTCCCCTTCTGTTTTCTCACATATAAACAAGAATCGTATATCGCTATAATTTCTGGTGAAAAATTTTAACTAAATTCATAGTTTTGAAATTTTTATAACTCTGCTGTCTGTTGTGATACTGTATGAGACAGATGAATTTAGTTTTGAACCGTCGGTGTAAACAAATTCGTAGTCCGCAAGGGATTCCTTGATGTTTGCAAATAATTGTCTATATTGAAGAGGGGAAGTAATAGATTTCGGAAGTTTAAGAAGTGACATGTCAATGGATGAAGAATCTAAAAGACATGGTGGTTGTTTAGTAATTCTTGAAGTGATATAATTCGGAAAATCATGGGCTTTACTATTTTGAATTATTCTATGAATGGATGAGGGTACTTTTGGATATCTTTTGGAATGTCTTATATTATTGGCTATTTGGATAAAATAATCTAGTAGTGAATATGTTTCTTTGTGTGTCTAAAGATCTAATGTTAGACTCATAACGTAGGTTAGGAACAGGAGTAGATCGCAAAACGCCTAAGGATATCCTTATGCTGGAATTTATAATAATGTCAATTTTATTTTGTTGAGATTTAGGAGCATAACCGAAGAATTATAAATCGTAGTTAATCTTTGAGAGAATAAGTGTTGGGTGAGATAGGCATTTTAAAATATTTAATCGTTGAGAAAGAGAGGTGTGTAGGAATTGAATATGGTCGTTCCAGTTGTAGCGTTCATTTATTAGTACGCCTAACAAACGAAGAGAATTTACTTTCGATATGGATATACATACACTGGTGGCCAAAACTAAAGCAATTGACATTACACTTTGATATTTTAGCAAATATCTTCCGCTAAAAAGGTTCAAATTGGATGTTTTTTGGTTTTTATGTTTACACGTTATTCAGATTAAACGTAAATGCAAAAAAATTATAATCAATTTGCTTAAAATATTGAATTTCTTTCAAAATAACGAAATAACCATAAAATTCTAGTGGTCAAAACTAAAGCAACTTTCGTATTTCTGTAACAACACTTAAAAATTAAATTAATAGTTAATAGAGTAACCATTATTTTTAATGACGGCAGCACATCTACGGGGCATTGAATCAATTAGCCTCTCAATTTGATCTTTAGAAATGCTGTTCCATGCGTTCTGGATACGATTAAAAATGGTGTGTTTATTAGTCCCTAAATCCCTTTTTATTTTGCGGTCAACGATGCTCCAAAGGTTTTCAATAGGGTCAAGGTCTAGCGATTGAGCTGGCCACCCGAGAACACTTACTTTTGAGTGACTCAACCATTCCTTAACAAATTTTGAAGCATGTTTTGGGTCATTGTCATGTTGGAAACCCCAAACCAGGGGCATGTTCTCTTCTGCGTATGGCAGCATTATGTTTTCCAACAAATTTTTATAAACAAATCGATCAATTTTCTCAGTGATTTGGTTACGCTTTGGTTGCTTTAGTTTTGGCCACCAGTGTATATGTAAGTGTAGATCGAACACGTCAGATATGTAAGTATTTACATTTTGAGGACGATAGTGAAGCGCCCGATAAGTCGCACCAATTGTTTATGTCAGAAAATAGATTATCAACATTAAACACAAGGTTTTTCTTTCGATTAGATTTAATAATTAAATTAAAATCGTCTGCGTATGCACAGAAGTCGATTTCTTTATGTAGTGATAAGATTGAGCATAATTTATTGTATGCTATAAGAAAAATTATTACCGATAAGGGAGAACCCTGTGGAACTCCATTATGTAGAGGAAAAATATTGGAAAATTGGTTGTTAATGCGAATTGTAATTTTCCTATTGGACATAAAATTAGCGATGTACCTAATAATATTTTGACCTACTTTCCATTCTTGTAATTGGTGTAGACTCAGTACTCAGAATTCCTACTTTATCAAATGCTGATTCAAAGTCTAACGATGCGATGATAATGTGTTTCAATTTCATAGTCTACGAAAAGCAGAGCATCAATTGTCGAACTACCCTTTCTAAAACCAAATTAATGATTGCTAAGTAGTTTAATGTTGGTAACAAACCACCATAATCTATTTTCTACAATTTTGTCTAAAGTTTTTGATAAGCAACTATTTAAAGATATGGGTCTGTATGAACTTATATTAGTTTTATTCTTTCCAGGCTTTAGGATAGGCACTACGATGCCATTTTTAAATTGTTGTGGAATAAAATTATTAAAGATTTTGTTGAATAGGGCTATAATGCGTGTTTTCAGACAGTGCGGTAGCATCTTTAACATTATATACGATATTCTGTCCATTCCAGGGGTGTTGATTTTTGAATCTATTTTCATAGCTTGGGCACATGGTGTGGCCGAGGGGAGGTTGGTCGTGAAATCTTGTTTCCGTGATCTGATATTGTTGTCATCAGATTTTTCAGACCAATATTTGCCAAAGTCGTTGCCTATATCTAAGGAGTTTGTATACAATGTACATATCTTGATTTAACAAAGAGGAAATGCAGTGAATTCTATGAGATGATTTGTAGCCTGTAAAATTAGTAATATTGGTCTAAATTTTCTGAATTGGGCTGCTTGGTGTAATTTTAGAGGTTAGTTGAAAAATAGATTCCTTTTTTGCTAGTTTAATTTGTCTTTTGTATTTCGCATTGGCCTTTTTATACATGATTAGGTTCGCTTGTATCACGTTTCTCTTGAATGATTGCCAGAGTTTATTTTTCTGTGCTTTTAATTTCTCTAGTTCTTTGTTCCACCAGGGGACCGTTTTCCTAGTTGTTCGTGATTTTGAAATAGGCATATTTGCGGCTTGTAAAATAGTCTTACATATATTTGATGTTTCTATATTTATATTTGATGCCACTGGTATGGTCTTATTCAATGTTTCACAAAATTGTTGAACTTTCGGCCAATCAGCAAAATTTAAATTGAATTTTGGTTTATTGAATTCCATACGTACTATGTTATAAGGAAATAATCATCTCTTTATTTCTATTATTATATTACTATGTTATAAGGAAATAATCATCTCTTTATTTCCTTATAACATAGTATAATAGGAAAGAGATCACTTACAAAAAGATTTTTTCAGTTTTCCAGCTAATGTGGGGATATAGAACAGGCGAACAAAAGCTAAGATCGATATGGGAGAGAGTTCCCAGAGTGTGTAGGAGAACCGTCATTCAGGAGTATCAGCTTAGACTCGTTCAGAAATTTGTGAGAATTGTTAGTTGAACCCCAACTTCTATGGGGACTATTAAAATCACCAAGGGTAAGTGATGGTAGATTTGTACAAAATATATTTTCAAGATTATTGTGATTGAAATTTGTTGATGGTGAAAAAAATGTACTAATAATATTTAGTTTGATTTGCGATATGATTTCTATACCAGCAACATCAAAAATATTGGATGAAAAGGATTGTTTCTGTTCTAATTACTTATGAGCCAGTATGATCACACCACCATATCTTGTTGTGGACGTGTTAAGATTGTATATATTGTAGTTAATAGGAATAGGGATATTAAGGTAGGAGTGTAAGTGGGTTTCTTAGAGACATATAATTTTAGTGGAATAGTTCTTAATTAGTACTTGCAATACTATTTTTAACATTATTTTTTAAAAATAAGAATATAACAAATATGGAATGAAATTAAATCTAAGTGATCTGCATATTTTGATAGGAATTGACCGATGATAGAAGTTGAAAATGTTTTGTTTAAATTAGTGTTGTTACATTTAAAGAGAAATGTAATATAAGAGATAAAAAGTTGTAAATATATAGCTCTTTTAAGATATCTTACTCGTGCTATAAACTTAAGCCGAAAGTCCATACCATGCGTTTCATGCGAGCTTGCGATATATGCGTATACCGAAAAAGTAGAATCAGTGTAGTTGTTTGTGTGTGTTTTCAGTTAATTTATCCTCCATTTTTCTTGTTTACAAATTAATAAATTCGAAAGAGATGACACTCAGTACTTAAATACAATCGATAACTAGTATACAAATTTTATTCATGAAATAAATGTGTTAAAAATGTATTTTAATGTATTTTCCCCTTAAATTATTAGTAAAATTTATTATGAAATATGCTTTTATTAATACTTTTATAATGCAAATAAAAAATGCGAAAATAATAATGCACTATTTATATTTATCTAAACATATTTACCACATTTTACACCATTCACAATAGTATATAATTTGTCATCCCTAAGTTTAAACAACTGCTGACTTTTTCCAGCAGTGTATGAGTCGCATTGAAAAGTAGAAAGTAAACCTACTTGATGCGTTCTACGCGTTTATGCATTTTATGCGTTCTGTAACTTGTTAGAAACAACTACAATGATTCTACTTTTTCGGTATACGCATGTAACGCAAGGTCGGATGAGACGGATGGTATGGACTTTATTCAATCTCGAAATGCAAAAAATAATTCAAAAGAAAGTTTTTAATGGTAATGTAAATTTACAGAGAAAGTGAGTAACAGATAAATTATTGAAAGAGTAGATCTTTAAATAATAAGAGAAGTATAAAAATAACGGGATTATTGTAATTCTTCTTCGAAAATAAAGAACAAGTTTATAGAAAGTATATAGAAAAAAGAATAAAAGAAAGAAAATATTTCGTTAGTACATACATACATACATACATAATTGGCCATTACAACAATTTTGAGAAACTTTTTCATGGCAGTTTATTTTACTCTCAGAGTTTTTGCCAGAAATCTGCTGAGAGGAAGTCGCCGAAGAAATATTTTTTTTTTCATATTTCATTTTTGATGTCTGACCTGGGATACGAACCCGGGCTTTACGAATAGTAAGCCAACACACTACCTACTACACCACGGCGACTTCGTTAGTATAATTCGCAAAGACGCTAAGTCCACTGTTTTTCAAAATTGAGATTTTAATGCAAAACGATAACACTATACCAAATACATATTTTACGACAAAAAAAAAATGTCAGTATGTAGTTTAAAGTTGTTGTAATTTTGTGGTTTGCAAAAACGCTAAGTCCACGAATATTAATTATTCTTAATTTTTAATCTAGGTCATTTAAAGAGAGCTATTTTGTAAAAATAATTGCGTTTAAAAAGTTTACAAATTTTAAAAACTGAAGAAGCCGCAATGTTTTTTGTGTCTCCTGTAAAATTTGAAAAAAGGGACTTAACACATGTGCGAATGAGACTAACGTTTTGATAATAGAGTAATAATAAGTGGAGATAAGAATAAAATCTAGTTTAGTATAGAGAATATAGGAAAGATAAATTTGAAATAAGAAATGAACAAATTGAATAAAAAAGTACTTAATTTTAATTTGTGATATGATGATTGTTGTTGTTGGTTTTGATTAGCGTATTTAGTGGAACATTCTGTTGAGGGCGTCTTTGGTTATATAGGACGGTTTCTTTCTTTTTTCCAACTTTTTAGAAAGTAACAATTGCTTGTATTTCTTTTTCTTTAATAAAAATTGGGCGAGATTTGTCGAAAGATGTGTGGTTATGGTCATTGATGTTATTTATTTTGGGGTTCACACATGCAGCTTGTAGTGAACATTTTTCTTTTAATTCCTCTTTGAGATGCAAAGCGTTGGAACAATTACCGCAATTTTTTTCATTTTTACAAACCTTAGCTATATGGCCAAATTGTTGGCAGTTTTTACACTTTAGGGGTAAAGGGATATAAGGACGAATCCTAACTTTTTCATAACCAATTGAAATGTCGGCAGGTAGGGTAGTAGATATAAAAGTCAGAATAATTAGTCCAGTTTCAATTAGATTTCCTTCCACGTTTTTTAAGATTTTTTTAACCAAAGTAACATTGTGATTTTGTAACTCGAATAGAATTTCGGATTCATCTATTCCTCTTAAATCGTTAGAGTAAATTACTCATTTCGCAAAATTCAAGCCTGAATGTTCTTTTACAGAAACTTTGATAGCAGGAGAAGAAAAAAAAGACAGTTGAATAAGTTTGTTTGCTTGTATGAAACTTTTTGTTTGGATTAGGATGGATCCATTTAATAGTTTTCTGCATTGTAGCACTTCTCCACCGGCAACACTATCAATAACCTTTTTGATTAAGAACGGAGAAACATTTTGTAAAGTTTCAGTGTTATCAATTCTTCCCATTATAAGGAATTTTCCACCCAACGATAAAATTGTCATTCTTTTAGATTTGTCAAAGTTTATGGCATGGCTTAGTCAGGGGGTTCATCCATTTGTTTGGATTGATAATATTTCTTTTTTACTTTAAGCCCTTTTCTATTCTTTTTTTTAAACAAGTCGTCACTTTAAGTCTTGATCTAGTATAAATATGTCCACTCACTTTTCACTTTTTATTCACTTCTCTTTATATTAAACCGGTTTATCACGTGTTAAGGACCGTTCACTTTGAGAGTTAGCACAAGAATGATTACAAAAAATAGAAAAGATATTATACAACAAAGTAAAAGTAAAAAACAATATCAAAATATTAATAAGTACAAACAAGAATAAAAATATAAAATCATGTACACTGACTCAAACAATTGCCCGTACACCAAACTATTGAAAATATAATTTAATGTAGTTCGGAAAATATATATCCAATGAAAATGAGTTGTTGATTTTTAAAAAGTGCAACAAATACAAACACATAAAGGTTAAAACAGAAATAAATTTTATTGAACTAACAAAACTTTAAAAATACTTCAGAAACCAAACTCAAAAAATTATCCGTACAGAATAATATTTATACCTTAAAACTAATTAATGTGGTTTTAATAACGGGTGTGATATCCTTTGGCTTTAATAACCTCATTTAAACGGTTCTTCATTGATAGAACTAATTTAATAGTAATTTATTGACCAATATTCTGCCAGTGATTGTATGCTGGTGGATTTTTTTCTGCAAAACTCCCCATAGATGTTCTATGGGGTTAAGCTCTGGACTCTGAGGATGATGAGAAAGCAATTCTTTTACGTTTTCACTTAACCATTCACTTACAATTTTGGCCTTATGTTTTGGGTCATTATCGTGAACGAGTCGAAAATCCCCTAGCATTCTTAATTTCGTTGTACTAGCTTCCAAATTTTCTTTTAAAATATTCAAATAATGGTAGAATGAATGGTAAAATTGTAGTTTCAACAAAAACGAGATTTTCCACACCTCCTGCTGGCATGGCACCCCAAACCATCACATTACCACCACCATGTTTTAAAGTTGGCTTTAGATTTTTCAACTTAAGATCAGTATACGGAGGTTTTTAAGGTTGCTAATTTCGAATCTGGAGTAAATTTTTTCAATTCAAAACGGCGGATCCAATATGGAGACCTAAATTTTAAAATTTCTTCAAATTTACAAGAAAATCCGTGCACGGAAGTTTTTGAGGTTGCTGATTCCGAATCTGATGTAAAATTGACCAAATTAAAAAGGATGGATCCAATATGGCGACTTAAATTTTAAAATTTCTTCATATTTACATGCAAATAAATGTAAGGGGGTTTTTAAGGTTGCTGATTTTGATTCTGGGGTAAAATTTTTCAAATTCAAAATGGCGGATCCAATATAAATGCAAGCTTTTTTTTATCAAAACCAAAAAATCGCAACATGAAATTGACAAACTCTTCATTTAACACGTTTTTAATTGTTTTAACGCGACCAAATTCACCCAAGTTTATCCAAAACTCAATTTTCAGAAAAAAAATTTATTTAAAAGTTGTGTCAGAAGTGTGTTTTTTTCGCCAAAATTTCTTTTAACAATATCTTTTTCTTAAACTTTTAAGCATTCGCTTTCACTTTTGTTTTCCATATTTAATTTAGATTTACATATGTTTGTTTTTTGACTTTTTAGAGAACCTCTGAAAATCGTATATTCTGCCTTCCACCTTTGCTCACAAACAATGATTTTGAACCTCTGCTAAACAGTATTCGTTAATTTTTTAGAGAAACCAAATCTTACATTATTAGTTCCTTTATCAAATTCCAAAACAAAAATACACTCTTGTAAAAAACACTGTAGAAAAATGATTTTTTGCCATAAAAATGAGTAAAATTACACATAGGGCAAGAAAAAAGTTCTATTACATATGAAAAAGATGTTCGCATAAATTTTTCAATCTTAATTAGTTTGATAAATCGTACCTTATAAGGTAAGGTAAGGTGTCGGACCCCCTTAAAGAAAGGGGTTCCACTCGGGCCAATATTCAGGCCCATTGTAATAAAAGTTTGATAAATTGCAGCTCATAAAATAGTAACCCATAAAGCCATTAACATCAGAAGAAAAAGGAAATTTGAAGCTAATTTTGAACAATTGTCTTCAATTGCATCAAAAATTGGAATTCTTACTCGAAAAATATAAAAGAAAGACCAGCAAGTATCTTATCGCTAGCAAACAAGCGTGAAATTTTGCTCATCTGATTCCGTAGCAAAAATTGAGCACACCCCGAAGTTTCTGCTAGAATTTCGACTGTTCGGCGCTTAACACAGGGAATGAATCTAAAAGAAACCTTTGTTAAAACACTTTTACTTAGCAATTAAATTTTGTTAATATTCATATGATATGAAACGCCGAATGGCACATGGTTGCCTTTTCTGGCGAAAATAACATTAACCAGGATAGCCAAGGCAATGAGAATAATTCTGAAGTGTGATAGGTATACACATTCAAATGAAATGTTAGGCAATCTCAAGCGGCTGAATATAAAACAGAGATTGGTACTCAACACTCTAAAATTTATTATCAAAATGACTCAAAATAAGGCGCCGGAATATCTATGTGGGGAGATAAAATATAAGGCTAATAGTCAATCGTACGAACTTAGAAATGTTGATGATCTCCGAATACATAGGGTCACGTCAACACTAGCACAAAATCATTATTCTACAAGGGCTTTCAGTTATTTAATTTTTTGCCGAATGATGTAAAAAATGAAGGAAATTATACTGTATTCTTTAAAAAATGTATACACTTTGTTAGATTTAATTTTCATACATAAGAAGAAAGGTATTATGTAGAAAAAGATAAAGAATTTTCAATATATATAATGAGTTTAATATCATGAGTTTAATTTTCTTAATATTTAAGTCTAAACCAAATCATAAAGATTTGTACTATCATGGATAATAAAGTGGTCAGCATACTGTATGTTATTAATAAACTAGCAGACTGTACCCGGCGTTGCGCGGGTTATGTAGTTTGTCAATTTTTTATAAAAATCAATTTAGAATTGTAAAAAATATTTTTAAATGTGATTTTCAATTGTTTTGTATTGAAATTTAAAACTTTAAAACGTTCTCGTGAAAAGTTAAAAAAAAAACAACATAATGCCATAATACTATTACAAAAAAAATATTTTTTTTTCTCGTAATCAGTGCATTAACAGGCATCGTTTGGGTGGTATTTCTACAAAAAAGTGGCCATGGGACACCCTATTGTATAAAGTTTTCTTTACATTTAAAAAAAATTATTATTGGGTCATTTTTGCATTAAAAATAACAATAAATAAAAAACCGGATTTGAAACCGGTTTCTTAAAAAATGAAATTTTTCAAATTATTCGGAAACCGGTTTAACAAACAACCCAGTTTTTTGAATACTCTAAGTCCTAAATATAAATGCACTCAATTTGCCCGTTTTTCGCCCCTTTCCCCCTTTTTGGACCCCTTTTGGTCCAACTTTATAAACGGAACACCTCCAATAGCTATTTGGGAAACTTAACCAAGCTAAATCGTAAAAAAATACATTTAAAACAGATAAAATACAGCATTTATGCGTAAAGTACTAATTTTTTCTCCCTTTGTCCCATTTTTTCCCCTTTGGGTCAAAATTTTTAAAAGATTTATTGCCTATAACCTGCACCGACAAAAGTTCGATCAATATCACAAATTTCAAGAAAATCGGTCCAGGCGTTCAGGCGTGATTGGCTATGCACTCAATTTGCCCGTTTTTGGCCCTTTTCTTCCTTTTTGGACCCCTTTTGGTTCAACTTTAGAAACGGAACACCTCCAATAGCTATTTGGGAAACTTAACCAAGCTAAATCGTAAAAAATTACCTATAAAACAGATAAAATATAGCATTTATGCATAAGAGTACTAATTTTTGCCCATTTTTTCTCCCCTTTTGGTCAAAATTTTGAAAAGATTTATTGCCTATAACCTGCACCGACAAAAGTTCGATCAATATCACAAATTTCAAGAAAATCGGTCCAGGCGTTCAGGCGTGATTGGCTATGCACTCAATTTGCCCGTTTTTGGCCCTTTTCCTCCTTTTTGGACCCCTTTTGGTTCAACTTTAGAAACGGAACACTTCCAATAGCTATTTGGGAAAGTTAACCAAGCTAAATCGTAAAAAATTACCTATAAAACAGATAAAATATAGCATTTATGCATAAAAGTACTAATTTTTGCCCATTTTTTCTCCCCTTTTGGTCAAAATTTTGAAAAGATTTATTGCCTATAACCTGCACCGACAAAAGCTCGATCTATATCCCAAATTTCAATAAAAGCGGTTCAGGCGTTCAGGCGTGATTGGCTAACAAACAAACAAAAAAAAACAGACTTACAGAAAGATTTATAATATATGTATATTAGGATTATAATTATCTGCTTCATTGGTTACGATTGTCTTTTGAAAGTTTGTATCAGTAAATGTTAAAAAGTAGAGAAGGAATTGCTCCATTAATGGTGCGTAATGTAGACAATCTAAAATTTTTGAATGTAAAACAAAGATTAGTATTCAACACTTTAAAATTTACAAGCAGGATGAAGCACCAACATATTTTAAATACGGGCTTCGAAATGCCGATAATTTTCATTATTGTATAGGAGTTTACAATTATTTAATCCTTTACCAAATACATAATATAAATTACACTGTATTTTAAAAAAAAAAAATGTGTGAACATTGTTCTGTTTAATCTACATACACAGACTGAAATAAGTCTCCGTACACCAAGCAGACAATTTACACAATACACCCAAACCTTTTTTACACGGTAGATACGTTCCAGTGGATACCGTGTAAAAAAAACGCGTAAAAAAAGACAAATATTATGTATGTATGTAAGTGTATAAACAAACTGAAAAGATATACATAGGATTGATGCTGCAGCCTACAAATTTGCCTATAAAATTGAATAACTTTATAAAAACGCACAGATTTAGTTCAACAGTATACACAGAGTTTTTATTTTATTTCATTTTATGATTATAAAAAAATAAAGAAAAACTTAAAAATTCTCTTCCATTTATAAAAATAAAATTAGTTACTTACTTACTTACTTACTTAATTGGCCATAACAACCCGTTTATCGGATTTCGGCCTGCCGCAACACATCCTTCCAGGCGCCTCTGCTTCGTGCGCGCCTACGCCAGTTGGTCACACCAATCGATGACAGGGCTTCCTCGATTTGGTCCTTCCAACGGATGCAAGGTCGTCCTCTTCGCCGACTTCCGCAGATTCCCGCATCAAATACCCGTCTTGCCGGCGCATCCTCCTCCATACGAACGACATGGCCGAGCCAGCGCAGCCGCTGGATATTAATACGCTGTACAACGTCCATGTCGTTGAGGAGCTCATACAGCTCACTGTTGTATCGGATACGGAAATCATCGCCAACTCGCACTGGACCGAAGATCTTGCGCAGTACTTTTCTCTCGAACACTCTCAAGGCCGCTGCATCTGTACTTAATAGGGTCCATGCCTCTGCGCCATAAAGAAGCACGGGTAGGATGAGTGTCTTGTAGAGTGTTAGTTTTGTCGTACGAGAGAGGTCTCTGCTACTCAATTGCCTATTGAGACCATAGTAGCACCTGTTGGCAAGAGTGATCCTGCGCTTGATCTCCAGACTGACATCATTTCTGGTGGTAACGGCGGAGCCAAGATAGATGAATTCCTTGACCGTATCAAAAGTATAGTTATCGGCCGTAATCTGAGAATCAATACGCCGCGCGTCTCGACTCGTCGATAACATATACTTTGTTTTGCCCTCATTTACTGCCAAACCCATCTTGGTAGACTCGCGTTCAATAGCACTTAAGGCAGCAGTAACATCTCGCTTCGTACGCCCTATGATGTCAATGTCGTCAGCGTACGCAAGCAACTGGACACTTTTTTGAAAAATAGTGCCACTGCGATGCACTCCTGCCTTTCGCAGAACACTCTCCATGACGAAGTTGAAGAGGTCGCATGATAAGGGGTCGCCTTGTCTGAAACCTCGCACGGTATCAAAAGGCTCGGACAGGTCCATTCCTACCTTGACGGAGCTACAGGAATTGCTCAACGTCATTCTGCAAAGCCTTATCAGCTTCGCAGGTATACCGAGCTCAGACATTGCGGCAAAAACACGATCCCTTATGGGGCTATCAAAGGCAGCCTTATAGTCGACAAAAAGATGGTGTGTGTCGACTTGTTTCTCGTGGGTCTTTTCCAGGATTTGGCGTAGTGTGAAGATCTGGTCGATGGTGGACTTGCCAGGTCTGAAGCCGCACTGATAAGGTCCAATCAGTGTTTTGACGAGTGGCTTCAGTCGTTCACACAATACGCCTGTAAGAACCTTATATGCGATAGGGAGAAGGCTTATACCCCTATAGTTGGCGCATATAGTAGGGTCTCCCTTTTTCAGAATAGGACAGAGGACACTGAGGTTCCAATCGTTTGGCATACTTTCCTCTAGCCATATTTTGTAAATAAGCTGGTGCATGCGCCCTACCAACTCATTACATCCGGTCTTAAACAATTCAGCGGGGAGGCCATCAGGACCTGCTGCTTTATTGTTTTTAAGGCGCGTAATCGCGACTTTGACCTCTTCATGGCTAGGCGGCGGAAACTCCACGCCGTCATCATCGATCGGGTTCGGAACATCATCTCTAAAGGCGGTATTGGTGTCGTCATCGCCTTGTAGCAGAGTAGAGAAGTGTTTCCTCCATAACCTCAGTACTCCATGCGGATCTGATACTAAGTTTCCATTTTCGTCCTTGCAGGAAGACGCTCCGGGTTTATAACCCTCGGTTAGACGCTTAACCTTTTGATAGAATTTTCGAGCGTCATTCCTACATCTATACATCTCGACTTCCTCACGCTCACGCCTTTCCTGCTCCCTCTTCTTGCGTCTGAAAAGGCGTCTATCATCCCTTCTCTTCTCTCTATAGTTCTCGACAATGGCTCGCGTAGCTGCAGACTGCAACGTTTTCTTGTATGCGGCGTTTTTCGCTGCAGTTGCCTCGCGACACTCCTCATCGTACCATTGATTTCGTTGGGGTGGGCGTTCGAAACCAAGGACTGTTTCCGCAGTAGTGCGCAAGGAGTGGGAGATGTTGGCCCACAGTCCGCCAATGTCGTTGAGATTAGATGGGGAACGACGGAGCTTATCCGAGAGTTGAGCGGAGAACGCCTCAGCTGTCCTTTGTGATCGCAGCTTCTTAACGTCCAGCTTTCGCAATGCACTAGAGTGCGCAGACCTCGAAGCGCTAATGCGCAATCGAAACTTGGCTGCGACAAGGTAGTGGTCCGAGTCGATGTTTGGACCTCTGAATGTGCGCACATCTAGTACACTGGATACGTGCCTTCCGTCTATCACAATATGATCGATCTGGTTAGATGTTGACCGATCAGGGGACATCCATGTGGCCTTGTGAATGTCGAGATGTTGAAACTTAGTGCTACATACTACCATGTTACGCGCCGCGGCGAAATCGATCAGCCTCATACCATTGGAGGTAGTGTTTGCGTGGAGGCTGAACTGTCCGACAGTGGGGCCAAAGATACCTTCCCGCCCGACCTTTGCATTAAAATCCCCGAGGACAATTTTGGCGTCATGGGCCGGGCACTCATCGTATACGTCCTCGAGTTTAGCATAGAAGGCATCCTTAACCACATCGTCCCTTTCTTCCGTCGGGGCGTGAGCACATATTAGGCTGATGTTGTAAAATTTTGCCTTGATGCGGATTGTGGCTATTCTTTCGTTCACAGGTGTGAACCCAGAGACAAGGTGACGAAGTCTCTTATTAACCACAAATCCGCATCCAAATTCGTGCTTGTTTTCATGGCAGCTGTAGTATACATCGCAAGATGCAAGCCTTTTGCATCCTTGTCCTGTCCATCGCATTTCCTGAATGGCAGTGATGTCAGTCCTACATTTAATGAGGGCATCCGCCAGCTGGGCGGAAGCGCCTACCCTGTAAAGGGTGCGGACGTTCCATGTGCCAATACGTAAATCATAGTCCTTTATTCGTTTGCCGTGGTCGTCAACTTTAGAGGGGATCTTTTTATAGGATTCTGTCTTGGTTTTCATTGGATAATTGTTTTTACGTGGTGGGTTCCAAGCCCTACGCACAACCCAAATTTAACGTCCAGGGGATTGGACATTCGCTGCACGCATTAGTTAACATCTAGCGGGTGCTAGAATGCCATCCAGGAGGGGCCACGAGGAGGCTGCGTGTCAACTTGAATACAGCAAGACAAGGATCGTCCTGGTGGTCGCCACGTTGACCACAATCAGAAACTTTACCTTGTTTGCATGCATCCCAAAAAAATTAGTTATCAAACTCTTAAAACAATTAGGAACGGAATTATTTTCAATAAAATTTTTTTTATTTTATTCGGAGTCAGTTTCTGATAGCAAGCGCATTCTCTTTTGCTGGGGTGGCTCAATATCAGTCTCGTCAGTAGAAATACTTATTACTTCTTCATCTTCAGAAGCTGCTTCTGGCGCTGGTTTATTTCTTTTAACAGCAAATTCTGTTATAGTGCTTTGTGATCCAACTTTGGAAAGCTCTTTATAGAGCTCTCTGTATCTAGCCATACATGTTTGTAGGTCTGATTGAAATTTCACAGCTCTTTCAATTATGTTATCACATGTCAAAAAAACTGGGAGTTAAACGGGATTAAACGATTTTATCCGTACAAAAAGGAGCGAACAAAAAAAATAGTAAATTTGTCAAAAAAAAAACCGTGTTATTTCAAATTCGCGTAAAAAAAAACCGTGTAAAAACAGGTTTGGGTGTATTTCAAAAACTACTTACCAATTTGACAAAAACTAAAAAAAAACAAACAAAAATGCTAACTCAAAAAGTCTTCGTACAGCTTAGATAGAGATAAATATACTCCTTTAACGTAACGATTTTATTGAAATTTGATTTGTTTTCTCAAAATCTTAGAATTCTAGTGAGCGCAAATATAAAATATTACCAAAAATTCGTATTGACGTCAAAGAGAGTTGATTGTTAAAATGAGTAATGACGGTAAAAGTTTGCGGAAAATATCTGAAAACATTAGACTAAGATCATTAGTTCCATATGTGATATAAACATAACACAAAAGTACACGCTCACTTTTAATTTCCCTAGAAAGATGCTAAACAGAAATAGAAGATGTTTCCTTTTGAAGGAAAATTGAACAGATAGCTTGATTTAAAAAAACCGATTCTGTGAAACAATAAAAATTTATTTTATTAAATGCACAAATCTTACAGAATTTGCTGGTTATGAAGAAATATAAGCTGTGGTTTCCACATAAGAAGCCTCTTTTCTCAGCTAGGATGTAAAAGTATTTAGATTATGCCACAAAATATATTAATAATTAAGATGAATGGTAAATAGTTATATTTACTGACAAGAATCTATTTAATATTTTTACATCAGATGGCAGACAATTTCTGTGACTTAAACTTTGTTGCAGTTGAAGAGCTTAAAAACAACCGTCAAACATGGATACGGCTTAATGGTTGCTAGGAGTGCAATAGACACTGTGAATGCCTCAAATCTTCTGTATACAGCTACTACTATTTTAAAAGAAAACTTTAAAATGAGCACTTTAAATTTAGATATACGATACGATTTTCGATTCTTTCATAATAACGATCCGAATCACTTATCACAATATTGTGGAAGAATGATTTCTATACAATGGTATAAAAGTAATATTTTATCACCCAGAACACAGATTCAATTTCTCTCTATAAAATTTTTATGAATTATTTTGGATAAAAAAAATAAATGCAGCACACAATAACTAATAAGCAAATGCCCCAATGTATCATTGTCGTGTACAACTGGAATATTGGAGCAGAAATCACACAAAAGGTGGTCTTTTCTATGTAAAAAAAAGTTTGGAAGAAGTGTGTATCGCCAAGGGACTTTATACTTGTTATTAAAATGGAATACATGAATGTAAATGTTCACTGCTGTACGGAGACTTTTTGAGTGAGAGTTTTACAATATTTATAGAGTTTTTTATAAAAAAAAGGTAAATTAAACTTTTTAAATATTTGTGTTTATAAAATTATTACAAGCACAAATTGAGCTTTTAAAGCAATTTTTCTTTATTCAAATCTGGTAAGTGGTTTTTGAAATATTGCGTAAATTGCCTCCGACCGCTTAGTGTACGGAGACTTATTTGTGCTAGTGTATATACTTAAGAAAAGTAAATTGCTTAAGTATTTTTAATGGTAATAAAATAAATCAAATAATTAGCGCTATGGTCAGTACGACGGGCTTACGCCCAATACGAATTTTTGGTACATTTTTATTAGTCATGCTGCACTTTTCGTCACAGGCTGTATCCAACAATACAGACAAAAAAATGTTTCTACATGTCTGCAATTTTGGACCTATAGTTGTCTGCATGTAGGATCTGAAGCAACATTTATGTGCTCGTTTATAACAAAAATTATTGAAAATATTTTTTGCCGAATATGATTATTTAACGGTCCATTATTTCATTTTTGTTTTTTTTTTTTTATTTTACTGGCATTTACCATTTTATAATTTCCCAACATTTTTTCCATGCCATTATTTTGCTAATACATACATCAAAGCAATCATAATGTATTATCGAATTATTTTTAAGATGATAACTTTAGATGTAGAAATGAATTTTTATAGATCTTCAAGAGCATTAATAATTTTATTTATTTAAATAAATAATAACAAAATATATATAAATTCCACTTTTTCAGCAAATTACCTGATCATAAACTTCACTGCGAAAACTCAGAATTTGGCAAGTAATTTAGACAATTTTCCGATCTACATAGACATTCGATCCTTCTATATTTAGAATTGATTGTTTTATTATCAATAATTATTCCTTCATTGTAATTAAAACATAGTTCCTCACCAGCTTGTATAAACCGTTTTGAAAAGATTGCTGAAATGTACCCTCAGCTAATAAAACTAAGTTTTTATTAATATAGCTTTCATCATGCACTTACCGATTTTTGGAATAGGGCAATCAACCCGTACACTAATTATTTTACAGTTTGAGTTACAGCTGTGGTTTAAATAACGACCAATGTTACCCTTCTTACTAGGGTCTACAATAGTAAAAATCACTTCATCTCCAAAATCTCCATTACGTATACATGATTCTTTCAAAATAAGCACGTAGTTCATTTTATGTTTCTCATCGTTTTCCTTTAAAATCTTTTTGGATTCCTGCAGTGTCAATAGTTCTCCAGCATATTCGCAAATAAATGCTCCTTTTGGTATGTTACGATTTGTTTTCAAACCTTTCGACTGGTATTGTAGAGAATCAATTATTTGTAAGAAGTTTCTTGGTCCACGTTGTACCAAACGGTTACTACATTTTTCTGGACTACATCCACAAAGTCTTGTGCATTCATAAATTAGATCACGTCCAACACCCTGGACAGAGTTTAAAACGAGTTCCTTAAAATCGTTATCAAAAACATAATTGCCACCATGACAGCATTTCACACATTGCTCTTCTTGACTCATTTCATTGCTGCAATCGCATCTGTTTAAAAGTAATGTATTGAACTGTTCTTTCAATTTAAAGTCGTCCACAGACACACTTGCATTTTGAACAACGGTTTCGCTTAAAACGTTTTCCAATATGTAATCTAGTTGATCATTTAAGTGATCATAATTATCACAAAGTTCGCTGGATGATTCCATATAATATAACAAATAATTGTCAAGACTAATATTCTCAAGATATCGGGCCTTTATCAATAGATTAAATCGGTAGATAAATTTCTTAAATAATAAAAGAAAACAATTTAAAAGTAATGTAAATAGAAATGTTGCCAGAGTATACAAAATAGAATTGTAAACAGGGCGAACTTATATGAATTTGCCTTGATTGTCGCAACTCCTACAACAGCGTTGTTATTTTAAGGACTTTTTTACTCAAAATGTATATTTTTCTTAATTTGGTCTAAAAATAATTTTTGAAAATGTAAGTTTTATTGGGTTAACCCAGTGTTTACACACTCTGAAAAACTCAATACACTCACATTTTGACACTAACACACATTTTTCGAAATTGCACCTTAACTTGCAAGAGATTTTTGAAGACGGTAAATTTTTGACATTTGTAGCAAGTAAAATGACAGTTGATTAAATAGTGCTACCCATCCAATCATTTACAAAATATTGTGTGGATTGCTGCAAACTGATAAATATTTAATTTGCTCTTATCTTAATAAATAATTTATTATAATTTAAATTATTTTTGCTTTTTTTTGAATATACATATATAAACTATTTAATAAATATCGCCATAAATATAAATTTTATCGAAAAAAAAACAAGGCGGAGGTGGTGTTATTAGCCCAGCTGATTGCTTTTTTAAGTACACGAGATAGTCAAATATTTTGTTTACGTACAGTGAGCAAAAAAATGTACACTTTCTACCTCGAAATAACTTTTGAACAAAAAATTGTCTATGAAAAGAAATTTATGGTCTTTAAGACCAAAAAAGCTTAAAAACTACATTCTGATTATAAACATTTCTCTATTGGTTACGTAGCAAGAAAATAATTGTCGAAACTAAGAAATTCCCACATTTTTAGGCAAAATGTGGTGATTTTTTGACTATGGCGACCGAATTTTCTAGAAAGTCATCTTAAACAAAATCCTGTGGAATAATTTATTTAATAGTTTTTTACAATAAGTGTACACAATTTTTTTTGCTCACTGCAGATACATTATTTTGTTTATTTATTTTTGATTTCCTTTTATATTTGTATTCTACACAATTTATAATTTATTTAAATATTCTTCATGTTCTAGCCAAGGCGAATTCATAACAGGTGAGAGTATTTTACCAGCTGATGCAAGTAACAATGTCAAAAAAAATGTTTGTTTTTTGTGTATTTTGTTTCGATATTCAATTTCGTATTCATATTAGGCATAAACCCTCATATGTACCGCATGCATCCTTAACGATACGCACTCTGGAAATTCTTCAGGATTACTATTTTAAAGCAATTATATATTAGAATTAAGTCGCCGTGGTCTAGTAGGTAGTGTGTTGGCTTATTAGACGAAAAGCCAGGGTTCGAGCCGCAGGCCAGACATCAAAATAAAATACAAAAAGTATTTCTTCGGCGACTTCCTCTCAGCAGATTTCTGGCAAAAACTCTGAGAGTAAATAAAATTGCCATGAAAAGTTTCTCAAAAATCTGTCGTTCGGAGTCGACTTTAAACTGTAGGTCCCGCCACGCATATATAAAATTAACACGCACAACATAAGTGGTGTGAGGAACTAGATCGTAATCCTGACTGAAGGGTTGTAATTGCCAATTATGTATGTATATATTAGAATTTTTGCAAGATGATTAACAATATTTAAGCCTTTAACACTAAATACATATATTTATAGTTATTTAGGTAAGAGTGATGAATTACCAAAAAAAAAAGAATTTCATGTCTCCAACTAGGTGCCTAAATTATGACTGAAATAACTTGTGTGTTATTTTTAAAACAAATTATCTTTCTGAAGATTGGGATATAGGGATTAAAACAAATTGGACCAATCTTCTGTTGAAAATTTGTTATTATAAGAAATAACGTCTGCAGCTGATAACTTTTTTTAATTTACAGGTGCTGCAGTATTATGTAATGTAATAATAAAAATCATAAGAATTTTCAATATATAAAATTTATTTAGTTTTTTTAATTGCTTTAATTAATTTCCTATGCAGGTTTGAGGGTTAATTTTTTTGACAAGATGACTAAATTTTTACAAAAACTAAATGCCTGTTGTTTTTGCATTGTTGTATTTGTTGTAGAGATAAGGCTACCTTCTATGAATTTGCCTTGGTTCTAGCACAATTTTAATCTCTCTGAACGTCGTCAAACCTTAGTGGTAGCGCAAATCAGCCCGTATTAAAAATTTTTTTTAAAAATTGTTTTTTAAATTTTTTTTATAAACAAAAAGAAACAAAGAGAAATAATAACACAAAATAACAACTTTGTCATTATATGGATTCGCCTTTGTCATTTCTGGCTTATGGCGAATTTCATTTGACATAACCCGTCACCCAAAAACAACAGAAAATACATGTTGTTTTTGTTAAAAAAAAAAAAACTGCGAATTGATTTGTTGTACAATTGCTATCACCTTATTGAGTTCGCCCTGGAAAAAAATAAACGAAATATTTATCCCCAAATATTTCCCTTGAAATACAATTCAGTTGTTGGTAACTCTGATTTGGACAGTAAATAAAAACTTGACAACGGAAATAAAATTAAATGAAAGTTAAATTTTGAAATTGTGAAATTTATATAGAGCCAATCCTATTTTATGGGATATGAATTCCAAACTCTGAAGGCGAAAGGATTAACACCTAAGCCTATGAAGAGATAGCGAGAGAAATGCCACAACACATGCTGCCCATTTCTCCTAACAAAATTAATTTTTTTTGTTTAGTGTTGAACGACATTTTTAAAAAGAATTTACGCTTACCTATGCAAACAATCAGCAAACTTGCAAAATTTTCGAACATTTTTTAACGTTTTCGAAAATAATATGTATTTGCTACTTGCAAGCACACACTTACCTATGTAAAGACAGAGTAAATAAATAATTTTTTTAAAAATTTTTAAGCCTTCGTTACAATTGTTAATTAAATATTGTAGTTGTACCCTTATTATTTCTGAAGAGACTGTAAAATTCTTCTTTGTGGAAGAACTTATATTTGACAAGCTATTTGAAAGTTCAAATATGTATTTCAATAATGTAGAAGTCCATTTTAGTAATATGTTAGGTTTAGGAAATGGTGATGCGAACAATTTATGTAGCTATTGTATAATGTAATATAAACATAAAAATTAGCACAACACCACTGGGCAAAAGTAACAACAAACATATGTATATAAGAAGTAAACACAAACAAACTTGTCTTATTTTTGACAAATCTTTGGTATACAACAAAAAAGATGCACTCAGCTGCGTTGATAACACTCCCTGTATGAACATATCTTGATAAGGACCATCGAGTGATAATGACTGTATGAGCATAAGTGTTAAGTTGCCCGGCCACGCATCAAATAATGGATCGAACTCAATTTTTTGTTAAATATTGGTAAAACTGTACTCACACGTACAGGCCGAGATGAGTTTGAAAAATATCAAAACACTTTTGATTTTCACTACCTGGTTGCATAAACCATATGTTCTTTTCTGCTTCACAACAACAATACAATGCAGTTTGAAGGTTCAATTTTGATGTGTTGCTTTGCTAAGCAAAACAAATATTACCAACTAACAAGCAAATTTGATCAGTTAAATTTAATGTGTCGCCATGCGCTATTAAAGTAAAAACAACACACATAAAAAGTAAACACAAATAAACCGTTCGCCATGTTTTTGATATGTAATCGATAATCCAACATTAAAGGCTCGATTACTTAAACGTCCACGTAACGTACATTCGTTTTTAGCATATGAAGAGCAGTGTACTTAAAGTAACTCCATACCACCGAGTAACCTCCATACACAGAAAAGCAAATACCATTTTTCGTGATTTTTTTAGTTCAATTTATTATATGTTATATGAATTTTAATAACAGCTGTTGGGCTCTATTTTGGTGGGAAATAATTATTGTACACAATGTAGCTAACACATTACACAATATCGCGTTTTGCACAATAAAAATCAAAAGACTTCATTCCATTCAATATATTGTGCAACCTAATAATATAGCATACGCACAGACAATTTTATTGTGCAATGTCATTTAATATATGTTTAAACGTAACTTTCAGTATTTGAAGTTACGCCTGTCGACTTTATTATCTTTTTGACAGCGTTTTTGCTTGAAGTTGCGTACGCATTCTGTTTTATCTATATACCGTTGGAGAGCTGGTTGACCAAAAGTTGGTCTCCACTGGAAAATAAACAAAAGTTTTACTAAACAATTTTTTTATTTTATAAATAAAAGATAAATTTGAGAAAATTTACTGTATTTACATAAAATAAGTTAATTTTTCAATTTATCCAAGTAGTGTTATATTAGGCTGCAAAAAATTTGAAATTAGATATAAGAAATATGATATTTTTAGAAATATTATAAATATTAACATAAATGTACGTTAAGTACAAATCGTATTACCAATTGCGTCATCTAATGGCTAATAAAGTGAATTCGACGATATCTTTGCCTCACAGTCAATATTTCTTCAAAATTATAAATTTTACTAATGTATATAGTATATCTAACATGTTATAAAACAGGGCCAATCGCCAACGGTGTGTCCCTTTTACAACTATAATACGATACTATCGGATCCATTGTATCAACCTCTGTGTCGGTTATAATCCAGTATTTGGTTTCTCATTTTAGGTTGGTTGTTCTATCATATTCATTTCCTCTGTTATATTTGGAGTAATAACATTTGAATAATATTCCTTTGATATCAAAATAACTGCTTTATTCATTTTCGATACAAATGATCATAAGGTACATTTGCCTTCTAAAAGATTTTTTTAGTTTTGGTACGATGCTGGTACAACGGCTTCATTTGCTCGAACTAAGCCCCGATCGCCATAAAATTAATTTATTTGGATTTGAAACATGTCAGTTATAGATATCGATAATTTCTGGTGTTATTGTCTCATAAAAAATATTCCACTCCAAAGTAAAGTTTAGTCCACTCAGAACCTTACTATAATCCTAGGTCCAACTGACCGGATAGTAAATCAAAATGTCATCCGATATATTTCGAACGGCTGAAAATTAAACTGTAGGAAATTTTGTAGAATTGAATCTGAAACCTCTGGCAACTCTTTAAATTTAAATTCAACAGAGTTTTTGTTGATGTCGCCGCTGTTTTTATATATGTATGTAGTTTTCTCAAAAAAAAGTGTTTTGTTTTTGCGATAAATTATATTTAAATCAATTGAAAATACTTGTTAAGCGTAATGGTCGTCACAATTGGAGAAAATATTAAAGAGGAACTAGTTGGTGGCTTTGGAAGTGCAGAGAGCACTAAGACTTGTGTCATACGGATCTTAGAGCAAATTAAAAGGTTCCAGGAGCGCATACGTAAACATATAGATGACAACTATGTCGATTTTATGCCTAATCACACAACGTCGGATATGTATATTGATGAAGGTGAAACGCTGTTGAGGGAAACGGAGCATTTACTAAAGAATGTAGGCAGTGACTCGAGAGTGGCTTTAACAGAAGCCAATACGGAATTGACTCAATGCGTAGATGAGTTGCGAGAAGTTTCGCTAGGCTTACGTGTTGCTTACCGTATTTTAAAGATCGACGATCTTTTCCAGTGTGTAGAAGAGGCAAATGCCACAAAAGATTACTTAATAGTTTTGGATTTGCTGGGAAAACTAAAATGTTTGATCTGTAGTGAGTCGTCTTCTGATGTCGATCATCTTTTTCAAAAGTGTGACTGCTACGACACAATTAAAGTCAAATATCACATTCAAGCAAACATATTGCAGCAAAATTTGCAACAGAGATTTGATCGTTTGGTACAATTTTCTGAAAAAAATTTTCCTTCTACAAGAAGCGTCACGCTATTAGTGTCTAAAGACGATGTTCAACTGCAAGACACCGTCATGGCTTTGTTTCAGGTATGGTATAAATTAATTCTTCGTCTTTTTTTACTCACATTTAATTTTTCTTTAAGGCTCGGTACAATCCCTTGAAAATATGTGATTTCCTTTTCGAAAATTGCTTGGTGCCGATGGTAACAAAACCTGTTTCTGTGGAGTATTTGACTGAAAATGAAAATTACTCGCAACTTAATATATCATATTCGTTAAAGGAGCTGGGCAAGAGTTTACGACCTTCATACAATCAAGTGTTTAAACACGTAAAGTTACTGTTGGACTGTTTAAATAATATTAACGTGAATGTGTCTGCTGATCAACATGTTTTCACAATAATTGGTAGTCATATAAAAGAAAACCTTTTAAAATTGATAGTAAATGAATGTTTAATGAATGCTGTACCAGAAACAATGGATGAATACCAAGAATCGACACTAGTGGATGATGTGTTGCGATTCGAACAGACGTTGGGGGACTGTTTCCTAATAGATCCCGAAAAAGACCGTGCTCTATCTGAGTTTACTATTAAATTTGATACACTATTTCGCCAACGATTTAGCAAGAAAGTGGTGGAAAGTGCCAGGGAAGTAATGCAAAAAGATCTTCAAGACATGGTCACAATTGCTGAAGGCAATACAGCAGAGGAAGTGGCAAAAAATCCATTCCTGTTCCCACAGTGCACCATTTCGAAAAGTACATTGGTAAGTTAATTTCACAAAAACACGTGCTCCTTTCTTTTTATTATTTATGAAATCCAGTTATTTCTTGATCATAAGTTAATTTTATGATAACACATTAAAGACATTGAGCCTACGGTTCTAACCCCAGGTCAGACAAAATAATAATTTTTTCGGCGGCTGTCTCTCAGCAGATTTCTGGCACAAACTGTAAGAGTAAATAAAATTGCCATAAAAAAGATTCTCAACAATCTGTCGTTCGGTGTCGACTTTAAACTGTATAAAATTAACACACACAATATAAGTTATGTGAGAAGCTAGGTCGTAATCCTGACTGAAGGGGTATACTGACTAATTATGTATGTATACATGCATGTACTAAAAAACTAACTTCTCTGAAGTACATAAAGGAGTGTGTAGAAAAGTTCTTGCAGTGTAAACTATATTTTTGGCTGGCAATTAATGCTTCTAATAAATTATACATTAAATATAAGTTAGATATTATATAACGATATATGTATTTTAATTATTTCCTGTTCCAGAATTTATATTAACTCAAAACGAACTTATCGAATGTGCAGGAACATATTTTAAATGGAAGTAGTTAAAACAGAAACAATTTAAAACCTGTTGAAAATTTAGCTTGAACCATCTCGGTCACTGCATAGAAAATCAGAAAGATATATGTAAAAACGACAAAATATGATAATACGAAAATGTATTTTAATATATGTAGATAGCATTAGAAAACATTACAAACGTTTCGTCACTCATTATATTTATTGCTTTACATACATATATACATACACTTTCGACCATTACAATCCTTCAGTTAGGATTACGGTCTAAATTCTCACAGCAAACATGTTGAGTGTTATGGTATTTTCTTTTTCTTATTTCTTTTACTTTTTTTTGCGATGTCGAAACAGATAATTTTTATATTTCAGTCGGTTCTACTAATATCCTTGATCTATAGTCTGTATACCGTTGGTGTCTTTTTGCAAATATCGTAATTTAAAGCTGAAGAGTTCATTTTATTATTTTATTAATATTTTAGTTTAACATGACGACAAATACGCATGTAATGTTAAGAAAAGAAATCTAATTAATAATAATATAATTAAATTGTGATTTTTTTAAGAAATATAAAAATGCTTAAATAATTAACATACATATATATTTATTACAAGGAACTCGTAAAATTAATGGAACGCTTATTATGTCAACCTATGAATACTTCGGCCAGCATTGAAAGTGATGAAGTAAACAGTTTTCTATCTGTGATACCTGTTATTTTAAATACATATGTTACTGACGTTCCAAAAATGCACGAAAAGTTACTTGAAAGCATCCCTCAACAGGCTGTATTGTTTTACAACAACTGTATGTTCTTGGCACATTGGGTCGCTAAGAATGCAGAAACAGATATACCTACTCATCCCGCTTTAGTGAAGACTCTACAAACAACTGGGACTAGTATTTTCAAAGCTCAAATTTTGCATCAACAAAATATACTCGTACAAATTTTAAGAGAGTTTGGTATGTTAAAGTATTATGTTAAATCTTTACTTCTATTGTGAATGTTTTTTCCCTTTAAATATTTTCTCATTCTTCAAAATTGCTATCATGAATAATTTGTTTGTCTTATCGTGAACGATTTTATTCCTTCAAGTTTTTCCACTTTTATTTTTGATTTGTTCACTTCATTTTTGGTGGAAACAGTATCAGTAGATTGACATCGATAGTCCAGAATATGTAAGTAATTTTTCTTCTAATTAAATCGATATATTTTATAAAATTTATTTTAAGAGCAAGATTTATTAAAAAGTCCCTTTGAATGCAATATGGTGGATAATTCTAGAGGATTCAATCCTTCACTGTAAGTTAGTTTTCTCTAAGTACAATAAAGTTTGTTGCTCTTTCCAATTTACATTCGAATTGCTATTATAGGCAGTTGTCAAATTTTTAACCACAAAAGGAAACAAATTTATGATCACAATTTTCAAGTAAAGGGGAATCGATTTTCACGTGAAAGAGAATCGAATTTTCATTTCATTACTAATTTCACTTATTGTTCACGATAGGAGTACACAAACATATATTTAAATAGTTTTAGTTATTATACATTTTTATTTAGATCTGTCGGATACACATTCAATCGGACTAGCACCTTTAAAATTACTTCGTCAATGTTTGCGTCAAATGGACTTATTGAAGAATGTTTGGCTAAATGTACTACCTGATTCCATTTATAATACAACATTTTGCAATTTATTGAATGATTTCTGTCAAGATATTATAAAGCGCATTATTTTTCTTGAAGATATATCGGCAACCGTTGCTAGTGAATTAGTTGAACTCATTGAAGTGATTTTAGAAAAGGCTCCAGGTCTGTTTAAGGTGAGTTAAAAAACTGTAATTTTTTTTAACAAAAATGCCAGTATTTAATGGACAATTCTTAGGATAAACACGAAATTTTACGTGTCCCTTGTTGGATGAAACTGCAGCAACTAAAAATGATTCTTAATGCATCATTGCAAGAAATTACGGAGCAGTGGTGTGATGGTGCCGGTATTTTAACTGCGAACTATAAAGCAGACGAAATTCGACATTTAATAAGAGCTCTATTCCAAAATACAGATCGTCGCGCAAAAGCTCTGACTAGAATAGTGTAAATTATTTCACCATTATCAATAATTTTTTTGATCACACTCTAAATGAAAGTGCATTTTGATGTATTTAAATAAAATTCGCATATACTTAGAATTACCTAGTTTATTATTTTGTTTTTTATTCTTTTTTTAAATTTAGATATGTTCTCAAATAACGATATACATTTTCGTTTATTAAAAAATAATGTAAATGTAAATTATAATATCTTAATAAGAAATTAGAGAGCACTAGCAACGAGGCAAACGGCTCTATGTAACAATTATAAATGACTTCAATAATAAAAGAAGACACAAAATTTGAGTAGTAAAATTCGTTTCTAAATTATGATTTCAATTTTCTTAATAAAAAGTATATTTTTAAAATCTAGGCATAATGCCTCTATTGTTGTTCTCAACTCAACTCAGTTTGGTCGTCTGCCAGTCAACCCAACATTCACTCAACCAAATTATTTTTTGATATTGCGGAAGTCAACGTTTTTTTAGTTGTAATTGTTATATGGAAATAGAAGAAAAGAAAATGCAAAAATAAGTTAAAATCAAGTTTTTGTAAAAATAAATGTAAATCAAAAATGGTTTAAGTGTGGATTTATTTTACGAAGATGAAAATCATGACGCTAATATAAATGTGCTTCGTATACGTAGAAAAATACGCGATGAATCAAATCCTCTTGAACTACCCAGTGCGAAGTAAGAAATGTCCAAAATTATTAACAAATATTTATAACAAGTGATTTTTTATAGATTGATTAGCTATTTTGAGCTGAAAAAATAAGCATTTTGTTATGTGCTGGATGAAATTAAGGACCATTTAAAGAAACCTGAGCGTATGCCAGCTATACCGCCGATATTAATGCTGTGCGCTGTACTTCTTTTTTTGGCTAACGGAAGCTAAAAGTGCAGTGTAAATGATTCCAATGTTGGAGTAGTTCAATCCTCAATGTCACTTATTTTAAAGGAAGTGTTACCAGCAATAGAGGATCGCATTTGTAGAAAATGGATAAAACACAAATGAGCGAGACAATAAATGCTTCCAAAGTATGGTTTTTTGAAAAATGTGGATTTCCCGGCGTATTGGGCTGTTTGATGGTACGCACGTTCGGATTGTGTCTCCACAAAAAAAGTTTTGATCGTAAGTATATATACCGATACATGTACTAGTAAATATGATTTTTGGTCATTCCAAATTTTTGCTTTCCTTTAGAAATTTCTGGATTATTTTCCATCAATTCACAAGTCGCTCAAATTGGGCTTTGGTTGTTATTTTCAGTTTCCTGCGTATTAAATATTTATTTTAAGCAGAAAAAAACTTGCGATTTTTTTCTCTTATTTTTAAAAAGAAAATATATTAAATATATAAGTGAACTCAATAACTGACAGAGACTCAACTGCTAATAAGCAGTTGTCTATATTTAACGTTTTTGTCTACCAAACTCATACAAGTGGTCAACTAAAAAATTAACCGCACAACCGAAAAGTCAACTGCATGTAAGTTGAGAATGGCAATACCGATTTCTAAAAGACGACAAAACTACTGAAAAAGTTGTCAACCGTGATAGGGGCATTAGTTTTAGTAGGAGATTTAAATAGTGAGATAGGATTATGGGAACCAAACATATCATTTCTCGCCGAATGATAGAGGGGGGATTCTAATAGCATTATACCTCGAACATAGGGGAACTGCTTCTCTAAAGAGAAGACAATTAAGTGTGGTAAACGTAGTATGTCCAAGGTGCAACCACAATATTTTAATTTGGTGTTTGTTTATATCTGTGGGACATTTATTTTTTATAATGGCAATCGTGAAATCCAGACCAAGCAAATATTTGTTGCTCTTGGAGATATAGCTTTATGAAATTCTTTGTCAGGTTTTTCTGTTATTGTATATTGTATAATTTGTATCTTTAATATATCACCGTATCTCCTGGTAGGAGACAGATATAGCTTTGGGTTCAACAACAAATACCGAAGCATAATTAGGAAGAATTTTTGGACATATGAAGTTGAATCGTTCTTATCTTTTGATACATCTGGACTGGATAAGGACTGTTGTTTTTCTAAATAGAGTTTTAAAAATACGGCATCAGGAGTATTTTCTTTTTGGAATGGTAGATACCTTTAATGATTAATGATTATTGTGATTGAAATAAAGAAGAGAAGCAAAAAATTAAGCTCTGAATAAATAAATAAATTAAAATATTAAAGTGCTATAAAAAATAGAAAAAGGACTATTAAACATTTTAATAATAAACAAAATTTAAGTGAAATAAAAAAGTTCTGGGAAATTAGTTCAATTAATTAATAAATGAAAATAAAACAATCGCGCGATAATGACTGAGTGCAGTGAATGTAAATCAGCTATTAGAGGCGAGACGGGAATAAGATGCCAAGGAGTTTGTGAAAAAATATATCACAATACAAAAAAGTGCTCGGGAGTTGATCAGTATTCTATTGGAATACTTGAAGCAAACAATTTTGTGCGTTTTATTTGTGAGGATTGTATCCAATATATAAGGAATGTTGACCTTGTATTAGGAGAAATTCAAGATGGCGTTAGAGTTAACAAGCAAAATTTAAAGGAATATAAAGAAGAATTCGAGTCATCACTAAGGCAAAATGAAAATGAAATAAAACAATTATTAGAGGCAATTGAGAAAAGATACATGGATCGGCTTAAAATTCTTGATAATACTCAAAAATTGTGTGAAAAGAATGTTGTAGAAATAAAGAAACTAATAGCAAATGTAAAGGATAATCAAAATAAAAATGAAGAAATGCGGAAAAACATAGAATAAAACAATGAAAAGATGTGCGGTGAAATAAAGAAAGTGATCGAGGAAACAAATGTAAAACAAAATAAGATGACATTCGCAGATGCAGTTAAAACAAATGCAGGGTTGCCAGAGGTTAAAATTCAAGTGCCATTGGTAATTAAACCCAAGGAAAAGGTAGACCCAATAGATTTTAAAATAACGAATATTGAAAGTAGAAGAAATGGAACGGTGATCATTCAAAGTGAAAACAAAGATGAACGAGATAAAATAAAAACTGCCACCGAGAACAAAATGAGTGAAACATACGAGATAAAAGTGCCGAGTGAAATTGAAATGATAATAGTTATAACGGATATGACATTTAAATATGAGGAAAAAGAACTTATTGAAAAATTAAGAAAGCAAAATCAGGTCATGGAGAATAGTAAAATTAATTTAATAAAGGTATATGAAAAAAGAAGAAACAACAGATTAATTTATAACGCTAAATTGAGAATAAATAGTGAATCTTACCAGAGAGTAATTGCGGTACAAAAATTAAATGTTGGGTGGGAAAAATGTCGAGTGTTTGATGGAACGGAAGTAACTAGGTGTTTTAGGTGTAATGGATTCAACCATAAGTCGGTGAACTGCAAGAACAGCGAGATATGTCTCAAATGTCACGGAAATCATAGTACAAAGCAATGTAAAGAAGATCAAATAAAAAAATTTATCAACTGCGTGAAAAGTAATAGAAAACTAAATCTGGGTTTAGATGAAAATCATGCGACTACAGATAGAGAATGTCCTGTTTATAAGAACAAACTGAATTTGAAAAAGCGAATAATGGGCATAAATGAATAACAATTAAAGGATGTATGTGGCATGTATACAAATGTTCAGGGATTAATTAACAACTTTAATCAGATAGAAGCAATTGCGGATATAGAGAAACCACATTTTATAATATTATCGGAGACACACCTAACGGACAATGTGGATGAATCGGAAATAGTGATACCGGAATACTTTCAAATGGCATTATTATCCAATTCAACGAGAACCGGGGGAATAATAATGTACTATAACAAATGTTGGGAGGTGAAGATGATATTTGAAAAAGTTAGTGATTTCAAACACTGGATTGGTGCATATAGCGTAAAATACAACAATTACTCGATGATAATAATGGGAGTTTATAGATCACCAAGAAGTCAAGAAGCTGAATTTTGTGATATAATTGAGGAAATAATTGAAGAACTTATTGAAAAGGACAAGGACATTGTTATTGTTGGAGACTTTAATATTGATTGGTCAAATGAGTGTTTATAAGAATAAAATTAAATGCATAATTAATGATAATGGATTAAAACAGTTAATAAATGATTACACTAGATTAACAAAAGATTCGAAAGCAGTAATTGATTATGTTATAACAAATATGAAAAATATTAGTGCTAATATTAGCAGTGCAAATAAAATATCGGACCATGAATTAATAGAAATTAAAAATAAGAATGTTAATAACTCGATAATGAATAGGAATGAAGCAAATGTGTTTAAATACAGAAATAACGTATTCCAAAGGGAAATAAACAACATACTAGGAAATGAAGAAAGACATGATTTAAATTACAATGTAAATTTAATTGATGAAGCTTTCGAAAAAACGATTAAAAAACTTTCGGTAAATAGGACAATATACGAGAAAAGTATAAGGAATAAGTGGTTCAACAAGCAGCTGGAAGTCTTAAAAAGGGAAAAAATAATAAAATATAATATCGCTAAATGCCAAAATAATTATGCAGCATGGAATGAGTATAAAAGAATAAGAAATTTATATAAAACAAAACTTGAACAAGAAAAAAATAATTATATTAATAAAGCAATAAGTAATTCTAATGATCAGAAGCAAATGTGGAATAATATCAAAGATCTAGTGCTAAAGAATAACCGAAATGTGATAAAGACTGTGATATTTAATAATGTAGAGTATAAAACAAATGCCGAAATAGCAAATAATTTTAATGAATATTTTGTAAATAGTATTAAGGAAATTAGAGATAAAATAGAATATGTGAGATATATTGATCAACAAAATGTGATAAATATGAGATTCAAATTCCGTGCAATATCAAACTACGAACTAAAAACAATTTGCAAAGATATAAAAAACAAACCGGATTATAACAGCGTAAATATTAAAATGATTTTAGATAATTGGAACACAATTGGTGAAAGAATACTGAAAATTATAAATGAGTCTATGGAAACGGGTATTTTCCCCGAGAATTGGAAGACATCAATGGTAACACCTATTGAGAAGGTATCGGGAACAAATAAATGTGAAGAATTTCGGCCAATAAACTCGTTGAAATTATGTGAAAAATTCTTCAAAAAGTAGTAAAGAAACAACTCGAACAATACGTGGAAAATAATAATATTTTATCTAAATATCAATCGGGGTTTAGAAAACGATATTCATGCGAAACCGCGGTGAACTATGTTATCAATAGATGGAAGAACATTGGCAAAAATAAGAAAATAATGGCAATATTTCTGGATTTGCGAAGAGCCTTTGAAACGATAGATAGAGACATTCTGATACAAAAATTATACAACTATGGAGTACGATATAATGAATTGAATTGGTTTAAGTCTTATCTAACAAATAGGAAACAAATAACAAGAGTCAATAACGTAAAATCGAGTGAAATAACAAATGAATATGGGGTTCCACAAGGATCTATCCTAGGTGCTTTGCTATTCATAATATATATTAATGACATGCCTAATGTCTTACAAAAATGTGAAATAGTGTTATACGCGGACGATACTCTTATATTTAATATATCGGAAACGGATGAAGAATGCCAAATAAACTTAAAGTATGATCTTGATAATGTAAATAAGTGGCTGAAAATGAATAAATTAAAACTCAACGAAGATAAAACAAAAATTATGGAAATAAATATGAATAACAACTCAGATATGGAGATTAATAATAAAATTATAGAAAAAGTGAACAAAATTAAATATCTCGGTTTTATAATAGACAATGCGATGAATTTTAAAGACCATATAGATTATATTTGTAAAAAATTGCTAAAAAAAAAAATTTACTTCTTTCGAAGAATAAGGAAAAAATATCAACATTAACTGCGATAAATATATATAACTCAATCATTAAACCACATTTTGAATTCGGTTCAACAATATTATATACGTGTTGCACTAATGGTCAAATAGAAAGACTACAAAAACTACAAAATAAAGCTATGAGAACAATAATAAAATGTAATAGATATAAACCAATACAGTTTATGCTGGATATGCTACAATGGCTTAACATTAAACAGAGACTACAACTAAATACGTATCTATATATATACAAGATGAAAACAGGAAATGCACCGGAATATTTAACACAACAATTAACGTTTGTAAACGAAATTCAGCCATACTACCTCAGGAATGCTAGCGATTTTAGATTAAACAAAGCGACAAACAACGCAATGAAGAGATGTCTGCTATACAAGGGTCTACAAGTGTTTAACGAGCTGCCAAGTGAAGTCAAAAAAGAGAATAATATAAATGTCTTTAAAAGAAAATGTATTTATTATATTAGGAATATTTTATAAGAGCTTTTGTTAATTCGGTTAAATTATTTTACAATGTTTTTAAACAAAGTATTACAAATACTACTAAATAAATAAATAAAAAAATAAAATAAAAGAAGACCTGCAATGCAATGCATTAATTTCGCCCTTCACATGTTTTATCATGTGTTGTTAAAATAGTGAGAATTGATAGCACCGCATGTAGTATATTTTCGTGAATCTATTTAAAGCCCGTAATAGCACATTTAAACCGTTGTCTAACCTATACTAATAATTAACACTGCTGATGGTGGCTCTCTTTATTCATAGAAATACAAATACTGGACTATATATTGATGTTAGTAACTTGGCATTCTTTTGTAGTCTTTTGTTGTTGGTCTTAAGCTTACTTTATTTCAAAAAAATTTGAACACAGAGTATGAGCGGGAAAATTTTATTTTTGCAACTTCAGAATTGGGTGTGTTGCGTTTATTTATATTTATATTTATTTTTCTGTGAATTGGAGGAACATGTGGACAAAAATGAGTTCCTTTACCAGCTAGAGACTCTAAACCAGGGGTGCCCAAAAGTTCCTTATGGAAGTGCAAACACCAATATATTTAAAGCAAAACAAATTTTTATTGAATATTTTTTGTTGTGAAAACTAATACATACAAAGAAAAAAAAATACTTCATTAATTTATTCCATAAACATACACGGCAAAAAAAAATGATTTAAATTTTTTGTAAAAATTATCTGAAATGAAAAAAGTTAGTGCATGTAAATTTTATTTCAAACCCGTTACTTACCTATCGAAATTTCCTTCAAGTCTTTCATGATCCTTCCAATAAATTATCCAAATTTATGTCTATATCAGTTGTAGATATTTTTAATAAGGCCTCCAAATTTTCGTTCCTCATTCTACTTCTACGATTGTTTTTAAATAATTTTAATTTTGAAAATGCACTTTCACATATGTATGTACTACCAAACATGGAATACAATCTTAAAATTTCTTTGTGAAGTAAAGGGTATTTATTTGGTTTTAAAAATTTCCAAAAATCAATGCCACTTAAGTTAGAAATTTTAAGTTCAGAGTCACATTGCAGATCACATAGCTCCATTTGTAGCTCAGGCTTTTGGTTGTATATGCTACATGTCATTGGAGTAAAAAAATGGCTATCATTTGCTTAATGCTGTCAAAATCTTTAAATCTTTTTTCAAAATTTGTTTTCAAATCGCCAAAAAGACTTAAATAAATAAAAAAATTAAAATTTTCAATTTTGTACTCATTATTTAAGATAGTTTTTAAGCATGGAAAGTGGAACATTTTATCCATATTTAAATCATATATAAGAATATCTATCTTTTTAAGAAAGCCTTCGATTAGGTCAACCAAATCAAAAATAGATTTGTTTTTGCCTTGAAGGGAAATATTAAGGTTATTTAGCTGAGTTGTTAAGTCCGTTAAAAATGCTAAGTCTATGTTAAACGCTTGAGATTTAATTTCGCCTAAAAACTCAAAATTTGTCAGTTCTAATTCTAAAAACTCAACAACTTCCTTTCGCACCTCAAAAAAACGTTCAAGACATTTTCCTCTAGTTAGCCATCTCACCTCAGTAAACATAAGTAGATCTTCATACTGATTTTCGCATTCCTCAAGAAATTTCTTAAACTTACGATGAGTTTACGAATTCTGTCCACCTCTAATTTTTTGACTACTTTTACCACAACATTCATTTTGTGGGCACAATTCGTCCATTTAGCACACAATGACTCTTGGTGAATTATACAGTGGAACGAAGGAACCTTAATACCATTTTTAATCAACTGCCCAATAAAACCGTCCTTTTTACCAAGCATTGCGGAAGCACCATCTGTACATATGGCCGTTAATCTCGCTTATTCCATTTTTAACCCCAACCTTCCGTTTACAGCGTCAAAAATGTCAATACCTCTCGTATTTCGATGAAGCGGAATCAGTGCAAAAATTTCCTCATCTACATTAAAATTATTGTCAACCATTCTGATGGCTATTATGAGTTGACTTATGTCAGAAATATCGCATGATTCATCCAACGCAAGAGAGTAGTATGTACATAACTGGAATTTATGTTTTAAAATCGAGTCCACGTACTTGTTAATTTCTTCGATTCTTCGGGTCACTGTGTTTCGTGACAAAGGAACTTTTTCAATTGAATATGCCAATAAATTTCCGCTTTCTCCAAAACAAGACAGCATTTCCATACAAACTTTTTTAATATAAATGCCATCAGAAAACGGTTTAAAGTTCTGAGCAATTCTTAAGCTTGCAACATACGATGCTTTTAGAGGTCCAAAATAAGTATCATTTGACTGAAAATTGAGACGCTGCATGTTTATTTCCTCACCATAACTTTCAATGTACTCCATGAACCAAAAAAGACTTTAAAGTCCGCAACTAATTGTTCTCTTGATTCTAATACTATATTATTGGCAACGTAATCTGCATGAAATGCCTTAAAATGCCTTTCAAAACTATACTTAGTCTTACTTTGAATTATTTGGAAACATATTAAGCATTGTGCTTCACCCTTAAAATTATAAGTAAAAAAAAATCATTTTCTCATTTATTTTCTAAATCCATTTTGTAAAGACAGTAAAATGCGAGTGATCATACAATAATTTTTCTGTAAATAATACATATACGTTTATAATTTAAAACTAACAACTTTTTTTTCAAAATACACTTTTTGAAGTGATGTACGAAAAACAAAAACAAAATCTACATTGATGCTCGCTGTTGTCAATGTTTACCAGCAAAGTATACGAAAGTGTTGTTGCTTTGTATACAATGAAGAAAGACGAAAAAACCAACAAAGCAAAGTTGTTTGTGTATTTTGTATTACTAGTGCTGAGTGTATTCCAAGGCGAATTCATTACAAGGTGAGAGCGAAAGACCAGCTGATAGCAAGTAACAATGTCAAAAAATTTTTGGTTTTTGTGTATTTTGTTTTGATAATAAATTTCGTTTTTCTTCCCATCGTCATTCTTTAAAAATTTCTATAAACTTTTTTAACAATTTTCTTCCCATCGTCATTCTTTAATCAACATTTTTCTTCCCATCGTCATTCTTTAACACTTTTTATAAAAATTTTTAACATTTTTCTTCCCATCGTCATTCTTAAGTCAGCTGTTTTTGACAACATTACTACTTCTCAACAACAAAAAATCCCTGTTGTTTTTGTATTGTTGTACTTTTTGTAATACTAGTCCCATCTCGTAATGAATTCGCCTTGGTGTGTTCTATACGTATATAAAATACACAGCCTACTGCTAAGCGTTTTTACAAAAACAAATGTGTATGAAGTGTATAGGGCTTGGGCACTACTGCTCTAAACGATGGGAATTATGATTCCAAGGTAATAGGAGCTTTTGTCAATTATATTGTTGTCCTGACGTCCGACATTTTCCTTTGCCACTGTGATAAAAAAGTCCGCGCGGCAATATCGGCCCTCTAAACTGCAGGGACTGCAGAGCATCCGCGTTATTGTGTTTCATCCCACTCCTTTGTTCGATGCTAAACTTTCCAAGCGCTCAATTCAACGTTCTAGTTACCCTTGGGATTTTTGAATTGCAACATCCAGATGATAGCGGAACGGTCGGTTTTCACCCGAAAGTGTAGAAATATAAGCACTTTCCACAGTGATTAATGTGCTCTCGCATCGTTAGCAGCATAAAACGCATCACGCAGTAATTTCTTTCTGGCTGTGACAGTGTGCGACTTGGATCTTGTGATCTTTTCCGTTACACCAACTATCTGAAAGAGAACGCCATACATTCCACATCCGTTCGCATCGCTGTCCAGTGTTAAATATTCCCTCGAACTGGTAATCGAATGTTACTCAAGTTCTGCATGATCTGTTATCCATCCGAGCAGTCTCTATCTACTATGAGCGCCCATACGAAATTTAAATGTTTAGACGTTGGTAGTAACTTTTGCCAATCTGCAGCAACCAAATTTGCATGGATTTGGATATCGTATCTTACGTCCGGAGGTTTCCACATTATTCCATTATTTGTAGCCCCATATTGAGTAAATGTTTTATTCTAGCAATGACTATTATTATCACGATCTCTGTTTTACCATGGACAGTAGCCATGCGGAGTCTTCTGGCATTTACATTATCTCATTTAAGAATCACTACATTGGGCCTGATTACATGATGCTCCAGTGTCGATGGTGAAAACGTGTTTATTGCTTATGGTAGGACCTAGAACTTGCTTCTCACTACTTTGTTCTTCCACGTGTCGTTTTACAGTTTTTGTTTAGTAAAAATATTTCCTTTTGTCTTTCTGTGGCTTCCCGTCCAGTAGCCGCCGTACGGTCTGTTTTAAATTATTGACCAGATTTGCCCACAACTTTATGTTCAGCATCGTGAGTGTCTGCGGATACAAAATTACCCAGGGGATTTCCTAGGCAATTGCGTTCTCCGTGTTTTGGCGAAGGTGGCCTCCCGTGCTCTTCACAGTGAAAATCTAAAAGCCGAGTTACCGATGCTTTTACTGAACGCCTGGGACTTCAAATGCTCTACCACCTGATGGTTTTCTATTGAATAAGCCAGCTGCACCAAAATATCTATATCTGTTGTGAAATTATGGAGGACTATTTCATGACAGTTACATTCAGTATATATCCCTTTTATATTGCTTACTGAATTTTGGTACTAACCTAACCTCGTTGTCCTTATATTGGCAGTTATCGGACACCGTATTTAATATTTAAAAGTCAAAATTAGTCACAGTAAGGATAACTCCTTACCTATTACTTGATAAATAACCAGCTGTTTCGTTCTGAGATGTATTAACACCGCACAGGTTCCAAGTATTAGCTCTGGTGATTCGCTCTCCTCATAACTATGTTTACATAGTAGTGTGCCTCATCAGTGGCAAATTCCTATAAAACTTGAGATCCAGCATAGGATTACTCGATTTCCCCTTCCTATCTGAATAAGCTTTAAACTTTAATGTTGAGTCAACTTCATAGGAGGCGAATACTTGAATGGCACCCCGATTGGCAAATGATAATGCTATGTACCGTTCTTTATACTTCTGGATACTTCTGCTCTAAGTTGAATGGAGCTTAAACTTTCGATAGGAAGAAACTCGTAAGCTTCTGTGTGGACTTGGAATAATTCACTTTAGGATCAAACACCTTAGGTTCTGTCCTACTAAAAGTCCTTGACCTATCTTTGTACCACAGAATGGTTCCTCTCTTAAAAGAAGATGGATCAACTAAATTGTTACTTTCACTATAAACTATATTAAACTCATTCTGGTTGCAAAGCATTTCCCAAGATCTTATAGCTTATTGGTTTTGTCTAGGTGACAGTTAATTAGGGAACTGTTAGCCATAAGAATTGTTAGGCCACGAGACCTGTTTTCGAGAATGTGTTTGTAAATTATATTATACTATTATTATACTTATTACATAAGCTTTTTTAATCAAAAGTCAAGGGCCTCTTTCCACAGAAGGCCGAAATATACCGTCGTTGACACGGCAAAGGACGTTATCAGTGGTGATCGCTACCTTAAAGACGATACTGGGATGGCACGTTAGCTGTCCTCGATGAAAATGATGTATCAAAATACTTGATACAACTCATCAAGGACTACTTTAGGGATAGAGTTATTTTATATGACACGAATGATGGTAAAAAACGGTATGCGGTAACAGTAGGGGTTCGGCAAGGTATGGTGCTGGGCCAGTACTAGGCAACGTTGTGTATGATGGTGTACTTAGACTTAAACTCCCTAGAGGTACACAGATCAATGGATTTGTGGACGATATTGCTCTGGTGATAAGGGGAAAATATTTGGATGATTTGATAAGAACGTGCAATATTGCAGTTGGCAGAGTTAGAAGCTGAATCACGGGTATAGATCTCTAACTTGCTGATCACAAATCGGATGTTCTACTTGTAAGCAGTAGAAAGTATTATATTGCACAACTTGATGAATGCAAAATATTGAATGTAAAATATTATCTGGCTGAATATGAATATTTTCCTGTCTACGTGCATTTAGTTCTTCTATACTTTCTATATGTTGCACAACTGAATCTTCAAAAAGTGCATCGTATACTACATCTCGTAACCCACATTCTCGGTTGTCTTTATTTTTGGAGAAATAATAAGACCTACCGCCGAATAGCAATATTGTCGAAAATATTTGAAAAATTAATTTATAGGCAAATGACCCAGTAACTGCATGGCAATGATTTATTATCTGAGAGGCAATCTGGTTTTAGACCTGATCACAGCCGCATTTCTGCGCTTGTTCATGTTACGGAGGAGTTGCGACTGATGATAGTATTGTTACCTTTTTACCCTTTTAAAAACGTTTAAAATATGAGTTCGTAGATTGTAAATAAAATAAAAATAAATTTGTGTTTAGTTTTAAACCAATTCTTTATTGTTCGCACAATTCATTTGGCAACTTGATTTTAAACAACAAGAATTTACTTTAATTGTTATTTTTATTTACACTCGTTCGTTAGATCTAAGTAACGGAGATCTTCAAACCACGATTATTCTCTTCACAAGCAACGCGGCTTCACACAAGACTGACTGAATTCTTTCTTCTCCCGTTGCCTGCTTTGTCTTGCCTTTTATATCGCTGGATAAACAGTCTGATGGATGCTCTTGAAGGAGAATGACTGCCTTTGCGAAATCTCTATAAATGTAAACATGTTGTTTACGTTATCGTTGTTTGTGTATTTTGTTTAAATCGAATGGTCTGTCAATATTAACAGGTGTACCACAAGGTTCCATACTTGTCCATTACTATTTTCGATTCACTCTAATGATCTGCCATCAGAGTTGAAATATTGTAATGTACAAATGTATGCAGATTAGTTGTTTGCCTTCTGAAATTATAGATTGTGTTGGGAAGGTAAATTTCTATATAATGTGTTTAAATGGGCATTGATGAACGGACTTTGCCTCAATCCGAGGAAATCAAAGGCAAAGTAGGCTCTACAACATAGTTACCACCAATTCAAATTGATAACATGGCTATTGAGACAGTTCATAGTTCAAGAATCTGGGTGCTATTTTTAACAATAGACTTAACTGGTGCAACCACATGAATGCCATTTGTGGTAAAACGCTTGCCATGTGCGATATCATTGGCTAACTTCCGTTTAACCTACCTCATACCCACATTGTTGTACGGATGTGAACTCTTCTCAAGCTTTGATGCTGTGAGTAAAAATAAACTGAAAATTACATGTAACAATATTGCCAGATATACTTATTTATGGTCGTACAAGATACATCAGGATTTCAAAATTTTTAACATGCCATTTGTATTATTTAATATAATCTATTCTCAAGTAAAATTATTTTTGCGATAAACATTATGCAATTGTCTAAATTATTATGTCTATGTACTGTTAAATAGGATAATATCTTGTTGTACTGTGTTTACGTTTAAATAAATAAATAAATAAATTTATTCTGAACTCAATAAAATCCTTTAATTAGGACACCTCTGCTCGTAGTAATTTTTCTATCACTAGTTTTCCATAATCTGTACGCCTTGGATTCATCACAATAAGCAATTAAAATATATTCTTCACTTCTTGGTTCCCATTTAATTTTTCAGTTTTCTTTTATTTAAAACATACTAACTACATTTACTACCGACGTAAATGGTTTATGTCAGCCTTTATTACAGTTCATACTTCCATTTATTAAAAATAGTGCAATTTCATCAAGAGTGCGATTCATTCTTTCTACAACACTATTTTGTAGAGGTGTATATTCTGTAGATGTTTGATGTTTTATTCCGTATAATTTCAAATAATTACCTACGTCACTACTTATCATTTCCTTTATATTATCAGTTCTTAACATTTTTAAACGGTTTCATTTTCTGTAGCTGTTTTAAACTCTAGGGAGGGCGGAATGCGTGCAAACATTGTAAAGTTTCTGACTGTGGTCAACGTGGCGACCACCAGGACGATCCTTGTCTTGCTGTATTCAAGTTGACACCCTGCCTGCTCGTGGCCCCGCCTGGATGGCATTCTAGCATCCGCTAGATGTTAACTAATGCGTGCAGCGAAGTCCAATCCCCTGGACGTTAAATTTGGGTTGTGCGTAGGGCTTGGAACCCACCACATAAAAACCTTCTCCAATGAAAACCGGAACAACAGACTTAAAAAAGACCCACTCAAAAGTTGACGACCACGGCAAACGTTTAAAGGACAACGATTTAAGAATAGGCACTTGGAACGTCCGCACCCTTTAGAGGGTAGGCGCTTCCACCCAGCTGGCGGATGCCCTCAATAAATGTAAGGCGGACATCACTGCCATACAGGAAATGCGATGGATAGGGCAAGGATGCAAAAGGCTTGCATCTTGCGATGTGTATTGCAGCTGCAATGTTGTTAAGCACGAATTCGGATGCTGTTTTGTGGTTAATAAGAGACTTCGTCACCTTGTCCCTGGGTTCACGCCTGTGAACGAAAGAATAGCCACAATCCGCATCAAGGTAAAATTCTACATCATCCTTATTTGGGCTCACGCTCCGACGGAAGAAAAGGACGATGAGGTTAAAGATGCCTTCTACGCTAAAGTCGAGGACGTATATGATAAGTGCCCGGCCCATGACGCCAAAATCGTTCTCGGTGATTTTAATGCGAAGGTCGGGCGGGAAGGTATCTCTGGCCCCACTGTCGGACAGTTCAGCCTCCACGCAAACACTACCTCCAATGGTATGAGGCTGATCGATTTCGCCGCGGCGCATAACATGGTAATATGTAACACCAAGTTTTAACATCTCGACTTTCACAAGGCCACATGGATGTCCCCTGATCGATAAACATCCAACCAGATTGATCATATTGTGATAGACGGAAAGTACACAAGAAAACGTTGCAGTCAGCCGCTACGCGAGCCATTGTCGAGAACTATAGAGAGAAGATAAGGGATGATAGACGCCTTTTCAGACGCAAGAAGAGGGAGCAGGAAAGGCGTGAGCGTGAGGAAGGCGAGATGTATAGATGTAGGAATGACGCTCGAAAATTCTATCAAAAGATTAAGCGTCTAACCGAGGGTTATAAACCCGAAGCGTCTTCCTGCGAAAATGAAAATGGAAACTTAATAACAGATCCGCAGGGGGTGCTGAGGTTATGGAGGAGACACTTCTCTACTCTGCTACAAGGCGATGACGACACCAATACCGCCTTTAGAGATAATGTTCCGAACCCGATCGATGATGATGGCGTGGAGATTCCGCCTAGCCATGAAGAGGTCAAAGTCGCGATTATGCGTCTTAAAAACAATAAAGCGGCAGGTCCTGATGGTGTTCCCGCTGAATTGTTTAAGATCGGTTGTAATAAGTTGGTAGGGCGCATGTACCAGCTTATTTACAAAATATGGCTAGAGGAAAGTATGCCCAACGATTGGAACCTCAGTGTCCTCTGTCCTATTCTGAAAAAGGGAGACCCTACTATATGCGCCAACTACAGGGGTATAAGCCTTCTCCCTATCGCATATAAGGTTCTTACAGGCGTATTGTGTGAACGACTGAAGCCACTCGTCAAAACACTGATTGGACCTTATCAGTGCGGCTTTAGACCTGGCAAGTTCACCATCGACCAGATCTTCACACTACGCCAAATCCTGGAAAAGACCCACGAAAAACAAGTCGGCACACATTATCTTTTTGTCGACTATAAGGCTTCCTTCGATAGGATCGTGTTTTTGCCGCAATGTCTGAGCTCGGTATACCTGCGAAGCTGATAAGGCTATGCAGAATGACGTTGAGCAATTCCTGCAGCTCCGCCAAGGTAGGAATGGACCTTTCCGAACCTTTTGATACCGTGCGAGGTTTTAGACAAGGCGACCTAATCATGCGACCTCTTCAACTTCGTCATGGAGAGTGTTCTGCGAAAGGCGGGAGTGCATCGAAATGGCACTATTTTTCAAAAAAGTGTCCAGTTGCTTGCGTACGCTGACGACATTAACATCATTGGGCGTACCAAGCGAGATGTTACTGCTACCTTTAGTGCTATTGAACGGGAGTCTACTAAGATGGGTTTGGCAGTAAATGAGGGCAAAACAAAATATATGTTATCGACAAGTAGAGACGTGCGGCGTATTGATTCTCAGATTACGGCCGATAACTATACTTTCGATACAGTCAAGGAATTTATTTATCTTGGCTTCGCCGTTACCACCAAAAATGATGTCAGTCTGGAGATCAAGCGGAGGATCACTCTTGCCAACAGGTGCTACTATGGTCTCAATAGGCAATTGAGTAGCAGAGACCTTTCTCGTACGATAAAATTAACACCCTAAAAGACGCTCACCCTATTAAGTAAGAGTTGGCGATGATTTCCGCATCCGATCCAACAATGAGCTGTATGAGCTCCTCAACGACATAGACGTTGTGCAGCGTATTAATATCCAGCGGCTGCGCTGGCTCGGCCATGTCGTTCGAATGGAGGAGGATGCTCCGGCGAGACGGGTATTTGATGCGGGGATCTGCGGAAGTCGGCGAAGAGGACGACCTTGTATCCGTTGGAAGGACCAAATTGAGGAAGCCCTGTCATCGATTGGTATGCCCAACTGGCGTAGGCGTGCAAGAAGCAGAGGCGCCTGGAGGGATGTGTTGCGGTAGGCCGAAATCCGTCAATCGGGTTGTTATGGTCAATTAAGTAAGTAAGTTTTAAACTCTTTAAAAGCTTTCATGTATTCGGATTTGTTTCTTAAAAACTTAACATGAATTTTACTTGATAAATCATCTAATGATTCGGTCCTTATTGGAGCATATACGATTTGAAGATTTGACATTCATTTTTGGAAATTTATCACGAACTTGTTAACCTCTAATACGAATATTGCATTCGATTTTACTTATATTAATTTCTTGCAAACTATTTGCCATATTAAAGAAATTTAATTTTCGTAACGAACTGATATTTAAATGTCCAAATCTTTTGTGCCACATCTCTTCAACACCTTGACCTTTTCTGTTTACATTATAACAGGTTGGAATTTCACTTGAGTTCACTTCCATTATATTTACGAGTTCCCACTAGTACTTCTTTATTCTTTACTATTTTTGCTACTTACTAGTCGCCGTAAACTAATAGGTAGCGTGTCATGGTATAAGAAATATAGAAGGTAGTTTCTATATTTCTTATACCATGGTAGCGTGTTGGCTTATTAGACTTGAGGCCTTGAGGCTAAATGTGAAAAAATATTTCTTCGGCGACTTTGTCTTTTTGCAGATTTCTGGCAAAAAACTCTGAAATCTGTCGTTTGGAATCGACTTTAAACTATAGGTACCGCCACTCATGTATAAAATTAACAAATACACCGTAAATGGTGTGAAAAGGTAGGTTGTAATCCTGGCTGAGGTGTTGTAATGACCAATTATGCATGTATGTATATATTTTTGCCATTTTGCCTTCCATTTTTATAATGCACTCATTATCTGTAGCTTTACTAGTTGGCATGAGGTTGTTTTTCAAATCAGGTACCAATAGGGTATTAAAAAGTTTTATTTGCTTATATTATTCTTGGACTATAACATTTATCACTACAGTTCCCATTCCCTTTGCAATAAATTCTTTTTCATCTAAAAGCTTAATAAACATATTTTCTTTTAATTTTACCAACAGAATCTTTTCACTTGGAGTCCTGGGCCCATAACCTATTAAGTTACACAACTTGATGTCTGTATTTTGAAAATAATTTATTGAATGAAAATATAAAACATTATATTTTAAATATATGAGAAAGCGGAGGTAAAACTGTTTTCAAATTTCTGAATCTAAACAAGTATAAATAAACCAAGTACATTTGATAATTCAAAAAAAAAATCAAAGTACAGAATTCATTATGTAAAGAAGTGACTGAAGTCATTTAAAATAAAATTTCTTAAAAATTGTAACGTTTTTCTATCTTTTTACCTAGATTTTTAAATTAAAAGTTATTATTATGATATTTTATGTTTTAAGTGTTGTAATACTATAAGTGAAATCTCATATCATGTACATACATACATATATAGAAAAATTAATATTTTAAATGACTGATGATATGGAATAAGTAAATAAAAACATATGTTGAACCTAAATGGAAAACATGAATTCTGATTATGTATGCAATAGGAAAAACGCTTGTATGGATTATGCCGTAAAAGAGATTTTAAATATCGACTATCTAAGTTGTCGTAGTCTAGTAGGTAGTGTGTTGACTTATTAGACGTTAGCCCACGGTTCTAACCCCAGGTCAGACATGTCAAACGAAACAAAATATGAAAATATATTTCTCCGACTACTTCTTCTCAGCAGATATCTGGTTAAAACTCTGATGAAAAGAATACCTCCGCAACTTCAAACAAAAACCCTGTCAAAAAAAAGATGGCTCATAATAAAGTAGACAGCCGCAACTTGAAATACTTACATTTAAACATATATTAAGCCGAAAATCCATTTCATGCGACCTTGTGTTTCATGCGATTCTTGCATTTTATGCGGTTTTTATTGCAAGTTACGCACAATGCGTTTTATGCGACTGATTTTTTGTTTTGATCAGCTGTTGTGGTAAAATAATTAGCAATTTTGGGAACAATGGACAATCAAATTGTGATTTTAAAAGAATTTATGGAATTAATTACATGTTTATGAATTTACATATATGATATTTCATGCTGCTAAGGCCTACGAAAAGTTTCAAAAGAACGCAAGGCAATAATTTTCAGTTAATTTATCCTCCATTTTTCTTGTTTACAAATTAATAAATTCAAAAGAGATGACACTCAGTACATAAAAACAATCGATAACTAGTATACAAATTTTGTTCATGAAATAAATGTGTTAAAAAATGTATTTTAAACTATTTTCCTCTTAAATTATTAGTAAAATTTATTATGAAATAAGTTTTATTAATATTTTTATAATGCAAACTAATATTATAAAAGTCTTAGAATGACTTAAGACCATAACGCTTAGAAATTTATCTCAATAATCGAATGTTAAAATTATTACATTTAACTAAAAGTTTTGACAATACGCCATTATTGTGTGGCTGTGTGATCTTAAATGTTACACAGGTCTATATTAGTAGATGCTTGTGAAGAATTCCAAAGTACACAATATAAAACACCATGACTTCAGAAGACGTGTAATGAATTGACGAACTGCAACTTAGCCCGAACTGTAACTAATTAGAATGCATTAGATATCCAACGAGGATTCAACTCGGAATTATTTGTTTACAAACTATGTTCTTTGTTGCATCGAAAACAATTTATAAAATTCTCAAGAAAAATATTTGATTATACAATAACAACATTATGCTTACCCGAAATTTCAAAAAAAAAAAGATATGCAAACTGATAATGTAAGGTTTTGGTTCACATTATGAATGTTTTCTATCAGAAAGTTTGAGTCATATAAAGAAACATACAGATGTATGTATACATTTTAAACTATAATTATTTCTTAAGGCCTTATATATATATTTGTAATAATAAAACATGATTTATTCAAATAAATTAAATTTTGCAATCATCGAATTCGTTATACGTAAGCGTAAAAACCGTAGCACGCGAAAGAGTTTGAAAGGTTTCATTTTAAAGCAATGGAGCTCTAATTTCCATAATGAAATTTTATCACGCTTCGCGGATTTCCGTTTGTCACTTGATAACATTTTTGTTCTAAGTTATAGTACATTTAAAATTACCTTTCACAGTATTCTCATGCGTTAACCCTTTTAGTCCCTGCCTACGCAAATGTATAAGTAAAATTTGTACGTTTTGAAAAGAAAAAATTTACAAAATCTTGTCCATTTTTTCTTACTTACTTTAATGTTATTTGCTTTTCGTTCTGTTAGGTTTATGCCATATGCTTTTATTATTGTCAACAACAATGTTTCAACGTTGATCTCAGCAACAGACCATTATTATCGAAAAGGCGAACGTTCAGCTATTTTAATAGTTAACTGCGTGATAATTGTCAACAGCCAATTCGCCCTCTTCTGCCAATAAATTATTTTAAACGACATGTTGATGAGTATTTTCAGGAAGCTGTACAGTCCATAAATATGCTTTATAAAGACATTTGGTACTGACTTCAAAACATATTCTTCAGAATTCAGGAAATCGTTTTTTTTCTTTTTCTCTATTGATACTGCAGGACCTTCAGAAGAAGTAAGTTCACGGTACCTCTGGAATATTCGCCCCATAGCTGGTGCAGAACATTATGCTTTACAATTTCCAGAAATTTCATCGACTGCTCAGCAGATGAACAAATATAACAACTTCTTTATCTGGTACTATTTAAATTGATATATTAATACGTTTTGGGCAATTATTACAACTTGCCTTCAACTAAAAGCTTGATTTTTTGGTTTGTCGTTATTATAAGGATAATTTGTTTGTCATTAGTATAAGTATAATTTTTATTATATTAAAGGGAAAATCATCCTACCTGTATAAGTTAAAGGTGGCTTTAAAGTTCAGTTTAGCTAAAGTTACCTTTTGCTAAACCCAACTTTAACGACAAGTTGCAATAATGGCCCTTAATTGTAATAATATGAATTAAATTCCAGTTAATTATTTTCATTAAATACGAAAATATAGTATACATTCCACAAACAGGCACAGCGAAAACGACTGTTCGCGAATATTTTAAAAGAAAATTTAGAAAAGAATGTATTACAAGAAAATTTTAAGAAAAGGCAATTAGAAGACACACGTATGTATGTATATGTAAAAAAAAAAATTTTTTTTATGGTTTTTAGAACAAATTATAACACACAAAAACTTCAGGGTTAAACAATGCCACCAGCAGCAAAATATTGACTTGTTCAACCACATACAATTTTCATGACCTCCAATTACATACACTTCGGGACAACGAACGATGAATATTTATCAAATGTGTTAGAATGTGCTAAAATATATATGCATGTACAAACGTAAAATTGTTGCGCATGTATCAACATGAATACACATCTCCTTTAACATATTTTTGTTGCTTCAAAAGAACCGTCAATGTTAATGTTCAAATTGTAGGAGAGAGGTAAACACGAAACATTGTACATTACGTTCCACTCTTATAAATATAATCACGAATGTCAGTGATGGGATTACGAATTATAAAATTGTACGTATTAGTTTTAGAAATTGTACTTTTTTGAATTAAATATACTAAAAGCCATTTTTATGCTATTTTTAATAGCTTTATTAAAACATAACAAAAAATAACGTTCAATTTAATTTTAATATTATATTTTTACCAAATTTGCTTAATATTGTGAAATAGATTGCAAATAAAGATTGACAAAAAAATTTATTTTAAGTAAAATATAACAAAAAAAAAAACGATAATAATAATGATTATTGTAAATATACGAAATATTTTGAAAGGAACATTCGTTATTATTTAAGTTTTCTCTATTCTTAAAGGTTGGAATAATTTGAATTTATATTAAAAAAGTTGGTGAAAATCAAAATATCTTGTAGTGGAAATTTTCGTACGTCCAAGAATGTATTTTTCGGCGTTATTTGATAAAGCTAAATAGCAGCATGTTTTGTTTTTGTAAAAAAATAACAACGACTGCTTAGCAGGTGGCCAAAAACATAATTTGTGAACAATGGGTTGAACGCAGTATATACAGTGGGATTTGGTCTAATTTTTAAGTTTCTTTAAAAAGTTAAAAGACAAACATAATTTTAATTTAAAAATAGAAGAATTTTCAGTAATTTTTTTTTGTCATCTTCCTCTGACAAAATAGCAAACTTGCGGAAATTTGGTTGGATGAGCAGAAGTAAGAGAAGAATAATGCTGCTGTTTACAATTTTATTGTTGGTATAGTTGAATGCGGCAATGTTTTGAATGACGTATCGACTCATGTGAAGGAGAAAGTTTATTTTTTTCTTTTTTTTCAAATAGATGGGAGAGATCTCACAGGATGTTTGACCTATTTCAGACTCAAAACGAACTTTGGCTAAATGCTGAATGTATTTCGGCAATTATAAAGAGTACAATATCTAATCAAAATTAGATATTTTGATATATATCTGCTTGATAATGCGTCGCAGCTTGTAAAATAAAATGCAGATAAGTTTGTATATAAATATTCATGTAAGTCTGAAGAAATTTTGAAATTCAGGCCGTAATATTGGGTCCGCCGTTTTGAATTTGTAAAATTTTACCGAAATCAGCAATAGTGTATAGTGTAATGTACTATAGTGCATTGGTGCAACATAGTACTTATCGAGTTTGAATTGTACCAAATTTGCCATCCCTGTGGTGTGTTTGTGCCAGACAAAATTTACCGACAGACCTTGTATCACTTTATGCTTTTATTTTACTCTGACTATTTCGTGTAGTACTTTTTTTCTTACTTCTTTTGACTTTTGAGTTGAATGGAATTGGTGAGCTGCCCACCGTCGTCATGTGTTATCGACAAGAAGCAATATTTTTGGGTTTTTTTTATATTTTATGGGTTGTAGTACAAAATTTATTGGTGGTGATGATTGGAAATCTTGCATTAGTTTCTGATGGCCCAGTAAAAGCCGAACCAGTCAATACTTTTAAAATGATTTTCGACTATCGATTATTTTAGTTGATATTATTTTCTTATTCTAACATTGTGGAATAAATAAACTTTTTATATTGATCAATATTTTATTTTTTTTGCGAAAAACGTATGTAATATGATGTGAATATTTACATACAGTACTTGTATGTAATATGTATGTATTTCATTATAAATCAGTTTTTAAAATTTTTGTAAAAAGGAAATATTTCTGATTCTCACTTACTGTTGAATATGTCTTAGTTCCCAGTATACTTCTGTTTTTAAATAGTCAAAATGTTTACCAAATTTTCACAATATCTTATATACAACATAATGCAATAATTTTCAAATCGTTATACTATTAGAATCAAAAGTGAGTCAACACTGGAAATATTTTTATAGTTTCTTACATTACGAGGAAAATTTTTCCTCTTTAATAATTCTTCCAGTCAAATTTAAGAGAATACTTTATTGCAGCTTGGCCACTAACAAATTTTGTTTAAATTACAACAACAATATATTTTATTGTAATTATAAATAAAAATCTCTTAAAATTACGCAGTAAAAGTCAGTATACACACTCTTTCCCAGTTTTGTTATTTACTAAAACCGTTACATTTACTGCTAAATTTGTGATAAATTTAACGAGAATGATCAGAAAAGAATTGTTTCGTTTAATTAGTCATTGATATTTATCGTGAAAGTATCATTAAAGTTTCACCAATTATTTTGCAAAGATGAGAACCGAAATTTCAATAGAAACCAGAAAAATTATAATAGATTTAAGAGAAAAAAGCAAATCTTTCCGTGAAATTACAAAGATTGTAGGAAGGCATTATACTTCCGTAAAAAAATTGTGGACAAATCAAAAAATTTTAAAAAAATCGCCAATTTTCAGCGAACAGGGTACGTAAACGGAATATAACCAGCCGTGAAACCCTGAAAGAGGCTCTGAGAGAGGACTGGGTAAACATATCGACCGAGTACACCAAAAAGTTGGTGGAAGCTATGCCAAACCGAATAAAATGTGTAAAAAAAGCAAAGGGAGGTCAAACAAAATATTAATTTTCCGTAAGGTATAAAATTTGCTGAAGTTTTACTTAGGTTAAGTATAGGTGTATACTTACTTTTGACGCGTAATTTTATAACTTTTTTGTAAGAATATATAAAACAGAATTGTTGTTTAATGAATAAACCCTTATGCAAAATAAATCGTTTTAATGGGTGATTTTTTAAGAGCTATAAGAAAATTTTTCAAAAAAAAACGCATAAAATTCAGAAAAATGCATGAAATCTTTATTTGAATCGATTGTCATGCAAGTCAAGCTCTTGCTTTTTATGCAAAAAAAGTTGCATAAAAGTTGCACGGTAGCGCTCACCATTCACAGTTACGTTACGATTCGCAGCATCTTTGAAGAAGTACGGTCCAATGATGCCACCAGCCCATAATCCGCTCCAAACTGTGACTTTTTCTGGATGCATTGGTAGCTTTTGCAATGATTCTGGCTGATCTTCACTCCAAAATCGACAATTCTGCTTATTTGCGTATCCATTGAGCCAAAAATGAGCTTCGTCGCTGTACGCTGAAGCGCGCGATGAACTTTCTTAACAGAGCACGCATTAATAAAATTCAATGTTTTGGAAGCGTTGTTCGTTTGTAAGACGATTCATGGTTAAATTATAGACCAAACTGACGATGTTTGACAGTGAAACAAAACACGAAACGTGTGTGAGCTGTTTAAACCAGTGTTGCCAAAAAGATAATAGCTAAAAAATCACCCGTTATATAGTCTATTATTTTTGTTATCTTAAGAGAAGAAAATAATCCATTGGTGTTTACTCACTTTTGACTCTCATAGTATGTGTATGTATGTAGGTATATACAGTAGTTGAATTTGTTTCTGCATGAGCATATAGAAGGAAGACTTCGAAAAATTAGGACAAAGCAAGATAATCCAGTTGCTGTCACTATTGTGTGGGTTGCTATCGCAATATAAAAAATTTGTCAATGGTCAAATTCGTTTAGTTAATGATGATTTTAAATAGCGTTTTGTGCGCATATGCAGAGGAGGATATACCACTAGTATGAAAACATTAGCACGACAATAACTTCATAGATATGTATCTGCAGAGCGTATGAGGTACGTGTTTTCAACTGGTCTGCCCTATTTCTGGATCTCAATCCCATAGAAAATCAATGGGAACTTTAAGAGCATCGTCTTCAATGATGCAATAAAAATTACATAATTCTGGTAATAAAGCAATTTTGTTGTCTGTCCGTATGAAACCGGACTACTATTTCTCTTGCAATTAAAATTGAGTAAAAGATTAGGATTTTTGTAAAGATTTGTCAAGAATATAGTTTTGTTTGTCTATTAAAAATTTAAACATTTTCCATTGTCCATTCTGCACTCATAAAATGAAAGGCTGGGCCAATTAGATCTAAAAATTTAATTTTTTTCAGTATCAACAGAGTCCGTCCATGCCCATGTAATCTTATAGAGTCTGTTCAAAAATGTCGTCTTGATATGGTATCTGACGTAAATAAATATCCATTAGTGGCATCGATTTTTGTTTTTTAACAAGTTTCTTGCTTCAGGTTTCAACTAAAAATTCCTACTTTGTTTACGTGCTCCTAGATGTGGCTGTTATGGTTGTATTCTAAAAAGATATTTTTTTTCTAATTGATCCACATTCACAGGCTCTGGCCTTGTTTAGGGGTTTGGAAAAAAACGTTTTTGAAGATGTATAACTATTTTCGTAGTAACGACTATATATCGAAATACTGCCTTAACTACCTCTGATTAATGTATTTATTGCTTTGTCTCTATAGGCTTGTGTTAGGAAACGAATGAATTCTTGTTTTGATTGTAAACACTTTGATAAAATCCGTGTATCGTGTTTCAGGTCCCTTTTCAAGGCAGTCACCTTTTTTCTTAATTGTATTCATCATACTAAAATATTTTAGAGTTCTTCTAAGATCCTATAATTTTCTAACGGAGTGTACGACAACCGGTTGCCCGCAAAATTCATGTAAACATCTTACAACGTCGGTTTTACTGTAACAGATTCTAAGTTACCGGTCTATTCTCTCATCGTCATGCTCAGCGTTATCTGATTTCAATTATTTGTATTTATCATAGGTGGCCTAATTAGATTATTAGGATTAGATATTTTTTCTTTGAAAACACATAGGAACGTATATCACCCGATTTACACTATGAATTTTGTGACGTCTCATTTTGTTTGATGGCGAGAGGTGTGTAAAAGAAAGAGAGCATATTTATAACAGGTAGGATCGTCCCATGGCATATTTATAACAGTGTCAAAAAAATTAACCCTCAAACCTCCATAGGAAATTAATTAAAGCAATTAAAAAAACTAAATTAATTTTATATACTGAAAATTCTTATGATTTTTACGTCATGCTAAATTACACAATAGTGCAGCACCTATAAATTAAAAAAAAAAAATTATCAGCTGCAAACGTTATTTCTTATTTATTATTGTACCAATTAAAATTTGTACCTAATTTATATTTATTTTATGACTGAATTTTGAAATTGAATACATACTTATTTAAACTATTATATCTTGAATTATATTGTGAATTATTTTGAATTAACTTTAGTAAAAAATTGAAATCAAAAGTTGTACTTAAAATTCACTTGCTTCCACAACACTCAACCAAATTGACAGACTCAAAAAAGAAAATAAGAAATACATACAAATACTTCTTTCTTTCTTTCTCTTTTCTTAATCCCAATTATAATTACGTTTGAGTAATAATTATAATTACGTTTGAGTAATTATAATAACAAATTTTCAACAGAAGATTGGCCCAATTTGTTTTAATCCCTATATCCCAATCTTCAGAAAGAGAATTTGTTTTCAAAATATCACACGCACAAGTTATTTCAGTTATAGTTTAGGCACCTAGTTGGAGACATGGAATTTTTTTTTGGTAATTAATCACTTTCATTTAAATATCTATAAATATAGTAATTCTAGGTAGTAGTTTAAAAGATATATGTGTTTAGTGTTAAAGGCTTAAATATTGTTAATCATCTTGCAAAAATTTTAATATAATTGGCTTTAAAATAGTAATCTTAAAGAATTTCTAAGTGCGTATCGTTAAGAATACATGCGGTACATATGAGGGTTTATGACTAATATAAATACGACATTGAATATCGAAAATGCACTTTTACAAAAACATAATGCCTGTTGTTTTTGCATTGTTGTATTTGTTGTAGAGACGCTTCTACCTGTTATAAATATGCCATGAAAGAGCGATTTTCATGACTTTTTTCATAACATTTTTTAAGCTAATTTCGTTTTTTCATATTCTGCTTTGTGTTTTCTTTCCTTTGAGTGTGTGTACACACTGAAGTCGCCGTAGTCTAGTAGGTAGTATGTTGGCTTATTAGCCGTAAGGCCGCTGTTCGTCCCCGGGTCAGACATCAAAACGAAAATATGAAAAAATATTACTTCGGCGGCTTCCTCTCAGCAGACTTCTGGCAAAAATTCTGAGAGCAAATAAAATTGCCATGAAAAGATTCTCAAAAAACTGTCGTTCGGAGTCGACTTAGGTCCCGCCACTTATGTATAAAATTAACACACACAACTTAAGTGGTGTGAGAAGCTAGGTCGTAATCCTGACTGAGGGGTTGTAAAGACCAATAATGTGTATGTGTGTGTATATATAAATGTATTGAAAATTATTAAACAAAAAGAAAAATTTTAAAAAATGCAACAAAAAAGTCATTGTATAAATGCAAAGGGATTTTGGAAATTGCGTCAAAAGAAAATTAAGAAAAAACAACTTCGCAAAAAGCATTGTGTAAAACAATTGTATGATTCTATATTTCTAAGTTTTTATTTTTTAAACCCTAAACACTTCTTCAAGAGATTTAAATTTAGAATCAAAATTGATTATTGCATTAATTTTATGTCAATTTCTTCCGCGGGCCGCTTAATACATCTAGAGTGGGTATGGACAGAAGACTCCAGATGTTATTGATTTTGTACTGAACAAAGGTATGTCAAGAAACTGCATTAGAGTAGAGGCTTCCTAGGAATTGGCTTCGGGCCACCAGCCTAATATATTGTAAATAAATTGCTTGGGTTAAATTGAAAGAATACGTCAGCTCCAATTAAGCAGAATACCACATATATATTATTAGAAGAACACCAGATGATATTGATGTTTGTCTACACGAGTGAACAAACTCATACACATACACATATATTAAAAGGTTTACCCCTTCCTCTATTTATATACCCTACCGCCTATTTCCCAAATACTAACCAAACACTCTATAACCCGTAAAAACATTTTTCCTTCGAGCAAAAAGAAGAGACCCTAATGTTGTGTAAATATTACCCTATCATTAATTAAATTAAATTATCAGTGATAATTAAAATAACAAAGTGCAAAATATACATAGACAAAATTCACAAAACCTAAACTGGTTAAATATAATACATAGTGATTAACATAAACCAATGCAAAAGGCAAAATAAGAGTTCCACCTATCGAGGTCATCCGTTAGAACTTTGTGGTGCAGTGTGTCTGCAATATCAGAATTAGTAGGAACCTAGAACTGGGGTCACGTGGCCTCGTATGACAACCCAGCCGATGTTGCCAGTCGTGGTTGCAACGCAGATAAACTAAAGGAGGATAAGTTCTAGTGGAATGGACCAACCAGGTTGAAGGAAGATCCAATAAAGTAGTCAACAACACATTTACCCTCCAAAACGCAAGCTGAAGCTAAAATTTCGTTCTCCACGACTCACACACTCACCCTACCCAGGACATTTTGGAAAGGTTTTCTAAATGGTCCAAAGCACTTAGAATATTGTCTATAGATTTTGTGATCGCGCATCATTTACTCGAAGAAATGGAATTCGACATGACAACATAGTTCTGGATCGAAAAAATCCATAATCTATTGACGAAAGATTCAATAGATTATTCACCCACCCGAGTATTGAACTTGATGCGCATGAGATCAAAATTACCCGTGATAGACTAATAATTCTTTGTAAGACACAATATTTCAATGAAGAATATTATTGTCTGGAAAGATCAAACCTTTTATCAAAGAAAAGCAATTTACTCACCCTCACATCCTTCTTAGACACAAAAAATGTCATGCACTCAAACGGCAGATTGGCAAGTTCCAACAGCTTATCATATGATGAACGACATCCTATTTTATTACCCTACTCGAGTGTAATGTGACAACGTTTATTAAAAATAAATACACTTTTTAATATTTTTTAAGCTTTTAACTTATTATTCAAAATTACAATGTTACTTGCTTGACAATTCAATTAACAGTGTGAAATTACATTTTCTTTTTTAGTTATGTTACCTCGAAGAATTGGCATATGCTTGTGCTGTATGCTTGTACTATTTTATGATCTTTCCTGCTCATGACATTCGTCACTACTAATAAACACACACATGTTACACGCCTTTTTTCTTTTTTTTCCTTACTCACAATATCTTTTCGGAGGTCGCACTACACGACCACTTCTAGTCCTGACCTCTTCTCCCAGTTCCCCACGCCGTACGGTTGTCCTAGAATCAGTATCATTAGACAGTCGTTGCCGATTCTCACAATCCTCTGTACCCTGTACCAAATCCACATCAACATTAGAAGCAATGACCAAAGCCCTACGTAGGTTCATCCCCACTATTACAACCCACACTCTAAGGTGGCACTATGTCGACCAGCGGCGCATTTCCGCCATCTCCACCCCCAACATTCTCCTCATATAGCAAATCACTAGCATTAAAATTTAAGTTGTCAGTCCTAGTAATCATTCTCCGATTCCGTCTAAAACAATTACCAAAATTGTCCCTAATCACGTACGAACGCTGCTCATTAACCCTTTTCACCACCACACCATAGTGCCATTCCTTTCCATCCTTCTTAAATAGAACCAAATTTCCCTCACTTAATACTGGTAATGGCTTCACGTTTCGATCATAATAATACTTTTGTCTATTTTTCTTAATTTCAATCTTTTCCTGAACGAAATCCTCCGTCAAATTATTTCTGGTTAACAATGAGCCCGATACTGGTAGTTTGGTTTTAATTAATCTTCCAAAGAATAAAGCGGATGGAGACAATTGCATACCGGCTACAGGAGTTGTGTTGTATTCTAAAATTCTATATTGGTACAACGCTATTTCATTTGCCTCATAGCAGCGCTTCAATATATTCTTCGCGATAGCCACACCCTTCTCAGCCAAACCGTTACTTTGAGGATGTCGAGGACGTGAAAATTTAAACTTAATATTGAATTCAAAAGTGTAACTATCAAATTCTCTTGATCCAAAAGGACTATTATCACACTTAAGTATAGTAGGAAATCCAACTTTAAAAAATATCTGATTTATTTGTTCAATGATGTGTTTCGATGTCTTGTTATTCAATGGTATTGCTATCAAATCATTAGAATAGGCATCAAAAATGGCCACAAAATCTCTACCTGCATATTGAAATAAGTCCATCGCAACGATATGAAAAGGATACTTTGGGGATTCCTCCTGCACTAACGGCTCTTTCTGATTATTCCTTCGAAATTTCTCACAAACTATACAAGACTGAACCACTTCTTTAATCCTGCTACTCATTCCAGGACAATAATATAATTCCCTAGCCCTAGACAATGTCTTTTCAATGCCAAGGTGTGGCCCGTGGAACCACTTGACTATTCTGCCCTGCAGTTTCTCAGGTATGACGAGCTTCTGATTCAGCAATAACAATCCATTCTCAACATGAAGTTCAACTGGTGAAAACGTGGCCAGCCGTTCTCAACATATCTGCAAATGCGACTGTATCTCTCATCCCCATCCAGAATATTCCGATAATATTTAAAATTTTCCTCCGATAAACAAACTAATTCCGTTATCCTATGAATTACACCCGATAAACCTTCCAACTCTTACTCCTCCGATAATTGAGCGCGAGATAAACAGTCAGCAACCAACATTTCCTTTCCAGGCCTATAATTAATGGTCATACCAGGATATTTTAGTAAAAACATGAACATGCGTTGCAGACGCATTGTTACATCGTCAATATCCTTCTTAATTAGAGTTTCCAAAGGCTTATGATCACTCTCAATTGTAAATTCGCGGCCGTATACAAAATAGTGAAAACGTTGACACGCAAACACAATGGCCAAAAGTTCCTTCTCAATTTGCGCCCACTTCTGTCCACTTTTCGTCAATGTCCGAGAAGCGAAAGCTATGGGATGCCCCTCCTGAACCAACACACACCCCAATCCATCCCTAGAGGCATCTGTCTGAATTTTAACAGGTAATCTAGGATTATAAACTGCGAGAATAGGTTCGGAAGCAACAATAGTCAATAAGTTCCTAAACTCTTCCTCATGCAACCTATTCCATTCAAATTTAACACCAAGTCTCGTCAGATTACGTAATTCCGCAGTTATCTTCGACAAATTCTGTATAAACAGCGCTAAATACTTCACTAACCCGAAGAAAACGCAAAACGTCTGACCTATCCTTCGGCCTTTCCATACCCAGAATTGCATCACAATATTTCCTTCCAGCCTTAATCTCATTGTATGATATATTTCCCATGAAATTTACAAAATCCCTCCTGTATTGTATTTTCTCCGAATTAAATTTAACATTATTATCCCTTGCCTGTTGCATCACCAATCGTAAAATGTGATCATGTTCCACAAAATTCCTCGCACCTATCAAAATGTCATCAAAATAAATATAAACACCTGGAATATCACGAAAAATCCTTACCATAGTTCTCTGAAACATCTCAGGTGCACAACTAAGGCCAAAAGGCAACCTATTAAATATATATCTCCCGAACGGTGTAATGAATGTCGTCAAATCTGACGTCGCACGATCCAACGACATATGCCAAAACCCACTAGTAAGATCAACAACCGTAAATACCCTTGCATCAGCCAGCCCAGATGTCAGATCCTCTATGGTCGGTATAAGAAAGTGTTCCCGCTTAATACACTCATTGAGCGGTCTGGGATCCAAACAAATGCGCAACCGGCCATTTGGCTTCTCCACAATTTGCAAATTATTTATCCAATCGGTTGGATAATCAACGACTGAAATTATCCCGTCCCAAACCATAGTATCCAATTCCGTCTTCAACCTATCCATTAATGCATGGGGTACCCTTTTTCTATAGTGAAGCAACGGTCGAGAATCTTCCTTCAAATAAATTTTGTATTCCCCCGGGAACTTACCAAAACCATTAAACACATCATTGTACTCCTTAATAAACAAATCCGCAGCATCTGGCAATACAATTTTGTCTAATTAAAGCAATTAAAAAAACTAAATTAATTTTATATACTGAAAATTCTTATGATTTTTACGTCATGCTAAATTACACAATAGTGCAGCACCTATAAATTAAAAAAAAAAAAATTATCAGCTGCAAACGTTATTTCTTATTTATTATTGTACCAATTAAAATTTGTACCTAATTTATATTTATTTTATGACTGAATTTTGAAATTGAATACATACTTATTTAAACTATTATCTCTTGAATTATATTGTGAATTATTTTGAATTAACTTTAGTAAAAAATTGAAATCAAAAGTTGTACTTAAAATTCACTTGCTTCCACAACACTCAACCAAATTGACAGACTCAAAAAAGAAAATAAGAAATACATACAAATACTTCTTTCTTTCTTTCTCTTTTCTTAATCCCAATTATAATTACGTTTGAGTAATAATTATAATTACGTTTGAGTAATTATAATAACAAATTTTCAACAGAAGATTGGCCCAATTTGTTTTAATCCCTATATCCCAATCTTCAGAAAGAGAATTTGTTTTCAAAATATCACACGCACAAGTTATTTCAGTTATAGTTTAGGCACCTAGTTGGAGACATGGAATTTTTTTTTGGTAATTAATCACTTTCATTTAAATATCTATAAATATAGTAATTCTAGGTAGTAGTTTAAAAGATATATGTGTTTAGTGTTAAAGGCTTAAATATTGTTAATCATCTTGCAAAAATTTTAATATAATTGGCTTTAAAATAGTAATCTTAAAGAATTTCTAAGTGCGTATCGTTAAGAATACATGCGGTACATATGAGGGTTTATGACTAATATAAATACGACATTGAATATTGAAAATGCACTTTTACAAAAACATAATGCCTGTTGTTTTTGCATTGTTGTATTTGTTGTAGAGACGCTTCTACCTGTTATAAATATGCCATGAAAGAGCGATTTTCATGACTTTTTTCATAACATTTTTTAAGCTAATTTCGTTTTTTCATATTCTGCTTTGTGTTTTCTTTCCTTTGAGTGTGTGTACACACTGAAGTCGCCGTAGTCTAGTAGGTAGTATGTTGGCTTATTAGCCGTAAGGCCGCTGTTCGTCCCCGGGTCAGACATCAAAACGAAAATATGAAAAAATATTACTTCGGCGGCTTCCTCTCAGCAGACTTCTGGCAAAAATTCTGAGAGCAAATAAAATTGCCATGAAAAGATTCTCAAAAAACTGTCGTTCGGAGTCGACTTAGGTCCCGCCACTTATGTATAAAATTAACACACACAACTTAAGTGGTGTGAGAAGCTAGGTCGTAATCCTGACTGAGGGGTTGTAAAGACCAATAATGTGTATGTGTGTGTATATATAAATGTATTGAAAATTATTAAACAAAAAGAAAAATTTTAAAAAATGCAACAAAAAAGTCATTGTATAAATGCAAAGGGATTTTGGAAATTGCGTCAAAAGAAAATTAAGAAAAAACAACTTCGCAAAAAGCATTGTGTAAAACAATTGTATGATTCTATATTTCTAAGTTTTTATTTTTTAAACCCTAAACACTTCTTCAAGAGATTTAAATTTAGAATCAAAATTGATTATTGCATTAATTTTATGTCAATTTCTTCCGCGGGCCGCTTAATACATCTAGAGTGGGTATGGACAGAAGACTCCAGATGTTATTGATTTTGTACTGAACAAAGGTATGTCAAGAAACTGCATTAGAGTAGAGGCTTCCTAGGAATTGGCTTCGGGCCACCAGCCTAATATATTGTAAATAAATTGCTTGGGTTAAATTGAAAGAATACGTCAGCTCCAATTAAGCAGAATACCACATATATATTATTAGAAGAACACCAGATGATATTGATGTTTGTCTACACGAGTGAACAAACTCATACACATACACATATATTAAAAGGTTTACCCCTTCCTCTATTTATATACCCTACCGCCTATTTCCCAAATACTAACCAAACACTCTATAACCCGTAAAAACATTTTTCCTTCGAGCAAAAAGAAGAGACCCTAATGTTGTGTAAATATTACCCTATCATTAATTAAATTAAATTATCAGTGATAATTAAAATAACAAAGTGCAAAATATACATAGACAAAATTCACAAAACCTAAACTGGTTAAATATAATACATAGTGATTAACATAAACCAATGCAAAAGGCAAAATAAGAGTTCCACCTATCGAGGTCATCCGTTAGAACTTTGTGGTGCAGTGTGTCTGCAATATCAGAATTAGTAGGAACCTAGAACTGGGGTCACGTGGCCTCGTATGACAACCCAGCCGATGTTGCCAGTCGTGGTTGCAACGCAGATAAACTAAAGGAGGATAAGTTCTAGTGGAATGGACCAACCAGGTTGAAGGAAGATCCAATAAAGTAGTCAACAACACATTTACCCTCCAAAACGCAAGCTGAAGCTAAAATTTCGTTCTCCACGACTCACACACTCACCCTACCCAGGACATTTTGGAAAGGTTTTCTAAATGGTCCAAAGCACTTAGAATATTGTCTATAGATTTTGTGATCGCGCATCATTTACTCGAAGAAATGGAATTCGACATGACAACATAGTTCTGGATCGAAAAAATCCATAATCTATTGACGAAAGATTCAATAGATTATTCACCCACCCGAGTATTGAACTTGATGCGCATGAGATCAAAATTACCCGTGATAGACTAATAATTCTTTGTAAGACACAATATTTCAATGAAGAATATTATTGTCTGGAAAGATCAAACCTTTTATCAAAGAAAAGCAATTTACTCACCCTCACATCCTTCTTAGACACAAAAAATGTCATGCACTCAAACGGCAGATTGGCAAGTTCCAACAGCTTATCATATGATGAACGACATCCTATTTTATTACCCTACTCGAGTGTAATGTGACAACGTTTATTAAAAATAAATACACTTTTTAATATTTTTTAAGCTTTTAACTTATTATTCAAAATTACAATGTTACTTGCTTGACAATTCAATTAACAGTGTGAAATTACATTTTCTTTTTTAGTTATGTTACCTCGAAGAATTGGCATATGCTTGTGCTGTATGCTTGTACTATTTTATGATCTTTCCTGCTCATGACATTCGTCACTACTAATAAACACACACATGTTACACGCCTTTTTTCTTTTTTTTCCTTACTCACAATATCTTTTCGGAGGTCGCACTACACGACCACTTCTAGTCCTGACCTCTTCTCCCAGTTCCCCACGCCGTACGGTTGTCCTAGAATCAGTATCATTAGACAGTCGTTGCCGATTCTCACAATCCTCTGTACCCTGTACCAAATCCACATCAACATTAGAAGCAATGACCAAAGCCCTACGTAGGTTCATCCCCACTATTACAACCCACACTCTAAGGTGGCACTATGTCGACCAGCGGCGCATTTCCGCCATCTCCACCCCCAACATTCTCCTCATATAGCAAATCACTAGCATTAAAATTTAAGTTGTCAGTCCTAGTAATCATTCTCCGATTCCGTCTAAAACAATTACCAAAATTGTCCCTAATCACGTACGAACGCTGCTCATTAACCCTTTTCACCACCACACCATAGTGCCATTCCTTTCCATCCTTCTTAAATAGAACCAAATTTCCCTCACTTAATACTGGTAATGGCTTCACGTTTCGATCATAATAATACTTTTGTCTATTTTTCTTAATTTCAATCTTTTCCTGAACGAAATCCTCCGTCAAATTATTTCTGGTTAACAATGAGCCCGATACTGGTAGTTTGGTTTTAATTAATCTTCCAAAGAATAAAGCGGATGGAGACAATTGCATACCGGCTACAGGAGTTGTGTTGTATTCTAAAATTCTATATTGGTACAACGCTATTTCATTTGCCTCATAGCAGCGCTTCAATATATTCTTCGCGATAGCCACACCCTTCTCAGCCAAACCGTTACTTTGAGGATGTCGAGGACGTGAAAATTTAAACTTAATATTGAATTCAAAAGTGTAACTATCAAATTCTCTTGATCCAAAAGGACTATTATCACACTTAAGTATAGTAGGAAATCCAACTTTAAAAAATATCTGATTTATTTGTTCAATGATGTGTTTCGATGTCTTGTTATTCAATGGTATTGCTATCAAATCATTAGAATAGGCATCAAAAATGGCCACAAAATCTCTACCTGCATATTGAAATAAGTCCATCGCAACGATATGAAAAGGATACTTTGGGGATTCCTCCTGCACTAACGGCTCTTTCTGATTATTCCTTCGAAATTTCTCACAAACTATACAAGACTGAACCACTTCTTTAATCCTGCTACTCATTCCAGGACAATAATATAATTCCCTAGCCCTAGACAATGTCTTTTCAATGCCAAGGTGTGGCCCGTGGAACCACTTGACTATTCTGCCCTGCAGTTTCTCAGGTATGACGAGCTTCTGATTCAGCAATAACAATCCATTCTCAACATGAAGTTCAACTGGTGAAAACGTGGCCAGCCGTTCTCAACATATCTGCAAATGCGACTGTATCTCTCATCCCCATCCAGAATATTCCGATAATATTTAAAATTTTCCTCCGATAAACAAACTAATTCCGTTATCCTATGAATTACACCCGATAAACCTTCCAACTCTTACTCCTCCGATAATTGAGCGCGAGATAAACAGTCAGCAACCAACATTTCCTTTCCAGGCCTATAATTAATGGTCATACCAGGATATTTTAGTAAAAACATGAACATGCGTTGCAGACGCATTGTTACATCGTCAATATCCTTCTTAATTAGAGTTTCCAAAGGCTTATGATCACTCTCAATTGTAAATTCGCGGCCGTATACAAAATAGTGAAAACGTTGACACGCAAACACAATGGCCAAAAGTTCCTTCTCAATTTGCGCCCACTTCTGTCCACTTTTCGTCAATGTCCGAGAAGCGAAAGCTATGGGATGCCCCTCCTGAACCAACACACACCCCAATCCATCCCTAGAGGCATCTGTCTGAATTTTAACAGGTAATCTAGGATTATAAACTGCGAGAATAGGTTCGGAAGCAACAATAGTCAATAAGTTCCTAAACTCTTCCTCATGCAACCTATTCCATTCAAATTTAACACCAAGTCTCGTCAGATTACGTAATTCCGCAGTTATCTTCGACAAATTCTGTATAAACAGCGCTAAATACTTCACTAACCCGAAGAAAACGCAAAACGTCTGACCTATCCTTCGGCCTTTCCATACCCAGAATTGCATCACAATATTTCCTTCCAGCCTTAATCTCATTGTATGATATATTTCCCATGAAATTTACAAAATCCCTCCTGTATTGTATTTTCTCCGAATTAAATTTAACATTATTATCCCTTGCCTGTTGCATCACCAATCGTAAAATGTGATCATGTTCCACAAAATTCCTCGCACCTATCAAAATGTCATCAAAATAAATATAAACACCTGGAATATCACGAAAAATCCTTACCATAGTTCTCTGAAACATCTCAGGTGCACAACTAAGGCCAAAAGGCAACCTATTAAATATATATCTCCCGAACGGTGTAATGAATGTCGTCAAATCTGACGTCGCACGATCCAACGACATATGCCAAAACCCACTAGTAAGATCAACAACCGTAAATACCCTTGCATCAGCCAGCCCAGATGTCAGATCCTCTATGGTCGGTATAAGAAAGTGTTCCCGCTTAATACACTCATTGAGCGGTCTGGGATCCAAACAAATGCGCAACCGGCCATTTGGCTTCTCCACAATTTGCAAATTATTTATCCAATCGGTTGGATAATCAACGACTGAAATTATCCCGTCCCAAACCATAGTATCCAATTCCGTCTTCAACCTATCCATTAATGCATGGGGTACCCTTTTTCTATAGTGAAGCAACGGTCGAGAATCTTCCTTCAAATAAATTTTGTATTCCCCCGGGAACTTACCAAAACCATTAAACACATCATTGTACTCCTTAATAAACAAATCCGCAGCATCTGGCAATACAATTTTGTCTACATCCATTCTCGTAACTAATCCAAATTCAATACAACTATCCAATCCGAGTATCGGCTCAAAATTATCATTCACAACCAGAAATAATATTTTCTTTCCTTGATTAGATTTTAAATCAACACAATCTAATTTCACGGTGCCAAAAATTTTAACTCTATTATTACTATAATCGAAAACAAGAAAGTCATTAAATGCATTATTAATTCTATCTATTCTATTAAAATTTTACTATCTCCCCTTCAACCCGATATTCCTTAGTCCATTTCGTCCGATTTGATTCTATTGAGTTCACTCTAAAATAATTTCCATTACCTAACTCATCTCCTACTTTCCTCACACAGTAAGACCTACCTTGAATGTCAGCCCAAGCAATACTACCAATTCCTCGTTTGTTGTAGCGACCACTATTATTATTGTTGTTGTTATCGTCATCCTTCTTTTGATGTGTTTGCTGCATTTTCCCTTTTTGACGGCACATTCTAGCATAATGTCCAATTTTCGAACATATGCGACAAGTAACGTCCTTTGCCTTGCACTCATTTATATGCTTTGGAGTCCAAGAATATCCGCAATTAAAACAAACACGTTTAATGGAGCCAACTTCAGCTATACGTTTGCTTTTCTCTGCTGCTACACTAGCTACTACTGCTGCTTTAGATTCTTTGCTAAATTATTAACTCAATATGTTCATCTTATAACCCTATAAGGCGGAAATCGTCTTATGTTACGAATAGTTCGTTCGAGTTTTTGAATTCCGAGACTATCAGTTCGTACCCTGGACGAAATATAAGAATCGCCAAACTACCCAATTTAAGTCTGCTTTACCCCCAGAGCGTACCCAAATTAGCAGACCATTTAAAACTGTTGGAGTTGATTTTGCTGGACCATTTGACATAAAATCCTACATTGGGAAACTTGTAGGATAACCAAAAGTTATGTATGCGTATTTGTTTGCTTTTCTACCAAATCTATCCACTTAGACCCCACATCTGACCTGTCTACCCAAGCTTTTATGGGAGCATTTGTCCGATTTTTTTCGAGATGGTGAACTAATTTCGTTGGAGCCAGCCAGCTGATTAAAAATATGCGACAGGAATTCCTCAAGCAGTTGAAGGGATTGATTTCATCAACCAATAGCTTCCAAAACTTGACGTGGCACTTCATCCCTCCCGGAGCTCCACATATGGGAGGCGTTTAGGAAGCTGTAGTGAAGAGCTTCAAATCCCATATAAAAAAGCTGGCAAATTTCAAATATACTTTTGAGGAACTATCAATCTTATTGGCTAGAATAGAAGTATGCCTCAACTCAAGACCCTTAAGCCCGTCAATATCTTAACTCATTAACTCCAGGCCATTTCTTAATTGGCTAACCCTTACTATCACCCGCTGAACCCGACTTTAGTAACAAAAATATTACGCTTGCGAAAAGATGGCGAAGGTTGAAAATTCAACACCAACAGTTTAGTAAAAGATGGAATATATGAGGGATGAAATGCGTGCAAACAAGGTAAAGTTTCTGACTGGTCAACGTGGCGACCTCCAGGGCGATCCTTGTCTTGCTGTATCCAAGTTGACACGCAGCCTCCTCGTGGCCACTCTTGGATGGCATACTAGCACCCGCTAGATGTTAACTAATGCGTGCAGCGAAGTCCAATCCCCAGGAATTCGGATTGTGCGTAGGGCTTGGTACCAACCACGTAAAAAATTAAATCCAATGAAAACCAAAAATACATCTAGAAAGATCCTCTTAAAAGTTGACGACCACGGCAAACGTATAAAGGGCAATGATTTACGTATTGACACATAGAATGTCCGCACCCTTTACAGGTAGGCGCTTCCACCTAGCTGGCGGATGCCCTCATGAAATGTAGGACTGACATCACTGCCGTACAGGAAATGTGATGGATAGGACAATGATACAAAAGGCTTGCATCTTGCGATGAATATTACAGCTGCCATGAGGATAAGCATGAATTCGGATGCGGATTTGTGGTTAGTAAGAGACTTCGACTCTTTGTCTCTGTGAAATTTGTGAACATCAGCCTTATTTGTGCTTACGGCCCGACGGAAGAAAAGGACGATGTGTTTAAAGATGCCTTCTACGCTAAACTCGAGGACGTGTATGATAAGTGCCCGGGCCATGACGCCAAAATCGTCCTCGGAGATTTTAATGCCAAGGTCGGGCGGAAAGATATCTTTCGCCCCACTATCGGACAGTTCAATCTCCACGTAACCACTATCTCCAATGGTATGAGGCTGATCGATTTCGCCGCGGTGAGTAACAAGGTAGTATTAGCACCAAGTTTCAGCATCTCAACATTCATAAGGTCACTTGGATGTCCCCCGATCGATTAACATCCAACGAAATTGATCACATTGGGATTGACAGACGGCACGTCTCCAGTAGTACTAGATGTGCGCACATTCAGAGGTCCAAACATCGACTCGAACCACTACCTTACCGCAGCCAAGTTCCGATTGCGCATTAGCGCCTCGAGGTCGGCGCACTCTAGTACATTGCGAAAGCTGGTCGTCAAGAAGCTGCGACCACAAAGGACAACTGTGGCGTTCTCCGCTCAACTCTCGGATAAGCTCTGTCGTTCCCCATCTAATATTATCGACATTGGTGGACTATGCGCCAACATCTCCCACTCTTTGCGCACTACTGCGGAAACAGTCCGCGAGGCAGCTGCAACGAAAAACGCCTCACACAAGAAAACACTGCAGTCGCGCTACGCGAGCCATTGTCGAGAACTATAGAGAGAGGAGAAGGGATGAGAGAAGCCTTTTCAGACGCAAGAAGAAGGAGCAGGAAAGGCGAGATGTATAGATGTAGGAATGACGCTCGAAAATTTTATCAAAAGGTTAAGCGTCTAACCAAAGGTTTTAAGCTCGAAGCGTCTTCTTCCAAAGATGAGAATGGAAACCTGGTAACAGATTCGCAGGGAGTGCTGAGGTTGTGGCGGAAACACTTCCCACAAAGGCGGTATAGTCAAGGAATTTATTTATCTTAGCCCCGCCGTCACCACCAAATATGATATCAGTCTGGAGATTAAGCGCAAGATCACTTTTGCCAACTGGTGCTACTATGGTCTCAATAGGCTATTGAATAGAAGAGACCTCTCTCGTACGACAAAACTAATACTCTACTAAACGCTCATCCTCCCCGTGCTTCTATATGGCTCAGAGGCATGGACACTATTAAGCACTGATGCAGCAGCCTTGAGATCTTCGGTCCAGTACGAGTGAGCTGTATGAGCGAGTTAACGATATGGACATTCTGTAGCGTATTAACATCCAGCGGCTGCGACATGTCGTTCGAGTGGAGGAGGATGTTCCAGTGAGACGGGTATTTGATGCGAGGATCTGCGGAATTCGGCGAAGGGGACGACCTTGTTTTCGTTGGAAGGATCAGATCGAGGAAGCCATGCGCTGCACGGATTAGGTAACAGCTGATATTAAAATATAAAAAGTGTCTTACAACCAAAAATTTTAAATTGTTTAATTTCTATCACCAAATTAATATTGCATTGTATGTGTAGGTTTTGTTTTCTTTTTGATGTTACATATGTACATACATATATGTATGTACATATTGTAAGAAAAATTTCACCATATATATCTTTTTAATACTGTGGTACTTACTGAATAGTGTAGAGCACAACGATAATATTAAACGCAATAATGTATAATATTGTGTAGTTTATGGGTACCTTTAGACATCAAAATAGGCTAAAGTTAAACTTTATCAAACTAAGGACCCTAAAAATAACTTTCGGTGAGAACATGGCTTCTTAATCTCTGATGCCTATTAAAAATGTATGTGCTTATATGATAAATAGTACTGCCAGAACATACGTACATAACATAATTGGCCATTACAACCCTTCAGACAGGACCTAGCTGGCCTAGCTTCTCACACCAGTCATGTTGTGTTTTTAAATTTTATACATGAGTGGCGGGACCCACAGTTTAAAGTCGGCTCCGAACGACAGATTTTTGAGAAACTTTGCATGGCAAGGAAGGAAGAGGAAGAGGAAGTCGTCGAATAAATATTTTTTTCATATTTTGTTTTGATGTCTGACCTGGGGTTGAACCGTGGCCTTACGTCTAATAAGCCAACACACTACCTACTAGACTTAATTTCATTAATTTGACTTTTATGGCGCATGGCGACACATCAAATTTAATTGATTCAATTTTCATATGTGTTGGTAATATTTATTTTGCTTAGCACAGCAACACATGAAAATTGTACGTTCAAACCACAATGTATAGTTGTTGTGAAGAAGAAGAGACCATATGATTTATGCAACGCAGGCAGTGAAAGGTATTACTGCCAGAAGACATCCGAAAACTCAAACTCGGAGTTAAAAGCAGACACGTTATGAGAATATGATAAAATTCCAGAGGAATATGACAACACGTCCGCAAGCCGTTATCAATGTCAACGGTAATTATACAAAATATTGATTACCGTACATTATATTTCTTACTCTGTTAGATGATATAGACCTGAGAAAACACTTCCTTGGCGATAAAAATTGAAATGTTTTTTTATATTTCTATATTCTGTTTGTTACAATATAAACAAAATAAAATCATTAAAAAATGTAAAAATTATTTATCGCAAATGTCGAGGCCTGGACGGTTTTTTTTACCATTTTATTTAACACTTCTTGATAGAATCCATATTTATGACATACATATGTATGAGAACTTGTAGCTACATGAATCTATACATTCGCATGTGAGTGAGAGAATGAGGTAGAACATGTGGATTAATATTATACATGAACACGTTGTACTCACGTACGTATACATATGACAACTACGGAGAGCACATATTTAAGGTAAAATTTAGTGGTGAATATCTGAATAGGCGATCAGAAAATATTGTTGGCTTATTTGTTTAATACCATGTCAAATATCCACAAACATTCTTTTATGTAGCGTACAAGTATTACAATTCAACTCCTACAGATACAAATATAAATATTTTCATAAATACGTACATACAGTATGCATTCATGCATACATTTACGTACTAGTACGCATGTTGGTTTATATTTGTAGACAAATAAGGCATATGCAATCATACAAATGAATGCCACAAGTTTTGGCAAAACACATAAATAAATAATTAAAAATAATTAGTAGGTCTGCTACTAATAATGACCAGAATAAAAATATGAAGTAATAATGGGCGAGATATGTTTTAAATACACTTTTTTCATTGATTAATATCGAAGCTTTTTAATCGATGCATCGAGGTAAAAACTTATTACGAATACTTTGTAGCCTGAGTCAAATGTCAGTAGCAAAATTTATATACTATAAACGATCAAAGTAACAAATGAATTATGCGGCTATAATGTTTCTTATAAATTTATTTGAACTATTTGTTTTAAGAAAGGTGCCGTTTTGTGATATATAAATAGTCCGAGGACATACATTGAGACAAGAAGCGGGTATTTTTCAAGTTCATGTCATCAAAAGATATGCTCAATTCAAATTGGAAAGGACTACGAAGTCTCGTCGTCTGTACTATCTGACAGTCAATAAGCAAAATAGGCAAGACGAATAAAATTTGACAGTTCCGAGTCTAGAAAAAAAAGCAACAAACACGTGTTGTTTTTGACCAAATTCAAAGCGAATTGAGATGTTGTAATAGTGCCACTACCTGTATAAATACAATCTTGATCCAGTTTTTGGATTTTGAAAAAAAAGGATAAAAATAATAAGAAATTTTGTTTTATAATTCAATTCAATAAAAATATGTCAGCAAAGCATATCTAAATATGTATATCGTGTGTATTTTTAATAAAATATCGGAGTATTACATTGGCGACGAGTAAATGAAAAAAATCAACATTCTTATGTTTTATGTTCTTGTTTATTATTAATTTCAAATAGAAAAAGGAAATATTTTTGGGATTTTGGGAATAACTTTAGAATTTTCTGCGAAAAAGAAACCGAAAAAATAGATTTCTGGTAAACACTCTGAGAGTAAATAAAATTGCCATGAAAAGTTTCTCAATAATCTGTCGTTCGGAGTCAACTTTAAACTTTAGGTCCCGCCACTCATGTATAAAATTAACACACACAATATGAACGGTGTGAGAAACTAGGCCGTAATCCTGACTGAAGGGTTGTAATGGCCAATTATGTCTGTAATACATTGTAGTTAACAGTTTCTATACGTTCTATTATTTCGCCGGTTACACACGAGTATTTATTACATTTGAAAATTTGAGCATATACTTTTTCCCCTTTTCTGTTAAAAATTGTCTCTTGTCAACCATACCGAGCAGTGTATATTTGCTGATGTGATTTCAATAAATCCAAAGTGATTCGATTTTTCCAATTTCGAAACGGTTCTACATGTTATTTTGAGTCTAATTTTGGTGTTGATCCATCAGTTTAAAGAAAAGTTCTCAAATTTTCCTTACTTGTCCCTTGATTTTTGAGTTTCGCAACAAATCGCTCGGCTTGAACATTAGATTGTGAGTGATATCGTGCAGATTTCAAATGCAACATTCCCCTATTTAGAATAAAATTTTTGAACTGTGCACTTACGAATTCACTAACATTATTTGAAACAATGGTATTTGGATTTGTATATCTCGCGAACATTTCTGTAAGTTTTCAAATAATATTTGCTGATGAAATATTTGATTTTTCAAAAAATTCTGGCCATTTTGAAAAAACATCAACAGCAACAAAATAATATAATCTATTACATGGGCGTGCAATGTCCATGTGAATTCGTTCCATGGGTTTAATTGTTAAAGGCCAGGATTTTGTACGTTAAGGATGGGCAATAAATTTATCTGACTTATCTGGATAAATATGGCAAATGAATGCAATAATACCTCTGATTGTAATAGGTTCTTGAATTTTTTGATTTCTTCCTAACATGTGGAATTTCATTCAAATTTTGTGTTTGACTTCAGTGAATTATCAAATGGATCTCTTAGATTGCCCATTTGATGGATATATTTACCATAATAATTAATTGATCCTAAAAATGATCTTATTTCTGATACATTTTTTTAAGCTGATAAATTTAAAACAGTTTTGATTTTGTCAGGATCGGGCCGTAATCCATAACTGACATTATGGTACCAAGATATTTAACTTCTTGCGAAAAATTTTAATTTTTCAAATTTGATGTGAAAATTGTACTCACGCAGTTTTTTAAAAACGTTGTTGACGGTTTCTATTTGCTTTTCAACTGTAGTGTCTATACCCGCAAGCATTGTGTCCATGATTTGTTGAAAAGCACCTGCTGCACTTTTTATACCAGGAGCTAAACGAACCCTTTTGTGTATTGATTGTAAGAAGCTCGGCGGATTCTGGTATGACTTCTGTTTATATAAGCATCAGAAAGATCAATATGATTATATAAGCAACTGTTAACCACTTTTGCATACAACTTTTTGTGAGATTTCAAGCTATCACTTAATCCAGTTGAATAATCCCCGCAATTGGCTTCTTAATAGCAACGATGGGTGCTGCCCAATCTGAGGAATAAACGGGAGAAATTATTCCTAATGACTGTAAGTTTTTTTTTAGTACATTTTGCTGGAGTATCCTGAAAAATATCTGCTAATTTGTTTCTAATTTCGTGTAACGTATTAAAGTTGACTGTAAACTGTTCAATGACTTTAATCTGACAGCAAATTTTATTTAAGGGTTAATCCCAGATACCAAAAATATCACACATATATAGGGCCAAATCTTAAAAGTGTATCAATTTCTACAACTGATAATTTATCATACAACTGATATACTTCATCCTTTAGCCTGACCTGGCAATCAAACTCGGCAGGAAGCTTGATTTTATTATTGGAAGCACTAGTTAGAAAACAATTTCTAAGCTTTTTTCCTGTGTAATGAAGATAGTGAAATGAAAGTCAAGCAAAGTAGTTTGCTGTCTGAAGTTCAAATGCATAATCTTATTCTTTATTAAACATTTCTTGCTTAAATACTAACAATGAGAAGTTATATTTTCTAAAATTAAACATATACATATAAACATATTTTCTTAGCCTCACTACACTACACCTGGTTTACCCATTTTTATCCACAGGGATTTACCGATCATTGAGATGTCTGTAGCTGTGTCCACCTTTCGTTGAACATTAAACCCATTACTGTTTTGATTAGATACCAAAGAGTTGATATTAACTATGACGTATTTGCGCTTGGAAGCATGAGATAGCTTTTTCGATTTGAACTAAATTCGATTTTGGAGAACTTGAACTATTCTTATAGCCGAAAGAAATAGTTTTCATACTTATTTAATTGGCCATTAACAACCCGATTAACGGATTTCGGCGCGCGCCTACGCCAGTAAGTCACACCAATCGATGACAGCGCTTCCTCGATTTGGTTCATCCAGCGTGTACAAGGTTGTCCTCTTCGTCAACTTCCGCAGATCCCCGCATCAAATACCCGTCTCGCCGGAGCATTCTCCTCCATTCAAACGACATGGCCGAGCCAGCGCAGCCGCTGGATATTAATACGCTGCACAACGTCTATGTCGTTGAGGAGCTCATACAGCCCACTGTTGGATCGGATGCGGAAATCATCGCCAACTCGCACTGGACCGAAGATCTTGGGTAGGACTTTTCTCTCGAATACTCTCAAGGCTGCTGCTTCAGTGGACAGTTTCAAAAATAGTTTTCATATTTCGTTTTATCCGAAATGTCTGAGCTGGGGTTTGAAACGCGGTCTTCCAAAAAAGCTTCGTAGTAAATTTTAAGTTCCTGGGAAGTAGGGCTTCCCAGGGCAGTGCATTTGCTATTTATTTGTTTACTAGCTTTTTCCATGATTTTTCACTCACGTCGTCCATAGTGACGCTAGTTTTTTGTATTCACAAAAAGAGTTAAGGATGATACGTTGAAATAATCCTGTTTTTTTTTTCGTTTTTTATCAACAGTACTGCTGGAAATTGTGCAAAGCAAATGTACAATAGTGAACACGAATGCAAGGAGTTTATTTATGAGTATTTTTATAACTCTGTAATATCATATCAGACCTTTATTATTTTTCAGTTAACCCTGTAATATTAAGAAAAATAACGTATATTTTGTTTGGTTTGTTTTTACATCTTGTTTCTATTTTTCTTATATTATAGTAAAAATGTATGTACATTTGAAACTGGTCACGAATTTAAAACATTTTAGAAATATTTGGTGGTTGTTGTGTGATTGTTTGGTGTTTTTTGAAGGCAAAGGGTATGTCGGAATACATCAAAATATTTGCTTAGAAATGGCTAGATGTAGATGCGGTTGCTGAGCGAAAACTGATCTAAAAAATAAATACGGATAAAAAAGCAGTAATGAAAATTTCCCAGCATTCTTTCCAGATCTAAGATTTCCACCATGGTATCACTAAAAATGTCAAAGAGCACCCTAAAGCCCAAAAAACTACTCCAAGGAAGAATAGCCTTATTTATAAAGCAGTTGATAAAGATACTTTTAATAGCTTTAAGTGAAATTAAAAATGAGATTTCACCGGATTATAGTATTAATATATCGTTATATCGTCCAGTGCAATAAAAAGGCGGCATAGAATGAGAAGAACTTAGTGAGTGTATTTTACAATATGGACAGCTTGTGACAAAAAAATAAATATTCAATCCCGCCTAACATTTTCGAGAGAATATTGTAATAAACCGAGGAAATTGTGGAAAAACATGATGATGAGGGTTCACTATATTACAAAATTATGTATACCAGTAAGCATCATGAACAGCGTTATCGCTGGAAATTTTTAAGAAGTCGCACAAAAAGGGATTTTTTAACAAAAAGTCGCACATAAAGGGTATTTTGGCAGTAAATAGGGGCAACAGTTTTAAAAGAAAAGAAAATGAACTAATACAGATAAAAAAATTAATTTTTATTGGATTTTGTAATGTACATTAACAAACATATAATAAGTTCATTTTTTAATAATTTTTTCAATTTTTTATAATAGAAACAAATTTTTAGCCAAAAATTAATAAGCCTAAACAAATATTTTAATTTTTTTAAAATGATTTGTTCTGTTTTATTTACAGCTTTAAAATGTAATTTCATTAAAATTTATGAACGTTAGGACATTTAAATTTCAAAAATAAAAAAGAATTTTTAAATTTATAAAAATTCCATTAAATAAAACTTTTTTTGCTAACCCACTACATAATAATAAAAAACACAAAACAAAACTATTATTATAACTTAAAATAAAAATAAAAAAATAAATAAAAAATTATACAAAATTGCGTATTTTGTAATAAATAAAAAAATAACAAAAAATATAATAATATATTATATATTTTAAAATAAAAAACAATTCAAAATTATACAAAATTCCTAATTTTGTAATAAATTAAAAGATTTGAAGTTAATAAGGTACATATATTTCAAATAATTACGCTAAGGTATGATAAGACTTAGAGCACATAGTATTTGGAAAATTTTTGTATTAAACAAACTGAGATCAAAAAGTTAAACATAAATACTAATTTGGATATAACGGTTTATTTTAGAAGTAAATAGAAACATTTTGTAATAAGTTAAATATGATATATAGTTTTACATTTTATATTATATTATTTATTTATATGTCATAATATATCACAATTTTATGAAAATATATACCATAATGGAAGGCGCATTTTTTATAACTTTATTGTTCAGGCATGCAAAATAAAAATTCTGAAATTTAGATTTTTTTTCAAAACAAAACAACAAAAATAGATTATTCAATAGACTAATCAATAGAATAGTTTATAAGTTATTTAATACACCAGTCCATAGACTAGTAGTAGTCTATAAAATAGTCGATCGAATAAACCATTGACTAATATAGTTGATTCATTCATGGTCTATTAAAAAAAAAAAACTAGTTCAAATGCTATTTAAAACACCACAGAAGTCAATAGACTGGTCAATATATTATATCATATACTAGTATAATATATTTACTACTCTATAGACTACTATATATGTGGACTGGTCTATAAATAGCCTTTGAACTAGTTTTTCAAATAGTCTATGAACTAGTCTACTACTCTATATTGACTAATCTATTAACAAGTCTATAAACTAGTCTGTGTAATTTATTCGCAGTTCTATGAAATATGTACTTAGAAATTAGGATGCAGCGATATTTCTCAACGTCAAAAAGGACTATATTACATAATTTTCCATGCTTGTTTTGGTTTTTATATTTTATAAAATGAGTTTTAATATATATTTCACAGTTCTATTAGTATATTTACATTCGATTAAATTATTTTTTTGATAAATTATTTCTGTACCTTTTTATAAGTTCATAGTCAGGCACCCAATTTTCCAAAAAAAAATGTAAATAAAAGAAAAAGTAGTTTTTCTAAAAAAGGGGAAAAAAGGGTAAAAAAATCTTGAAAAGTGTCAGATTTAGTTCATTTTAGTAAGAGGGCACAAAAAGTGGCGGGGTCGCTGAAAAAGTGTCATATTGCGACTTTAGTCGCTCAACGGTAACGCTGATCATGAACCATTAATAATATAATAACCCTAAGTACCCCTCGTGTCTACTGAAGAGTTGCTTGGAGAATATACCAGCAGAGAATTATACGATATTGAACATTTAAGCAATTTATGGATAGAAATACGTTATATGTTTTATTAATATGTTTCGAAACAAATTTCAACACTCTTGAAATTGTAGGAGAGAGGGGAAAAACGAGCGGGGGTGATTTCACAATTTCATGTACTCGCAAAACTTGCTTTGTTCTTTATTCGTATATACACAGAGATGTATTTGATTTCACATTTTCTTTTATTTTTTGTTTCGCATAGTGAAGTTAACCTGCTGACTGCCGCGCAATTTTCAAAAAACTGTCCAAAAATGACAATTTGATTTTTTTACATTATATTACTTAAAAACTCTATTTTTAGGTCGTAGTTATCATCAAAAATAAAAATTATGTTTTTTTTTAGGAGAAAAAGTGGTTTAATGAGTACAACATAACTCGTAGATTGCGTTCCGGGAGCCCACTATGAATTATCTCGTAGTGGACAGTCAACGTGTTAATATAAATTTTCCTTATTTAAAATAACATTACTTTTTGTTTATTTTGTGTTTGAAATCAAAACATTTGTTTTCCATATATTTATTTGCAATCTATTTTAATACAATAATAAGCAAATTGAGTAACAAAAATAAAAAAAAATTAAAAAATGATTTATCTCCAATGAGACTAACAAAGAAGGATATTAAAATAATTAATAATAATAATAATTTTTTAAATAATATTTACATAACAAAACAAACAAAACATTTGCAAAAGAAAATTTTTAGTACCAAACAATTAATTATAAAAATGAAAAAATAAAAATCAAAAAGAATATAATTTTATTTTTAATAACCAATAACAGAAAACAATCTTTCTAGAAATCAACACAAACTAAAACCCAATTACTCGAATGAGCACAATTGGAACTCTGATAAATGCACACATCAGCAGTTAAATAATGATTAAGCAGAAATAATCTCACAGTATGAAAATGGAAAACTTTTTGCAATATAGACGATTATAGGTTAAAAAAGAAACTGAAGTCCCAATAGTTTAAAATAATAATAAATAGATGTTAAATATAACAATATAATAAATATTGTACTATCGGGTAACATTGAGAGAACGCTGCACTGGAACATAAAAGCTACGAATAAAATTAAATATAATTTTACTTCATTATTTGTAATAATAAGATTAATTTTTTTGACCATAGATCCGGCTAGAAAAAACTTCATAATTCTAAATATGTATGTATTATTGGTTTATTTTAATTCATTTTAATAACACTATTTTATATTATTTAATTTTATTATCACTTTAATAAAACCTACGCCAATATTTTTTGACATGATATACGTTGCAGCATGATTTTTTACGTAAAACAAAAAAAATTCAAATGGTGTCATCTAGCAAATCTGCTTTTCGGCGATATATGTATAAGTCTTCAATCTTTTAGATGGGACAGCTTATTGTCACTTGCATCAGTAACACGCTCAATTGAAGGCTGGCTGCAGCCTGACGGTATCAATCATTGCTATACACAGATACCTCGCTTTGCGTCATTTCGTTTTGCGTTTTTTCGAAGTTGTGTCGCTGCTGAATTGGTACTCATTTTTACTATGCGTCGTTAGATTTTCATAGTTGCGTTGTTTTTTCGAGTTTTTAATTTTTCGCAATTTTCTTTTTTTTTTCTAAAAGATGGCACGACTTTTGTTTCTAATTGCTCCATTCTATCAATATTTGGGGATCCCTTTCTAACTGAAAATAATACAAAATTTTCTTTTTTGTAACCCTGGAACCTATCTTCGATCTTTACATGGTTTGCTATAGAAAATCATAACTCACTTTGCATCGTTTCAATTTGCATAGTGTTTTTTGTGGAATGTAACCACGACGCGAAGTGAGGCATGCCTGCATTTCGTTATAAAATTTTTTTGTCAGGGTCATGCGAGGTAAAAAAATTCTCGTAGCAATATTATGACCCCGTAGAACATGAAATATGTCAAAAAACAATGCTCTTTCTTTGATTCCTCTCTTCTATCGCTGATACAAGTTTCCCCAACTACGGTACTTGCTACACACGTAACATGTACTTGAATCTAAAACTACCAATCCGATTATGGTGGACGACGAAATGGCAACGACCATGAAATTCAATTAGTTACTTATTTAAAGTAACAAAATTATTGGAATTATAAAAAGCTAAAAGAATTTCCGATTAGAACATTATCAAAGTGAATTATTCTGATATCTCAAACATGCATATTTGACCGAAATATTGTCCTTGTGTAATATCCATGAAATAAAACACTTTTGACCAAATATGTGTTTGAAACGTGGGATAAGTATGATAAAAGCAGTAAGAATGACTCTACCACATGTCAAGAAATAACTGCTACTACGCAAATTGATAATATTTTCTCTTCCCAAACTACGAATGGCATACGGTTCGCTGCCCCAAGTAGTTCCAACTTTGTTTGTTGCTACCCATACTTTCGTCAATTCATACGACAAGTTTCTATTTTCTTCGGCAGCAGGAACATCAAGAACAGAAACTTTACTCTCTTCACTTTCATACAACACTTAACTTTTAATTCCTTCTCAAATACCGTAGAGAATGTATTATTTACTATAAAAACTTCACAAACTCTTTGAAAACTTAAAAAAATGTATATACACAGCATCATAGAACGACTAAGAAAGTCGTATGTGTCAATAACGATATATAAGCCAGAATTATGAAGTTTTTGAATTTTTTAAGTCCTGCCTGAATTAATTCATTTGGATTAAAATAAAGGCAATTAAAATACAAAACGAGAAAAAATCAGGCATCTATCTTTTTCTGAAAAAAGCTCGATCTGCGGTTAATCCTGATTTTGTGCAAAGTTTTATTTAGAAATGAAAAATTACAGAATTTTAAATTAAATGTTCAATATGCTAAACTTTAACTTAAAAATAAAATTTTTAAATTCGTTCTGTGGTTATGACTTCATAATGCTGTCCCTTTTCAGATAATTTATACATTTCAATTGTGCCGTACTTACCAGTATATGTCGCTTCTGTTCGTTATTCTTCATTCTCAATGTTCTTCCACAAGTAAATGAAAGGCTATAATGTACATTTTTTGTTTTTGTTAAATTTATTTAAACAATTTGTCTTCTTATTTATATACAAAAATTTTTTATTTTATTTTTTTTTTGTCGTTAAACTCCTAAAAGTAAAATGTCAAAAGTAATACAGTCAATTATAACTTTACCACTCTTACCTTATTTGCCTTTACCTTAGAAATTTAGAACAGAAAATTTTTAATAAATGTAATGCCAGAAATTCCATGCAAATTTTAAATGGGCTCAGCAAATAAGAGTTATATTCTGAATACTTTTTTCCTCGCGTTTAATAACAAACGCATAATGCTTGTATTTTGTAACATATGTTGTTGAAAATATTTTCTGGTTGTTTTTTTATATTAAACTAGCTGGGCCTGAGTAGTACGCATTCGATCAGTTTCTAATCTCACTTGTCGTTGTTCAAGTGGTTCATGTGAACGGGTCCCAGCGGCTTGTACTCGAAGATTTTCCAGTCTCAATGCTTCTTAAAGTGCAGGTCCACCAATTGCTTGTCTCTTTGGAGGCATGATTGCACGGGAACGACATGAAAAATGCGTTTACATTTATTAGAATCTCACAATGTACCCAATCCAATTGAAACCAATAGAATTTTTAAAAATTTTTTAAAATTGAAATGTTTCAAACTTGTGATTGACATATATGTTACGGGAAGGAGTTATACTAAATGTTATTAAAATCATAAATGATGAATCCTAAAATATCTGGTATTTGTCCGATCAACACATGGTCAAATGCATAGTTTACGATTCAATTAATTTTTAATAACTCTCAGTAGAGCTATCTATCGGAAATTAATTGCACTAACTTAGAAACCTCCGTCGACTTATGCGCAACAACTTTGCTAAAGATCATAATATGATCAAATGTACAGTTTACGATTTAATTCATTTTGAGTAATTTTCAGTGGCACCACCTGTCGGATATTGGTCATACAAATTAGAAACCGTCGGCTCATGCGCAACAACTTTGCTAAAGATCATAACATTAATAAATGCACAGTTTACGATTTAATTAATTTTTAGTAAATTTCAGTGGCGCCACCTGTCGGATATTGGTCATACCAAATTAGAAACCTTCGCCGGCGCATGCGTAACAACTTTGCTAAAGATAATAACATGAAAGATAATAACAGTCTACGATTTAAATCATTTTTAGTAATTTTCAGTGGCGCCACCTGTCGGAAATTGGTCATACCAACTTAGGAATCTTCCCCGGCTCATACGCAACAACTATGTTAAAGATCATAATATGATCAAATGCATAGTTTACGTTTCTATTAATTACATACAAACAAACATTTATTTTTATATATATAGATTGATTTTACGAAAACTTTATAAAATTTTTTTATATACATAATTTCTAACATTGCCTCAATACAACTACAAAAATAAATAAACGAAATAGAAATGCGGTTAAATAAGTGGAAAATAAGAGTAAATACCGAAAAACCTACTCATGTAACATTTACCCTGCGGCGTGGAAACTGCCCAAAGGTATCTCTTGATAATTGCGTCATTCCGCAAAGTCGTAACGTGAAATACTTAGGATTGCATATTGATCGTAGACTTACATGGCAAATACATATTAAAGCTAAACAACAATATTTAAATATAAAAATCAAACGGTTCTATTGGTTATTCAGTTCTAAGTCCAAACTGAGTCTTGAAAATAAACTAATAATCTGAAAAACAATATTAAAACCGGTATGGACCTTACGGTATACAATTATGGGGAACCGCCAGTATTTATAATATCGAAATCCTACAAAGATATCAATCAAAAACTTTAAAGTCAATTGTCAACGCTCCATGGCTTATATCAAACAAAGCTGTCCATGATGATCTATCAATCCCAATGGTTAAAGAGGAAATTTCCAGATTAAGTGAAAATTACCTGCAGAGGTTAAGTAATCATTGCAGTCTGCTGGCTATAACACTCCTAGATGACACAAACGAAGTAAGAAGACTGAAGAGGAATCATATATTGGACTTGCCATTTCGACACTAATTAAATTCAATGTATTAAAATTTCTTGTATGTATTTGAAAATAACCATTTATATATAAATATAATATAAATAATGTAAATATTATTAACTAAAATTTAAATAAGTTTATAAAAATTGTATTTTAAGACAATGTTGTTGTTCTCATTGGAGTTCAACAATCAATGTTATTGTTTTTAACTTTATATAATTTACATATTATCCTTTGGCATAGATTGTAAATAAAAATAAATTATTTCAACAAAAAAATATACATATATAAGATGATGTTCAATATAAAAGTGATAAATATTGTTTAAATTACGCAGTTAAAAATACGTCATTTGCATCTGCAAGACGTCATTTACGTCAAAGAGTTAAGTATGGGTGCGTTCGTAAATTCAGCAAATTTGTGCACTATTGCGGCAGTTATACCAAGTTTTGTTGCTAATGCGCGATCAGCTGTTGCAGATGCTTGCTACTGCACAATAAATAAACAAAATTTGATTTTTAGAACGTTCTGCAAAACTTAAAAAAAAGTTCTCAAAATTAACATTAACAAATATTGAAAATTTAGACGGTGGACCTGACAGCTTTCTATTAAATTATAATAAAAAAGAATAAGGAAAAAAATTAAAAGACTTCTGGTTATTAAAAATCAATTAAAACTAAAAAGGAGGCATATTCCTAAAATAACAAGTTACTTTGAAGTAATAAACCGATATCAAGATGATGTATTCTACAGCCATCGGTTAAATTTTATTTATTTATCGGTCAAATTATTTTACTTTTCCATTTTTCTGCAAATAAAGCAAAATTTTCTTTTGTTTAATACCTTTTATTTCACGAAACTAAAATGTTGTCGAAGAAATGGTTTACCGCGAACTATTGCAACTGAAATCAAACTGTTGCTACATTTGCAAAAATTTGCGACAGCAGTGCCATTTGTCTGTAAAAAAAACGTTCGACGCAAGTCAGTGCTGCCAAATATTGCATTTTTGAACATTTGATTTTTATTATGCTGCAATGTTGCACAACTACTGCATTTACGAAAGTACCCTATTTTTGAAGTCTTTAAATATAGCTCTAAAAAACGCTAAATATTAAAATTTATTTTATTTCAAAGGACTAAAACGAATATGTAAAAAGTGATGGAATTTTGACGCTCTCAATATGTACATACATGGGTATGTATGTCAATACATATGCAGGTGCTTACAATTAATTACAGGCAATATTGTATTTAATATTTAATTTTTTGACGCCGTTTAGATAATCTACCTCTGTTCACCTAAAATTCTTAATGGCAATACTATCTTTACCGTTATTATTTTCTTTATAAAGTTTTTCTGTAATTTGTGAAACAAATTATGAGTGCACCAAATTAAGGACGTTGATAATATTTTACAAACCAACAAAAAAAAAAAATAAACCATTTACTACGGTCTGTGAAGCATTATTTTCTACGAAATAAAAATTAATATAGTCCCTTGCGATGACAAAAAAAAATATGACCAGTGGCTAAAGTTCAAACGATTCGAGCCAAAGTACACCCAGACCAATTTAAAACATAGAAGGTTTCATCATTCATTACGGTGTTATGTCATCAAGCGTTAAGTATGCAATGTCATCAAACAAAATTAAGGAACATATAAATATGTTGCATATTGAAAGAATCCTAAGCGATACAATAATACATATTTCTGCAATAAAGCAGTTGATCATGTGAATTAATGATTTTTGCATAATACTGTTACTGTTACCGTAAAAGGAGCTCTATTGCCTTACCCTGTCGAAATGTCATTAATACAGTAGTGGCATCAGACCACCTGCCTTCCGTTCTCCTTTTGCAAAAATACCGAAACCGGAATGTGTTGGCCAGAGATACCAAAGACAAAATTAACAGACTTATCAGTGTCAAAGACATTTCCGATCAAAGAACATATTATACAGGTTTCTGTTTTTGCTTATCCCTTCCAATAGCAGTAATATGGGTACCGACATACTATCAGTCATACAGAGCCCATTAATAATGTGGTTTAGAAGGCTATTTTAAAGTTCGACAGCGCCTCAAAGGGAAATGTATGTTCTACTACATATGTATGTACATTACTTTGAAAAATTAATCCGCTGGACCGTACACCAACTTAGCCAAACTGATTATGATTAAACACATTAGTAATCTGCCACTTCACTAACCTAGTAGTTGTTTTTATCCGATCTGAACGCGTTAGTAGTTGTGTATCCTGTGTGATTATAAAAATAACAACGACAGAGCAGAACCCAACCTCAATCAATAGAGAGCTATGCGCTAGAGAGTAACAAAATGTGAGGCCATTTGCAGATATTACATAGTGCTTCTAATTTTAAACAGGTATAGTACACACATAATTAGCCATTACAACCCTTCAGTCAGAATAACGGCCTAGCTTCTCTCACACCTCATGTTGTTTGTGTTAATTTTATGAATGAATGGCGGGATCTACAGTTTAAAGTCGATTCCGAACGACACATTTTTGAGAAATTTTTCATGGCAATTTTATTTACTCTCAGAGCTTTTGACAGAAATCTGCTGAGAGGAAGTCGCCCGAGAAATATTTTTTCATATTTCGTTTCTGATGTCTGACCTCTGGTTTGAATCGTGGCCTTACGTCTAACAAGCCAACACACTACCTACTAGACTACGGCGACGACTACAGGTATATTATTATAGAAAAAGTTATTAACTAAACTATCAGAAAATTTCTGTCTTTAGTAATCTGTAGATTTTTTTCTATATTAACGCTAGTTACTGAGACTTTTCGTCATTAAAGTGGAATCATTTGTTTTATTCGAATACCCAGATTTTAACTACCAAACTTTAGATATCCATATTAGATTTTGTATAATTCTCTTTATTTTATAATGAATCAATTTTTATTTTGTTAATTTAATAAGTTACAGCAAAAATACTCGTACATTCATAAATATAATGTATTAAAATATAAGTAATTAAAAATGTTTATGTAGATAAATGCATGCAAACCTACATACATAAATATTTCAGTTTATTAATTTGATGGCTGTTTAAATAGTATTCAAAACAAAATTCATCAGTTCAATATTTTAAAAGACAATGCAATCAACTTTCATTAAAACATTTCAAACTGTTTACAAAATCCATGAGTTTTATTTCTGGTACTTAAATATTTCGGTTGATCAGTACTTTAAATTTAAATTTTACAAATATTGGATTATAACTTAATTCTAAATACTTAGGCATAAAAGGTAGGAAAAATAAGTGATGGAGATTCGTCATTTGGAACAATTGGTACGAACACTGAGTTAGAAAAAATTTCAATTTCTCTTAATCATCTGAAATAAAGAAATATTAAATTTTAAATAATTTATACAATGTATATATATATAGCTTAAATGGTACTTGTTAAACAACTTACTGAGAATTTTCGAAGCTTTATCAAAGTTATCCGATAATTTGCCCTTAAATTTATCCAAAGTATTTTGTACATCGCCACTGTGGTCGCCATCATGATAATAAACGAAATAAACTACCACTCCAACAATTATAATTATTACTAGAAAAGCACTAATAATAGACATCAACACTCCTACTGCACAATTGAGGCAACTGAAAATTTAATTAATTTATTACAAACAGAAACCATATTATATTTTATGTACGTATGTATGTATGCATTCATAACAATATCATTTAAAATTTGAAACTATTAAAAATTCTACTTCAATATCTTGAGGGTATTAATTCATACTTATTTTATGGCATTTAAATGAATAAAAAGGTGACTCTCGATGAAAAGTTGTGGATGTAATGTTAATGCTCTCATCCTGAATTTACAATAAAGTTGGATACCTAACTGTAAAAGATGTCTAAAATACTTGAATGTTATCAAAAGCTTACAGTAAATCTACGCAGATCATGAGTAGCTTCCTAATACGTCGCTGCCAGACTAAAAGGTTGAATAAGTGAACAATATGGTGCAGACGAGTCATGAAATCATTATTTCCGTTGTATGTGATATGACAAAAAAAAAACCCCACCACAAAAAATACAAAAACAATTATACAACCGTACATTAGTTGTTGTTATTTTTAAATGTATTTACGTAAATTAATAACATTGGCGTTAATTAGAATTTGTACATAGAATACAAATTGTTGTTGTTAATCAAAACTAAAATAGAGTTACATGTTGTTATTGCAAAAAAAAAAAAAAAAAACATAAAATTACCATTTGGTCTTTTGACATTTAGCCGGTGATGTTCCCAAGTATTTAGTACATTCACTCTAGAATGTTACATCGACTTGTAATTTTAAAGACCTTCTCAACCACTGCATAAACTGTGTCGATCTGCACAATTTTTTAAATTAGCTTGTTAGTGAAATTATTATTTGGAAATATTGGGTTTTTCATTCAGGGATTCCTATCTCTAAATTTACATAAAACAAAGTGTGTGTGAAATATAATCGAAATTTTGTAACCGTTTGATGCTGCAGTTCAGTTCACTTCGCCTCCACGTGAAATAAACATGACCCAAAATCTTACGTGTAGAATTTTCAGTTTGACACATAGAGCCGTCCAATTGAAACCACATGTCGTTGGTGTCTAGATCATTCAATTCAAGCCAAAGAAGTTAGTAATCATTGGCATATAGGCCACAGTTTGCCGGTTCAAAATCAATTTCAACTACTGACATTTTCAGGATGCTTTCTATTCTCTTGGATCTCAGATGGATCTTTAAATCTACAATTTTGTTTGCTGACGACCCATTCTTCCAGAAATAGGCTCATCGTTAAAGATGATTTTGTGATGAAATTTTGGATCAGTTGCCAACTACTCTAGAGCTCATCCAACATACCTTGTTGACCTTCACTTTCCGGGTCAGTTGTACGGATGCAGGCCTAACTCACGACGCAAAATCGATTGCTTCGTGGATTCGAATCTATCCATTTAACTGTATATAGTCTTTTGGTAGGACGGTTATGGCGATCATAATGTGAACGAAGCACACGGTACGTTACCCGAAAGGGCATCTAATCTATTTTGATAAAAACAATTTTATTATTTGCACGTGCATAAGTGGTATAGAATTTTACTTCATTACTAAATCGAAATGTGTGCCTTTCTATGTTTAGTAGTGGGGTACTTATTTTAAAGGTCATGTGTGAAAGCTGTTATCTTTAAATTTGAAAATATTTATTACTTAAATGGGATGCAATTGCGAAAATGAAAGACTTAACTCAACTTAACTCCTACGAAGGAAATTCGAATACTTATCTGCACAAAAATCAATATTACAAGTATTTACGCATCATTAAAAATAGGAAGTAGCCCTCATTTTCTAAGTCTTACAAATGGAGAAAAACAATTCATTTCATGAATTTTAATGTATAGCAGCTGTATATAGAATGTCTCGCCTTGCTGGAGACACTAAGGACGACAGAATGGCAGCATTATTTATACGCCTCTTGTTATACGTTATACCATGAGAGCTCTTTATTATCCTTCCATGTATGTCTGTATGAAAATACACTTTGGCGCCAAAAGTAAAAAAAAATTAATAAACCGAAATGGAAAACAACCCTTCGCATCCATTATGTTACACTGGGTAGTATAATCAACACTGGTATTTATTTGGGTATGGCAAATATATTGTCTTTTTATTTTTCATTTTTTTATTTCCATTTGAAAAATTTCTTCCAATTTATTTTTATTCTAATATTGGTCACACTAAAAGCAACATTTTTTATTATACATTCTTATACAAATATCAACATTCATTATTCATTTTTTCTTTGATGTACGTTTATATTAGAAACTATCGCAGTAACCGCAAATTTTTGTGTCATTTGCGGGGTAGCTATTTTTATCGTGTTTTTGACATTTTAATCCACAATTATTAGAATAAAGAAAACATAATTAAAGTTTTAGCTTTCATTTAAAATGAGCGATAAGCATGATATAAACTCAACCATATATAATGTACTTTGCATGGTATACTACTGTTTTAGGAATTTATGCTCAGTCCAAATTGACTTTATGGAACAATAAATTAGGGGAGCAAATAATTAATAATCGCTCATTCATTTTATAATAAATAAACTATCAATACATTCAACGAATAAAGTGTGTAAATATTTTAACTGAAATATAATAGTGTAGGGATATGCACAATAATATTTTAATCAGCATCACTTTTAAGTTTTTTAATGCGATCTCAATTGTTAACAAAAATATATTAATTTTTTGTTTTGTTTTAGATTTTTTGTATACGTATATTTATGTATGTTTGTATGTGATTCTTTACTATTATTCGACCAAATTGTTATTCACTTTTATGGATAACTTACAGGTATGTATGCATGAGGTAGTATACTAAGTAACAGAAGGTTATTTTTAAACAATAACAATATAGATAATATCTCAAAGATGAAGCTTTGCATCATTCTAATGATGATAAGATTTTCATTGCAATTGATTATTATTTTCATATATTAAACAATAAAAGTATAACATGTAATCGCATAAGTACATTATACTTTTCGAATAATTAATTTCTTGTATGAGAGCTGTGAATCAAGAAAATTCACTGCAGCAAGACTTACAGAGCCACATTTAACATAATTGAGATTAATAAGGATTTACATAAGTAAGTTTTGAATAGAAGTTTTATTGTTCAATCAATATAAAATGAAGTTTCTACAAATTTAGTGGAATCAAATTTCTTTTCGTTGGACTTAACCTGACGAAAGACCTAAGAATTATAAATGTTCAGATTTATATATTATACGGTGCAACAGTAAAGAAAAAATTGAACACATGGGTTGAAAATTTAATTCAATAGCACTCAAAAATATTGTTTTGTTTCCTTCAGTTGCATTAATTTGAAAAACAAACTGTTTTTTTTATGGGTATTACGAAAAAAAATTTTCTAACGCCAATTTGTTGCTTGGTTTAACAAGTAAAATAACTGTATTTTTGTACGACAAACCCATTGAGTTAAAGCTGTAACTCTAAAGTTAGCTGACATTCTCTTTTTCTTCGAGGATAGAAAATCTATTGTTTACTTGTTAATTTTCTGACAGATTTTCAAAATTATTCATGTATGTAGGTATGCAAATATTGTTCAAACCAAGGTTTTTTTTTTTACTAATTTTTTCAACTTTGACGTGTAGTGATAAAATTTTATGTGTAGTAATATTTTTAAGTGTATATTTTGTACTCAAGAAATTTTTCTGCAAAATTTTGTTTTTTCCTTTGCGATGCCTCAAATAATAGTCTTGTGTTTATTTATTAAATGAACTTTAATATTCAAAGCTGAAAAAAAATGTTTTCTGGATCTTCGTTGTTTAAAGAGCTTTTGAGTAACCAGCAATAATCGGCTAGCATTTGTGTTTTACTTTTTCCATGGAAGCGTTTTTCTCTTGCTTGTTGATGAATTTTTTCAATCTGCTCATCACTTCATTTACCAAGGTTGTCTGGAAAAGTCCATAATATGTGATCAAAATGTTGATTTTGTCTGACATTTAAATTTCATATCACCGTAAGTTCGCAACTACTCATTCATGACGTCAAAGTAATTGTCACTTCTGTATTTAGCTAAACAGTTGTCGCATACGATTTGGATTTTTGATTTGCACTTTTTAGTGATGTGCAGGCCTAACAAACATATGTATTTCGGTTCATATCAACTACTTCCGCTTTGATGGCGTTCAAAGTTAAGATTTTATTATTCTCTTCTCGTTGAATTCGTAGCGTTGTCAATTATCAAAAAAAAAAGTAATTTAAAAGCAATTTAATTAGGAAATGTAAATTTTCTAATATGGCTGCTTGTATATCTGTATATTATAGTTAATTTATTCAGCTTAAGATTTTGCAAAAGTAATTGATTTCAATCGATTGTAAATACTTGAGTAAACGCATCGGAACTAGATATGAATGAAAAAAAGCGTAACATCAACATGTTTTCCCGATTTTATTAAACGACTTCCTATAAACAATCAAGATTCATCAAAAATTTTGAAAATCTCGTTCAAAATTATTTGAGTAATTAATAAATGCATGTGAAAAGTTCAAAAAAACAGTTTTTGTCACATAAAATAAGTTTGGTAAGTTCGAGAAATATAAGAAAGTATTTTTGAGTTCTACTCAACTAAATGTACATACAACTTAGACAATGTAGTTATTATTTTTGTTTTAGATGGCAATTTTTTAGCTCTGTTGTTCGTCTTTGGAATTCATTATCTACGGTGACAAAACTACTTAGCAATGCTTTACAGTTTAAAAGGCCTTTTTTACAATATTATTCTTCATCTCAATACAATTAAACATATTGTTATATATTTATTTAATACTATTATTTTTATTATCATGTATTTCTATTTGTATTGTGAATACCATTATAATTATAAGACCAGTATAGGTCTTGTTGTATAGAACATCAAGCAAATAAAAAATAAATAACAATGTCACCAGTCATTTGATATCTTTATTTAAATTTTGCAATAAACAATGGTCAAAATTGAAGAATAAGGAAAAACTTAACTTTATCCATGTTTACTTAACAAAAAATTGCAACATATTATTGAAAATCGTTCCAAAATGAGTAATCAATAAATATTAACATTCTCAGGGCCATTATTACAATTTGCCGTTAAACTTGGGTTTAGTTAAAGGTACCTTTAGCTAAAGGAAACTGTAAAGTTACATTTAACTTATTTTCGTTATAACAACTTACAGATAAAATAAAGTTTACTTTTTAAAAAATAGGGCAGTGGCGGAGCAATGTCGATAACACTGTTCAAATTAAACAAGTTTTAGCAGTGGCAACGACGGGCTTCTTTGTTTTTGTTGTATTTGCTCTTTTTCTTTATATTTATTTAGTAGGATGATCTTCCCTTTAGCTTACCGCTCACTTCTACCTTATCGTCCACTTATAACAATGAACAACAATTTACCTGCCCGTTAAAATCCTCCCTTTAGTTAACGGCAAGTTGTAATAATGGCTCCTAGGGTAATTTTTTGAGTTTGGGATCAAAGATTAATTTGTCTTTAATCTTCGTATTGAGTTTTTGAGTTAACTTAATCTTACGTTTATATTAAATTGTTTTTTTTTTTTTTTTAATTTTATCTATAAAACAAAAAGACTCAGTTAAGCAACCGTAACATAACGTAATGCAACTGCAACGGTAGGAAAATGCTGATCGATATTGTTATATATAATGGTTATAGAAATTTAATATAACGTAATTGGAACGTATGAATCTCTAAAAATAGAATTTCTTTACGTTTTTATTTGCCATTTTTTAGCAGTGTTAACAACGTACATACAGTGGTGGCCACGAATTTAAGACACGACATTTTACTTCTACATTTGTGATAATTTTTACATCTTATCTAAAATATTTTAGGTCCATGATATTTTTCTTAAGATTTTAGTAATATTAGGAAGAAAAATTAATAATATTTTGCTACCTTTATTTGGTTAAGAATTTTTATTTACATATTATATAGATCAAGACAAAATGCTAGTCGGGATTTGATATTTTTTTGACACAGGTGGTTACGTTGTGCAATACACCCATGCAAGTTTTTTTCATTTAGACATCTTCTTATTGCCCTAGACTAAATATCGATACCAAAATCCAATACAATTTTATTTTTTATTTTACTTGAGCTCGTGAAAGGATTATTAGCAGCTACTTTAGGGTGTGGTTTTTCGGGCTCTATGTTGCTGTTTGACATTTTTGGTGGTACCATGTTGCTTGATGTGTTCCAGCGCGTTGTAAATCTTGCATCTAGAACATTTAAGCAGCTTGGATATCTCCATTATTATTTTTCCATCAAATTTTACTTCTTGGATCAGTTTTCGCTCGGCATCGGTATTTCAGGTATCTCTGACCATTTATAATTAAATATTTCTATGTATTCCAACATAAAATAAAATAAAACATTTGTTGCTCAACGTTTAGCTTCAAAAATCACCATAAAATCCCTTAAAAACCAGATATTTCCGAAATGTCTTAAATTCATGGCCAATTTCAAATAAACGTTTTTACAATAATATGATCAAAAAGCAACAAAATGTAAAAAGAAACAAAATAAAATAATGGTACTTTTTCTTAATATTACAGAGTACATAGAAGAATAAAGAATATCAATTTTGATATTACAGCATTGTAAATATTATCACAACTAAGTCAGTCACATGTCGTGTCTTAAATTCGTGGCCACCACTGTATATACTACATAATAGGCCATTACAACCCTTCAGTCAAGATTTCGACCTAGTTTCTCGCACCACTTATGTTGTGTGTGTTAATTATATACATGAGTGGCGGGACCTACAGTTTAAAGTCGACTCCGAACGACAGATTTTTTAAATAAATTTTATTTACTCTCAGAATTTTTTCCAGAAATCTGCTGAGAGAAAGTCGCCGCAGAAATACTTTTTCATATTTCGTTTTGATATCTGACCTGGGATTTGAACCGTGGCCTTACGTCTAATAAGTCAACACACTATCTACTAGACTAGGGCGACTACAATTTGTGTAATTTAGCGTGACATAAAAATCATAAAAATTTTCAATATAAAAAATTTATTTAGTTTTTTTTTAATTGATTTAATTAATTTCCTAAGGAGGTTTGAGGTGTAATTTTTTTTGACAAGATGATCAGTTTTTAACAAAAACAAATTGCCTGTTGTTTTGGATCATTGTATTTATTGTAGAATGATATAATAGAATCCTTGGAATAGAATTTAAACATATGTTATGCTAATCTGTATGTGGAATTCTCTTTAAATAAAACTTCACATATTTTAAAAACTAAAATTATAAATAAAAATTATACCAACTATAGTAATAGTAAAATATTAGCGGTTTTCACTCTTGGTAGTAAAGTACCCTTGTAGGCTTGGTAAGTATGGTAGGTATAGTATAAATACTACATTTACATCAACGCAACAACAAAATGCATTCATTTCAAATATACAACGCTCTGTTAAATTTACCATGAAAAAAGGTCTAGTACATAAGCTTGGTAAATATAAAACTAAACAGCTGATCGTCTATCCGCCAAAATAATAACAAAAATATCAATAATCAGCTGTTTAAATAAGTTTACCATGGTATATTTCTTATACCATGTGAGTTTACAATAGATGAAAAAAAGATGCTCGCGCTTTGTTGTCGAAAGTACGAGTAAATATACTAGAGTATTAAATATACAACAAAGAGTGAAAACCGCTACTGTTTATTTTTATTTTAAATTATTAAAGTATAGTTTTCCCTGTTAAACTAATTAAATATCCACAAGCGTTTGAAATTTCTTTTCGTTTGCATTTTACCTTTACTAGAGAAGATAAAGAACGTTTACATACATACATAATTGGTCAATACAACCCTTCAGTCAGGATTACGACCTAGTTTCTCACACTACTTATGTTGTGTGTGTTAATTTTATACATGAGTGGTGGGACCTACAGTTTAAAGTCGACTCCGAACGACAGATTTCTTGAGAAACTTTTCATGGCAATTTTATTTACTCTCAGAGTTTTTGCCAGAAATCTGCTGAGAGGAAGTCGCCGAAGAAATACTTTTTGTATTTTGTTTTGATGTCTGGCCTGGGGCTCGAATCCTGGCTTTACGTCTAATAAGCCAACACACTACCTACTAGACTACGGCGACTTAAAGATCGTTTACACATTCGTTTCAATTCGGTTTTCGAAATACGTTTTTACGTGACATTTGAACTCGAGTGATGGGGCTATTGTATGCAGAGTTGCATTGTGACACAAATTTTACATGTATGTATATAATAATTTAAAAAAAAAAATTAATTTTTGATTAAAAAAATAATTCTAGAAGAAATAAATACTTATTGTTATGATTGTATTGTGCACACAAAAAATTTAAACAAAATAAATAAATAATATATGTATATGTATTTTGAGTGTCGAAGTGGTACGAATTTTCCTTTTTGGTACTTTCATATATATTAATCGTATATATTAATCTTTTAAATTTGTACATAAAAAATGATTTTTCTTTAATTATTATTATGATTGTAATGTGTATAAAACAACAAAATAAATAAATAATGTGTGGCAATGTGACACAAATACCCTTTTTGGTACTTTCCTATTTATACATAAATAAACGTACGTTGTGTTTTTGCGGTCTCTGCGCTTGACTAACCAGCCCATAACTGAGCCTTAAGCCTCATTGACTAGTACCAGGCTATTAGAGATTGGTTGAAAGCAGTGTTGCCAAAAGTAGGGGAAATCCCTACATGTAGGTATTTTAAATGCAAATACAGAGTTCCTGTTTGCAAACTCATAGGCATGCCTATGCATGCAATTGGGCAGAAGATTAACTCGCCATAAAAATTGCTTTAATATTTATTGCAGACTGTAGGGGGATACTTTTGCAAAGGCTTCCTCCTCTGTGAATGGCCATGTCTAGCGGCCTAACGGTTAATGTTCCTTAGGGTATCATCATCTAATGGCTTGACAAAGTGCGAGACGTAATTCACTTGATCCTTTTCAGTTAATAAAAACCTGTGTGGCTGCAATCCCTATTATCTTCTTTTTATTTTGGACAATTCATAACCTAAAATACTTATAACGTTTTTCAAATGGCGATCTGGGATATTAATTGTAGATATATTTGTAGATTTTTCAATATGTTGAAATACCTTGCCAACTTCAGGAAATGCCACGCAAACCGTCTAACTTATACCATTGTGGTTGAATTCCTATCGCTGGGTTTACGGCACTCGTAATTTATGTCTTCCAAACCAAAAACTTTAACTCGAAAACTATTGACTTTGATGCAAATCATGAGTCGACTTTGACTATGCACTCACGTTTTGACATGAGCGATTTTTTTTCAATTTGCTATGCAAGTTATGCTAGGCACGTTTTGCCACAACATATCTTAACTATTTCATTTTCATTTACTCCCCCCAAATTTGGAATCGATATCAGCATGTGGAGCAAATATTGAAATCTATTTTGGTCTTGAAAAAGCGCTTCCCATATAAATGTTTAGCCAAGGTTGCACAATTACAGTTTTTGAAATCGTAATTGTTTTTCATTTTTAATCTGAGGACATTTTTATTATTTGAATATTTTATGAATCGATGGTTATTACAATTAAGAATTTTGTAAAACATGTTTTAAATTGTATTTGTTTTTAAAAATGTTTAAATAAAAAAATCTTACTAGTACTTTCTCCTATTTCGCGATAGAATAAAGCGAATTAATTCCTGTATTGTGTCGGCTAAAGAGCGAATATTTCGTAAATTGTAGATACGATACTTAATTGTGCATTTGACTTCAAATAATAAATAAATAAAATACAGTGTAATGAACCATTCGCATTTGTTTTAATTTTAATTCGAATAAAAAGTCATACTAAATATTTATTTTCGTAATCAAATTACAAAGCAAACAAATTCGTACAAAATTATGTACATATATATGCACATATGAGTACAATGAACACAAATTTTATTCTAATAAAATAAAGTAATTGTGTAGGATATCTCGACTCTTGTTTCATTTTTCTGGCTGACTACAATATCATTCCAAACCAAAAAAAATTTGTTTACATTTTGATAATTATTTATTAACCTGCTTTACAATAAAGTATAACATTTAAAAGCCAAACAAATAATTCTACATTTATAGCCCAACAAAAGCAATTTTAATTAAAAAATCATCTTACCAGCAAGCAACATTTCCGGCTAAGCACTTGCACATAGTGTTATAAAGTATTTTATTATTGTAAATAATTTTCTTTCTATACGCTTTTCCACTTTACAAAGAAATTCCAAAATACAACAAACCACCAATGACTGCGTACGAATATCTACTGACTTGCGAGATAATTGAGTGAAAACATTGAGCAGTAAAATTAATACGTTTAGTCAGTGATGCCAACAATTCACTAAACTAAACGATCCAACCTATTATCCAATTTAAATTTAAAAATTTAATAGATTTCTGTTTTTAATCTATGGATGTACATACTTATTATTAAATTTGTACTTTAAGATTTTTTTATTCATAAAGATAACATCGAGAAAAATAAACAATAAAAATTTTACATAAAATTATTTCACATCAATTAACAATATATGTACATATAAATACATTAAGTTAAAAGAACAATCATTTTCAAAAAGACTAATAGCCCAGTTAACCCACCGTAACTTAACGTACCGTAGCATATGGAAAGCAATGCTTACCGAAACGCACTCTCTCGTTAACAAAAAGAATCGATCTGCATAAAAGGCTGGTTACTCAAGGGTAAGCAACGTAAAAACGTGCCGAACTTTGCTGTAAGAACGTTTATGTAGCTATAGAAACGTTAAAAGCGGGACATATGTCAACGAAGAATGTAAATAAAAACGAAACAGAATGCAAAGAAATTGATATATAGACATTTGCACAAAATCAGCTGTTCAGAACAATGATGAGTGTTTTAAGATAAAGCAAAATTCAAAAAGTACCAACCATTTACTTTTAATTGGAAAAAGTTATATTTGCTTCTTAAATTGTGTGTTGTTACAAATATTTATTCTTGTAATATAATAGAATAGTAGCAGTTTGTACCCGGCGTTGCGCGAGTTATGTAGTTTGAATTAGTTTAAAAATGTTTTTAAATTAAAACAAAAAAGTGATTATTTGTTGTTGTTAAAGAAATTTAAATTTTTTTATTATTAACACAGTAACTTAAGTATATATATTAAAAATACAAAAAATAAACTTGTTCTATTATTAAGACTTGTAGGAATATTGAGTACATACATATAACTATTAAATAAATGCAATATAAACTTATTCTACAATTAAATTAAATAATATTATTATTTTGATAAAACGCTTCTTCTATACACAATATTAGCTGTTTTACCAGTTGGCGTAAAAATACATAAATTTTCCCCACCGTGTATGTAACCCGTGAGCAGGCTACATACAATTGGCCATGAGAAAAATATGGTGTCTCCAAATTTAAACCAGCCACCTTCAATGTTTGACCCTGAGACTTATTAATGGTCATAGCAAATGCTAGTTACCTATAAAACAGATAAAATACAGCATTTATGCATAAAAGTACTAATTTTTGCCCATTTTTTCTCCCTTTGTTCAATTTTTTTCCCTTTGGGTAAAAATTTTGAAAATATTTATAGCCTATAACCTGCACTGACAAAAGTTCGATCTATATCCCAAATTTCAAGAAAATCGGTCCAGGCGTTCAGGAGTGATTGGATAACAAAAAAACAGACTTACAGAAAGATTTATAATATATATTAGGATTACATTGTTGGCTTAATCTGAGTAAATATTTATGGAATTTAGATATAAGTACAGTCGAATTTTGTTCAATTCGAAGTGATTTTTTGTTTTTAATTGTAAAACAATACTCTTACAATACTAAAAAATACACTTACAATTATGTTCATCTTTGTGGGGACATTAATAAGCAAAATTGCCGTATTTGGAGCTCGGAAAATCCCACACGTGGTCATACAGAAGCCAATGTACCCATTACGAGTGTGGCTTGTGGAGCGGAGGCATTATTGGCCCATATTTCTTTGAAAATGAGGACGGCGTAACCGTTATCGCACCGCTCTTCATGATACGGATGTGAGCAATGTTTGGTTCTAACAGTATGGTGTAATTTGGCACAGATACCACTTGGCGTGAGATACCACAATCGGTTTATTGGGACAAACGTTTGATGACAGCTTAATTAGCCGAAATAGTGATGTCAATTGACCGCCAGGAAACTGCGATTTGACACCGTTGGACTATTTTCTGAGGGGCGCCATTAAAGAAAGGTGTTATGCCGACAAACCAGAGATAATTGAGCATTCGAAGGCCACATTCGTGATGTCATTGCCGATATACGACCCCATGTATTTCAAAAAGTGCACGAAATTGGTCCGATCAAATGAGTACTGTGAGACCAGCCGCAGCAGCCATATGAATGAAATAATATTTCATTTCTAGCCGGAACAATTGTGCTTTACAACAAAAAAATAAAATATAAAAATTTTTAAAACCGTTCTTGTTTTATTGCATTTTTAAATTTAAACTTTTAAATGGCCCAAACTTTGCAATACTTTCACACATTGGGAATTAAATTCATCGTTTTTTATAGCCAAGAAAACCAAAATTAAAATTTTGGATCTAGTACCTCCGAGAAAGTACTTTCGATAAATCCGAAATGTCTTTTATGGAATTCATCAATTTATGTTTATCTAAGTTGAATTCCATTAAGTTTATCTTTATAAGTGGAATCAACATTTTTTTTGAAGACATTTATTATCCAAATAATTTTTATAACTTAAAATAAAATAAAATAAAAATATTTCCTACAGCGTGTTTGTTTTAGCGCTTTTGTAATTACAAACTGGCATTATTGGAGTGCAAAATATTATTTAATTTTTTTACGCTCACCGGTGTTGCCAAATTCAAAAATCCCCAAAATAGCATTATTTTTTGAAATGGGGATAAAAAATTAGATTTCGGGAATTGGGCTTTTATTGGAGATACTGCCTATATTTGGGGATGATTTAAATTAGTAGTTTGGTATAGTGTTTGATATTTATTAATATTAATTTTAAAGTTAATAAATTTAACACTTCGTTTTAATTTCTATTTTTGTGTGAATTTGTTAAAAATAAAAATACTTAAATATACTTTAAATATATTAAATATTTAAATTTTTTCTTATTTTAGTAATTTGTATTTGGTTACAAAATTTTTTCTTTCGTGGCAACAATGATGGATGTTGGTCGCTCGTTAAAATAAAATAAATAAACGTTGTAATTCGCACATTCTTTTTCCGTGTCCGATATATAAATTAAGCCCCCTAATTCGTTTAAGAAGAATTCGTCTGTCTAATTGTCGTCGTTCGTGTTTGTGTGTTTATGTACATCAGGTGAGAATTTTGGTTGGTGGTGTGGTCCCCGTAGTAGTCATTGCGTGCGTGTGTATGTTTGAGTGGGTATGTATTTGCTCTTACCTTACTTTACTGGGTTTGGTCTCATTCCCAAACGAACGGGAATTGAACTCTCTGTTCAATCTGAACAAAAAAATTACTTTTTGCTTTCCGACCTGACGAGTTTCACAAGCGTGATGAATTTCAGATATGGTGATTTTCATATATGGTGAGTTCTCTACCGTAGAGTATAAAAAATTAAATTAACCACTATTCCCCCTACAAGAAATGAATGACCTAAACTAACACGTACAAGATTCATTTACTAATTCATACATAACATTTTATACTACTTTTCAGCTGTAGAGTTGCTTTCCAACAACACATCATTAGTGATGGTAAAATGACCGGTCTTTTGATCATCAGACTTAATGGCGTAAATGTATTTTTGATATTTAAAAAAAAAAATCATTTAAGACAAGTTTTAAAATGGATTATAATCGTGCGTTGTAGCAAAATGTTTTAAAAGTCTTAAATATTTTCAAAATTTGGAATAAAAAAGAGATAACATTAAGAAATAAAAATAATAAAAAAAATTAAGATAAAGAATATAATGAAACAAGCAATGTAAGTATCTATTCTGTGTGAATCATTTGACTAGTATTTAATAAATCTCTTTGCTCCTTGTAAAACTAAAGTTGATGATGCATTCAAGGACTGTGAAGGATAAAGTAAAGGAGGAGTGCGTCAGCCATCCCAGTGGCAGAAAGCGATGACTAATGAATTCAGGTGTAACCACCTCTTGCCAAAGTCGTATGTTTTTAATATTTAAATTAAATTATTTTTTTCAAATATCAAAATATTAACTATTAACAGTATTTAATTATGTATTCAATTTTATTTAAGAAAAATAATTTGTTTATAAATTAAAAATTTTGTTTCTTGTAAAAAGTATGCATCAATTTGGTAGTCAACTGTGACCTATATACACGTTAACCGTGACCGATATATGCATCAATTTTGACTAGTTTGTTGCCAATTTTCTATTCAACTTTCAGTCACGTTTACATCAACTATGATTTAAGAACAGCAGTAGAATGGATAGGTTAGATATATGTTTTATAGTCGAAAGAATTCATACGTTAGAAAGAGAAGAAAAATCATACGTACACGAGTGTTTACATCAAGTTTTTCATATTGGCTTTAATAACATGATGTGAACAAGTGATCTGTTTACACATCACACATGACGGTCAAATGACTAGTCACTTGACCGTCATTGTTCTGTAGGGCCGTCATTATAAACGTGCATACACTGTCATTTTACACTGCCTGACCTACTGTGTGGTAATCTCGATTAGTGGAGTCTCAAACACTGAACGAAAGAATAACACTCAACGAACGTAGACATGGTCGGTACTACCGTAAACTAGTAGTGGTGAACTTAACCTCGATTAGCGTAGTCATTGGGTTAAAAACTCCACCTTGAACTGGAATATCCCTTAAATGCGTACTGTTGCCATTCGGCAACCGTTTTTTAATAAAAAAATATGTTTTAGATAAAAAAACGCAATTTTGTACATTACGGCCTATTGGATTAACACTGTCTTACAACATCTGCTTATCTGAACTTGAAAAAATGTAATAGAAGTTGTTGTTTTGCACATTTTTGTCGTTGGTAAAGTTGAACAGCTGTTTTTCCAAAAAGTCCGATTTTCGATTTGTATTTTTAAAACTTTCCAAGTGATATTCCAACAACTAAAATTAATTTTCGATTAAACTAATGTAAGTATTATTAATTTCAGTAATAAAAAAATTATAAAAAATAGTTAAATGTGTAAAAAATTCAATTATTGTATGTTGCCAATTGTCTGCACCGCATGTTTAGTGACAAAGTGTTGTACAATTTTCCGTTATATGTTTTGTGCTTTTTATTATGTTTTGTTATTGTTTTTTACGTATTATTAAATTTTTCTAGATGAAGCTAATGACTAATAACTTCATTGGGACTGAAAGCGACGATGATACTGATTTTTCTAATGATGATAGCGTGGATGTTTTTACTTTTCAGCCTAACATTGAGGAGATAATCTACGATGAGCAAGATGAAGAACATTTCATGAACCAAATACCACCATCTACGCCTCCTTGTAAGCCTAGCATATCTTCATCAACAAAGTTTAAAAGGATAAAATGGAAAAAGGAGTATCTGAATATCGATGCAGGACAATTATATTTCCACTACGATTCTGAAATACATGGAGAATTGTGAACTTTATTAACACCTTCTCAGTTCTTTTGTTGTTTTTATTTTCACGATTTGATAGCAAAAATTGTCGAAGAAACAAATTTTTGTTTTACAAAAAAGAATCGAGAGCGATCAATAACGTTTACTGAATCAAACATAACACAATATATTGGAATTATTTTGTATATGTCACTAGTTCACATGCCCAACATTAGGTCTTATTGAAGTGAGAAGCTTGGATTCTCACCTATAAGCAGTCCAATGGTTCAAAAACTTTTGAAAAATAATATATAATAATATAATAATTGTTTTAAGAATGGCTACATTCATTTGGCAACAAACCCTTTTTTAATAAAACTCAAATTTTTTATAAATATTATTTTTTTAGAATTTTTTTTGTAATGTACATACATTTAGCTATCACATAAAAAAAAATTGTGGAGAAAGAATAAAATCGCGTATTGGAGGGATATGAATATAGAACAGTGTTGCAATATTGAAATTTTAAAATAGTACTGAACTATAACTGAAAGAGTACCCTTTTGCATCAAATGAATAGGAATAGAAAAACTAACACATGTATGTTTCTCATATACAAAACAAAAACAGTTGATTCGAAACGTAAGGTTTAGTTAAAAATGTCGACGCAACGCATACTCATTGCTACATACGTTAGCCCCTGGCTAACCGGGGCTTCTTAAGACCTTTACCATTAGCCTGCCTAACCCCATTTATAGTTGAAAAGCGCAAATCATAAAATCTGTAAAAAGTACTGAAATATTTTGAAATTTTTGTTTGTTTTGAAAAATTTGTTGCCAGGAAACTAATATAATCTGTAACCAGCTTTTGAAAAAGAAAAAAAAATTAATGAATTCTTTAATAATTTTTCCTGATGTTAAATTTAGATCAGATTCAAATTTTACAAGCAAAAACGCACACAAATTTATAAATATTTCGGCAAAGAATTTCCAATTTGCAAAAAAGCATTTTGGGGATAGAACATAAAAGAAAGAAATTATTTAAAAATTCATTTCATTTTTTGTATGCAGTTTTTTAATTTTAATTTTTTAGAATTTTAAATAGAATGACACATGGCAACATTGTTTTAATGCAGTAACCAGACATATCGGTGAATGCCTCCACTAACAGATGTGAAAATTACTTATTCTAGACATGCACCGTCAAAATCACAATATATAGTACATATATTTATGGTAACACAGTACATATTTCGAATAACGGCATTTTGGTGAATTTCGATTTTATTCACCAAACCGGACATTTTGTAAAAAAGCTTACCACAACTGGTGAATTTCCACACTTCAAAAGAAAATTAATTAAAAAAAAAAATTAAAAAAAAAATATTTTTTTTTTGCTGCAACGATGTTTTTTGTTTATAAAATGGGGATTAATTCAGAGAAGGCTATTATAATAGATATTTAATTTTTGCAGAATCTATACCTTATTTATTAAAAAATGGTTATAAAAAATGCATAAAAAAATTTTTTTTTTTAAAACAAGTCATACATTCACAGATTAAATGTAACTTGCTACGTAGATGGTTCTAATTAAAGAAATCCGAGAATGCGTTCACAGTTATCTGTAAAATGCGTGTCAGGGAGTACTCTAAGAGTGTCCTCATTCGAGGTAGACCAGTTGTCTGAAAAATGCTGATTCGGCTACCTTTCAATTAATGTCCCTCACCGTGACTCCGATCTGCTAGAGCGACAGTCCTAAATTATCTGGCTATGGCGGTATTGGGTAGAAGGTAAGGCCTTTTCCAACAGCGGTTTTATTGCCCTGCATTGTTGTTCAGTGTGCCAAAATCTTATCTAAGATATTTAAGCAACAATGACGTTTTGAGAAAAGTTTGTCAATCTGTCTGTTGACCTCTCCCTGTCAAATAAATAACCAAATAGTTTCTCTAACTTGGAAATCTCACATACATCCAAAATTTTATAGGAACTCACGCACAAAGTTGGACTTCAAATTTCTTTTGTTCAAATTTTCTTTAAAACCAATATGGTGATGTGCAATACCGTATTAAAACTTGGAAAAATTTCAAAGATACCAAAATTAAATCTTACGTATTACTACAGATGTACCGGGATTCATTAAAGATTTCACATACACAAAGACTTCAACGTACCATCAATCAACCCACATCCCTCGGCTCGCAACATACTATAGTATAGTGATTATATTCGTCTCTAACAGATACATTGATATTGCTGCACTGATATCAACGTGACGTATAAATGCAACATCCAACATAAATTCATCCCTTTATCTGGAGTGGACGTTAGACGTTAGTGGACGTTTGTTTTCTTTTCGTGGCGTACATGGCAGGTAATTTTCGAATTAATTTCTGCAACACACGCTGAAATCAAATTTCTTCGCTGTGTATGCTTGCATTTGTCTCCATCGGCCATTCTTAGACACTTGCTCGTCCATTAGCTAAGATTTTCAGTGCGTCATATCGCGCCGGCATTTTTCCATCTAAAAAGGGTGAGGCTAATAACAATGAAAATTGCCGCCCAATAGCAATTTGTTCAGCCCTTTCCAAGGTTATAGAAGTATCATTAACAATCAGATTGTGAATTATCTAGAATCTAACAACAACCTGATTAGCTACAGGCAATACAATTTCCGCAAGGGGCGTTCTACTTTGGTGAGAGCAAGTTTGTAGCTCTAGATATTTCTAAAGCTTTTGACAGAGTGTGGCACGGCACACTTGTATCGAAACTTGTTGATTTCGGTGTCTGTAGTTGCTTCTCTCGATTTATAAAGAGCTTTCTACTTACTATTTACAACACTTACATCCGACCGAGACGAAATAGAACTCTCACCTATGGGCCGGTGAAACTCTATTGATTTATTGGAGCACCACCGAAATAAAATAAAAATCATGAATGAACGGCTCAAATTGAACGAATCACACAAGTGAATGAGATAAGCCGGTTAATTTTGTGATCGCTTCTCGATATTTTGTGTATCCTTCGTTTTTTGACAAAGGTACTGCCATTTGAGAGATCGTTTTCTTTCGTTCATTTTTATAACACGCTTTTGTTGCAGCTGTGCTTTTGTGTATTGAACTTACAGCCCCTACACGTCGCGGTTAGTTGTTCGTACAACTTTATAATTAATTGATTAATTTGTATAACTAATCGCAGCATTTTAGGGCTGGTTGATCAGCAGTTGGTCGTGTCAGTTGGTTGAAGATAAAAAAATTTAATTTTCAAAAATAATTTACAAAATTGGTTGTAAAATCGAAATGTGTGAAGCAAACGGCCGACTTGTTTACTCAACTTTGTTGTACGACTAATCGCAACAAACCGTGGGGCCGCATCAAGGTTAGAATAGAACATGTTAGTACATCTGTGTGTTTTCCAACGCTTTGTTATTTTTGTATCAGCTTTTCAGTGAAGAACCTGTTCGGTCAAAATGAACAAATTGAACAAATAGGTTCATTTTGATTGATTGAACGAAAAAGATCGCTCACTGAAATGAAAAGTGTGACACAGTTCTACTGCTAATGTAAGGTTGACCTCCGCCCAATAGCTATAACGAGATTGACCGCAATTTACTTAATGTAATTAGCTCTTTATGCATGTACTATAGGATGACCCTTAGTTGTATGAATTTTTTTTTGAATTTTTCCAGTCTACCCCCAGTTTGGCCAATATTAAAAAAAAATTATCCTGCCAAATTTTCATATCAATCTGTAGGGGTTAAGACGTGCTACATGACCAATAAAATTTAGAGGATATCGTAAAATTTAACTCTCTTTTATAATGTTTCTTAATTTATATTTAACATAAATATGAAAGTAGCTGCACATATTATCATTGCAGTTGTTAGGGCATTAGAGTCTGACGATCAAAATTAGGACCACAAACTGTTACCACCTTTAACTGAAAGCGAAAAAGTGGAAAGGCTGTCATATAGCGGGCACATTGAGAAATTGGTCCAAATCCCTGCTTTGCAAAGTGGAACAGCTGTGAGTAATTCCATTCAGGAATGGTGTCTTAACATAAATGCTTTGGTTTTTTATACACTGTTCGTATAAATCGATTGTGTCCTATTATGGAAAACTTTTTACAAATGCCGCTCTTATTATTAACATGTAAACACCGAAAGAATTTTGAGGAACGTGTTTGACGTAAAAAAAAAACGTTGGTTCCAATGCCGTAATTTTCGAAAGATTTAAAAAAGTTTGGCCAAATTTAAATTTATGTATATAAATTACGATTTCAAACGAACAAAATTCTAAGTTAATAAATCAAACAGTCGCGCTATAAATTCTGCTCAGTCTACACTCGAAACAAAACTAATAAGAAATGATTATAGAGAATTGTTAGACCTAACTTTAGTGTTTTATCCAAGACTATAAATATATATATTTATAATATATATTTAAAATAAAATGGAGGATTTTAACGGGCAGATAAATTGTTTTTCATTATTGTAAGTGGACGATAGGGTAGAAGTGACCGTTAAGCTAAAGGGAAGATCCTCCTACTGGTAACTTTTAAAGTTAACCCTTAAATGCGCAACAACGCCAATTTTGACGAAGAAAATATGTGTTTCTTTTAAATTTTTTGTGGTGATTTTTTTTTAAAAAAGAGTGGTTGTATCTTAAAAGATACAATGCCAACTCTCCTTTTTTTATTTATTATTATTATTTATTTATTTATATATATATAAAAATAAATTATAATTTTAAAAATACAGTTAATTCAATTTTAATAAATAAACATATAAGATGGGTCTGGCAGTAAATGAGGGAAAAACAAAGTATATGTTATCGACAAGTAGAGACGTGCGACGTATTGATTTTTAGATTACGGCCGTTAACTATACTTTTGATACAGTCAAGAAATTTGTTTATCTTGGCTCCGCCGTTAGCAAAAAATGGTGTCAGTCTGGAGATCAAGCGCAGGATCACTCTTGCCAACAGGAGCTACTATGGTCTCAATAAGCAATTGAGTAGCAGACGCCTCTCTCGTACGACAAAACTAACACTCTACAAGACACTCATCCTCCCCGTGCTTCTTTAGTCAGCTGTACGAGCTCTTCAACGTCATGGAAGTTGTGCAGCGTATTAACCTCCAGCGGCTGCGCTGGCTCGGCCATGTCGTTCGAATGGAGGATGATGCTCCGGCGAGACGGGTATTTAATGCGGGGATCTGCGGAAGTTGGCGAAGAGGACACCTTGTATCCGTTGGAAGGACCAAATCGAGGAAGCCCTGTCATCGATTGGTGTGACTAACTGGCGCCAACAGAAGCAGAGGCGCCTGGAAGAATGTGTTGCGGTAGGCCGTAATCCGTTAATCGGGTTGTTAATGGCCAATTAAGAAGAAAGAAGAAATAAACAAATAAAATTAATGTCACTAAGAGAAAAACAATGAGCAAAATAGAGTAATAAAAGTAATTACAAGTTATGGTATTCATAAAAACAATTTTTTTCAGCGATCACACACAAATTCACCTTACATTTCAAACAAAACATTTTGGTTTGACCTGAGCATTTGGGCAGCTAACATCTGGCTTTTTTTCCATTGTAATCCAGTGACTGATTCCATCTAGCCGGGTATCCTTCGGGGATGCATTCTTTTGCTTCTATTTGTTTTTCCAAAGTTGGGCCTCCTCTTACTGGAATAGTTTTACTGTTATATGAAAACATTGCATCAGCCACTTCCAATTTGAAATCGACTAATCGTATTTTAGATTCTAGTTTATCTTTGTTTATTCTTCTATAAAGGATCCATGTATTTACACATGTCATGTCAAGAAGGTGGTAAAATACTCTCGTTGTCCACTTTCGGCTTTTCATTGCTATTTTATGCCGGCCTATTGAACTATCCATCAAGTCTACTCTGCCCATGTGACAGTTATAATCTTTAATGATTTGGGGACATTGAATACTTTTGATAGTTTTTTCCTTTTTATCAAAGCGTTTTATTGCTAAAGGTTCACTCTCTGTATTATATATATCTACTGGGGGCTTAGTACCAACATAGTTTGAAATAAGATTGTCAATTCGATTGTCTTTCAATGATAATGTGGTCACATCGATACCGTGTATGTTGGTAACAAATTCCTGACTTGTTCCTCTTTCGAATTTCATCATTATTTTCTCTCTTCAGGTAACTTACAATTATTGATTCTATTGCATCTGATTGTACCAACAGCAAGAATTCCTTGTGTGCGCAAATATACTATGAGAGGCACTGTTGTATAAAAATGATCAAAGTATATTACATAGTTTTGATATCGCGGTACTCCCCGAATAAGTCTTACGACAATGTTTGCTGAAGATTGAAGATCTGGCTCACCATCTGCCATCTTTTCAGTTGCTCCGCTATATAGCTCAAATGTGTAGGCGAATCCCATTGTATCACATAGTACAAAAAATTTCAAGCCCCACTTTTTTAGTTTGTTTGGTAAATATTGTTTCATATAACTTACGATTTTTGTGGAGCACATTTGCTCATCTACACTCAATCTGTTTAGTTTCGGTACGGTAGAAAAAGTTCTATTTAGGGTATCGATAATTTGCCGAATTAGGTAAAGCCTGTCGCGATTGGGATCATTTCGATCAGGCATTTTGCTTTTGTCGTTAAAATCCAAAAACTCCCGAATTTTTTCAAAGCGTTTTAGAGGCATTTGGCTTTGTATTATTTGAACATTTCTGTGGTTGTTTGCAGACCAATAGTCTCTGGTGTTTGGAAGTTTGTAGAATGTCATATAAAAGAGAGTTCCCATAAATTTGCGGAGATCGGACACAGTGAAACTAAAAGATTGATTAACACCACGTATCTTAAAGTTTCCATTACAATGTCTTCTTCTAATGATTGCGGAAATAAATGACACCAAACTTTAAAAGGCGCTTGTAATGCCTTTATATCGTCTGTAAGGTCACTATCGCCTCCAAACTGGTCTTGGTTATCATCAAATTGAAGATGTCCCTTTTTCCATAAAACTCTTTCAAATTCCTATGACTTTGGATTTATAAAAATCTCACTAAACTCGGAAGAAAACGAGCTTATTTGTGAGACCAAAGGTAGTATAAGTCTTTGCATTAGAAGTAGAATGTGTTAAATCCAACGGTTCAAATCCACCTAAATTTGCCTCTGCCGGAACTTCATGATTATTATCATCATTTATCATTTGTATGAAAGAATCATGTATAGATCCTTCAATATCAAGTTCATCCTCACTATCACTTTCTGTATTATTTTCGTCCTGTATTACTCTAATTCTAGAAGCTCCTAGGCGCTCTGGTCTCTTTTTACATGAGTTTGTAACCTGCATTTCATTGTCGTCTGAGTCACTGATGTCCGTACTGTCACAAGTAATACCCTCACTATTGCAAAGCAATTCACAAACTTCCTAATCAGTCATATTGACTCCATCAACCTTTCTAAATCCTGATATGACTTTAAAATTCTTTTAGTTAGTTCCAAATTATGAAATCAGTTAAAAAATGTCTGTCGTCTATTGCAAAACTCAACATACAAATAATCATATAAACACAGCAAGATGCCGAACATACAACCTGCTAGTTCCAAGTGCAAAATATATATGAACTTGCACAATAACACAGTATGTAATTCAAATAAAACGAGTATATAATTCGTAGATGAATGCGCAGTGTATCTTAAAAGATACAACCATTAAATAACCAATTTTTTTTTTATTTTTAACAAAATTTGATTTTGAACTTTGAATATCAATAAAACGCAAATCCTGAAGATTTTCTGGAAAGGGCTATTTTTTTCAAATGAGTTATGATGTTCTAAATACATCCATTTATTTTTTAACCGTAAGAATTTTTTTGGTTGTATCTTAAAAGATACAGTGCGCATTTAAGGCGTAAGTTTATGTTTGAACTTATCATATTATATATTAGTTTCAATACGGCAACTTCAAATGTAACCAAAGTGAGCAAATATAGCAAAAAAAAAAAAAGTGCGTGTCGTTGCCACTGCGTTTAAATAAAACTTGTTTAATTTGAGCAGTGTTATCGACATATTTTTGAAAAAGGTAACTTTATTTTATCTGTAAGTTGTAATAAGGAAAATAGGTTAAAGGGAACTTTACGAACTTTACAAACTTTACAGTTCCCTTTAGCTAAAGGTACCTTTAACTAAACCCAAGTTTAACGGCAAGTTATAATAATGGCCCTTAAACAGTAATTTTTCTCAAAAGTGTTGTTTTTGATTTAGGCTTTTTTGCTTGAGACTACAGATAATAGAACCTTGGTTTCCCTTTACTTCTGTAATTATAGAATTATAAATTACTGCAACAAATATACAATTTTGAAAATATTGAAAGGGCTATAGCGCAGCTTATCCTTCAAAAACTACAAAATCGTTTCACAAAAGAAAAAAAATTGTTGAAACCTAGAAAATACAAAAAGGCCAACAATAAAAAGAAATCATTAAGAGAGACGGTATTGAGTAATTTTCAAAGAAACAAAGAGAATTTTTTGACAGGCTTTCAATAAGCCAAGAATTTTTTAAATAGAATCCTGCAAGTTAGAGTAAAATAAACACTTTCATTAAGGCCTACTAAACGCGGCCAATGACGCAGAAGGAGTTGTTAAACCAATGGAACATTATAATTTGATCCTTACGAAAGATGAACAGCAGAAACAGTACATATTTTACAAGTTGTTCAATACTACAGGCAAAGGTATTCCTAAAAAGTAAATTAATTAACACACTTTAAATGCTTCAGTTTAAACATTTAATTTATCGTCACTTTGTGCATATAAAATATATATTTTTTAAATATATTTTTTTACGTGTACGTTTATAAAATCGTGATTAGTTTATTTATTTCTTTCCGATTTAGTTTCTAACGCTGAGAATTAGAAAAAATTTGTTAAAGTAAAAAATGTTTAAAACGGCACGGCTTAACCCCAATCGATTGATCTGAAAATTACACAGAATTATTATTTGATCAATATTTACCAAACTGGCGGGTGAGAATGCAAAAAATCTAACTTTTAATTTTTACGGCCACCCGTTCATCAAACATCAACTTTCAATTGTTGCCGTTTATGTAATAAGATCATAATAGAGTATTAAACGATGCAGTGCTGTGAAGTTGCAAAGAACGTGACATATAATTTTTATATTTATTTTATATTAATTCTGTAGCACAATTATAAAAAAATTTTTAGTTAAATAAAACTACAAAATTAGTTTACATTTAGTTATTTATTGCATGTATCTTTAAGTAAAAAAAAAAAAAAAAAAAAATAGCGAAGTATACATTGAAAAACCTTGAGGGCCATTATTACAACTTGCCGTTAAACTTGGGTTTAGTTAAAGCAAAGAATATGGATATAAAGAATACGCGTCATGTAGAAGTAAAATTTCTTAAAGTGTGAATTAGCCACACGTAACGTAACGTACCGTAGAAAACGTTCTCTTTTTAGCATATGGAGAACAATGTAAACGATTACCGAAACGTTCTCTCTCGTTAGCAAAACGGAACGATCTGTATAAAACAGAATTCTCCCACGTTTTTACGTGACATTTGAACATAAGAGAGAAAACATGAGAGAGAGTGCAGTGTTGCCACGAAAAAAAATATTGTAACCAACATTTGTGAAAAAATCACCAAATAAGGAAAAATATGATCAAAATTAAATTTGCAGTTTTTTTATTTTATATTTTTTTTCAAATTTAAATTATAATTGAGAAAAAGAAACAGAAAATAAGAAAACAAAATTATAGTCTCATAATTAATTAATTTTAACAAACAAAACAAAAGCTAATTTTATTAGACAAATAATAAACAAATCCGGAATAATCTACACATTGAACAAAAAACGGCAACACTGATGATGAGTCTGTATACCAATTTCTATGCATTGTGTTGTGTTTGTTTGTGTGTTTTTTTGTGTTTTGTTTCGTTTTTATTTACATTCTTCGTTGGCATATGTCCCGTTTTAAACGTTTCTATAACTACACAAACGTTTTTAAGGCTACGTACGTTACGATTTTACGTTTCTAACGCTTGGGTAACCAAGGCATAAGGCGGGTCGTAACATTACGACCCGCTCTCATCAAATTCATTTCTAGATGAGAGGGAGGAAGACAGAAGGAAAATAAACACAAACAAAGAGCGTAACAATGTGTCGCTCTCATTGTACGTATGTACATGTGTATGTATTCTTGTGTTTTTTGATTTAGTTGTCGATCAGACTGCGACAAGAACACATGTTTCGTGGATGTTTTATCATTTTATTTCAGAATAACACTCGAAGAATATTTTGTGTTAAAAATGTTCTGCCATTAACTGGGCGTATTTCATTTTTTTATTTTGTCTCATAGTAAAATTTTTTTAAATGCTTTGGAATGCTCGTTTTTTTTCTTTTAATAAAAAATGTTTTTTTTATTCTTTTTATTTTATATGGCTGTAAATAAATAAATTCTCTCAACTTATTCTCTCGCTCTTACTCACAAATCCATAACCAAAGGCATGTGTTAACCTAGAGGAAAATTGTTAGTAATAATTTCAAGTCTACTTATTAACCCAATGCTGTGTATATGTGATCGGAAAATATAGAAAAATTGTACTGCGCTAAGTCCCTAAAGACACCGTATTTAACATGGCAAGTATTCTTCCAAAAATCGAAATCATTTCTAATTGATATTAGTGAATACTACTGTGATATTTCTTTGGGCGTATAATTGAAGTCTGAAAAAAGCGACATGAACTTTCTTCTTTAAAAGCTGACAAGATTTTTACGCTCTTTTTAACGAACATTCTTGATGTTCGTGTCCTATGTGTGTAAAAAGCCGAAGATGTTCTTCCCCTGAGGGACATTGGTTTTTAACACTAGAAAAATAAATAAAAAGTGGTCAAACAACAAAAACGCACGATGAGAACAACGCATTGTTACGCTCTTGGTTTCTGTAACCTTCCCTTCTATCTTCCCCCCCGCGTCATGAAATATTTTTGAAAAATATTCCAAAAAATGTTAAAATGCGCATTCTTTATACTTTATTTTCTTTGGTTAAAGGTACCTTTAGCTGAAGGAAACTGTAAAGTTACCTTTAACTTATTTTCGTTATTACAACTTACAGATAAAATTTTTCAAAAATATGGCAGTGCCGGAGCAATGTCGACAAAACTGCTCAATTATACAAGTTTTTTTTTAACGCAGTGGCAACCGCGGGCTTCGTTTTTTTTTTTGTATATACTCATTTTGTTTGAATTTAAAGTTGCCATAATTAAAATAATATATGATATGGCAAGTTCAAACATAAAGTGACCTTTATATGTTAAAGGTAGGATGATCCTCCCTTTAGCTTAACGATCACTTCTATCTTATTGGGTACTCATAATAACAAAAAACAATTTATCTGTCCGTTAAAATCCCGCCTTTAGTTAAAGGCAAGTTGTAATAATGGCCCTAAAAAATTACCCGCGTATCTGACAGACTTTTCGTTGAATTTTGATTAGCAGGTTATAGTTAGGCCTCAAGTCAAAGTACCAATTTTTTATCAGTTCGCTCAATAGCGGTAATTGCTATTTCCATTGTTGATTTAAAAATATTTTCATTAATTCCATTTTTAAGTTCCAATTGGAAAATGTTGACGAACAGATTTTTGGTTTACATAAGTATGTATATGCTTACTTCCTTTTGGACTCTCTCTTCGGAATTGTAATTAATTAATTTTCTACACAAAATTTATCGACTTAATTACGAAAATATAAAAAATATGGGAAAATTAATTTAATTATTCCTTAACGTAATGTTCCTTAGTTCTAAAATTTTTTCTCAGGGATGATCAATAGCTTCGACACCTTGTTTAAACGAGGATAGACTAGTTATGTTTCTTCAAATAGCCTTTAATCTTTTTATTATTAGCAACAATTTTTGAAATCATAGCTGCAGGATTAGTGAATGAGTGAACTGTAACAGTGTTTTCATCGGCAAATGCTATCAGTTCTGTTCTTTAATTTGTTTAAAACCAGGAGAGTTTTTTAGCTGAGAATTTTAGTATTTAAGATACATCTCGTTTCGGTTGAAAAATCGCTGAGAAAGAATAGGAAAGTATGGGAAAAGGGAGAAAGACCGGCACTTTACTAGGATCTAAGTATTAATCACCAAACAGTAATTAACCATTTGAAGATATGTCGATATTTGGGTAAAACATGAATTAACAGAATAAAGCAAACTTTTACACTTGTGAGATATAACAATATGTACACTAGGGGGGCCCTTAAAATTAAAAGTCAGATTTTCTCCAGTCTCGACAAGAACACCTTTTTCTATAATCTTGTACAGCTTGTAAAATATACTGTTTCTGATGCTCATATTTCGTAAGAATCGAATTGTAATCCTCTATCAACTTAACACCACTTTTCGCTGCGTCATTGATAACATTTAATAGGCAAAGAATATTTTACATTTTCGGGATTAAGATACCATAAATGATTCAGTAATTTTTGTAGAGCAACCTGCGCTATATCCTTGTCAATGATTTTAAAATTGTATATTTGCTCTAGTAACATCAAATCATTATAGGTTGCCATAATTGGAGAACTAGGTGAAAATAAATTTTATATATATGTACTCGTATAGTTATTATAATGATACATATTTGTCGCAGATCATTTTTTCTTGTTTAGGTTAGGTGAGAGGACGTGTACTTGTCAATTAAGACAAGTACAGTACCCGGAGGTCGAATTGACCCATTGTACAACGTCCTAGTTTCTCACACCACTTATGTTCTGTGTGTTAATTTTATGCATGAGTGGTGGGACCTACAGTTTAAAGTCGACTCCGAACGACATATTTTTATTTATTGAGAAACTTTTCATGGCAATTTTCATTTACTCGCAGAGTTTTTGCCAGAAATCTACTGAGAGGAAGTCGCCGAAAAAATACTTTTTGTATTTTGTCTTTGATGCCTGGCCTGGGGCTCGAACGCAGGCTTTTGCGTTTAATAAGCCAACACACTACCTACTAGACTACGGCAACTTCTTTTTCTTGTTTTGTGAATTTAAATTCTACTCGGAATAAAAATATCTTTATGCTATAAATAGCTTTCGCCATCCATCTTGCATGGTGAACAGCACCAGTTGCATTAAGCATTATTGCCTTAGAATTGTGGTTCTTAGGATACTGTCCTAAAAATACAAAAGTGTAGTCATCTCCTGATAGTTTTGTTTCGAGCAAAATTTATAATACGACTAATTGAATCACTAACATGAGATTTTGTTCTTCCGTCATATATTCCAAATCGAAATTTGTTTAAATTTAGCCAAGCTTTTTTAATTCTTTCGAAAAGGAAGACATAGAGACCGTCGTTTTTATTCAATTTTGCTTCAAAAACGTTTCTCAAAATTATTTCATCTATATGATGTCCACATAGTAGCCATAAGAGCGGCTGATTTTCCATGATAGTACACGTACCATTTATACAACCAGTGTTTACAGCTGTAATATCAGAAGCAATAGTTTATGTTGTCTTTGAGGCCTTCTTGAATGGCATTACACAAGATATAATAATTGGAAACTTAAACACATTTTCACTTCCAGTTAACTCTGGTAATAGTTTGACGTCCGAATGTAAACACATAACATTAAAGGTACTAAAGTCGAAGTTTTTTTCAACTCGAACATATGATTGCGTCTAATTTTTTCTCGGGCTGTTCGAATAGAATTTTTATTAATTAATTTAAAAAAAAAAAAACGTATAAAATTCAGAAAAATGCATGAAATATTTGTTTGAATTGATAGTACGGTCCATATAATTTAATGTTTGAAGATTATTTCATGCAAATGTTGACCGCGACTGCGCCTCAAATGGTCCATCCGCTTAGTCCAATTTTGGCATACTCTTTCCAACATTTCGGCCGGTATCTCACGAATAATATCAATTGAAGAGGGCTTGTCTGTATAGACATGAGCTTTAACATAGCCCCACAAAAAATAGTCTAAAGGCGTTAAATCGCACGATCTAGGCGGCCAATTGACCAGTCCCGAACGTGAAATAAAATATTCACCGAACTCGCCTCTCAATAAGTCCAGTGTTACGCGTGCTGTGTGGCATGTGGCACCGTCTTGTTGAAACCACATGTCATGCAAGTCATGCTCTTGCATTTTTTTTGCAAAAAAAGTTGGATATCATCTCACGGTAGCGCTCACCATTCACAATTACGTTACGATTAGCAGCATCTTTGAAGAAGTACGGTCCAATTATCCCACCAGCCCATAATCCATTGAGCCAAAAATGAGCTTTGTCGCTGAACACAATTTTTCGATTAAGAAGTGGATCTTCGACCAACTTTCCAAGAGCCCATTCACCAAAAATTCTGCATTGCGGTAGGTCGTTCGGCTTCAATTCTTGCACCAGCTATATTTTGAAAGGATTCACACCTAAATCCCTCTGCACAATTTTCCACGTTGTTGAGTAACAGAGGCCCAATTGCTGCGAACGGCAACGAGTCGATAATTGATGGTCATCATTAACACTGGCCGATACAGCTGCAATATTATCTTCAGTTCGCACTCTACGTAAGCATGTTGATGGTTTAATGTCCAACAATGTAAATTTGGTGCAAAATTTAGTCACAATAGCCCGAATAGCCGCTTCAGTGGGTCAATTAAACTGACCATAAAATGGAAGAAGCGCGCGATGAACTTTCTTAACAGTGCACGCATTTTGATAATAAAATTCATTGATTTGCAAGCGTTGTTCGTTTGTAAGACGATTCATGGTTAAATTATAGACCAAACTGAATATGTTTGACAGTGAAACAAAACACGAAACGTGAGTGAGCTGTTTAAACCAGTGTTGCCAAAAAGATAATAGCTAAAAAATCACCCTTTATGGAGTTTTGAGCGTCAAGATGTATTGAGGCATCAGATAATATGCAATGATAATCTGTATATACAGCTTTTCAGTTACTTATCATGTACGCATACAAAGCAAGGGCTACAAATTAGCATAAAAATAAACCGTGGCCATCAAGGGATTTATTGAAATATTGCCTTTATTTTGTTAAATATAGGATTAAGAAAAAAGTTGTCAAGGGGAAAAATGTTTGAAGCTTTATAGGAAACAACATTTTACAACATTTTTCAATAAAATTAATATTTTTGAAGTTGTAAGTCATTAAACTTAAATTTTATGGTTTCCCCTAAATTTCATCGGTCTTGCGACACGTCTTAACCCCAACGATTGATCTGAAACTTTGACAATATGATTTTTTTATTGTCAATATTCACCAAACTGGGGGGTGAGACTAGAAAAATTTCAACAAAAAAATTTTCCATATAGCTAAGGGTTACCCTAATGTACAAACAGAATGTTAGGGTGTTAAAATATTGTATCAAAGTTCCAGTAAAACTTTTAGCATTGAGCTTCAAATCGGTAGCTGAAGTTGCTAAATTTTATATGCAAACCGATAAATAAGGCAAATAAGTTATTTAAGGCGCGGACAGTACTTTTTTTTACAACATCCAATCGCCGGACAAAAATCTACTGCCCTTATTTCAACTTGGTGTTAAAGGTGGGTTTAGTAAAACTTAAATTTAGCTAAACTGAACTTTAAAGTTACTTTTAACTTTTTTCATTATTTCAACTTATGTACTTGTAAAACTATGACAGTACCGGAGCAATATCGATAACTTTTGCCACATCAAACAAGTCTTTAAAAAACGCAGTGCTTTCTTTTTTGTTATGTTTGATCGTTTTTAACTTTAAAAGTTACAGGTAGAATGAAATCCTGCCCTTGTTTAAAGGCAAGTTATAATAATGGCCCTAAAAAAATTAAAATACGTATTCTGTACACACCATAAACGCAACGTGGCAAACACAAAAACAGAATACATGGGTGTATATGGTGTGATTATTTTAAAGGCAGCACGACAACAAACATCGATTTTATAGCTTTGCATTTAGGCTAAATTCTATTGATATAAACAAATAATTAATAATAATATCTTTGTGGCTACCCTTATATTATTTTTAGCCGTACTCAGATATTAAGGGGATTGACGGCATGTGGCTTTGCTTGAAGACCATTAACGCCTAATTTAAAAGCTTTAAAAAGTAAAAAAAAAATTCTAAATGTATAACAAAGTATCTGATATTATAATTGTCTTTGGATTAAGTTTTTAACTAAAGCTAAAGAAGTCCTTTATTTTTACATGAAATTGTGAATCATATTTATGATCCCGTCCAATTCAAATTTGCAATCTTTGCTTTAATAATTCGTTCCGCTATTATTAATATTGTTGGCCAGAAATTGGAACAAGAAAATTTAACAAACTTGTAAAAAAAATGAAATTAATTTAGTCACAAGTATAGGTGGTCGTTGCTTGGTGGCATGTCCGTACTGTAAAGTGATTCTGATAGTCTTTTCTGATTGGACACTTTTGCGTCAAGTAACTTCGATTCGAACACAATCGTTTCTACTGCAAATTTTTGTATGCGTGTTGCTTTTCTTCACCAGTTATCATGAAACATATGCAGATAGTAATTCTATCAGTAAGTTTTCGCTAGTCTCATGTGGAACACATGCATCGATGTTCGTTTTTTATTCGGACCCATTTCGACGGTTTCAAAGAATACTGTATATTCTCTGACATGCCATTAAATATTCATAATGACTTTTCTACATTTGCTGTTGTGAGTAAAAATATTAATTCATTTATATATTCATTACAATACGATTACAAATTATATTTAATAATTAATTTAATAGCTAAGTAACCTCTACCATTTGCTCGGTGTAGTGCGAATACGAATAGTTTAGCACACTCCCACTGGACTATTAGGGCACCCAATATATTATTTATTTATATTATTTATATTAGAAAAATTACGCTGCGCTTGTTTCTCTAACTAACTTTTGCAAAAATGTCTAGCAGACTGTTTAGCTTATAATTAACTCACAAACTGTATTTAAGAACCTAGACAATATAAATACAGGCTTAAGGAAGGCACAAAATAGCTCAAACAACTCTTGGACTCTTAAAAACTGCATAACTTATGAAGTATTTAAAAGCTCTAGATGCTACACCAAAATCAAATAATTCATCGTGGCGTTCAACTAGAAATATTAAAAGAATTGTTATGCTGAAGCCACCTTTACAAAACTTCTCTAATCGAGGAAACCATCGCGGTGCTCAATATGAAGAAAACCGCTGGTATAGACAAAATCGACAACCAAATGCTTATAGGATTGCCTCAAATCGATATTCTTTTCACTTTTAATAATATATTAAGACTTAAAGATTTTCTTTAAGAGTGGAAGTTTGCAGAAGTTAAAATGATAACACAGCTTGGAAAGCGGAGTCATAAAGGCCTATAAATTTGTTACCAACAACTTTAAACATTGAAAAATTTAATGGACCGGAACTTTCATTTGCGGCTTACTGTTAAAACGGAATTATTTCTGATGCGAAAAATTGCAGACGATAAGAAGCAAGACAAAGCGATGACAAGCCGGATTGATAAAAAAGCCGTTTTGTGTTCAATCATGACTATGCCAGACCACATATGTCTTTGTTGAAGTGGCAGAAATTGAGTTAGATTGGCTGGAATGATTTGATGCATTCATCATACATCCCGGGCTAGACTATCATTTCTTTCTATTCGCTCATAGGACTCTGATGGAATAATAGTTTTACCGCAAAAATGGCAAATTGTCAAGGATCATTACGGTTCATAAAGGCAATTTCAAATATAGAAAGGTGTTTTGGTTTTAACACTAGATTTACCACGCTAGTCAAAATGACTGGTTTTGCCTTATTGGCCTTAAATATTGACTTTGTATGAATATTTTTTTCCATAACTATTATATGACTTTTATAACGACAACTAAATACAATTAATTTGATAACTTATTTTGATCTTGTGTCCAAAATAAAAAAAATATGTTTTTCTATGGCAGAAGACAGTGTTCCTTTGCATAATACACAAAAGCGAATGCGTATGCGGTTTCCTTTTAGTTCTGAAGAGGATAATGAAAACGTGGAAGATAGGTATATGGAAAAATATAAAAGAAAGAGGTGTTGCTGGAAGATTACCAACTCATTGCAAATTCAAAGATTTATCTAGGCCTACAGCATATATGCTAGAAGAAATATTATGGAAGAGAAGCCAAGCAGTGCCTTTTTACTATTGATTGGCCACCATATATTAGAGCATATCAAAACTTGCACCGAATTAGAAGCCTCTAGAGTTTTAGGGAAGAAATGGACACTTTTACAGGATAAATTGAAAGCTTTCATTGGAATACTGTTTGCACGAGGTACATACAGTATTCAAAGGGTTGCAGCTGTCGTATTTATGGAACAAAAAATGGGGTCCTGAATTTTTTCTAAAACTATGAGTATACTATGAATTTACAGAAATTCTACGTTCCATTCGTTTCGATAAAAGAAATGAAAGGAGTCAACGCTTGCAAACTGATAAATTTGTGTAAGTGTCAACTGTTTGGAATAAATTTATTGTCAACGGCCAAAACTGTTTCAAACCAGGAGCAAATATTACATTAGATGAACAGTTGTTTCCAATGAAAGCCAGTTGTAGGTTTACACAGTATATGCCAAACAAATCAGATAAGTTTGGAATAATATTCTGGCTGGCTTCTGACGTTGAAACGAAGTGCGTTGCAAATGGCTTTCCTTATCTAGGAAAAGATGAAACACGAAATTTGGCAACACCTCTTAGTGAATTTGTAGTAATGAGACTACTGGAGCTTTATATCATGAAAGGTAGGACTGTAATAACCGACAACTTTTTTACCAGTGTTTCTTTAGCTACTAAATTATTAGAAAAAAACACTACGTTGGTTGGTACCGCACGTTCGAACAAACGTAACCTTCCAAAAATTTGCAAGGAAGAGAGGGATAGTATGGCTCGTTTTTCAACATTACTATATGCAACAAATGAATGTACACTTACAGTTTATAAGAGTAAGCCCAACAAAAAAGTTTTTTATTGAGTACTATACACAAAGGCGTCAAAATTGACCAAATACCGACAGCAAGAAACTAATTGAAACTGTGTCTTTTTATAATAAAACCAAATTGGTGTCGACGTCATAGATCAAATGGCACGATATGGCTAATGGCATATTTTTTGTGTGAAATCAGCATCTAGAGATGGCCACTTCAAGTATTTTTTAATATTTTAAATTTTGTCGGAATAAATTCTTGGATTTTGTATAAAAACACAACCGGAAAGAATATTTCAAGAAAGGATTTTTTGTTTCGTTTGGTTGTGGAACTCCCTTTTGATCATCAGTCATCAGGTCAAGAGATAGGAAGTGAAGCTGACTGTCCAACAACAACAACTCCTCTTCCAAAAACATTTTATTATTATTTTATCAATACTGTTTATTAATTCTATAAAACATTATAGCACATACAAAATTTACACACTCAAAAAGTTACTTTTGAACATCAGTCATTTTGACTGGTGTTGGTATAAATGGGTATGAAAATTTCTTGGTAAATCTAGTGTTAATTTGCGTAAATTATATAAAATGTTGTATTTTTATAATCATAATCATGGTATCATCTTGGTAATAAAAAAAAACATAAAAAATAAACATTTTTATAATTCGGATATTTTTTTTTTTATCAATTTTGTTTGTTGTATGTAAAATACAAGTAATGAAACTATTTATTTTATTATAGTAATGTATATCGTAACTAGTCACTATTACAATATTTAGTGATATATAAAGAATAATTAATTGTTAGTCTAAATATGAAATAATATATGTATATTATGTATATACATACGGATGTGTACAGTATAATATTTTCTTATATTCTTACAATGTATAATATATCTAAATATACTTGAATGCAACAATTATGTATTAATATTTTATTAAGTATTTCTATAAAATAATATCCTTAATTTATTAATTCTTTCAATACTTGTAAATTAATTAAAAATTAAATTAAATTAAATAGTTAATATGTTAGTATATGTATGTATGTATGGATGTATTTTAATTGCTAATAAAAAAGACGGCGTCAATTTCTTATTTACTACCTTTTACGAATGGAATTTATAGGTTTTTGCACACAATTTCTTTTTGTTTAAATTACATTATTATTTAAATTTTTTTTCGATAAAAGAAGAAGAATGAATTAATTATTTATTGAATATTAATCTTTTCAAGACAAAATTTTATAAACTATTAAATATTTTGAATAAGTTTTAGATTCATTTTTATTATGAACGTTCAATTGAATGTGAACGCATAAGAATTGTCATAAATTCAACTTTATTTTTCATCTTCTTTTACTACTGATATCTATAGTAATATAATCTATTATTAGTGATATTATTGTATATCTTATGGCAGTTGTATAATTAAATTATACGATTTTTATAAAGATTTTACATTTTACTTATGAGTACAATAATTTACATATTATACATACATACATACATATAAGTACTTATGTACATGTTTTAATATTTACATTTATGGGACGGCGTTTATTGACTATGTCGAATCCAAAAGCCTAAGGCATAAAATATACTCAATGTTTTTAATTAAATTTACTAGTAACAGAGCACAATATCGATCTGATAATTAATATATGCTAAATACTCTTAACATTTCTTACATACATGTGTCAATTATGGAAATCTAATTTATATATGTATATAATCTTCATTAATATTTCTTTCATATTTCGAAACTCAGATTTACAATATAATACCTGCTAAGATATGACTTAATGTCTAGCTAAAATGAGTGAAGACTTATTTACATGTATACTTTTACAAAGTTGAATCTTAAAACTAAGTTATGTTAAGGATTTTCTATTCTGCACCACCATAATATGAAAATAACAAATAAATACTCTTATTGGGAGAAATTAATACTTATTACCATTTTTTGTAAAACAAAAAACTTGTAAACAATTATATATTATATATATATATATATATATATATATATATATATATATATGTATATACTTTAGCCAAGATTCATGTTATTATTTACAGATGTTTAAATTATCCTTAAAAAATATAAAAAAACTCACGCATTCTAAGAACAAAATTATTTTCCTTGAAAGCCCTTTAAGAGGTAAATGAACTTTAGAATAACCTTGGTCCGAAAAAAATTTTCTTTAATCAACTTATTTTCTAACACGATATACGAAAAGTACTGCAGGATAAGAACATTGCAACATAATAGAGATTTTCAAAAATTAACCGTTTTAATTAAAATTGCACCAAACAGCACAAATTTAACAACGACCGAGTCACAACAATTGACAGCAGAGCTGAACTACATGTTTTCTAATGTGTTTTATTTTTCATTAGTTACTTATTAGTTAATGCAACGCATAAGTTGGGCAACTTTTAATTGTTTACGTGTTAATTGCACAAAAGGGACAAGAAATACAGAGAGTTATCAACTGGTTTGTTTTTTTCTGAAATTTTTTTGTTTGGTACTTTGCTGCAGAGTGATAATGCCGAAGTACAAAGTAAAACAGATTCTATGTGACTCGGCATTTATTCTTCTACTATAGTATTTTTGTCCTATTATTTGAAATGACTTACTATTTACTATAAGTACATACGAGTCTGTAGGTCTATTGCGCTACAAGTTAGCATATTAGAAATAGTCGTTTACCGCTGATAGTGTTTAAGTTGTGGTCGCAATGGATAAATGATTTTTTATTGAAACTATAGAACAAAAGGGGAAATTCAATTTCATAGAATAAGTCCGATGTATTTCAAAGCATTAAAAATATGTTCGTAAGGATTGTCGATCAAAATACATAAATATATTGAATGCCTGGTTATATCGCACTTAAATGAACTTAACTGTAAATTTTTTACCAACTTGGTATTGAGTTTTTTTAATATAGTTTTAAAAACTTATTTTTATTTTTTAGTTAAATATGATTTTTTTTTATTGGATGAGTCTGTATAGATGCGTAGGATTTGCAATGAATATATGGGTATGTATGTATATACAATAACGTAACATATTTATGTTATCGAATTTATGTGATAATGCAATACATAATATTTATAAAAAAAAATTATATCTATTTAGACTATATATGTATGTATATAGTAAATAAGGATTGTATATGCCAATATCTTTTACAGCTTAATTCTAAATATTTACAATTATATTAACAAAAATAGTGTTTTGAAACTAGTTGCGTACTTGGATATCATTACGATGTAATATACATGTGTGTATGTGAGTATATAGATAGATAAGTAATATAGTAAATGCCAACAAAGAATTGAATTGTTTTCAAATATTTTTTTTGTTACTTTTTTTTTTTAATATCACAATTACGTATGCTACGTCTATGGAGAAATATCTGGTCTATGGTTAGACAAAATGTGCGCCTAATATTGAGGTGGCGATTCACCTCCTGAGGTTATTTTTTGTACTCTGCTAACGTCATCGTAGGCAATGGAGAAGACACTTTTCTTTTCGGCAATGGGATTTCGACGGCCCATACTGTTCAGTAGGGAATTCATGGCTATACCAGAATCATGGTCATCTTCAAGTGTTGCCGCATTAAGTTGTTTTTGTACATTGGAGGAAGAGGCGGTTGTCGAATGTGTGGTATTAGGGTTTTCAATGTAGAGGTTAATTTTCGAACCGGTGTTTGTAAGTTTTACTTCGTTCTCCTTAATGGGTGATGGCTTTGGTTTCGGTTTTGTTGTGCTGGATTCTCTGTTGCCGGCAAATGTTGGCGGTGTTTCTGGGTATATGTAGTGTGGCAACTTGGTAGGAGGCACAGGAACTTCGGGATTATTTTCACGTTCAAATCGATGTTCAGAATGTTGTACCAAGGGATGGTTTGTCTCCGTTTCGATTCGAGGTTTTAGTTGTTTATTTTTCGCAATATCTTCTTTCAGTAGGCGATTGCCTTTTGGTGGAGACTTACGTGGAGCTGGTTCAGGTTTAAATTTAGATTCGTCTTGATTAGTAGCTGTGCCATCTACGTGCTTAATGTGTAGACGAGTTTTTGATATTTTTTTTTCAGGTCCACTAACATTTTGCAATTTTTTTCTTGCTGGCTGGCCGCCTTTGGTTGATGATTCAGTCGATGTTCGTCCGCTTATAGGTTTTTTCTTGTCGTAGTACCACTCCATATATTTGGGAATGCTGCCTGCCCTAGCGCGGCCATATGAACCTTCATCTCGATCCAGTAAATCAGTTTCACTATGAGAAACTCGACTTTCCTGTATTTTAGTCGTTGTAATTTGGGTCCCGTTTTCTAAGGAGGATTGAGATTTTGTAATCGATACTCGGTTTTTTGGAGGTTCAGATGCAGTTTCATTTCTTTTAATATTACGTTGCGAGGCATTGCTGGCGCGAGAACTATCGCTGCGCGATAAACGTGGCTTTGGTTCTGGTAACGTTTCGGTTCGGTTTTCAGAAGAAGATCGTGAAATTGAACCATTGTGAGCGTTCATATTTCGGTCACTTACATGAAATTCAAAACGATGTTGTTGAGATAAATTTCGTTTTAATTCTTTCTCTGTTCGTCCATGTTGATTGGGGGTAAAGGCGCTGCTTTTAATAACTATTTCTCCTTCATCAGAGTCATTGGAATAATCGACTTCATCATCAAGGTGCTGATATTCTTCTTCGTCTGACTGATTATTGTAATAATCCAATTGTTCCACTCGTATTTTTCGTTTCTTCTTCTTCTCTTTAGAATCGTAGGCTTCCTCTAAAGAGTCTGAGATTTCCATGAGTATATCTCGATTTAAGGGTTCCTTATGATGAGAAGAATTTTGTTTTTGTTGCTTTTCTTCGTTTTTAAGGCGTCTTAAAATGCTGGCTTTCGTTTCACCATTATTTCGTGGAGGTTTTTTTGGAGTGGTTCGTTTCCGAGCTTTATAGTATTCTTCATCTTCTTCTTCCTTGATTGGAGTTCGGATTTTCCGTTTTACTTCTTCCACCATAACTATTCGTCTACGCGGATGGCTACCATTGCGATATTTGCCGCGCTTTCGAGGCTTTCGTCGCTTTATGCAATAAACTACTCCGTCAGGACTGTTTGGTGAACTAAGGCGGATGTACTCATAGTCCTCTTCATCGGAAGCTGAATCATCATTTTCACTGCGTGCCCGCCGTCGAATCGTTTTTCCTTGTGTACCTACCGATGTTCTTTGCAAAAAACCTTCATCTGTCTCTGTTTGGGTGCAAGCTTCACGTTCCGTCTGGGTTGCTATTGCCATAGACTGACCAGGCAGACTTTGTGTTTCAAGAGCTACGTCATGTTGCACATATCTATTTTCGACTTTTTCTTTCTCCATAAGAATTTGTCTAAGTAGCTCATTTTGCTGCTTAAGCGAATTCTCTAATTCTTGAGTCAATGATTGATTGGAAGTCGCTGGCTGCATTTGATTTGAAAGCCCATCAACTTGCAAAGCACCCATTGCAACCTGTGCAGGTTGTGTATGAATGACTTTTACCTCTGGTTCCGTTTGAGAGTAAACTATACTATTTGGACCTGACTTACCTAAAGGAAAAGTATCACCCTTTAAGGTAGAATTCTGTTGTATTTCATTTGGCATGGCCTGAATATATGTGGCACCAGGCACTATTTGGTAGTGCTCACGTATTATCTGTTTACCATCGGGTTGCTCTTCTATAAACCGTCTCATAAGAATCTCCTTACCACTATTATCGACCATTAACAATTGCGGATGTGAAAGGTTTGTATTCTTTAATGGTACATTAACGTATATGTTGTCATCATCTGCCCCACCAGCTCCTCCTGCTGCAGCATCTCGTGTCCTATCGCGTGTCATTAATTGTAGGATTTCAACATTTCCGTCTTTTATAAAGAACTCCCTCTTATTTTTAAGACTACTTCTGGCAGTATTATAATCAATATCGCTTCCTCTGTCGATTTCGTGCCGTCTCATAGAATCATCATCAATTTGATGGCGTTGCGTCGAAATCTCCTCACTCTCGTAGTGTTTTCTCTGTTGGCGATTTGCTTTGCTGCGACGAAATTGCTCCTGCTGCTGTTCTTCGTTATCCTCGTCAACTAGTTCACGTTCATCGATGACGTCTTCAATAAAGACATCACGGTCATTAATAAGATTAGTTCTAGAATTATGAAAATTAAGATGAGTATCGTCTTTGGCTGTACGGGTATTTCTGAAAATAGTTGATAAAATAACAATAAATTAAATTAAAATAATTTTACCTCCCATTGACTAATATTTATTCGAACTCACTTTATTTTAACTCTTCTTTGATGTTCTTCGGCTGATCGAATACGACGAGTCTCTTCGGAATGCGACCTGCCCTCACCCACGTTTGTTACATGCATAACACCTAAGTTTTCGTCAAACTGTTGACGGCCATTGTGGAACTCCCAACGGGTAGGCTTCGTTCGTGGATCGGTCGATTTGTCCGCGGACCAGGCCTCGCGTCTTCCCATCCACTCGGCGACCTTAAAAATAAATTTTACTTTTTTTACTGCTTTTGGTATTTATAATTAAGAATGCCTTCATTCAAATCAATTTCACAGTTTTCATTAAGACCAATCATATATAAGTATATAGTAAATAGCTGTTATATTGTGTTGTAAAATAAAATTTATGTATATACTATACATACATATGTATGTATGTATGTATATATGATGTATAATATATACATTTACACACATATTATACATATATTAGAATATCGTATTTTTTTTTTTAATATTAATCTTTATACCAGATCGCTTCATATTAAATTGTACATACTCATGTATACATACGAGTACATATATATATATATTCAATAAACATATAGCCGTAACAACTACAATATGCAATAGTTTTTATGTACATTTGCAAAAAGCAAAATCCAACGCTATAGGATATGATAGTATTTGAATGCACCTGTTTCAACCTAACAATAATTCATTTAGCTTTTCTAACTTTTAATATTGATTGTATCGGATCTTCTAGCAGAGACTTCCTAAGTTTGACAGTTTGTAACGGCAATTTTGTTAAAGCTAGAGTTATCAAATTATTTGTCATTTATACGAAGGGATAGAGCATTAAATAATTCAATGCAAATAATAGAATTGTTTGATTTAAATGTGTATTTTATTTTGACAATATAACGCACGCTTCGGCAATTTCCGATCGCCAAAATCGGGCTTCCAAGAGGATAAAATAAACTTTATTAGTTCAGCAAATATCGCTGCTGCCTGTAAGAGTTTGTAGGAGAATCCGAGTTAGTCAATTTCGCGTCACTCATAAGAACTCGGTTTTTCACAGACCATAGACAACGATTTGAGTTCGCTTAATTGGCACGGGAGCAATTGCCAACTGGTCCTAATTTTCATCGAAAAATCATCTTCAGCGATGAGTGAACAGATAAAATTGTCGATTTTAGGACGATACTAATACACATAAGATTCAAGAGGGTCAAATGCATCCTGAAAAAATTATTCTTTGGTGTGGATTTGGGTCTGTCGATCCATATTTCTTTGAGAAGTGCGTTGACCAGGCCATCACTGTTAACAGCAAGAGCTATAGGTCGATGATTATCAATTTTCTTTTCGGAATGGGTGATCTGAATATTAATAATATGTAGTTTCAAAAGAACGGCGTTACATCGGATATTCTGCACAAACGATTGTACGTTTTGTCCCCGTCACACTATAAATACAACAAACACAGTAATTTCTCAAAAATAGAATCCTGGAGTGTATATGGAAATGATTATTTTAAAGGCAACGCGACAACAAACAAATTGTTATTGCAAAATTGCTGCGTTCGTTATGTTGCGTTTATTGTGTTTCGACTTTTTCTGTGAGGTACTCTAAAGTTTTCATCAAAGCCAACATAACCCATGTCATATAACATAACCCAAAGTCATGGAAAATTACAATGATACACGCTTTGATTTGTTTAAATTTAAAGGAATGAAGCGCTTAATGAAATAAAGTGATATCAAAGTGAACTATTTTAATATTATTAACTATTTTTAATATTATTTAGTTGATATATTTTATTTGAGAATGGAAAATTTTAGCGAACGAGTCAATATAATTCTTTGAGTTGAATTCTTGTTCAATCGGATTACGATCTCACGTTTGTTGCCTGTGTGGTTACGATTTGAGAGTTTATGATCGCTTTTTATACTGGGCTAATTACAGAGGAAAAAAAAAGCAAAAATCAAAATTAAAAAATATTCTTTTTATCTTTTCGTAGAACACTATTGTTAATGTTTATCTATTGCCTTGGGTAATATTTTTGGTTTAGTGGATTGCATACATATGTAATTTAAACAAATTAAACTTCACTTTTTATTCATTAAAGTCCGATAGAGTTATCAATTGCTTACTTTGCCATTTTAAGTTCTAATCGCGGTTTTTTTTTTGGGGGGGGGGAGGGGGGATGGTGTTGGTCTTCACGAATTTCTGTGTACAAGTATTGTCAAGCGAAATTGTTCATCTTTTCGCATAGATTTCTCAGAAAGTAATATAAGAAGTAATCAATTTTAATTGTTTAATTGAACATTGTTCACTGATACTAATTTTTAATTACAATATACATACATACATATAAATTATATTCTAATTATTGTACTATATATGTATATGCATATTGTAATTGAGTAGAGGGTCACATACATTGATTGTGTGTGCCTAATTCTTAAGCTTTCGAAACTAAAAGCTAATCGAGAAATCAATTGATTAACGTAATTTTTAATCAGAGGCATTCAAATGTTATAAGGATTAGCGTTGTAATTTTTTATTCTGCTTGCTTCGGCATGTATGGTAGTACGTACATACATATATGCTTAAATATTTATTTTGGCAGTTGTAAGACCTTTAGAAATAAATATAAAATATATTACCAAAAACTGAAGAGTGGTTAATCTAGTTTTCTAGCAAAAGTGAGTGAGTGAGAGTGATGTTAATTTGATTAATATTTTTGGCGGCACCATTTTGAGTTCCATTTAAATTGACAAACGAAACTTTGAATAGTGACTGATATTTTTTTATTACATTATTAAATAGATTTCATTGTTTTTGTAAATTGTTAATGTTTTAAAAGCATAGAACCAAAATTTAGCCAAACTAAATACAAAAACCACTACTTTCATTCACAGATTGCAAATAAGGAAATAAAAAATGAAAAACTTAAGAAAAATTGTGCACTTTGAATATTATTTTTCATATTTTGCTCAATTTAATTAAACCCGCTCGAAATAACAACAATAGCAAAAAAAAAAATAAGTGAGGTAAACTATTTCAGCATATGTTTACAAAGAAAAAGAAATATAGTATATATTTTATATAAAATTGTACTGCTCTTGCCACTACTAATTAGAAACATCTAACTAAAGTGATTTATATTTTTTTATATATTTATTCTATCGTATATAAAAGCTCATAGAAAGATTTGCAACATTTTTATTTTTGTATCAAAATCTACCTGAACAGATTTTGTTTGTTTTCCATTTGCCATTTCCCTATGCACTAGATGAACATCGTCTTCAGTTCTACTGATATTAACTATTCTTTTGCTACAAGAGAAAAATAAAGAATTAGAATAGAATGAATGAATGTATGAATGTATGACTCGATGTATGTATGAAAGGATAAATTGATAAATATTTAGATGGACGAACGGATGGATGGATGGATGAATGAAAGAAGGAAACAATTAATTGAATTCATTTTGAACATTTATTCAATAATTGGTCAGATATTAAATAAATGAATAGTTACTTAAATATTACGATATTACGAGTATAATATTACACGCACATGATTTCGGTTTTAAAATGTCTTGTGAGAAGAAAATTACAGTTATGATGCGAATATGGCCAGATAAATCGTTATCGAACATTCAATGAAATATTGAAAAAAGCAAAGATAAACAGCAAAAAATAGTTGAAATGTTTTAGAAAACCTTATTGCATCTTTTTGCAATACGTTATTTACAGCAGTATATAGCCTTCTATGTCGTCCGTACATATCGTATTGTTTTCAAATATAATTCCAATAAAAAGGTTTTGCAGTTTTGAAAGAACAATTCGATTGAAAAAACGAAATTGGAAAATTTTAATTTAATTTACAAATTTACTATCAATTACATTGAAAGATTACAATCACATTATATTTTATTTTTTTTTTATAGAAATGAAAATGCCTCTTAAAACCATAAATTTTTTACATTCTTAAATAAATTTCTGATCAAAAATTAATTTCGATATGTGTTTGCATTACCAACTTCACTGGAGATTTATGCAATGATAATTGTATGGAACTTTAATTTGAGTTTGAATCATAATTTGAATTATAATCAAAATGAATAACATTAAATTTATTACTTTTAAGTTCGCTTGATTTAATTTAAATGTTGTGGATTATTATTGACAAACTTAAATAAAACAGAGAGAAGAGAGGAAATTAAATAAAGGCATTATAGATATAACAACGAATTTTAATTTTAATAGCATTTAAAAATATGTAGAACAGTGGAACTAGAAGTTTAACATTGATTTTATTCAATATAGAAAATTTTATAATGGGAAAATGAATAGAAAGAATATTGTTGCCAGTCAAGTGACCTTTAAGTCCATGTCTTCAATTTAAATTGATTGTTCGATATTCGAGTAACTCTCAGTCTTAAAAATATAATTAAATATTTAAATTATTTATGAAATATATGACCTACCTTGTTGCCCCATATAGAGGACACCAGGAGCATATGCAGCATAGCAGCAGAATGAGTATAGTGAGAGCTACTAGTGTAGCGAGCAGAATCAATAGCCAGAAGAGTAATTTGTTTTCTGCCTTGTATAAGGTCTGCAAAGGAGTAAGATCCTATTTGAAAATGTGTGGAATTGAATGGATCTAGTAATGAGATAAAGGTATAGCTTACATCTGTTTGACTGGTATCCGTTTCACGGCCAGTCATGATAGCGAAAGAACTATTGTGTTGAGAGAGACGTTGCTGTATCTGAGAGATGTCAACGACTGATGAACTATCGTAGAGTACAGTGGCAGTAACAACACTCCTATCCTTGATATCCGGATTACCTGAGGGTGGTATGTTTTGTGCTCCAGGTTCATCTGGTTTTAAAGGACGAATTTCGTGTATTATTACTTTGCCACCAGTAATGGTGGATAAAGTTTCTTCGGTTTTCTGTTTGTCTGGATTTAATCCAGGTACTACGAATGTGACGGTTCTGGTGCGGCTTTCTGGCGGATATATCCGAATAGTTGTGGTACTTGAACGAACTGGGATGCCCAAGTCGTAGGCACGAGCTGTTAATATGAAAATATTCTGATCTTCCGTTGAAGACGTTGCCTGTCTTCTATTTCTTGACGTTACTTCCTTTTTGGCACGTAAATTGATTTTTTCACGTACAGATAATTCTCCGGTGATTTTATCTAACGCAAAATTATTGTCATAATTGCCATTGATGATCTCATAGCGAACTTCATTATTAGGAGCTGTTGCGTCTTTGTCTATAGCATGTATAACAGCTGGTGTTGTAAAACTTTTCAAATCGGGCGTTAGTATGAATTCATAAACATCCTTTTCGAACGTAGGCGTTTCGTCATTAACGTCGATCAACTTGATTACTAAAGGCACTTGGGCTCTATTACCGGTGCCATCATTATCACGAGCCTCAACGTACAAATGATATTCGGGCATGACTTCACGATCAAAACCATGATTGTTGGTGGAGACGGTTATTAAGCCTGTTTCGGCATCCAAATTCAGTGAAGTGTTCAGATAACCCAATATTGCAGTATAACGTACTCGTCCACCCATGCCTGTATCCACATCATCTGCGTGAACTTGAACGACTTTCGTGCCAACAGTTACATTTTCCGGCAATTCAACGGTGTACACCGGCTGCGTAAATACTGGAGGATTGTCGTTGACATCGTTAATGTATACAGTAACATTTACAATGGCGGACAGATTAGTTGCAGGTCCCAATTCCTGAGCCAGGATTTGAAATTCAACTGTTTGACGTTCTTCATAATCGAGTAGAATATTGTCCCGAACTCGTATAAGGAACGAAGCACTACGCTCAGCTACATTTGGTGAAATTTCAAATGTTCCGTTATTATTCAGTAACGTCAATGAGAATACACCGTTTTTTCCAGTATCGTCGTCATAGACCCGTGGCACATACGGATCAACAAACGTAAGGGCAGTACCTTGCGGTGCATTTTCATCTACTCTCGACACGTAGCTAGAAAAAAAAATGCAAAGAAAAGAAGAAGCGATTAAATGCAAATATTAGGAAAATTAAATTCCATGCTTTTGCTTAATGGACCAAGGCACAGCATCAAATATTAACTTGATACGACTAATAAATACGATTATGTCTCGTTTTTGTTGGCGTATATTTTTGTTTTGTTTTTGTGGCAAAATTAGAACAACAAAAGAAAAAAAACCACCAAAAACTTTTAAGATACACAGTCATTATGCCAATGCAAGGCAATCGCTGAATTTTGAATTTATGCCCAGTGCGCTGGCATGATCGAAGGTAACCATCAACCAGTTCATTATAACGAGTATGAATGAAATGATGTTTATTTCTTTGGTTTTTTTACTTACTGATCGTTCTCAAAATATGGTGGCGAATTGGTACGTTCGGGTAAAAAGAATGCCAATTGGACGGTGGAAGCCATAGCTGGCGGTTCGTCACGACCAACCTTAACCTCTTCCGCAATTACTGTAAGCAAGACGGGATCGCCCACATGCGTGATTGCAGCGATATCCTCTAGAGGTCGCATTAGAAAGATTTCGCCTGGAAAGACAACGAGAGAAAAGAAATACGAAAAGAATTAAAAAAAGAACTAAAAAAAAACACAAAGAATAAATAAATGTACATATACAGTGAGCGCCATAAGTGAGTCAACACTTTTGTTCTTAAGTATAAAATAGTTTTGTTCTTAAGTATAAAAAAAGTTCCTTTATCATGAATTGTTGTTTTTGTTTTAACATTTTATAAGTAATAAATAAACGTTTTTATTTTTGGAAATTTATTCGACTATTCTCAATTACTTTTCTTGCTATCCTAAGAAAATGAATTATTTCAGTGGTGTTTACTCACTTTTGGCGCTCAGTGTATATATATATATGTATGTATGTGTATATACTGTGCATAGAAGGAATGAATAAACTAAGAATGTTGTAATAACGAAACAGAATTACGTATATAAGAGAATATATACGTACATATATACATACATAAACACAAACATTGAGTTAAACATGAAAATAATTTTCTGTTTTTGGCAGTGGTGGTTGCTTTTGCAAATTCTACTATGGCAAGACCATAGAAGTTAAGCCAGACTAAGACAAGCCCGACTAAGACAAGACAAGACTACAAAGTTATGGTTACGACGACAGAATATACCAATGTACTCGTACTTGATGAGGTCGACGTCATTGTTAATGTTAGCTGTGATTTTCTTGATGCTGTTGTTGTGTTTTTTTTTTTTGTTACTGCTACCATCGTTGCTGTTGTTGTTTTGATATACTCGTATGTATTGTTACAGTCGCCTTTTTTTAATTTTTGAGAATTCGTGATGTTGCCATTTTTAATGATGGCTTGAATTTCAAAATCATCCAAAAAAGAACTTTAGAGCATTGCACTTTTTAAAAATCTTGTAGGCACAAATTGTTCAATGTCGACACTTCAAGAAATATGAGTTTTGTTTTAAAATTTTCCTCATTATAGTATGAAAAAAGAAACATTAATAAAGATTTCTACTTTATTAATATAAAAAACATTAATGTACTGTATACTCGTGTAAATTGTATTTTAAATTTTCTTTGAGTCTGAAATCAATGCTCTGCAGATTTCAGTTTTAATTGAATTCAAATGGGCCCTCTTATCCAAAGGAATAAATTCAAGATGACAAATTAATAAAGCAGCAATAAATTGTACTGTGATGATTTATTCTCCTTAACTCTGCTTAAATTAAATCAATTCTTTGCAATAATATCTATAATTAATTGCAGATGATGAATTGTAGGTTTAAAATTTCCATAAAGTTTTCATTATCGATTTATGTATTTAAATTAAAACTAAAAGAGCTCACGAATTGCTTTTAAAAGCGCTCTGAACTAACGTTTTCTTGCAGTAGACTTTAATTTATCTATTATTAAGAAAAGTTTCAAATATTTTATCATGTAATAATATAAACATGTCAGTACAATTAAATTTCAATTTTTAAGTTAGTTCAGGTCAGATAAGGTGGGAGTCTGCTATTGCAGTAAGAAGTTCGACTTAGGCCGCCTCTTAGGCACAATATAAAGTCAACCCGGGGTGACATTCCATAGAGAACTGATCCAGAGTCCATACTGAATCTTGAGCACAGTCAAAGACGACAGAAAGTAGGAGGTCACACAACTTCGCCTTTTTTTTGACAAGAGCAGGGTACTGTCATGGGGTGAAAGACAGCTTCTTCCTACTGTCCAGACCTATAGCAAGAGTCATTAATCCGAATGCGGACGCTTTGGCATGCCTACCAAAAGGGCAATAGCCGTAAGATGAATGGCTATGCGATTTAAAGACAAAATTGAGTCGGCCCTTGTGTTATCTATACGCGCCCAGCAGTCTCTAGCAATATCGTACGTAGCTTATGAACAATCGGAATACTCATGTCCTGTAAAATGTCGGAAATTCCGAGCCCGTCTTTAGCCTTTGAATGATGCGAAACATCCCTGAGAAATGCACGGCATTCATGGACAAGGAAAATATGTTATGGACTAAGTTGTATCCTAGCTATCAGAGTAAATCAAGAGGTTTTCATGGAAATTTTCGCCACCCAAAAAGCATTGCTCCGCTTTCGAAATGGCCATATCTTCCGACTGGAAAACATTCCAGTGCTTAGGCCGTTTATATGAAAGTTTAATATCATAACCCTTAATGAATACACTACAGCAGACCCTACCACGCCTCTTTAAAACATCGGTATAAACCTCAAGGACTCTATTGGGATCTTTAGACCATAAAACCCCGGTTGGAATTCAGAAAGCTGTAAAGAACCGTATGATAGGCCTTCATGTGTATATGTCTTCCCAAAACAGCAGACTGTCTATAGTCTGGGTTTAACTAGGATTTAACTGCATTGAGTATTACTGCCACCAACTCATCCGTCAATTTTAATGGGAAGACAATTGCGGATAGCAAATATTAAAATTATTGATTAAAAATGGAAAAGGATGATATGAGTCATTAATAGTTAATATCACGAAATCTTTTATTTTTTATTAAATAAATTATTATATATTATATATTTTTTTATTAAATATATTATTAATTATTTAAGTATGTGAGTTACAAAATTCAGGTAAAACTATTGAATGTAATACATGGTCTACAACACTGCCCTTGAATACATTGTTTTTTGTTTTTCATTAAAATACAGAAATTAGGAATAACATTTTTTATATGATCTCCTTCAGAAAATATTTATTTATTTACATATTTATTAATTACAATACAATAACAAACTATATTCTAATTATATACGAGCGGAGTAACTTGACCATATGTTCGGTGTAGTGTCACAGACCAGAGTCTCTGGTCGGAATCGAACCCACGACACTCACGCTAATAGTCTAGCACACTACCCACTAGACTACCAGGGCAACCCTTTAGAAAATATATTTCTAATTTCATGATTAAAAAGAAGTTCTACAAGTAAATATTATTTTTTTTTTGTACAGAATTTTACTGAGCTGAATGAGTATGATTGTGTACTATTTTTAGGCTTATACGCGAAAGAAAGCGTTTAACTGAAACACTCCCGGACGCTTTTTCAGACTACGATTTCAGTAAACAATCGTATATAGTCAAGGTAGGGGATCTCTGAGGAATGTTTTTGGCATTGCACTAAATTTCGGAGTGCCGAAATGATCCTTGAATATAAAATAACCGGAAGTCTGCTATGGATTTTCGAAATCACAACAAGCGAAATGGTTCTTAATTCCAATGTAGACCATAGCTATGCTTCGCAAGCAATCAAGTAATTAAGTACACAAATTAGGAAACCTAAAAAATACCGTACCAACCAAGCCCGGTTTCAATTACCTAATCTAATTGAATTTCGGTTTAAAATAGTTTTCTTCTTTGGTAGAAGGTGAATATCATTTATACGTTAAATTTCTTTTAGTAAGGCACAATTTTTGAAAAGTACCAGCATTCTTTATTCTTTATTATTTTAATGTTTTCAAAGTACACATGATTTGAAAGTAAACTTTTATCATACAATAATTAGACGAAAATTAATTCGTTGGAGGAAGCAGTTGCCTCTAAAATAAGGATATTTTGGTTTCTAAGGAAACATATAAAACCGAATATTATATGAAAGAAAGTATCAAAAGCGATAATTGTAGCTCAATTATCAGGAACAACAATAGCTTATTTGCTAGTTCTGACTACATAGATACAATTTCTAATTACATTTAAAATATAATTACTTGTCGCCAACACGAAATAAAAAAAGCAAATTTAAAAAAGTATCAAAAGGGTCTTAAATTTTAAGTAAGAATTGAAGAGACTGTAAAATTTCTTAGTTCTTTCGAAAATATAAAGCCATTATTAAATCAAAAGGTTCTCATATGACTTTTTCCATCATTTTTGGTTACACATTGTTTTCGTTAATGCCTTCGGTAATTTGCTCAGTGTATCATCTTCCGTAAAGAATTTAAAATGGTCGAGGAAAACAATAATCTTAAAGAAAAGATATAGAAAACATTCAAACTTGAAATCATTCTAAAGGGAACGAAAGAAGAAGATTTTGCATTTACTGCGTTTGTTTGTTTTTCAATATTTGGCCTTCGTAACTTTAGTAGTTAACCAGAAGGAATGAAACAGACTTTCATTGTCAGTCAATGTTTTGTTGTTATGACATGCTACTGTTTATAGAGAACACGAAATTCATCCATCCACATATGATTTTATAGTATTTGAACATTTTTATGTTTGTCAGTCAGTGTCAGTGATGCCTATGTCATTTCTTTTTTTTTTTTTTTGCAGTTTGCAACTTAATGAAGATGCTGGGCAATATTCGAGAACTGATTAAAAATAATGAAAAACAAATTTATTTTGCATTTCAAACTAACAAGACAAGTTAAAAAGTTCGGTGACTGAATTGTCCTTTTTGCATTCCATTTCAATTCATTTCACCTCACTTTACTTCATCACATCGACATCACATCTCTTCTTTTTGTTGTCGATATTTCGTTTTTATCATTCATCATCCGTGGTAGTAAATAGAATCTCAATAGGATGTTAAAAATATTTTTTCGATTGGTATTTGATTCGATCGGGAACCAAGAAGAAAATCAAGACAATGCAATAGTATTTGAAATATTCTGATTACCATATCGAGTTTATTGTTGAATAACTTATAAGTTGGATTCGCCTGTTAAGATTATTCATTCTACTTGCCCGTATGAATGCATATTTAAGTATTTAACGTACGTACATATGTACATATGTACATACATATACATACATCCGTACTTAAGAGGACTACTACGAAATCATTATTATTGACTTTAAGGCTTATGTATGTATCTCATGCATGAATTTTGTTTCATGCGCACACGAATAATAAATTTATATTCTACTTACACCAGTGCTAAAACGTTTTTATTTACTTTTATGGGAAAGTATATACTGGAAATAAACCTTTTTGTTTTTATCAACACTATTGTCTTTATTCTACGAATAAAATTTGCATGAAAATTCAAAGTCGTATATTTGTAAGTAAAGATTGTTTAACAAACTAAAACTACTGAAAGCAAAAAGTATAAAGTACAATATTTTTACCGTAGTTTAAACCACTTGGGCCTTACAATGTGTAATACCGCTCAAATAAATGGATGAATACAGATTTTCTATTGGATCAAATATTTTATTAAAATATTTATTTTATTATATTTATTAACCGACATATATTTCACAGACTACTTTTACACACTATAACTTTGTTAGTTCAAGTATTACAGTCAGTAAATCAGTGTTGCAACATCCCTCCTATCTTTTTAAGCTTCAATTTCATCACGGGATCACCTTGTTGTTTCAAGTCTTCTGGAGATTCCCTCGGGATATCCGTTTGCGCTGTATCACCTGACATTGAAGAAGGTTGCTGTAAATAAGTTAGATTTCTTGTGGCTGCATCTGTAGGAGAGGTTGATGTTGATGGCGGTTTCTGTGAAGGGATTAAATGTCCTTGAGGCGTGTTTGCGGAAGTGGTTGACGTTGGAATCTTTTTCACATGACTCACTTTCCTTTTCAATGCTTTTCCATTACCGGCAATTTCTAAAAAATTCCCATTTATGTATTTTACTTCGTATTCCGTTACATTGAAGTTTGTTGTGAGTTTGTGAGGAAAAACTACATTCTTAAGAAGCACTTTATCTCCGACAACTATTTCGGACTCTAGCTTTTCTTTTCTTGTGCCCTCTTTCCTTTCCTTTTTGTTTATTAATGCAATCTGAATCCCTTGCTGCTGAATCTATCATGTCTGCTGTTATGTCCTGAATACTTGGTATTTTATCTTTATCCGATTAAATATTAGCTCAGATGGGGGTGATCCTGTTGTGCCATGGGGAGTTACGTTGTACATAAGAATATTTTTTTTGTATTTCCTGTTTATAGTTGGCCTTGTTGGCGTTGGCAATTTTCAACCGCTGCCAATATGGTGGTGTAGTAATATGTGTGATATTGTTCATTTTGAAAAGTTTTCAAATTCAGAACTCATATACTGTCGGCCATTATCCGTTCGTAGAGACTTGGGCAAACCAAGTCTACAAAATATTTCCTCCATCGCTTTAATTATCTTCTCTGAGGATATGTTTTTTAAAAACACAACTTCCTGGTATCGTGAGTAGTAGTCTATTAAAACCAGAACGTACTCATTATTTGGCAGTGGTCCAAGTAAATCCGTTGCCACACATTGCCATGGACCGTTTTGAAACGCATGCCTCTGCATAGGAGGTGGATTAGATACTTGCGAAGCAAGCAAACAATCACGACAATTCTTCACAAAATTTTCGGCGTCCTTATCTATTAATGGCCATCAGACTTTAGCCCTTAGCCTACGTTTCATGGCTGACTCTCTTGGGTGTCCCTCGTGAGACAGCTGAATTACTCTTTCACGCAATGCCTTAGGTATGACTATACGAGTTCCTCACAAAAGGATGTCACCAACAGACGAATGTTCTGATCGGAACGGATAATAATTACTTGTTTTGTCCGAATCCCATGACTCATTCTGGATATGTGTTATAACATTTCTAATTTCTTCATCTTCAGCACATTCCTTAGATATAACAGAGATTACAAGAGACGATAGGGTTGAGTTTGATACAATATGAAATATGTTATCTTCACAATTTCCATCAAATGAACTCGTGTTAGAAATTTTGCACAGCCTAGATACGGAATCCGCAATGTTCTCCTTTCCGGCTCGGTAAATTACTTTAAATTTAAATGCTTGTAAACGCAGCAACCACCTTTCAATTCTGGCTGGAGGCTTAGATGTTGGTTTAAAAATAGCCTCTACTGGTTTATGGTCTGTGACCAATTCGAATTCCAAACCAGCTAGATAGTAGTAGAATTTGTCTACTGACCAGACCAAAGCCAAACTTTCCTTCTCAGTTTGTGAGTATCTTTTCTCAACGTCTAACAAACTCAAAACATATTCTTTTTGGATCATCATTTAAATCAAACTGTATAAGGACTGCGCCAATCGCCACCGGGCTAGCATCAGCTTCTCTTCTTTGGGTCAAAATACGATAAATTTGAAATTCTCGACAGCTGTGTTTTAAGATGTTGAAAAGCGGTTTCCTGATTTGGACCCCATACAAATTTTGTGTCCAAATTTAACAACATCCTTAGTGGTTCGGTGACGTCTGTCAAATCAGGTATAAATTTGCCAACATATGTAATCAAACCCAAAAAAACTTCTAACTTCTTCTCTTGTATTTGGAGCTCGAAAATCTGCAATGAATTTGATTTTGTCTGGATCTGCTGTGAAACTCTTGTCAGAAAGAATGTGTCCCAAAAATTTTAATTTTTGAGTTTTCCGAACGCACTTGTCTTCGTTAAGAACAAGGTTATTTTCCTGAAATACTTGGAGGTCTTTCTTAAGAGCTTTATCATGTTCTTCTTCTGTGCTACCAAAAACGATAACATCATCGATGTAATTAAGGCAATTATCACAGTTTGCCAATATCCCCTCTAGCGTCTTTTGAAAAATTTCAGGGGCAGAATTTACACCAAACATCAATCTTTTATATCTAAATAATCCTTTGTGTGTAATGAATGTGGTAATTTTACGACTACTTTCATGCAGTTCGAGTTGATGGTACGCACTTTTAAGATCTAACCTTGAAAAGAAAGTTTCGCCTCTTAATTTTGTCATAAAAGCGTCAAATGTTGGCAGAGGATAATTTTCCCTCAAAACCGCTTTATTAGCTTGACGCCTATTAATGCATAACCTCATCTCACCATTTCCCTTGAACACAATAAACACTGGTGAAATCCATGGACTTGGTCCGTTAACAGGTTCAATTATATCTAGATTAAATGCTTCTTCTAGCTTATCCGCCATTTTTTTCTCAATTGGTATTCTTCGAAGTGGTTGTTGCACACGTTTAACAGAGCTGTCGATGGATAATTTAACCTGAATGTTCTTCATTTTTGGAAATGGTTTTGTAATTTCAATGTGATTAACATTTAACCCAAGGCATAGTACTTTAAGTTTGATTGCTGTCTCGCGACCTAGTAGTGACTGACTTCCATTTTCTATAACGTAAAATGTAGCAATCATCTCCGAATTGTTATTTACTGTGATTGAAGAGTCAAAAACGCAAATAACATTTAGGATATGATTAGATGCATAGACCTTAAACTGGTTGGATAAATTCGATCTGGTATTCCACATAACCGCTTTTTTATTTTTCAGCATAGTCCAATCGTTTTCACTTAGGAGATTGAATCGTGACCCGGAGTCGATTACCAATAGCAGCGATTGTCCCCCGATACGGCATTCTATTATTTCATCACTTTGGCAGCTGTCATCGATTTTGAAGCAGGCAAATTCGCGCAATGCGTCTTCGTCACCTGAACCATACCCTTCTTCGTTCTGTATACAACGTACTTTTGTCTACCTAACGTTGTGCTTTTTACCACCACTATCTGCATTCTCAGAAAATTTTCTCTTCAATTGCTTAGTTTTGCACTTGACCGCAAAATGTCCCACAAGGGAACATTTGTTGCACCTTGCATTTCGAGGTGGTCAACTTAAAGACTTACCAACGTGACCACTTCGACCACATCTAAAACATTCCACTTCAGAATTTTGAGAAATACTCTTTTTTTGACGTAATCTTATTGACAACTTCCTCGTCGACTTATGCCAACATGCCGTCTGATTGTTTATTAATTTGTTCAAATACCTGACAAGCTTCAATGACGTCATTAAGGCTCTGTTCCTTTTCCAATAGTCTCTTTTTCAGCTCCATAGGAGCCCATGAATCGATGTTTTTGTCCTTAATACAGATTTCCTCTATTTCTGTTTTAGTCGTTCCGAAAGAACATTTCGCTACTTGTTGCCTTAAACGTAATAAAAATTTGTTTAAAGATTCTCCCTCGGAAGGTCTTAAAATCTTGTAAAGATGCTTTTCAAATGTTGAATTTCTCTTGGGAGAAAAATATTCGTCCAACTTTTTGACTAATACCGTAAATACGGTTTCATTGGCTTCTGTAGTAGTGTCAACTAATACCCCCGGGAGATTGTAGACGACATCTTGTAGCTGTGGACCTCCTAAGTGAAGCAACTTATTTTTATTTTTGACTGGATCGTCTATTTCCTCCGACGCAAGATACAGCTTACAAGATTGGAACCACTTTTCCCATTCTAACCGCACCAACGATTTGTCAATAGCATCACAAATAAATGGCTTCATGTCGGACATTGTTGTTATTTACAATAAGCAATGCTTCCTACATTATTCCAGAAGAAGAAAAATAAAACATTTTATAGCCAGGTGCTACCCAATTTAATGTAATTAACTTACATACCAGTGCACAATTTAATGTACCATCTACTTTAAACTTTTTTTATTTTAATTTGCGTCAGTTCCAGAATTGAATGTGCGCCCAATTTCACAATTTAATGTGATTTCAGTTCCACAATTTAATATCGTTTCGCTTCACAATTTAATGTGATTTCAGTTCCACAATTCAATATCGTGTCGCTTCACAACTTAATGTGACCTCGGTTTTCAAATTTAATGTAAACCTCTTCCTGATCAATTTATTGATCCCTTTTGCACTTCAATTATTTTTTTTTTACCTCCTAGACACAATTTAATGTGATTTCTCTCTTTTTCTGATTTCTATTTTTTTTTATTATTATTTTTTTTCTAAGCTATTCAGATTCAAACAAACAAAAAGAAGGCACAAATAAAACATAACTTCTGAATTTGCTCAAATTACCACTCGTCACCAATGTAATACCGCTCAAATAAATGGATGAATACAGATTTTCTATTGGATCAAATATTTTATTAAAATATTTATTTTATTATATTTATTAACCGACATATATTTCACAGACTACTTTTACACACTATAACTTTGTTAGTTCAAGTATTACAGTCAGTAAATCGGTGTTGCCACAGAATGTTTGATTCTATTATCGAAACATTCGATCATTGCAAAGCCGCGATTTTCGCAATAGGCAATTTTTTTATATTGTAGTCTTCATAAGTGCAACTTATTTTAGAAACGATTCTCAATAAGTCTCAATAATAATAATGTCTCAAAAACGTTTTATTGCTGCTTTATGCATGTTTTCTCTCTTACAGAAAATGACATTGGCTATGGAAGACTGAATGGAATCCAAGATATAAAAGAGATTGCATTACAAAAAAAAAAAAAAAAAAAAAAAAAGATTTAAAGAAGCTAAAGTTCAAACGAAAATTTCCAAATTTTTTAATTCGGACTAATAACATAACACAGACTTATGGAAATATGTTCATACGTATAAATATATAGTATGTACATGCAGACATATTATTTTTTGGAATTACATGCATAATATTTTTAAAAAATAATTAATTTAGGGTTATAATTTTTTTTTTTATTAACAAATAGGTTGTTTTCAAGTGTAATAAACAATATAAAAAACAATGGTGGATTATTGCAACTTTTCGGTATTTTTTTCAGTTGCGTTAATCGAGCTCACAGTGTATACATCTTTTAGTTCATTCAGTTCAGTGTCCAACTATTAAAACCAAATCTATCGGATTTTCCTTAACAAGAAATCATGATTTCATCAATAAAAAGACTGTCTTCCAATTTGTCATGTTTTAAAAAGAGTTTAATTTAAATGATCAATTAATGATTTGAAAATACATACTACCTGATTGATACTGACTTCATTTCCTTCGACGCTATTTTTAAATCGATAAATTTTTTACTGTGCAGAGAAAACTAATATTGGGTGGGCCATCTATCGGTTTAAATTTGAACCATCAGTTATTTCGAATCTGGCAATATTTATGTCATTTTATTCTGTAACAAAATTCAGTATATTATCTCCACTGAACGTAATGAATCGATTTACGCTTGAGCAACGTTGGAATTTATTGGAAATTCATTTCCAAAACAAAGACAATTTTTCAGAAATTTCACGAAAATGTCGTACAAAATTTGTTCGCAGAGAACGACTAAACTTTATTGCTAAAGTTCGTGAATCTGGTTTCATTGTTCATGTGCTAAGACGTAAGCGTGCTCGTACAGTGCGTACACTCGAAAATATCAAAGCTGTGGCTGAGAGAATCCATCAATATCAACTCTTCACCGGTTGCAAGAATTGAACATTTCACGCACCAGTTTACGTCGAATTTAGCTAAAAAAGATCTCGGTATGACGCCTTACAAAGTTCAATTGGTTCAAGAGTTGAAACTGCATTACCATCCGCTTCATTTAAGCTTCGTTTGATCGGTCAACCAGAAACTGCACGACGATGTCAATTTTGCCAAAAAAAAAAAATCATCTTTTCAAAAAACCAACACGTGGTCTTACAGCAGCCAATGCACCCATTAAGAGTAACTGTTTGGTGCGGCTTGTGGAGTGATGACGGTGCAACCATTACGATCAATGGAGACACCTATCATACCATGATAACCGATTTTTTGTACTTCCTCATGGTATTGATGTGAACAATGTTTGGTTTCAACAGGATGGTGCAAGTTGCCAACGTTTTATTAGCCGAAGTGGTGTTGTCAATTGGTCATTTGGATGAAGTTGCGATTGACACGTGTGGTAAGGAAGTGGTATGCCGACAATCCAGAGACGATTGAGCAATTGAAGGCCAGCGTTCGTGAAGTGACTGCCCATACACTAGAAAAAAATGCACGAAAATTGGTCCGATCGAATAAGATACTGTGAGATTAGCAGCGGAAGCTGCTTCCATTTCTAAATGGATGGAATATATATTAAAATTCGTCAAAATTGAGTATTGTATCAGGGCATTATACTAACGTATAAAGTATGTATGTATTATAGAAATATTCTTCGCTTCTTCCTTTTAAAATTTTATTTCTTGTTTAGAAGGTGTTCATGGTATTATGGCATTACATGTGCATTAGACATTGAAACAAGTTTATCAGTCGTCAAATGTATTTTATGTAATAAATTCACTCTTAAAAATTAATGTTTTAATTCATAAAAAAAAATAAATAAATAAATAATAAAAGAAGAGGATCTCTCTAGATGCAGGTGTTTAATCAAAATAAAAAAATGTGTAAATAATAAAGGAATGGTTGGAATATGAATTATGCTCATTATAATTTTAATTTCGGAAGTAATATTTTATTAGGAACGTGTTGTGAATTAACTAAATCGAAAATTTGTTGAAAAATCCTAAATTTTTAATCAAATAAATGAATATCCGTGGGAGGCACTAAAAGTATTTGTCTTCATCCGTCATTTTCTATTTCTCAATAATAAACATGCAGAGCTGCTCATAAGATAGAGTGTGGAAATGTGATTGTAAATTCAACTGAAAAATTTAAATAAAGGAAAGCATATCATCGTTATAAAACTGTTTGTTGGTTTATTATCACTGTTTTCTTTCAGTCAATGAGTATTAACGCACAACTTCCTTTCTTTTATGACATTAAAAAGCGTTACAAAGCTGGAATGTTAAATGAAATAAAAAAAAATATATTTAAATTTCTTTTTCATTTAAACTTCCCTAATGAAGAAGAATTAAAAGGAATTTTAAACTTTATTTGTATTTTTTCCTAGAAGCGACATTTGTGAATAGGGCAAGTTAGTAAGAAAGCAACAAAAATTCAATTCCAGTTATAAACAGTGATCTGCTTGATATACAAATTGTATATACGAATACATTTATGTATATTTATATGTAGATATTTATATAGTATGTCTCATATTTATAAGGTCACTTCTATTTTCCAAAGATCTCTTAAACTATAACTTTAATTAGGTTACATTTGTAGATTTATTGATCTTTTTATGTGCTTTTAGGAAATACTATATTCGTATACTTTATTATTGTTGTTGTGTTATTTACTATGTTACATAATCTATATATCGGTGTTTCATAATTATAAGGTCATATAAAATATATAGGTACCAATCAGTATATTTAGCATTGTAAATTGGTGCTGCTGGTACTCTTTGGATAAGCAGATGTCAAGGGCCTAATCAGATTCAAGGCTCTTAATTTTTAAAATCCGAAAACCATGATTCCTATACAACACCACTTCACATCACCTTTAATTTGTTTCATATGCATTAGTCTCGAGACGGACTAAAAAATAGTCGACTGATCAATATTTTTTCTTAATACCATATACGAGTATATGTTAATTATGTTTGGGTTCAAAACTCTTTAATTTCATTTTAGTTTTAATTTTCTTTAATTTGTTAAGAATAAATCATGACTGTAGGAGAGAGAAAGTTTTAAAATTATTATCAAAAAAATTAAAAATTTTCCGTATTTCTTCTCAAAAATTCCCGGGGGCATTTCAGTGTTGATTTTCAACTAGCTATAGGGAGGGCTACATAGATTTAGCGGCTTCTGGAAAAAGTGCGAGTATTCGTAAAATAGCTACACCGGTTGATATTGAATATGGAATCACTATCCAGTCTACCAGTCACTATTAAAATCCAAAAAAAATTTTATTTCTCGGCCCGATAAGGACTAAAGAGCGCACGTATGTTAATTATCGTACATTAGATGGTACTGAATTTAAATTAGACGAGACACCTGCCCATAACCCTTTGAATTATTTTTCACAAAAATATATTTATTCACTAAAGCCGCAGACTACTTGCGACTAAATTTACGTATTCGGGATATTGTGTATTGGAGCTCCTGGAAGTTTTTATGATGCACTCATTTATTCTTCGTGTACTTTAGCTTTAAATTTATCAAACTATTTTCGGAAAACTTGTGGATTGCCGTGGACTCTGCCTATTCCTCGTTAAGTACAGTCCTTACACCATATAGAACAAATTCATCAGCTATGAACACTTAATTTACGTAAATAATTTAATTTACGCCACAGTAGATATCGTGTAGGTAGTAGGTAGTGTGTTGGCTTATTAGACGTAAAGCCAGGGTTCGAGCCCCAGGCCAGACATCAAAACAAAATACAAAAAGTATTTCTTCGGGGACTTTCCCTCAGCATATTTCTGGCAAAAACTTTGAGAGTAAATAAAATTGCCGTGAAAAGTTTCTCAAAAATCTGTCGTTTGGAGTCGACTTTAAACTGTAGGTCCCACCGATCATGTATAATCGCATCACTTGGAAGTCATTTCTTTAATTTTTTTGACAAATGAAGCAACTTTTGTTCTTGCCGATTGATTGGAAACTTTAATTTCACTCTTAATTAGAGTCTAAGTGATTGCGGTATACTAAGCCATGGTGTCGTCTAATTATGTTCTCAATTTTGTTGTGACTAAGAAACCTAAAAACTCACTGGTTAACTTAAGATAAAACAGAATTGGGGCTTGACGATTTTTTCCTTACGAAATGACTTAAAAAATCGACGGCAAAAGCAGTCGAGAGATAGGAGGCCATTATTACAACTTGTCGTTAAACTTGGGGTTAGTTAAATGTACCTTTAGATAAAGGGAATTGGAAAGTTATCTTTAACTTATTTTCGTTATTACAACTTACAGATAAAATTTTTCAAAATTTTTCAATGTCGATAAAACTGCTCAATTATACAAGTTTTTTTTAACGCAGTGGCAACCGCGGGCTTCGTTTATTTGTTGCATATACTCATTTTGTTTAAATTTGAAGTTGCCATAATTAAAATAATATATGATATGGCAAGTTCAAACATAAAGTGACCTTTAAATGTTAAAGGTAGGATGATCCTCCCTTTAGCTTAACGATCACTTCTATCTTATTGGGTACTCATAATAACGAAAAACAATTTATCTGCCCGTTAAAATCCTGCCTTTAGTTAACAGCAAGTTGTAATAATGGCCCAAAATCTATTATATTTTGACAGCATTTTTTTTACTCTCTCAGTGATGAAACAGAATACGTCAGTAAATTTAAGCAAAAATGCTGTTAAAACAAAGCCCATAATAAAGCCAACAGTCGCAACTTCAAATACTGCCACTGTTTAAACATAAGTTAATTAATTAATAAAAAATGTTAATTGCTGTTTTTATGTTTGTTTTAGTTTTTGTTTTTATTTTTTTCGCGCTTGGACAAAATCATATGTGTTTTTTACAAAATGCATAAAATTCATTGAAAATACGACAACACCACTCACAGATTCAAACAGATTAGATTAAGGGGAACTAAAATATCATACATCGTGGAAAAAAGTGTCCGTGTCTTGCTACTTAAGAGGAAAATAGTTTAATGATACTTTACATTCTTTTTTTGTTGGTAGAGAAAAAAGTTTCAAAATATAGGAGTTGTCCGCTTCAGAGGATATTCTTTAGGAGACTATACTGTATTCTATTTCGCCGAAAGTTTGTTCCAATTTTGTAAATTAAAAATTTTAATTCATAGAAGTCAAGATGTTATAAAACTAAAAGTCGCCTCGACCAAGTACTCAAATACATAATTTTGATTTTATTTCATTTCACTAAGGGCCATTATTTCAACTTGCCGTTAACTAAAGGGAGGATTTTAACGGGCAGATAAATTGTTTTTCATTATTATGAGTACCAAATAATATAGAAATGTGCGTTAAGCTAAAGGGAGAATTATCCTGCCGGTAACTTTTAAAGTTAAGTTTATGTTTGAACTTGCCATATTATATGTTATTTTCAATATGGCGACTTCAAATTTAAACGAAATGAACATATAAAAAAAAAAACGATCAAATCGTTGTCACTGCGTTATAAAAAAACTTGTTTAATTGTGCAGTTTTATCGACATTGCTCCGGCACTGCCATATTTTTGAAAAAGTTAATTTTATTTTATCTGTAAGTTGTAATAACGAAAATGAGTTAAAGGTAACTTTACAGTTCCCTTTAGCTAAAGGTACCTTTAACTAAACCCAAGTTTAACGGCAATTTGTAATAATGGCCCTAAGAATTTAAAATGCACACACGTTAATGATGATTGGAAATGGTGATAAGAAAAGGAAGGAATTCTATAAATTTGAGTATGTCTCCCACCAGTATACGGCCTTAAATAAATATTGAATGCGCCGTGTCAGAATTTGCAAAATTATTGTTTTCGCTAACATGCTTTTTTTGAATTTTAATATTCTTTTAGATTTATTAATTATTTGTTGTTTATCACAATTATTTCTTTTTGTATCGTTTCGAATGTTAACAATGAGATAACATTTGTTTCTACATATATACAGTGGTGGCCACGAATTTAAGACACGACATTTTACTTCTACATTTGTGATAATTTTTACATCTTATCAAAAATATTTTAGATCCATGATATTTTTCTTAAGATTTTAGTAATATTAGGAAGAAAAATTAATAATATTTTGCTGCCTATATTTGGTTAAGAATTTTTATTTACATATTATATAGATCAAGACAAAATGCTAGTCGGGATTTGATATTTTTTTGGCACAAGTGGTTTACGATGGGCAATACACCCACGCAAGTTTTTTTCATTTAGACATCTTCTTATCGCCCTAGACGAAATATCAATACCAAAATCCAATACAATTTTATTTTTTATTTTACTTGAGCTCGTGAAAGGATTATTAGCAGCTACTTTAGGGTGTGGTTTTTCGGGCTCTAGGTTGCTGTTTGACATTTTTGGTGGCACCATGTTGCTTGATGTGTTCCAGCGCGTTGTAAATCTTGCATGTCAAACATTTAAGCAGCTTGGATATCTCCATTATTATTTTTCCATCAAATTTTAGTTGTTGGATCAGTTTTTGCTCGGCATTGGTATTCCAGGTACCTCTGACCATTTATAATTAAATATTTCTATGTATTCCAACATAAAATAAAATAAAACATTCGTTGCTCAACGTTTAGCTTCAAAAAACACCAAAATATCAGTTAAAAACCAGATATTTCTGAAATGTCTTAAATTCGTGGCCAATTTCAAATAAACGTTTTTACAATAATATGATCAAAAAGCAACAAAATGTAAAAAGAAACAAAATAAAATAATGGTACTTTTTCTTAACATTACAGAGTACATAGAAGAATAAAGAATATCAATTGTGATTGTAAATATTATCATAACCAAGTCAGTAATATGTCGTGTCTTAAATTCGTGGCCACCACTGTATATATACAGTGCACGCTCGCTAATGTGAACTAATTAAAACTGGCGTTGTTAACTTTTGCGAATTGTTCACATTTCCGAATACCGAAAATTTTAAAACAGAATTATACCATCTTTTAAACAAAAATCATTATTTATGAATTTTTTTACTTTTTCAAAATTTTTTAGAACACATTTTATAATTTAATCTTTACAAACTTTCTTCACAGTATTTAAGTAGCAAATGAAGAATAAATCTGCAAGCAGATGTACTAATGCATACATATACAGTCACACAGATAATTTTACGTACACCCCCCCCCCCTAAATCATTTTTTGAAAAAGTAATGAACTTCTAATCTAAAATTTCTTTACATTACGGTCTTTAACGACACATTTACTTAAATAAAGAAAAAAGATTCCCAAAATCTATGAATTTGTGAATATTGGTTTGCTTAAAACCAATATGGCACCACAGAAAATTATACATACGACGTATATTTCGCATAAAATTTTTCCAAGGGTAGCCCGGTATATAAAGAGTATTGTGGATAAAAATCCTAGGACTACAGCCGTAGAAATAAATACCTCGAAAAGTGATCACAATGTTATTGTGCATTCCAAAACAGTTCGAAGTGTTTTGAGAAAGAACGGTTTCCGCAGCCGAGTACCGAGAAAAATGTCACGATTGGAATTTGCTCAATAATATATAAACAAGTCAACTGATTTTTGGGCGAATGTAATATTTAGTGATGAGAACAAATATAATATGTTCGGCTGTGACGGAAAACAAAAAATTTAGCGCAGAAATCAATTGACTTGTCCATATATTATCATTTAAAAAAATGATTTTTAGGGGGGTACGTATAATTATCTGTGTGACTGTATATATGTACACCTAAAACGGGGATTCTCGCGACTAAACACAGAATTTTAACGTTCAAATTAAAAAAAAATCTGTTCAAATTATAGGGCTTTTTACATTTGTTCATCTTTTAGAGTAGTCAATGAAGCAAAAAACATGTTCACATTAAGCGGTGTTCATATAATGCGGTGTTCACATTAGCGCGCGTGCACTGTATGTATATATATATATACAGTGCTTGACAAAACAATGGAAACTTTTTCAAAAATGTATTTAATCGGACGGAAAATTTAACATGTTTTTTAAAAATCGGCAAAACATTTGTAGAGCTTATTAATATGCACTGTTATTAACGTTTCTGTATATTAAAATTATATATAAAAATGAATTATATAATTCAAAAATTAAAAAAGTTTCCAAAGTTTCCATTGTTTTGTCAACATCAAATATGTGAATAGAATTATTTTTTTTTTAATTACTGAATTATATAGTCTTTTTATATATTTTTTAAAATACAGAAATGTTAATAACAGTGCATATTAATAAAAGGCATTAATATTTTGCCGATTTCTTAAAAAGATTTTTAAATTTTCGTCCGATTGTAATACATAAATAAATTTTTGAACAAGTTTCCATTGTTTTGTCATGCACTGTATATATATATGTATATATGTATGCATTTGATGGTAGATATGTATGTATGTTTTACTAGTATGTGAAAAAAGACAATTTGTTCTTGTCATATCATATCATTACTGGCATGATCTTTAATATGTGTTGTTATTGTTGTTACTGCAGTTTTAAAGTATGTATGTATGTATAGCATATTGTTTAATAGAAAGTCATTTACGTTAAAACCATCTTCAAATGAAAATGTTTGTAAAGTAGATGCTGATGAAGATGATTGGTATTGGCATTGCAACGGTTGCCTTAAACTTGAACTCATAGAATACCACAAGTTTCTTGTTTAAATTTACATTTCATGTTCTTTCTTTCTATAAGTTACTGGTATTGAAAGAGCGTTACACCAACAAATTTCAAGCCAAAAAAAAAAAACAAAAAAAAATATTCGTGACACTGTTAAGTTACTTAAAGTTAATGATTTTCAGTTTTTGACAGGGTTGAGTTTAAACAGAAATATCGTTTATATTTTTAGTTTAATAACTATAATAATAATAATGAGTTTATAAATCACGAAATGGAATTTAAATTTTGGATTTTATATACATACTATACCTACATATGTACATACATACATGTATATTGGAAAATGCAACTGTACATATGAGGTGGCCGTAGTGTAGTAAATAGTGTGTTGGCTTATTAGACGTGAGGCTACGGTTCAAATCCCAGGTCAGATATCAAAACGAAATATGAAAAAATATTTCTTCGGCGACTTCCTCTCAGCAGATTTCTGGCAAAAAACATTCGGAGTCGACTTTAAACTGTAGGTCCCGCCATTCATAATAAAATTAACATATAACATAAGTGGTGTGAGAAATTACACTCAGCCCCAAAAGTATACATACGGATAACAAATTTCAGAAATTTTTTAACTAATCGGTTTTCGTTTAAAATCTTTGTAATTGTCTGACATCTTTTGTGAAATTTGTAAATCGGATGCATACCATTGTGGGCCTGTGTAGGGCCACAATTCAGTTCAATTTCAGAAATTTTTTAACCAATGCCAAAGACCGTTTTAACATCAAGGAAACTATAAAGATTTTCAACGAAAACGAATTAGTTGAAAAATTTCTGAAATTTTTTAACCGTATGTATACTTTAGTAACTGTGTGTATGTCGTAATTGTGACCAATTATGTATGTAACTGTACATATGAAGGTTATCTTATTTTTATGGAACTGTTTGCATATCATATTGAATTTTTTATAAAAAGTCTGAGACTGCATAATTTTAAAATAATTGAAGCGATTTTGCTCATTTTTTATTACTTTTTAACTACATATGTATGTAGATGCCACAGAGACTTCCAATAAACGCATTTTACTCCGAATACGAATAGCTGTGATTGCATTGTGCTTGTGGCCATTGCCTTGCGGCGTTGCTAGACCCAGTTTTTTACTGTTATATGTATATTGTAATACCTGCGACATAAATTTCGCTCTATAATGTGAGGATTACCTGGCTCAGAAACTATAACTACACCACATACAATAATATGTTTTGAGTTTTCCCCATAAGCACGAATGTGCTTATCATTATTGATTTACGTTTGTTTAAATCGATCGCTGTTTGTTTTTAAAACCAGTGTACATTAGCCAATTTAAAGGAAGTTTTTTTAAAGCTAATAATTGATTTTGTAGGAGCTGCGCTTTTGTCAGAGGAGGAAGAACATACTGCAGCTTCATATCATTGACGCGTTAATGCTCATCGGCTTACTCAAATGTTTAATGAATTGTGAAATATTTTCACCTGAGAAAAGACGCTTTAGAAAGCATTTTAAGTATTATGGAGTAAGAGCTTGGACCAAGTGTAAGATCTTTCTCAGTGGCTCCTCTTTGTCGATTAGTAGCAGTTTTGCAGTTCTTTGCTGAAGGAAATTATCAACATAGTGTTGGCAAGCACCGTAATGTGGGTTGGCACAGCCCAAACTATTTAACTGCTCAAAAATACCATTCCAGACAGCCTTAGCACTCGCGAACAATGTTCAACTTTTCGCTCAGACTCCACTATAATCACATACATACATATATACATACTTATACGCGTTAAAAAGATTTTATTTTTTAACTTACATATTTTAATTTATTCCTTCGTGTTATTTGACAAATATTTTTGTAAAATTAAAAAACTTCACACACTATTTGATCTTTGTAAAAATTTCACGCAAAATACTTCAAATTGTGAGTTACGTCGAATTCAGGCATACCAATTCTTCCATTCATAACAAAATCGAACGTACGACCGATAGGTGTGAATATTAGACATGGTAGATTTAGGATTATCCACCATACTATTTTGTTGATATTTCGGATACATAATTGGTCATTACAACACATTAGTCGAGAATTTAACCATGTTCTCCCACCGCCCATGTTGATTGAGAAGCTCATGACAGTTTTATTCAGTCTGACCACCGAGTATAAGTCTGACGTCAACTTTACTTCAATTGGTACACATTTTAATTAATTTTTAACCAGTCAGAATCTGTTCAATAATAACGCTATGCGACAAAATACAAAAAACCAAATACATCCGAGTAACTACCTAGTCTAAGTTGTTGATTTAGTGGAGTAGAACTCAAAAATACTTTTTTTTATTTTTCTCGAACCCACCAAACTTGTTTTATTTGCCAAAAACAGGTTACAGACAAATTTATTGATTACACAAATATTTCTAAACCCATGGCCAAAATGTAAACCTTATTAGAAAGGAAAGAGACGGGCCTCTCAAACGATATACATATATATATTATTTGACTTAATATGCTATTGGGTTTGATGAGGTAAACTTGAAAAAATGCGATTTTTTTTCATATTTTTTTAAGTTTGTCTGCTCATAGTAGCAAACTTTAATTAAAAAAATATGAAATAAGTGATAACATTATGAAAGAGCATTATCTTTTGAGGAGATTGGCACTTTGTATGATCACAGCGGACAAAAATTACCCTGGTTATTATTTAAAGAGTCTAACAGTCGAGTTATATTTTTCATATACAGATTTTTTTCAAATGAAGTTTTAGTTCAAAAATTTTCAAAATTTTCGATAGATCTTGATTGTTAATCGCAAAATGTATCAATTTCACGTTTGAGCGACCACTAGAAGTTGGACAATGTTTGCGCAAAGAGAAATAATAATATTTGCAAAAACACAAAAATAACATATAAACACTAATCTAATCCCCTTTCTCTAATCTCTCTAATCTCTCCCCTTTCTAAAAAACTTTGGATTTTTAAAATGGGTTCAAACATATTTGGGTAATAAATAATTTTATGTGAAAAGATCAAATAAAACAAGTTCGAGAAAAATAAAAAAAAAGTATTTTTGAGTCCTACTTAACGTAATGAATAACTTAGACTATGTAGTTACTCAGGAGTATTTTCACTGTCGTACCGTGTAATCAATAAAAATTTTATTACAAAATTATTACATATAACCCACCCGTAGACAAAGTATTGTTTTTAAATTGATGGCTCTTAAAATATTTGAAATATCCATAAACTAGTACTAAAGGCCAATCAATCAGTTTACAATTATTAACAAATTTTTTAATAATTACATAATAATATGACTTAAAACTTTTTAAATGAATATGTACTACCCTAATGATTATGCTGTACTATTAATTCATACACCACGGCTTAATTAAAAGAATTAAATATAGGAAGCGTTTAATGAAAGACCTTACATTTTCACCATTTCAAAATTCATATTAATTTGTGAAATTCTGAAAAACAAAAGTAAACAAAACATCTGCTTGCGCTTCTGTTTTTACAGAACATTCCAATCAAGGTTGCAAACCGAAACCAATTTGAAAAAGGTGATTAAGTTTTGTCCAGTTCCCTTTTCACTCTGTTCTTAGCTGCCATCGTTTTGGTGTTAAACTGTGTTAATATAATCGTATTTGTTGTATAAAAAATTTTATTTTTTTATTTTTCTTTTTGCTTGCTTTTCATTCTCTTAAACGGCAACAGATGGTCCGATTATATATGTTTGTAGAAATATGTATGTATGTGTTTATATGGATTTTAAGCAAACAAGTACATACTGACATACGTACATAAGTAAGTATACTGATCGTGGGAAACATATTAAATAGTATGAAATTCCAAACCTTTTTCATTGTTGTTGTTCTTCTTGTTTTGTGTCTGTGATCTTAAAAGCTTAAAAATACAAATTTTTCTACTACGTTTTAATTTTTTTCTTTAACCGGATAATTCGTTTATTTAAACTCTTCAATTCTTTAAAAGTTTAAATTAAATTTTTAATTTCAATTAAAACTATTTGAAAAGTCGAAAGCAGGGGAAATAATTAAAGAAAAGTATATCGCTTCTTTCCATTGCAATATATTTGTAAAATACAAACCAAAAATATTAGAATTAGATTCGCTACTTTCATTAGAATTAATTTAAATTGACTTTTTTTAAATTTAATTTGTAATTTCAAAGAGTCATTTTATATCTGTTTTAAAATCAGTTTTTTTTTTGTTAATTGTCTATACACAGAGGCAACATAACACATTAGAGTGAATGGAGGATTTGAAAAGGGTGTACTACTTGAAGTCGCCGTATTCTAGTGGGTTGTGTGTAGGCTTATTAGACGTAAAGCCTCGGTTCAAACTGCAAGTCAAACATCAACACGAAAATATGAAAAAGTATTTCTTCGGAGACTTCCGCTCAGCAGATTTTTATCAAAGACTCTGAGAGTAAATAAAATTGCGATGAAAAGTTTCTCAGAAATCTGTCTTTCGGTGTCGACATTTAACTGTAGGTCCCGCCACTCATGTATAAAATTAACACACACAATATGAGTGGTGTGAGAAGCTAGGTCGTAAACCTGACTAAAGGGTTGCAATGACCAATTATGTATGAATGTATTTACTACTTGATATAGTATATTTGGTACTTGATGTGATGAGCCTGGAGCCATGGTGTTTCGTAGGAACGATGTGATAGACTGGATATTGCTAATGATATAAGCATAAGGCTAAGCAAAAATTTGAAACGCTAAAGAAATTTTGTGGATAAAATATTTTTTTTGTGCGTCAAAATGGTTGTGAAACATATTTAGTTGGTAGATAACTTTCTGCCTGCTTTTATAAATCGATGGCGAATGCATATTCATAGAATATTCTACTTAGGATATTTTAGTATCTTGGACACAATGCAAAAGCATGTGAATGATTTCAGAGGTTTCTGTTGACCCAAAAGACCAGCAAATACATGGAGAAAGTAGACTTATGAATCGATGGATATCAGACATATGTAACTCATCTCAGAGGAATAGACTGGTAGAAGTTGAAGAAGTTTGTACAAGATACTGGCTTCCTGTAGGAAATATGGTATGGTTAGTAACCCATGATGAGCAGTACACAACAAGCCCAGGCAGCCTGATAGTAAAATTTGTAATAAGTTGTGGTATTACTTTTACTTTGATTTATTAAGACTTTAATTTTGAGCATGTTAATTAGATTTGAAATACCATTTTTATTTTGTTTTGTTTCTTTTTACAGTAATAAATACAAAAATATATTAAGTTCAGACCATGTTATATAAGATTCAATTTCACGATTTGGAACAAACAGAACATTTTCGTATATTTAATTTGAATATAAGGACTCAGAAAATAAGCTAAGGATGGGAAAAGTGATTTAAGTTGTTTAAATTTTCGAGTATTAAAATCCTTTCAAATATCATTTAAGGTAACTAAAAACTATTTCACTTAAAAGTTTAGTTATTTAAAAAGATTAAAATATTTCTTAACGGGTCTTATAATTCAAATTGAAACTTATCTTAGGGCCATAGCGGTAGGCATAATTTTTGGCCCTGCAATTCGGGAAAACTGGAGATAATATTACAACAAAAAATTTATCTAAGCTTTGTTTTCAACTGATACCAGAAAGTTAGTTAAGAAGGAGTGAAAATAGTAGTAGTGTGTGACAAATTGGAGTTGAAATATTTATTTTATTGCTACTATTTTTTTTGTTCTTAATATTGTGTAACAATAAAACAGAGTCTCTGGTAAGAATTGAATCCACAACCCTCCACATTCGCAGATTAACCAGCTGCTCACTAGACTACCGGGGAACCTAATTACTTTTTATATCAATTAAGTCATTTCATAAATATGTATACAAATGTATAGTATGTATATATTAAAAATAATTATAAGCAAATTATGTGTATATCAAAACTTCCGAATGCGAAATAGTGTAATGAAGATAAACAATTTTTTCGTAGTTGTGTTTAACAAAGTTTTTTCTTTGCAGTCTGTGATTGAGGGAACGCAAACCAGGGAACGAATAAAAAGCATTTTCACCGAAGTCAGTGCAGGGTAACAAGTTTAAGTTGATCTTGTATTGAAGAAAAGAAAATAATACTTTACATCACAGGAATGGTTCTCAGTATCATTCTTGAAAACATTAAATACATTTTTTTAAAGATTTATTATATTCCACTAAACATTAAAAATTAAAATTACATTTCATTTTACACAGCAAAAATACTTTATTGAAAAAACCAAAAAAAAAAAAACTCACTTTTGCACTCTTTTAAAAAAATTCAGAAAAACTCTGTTAATAAGCGATTATACTTCCTTTTTTGCGAATACGTTGATGCGACGTGGCATACTCTTCACAAGACTTTCGCAGTATATTAGATCAATTTCACCCCACATTTCATATATTTTTTCCCAGAGTTCCTTAATACTTCCAGGTTGTTGTTCAAGACCCCCTAGTTTTCGTTTAAGGATGGCCCATAAATTTTCGATGGGGTTTAAGTCTAGACTTTGTGCAGGCCACTCTATCACTTGAAATTTTCGACTTTTCAACCAAGTTTAAACTAGTTTCGACTTGTGTTTCGGATCATTATCCTGTTTGAATATTGCATCATCCTCGCTATATTCCAACTGTCCTAAAGCTACTGGTAAATTTTCGCACAAGAAGAATAAAGAAGAATGCCAGTGTTTGGACAGTACGAAGATCTTTAAAAAAAATTGCATTATTCCAGCTAAAAAACCAAAAAACATAAGTTAGGTTAGGTTAGGTCTGAGTGGTAGCTCTGATTTCACAAAGCTCACTTGACCACGCATAGCGGCCCATTGTGATGCCACGGGTGACCGCAGTCCCTGTACTGACCAAGTTCCACCAAAATCAGGGAAGAGGAAGAAGTTGGTCAGCGCAAGGGCCGCACATCAAAAGTACGACTACCCCTTGCTGGAAAACCAGCCAGAAAGTTTGATGAACGAAGCTATATCCTTGATATATACAGATGATAGCTCCGTCAAGCTGACAAGAAATGGAGACCCAAATAGCCTATATCTGCACCTAGCAAGAGACGGGCACTGACAAAGTGCCAGATTCCTCGGCGGATCTGCATCCACTGCAGAAATAGTTAAACGGGAGCCTCATTCTCTCCGCGTGTCTACCCATAACGCAACGACCTGTAAGCACGGCCACTGTAGTTGAGATGACGTCACGACCAAGACCAAGTAATTGGTTGGTATGCCTTCCACCTATCAAGGGCCAGGTGAGTCTAGCTCTGGAGCAGGACTCCTCATTGACCCAGGATAGGTTGGCGTCCCGAGAGAATTTCCGCGCAATGTCCAACTTGACCGAGGCAAGTGGCATACATAAGTTAACACCTAAGCAAAAAAAAGCCCCATCTAAACTTTGATAAGTCTCATGAGTCCTGGACATTGGATGACTGGAAAAGAGTTTTGTGGTCAGATGAAATATCAGATGGAATACAATATTTTTGGTCTAAGACAGGCGAGGCCACCCAATCATACCAGGCCATTAAGACCGTAATCATGGGGGCGGTTCCCTAATGGATTGGGGTTGTTTTACTTATTTAGAAGTGGGTCCACTTGTCCAAATAAATGGCAAAATGCGTAAGGAAAAGTACTTGCACCTCTTGTATGAAAATTTACCAGTAGCTTAGGACAGTTGGAATATAGCGAGGATGATGCAATATTCAAACAGGATAATGATCCGAAACACAAGTCGAAACTAGTTTAAACTTGGTTGAAAAGTCGAAAATTTCAAGTGATAGAGTGGCCTGCACAAAGTCTAGACTTAAACCCCATCGAAAATATGTATGTATGTATAATGAAATCCTTTTTTGCTTCGCATTTGAAAATACTTTCTGCACGGCGGTCGCTTATCCATGTTGATTCCCTTGGCGAATTTTAAAATACGTTTAATCGTATTACCGTGTGTATTGAGCTTAACGTTACAACGGTCTGTCTAAATCACACATAGTAAGGGGAATACAACAATGTATGTCATATTTTTAGCAATTTTGGTTATTTAAGTATCCATTCAAATGGAAATGAGTTCCGTCTGTGAAAATGATCATTTTCAGTAAATCAATCAATAAAATAAAAGAGAATTTGAAAGTGTTTAAACCTCAATCTCCTCCTAAAGAGAACTTCATAAGGTTAGCGTCGTTTAAACGATTAGAAATATTTACAATGAAGCAAAGACGATTTTTAACAAATTCAATAGTTTGGTATTGAAATTATATTATTTTATGTTATGTTATTATGCTATTCTCGGACGGAATTATACTCATATTAGTAAATTGTTTACTTTCTACTTGACACCTATCAATAAGGAAATCCGTCAAAAGAATTAAAAACTTTTGAGAAAGAAATTCAATAAAAATTCAATACCTTGTAGTTAGAAGATTTCCCTTCCCGGGAATTCGAGAATGGTTTTGATATTTCCCTGGATCCCGGAATTTTACGCTTGGAGTAAATAATAAATTTTTATTTAAAATGAAGTCAAACTTACTAATCCAATAACACAGAAGCCTTTAACAAAAACAAAATTTATAAAAATGAAAACGTTCATAAACAAATTCTGTCTTTTTAATTAAAAAATTAGTAATGTTTTTATAAAAGTTTCTAAATCCGACTGTTTTTATTATTAGTCAGTTTATTAATTCATTAGAATGTCGAGACTTTAGTTCTGTTAAAAGTTCAATAATTCAAATAATAATTGTTAATAAATATCCATTTTTCTTACCAGTACTTTTAAAGAATCAAAACTCTTCTTATATTTTTTTTTTGTATTAAAGATTTTGTTTATCTTATTTGTGTCACCCTCTATTGAGTTGTTCTAATTCGTCATTTTTTCGCTTAAAAGGATTTTAATTCAAATTTTCAAAAATATAAATTTCTCAATCATTGTAACTATTGAGTTCCACTTGGTCACAGTACCTAATTGTGGGCACGACTTTTCACTTTTATACCCCTTAGGTGTAGTTTCCATAATGTTACGAATTTGTAAAGTTCCACTCTTTCCAGATATTGAAATCAGTCTTAAGTGGTAAAATGTTTGTTTTTTTCCACAATAATTGACCTTGAATTCAGTTAGAACTTAATACAAGTTTTTGATAATTTTTGTGTATATTTTGTACATCGCATTCAATTTTAGGGAGTAAAACAGATTCTCTTTTAAAATAGTCTTTTATTATCGATTTAATAGAAAAAATCTAACAATTTTGATACCAATTTTTTTGCAATGCTCTTTTTTATTAATAGAATATTATAAAAATTTTGCTAAGGGTCATATGGTGTTCAGGCCACTGGTTCCTCTTCCAGAACGACTAATTATTTTGAAACACAACGAACAAAATACAGTATCTACCGGTTTCTTTTCTAAAAATGTTTCACACATGATATTGTCGTCCCGGGAATTCCCATGAAAACCCCTACTTGAAGTTTATTTGTTATAATCCAACTGCAAAATTTTATTGTAATTAGTACGACGGAGGGGCTTCTTTAAGAAATGTTAATGCTTTGAAGTATGAAATGTTATTTCTAACATTACTAAGGTGACAAGACACTGCTAGAATTGATGTTAAACTTAATTAAAATTTAATACAATTCGAAATGGAAAATTTTTAAAATAAATTAAAACGAAAATAAACACAATGTATTAGGAAACAATTTTAATTGTTAATTTAATGGTAACAAGGCCAAACCTAAAATCTTCGAAATAGAACAAGAGTCAACTCAATTCAGTAATAATTTGGAGACGTTTCTTATATATGTTTGCTACCAAGTCCTCATTAATTCACCACAATTATTTTCCATTTTAAACTAAAAAAAATCCTTACATTTGCATCTCTTACTTGTCCAATGCACCTGTCCTAATCGAAGTATAGTTCAAGATTTAGTGAATCTTGAGTTTTTGTTCGCATTTACGTACACGCTACTATTTATCGGATGATATATGTACAAATAGACACAACGCATGCACATTGAATTTAACTAGAATTAAGGTATTGCGTATGGAATTACAAAATATATGTACATACATATGTAGCACACGTCTCTTGGATACGCACTCACTTACTTAATTCATTTATTCTCTCAATCTTTAAATTAATTATAAAGAAACTATTTTTTGTGTTTTTGGTTTCTGTTTTCGGACAGGTAGAATTCAGAAACATTAATAAATAAATACAGTGAGCGCCATAAGTGAGTCAACACTTTTGTTCTTAAGTATAAAACAGTTTTGTTCTTAAGTATGAAAAAAGTTCCTTTATCATGAATTGTTGTTTTTGTTTTAACATTTTATAAGTAATAAATAAACGTTTTTATTTTTGGAAATTTATTCGACTATTCTCAATTACTTTTCTCGCTATCCTAAAAAAATGAATTATTTCAGTGGTGTTTACTCACTTTTGGCGCTCAGTGTAAATGAAAATCCATTTAGAGAAATTCTTCAATTACTTTAAAAGCTATTAAATTAAGGCAAACTAAGTATTTTGTTTTAAAAAAGATCCGATTATTTTTTTTAGTCAAATACACTCTCTATGCACTCGTTTTTTTCTCATTATTTGTTATATTAAATGGGGTTAAAGACCGTATAAAACACTAAAATTTTATTTAATTGGTATTCATTTGAGATTTTCTTTTATAGTGTTTTCTATTCAATTCTATATAACAATCAAACTGACTTATCGATAATTTCTAATTCTTAAATGACCACTTACCACTTGTATCGTTTATATCGAAGAACGATGTAAATGGATTTCCCTCCGAAACAAGTCCGTAACGTACCTCTCGCGGACTACCCTTATCGCCATCTTCAGCATGTACTTGAAGTATCTGTAAAAGAATATCAAAAAAAAAAATGCTTTGAAGTATACGATTTACTGTTACCTCTTGAATAGATTTTGTACTTGTATAATTAAGATAAAAAAGTCTCTACAATTATATTACATCAGATTATTTAAATTGTTTACAGTGAAGTGCATTATTTACATGCATATGTACATACAATATCAATAAATCATAGAATCGCTAAATATTATGTTACGTAGCATGTCTTTCATAGTTAGATAGGAAAGGTAAAAATTTAAATATTATATCGTATTTGTACGCCGAGACTTTTGTTTTGTTTATTTTGAAATTAAATTTTTATTGTGCAATACGTGAGCAATTCAATTCATTTTGTGTCATTAATATATTTTTTTATTCTTATGGTACTTATTCACCATGATTCACATTAGACAAGGCGCTGATGAATGAAATGTCAAAAAATATTCTCTCTTCAAATTATTGAAAGATATGGTCGCCGTACTCTAGGAGGTAGTGTGTTGGCTTATTAGACGTAAGGCCACGGTTCAAACCCCAGGTTAGACATCAAAACGAAAATATGAAAAATATCTTCGGCGATTTACTTTCAGCAGGTTTCTGGAAAAAACTCTGAGAGTAAATAAAATTGCCATGAAAAGTTTCTCAAAAATCTGTCATTCGGAGCCGACTTTAAACTGTAAATCCCACCACTCATGTATAAAATTAACACACACAACATAAGTGGTGTGAGAAACTAGATCGTAATCCTGACTGTAATGACCAATTATGTATGTTTGTATGGGAATTTATTTAAAAAAATCATTTTTATAAAATTTATAAATACCCCTCTTATTAATTTTAATAAAATTAATTCGCTTATGTTCACGGTTGAGGCATATTTAACCCTGGATGGTTACTGTTCGTCGAATCGACGAAGATCATTTACTCTTTATCATATAATTCTTTTATGTTTGACCAAATTTCGCTCTTTTTATCAACAACGTTAGTTGATAACGAAAGCTTGCAGCTTACACTGGCCACCAATTTTTTAAAGCAGATTTTCGCATTTTTGTAGTCGTCACAACGATGAAGAGTTATTCAGTGTAACTTTGTTTCCTGTTTGTGTAAAACCAAAAGGTGGCCAATGTGTCTATTTTTTGGAATTTTAAATATTACTTTTGTCAACATTTACGTTATATATACCCACAAAATGTTCCTTAAAGGACAGAAGCCAAAAAAACCGACGGCAGTACCTGAAAGATCTGCGTTAATCCCTTCTGACTCCCTTTTTGCAGAGCAGACTCGAGACACCTAGTTTGTAGACTTTAATTAAAGAAAAAATTCAAAGTATCAAATTCAAATACCAAATCCGCAAGAAGCTGTTGAAAATGTTAATATAGGACTAAATTTTATTAAAATTATCATTATTTTTGGTTTTTATGTTTTAAGTTTTTGTTGTCTAGGAAATATAATTAATTTTAAAAAACAAAATAAAAAAAGAGTTCAAATTCATATCGAATTTTAAGAAAGGAAAGAAAGTTTTTATGTTATATTTTTTATTTTTTGAAAAAATGCTCAACTAAAAATATTTTTGTTTAAATTTAACATTAAAAATTTTCCCGTTAGAATAATTTTTGAAAATTATTTGTCGATTCAACGAAGAGTAACCTTAATGTACAAAAATGAAGAGTAACTATCCAGGTTTAAAAAAAAAAGAGTTACATGCTACGCGGCACGCAATACGATTAGCAATTTAACCAACAAGAATTTCTATAGAAAACTTAATAAAACTAAAAAGACCATTTTGTTACTTTCCTTTATACACATTCAAAATCGTTAAGAGTTATTGGTTTTAAGAATATTTTGAGCTTTACTTAACCCATTAATGCCCAGTTGCAACTTAAGTTGCCAGCAGAGGTTGCCTTATTGTATATGCTCTGAGAGGAAATTGATTGTAAAAAACAAAACGGTAACCGTTAGAAAAAAAAAGTAATTCGGGCATTAAAGGGTTAATGATCAAAGATTCAAGTTAAGCACTATTTGTGGTTTGTAAACATTTTCAAAATTATAATAATAGACACTTCATTTCATAATGTGCTGTAACAAAGAATGCAATGGAACTTTATTTTTCATAAATAATTATTAAAAATAATTATAATTAAATTACACTATGCGACAAAATAAAAAATATTAAATACACCCAGCTAATGACATAGTGCAGGTTGTGAGTTTTGTTGAGTAGAACTCAAAAAATTTTTTTTCTTTTTATATATCTTGAACCCTCCAAACTCATTTTATTTGACAAAAACAGTTTTTTGGACTTTACACACAAATTTATTGATTACACAAATATTTCTGACCCGATGTCAAAAATTTAAACCTTATTAGAAAGGAGAGTGATGGGACTTTAAAACGATATACATACGTATATTATTTGACTTAATATGTTATAGGGTTTGATGAGGTAAACTTTATAAATGTGAATTGTTTTCAAATTTGTCCAAGTTTTTCCGTTCATAGTAGGAAATTTTATTTAAAAAATATGAAATAAGTGATGACATTCCGAAAGGGCATTATATTGTGAAGAGATTGACGCTTCGTTTGATCAAATTGGAAAAAAATTACCGTAGTTATTATTTAAAGAGTATAACAGTCGTGTTATTTCTTTTTATATGTCATTTTATTAAATGAACTTTCAGTACAAAAATTTTCAGAATTTTTGATGGATCTTGATTGTTTGTTGGAAAATGTGTCAATTTCACATTTGAGCGATCACCAGAAGTTGGCCAATGTTTGCGCAAAGAGAAATAATATTATTTGCAAAAAACACAAATATTAGCCGACTTCTGTGAAATTAACACATTTTCGATAAACAATCAAGATTCATCAAAAATTTTGAAAATTTTTGAACTAAAACTTCATTTGAAAAAATACATATACATATGAAAAATATAACTCGACTGTTAGACTTTTTAAATAATAACTATGGTAATTTTTGTCGGATTTGACAATCTCTTCACAAGATTTCGGAATGTCATCACTTTTTTTATATTTCTTAATTAAAGTTTGCCACTATAAACGGACAAACTTGAACAAAATATGGATAAAATTTGCATTTGTCAAGTTTAAGTCATCAAACCTCATAGCATATTAGGTCAAGTAATATAAATATGTACATCGTTTTAAAGGCTCTCTCCTTTCTAATAACGTTTAAATTTTGGACATCCAAAAAAACTGTTTTTGTCAAATAAAAGGAGTTTGGAGGGTTCAAGAAATATAAAAAAAATATTTTCGAGTTCTACTCAACAAAACTCACAACCTGCACTGTGTCATTAGCTGGGTGTATTTAATTTCTTTATTTTGTCGCATAGTGTAATTAGTCATTACAACCCTTTAGTCAGGATTACGACCTAGCTTCTCACACCACTTATGTTGTATGTGTTAATTTTTATACATGAGTGGCGGAAACATGGAAATTTTTTCATGTGAACACAGTTATAACAAAAACTTTACAATACCTACTTTATACAATGTTTGATATAATCGAAATATCTCTCATATATCTTGTTTTATTGTAATCGCAATAAATTTAAAATACACCACCTTATGACACACAAGTCCATACCATAACATTAGCACCACCGTTTTTGACAGTCAATTTTAGATTTTGAATTTGAAACACTGTATTTGGTTTGAGCCAGATCTTTTTTAAAATCATATTTTTCTCACATACTGAAGTAGTCCTATTAAAAACCTAGGAAGTTTTCTTCTTCTTATAATGTTATATTTGGTCACATGCGAACTGAAATATTTAGCCCTGAAATTACTACGAATGTCCCTTTGAAAAACAGCAAATCGTCCTTTTTTATGATAGTGCATCGTTCCAAATGTGTTTGTGTAAACATCGCCAGATAGCTCACAATAGTGCGATTACACTGTATGTATAATTATTATATACTATATCACATGGTGTAATGGAAATATATACATACATACACACATACATATGTATATGATATTTGATATTTATGCGAATAAGTAGTATTTTTTTTTTATCAATTTTATAAAATAATTATGTTACTCGTATGTTAAGTGAAATAATTTGTTAATTTATTTAAATATCGTATAATTTTGAAGCGTGAAGGTGAGTAGCTAAGCGCGACATTTTAAAATTTCGCTTAAATTCGTATAAGAACCTACTGTTTTATAGCAGGCGTGGATATATTTTCTTTTAAATCTGATAACACAAAAACAAAATTGAACTTGGGCACCTTAATCGAGAGCCGCAAGTAATCCTTTGATGAAAATGATGAAAGTGATTAAATTATCAATAATTCTAAGCATTTTGAATTATAATTAAAAGCCATTAGATGTGGTTGTTATTATGTTTGATGTTAGTATTGAATTACCTTGTCACCTGGAAGAATTCCTGGTGGTAATTTGGTTACAGGAGGAGCTGAAGTAAATACGGGAGGTTGGTCTTGTACATCTTGGACAATAACAACAATCTCCAGGCCAGCAATATTTCGACTATCCTGTCCAGGCTCGGCATATGCATCCTGTAAACAAAATGAAACAAAAAATTACAAATCATATTATATACTCGTAATGATGTATTGTAATTTGAAAACGTTGTATTTTTGAACTCTAGACCTTGTTAAAAACTGTCGTATACAAAAAGTTTTTCGTTTATATTATTATAAATAAAACTTCATTTTTTAAACTTTGAACGTGTTCCATAAACTCTTATATATATTCTTTTTAAATATCTTGCTTCGTTTCGGAAGTTTTTTTTAAGTTTGATGGTTGAAATAAGCTGTGAGTCACTGTATGCCTACAAAAGTACAACGTACAAAAGTGAACATCCTTGTAACACCAGCATGTCGTGTAAAACTTTGATATCCTAAATCTACCATTGTTCTGTAAAAGTGATTTTTAAGTATTGTTTGGATAACAATTGTTGCAACATTTGTTAAAATGTTCATCCAAACTATAGAATCTCCTATACGTAGTACGCATTTATTTTATTGCCCATCTATCATGATTTGTATCTTAAAAATTTAGGCCGAAAACTAAAAGCTGGGAAATAATGAATACTATAGGTAAAGGTGGAATCATGATATATGTTTTCAACGATTTTATATACAGATGTATGTTTCTTTTTTTACTTTGTCACATTTCCGTACAAAATTATCTAAATTGGAGAAAGAATGGGCGTGTCAACCTCTATAAACAGTGAATCTAAATTAAAAAAAAAGATTAAAATTTGAACGGTACGTTTTTAAAACCTTAACATAACACTTTTGAAATATTGCGAATATCATTCTTATTCAATGACGAATAACAAAAGTAAAAGAAAATATAATTCAACTTTAAGTATTTATGATTTTTTTTCAGTTTTCTTATCCTGTTCATCCTGATATCCGTATTTTGAAAATGGATGAAATTAATTCAGTTTCAAAACATAAAGCTTATTTAGTACAATTTTGCAAATATACTGTTGGGCTCAAAGAGATCGTTTGTCTATCCTAACCATCCTAACTATTGACCACAGTATCTACTGTACATGCAGATAATTAACGATCTTCAATGCGTTTCACAGATTACGAACGAAAAAAGAGTTATTAACACTGAAGCACCGTTAAACGGAAGCTAGCATCTGTTCTCAATATTTTTAGAGTAAATTACTCATTCCTACTTTAAACTACATACTCGCAATAAGATGATGACGTTGGTTTACAGTCAGCCACATAATGTGACAATCCGGCCGGTTTCGGTTGTTGTTGCTATAGTTTTTCTTATGTATTCATTAAGAGTATGTGATAATTGCCATCTGCCGCAGTTAACTGAATAGAAAAGTGTAAAAAAAGATTGAGTACATGAATAACTAGTTTAACGATTTTCACTCTTGTCAGTGGAAGTATACCAACAACTGATATGATTTTAGAGCATAATATTAATGCAGGTTATCGTCATATGACAAAGTTCTACGGTTTCGTTTCATTCTCTTGCCCTTCTATTTTCTTTCTCTATAATAGTCGCGAGTAACTGGTTGACGATTATCATTATTAACATTTTCATTCTCCACTTTATTTTGGTTTATGTTTCCATTGCTGTCGCTTAATGAGTTTATAAAGAAGAAGAAGTTTGTGAGCATTATGAGAAGAAATGCATCGTACATGTGTCAGCACATTCCAGCCATCGTTATGTATATTTTATCAGTTTGAATTTCTAATGAACTATTAGCAATAATAGCCTGATACCGTTATACACAATTAATATCGTCCAATGAATTCATTTTTTACACTCACAAAATTTGGTTATTATTATGAAATTAATTGTTTATTATAATAAAATCATTTACAGCCTTATTCACTAATAATCTTAATACAGGTTTAATGTACACATTAGCGTACATTGGGCTTATTTATTTATCAACATACATACATATTTGTGACATAGGGCAACAATATATTAATATTATAATTTGTCGACAATATGTTAAGTTAAAAATTAATTAACTTATCAAACAATATAATAAAAGAACTACAGCTTATGGATACACGTTACAGGAATGAGGATAATTAAGAGGAAACATAATATACACATACGCGCATACAAGTTTGCACAAAAAATTATAAAAAGGAGTATTAAAAACAATTTTAAGAGGTAACATAAAGTAAAAAACATAAAAAATTCTAAAGCTAATCAAATTGTTGTAAAGTTATTGTCATTGCTAAAAAAACTACCTACCTATACAGAATATATTTTATTAGTGAAACCTCGTTTATAACGCCTTTGTTAACGAATTTATATTTTTTAAACTTTCAATGTAATTTGGTTGGGAATTCTAAAATCTTATGACAAATAGATAAATGTATATCACATAGACAAAAAAATGTATACACATTAATAAACGTATACAGTACACTGTATACTCACTCCTAAAGGACATCTCTCTTAAGCGGGAGCCTCCCATATACGGACACTTTATTCAGTACCAAAAAATTGTAAGGTATTATTAAAATATTTCCATCTTAAGTGGACAACCGTTCGATGATAGGAAAAGGAACGTTTTTTCACGATTTTTAGTTTCATTTTCACGTAAATTTTAGTTTCCCATAACCGGATAGCTTATCACACGGTAACACAACGTTTAACCAAATTTGTTTATTTTTTTTTGTTTTTTCTTTTAATTGCTTCTCTTCTAAAGATGAGATAGAAATTGAAATTGAACACAAATTAACTTCACATAAAGAGCATTTATTTTGCCATAAGAACACTAAGAGGTTTTTCTTTATATCACAGCGACCTAGAAGGTGTTAATTGAAGTTAAAGAAAAAAATCGCCAATATAAAATGTTTGATCTTTTTAAATCCAGGTGAATATGTACATATTTGGTATTACAAACCTTTTTTTTTCTTTTTTCGCAAGCATATTAATTTTTCGCAAGAATATTTGTTTTGGAAATAGATTATTAATTTTATAGATCATTAATTACTCTTTTCTTGTTTCTTTCATTTTCATATACATACATACAGTGGTGGCCACGAATTTAAGACACGACATTTTACTTCTACATTTGTGATAATTTTTACATCTTATCAAAAAAAAATTTTAGGTCCATGATATTTTTCTCAAGATATTAGTAATATTAGGAAGAAACATGAATAATATTTTGCTACCTATATTTGGTTAAGAATTTTTATTTACATATTATACAGATCAAGACAAAATGCTAGTCGGGATTTGATATTTTTTTGACACAAGTGGTTTACGTTGTGCAATACACCCACGCAAGTTTTTCTCATTTAGACATCTTCTTATTGCCCTAGACGAAATATCAATAACAAAATCCAATACAATTTTATTTTTTATTTTACTTGAGCTCGTGAAAGGATTATTAGCAGCTACTTTAGGGTGTGGTTTTTCGGGCTCTAGGTTGCTGTTTGACATTTTTGGTGGTACCATGTTGCTTGATGTGTTCCAGCGCGTTGTAAATCTTGCATCTAGAACATTTAAGCAGCTTGGATATCTCCATTATTATTTTTCCATCAAATTTTAGTTGTTGGATCAGTTTTCGCTCGGCATCGGTATTCCAAGTACCTCTGGCCATTTATAATTAAATATTTCTACGTATTCCAACATAAAATAAAATAAAACATTCGTTGTCCAACGTTTAGATTCAAAAAACACCAAAAACCCACTTAAAAACCAGATATTTCTGAAATGTCTTAAATTCGTGGCCAATTTCAAATAAACGTTTTTGCAATAATATGATCAAAAACCAACAAAACGTAAAAAGAAACAAAATAAAATAATGGTACTTTTTCTTAACATTACAGAGTACATAGAAGAATAAAGAATATCAAATATGATATTACAGGATTGTAAATATTATTACAACTAAGTCAGTCATATGTCGTGTCTTAAATTCGTGGCCACCACTGTATGTATGTATCTATGAATATTTTGTAGTAATACGTTAAGTAAATGTAAAAGTCATTTAATTTTTAAACGAGTTTAATACGAAATATCTGCTGCAAGAAGTGTTAAATATCGTCGGGAAATCTTTTCAGAATACATATGTACATTGATATATGATTGTATTTACGCTTGTCATCACTGCTACCGTTTGAGGAAAAAGTAGTAATAATAATAACTGAATAAGGACTGAACCTTTACTTTCATATTCTCAAAAATTTTCTATTTAGAAAAATTCTTTGCGATATGTTCTGAAGATATGAGTATATTAACCGTTTGGGTGCAATGGGTTTGGGGTAAATTAATTGAAAATTGCTATGAGAAAAATTATTTTTTTATAGTCGCAGCAGTCCTCACTAACTGAACGCCAAACTCTGACTAACGCAATCGTTGCAAATCAAACGGTTAAATACCCTAACCAAGAGCCATTGCTTATTTGGCGTTGCCAATAAAGTCTCTTACCCTCATCACTTGGATATTAATATTGTATGAGTGCGAATAGTTTTGTTACTCACTAACTGCATTCGTAAATTCATTGCATTTAATGTAAGTTGTTTTAGTAGTAGGTAGTGTGTTAGCATATTAGACGAGAGGCCACGGTTCAAACCCACCACCTCAACAAAACGAAATATAAAAAAATATTTTTTCTGTGACTTTTTCTCAGTAGATTTCCGGCAAAAACTCTGACTTGCCTTCAACTAAAGGCAGGATTTTACGGGCAGATGATTTGTTTTTCATTATTGTAAGTCAACAATAAGATAGACGTGAGCGTTAAAATAAAGGGAAGGTCTGAAACTTTTAAAGTTAAGTTTATCTTTAAACTTGCCATACATATATATTATTTTCTATATGGCAACTTCAAATATAATGGGTTGGAGTCGACTTTAAACTGTAGGTCACGCCACTCATGTATAAAATTAACACATACAACATAAGTGGTGTGAGAAGCTAGGTCGTAATCCTGATTGAAGGATTGTAATGACCATTTATGTATGTCTGTATGTATGTTTTGATTAATTTTATTCGAATGGGATGTTATTGTTTGGGAATTAAAAAGCACTCAATTTAATGCAAAAAAAACATTTCAAAAGCAATTCCATGTTATTTTTTATTTTTTCTACTTTACCGACATTCTTATTAATTTTTACATGTATTTTCTGAAAATATTAAAAGGTAAACTAAACCAAGAAAAGGATACATGGAATAGAAACGTGTATAGTATTTACAGCTTATTAGCACCTTTTGGTCATTTCGGTCATTGGTCATTACAACCCTTTCGTTAAGATTATGACTTAGATTCTCACAGTACCCATGTTTTATGTAATTTTTTCCGTGAGTGGCGGGGTCTTAAGTTTAACGTTGAGTCCGAACGACGATTTGATTAACTCTTAATGTCAGAAGACTGTTGAGAGGAAGTCCGTAAAATATTTTTTTTCATATTCCGTTTTGTTCGAGATATCTAAATTGGGATTCATTCACTGGCTCTCGTCTAATTAGTCAACAGACACACGACTTTATACCATAGACAACGGCGACTCCATTAATAAAAATATCCAAATTTAGCAAAATTAAAATTTTACTTGTAAAATGCATGCTTGCAGGACTGTTGTCGATTTAATTTTTAATACGACTGTTAAACTTTTACTTGCAGTGATATGATTTGGATAAAAATTTATATTTCTTTATTAAAAAATTTCTTCGAGTGTAGTTTTGTTTAGTTTGCAAGAACTTTAAGGCTTTTTATGAGAATATATTATCCATAGTTTTTGACTTACCGAATCATTCTATGGTGCATGAGTTCATATACATACATATGTTTCAGATTAAATTTTAATTTACAGAAAAGTTTTATGTCCGTGATTACTTTCTTTACAGTTTAATTAGTTGATTTGTTAAGACATGTAAGCCTGTGAACAAATTTATTTTTTCTTTACAGTTCTATAAAGTAAATAAATAATAACAAATTTGCAAAAAAAAAACTACAAATATAATTTTAACCTACGGGTGCCCTGGTAGTCTAGTGGGTAGTGTGCTAGACTATTTAGCGTGAGGGTCGTGGGTTCGATTCCCATCAGAGACTCTGGTCTGTGACACTACACCGAGCATATGGTCAAGTTACTCTGCTCGTATATAATTAGAATATAATTTGTAATTGTATTGTAATAAATAAATAAATAAATAAATAAATAAATAAATAAATAAATAAATAAATAAATAAATAAATAAAATAAATTTTAACCTACAAACATATTAAAATCGCAAACTTTGCACTTAAATTTGTTTTATGGAGATTCATAGATTTTATAAAAAAATTCAATAATTTGTAAAAAAATCGATACTATTTTATCTCAATAACAAAAAATGCGAGTCAGTAGCAATTAAAGCGAATATGAAGCGATTAAAGCTTTAAGGACAGTTGTTATTATAATTTTATTGATAATATAAATACGAATAAGGCCATTATTACAATTTGGCGTTAAAGATGGTTTAGTAAATGATAACTTTAGCTAAAGTGAACTTTAAAGTCACGTTTAACTTTTTTTTCGTTATTACAGCTTACTGATAAAATAATGTTAACTTTTTTTTAAAATATGGTGCGGTGCAGGAAAAGTATCCATAACTTTTACCAAATTAATTAAGTTCTTTAGAAAGGCGATGGGAACGATGTGCTTTCTTTTTATTCATCTTGTTTATTTTTGAAATTGCTATATTGAAAATAATTATTTCGGGTGGGCCATCTATTGGTTTAAATTTGAACCATCGGTTATTTCGAATCAGGCAATACTTATATCATTCTATTCCGTCACAAAATTCAGAACGTAGTCAATCTATATACACCTGAGCAACATTGAGATTTATTCGAATAGATGGGACAACGAGAATAGCACGATGAAGTCGATTTTGCTAAAAAAAAACCGTCTTATCGGATGAAACCCATTTTCATCTTGGTGGGTACGTTAATGACCAAAATTGCCGTATTTCGGGCTCATAAAACCCACACTGGTCTTACAGAAGCTAATGTACCCATTAGGAGTCACTGTCTGGTGCGGCTTGGAATCATTGGCCCATATTTCTTTGAAAATAAGAACGGCGCACCCATTACGGTCAATGAAGACACCTGTCGCACCAATATAACTAATTTTTTGTATCCGCACTTTATGATATTGATGTGAACAATCTTTGGTTTCAACAGGATGGTGTAACTGGCCTCACTTCTTATATACATTCGAATTATTATCTCAAACGGATAATGGCTGTTCAATTAGCCGAAATGGTGATGCCAATTGTCTGCCAAGAAGTTGCAGTTTGACACCGTTGGACTATTTTCTGTGGGTCGCCGTTAAAGAAAAGTGTTATGGCGAAAAACCAGAGACAATTAAGTATTTGAGGGCCAACAATCGTGATGCCTCATACACTCGAAAAAGAGTACGAAAATTGGTCCGATCGAATGAGGTACCATTTCTAACGGGAACAATTGTACTCCACAACAAAAAAAAAAAAAATAATTTGGAAAAATTTCGAACCGTTTTTGTTTCATTGTATTTTTTCCTCCACCCTACTACATATGAATATGTACATATAAGGCAAGTTCAAAGATAAAGTTTACTTTAAAAGTTACGGGTAGGATGATATTCTTTTTAGCTTAAGTGATGAAACAGAATACGTGCGCAAATTCAAGTAAAAACGCTGTCAAAGAAGATGACCCATAATGAAGTCGACAGCCGCAACTTCAAATACTGTCAATTACATTTAATTATGTGTTAATTGCCCTTTCTGTTTTTGCACTTGTTCTTATTTTTTTCGGGTCAAAACAAAACGTATGTTTTTTGTTTACAAAATGCATTAAATTCAGTGAAAGTACGAAAATGCCACATACACATTGTAAGAGCACAATTGAGATTGTAAGAAAAAACGCAGTCAGAAAAATAATTTATTCTATCTTAGGACTGCTTTTGCCAACGATCTTTTATTATGTATGGAAAAATCGTCAAGCCTCAATTCTGTTTAATGTCTAACGCTCAGTTTTACCTTTTCGCGTACTTATAATAATGAAAAACAAAGGCACGTTGTAATAATGGCCCTAAATGTATTATTTATTTATTTATTAAATACAATTTTATATTTTTAAGAATTGTATTGGACTAGTCGTATTCTATTGTCATCACTAAACCGCTTTTTCAGTTTAAAGATATACAAAGAATTTAGTCTAAGTTAGCTACAGTGGCAAAGTAGTCCAATATCTGAGACGACTCCAAAACAATGGCACTCACATAAAATTTTAAGGGCCTGTCTTTGTAAGACGAACTATATCTCACGTTCGTTTATTTGTATGGAAACTATAAACAAAAACATTAAATTTTGTAAGGGGTCGCACTCCGGCGTCAATGAATTCAAGAAAGAAACAATTTTAAAGAACTCTTCCAAGTTAACGACATACAATTAAATATGAATATACATATATCTATTCGTACGTAGATTCGTATTTGTATTTACTAGACGTGTGCACAAGACATCTTGCTAGCTTACCCTTCACTAAATGCAATACTGAATTGTTCTCTTTTTTGTTGGTCTTGATTATACGAGTACACTGGAGTGTGTATTTCTCTTTTATTCAAGGTATAGAACAGCACTCATTTATCTGTGAAGTAATGGATATATGCTTTGTGTTGTAAGAGCATATTTCACTACTGAAACTAAATTTTCAGTATTGTCAAATGAATTTCAGTAGTGTCAACGTTGAAAAATATGCGTACATAAAGCCGAAAGTCCATACCATCCTTATCATGCGCCTTGCGAATCTTGCTTTCTATGCCGATTTTATTGCAAGTTACACACAATGCGTTTATTCTACTGGTTTTTTGTTTTGATCAGCTGTTGTGGTAAATAACAAACAAGCGAACAAGAACATTTTTGGGAAAAATAGAAAATCAAATTGTAATTTTAAAAGAATTTATGGCATTAATTACAAATTTATGAGTTTACATATGTGATATTTTGACATTTGAAAAACGCTCATAACATAAAAGGACAGGACAATTTAGAGGGAGAAAAAAATGTTATAAGTTTTGCGAGGCAAATGTGTTAGAAGCAACAGAGTGAAAACTGGCAGATAAAGTAAAAAAATTAAATGTAAACAAACATTTATTTTGTGTTAAAAAGGGGAAACTTTGGAATATTTTTTAATTTCTTCAATGAAAAGTTTAAAGATTCTTAAATATTTAAATATTAATCGAAATGTGGGTAAATTTCGGTCACAATGCGTATAGTTTCTTGAGCAAGAGTTAATTAAGAAGCTAAATATTATAAGATCAAAATAAGACGTACTGCTCATAAAAAATTTTTCCTGCTGAAAGTTGCCAAAATTTGTTAATTTCTTGGAAGGAAAAATTAAAAATTGTTATTAGTTGTTTTTATTATTAATAGTTTTACACAAAAATTATATTGTATTGTGCTGTTAAGGCCTACGAAAATCCTCAAAATAACACAAGACGAGTGTTTTCATTTAATTTATCCTCCATTTTTCTTGTTTACAAATTAATAAATTCAAAATAGATGACAGACACTCAGTACATAAAAAAATCATATATACATACATGTATAAACAATCATCATATACATATTTTGTTCATGAAAGAAATGTGTTAAAAACTGTATTTTAATGTATTTTCCTCTTAAATTAGTAATAAAATTTATTATAAAATATGTTTTTATTAATATTTTTGTAATGCAAAAAGAAAAATGCGAAAATAATAATGCACTATTTAAACATATTTTTAGAAACCATTCACAATAGTATATAATTTGGCATGCCAAGTTTAAAAAACTGTTGACACTTTCCAACACTACATTATTCGCATAGAAAAGTAGAAAGTAATCCTACTTTGTATGCGTCTAAGCAAATTATGCATTTTCTTCTGTAACTTGTCACAATCAAATACACTGATTCTACTTTTTCGGTATATGCATGTAATGCAAAACGCATGGTATGGACTTTCGGCTTAAGTGTTTCTATACATTCTTTGCTTCTGCCATGAACTCTTCCAACAACAATCTCTCTTCAAATTGCTATGTTAATATTCGTTGATGTTCGTGTCCTATGTGTGTAAAAAGCCGAAGGCCCCCGCGGCTATTGGTGCCGACGTCTGCTATTGAATAAATACTCTTTCTTTATTCTGAAAAAAAAAAGAAAAAAAACATTTTTTCTTTCACACTTACTGCAAAAAGAAATGCACGTTGTGACACTATGAAGTGTACAATATTTTTGCTGTAGTCTTCACACAACTCTCTTTGGATTGTTGTACAATGGTTTATGAGTGCAGTTGTTTATTTGTTCTCTATCTATGCTTCACTCTTATTTATATTTGCAGCTACAGTTAATATTCGCTCATCAGAAAAATACAATACTGTACAATTTTTAATGTCTTGTGCACACCCATGGCATATTTATAACGATGCTATAAGGAATCAATGTAGTTGGATACACTACCGTCATTAACGAGCTACTACGGCCTCTCCTGTACACGGTCGGGAAGCCTCGAAATAGACGTTGAGGCATGGTGTATATAGTAAGAAGGTCAGGTGTAAATAGTAAGAAGGTCAGATTAAGTGAAGTATTTCTTGCACCGTCTTAAGAAGGCACTGAAAAATGTGTCGGTCAAGAACTTCCGACTCCCTAATATTTACACCACCCATAGATTTAAATGATGCAATATTATTGCTGCGTTTGCTGCGGTTATGTGTCAATGAACAACCGTGGGATATATTGTTTAAACCTTAAACAATTTTTTCCTGAAAATGATAAAAACTTTTGGATTTTTGGAAAAAAAAATCGGATTGAAAATGAGGGATGATAGCTTTTAATTTCTAACCGTGGCTAAATTTATTAAAAAATATTAGTATAATCACATTCTTCAGCTAATGTAGAGATAATATTAAGCCAAGTTAATTTAATCTCAATTCTTTAAAAGCAATATTATATAAAAAGATGATTATTTAAAACTTAGCAATTATAACTGCTTTGACTTTAATATTGTACCAGATTTGATTAAAATGTTTAAATCTAATGTATACTTATACATTTTAACTATGTATCTATATGTTTTTAAGATACAAATATATTGTATAAAACACTCGTTTTTTACGTTTCCTTTTATAATTAAAGCATTAAAACAACAAAAATGTTTTACTACATACAATAGAAATAATTTTTGTTTTTAAAAACTTTTAATTTATTTATTTTATTTCTTTGACGATTTTTTTACGATTTCAATGAACGTCTTTGACGATTTTGATGATTTTTTCTCAAATATTTGACGATTTGATGCTTCCTTTATCTAGCAGCAATGCTCACAGCGAATACATCAAGGAAGTAAAAAGAAGAAATAAAATAAAAATATAAACCTAAGTATGTAGATATGACTGAACGACATAAAAAATACGAATATATTTAGCAGCGAAATGCAATGCAGTTTCGAAAGCTGCGTTCATTTGACAACACTTTCTGAATGCCTGTTAGCCATGCACACTGACGTTGTAACTTTTTAAGATTTGAAAACCTGATTCTGGCAAGATAGATGGCGTTGGTGATCAAGTTTACATGTAAACAGTCAGGCGCGGCTATATGTGCGTATTTTGTGACAAATTTTTTCACCGTTAGTGATTGATGTTCTTTTTCTTTACACAATGAAAGTTTGTTACTAAAATTAAAGAACATACTATAAAAAAAATCCATAAATTACTTGTTCTATTAAAGAGACAATAGTATGAAGAGGCTGCTGACTGAATAACCGCTACCGGTTATAAAATGTAACTGCACAAGAAAACAATCAAAGAATTTACGATGATTAGTAGTTGTAAGCGAAAGAATAACCTGAAATACAAATGAAATGAATGTAGTTCGACAAGTTAACCAAATCAAACAATGACTGACAGCAACTAGTAAGGAATCATCACATGATCAATGCCAACGATAACAACCAAATAAACGTATTTTACACATTTCTTCCATAATTGTTAGGATTGTTTGAGATCAGCTGGTTTTTTTTTGATAAATGTAGCATCTATTTCGCTGAATCTGATATTAAGTTTTTTAAACTTTAAACATTTAATTTAGAATTTAACAGAAGGAAATATTTACAAGTTATTCAACTACCTTCATTACATATATAACGTATTCATATGTCAAGGTTTTAGATTTGAATTTCGCAAACAAAATATTATTTTTTACTATTCCTTCGCACTCAAAGTGATTCGTTCACATAATGATCATACGAGTACTACTAACAGTTATCCGCACTCACATATGTAAATACCTAAAAAAAATTGACGTGGGCCGAAGTATTTGTATTTTTTTAAATTTACCCATCGACAATTAATTTTCTAATGAATTGGTATTTTCTTGTTTTTAATAGGACTAGGAAAGTTGAAATAAAATGAAATGCATGAAGCACAATATGAGAAAATTTTATAAAATTAATGTATGCCCTTACTTGGGTACACAGTAGAATCTTTAGAGAATATCTGATTTAATCGAAAGGTCACAACACGAGCGGACAATGTTGTCGTTCCATAAGGAATACATTGATATCGATTATCCTCAAAAGTAAGATGCAAAAATGGAGATAAAACACATTTTTTTTTGGAGAGAGGAGTAGAAACGAAAAATATTTACAATTTAAAAAATATGTAATTTTCGATTGAGGAGAATGAAGGGATAATGAAGAGTTGCACAAAAAATTTTGACTGAAACAATTCATACCCTGACTGCTCTAAAGAGATTCCACTGTATAAATGGCAACCATCCGACAGGTTTAAGGCAAAACAACACTAGCCCCTCGCAATAATATTAAAAGCTTGCGGCATATTAACCGGCTAAACAACATGTTACGACCCAGTGTTTGTTAACTTGAAATCCTCTTGTAAATGGTTTGAAGACAAAGAGGAAGCGCAAGAACACATGCAGTTAAGAGAAATGAAGCAATTTTGAGTAAAATTAATACACGATGCAAAATTACATAATCCAAGATTAAGCCATTTGTTGATAATGGAAAGTCTTTAGTCAATCTTAATGCAAAAAAAAGAAAAAAATTTAAATCCATATTACCCTCTCGTCTTTTCATTAACAGTACCAAAGTAAAAGAAACGAAATTTTCACTATAAGAACATATGGATTTTTCTTCTTTGTCATGTCATAGAAATACAATTTTCAGCAAGAGAGAGTGAAAATCTGGCATTTGAAAAATCAAAAGAATAACGGGAAATACGATTTTTACATTAAAGGTAATGACAGGCTAGACAACGTGTATATGGAAATAGATCAGCGTAGTGATCTTTATTTGTTTAATTGTTTATGGTTTCGAAGGCATTAAATAAAAATTAAATATTTTTTATTTTAATTCATAGCCAAACGTTTGCGTGTAGTGCTCGATCACAACTTATAAATTATAAAATGCCTTAATCCCTGAATGGTTTTTAAATTAATTCTACTTGTGGAAAGCAATACAAAAATATTAATAATAAGAGAATTGCCTCTGGCTGAGCGCTGTACATATTCAAATTGAAGCTTGTTTTTTTTTTTTGTATTGCATAGTATTTGTGTTCAACGCCAAGGCAAGGCTTTATGTATGTACATATGTGTATTAATATAGAACGACTAACTATTTTGATGTAGTTTCTCTCTTTTCTCCTTACTGATGCGTAAACAAAATCGTAAAACCACAAAGTCTTATTAAGGAATAAACATTTATCTTGTCACACAACTTGGAATATTTATGACTGACCAGCACACCCATCAAACGTTTCCTGTTCATTTTCTGTTCTCTTCTGGTTTATTTTCAAGAATTCAAAAAAAAAGAAAAACTTTTTAACGTTAAAGAAACAATCTGTAAAAGCCTTTAATCAAAACATTATGCGAAGAGCGCTTTTTTTAAAATAATTACTGTTATTATAAGACACTGGAAAGAGAGAATTTATATCATGTGACTATTTAAGAAAATGTGTTATCAATGTCGCAAATCTTTTCCAGCTGCAAAGGATTAAATTTAAACCCTTTATATTTTGTTTCGAATTCCTCAAAATTTATAATTTCCTAAAAAAAATCTTGTTTTTAAATTACATAATAAGAAACAGAAAAAAAAAATAATATCGAACGCTTAATTCCAACCACATTGTGTTCCACAGATAGCCAACGGCAAATGATCATATTCGCGACTGTCATTTTTGGTCATTTTTCGTGAAATTTTTTATTCGCCTAAAAGACATCTTGATGCCATTTTGGAATATAACATCGTTCAAATGACAGCCACGGATTCTCTGTGTAAATATCATCCAATAGTTTGGGTTATGTTGACTTTAAGGACCGTTGTGGTTTGTGCTTCTTTCGCATACAGCGACTTATGAGAACTTCGTACGAAAAATTCTAAATTGCACGATCTCAGTGGTCAGTTTACATCACCTCCATACGCCTCCAAATCTCTCAAGCAGAATATCCAACGTTGCATGAGCTGTGTGGCACGTATATAAGTGCGTCCTTTTAAAACCACATGTTATTGGTCTCCAAAAACCCACAAACAACAAACAGTCACTTTATGGAAATGTATTAGACGCTCTTGGACGCTGTAGTCGCCGTATTCTAGTAGGTAGAGTGTTGGCTTATTAGATGTAAGGCCTCAGTTCAAAGCCCACGTCAGACATCAAAACGAAAATATGAAAAAATATATCTTCGGCGACTTCCGCTCAGCAGAATTCTTGCAAAAACTTTGAGAGTAAATAAAATTGTCATGAAAAGTTTCTCAAAAAATCTGTTGTTCGGAGTCGACTTTTAACTCTAGGTCCCGCCACTCATGTATAAAATTAACACACAACATGAGTGGTATGCGAAGCTAGGCCGTAATCCTGTCTGAAGGGTTGTAATGGCCAATTATGTATGTATTGGACGCTCTTGGAGCTCATGTGGATTGGTATCGTCCAAATTATGACAATTTTGTTTGTTCAGTCATCCAGATATGGGCCTCATAAATGACAACTAAATTGTTGCCATTGCAAAGTACATACACTAAGAAATAGGTCGGAGATAACAATATCAATGTATTATACTGATCCGCACTATATTTAGATCCAAATATGATCGAGTACTTATGGAATATAGTAGAAACGACGATCAGTGGAAAGTGTCTCACAAATTATGGTGTTAAATTGGGGAATTAATTTGTGGTGTGGTACACCGGATTAGGTATATCAAAATCTTGTCGACCAGATGCTTAGACGATGTCTATCAGTTTGAAATAACACAGGTATATCTGCAAAAAAGTAATAACTATAGAACAACATTACAACTTAAATTATTGCAAATGTATTATTAATTTTTTATTCAAATTATCATAATTTTTAAGTTTTTGATTAAATATTGCAATTAAGAATGTCCAAATTTGTAAAAATAAGAAAAAAAAAATAATATTTTCCAAGTTTACTCCATCAAAACTCATAACATATAGGTTTGAACAAAATGTTTATGTATACCGTTTGAAAGGCTAATCTCTCCCCTTTCGAAAAAACTTTGGATTTTCAAAATAGGTTCAAACATATTTGGGTAATCAATAATTTTGTGTGAAAAGATCAAGTTTGGAGGGTGCGAGAAATAAAAGCTATTTTTGAGTTCTACTCAACTAACTGCACAACTTAGACTATGTAGTTACTCGGGAGTATTTTCACTGTAGCACCGTGTTATTATTGTTTTCTTTTTAGAGTTAATTTATATTTTTAGTAGTTTTGTTGAAACAATATTCAAAAATTAATTGTATAAATTCCTTATATATTTTGCAGTAGAAAACTAAGGACTGAATTGAAGATTTCAATTCGATTTGAAGAGATTCAATAGTCTTTAACCTCTTAATAGAAAACTTTATCTGCGAATATCTGTATTATCGAAGATAGTATGGGACTATTTGGGAAAGCCAGGTATCCAAGTCATCTGGGGATTTGCGTCAGTTAGTTTGCGAGGAAAGGAGCTTCCAAGCAGCTGATAGTGCCAGAAACTTTCTGTGGTATGGGCCGATAATTGGGAAGGCATACTCTATGAAAAAATACAGACAAAGACGCTTCTTAAACCAAATGGTTTTGTAACAATCAATAGTTTTGTTAGAAAATTACAACAGGAAGAGTTTTGTGTTCTACATACTTTAAACTATCCAGGAGCAACATGAGATTAGTTACTGGTCTATTGAGAGGGTACTATAGACTGAAAGAACACCTGTTTACAATGGGGATCATCCCGAACCCCAAGATTCTGTGATAATAAGAGTGAATTATCAGAACACATTCAATAATAGTGAATATCTGCAGTCCTAATACACCATGGAGTTTTGTTTTATATTACATTGTTCTTTGCATATCTCCAGATTTGGATTAAATTTGTAGGCCGTTTGTATTTGCTATATTTTATTATTTTTATTTTATCCAATTACTGTTTCCAAATAAATTTAACATCATGCCATCATTCCAAAGTATTTTACAGAATTAACAAAATGAACTCTTATATATTCTCAGCTATTGAGTTTAATTTGTCATTTTCTGGTTCATTGTTTAACTGCTAAAAGAGTAGTTTGTAACCTCTCGAATGTATTTATGATACTCTTAATAAAAATGTATTTCAAAATGCCTTATGGTAAGACGCCTAATAAGTAAGATTTCAACATTTGACAAAATTGTCTTGACTAGAGATTAATTCATTTCTGCAGCAAACCGTCATGCTGATGTATAGCAGCAAAATCTTTTAAATATGACTGACTATACATACAACACAGCACATTTTTTATTTTAATTTCTCCAAAAGCCAAATTGATGACATGCAAAGGTATTTCACATTACTTTTCCCTTGGAATTTTACTTCTCAAAACAATTAAGTTTCAAATACTTATACAGTTTACAAGTTCAAAACTTAAGTTCTATTGATTTCTTTCCTTCACGATTAAATATCGATTTTAAGGTTATCAAGTTAGTATTAAACAAAGCGTCAACGGTTGTTGCAACTACAAATAGTTTCAATATCCAACAATAATTCATACTTCAAAAAAAAAACTGCTGCAACAATCCATGTTATTTGAATTCAAAGTCTATTCCTACGTTGGCACCACAATGAACATCATTTATTACTGCATAAACCAATGATGAATATTTTCTTTTCATTTTCACTGACGTTTGTAGTACATGTACATATGTATGTATGGTATAGTATATGATTTAACATTTCATATTTAAGAGTTTCACTATAACGCAACCGTAGACATACCGATGTTTCATCAAATGAAACATTTGAACTGAACTTAGGATAAATAAATAAATCCTCGTTCGCCAAGTGGACTACAAAAGAAAAATATGCATAAGTCGTAATAACTTTTAAACAAATTGTTTCACGTATGATGGTATTATTTATGCAAAGTTTTAAATGAAGAAATTGAAGTCGCCGTAGTCTAGTAGGTAGTGTGATAGCTTATTAGACGTAAGGCCACGGTTCAAACCCCAGTTCAGACATCAAAACAAAAATATGAAAATATTTCTTCGACGACTTCCTCTCAGCAGATTTCTGGAAAAACTCTGAGATTAAGTAAAATTGCCATGAAAAGTTTTTCAAAAATCTATCGTTCGGAGTCGACTTTAAATGGTAGGTCTCGCCACTCATGTACAAAATTAACACACATAACATGAGTGATGTGAGAAATTAGGTCGTAATCCTGACTGAAGGATTGTAATGACCAATCATGTGTGTTTAAATGAAGAAAATCTACATTCGAAATCTATTGACGACTACAGTTCCGAGGAATAAGTATATTCATCCTCGGTTAATTGTAACCTGCCTTCTAAACACACTTATGACATGAATTTTAAGTTTTACTCAATATTTTATTTAAACAATTTGCGTATTTATTGCGCAATTATTAATTGAAACTTTATATGAAATATTGAGCTCAATAATGGCGTTTATTGCGATTTACGCAATAAAGGTGCATATCTAAACACTGTATTATACTGAGGGTTCACAAACAAAAATTGTATTCAATACAACATACACGATACAAAGTCGTGTGAATTGGCCAAATAAGTAAACTCAATTTTTTTTTAGCTCAAAACAATTATGATATTTTGCACAAAAAAAGTGCACCAAAACTTGTTAAAATTTAAAGTTTAATCGTTTATGCTTTTTAATAAAGCTTTGTTGTAAAGAATTTCGTTGAAAAGCACTTCTTCATCAACTGAAAACCCGCAATTAGTTAAAAATTTAAATAAAGAATGAATATTAGACCATGAAATAGAAACAGTGCTTTTAAAATCTAGTTATTTAAACATACTAAAGATATTCGAAGGTTGAAGATTCGAAGATTTTAAATAATCTATCGTGTTTTGCTGTCCGAAAAAGAAAATGATGACGGGTAACAACTCTACCTATTATACATACAAGATTTCAGTTTACATCACACACTCTGTCGAACAGCAATTAAACTGCCTAAAAAGGCATAACTCACTAAATTCAGAAACGAGAGAGATACATATATTTGTTAACTATTATTAGTAAGTCTTTGTCAATTATAATCCAAGAGAGGTTGTCGTCCTCAAATCTTCGAAACGAGCTAGACCACATCAGTTTATGCACGGAATGCACTGCGATGTAATGGGGTCCAATCAATTTATAATCAAATTAGGATAGGATAGGAATACTTTAGAAGGCACATTAATGGTCGAATGAGGACCTAGATGATGCTAATTTTATCTGTCTGCTAGCTCATTCCTTTTCCAAAGTTGGTCTGTTTATTTACATCAGCAAAGGTTCGGTGAACTAATACAAGTAATCTTTCTAGATTCAGAATTGCTAACATGGTACTCGGGGATGTCCAGCGTTTTTACTGTCTAGCGAGCACCAACATCGTTGATTTATACCAAAGCAAGCATATACCTCTTCTTCTCGTCTGTAAAATCTGTTGTCCTCTATGTCTAAAAGTCCTAGAATTATCTGTTATCTGTCTGGGTTCGAGCCCCAGGCCAGACATCAAAATAAAATACAAAAAGTATTTCTTCGGCGACTTCCTCTCAGTAGATTTCTGGCAAAAACTCTGAGAGTACATAAAATTGCCATAAAAAGTTTCTCAAAAATCTGTCGTTCGGAGTAGACTTTAAACTGTAGGTCCCGCCACTGATGTATAAAATTAACACACACAACATAAGTGGTGTGAGAAACTAGGTCGTAATCCTGACTGAAGGGTTGTAATGACCAATTATGTATATATGTTTCTACTTATATGGTATGTTTGCAGCAAAACTTACATTTGCGATTCAATATTTTTATAATTAAAAAAATAAAAAATAATAATAAATAAAAAAATCATTGATCTTCTATAATAACTTCTGTTGTTACTGATAGTAAAACTCTCTTTTCCTCTGTTCACTTTGAATGACCGAACAAACTAGACTCTTCTATTTAAGAATATTTAAATGTTATAAAATGCCTTTTACTTACATTTGCCAATATGGTTAAATGGTACATGGCCTGTTTCTCAAAATCCAATGGTCCCAATAGAAATATAGTTCCTTCTGTTGTTTCAGGAGAAACAATTTTTTGTCTTATGGCAAAAAGGGGAGAACCCTGTAATACAATGTAAAAAATGAACAAGAAATTAATATTTTCGATTTTTATGTCAGCTTTAAAGTATTTATTTTTGTTGTGTTTTTAAGATTAAATTGTTTTAGAGATATGTATGTACAGTGGCTCCATCGCATAATCGGACAAGCACTAGTCTGATATGTATGTGCTTAAAACTTAAAAAGAAAATATTAAATATATGTAATTTTTTGCTTTTATTTACACTCTACATTATAGACTTTCAGATTAATAAAAAAAAGAACAACATTTTTCATGATAACGGTAATTTTATAAAGAAAAAGAAAATTAACTCAATTTTTTGCGTTCAACGCATAATCGGACAAAGAAGAGCACCATTGCTAAAAATGACGAAAGAGAACAATTAATACTTTGTGGCATATCCTTTGTTCTCAAGAACGCTCCGTAAACGTTTTGGAATTGATTTTTATCAAATTGCAGCATACCTCAGGTTCTATGGAGTTCCACGCTTCCAGTAAAGCCGCCTTAAGCTGATTCAAAGTTTTAAATTGTTGTTGGTATACTCTTCTAGTATACTCTTTCTAGATTTTTATTAATCTGAAAGTCTATAATGTAGAGTGTAAATGAAAGCAAAAAATAACATATATTTAATATTTTCTTTTTAAGTTTTAAGCACATACATATCAGACTAGTGCTTGTCCGATTATGCGATGGAGCCACTGTATGTAGTGATATGATGAAGTGTTTTTAGCCTTACCCATAGCTCGAGGTAGACGGGTTTCTGGAATAATGGATTTTTACGGGCGATCACATAATCCAATTCAGTGCCACGTTTAGCATCCTATAAATAAAGAAATTTGCAATAAATATCATGTATACAATAAATATTAATTGAATAAAATAAGGCTATAAACACACTATACGCAAGTGCTGCGCAACAATTTTGTAATTGTCGGCTTATCCAAATAACACGCTCATTAACTTTTTTAAAGCGCCAGAGCATAAATAAATAATTAAATAGTTAATTACTTCTTTATCGGTTGTGACCACCAAAATATATTTTCGTGTTTTTAATAGTTATTATGTATTGACGGTACTAACTCGATCATTGTCACCATTAAATATAAATAGTGCTCAGCAATAGCATTAAGGGCCATTATTACAACCTGCCGTTAAACTTGAGTTTAGTTAAAGGTACCTTTAGCTAAAGGGAACTGTAAAGTTACCTTTAACTCATTTTCGTTATTAAAACTTACAGATAAAATAAAGTTAACTTTTTCAAAAATATGGCAGTGCCGGAGCAATGTCGATAACATTGCTCAAATTAAACAAGTTTTATTTAAACGCAGTGGCAACGACGGGATTCTTTTTTTTTTGTTCTATTTGCTCACTTTGTTTATATTTGAAGTTGTCACATTGGGCAATCACAGACGAGAACAATTATGTTGGCACAAAATTGCAGCTTGTTGGCAAGAGAGGTGAGGAGAGTGGTTTTTTGCTGGCATAATTTTTCAACCAGCTTCTACCCCGCACAAACCAATACATAAGCAACCCAAAACTAGTACACATGCATTTATAAAACAGCAGGTTCAGAAAAAATTTTTGTATAGAGCATATTTAGTCTTTCGTTTTGCGTTGAGTAGTGAAGAAAAACTAATACACACAGAGCAGAGTACATGTATACAATTTTATGCCAGATGAAATAGTCTCGTGTGTGATAGCACATTGAAAATAATATATGTGTACATATGTATGGCAAGTTCAAACATAAACTTAAAGTTACCAGTTGGATGATCTTCCCTTTAGCTTAACGCTCTACCTTATCGTCCACTTATAATAATGAAAATTATCTGCCCATTAAAATCCTGCCTTTATTTAACGACAAGTTGTGATAATGGCCCTAAGTATATTTAAAATAATAATTTCCATATATACGTACTTCTATTACTATGCAGTGCTTGGAGCGTCGAATATGTTTGTAATATAATTTGGAAAATGTTTTTAATTTTTTTGTTTTGAAAAGCATAAGGTTGCAGTGTAATTGTTTTAATTATTCATTACGTATAAATTATAACAGAACAGAATAGTCCTCAATTGGATCAGCCCAATTGATATTCTTGCTGTTTCTTCGTATTCCAACCAGAATCAGTTATTTATTCATATACATGATCATTTGCATGAGTTTTTCGTGAATGTTGCTTTAAATACGTTCAATATTTTCAGTAACATTAGATACATTCTAATGTAGGCACTTATTAATTAATTAATTAAGAAGAAATGATTAAAAATTATATTTTAGTTGTGTTGATCACAAATATTTAGCCGATTTACAATATTGCATTAAAAGTTTTATTATATTATTATATGTATATGTAGTTATAAAGTACTTGTTCATTAAATTCAATAGTAAAAGCGATTACAACCAAGAAATTAACTACGCATATGCAATGCTTGAAACTGGACCATTTTCAGAGATGAGCTTATGTCCCAATTTTATTTTTAATAAATTGATTGTTAACGTTATGAATGTGCTGCCGACCAATACACAGAAGTGCAATCATTGAATGGATGCATTCGCATACAATATGGTCAGAAAAAACATTTTTGTTTTTGCAATTTCAGCATACATAAGTATGCAACATTTCTTTAATACTAAGCGTTTTTTAATTTTGTTTATGACCGGAGATTTGAAAATTCCATCCCCGGCGATGTAACCGATTAACAAGAAGAGGCCAAATCGACGCCACCATTCTATAACGTTATAAGTGTACTTAGAACGTTTTTAATGTTCTTGCATTTTTAAATTCTACGTTCTCTAACTTAAATACTGTCAAAATTTGGTTAAGATGCGCCGATCCGTTCCGAAGTTATAGGGAAAAATCTACTTAGAATACACATATAGTCGAATAGCGCGTGAAAACTTTGAGAGCTCATAACTTGAAACACACTTTTTCGACTTGGAATGTTATAGAACGGAGGCGTAGAAATAACCAACAGAGCTTTTAGTTTAAGATTTGGTATTTTTTTTATAACATTATAATGTAATTTGATGTAAATTTAGGCTTTTTATTTATTTATTAATTACAATACAATTACAAATTGTATTGTATTTTTGGTGCTCGGTGTTGTGTCACAGACCAGAGTCTCTAGTGGGAATCGAGCCCACGACCCTCACGCTAATAGTCTAGCACACTACCCACTAGACTGCCAGGGCACCCATTAGGCTTTTTATATTTTTTGAATTGTTTTTGAATTTATTCTACTGTGTTGTCTTGACGTTTTAAATGTAGAATAGAAGTGATTAATTTTGTAAGGCATTCGGCCGTACGGCATATGTATAAATTGTTTTTTTTTCAAATATTGGATTTTAAATTGAAATAAATTAGCTTAAAAAATAAAAAAAAAAGAAAATTGTTGTTTTGTGGAACTTTGAAAATCAATAAAATTAAAATTGAAACTAAAAGGAAAGTGGTTTTTTATCTCAAAAGAAGAGCTAAAGACGCCCAAAGTTCCACCACTCATCCCCCTTATATACAGTCCACAGTGGAACAAATTTCATTCTTTTGGATTTAAATTTTTCTTCTCCATTTGTCAAAATGGTGGTGTAGTAGGTAGTGTGTTGGCTTACTATTCGTAAAGCCCGGGTTCGTATCCCAGGTCAGACATCAAAAATGAAATATGAAAAAAAAAATATTTCTTCGACGACTTCCTCTCAGCACATTTCTGGCAAAAACTCTGAGAGTAAAATAAACTGCCATGAAAAAAGTTTCTCAAAATTCTGTCGTTCGGAGTCGACGTTAAACTGTAGGTCCCGCCACTCACGTATAAAATTAACGCACACAACATGAGTGGTGTGAGAAGCTAGGCCGTAATCCTGACTGAAGGGTTGTAATGGCCAATTATGTATGTATGTATTTGTCAAAATAACCACGTAAAAATTTAAAAAAAAAAATTTATAAACATACATTATTGAATAATTTCATATTATCGTGTCTGCAGGAAAGAGAGAAAAAGAAAGAGTGAAGATATTTGCTAAAAACTCATGTCATTAATCAATAAAACGGTTTTAACGTCCAATTCTGTTCATGAATATTAAATACAACCGATACGTAAAAATATGTACATATGTACCGTATACCTTTGGGTTTTATTTTAATCACATATTTACTGAGAAATAGAATGGCATTAAAAGGTTTTTAGCGTCTAAAATTCAAAATAAAATATTTTTTTGTTCCTTTAAAAAAGAATATACAGTGGTCGACATTAACACATAAGTATAGCATCTCATTTGTTCGGTTTTTATATGAATTTTTTTGTGTTTAAACGGGACTTTTTCACTGGAAAAAAGTCTTTATACTTGGTTCTTTCTTAACTTTTCTATTCAATTCATGAAGAAACAAATAAGTTTCTGAAAACATATTTTATAGGGCGACAATTTTAAATTTACCCGATGGGAATCAGATGGAAAACCACCTATCAACAGTTGACCAACATTTTAATTCCAGATACATACACTGATGCATATTCCTATAAACGCATTTAATTTTTTTCTCCAGAAGTAAAGTTGAAGTTTTTTAATGAGAGGCAACTTAACGGTACTTTTTTAAAGTAAACAAGATTTTTTTTCTTAGCCTTGTTGTTTGCCTTATTCATGCGATCGAGTGTTCTTGGTGCTATTTTATGTGGAATATTTCTATAAACGCAGACGTGAAAATTGCTTTTAAAAAAATTACCAAAAATAAAATATTATAAATTTCTGTTTCTTATAAATAAAGGTACGTTTTTAATGACAACATCTCAATTTTAGTGCAGAATTTTCTAATTTAATCGATAAATTTCATAACATTTAAAGATGCCCAAAGGAACTTTTCTATCCGATCAAGAAAAGATCCAAATTAAATTTTTTGATGACCAAGGATGTTCCAATAGAGAAATTGGTCGTAAAATTAAACGTTCCGAAAGTGTCGTGCGTAATTTCTTTAAGAAAGGTCAAAATTATGGTGTTCGGAAACCTACCAAGGGAAATACAAAATTAACAAGAAGACAGACTAATCTTATAAAACAAGAAGGAACCCGTAACAAATTGAATTCTAAACAAATAAAGAATAAACTAAATCTTCCTGTGACACCAATCTTCCAAACACGTTGCTCACATTTTACGAAGAGATGAAAACATAAAATGGAAGAAGCCAAAGTGTAAGCCAATGCTCAAAAAAACAGCATAAAGAAAATCGTCTAAAATTCGCACGAAAATATATGAAATGGGCAGAGGAGTGGAAAAAGGTAATTTTCTCTGACGAAAAAAAATTTAATTTAGACGGTCCTGACTCATACTCATGTTATTGGCACGATTTGAGATCAAACGATGGTCGGATGTCATAACGTAATTTCGGCGGTTGTAGGGTTATGGTTTGGGCAGCATTTTCTGCAGTTGGCAAATATAAGTTTTTGTTTTGTTTCAACAAAAATGAATAGCACAATTTATAACGAATTGCTGGAAGATGCTCTTCTCTCTTTTATGGATGAAAAAATGGATGAAGATTGCATATTCCAGCAAGATAATGCTGCTGTACACGTTTCAAAGACTGGCCGTCTTGTAGTCCGGACTTAAACCCAATGGAGAACTTGTGGAGATACATGGCCCGTAAAGTTTATTCAAATAGTGCTCAAAACTAAAGCATAATGACTTTAACAGAGCTAAAACTAAAAATAAAGAAAATTTGGGAGGAAATTGATTCCGATCTTCTTAAAAAATTGGTGGAATCAATGCTAGACCGTATTTTGGAGGTAATCAACAACAAAGGATCATCCACCCATTATTAATAATGCTATAGAGACTGATAAAGTTAAGTGCGTTTATAGGAAAATACCATTAAAAATGGCAGTTAAACTCTAAAATTAAGTTAAAAAAAAAATAAAATAACAATATACAATATTTTAAATGAAGTCTTAGTTGATTTAATAAAAATATTATTTGCCCACTAAATATTATCTTATTTAATTTTTTCTAACTCTTTAAAAAAAAGTTATGTGCGCTTATAGGAAGGAATATGCACCAGTGTATATACATCATAAGTATGATGAAGGGAACATTATAGTGTGGGCTGATTCTTTTTGGCATGTCAAATAAATAAATGAAATAAATAAACATGTTTACAAAAACTATATACAAAATACGATGTTACCATTTAAAAAAGAGAGAACGATTTACCGTTTATGCACGACAATAACCCTAAGCACACTACAGGACTTGTGAAAAGCTGGTTAGAGGAACAAAACCTAAATATTTTAAAGTCGGCTGCTCAATCCTCTGATCTCAATCCAATTGAGAACTTGTGGACTGAAGTTGAAAAAAGGATGAAAGGTAAAAATCCCAAAAATTATTGGGAATTGTGGGAAAACGTCTAAATATTTAAAAAATCTCTGTCGGCACGTAGTTCAGAATTTGCCAAATCGATGTGGAAATACATATTATTAAAAATTGAGGTTACCCTACGAAATATTGCTGATAAGAACAAAAAATATTGCAATAATAATGAAACTCCATAGTAAATGTTTTAATTGTATGGCCAACCTAATAAAATATTTTTTTTTTAAATATTTTTTCTTTACAAAATTTTAAATTGTCTGTTTAACAATTTTATTGAAGACTTTTTAAGGTTTAGGTTTAAGAATTGAAAAATAAATGTTGTTTTATTTTTTCAATTTTGAAAATAAAACGAATAACTTACTATTACATTACAAATGTTTTCATTATATAGCCCCTACTGTATATATTAGATCTTTAAACTATTTACTTGTATATATGCATATATATATGTGTATATATGTATATGGGAGTGCGTACTGTGGTTAAACATTAATTCAAAACCCCTTTTTCACTACCAAATATTTTTATTAAAATTATTCTTTTACATGTCTACACATAACATTAATGTCATTGTGACCAATACGAGTCTTTCGCTCTAACTCTACATTGGAGTGAATATTAAATTAAATTAAAAATTAAGTTGGCATCACAAGTACGTAATTATATGTATGACCGTGGTAGTGTAGTCTGCTGGCTTATTAGACGTAAGGCCACGGTTCAAACCCCAGGTCAGACATCATAACGAATATGAAAAAAATATTTCTTCGGCGACTTCCTCTCAGCAGATTTCTGGCAAAAATTTTGAGAGTAAATAAAATTGCCATGAAAAGTTTCTCAGGAATCTGTCGTTCGGAGACGATTTTAAACTGTAGGTCCCGCCACTCATGTATAAAATTAACGCACGCAACGCAAGTGGTGCTAGAAGCTAGACAAACTACTAAAAGCTGTATTCCTGTTTGTTTTAGCATTGCGTAATGTGACCTTTTGAAATTATAAAAAATATACTTGATCAGCTGAATGATGTAAAAAAATATTTTATATGATTAAGTATTGCTGGGAGTTTTTTTACCACAGAACCGTAGAATCTTTGTTCTTCATTTTATTTCACAAATATTTATTTCAATTCACTTTATGGCTCTTTGCACCGAAATGAATTCGTATAGTTGTTTCTACCTGCGTATAACCATTTCACTTGGTATCTGTGTACATGAATAATGTATAGTAAGTTGCGACATTTTAATTGGTCTGAAAATGGTATTGTTCGTGTGAAATATCCAATTTGTTGATAATAATAAAATTATTATTATATTTTGTATTTCCAATAATATAATTTTTAAATAAGATTTGTACTTTAAGAAATTGTATGACAATCAGTTTGTTTAAAAAATCGTCGATAATTCTAAAAAAATATTCATATAATTTTCATTAAATTAATAATTTTCGAATAAACAGAACAACGTTTAAGTTTACATACTTCCTGTCGAAGTTCTTTTAGGCATATACATGCATACATATATAAGTATGTATCTATTCATGTCATTTTCAATAAAAGTTAAAACTTTTTTTTTTGAATAGTGATGCAAAAAATTGTCGCGATTACAAATCAATTATTTTGAGGCATTTGTTTATTGTCAGAGTAAAAGGATTGATTTTACAATTCAAGTTGGTAGTCTTGATTAAAAGGAATTCTATTTTTATGATCCGAGTGTAGTTGCACCAATAATTATGAGCATCATAGGTAACTTCTTTCACCTTGCAAAACATGAATATTGCATGTATGTATGTGGGTAAATGTGTTGATAACGGAATAATAATTAAAGTAAGTAATTTACATACAGACTGTACTGATAATAATTAACTGGTAAAGATTTTATTTTTTAACACTTACTTCTGGTATCATTATGATGCCCGGTTTATGGGGAAAGATGAGGTCGTGTGGTGTTGTAAAATTGGTAGCTGTTATCGAACACAATTGAGTAGCCATGCCACCTTTTGTGTCCTTTACTGATACCTGGAAGTCGTAATAACGTCCGGGCTCCAGACGACGAGATAAAACAACATTCGCCTGGCATACCGAATTGTACTTGGTGCATGGAAGCGATTCAATCTTGACCGTTGACGATGCAGCATCGCCTACAAACTCAAACGTTAACGGGTAGTCAAACTCCTCATCGGTAGCGCGCAATCTGTAAATGACTGAACCGACCTGTGCATCGGCTGGCACTAGAACGAGACGCATGCGTGTAGATGGATCGAATTTGGGATCCACGCAACACACTGGCGACGGACTAAGAATACCAATTAGCAGGATGATTGTCAATATTCGATATGCTGTTGTCCAGCTTAACAAATATATCCTCGGTGTTGTTATCGATGTCGTTTGCGATGCCTTTGTGTTCGATGGTATTGTTTCTCGTTTCGTATTTGTTGTACTTGTTGTTGTTTTAAGTTCAGCACATATATATGAACTCGCTGGAAAAAAAGACGATAATGATGATGGTGATGATGATGATGATGAAGTTAAACACTTATTGTGGGAGAGACAGGAGGTAAATGTTGACTGTAGTAGTTTTCTCTGTGTTGGTGTGGTTGATGAAGAAATCGTGGTGAAAGAGGTGTGTTGTTCTAGATGTAGTGGTTGCTGTTGCTGTTGAAGTTGAAGTTGTTGCTTTCTAAGCCGTCTGTGATTGTTTCTTGTTCTTCTTTCTTTACTGCTACCTTTTGTAATGTGAACATTACTGCTGGAAGCCATTTCTGCTGCAACACAAGAGAAAAATATAAAAATTATTAACATGTCGAAATAAATAAAAAAAAACAAAAACAACAAAAGAACAAAAACATTGCTTTTACAGCTTTAACTTTGCAAAAACACAAGAATGCAATAAAGACGTATGTATGTATGTCTGCTTATTATTCCAATCATATGTAAGCCTTAACGAAAGATGATTATTTTTGTTTTTTTATTCTTTTATGTCTACTTTGTTGTCGTCCTAAACGTTGCTATTTAATTTCAGTCGGCTTGACCGTCCATCTATCTAGCTGCTGTCAGTTTGTCTGTTAGTGTATGTGTTGTCTATAGTGTATATCCATATGCCTTCTGCTACAGTAAACTACACTCAGCAAAACAATTGAGAAATTCTTTTAAACAAATTTTCAATTACTCCTTCTACTCTATTGCATCTCTTTTAAACATCCGAACAAAAGTTGTTTGTCATCAGTGTATTTTAATTACATTGTAGAAGAAGAGTCAAGCCTAAACAAATTTTTCATAAACGACTTAATATGCCTGCCTATCCCCCAGCAATATTCTTAGAGAGCTTGCGTGCAACAACCATTGTTATTTTTGGATAGTTGGCTTATACAAATTTAATAAGTCCCATTGAAAACAAATTGCCAAACACTTCACTTTTATACACTTTGACACATAAAAATTTTTTTTACTCTGCATCGGTTGTCAATGTTACCGGATGTGGTGACACTGACGAACAATGATGTTGTAGCATTATGTTTCTCCTTTTTTCGCAGTAATTTGCAGAAAACAGAAAAAATCTTTAATATTTACAATAATTGAACACACAAATAAAAACATAAAAGTTTTTATCATATTGTTACGTTTTTACCTTTTTAAAAACGTTTAAAATACGAGTTCGTTGATTGCAAACAAAATAAAAACAAATATGTGTTTAGTTTCAATTAAACTCCTTATTGTTCGCACTACTTTTGTGTGCCATCGTTCACAACTTGACGAATACAACAACAATTGCTTGTTCTCTATTCTTCTTTGCTTACAACGCAGATCTTTTCAACGCGATCTTTAAACCACGCAACGCGTCTTCACACAAGACTGACTGAATTCTTACTACTACTCGTTGCCTGCTTTGTCTTGCCTATTTATATGCGCCCGTAATCAGTCTGATGAAGATTCTTGAAGTCGAACGCTCGAGGTTGCGCCTTCTCAAGAAGTCTATCGCGACTTCATTGTTGTTTGTATATTTTGTTCACATTGCTTGTTATTGTCGCTTACTTGTCTATCCCCTTTTCTTTCATACTGATGTTGTTGGTTTACTTGTAACAAATTCGCTGTATCTGTTTGTGTAGTTTTTGCTCATTTTATTGTTAAACGATGTACACCGTTTCCATTTTCGTAATAATATTTTTAGATTTTTTCAGATACGTTTTCCATGTTGTCTATTCAATGATATGAAAACATTGGTAATTACAGAAAAGTAGAACACGGTATCGACAGCCCTACTGATACCATCAGGCGCTGAGTGGTTAACTGTTTCACTTTCATTTGAAACAACGAATTGCTTCCTGGGATTTGTGTTACAGTCTACAAGTCTTTTTGGGTCGCTTTTTCCTTGTTCTTACGAAGTGACGTGATATACATTACTTAACGAGTATTGCTACAAACCTTTTTCGTTAGAATAGCTGACGTCATCGTTCGATCCACTAATAGTTGTGATTAGAGTGCCCAGGTGCTTGAAATTCGAGATTCTATAGGGAAATCTCTGAGAGTATGCTTTCTTTCACACTAATTAAAAAACAGTTTGAATTAAGGACACGCATTCAACTCTTATATTTAAGAAAGTATCTTATTAATGTTTGATCGACATTAGGAATATATTCGGAAATATTGATGTGTTTTATATGAAGATGAGAGCTGAGTTAAACGGATGTGTCCAAAGAAGTCTTATTTAATACGAACCAAGGAATTTCAGGTACTTTTTAAAGTATATACAATACTGGATTTTGGCACACGTTGCACGTTGAGATTCTTATGTGTGTTCGAATTTTTGACGTACCAAACCTTATACCAGTTTTAACAATAAATATTAAAATATAAGTTTACAATATGACTTCAGTCGTGAGTGAATAAATTTCGAAAACTTTCAATTCGATTTGAGCTAATTTTGTTTAAATGTGCAATTTCCAAGAAAGGTGTCTATCAATGTGAATACCAAAATATTTTATGCGGGAGGTTATGTCTCTCATCTTAATGTGAATTCTATGTGTTCATTCACTTTAATTCTCAAGCCTTTCGTGTGAATTTATTTATTTTATTTATTTTATTTTCAAATTTAGCACAACAAGATAGAAATCTTATAAATTAAAGTGCTAATGATTACATACAAACAATAAATTTAAACATAATGTAATAATTAAATATAAATACAAGTTAAATTAAAAAAATGAAAAAAAAAATATAATAAAAACAGATTACAAATAATTTAATGCATTAATTTGTTTTTATACAATACTTCAACTAGTCATTAACGAAAATATTTCAATAATTCAATTTTAAATTTGATTGCGTTGCCAATTATTTGAATTCTTTTCGGTAATTGGTTCCAAAGTCGAGTGCAGTAAATAAAGAAGTGACACTCAGAGAAGGTAGTTTTATATTTTCGTCGAATCAATACCAGTCCTCTAGCCGATCTACCGAAACTTATTGTTCCATAAAGGTAAGTCGGTTGTGCAGTATAAATTATTTTATGTAAAAATAACAAACTCTTAAACTTCAAAAGATTTTCAAAACTCATATTACAAATTTGGTATGAGAACACAGATATGGAATCACGTATTCCTCGATTGAAGATATATCTTGCAATATTATTATAAGCGATTTTCAATTTCCGCAAATCATTTGCATCGCAATTTGCATAAATTTCGCATCCATATAAAAGGACTGGTAGCAAATAAGTTTTATCAAGCAGCATTCGTATCTTAAAAGTTGTTGAACATTTTACAGCCCAAAGATTTCTCAACATACCATAAATTGTACCTACTGCAGAAGCAATGTGATTGGACCAGGTCAGTTTATTATTAAAAATTAATCCTAAGTCTTTTGAACAGCTCACAAATTAAATTACATTACTATTTATTTTAATTTGAATATCGTCAGCAATCTTTCTATTACTTCTATCTATTAAAATACACTTTGATTTTGTGGGATTGATACAAAGTCCATTGTTTTTGGCCCAGATATCTATTTTCTGCAAATCCGAGTTTATATTGTTTACACATGCGTTAATTCCATTTAAAGTACCGCTGTTGTAGATTTGGACATCATCCGCATACATATGTATTTTACAATGTTCTAAAGTATCCGGTAAATCATTGATATATAAGCAGAATAATAGGGGTCCAAGCACTGAGCCCTGTGGGACACCTCTATTAACATCAAGGCTTTCAGAATATGTTCCATTATAAAATACAATCTGAGATCGACCTGTGAGATATGAATGTAACAATCTACAAGCTGTTTCTGAGAAACAGACAAGTTTTTCCAGTTTTTTTTAATAATATGGAGTGATCAACTGTATCAAAAGCTTTACTGTGATCAAGTAAAACTAAAATAGAAATCATATTATTATCAAGATCAGCTCTTAGATTCTCCACTACCTCTGTCAAGGCTGTCATACAACTCCTTCCTTTAATAAATCCCGATTGAACAGAACATAAAATATTATGGTTCCTTACATATTCACTGATCTGCTCACTCATAATATTTTCAATAACTTTAGATAAGAAGGCGAGAATAGATATTGGCCGAAATTCGTTGTTTTGTTTAGGTATTGGTGTAATTTTTGATTTTTTCCATTCATCAGGGAATGTTGATTTTGTTAGTACTGTGTTAAACACATAAGTAACATAAGGCAAAAGTTTATACAGCAATATTTCAAAAAAACCTGGGATTTAATCCATCTATACCAATAGCTTTAGACTTTATTGAACGAAAACTGCTCAGAACTTCCAGTTGGCTAACGCAGCGAAATGTAAAAGAATCCTCAATGAAGACACTACAGAGTTCGTTATATATATTACTGGTCGGTGATGGTATGTTTGCATTTCTAAACATATGGTTTAAGCTATCGATGTCGACATCAACATCACATCCAATTCCAATTTTACGAATTTCTTTCCATTTAGAACTGCTATCAATAGCTGACGAAAATCTTCTCTGGTAATACAGTTTTTTCGCTTGTTGTATACTTCTACCAACCGCTTTACGACAATTTTGAAATAGTGCTCGAAGTTCGGGAGTTTTAAATTTCCTCCATCTAGCATACGCAGTATTGCGCTCATTTATCAGTCTCCTAATATGAGTGGCAAACCAAAGTGTTTGATGCGCTGCTACACGTCTAGTTTTTATTGGTACATTTGGTTCATATAAAAATTTGACATTCTCTTGTAAAAAACGCATTTGATCATTTACATCGTTATAAAAATAGATTTGATTCCAGTTTATATCTTCCAGCTGTTGTAACAAGAGGTTATAATCTATACGCTTAAAATCTCTGTATTCATATTCCTCCTGCTGTATATTGATGTGATGATCATACGTTATAAATAACAGATCATGGTCCGAGAAAACTGATGCCGAAATCTGGTCATATAACATAACTTTTGACAAATTGTTTACAAATACCAGCTCTATCAAGCTCTTGGTGCATCCATGATAATGCGTAGGTATAAGAGTGTTCACGGGAAATAGCCCCAACGAAAGCATGCGATCAATTAAAGTTACATAGTAAATTATTGTTAAAATCACCAAGGATAATAATCTCGTTGTATACGACAGAAAGATTCTCCAAATCACTTATAAATAAGTCAATTTGTACATCTCTATGGGGTCTGTATACACTTCCAACTAATATCTTCCTATTGTTCTTTGGGATAATCTCAATAAAAAGGTATTCGAATTCACTGCCCGCCATTGATTGCATTTTCACAGCACAATTGATACCACACCTCACAAAGATTGCAACTCCACCACCTCTGGCTTTGCTTTCGGTTCCATTTATTATAATCCTTCTGTCCGAACGATATAACTTAAAACCAGGTAAGTTATAAACTGAATCAATAATATCAAGGGAAAACCAGGTTTTAGAGACACATACTATATCCACTCCAGAAGAGGCAAAGATATATCGAAATTCATCAATTTTATTACAGAGACTTTAAGCATTAATGTGGGCTATTTTTAAACCAGTTTTCTGCTTAATCAGAACTCGAAGCATATTATGTGCACTCTCCTTAGAACCAAATTTATTATTTAACAACATCAATTATAAAAAATAAAAATGTAAGCACATAATTGGCAACGCAATTGGACATATTATAAATGTTAACTATATAAAAGTAGTTGGAATAAACCAGTTGAATATTAAATAAATTAGTATGAAAACTTTTTAAAAGAATTTTTGTTAAATTTGTAATCCATCCATTAAGAAATAAGTTATTGATCTTAATATTAAAATGAAAAATAAATAATTTTAAAAATACTATGAAATTAAACTTATTCCCCAGAACACGGAAAAAGCTGGTGAAGGTGATCAATTTCATCAATTTGAACAGGATCATCATTTAAATGCTTCTTAACATACACAAGACCCCGCCTTGTATAAACACTGCTTATGATTTTCCTTTTTCTCAGACGAATTGACAAGCGGAGTATTTTAAAATTCAATTGCGTTAAATTTTCGTTTACATAAAATTTGGCATTAGAATTTAAACCAATATCCCTAAGTGTAAGAGAATAACCTTTTTGCCTTCTAAAGTCTGCAAGTGATTTCAAAACAACATTTTTGTCATATTCTGACTGAAGTTTAACAATTATTGCAGCATCCGTAGAATTCTGTTTATTTAAACCATTTATTCGGTAAATAGATTTTACACTTGGGACCGTAGTGCCAACATTACTACATATTGTCGCAAAAATATTCTGTAGGTTATCATTTTCAAGATAAGGAATTTCGTTTATCCTCAGTTCACAGGAAACACCTCGATTTTCATGAATTCTCATGTGAACAGTGTGTATATGACTGCTCAGTGATATATCAGAAGTATATTAAAGATAATACAGTTCTCAATACATTACTCTCTGTAGCTTAATTAATAACAAAATTTCGGCTGATGATAGGGTTTTTCAATAGCTTTGTTATATTATAAGGAACATTTTATTTCAGGTTATAAAACAAACTTTCGTGCCATACTCTATCGAATGCAATCTCTTCAAATTCTCTTCTATGGCTTGCACTAATCTATGGGTTTGCTCAATAATGTTATGATGTTTCTTTCTGAATTCAAATTGATGATCTGCGATGAATCTATTAACATATATTAACATTGCCAATAATTTAGATATCACTTTAACTAAAACAACTTTCCAGACTAGAGGGTAATTGAAGATAAAAAGAAAATACGGGCATCTCTATAATTATCCTTTTGTTGAGTTTGTCAAACACAGGTGCTTTCATTCGACTGAGTAAGTAAGGGCTCTCTGAAAATCTTCAAAATTTGAACATTAGCAGAAAATGACATACAGTAGCTAAAATGGCAGATCAGTTGAATCACTGCACAAATTTGGTATAAAGTATTCAACAAGGAGACTGCCACATTCGATACCAATTCTTACATGCAACCAAGAATGCTGGAGTTCCTTTTAAGGTTTCTAGTTGTCCCCCACAATAACTAGTATTCTCTGAGAGTTTCTACCTCATTAATGTTTGTGTAAATTAGTTTCGTCCTTTGTAAAGCGAAATCATGTAGGCCTTTAAGTTTACTATCAGCAATGTCAAGACTTTTTAAAAACTGAAGTTATTTAAACTAATGCCAATATTAAATACGGGTAAATGTATTGACGGTCATCAATTTAGCTTCAAGAGGAAACACAACACTGTTAAGGAAACAATATGAAAATCATCCGAAAAAATATTGCTTCTAACTATTCACCGACAATTTCGAGCTTTCGCCTAGTTTTGGCTCAAAGGCCTAATACATAAACTGAAGATGAACAGTTAATATTATCGAACCAAAGGTTTGCTCGGAATGAATGAAAATAAATCTTTTTTATTATAGAGTTCTATAACCCGCCGAAGGTTTGTCAGTCTTTAAAGCAACTTTGTGAATGCCTGCCGCATTTTAAAATAGTATCTTGTGGTACGTTCTGTATTTATCTTCATACTTCATAATCAAACTAGTTAAACCTGCAGGGGATAAGAATCCATGAACCATAACATTTACCTTACGGAGGAAAACATCTGAAACTAAAAACCAAGTAATGGCTCAATATTCCCATAAAAAATATAATGGCATGCACTTTGGTTTGACGAAATCTTATCTTCTTGGAAATTTAAAAAATTCGAATAAAAATAAAGATATTCAGGTGAAAATGAAATTGAAAAAAAATAAATATTTAAAGAAGTTAAATATGTCATCGTAATCCCCTCGTCTCGCAAAAATTCCTACACATACTAATAAAGCCAAATGTAAAATCCAAATTAGTTCCCTGGTATTAATCGAAAGTCAATGGTTTTTTTTCGAACGTCCCCGGCCTCACACTAACCCACCCTCACCCGACCGCGGAGGGCTCGTCCCCATTAGGTAGGGACACGTACACACTACAGTCCGGACTTTAGCGGGTAAGGGAAAAGTAATGGCAACGAGAACTTTAAACAGCTACAGAACTTAATCACAAGCTGAATAAAGTTACAATAAACAGGAACTACCTATGACAAGAACGAAAATATATTTTTATATAATAATTTACAAATTAATATTTAATAATTAGCATATAAGCTACGTTTTATATTACAAACACTACAATTAAAATCAATAAAATCATAATATAAGTTAAAAACATTACATAATCTACGAAAAGGAAAATTACATCCATTGTTCGTTCTATAAAAATCTAAAGAAAGAGAGGACGATAGTGCCGTGAAAATCTTGCTGGAATACTGAAATTCAGGTTATAAAGCAAAAACTCAGAATCGATATCACCTTTAACCAGATTAAAAACAAAACAAAGCCCTACAACAGCCCTTCTACGTTCTAAAGTTGGAAGTTTTATCAAACCTAATCTAGCCTCATATTACGGAAACCCATTGGCACAATCCTACCCTAAGCCACGTAAACAGAATAATAAAAACTGCTTCTGCACAGACTCTATTGAATCACTATGACAACGATAGTATGGATTCCAAATAACAGACGCATACTCCAAAATAGGTCTAACAAGTGAAATGTATAGCAGTCTCGTTATATAAGGATCAATGAATTCCCTAGCCCATCTTTTCATAAAACCAAGAACAGCCCGAGCCTTGCCAATCATCATACTAATATGATCAATAAAAGACAATTTCATATCGAATAATACATAATATGTACTCCCAAATCAAAATATGTAGTCACAGTTTCCAAAGGGCAAGAATGAATCACATAAGTGGACGAAATTACGCTCCCGCGAGAGAAAACCATGCATTTACATTTCTTCAAGTTAAGATCCATTAAATTAATTCTGCACCAAGTTACAAACAGATCAATATTTCGCTGAAGAACAGCCTGACCATGATCATCATCATAATCGTGATCATCATCATAATCATTATAATATATATAATTTTATAATAGTTTTTAAGATTTGTTAAATTACTGTTAATTGTAAAAGGAAAAAAAAAACATTTTTTTTTGCCCAATCCAGTCAATATTGAACATCTAATCACCTTACTCAATTTGGTTTTAATATCTGAGTGTTATAGTGTTTTCACACCAAAATTTAAAACCTGATTTTAGCATTAAAACCATAAACAGCTGATTTTGCGTTCACACTTCAAGTTTTATTAAAATTGGTTTTAAATTCATGACATTTATGACTGCGAGAAAAAAAATTTTATGAGCAATATGCCTTATTTCATCTTGATATATTTAGCTTCTGACTTACCTTTCGCACAAGAAACTATATTCATTGTGACCAGAAACAACACACATTCCGATTAATAATTAAATATTTACAAATTTTTAAAATTTTCATTGAAGAAATTAAAAATATTCCAAATTTTTCCTTTTTTAATACAAAATAAATAATTATTTACATTTATTTATTTATTTATTTATTTACATTTGTTTTTGTTTTTATTAGCTGTTTTCAGGTTTTCAGAGCTGGTAGCTCTGATTTAGTACATTTAGTAAATCAAAACAAGGTTGTATTTCATAAAACCAACTTAAAACCAATTCAAAAAAGGTTTTATTTTGGTTTTAACACAATAATTTTGTATGGTAAAATCAGGTTTTATTTTTGGTTTTAACGTTAAAACCAACTTTTGCGTTAAAACCACTCGGTGTGAAAACACTATTACATGCAAGTATGCAGATGGAATCTGCTCACTAATGTTAACGTGAAGTTATACTGCAGTCTGTTGCGACGTTCGGTTCATTACTTACTGTTGCGATATTAAGTAGTAACTGAGTGCGGTTTTAACTTTGTGATCACCTATCATTTGTTTCCTTTATATAGATTTCTCTTTTTGTGGATGAGAGTTATCGTCCCCTATTTAATTCCACATTCCTACTCAGATTCGTCATCGGCTGACATGAAAATTTAAGAATGACACGGATGCAAAGCTGTGAAGCGTTATACATTTTATGTAAAATAAAGAACAAAAAATGTCAAATCTAATTTCAAATTAATGCGGGTGTGTAAATGTATATACTATTGTATATAATATTGGGTTTATTGAGTACAATATTTTAAGTGTTCAGGCATAATAACACAGGCGGTTCAGCTGCTTATTCAATATTTATTTGACAGCTGGTAAAGAAAACAACTGGTTGTTTCAACAACATTATTTTGCTGTTTTGTTTTGTTTACTTTGCTTGTCGTTGTTGACATTTGAGTTGTCAAATATCAACAGAAATAGTTCGGTTAACTGTAATATACTCTTACTAAACACACTTATGACAGTGCTGCATTTTAAGTTTTACTCAATATTATAACAATTTTTGTATTTATTGTGCAATAATTACTTGAAACTTTATATGAAATATTGAGCTCAATAATGGCGTTTATTGCGATTTACGTAATAAAGGTGCATCTCTAAAGACCATATTACTTTTTCTTTTCATCAATAATCCCAATATAACTGTATTTTGCTATACCAACAGTATCATTTATATAGGATTTCCACCAAAACAAATTCACAATAATTTTCTGGTGCTGGTACACAGCACACTTAATGACTTGAACATATTGTAGACTGATAATGATGTTTAGTTTTCATTTTTATTTGAATTTTATTTGAATTTTATGAAAAGAATTCAGTCGCTTATGGTGGTCGGTATATTTCTAATAATATCTCATTGTGTGCTTTTGTGAAAATATTTATTTAGAGTAACTGATCCAACTGAAGTTGATACAGTATTGCGTAATATTGGAGTAAGTTTTTTTGTTCTTAATTCTCCATGTTTTTATTGAAAAAGACCAGTGTTGATATTTGAATAACAATTTCATATGTATATTATATAATATATATATATACAATATAATGTATAATATCTATATATAATAAATATATGCAATAGATTACTTACACAATGTTATAGTATGTCTGACTTTATATTTATTGACATATCCCAAATATGGGATCGATCGACTGTCGTCTTTATCACGTTGCAATACAACGAAATTGAAGAAAATGACTGATGTATTTCGGTGTTAGAAATTAAACACAATATGGATGATGTGAGAAGCCAGGGCGGAATATGACTAAAGGTTTGTAATTACTAATGATGTATACATGTATGCATATAATTTTGGAATTCTTGACGGTAAATCAATAATTGAACATAATACCCTTGATGTGATCTTTTTTGCTAAATTCGCAAATGAGGAGCATAGAAATGTGTAAAATTCTTTAAGGAAATAAACATAACGTGTAACGTAATAAAAATTGTCCAGGAACTGACATCCTTGCCAATACTTTTTGCAGCATTTTTAGGTGTTTTGGTGGCCTTATGGTGTAACAAACTTTCAATGTGCCGGGCATCACCATCAGAAAGCAAGACGGGAATCCGAAGCACACTGCCAAAATAGTTAAAAGCTGGCTACAAAACCAACCTTTTGATGGACTGGCCTGCGTAAAGCCCAGACCTGAATCCTATAGAAAATTTATGGGCTATTGTTAAAAGAAAGGTGATAGCAAATGTTGACGAGCTTTGGGAGAGAATGGAACATGAATGGCGAGCTCTTGACCGTGATACCATCCAAAAGTTTGTGGAGAGTATGCCAAATCGTATTGAAAGCGTAATTAAAAATAAAGGTCTTTGGACGAAATATTAAATTGGCAACTATTAATGATTTTCAACAAACTCCCCAAACAGTGCAAAAGTGTCCAAATAGTGATTTTTTTGTTTTTTGCATTTTTTTTATTTTTTATTTTTTGAAGAAATTTATATAAGTTTTTGTTGTTTATAATTTAGAATAATGTTCAATAAAATAGAAAAAAAAACATTTATTTGATAATACATCTATATTTGTATTACTTTCATTATCTTACTTTCTTAATGCAAAACATCTGGACAGTTTTGCTTCCCACTGTATGTATACATATATTATTCGACTTAATATTTTATAAGTTTTGATGAGGTAAACTTGGAAAATGTGAATTTTTTTTCATTCATAGTAGCAAACTTTTATTAAAAAGTATAAAATAAGTGGAAACATTCCTAAAGGGCATTCTGTTGTGAAGACATTGACACTTCGTTTGATAACATCGAAAAAAATTACTGTAGTTATTATTGAAAGAATCTAACAGTCGAGTTATATTTTTCATATTATATTTTTCATATTATATATTTTTCAATGATTGTTTATTGGAAAATTTGTCAATTTAACGTTTGAACGACCACTAGAATTTGACCACTAGAATTTGGCCTACTTCTGGTAGTTGCCCAAACTTGAAGCTGATACGTTTTGTAGTAAACATTGAAGAACCATCAAAAAAATTTTAAATTTTTGAACTGAAAGTCCGTTTGATAAAATGACATATAAAAAATATAATATGACTGTTATACTCTTTAAATAATAACTACTGTAAGTTTTGTCCGATTTTATAAAACAAAGTGTCAATCTCATCATAAGAGAATGCACTTTAAGAATATCACCACTTGTTTTATAGATTTCAATCAAATCTCATAACATATAAGTTTGAGCAAAATGTTCATGTATACCATTTGAAAGGCTATCTCTCACCTTTCTAAAAAACTTTACATTTTTAAAATAGGTTCAGACATATTTGCGTAATCAATAATTGTGTGTGAAAAGATCAAAAAAACTGTTTTTGACAAATAAAACAAATTTGGAGGGTTCAAGAAATATAAAAACAATACTTTTGAGTTCTACTCCACGGAACTCACAACCTACACTGTGCCACTAGCTGGGTGTATTTTGACTGTCGCATCGTGTTATTATTATGGGTCGTGCCTAGTTCTATTTTCCTCAAATGGATGTTTTAATTGGGCATATGGATTTGAGTGACAATACGACATAAACTGTGTATTAACTATAGTTAATGTGAGTTTATATTTATTTATTTGCATGTTACAAAGCATATGTATGTTAAACAAGGTATTATCCGATCTTATTTGTTCTCTGATTTTTTAAAATCTTTGACTATACTTACGAATATAAAGTTTGCTGCAATAGCAAGATTTATTCTGGTCTCAAGTTGATTTTTTTTAGGGATTGTTTGATTTCCACGTTGGATAAGCTGTGACAACACAAAGAGTCTAAACGCTGATCAAAGTTGAATATTATCCTTCAAGAACGATCCGCAACCTAATCTGATTATTTATTTAAATTGCAAGTTTTATAAATCTTTCACAGTTTAATTATGATCACAATTTAAAATATTGATATCTGAAAAAATGGGGATTCTGTACAATTGCCAAAATGTATATGTAAGCCTTACGTCTAAATCAAAATTAAAGGCGAAATAGAAACATTCTGACATATAGTGCTGATATATGCAATTTGAATATAATTTTTACATTCTTTACAAGGGCAAACGATAATAAGAAATTTAGTTCATTCATATCAGGTGCAGCTACTTCAAAACATCAAAAGTTTCTTCATATTTCCCAATTGTATGTATCTTCGTATATGCATAGTATATTTCACAGTACGTACATACCTAGTTTGGTGTAATGAAGCCGCTAGAATATGGTTCGGAAGTAAAAAGTGCTTACAAATAATTTCGACAAAGAATGTTACGAAGAATTAATTCATACGATTGTTGGAAGTTTATTATTAATGATAATGATTTTCTTAACTTTCTTTCTTAACAGATAGCTGCCTATGTGCCAGAGAATAGTAGTTGAGGCCTGTCTTATATTTAATATAAACTTTCAAATTGTCATTTTGCTGACATTGTAGATTTTTTTCAAAAAATATACGTAATATTCTCAAATATAAATAACGATGTAATTTGCGATAACAGGTATTGCAAACTCCCGCGGAAAACAAAACTTTTTTACCACATTACATGATATGTTCGTTTTATACCGTCCATTGTTATAGTGAGATATTATCTGGAGTTGATACGCGAGATCACCTTAAAAACATACAATTTGAAGAGGTGGGTCTTAGACAGTATTCCAAAATATTTTGGCTTTTTTAGCTTATAAATGGGTACAATGGGTCAATTCGACCTCCGGGTACTGTACTTGTCTTTATTGACAAGTACACGTACCTAGCCTATAAAGGCATTTATCTAGAAGTCTTGCCTTTGTCAAAAGTGTTTAGAGTAACTTACCTACCGGTTGAAAAACACATAACTTTGGAAAGATTTCGCTGCTTCTTTTGTCTAAAAATATTCCAACAAACGCTAGAAATATTCCAACAAAGTTCCGACTGTAAAAATTGTATTTGTAGATGCTTTACAATGCCGAAAGTGGAAAGAGGAATCAGAATAAATAAATACTTTGTATTGCATAAAATTGACGCACTGATACTTGTTATATATGCGACGAACTGGATAATAATTAAAAAATGAAAACAAGAAACTCCATGAACGAGAACGAGTATATTATAACATCGATTAAAATCGAATAATTTTACAAATTTAAATTGTGAAGAATTTAACAAAATGGTTTAATGTCACGCAAATTATGTAAAATAAAATCTAAATTCTGTTATTGCTTCAAATATAATTTTATTAAGTGTGTGTGTGTGTGTGTGTATTAAGTGGTAAATAATGCCTTTGTTTAGTTGGTATGTGTACACAGTACAGACAAGCAGATGTAGACAATCTTCTTGTGCAACTAGTAATTTATTCGATTGGATTGGTGTGTGGTTGTTTTTGTTAAAAAACAAAAAAAAAATACATTAAACTTTTCGATTTCGTAGTTTTTTTAGTTGTTGCTTTTGCTTCTATTATTGTTTATATACTCGTACATACTTTTGCCAACAATTGCAAAGTCATTTGCAATTAATTGAAATCTATTTATTATGCTAAGAATTATGGCGCCATTTTAGCTAATCCTTATTTGTATTTTATAAATATACACCATACATACATACAGACACACATATGTATATACAAATATATAAATAAATTAAAAATATTTTTTTTATTTATGTATCGCTATCCGATAAAGTAACCGATTTGCTGCCCAATTGCCGGCATGAACGGTTGACTGTAAGTGAGACTTAATCTGTTTATTTGTTTGTGTTGTGGTTGTGTATGTATTCTTAAATAAAAATTATTCTGAACTGAATTAATTTAAATATTTTTATAACCATTAAAATATCTAAGATTGAATACTTGAAAAACCAGCTAAAATTCTAGGCGCTGCCTAGTGATACTTTTTATGAAATATAAACCTTGAGATGTTAATTAATTTTATTGAAATCATTTTTGCGGATGTAATTCAAATACTTGATATACTCATATTACTAAGACGACTTAAATGATCTGACTCGTTCATTGCATTGTTGTGTTGCAGTGTTTTTGACAATAAGAAATTTAAATTTTATCACCAAATGATTGATTATCATCGATGCATGTGCTTTGGTTTCTTTCTTATAAAAAATAAAAAAATAAAATGAAATAATTTACCATGATAGCCGTCCAGTTACTTTAAAATGAGCGTTTCTTAAAGAATACGATTTTCAAGGCACTCAAATAATATGACAATGTGTGCATGGATGTTGAAGTAATAAAAATTTTGCCATTCCGCATTATGAATGTCAGTTCACTCCTTGCTATTTAAATTCCACCGAAAATGGAATGTAAAATTGCCTTAACCAACTGACTTCAGTAGCCGTTCTATTTTATTTTATTTAAAATAAAAAAATATTTATTTTGATGAATGACAATGCAGCTGACGCAGTTAAAATGCTTCCAAAGATTTTTGGGTAAAATATTTTGACTTAAGCGGTAATTCAATCATACCTCGTTTACATTACAGGCTGTTCGTATAGATTCGGATGGATTTATGACAGACGATAATGAAGATATTTTTAGACCTCTTTTCGCTTGATCTCTATTGTAGCAGTTTAGCGGCTAAGACTAGTAAGCGTCTCTGTGTGATTGGACAGTGGCATGAATCGAATACTGGTCGCGCAAGAATCGTGAAACAAGTGGGGATTTTCAGTGGCAACAACCACTTGACGCTACGCTACGATTTCTCAATAATATTCAAAACGTCCATTCCGGACAAAGAAGACTAAGAAAATAGTGCCGTGCATCTCGTAAAGGACTCCGTGCAAATCTACATCTCTAAACTAGACGGAATGGCATAGCCTATAAGGCTGCCGAATAATTGTAGCATCTTCCAGGCGGAGGTGCTGGCTACTGAAGCTGCGAAAATCCGCTGGAAACTAGATAGAAGGTGCATGGCACACGCTCAGTGTGGTTGTCGGAGTCATTTGGGCACGGAATCAAGGTCCATCGGTCTTGAACAACTTGTTAATGATTTAGGCAGAAGTTACAGATATGAGGAAGAGGAGGAGTCTGTTCCTCTCCTACTGGGTACATGCCCGGCACCATTTTGTAGAACAAGAAGGTATCCTGGTGCCTGTTATTTAAACGATTTGAAGGAATTGTCACACATTGTCATTTGCAGTCTGAGGCGCTTGCGCCTCATCGAAAGTTTAGAGTGGTTCCAGGACTAGGGGATAATGCAAACTGTGGTATCTCAATAGGGCCTATGTGGCCTAAGTGCGTCCATCCAAGCCCTATCCTACCTACTTAATGAATAATTTTTAACAATAATAATAGTAGTAGTAGTAGCAGCAGTTGTAACAAAAGTGGAAACCGTTAAAAATGTTGAAAACAATAAATACGTACATATTAAATAATAAAAAATAAAAAAATAAAAATAAAATATAATAAAAAAAAAATAGAAACATTAAAATACAATTTAAATATTATTTTACATACTTTCTATTTCGTTTAATTATTTCATTTCCTAGATAAATCTTTGATGCAATTATCGCTTATAGTATAGTGACGTAAAATACGATTACATTTCGTATACATTGACTAATCCAACATAGTCTCAGTCCATCAATCATACATAGATATACAAATTACTGCAAATAAATGTTACTTAATTGCTCCGAACGAATTATTCAATTCGATATGAATTATGAATCATGGTTCAGCATTTTAAAGCTGCAAAGAGCCGAACTTGAAATTCCAACAAAATCACAAGCATTAATACAATGTTTTTTAGGAAATTGAAGTTTTCTTAACATTTCATTTTATTTCAATTTACTTTCTCTCAAGTAAAAATTATAAAAAAAAAATGTATTCAATTTACAAAAAAAAAGAGAAAAACTGAAACATAAAAAGCACTTAATTTACGGTTTTCATAACCGTTTAAAATTGAAAATCATGTTATTGTTATATCAGTGATGCCGATAGACCTTATTTATAGTAAATAAAAAAATTAACTTTTTGTCTATTTTTGTTAGCATCAATCGCTGAAAAATACTTTTCAAATACTTTTCGAAAGTAAATGTTTTTATTTTACGAAAATACGAAAAATAAATAAATGCCATAAAAACATAAAATATAAGAAGCAAGCATACAAACATACATACATATATATGAGCATTTGTTTTTATTCCAAAGATTTAATCATTTTGAGCTAGAAACGGTTTACAGTATAAAACGGAACCATGGCATAAAAAACTATGTACCAATGAGACATTAAACCAAAACTAGAGAAGAGTGATTGGTAAAGAGCGAAGTAGAGAGTATTTTTTTATTCACAATGTATTTTATGCGGATTGTTTAACGTCCTTGAAGTGTTATGCAATAAAACAATACCAATAATTTCAAACAATTTTCAAATTTCTAAAATTGGTAAAATTTAAAAAAAAAAATAATACATGTTTAAAATTTGATATATGTATGTATGTTGTATGTACATACATAACTACTAATGAAAATAATAATAATAAAATAACAATAAATAAACTAATTCAATGCAATTAAATGAAGTAATAATCAATCAGATTATTTTGGTCATTCATCGATATATGTACGTACATATGTGTATACTCGTATTAGTTAAGATTTCTCAATAATTCGACTCGTATGTATGAAAGTTAATTAAGTAAATTACTTTTCATATAAGTTTGAATTCAAGCAGCAGAAAATTTTACTTTCATAGCTGAAAATATCAACAAGTAATCCAATACAATGCTTTTATTGCTTATGCGGGGCTGAATTTTTATTAAAAGAAAGGACAAATATGTTGTACAAGCATAATTAAATGTTAATCCGTCAATAGTATGCAATAATTGCAAAGTAGTAGAATAATTCACTATTGCCACTGTTAAACAGTGTACTGTTAATAGTAATGTTTACCCTGTTAGGGACAAGAAGTGTGGGTTTGCGTCTTTGGTTTTTAAATTCGAATTTATCTTCACACACATTAAAATTATATACCTTTATTTAAATATTCGTTTGTCCTCTTTTGTTGTGATTTTAGTGTTTTCTATATTGTATCCATAAATAACTTTATTTAAAACATTTAACATAACACATTGATTTCAGTCTGATGAAATAATTACACCGAAACTGACTATTTTATAATGCTTAAGCTTAAGCTTAATATCTAATCTAGGTATTTCCCATTTCTTTCTTTTGCATTCGTGCCTCCTGGCGTAATGATATATGCATTTCCAAACAGACTCCAAATATTAATTTATTTTATTAAGCCTTTCAATGAAAGAAAATTTCTGTTCTTCAGTCGTATTCCCAAATTGAAAAAAAAAAATTGATTTTAAGATTGCAAATGTGAACGTGTGTCTCTCTTATTCTGTTGACAAAAATGTGTAGTGACACTATGGATTGTCAAGAAATAACACAAAAAGAAAAAAAAACAAACAATAAAAACTTTAATAAAAATATTTTTAAATTGATATGTAAATTTATTAACCCATTTGACACACTGAAAGTATTTGGATTTCAAAAAAACAAAAAAAAATTATTTTTAATTCGAAAGTAAAATATTTGCCCGTCTGTCCCGCCCATCTGTCTGTCTGTCTGTCTGTCTGTCTGTCTGATTGTCTAAAAGACAGTCTGTCTGGTACTGTCTGTATCGGGTTGTATGTACATGCACTGTATAAGTTAAACAAAAAAAAAAAAAAAAAAAAATATTATAGTTTACTATGTTGTTTACTTATTTATTTTTTATTTATATTTTGTTGTTTTTGTTTTTATATATTTTGCTTCATTCGAATCGATTGTTTTTCTTTTCGTTTTGTGGTTTCCTGAATTTGCTAGGCTTGGCCGCATGACTTTCGTGTTTCATGCATATTGGCAGAGAGACACACATATACTCGCATACAAAAACATTCGTTAGTTCACTATATGCATACGTGTATAGGTATCTCGTAGAGACCTCCTTTACCACTGTGCCTTTCCATTCCTTTGATCTCCTACACTTTATTGTGAATAAGTCGCCTGCATGCTTGTCTCATAGAGTGGTTTTTGTCTGTCCGTTTTGTCGGATGACAAATGCCGTGTAAGCTGTTTGGTTTATTTTTTTTTTACAAAAACTATTAAATTATAAACACTTAATAAGTGAAATAAGTTCCTTAAAAATTGTTTCTTAAATACGAGTAAATTTGCCACTGCACTCATTTTCATAGGAAAAGCAAAAGACCGCCAAACCAAATGAATACAAAAATAAACGAAAAAGTATTTCTTTTTTTTGAATATTTGCCAAAATAAATAAAAATAAAAAAAACATAAAAATAAATGCAATAAAACACAAAAATATAATAAAAAACCAAATGTATTTGAGGAGTGTTACAGTGTTGCTTAGTGCTGCTTGTGTGTACTGTGCTGCATTTGTTGTATTAACCACATAATCAAATTGAAATTTCGAGAGTTTGTTATTGTTGTTGGGAATTTGTTTTCTTTATTGTAAAATGTCCAATTTAATTTACATTTTAAGCCACAAGACTTTATTACATTGTCTCACTCTTAACTCTCAGACTTACATATTTTTGTTTGTTAAAAGTGCCTGCATAATTATTTTTTGTTTAGTTTGTCGTCGTTGATTTCAAAAGGGCCATTAGCTAAACTCTTAACAATAACGGCAGGAAGAGATTTAAAAACATTAATTGTTTTTAAATTTTCATAAAATAAAATCTATTTTTTAATTAGATTCATACATATGAATGGATGAACAACCATTCCTTAACTCTTAACGTTATTAACAGAACAGAAATCCGAGCATTTGTAACTGTAAGTTTACAAAGGTGGCGTATCAAGTTTAGAAAATTTATCAATTGTATTTTGATTGTATCTTGTATCTTGTATCTAAAACATAAATTAAATTAAACAAAAAAAGTTCGTCTACTAAATTCACTGTGTATGTTTACTCTCTGATAATGGACGACTAAGAACACTTTGATAACAAAATGCAAAAGATGCCACATCGTTCACAAAAACATCGATGTTAATAGACAGAGATGTTTGTAAACAGATCGGTGATAAGACCGATACATCGATGTTTTTTCGATGTTTTATTTTCCTGTCGTTAACTACAAAACCTAAAGCTTTTTAACACATCTAAAAACCTAGACATAATACTTTAGCGCAACGGCAAATATATTCTGCAAATCTAGTCGCATATTGATTTCAAAAAAGTCTACACAAAAAATTTACAAAATACTTTTTTATTGATTACGATGCACACATGTTCCTGTAAAATTTTACAGTCTTGTGATTAGAAATGACAACTTTATGATAAAAGTGTGGATTGATTTTATGTATGAAAGCATTGCTCATTAAAAACTTTTTAATTTTAGTGTAACTTAAAGCTTTTGACGATAAATACTATCAAAATATTATTTTGAAACACAAATTTTAAAGAAAATCATTCATTTAAACGATGCCGATGGTTTCTTTAATTTTAATGCCGTCCATAAGAACTAATGTAAAGTAAGCAAGTCAGAGAACACAATTCCTAAAGCACATAAACATGCGTTTCATGAATTTTTTTTGAATATCGATATATCGTCCATCAAACACCGATATATCACCGATGTTTATGAGCAAAACATCGATGTGTTGTTTGCATCCTTAGTCCACATACAAATGTGCATAATGAATGGAATGAAATTGAGCTCGAATCACTAAATGCTGTCAAAGGAATTTAAATCAATGGGGAAAAGACAATAAAAAAAGCCTTAAAACGAAAGCTAAATAAGTGTAGTCTAAACGATGTATTGAACAAATATGGGTCAATAATAAAACAAAAACCTTGTTTGCAATGAGAACACTTTTTATTTTGTGGGTCGGTTGCTTGAGAGTATTTTATTCGCGAGTAACATATGGATGGATGGCTGAAGACTGAAGTGAATAGATTTTCACCGAATATGGTTTTAAACAATTGCAGTCACCGCGGCCAGAATTAAAGATAATTTATGTTTTCCAAACACAATGCAACCAATCAAGAGATAGATACATGCATTCATATACATATATATGTATATATACACATATAAATGTGTACATGTAGACACGAACAATATTATGACTGTTCGATGATCATGCGTATGATCAAAATTTATAATTATTGTACAAGAAAATAACGCTTATGAAGAAGAAAATAAAAGAAAAACACAGTGGCGTATAACAAGATGAGGAAAATTTAAAAATGCCAGTTAAGTCAACCAAAGCAACAACTACTTCTACTACAATACCACATACATATGCTACAATATAAGTGCATTTAAAAGTGGTAATAGTAGTTGTAGGTCTACAATATGAAATTGTTATGAACAAAATCTACAATAATATCGTTGCTTGCAACAAATTCTATTTGTATAGGAGGCTATGTATGTGCATCTGGGTTTGTGTATCTTCTTTGTATTTGTGTTGGAACTGCAAGGAGTTGCAATACTGCAACATTATACGACTTTGCTATTAAACAGCTGCATACATTCGCTTTATGGGCAAATGTGTTTCTAATTTTCATGCAACAACCAGTTTTTCTCTAAAACTTCCAGTTTAACGAAACAAAATCAACAAAAAACCTTTTTTCAAGTCTGACAATGCAACGACCAACAATAGTATGAGCTTGAACGAGTATTACATGTATTACGTTTATGTATGTGAATTATTTTTTTTTTCTCTGGACAACTATTATTTGATATTCCTTTTTTAACCAAGACTAAATTGGAATTAATACGATTGTAGTAGAGTTTTAGAAAAACTTGAATTAGTTTCGCTGATGATTTCATTTTAGAGTCTTCAAGTTTATTGGTTTCAAGTTCTAAAATAATTTCTCGAATTAAAATCATCTGTTTGACTCTACTGATGTATTGGAATAATTTTCAAATTTTATTTTTTAATTTTGAATGACAAAAGTTGCGGATTTTTATTATTATTTTTTTTTCATACAATTATTTATTAAATCTGCAGTTAAAAATCGAAATCCCAAGTTGAGAAATCGTGCACCTAACAGAAGTCAGATCAACCACCATCATAAAAAATATATATAATATATAGAATATATTTTTATATCTTGCATAGAGACAAGGGTTGCAGTGTTCTTTTTTTTCGGAAAAATGCGACGATCGATGTTCGCGAAGCTGAACAGCTGACAGAGAATTTAAGTGTGCAATGAGTTCCTTAAAGTATTTTCCAAGCTTAATGTATATTAAATAATTGCCGTAAGGCCTCGGTTCAAGCCTTCCTTCGGCGACTTCCTCTCAGCCGATTTCTGGTAAAAACTCTGAGAGTAAATAAAATTGCAATGGAAAGTTTCTCAAAAATCTGTCGTTCGAAGTCGACTTTAAACTGTAGGTCCCGCCACTCATGTATAAAATTAACTCACACAACATAAGTGGTGTGAGAAGCTTGGTCGTAATCCTAACTGAAGGGTTGTAATGACCAATTATGTATGTATGTACATTTGTATGTTATGTAATGCATATTAATTTTTTTTTTTAATGTATCATAGCGTTACTGTAATTGCATGTAATATCTAGTGTGGACGTATTTCTTTGTGGAAAATTGAATAGTGTAATGCCATGTCTTTAAAAAATTGCATGTAAGTTGTTAAAAAATCTTGTTATAAACGTTTTCAAATACTACCTTTTTATTTTTACTTTAGCGAACACAATTCTTCAATTATTAAACTAAAATGTTGACCAAACATTGGGAAAAATAAATATTTAATATTTTTTTTCTTTTAAATATATTTTATTATTGTATTTTGGTTACAATATTATGTAATACAGTGTGTAGGGTATTAGTACTAGCTGACCTATTCTGTTAATTTAATGTGAATCTCATGAGGATCAACATTGTAAGACCATGCACATACGAGTACATTTGTACCTACATACATACATATGTTCAATTCCCCATAATGGTGTTATTCGTTTTATTTAAGATTCACACAGGCACACAGATGTAAGAAAAAATTTTAACACAAGTAACATACGATTAATGCATACAGACAATTGCATGTATACACTTTGTAAATCAAATGGAATTTGAAAATCTATAACCATAAGTATTGTTTTCTCATGAATCCAGAATGTATTAGCGAGAGTTATGAAACAAAACAAATTTAATTTTTTTAAATGGTGTGGAGCCGTGTTGGAAAATTGAAATTTTGAAATGGTACTCAACTATAAATAGAAAAGTACTTTTAAAAAAATATACATACATACGTAATTAGTCATTACAACCTTTCAATCAGGATTTTGACCTAGCTTCTCACACCACTTATGTTGTGTGCGCTAATTTTTACACATGAGTGTCGAGATCTCCGAACTCCGAACGATAGATTTTTGTCAAAACTTTTCATGGCAATTTTATTTTGCTCTCAGAGTTTTTGCCTGAAATCTGCTTAGTAAATATTTTTTTTCATTTTTTGTTTTGCTGGAGATGTCTGACATGGGGTTCGAGGGCTTACTTCTAGTAAGCCATCAAACTACCCAGTAGACTATTTATTTACTTATATTTAATAAACGTACGGAACAGAACAAAAAAACTAGACTTATACGTGTTTCTCACATACAAAACAAAAACAGCTGACTCGGAACGTAACAAAACGTAAAAGCCCCGTTTAGTCAAACATCAACGAAACGTAATGGAACATACGTTCGTTTTCATTATATGAAGAATAATGTAAATACTTACAGAAATTACATTACTGTTCGGCAAGCATTCTCATCGCTTTTCGTATTCTAAAAACGAACGTACGTTTCGTGGACGTTTGGCTAACTGAGGCTAAAGACTAATTCGACCTTTAGCATTGCGTTGAAAAGCGGAAGATATAAAATATTTAATAATAAAAAAAGTACTGTAAACGCCGCGGGGGTACGGCGATATTTTTAAAATGGAAAAGTACTGAAAAAAGTACTAAAGTACTGAATTTTTCAACACTGGCGTGGAATATGAAACATAGAGATAGTAATTTAAATTAACAAATTAATTCAAAAGTTAAGAAAAGTCTACATTTTTTATGAGTAAATAATATTTAAATAAATGAATTGATGGACATATAGTAAGAGACGAACGGACTATTTTAATATTTTATTGTTAATTAATTTGTGAACGACAATATTATTGTAATAAAGAAACAAAAAATATTGCAATAATAATGTTAATCTGAATTTTAGTCTTTTAAATAGCCATTCTGGATGTAGCTCAGTTCTAGGCAATACAAATACTAATTTTATTTATTTTACCTAATGCAAGTTAAAAGCATGTATAGTGGATAGTGTGGTCTATAAAATTATTCTTTTTCTTTAATATTTTTCAGCAGGACATTGGGACTGAATTTTAAATTTCCCAGTTGGAACAAATAAACATTAGGCTCAACTTACAATAACAAAAAAAATAATTTTAAAAATTCTCGTACTTAGATTTAAATGATGAAAAAAAAAACAACTACACATTGTATATATGTATGTATATTGTTGTAAAAAATAATGGAATTTTCGTACACTTAAATATAACTTAAAAATGCTAAATAATGGCAATATCCTTCAATTTAATAATTTCTTTAGAGCTCTTCCAATCCGTTATCTCCCATGTGTGTGAAGTTAGCTACGAAAGTTATATTCTTTTTTACAGAGAATGTTATGCTAACAGACACTGTTAACTTAACATAATTGAAAAATTTGGAAAGTGGGGAAGAAATAGTGCTAAATTGGAGAAAAAATGAAAGAAAGACGAAGCGAAGTCTTTGGATTTCACAAAAAATGAAAATAGCAATTTGCTTATTGGTGATAAAAAAACATTAAAAATTTTTTGTTTTATAATAAAATAGAAATAAATTAATAAAATAAATATTTAAAATATAAATGTTTATACAAACTTTTGGCAACGAATATAATGATTCGAAACACAAGCCGAAACTAGTTCAAACTTGGTTGAAAAGTTAAAAATTTCAAAAGATGGATTGGCCTGCACAAGTACCAGACTTAAACCCCATCGAAAATTTGTGGGCCATTCTTAGACGAAAACTGGGGGGTCTTGAACAATAACCTGGAAATATTAAAGAACTCTGGGAAAAAATATATGAATTGTGGGGTGAAATTGATCTCATATACTGCGAAAATCTTGTGGAGAGTATGCCATGTCGCATCAAGGAAGTTATTCGCAAAAAGGAGATATAACCGGTTATTAATACAGTTTTTCTGAATTTTTTCTTTTTTAGTTTTTTTCAATAAAGTATTTGCTGCATGAAATGAAATGTAATTTTAATTTTTAATGTTTAGTGGAATATAACAAATCTTTAGTTAATTTAGGGTAAACATTTTATTTTGCTTTCATTCGTTGTTTAAAAGCTACGGTTCCATAAAGGCAATCTTAGAAAAAAGGGTTCACTTTTGCTCCATAGTGTATGTATGGTATGTAACCTTAGAAAATGTGCATTTTCCATGTGTGGAAAAAAGTTTTTTCTAATAAAACAAGTTCAACTATATAATTAACAACTTAACCATATCGTTACTCGGCTGCATTTAGTTTTCTGCCGCAAAGCTTTATTTTAAAAGTTCATTTTATACAAATATTCTTCGGCATATTTCTTATACGCATAATATTGTAATTTTATTAAATTTTTGTTGGCCTTGTGTCATGGTAGTTTGTCACAAGTCACTTCACTCCAGCGAGTAGAAGTAATACCGTCAGAAAAAAAAAGAAAAACTCTTGCTCTTTCACTTACCCGAACACTCACTTGACATTCCCTTAAATTGCCTGGCCACACATCAAATAATGGATCAAACTCTCCTCTTTGTAATGCAAGAAGAATGTTAATTTTTAAATTTAATTTAGAATTCTAATTGAAATTGTAAATAACAAATGTCGGTTAATAAATGATTCTTTACATACTTATCTGTTTTAAACAAAGTGTAAATGTTCTAAAATTAATAACGAAATTATGTTTCGTAAGGAATTCAAACTTGTGAAAATTGTATTTTAAATCGAATCGAATTTAAATGAAAATGGAATTGGTTTCCTAAAATCGGAATATCAATTAGAAATTGTAGTATTTTTTTTTATTGCAATAGTTTAATGGGAAGAGACAGATACTGGTTATAATGAAAAGCAAACCAACTTCAATTTTGTATATCTTGTTGTTGTAGTTGTTAACGTATGACTGTCTGACTGGCTGAACGACAATTTGAATGAAAACGATAATAAACTGGGATTGTTGACCAACAAAGCATTCGTATTTCTATAACATAAAATTATTAACGCCTACACTTAAATGAAAAATTGAAAACTGCAACTTCAAAACAAATGCATGCATATGTATGTACATACATATATTTTTATATTAATGTTTATACATATTACATATTCAACTTTCTGGTTTTCTGTGCTTTATTCACAATTTGAATGTTTTTTTTTTGTCATTTCAACTTAATTTCGATTTTAATACTAATGACGGTCGGTTGGATAAATAATCGGATACAGTGCAGCAGCAGCATTAAATGTAAATCGTATTATTCTGCAGCAGTTTGGGAATGACACGTTGTAAGAGTAATTTTGGCACAAGAGACACAAGTTTCGTTAATGTGTCAACTTACATACATACATACGAACGCATAATTCAAAACGCAGAATACGAATGTCTTAAAAAATTTTTTATAATCGTTTGCCTTCTGTACACCGAAACACAATTTTAATATTAAGAAATAAGGAATTTGCGTGGGATACGTTTTCTCTACACAATATTGAAGTTAGTTTTGGTTGAGTTCAAAACACACCTCAAAGGTTTATTTCTTTCGCAAGCATTTTACTTCATATTTTCCAGTTTGAATTTAAATTTACTATTTTGCGGCGCATTTACTTATTGTAGATATTCAGTTCAGTTCACTTGGAAGTAATCGAATGAATTCAACTTCTATTAATTTTTGAATTGAATACTGTTTCTCCTCGTAGAGCAATACATTCATTGGATGCGGCGTTCCTTAATTTTAGGAAATTAAAAATTATTTTATTAAAAATAAAAGTGCGCGTAGTTACCATAATTGGCATAAACAACTTATTACAGTTAGGTTTTTTGAAAATCTCTTCAAAATGCATTACATACATACATACTTGATCATTACAACCCTTCAGTTAGGATTATGGTCTATCTTCTCACACCCCACATGTTGTGTGTGTTAATTTTATACATGAGTGGTGGGATCTACAGTTTAACGTCGATTCCGAACGACAGATTTTCGAGAAACTTTTCATGGCAATTTTATTTACTCTCAGAGTTTTTGCCAGAAATCTGATGAGAGGAAGTCGTCGAATAAATATTATCTCATATTTCATTTTGATGTCTGACCTGTGACTTGAACCGTGGCCTTACGTCTAATAAGCCAACACACTACTTACTAGATTACGGCGAATAATACGATTAAATAAATCGGTTAAGACGGAATGCTAATAGAACTTCGTACAAGTTTAACATGTAATGTATTGTTACCAAAATGGAAATGGTGTTACATCGTTTAATGTTGGAATGATAAACAAAGCCACAAAAACAAAAACAATGGACTTGTTTACATGATCAACGAATAAACAAAAATGTAGCAAAATCATCAGTATAGAAAAAAGGGATAAACAAGTAAACAAACAGGCAACAACAACACTGCAAGGACAAACGTTAACAAAATACACAAAAAATAATAATGTAAACAAAATGTTTACATTTATAGAGATTTCGCGAAGACGAAGTCTTTCTCCTTCAAGAGCATTCATCAGAATGTTACCCCGCTATATAAAAGGCAAGGCAAAGCAGGCAACGGGGTCAGTAAAAATTCAGTCGGTCTTGTGTGAAGACGCGTTGCTTGTGAAGAGAATAATCGTGGTTTGAAGATCTCCGTTGTAAAGATCTAACGAACAGTTGTTACTGTTTACGCAGAAGAGTGTAAATAAGAATAACAAATAAAGCAAATTGTTGTTGTTTAAATCAAGTTGTGAACAGTGGCACACGGAATTGTGCGAACAATAAAGAATTTATATAAAACTAAACTACGAACTCATATTCTAAACGTTTTTAAAAGGGTAAAAACGTAACAATATTTAAATTTAAATCGAATGCGTTTTACATTTAGTTATTGTAGATAATTTTTAAAATATCTAAATTGATGTTTATGGTTGACATGTAACTTAACCCAGAATAAATTCATATTATTCAATATGAACATGAATGTATACGAATTTCTTTGTTTTACTTTTATTTACAATTACAACTTATCAGTATTTAGAACTTCAATCAAAAAAAAAAAAAAAACACAGACAAATAAAAAAACATTAAACTGGTCTAAATAAATGGTTCACAGTAAAATAATGTGGAACATTCCTTCTTATTAGATGTGTTGATAGGGTTGATCTAAAATAGTGTCATGATTTTGGTAGAATAATGACATGTGTCATTAGTATGTATGTATGTGTGTGTTTCTTTAAAGTCATCCACATCAAAACCAACCTCATTGTCATTGTCATCTTCATTTTACTACTTTAACCGCATTAGCGAGCGTGCTGACGGTTTTCCATCAAACTGTTTATGACATTGTTTATTTCATTTTATTTTTCCTTTTTTTTTTTTCTTGTAATAAACCAGAACATTTAACACGAACAAAAAAGTTTGTTCTTTATCCAGTTTTTTTTCTTCTTAGTTTTATGATTTGATAACATTTCTATGTTCTTGTAGATTTTGATCGTTTCATCCGTTGTCATCAACTATGAAGTGGATTTTTTTTTTAAATTCTTGTGTTCTTATTTGCTCTACTATTGTATTGTATTGTATCAAGTGAACAATACTACAATATTTTCGAAAAAAAAGACAAAATGTGCTTTCTTTTATTGTATGTGTATTACAGTGTAATGACTGTCTGTCCGGTCCGCGGTCATTTTTATTTATACGATATGAAAACGGTAACTGTATTTTGTTACTGTTCTGTTGTTATGGAATATAACGGTTAGTTTTCTTAAAATAAAACTGTTTTCATTTATACTTTTCATTTAAAATTTTAATTTTCTCCTTTTCGATGACTGATTTTTTTTTAAATTTTCATTAAAATCTTTACACAATCTTTCTGATCTTTTGTAATTGAAGAAAAACCTTCTTTGCGTTTGTAGCGACAAAAATAAAGTAAAACGTTTGAAATTGTTTGATGAAATTAATTCTGGAGATGCTAATTAAACGTGTATTAAAACCGTTTGCTGTTCTATGACTTCTGACACTTATCTCTGCCGATTTCTTTAAGTAAAACAAACATTTCGTCATCGTGGGAATATCTGCAGTGAACACTAAGAACAAGAATGGTTCGAGGTTGCTTCCCCTGAGCAACAACAGCAGAAATCCTCAGGGTATAACCACATTCAGTTAGAGTTTGTATGAAAATGTCTGTTTTCTAGGCTACTTCTGTAATAGTCTTACAATTTTGTATATCAAGTCAACACGACAGATCTTGTCAAACTCATATATAAAGATTTGCTATTCGGTAAATTTGTTGAGTAGTGCTGAGAAGTTTCCAAAAACCAAATTGATAATAGCCCTTTCCGACCTATAGCCGAACCAAGTGATAGATTTATCTAAATTTTTGAATACTGTTACTTCTGTGTACATAGGCCATTTTAAGATATTAAATTTTGTCAGTAAGACCCTTTATCTTTTTTTTCAGGATACGCACAATTGTTGCAGTCCGGTTTTATTTCCAAATAAAAAAATCAATATATTTGAAACAATGTTATTTAGTTTTATTTTTCAGTGTGGTATTTTACGAAACAATTTTGTTTTTTACTATACATATATATATATATATATACAGTGCATGACAAAACAATGGAAACTTTTTCAAAAATTTATTTATGTGTTACAATCGGACGAAAATTTAAAAAATCTTTTTAAGAAATCGGCAAAATATTAATGCCTTTTATTAAAAAGCACTGTTATTAACATTTCTGTATTTTAAAAAATATATAAAAAGACTATATAATTCAGTAATTAAAAAAAAAAATTCTATTCACATATTTGATGTTGACAAAACATTGGAAACTTTGGAAACTTTTTTAATTTTTGAATTATATAATTCATTTTTATATATAATTTTAATATACAGAAACGTTAATAACAGTGCATATTAATAAGCTCCACAAATGTTTAGCCGATTTTTAAAAAACATGTTAAATTTTCGTCCGATTAAGTACATTTTTGAAAAAGTTTCCATTGTTTTGTCAAGCACTGTATATATATGTATATATATATATATATATATACTTGATATTTGGAACAATATGTACGCGGTCTTGAGTTACATCCAACAAGTCGTCAGCATCTTGCTGATGTCAAATCATGCTCAAGAGGCCAATGTTTGTATCCATCAAGTCTTTTGTCTTGGCATGGTTGTTCGGATGGGCGATATTTTTTGGCAATATTCTGGCGTTCTTCATCTTCAGATTCATATTCAATATTTTTTTTATCTATAGCTGCTAGTTGTTTAGCTAACGTCATTTTAAAACTTAACAAGTCATGAGTATTTTTCCGATATTCGGAATTCATTTTGCAATGATCTATGTATGTATTGCATCGAGGCGTAAAGTTCATTTTCGAGTTTAAAAAATGATCATTATGATTCCATTAATTGATCGCAAACATCAACGCCACCCATACACTTATTGTGTTCCCTGACGATTCTAGGAGCTGGAACTTCCACATATCTTTTCCCTTTTTTTCCCAGCGTTTGACGTGTTCAACTGGACAGCACCCGTAAGCTGAAGATGCAAGAACTACCGACTTTGAATGCTTCCACTGCACCACGACGATATTGTCTTCACTATTACATATTCATATTCTTCCATATCACCTCTTTTTATTCATTCGTGAAATGTACGTTTTTTATCCTATTTCTGATTGTTGGTCCAGTGGCATAGATTCCACGTTTCAACAGAGCTTGTAATAGTGGTATTGTTGTGAAATAATGGTCAAAAGCAGTTTAGAACCTTCAGGAAGGGTTTCAGCCAAACGCAAAACAAATCCTGGTCCTTAGCCTAAATTTGAGCATGGAAGTGGTGGAGTCTTGCCTTGATAAATCTCAAAATCAAGGACCAGGCCCTCAGAGGTTATTAAAACTTCGTTTTTCAATCCCACTCCTCTATTTGGGAGGCTTTGTCCAACGGCACCGACCAGTAAATGGTATCATTTGTTCATCTATTGAGTAATTAGCGTTGCATTTTCTTGGAAAATTACATCCCCACACTATTTATCACTACTAAAATCTTCCAAATCCGAATTTAAAAGTTCAGCTAAGATATCGTTGTCAGTTAGTCCACCTCAGAAGAAAAACAAAAAAGTTAACATATTTTTATAGTATAGTCCTAATACGCACAATTGTAGCACTTTAAACAATTTTAACGTAAAAATACCAAAAATCACAAAATAATCATAAAATTACACTTTACATACAGTATTTAATATTTTTTCTAATTGGAAATACTTGTTTGATAAAAGATTGCACAATTTATAGAATTTTAATTTATATGCAAACTTACCCTTTCGCCACATTTTCACAACTGGGGATTGTGCACAACTAAAACTATCAAAATAGTATGAAAAAATAAAAACTGATAACAGTTCTTGACAATGATCAACAAATACAGAGCATACAGAATTGTTTTTTGCCGGTCATGTCGCATAACGTCATATATTAAAGAAATTATAGAGACCTAAACGCAACCGCACAACTGTGCGTATACGGTCGGAAAAGGATAGGGAAAAATGATATTGGGATAAAATGGTTATATAAAGCTGTTCTATAGTTTGGAAATAGTTTTGAGAGAATATGCATCAAATTTATTGGCGATATGGCGATTTCGGTATCATTATTATCTCTCTAATAGTGTACGCTGTCGGAAATGAGCCAACGCGTAAATAGAGTATATAGCTGAGATAGGTAAGCTTTTTTTTTTATTATTTAAACGGTGATTTTGTCATAATAGCTCTTCATAAAGTGGATAGTTGGAATTTTAAATAACATCATTAATTGTTGTCGATTATAAATGGACTGGTATGCGAATATGTAATATTTGGAATGAATAATTAGCAAAAGCTTAAACTTTTTCCTTGGTATTTCTCGCCATTTTGTAATCGAATTGGTTCGTATTTAATAGATCTTGTATTTCTTCATTCTTTTCTTTTCAGCTCATTCTGTTGATAGTATTTAAGATACACATTTTTTCTTCTGTCAGAGATTTCTTTGAAGTTTTAATTTCTTTTTTTTTTTAATTTACTGGTAGTTTTATGGACAGAATTCGCAGTAGTCTAGTAGGTAGTGTGTTGGCTTCTTAGACGTAAGGTCGTGTTTCAAACATTAGCCCAGACATATGGAACAAAAATGAAATACGAAAAAATATTTCTCTCGCCGACTTCTTCTCTTCAGTCTACACTGGGTAAAACTCTCAAAGTAAATAAAATTGCTATGAAAAAGTTTCTCAAAAATATCTGTCGTTCGGGTCGACTTCAAACTGTAGGTCCCACCACTCATGTATAAAATTAACACACACAATATAAGTGGTGTAAGAAACTAGGTCGTAATCCTGACTGAAGGGTTGTAACGACCAATAAGGTAAGTAAGTTATGGGCAGATGTGAACAAATAAACATTTTATATCTATGCTAGTTTGTTCGCTTGTTTGAATAGTATCAACTACTATTTTTCAGGCTGCATGGATTTCTAAGTAAAAGCGGGTCGATGAAGGACCTGGCGAAGAAATTAATGAAACACTTTCGAGTTTAATGTCCTTAAAAACAAAATTGTCATTGACGTCAGGAATCTTGTCCCGGTCAGTGGTCAAGTAAGAGATTTGACATACAATTTTATTTTTACGTCATCTTATGCAGTTAGCATTTCAGAAACATAAACTCTTTCCTGCGAGGCTCCGACATTCCTTTTTTACTGCATAAGCGTACGTGGAAGGTTTACGTTTCCTATTAGGGACAGCAGTATTTTTAATTGAAATTGGTTTAGAAAACCTTTGTATCTCACCTCTTTGGTAGTTTGCAGCATGCTTCTGGCCACAGTTACTGTATCTTCCAATAGATAGATCAGATGTGGGATGAAAGCATTCTAAGCTGTAATGCATTATTTCGGTAATTATTCAGATCTTATCTAAACTTCTTATTATAATAAGCGATAAACCGTCATAATGATAGTTGACGAACATCCGCTTATACTTAATCTTTCAAGGACTTACAACTGTATTTCTTACAACATCCAATTTATTTCTTTTTTTTTCTATTCTGTTTTTACATGATTTCATTTTCCTTTCACTTTTGAAGAGAAGAGATCAATATACTCTCAGTATAACGAAGTAAAAACGGTATTTTACAATTTAAGAGAACATAGATCAGAAATATTTTTATCTGATAGATTATTATAAAGGAAATGTAATGTTACTTTATTAATTTAAAAATCAACCGAACGTGTACTTTACGCTTACACATTTGCATAAGATCGTTTTAATGTGATCAGTAGAACTTTTAACAACTTGAAGTTGCATTAAATTTATAAAGTCTTATAGTGAAGAAAGTGTTTTTTATACAAACGTATGTTTTCCTTATATTTTATTTATTTGAATGATAATTTGTTATTATAATATGTAATAATGATGTAATGATAATTAGTTTTCTTTTTTTTAATTCAGGATATTTTTTTAAATTATAAGAATTCTTTTCATTTTTAATTTCTTATTTTAAAATAAAATGATGGCGAAAGCCTAAATTGTTTGTTACGTAGAACTTCAGGGGTATAGTGTAGTGGTGGTTTAGCCCTTTTAGGCGTTTCGTAATAAATTTTATTTTACCTAATTCAAAAACTTCATTGGGTTTTGCTATTCGACGTTTAAATAATTGTTTGAAAAAATTGAAAATATTAAGTAAAAAAATAAAAAATTTAAGTACACTGTTTGGAAACGTACTCAGGAAATCAATTAAACCTTAATAGATAATCTACAACACAGGGGATAGCTTAATAGATAAGTTGGTGCACTAATAATGCGTTCCGATAGAGTGATAAGAAATTACCTATGAAAATCTCGAACATGAAATTGACGTAAAGAACAGATACGACATGACGCCTCTAGTTTACCGTGTTGAGAAATAAAGAAAACACTTTAGTTAACTTCCAGTTACTACGAGATTTATTGCTCTTAAATGCTACCCCTGGATTGAAATGAAAGATGGCTTGGATGTTGCTTAATTCAGTGTATTCATTAAATTTCAATGAAACTGTGATAAAAATATTTAATAACAATATAAAATATATTTAATTTTTATTTAATTTTTTTTTTAACTAATAAAAAGCAAACCAAATTTGGCAATTAATCGAATACACATACATGACTAAATATGTACATATTTATATGTACATAAAAAATGTACATACATATATATATATTCCAGCCTTACCCCCAGTTTGGTGGATATTGATAAAAAAAAATTATCCGGCCAAATTTCCAGATCAATCGGTTGGGGTTAAGACGTGCCGCAAGCCCGATCAAATTTAGAGGAAACTATAAAATTTCACTTTCACTTTAAGTCGCCGTAGTCTAGCAGGTAGTGTGTTGGCTTATTAGACGTAAGGCCACGGTTCAAACCCCAGGTGAGACATCAAAACGAAATAGGAAAAAAAATATTTCTTCAGCGACTTCCTCTCAGCATATTTCTGGCAAAACCTCTGAGAGTAAATAAAATTACCATGAAATGTTTCCGTCTGTCGAATCTGTCGTTCGGAGTCGACGTTAAACTGTAGGTCCCACCACTCATGTATAAAATTGTCACACACAACATGAGTGATGTGAGAAGCTAGGCCGTAATCCTGACTGAAGAAGGGTTGTAATGGCCAATTATGTATGTATGTATAAAATTTGACTTTCTTGGATAATTTTATGAAAAAATGTTGTCCGAGGAAGATGTTTTCTGTAAAGTTTCAAACATTTCTACCCTTGATGGTAAGAGATATTTAGTTTAATTGGTACACCAAAAAATAAAGAAAAGTGAATAAGTTTTAAAACCATTTCTAAATTACATACGTACAAATTGATATTGTAATAAAACTATTATTCAATTTTTATTTGTTTGTTCCATTTTAAAAGAAAAATTTTCTGTGAATTTCTGTGAATTTTTTAATTTTTATACCTGATGTATATGGTTTGTTTTAGTTTTAAACAGTAAATGACTGAAATAGTAACATTTAAATTTTTTTACATCGAAAAGAATATGTTAATTTTAATTAAATTAATTAAATTCCAATTAAATTTCTAAAGTCGAAAGTACACACAATGCGTTGAATGTCTAAGGAAGCGCAATGGAATACATTTAAACTCATTTTCGTAGGCCTTAACAGCATAAAATATTATGTAATCAATGAATTCTTTTAAAATCAAACTTCACTTTTCATGTTTGCCAATAATGCTTTTATTTGTTAAAATGCATAATTATACTACAGCTGATCTAAAACAAAGTACTTATCGTATATAAAACATGGTACATAACTAGAAACGCATAGAACGGAGAAACGCATGCATAATGCAAAAACGCATACAACGCATTATATGGACTTTTAGCTTAATTATTTGTTGTAGTAGATCTTATTCATTTGTATTGGATTTTCACAGGTTTTTAACTATGTTTGCCAGCCTAATTCCTGTGTGACAAATATTTAGATTCAACTTTATATTAATAAAATCTTGACCCTAATGAATTTGTATTGCATTTTTGATACAATAATATACATACATATGTATATGCGGTGTGCATTACAGATACACGTATGTATATACTCAATAAATTTTTTTTTATATGGATTACAATATTAATGGCCTTTATTACAACTTGTCGTTAAAGTTGGGTTTAGTAAAAGGTAACTTTAGCTAAAGTTAACTATAAAGTTACCTTTAACCTTTTTTTCGTTATTACAAATTAATGATGAAATCAAGTTCACTTTTTTAAAATTATTACAGTGTCGGAGCAATATTGATAACTTTTGCGAAGTTAAACAAGTTCTTTTATAGCGCAGTAGCAACGATGAGCTTATTTTTTGTTATGTTTGCTCATTTTGTTTATATTTCAAGTTGCCATATTGAAAATAATATATATGTATGTATGGCAAGTTAAAAGATAAACTTAACTTTAAAAGTTACAGATAGGATGATCTTCTTTTTAGCCTAACGCTCATTTCCATCTTATTGTCCACTTAAAATAATGAAAATTATCTTCCCGTTAAAATCCATCTTTTTGTTAAAGCCAAGTTGTAATAATGGGTCTAAAGGTTTTAGCAATAAAGGAAATTATGTAATTAAAAGAGTATACGAAATTTCTATGTACATACATATATACTCGTATGTATGTATAGCAACACCGAAAAATAGAATCTAAACTAATAAACTTCAATGCCACTAATGTATTAAATCTGAATGTTTTTCTTTTTTTTATTTTATTTTTATAATCAAAATAGCAAATACCCAAACACAAATAATTAATAGTGCACTTATAGTTATGTATGTATGTATGTAAGTATATCGAGTGTATGGGTATATAACCATGTGAATTGAAAAATAAAGTCTAAAATGAAAAAAGAGAAAATCGAAATTAGTGGCTGTTAAAAGCAGATTTAACTTACAACGCAGGCCACTAAAATAACATATAAAATAGCACACAAGCCAGAAAAAGGGGAAAGACAAAGATTGCATTTACTTACAAAGAGTTTATTGTGGTCAAAAGGCCACTCAGGCCAAAACAGGCCAAAGAGTGTATGTGTACGTACAATAAGTTTATATCATTATGACACAAGACCGTCAAGACAAATGGATTTCTTAAGACTTGTTACGTGTTGTTCCTCTGGTTGTCTACAACGACAATGATTATGATGATCATAATTACGATGTTATTGTAATCATTATAACATGTATATACATACATGTACGCCATTGGTTTTCGTCAAGATATGTACTTATGAAGACCGATGACTTGCCAGATCGTTTGTATGTTTGAGTAATCATAACCAGTTTTAAGGTGAAGCATTTTATTATCTGTTGATAATTGACAGAATTTAGTTCATCGTTGAAGTTGCATCCTGTCCAGATATTCAGATGCATGTAAATGATGCGGAATGTGTACTTATTCGTCAATGATAGCTTTTAGGGGTTTTTATAATGACGTATCAAATGAAAACGTTCATCATTACATACATACATGTTATGTGATGATAATTGTCTTCTGATATAATCTTAGGTAGTCTGCATTTTACACACTGTTTTACAAAGAGTCGAAACCAATTGTTTAAGAATTTTCCGATTCGAAAAATTTTCTGTTTTTCTTTTTAACAATGATTTATTTAGGTTTTCACTCTTTATGGTTTTTAGGAACGTGTGTAACGAATTTCAAAAGTTTAACGATGTGGTATTAAAAGCATCGAGCAAGACTACCAGATGGAAAATCACACTACACACTGGTTTTTGTAAAAAGCACGTCATGTCATGTAAAGTGAAACGATGTTAGGTGGTACCAAATGCAGCCGAAATATAAAAATTAAATACATATTTAAATATTTAAAAGTGTGTAAGCTTTTATGATGTCGAAACGATGTTAAATTTCCATTTTGGAAAAATTATGACTTAAATTCATAAATAAAACAAAGTAAACCAAACACTATAAATGCTCAGAAGGGGTATAAAATTTTAAGAAAATATACAATTTCGGATGCTATGTAACTGCACGACCACGACAACAATTGGAATTATAAAAGATGACCCATATTCCCGGTTAGTTGAAAATGTAATCGATATTGTTTAAATATAATATAATAGGAATTAATTTCATAATTAAACATTTTAGCCTTTGTTTCGATCTATGTAAAGCTATGTATTAATTCCCATCGTTACTAATACAGTAAAATATCCGGAGCAAAAGAGGGAAACAATACAAAAGAAGTATCAAATCTTAAATTTAACTGCCAATAGTGAGCCATCCTTTCAAGAAGCATGCCAAATGGGATTTTTTACACTATCGTGGCACTATTCTGCTTACGAACAATAATTTAATAGCAATATCATAAGGTCTCATAGATTGCAATACATGTAGGAGTTATGTTCCACGCAAGTCACAAGTCCTGACTCACACTTATGACTTGGAAATGTTTTTATGATTTTAACCACAATCCTCTACATTTTCCAGAAAGTAATAAAAATACAACCAATTGCGTGAAATAACGTAACCTCTGTGAGCGTTTATTGGAAAATTTATTTGTATTCTTAATATTTTTTTTTCAAAACATAAAAGGTTTCAAAGTACTCAAAATCAAATCAAAATCACAAAACTAGAGATTCTTCCGTTAAGCAACGAAGACACAGTAAACATTTTGACAACTTTGCAAATGACAAATCACTTTATATATAAACACATGCAAGAAATATAACATAACTTTTATTGTCCTTAAATGTGTTGTCTTTGGGTATCGCGACAAGAGGACCGTGGTTCGATTATCACCAGAGACTCTCGGTGTTTGTGATTGTCTGATTGTTTATCTGACATCATATGTGTGATTCAATTCTCAAAAAAGATGTAACGAAGTTATGTATGTATATACACAGGTCATTTAAAAAAAAAATAATAATGTCGCACAAGACCTCCTCTTTCCTTTTTCCTATAAACTATCATTTCTATATTCCAATACAATGCACTGCATGAATAGGTGTCATCTCCAAATTTTTGGTCTAAAAAAATGGCAATTTTTACCGACTTATCAAACGAAAAGTCAATCTCTTCAGTAGCAATTGTATATGAAAAATACGATCACTTACTCGGTATATTTTAGTTAAATATTACAATTAACAATAGTCCAATTTGAAAAAATAAAATAAAAATCATATTTTCGAAGTTTATTCGATCAATTGATCAATTTGCCAATATCTTGATGTATGCGGACGATGTAAAAGTTTTTCTCTCGTTTAATAATTTCATCGAACATATTTATCTTCAAAATGATCTCAATAATTTATTTTCGTGGTGCGAGCTGAATATTAAAAAATGCAAATGTATGCGGTTCTCAAGAAATAATTTTATTAAGGTTAATTATTTGCTTGGTGGTCATCAATTGGAGATAGTGGACTCTTTTCTTGATCTGGGGATCCTATTGGACACAAAATTAAACTTTAATGATCATGTCACTTTGACTGTAAATAAGGCAAGAAGCACTCTTGGCTTCATAAAACGTTGGGCAAAAGAATTTTCTGATCCATATATTACGAAACAGCTCTATGTATCACTTGTCAGACCAATTTTAGAGTATGTATGGGATCCTCACTATACTGTTTGCAGCGATCACATCGAATCTGTGCAGAAACAATTTTTACTCTTCTGTTTGCGTGGCCTTGGATGGAATTATTTGGATATGCCTTCATACACTAGCAGACTGGCATTAATAAAACTGCCTACCCTTAAGAGTCGTCGAACAATGTTAAATATATCCTTCATGATTAATCTGATCAATGGTAATATTTGCTGTGAATTTTTGTTAAGATCTGTTAAATTCATTGTTCCTTGTCGTAATGCTGTTATAATCCTATTTATATTCAATTCTGCAGAACTAATTATGCTGTTGCTGATCCGTTAACTAGAATTTGCCGTCAATTTAATAATTTGTCAGACATTATCGACTTTTCTTTAAATACTTGCGTTGTAAAACGAAACATTATTGTTTTTCTTAATACATAACTTTTCATATTTTCATTGTAACAATTGCTTGTAATTTTGTTGAGACTATTTGTAATTCTATTTAATTTTATTCGTACCTATTGTTATTATTAGTCAGTAAGGAATTTGTCCATTGACTTAAATAAATAAATAAATAAAACATATTAATTCAAATAATATGTGAAGGCCTATTCTTCCCTCTTCAATAAAAAAAAAATAATTAAGTTTTGAAAATCGATCCAAATGTGTCCAAGTAACCAATAAAAATGAAATAAATTAGGAAAACAGTCTTTTTCTTTTTTTAATAAAAAGAGTGTGGAGAGTTTAAGAAACAAGATGAAACTATTTTCGAATCATATTCAACTAAATTTACAACTTACACCATTTACTCGGGTGTATTTAATTTCTTTTTTTTTTGGGTATTTATCGCTTAATGTTAGCTACTGAGCCTAAGTTGAATTAACGCTAAATATTAAAATCTAAACCTAAGAAATCCACTTATGGATGTCTTATCAACATCAGGAATAAATTCAGCTTTCATCCTTATTTATACTTGGAGACATTTCTGAATCTATTCTATAATCGAAGCTTTTATATAATTAGAAGCTTTTGCAAGTAGTTTTTTGAATATTTAGCCAACTTAGTTTTGACCGGTACCACAGAGAGAGAGAGAGATAGAGAGAGAGAGAGCGAGAGCTTTGTGTGTATTCGAGTTTATGACGTATCACGGTGCTGCTGTAAACATAATACCACTTCGATTTAAAAATGTATTTCTGAAGTGAGATTTGTTAGAATGGAATTAGATTTCAGATGGAATTTTTTCGGAATGATTTAGGTTATAAGAATGAAAATCTGCTCCTGTAATAAATTTCTAATTCGAATTTAACTTCAATCATATTTTTTATTCTAGCACAATAGAGCTCCTTTTTCCCTTCATTATGATTCATGATGATTTTTTATTTATTATTATAAATTACATCGTACATATACTCCTTATCACCTAGTTGTGAGAAGTAATTGGATAATATTGTATCCTGGGTATCTATGCCTTTTTGAAATTATTTCTGGACATAAGAATATGTTCACCACCAACTCTATTTTTCTTTTGAATTATTAAGCATGACTAATAATTTCCACTATTCTGAATTTGTTAATCTTGAAGTTAAAATATAAACCAAATCAAAATTAAGGCAAACATAAAACGATTGTTTGTTTTACTTATATGTAGATACCACTGGCCCTATTATCAAACATCTTTAAAAGTAATTTTACTCGTATAGATTCATACATATATTTCGTTCGTCAATGATCGAAAGATATGATCAAATTTATTTTTGTCTAAAGTTTTTTGAAAAGTTGTCATACAGGATTGTGGTATACATGGAAATATTTTTTATTCTCAATAGAATTATATTTGAAACCACACAAGAAAATCAAGAAAATGAAGTGACATAACAAACAAAATTTAAATTTTTAACAAAATTTTGCAAATAAAAATTTATTCTGTATGGTTGTAGTAGATTGCTATTGTCGTTACTTTGAAATTCGTTTGGTATTCACCATGTGGCTAATATAACCGTGCGAGCAGCTTCTGTATCTCTCTTAAATCAACTTTAAGAGTCTCTTTATTTATTTTTTTTGCTTTCAAAGTACGTCTAAAGTGGGTCAAACAAGGCCGTTCAGATGTTGCGTTTTGTTTTTTTTTTTTATAGTATGTATACTGAATATTTTTGTTGTTATTGTTGCTGGTGTCTTAAACTTTAAATGAAAAACTTTTGCAATGAAGCTGTTTTCGGCATCGCATTGTATCGCATCGCCAATGTATCGCTTTCAATCAACGACAGACGCGACAGATGTTTATTTAAAAAAAAAAAAAAAGAAACTTTTCTTATGTTATTATTTATTTCATGTACGTTGTTATTAAAGCTTAACAATGAGGTCGGGCTTTATTCGTATTTATGCTTTTATTCGCGTTACGTGAGTAATTTATTGCTCATTCGAAAAATATTAACCCCCTGTTTCCGAAGTTTGACGATGTATAGTACAATGCAGGGGATATTATTACGAACGTAAAAATGTTTTAAACTCAACTAAAAAAAAAACATTTTAAAAAAATTTTAGTTAAAAAAGGATATGTGCAAGCATTATTACGTGCAATTTTTGTTGCAATCAATGAATATTTTTTAACAAATTTGTAATCTTGGATCAATAAATAAAATGTTGAATAGTAATCTGGACTCAATACGGTTTCGTTTATTAAAAAAATATATATTTTGCATACAGTCCTCTTTTTAGGAAATAAAATAATCGATGAGACATTATTGAACACAGTTAGGGTCATAACTATTCGTACGCCTTATATGTTTTAAATATTTCTAAAAATTTATGAAATAATTAAAATTGTTTTACTAAATTTATTTCAGACTTATTTCTATTTAATTAACTGTTTAAAAATATAGACTAATACTTACATATATAATATATTATTTTAAACACACTAATTCAGTATAAATCGATGGGACAAAAGTAGGAATGGGACATAGGTTGCAGAGATATATGTATTTGTCCGTAATTGTACGTACACATATTTGTATGTATTTGTGAATAAATATAATTGATGTTATGATTATTAAAACATTCGTATGTTCCTTGAAATTTTAAAAATTAATATATATACGAAAAGAATATGGATATTTAGCAAATATTTATTGGAAGGAAGTAACCTCCAATTTCTCTTAACATTTGTAACAGAATACTTCAAAAAATGTGGCAAGCCTTTATTGTTGGAAATTCCCAGATTTTACTATGACGCCTTTTGCACGTTCAAAGTACTTTGCGGAAAATTTTGACAAACTCTTGATATTTTGTTGTTGTGTATACAACCATCGGTAGACGACGAGCGAAGAACAAAAGCAACTTTGCGAGTACATCAAAGTGTGAACTTATCCCCGCTCGTTTTTCCCTTCTCTCCAACATACGCATGACTTTTCAAAGTTCTTTGAATGTGCAAAAGGCATCTATTAAATTATAATACGTTGTTACCAAGATTTAAGATTTAAGATTTTTAAGTTAACTTACCTCGCAAATGAGTGGTAATCGAAAATAATCCGATATAATCAGTCAGCTAGTAAGATGTCCAATTTAAAAATCATTTAAAGCGACGTAATTTAATGCATATAGGTTTTATTTTGAATATTTATTTTATTTTTAATATTTCTTTATAGTGAAATATGAGAACAATCATTGTAAGGTAAATAAATTTCTTAAAATTTTTAATACCTCATATACATACACATACATATGTATGTATGTATGTATGTATGTATGTATGTATATATCGTATTTAAATGTATTTCCTTTTTTCTATTTGAATGTAAGCTAATGATTATTTTGTGTATTATTTTTAAGATGGTACATCGAATAATTGAAATATTTATGAAGTGCTGGAAGTACGATCTTCACTATTTGTTTTGTTTTATATTCGTATTTCTCTCTCTCTCTCTCTCTCTCTATTTCCTTTCGCTCACTCTTTCACTCTTTTTATTTACCACATTCGATACAAATGGTTGGTTCACTTCAGAAAACAAAGAAATAATTCATGAATTCAAAATCAAAAACATAAAATCAATATAAATCATGAAAAACATTACATTTCAAATATGTATGTTACTATCTGTACATAGGTATTTTATGAACTTATGGATGATATTATTGAATATTATTAGTATTATTATTATTCTTATATTTTTTTGTTTTGCAAATTAAATTTCTTTTCCTAATACTATAGTAGAATCCGATAATTCATTATTTTATTTTGGAGCACCGTAAGCATGAAAATATTTTAATATGAAATTTGTACGCGTATACATATATGCAGAAGTATTTTTAAATCTTTTTGTTAGCACCAATTTAAATTTTTTTTTATTTTTAAACAAATTTTATACATTTTATTTTTGTATACGTAATGGCACTCAAATAACATTATTTTACTCCTTATTCCTGTTTTTAGCGTTGAATTTGTTTTTCACATTTCAAATCACTGTCACTTAACCGTAGAATTCTGTACATATAAACGGCTAATATCCGATCTTAGCACCGGTATCGCGAAAAGGTCGTAATGATACTGACAACCAATCGAGCAGAAAGAGGTTGTTGCCTACACAACATAGTGTACAAAACTGTTGTCTTTCTCAAATCAACCCGAACGTTTAACATCTGATCCCCGTTGATCGAATTTATGTTGTTAGGCTGTTATTATGTTAAATTATACAATCTGTTCACTATTTGATCACTTGTGCTATTCCATCCTAATATTATATATTGTTTGAATAAAATAGAAAGTATTGTAATTCAATTGTAAATTTGGAATATTTCGCAATCTACGAGTAGGTGCGAATATGTAGTATTTAATATGTATAGTACGCGGCTATGTAAACAAATACATATAAATAAGCTTATAAATAGTAATTAAGTCATAAAAGATATTCTTAATTTTTTTTCAGATATAATGTTTGTAAGTATTTCCATAAATAAGTGAATATTTTAAAAGTTTCGTTGTTTGCAATTGATAACATTTTTTTAACTTACATTATATTCTATCAAAAAGTTAAATCTGGATCCAAATTAGACTAATTCATTCATATTTCAATAAAGATTTGAATGGGTTATGAAATAAGCGCTAGTCTCACTCATACGGATTACACTTCAAATACATACACAAATATGTACATTTTAAATGCACTGTGATTCGGTTTACAATATTCAAATAAATTGCTATTTAATAGATTTTATAATTGGAATAATCAAAATAAAATAGTAAATATTTAGATTCTATTGTAGAATCCATAGACATAGCGAAATAGAACAAAAATTTAATAAAATAAATTGTGATTTTCAGTACTTAGTGATACAAAATGCTACAAATGATTTTGTAATGATATTTGAATTTTAAAAGAAATATATATTTATATATATATATATATATATATATATATATATAAGTTTACGTTGTTCCTACAAGGAGAATAGGGCCTGATATTAGAACATATCTCTATTTTGAGCTATCGCCCTCAGTTCTCCCCAACTATTGCCGCTACTTTTACAATAAAAAACGTAAAAACCTAATGCCTATATACTAAATGTTTTATATTTTATAACATTGTTTGGTCTCAGCCACAATTCGGAATTGTAACATTTTTCGATTTATATTTCAGTCAGAGGTTTGGATATAAGAACGAAATCTTATTGAATGATATGAATGAAATGTGGATCATAAATTTCAATGCTGCTCTACTAGATTTCGGTGTGGCGAAAATGTACTATGAGAAATGTTTTTTACTAAGTGTACACGTTTGATATATTTGATGAATGTATTTTAATATGGCAATAGGAATTATTTGGTAGCTGATGGATAAGAAACTCGAAAACAATAGTCCTTCTATCTAAATGAATTCCGAATGTAATCCATCAATAAATATTCGTACGCGTATCCAGACTCAATTGACGCGCTATTTTAAAATATATTCTTGTAAAATATGATAAAGGGTTGGAATTTGTACTAGCAACGGTATACTCGACATTTTTAAATTGTTTATTTTTCTTTGATTTTTCTAAATAATTTGGCTACAATAGTAGCCTTCCTTCTATTATTATTTTTAATAAAAGTTGTTAACAAACAGACAAACAAATTGTAACAAAAGTATTTTTATGTTCCTGGGAAAGTGCAAAAAAATATAAATAACTAGGTTAGGTTAGAAGACGTGTACTTGTCAATTAAGACAAGTACAGTACCCGGAGGTCGAATTGATCCATTATACAACGTCCTAGTTTCTCACACCACTTATGTTGTGTTTGTTAATTTTATACATGAGTGGTGGGACCCACAGTTTAACGTCGACTCCGAACGGCAGATTTTTGAGAAACTTTTTCATGGGAATTCTATTTACTCTCAGAGTTTTTGCCAGAAATCTGCTGAGAGGAAGTCGCCGAAGAAAATACTTTTTGTATTTTGTCTTGATGTCTGGCCTGGGGCTCGAACCCTGGCTTTACGTCTAATAAGCCAACATACTACCTACTAGACTGCGGTGACTAAAATAACTAACTATATAAATAACTAACTTGATCTTTGTGTACAGCAAGTGTACAACAGTTTTCCGCGTGCAAAATACAAACCAAAAATAAAATAATAATTGTTCCCTTTACTAGCCAAAAGACAGGAATTTGAGAAAACTCACAAATGAAATTTAAAATCAAATACATTTATTCACAGACTTCATTGGCATTGGAATATGATGTAAAAGGACAGTTATGCAATAAATCGATAAATTATTTGTTTTTGTAATAAATTCTTTAATCATAATCGAAGAAGTTTTTTAAATTTTAAATTTCCGCTTTAAAGCAGGGAGAGGTGTTAATAAACAATCCCATAAATGTTAAAAGAAAAGAGAAAAAAGTGATTGTCGAACAAAAAACTGGTTTTAGCATTAAGCCACTGTTTGAAGCGAAGGTTTCAAACCAGGTATATCAAATCATGTGGTTGCATCATACCAAATTACAATTTACAGATTCGTATGTACATCACAATTCTGTTTTATTTATTTATTTTTTGTTTGCTGTTGTTGTTGTTGTTGTTGTTGCCATTTTTATTTTCTTTTATTTTTCTAGTTTAAAACTCGTTTACTTTCGAGTCTCGAAAAGGCTTTACAGTGTGTGTAATACTTTAGATTTCATATTCTCGTTGAATAAATGCACAAAAAAGAAATACAAAAATAAAAAAAAAAGGCAACAACTAAAATTCACGAGTCTATTGCTAGAAATTCTATCGAGTCAATGTCCTCTCTTTGAATTTCAAGAATTTTTACGGCAACCTCTTGTTAAGTTAGGCGCTGTTGTAGCTGTTATGGCCTGAACAATGTTTGTACGAGTGATTCTTATTAAATTTATTTGAGATTGAGTTCCAAACCAAACCAAACCAAAATTAAATTGGATATCGAATATAGTATCATACATACTTTATATTAGTAAAGAAGCTTAAATGATTTCTTTTTTTTTCATACCTTTTCCTTCGTTTTTCTTAATCGTTAAAACTGAAGACCACCTGTACTGTGTTGGTCCATAGGACACAACATATAATGATTTTCATAATAAAAGTCTAAACGAATATCGAAAATCAGATGCTAATAGTTTTGCTTGTAATAAACATTTTATTAAATTCCCAGCAACAATAAAATTATAATCCACAGATTTTCAATACAGAAGGGAAGGGGTAAGTGCATTTTTATAACATCGAAGTATATCTATTGTACATCCTCATGCTCAACCTAATCTTTATTTACACACTTACTGCAGGATTTCGTTATAAGCTAAAGTTGTTGAAAAAAAGAACGTAATTTGGCCAAACATAAATGAGTTATATGATAAAGAATAAATGAGCTTCATCAATTTGACGAACAGTAACCATTCAGGGTTAAATTGTTTGTCGATTCAACGAAAAGTAACAAAAGTAACCTTAATGAACAAAAATGAAGAGTAACCCTCCAGGGTTAAGAGTGTAATAATGTATTAACACCAAGGAGCAGATTACGGTCCTTTATCTTCCTTTTCAATTTGATTGAATGTTGAATTCAACATTCACCTTAACGCCTCCTCTCACCCGCAATTTACATCATTTCCATCATATTGTATCAAAAAATTTACATACATACATACGTATTTGCGACTAAGCTAAATCTTAAACTTACCATATGTATACATAGTGTAAGTGATTCTACGATAACTTTAAAAATTATTTTGAAAACAATATCATCCTCCATTTATCGTTTCCACATATTAGGAAAAATATTTGGACTGTCAGATGCAGCAGACTTAACCTAATCTTTTTATTTCCCTTTAGGGCCATTATTACAACTTGACGTTAACTAAAGGGAGGATTTTAACGGGCAGATAAATTGTTTTTCGTTATTATGAGTACCCAATAAGATAGAAGTGATCGTTAAGCTAAAGGAAGGATCATCCTACCTTTAACATTTAAAGGTCACTTTATGTTTGAACTTGCCATATTATATATTATTTTCATTATGGCAACTTCAAATTTAAACAAAAAAAGCATATACAACAAAAAAACGAAGCCCGCGGTTGCCACTGCGTTAAAAAAACAACTTGTATAATGGAATAGTCTTATCGACATTGCTCCGGCACTGCCATATTTTTGAAAAAGTTAATTTTATTTTATCTGTAAGTTGTAATAACGAAAATAAGTTAAAGGTAACTTTACAGTTGCCTTTAGCTAAACGTACCTTTAACTAAACCAAAGTTTAACGGCAAGTTGTAATAATGGCCCTTAGTCTTTCAATAGTTTTCAGACCAGTTTATAAAACGAACATTCTAAATCAACACAATTTTGAAAACTTGTACGACTCTTATATATATTTTTTTTTAATTATTTGTATGGAAAGAATCTTTATAATTGTGATTAGAACTTTACAATTTATATGGCCCAATTCATTTTATAGATTCTTCTATTATTTTTAATTATTTATCGAGGTGGAAAAGTGAAATTCAAAAATATTTTAAATTCATTCATTTATGTGATATTTTATAGCTCACATACAATATACGAGTATATATATTTTTTATGTTAATAAATACAATTTAATGTTTTGTATGGCTTTTTTTTAGCTTCTATCACATCAGGTAAACAATTTTTTTTTTTTTTGGTAATTACGAAGGTAATATTATTCTACTCCTCTAATAGTGCTTCTTTCAGTGTTGAAATTGATGTAACATAGATATTAAGATATCTCGTTAAACGAATAATTGTTCAATAACAGGAGATCAGGGGATTGTGACTAATGTTCAAGTTTGTGTTTTTTGCATAGCATCCATTTTATCGAAGAGTGCTTCGCTCAGACCCAAAATATTAACACTAGGGAGTTAGTTTCCCTCTGAATACACAGTTTTATTAATAGCACCATCAATAAATCTCAATATACGCAAAAATATTTCTTCGGCGATTACCTTTTAGCAGATTTTAGGCAAAAATTCTGGAAGTAAATAAAATTGCCATGAAAAATTTCCCGACTTCAAATTGTAGATCCCACCACTCATGGGAAAAATTAACACGCACAACATTAGTATTGTGAGAAACTAGCCCATAAGTCTCCTCCAAAAATGATCAATTCACAATCAAAGTAGTTGTGGACCAACTAATTTATTCTACTAACCTCAACTTACATGTCTTCCGTACCAATGAGAATAACTCCCCACCTGTTACTTGATAAACACCCAAGTATTTCGTTCTTAAGTACATTTAAACCGACTGTTCTAAAATAAATATTCTTTGATACTATTATGCCCCGTAAAATGCCGATTACAATCCTAACTCAAATCAATTCTTTTGTTCTTCTAAATCCATCTTCTTATTCCATTGAAAGGTTTTGGGTTTGTGTAAGACTGACAGTCCCACTATATCTCCTTGACAGATCAGTATACTACAGAATGGTCTCTTTCTTAAAAAAGTACGTAGTTGTCATTTTAATCCTTTCACTCTTATTTGTCAGTCTCTTTGCAAATCATTTCAATTATAAAGTTTCCATTCGATTTTTCGGGTTACAATGCCCCCTACTTAATAGGCTTGTCTCCTGTTAACTTAGCTATAATCTCCATTGGTGTTCACTACTTATGCAGCAGGCTTAAATCGAAATGAGCCGACAGCGTCATCAGAGATTGCCAACGCAAGTTCGTCGATATGACTTATTCAACTCCAAGAATGTATTTATGTACATATGTATTTACAAAACCTTTTATTACATTTATATGTAATTACTTGTATTCTGTTTTCAACTTGGATGCAGCAAATAAAAGATATCGATGTCTAATCGATGTTGATCAATCAACATCAAAGTGTTTGTTTTTCGTCTACCACTAATTACTATCACAACAGCATTTGTATACGTCAGATAATCATTCATAAGAAACGGAATAAATCTGTTATAAGATTACCATCATATGTACATACAGTGTTGGAAAAAATAATAGAAACGCATCAAAAAACGTTGAAAACATCCCCATATCATTAGGGACCCGCAACCCTGTTTGACTGTCTTTTTTGTGTATTTTGGATCAAACTCTTTATTGGCAGGACGACGTACAAAACATTTTCCGTCTGATGGAGCACTTTGTTCCCATTTTTCCGACTTTGGTGTTATGTGGCAAATTGTAACCTTTTTTGCATATTTTTGTTTTACTTAAAAGAGGTACTGACCTTGGACTTCGAGCCTATTTCTTATAGTCTTGCTTGTTACTGGATCATCTAGTATATTTTTAAGCCCATTAGATGACTCAAAAAAATTTTTTTTTTTGGAATGACGTACTAAAATTTGATCAAAACGCGTGGACGTTTTCCTCTTCCTTCCTCTAGTTTCGATATTTTTTGTATAGTTAATCACTTAATTACTTTATGTTTAGAACACTTCATTATGTGGGCAATTTTTCCAAGTGATAAGCCATCAGATTTTAACTTACGGATACGGAACATTTCTTTCAGTATCAGTGGTATGAACACCTCGACCCATTTTTTGAAAGATTTAAAACACACACTCAACCCGAAAATTTTACAAATGGTCAAAAAAAAAAGTATTTTAACTCAATTTTTACCACTTCTATATATTCCATGTAAAAAGTTTATTTATTTTAAATTTAAACACGGTTTTAGAAAAACGTTTCCATTAATTTTTCCAGCTAAATTACGTATTTTCTTACTTTTTCCTGAAAACTAATAAATTAAAAGAGAAGAAAGCAATAAAGAAAGCAAATAATAAAATCCCGTTACATTAGCAAGAATTTGACAGTAATTTCCAACTATAAAAGTTTATAACGAAAAAGTATACAACATTTTAATGATGAACTAGTAATCGTTTCTATTTTTTTTTCCAACACTGTATATTATATATCAGAATATGTCCTAATATCCTTAATATTTCGATCGAAATATTATTGTATTTGCAGCGATTCATTTCTCGTTAGCATGCAACGGTTCTCGCAGGAGAGAGAGGAGAGCATTTAAGTACAAAATAAATGTGGCTCGAGTGTTCGAAATAATAAAGCGCTAAAATTTGAAATACAATTTTTACGTTTTTTTTTTCAGAGAAAAATAATTTAATTTTTTTAAATTATAAAGCATCACAGTGGTTGGATATTATGTTCTTGACCTATTAGTTCAATTATTGTCACACGCATATTTATGTATTTAAGACATATGTATGCAAATATGTATGTATATTATTAGGTATGACTTGATTTTTTTTTATATTAAAGGCAACTTCTCAGAATAAAAATTGTGCGAGTTACAAAGAAAAAAGTTTCTGTTATAAATTAAGAAAAATTTTATAAAATTCTAATGCATAGTAATTAAATATTATAATTAAAATTTAAGTATTTACACCATGCAGCATTACCTGCTTCTGCTTCGTGCATTGGCGCAGATATCCCATATGGAGTGAATGACAACATCTCTATATCATCCCAATGAGATCGTGACTCTTAAAGGACCTTTTATCGTTTAACTGCTTCATATACGCGTAAGAATGTTTTATAGTGAGCATACTTTTAGATCTCTGATGCAGTGTTAAGATTGGCTGTCCTTAATAATAGCCTGGCTGTCTGTTGTTTCCCTCATTTACAGAATGTATGTACATATGTACATGCATATCTATGTATGTTCATGTGTACACACATGTTCGTATTCTGTGGATATATTCGTGTACGTCTCGTATTTGGCCACGACGAAAAATACATAAATTAACATGTATTGACATTAAAGATATTGAAGAGGTGAGTTTAATATGCAATTAGTGTCCAGTTACATTAGTAGAAATTAAGAATTTTTACATGCATTCCTGTACAGAAGACAGACGGACGTATTAGATAAACTGACGCCATCTAATATTGGTTCCGAACATTTTCTTGTATATTTTCTCAAGTTTACATTAGTATTTTGATTTGGAATTTTATTTGGCTAGTCAGTAAGTAAACGCAGTTAGAATTGGCCCCCTCTTTAAAAATGTATTTTATAGTCGGCTAACTAACTAACGTACAAGGAATAAGAAGTCAATGCAGAAAGAATTTTGTTTTTTTTTTTTGAAATAGATTTCTTTCTTTTACTATTAAAAATATGAAAACTCATGGATGATTTTGAAAGAAAAAATGAACTCCTTACATACACGCGTATGTAAATCAAAACTAGTTTTTGTAAAATTTACTTCAAAAATAAAACACGATTTTAGTTTTCGGTTTTAAACGTTTAAAAAAAAACAAGAAACAACAATAGCACGTGCAAATCCTGTTTTAGCACTTAAAATGTTATACATTACTGACTACCGTAATACGCTGACTGTAAAGTAACGACAGAGTTGAAACAGTCAGAAGAAACACACAAAAAAAAAAAAAATAAGAAATAAAAACATTTTTCATTTGAAGTTCTGCTCTTACGATTTTTTTTCCTTAACTTTGTTTTACCAAGTTCATAAATTATAGCCAAAGTCAACAATACTAAATAATATTTTAAGTTGTCAAAGAAGAATCGTATAGACGAACGAAAGATGTACTCAGTTCAGCACTTGCATGTTATTAAATCAAAGCTTTGCTGCATACATATTTATTAATATGCAGAGCATACAAAAATCGAATATTTAATCGCATGTCAGCTGTAGCAATTGGGAAATTGGCCATAGAACGAATCAATGCTGTATTAAGATAATCATCGTGTAAAACTATGTCCAGATCAGGACTCTTAAAGGACCATTTTTCAGGTGGCTGACAAATTGCTTCGGAGACAATTTTGGATCGTACCGTTGTATTTTGGTGGCAAAATAGTTATATAATGTGAATGTTTTTGATTAACCGTAGATCGAGCCTTAAAAAACTTCATAATTCTAGCTTATGTATCACTTTTAATACGTACTTGTATTTCATAGAATTTTCGCAATTATTAACAGATTTTGTTACAAACATTATTACATTTTATTATCACCTTTATGAAATTTACGCCAAAAATTTTTGACATGATATAAATGGCAGCATGGTTTTTAACGTAAAAATCAAACACTTCATGTCAGCTTGGTTTTATTTTTTTTTCTAAATGGTAATAATTTGACATCTATTTTGACGCCTTTGCTTTGTGGCGATTTATAAGTTTCCAATTATTTAGATGGGGCAGCTTATTGTCACTCGCATCAGTAACGCACCCAATTGAGGGCTGGCTGAAACCTGATGGTGCAACCCATTGTTATATTTCGCTAGAAAAATTTGTTGTCAACGTCACGCGAGGAAAAAAAGTTTCTAGTTGTTGTAGAGCATCGATTATGTCAATAACAATGTTCTCTCTTTGGTTCCTCTCTGGTATCCCAGATACAGGTTTCCCCAAATATGGCTATAAGTAGTTGCATGTACTTGAATCTAAAACTGCCTATTCGATTTCGGTGGACGCCGAAATTTAAATCGATCATAAAATTCAATTCGTTACTAATCTACAGCGAGCGACAAAATTGGGATTATTAAAAGCTGAAAGACTTTCAGCTCAATTTTCAAAAAGGCATAATAGGTGTAAATTTATCATCACTTCCGAGTAGCACGTTATCAAAGCGAATAATTCTGTTATCTCATACGTACATTGTTGATCGAAATATTATCATCTGTAATATCTATGAAATAAAACATAGGACGAAACACTTTTTTCTAATGTTTGTCTATCACGTAAGATAAATATGAGAAGAGCAATAAGAAAAACTCTACAACGTTTCAAATAACAGCTGCTGGCAATCTGCGTGAAAAGACGTCGAAGCCATCAAAACAAAATACAAAAAGTATTTCTTCGACGACTTTTTCTCAGTAAATTTCTGGCAAAAACTCTGAGAGTAAATAAAATTGCAATGAAAAGTTTCTCAAAAATCCGCCGTTCGGAGTTGACTTTAAACTGTTGGTCCCACCACTCATGTACAAAATTAACACACACAACATAAGTGGTGTGAGAAACTAGGTCGTAATCCTGACTGAAGGGTTGTAATGACCAATTATGTATGTACGTTTTAATTAATAATTAATAATCTTTAGTAAAAAAGATTAAAGATTATTAATTATTAATTATTAATTAAAACAAAATTAATTTATTGTGACCGAATATCAACCACCTTTCGAATAATAATTAAATATTTAGGAATTATTAAAATTTTCATTGAAGAAATTTAAAAATATTCCAAATTTTCCCTTTTTGACACAAAATAAATTTTTATTTACATTTAATTTTTCTACTTTCATCTAATTTGCTTATTATCCTATATAGCAGCCGTGCCCAAACGGTCGATCGCGATCGACTGTCGATCTTTCGATGGTTTTCGGTCGATCTTTCTTTTGTTTTAAAAAATCTTTCATTAAAGAAATCTAAAGAAAAGTAAAAATTAAATAATTTTTAGAATTGAGTGTTATTTTTCTAACGTTCACAACTGAGCTTTCATTCAAAATTTTTTCGTTAAAAAAAAGCATGATATACTGTGTTTTATTTGAATTCATAATGAAAAAAAAAAACACTTCACTTACATACATTCGTTGTCAATGAAAATTCAGTTGAATGTGTAATTCCTAAAAGAAAACATAATTTTTGTTAAAGTTTTACAACCCAGCAATAAAAATATTTGAAATAATTTGATGTTTTAATCCTAAATGAATGTTATTAAAAAACCGAAAACATATCACTTCCACGATGAGCGGGAGGAAAATTATTTCTTTAATCTAATTAAAGAAAAGTGCGTGTATCTGATATGCAATTCCATAATATCGATGCAAAAGAAGGAACTCTAGAGCGACATTATAAATCCGATCATAAGAATTATGAACCTGATTTTCCGCCAAAATCGGAGAAGCGTAGAATTCAGTTGACTATGCTGAAAAATCAACTTGAAGCCCAACAATCTATGTTTACCAAGCCACACATAGGGCCAACAGCAACAACGGAAGCTTCCTTTCGAATAAGTTTTCTTTTAGTTCAACATAAAAAGCCTTTTAATGACGGCGAATTAATGAAAAAAGCTTTTATAGAAGGTGCAGAAGTTTTATTTGCAAATTTTAAAAACAAGTCGCAAATTATGTCAGCTATTAAAGATGTGCAACTTGAAGAGTTGAAGCTATGGCAATTGATTTGAATCAAAAACTGAAACAAGACATCGCCGAATGCAAATATTTTTCACTTCAGTTTGACGAATCAACCGACGTAGTTGATATTGCCCAATTATGCATTTATATAAGAATGAGTTTCACTGACATGACTTCAAAGAAAGATCTTTTAACAGTTCTTCCACTAAAAGGCAATACCCGTGGTGAAGACATTTATTAAGAGTTTATAAAATTTGTGGAAAAGTTTCCACTACCGTTGTACAAACTTGTATGCGTAGAAACAGACGGTGCTCCCGCCATGGTGGACCGGTTAAATGGTTTTGTGGCTCTTTGTCGAAAAAATTATGATATTCCAGATTTTGTATCGTGTCATTGTGTTATACATCAGCATGCGTTATGTTCAAGAAGTTTACAGCGACGACTTTTTAAAATTCAGTTAGAAGAAAATGAGTCAGAATATTGTGATTTGTTGTTGCACACTGATGTCATATGGCTGAGTCGTGGAGGATTTTTGGAAAGATTTCAAGAATTACTACCAGAAGTTATATAATTTTTGGATTCAAGAGGAGAAAGATATGACCAATTGTCGAACGAAAAATGGTTCCATGATTTGGTTTTTTTTTTAACAGATTTTATAAATCACATGAATATACTTAATCTGGAACTTCAAGGTAAAAACATAACTATTACTACTGAATTAGTAAGCTTCATTAATAGCTTCAAATTAAAATTAAAGCTTTTGAAATCGCAATTGTGAGCAAAAGATTTAAAAAACTTTAAAAGTTTAAACTCAGTATCAGAAAAGTTCAAATTTAATACAACATTTGATGACTATATTGCAGAGATTCGAGAAATTGAGAGTGAGTTTGAAAATCGTTTTCAAGATATTAAAAAAATAGACCCAATTCTGCTGTTTATGTCATTCCCTTTCGGAAATCAGAATTTTGAAGAAACGTCTGTTAAAATAGTTGATTTTTTGCCATTGACTCTTCAAAAATAGAAGATGAAATTATAGCACTCAATTCAGATATTTTTATAAAATCAAGAGCGTCTGAAAAGAATTACTGGTCGTTGCTACAAGAATAAAAATATTCATGTTTAAGAGACATTGCTTTCCAGTTGATTGCGTATATTGGATCTACCTACTTATGCGAATCAGCTTTTTCTCATATGAAAATAATAAAATCAAAATAACACAGCACTCTAACAGCAGAACATTTAAAAATGTGTCTGCACTTAGCAGTTACCAATAACCTGCCATCGTTCGACCAGCTTGCTGACAACATGCAATGTCACGCATCTACAATATAAATAAAAATTGCAAATTTATTTTAAGTGGCTGTAATATTAATGATTAAATAAAAATTGTCTAAAAAAAAACTACATTTATTTTTAGTCGATCTTTCTTTCTGGATTTTAGACAAAGTCGATCTTCATCAAGAAAAATCTGGCCTCGCCTGCTATATAGGATCGATTTTAAATAAATTTTGTTATGAGAAAAAAAAATTTTTTTTCTACTAGGAGGGCCTTGAGCGGATTTTGTGGCCAACATACATTTAACCCTTAAATGCGCAACAACGCCAATTTTCACGAAGAAAATATATAATATGTAAAATTAAAAAAAAAAAATAACAACTGCGTACCACGTTTTTTTTAAATTTTTTTGTGTTGATTTTTTTTTTAAAGTAGTGGTTGTATCTTAAAAGATACAATGCGCACTCTCCTATATTTTAATTTTCAAATAAAAATATACCAGTATTTTAATTTTTAAAGGTTTTTTTATTTATAAAAATGAATTATAATTCTAAAAACACAGTTAATTCAATTTTAATAAATAAACATATAAAATTAATGTCACTAAGGCAAAAACAATGAGCAAAATAGAGTAATAAAAGTAATTAAAAAATATGGTATTCATAAAAACAATTTTTTTCAGCGGTCACACACCAATTCACCTTGCATTTCAAACAAAACATTTTGGTTTGACCTGAGCATTTGGGCAGCTTACATCTTGCTTTTTTCCATTGTAATCCAACGACTGATTCCTGGGGGATGAATTCGGCTTTCGTCTTTTTTCTTCTATTTGTTTTTCCAAAGTTGGGCGTCCTCTTAGTGGAATAGTTTTACTGTTATATGAAAACATTGCATCAGCCACTTCCAATTTGAAGTCGACTAATCGTATTTTAGATTCTGGTTTATCTTTGTTTATTCATGTCAAGAAGGTGGTAAAATACTCTCGTTGTCCACTTACGGCTTTTCATTGCTATTTTATGCCGGCCTATCAAGCTTACTCCACCCATGTGACAGTTATAATCTTTAATGATTTGGAGACATTGAATACTTTTGATAGTTTTTTTCCTTTTTATCAAAGCGTTTTATTGCTAAAGGTTCACTCTCTGTATTATATATATCTACTGGGGGCTTAGTACCAACATAGTTTGAAATAGGATTAATAATTCGATTGTCTTTCCATGATAATGTGGTCACATCGATACCGTGTATGTTGGTAACAAATTCCTGACTTGTTCCTCTTTCGAATTTCATCATTATTTTCTCTCTTCAGGTAACTTACAATTCTTGATTCTATTGCGTCTGATTATACCAACAGCCAGATTTCCCTGTGTGCGCAAATATACTATGAGAGGCACTGTTGTGTAAAAATTATCAAAGTATATCACATAGTTTTGATATCGCGGTACTCCCCGAATAAGTCTTACGACAATGTTTGCTGAAGATTGAAGATCTGGCTCACCATCTGCCATCTTTTCAGTTGCTCCGCTATATAGCTCAAATGTGTAGGCGAATCCCATTGTATCACATAGTACAAAAAATTTCAAGCCCCACTTTTTTAGTTTGTTTGTTAAATATTGTTTCATATAACTTACGATTTTTGTGGAGCACATTTGCTCATCTACACTCAATCTGTTTAGTTTCGGTACGGTAGAAAAAGTTCTATTTAGGGTATCGATAATTTGCCGAATTAGGTAAAGCCTGTCGCGATTGGGATCATTTCGATCAGGCATTTTGCTTTTGTCGTTAAAATGCAAAAACTCCCGAATTTTTTCAAAGCGTTTCAGAGGCATTTGGCTTTGTATTATTTGAACACTTCTGTGGTTGTTTGCAGACCAATAGTCTCTGGTGTTTGGAAGTTTGTAGAACGTCATATAAAAGAGAGTTCCTATAAATTTGCGGAGATCGGACACAGTGAAACTAAAAGATTGATTAACACCAGCATATCTTAAAGTTTCCATTACAATGTCTTCTTCTAATGATTGCGGAAATAAATGACACCAAACTTTAAAAGGCGCTTGTAATGCCTTTATATCGTCTGTAAGGTCACTATCGCCTCCAAATTGGACTTGGTTATCATCAAATTGAAGATGTCCCTTTTTCCATAAAATTCTTTCAAATTCCGATGATTTTGGATTTATAAAAATCTCACTAAACTCGGAAGAAAACGAGCTTATTTGTGGGACCAAAGGTAGTATAAGTCTTTGCATTAGAAGTAGAATGTTTTAAATCCAACGGTTCGAATCCATCTAAATTTGCCTCTGCCGGAACTTCATGATTATTATCATCATTTATAAATGATAAATGAAAGAATCATGTATAGATCCTTCAATATCAAGTTCATCCTCACTATCACTTTCTGTATTATTTTCGTCCTGTATTACTCTAATTCTAGAAGCTCCTAGGCGCTTTGGTCTCTTTTTACATGAGTTTGTAACCTGCATTACATCGTCATCTGAGTTACTGATGTCCGTACTGTCATAAGTAATACCCTCACTATTGCAAAGCAATTCACAAACTTCCTAATCAGTCATATTGACTCCATCAACCTTTCTAAATCCTGACATGACTTTAAAATTCTTTTAGTTAGTTCCAAATTATGAAATCAGTTAAAAAATGTCTGTCGTCTATTGCAAAACTCAACATACAAATAATCATATAAACACAGCAAGATGCCGAACGTACAACCTGCTAGTTCCAAGTGCAAAATATATATGAAATTGCACAATAACACAGAATATAATTCAAATAAAACGAGTATATAATTCGTAGATGAATGCGCAGTGTATCTTAAAAAATACAACCATTAAATAACGCTCTGTAGCCAAATTTTGAATCAAAAAGCTTTTGTAAACACTTTTTATGCCTAATGAAGTATTTTTACACAATCCTGAATTTTTTCAAATCCTTTATTTATCTCTGCTTAATATTATGTAACATCGAATAACCAATTTTTTTTTATATTTTTAACAAAATTTGATTTTGAACTTTGAATATCAATAAAACGCAAATCCTAAGGATTTTCTAGAAAGGGCTATTTTTTTCAAATGAGTTATGATGTTCTAAATATATCCATTTATGTTTTATTAAATTTGATCCAAATTTGGAACCATAAGAATATTTTTTTTTGGTTGTATCTGAAAAGATACAGTGCGCATTTAAGGGTTAAAGTTTTAAGATAGCTATTTGCAGGATGTAAATATTCACTTGAAGTCGCCGTGGTCTAGTAGGTAGTGTGTCGGCTTATTAGACGAAAAGCCAGGGTTCGAGCCCCAGGCCAGACATCAAAATAAATATACATAATTGGTCGTTACAATCCTTCAGGCAGCATTACGACCTAGCTTCTCATGCAACTTATGTTGTGTGCGTTAACTTTGTACATGAGTGGTGGGACCCACAGTTTAAAGTCGACTCCGAACAACTGATTGAGAAAATCTTCACGGCAATTTTATTTACCCTCAGAATTTTTGCCAGAAATTTGCTGAAAGGCAACCGCCGAAGAAATATTTTTTCATATTTTCGATGTCTGACCTGGAGTTTGAACAGTGGCATTACATCTAATAAGCCGACACACTACCTACTAGACTACGGCGACTACTATACGTTATATGCGTTTGTCAAAAAAGTAGAGTCAGAGTAGTTGTTTGTGACATGTTACAGAGCAAAACACATAGAACGGATAAATTAGGTTTACTTTCTACTTTTGATATCAATAAAAAATGTTTGTATAATGCATTACCATACTCTTATTGAACTGCCATGAATTGTTTCGTATAAGCTTAAAGTAAAATTCCAACTATAAGCAGCCTAGAGAAATTGAAATAGATTCGTTAGGTTAGACTACCGTTTTTCTATAGTAAAGATGAATCAATTCCTTTCAGTATTGCTTCACGACTTCTAAAACTATAGAGGAACTTGCGCCAACGAATCAAATAATAAAATTTTATTAAAAGAGCCACACAAGAGGACTACAATTGTTACAATTGTTACATTGGGTATTATGGTGTCTTTATTGAAAATCACAATCAATTTGTTATTTATGCCAGACATTGACTTTACGAAACGTCAAGTTATTTCATACCCAGAAACTAAAATATTTAAGTTTAAAATGAAATTCCAAAACTTATAGCCAATACCGGCTTCTGCGAATAATGTACATTATATACCTATACAAATGATACCGTTTCAACCTCCTGATTTAAACCTCACACAGGATGTTAATTAGAAAATAAATTCACCTCATCGAAGTTTTATCTTCTTTCATAATTTTTTTTCACTATTTTGTGATTTTAAGCATTGATTATATTCGAATTGCTGAAACAATCAGAATCAGAGTTTTTTCAAATCTCCTTTTCACAGTAATCTGTTGGATTCGTTATTTGACTTTCTTTTCTACAAGTATTGCGTTCATGTAAAATTTACGTGGCAATTTTTTAATATTTTACACGTTAGTGGTTCGTGTAATAAAAATGAAATCGAAAGTATTGGATCAACTTAATGGTCAACAATAAAGACCAAAGGGCTGTACATTGTTTACATGGGTATAGTAGCTCTCAACTGATTCCATCCGTTTATGGTCTATATTTTGCTATATTTTGTTGAATTAAATTCATTTCTTTCTGGTTTTTATTAATTTTAATTTTTATATTTGTGAGGAGAAATTAGCTCCCGTTTTCAAGTCGTTGAAATTCTCTATGATCGAAGGAATATATGTAGATGATTATCGATTAATATACTTAATATTCAATATGGATAGGAAATCTAAACAGATTTTACATGACATACACACATAGTTCATAGTTTTTGTAGTTATTGTTTATTGTTAAACAATAAAATCTAAAGTCAATAAATGCTTGTATATAAGCAAATGTACATAAATATTGGACCAGAGAAGAGGAAAAAAGAAATCCGCACGCGATGGTGTTGTTGTTACTGGCCTCTGAATGCTTAGTGTACCGTAGTACATAAACTGTATGAATGGACGGATAGATAAAATTATAAAATTGCAGTCATTTATAATTCAGTAAGACTCTCATATTTTACTTTTGCAGACTCTAAACTCGATTTAGTAGATGGCACCGGCGTCCGACCTTACGTTCCGAAACTATATCGCAAGCAAATATTATACGTCGTTCATGGTTTAGCTCACCCAGGCGTAAAAAGTACAACGAAATTGGTAACAGCTTGTTTTGTTTGGCAAGCCATACGAAGTGCTATAGCAAAATTCGTTCAAACCTGCATTGCTTGTCAACGTTCAAAAAGCCAACGTCACGCTAAATTGCAAACTTAAAACTACGAACCACCGAAAAGACGATTTGAACACATTAATATCAGTATTGTGAGACCATTTCCACTGTGTGACGGTTATCGATATCGTTCAACGCTTACTGATCGCTTTACTAGATGGCCCGAGGCTATACCTATGCCAGATATGACTGCCAAAACTCTTGCAAAAATCACATCCGACCGAGGAAGACAGTTCGAATCATCAATTTTAACGCAACTAACATCTTTAATTAGTGCACCATATCTCCGCACGACACCTCATCACCCGGAGTGTAATGGTATTATAGAAAGGTGACACCGCGTGTTTAAAGCTGCTATACTCTGCAACGATCCAGCAAAATATGTTTATAGTCTTCCATCTATTTTACTGGGATTACGAGTAATTTTTAAACCAGAGAGCTGCAGAGCTCGTTTATGAAACAAATTTAAAAATTCCCGCAGAAGTTTTCACCGACACCAAATCATCGGTTGTAACCAGTGAGGTTGTTTCACAATCTCGCTTAGCGATGAAAAACCTTATACCAACAGACACGTCGAATCATACAAAATCAAAAAAACGTTTGTAAGTTCTTCGTTAAATTTAGTCTCACATGTTTTTGTACGAAACGTCCGTAACGCGTTCTTCGAAGAACGACAAAATACTTCACCTTACACAACCGCCAAGTTAATATAAATATCGACAGAATTAAGTCGGCCTTTATCTAATATTCCCAAATGACTTCATAAGTATTAAAACCAAATATAATATAATCGATGAACAGATAACACAAACCACTCATCAGTCAACATTAACACAGGATGTTCCTTTACAATCGAATGACTGCCATCCGTTAATTTTATACATGAATGGCGGGACCTACAGTTTAAAGTCGACTCCGAATGACAGATTTTTGGCAATTTTGTTTACTCTCAGAGTTTTTGCCATAAATCTGCTGAGAGGCAGTCGCCGCAGAAATATTTTTGCATATTTTCGTTTCGATTTCTGACCTGGGATTTGAACCCTGGCTTTAGGTCTAATAAGCCGACACACTACGTACTAGACTATGGCGACTACTGCAATAGTAATACACGCACTAAATCAAATGATAGGAACTTGCACAATAAATTCTATTCTTAGTGATTTCGGGAGAAAGATACCTCGTTATCCACTTTGGCAACGAATAAAGACATCGAATAAGACATCCTAATTAACTAAGATGAATTTATGCGCATTAAATTGTAGTAATCCCTGAGATAAATTGGTAGATTTCGGCAATGTAACTGAGTAAATCGCAGAAGTGGAGATCTGAAATGAAAAATTAAGTGGCAGGTGACCTTTTTAAACTTGACTTGAGAATTTGTTGTAGTAGCGCGTATGGGTGAAACGTTTAGAATTTGAACCCAATTCATGCTAAATACGGGAAAAGTATTGCAATTTAGTCCTGGTTGTAGATTCTTAAAAAATAGATTATGATGATATAAAATATAATATAATCGTAAAAGTATGTGATGTTGTCAATGAAACATAAAAGGCCAACAGTCTAGTTTTAATTTTTTTCAATGTCCTTGAAATGTAAAATAATTTAAAAAATAAAATTACGTCGTCGAGTTATTTACGAAATTTCTTATTATAGTTTTTTAAATTTAATGCCATGTATTAAATGAAATAAATTATGGCACGTAAAAAAAAATAAAAATAAGATTTCTCTTAGAAGATAAAGTTTGTATCAATGAATCAGTTGGCTGCAGGGCCATGCATTGGGACATACATATATGAGTGTGCACTCACACTTATAAACCAAGTTTTAACCAAATAGGTTTTATATCTGCAATTGACACAATCTGTTCAATTTCTTTCAAACTGTATTATCAATAGAATAGACTGGGATTGTTTACTGATCGACATAAATAATTCGAAGAACAAAACTCATGAGATTCCAGAGGTTGGCAACATTTTATGTGGTTCAATGGTTACAATAATGTAGCACAATCGATGCAAACATTTTTATACTTGCGAGATTGTCAACCGGATTGAATGTCGTTAACTAAGTATATTCGGTTGTGTGGATATTAGGGTTCCAGCTATTTCGCAACTAACGATTTAAAAGCGATGTAGTTAAAATGTAGAAATTTATGTAAGTACACTCTCATAAACATATTTTTATTTTTTTTTATTTTATTGCGAAATAAAATATTTCATATATGGATTATGTATTCCTATACATACATATGTATGCATGTATGTCGCATTATATTATTATATATATTGTAACATTATAATAAATATCAATTTCTCAGAATCCAGCCATCAGTCTGGCATATTTTAGATAAGTTTCAACAATTTTTCTATAATACTATGATATTTAAAAAGCACAAGCGTGTGTCAAAATAGTATCAACTGCATGGGGTCTAACAGATTATGTTATGCTCGGTGATGTACACTCCTTGAAGTGCAAGGTCCCACTTGTGATACCACAATTAATATCCAACTCGGTGATCATACAGTCTCTAAAGGAAACCAACTTGAGTCAAGAATATGTAATGGTTTTCAGAAAATGATACATGAAGTGAAAGGTAGCTTCTGTCACTTACTCAGATCCACAGCTCTTGCAGAATTCATTGTGCGGAATACCAACTCTTTCGGCATAAGGTGCAATAACTGTTCTAATACATAATGGAAGTGAGTTCTGTAGCCGATTTAAGTTCTCCATGTGTCACCAATAGAAATGATATGCGTCCGATTTAATTTAATGAATGAAAACTATGTATGTAAATTTAAATTTAAGTCGAATTGTACCCGAACCGAAAAATTGTGTTAAACAACACAAATAGTTACTTATCTGAAACTCTTTTAAAAAATAGTGAAGCAACCTCCTCAACACAATCATCGTTATTAAGTACTGCACAGCCAACCAATAAATACTAAATAACTTCAAATAGCTTTGTAAAAGTGTTGACAGAAACCAAAGTTCAAAGTACACTCAGATCTCGTTTTAAGCGGATTCAAATTTCTGTGATTACTAACATAATCCTTATATTCTGTCGTAATTAATGTTTATTTTGTGTGAGGTCGACGTTGCAGGCCCTAAAAACTGTCGTTTAATGTCGCGGAAATATAGAGGAAACTAAAATATATGTAAATAGTGAAAACCAATGCCGATATATGTTTGAAAATAATTCTGATAAGCTTCTGTAGCTACCTTGAACATTTTTACTGGCTAACAAATCATTGCGAAAGTCATTGCGTCTACGAAGACTTGCTCTTATTAATCAGAATACAAAAAAGAATTGGCAATTCCCTTTTTTGTGTATAACTTGAGAGAGCTGACATCAAATTAAAAAAATACTAAAATGGATCTGCAATGTAAGGAATTTGGAATACTGTGGAAAAATCGCATAAATGAACCTTAACTGTCAGAAAAACTTTTCGTAAAGCTCCTAAAAGTAATACATCTCACAAATAATAATGCTATCGAATTGATATAACCACTGCGTTTAAAAAAATATGGCTTATAGGAAGAAGTCTATTTAAAACTTCACGTTAACCTATAGCAAGTACCTTTCAGGATTTTAATTAATTTTATTTCCCAAAAAATATACCCCGAGTAAAAGCGGAGCTGCTGAATTAAGATTTATAATAGAAGCTCGCTTAAAAGAGTATAATTTGCTATTTGAGAGGAACATAGTCGCCACAATTGCGAATGGTCCGAATGTTATAAAGAATAATAACTTGGTCAAAGTTTTCTCTGTCTAAATCATGTTATACACTTAGCCGCAGTAGACGTATTTTATAAAAACAAGAACATTAAAAAACGAATATGTCTCGATTTTGATATTGCAAATCGAATGACTTCAATCGATGATTAAAATCAATGCCATGATTGAACAGTTTCTTCTATTATATAAGTCAATAAAATGCCCTTTTACGGTGTTCAGACATGCATCTTCATTGCGTAAATCGCAATAAACGCTATTGTTGAACTCAATATTTCATATAAAGTTCCAATTAATTATTGCGCAATAAATACGCAAACTGTTATAAAATTGAGTAAAGCTTACAATGCAGCACTGTCATAATTATGTTCAGTGAGCATATTACAATTAACCGCACACTTTTTGTTGATATTTGACAACTCAAATGTCAACAGCGACAAAAAAAAACATAAAAAACAACAAAACAAAATAAAAACAATGTTGCTGAAACAACCAGCTGTTTTGTTCACCAGCTGTCAAATGAATATTGAATAAGTAGCTGAACTGCGTATATTATTATGCTTGAACGCTTAAAATATTATACTCAATAAACCGAATATTGACTCAATAAAAGTGCGTATCTGAACATAGTATTTTTGACTTAACAGTATTGGCTCTGACATTTGGATACTTTTTCAGAAGGCATGCTACAAGATTTAAATTTTAAAACCAATTAAATTGGAGGTGGTTGCTGATGCTGATGCTGTTTTGATTGTTTGGTTAAATCAAATGCTTCTTTTTGTGATAAAAACTGTTTAACTCATTATATCGGAGAACAGATGAAAGAAGATTATTTTAAAGATCCACATTTTTTTAAAACAGGCAATAATACTATTCATAATGCATCAAATTTCGCTTCTATAACATATGCAGAATATCTTTACGAAAGTCGTTTTAACAAATATGTGTGAAAATCATATTCAAGCTTCAAGTAATGATGTTGTAGCCAACTCATACTCCAAAAAAAAGTGCTCATCGATTAAAAAAGAACTGTAATTATACGAAGCTAGTGGAAAATGACAGCAAGTATTGAAACTTTGTACATTGTCCTCTTGACAATTCGCGTTACTTCCTTCGATACCAAAATAAGAAACCTATTTTCGGATGAAACAATAAATTCCTTAATTCTTTTTGAATTGAATTATACATATACAAACATATATATATATATTTATATATTATATATAGTATTAGGATATTATTAAAAAAGTTGAAGAAACTATCTGGACGGGATTCCCGGGAAAATTACTTATTTTCCGCTTTCCCCGGAACGGAAAAAGACCGGGATATAAAAACCATAATGTTCAGGTAATTCTAAAAGGTCGAGTGTTAAATTTAATTTATTTTGCCATGTGTGTGCATTTTCTTTAAACAACCAACATTTGAATTGGATATTTTTTATCTAAAGTTTGTAGAGTCCTCCTTTGTGCTTGCCTTCTAAATTTTTGATTGCAAGAGACCAATATAAGTTTCTATATATTGTTAGTACAGCACTTTTGTGCAACCTGCGAATACTTCGCCATTCATATCTATCAGGGATCCCGACATGTTATATCATCATATCGTGTGAACAACCAATGACTTTGAGCGGCCAAATCCTTCACTATATTTTACTTTACAACCCGCCCTACCGCCAGCTTACCCATTCATTAACTGATTGGCTAATTTGATGTAGAAATCAGAATATTTGTGTTTCTGAAGCAAAATAAAATTTGATTAGAGGACTGCTGAAATCCCTGCAATATATTCGGAAAGTTTAGATGCTATTTCAGAATTAAATTGTTTATTGCGGCTAAGAATCTTAAAAGAGGCACACTGACACTCCCATCTCCATCTAAGACATACAAAAGTTTACAAATATGTAGAAATATCTTTGGAACGTGTACTTGTTTCTAATTGTGATTAGGCGTAAATAATATTTTTTCGACGTGAAATTTAATCAATCGTTATCGTATCGTTAGTTCAATACTTAATTAAATCGTCAATTAATTAATTATATGTGAAAAAACAACCTACCTGAGACCTAAGTTGACAATTCACGTTACTAAATCGGCTTCTGATTCTAGCTATGCGTTCATACATTACATCATTACATGGGAGATACCTGATGATCCAAATGGTTGCAGTGAGCCGATTTCACTACGCTTCACAAATCATTCCTGGTCACAACCAAATGAACGGCAGTTAGACGTGTTCCATATTGTAGGAATAGAAGTTGGCGTGGTCTAGTAGGTAGTGTGTTGGCTTATTAGACGAACCGTGGTTCACACCACAGGTCAGACATCAAAAAAAAAATATGAAAAAATATTTCTGCGGTGACTTCCTCTCAGCAGATTTCTGGCAAAAACTCTGAGAGTAAATAAAATTGCCATGAAAAGCTTCTCAAAAAAAAAAAAAAAGAATTGACTTTAAACTGTAGGTCCAGCCACTCATGTATAAAATTAACACACACAACATGACTGGTGTGAGAAGGGATTGAAGGACTGACTGGAAAATAATAATGACAACGCCTTGAAGGTTACATTTTCTGAGAGATAATTTTATAATCTTTAAAAAATCATAACATAAGTTTTCCATATTTGGATAAATATATTGAATAGACAAACTGGAGCAAAATTTCATATTTGAATAATGGTATATCAAACAAAAATTCGTGCTGTACGCATTAATTGAAGTCGCCATAGTCTAGTAGGTATTGTGTTGGCTTATTTGATGTAAGGTAGATTACTGGCAAAAACTCTGAGAGTAAATTAAATTGTCATGAAAAGTTTCTCAAAAATCTGTCATTCGGAGTCGACTTTAAACTGTAGGTCCCGACACTCATGTATAAAATTAACGCACACAACATGAGTGGTGTGAGAAACTAAGTCGTAATCCTGACTGAAGGATTGTATGTATGTACGCTTTAACCCTTTCGTTACCAGCGCCGGATTTAGCCGGCATACACAAAACGCCCCGTGTGTACCAGAGCCGGATTTAGACGACATACACAAAATATTAGTTTTATGTTTTGATTCCTGTTTTGAGATATTTATATCACAGACAAATACATTACTAAGAATTATCCTAATTTAAATTTTTATTTAATATATCAGCCAAATCTTTAAATATATAACTCTTAAAATAGAAAATTCGAATATCAACTTGCTATCATGCAATCTGCACATTTCGTGGTGTGCTGCCATGCGGAATGGGCTGCGGTAACGAAAGGGTTAATTGTGGTTAATGTAGTATATTGCACTTGAAATAGTTATTTTAAAATTATTTTCTTCTATGAGGTACTAGAGTGTACTGCACTTTTTCGTTTCGTTATTCTTTAAAAAATCTCAGAAAATAAAATTAAATAATTCGGCAGAAAATTTGTAGGATAAAATATCTTTGAAATCCATTTAATAATTTCAGTTAAGAAACGAAACCGAATATGTACACATTTGACAATCTACTAAAAACGTGTGCAAAATCAACAAAATTTCAAAAAAAAAAATTTTTTTATATTTTTTATTCATTTATAAAGAAAATTATTTATTGCTAAACAAACTACGATTTTAGTGAAACAAATAAAGAAATATAATGTTCACAGCTAATATTAATCTATACACTATACACATACACATACATACGTACTTTTCTTATTAAAACAATATTTTTGGAGCATCATTCGATAACGTGTACTCTGTACATAGTACTGTAGGACTGTTAAATTGTTGCCGCCTTAATATACAAATCATCGTATATATATATACACTAGGAGTGTTTCGCTTCGTAATGTAGGTGGTGTACAGGGACATTTTCTTTTATATACATACATACGTACGTCTGTAGCTGCATATGAAAGTACATATGTAAAGGACAGTGTTAAAAATTAAATATAGGGTTGAAACAAATACCGAACAATAAATGCCGAAGTTATTTATCATTATCATTTCATTTAATCTGTATGCAAATTGTATGCAAAGTTTGTTATCCTATTTCTTTTTTATTTTTTTTTTGTTGTTGTTGATTTTTCATTTCGTTTTATTTTTCCTATTGATCTGTGAAATTGTTTTAACTGGATGAGGTTTTCTTTTGTTGCGATTGTTATAGTTGTGACTGTTACATTCATTTATCGTTGAATATACGAGTATTTCGCCTTTACCGGTGAAGTGTCTCTGTAGTTTTGGCAAATTAATGGGTCGTTGAGACAAAAACGTCAAGAGCATTTGTATAATTTTGGCAGTCACACATGCACTCGAACATCGAGTTTAATCTGGTTAAGTTTTTAGTCTTAGATTTGCTTTTGTTTCTTTTTTTACTGTTTTTCTTTTCTTTGATACATTTCATTTGAATTGAGGTCCAAGATTTCGATCCTAAAAACATGAGTTTGAATTAAGGCTTAAAGCAAATTATTCTAAGTACAATACGGCTACAAGACTACAAATTGCTTTCAGACCGAAATTTTATTTTATTTCGTTCTTTTTTTATACATTTTTGCTGCTGTTTTCAGTTTAAACTTGCTGAAAGCATTAGTAAAAACCAAAGTTAAACCTATACATACAGGGTTATGCACAATGGGAAACAATAAGAAAAGTATTAACGATCAAAAATTATTCGGATATACAAACTCTAAAATATATACATACATATATGTACATATATGGAAAATAAAATATTAAATTGTCCAAACCAAATAAGAATCAAAAAGAAGTGACAACTCTCCGGCTACAATTAATTGCAAAACATTGAATTTGTAATTATTATTATAAGTTTTCCTTACTTGTCTGGAAATCGTATTATTGTTTAAAACAATTATTTAAGTAGCTTTTTTAAATCATTTGGCATAAATTATTCGATTTGTTTTTCATATTTATGACTTCGATTAGTGTTTTCTTTGTGATCACAAGAAAATATATTTGTTCTAACAACTATACATATCCATTAAATCTTTCGGTAAATTTCTGAAATAATAAAGAATTCGTATTGTAATTAAAACTTGTACGTGATTATCGAAGAAATTTGTCTTAAAAGTACTTTATTTTAAAATTAACAATTTATAAAACATTCAATAGCAACGGTATTAATATGGTGCATTAGGGTGGAAAACGTCTTGTAACAACAACGCTTGAAGATACAAAAATCAACAATTTTCTTTTTGAATAGCTTTAAGGTAAGATTTAGAGAAGCAGAAAAAAAACTTAAATTCTCATTATTGCTGGCATTTCAACCATCAATAGAAGGACACGGCAATGTGGCAAAAGAAGACCCTTTACTAAATCTTTAAAGGCTATTTCTGCTAAGATTTATATTGACATCAGTCCATCAACAGTTCGTCACCATAATGTGCAACTAAATTTATTTACGAACAATTTCTAGAAAAATTTAGGTAATGCGAAATCATAAATGAGATAAATATATTTATTTATATATGCAAAAGCTTATATATATATAAATATATATATAAAATATTCAATATATTGTTACGAAAAAGGAAATGTTACATCGTTTAACATTAGAATGATAAACAAAAGCTATGAAAACAAAAACTATGGACTTGTTTACATGATCAACAAATAAAAAAAAATATAGCAACGACATCAGTATAAAAAAAGGGATAAACAAATAAACAAACGGGCGACAACAACACTGCAAGGGCAAACGTAAACAAAAACACAAACAACAATAACGTAAACAACATGTTTACATTTATAAAGATCTCGCGAGGGCGAAGTCATTCTCCTTCAAGAGCATTCATCAGACTGTTTACCCTGCGATAAAAATAGGCAAGACAAAGAAGGCAACGGGGTCAGAAAAAATTCAGACAGTTTGTGTGAAGACGCGTTGCGTGTGAAGAGAATAATCGTGGTTTGAAGATCTCCGTTATAAAGATCTATTGGACAATTGTTATTGTTTACGCTAAAGAGTGAATAGAACAATAACCAATAAAGCAATTGTTGCTACTTACATCATGTTGTGAATATTGGCACACAAAATTAAATAAAGAATTTACGTAAAACTAAACATAAATTTATTTTTATTTTATTTGCAATCTAAGAACTCATATTTTAAACGTTTTTAAAAAGGTAAAAACGTAACAATATATTTATATATATATATATATACATACATACATACATAATTGGTCATTACAGAACTTCAGTCAGGATTACGACCTAGTTTCTCACACCACTTATGTTGTGTGTCTTAATTTTATACATGAGTGGCGGGACCTACAGTTTAAAGTCGACTCCGAACGATAGATTTTTGAGAAACTTTTCATGGCAATTTAATTTACTCTCAGAGTTTTTGCCAGAAATCTGCTGAGAGGAAGTCGCCGAAAAAATGCTTTTTGTATTTTATTTTGATGTCTGGCCTGTATATATATATATATATATATATATATATATACATAAATGAAATTGTATATGTTGCTATATATATATATATATATATAAAACCGCCATGTTGCGAAAAATCGGTAACACTAAGTCGAAGAGTCTTAACTTGATTTTCTTTGACAATCTAGAGTAAGCGATAAGTCGCCGTGGTCTAGTAGGTAGTGTGTTGGCTTATTAGAGTAGAGGCTTCGGTTCACACCTCAGTTTAAAGTCGTTTGATGTCAAAACGAAAATATAAAAAAATATTTCTTCGGCGACTTTCTCAGCAGATTTCTGGAAAAAAACTCTGAGAATAAATTAAATTGTCATGAAAAGTTTCTCAAACATCTGTCATTCGGAATCGACTTTAAACTGTAGGTCCCGCCACTCATGTATAAAATTAACGCACACAACATCAGTGGTGCGAGAGGCTAGGTCGTAATCCTGACTAAAGGGTTGTAATGGCCAATTATATATGTATGTATGTATGTATCTAGAGTGAGCAAATCTCTCTTATTAAATGCCGGATGCAGATTACTAACGTCATCTAATGGCAAAATAATGGATTTATTTTAACTGCATCTTTAATACATATGAAGATAAAAAGAATTGCAGAAATATTGGGGCCCATTGTGTAATGGGTACCGGGTAACAAAATAAAAATAGAGACAGAAAGAAAGAAAGAGCGAGAGATAGAGGAGGAAACACAGGCAGAGGCATTTTATTTTGAGTTGGTAAGGAGGGATAGGAATATTATGAGCAATGTTACCACGAAAATAGCCGCAGCAACACTTATATGAGAAAAAAAAAAGAAACTACCACAGCTATGTATAAGTTCTTTTCCTTTAACTTTTTGTTTTTAATTTTTTTTTTTGTTATTTCTTTAATACTTGTATTTTAATGCCTTTTTTGTAGTTTCTTTGTTATTGTGTCTTGTAAGGCTTTTTTATGAGTTTTTTTTTTGCTGTTTCTGATTTTCTTTTTTGCTATTCAGTTTAACTAGTTGACTAGATATGACTAGTGGTAGACCAGCTTTACTTGGTGTAGTTTCTAAAGCGACACACCTTTGCAGCAATAATAGGGAAAAAAATCAAAACAACGAAAACTTAAAGAGTACAATTTCTGCAGTAAATTTTAAAATGTTTTTTTTTTCGATATAGAACACACACATACATACATACATATATTTCTGTTTATTTACATAAATATTGTTTTTCTGTTTTTGTTTTTGTTTTTGTTTATTAGTTTTGTATTTATTTTTTCTTTTCATGTCTCTACATACATACATACATGTATCGTTGTAAGAGTAGTATCTGTGCAAAAGCTTACATATATACAATTTCCATATGCAAGAAATTTATTTTCCGAAATATATAAATATTAAACAAAAATATGTTCATGAAAACCTACAAACATATGTACATCGTACGGGAAGTCTGAAAATCATACATACATACATATTTAGACAACAGAAATATGAATAAAAAGAGAAATATTCAATGCAATTTAAACAAAAAAAAAAAAAACAAATTTTTTTCTCATCAATAGTACTTTCGAGGAAAAACGAGTTATTTTCAAATATCTTGCCTTAAAACGAGAACTTAAATAATTACTGGATGTTTTCAGAGAAATCTTTTTAATATAAAATCGCGTCTTAATTATTAACCAATGAATTGAAATTACCATTTCGTTCGGGTACGAATGAATACGGATATAGAGATCTGCAGCACATACATTTTCTTGGACACTCTCTTAGCGTCCGACTATACTTGGCAAATGAATGTTATTGTTTAGACCGATCAATCCGATCGACTTTATTTATCAGACTACAGTATCCAAGTACGAATCCACTGCATTGCTCTATATCGAGAATTTTTCTGTGCAATCCTTTACACGATTAAAATAAATGTATTTCTAGTTTTGGTCAACATTATTGCTTTATCATTGATATTATATTCACAATAGGGAAGAATGTGTCTGTTTTCATTTGCATTTGAAGAGTTGTAAAAATACAACTTTCGCATTGATACAGTATCCCTCTCAAAGGCCAGATTCATGCCTATTTCATTAAACAGTCGGTCATAGCAGATAATAACATTTCATAATTCATCTCTCGTTTAGAACACAAAACGTTTCAATTTGTCATCATATATTGTCGCACGGGGAGTTGCCGTAGTCTTGTAGGTAGTATGTTGGCTCATCAGACGCAAGGCCACGGTTCAAATATAAAATATGAAAAATATTTCTTCGGCGACTTCCTCTAAGCAGATTTCTGGCAAAAGCTCTGAGAGTAAATAAAATTACCATGAAAAGTTTCTCAAAAATCTGTCATTCGGAATCTACTTTAAACTGTAGGTCCCGCCACTAATGTATAAAATTAACACACACAACATGGGTGGTGTGAGCAGTTAGGCCGTAATCCTGGCTGAAGTATTGTAATGGCCAATTATGTATGTGTATGTGGCAATAGTGCAAAAATAAATAAACAGTGAGAGACAATGTAGAACCGATTTCCATTAAAGTATTTTATGTTACGTATATTTATAATTAAAGTGAAATAAAATAAATAAAAATGTTTTCCATGTCATTTATTTCATTGGCTCAATTAAACCGAAAAATAAGCAAATACTCCACGTTGTTTTCACAAATCGAAATACGTTTTATTTTTATACTCACGAGACTCCAACAAAATAATATAGTTTAGGAACAATTTTCCGATTTTTTTTTTAAGGATTTCATATCCTGATCCATTAGACATTAATGGTTATTTTAAGTTTGTATTGTAACTAATTTACAGTCAATGTATTGAGAGATCATAACGTACAGTATTCAGCTTAACCCTTCGTATTTATTTCGTTTCTCAATTTACGTACTGCATTGTTACTGTACTTATAGATTTATTCAAAAGAACATACATACATACATATGAATATGTATTTCGATTTCTATTCAGTAAATACGAATATGAATATGAACATAATTGTGCTCACCCGTATGTTGTTTTAAAATTTTACAATAAATTTTTAATTTTTTCTTCTGTTTTTACCTCTAAATTCTGCACAGCTTGAATTTAAAAGCACATTAACCTTCCAACACTTGCCGATTATATGCGCAGTATTTTAGAGACACATGGCGGCAGTATACTGTAATTATTGTTGTACTTACAGTATGCAGTAAAAATAAAAATATAAAAATATACATAAAGTTGATGCTTTTACCTCCCGTACAAGCATATTCTTTTTGAATTGTAAACGCAATCATTTACTTACAATAAATAACTTAGAAAGTTAGAGAACATTTGTATAAAATTTTTTTTTTTTGGAATAGTTATGTATAGTCCGTTTCTGTAACGTGTCGTTGGTGGTTGGAGTATCTAAAGCCATATCATATCGCATATGATCGATACTCGAAGTTTAGAACACTACCAATCAGATTATCGGGGCACCCTCAAAACTTTCTTGATTTGATATTTTAAAGTGCAAAAATACACAAGAAATGGACTTTTTGATTTGATGTATTCACGCAGTTCTCTTTAATATTCATATTCTTCTTTAATATGCAAGAAATTTTTTTTAAATGTTTGTTTCTTCCAAACACCTATATTCCAAAAATGTTATCACCTAAGTCTTTCAATCATATTTTGCATTGTTGTGTAAATTAATGAAGTCTGGCGCGAGATTCAGCAGCGAGCATCGTCACCGAACTATCGAGTGAGAAAGATTTACTCAATAAATTTTAACAAAAAGTGATTAAAAGGGCCCATAGAAATACCGACAGCCAAACCGCCATCATCATTAGAAACTCGAGTTTCTAATGGAAAGTTGAGTCAGCAAGTAGAATAGGTTTCATGTATTTGATGACGCCTTTCCGTAGACTAGTAGGAGCTGTTTGAATAGGTATATTCCATAAAAAATAAAGTAAGGAAGAAGTAGGAATTCTTTATGAATATTACTTCCAATAGGACAATTATCCTAAAAACACTACTTCTGATGTAAGAATAATCTAAACTTTATTGTGTAATTTGACTAATATATCGGGTTATCGAAAAGTAGGATGAGTAGGTTATCGAAAATGGAGGTCGGCATAGACTTAAAGAAAGCATGTTTTAGATTAGGTATGGACTCAAGCCCGATATGAAGACTCCGTGATGAGGTAACAGTTCACCACTACACAAGAAGAAGAAAACACAGGGGTATTAATCAAGTAATAAGCAAAGAATTATCCGAACAGTTTGCCGAGGCAACAGAGGAGAGTACAATAAATCGTCTGGTTATGTTGCTCCACTACCTCTACATAAGAAAAAGTAGTGCCATTAGAAAACATCGATGTATTTTGAGATAAATTGATATACATACATACATAATTGGCCAATACAACTATTTTGTCAGGAATACGGCCTAGCTTCTCACACCACTAATGTTGTGTGTGTTAATTTTATACATGAGTGGCGAGACCTACAGTTTAAAGTCGACTCCGAACGACAGATTTTTGAGAAACTTTTCATGCCAATTATAAATCGATATAACATCGATTTTTTTTTACCAATGTCTATCACTATCACTCGGTTATTTGATAGCTCTAGTTAGAATTTTTAATAACTTATATATTAGTTTAATGTCTGAAACTAAATGTTTATTATTGCATATCGAAATAGCCATTTGGCCGAGTTATCACATAGAAACGAGTATTTGATTTTGAATGTTCTATGTGCTGCCATGTATATTAAGAAATCTACTTCTATTATGCACTGTAGTCCATACGTTGTAAATAGCAAATAAAACTCTGTATTCTTAACACAGGCGTCCAAAATGTAGACACACATATTAAAAGAATTAAAATTGTTCAAATTCATCTTTGTGTGTCAAAATGCAGTGATAATGAAGCATAAACAATTTATTTACCATTCAAATGTATTACATTCATCCTGCTGATTTGATATGTATGTTTGTAGGTATTTGTAAGTAAAGTAAGGCGTGTGCTACTATTTCTCAGAGTGTTTTTTATTCACATTTTCACTACGATATTATTTAGAGTTTATAACAATAAGTATTTTAACCAACCAAACATACTCTCTCTCTCTCTCTCTCTCTCTCTCTTATATACCTTACCGATCATTCTGTGTTGTATGTATTTAAAACAAAAAAACAAAAATAATAATAATAACAGCATAGCTATGCATGTACATACGATATACATATTTCGTTATAATTTTGATCTTAGGGAATGTACTCATCTTCACAATTATTGAATAATAACAACAACAACATGAGCATCCATTAGTTTCATGAAAAGGAGGTGTTAGAAGAATGAACAAGTAAAGAACAATAACATATACTGTGCTCTTGCATCAATCAATTGCGACCCAAAAACCAGCTGGAGAGTGATACTTGTGACCCCAAACGTACAGTGTTCAATGAGCGCTGGATAAACACGTTAAATAATAATCGCTGCGATGAAACGATTAAAGTCAGTTAAAACCCTCTCTGCATTGCCCAAAGAAATGTAAACGTTAACAAGACGAAGCAAAAAATTTCTAAAATCGAATGAAATGACGGGAAATTTACAAAACCATAGTGCAGCAAAGTATCAAGCAAAGTATCGACTCAAATTCATTAACATTCACCAATTTAATAATGTTGTATTGGAAATGTAACAAAACACAAGAAACAAGAAAATAAACAAATTTTATACGAAATTAAATGATTTAAAATGAGAATTTGAAATAGTATAGAATAAATATTAGATGAAAGCATATTAAGAAGTCGGGCACAAAGTAACCAATTGCGTAAGTAAAGCAGCCTAATATCAATTCAAAATTGCATTCTTTTTACTATATGTACTACGTGTATTTATTGTAACTGATTTTAGATTAATTGTGCGACAATAACAATTGACAGTTTTCTCTCAAAATATTGCTTTTTTACACATCATCAAATTTGCCTGCAAAGCTACTCCATTAATTGCTGTTGGCCCACAGTTGCTTCAAGTGTAAATATAAAAATCGGATTTTTACTCTCATTCCTATAATACGGATAGATTACACTATGCGACAAAATAAGAAAAAATTAAATACACGCAGCTAATGACATAGTGTAAGTTGTGAGTTTTCTTGAGTAGAACTCACAGATATTTCTTTTTAAATTTCTTGAACCCTCCAAACTTGTTTTATTTGACAAAAACTGTTTTTTTGGACTTTACGCACAATTTATTGATTACACCAACATTTCTGAACTGATGTCCAAAATTTTAACCTTATTGGAAAGGAGGGGAATGGGCCTTCAAAACGATATACATACATATATCATTTGACTTAATATGCTATGAGGTTTGATGAGGTAAAATTGACAAATTCGAATTTTTTCATATCTTTTCAAATTTGTCCGTTCATAGTGGCAAACTTTACTTTAATTAAAAAATATTAAATAAGTGATGACATTCTGAAAGTGCAAATTTTTGAACTAAAAGTTGATTTGGAGAAATATATACATATATGAAAAATATAATTCGACCGTTAGATTCTTTAAATAATAACTACGGTAATTTTTGTTCGATTTGATCAAACGAAGAGTCAATCTGTTCACAAGATAATGCACTTCCAGAATGTCATCACTTGTTTTATATTTTTTTTTTATTAAATTTTACAATTAAGAATAGCTAAACTTGAAAAAATTATAAAAAAATCATATTTTCCAAGTTTACCCGATCAAAACTCATAACATGTAAGTTTGAACCATATCGTTAGTATAATTCGCAAAGACGCTAAGTCCACTTTTTTCCAAAAATGAGATTTTAATGCAAAACGGTAACATTATACAAAATACATATTTTACGACAAAAAAAAAATAAAATGTCAGTATGTAGTTTAAAGTTGTTATAATTTTGTGGTTTGCAAAAACGCTAAGTCCACAAAACTACGAAAAATATTAAAAGCACGTGCTAACTCCACGAATATTAATTATTAATTATTTTTGATCTAGGTCATTTAAAGAGAGTTATTTTGTAAAAATAATTGCGTTTAAAAAGTTTACAAATTTTAAAAACTGAAAAACCTGCAATGTTTTTTGTGTCTCCTGTAAAATTTGAATAAAGGGACTTAACACATTTGTGTAAAAACATCAAAAATACCATTTTTGTCAAATAAAAAAGTTTGAAGGGTTCGAGAAATATAAAAAAATTATTTTTGAGTTCTACTTAACAAAACACACACCCTACACTATGTCATTAGCAGGGTGTATTTTGACTGTCTCACTGTCTTATTTTAAGATATTTTCTCTGATGAATCATGAACTGGTTCGAAAAATGGTGCGATAACACTTTTTTTTTCTACCTAAATTCGATGGTAATAAAATGGCTTTCATTGTGAAAATTCGGCAGCGTGTATAAGCTGACAAAATAGGTCCGAGTCGCTCAAAAGTCTACGGTTACGAATGTAGCAATTTTCTCATTGTACATTGCGTACATCTTCGATACATAAATATTTGTTTGAAAATATTAGTTAATAATATAAATAATGTTAAAAAATAATAAAATAGTTACTACAAAATTATAGAGAAATACAAGTGTAATGCCAATTTCGATACATTTTTTTAAAAGGATTTAAAACTGTAAACCATTTTGGCAAGATACTGTTATTGAAACATTAGTAGCGTAACGTTAAATCGGCTCTTTTAAGCTGCTTGAAAACTATGTATTTCGATAAATATGGTTCAACAGATGAAAATGTCAAACCCTATTAATATTTCTGTTTAGTAAGGTAAGGTTTGGTAATTGTGGTCGCCGTAGTCGAATAGGTAGCGTGTTGGCTTATTAGACGTAAAGCCAGGTTTCGAGCCCCAGGCCAGACATCAAGCCAAAATACAAAAAATATTTCTTCGGCGACTTCCTCTCAACAGATTTCTACAAAATCTCTGAGAGTAAATAAAATTGTAACGAAAAAGTTTCTCAAAAAATCTGTCGTTCGGAGTCGACTTTAAACTGTAGGTCCCACCACTCATATATAAAATTAACACACACAACTAGAGATGAGCGATCCAGTGATTTTTGAAGAACGTTGTTCTCAGTGAACGTGATTTGCTAATCACTGTTCTTTAAAACAGTGATTGTGATCACAGTATTCCAAAAGAAACCGTTAGGGAAGTTTATGTAGAATTTCCCTTTCATTTTACGTTACGGTTGACATAATCGGAATTGCAATTCTTTCAGTTGTTGATCGTTTTGGAACTAATTTTGCTCTTAACAAACCTATAGATTGATGCAAGTGATAAGAAGGGCATTCAAAGAGAAGAAGTACTGCACCTTCAATTTTATCAATGTTTGTCAAGCATTGCAAGCAGGTCTGATTCATAAGCTGATATTGTGATAAATGCTTGAAAAGCCTCCTACTCCATCAATTCTCTGGCTCGTGACATATTAAACTGCCGTAGTCACATTAGTATAAAAAAGAGACGCAGCAGCTCCCATATCCGTAACGTGGAAAGCAGAATTTATTCCTAGTACTGACTATCCTTTGATTTTTGTTGATTTGACTCATTTGAAACTGGCGGAATGAATAAAAAAAAATCCTTAAGCCGTTAACGTATCACTATTGCATTTATTCAAATTGATAATTTAGTGAGATTATTTTTGTTCCAATAAATTAATCAACTAAACATCAATAACGTTTGGTTCCAACAAGACAGCGCCGCTTGAAATACAATTTCAATCGATATACTGGATATCCGTTTGTGCAATTTAAGGATTTCTATAATATTACGTCATTAGTTAATGATGGCAAACCAGCAACTTTTGAAGCATTGGAAGCTAATGTGCAAGCCCTCACATTAACGCCACACGGACAGATTAAATGAAAAATTAAAAAAGTTTTACAGTTAGAATGGACCCTGTTTCCCACATTCCAGGCTGAAGGCTACATGCTACAATCTGTTAAAAATTAGAATAAATACATACAGTGAGCGCCATAAGTGAGTCAACACCCACTATAGTTTTAAATTTTCTATTATGTTCTTAAGTATAAAAAAAGTTCCTTTATCATGAATTGTTGTTTTTGTTTTAACATTTTATAAGTAATAGATAAACGTTTTTATTTTTGGAAATTTATTCGACTATTCTCATTTACTTTTCTCGCTATCCTAAGAAAATGAATTATTTCAGTGGTGTTTACTCACTTTTGATGCTCACTGTATGTGCATACAATAATTATTTGAAAGGCAACACGAATAACCACCGCACCGCCATGCTGGACTTGTCATTTATCATGCAAATTATTAAGGGAGGGTTCTGCTTTCGTTTACTGATTGATAAAATTTTATTCGACGTTCTTTAACAAGTATGGCATGGGCCGGTCAGTATAAATACCCAGAGCCAATTATGCTAACGCTGGTCCTTTGGGGAGAATGCATAACACATTGAATCAATTTGATGGATTTATTAATTTTTTATATTCGTGACAAATTATTGATGCGCTTTGGATAAGATTTCCTGCCATTTGAGAATTGTGCTTTTAATTGAATTATCTGTAAAGAATTAAAGCCCATAGATAAATAAATAATTCTTATTGACTTGGGATAGAGCATGAATCTAAGTACATACATATATTAATCAAGTTTAAAAGACTAATGCATGAAAGACAAATTTGTTCGGCCAGTGGCACAACGCTACAAGTATACTTACATACATCAACGTTTATTTTGACATTAAAAAAATCTGTTGTCTTTGTAATTAGAACTCGACAATAAACTTGACTAATTACATTGACGTAGCAAATTTGAAAATGATACACATCATTAAGAACCCGGACATTAAATCAAAAATAAATTCGTAGGATTTACTGTTGAAATAATAAGCCACTCATAATAAACGATATCTTCAATTTCTTCAATATTAATTTTATTTTATTTATAACACTTACAGTGGCGAGCAGAAGTGAGTACAAGTTGGTTAATCACTTACTTTAATTTTTATAAAAATGTTACCATTTACTAAATACTATTTTGTTTTATTTACATATAAATATTGATCAGTTCTAAACAAAATTGCATTTAAATCAAAACCAATAAAGATTAATTTAGAACAGGATGATCACAGAACTAAAATAAATCATATGTATTCAATTTTGCAACTATGTAGTAATCGCTAGCATATAGAAAAAACAAGTTCAGTTTACCGTTATTTAATTTTTTTGTTTGTGTTAAGTTCTTGTTATTCCCCCAGAAAACCTTCTAAGAGGTCGAAGAAAATTTTTTACAGTCGGAGATGCACGTTTTATGATGAGAAGGATGAGAGCGGACACATTGTTAACACCAAAAGAAGCTTCCCTGACAGTAAATAAAAATGTTAGCAGATGGACAGCAAGAAGAGCACTTCAACGTATTGGTTACATAGCAGCTGTAAAGAAACCAAAGCCTGCGTTGTCAAATAAAAATTTTGCGGCTCGTTTGAAATATGCAAAGCAGCACAAAAACTGAACCGTTGGGGACTGGAAACGAGTAATTTGGTCAGACGAATCCTAATTCAACCGTTTTCAGTCCGATGGTAAATTATTGCCGCCGAGCTAATGAAAATATACAGAGGCATCACGTTAAACAAACTGTTAAACATGGTGGAGGCAATATCATGGTGTGGGGTTGGTTCACTTGGTGGGGAATTGGTCCGTTGCAAAAAATCGAAGCTATTATGAGAAAGGAGGATTATTTGAATATTCTGCAGACCCATCTCCCCAATTTTGTTGACAGGTGTGCCTACCCTGAAAATGAAATCATATTTCAACAAGATGGCGACCCCAAACATACCGCAAAAATCGTCAAGAAATGGTTAAATGAGCAGAATTTTCAATTAATGCAGTGGCCTGCACAAAGTCCTGACCTCAAGCCGATTGAGAATTTATGGTCAATAGTGAAGCGAAGGTTAGGACAACATCGAACAGCTCCATCCAATCTAAATGAGCTTTGGGAGCGTGTACATTTGGAGTGGCAGAAAATTCCCGATGAAATAATAAAAAATTTAGTAGAAAGTATGCCTAAACGCATAAATAGTGTGTTAAAAAATAAAGGTCTTTGAACTAAATACTAATTTTATATTAATTTAATATGTTTTGCAAAAGGTGCAAAATTGAGTACTTATAATTTTTTTTTACTTTAGTCTTAATTTTGCAGTGAATGTTTTAATTTTTTTAATATTTTTAAGTTTAGTTATATTGAAAAGAGAAATATAAATAAAAGCCAACTTAAAAAATCATATCCTCCTTTAATATAATATACATATAAGCTCTTATAGGTACATAATATACATACATGTACTCATTTCTGCTCCCCACTGTACATATATAATCAATAAACTAAATAGATCGTCATGAATGGCATAATTTAAAGAAATACAAAATAATATGCTATTTACACGTATCGACATCTGGCATTAACCATGAATGAGCAACGATATTTAAATTTTCCCATGACTAAGAATTTAGCGTTTTTATAAATGCTCCTCACTCATTGCTATTCCACGCAATATCTTCAGGTAATTTTAGGCACATCATCAAAAAAGTAATTAAAATAAATTTGAGTAGCATTTAATGAGAGTTGCCATTTAACATATTCACGCCCTTGGCCACATACATATGTGGTCGTTTAATTTTTTATAATTATAATAATAATTAACACCGAGTCCTCCAACAATCTGAACAATTCGAACAATCGTCCGAAAAAAAGAGGAACTTTTTTGGAAAGTGACGATGAAAACCCAAATAATATATGTATGTATGTAGATGTGAAGCAACATCAACGTTCTACAGTTTGGCTTCTGGAAATCTCGTTGTAGAAAAAGATTTACAAAAACGTAAACAAGGATCAATTTCTGTTGCTACATCCTCTGACAATATTACATTTTTAAGGTGACATGACAACAATATCGTTCACATGATTTCTTCTTACGCCGATATAGAACCAAGGGATAATGTACAAAGATGGAACCGTAAATGGAAAGACCCTTTGCAGTAAAATAATATAACAAATTCATGGGGGTATAGATATGACCGATCGTATGATAGCACACTATCCTCACTCTACAAAAAGTCGAAAATTTTACCACAGAATTGCTTTTCAATTTTTAAATGTATCCATTGTTAATTGATGGATTAATTAATTAATTAATTAATAATTAATAAATTAATTAAAAAAATAATAAAAAATAATAAAAATAATTAATTAATTAATTAATTAACAAAACATTAAAATGTCTCTTCTAAAGAGACAACAAGTACCACAATGATAAAAATGACGGAACAATCCAAAAAACGAGGCCCACATCAAGTTAAAAAATCTGAAAACTGGAGTAAAGTTAATCCTGAAATTAGACTAGTCGGTATAGGTCACTATCCTAGAAAAAGGAACTGAAAAATCTCCCCAGATGTCACGAAAGAAGAAGATGAACTCGCTACATTTGTGAAAAATGTGAAGGACCGATATGCCCGGAATGTATGAAATCATTTCATACATAAATTACCATTTATCGCTCAGTGGCCACAAATGTGGACGTTATTCCTTTTTGTGAAAATTTATTGTTTTCCCTTTTTTTGCTTTCTGAATTATAAAATTAATTAATTTAAAAAAAGAACAAAATTCAATCATTTCTTTCTCACCATAAAAAAATCGTCCCAGAAGAGGTTAAAGCAATTAAATGGATAGAGAAAACCATTCCAGTTGAGGGACTAAACAAAAATTCGGGCGATAGTTAAGATGTCCCTATCTTTTTCTAAATATTGTTTTGCTTTAATTGATTGGTAACTTAAAAATGAATCTTGAATTATATTATTATCTTGAAATTCTTACTTACTTACTAATTTCATTGATCCTTAAAGGATTACGATCTAGCTTATCGTACCACTCATGTTGTGTATGTTAACTTTTTTCCATGAGTGGCGGAACCTACGGTTTAAAGTCGACACCGAACTACAAATTTGAGTAGCTTTTCTCGACACTTTTATTTACTCTCATTGTTTTTGCCATTTTCATTTTATTTTGTTCGAGATAACTGGTTTTTAAACCACAGGATCTCGTCTAATAAGACAACAGATTCTACCTACTACACTACGGCGACTTCTTCTACTTGAAATGCATATTTAATTTGTATTTTATTTAAAAATTTGGTGCTTAATTAGGTTGACAACTAATTTAATGGTACGAATCCAATGTTGAAAGTGTGAATGCTTGTTTCATATTTTCAAAATATTCCACACGTCACTAGCAGGCTTACATACATACATACATACATAATTGGCCATTACAACCCTTCAGTCAGGATTACGGCCTAGCTTCTCACACCACTCATGTTGTGTGCGTTAATTTTATACGTGAGTGGCGGGACCTACAGTTTAACGTCGACTCCGAACGACAGAATTTTGAGAAACTTTTTCATGGCAGTTTATTTTACTCTCAGAGTTTTTGCCAGAAATCTGCTGAGAGGAAGTCGCCGAAGAAATATTTTTTTTTCATATTTTCATTTTTTTGATGTCTGACCTGGGATACGAATCCGGGCTTTACGAATAGTAAGCCAACACACTACCTACTACACCACGGCGACTTCAAGGAAGGCTTACGCATGAGTAAAAAGGATTTGCATAATACCACATTTTATAAATATTTTTGGTGTAATCACAGAATGAAGCGCGACTGTAAAGTTTAAAATTAAAATTTAAAATCGTGTGCTCTCTCAAACGTTACACCTTTCAATAATAATTATTTGGATAATATTGTACTTGACACCATAAACACATTCGGCCCATCAAGTGCTGCGCAGCAACCTATCAATAATCGTTTAACGCTGTTTCGTTTAGCTCTGGAACTCATTGGAACGTATCCCCCGCGTTAAGCGGAGTCTTACTGTACATATGACAGGGAACTTTCAAATTGATTTCTGCAATGTACGTGGGCTGTGGTCGAATTTATTCGCAGTTTATGCACACATTTGTCTCCATCGGCCGGATGTTTTCTTCTTACGTCTGAAAATTCTGATCCATAGGATTTTCATACACCAGGTTGTCAAATTCCATGCTTTTTAATTTTCATACGGGCCTTGCAATGTACATACGCAAAGAAGTTGCATACCAATGCCAGCAACCATGCATGATGTCTTTAGGTTAAATTCAATTCACGCCACATCTTTTTTCCAAAATTGGAAAAAGAGGTTTTCATTTCTGGTTTTGACTCCCTTTCCGATTCCATATCTATAGTCCTTGACAACATTCCTTTAAAACAGAGAAAATGTTGTTGCTGGTGCTTTCACAACTCCTCTTGGTTTCATCATTTAAGCCATACAACGCCAGAAGCCCAATATGTTGAGTTATACAAATGTGCACAATTGCCTTGCGCAATTAGTAAATAAGCCAAATTATATATCGAGTGTTGAAGGGCACCAAAACAGCACCCTCGACCTCTTCCTCATTTCAAACCCTGAAAAGTGTGAAGTGAAGATGCTTGCACCTCTCGAAAACTCGAATCACTGCACCATTTCTGTCTCCTTTTCGTCTGGAGCACTTACGGTCAATTTTTATCTAGGAAAAGGCACTCTGGGCTGAGCTCAACGATTTTTTTAGGCATTTTAACCAGAAACTATGTTTTCTCGACGATGATGTTGATACCAAGGTGAAAATGGTTGAAAGAATAGTATCATAGAGAGAGAGAATAGTATCATATCATCATATCATATGAAAACTTTCATTCCTACAAAAGCTATTTCGATAAAATCAAGACACAAACCTTGATTTAATCAGATGTGCAAACTTGCGATACAAAAATTGGCACAACAACAACTGTGCGGAAACTGATATGCACCGCAAACAGTTCCGAACTTCATGTGCCGAAGTTTTTGATCTTTCAAAATGCTAGTTCGATCCCTACTCTTATAATGAATTCCCGGTTGATAAAGCTAACCTTTCCAAACAATTCTAACCTACCAGAAAGCAATTAATCGCTGCCCGAACTAGAAAGGGTATCACTAACTATGCTTAGTATATTCTTTCATGCTCGTACAGTTAAAAGGGTTTTTATGGATTGCAACATAAACAAGTCTACTAGGCCATATAGCATTGCAGCACTGGTCCTGAAGCAGTGTACTTCGACGCTTGATCGTCCATTAGGTAACCTTTTCAGTACCTCATGTCGTGCCAGCATTTAGCTGTAGTAGTATTGGGCATGAAAATTCAATGTGATATTCGCTAGTCCCAGCACATTTTTCAAGTGTCGAAAGAAGCGTTAAAGTACCTCGGTTCCTTAAGGCGGTGCAAGAAATACTTCACTCCATCTGATCTGAGTGTTCGAAAGGCAACAGCGATATATACCTAGCATTTCTAAATTACAGGAATGCAACAAGAAGCGAACCAACAGCTGATGAGTCACAAGAAGCATGATACCTTCATCAAAAGGAATTTTAAAGCCCAATGTAACAACAAATGTACATTTCAATTTAAACAAAATCCGACACAAAAACAAAACCTACAATGATAAACATACAAAAACTCAATAAAATATTCAGAAAGATCATCGTCGGTGGGAAAGTGGAACTGTTGGAATAGTGCTAGGAAACTAACCTCGTTCATTCGAAATGCATACTGACGATGGAAATTTATTAAGAAGAAACTCAATTCACCTTCAAAAGACAAAAACTACAATACCAACTACTAAGACATTCGTAGTTGACATACCCAGTACCTCTCTAACTTGTCAAGCAACTGCAGAGTCCAAATTGAAAAACAACCCCACAATCTGGCTTGATGTAACCACTACCCCAGCTAGATCTGATATCAGAACTTCATCCTGTATAGTTCTCGTTGCGTATTTATTTTCTATCTTTATTAAGTATACTTACGGTAAACACCATGCCTACTTTTATATTACAATTAAACCAATAAAACCAATAAAAGCTCATTTCACATCTAACAATCGTTTTGTATGGTGCATTGCAGTCGGTAACGGTAACAATACCGTTAAAATTTTTCAAAATTCCACTGCCATTTATAAGAGACTCTACCCACTATTTTGTTCAAATGATGCCTAAGACTAGCAGCGATTATATGAAAACGGAACCATATAGTCTTATATCTTTATTACATACATGTCAATGTCAAAACTTTCTTAAAAGCTGTTAATTTCTAGACTACTGCCAATATCACATGCAAGCAGGTCTATTTCATATCTTCTTTTATGGTTCAGGAATAAATACAGCAATATTGCACAAAACCACAAATTAGTGCAAACGATAAGAAAATGTTTCGATGAAAAAAATGTTGCCGTCATGGTTTGGCACGAAGGTCTAATTCCAAAAGGCATTAAGAATGGTATTGCTTTGGTGTTATCATCCCTGTTTCTACTCTCTGTGAGCCCTTCTTTAGGCGCAAATCATTTTTTCCCCATCTACAATTGCCTAAGGACGTGCGAAAGTTGCACAATGAGCGTCCTTTCTGGCATTGTCAACCGTGTATTTTGCGTGCAATGTGCGCTAATGTATGTATGTGGGTTTAAGCCAATTACTACATGAACTTATTTTTATATCTATGGCGTGTATTACAACATCATTAGGGTATACGATCGTAAAAAGCGAAGCTTCAACGTAATTTCAGTATGTGACTCCAAAGTTAATAACAACAATTTTCCCGTAGGCCTATTGGTTTTCTTTCCGAAACGACGATTATAGAAATCGAAAACCAGAAGGCGAGTAAAGCGAGAATATAACAAATACAGATGTTTGATATTTGTTAGTAATCTTCGCACACCTGGACCAATAGATAATGTTTAAATCTGTACGTAATAATAATAGCTGATGCTTTTAATAAATATTAAACTTCGAGGGTCTCTGCAACCATATGAAGTATAATCGTAGATTTTAAGGAGACTACCGATATGTCATTATCTCAATTCGTTTTACAGTAAACGAAAATTGTTATGGTGGCTGACGTCGCTTATATTCTAGGAGTAAATTTTCAGATCGTTGCTTGCAACAATTGCGATTTCATTCTTTCCTGCATTAATGTCGTCAAATTCAATTGGTTGTTCTATTATCGAAAACGTGGTATTAGTAGGAGCTATAGGAGTGTAAATGACAAGAGTTGCTCCAGTCTTCTGTATCATGGATTACCACCACTGTGACTGCATTTCTTCTAAGACTGGTATCACTTTTAGGTTTGTCACATTTATCAGTTATGTGGATGTCACGGCACAAAACGCATAGAGCGGAGTTATGGGTTTCTTCAATTCTTCTAATATTGTTTAACATTATGACAGCACGCTCAAGTTTTATATTACGAGGAACCCTCCCTATGAGTGTGTGTGCATACTGTTTACAAGCTAGTAATTCGCAGTATGATATATTGAGGTTTCGATGAAACCAATATTACTTGAAGCGCCATAGCTCGTGAATGGCAACGATAAGCGATCTACTTTAGTTCTCCACTATTAAGCCTGAAAGCTATTGGCCGATCATTATCCCGCCCCCCAAATCTATCAATTACCGAAGCCAAATGTTAAAATACCTATCGAATATTATTTTATCGAATAACATTAACTTAACCATAACATTATCGTCGTATCGGACTAAGAATAAATTTTTAAATTTAAATTTATTTCGCATTTGGATGATTATATGGTTAATACCAATCTTAACTTAGGTATTAAAAACAACTTAGTAGAGTAAGGCAATACATACTTTGTTGTTGATGGCGGACATGAAGAGGTTTTAAGAATTTATTTCTTTAATTAAAATTCTTATTTTTAGTGTTGCTGTCGTCCACGGATGCTCTTTCATTTATCGTTTTATTAAATGAAAGTTATGTGTGTAGATATTCCAGTACTTAAAGATTAAAGATCGAATGGTTACTATTGATGTCAATAAAAAAAAATTAAACAATTATTTCCGTATTTCACACAAACTGCAAAACACAGTTCACAGTTTTCACTTCTTATAGTTTCTTTTCAATCGAATAATTTATTTCGATACGATATTTAAAAAAGAACGTATAATTCCAACTGCTTGACAATATTAATTTGAATTTATTTAGTAATTAATTTCATTAATTTCTAATTAAAAATTGTACATTTTATAAAAAAAAGACCAGCCACTTTGGCCTTTTAGTTAGTTTTTCTTTTTTTCAACTTTATTTTTTTGTGGATATTTTTTGTTCGCACGTAATAATTGAAACTACAACAGAATGACCGCTGAACATGAAGTCTTGACCACGTCTAAAAAATGTTTTGCATGTGCCACAAATGAACGGACTTTTCTTTATTCATTCACACATTCATTAGACGATTGTTGAATGTATAGATGAGTTTGTTTTTTTTTTATTTTATTTTATTTTGGAATATATTTGGTGGGGGAATTTCCTTGGAAATATGGAAAGTTTTTAGTTTCTGGCATTTATAGTGAAATGAATTGCATTTGAATATTTTACTAGAAGACTAAGTGCACCTCTGAAGTATTTGTTTGGAAGGTTTGATGAATAAGCTCAAGCAATAATTTAGGAAAACATTAACTTAAGAATGTATAATGTTTCCTAAATATTGTATACGATATTCAGACATTTTATTGGAATTAAATTTCCCCCTCCTGTATGTGAATACCGCTGCAAATTGACATTGAAAATTGTTGCCATCATTAGCAGCAGAAGAATGATGCATAAAATGATAAGCCTTCACGATAACTACTAATTGGCCTTGAATTTTGATCCATAAAACTTAAACACGTACATAACTATGAAATGTCTTGTATTTGTTTATTTTTTGTTTTAATATAACATGCAAAAATTTAATTCAATAAGAATTAAAAGAATTCTATCAAGGGGTCTATCAAATAGTTCTGATAAAAATATGCTTTCAGTTTAAAGTTATGACACCAACTTAAATAGGAGATTTAATCTCAAATTAATTCGTATCCATATATCTCTATTCGTAATATAATATCGTGCGATCCCTAGCTACTATTAATTCGTACACCAAGCATTGTTTTATTAAAAATTATACACTTTGGAATATTGTGATAACTGGTCCTCAAGACTTACATCTTTCGAAAGTGTATTTTATTGTACTTTAGTTTTATGAAAAAAGAAAAGTGTTTGCACATGTTGTGTAAATGCTTAGAAAGCACAAAGTAAAGCTAAAGTTCATTACTTTTCTAATAGAAAAAAAAAATGTGGTCAGTATAAACTTAGATTCGTTCCAAGTACATGCATAGTTCGAAAAATTAATTCATATATAAATGAAAATGTGCTCTTTTATGTTAGAAAAAGTGCAATTTTTTTGTTTGTTTTTGTTTCATTTTTATTTTGATAATTTGTTAAACGATCAAACTTTTCAGGGCAACCGTACAAGGTAGAGTTAAAAACTATAAAAAAGTAAAATCTGCAGGTGTACGGTTAAATTACGGAAATCACGTTAATAATTCTTATAAAGTGCGGTGTCGCAAAATCCTTTTCGTAAAATTAAAATTTTTAGATCAAAGATAACCTTTATGACCCTTCAAATGAAAAAAAATGTTTATTATGTGTTAAAGAGACATTTTTTTTTGGATAAAAAATCAATGAGACCCCATTGCTTTGAGCGTTGAATTTACGATTGACTTATGTGTCGGTATTGCTGGAAAAACAATAATTCGCAAAACAACAGGGACATATGTATGTACGAGTATATTAAAGAATGTTCAAAGTACATTATTAACTTCTCAGAAAGCCATATAGTGTCAGAATGCATTTCTTCAAAGGGCATTGGAAACAAGAAAAAAGGCTGCAAGAAAACGAAAAGTATATATCAGCCGACCCACCTCAACCCTATGGAAAATCTATGGCATTCATGAAAAGATGTATTATCGGGCATTAAAGAATTATTGATTGTTTAACAATTCATCAAAAGGACCGTATTAACAATTTTATCGTAATTTAATGCGTTTAGACGAAAATGTTAAATTATTTTGTTGCTTGTACGGTGGCCTGGAGAGAGAAATAATAAAATTTGTTTTGCTATAAAGTGACCAGCTGAGGTAATTTCATGATTTAACTGCGTGTGCTCTCTTTAAAGGTCTAACATGTTACATACTTATTGTATAAAAATAAAATGTGGTATGCAAGTATCGTAGCAACTACTAAAGGCACAACAAATGTCAACCATACTCCAAGTCGTTTACTTTCCACAAAATTATTCAAATGAATATTGTTTCCAGTATGAGAACCGACACTATTCCTATTTTTCGACTTTTACTCACATTAATTTAAAGATTCAGGACGATGGCTATGCATGTTCTAGCAACTGGAAATGCTATTTATGGTACAACATTTGATGGAACTTCGTCTTTTAGGAACGAATGAACAACAAACCCTTCAGTGCGTCTAAGGTCATTCTGGGTAGAAGCAACAAAGTTTTTATTTCATTTTTTGTTTTTCTATTTGGTCACAATTGTAATAAATAAAGCAAAATGTCAACGTTAAGAAGTGTTTTTATAATTAAGGTTCCTTGATTTCTTCCAAAGTAAAAAAAAAACTCAAAATAATACATAGGCATATACATACATACATATACAAATACATATACATACATATGTACGTAGATATGTATGTATATAGCACAATATTGTTTTTGTAAAATAATAGAAGAAGAAGAAGAAGAAGAAGAGAGAAGTAATTTAGATTTGTTAATATTTGTATACATTGTATATACGTATGTACATATATAGAAGAAGTTTACATCCATGTTTACTAATACATTTAGCGCTTACACACATAAACTCCTGGCTCATAAACACTTTCCATATATATTTATATCCTAGAAGGAGTAGAATGGAAATGATTCATGAAAATGTTTATTTTTCGTTTAAATTATAGATTTTGAGTCTCTCAACAGACAAACATGGCAACTTGTTGCATTTGAAGTTAAGTTTTGTCAAACTTTTGATAATTTACACTCTCTTGAACAATTGAACAAAAAAATTTAAAAGATGTCGCTTTTTAGGTTTGCCATCAAATCCCCGGTTATGCTATACACATCAAGGTATACATACTTACATAATTCGCATTTACAACACTGCAGTCAGGATTACTGCCTAACTTCTCACATCACTCATGTTGTGTGTGTTAATTTTATACATACAGTGTTGAAAAAAATAATAGAAACGATTACTAGTTCATCATTAAAATGTTGTATACTTTTTCGTTATAAACTTTTATAGTTGGAAATTACTGTCAAATTCTTGCTAATGTAACGGGATTTTATTATTTGCTTTCTTTATTGCTTTCTTCTCTTTTAATTTATTAGTTTTCAGGAAAAAGTAAGAAAATACGTAATTTAGCTGGAAAAATTAATGGAAACGCTTTTCTAAAACCGTGTTTAAATTTAAAATAAATAAACTTTTTACATGGAATATATAGAAGTGGTAAAAATTGATTTAAAATACCTTTTTTTTTTAAACATTTGTAAAATTTTCGGATTGAGTGTGTGTTTTAAATCTTTCAAAAAATTGGTCGAGGTGTTCATACCACTGATGCTGAAAGAAATGTTATCCGTAAGTTAAAATCTGATGGCTTATCACTTGGAAAAATAGCCCACATAATGAAGTGTTCTAAACATAAAGTATTTAAGTGATTCACTATAAAAAAAATATCGAAACTAGAGGAAGAAAGAGGAAAACGTTCACGCGTTTTGATCAAATTTTAGTACGTCATTCCAAAAAAAAAATTTTTTGAGTCATCTAATGGGCTTAAAAATATACTAGATGCTCCAGTAACAAGCAAGACTATAAGAAATAGGCTCGAAGTCCAAAGTCAATACCTCTTTTAAGTAAAACAAAAATATACAAAAAAGGTTACAATTTGCCACATAACACCAAAGTCGGAAAAATTGGAACAAAGTGCTCCATCAGACGGAAAATGTTTTGTACGTCGTCCTGCCAATAAAGAGTTTGATCCAAAATGCACAAAAAAGACAGTCAAACAGGGTTGCGAGTCCCTAATGATATGGGGATGTTTTCAACGTTTTTTGATGCGTTTCTGTTATTTTTTCCAACACTGTATGTGGCGGGACCTACAGTCGACTCCGAACGACAGATTTTTGAGAAAGTTTACATGGCAATTTTATTTAATTTCAGAGTTTTTGCCAGAAATCTGCCGAGAGGAAGTCGCCGAACGAATATTTTTTCATATTTCATTTTGATGTCTCACCTGGGGTTTGAACCGTGGCCTTGCGTCTAATAAGCAACATACAACCTATTGGACAATGGCGACATATCTAGGTATATATTTTCTTAATTGAATTACGTTCAGCAATCTTTTTCATTTCAGCAAATAATTACATTTTTTGTGGAATGCTGGTAATGTTTTAAAAATACCTGCCCGTATGGCTCATTGTCCACTGATGAGTGAAGTTTTGAAAAGCGTCTTTTACCAATGCAAAGTGTTTTCGTGCATTTTTTTGTAACTTCAATGATTTCGGTTGTGGCAGATAACACAGTATATTTGGAAAATTTTTCGGAAATTTTAGCCGCAAATAGTAACTGGTCTATGCTAAGCACTAAGAATTTGACAAAGCCACATTTATCATGTGTGGTAAGTAAATAGTGTTTTGGAAAAAAAACTGATTTGGATTGATCAATTTCAAAAATGTTTGAAATCTGCCTGTCGCTTTTTTTGATTTTTGGGAACACAATCTTTTAATAAACACTGCTGGCTCATAAGAATCATGATCAGTAGTCTTTGTGCAAGTGCTGTTATTCTTCAAGCGGATCAATGTCATTATTTGTACAAAACCTAAAATCGGACTATGTGCTTGGGCTTTTTAATATCTCCTTTATGCATCTGCCATAATAAATATTAAAAGAGCGACAGCACTCAATGAAATTTTCCGAAATTTTTCCGATCTTTGAGGAAAACGTTAAATGGGTTGAATTTTTTTGATAATAAAAAATTTAATTTTTAATATTATACTTGAAGCCAACACACTACCTAATAGACTACGGCGACTTCTAGTAGCCTCTTAGTAGCTATTAAATTTAATAAAAGTCTTTTCTACATACCCTAGATAACTAAGTCCTCTCCAATTGGGTTAAATACGTACATGACAGCAGATACTAACACAATTATTTGGATGTCGTTTCAGGTAGCACACAAGTAGCACCACTAAATTAAATACTACTGTTACAAACAGATGCTATATATTACTGTTGTTGCCATCGGAATAATTAATTATGTGGCAGACTATAAGCAGTAATTGAAGTCAACTGTAATTATGATCATCTAGCTGTAGCGTTATTGTCTAGGGATCTCAAATTTTTTTTTAACGAAAAAATAAATTAAAGATAATAAATAAACAAAAAGAACAATATTCCAAGTAATGTGGACGATCAACTGTCAATTGTCTGAAGCCTGTACTGTTTAATAACGAATCATTTTTCATCGCAAAAGTCTAATCCTCAGAACACAGAATAAAAAATTATTATTATTTTGAATGAATCTAAAGTTAGTTCAAGTTTGCAACGTTCGAATACCCTGATAATTATCTACAGATAGGTAGGAGTAGGTACATATTTCCTCGGGAAATAAAAATACGTGCATATTATTTCATTTATTTAATAAATACGAGGCTATTTACTTAAGGGTATGTATGAAATGAATGTGTTTTTAAGTTCATTTGATTTGTTTTTTTTTTTGGATTCTGACGTGATTTTCTTTTTACCAAATTGCGTGTATTTCAATGTTAATATTTTATTTTATTTAATATTGTTTTTTTTTGTATTTTCGTTGTTGTTGTTGGTTTTACATTCAACTAATCGTGAAATTGGGTCATTCACTTGGAGCATTTATTAGTGTGAATATAAAAATATTTTGTAGTTTTTCACATTACACGTACGTATGTTTGTATACATACATATGTATGTATGTACATATGTATATACAGACATGTTGTATTGAATACTCAAAGGAATAAGGCATTAATTAGGCCTTATAATTACGTTTAGAAAAAATAGTCTCCTAAGTTAATAATGAATTATAATAAAATCACTGAAAATATTTTTTTCAAATATTGATTCAAAGTTAGAAACAGACAAACATTTAAGCTAAGAATAAAAAAATTAGAATCATATTTAAAATCTTATTTTGAAATCTTTGAATATTGTAGTCACAATGTGAGAATCAAAGCCATCCACAAAAATGTTTGACATTACGTCATAAAGGTCATTCATTTGAAATTTATTTGTACAACAAAAGTTTTCCAGTCCAAATGTATGGCATGAGTTCCTACTAATTAACCAAATTATCTCAATAAAATTCAATTTAATGTAGGCTACTTTGAAATATAAAGTATCAGATTTTTTGACACATAACACTGTGCGACAAAATAAAAAAAGTAAAGAATGAAATACATCCACCTAATAACATAGTGTAAGTTGTGAGTTCTCTTGAGTGGAACTCAAAAATATTATTTTTATATTTCTCGAACCCTTCAAACTTGTTTGATTTGACAAAAACAGTTTTTTTGGACTTTACGCACAAATTTATTGATTACACAAACATTTCTGAACCGATGTACAAAATTTAAATTTCGTTAGAAAGGGGAGGGATAGACCTTACTTTATACATCGTTCGACTTAATATGCTATGAAGATGGATAAGGTAAACTTGGAAAATGAGCCTTTATTTCAATATAATATTTCATATTTTTTATACTTTAACTAGAAAATATAAAAAAGGGGTAACACTCTTAGAATGCTTTCTCTTGTGAAGAGATTGACACTTCGTTTGATAAAATCAGAAATTAACAGACAGAAATTAACAGTCGTGTCATATTTTTCATACATATTTTTTTTTTCAAATGAACTTTCAGTTTAAAAATTTTCATGGATCTTGATAGTTTACCGGAAAATTTGCTATTTTCGTGTTTGTGCTGCTACTAGAAGTCAGCTAATCTTTGCGAAATAATAATATTTGTGAAAAATTGCAAATATTAGTCGACTTCTCGTAGTCACTCAAACGTAAAAATGACAAATTTTCCGATAAATATGCAAGATCCATCAAAAACTTTGAAAAGTTTTAACTTAAAGCTCATTTGATAAGATGACATATATGAAAAATATGACACGACTGTTGTTTTCTTTAAATAATAACTACGGTAATTATTGTCCGATTTTATCAAACGAAGTGTCAATCTCTTCACAAGAGACTGCACTTTAAGAATGTCAGCACTTATTTAACACTTTTAATTTTAAATTTTGCAATTAAGAATTATGAATACTGTTTTAAAGGCTCATCTCTCCCCTTTTCAAAAAACTTTGGATTTTAAAGACACATTAAAAAATATTTAAGTAATCAAAAATTTGTGCGTAAAGTACAAAAACAGCGTTTATGTCAAATAAAACAAGTTTGGAGGGTTCGAGAAATATAAAAAAAATATTTAAATTTAACATAAAATAATTTTTATTAATGTTTTTTTAGCATATAATTAAAAGAAGGAATCCTTTGGCGTATAAATTTTAACAACAAAATCCTTGTTTTATTTAAATTCGATACAACGATATTATTACGAATAACCAAAAGGCTAGACATGTGTTCATCTCGAGAATTTATCACAAATTTTAAACTTGCGTTCGTGTTTGATTCGCTACAAATAATTTTATTCTATTTTAAGCAGATAGCCAGGCGGCTATCACGGCTCTAAGTTCCAATGTGATGAACTCCAAGACGGCGTACGGCTGTCGCAGATATCTCGACCAGACAGCGGAACGATAATGGATATCATATCGTATGAGTACCGGAGCTCAGTGGTATTCCGGGTAACTACAAAGCTGATGAACTTGCCAGGCGGGTCACGACAATTGAACTCTCCGATGAATTCTCGACTCTGGGCATCCCTATGCGGACCTGTAGGCTCATAAATGATAATGCGATTGTAGATTCCGTCAACAACAGGTGGGCGGCCTCGAACACGGGTAGAACGGCTCGTAACATCTAGCCAAGGCTGGTTGAGGGACGAACAATGGGTCTACTCACACTCCGAAGAGGCGCGCTCAGCGTAGTTATCGGTGGCATGGAAGAAGTTGCAGAGATGAGGAAGAGGAGGAGACTGCCCTTCACCTGCTGGGTAGGTGGCCGGCTCTTTGTCAAAGGAGAAAGAAGTACTTGTGTGTTTACTACATGGATGATCTAGAGGAACTGTCACGGATTGACATTGGCAGCTTAAATCACTTCATCAGGAGCTCCGAGCGGTTTCGAGACTAGGGGATAACAGAGAACTGTGGTAACACAATGGGTCCAATACGGCCTAAGTGTGTTCATCCAATCTCTTGGATGGGCAGCCATCTTTACTTACCTACCTACATAAGCATTCTGACTACGTTTACCACGGGGATTCAGTATTTTATAATTTACTTCAATGAACAAACGAAAATAACGTGTAAAAAAAACTTTTAGGAAATAACTTCCAGAAATTTTAACCTCCGGTTTTAATTTCAAAGCATTCAATACATTAATATCATAAGTTATAATTTCTTAACAATTCATACTAATGAGAGTTCTAAATCGTGAGAATTTTAATACCAGTTTTATAATTTTGTACTATTTTCTATACGTTAACAGATCGGAGTGATGATAATGATAATGTATGGCGAGTACAGATTAAATGTAATACTGACATTACTAGCTTATTTTGTCTTTTCTAGTCCATTTAAGTAACAGAGGCGAGGGTTAGAAGGTAAAAATTCGAAATAGTTTTTTTATTCATATTAAATTTGCTAAGAAAAAAAAACATAACTTATTTTTTGGTTTCAATGTGCATCGGAATGAATTGAATTTTCAACAGTACAACAGTCATATTTATAATATGAATAGACTAACTTCAAAATTTGCTAAGCCTAAGCCACAATAATTTCGCATAAGTTAATAAAATTATCACAGTGTAAAAACTTAAGCTCTAATAATTATCTTAAGCAAATCCTAAATTTAACTATTGGCCCTTATGCGAATGATGATATGTTCTAACCAGGGACGGTCAATAACAAGCGTCTACTAAAAAAAAAAAATCATCGATTTGAGTCAACAGACACATACATACATTGGCGAGCAAAAGTGGATACATAATATTAAAAAAATATGAACTTTATATTTGTATATTATTTCTTAAAATTAAAAACAATCCGTATGTTAAATATTAACTTAGACTATTCGCTAATCAAAAAAAAAAAAAAAATTAATTAATTTTATGAAAAGTTATTTCCTTTAAATTAAAAGTTATTTAAAAGCATTTATGCAGTTTTGCTCGCTTCTCATTTCTGTTTAACTGTTGAAACTAAATCGATTCCTCCCAAATACGCGACATACAGTCCATTCATTTACACTCTATTTATAGCATTTGCTGCTGCCTTCTCCAGTAACCGGCTGCCGTCATCATTTAGACATCTTGGGCGACCTCCAGAATATTTAGATTGCTTTGCATTTCTTTTTTTATGGTTGAAAGTACTGTCCGAAATGGCAACTTTTTCAGTAATTTTTATTGAAAAATAACTTTTTTCAGTTTCAATTGAAATTTACTTCATTTCACAAAAAGTAGAAATCTAAAAAAAATATTGGATAAATGAACGAATTTGATTTTAAAGTTTATTTGTTAACGAAAATTATTTTGCTTCGTTGTTTTACGGTTAGTTAGTCGATAGTGTGAGAAGTCATTGTATTTACAATTTCCTATACATATATTGGATTTAAAATATTAACTATTTATATTAGCTACATATAATATAATATTAACTATTATTACGCATCAAACGAATCGTATTATAGTGGTTTTACTGAATTTGTAGTGATTTTCAAAAAATGATCCCAAATCGTATTTGAACTGTATTTTTCAACGAAAAAATATAAATCGAAATAATATTTATAAATAGAGAGCTTTATTTTACCGTTATAATATACGACTCATATTTGAAGTTTTATATTTCGATCAGAAAACAACAGTCATTTTCCATCAGATAATAATAAGTTTTAATTTTTCTGTCAACAAAAAAAAAATTTTATTTAAATGTCAAGAGTGAGGATGAATGCGGTTTAAAATCAGATCTTTATTCAAAACGAATTTAATTTTGTAACAGAAAATTTAAAAGAAGTAGTTTTTAAATTAAAAAAAAGATAAATATTATGACAGAGTTTTAATTTTGAGCGGGAAAAATCAATTCCTAAAATAACGATTACTTTTCGACGGAAAAATAATAACATGTTTTTCTAATACGAACGATTTTACACGTTCACAAACAAACGTTCATCTATTGCTCGTCCTACATAAATAGGCCCTATAACTCTACAAATGAGTTTTTTTTTATAGGAGAAAAATAAAGCTCTCTTTTTGGCAGTTCAAATTTAACTTTTTATTTTTCGTTAAATATGTAATAATTTTATTGACTGACCTCTTTTGGAAAAACCTTCAAAATAATTTTGAATAAATCTGTTTTTTAATGCCATTTCTCACCTTCACGGTCTAATAATATTCAAACTAAAGACTGATAGTGACCTTTTTTTTGTTCCGCTAGAAAACCCCTTTAATTTTCGTTGTGTTAATCAGCTCGAGGTTTTAGAATGATTACCTTCGGTGAAGTCGAATGCGGTTGGTTGTGATGACTTAGATCCTCTGTTTTTAAAAGCTTTGTCACCTGGACTTTTGCCGTATTTAACTCTTTTATTCAATACAATTTTAACTATGTCGTCCTTCCGTGATCAATGGAAACAGTCGAAAACCATTCCCATTCCTAAATAAAAGAACGAATTCAGGCCAATTACCATTCTTCCATTCCTGTCTAAAGTAATGGAAAACCTCATAGCGAGACAAATAAATAGTTATCTCGTAAGTAATAATTTCCTATCTGATAAGCAGTCTTGATTTATGAAAGCTAGGATCGCTCTACTGTTTTAGTCAATGTTGTTGATGACCTTAGGTCGGAACCAGAAGAAAATTACATAGCGTTTTTTGTTCTTTTGGATCACGCCAAGGCTTTTGATAGGGTTGACCACAAAATATTATTGAAGAAGCTACAGACTCTCTTTCATTTTTCTAACTCAGCTTGTAGTCTTATACATTCGTATCTTATAAACAAATCACAACGAGTTTATCTAAACGGCAAGATCTCGAATTAGAAGAGGTATTCTACAGGGATCAATATTAGGGCCTCTTTTGTTCTGTATATACATTAACGACCTACCTGATGTTTTAGATAATTGTAGTGTACATATGTACGCTGATGACGTTCAGCACACGTATTGAAGATATCCAACTATGTATAGATACCATCAACTGTGATTGTGCCAATGGACTATGCATAAATCCCTCTAAATCTAAATATTTATTGCTCTCCAAAACTAAGAGAGCATTTGTTGTGCCAGATATTATTATCATGGGGAATAAAATTAATTTTTCGAATCTGGGTATTATCTTTAATAGTCGGCTAACGTGGTCTAACCACATTAACGTCATCGTTGGCAAAGCTTACGGTATGCTTAGAAACTTATGGGCTCTGTCTCTTTGCCATACGTATGCAACTGGCTAAAACATATTTGATTCCTGTTATTTTATACGGATCTGAAATTTTCATAAACTGTGATACTGATGATAAACGGAAACTCAACTTGGCTTATAATAACATAGCCAGATATGTATTTATTAAGGGACGTCTAGACCATATATTTATAGCAGATATTTGGAGGTAATTTTGATAATCTATTAAATACTAAATGCCTTATTCTCCTCCATAAGATTATTACTTTAATACAGCCAATATACTTATTTAGTATGATTTCATTTGCTAGATCAAACCGCAGTATGAAAATTATCCAACATAGACATCGGACTCTTTTGTCACAACGCCAGTTTTTTATATACACCATCAGTCTTTGGAATACTTTACCAAATTATATTCAGAACATAGGCAATGCAATTAATTTCAAAAAGGAGTTATACAATCTGTTTAATTAGTTTTTAGCATATTTTGTATTTTTTTATTTTTTATTTTTTTTTTGTACATTTTTACTCTCTATGTATTTCTGTTAATGATTACTAATTTTTTAATTTTTCTAAATTAGTCTTTAAATTTCATTGTATCTCAGTATATGCATATATTTTTTCTTTGTGTATTTCTTTATATTTGTATATTATGTTCTTTGTAATTTTCCTAATTTATTTTTTTGCATATATTCATTTTTATTTCAACATTATTTCAAACATTTCATTACTTATATGTATAATCAATGATTTGTTATTTTCTTCTTTCTTTGATGTACTCCCATAGCACTTTCATTTATAAGATTATTATCTTGTTGTGCTATGACTAATAATAAATAATAATATTGAAATAAAAGGCATATTTAACAACCACAAAAATATAAGACTGTCCTTATATTAAATAAATTTATTTTTAGGTTTACAAAATTTCAAATTAACAATATTCATAAAATATTGGTTGTATTAGAATTAATAAATACAAAAAGAACGCACAATGTCATTGAAGTTTATGCAGAATGCATCCAGCAATGTACTCGAAAGTTGCAGATATCAGGTCTTTCATTAAGCACTTCCTATCCTTAAATTCAATAAAACAAAGAGTGTGTGTGAGATATCATCGCCTTTTACGTTTGAAAGTCTTATTGATGTCATTATGTATGTCTCAAAGAAATATGAACCAATGACGCCACACAGTAACTTATTCTGTATATATATTGTACGCCTTTGGAGCTCATGTAGATTTTGTTGTTTACCCAAAGCCCAAAATTTGATGATTTTTCAATAAAAATAAAGTTTAGTTGCCAATTGCCCCAGAGCGCATTCTGCGACCACACATCGCTGTCTATGTTGTTGTTGTTCATGGTGAATTTACAAAACAGACTCACAACTAATTTGGGAGATCTAACTTCAACTCCCTGTTGAAACACCGAATATATAATTCTACCGATTATATTATTATTTCTTACATTTCATTCATAAAAACCATATTCTTTTCTTTGCATTTCTGCGGCAAGAATCAAGCCCCCATACCTCGAACTAACTAGCAGGTGAATAAGCCATTTTTGTATACATTAGCACGTACATATCTGTGGCATTATATGTATTAAACATACATATGTAGCTTAAGTCGAAATTTCGTGTTTAGAGATATTAAGGGGTTTGTTTGTCTAAAATAAAATGTGTTTGGTAATTGTGTTTGTAAAATATACATAAATGCGTATAGTTTTATTAATAATGACATTTTATACAAGAAATTTATACGAGTGATAGATCTTGAAGAAGATAATAAGAATATGTAATAAAATGAAAAAAATACTTATGTATTTTTGTATTATAAGTATGTTCAGTGCGCATATTACAATTAACCAGAAACTTTATGTTGATATTTGACAACTCAATAGTCTACAACGACAAACAAAAAAACAGCAAAATAAAAACAATGTTGTTGAAACAACCAGCTGTCAAATGAATATTAAATAAGCAGCTGAACTGCGTATACTATTATGTCTGAACACTTAAAATATTGTTCTCAATAAACGGCAAAAAGTCATTCGTGGCATTTTTTTAACTTTGATAACAAAAACATTACAACATTACAATTTTCTAAGTTCCAATACATACTTACATAATTGGTCATTACAACCCTTCAGTCAGTTTCTCACACCACTTATGTTGTGTGTGTTAATTTTATACATGAGTGGCGGGACCTACAGTTTAAAGTCGACTCTGACCGACAGATTTTTTGAGAAACTTTTCATGGCAATTTTTATTTACTCTCAGAGTTTTTGCCAGAAGAGAAGGAAGAAGAAGGAGAGGAAGTCGCCAAAGAAATACTTTTGGTGTTTTATTTTGATGTCTGGTCTGGGGCTCGAACCCTGGCTTTTCGTCTAATAAACGACTTCTGAAATATTTGTTTACACAATTTAAAAAAGTTTGACGAGACCCTTTAGCATGTTGTTGCTCTTGAAAATACATCTAGGCTACAGTATTTAAATGCCACAAATGTACTCGCATGTCTTACGCACTTAATAATGTAAAAATATTTGAAACTTTAAGGGCCATTATTACAACTTGCCGTTAACTAAAGGAAGGATTTTAACGGGCAGATAAATTGTTTTTTATTATTATGAGTACCCAATAAGATAGAAGTGATCGTTAGGCTAAAGGGAGGATCATCCTACTGGTAACTTTTAAAGTTAAGTTTATGTTTGAACTTGCCATATTATTTATTTATTATAATTAACATAACACAACAAGATTTTAATCTTATAAGTTATAGTGCTATGCTTAGGATCAATAAGATGTAAAACATAAAAAAATAATAAAAATTGTGAAATATAAGAAATTAAGTAAAACTAACAAATTAATATAAAAAACAAATTAATTAAAATATTAAATTTAAGTAGAAATATAATTTAAAGCAATTTAGGAAAACTAACAATACTACAGAAATAAAAAGAAAATAAAAAAGTTAAAAAAAAAATAAAGAATTCTAATAATATAAAAAAGAAATATTTACAAAAATCGGTATAAGAAAGTAAGGATAAATATTTAACCGATATAATAACCAAGCTAATAACGTAACAAACATTTCATTAAGAGAACAATTTAAATAACTCCTTTTCGAACGCGTTTGCATTGCCTAACTTTTGGATGTAATTTGGTAGGGAATTTCAGAGACTAGTGGTGTGTATAAAGAACTGTCGCTGTGACAGAAGAGTCCTATAACGTTGTTGAATAATCTTCATGCCCCGGCATGACCTAGCAAACTTAATTCGGCCTACTAAATATTCCGGCTGTCCCGTATTAATAATTTTATGGAATAGAATGAGGCATTTAATTTTCAGAAAATTATCAAATTTCACACCATATATCTGGTACGCTAAATGAGAAATATGATCCCGGCGACCCTTAAGAAAGACGTATCTTGCTATATTGTTGTAGGCCAAGTTTAGTTTCCGATTGTCATTACTATCGCAGTTTGCAAAAATTTCGCACCCATACAATAGCACAGGAATCAAATAAGTTTTAGCAAGTTGCATGCGAATTGCAAAAGGTGCTGAATCAATGACCGCCCATAAATTTCGTAGCATGCTGTATATTCTGCCAACAACGACACTTATATGGCTATACCATGATAATCTGTCATTAAAGACAATGCCCAGATTGGTAGCAGACTTGACAAAGTCAATTTTATTTCCATTGATACTCAATCCAGGTATGGCAAACGAAACATTGGTCTTCGAAAGCATTAAACATTTGGACTTTGAGGGATTGATGCATAGTCCATTCGCCGAAGCCCAACTGTCTATCCTATCCAAATCACGGTTAACAGAGTGTAAACAAGAATCAATATTCTCCTTACGAGTACTGGTATAAATCTGCACATCATCCACATACATATGAACACGGCAGTCAACCAAAACATCCGGTAGATCATTAATATACATACAGAACAACAGTGGCCCCAGTATTGATCCCTGGGGAACACCTCTACAAACATTAAGCAAATCAGAAATATTCCCATTTAAATGAACCCTCTGACATCTGTCCAACAAATAAGAAAATATTAGACTAGCGGCAGAATTAGAAAAATTAAATAGCTTCCGGAGCTTATTCAATAAAATTTTATGATTGACTGTATCGAAAGCCTTTGTGTGATCGAGAAGAACTAAAAACGCTACACTATTTACATCTAGCTCCAACCTAAGATCCTCAACTACATTTAATAGAGCGGTAGTACAACTCCTACCTTTCATGAAACCTGGATGACTGACTGTTAAATAATTGTGACATTCCAGATAACCATTGATCTGTCTGGCTATAATGTTTTCCATTACATTCGACAAAAAAGGAAGAATGGCAATTGGCTTAAACTCATTGTTTGATATGGGAATGGGAAGGATCTTAGCTAGTTTCCATTCATCAGGAAAAGTAGACTTAGTTAGCAATGTATTGAATAAGTGGGTATAATATGGCAAAAGTCTAGGCGTCAAAACTTTCAAAAACAAAGGATCTATATCATCGGAACCAATTGCGTTCGATTTCACCGCTGAAATACATTCCAAAACTTCGAACTGATCCACGCAACGAAAACTAAAGGAGTATTATGGAGGGACACAGCAAAGGTCATCATACATATCACCGATTGCCGTTGGAACACTTGAATGTACAAACTGGTCATTAAGTTTATTCACATCTACATCAAAATCAGTTTTAGGACATTTTCCACCAATTCCTATTTCACAAATCACGTTCCATTTGGATTTATTGTCCATCGCATTGTAAAACCTTCTACCATAATACAACGTTTTCGCAATTCTTATGTGCCTAGTAACCTCCGACCGTGCGGATTTATGAAGAGCTTTCAAGTCATCAGTTCTGAACTTCTTCCACCGCCTGTAGGCACTACCCCTCTTCTGAATTAAATACATATATTATTTTTAATATGGCAACTTCGAATATGTATAAACAAAATGAGCATATACAACAAAAAATCGATGTCTGCCGTTGCCACTGCGTTAAAAAAAAATTGTTTAATTGAGCAGTTTTATCGACATTGCTCCGGCACTGCCATATTTTTGAAAATTTTTATCTGTAAGTTGTAACAACGAAAATAAGTTAAAGGTAACTTTTCAGTTCCCTTTAGCTAAAGGTACCTTTAACTAACTAGAAGTTTAACGGCAAGTTGTAATAATGGCTCTAAAATTTTTTAATGTGATTTTAAATCAATTGTGAAAATGAATGTTCAAAAAATTAAACTGTTACAGGTTATTTAAAAAACCTGCATTGAACAGTTTTGCTGTAAAGAAACAATATTTTTTGTGAAAGATGTACCGTTAGCCATAAATTTTTAAATACAAAAACTGCAAAAAGAAACGTTTCTGTTAAATTAAAAACAAAACTGTCTATTAATGTCAATGTCAATGGCGTGGTAGAAGGAAATGTAAATCTAATGGAAGAATATAATTTAGTATTAACCACATACATAAGAGTAGCAAAAATGCTGTACAATTGCTTACAAGATTTTAAGGTAATAGGCGCAAGAGTTTAGTATACCCCAGTGAAAGTTAGCTTATTGTGTTGTTAGCTTATAATTAAATCCTCTCTGTCTAGCTGGCTATGTTTTTCATTTTCTTTGTATTAAAACTACAAATGCATAAAGGCATATACATACATATATACATTGTATGTCGGTATTTGAATATGTGATAAGAAATACCTAAGTTTTGTTATTATTTAAAGAGTTTCTTAGTTGATAGACTTATTCAATGCATTTCAAATTATAAATTTACAAAAAAATACAATTTATAGGCAACGTTATCGCAGCAGTAGAACATTTTGCAATATAATTATTCAACAAAGGTCATTGAGTCTTAAATCTTATCGCATCACATTGTATCGGCTGTAGGCTTAAATGTCCGTCAACATATTGATAAGAATATTCAAAATTGGGTATTTCCCTTTATAAATGTATTTTCTATTATATTTTTTTTTTTATAACAACATGAAAAATTGGTAACATAAACCAAAAGACGAAAAGAATATGAAATATTTATTAAGATCGCAGAACAAAGCTACACAGGTACTACAGAGAAAAATTTATCAGCCTGTAAATTAAGTAATGACGTAGAAAAGTATATATGTACATGAACATATAAATATGTATACATATATATATGTATATACAGTCATGGACAAAAGTCTAAATACCTCCAAATTTTCTTCTGCATTTCGGGTTTCAAAAACATTTCTAAAAAGTTAATAATACAGGTTTTCATCAAATTTATTAAAATAAAAAAAAATAAAAAATAATAATAATCGGAAAAACAAAAAAGTAAAAGAGTAATGAACAAAAAACGAACAAAGGATGTAACAAAAATGTACAAACTCCAGTTATTGATAAGGGTAATAGTCCAATCACATCATACACATATAAAATATTGCTTAAACACGCTAATTATTAAAAAATAAAAACAATTAAAATTTTAAGTGTGAAAAGTGAGAATAAAAAATTTCTACGGATTCTAGAAAGAAATACCGTGGGGCGTAAAAATCTTGTAATCAAAGAGTAAAATTTCAAAATTAAAATAGCAACGGTGCAGTCGAAAACAAACCTCACAAATGAATTATTTTTTTAGGGAAGGAGAGCAAATTAAGAACCTTAAAAAATACAAATTTAGAAACGTTCTGGCAACTTTATTTTTTTTATAATTTTTATAAATTTTGTTTTACTAGTTAAATGTAAATCATTTAATTTTCAATTACATTTGTCTCCGTTTAAAATTAGTTAATTAAGAAATAAAAAAAAAACCAGCAACACAGTTAAACCGTTAAATTATTAATCCGAAGATAATAAACTCAAAAACAGTCTCAATGCAAAAACAACATTAAACGTTTAAACTATTATGACAAACAGTTATTTGTGAAAACAAAACAAAAATAAAAGAAGAAATAAAAAAAACAGTGAAAAAAACAAAACAGTACACCTATTAGTACGTGTCATTGTTTTGACCTTTCGCAATAAATTGCTTGGAGTGAACTGTCCTCGTTTCTATCAGGCTTCCAGGCTTCTAAAGATCTAAGCTTGATCACCAGCTAAGAAAATGTACAAAAAGTCATACTGGAATGAGCTTTACTAATTTTATTGGCATTTCTTTGTTTCCTAGTCCAAAATGTAGTTTCAAAGACAAATGGTTGGCAAATTGGCTTTCATCCCTATGGAGACAATTTTCATTAAGTCAAAGCAGAAAACTTATTTACATTTTAAACTTAAAGAGATACATATCTAATAAAAACAATTGATAACAGTTCTTTCAAAGTTATTTCCGATTAGCCTGCTCGCCATAAATTAATTCACCAGTGGCTTCAAGTTGACCCAGCTTTTATACAATCAGAAATTAAAATTACACTTTTAAAATAAAGCGGTTCTCAATGCCAATATAAAGCAGACTGATTTATGCACCAGAGTCATAAAACTATGCTTGCCAGACGTACTGTTTTCAGCAGTACGCGCACTTTTTTTTAGTTTTTGTACTTTTAACTGCATAACCCCTAAAGAAGTACGCAAATGTACTTATTTTTAGTATCTGTACTTCTTTTTGTACTTTTTTTACCTTTTTTGTACTTTCACCATAATTTTATACAAAAAAAACATAAATTAAGACTTATTTTTTGTCGCAAGATTGTTGTTCCCCTGTTTAACGTAAATTTTTCGATAATGAAATTTCTGAAGCATACCTCGGTTTTGTCCATAATATAGGAAATACAATAACATCTGCTATTAAAAAGTTAGCAGAAAATAATAGCCTTGTAATAATTGACATGTTTCAAATAATAAAACAGTTAAACGACAAATTTAAACAACAGCAGCATGAAAAATTCTATGGGTTTTTAGCCAAACGTATATGTAGCAATGTTGCAATAATCAGCCAGAGATTTGCCTTTTTAATAAACGCGCTGCAGAGTTCTTATCGAATATAAGTACATGCTTATATAAAAGGTCGCTTCAAATATTTAGAAAATAATAAGTTTGAAAAACTTTCAATTGTTCATCTTAATTCATCATAATTCAAACATTAACTACATTTTAATAAAAAATATTGATTTAGATCAGCTTAAAAACATTTGATGAAAACATTGAAAAAGAAAAATCTGCAGAAGAAAAATGGAAAGAATTCTTAAATAGTAGATCATTTCCTAATTTTGAAAAGATTTGTTGCTTCATCTTTTCAATTCCTCATTCCTCATTACTCATGTTTAATTTTTGGAGGAAGGAACGAGATAAACTTTTAATAGAAAATTTGGAAAGCGAATTAATAATAATAAAAACAAACTTTGATTACAGTTGTACTGAGTTTTTCAATTTTTTAAAAACCGAAAAAAGTAAAAATGAAATTCTAAATCAAATACAAAAAAGTGATAAATAATATTTATAATTTATTTGAATGTATCAGTAAATTTTAAAGTCAATATATTATAATTAAATTATAATTTTCAAAAATTAAAAATGTATATACATATATATGTATGTATGTATGTACTTATATCAAAGTATACCATTAAAATTATATTTTTTTAATCAATTTTAAAGTATTAAACAATGAAAATTTGTTTTTGAGTTTTTATTCAGATAAATTAAAAATTCAATAATACTATCATAATATACATTGATTTTAGTCTAGTCTGAAATATATATAAATTCTATAGATTTAAAATTACAAAAACTGATTTAAATTAAATTAAATTTGAAGTTCATTTTTTATATAAAATACAAATAGTTATGATCTCTTTTTTATGTTCTTCATTGTTACTGTTGTAAACTATTTTTTGTTAGTTTTCTTTTATTGAATTAAATAAATTTTGAAAATAAACAATTGTACTTCTTTTTACTCAATTGTACTGCTTTTTTTAACTTCGATGTACGTTTTTTGACGATTTCAAATCTGGCAAGCCTACATAAAACCGTGGCGGACATTTGAATGAAATTATATATCACACATAATGGCATCAATAGACCTTTATTATCATACACAGTTTTTTTTATTTAAATTTAAAACATTGGAAAAGGTCCTGTATAAAATGGAAACATAGCTTCAATTTATTCATTTGGACTTCTTATTCATCACTGACACTTTATATATTATTTTAATTCCTTTTCATCAAATTTGTAAAAATATTAGATAAAAAAATGGGGAAATAGAGGAATGCTAACGAAAAGTGGGTACTTACGCTGATTACTTTTAACAAAAAAAAATATACAAACCTAAAATCGAATGATTTTAAACCATAAAAACTGACGTTTTAGTATTAAATACTATTGCCAGATCGACAGGCAATAAGGTGGTGTAAGTATTTGTCGAATTTATGCATTAACAAGTCAAATACGTACAGACATGTATACAAGATTCTTATCTACTCAATAAATTCAGTATAAATACGATTTACTCCGATGTCAAAAAATTATTTTAATTAATTCAGTACTTTGTGGAAGTCGCTAGCAATGAGATCATTAAAAGAATTGAATTTAATTTTAGTTTTTTGTTTTATATTCAACGGAAAATGTTTAAAATGTGATGATAAAATTAATTTGGAAGAGCCTGACAATGAAATTTACGATCTTTGGGAAACGAAGAAACAGAAGAGTATAAAAAGCATTTTTGAAGCAGAACAAATGTATGAAGAAATTGAAAGGCGTCAGCAAATATTATCAGAACTTCATCAGTCAACTCGACGTTTTTTGCAACAAGAGAATGCCAATTTGTTGGCAGAAATTTTAAGTGCGAACGGATCGACAATACATTTGCAAAAACTGAATACCGTGTATGATGAACTTAAAAGCAACTACGATTCTTTGTTAATGGAGGACATTTTTCAGGATGCGTTGGAGCAAGTGTATATGAGTAAATCTCCTGAACAATTAATCAATGATTTGTACGAAGTTTACAAACCGCCTAACGACATAAAGTCTTTTGAAATTATGGTAAAAGTTCAACTAATCCTTAATGCAATCCACAAGACCAAAAGCTACAAGCATCATGAATATTTACAAAGGTTCGCATTAATTTTATACAAAATAAAAAATAATCGATTGTTACGAACTCTTGACAACCAACTCATAGAGGGCCTTAGCAATGCTATTGGAGAATTGCCAGATTATTTGAAATACTTGCTATTCAAACCATATTTTTGCATGTTAAATGTTGCCTATTCGGAGTTCATTTACACAGCTGTCAACTCTAATGTCAACCGAAATAGTCGATACATTTGGCTGTGGTACGACACCAATAATATTGATGCTACAGGTCATATTAAAGCTGACTTGGTCGATGGAAATGATGCAAATTTCAGTAAATTTAAGGTGACTTTAAAAGGTACCGCATACAACGTTTACTACTACATGATGGACTCTGAGGCAAACACTATTGCTGGGTGGCAATCCACTGATAAAGATCCATTTAATCATGTTTGGACTGTTCAATTCATAGGCGACAAAGTGGCGTTATATCAAAATGATTATATAATGTGTTCCACGGAAAGATACGACGGTAGTCGCCGAAATGTAAATGGTTACGAGTTTAATGGTACTGAGTTCAATTCGAACAATCCAAGTTGCCAATGGAGTATTGGAAATTGCGATCGTAGATAAAAATATCGTGGGTAAATTAAATGTTTGCCAATTAAAGTCATAGTTATGTATTATGAAATAAGTAAATAATAATAAGAATAAAGTTTATTTATTTCATGTAAAATCGCAAAAATCTCAGTCATTATATGAGGCTTAAGCATTAAAATATTCTTAGGGTCATTATTACAACTTGCCGTTAACTAAAGGGAGGATTTTGACGGGCAGATAAATTGTTTTTCGTTATTATGAATACCTAATAAGATAGAAGTGATCGTTAAGCTAAAGGGAGGATCATCCTACCTTTAACATTTAAAGGTCACTTTATGTTTGAACTTGCCATATTATATATTATTTTCATTATGGCAACTTCAAATTAAAACAAAATGAGCATATACAACAAAAAATCGAAGTCTGCCGTTGCCACTGCTTTAAAAAAAAACTTGTATAATTGAGCAGTTTTATCGACATTGCCACGGCACTGCTATATTTTTGAAAAATTTTATCTGTAAGTTGTAATAACGAAAATAAGTTAAAGGTAACTTTACAGTTCCCTTTAGCTAAAGGTACCTTTAACTAAACCCAAGTTTAACGGCAAGTTGTAATAATGGCCCTTAAAGAGTTTTTAGATGCTACGAACAAATAATTTCAGGAATTTTACTGAATTTTTATTGTATTTTTTTAATGTAAAATTACTATTCATACAAAATCTAAAAATTTCTTCTAATACAGTGCAACATTCATGCCGAGTATGAGATACAGTAGATACACATAAGGACAGCATATTAATATCTGCAAAGAGTTCTTTCTCGCTTCATTTTTCAGCAATAGTTCGGCGGCAATCGTTGATTATTTTTCATTTCATTATTTTGGAAAAATTGATCATTGACGTTTAAAGTTAAAAGGCAAACATTCACATGAGGAAATAATATTGAAAGTCATATAATAAAAAAAACGTGCCCATCAGGCATTTTTGACATTTTATCACATTGGCTAATATACATACATATATACATAAGCACTATCTTCTTCAATTTCATGTTTTGATTCCCGTTCCGCTATTCTGCCGAAAAATGAATTCGTTATTGGTATTGTCGTAGTTCACTTCTTGTATATATATATCGAGCCATAACCGCAAAAAAAGCTTAAGCGACATATTTTTCATATATCGTTTTTTGTAATAAATAAATTCATTACCCTCATTTGCATCATCTATAAAAATTTCAGAATCACACTGCGCACCGTTATGAATTTATATTATAAATAAATTTTATAACAAAAAAAATTTTAACTTATGTGCACTTTGAAAATTTGTTTGTATTTTTGTGACAGCAACTTATCGCTTAAGATAAAATTTTCTTAATAAAAAATCTGAAAAATATATTGTTTCTAAATTATAATATAATAATAATAAAAAATTAATATTCGTATGTAAATAGGTTGAACATCTAAAAAATTTATAAAATATGACAGAGGTGAATAAGGAAGTGTTAAAGTTTTGTGGTAAATAAAAATTTTTTTTAGAAGTTTAATAAGCGCTCCCTCGTTCCATACAGCGATTCAGACACATATTCTGATGAAGAAGAAACCTGTGTGGGAAAGAGAGGATTTAAAAGACAAGGAAAATTACCAATAAGACTGAAAAATTTAAAGGTTCGCAACACAAGTGTTCTGCCTAATCCGTGTGAGAACAAAAACTGTGGTAATTCGAGCGCCGAAAAGTTTTCCGAATTTGACAGGATACGAATAAATGAACATTTTTAGGGAATCAGCAAACAGCGGCAAAAAGACTTTGAAAACTTATATCAAAAAAGAAGTAATGTTAAAAGGCGAAGATCAGAGAGCTGCAAAAGGCAGTACAGTTTTACATACATACATACATTTTAAAGAGACTAATATTAAAGTATGTCAACAATTTCGTCTGAAAACGCTGCACGTTTCTCAAATGCTTTTAAGGCCCGTAAGGAATGAAAATAGCTGCTCACTTAATATACACGCTAAAAGTGCCCAGAAATTTACTCCTCCCAATAAATCTGACGAAGCAAGTATTTCATTGGCAAAATCCTTTTATAAAAATTGCCAGCAGTCCCATTTCATTATTATCGAGTTTAGAAATGTAAAAGATGTATATAAGCTTTACGTGGAACATTTGAGAACAATAGAAAAAAAATCGTCCCAATTGTCATTAAGAATGTTTCACAGCATTTTTAAAAACAACTTCCATTTAGGCTTTCATATGCCTAAGAAAGATAAATGTACTACTTGTGAAAGTGTCAAGAGCTTGAGTAGTGAATCGAAAATTAAATTGCAGGCAACAAAAATATATCAAATGCACATAATGAATAAAGAGTAGTCATAAGAAATTTTTTAGCGGACCAGGAGAAGAGCAAAGCTGATTCTTCATTTATCTGTGTTAGTTTCGATCTGCAAAAGGTACTTAATACACCACATGGAAACGCTATAACACTGTTCTAGAAAGTATGCATTCTATAACGAAAGCTTTTACGAAAGTGGCACTAGAAACGTGTATTGTTTTTTATGGGGAGAAAACGATGGAAAAAGAGGTTGTAACGAAATTTCAACCCTTGTCTTCAAATATTTAAAACTTGTTGATGCACGAAAAACGTGTTCGTCTATCAGTCTATATTGTGACAGCTGTACGGGACAAAATCGAAACAGAGCTATTGTTGCGACATTAGTCTATTTTATAAAAATTCCAATTACATTAAAAATATAAAAATAACTTATTTGTTACCCGGTCATACAATGATGCCAGTGGATTCAATCCATAGCACCATTGAATCATTTACACGCAACAGAACTATGTATATTGGCGCCAAGTGAATGGTATACTCTAATATCTAATGCACTGACTAATCCAAGAAAATACGATTGCGTAGAAATAAATTATTCCGAGTTCAGAAATTGGAAAACATTTGCATGCACAATGTTTCCTAACGCAATAAAAATAAACAATTCCCTTTAGATATAACAACTATATAATTTTTTTTTTTTTTAAATGTTAGTTTTTACAATGATTTTTTTATTACTTTCTTGTAACCACGTACAATGTTTATAATGATATATAAAACATTTTTATTTTTCGTTTTTAATAAAAAAAATTTGAATTAAACTATCTGCATGGTTTTTTTTATATATTGTAACCTTTAAAGGAAAGGTCCTAACATTTTTTTGTAAGTTCCATAATATCTCTACTTAAATCACGAGCTAGGGGTTTTCTATATTAAGGCAATGACATGTATGTATGCGTAACAAAGAAAAAATTGGAGTCCTTCAACACCTATTTCCCATATTACAATAATAATTCGTACTGTTAGACATTCACTGTACTGATTACAAAAATATTTAATTTCTAGTACAAATAAAAAGCCTTATATATAAATACATACATTTATGTATAAAATGTTATAATAATGACCGAAAAAGGAATATATTAAAAAATATAATTTAGTAAATGAAAAAAACCCTCCGTCGTAAGAATATTTTATCTTAACCGACACAATTTTTTCCCAGTAGTTAGTCAGAATGACAGCAAAAAAAGCCTTAGCGCCAAGAATTGCTGTTATTATGTTTTTGTGAGAAAGCAATTGGATTGATTTTATGCAGTGGAACTAAATGTGTCTTCATACAAAATTTTGGCTCTCTTGTTTTGAACAAGAAATAAATAATAAAAACCTTCCCCTGTAAAATTTCGTTATTGTCGCTTGAGCTTTTTTTGCGGTTATGGCTCGATATGTAACTCGGAATTTATAAATTTATTTATCGCAATACAATTACAAACTAAATATAATTATTCACGAACTGATCAAGTTCCCCTTATGCTCGGTGTAGTGTAGCAGACCAGGATCTCCGGCGGGAATCGAACCCACAATCCCCACACTAATATAGCCTATAACACTATCCACTAGACTACAAGGGCGCCAAACTCAAAATATAATTTAATTCATTTTTTCAAAGTACTAGAAAGAGTAATGGAAAGTTGTAATTAAATTTATTGTTTTTATATCGATTAACTTTGGTATGTCTCTGAATAGCTTAATACGATATTATTCAAGAGAATTTTAAACTTTAAATCCAACTACTTTTGCAAAGACAGAAAAAGACGTTACTTCCATTCATATTCAGCCAAAAGTGAATGATTCAATGATTAATAGAATGATTTACATCACTGACATGTATCAAACCGAAACTGAAAGACCATACTTAGAAATAAATAGGACATAACTCCACAATGGTTAAAGACAAATTTATTTTAGGGAGTTTCAATTCGAGTAGTTTTCGATTTTATATAACAATTCTGAATCAGACCACACAAAAATATTTTATATTAGCGTGTTCAGCCACTGCTTGACCATTTATTGTAATGGAGGAACGTTTTTCTCCTCGTAACGTGAGTATTACGTGAACACCTTTTTTATTCGCTTTTTTACCCAGAAATTTAACTATTCCTCTTGGTGAGAATGAATCCAAGAAGCTTATTCTTCTTTAATATGACATTCTTTAATAAGATCTTGAGTATAAATGTACAATGTTTTTATCGTTTATTTATTGCTTTAGTCTAAATGATACCAAAACCTGGTTAGTATCCTACAAAAGCCGAATTGCATATGCCCTTAAGCTTGCTATCAACAATATAAAAATTATTTGAAAAGTTAATGTCAATACTAGATGCGAGCAGAATTCAGTAAGAAACATTACATTATTGAGCAAACCCACAAGTCATAAGAAAGACATTTAAAGAGAAGAAATACTGCTGCTCACTTTTTATCGACGTTTCTCAAGCATTCGATAGGGTATGGCACGAATGTTTAATCATGTGCTGGAACTAAATTTTCTTTTTAATATTGCAGTGCTTTTGGAAAGATTTTATTAATAAAGTCGATTTCGTAAGTGCTCCTTAGCCGATTTCTGCTGGTGTACCTACCACAGGATAGTATATTGAAACTTGTACTATACATTTAAAATATGTATATCTCGGACATGCCTCTCGACAGTCAATTACAGATATCAACTTATGCCGATTACACTGCTTTCATATGCACTCACGAAAATCTACAAAAAGCATCTCGGTACCTTCAGGAAAACATTTTCCATTCAAGCTGCTCGGGGAAGTTGGCACGCACTAAATTAGCCTGATTTGACCTGGTATTTGTAAATCACAGTGAAAGGGTTCTATTATATGACCAAATTTCTTCTTCCGGTTTCTCTAACCATGATCTCTTCCTAAATTATAATATGTCTGTAACATGTGCTGTAGACGCATACATATATCACTTATCGTGATTTTAAGAATATAGATTATGTAACTTTAAATACTGAATTAGATAACATATACTGGGACCAGGTCTATACACTGGGTAATGCTAATGACCAACTGCCGTTTATTCAGGAAAACGGGTGTCAGCTTTATGACAGATGCGTTCCTGTCAAAACCAGGCTCATCAAACCCAAACAACAACCGTAGTTTACTGACACAAACTTGACCTGAAAGTTCTTCATAAATCCGCACGGTCTGAGGTTATTAGGAACATAAAAATTGCGAAAATATTGTATTATGGTAAAAAGTTTTCCAATGAAATGGACGGACAATAAATCCATATGGAATGTGATTCGTGAAATAGGAATTGGTGAAAAATGTCCTAAAACTGATTCTGATGTAGACGTGAATAAACTTAATGACTAGTTTGTACATCTTAGGGTTCCAACTTCTATCGGTAATTTGTATGATGTCCGTTGTTGTGTCCGTCCACAATACTCCTTTAGTTTTCGTTGCGTAGATCAGTTCAAAGTTTTGTAAGATCGGATGCAATTGGTTCTGATAATTTAGATCCTTTGCTTTTAAAAGTTTTGACACCTAGACCCACTTATTCAATACAGTGCTGACTAAATCTACTTTTCCTGATGAATAGAAACAAGCTTCCCATTCCCAAAACGAACAATGAGTTCAGGCCAATTGCTATTCTTCCTTTTTTTGTCGAAGGTAATGGAAAGGATTATAGTTAGACAAATCAATAGCTATCTGGAAAGTCATAATTATTTAAATGTTAATCAGGGGTTTCATGAAAGGTAGGAGTTGTACTACCGCTCTATTAATTGTAGTTGAGGATCTTAGTTTGGAGCTAAGTAGATAAACGTAATGTAGCGTTTATAGTTCTTCTTGATCACACCAAGGTCTTCTTGATCGATACCTTTTATTGAATAAGCTCCGGAAACTGTTTAATTTTTCTAATTCTGCCGCTAGTCTAATTTTTTCTTATTTGTTGGACAGATGTCAGAGGGTTCATTTAAATGGAAATATTTCGGATCCACTTAATATTAGTAGAGGTGTTCCCCAGGGATCAATACTGGGGCCTCTCTTGTCCTGTATGTATATATAAATGATCTACCGGATGTTTTGGTTAACTGTAATGTTCATATGTATGCTGATGATGTACAGCTTTATACCAATACTCGTAAGGAGAATATTGATTCTTGTTTACACTCTGTTAACCTTGATTTGGAGAGAATTGACAGTTGGGCCACTGCAAATGGACTATGCATCAATTCCTCAAAGTCCAAATGTATTATGATTTCGAAAACCAACGTGTCGTTTGTCATACCTGAATTGTGTATCAAGGGAAATAAAATTGACTTTGTCAAGTCTGCAACCAATCTGGGCATTGTCTTTAATGAAAGATTATCATGGTCTAGCCATATAAGTGTTGTTGTTGGCAGAATTTACAGCATGCTTCGAAATTTATGGGCTGTCATAGATTCAACTTCTTTTGCCATTCGTATGCAACTTGCTAAAACGAATTTAATTCCTGTGCTTTTGGGTGTGAAATCTTCGCAAACTGCGATAGTAATGACAACTGGAAACTCAACTTGGCATACAACAATATAGCAATATATGCCTTTCTTAAAGGTCGCCGGGATCATATTTCTCATTTAACGTACCAGATATTTAGTGTGAAATTTGATAATCTTTTGAAAATTAAAAACCTCATTTTATTCCATAAAATTATTTATACGAAACGTTAGAAATATTTATTAAGCCGAATAAAGTTATTTCAACGGTTATTCAACAACGGTACAGAACTCTTCTGTCACAACGACAGTTTTTTATACACACCACAAGTCTTTGGATTTCCCTACCAAACTACATCCAAAAGTTAGGCTTTGCAAATGTGTTCAGAAAGGAGTTATTTAAATTGTTCTCTTAATGAAATGTTTGTTACGTTATTAGCATGGTTATTATATCGGTTAAATATTTATTATTACTTTTTTAGACCGATTTCTGTAAATACATATGTCTTTTTTATATTTTAATAATTCTTTATCTTTTAACTTTTTTATTTACTTCTGTAGTATTGTTAGTTTTTTAAATTGCTCCTTATTATATTTTTATTTATATTTAAATTTAATTTTTATATTATTTTTTTATTTTTAATTAATTTCCTATATTTAATTAATGTTAGTTTTTTATGTTTTCTATCTTGGTGGTCCTAAGCATAACACTGTCACTTATAAGACTAATATCTTGTTGTGTTAATTTCATTCAAATCCTCTGGCCCGCAATATATTAGACTTTCGTGGGCACATTCGTCTATGAAATAGAGACGCACATACATATTTTCCTAATATAAATAGCGGCGAAATCCGATGTTATTCCTGATGTTGATCAGTCATAAATAGATTTTCTTTGACTTAAGATTTTTTCAATAAATAATTAGTAAAAATTATGTACATATTTATAGTAACATAAAAAAAATGAGCTAACAATAAGTATTAACATCCTAACTTTAAAATAAGAATAATTTATTCCTTGTCAATACCAGGTGTAAGTTCAGCTTTTGTAGTTTTACATCATGTTGAGATCAGTGCTACTGTGTCTCTCTTTTTGAGACGAAGTATAAACATATGTAAACTTCAGCAATTTTTTCAATTTCCGCTTTTTCAATTTCTGGTATGTTGAGACGCTTATGCATGTTCGAGTTTTATTATGTGTAGTTAAAGGTTGGCACAAATACTTACTTGTAATATTTATCGGTACCATGGAGCTCACCGCGCACAACGCATACAGCAACCAGTTTACAATATGCCTTCGTGTGACCATAACTTTAAACCTCTGACTAACCAGATCTACACTCACGTTAATACCTTTACCTACCACTTGGAGGCCGTTAGCACTTTTCAGTTGGTACGAGTAAACTCTTTTTATTTTTTTTGAAATCGTTAAGCACAGTACGGTATTTTTGTTCATTGTTTAGCTGCACTTTTGTTTTTTTTTTTTTTTTGCAATAATGCTGTGAAATAAAAACAATTCTCTCCAAATGTCATGATATTAATTGTTCTATTAACGAGTTCGAATTTTTCTTTCTAAGAAAAATAGCAGGCTATTTACTCGATTTAATGGGCAATACAATGGATTTGTCAAGTTTATCGGCTAGAAAGGAAAATCTATTTTGATTATTTTAGAAGCGAAGTCCATTTTTGTCGATTTTGTATTTCACCCTAGTTTAAGAACTATAACATATCTGTCCATCCTTAACTGTATTTTTGACGTTTAGACACTGTCGGTATCTGTACTCTTGGAAATGCTGTCAATGACCTTTGGACTATTCGTACCTTTAGTATTTGTTGTTACATTCACAGCACTAAATATCGTCGATATAAATTTTTTTTTTTGTATAGACTTTGTTCCACGCACTTACATAATCAAATTTGGAGCACTTGCATTTAAATTCAAGATGGATCTTGTTATTGGTATAACGGTCAAGTAGCTTCGATTATGATCCGGGTTCGTAATGTTTTCTTTACTTCCACATGTTGAACTGAAAATAATGATGAATGAACTTTCGACTGTTTATCCCACTCCCTTTATTAGGAGATTTGTGTGAACGCATTCACTACAACTTATCGCACCGCACTCTTCTCTTATTTATTTCTCTCTTAATGTTTTTGTTTTTCAATGTATAAAACTTTTTGTAAACATATGTTAAGTGATATACTTTTCAATATATAATCCTATAGAATAGCTGTTTGAGTCGAGTGGTAGGTACTCGCATCGAAATACAAGTTTTCGGCAAAAGTTTTCGGCAAAAGTTTTCAGGAAAGTTCTATTTCCAATTGATTAATATTATTTAAAAAAAAATTTATTTTGATCTTCGCATACTGTTAAATGGAACTCCAATATAAGAAAAGAGTAATATTTCTTCTATTTGAATGCGCTTCGCAATACTTATGTACTTCAGTCTGTGTGTTTATTCAATAATACTAATATTTCTTCTGAAGTCAAAATGCCGGATCTTTTAAAATTCTCACTCGCACGCCATCAATAATGCACCAAAACGTTTTAAAAGTGATGCTGGTTTATAAAAAGCCTGGCATTCGTTTGATCAGCGCCGATACTACTTTCATCGAATGCTTCTTTTTACAGAAAATGATCTTTCCACAATCTATAATTCAATCTGATCGTGGATGGTATGGTATGAAGTCGCCGTGGTCTAGTAGGTAGTGTGTTGGCTTATTAGACGAAAAGCCAGGGTTCGAGCCCCAGGCCAGACATCAAAATAAAATACAAAAAAAAAGCATTTTTTCGGCGCCTTCCTCTCAGCAGATTTCTGGCAAAAACTCTGAGAGTAAATAAAATTGCCATGAAAAGTTTCTCAAAAAATCTGTCGTTCGGAGTCGACTTTAAACTGTATATCCCGCCACTCATGTATAAAATTAACAAACACAACATGAGTGTTGGGTAGGTTTGCCAGATTCCGATTCGCAAAAAGCTGGACATTGGGTTTGAAAAAGCTGGACAAAACAAAAAAGCTGGTCATAAAAAATACTGAGAAAATGTTAATTTTGGTTTTTGTGTAAATAATTTTTATTAAAATATCCATTGTTATCAACATATATACATACATATGTATTATTATTTAAAAATATTACAATTAAATAAATTCATTGCATTCTTTAAAATTGATTTAACTAAACTTAAATTTTTTCTGTTCGGTCCGTCACATACATATTTGCATATGCACATGTATGTATGTAAAAATTAAAATTAAATAATAAAAACAAAACAATAAAAAATAACAATTCAGTCTAGTTTGATTTTGTTTATACTAGTTTGTACTTTGGTAAAAAAAAAAATTGTAATAAGCTAATGATTTGACTAAGATAACATGAAAGTTATTGTCCAAGTTATTGTAGTGTACTAAAAAAATTTCTATTTAGCTGGACAAATTAAATTTTAGCTTGAAACTGGACAAGCATCAAAAAAGCTGGACAATCCAGCCAAGTTCAGCCAGGCTGGCAACCCTAGTGTTGGTTAGAAGCTAGGCCGTAATCCTAACTGAAGGATTGTAATGCCCAATTATGTATGTATTTGATCAAATCAATAATTATTATTTCACTGATATTGCAAAACAAACTGAAATAGCTAAAAGGATATTAAATGTATACCAAACCTATAATAGTGCCACAGTTGATAATCTGAAGTTCGAAGGTTTAATAAAGCATTCTATTATTAATAACATCATATTTCCTGACGATATTATATTAACAGATAATTACAGTTACGAAAAGCAACAATTTCTTTTGAATAAATTTAAATAAATAAATCCTTACAATAAATCTGTTACAATACAAAAAGAGTGATTATTAGTAGAGACAAGAATCTTTATGATAATCACAACATTGAAGTGAGTGAAGCCATTTAGTCACTCAATGCACTTCAAATATGTGCCTTGGCAACTGGTTAAATGGGACATTATGAATGGAAATTCGTTTCAGATTGAAGTAGACAGATCAACTTTTAAGCAGAATAGGGGGCTGTCTTCCAAAATGTTAGTTGCTTTGTGTTTGAACAAAGTATCGTGTTTCATAATGCCGCTGTACAAAATATATACAATGTATTCTATTTCAAAACGTCGTCAATGTGTTTTTTTAACGCAGTCAAAAAGCAATCAGGCATCGTATTTATAGTTGATGCATTTTTACTTTGCATATTTACATAGTTTATATACAGTAGTAGAACTGCATACAAACTTTGTATTGATACATTTTGGAAGGCAGCCTAGGAATGTAATAAAAGCAAAAACAATAAAAAAACGATTTTGATTCACGAAATTTTGTACTTAAAGATGTATTTATTCCGCTACATGAAATTTAATAAAGAAGTGAAAAGTATTAAAAGTGAACTAAAATCCGTTAAGACTTATATTTCACAACAGCAATAATATGAGTCAAACGTGGCGTCAGGAAAGGTTAATTTATATAACCTGCTTACATTGTCACTTAACAATAACTTTGAGTTAATATGGTCATCAGCTGAAAACTGCATGGGCGTTTGGAAGAGATAAGAACCTCCATTGCGACAGTTCTAATTCTTGACAGAAAACACTTAAGAACATCAAGAGTATTCAAATTTGTTTGTAAGGAGCTGTCTTCTTGAGATACTGCTTATTTATTTTTGGACCGAAATCATTATTAGAAATAATGAATAGAAGTTAGGTTAGGTTAGCGTGGTAGCTTTAATTTTATCAAAAAGCTCACTTGAGCACGCATAGCGGCCCGTTGTGATGCCACATGTAAACACAGCCTCTGCACTGACCAAGTTCCTCCCATCCAAGGAGGGGAAAGTTGGTCAACGCAAGGGCTGCACATTTTCCAAAAAGCACGACTACCCCAGGCTGGAAAACCAGCCAGAAAGTTTGATAAACGAGACTATGTCCTTGATATCAATGGACGATAGCTCCGTCAAGCTGACAAGGGTCGGAGAGCCAAATAACCTATATCTGCATCCCGCAAGGGATGGACATTGGCAGAGGAAGTGGATGACAGTCTCCTCCTCGGCGGATCTGCATCCACGGCAGAAGTCGTTAAATTGGAGTCGCATTCTTTCCGCGTGTCTACCCATAACACAGTGGCCTGTAAGCATGGCCAAATGAATAGAAGTTGGTGCGTATAGGAATTCATTTCAATTTTTATTAACCAATGCTGATACGATTTCGGAATTAACTTGACTTTGTTTACAGGGTTATTCAAAACGATCGGTGAAGATCGTAACATTTTTGTTAAATACAGAATTTTGGAATTTATTTTTTAAAAAATAATATCGTCCATGGCGACACTCAGCAATTCTCATTGTATGCTTGCATGCTTGCCCATCGGATTCTTTGTTCTTCAATATTTTCTTATTTCTAAAAGAATTTTGAATTCCTCGAAACTCTAATTTTTATGAAACACTCTCACGCACAATTCGGGCTAATGCTGTGAAAAACATTCAATAGCAACCATTTGTATTTCTTTTTTATTTCAGTTAATCATTTGATAAAAAAAAAACTATTTTAACAATTACATGAACTCCATCCTGTAATCATTACTATGAAAATTTTTGAGTGTATCCTATTTTTTACAATTTATTTACTTTATCTACTTTTATCTACTTTATTTACTTTTCTACCTATTTTATATTACTTAGTTAGTTTCTTTTCAACCCTTGAAGCGTCAACATCTCAATAAACTTGTAAAACTTAAATCGTTGTATGTTTTTGTTTTCGTTTTTACAATCCACATAGTTCACCTCTAACAAATTTATAAACAATTGTAATTTCAAAATTGAAAAAACTTTAATGATCCTCACAGAAATTCCCTCTCAGCAAATCTGTTTGCCTTGGATGCTGTACTGGCTGCAAGCAGATTTGAGCTGTCTTGCAATTATGTAAGCTTCTAATTAACCCATATCCAATAAGCATATATCATCTTCAGAGTTTAGGAAAGTGAGTTCTTTCCTTCACTACATTAAGGCTACAAGAACAGCGCATACCAAGCTATGAGGAATAGTGATTAAAGGTGGAGAAACCCAACTACTTCATTATCTTTCCAACCAACCAACTAAACGTGATTTTAATTCGATTATTAAGACTACAGGAAAACATTTTAAAGGAGCTGTTACAAAATAAACTGTTTACTTAAAACTGTTTTCTTAGTTATACTTCCCTTCTTTCGTTTGTCAATAAAGTTGTTGAAATAACTAGACACACTTGTACTTCATTTCAGTTGACTGTCACGGAAGAATAAAAAGAAGAATAACGCGACAGGAAATATTTGTATGGAAAAAAATTGTCAGACAAAGTTTAAGTGTTAAATTAAGTGTAAAATTGTTCGTATTCATGTGTGGGAAAATATATGTAAATGACTGACGCCATTTCTATTACAAAAAAATAATAATGAAATTCATTTTCGAAAAATTTATGAAATTTATCAAAGGAAATTCATCATCAGTGAAATAAATTTGGATAATTGGATTAAAAGGGGAAATTAATTGAAATACATATGTACTTATACTGATAATAACGAGTCTTTAATTTACAAATATAAGAACATTACAATTATAAAATTGGTTTCCATATACTCAAAATGTACAATTTAAAGTTAAGATGATAATAATTTTAGTATAGGCAACAGTAATATTAGGCGACAACAGCAACAAAAACCATATATAATTTTAACAATAACTTTAAATATTTACCGTAAGAATTAAGTCCTTATTTAGCACCAACTTCGAGAAGGCAGCGAAAAGTATCCCTCCAGGGGAAAAGTTATTATTGAAATTCATAAAACACTTCATCACGTTGTAAATTCTGGTGCACGTTTTTTTTGTTGGCTTTTGTGGGATATATGGCTATTGCCGATAATGTTATTGTCAAAGCAAGCGGGTTTCATTAAATAATTATTGAATGATTTGATGTTTTTTTTTATCACTTAATTGACACTGTTACTTTGAAAACCAGAAAAATTTTAAATTCCTAAAGGACTGAACGTATCCGATAATTTAAACGACATCATAGCCAAACAATTGACGAGGACAACAAGTTCGTACTGCAACTGATGAATGTCGATTTAAATAAAAATAACAAACTTTGGCAGTTGAAACTATTGTATCCTGGCAACATTTAAAATATTTACCACTTGTCTTCCTCTGTCTTGCGCCCTTTCATCACCCCATTTTCGTATTTACTTCATTGCGGTAATGCCGAACTATAGCGCACTTCACATAATGCTCAGCAAATGACTTTTTTTTCTCCTCAACGGACGTATAAAATTTCGTTCACACGTTTGATTTTCATTTGATCTCAAAACCTACATTTTATTGCATTTTATTTATTGTATATCATCCTTAATGGAAAATATTCACATATATGTACATACATATATGTACGTAGTCACCGTAATCTAGCAGGTAGTGTGATGGCTTATTAATTATTAGGCCACGGTCGAAACAGGTCAGACATCTCGAACAAAACGAAATATGAGAAAATATTTCTTCGGCGGCTTCCTCTTAGCAGGTTTCTGGCATAAACTCTGAGTGTAAATAAAAATTGCCATGAAAAGTTTCTCAATAAATAAAAATCTGTCGTTCAGAGTCGACTTTAAACTGTAGGTCCCGCCACTCATGTATAAAATTAACACACACAACATAAGTGATGTGAGAAGCTAGGTCGTAATCCTGACTGAAGGGTGGTAATCACCGACTATGTATGTATGTATGTATGGCTGTATGTATGAATTTGAGTATTTAAGATTACAAAAAATATTTTAATATATAAAGTTTGCATTAAATTTTTTTTTATATTCAGTTCCACTAAACAATTTTATTTTCAATTCAAACCCCGTGTCAAGTACATTATGTATAATTAAAAATTAAAAACAAATGAACATACAATTCAATTGAACGCGTATGTAAATAAATTCAGCATTATCATCAATCATAATACATTAAAGTAAACTAGTTTGTAATTTTAGCAAATAATTTATCAAAAAAAAAACAAAAAAACAGATAACAGTAATAATAAAGATAATCCCAACCTGGTTTTAGTTACACAATTTAATATTTGAAATTTTGCTGGAGTCATTTCATACAGTGCACCCTTATCGTATAATCTTAACAATTTTTTCTTTATAATGGAATGATTTTTATTAGAAAATTCGACGATAATAAGAATATAAGGATAATATTTCGAGTATTTTCATTCATTCATTTTCATTCAATGATTGAACACTTAATTCAACAGAGTATGATGGAACTCAACTTGACCGACTATAGATCATTACTCACCTTTACTTTGTGTTTAGCGAATAATTTTCTTTATAACAACTACTACGAATAGTAAATTAATATACGCAAGCTTACAAAGGCAGGCGCAGGCCTCTGAGGGAAATCCGCATCAATAATAATCCGAAGTTTAAGTTATAAGAAACGAAATTATGAAAAAAAGACTTTTAAATATTTTTTCAAAATTGGTAAATAAACAATATTCGTGGTTAACGAATTTTGAAAATTAACGGAATCTCAACAAAATATAATCACTCTAGAAAAATTAGAACTTAGATTAATGCAAATCAATTATTATAATAATTATTATTTTTTATTACTACAATATTTTGAAGACAGGGTGAAATAATTATTTTAATTTAATAAAAATTAAAAAAAAAATTAAAAATATTTCTCAAATTGCAATGAAATTTATTTCTGTGATAAATAAGCTGAATATAACTGCAGTTACTTATAAGCAATTTTATCATTTTATTTATTTTTATTTCAGATCTTTAAGTACATATCACATTTTTCATATCAGTATATATGTACGCCCAACAAACCCAATCTGAGTAGCATAATTCAAATGCATTCCATTCAAAAAACATATTACAAAATAATTTTTAGTCAATCAGCTGCTAATAGCTTTCGGATAATATACATATGTACGTATATACATATGTACAATACTACGTTTCAGTTTTATTTTTTGAATTACTTTTCTATAAATTCGTTTATTTTACGATACAATATTGTAGTTGACGAAATTTGTTTAATTGTTTATACATATTTAAAGTAAATTTTATTTTGTAATGTTTTATTTTAATTTACGCAGAAGATTCGAAATTAATGTTTGATAGTTTTTGTTGCATTGCATTGAAAATTTGCCCCCTTCAAAACTCTTAATTGGGTCCGCCCCTGACAAAAACAAATGAAAATGTGTTTATTTGTAGTAAACACAGCCTTCGTTTCAACTAAATTACACACTTTGAATTCTATCAAAGTAATAAATCGAGCACTTTTGATGGCATGTCTATGTATGTATGTATATATGCATTGAAAAGGTTCGATTGTTCCAAATTTTTAATATTATTTGATACGAATATAAAATATTTGACACGGCATATAAATGTGTATAAAAATTGTTTAATGAAATTTGTGGATACGTATTAATTAGGGTTCGCCTCCTGTATGTTGAAGATATTCATAACCTCATAAAATTTCAAAATCATTGAGTTAACTTGAGTTTTTCTTTATTATTCTCTATATTTCTTGACAATTTTTGTTACACATATCGGCAGACATAATCAATTACTTTAATGGACTTAGTACAATTGGTGTCGAATACCCTGACGGCATAATAAATGTTCAAATATTGAAATGAATCTGAAATTACTGCAGAAAAGCCGGAAAACGTTCGTTTTGCAGTTGATTTTGTGTCAACAAGTCATGTTTAAAGAGTTTTGATAGTGAATTTCAAAGTAAAATATTTGAAAATACATGTGTTTTGTAGCATTTGCCTTTATTTTAATAAAATGATTGAAAATAACGATTTCAATAAAAAAAATCAATTAAAAAGCGAAAGTAGAACATTACTTAACAACATTCATATGCTATTTGCAAATATCTTTCAGATTTAATTTAAAATAAAGGATACTTACAGAAATAAAATGAAACCGAAATGAAAGTTGGGATGCAGGAATATGTGTTTTATAAACGAATGTCAAAATAATGATGAAAACGTTGTTTATTTTATCTTAGTAATTGAAGTATTTTCCAAAGATATTATTTTCAATTGTATTTCTATGATTCGCATTGATGCATAAAAAATTAGTATCTAAGTCTCTAAAAATTGCTTTAATTTGTTTAGATTGCTGTATAACCGTTATGAATGGGATCCTGTGCAGAATATATGAATCTTGTGAATTAATTTCTCTAATCATGTTTGTATAATAATTATTAAATTTGAATTAATTTTACACTTCAAAACTGTACCAATAAAATAGTATACAATGTGTTCGTCTGCACTCGTCTTTAGCGAGTTTAGTAAAGACTGATAAACCTAGTAATACTCTCACAGTCTCTACATAGCATACAAAATTGGTTGTAATGACCAACCAGTAAGAATTACGACCTAGCTTCTCACACCACTCATATTGTGTGTGTTAATTTTTATACATGAGTGCCGGGACTTACAGTTTAAAGTCGACTCCGAACGATAGATTTTTGAGAAACTTTTCATTGTAATTTTATTTACTCTCAGATTTTTTGACAGAAATCTGCTGAGAGGAAGTCGCCGAAGAAAGATTTTGTTAGGTTAGGTTAGGTTAGGTTAGGTTAGGTTAGTCAATTAAGACAAGTACAGTACCCGGAGGTCGAATTGACCCATTGTACAACGTCCTAGTTTCTCACACCACTTATGTTGTGTGTGTTAATTTTATACATTAGTGGTGGGACCTACAGTTTAAAGTCGACTCCGAACGACAGATTTTTATTTATTGAGAAACTTTTCATGGCAATTTTTATTTACTCTCAGAGTTTTTGCCAGAAATCTACTGAGAGGAAGTCGCCAAAAAAATACCTTTTGTATTTTGTCTTTGATGCCTGGCCTGGGGCTCGAACCCAGGCTTTTGCGTCTAATAAGCCAACACACTACCTACTAGACCACGGCGACTGACACGGATAACATCGTTACAATAATAGCCAGTAAATATTCCGGTTGTAATATTTTAGTATCCTTCGACTGTTTTCTATTTACATCGTTTAACATTAGAATGATAAACAAAAGCCACAAAAAGAAATAATATGGACTTGTTTACATGAGCAACAAATAAACAAAAATATAGCAACAACATCAGTATATAAGAAAGGGATAAACCAGTAAACAAACAGGCATCAACAACACTGCAAGGACAAACGTTAACAAAATACATAAACTACAATAATGTAAACAAAATGTTTACATTTATAGAGATTTCGCGAAGACGAAGTGATTCTCCTTCAAGAGCATTCATCAGACTATTTACCCTGCGATATAAAAGAGGCAAGACAAAGCAGGCAACAGGAGGAGAAAGAATTCAGTCAGTCTTTTTAAAGCTGAAATAATGGCTATTAAATCTGCCGAATTCGATATCAGAGCATATCGTAAGGGGATACACGCATATTTACCGACAGTAAAGCGGCCATTAGATCCCAAACACTACATTGCCCAAGAATTCCGGAGATCTCTGAAAGAGATAGCGATAAATCCAACTGTTACACTCATCTAGGTTCCTGGACATGGGGACACCCAAGAAATTAACAAGACCGACGCACGTGCTAAAACATACAATACGGAAGATTCAATTCAATTCCTACATGAGATTGGTGTCCCTCTGCAGAGAAGCAAACAAATGGTCTCACAGAAACTCCATTCATTGGCAAAGTTAAGATGGGTTAATGAAGCCACTTGTAGAGACACCAGATAGATCTGGCGCGATATGGATATACGTAGAACAGATTTGCACTAAAACTTTCAAAATTTCATCTAAGTAACACAGGACACTGGCCTCTAATATGAAGACGTTGAACTAAGCAGAGTTAAACCTCAAACATTTGTTAAATACACTGTTGGTCTGCTAATTTCTTTAAAAATTAATAGACAAATATTTAATAGAAAAAACTTATAGTATAGATTTAAAGATTTAAAACAAAAACTAAAAATAACAGTCCCTATAAGAAAAAGTTAAATTAAATTAACAAAAGAATAATAACCGCGGAATTGGAGATAAGTATACATACAATGTATGTATGCAAAAGCACTTAACAGTAGTAGTAGTAGTAGTAGTAGTAGTAGTAGTAGTAGTAGTAGTAGTATTAGTAGTAGCAGTAGTAGTAGTAGTAGTAGTTAAAAGTTAAAAAGACCAAACTCACCTAAATATGGTGCAGAACATGTACTTTTACATAAAATGTTGTCGTTTACTCAAACCCGTTATATGACCTTAGAACTTTTATTACTTTTATTTTGAGAATTTGAATACAGAAAACAACTCGATTTACGATCAATTCTTGTTTGGTAAGTATTTCTAAGGCTTTTATATTCCTATGTACATACTTACATACATGTTCATGCATTTTTACATACATATGTATATACTCGTATGTTTATGTTCCAATGTAGTCTTAAAATTCTGAAGGAGAAATAGGAAGTATGACAATATCAACAGTAGCATTATCAAACAAAAATAGGTTTGATAACATAAAATCCGGTCGCTATGTGATTATTTAATATTTAAGACATGAAAAAGTCAAAAATACAAATTAAAGTTCTTTTCCTCTGATAAAAATAAAAGTTTTCCATTTACTCCTTCCAAATTGCTAAAAAAAAATTTATTAACCGAGTTCCTATTTGTAATACAAGACCTTTGCACGTTCAACAAATTGCAATAAACTTTTTTGCAGGCACTTTTTATACAATCATGGACAAAGCTTTAGGTACCCCCAATATTTCTTCTCGAATACCAATAATTTTTTTTTTTTAACTAATACAGATTTTTCTCAATATCATTTTGATTAGCAAAAACATTTAAAAAAACTCAAGACTAAAAGTAAGAAATGTTATAACAAAAAAACCATGGACAAAAATGTACACAGATTAAGGTTTCTGCTGCGAAAACCTTTTTCATTTAATAATTTTCGTACTGTTCACGAATGACAGATATCCCTGATCGTTTGGAAATGGCTTCAACTAACTGTTCTCAGGTTTTGCCGCACTTCTTAAAGAATAAATCTGACGTTTCTACCCAACAAGCTTCTTTGGCATTCATTTTGAGGTTCATTTTCGACTGCGCCATTGTTATTTTAATTTCTTAGGGCCTTTATGTTGAATTATCAAATGTACTTGTTTTAACTATACTTGTTTAATTTCAGAATTTTTAAATCAGTTCTACCTTTGCTTTATGTATTTAAAATTTAATATTTTATTTTTTCATTCAATAAAATATTTCCAAATATACACGAATATCAAGTTGTGTAATTTAATAGGTTATGGGCCCAGGACTCCAAGTCGAGAGATCCTATTGGCAAAATTTAAAGAAAAGATTTGAAGACAAAAATAAAAAATATTCAAGTGGAAAATGTCGTCAGCAACATTTGCGAGCAAAATTCCAATATTTGATGGATCAAACTATTTAACATGGAAGACACAAATGGAGGCTCATTTACATAAGAGCAGACTGCTGCGAATTGTTACTGGAGAAATGAATGTTCCATCTAAACCAAATTTATGTGAACAGTGGAATGAAAGAGATTAAGATGCAAGAGCCGATATCCTGATCGCATTGTATCCAAAAATTTCATTGTTGGTGAGAAATTTTAAAACTTCGAAATTTGGAATTTTCTAGCCGAAACTTATGAAAGGAAATCAAAACGACAAAAGGCAGAATTATACGGGAAAGTTTTGAATCATAAAATGGAAATAGGACAAACTATATCTAAGTACATAGAACAATCCAATGAGCTTTATGTGCAACTGGAAAAGATAAATGGTCATGTTGAAGAAGAATTGCAGATTATAATTTTATTGGATGGGTTACCATGTCAATATAAGGAAATTAAAGCAGCATTTAATACAACAAATGAGTTTCCTATAATGAAAACTTTGCGATCAAGACTTTTAGAAGTACAGAAAACGATGCGTTTAAGGCAAGGAATGGTTAAAAAATACAATAATTTAAAAAAACCAGATATGTCTAAACCTATAATTTGTTATCGTTGTGGCAAAAATGGACATATGGCTAAAAATGGCAAAACAAATTTTAGTAAAGATCATATAAATATAGTTGATTCTAACGGCTTTTAAGTCACTAATGAAGCAGTCCAGAAAGCTAGCCATAAGCCCGTTTGGTACATAGATAGTGGAGCTATTTCACATATGACACACGAGAGAAACATTTTTGAGGATATTGATACGCAATTCATAGGTACTGTTAAGCTCGCAGATGAAAAAGAAATTATTGTAAAAGGGATGGGAACTGTAGTGATAAATGTTATAGTTCAAGCAAAGTAAAGGGTGTTTTTTATAGAGGTATAGAACTTTAAGTTGCAATAAAACAACGATGGATTATTCGATTGACATGAATTTTATTTATCCGCAAGATAATCTTTAAATATGATTTCTGGCATATGACCGCCACGGCTGGCGCGGATGTAGTCCAATCTGGACGTCCAATTTTCGATGACTTTTTCCAACATTTGTGGCCGTATATCGGCAATAATACGGCGAATGTTGTCTTCCAAATGGTCAAGCGTTTGTGGCTTTACCGCATAGACCAATGACTTTACATAGCCCCACAGAAAGTAGTCTAGCGGTGTTAAATCACAAGATCTTGGAGGCCACTTCACAGGTCCAAAACGTGAAATTAGGCGGTCACCAAACGTGTCTTTCAATAAATCTATTGTGGCACGAGCTGTGTGACATGTTGCGCCGTCTTGTTGAAACCACATCTCCTGGACATCATGGTTATTCAATTCAGGAATGAAAAAGTTAGTAATCATGGCTCTATACCGATCACCATTGACTGTAACGTTCTGGCCACCATCGTTTTTGAAAAAGTACGGACCAATGATTCCACCAGCCCGTAAAGCGCCCCAAACAGTCAGTTTTTCTGGATGTAACGGTGTTTCCACATACACTTGAGGATTACCTTCACTCCAAATGCGGCAGTTTTGTTTGTTGACGTAGCCATTCAACCAGAAGTGCGCTTCATCGCTAAACAAAATTCGCATATGAAAATCGGGAACAACGGTAATCTCGTTTTGGGCCCATTCGACGAATCTACGCATTACTTGATGATCGTTTGCCTTCAAATCTTGCACGAGTTGGATTTTGTAAGCACGCAAACCAAGATCCTTCCGCAAAATCTTCCATAAAGTGGATGGACACAGATCCAGCTGTTAAATCGGTCGCCATCTTGAAAAGTAATGCCAACTTAAAGTTCTATACCTCTATAAAAAAACACCCTTTATAAACAGATAAAACTTTTTAATACCCTATGGGTACCTGATTTAAAAAATAACCTTATGTCAACTAGTAAAGCTACAGATAATGGGTGCATTATAAAAATGGAAGGCGAAATAGCAAAAATAGTAAAGAATAATGAAGTGCTAGTGGAAGCTTATAAATATAATGGATTATATAAAGTGAACACAAGAGAAATTCCAACCTGCTATAGTGTGAACAGAAAATGTCAAGCTGTTGAAGACTTGTGGCACAAAAGATGTGGACATTTAAATATCAATTCTTTGCGAAAATTCAATTTCTTTAATATGGTAAATGGTTTGCCAAAAATGAATATAAGTAAAATCGAAAGCGATATTTGTATTAGAGGTAAACAAGTTCGTAATAAATTTCCAACCAAGAAAGTAAAGTCGTCGAATCAACCCCTGGACTTCATTCATTCTGACATATGTGGTCCAATGAGGACCGAATCATAAGGTAGAAAATTTTATTTCGCAACATTTATAGGTGATTTTTCAAGAAAAGTTCATGTTAAGTTTTTAAGAAACAAATCCGAATACTTGAAAACTTTTAAGGAGTTTAAGGCAGCTGCAGAAAATGAAAGAAACTACCGTATAAAAATTTTAAGAACGGATAACGCAAGGGAAATTATAAGTACTGAAGTAGATAATTATTTGAAATTATGCGGAATAAAACATCAAACATCTGCAGAATACACACCTCAGCAAAATGGTGTTGCCGAAAGAATGAACCGCACTCTGGTTGAAATGGCACGATGTTTAACGTTGGAAGCAAATCTACCTGAAATTCTACGGGCTGAATTAGTAAACACTGCTGCTTATATACGAAATAGATGCCCAACAAACATAAATAAAAATTGTACTCCAATCGAAATTTGGACTGAAAAAAGCCTGATATAACACATTTACGTGAAATTGGAAGTAAAACGTATGTTTTAAATAAAAAACCTGGAAAAAATAAATGGGAACCAAGAAGTGAAGAATATATTTTAATTGGGTATTGTGATGAATCCAAGACGTACATATTGTGAAAAACTGGTGATAGACAAAATAACTAAGAGGAGAGATGTCAAAAATGTCCCAAAGCAGACATTTCCGCATTAAATTTTAAAGACAATAAGGATTTTATTGAGTTCAGAATGAAATATAAAAATAAAGAAATAAAGAATGAGAATGTGTATTACGAGATTTGGTAGACGATTATGATGTTTTTGAAGATTCAGTTGAGCAACATATAGACAGTACTGAAGAAACAAATCCACGTAGACAGAACTACATATATATTTACATTGAGCCAGATAATAATGTGAATTCAATTAAATATCGTTTAAGGTCTTAGAAATTAATTAATCAAGCAAGTGCTCAAATATCTTCTGAGCACACTCACAGAACATTGAACATTGGTTGAAAAATCTGATAAAAAACAAGAATGGTTAAACGCGATGAAAAATGAATATGACTCTCTTATTAAAAATGGAACATGGGAATTATCAGAATTGCCGCCAGGAAGAAGGACAGTAAGGTGCAAACAAATATAATACTGATGGAACAGTTGATAAACGGAAAGCAAGATTAGTTGCTCAAGGTTATTCACAACAATTTGGAATAGATTACATGGAAACCAATGCTCCTGTTGTACGACAAAATACTCTCAGATTGATATATGCCTTGAAACTCCGACAACTAGTTGTATCAACTGCGTTTTAGAATGGAGAGATCGACGAAGAGATCTATATGAATCAACCTGAAGCTTTTATTGATGACACTAATCGGACCAAAGTTTGCAAATTAAAGAAGGCAATTTATGGCTTAAAACAAGCTGGTCGAGAATGATTTAAAAAGATTCACAACGTTTTTATGAATTACGGATTACAACAATCAAAGTATGATCAATGCATCTATTATAAACGTCAATGATATTGTATTTGCATATAATGAGGATAATATGATTGAAACATTATTTACGACGTTACAAAACAATTTTGACATTAATGATTTGGGTCAACCAAAATATTGTATTGGGTTATATTATACTTTATTTTCTTTGGTTATATATTAAACATGGTGATAGAGAAATATCTATTTCTCAACCGGGTTATATAACAAATTTCGTTAAAAAATATAATTTAGAAAACTGTAAACCGACCAAAATTCCAATGCAAGCAAAACTAAATTTAGAGAAAGAACCAAAAAATTCCGGGGAAGCTGAGAAAATAGAAGAAGTGAAATACCAAGAACTTATAGGATCATTATCACCAGACATTACATGTAGTGTAAATATGTTGTCTCAATTTTCAAATGATTAAAGCAACATTGGAATAGCGCATTACAGATAGTAAGATATTTAAAGACAACGAAATATTCAGCATTAAAATTTAGAAAGACAGGCTTGCCGTTATTGGGTTTTGTGGATGCAAATTGGGCGCAGAACGTAAATGATCGTAAATCACAATATGGCTTCTGTTTTATTTTTGCAGGAGCTGCAATATCTTGGGAATCTAAAAAGCAAAAAGTAAATTCTAAATTTTCAGTTTCAGTTTTACCTTTGCTTTATATATTTAAAATAAAATATTATATTTTTTAGCATTTAAAAATAAAAAGCATTTAAAAACAAACTAGTTACTGCTAAAATGGCAATTGCCTCTATCTGGTCCAAGTATATAAACAACCCAAAGATATCAAATGTTAACCAGCTTAAAATTTTTATTCTATGGTGCCCAGATTTGGTGCCCAGTATGATGAAGTGGAGATTCTTTTCAGATTCTTTATCAAGAAAGTTTTGTTGCTGCCCAAAAATACTCCAAACTATATGCTTGATTTAGAAACTAGCCTAAACTCTCTATTTGCTGATACCCTAAAACTTCACTTTAAATATTGTTATGTTTTTACCTTTTTAAAAACTTTTAAATATGAGTTCGGTAATTGTAACAAAGTAAAAACAAATATGCGTTTAATTTCAGTTAAACTCTCTTTATTCTTTAAACTACTTTTGTGTGCCACCGTATACAACTTAACGATACAACAATAATAATCTGTTTTATTCACTAGTTCACACAACTATTCCCTAGATCTTTACAACCACGACTTATTTTGTTCACACGCAACTTTACACAAGGCTGACTGAATTAACACTGACTGCTGCTTGCTTTGTCCAGCCATTTTATAGTCCGCACAAACGTAATCAGCATGATGAACGTTCTCGATGTGGAAGGTTCTCGCTCGTGCCTTCTGGAGAACTCTATTGCTAGTACATTGTTGTTTGTGTACTTTGCTTATGTTGTCCATTACATATTTGTCGCAGCTGGTTTACTTTATGTTGTTGTTGGTACTAGCCGCAACCAGGTTCGTCATACATATGTGTGTGTGCAGCTTTAGATAATTCCTTGTGTTAGTGTGTATTTGTATTGTGTGGCTTTTGTTTATCGTTTTTAATGTTAAACGATATTAGGTCGTTTCGATATATGTAACAATATATTAATAGAGCACTACTTTTACCCGCGAATAGATTGTCATGTATAATAGCTGAAGAAATAATTTCTAATAACACATATTGGTCTGATGAATGGTCTAAACTTTGTAATATGATCAATGTTAACCCAGATAACTATGGACCTTTATGTAAACATTGGAAACACATAGTGCGGTTGGTGATTGCGTCGGAAAAAAAACGAATACATTCAACATGCTAGAGCTTCGCAGTTTTATGATCACTACTCTAAATTGGATTACAATTTAGGATGGATCTCGTATTACAAGTACAACAATCAGGGCTCGTGGTGGGTTACTAGACTTGTATTCTAGACCCTTTAGATATTCATCATTTGGGCTGTGTACACTCTGCAATCTAGACGCATCTGAGAACATGCTGCATTTCATCGGTGTTTGTCCTCTATATAAAGATCTTAGAAGAAAATATTTTGGCGAATCTGTTCTATGCTCGGATGACGTTATCAATTTGCTGAATGGTCGAAGAGCGTATTTTTATATTCTATATAAATATTTGGAAGTTTCCTTAAGATATAGAGAAATGGTTTTAAATGAATTTAAATGATTTTAATGAAACATTGTTATCGCATTTATGTGTGTTTATTAATATTAATAATATTATGGCTTCTTATTGCCAATCTGGCTCACAACTCCTATGTTATACCATATATAGATATTATACATATCTTTTAATTTTTCAAAAATGTCAAACCTATGAATATAATCATGAAATAAATATGTATGTCTATTAACTAAATAAATAAATAATAAAATGTTTTATTTTTTCATTCAATAAACTATTTTCCAAATATACACATCAAGTTGTGTAATTTAAAAGGTTATTACAATTTGCCGTTAACTAAAGGAAGTATTTTAACAGGCATATAAATTGTTTTTCATTATTATAAGTGGACATGGTAGGTGTGAGCGTTAAGCTAAATGGAGGATCATCCTAACTGGTACTTTTAAAGTTTATGTTTGAACTTGCCATATTATATATTATTTTCAATATGGCAACTTCAAATTTAAACAAAATGAGCATATACAACAAAAACGAAGCCCGCGGTTGCCACTGCGTTAAAAAATTTGTATAATTGATCAGTTTTATCGACACTGCTCCGGCACCACCATATTTTGAAAAAATTTGTCTGTAAGTTGTAGCAATGAAAAGAAGTTAAAGGTGACTCTAGCTCAATGAATCTAGCTCAATTTACCTTTAAATAAACCCAATATTAAGGGGAAGTTGTAATAATTTACTTATTTTATTTTATTTATTTGTTTGTTATAATTAGCAATAACACAACAATATATTAATCTTATAAGTGATATTGTCATGCCTAGGAGCAATAAGATATAAAATATAAAAAGCGTACATTAATCAAATATAGGAAATATATATAATATAGGAAATTAATAAAATAAAAAATAAAAAAAATTAATATAAAAATTAAATTTAAATATAAATAAAAATATAATAAGGAACAATTTAAAAAACTAACAATACTACAGAAGTAAATAAAAAAGTTAAAAGATAAAGAATTATAAAAATATCAAAAAGACATATGTATTTACAGAAATCGGTCTAAAAAAGTAATACTAATATTTAACCGATATAATAACCAAGCTAATAACGTAACAAACTTTTCATTAAGAGAATAATTTAAATAACTTCTTTTTGAACGCATTTGCATTGCCTAACTTTTGGATGTAATTAGGTAGTCAATTCCAAAGACTTGTGGTGTGTATAAAGAATTGTCGCTGCGACAAAAGAGTCTTATACCGTTGTTGAATAACCTTCATGCCCCGGAAAGAATTAGCAAACTTAATTCGGCTTAATAAATATTTCTAACGTTTCGTATAAATAATTTTATGGAATAAAATGAGGTTTTTAATTTTCAAAAGATTATCAAATTTCACACTAAATATCTGGTACGTTAAATGAGAAATATGATCCCGGCGACCTTTAAGAAAGGCATATATTGCTATATTTTTGTATGCCAAGTTGAGTTTCCGGTTGTCATTACTATCGCAGTTTGCGAAGATTTCACACCCATACAAAAGCACAGGAATTAAATATGTTTTAGCAAGTTGCATTCGAATGGCAAAAAGAGTTGAATCTATGACAGCCCATAAATTTCGAAGCATGCTGTAAATGCTGCGGACAACAGCATGGTCAGATCATTCTACTGGTAACTTTTAAAGTTAAGTTTATGTTTGAACTTGCCATATTATATATTATTTTCAATACGGCAACCTCAAATATAAAAAGTGAGCAAATACAACGAAAAGAAGCCCGTCGTTGCCACTGTGTTCAAATAAACCTTGGACATTGGTCCATCACTGCCATATTTTTGAAAAAGTTAACTTTGGCTGACTTCCAAAATGTTAGTTGCTTTGTGTTTGGACAAAGTATAGTGTTTCATAAAGCCGCTACACAAAATGTTTACAATGTATACTCTTTCAAAACGTCGTCAATGTGTATTTTTAATGCAGTCAAAAAGCAATCAGACATCGAATTTATTGTTGATGTATTGTTTGGTAACTTTGCATATCTACATAATATATATACCGTAGTAGAACTGTATACAAACTTTGTATTGATACATTTTGAAAGTCTTTATTTTATCTGTAAGTTGTAATAACGAAAATAAGTTAAAAGTAACTTTACAGTTCCCTTTAGCTAAAGTCACCTTTAACTAAACCCAAGTTTAATGGCAAGTTGTAATAATGGCCCTAAGAGTAAATAAAATTGCCATGAATAAATCCATCGGAGTCGACTGTAGGTACCGTCAAATCTCAAATGACTAATAAAATTTATCCCTACCAAGGTGGGAGATATAGCAGAATAATTTTTTTACAATTCGTTAAATTAACAACAACCGAAAGCTATCCGCTCACCGAAAATAATGAAGTTCCAAGTCTTTTTTAAAAAATATAGTCCCGGACTAGAGCTTCAAAGAATTAGATTAGATAGGATATCATATACATATGTGTGTACTTATATCCTGCCATATATATGGGTAACAGAACAATACTCACAATTTACAAGGTGATATAAATTTATTTATTTATTTATTAATTAGAATACAATTACAAATTGTGCTATAGTTATTACGAGCTGAATGGGAATCGAAACCACGACGCTTACGCTAATAGTCTAGCATACTACCACCCACCTACATATGTAATAAATAATAGAAATAATGAAACTGTTATCCAAAAATTTAGAACCATTGCTGTATATTATTACTAGAGACATCAAACCGGATAGATTTTCAAAAATTGCTGGATTCGGGAAAAACTAATTACTAAGGGTGACCCTTTGCTATACAGGGTTCTTTCGATTTTTTCCAGTCTCACCTCACAGTTTGGTGAACACTGATAATAAAAATGACCCTGCAAAATTTTCGGACATGCCACAAGACCAATGAAATTTACAGAAAACCACAAAATTTAACTGTATTGCCTGATAACTTCAAAAGTATTCATTTTATGAATAAATATTGTAAGAGAAAGATGTGTGCTGTAAAGTTTTAAATATTTTTTGCCTTGACGACTTTTTGATTGATCATATATTTACATAATAAGGGCAACATTTTCACAAAATTTACATGCACATATGTACAGTGGCTCCATCGCATAATCGGACAAGCACTAGTCTGATATATATGTGCTTAAAACTTAAAAAGAAAATATTAAATATAGGTTTTTTTGCTTTTATTTACACTCTACATTATAGACTTTCAGATTAATAAAAAAATAACAACATTTTTCATGATAACGGTAATTTTTTAAAGAAAAAGAAAATTAACTCAATTTTTTGAGCTCAACGCATAATCGGACAAAGAAGAGCACCATTGCTAAAAATGACGAAAGAGAAGAATTAATACTTTGTGGCATATCCTTTGTTCTGAGGAACGGTCTGTAAACGTTTTGGAATTGATTTTACCGAATTGTAGCATACCTCAGGTTCTGTGGAGTTCCACGTTTCCAGTAAAGCCGCCTTAAGCTGATTCAAAGTTTTAAATAGTTGTTGGTATACTCTTCTAGCTAATTCTTCCCAAAGATGTTCAATTACGTTGAGATCTGGGCTCTGTGCAGGGGTTTCTATAAGTTTGGGGCAATTATGGATCAACCAAAGCTTTGCCACACCCAAAGTGTGCTTGGGATCATTGTCCTGGTAAAAAGCAAAATCATTCGCAATGCCTAAGGACTAAAAATATCTTTAAAAAACAACAGTGGAAAAGATGTTTGCTTAAATACTATTCGTAATACATTGCACAAATATAACTACCATGGTAGAGTTACCAGAAAAAAGCCATTTATTAGGCCTAAGAATAAAAACAAGAGAATCAAATTTGCTAAAGAGTATTTGCTTAAAACAGAAGATTTTTGGAATAAGGTAATTTGGTGTAAAGATATCTTAAAATACATTTTTGCTGATAGTTTTTGTTCGTTCCAAGGTTCTGTCCACTGACGAGAGCAAATTCAATTTGCATGGATCAGATGGCAAGATATTTGTGTGGCGTAAACCAAATGCAGAATTTAATCTTCAAAATACAAAAGCTACTGTTAAGCATGGAGGATGCTCTGTTATGGTTGGGGCCTGCATGTCGAGTGGTGGGGTGGGCAATTTCCATTTTATTGATGGTAAAATGGACAAATTTGGCTACCTCAACATTTTGAAGGAAAATGTAAAGCAAAGTGCCGAGAAATTAGGCATTGCGAATGATTTTGCTTTTTACCAGGACAATGATCCCAAGCACACTTTGGGTGTGGCAAAGCTTTGGTTGATCCATAAATGCCCCAAACTTATAGAAACCCCTGCACAGAGCCCAGATCTCAACGTAATTGAACATCTTTGGGAAGAATTAGCTAGAAGAGTATACCAACAACTATTTAAAACTTTGAATCAGCTTAAGGCGGCTTTACTGGAAACGTGGAACTCCACAGAACCTGAGGTATGCTACAATTCGGTAAAATCAATTCCAAAACGTTTACAGACCGTTCCTGAGAACAAAGGATATGCCACAAAGTATTAATTCTTCTCTTTCGTCATTTTTAGCAATGGTGCTCTTCTTTGTCCGATTATGCGTTGAGCTCAAAAAATTGAGTTAATTTTCTTTTTCTTTAAAAAATTACCGTTATCATGAAAAATGTTGTTATTTTTTTTATTAATCTGAAAGTCTATAATGTAGAGTGTAAATAAAAGCAAAAAAAAACCTATATTTAATATTTTCTTTTTAAGTTTTAAGCACATACATATCAGACTAGTGCTTGTCCGATTATGCGATGGAGCCACTGTAAGTATGAACGTAGGTGTACGTAACATTGCAGTTTTTGAGGCATTAGAGTTTGACGCTCAAACTAACATAATAATAAAAATTCTATTCGAGCAGCCCTATATTAAAGTTAAAAAGAAACGTCATTAGTACTTTTAATGTTATATGCTTGCATTAGAACCACAAACTATTACCAGCTTTAATTTGAAGCTATAATCGGTGGTCTGGAGTCTTCAGGAATGGAGACTTCAAGATAATATAAGTGATGTGGTTTTTTATACAAAAGCGGTAAGCACTGTTCGTATAAATCGAACGTGTGCTATTATGGAAAACTTTTTACCAATGCCACGCCATATATACGAAATAACTTTGAGGAGTGTGTTTAAGGCAAAAATAAACAAAAATGTTGGAGCCAATTCCGTAATTTTCGTAAGAATTAAAAAAGCCTGACCAATTTATAATTTAAATAAATTTCCATTTGAACTAGATTACGAAAGAATAAATTCTACGTTACTGAACCAATCAGTTGCGTTATAAATTTTCCTCAGTATGTGCTCGAAACAAAATTAATAAAAATTAACACTCTAGTGTTTTTAAGATAGCAACCTAAGAAATAATTGTAACGCAGTAATGTTTTATACACCTGGTGCTGTTCACCATACGAGATGGATGGCGAAAGTCATCTATAGTACGAAGATAATTTTCATCCGGAAAGAATTTAAAATTAATTAAACACTAAGGAAATGATTTGTATCTTTATACATAGTAACTATAACAATAACAGTCTAATCTAAGAAGACAAAGAAGTCAATTTGTGAAATCCCCATGTGTGGATTTCACATTTCTATAACAATGCTTTTAAAAAAGTTTGTAATAAAATCATGTTGACGAAAGACGTAATGAATCCCTATTATATTTATTTAAACAGAGATTTTTCTCGAAGGTATCATTTTTGATTTAGGCTGTTATTGCTTGAGACTAAAGATAATAGAAGCTTGGTTTTTGGTTACTTCAACAAATATACAATTTTGAAAACATTGAAAGGGATATACCGCAGTCAACACTTCTAAATTTACAAAATTATTTACGTTTCTGAGAATATTATTTTTAGGATATCATATTCCACAAAGGAATATAACACAGAAGAAAATGTAAAAAAAAACCCAATGAAAAGATCTCATATATGTATTTTTCAATAGTAATAAAGACGGTTTTGAGTTTATTTCTAAAGAAATAAAGATTTCCTTGACAGGTTTCCAATAAGCCAAAAATTTTTGGAAGTGAATACTGCAAGTTAGAATAAAATAAACGATTTCTTTAGAGCAAATGGTATTGTTTGCCAACTAAATGGAATCAATGCCGCAACAGCAGTTGTTAAACGAATGGAAGATTATAATTCGATTCTTACGAAAGGTGAACAGCAGCAACATTATATTCTGCAAGTTATTCAAGACTATAGACAAAGGTATTCCGGTATTCCTAAAATGTGAATTAATTAACACACTTTAATTGCAGCAGTTTAAACCTTTAATTTATCGAAATTATCTACATGCAAAATACATATTATTTAAACATACTTTTTTAATAAAATATAAGCATTTAAAAACATATTTCAATAACATACATACGTAATTGGACATTACAACCCTTCAGTCAGGATTACGACCTAGTTTCTCACACCACTTATGTTGTGTGTGTTAATTTTATACATGAGTGGCGAGACCTACAGTTTAAAGTCGACTCCGAACGACAGATTTTTGAGAAACTTTTTATGGCAATTTTATTTACTCTCAGAGTTTTTGCCAGAAATCTGCTGAGAGGAAGTCGCCGAAGAAATTCTTTTTGTATTTTTTTTTTTGATGTCTGGCCCGGGGCTCGAACCCTGGCTTTTCGTCTAATAAGCCAACACACTACCTACTAGACCACGGCGACTTCAAAATTCTTAGATTATGATTGGTTTATTTATATCTTTCTAATTTAGCTTCTTAACGCTGAGAATTAGAAAAAAGTTGCCAAGGGAAAAAATGTTTGAAACTTTACAGCAAACATCTTTTTCTTACAACCGTTTTTCATAAAATTAATACTTTTGAAGTTACCAGGCAAGACAGTTAAATTATTTATTTATTTATTTATTAATTACAATACATTTACAAATTATATTCTAATTATATGCGAGATGTGTAACTTCGACCATATGCTAGGTCTAGTGTAACAAACCAGAGTCTCTGGTGGGAATCGAACCCACGACCTTCACGCTAATAGTCTAACACACTACCCACTGGACTACCAGGGCACACGCAGTTAAACTATAGTGCTTCCGAAAATTTGACAGAAGAATTTTTATCAATATTCACCAAACTGGGGTGTGAGACTGGAAAATATCTGACCTTTCATTTTGAGAGCGACCCTAATATATGTACATACATAAATACATTGATGAAGAAGCAAAGGCCATATGGAGTTTGAAATATTGTTACGCAAAGCGAAACGAACTCATATTTAAACGTTTTTTAAAAAGGTAAAAACGTAACAATTGGTGTCAGAAGTGGGATTGCAAAATCCAAAAGTAAAAAAATAAATAAATAAATAAAAAAAGAGAGAAAATCAAAATCAAAATGAAACTCTCCGATCTAAAAGTGGAACGGCTTAAACGGGAGTTAGGTAAACTCGAGCTACCAACAACGGGCACGAAGAATGAGCTGCAAAGGCGATTAAGGGAACAACTGCAGCTTCAGGGCATCGACATCGATTCCTACGAGGCCCCTGTAAGCCCTAGCGGTATCGACATAAATTCGCTGCTAGCCGCTGGAACCGAAAATCAAAAACTTCTAGCCGAAGTACAAGAAGCTTCTAGAGCCGAGAACCAGAAGCTATTTGAAGCTTCTAGAGCCGAAAATCAGAAACTTCTAGCTGAATCGCGACAAGATAGTGAACAAAGAATGGAAATAATGCAAGCAGCGGTTTTGTTAAAAATTGAAAAGGAGCACGAAGTGACATCAGGGAAGCTACGGGAAATACATGAGTCGGTCAGCAGAAGAATTACTGGTTTGGAGGAAAGGATGTCACATTTAGAAAGGACCGTCGACACGAAAGTGAACGATTTGGGAAAGACCGTCGACGGAAAACTGGTGATTATGGAAGAGAAGATCAACAACCTCCAGAGCCAGCGACCGGAACCAGTGCGAGTCGTACCCGAAAGTACTGGCAGAATAAAAGAACCTTGCTTTGATTGCACCTCACCCCTATCAGTATTCAAGTTCCAATTCGAGACAGTAGCCAGCAGGAACGGATGGGACGATGAGGAAAAGGCTTTGGAACTAATTTTGGCGTTAAAGGGTGTAGCAGCCGAGATACTAGAGACCATGCCAGCCAGCCGGAGAAACAACTACAACGACTTAATGGTGGCGTTACAACGCAAATTCGGCGACGAGCATAAACGAGAACTGTACCGCATGGAGTTAAGGTGCCGAGCGCAAAAGCCTAATGAGTCGCTTCAAGCCTTTGCAATGGAGGTCGAAAGATTGGTGCAGCTCACATACCCAGGAGAAAACCATCCGTTGATAGACAACTTTAAGACTGAGGCGTTTGTTAATGGCATACGCGACACTGACATTAAACTTGCGGTAGGCTCCACACAGAAGGCAACCTTTGCAGAGACCGTGGCCTTCGCACTAGCCCAGGAGACCGCTCGAGCTATTTCTAGACCTCAAGTAAGCAAAGTGCGAAGAATGGAAGTCGTGGAGGAAGATGAATGCCTTTTAACTAAAGTTAAGGAGATGGTGAAGCAAGCTATGGAAGAAAACGGACAAAGGGCTAAACTTAAATGCTTGAATTGTGGAAAGGGTGGTCATTTCCAAAGAAACTGCAAAGCGCCACGCAAGAGATCAAGATCCGCCTCACCATCAAGGAATAGGAAACGGGCGAACTACCAACCATCTTCACAAGAGTCCCCGTTAAATTAAAACGAGCTAGCACTGAGGGGCAAGTGCTGGCTCCCACAAGCGAGGGCCCCACAATCTCAATATCAGTGATGCAACAGAACAACAACAATCTTACGGCGTGCGGATACACAAATGGCAGACCACATACCTTCACTATAGACACCGGGGCGACGCAGTCTATCATCAGGCCAGATGTAGTGAAGGGAAAGTGTGAGGCACTTAGCAATGTAAGACTACGGACAGATACGGGAGAGTCTGCCACCGTCCACGGAAAAACAGAGGCGAAAGTGACTATAGCCAACATTAGAGTAAGTCACATCTTTATTGTTGCCGATATTGTGGACGAGGTTATAATTGGTGCCGATTTCATGATATCTCATAGCATCAATTTGAATATGGGGCAACATATTATGAGTTGGCGAAATGTAGAGATACCTCTAGACGTGGGGTACAAGCATCAAGTGCATGCAAGAAGGATAGTTGCGGTCGAACAACTCAAATTGCCACCTCAGAGTGAATCACTGATATGGGCGCGTATGGATGGAGATTGTGTGGAAAACCGCTTGTGGGTTGTGGAACCAGCAGAAATACAGACGGATTTAATATCAGCAAAGGCCCTCGTCAAATCCACAGAACAAACAATAGTCCCAGTGAGAGTGCTAAATCTATCAGGCCATGAAAGAGTCGTCTGTAAAAACTCAGAGGTGGGCCAATGTGTTCCAGTAGAAGCGGTAATAAACAGCGAACAAACGCCGCAACCTGTCGATATGTCAGCCAAGGATCAAAAGGAATTTCGTGAAAATGTGGAGAAATGGATAGCAGATTTAGCAGCTGCAGAGAAAAACAAAGCCAAAAAGCTGCTAAAGAGGTATGCTTTCACTTTCGCCACGAACAACAAAAGGCAAGGAAGAACAGCCATGGTCAAACATGAAATTGATACTGGCGAAGCGAGACCGATAAAGCAGGCACCCAGAAGCATACCGCTGGCGAAGCGTAATGAGGTCAAGGAGTTAGTCAACGAAATGAGGAAGAGCGGTGTAATCGAACCATCCGTCCGTGGGTCCGTGGAGTTCACCTGTAGTCTTAGTAAAGAAGAAAGATGGCAGTACAAGATTCTGCGTAGACTACAGGAAGCTGAATGATGTCTCCAAAAAGGACAGTTACCCGCTACCAAGAATTGACGACACACTCGACACGCTAGCCGAAACGAAGTGGTTCTCCACATTGGATCTACAAAGCGGGTATTGGCAGGTGGAGATTGCAGACAAGGACAAAGAGAAAACCGCATTCAGTTCGAATGGCGGCTTATGGTAGTTTAGTTATGCCATTTGGACTCTGTAATGCTCCGGCCACATTCGAGCGGCTTATGGAACGTGTGCTAAAGGGACTGCATTGGAAGACTTGCCTGGTGTACCTCGACGACATAATGGTGATGGGCAGAACTTTTGACGAACATCTCAAGAACCTGGGAGAAGTTCTGCAACGAATATCGATGGCTGGACTCAAATTAAGCATAAAGAAATGTGCATTGTTCCAAAAACAGGTAAAATATTTGGAGCATCTTGTTACAGCGGAGGGCATATCCAGGGATGAAGATAAAATACGAGCAGTAAAGGACTGGCCTCGTCCCCAGAATCTTCATGAACTACGCAGCTTTTTGGGACTATGCACATGCTATAGACGCTTTGTGCCTAACTTTGCCAGCGTGGCTGCAAGTTTGCATGAGCTCACCAAGAAGTCAAAAGTCTATCAATGGGGTGAACCACAGGAGAAGGTGTTCCAGGCACTAAAACACCTATTGTGCGCTGCACCAGTTTTGGCGTATCCAGTCCCAGGAGAAAAATTCATCTTAGACAGTGATGCTAGCGGATATGGTATTGGTGGTGTACTTTCCCAAGTGGTCAATGGAACAGAGAAAGCCTGAACGAAATTATTGTGTGACCCGACGAGAGCTACTGGCAGTGCTAGAGTGCATCAAACATTACCATAAGTACCTGTACGGCCGAAATTTTCTGCTAAGGACTGATCACTCCGCACTGAGATGGCTGCTACAATTCAAGAATCTCGAAGGACAGCTAGCGCGTTGGATTGAACGCCTCCAGACTTACGACTTCAGCATTTAATACCGAAGAGGCATAAAACATGAAAATGCTGACGCTCTTTCACGCCGACCTTGTAATTTGGAGTGTAAACATTGCATGAAAGGTGAGAAAAAGGAATCCATCGTCGATATCCGGCTAACGCGGATTGAAGCCAACGAAGACTGGTCCCAAGCACAAAGGAGTGACCCAATATTGGCGAAGGTAATAGCAGCGAAGGAGGAGGAGAAACGACCTACAGGAAATGAGATATCCGCAGAAGGTTCTCTTACAAAAGCATATTGGCACTATGGGACAGCTTAAAGATCATAAATGGGTGCCTATATTGACTTTGGGAAAGCGCTGATGGCAAGACATCATCCAAACTATTGGTAGTGCCTTCCTCCAAAATGAAAGAAGTGTTAAAGGAGTTCCATAACGAGAGGACACCTTGGAGTGACCAAGACGCTGGAAAGGCTAAAACAAAATTTTTATTGGGTTGGATGTCAGCAAGCAGTGTCGGACTTGATAGTAAACTCTACCCAGTGTATTGCAGCTAAAGGTCCAGTAAGAAGAACTCGAGGTCAGCTGCAACAATATAACTCAGGAGCACCTGAGCGGATAGCGATGGACGTAGCAGGCCCTTTTCCTGTCAGCAATGCCGGAAACCGATATGTTCTCGTTGTGATGGACTACTTCAGCAAATGGCCGGAAGTATATGCCATACCCAATCAAGAGGCGAACACAATAGTTAACGTTTTTGTGAACAACTGGGTATGCCGCTACGGGGTTCCAATAGAACTACATTCCGATCAAGGCAGAAATTTTGAGTCAGCTGTATTTAAGGAAATGTGCGAAGTATACGGTATTAAGAAGACTCGAACGACGCCTCTTCACACACAGTCAGACGGAATGGTAGAACGATTTAATCGAACCCTAGAGGAATACTTGCGAAAAGTAGTGCGCGAACAACAGAAGGACTGGGACGACCACATTCCGAGGTTTCTACTGGCGTACCGATCCGCGGTCCATGATTCAACATGATCACCCGCCAAGGTTATCTTTGGGACTGAGATAAAGCTGCCCGGTGACTTAGAGTTTGGTGTTAAGCCCGGCACAGAGAGGGATGCCACATACACTTCATGAGTTTGTGCTCACCCGTATAAAAATGGTCAGTGATAGAATGAAAGCCAGGTATGATCGTGCGGCAAACACGGAGGGCTTCCATGAGGGACAAATGGTTCTACTATACAACCCAAAGCGGAAGAAGGGATTAACTCCCAAGCTACAAGCCAGCTGGGATGGACCGTATAAAATAATAATGCGGTTAAACGATGTCGTGTACAGGATACATAAAGCTAACAGCCCCCGAGCAAAAATGAAGGTCGTACACATAGAGCGACTGGCAAAGTATGGGAAAAGAGATAATGAGCCTATTCGGGACGAACAGGCTTAAGTGGGCGTTTTTAAAAAGGTAAAAACGTAACAATATATATATTAGTTATACTTATAATTATTATTTTAAATAAAGTTTTAGAAATATCAAACCCTCTACCATTTTATTGGAGAGCATTGAACGGATTTTTTTGCCAACATACGCTGTCGCTGAAAAACATCTTTCGCAATCTACACTTGTGGGTAAAATGGTTTCAAAATAGTTATGTATGTACATATATGCAGGATGTAAATATTCACCTCTGCCACCTAGGAATACAAAAAAATCTATTTTTTTAGAAAGTTAAGTATCTAAATCATCAGATCTATTAACAGATTTTATTGGACATCATAAAGTACATCCATGAATTTACACTCCCGATAATCCCAGGACAAGTTTTAATAAATTCCGGGATTCGTAATTTGCGAAATCCAGAAATTGGCAGTCTTAATAACGAATGTCCTACATAGTAGCAACATATATTCTAGAAAACTTTGAAAAATAAAACAGCAATAAAAGGAAAAACAGTATCCAAGTGGTGAACTCCGAGTTATTATTGGTCACTTTACAAAACAGACTCATTCAAAATGATCGACACTTTTGTACATTGACTACTGTATAATACATACATACATAATTGACCATTACAACCCTTCAGTCAGGATTACGGCCTAGCTTCTCACACCACTCATGTTGTGTGCGTTACTTTTATACATGAAAGGCGGGACCTACAGTTTAACGTCGACTCCGAACGACATATTTTTGAGAAACTTTTCATGGCAATTTTATTTACTCTCAGAGTTTTTGCCAGAAATCTGCTGAGGGGCAGAGGCCGAAGAAATACTTTTTGTATTTTATTTTGATGTCTGGCCTGGGGCTCGAACCCTGGCTTTTCGTCTAATAAACCAACACACTACCTACTAGACCACGGCGACTTCAATATAATATAATATAAAATGTATAATAATGTATAAAATTCCGACGCAGTATGCTAAGCTATCTAGAATTCAAGTAAAGTTTCTGGGTAAGATCACCATTAGTATAGTCGACCTAACCTCCGTTAATGCTGGACAATTGAACAGGTTTATGAAGGATCGTATGATAAAAGGTTTCGTAGTGACTACCCTGACATATTGCTTAGCGATCAACCTTAGATACTTACTCTCACTCATTTATATACAGAATTGAGAGTTTTGTTGTCCTTCAAAAAAATCTGACTCTAATTTTTAATTACATACGGGCAAAAATTTACTCAAAAATTGTTCTGAATATTCATTAAGTGAAGTCTAAGCAAACTTCTAGCATTGAATTTAATTTTAGATTAAACTATTATTTTAATGAGAGCTGTATGGCTCATTAAGCGCATTTTTAAATTTCTAAAACTTCAAATATTACTTTTTATAATGATTTTTATTGAAGTTTGTAAGCATCGTACTCCTGTTTTAAAAATAAAGAAAACTTCAAAGTTAACAGATGGAAAGAAAATAAAAAATAATACCACAATAAATTTTTATTGGTGTGTGTAATATATTGTAATCCAGAGACTCGAAATATAGATTTGAGACAATAAACCATATTTCATTGGCAACGAAAATTTATTTTAATACCACAATATTCACTTATGAAAAACTAACTTGCATGGAGTCTAAACATTCAATTTTGTAACTGGTTCCAGGTGTTCGCCTTTTCTTTTTTTTAGATTTCCCTACAAAAAAAAAAAAAGAAAAAAGACCAAATACTCTTGCAATGGTCGCTGCAAAGCAGTCGTATTAACTGCAATTACAAACACGAAACTAACTTATAAAAATGTAAGTTAAAGTCTACCTTTAACCACACTATAGCAAAGTTATGTATGTTTATGCATTAAAATTTAATACATTATTTAAAATTTAATACTTGTACGAGTATGTATAGTTAAATATGAGAAAGAGTTTTATGCAATTACAATGAAATTTTATTTTTTAGTTTCATTTTACAATAAATGTTCATTTTATTTCATTGCAATTTGTTTAAAGAATCTGTGGTATATGCTGTGAACATTTGAGTATTTCTACACAAATGTGTTACAAACGTTTAATCCAACATGGAATGCATAAAGTGGTAACTTTTAAAACTCATATCGAACAAAGTTTTGGGATCAGCATTAGCGAAACACTGATCTGGTCAACTAGAAACCGAAAAGAAAAATAAAACAACGAAAATAAACTAAAAATTGCAATGGAAAACAAACAGAGACGGATAAGCGAAAAGTGTTGTTACATCACCAGTTATTTTGTCAGCAACTGAACTAACCAGACAGCCAAACTACTAACAACAAGAGATAGATTCGTCCAACCAAAACAAGTTTACAGCGAAATATTCGTATGTATAGTGGCGCAGTTTGCCACAGTAGACTAAACCAATACATGGAAATATTTAGATATTAACAAACAACAACAACACATCTATGGTAAATACTAACATAACCAAGGAAAATAATATTACAACCCGCATACATGCATAGTTTTTTTGTGTATTTCATTAGATGCGAAAATATGTACATTTATGTATGCAGTATATAGGCATGGCATATACAAAAGGCCTTTAAGCCAACAAAGGAGTTTATTTTTATTTATTTTATTTCTGGTATCGGCCAAGAAAGCAGAAATAAACTGAGCCAAGAGATAAAACTAGACAACAACAACAACACAGCAAAACAACAAAAGCCAGTTGCGGCGAAAGCCAGTGGGTGAGAGCAAAGAGCAAAAAAAAAAAGGAAAAAATTTAAACCAGAAAAACAAATAATTTTCTACAATCATTTAACCCAGGAACAAAGAATGATTTATTACATCAACAATCAAATTGAGAATAAATAGTTAACAATAGATTTTGTTAATTTGGTAATTGAATTCCAATCAAAATCTGTATCAACGACACCAAGAAGTAATAATTAAACTTAAAATTTTCAAATTATAATTGCAAACTAAAGTGCTCTACTACTACTACTACTACTACTACTACTACTACAATACTACATACATAGTTCTTAATCGTTGATATTCTCCTTTCCTAACAGGGGAAAAAAAATAAAATACACCCAGCTAATGACATAGTGTAAGTTTTGAGTTTTGTTGATTACAACTCAAAAATATTTTTTTTTTATTGAACCCTCCAAACGCGTTTTATTTGACAAAAACTGTTTTTTGGACTTTATGCACAAATTTATTGATTACACAAACATTTCCGAACTGATGTCCAAAATTTAAACTTTGTTAGAAAGGAGAGAGATGAGCCTTAAACGGTATACATACAGTGGCTCCATCGCATAATCGGACAAGCACTAATCTGATATGTACTTGCTTAAAACTTAAAAAGAAAATATTAAATATATGTTTTTTTTGCTTTTATTTACACTCTACATTATAGACTTTCAGATTAATAAAAAAAATATCAACATTTTTCATGATAACGGTAATTTTATAAAGAAAAAGAAAAATAACTCAAATTTTTGCGCTCAACGCATAATCGGACAAAGAAGAGCACCATTGCTAAAAATGACGAAAGAGAACAATTAATACTTTGTGGCATATCCTTTGTTCTCAAGAACGGTCTGTAAACGTTTTGGAATTGATTTTACCGAATTGTAGCATACCTCAGGTTCTGTGGAGTTCCACGTTTCCAGTAAAGCCGCCTTAAGCTGATTCAAAGTTTTAAATTGTTGTTGGTATACTCTTCTAGCTAATTCTTCCTAAAGATGTTCAATTACGTTGAGATCTGGAGTCTGTGCAGGGGTTTCTATAAGTTTGGGGCAACTATGGATCAACCAAAGCTTTTCCACACCCGAAGTTTGCTTGTGATCATTGTCCTGGTGAAAAGCAAAATCATTCGCAATGCTTAAGGACTAAAAATATCTTTAAAAAACAGCAGTGGAAAAGATGTTTGCTTAAATACTACTCGTAATACATTGCACAAATATAACTACCATGGTAGAGTTACCAGAAAAAAGCCATTTATTAGGCCTAAGAATAAAAACAAGAGAATAAAATTTGCTAAAGAGTATTTGCTTAAAACAGAAGATTTTTGGAATAAGGTAATTTGGTGTAAAGATATCTTAAAATACATTTTTGCTGATAGTTTTTGTTCGTTACAAGGTTCTGTTCACTAACGAGAGCAAATTCAATTTGCATGGATCAGATGGCAAGATGTTTGTGTGGCGTAAACCAAATTCAAAATTTAATCTTCAAAATACAAAAGCTACTGTTAAGCATGGAGGATGCTCTGTTATGGTTTGGGCCTGCATGTCGACTGCTGGGGTGGGCAATTTGCATTTTATTGATGGTAAAATGGGCAAATTTGGCTACCTCAACATTTTGAAGGAAAATGTAAAGCAAAGTGCCGAGAAATTAGGCATTGCGAATGATTTTGCTTTTTACCAGGACAATGATCACAAGCAAAATTCGGGTGTGGAAAAGCTTTGGTTGATCCATAATTGCCCCAAACTTATAGAAGCCCCTGCACAGACCCCAGATCTCAACGTAATTGAACATCTTTAGGAAGAATTAGCTAGAAGAGTATACCAACAACAATTTAAAACTTTGAATCAGCTTAAGGCGGCTTTACTGGAAGCGTGGAACTCCATAGAACCTGAGTGTACGAGAATTTCTGAGTGAAACGATTTACTTTTAATTTTACTTTATTTAAATAAAACCAAATTTATTAAGTATTAGTGGCAGACCTTTATATTTCAATGTTAAAAACTCAATGTGACTCTTTTAACTTTCAAATTGTTACGAAAGTCAGTTTTAGTACATAAAGTTAATTATCAAGAATAGTAAACAAACATAAAGTTGACATTTCGTTAAGACAGGGTTAGGAAATAACAATTAATAATAAAAAACTCCCAAACACTGAGGTATGCTACAATTTGGTAAAATCAATTCCAAAACGTTTACAGACCGTTCTTGAGAACAAAGGATATGCCACAAAGTATTAATTGTTCTCTTTCGTCATTTTTAGCAATGGTGCTCTTCTTTGTCCGATTATGTGTTGAGCGCAAAAATTTGAGTTATTTTTCTTTTTCTTTATAAAATTACCGTTATCATGAAAAATGTTGATATTTTTTTATTAATCTGAAAGTCTATAATGTAGAGTGTAAATAAAAGCAAAAAAAAACCTATATTTAATATTTTCTTTTTAAGTTTTAAGCAAATACATATCAGACTAGTGCTTGTCCGATTATGCGATGGAGCCACTGTATATTATTTGACTTAATATTCTATGAGGTTTGGTGAGGTATAATTGACAAATGCGAATTTTTTTCATATTTTTTCAAGATTGTCCGTTTATAGTGACAAACTTTAATTAAAAAATATTAAATAAGTGATGACATTCTGAAAGTGCATTATCTTGTGAAGAGTTTGACTCTTCGTCGAGTTATATTTTTCTATTATATATGTTTTCAAATGAACTTTTAGTACAAAAATTTGCATAATTTGTTATGGATCTTGATTTTTTATCGGAAAGCGTGTCAATTTCACTTTGGAGCGACCACCAGAAGTTGGCCAATGTTTGCACAAGGAGAAATAATAATATTTGGAAAAACACAAACATTAGCAGACCTCTGGCAGTCGTGCAAACGTGAAGTTGACACATTTTGCGATAAACAATCAAGACCCATTAAAAATTCTGAAAAATTTTGAACTAAAAGTTCATTTGATAAGATGACACATATAAAAAATATAACTCGGCAGTTATACTATTTAAATAATAACTAACGTAATTTTTGTCCGATTTGATCAAATAAAGTGTCAATCTCTTCACGATATAACGCACTTTCAGAATGTCATCACTTACTTTATATTTTTTTTTTATTAAATTTTGCAATTAAGAATAGATAAACTGGAAAAAATGAGAAAAAATCATATTTTTCAAGTTTACCCGATCAAAAGTCATAACATGTAAGTTTGAACCATATGTTTATGTACACCATTTTAAAGGCTCATTTGTCCTCTTTTCGATTTTGAAAATAGGTTAAAAAATATTTGGGAAATCAATAATTTTGTGTAAAAACATCAAAAGTACCATTTTTGTCAAATAAAAAAGTTTGGAGGGTTCGTGAAATATAAAAAAATATTTTTCAGTTCTACTCAACAAAACTCACAACTTACACTATGTTAATAGCTGAGTGTATTTTGACTGTCGCACCGTGTAATTAATGTAAACAGTTACGATTTTATAATTTAATTTAAATTTTAATTGAATTTTTATCGAAATGTAATAGAATTTTTATTAAATTTGAATAGAATTGTAACTAAATTCTATTTGCTTCATATTATCGGGCGTTCTAAAACAATAATTATTGGATAGAAATTTTGTTTCAGGAATTCGTATTGATCTCTGTAGAAACCTCTAATTGATTTCTAAAAGAAATTCTGCCATTAAAATCATTGAAATGACTACTTAAATAATTAAGGGTTCATTTTATACTTCTTAATTTACAAAAAATCTATTTTTTAACGATTAAGGTTACTTTCGAGCCATAGAATTAAGGTAGAAATCTTCTTTTCCCACAACCGATACGAAAAGAAGGAGAAATACACAAAATATTACAAAGCGTCCAGACGCACTCAACTTAAACGCGTTTTTCTCGAAATAACCTTTTCCAACCTCGCAACCATAATTTAGCGAAAACTATTTGGCCGATTTCGGTGAAATTTTGGGACACCGTTCCTAAAACAAGAATTTTTAGCCTGAACTAGGATATTTTTGATCCGTGATTAATAATTTTATTAAACGATTAAGGTAGCAAATAAAGGATAAAAAAATTCAAAACGCCGCCTTTTTGTTATTTTTCATCTTTTCAAAATAATCTAAAATATAATATCAATATTAGTTCAGGCAATAGCCGGTAACATACTTTATAAGAATCTATTTCGATTTTTGTCTTCAGATAGTCATAACTCCTTAAATCATGGTCGTCAGGTTTTGAAATGACATTCTAAAAAAAAGTAAGTAAAAGTAAGTAAAGAAGTAAGAAGTATACTAACACCTTTTAATATCGAAAAGATAATTCCGTAGTATTCAAAATTGTTCCATATTTAATTAAACACTTCAAATAATAAAAAGTCGGTTTTTTAAATTATGTACAATTTTTAATTACTTGTTTCTAAATAGAAGTCAAATAAAAAAACCTTTCAAACTTTCTTTTGTTTACATATGCGACAAAAACCAAAAACTTAAATACACAAAAATACTTCTTTTCACACAAAATTATTGATTACCCAAATATTTTTGAACTGATTTTTTTGAAAAGTGGAGAAATAACCCTTTAAAACTGTATGCATAGGCATATTGCTCAAACGTATGTACATATATCTTATGAGTTTTAAGCAAGTAAACTTGGAAAATATGATTTTTTCCTATTTTTTTCAAGTTGATGATTTGATGATTTAATTGTAAGATTCATTTAAAAAATATAAAATATGTGTTGATAGTCTTAAAGTGCATTCTCTTGTGAAGAGAATTCAATTTGGTAATTGGTTTGTTAAAATCGGAAAGAAATAACGGTAATTTTTATTTAACGAGTGTAACAGCAGTCGCCGTGGTCTAGTAGGTAGTGTGTTGGCTTATTAGACGAAATGCCAGGGTTCGAGCCCCAGGCCAGACATCAAAATAAAAATACAAAAAGTATTTCTTCGGCGACTTCCTCTCAGCAGATTTCTGGCAAAAACTCTGAGAGTAAATAAAATTGCCATGAAAAGTTTCTCAAAAATCTGTCTTTCGGAGTCGACTTTAAACTGTAGGTCCCGCCACTCATATATAAAATTAACACACACAACATAAGTGGTGTGAGAAACTAGGTCGTAATCCTGACTGAAGGGTTGTAATGACCAATTATGTATGTAACAGCAGTCGTGTAATATATCATTACACCCAAACCTTTTTTTACACGGTAGATACGTTCCAGTGGATACCGTGTAAAAAAAATAACGCGTAAAAAAAGACAAATCTTATGTATGTATGTAAGTGTATAAACAAACTGAAAATATATACATAGGATTGATGCAGCAGCCTACATATGCTTATAAAATTGAATAACTTTATTAAAACGCACAGATTTAGTTCAATAGTATACACAGACTTTTTATTTTATTAAACGGTTTTATCCGTATAAAAAGGAGCGACCAAAAAAATGGTAAATTTGTTAAAAAAAAACCGTGTTATTTCAAATTCGCGTAAAAAAAACCGTGTAAAAACAGGTTTGGGTGTATTTCCTTAAAATATTACTTTTATCGATTATGAAGAATTTTTTTTATCTTTTCAAGAACTATTAGTGGATATTACATTTATATGGGTGCCCTGGTTGCTTAGTTCATAGTCTACTGCATTATTAGCGTGAGGTTCGTAGGTTCAATTTTGGCTGCAGACTCTGGTCATTTACACTACACCAAGCATAAGATCTAAGTTACTCAGCTCGCATTAATTATAATATAATTTTTAATTGTATTCTAATTATTAAATAAATACATATATTTATATACTTTTATATTGTTGTTGTTGCTGTGTAATTTTTGTTATTTAAACCATTATTTAGTATTTCATATTTGTAAGGTCAAATTATTTATTTTCTTCTTAAACAAACAACAAAAATATTTTTTTTTCAATTGTTTGTCATTTATTGAAAATTAAATTATATACATATGTATGTACGCTATGCATAGATTTATGCTCTAATGAACTACAGCGTGTCAAAAGCTTTCTCAAAATCAATGAATCAGAATTATAGTGATGTTCTCCTTTCCACCCTGTATTCACATGGTCGGTGATAATACATCAGATAGTCGTTTCTTGACGATGTTCTTAACACCATGATCCCTCTTCTGTTGCCGTCCTCAGAGATGTTAATCATTTTGAGAAGCGTTTTTAGCTTAACTCAAGGCTATTAATGCAAATAAAAGTTTCAAGCATTCCTAGTTCCGAAATATTATTTAAATGCCCGCTCAGATAAATTATCACGTAAAATTTAATTCTAAATATCAATCCCAATATTTAGATTTTATATATATTAACATTATTATACTTATGCATGCATATATGATGTTCCCAACTAAAATGAAAGTTTGATTCATTCTAAGACTACGTTTCTCAATTTTTTCGTCCTGGGGTCAATATTTGGTGAGCTGGATCAAAGGATAAAAAGGTCCTTTTTTTAGGTTTTTTGGATTTTTTTCATATTTCTTCCAAAGGAACTATATATAAATTTGGTATCATATGAAAGGTCTTTAAGAGGCGCTTTCAATAGATTATAAGACATTTTAAAAAAAATTTTGAAAATTCAAAAATTTTGAAATTTTCGGTCAAAATTTTTGTTTTTTTTAATTTTTTCATAGAATTTACTTAACTAAATTGTTGAAATTTCTTGATTATAAAGACCATGTAATTTAACCAAAATGGTTTTTTCCGTTTTTCAAAATACAATCGAGTTAAATTTTTGTTAAAATTTTTTAAACCTAATTTCTTCTCCATCTGACAACCTCTGTTAACTCAATTCATATATGTAATGGGCATCAAAATAACGCAAATTTTATTTTCTTTCCATTGATGTATAATTTTTTATACTTTTAGTTTGTTATACAACGAATATTTCAATTTAAACCAAAACATTTGCGATACATCTCGCTATAATGTAATTTTCTTGTTATTCCGTAATAATAATAATTTTTTAATGTTGTTGGTTTTTGTTGTTTATTTTTAAAGTAATGAAGAAATTGTATTAAACCAATAATAACTAGTAAAATTTAAAGCCAAAATTTTGAAGCAATAAAGATGGGTGAAATGCCCGAAAATATCAACGACTCGGAAATTCGAGACGACCAAAAGTATCTTTACGACATGGTGAAAGCTGTTGACTCTGGGCATTGTAACGAACAGTTATCCAGTATTAAGCCAGGGCGACTCAATCTTTCACGTTGGTTAACAACAGCATCAAGAATATTGCGACTGTATGTTACCCAAACAGAAGTTTCAAAGGAACTAAAAACGTTAACATTTTTTATTATGAAAATATATGCCCCAAAATAAAAAAATAACCCTTATGCAATTCATGACAGTCGATATATATTTAAATATATTGAGTGGACACGAGAATTGCCAAATGAAATTCAAGTGGTTATTGTATCATCTATACAAATTAATGCTTTTTTTTGCCCGCCCGGAAAATATAATTCTTTCTATGATAACCGACGATAAAAGAGAGATTCGTAACAAAGGTTAAGAAAAAAATTTTCAGTATCGTACCAATAAAAATAAACCACTTCGCCAATTGACCATTCCAAAACTTAATTTTAATTGTCAATCGTACAAGGATTTAATAGATTGGAATGATGTAGCATATTCAGAGCCCCCATGCATTCAATTTCACTCAACAGAACAATTGATGAAATACTATGATTCAAGCAACATCATAGATATTCCAGGTAAAACATTTTATATACTTATATTATGGTAAAAATTACGGTAATAAAGTTAAACTTTTTACCAGAAAATGAATCTTTGTTAAGCTATTATGTATAAAATCATCATATTCAAAAAAAATATTACTAATTTCAGATTTCCTATGTCATTCACAAAATACAGAACGATTTGTACATTTTGTCAGTTAATCCATGCTTTCAGTAATCGGAAAAAATCGACCTTCTCATATTGCTAACAGAATAAACTCATTAAAATTACGTTAATATTAAAATATTTTCTATGAATTTATATTTTTTAGTTACAACTATTAACCAATATTTATCATTAAGCAAATAATATACTAATACAATGTAAAAATATATGTAATAAACAGTTTTTCATTTGCTGCTTAAAATAAACAACCACATTCTTAAGGAATAACAAGAATATTACATTATAGATAGATAGAGAAGAAATTAGGTTTAAAAAAATTTTAATAAAAATTGAACTAGATTGAATTTTGAAAAACGGAAAAAACCATTTTGGTCAAATTACATGGTCTTTATAATTAAGAAATTTCAACAATTTAGTTAAGTAAATTCTATGAAAAAATTAAAAAAAAACAAAAATTTTTCCCGAAATTTTCAAAATTTTTGAATTTTCAAAAATTTTTTTAAAATTTCTTATAATCTATTGAAAGCTCCTCTTAAAGACCTTTCATATGATACCAAATTTATATATAGTTCCTTTGGATGGAATATGAAAAAAATCCAAAAAACCTAAAAAAGGACCTTTTTATCCTTTGATCCAGCTCACCAAATATTGACCCCAGGACGAAAAAATTGAAAAACGTAGTCTTAGAATGAATCAAACTTTCATTTTAGTTGGGAACATTCGCAACTTTTATTTTGGGGCCACCCTAATATACATACATACATACATACATACATACATACATACATACATACATAAATTAGTATCTAGCAATGTAAAGTATATGTATATGCAATTTAGGAATGTATGAGATTGAGTTCGTACGAGATGAAAAAATGAAAAGACGAAAAATATAACCAGTTTAGTGTAAACACTATGCATTGCATATACATTCTCTCGTATCGCATCGAATATAAGTATAACTATGAATATGTATGTATGTATCAGTGTACATGCATATAGTATGTATTCAAAAAATGTGCAAATTTAATATCGCCAAATTTTGAAGTAGTCTAGTATCATAACTCTGTCGTGTATACAATAATAATATAAAAATATAGATACATTGGTATGGATTGAGAAAATTTCCTTAAGTTTCAAGGTAAATTAGGTTGGAGTGGTAGGTTTGTGTTGTGACTATTGTAATTATTAAGTCTAAATAAAAGACGTTGAATAGATATTGTGTCTATAAAATTTATTCTTTAAAATGAAAAATATAATTCTTGTAATAGGAAATATGACGACCGGCTTTAAGAAAGGAAAAATCTAGAATGAACAAAAAACGTGATCATCCCATTTGACAACTGTAATAACAGTGATGCCAGATTGGGTTTAAATAATATAAACTGAAAATTATTTTAGATACTACAATTCTCCCTCACTTATTTTGAGATCCATAATCAGTCCAATATATAGTCATCTAAATACAGAGGTGGTTTACAGCATCTTCGTACGGGTCGGCTGGGCAGTTGACCCTGTAATGTTTCCGGATTATGACTTGAAATTGGGTGTTAGTTATTCTCAGTAGACTCACGAGTTTCTGTTGGAGTTCTTGAACTGCTTGGCACTTCATTAGTAATTGGTGCAGTTGCTTTAGTCGTTGGCGATATAAATGGATAATATTGCATTTGTTCTTCAACTTCTTGGCCTCCATTTGATGTATTTGAATCTGATTGTTGACTATCGAATGTATCTTCAATTTTAACATCGGTCAAACGAAGCTGATTTACATGACGTTTAAAAACGAACCCATCATCCAGTTTGACGATGTAATGTAGAAGACCTATTTTTTTTAGTATGACACCCAGTTTCCATGAAAGTTTATTAGAGGAGTAATATCGGACATGAGCTCGGTCTCATCACTAAAATATCGGACTTTACCTTGAAGTAGAGAGCTTTTGCCCGCATTTGACGGTTTCAACGCATCCAATTTTATTCTGATTTGTCTTCCGAGGTACAGTTCTGAAGGTGTTTTACCATTACGAAGAGGTGTTGCGCTGTATCTAAATAAAATTTCTCGAATTTTCTTCGAAATTGGTGATGAATCGTTGACCATTGTAGCTAAGCGTTGTTTGAGTGTTTGGACGTTCCTCTCAGCCAATCCATTTGTGGCTGGATGGCCCGGAGCTATAAATTTCTGAAATATACCGGAATCGTTACAAAATGTTGTGAATTCTTCACTTTTAAAAATCCATCTATTCAGAATTTGATTGTGCATAATCATTTCGGTATACTACGTCGACTATTCTATAGATTCCGTACTGTGAATCGTAGTCTTGAACTCGATTTGTATAATTTCCCTTTGAATAGGGTTTGTTTTTAAGACCGGCATTAGGACCATTCGCCAAAAGAGAGGTTATGCAAACCTTTGCTACATGACCTTTTTTATTGCACAAAGTGCACTTCAAATTAGATTTTTTCGAATTACAATCAGATGCAAAATGATTGTTTTTCCTGCAGCGGAGACATAGGCCTGCAATGCCCAATTTTTCATAATTTATTTTCGATGATTTTTGCTGAAATTTTTTCTGTTGACCCTTATGGAATGGTTTACTCAATTTGCCATTACGAGAAATTTTGTTAACTTCTTGTATATTACCTGTTGAATGAGTAGCTAACTCTCTGGCGTCCATTTTTGCGGCTTCCAGCGCCACTGCTTTCGACAAAATATCCTCATATTTTGAGGAACCAGATTGCAATAGTTGTTCACGAATACTGTTATCACGGATGCCTCTAATAAATTGTGCCCTGAGGAATATGTCGGCCAAAGAAACCTTGCAATCACATGGTGAAATAAAATCGCACTCATTCATTTCAATGCGTAGTGAAGCGACATATTCGGCTATTGATTGCATTTCACTTTGATATTTTATTAAAAATTTATGTTGTGCCACAAGAATGTTCTTCTTTGGAGCTAAATGTTCGCCTAGAATTCTCAGCAATTCGTCATACTCCAGCTCTGTTAGTGTTTTAGGCACTGACAATGCTGACAGCAAATTGAAGTTTTTCGCTCCGATTAAATTCAATAATAATTGTTTGCAATATTCTTTATCGCCATCGACGTTTTTCATTTTCACGTAATTTGTGAATCTATCAATATAATTTTTATATTTTATCCCTGCACTGGTTCAGGACCCCGCATATTCATTTGCATTAATTGCGCCATCATCTGCTTTTGAACGTTCATAAATTCGGTAAATTGCACGGCATTCATCTTGTTAGTCGATTGTATTCCTTATTTTACTATTACTGTTTTACACTCGTCACCAACTGTTTTGACTATTGTAATTATTAAGTCTAAATAAAAGACGTTGAATAGATATTGTGTCTATAAAATTTATTCTTTAAAATGAAAAATATTATTCTTGTAATAGGAAATATGACGAAAAATCTAGAATGAACAAAAAAACGTGATCATCCCATTTGACAACTGTAATAACAGTGATGCCAGATTGGGTTTAAATAATATACACTGAAAATTATTTTAGATACTACTGTTTGATACCAAAGCTCACTTGAGAACGCATAGGAGGCCGTTGTGATGTCACAGGTAATCGCAGTTCCTGTACTGACCGAATTCCGCCGAACTCATCGAAGAAGTTGGTCAGCGCAGGGATTGCACACTAAAAGCACGGAAAGCTCCAGCCGAAAAGTTTTATAAACGAAGCTACATCCTTGATATCGATGGATAATAACTCCATTAAGGTAACAAGTAATATACAGCAAAATAAGTGGATAACAGTTTCCTCATCTTCAGAAGATTCACAACCTCGGCAAAAGTCGTTTAATGGTAGCTGCAGTCTTTACATGCGCCTTCTCATAACTCAATGACATGGCCACTGTGATCGAGATGATATTGCGATCAAATTTGAGTAGTTGGTTAGTACGTCTCCTATCCATCATGGGACAAGTGAGTCCGGCAATGGAGCAAGATTCCTCATTAACCCAGGATAGGTTGGCATCCTGAATGAATTTTTGCCTAATGCCTAATATAACCGAGGTAAGTGACATACCCAATTCTATTGACTAGGATTACAGAAGGAGTGTACCTGCTCTGGCGAGCATATCATCCCTACAATTGCCTGGAATGTCTCTGTACCCAATGACCAAGACAAATGAAACACTCAATCGCTTAGAGGAACGTCGAGACAACTGTGACACTCCATGACGTGTTTGGAGTTGATCGTAACGCTGGAATGGAATCTAATAGCGAATCTGAAATCAGAAAAGACTGAGCTACAGGTGAAAAGAGAAGTTTAATGTCTCGCACTTCCGTCATTACCGAAGAGAAGTGTTCACCCCAATTAGCGATAATTAAATTATTATCAATACAGTGGGAATTCACATCGGTTCCGATAATGACTTGGCTTCCACATTGACGCGCTTATGCAACCACTGATTTACTGATGGATTCCTGCGGGGAGAGAGACAATAGTCATACGCGAAGCTTTAAGTAATTATAAAAAAAATAAATATGTATTCGTACCAAATTTTTTTATTTATAATTTTAATGGGGATAGAGCAGTTCTTCCGTAAGGAGCATTGAACAAGTGTAGAAGAATTTGTGAAATCTATGGCAGAGAGGCATGCATGTCAGAGGGGTGTAAGTTTAATTCAACCATGAGACACCAACCTATGTGAGATATGATAGTGGCAAGTTCGTCGGGGACCCTAAAATTCATTAGTCATAGTGAGCAGCTATTGGTCTCCGTCTGTCTTTTCCAGAGCGATCGTTTTTAAAAGCCCACCTATTGGTCAATATTTCTGACAAACCAAGCCCTAAGTATCCGAGAAAGGGGTTTCGGTCTTCTGATGTAAAAGATCGCTATATTATTACCACCTAAAGGAGGATATCCTTTCATAACGATACTCTCCAGAAATTTTCCACAAAAGCTCCAAGATCATCAAATAGGTGGCAATTTTTCATCTCATTTGAGTGGCCATTAACAGCAGTGAAATGCATATTCAAGCAATTGTAGATTGGTTGCCACTCCCCTTTCAACCGATGTGTTCTTGAGTGCTGCTCGAAATAAGCCAGAAACTCTGGATTGGGTAGAGATTCTATATTTCATTAATTCACATCTATCCTGGACTGACAAGTGGAAAGGTTTCTGGAATTATACAAACAAAGTATACCTGCCGTATCTTTGGAGAAACTGTGCTGCAGTCATTAGTTAATCATATAGAAAATTTATTAGACTATGAGCAGTAATAGAAATAAATATTAAACTAAAGTCCGTTATTAATGTCATGAAATAACTGGGAATCCGTTATGGTCGCCTCACAGGGTGATGTAATCTCACCTTTAGCATGGAAACATTTGACTATGTTGAATCTACTAGTTTTTTATATATTTTCTGTTGCTATAAGAAAGGTTTGAGTTAACTTTTTGAGTTTTAGCGACTACCCTACCGTTCTTCCAAATGGTCCCCTAAATACTATTTTGTAGACACATCATAGAAGAATATTAAGACTGTGGAAACTTTGATAGGTAATACAAATCTTCAAATTAACAGCAGTTTGCTTAGGATGTTGGAAGTAATAATCATTACGAATTCCTAATTCCGCACTTTCGTTGAAGAAGTTCTTTAGAATGTTTAAATAAATTGAGCCGACACACATCCCCACAGCATTATACTACCACGACCATGCTTAACTTTTTCACGCACGTTTGTGATTTTTTAGACGATCCAAATTATATTAGAACATAATGTAGCATCTAGTTCAACCATCCATTTGATGATGGATGAAAAGGAGCACATCTTACATGGCGTATTAAATTGATTTCCATAAAACCTTTTAATTAGGCTGATGTGAAAGCTGTACCGTTATCTGAGACAATAACATCAGCAATGATTCAGTTGCACATTGTGACGACGTCGAATTGACGATATGTTATTCCAACCATTTCGAGTACGAAGCGAGCATTAAGGAAAACAATTTGCGTTTAAATGGCTAAATATGCAGATACGACCAAGCGGTCTGAATAGTTTTCCAAATGCGAACCACCGCTTGTATTTTTCCACGCGGACAATGTTTAAACTACGGGTAATTAAAGCCCAGCTGAAAACTTTAACGATATGGACGTCCTTACCGTTTGAGTCGACACATTCCTAGTAATAACAACTTCTGTGCTGGCCAGTTCGATCATTAAAACTTCCGCCTCTTTAGTTTTAAAATGTTGCTCAGTTTCATCCGATAGACGACTTAAACAATCGACATTGCCTATTTTCTTGCCTTCTCTATAAACAAAATTAAAGTCGTAGGCGTTTAAAAAAGTTCACCCGCGAAACCAAAATGAGTGGTGTACTTAGAATACCCAATACTAGACAGTGATCAGTCACTAAAGTAAATTGTTTGCCTTTTAAATAGTCGTGAAATTTCTTAACTCCTGCTACAACAGCGGTTGCTTCTCGATCGATTTGTGAATAATTCGGCTCCGTCTTCGATCAAGTTCTGGTATTAATGGCTATCGGTCGCTTAGTGTTTCGTCCTTTGTATCGTTAACATGTCCATGTCGTCTGCGTTTCTTGTCCCGTGCGTCTGCAACCTCTGATTTGGTGTTAAATTAGTGACAAAGAATTAGTTAAAAAAAATCAGAAAATTGCTAATTTATATTAATTAATTAATAATGAAAAAATAAATATAATAAATAAATATACACATGCGAATCAAAATACAAAATATCGCAATTAAAAGTGAAACAAAATAGAAATAAAACTTTCATTCCCATCACTATATAATACAATAATAAACAAAGCACTCACAGCATTAACAATAAAATAACAAAATTATATGTGAAATACAATAGAAATAGAACACTGCCTGCAATAACTTTAAATTACCTTGACTTTACACCAGGGATTACCATTTCATAGCACAATTGTGCAGAGAGGACTCACACATATTGCTTATGCTCTTTTATTTAGTCGTCAATCAGACTGCGACGTGCACACATATCATCGGATGCTATAATATTTTCTTTCTATGTTTACACCCAAGAAATATTTTATGTTAAAAAATTATTCTTTTTAAATTCAAAATCACATTTTGATTGTTTTAATAGTCAAGTGAATAATTTAGATGATATGGAAAGAGAACAACTGTTTTATAAACATAAAGCAATATTTTAGAAAAATTAAAAGGTTGGTTATTAGTAGGAGAGGGAATTTATGAATCAAAATTAGTATCCAGCAAAAATATCTAAAAAACATTACCTAATTATAAAGTCGCCGTGGTCTAGTAGGTAGTGTGTTGGCTTATTAGACGAAAAGCCAGGGTTCGAGCTCTCAGCTAGACATCAAAACAAAATACAAAACGTATTTCTTCAGCGACTTCCTCTCAACAGATTTCTGGCAAAAACTCTGAGAGTAAATAAAATTGCCATGAAAAGTTACTCAAAAATCTGTCGTTCGGAGTCGACTTTAAACTGTAGGTCCCGCCTCTCATGTATAAAATTAACACACACAACATAAGTTATGTGCGAAACTAGGTTGTAATCCTGACTGAAGGGTTGTAATGACCAATTATGTATGATGTAATTATTAAGTTAAAGATGTATAACTTTATGTACGAGTATGTTGATGAAATGAAAATCAAAATAGGGTATATCACTAATATTTTTCTATGACTGTATTATCTCAACTTATTTTCTCTCTCTTATACCATGTTCACGTATGCACCTTTATTTCGTAAATCGCAATTAACGCCAATATTGATATCAATATTTCATATAAAATCTCAATTAATTATTGCTCAATTAAATGCTAATTGTTATAATATTAATTAAAACTTTAAATACAGCACTGTCATAAGTAGTACGTACAGTGAGCATATTACAATTTTTCGAACACTTTCTATTGGTATTTGACAACTCAAATATCAACAACGACAAAAAAAAACGAACAAAACAAAAATAATGTTGTTGAAACAACCAGCTGTTTTGTTTATCAGCTGTCAAATGAATATTTAGTAAGCTGAATATTGCTTATATTCATTATACCTGAACGGTTAAAATATTGTTCTTAATTAACCGAATATTACCTCAATTAAATTGTATACGTGAACATAGTATCTCACTAATGCACAAGCAAAAATATTTTGGTAACCCCTGCTTTACACATACGTACAACTGCGTGCTTGCAAGAAGCAATAGTAAGTGTAAGTTTTTTTGCTCACTGTTCGCAAACAAAATATTTGACAATCTCGTGTACTTAAAAAAGCAATCAACTTGGCTAATAACACCACCTTCTATGAATTCGCCTTGATTAGGCCTATAGGAATATATCAATTTTAAAATTTGACTTTTATTTAATTTTGCCTTCATTGGCCAAGTTTTTATTTACTTTTCAAGTCAGAGTTACCAAGAACTTATTTAGATTACATTTCAAGGGAAATATTTCAGGATAAATATTTTTATTATGATATTTTTTTTATAAAATTTATGTTTAAAGTGATATTTAATTAATAGTTCATATATATTTGAAAAAACATAGAAATAATTTACATTATAATAAAATAAATTTAAAGTAAGCTTGGTTTAAAGTTTGCAGCAATCCGCCCAATTTAGGGTAAATGCTTCCATGGGAACATTATTTAATCAACTGTCATTTTACTTGCGCCAAGTGTCAAAAATTCACTTTCTTCAAATATCTCCTGCAAGTTGAGCTGCAAGTTCGAAAAATTATTATATTATATTATTATTATATATTATATATTATTATATTATTATATTATTGAATAAGTCGCCGTAGTCTAGGTAGTTTGTTGGCTTATTAGACGTGAGACCAAAACATATATGAAAAAATATTTCTTCGGCTATTTCTGGCAAAAACTCTGAGTGAATAATGCTAGGAAAAGTTTTTCAAAAAATCTGTCGTTCGGAGTCGAATTTAAACTGTTGGTCCCGCCACTCATATATAAAATTAACACACACAACATAAGTGGTGTGGGAAGCAAAATTGGTACACAACAAGAAATGAGAAAAAGACATATATGTATGTACAGTGACGAACAAAATAATACCGAATATTGTCACCTATTCCATGGGCCGGCATCAGTAACCAATTTTGTATGGTACCCATTAAACAGTGTCACTGTGTTCTATATCCCTACCCCTATCTCGGTCCTCACATTCCGTTGTATTATTTAATAACGAAGGAATAATACTGCTTAATCACCTTATATCTTTGTCTGTTATGTTATTCCTTCGCTGTGTATGCTCGCATTTGTCTCCATCGGCCGGATCTTTTCGGCTTATGTGAGACCCAGGTATCTGAAAATGCTGATCAACGGGATTTTCATATACCTGCTAATCAACTACTATCCCTATTTAATTGTCATAGGGGACTTGCAATGTACATACGCAATAAAGTTGTGTATCAATGCCAGCAACTTTTAGGAATGTATGGTGAAGAATTTAACTATCCCTGGTTTAGATTCGAAATCACCGCATATCTTTTGCAATTCGTTGGTTTCTATATAGAACGTTTTTAGGTATATTAAAATATTTTAGCTTTCATATTTAGTTAGTTAACGATAGGAAAGTAAAACATTGATGTATCAGTCTTATCACAGTTGTTTTTTTAAAAAATTTTTCACAAAAAACATCGATGCTTTTATAAACGATGTTACATCCCTAGGACGTTAAAAACAAAATTTGTATATAATGAAAAGAAAAGACATAAAAACGAAAATCCTTTTGCACAGCGGGCCGAGTATTTAACAGCAATTTTGGAATTTAAATTATTTTTTATAATTATTTAAAAAAAAAAAAGTAAAAGGGATGTCCTATATTTTGACGTGCTTAATAATGAGTTTTCTACCTTGCAGTCCAAACTAGCAAAAATCAAGTATAGTGCAAAAAGTTCCATATTTGAGCAATTCATCTGTGCCAACTCTTATCAATTTTGCAATGGTTAAAGATTCTGGTTCTACGCCATTGACGTCACCACTATGTTCTCGTCCGTTAAGCATTTCATCAAACGATAAACGAGCTAAAACGGATATTTGGATACAAAAATTTAATTTTGCTACACTCAGGTCAATTTCTTCATTTAAAATTTCGTTCACTGGTGGTAACTACTACCTTATTGTTAATCCAAACTTCAGGCCAGAGAATACTTATGTTCGTGAATATTGCTCATTTGCCATCAAGTAATGTTCCTATTTCTAAAAAACTGATAACCCATAACTGTTTGAATATTGTGTACCAAAATGTACGTGGCTTAAATACTAAATTAACGGCCCTCTTAATTAATATATTCTTACATATCTTTACTGAAACTTGGCCTATTGACGACGTTTTTAATGCTGAAATTCTTTGTGATAATTATCAGATATATAGATACAATCGCAATTTACCTAGAGGAGGTGGTGTACCAATTGCAGTCTCTTCTTCACATCCATCAGAAATTATTGCAACTCATTCTGATTATATTGAATTTGTCGCTGTAGTAATCAAACAGAGGAGATCTTATGTTCCCCCGAATTCTAACTCTATGATTTATTCCAAACATGTTGATGCTAATAATTCGGTTTCCGAAATTGCAGTGACTTTAACCTTTCCTCTATTAATTCCAAAAAAGTATAATGACTTCTTCAATAATACTTTTAGCCATTCATTTTATCAAATTAACTCCGTTTATAACGACTTTGGGAAAATGCTTGATTTGGTGTTTGTGAGTGATATTAATAAAGGCATCGTTATACGTTCTGAATCTGTAACTTCACCTGAGGATCTTTATCATCCAACGCTGAAAATTATTGTTGTAAACTGTTGTGCTTTTAAGGACAAATATGGTCTTTGTAATTATTTAAAATATATATTTCATATTTTCAATATTGGGTGCACTAGTAGTTTAGTGGGTAGTGTGCTAGATTATTAGTTACTAAGCTCGTATATAATTAGAATATAATTTGTAATTGTATTGTAATTAATAAATAAATAAATAAATATTTTCAATTTTATAAATGACCAGCTGTACCCTGTCCAATTAATTTTGAATCATTTTATTGATTTTGTTTCCCGTTATCATGTTGATTCAGATGAACGGGCCTGAGTAATACGTATTCGATCAGTTTCTAACCTCACTTCTCGTTGTTCAAGTGGTTCAAGCGAACGGGTCTCAGCGGCATATACTCGATGATTTTCCAGTCTCAATGCTCGTCTGATTCCATGGCTCGTAATGCTCTTTTCTTCCGTGCTTGAGGTTTAGGTCGACCAATTGATTGTCATTCATTTTGAATAATTCTCAGTGACGCCATCCATCGGAAATTAACCGCACCAACCTCCGTCGACTCATGCGCAACAACTTCGTTAAAGAATTCACAGTTTACGATTTAATTGATTTTAAGTAATTTTCAGTGGCGCCACCTGCTGGAAATTGGTCATACTAAATTAGAAACCTTCGTCGGCTAATGCGCAACAACTTTGGTAAAGCTCATAACATGATCAAATGCATAGTTTACGATTCTATAAAGGATATACAAACAAACATTCATTTTTATAGAATTAGAATTATAATTAGAATTAGAATTACAACAATTCTCCCTCACTTAATTTTAATGTCGCATAAAATTGGTAAGATAAGACGGTGCTTTCCGTTGTCGGACAGATGTACGTCGGCTTGGAGTTGATTCAGCTTTATCATTTTGAGAAGTAGACGGCAGTACTTGTTCTCGTGGTAGTTCTGTGGTTGTAGGAGTAGAAGGCACTGTTGATTCAACACACAACTCCTATGCCAGATACTGTAGGATTTGCGGATCTATAACTGGATGGTTGTCTGAGTCAGCGACATTTGGATGGATCGTTGTTGGGGTAGGTGTCTGTACGTTAGTGGTGCGAATTTGATTCAAATAGCGTTTAAAAACGAATCCATCATCGAGACAAACAATATAGTAATTTTTTTAGTAATGGCTCCAAATTCCCATGTTGGCTTATTAATGTCGCAATATATTGCTTGAACGCGGTCTCCCTCACATAGCTGTCTGACTACTACTTAAAACTTAAAAGGTTTTAAGACATCTAGCCGGATTCTTATTTGTCTTCCAAGATACTGCACAGACTGCGATTTCCCATTCTGTAGAGATTTCGCTCTGTATCGAAAAAGTATCTCCCGAACCTTTGTAGGTATGGAAGTCATATCGTCTGACATAGCTGCCAGGCGTTTTTTTAAAGTCTGGATATGAAAATGCTGCACAGAATATACTACTGTGGATACTTTAATATTGGGAATAATTTTGCTCAGCCGTTGTTTAAGACCTCGATATAAAAACAATTGGCCTTTCCTCATCCCCTACTATGTAAGATGAGACGCCTGCTATACCTGTGGGTCTAGCGCCATAAGCAATTCCGGGTTGAATGGCATTAGAACTCGATCACTGGCAATCAATCTCTCGTTTCAGATCAGCGAATGAGTTTTGACAGTTAGAATTCCACTTAAAAACGGGTTTCTTTCGTAATAACATACGTAACGGAGTGGTTAATGTAGAAGCATTAGGTATAAACCTAGAGTAGTATGTCCAGTGATGCCAAGTGTAGGAATTTTTCCCTTTTTGTAGAGATTTGTTTCAAAAATTTCACATGTATGGAAAAAGGGAAATATTTCTTAGTTTTTTCGAATTGTAGGAAATTTTTTCAATTTAAAATATTTAGCATCTAAAAACTATTTTTTTCCAATATAAATTAAAAAAGTGTATATTTTTATAAGTGTATCATTGTAATTTTGTAAATCTGGAAATACCTCTGTAATATGAAGTAAATAAATATGTGGGATCTTTAATAACAATGACAAGGTGATACAAGTTCATGACAAGTTAAAAAAGAAAAACTAAAACACTTAAATCTTTATGCAGTTTATTTATTTTGTGCCATTTTCATACATATGTATGCATGTATGTATTGCAACTTTATTAAGAAAAAATGTGTCTTTACAATTCAAGTGACTTTATTGGAATAAGAATTTACTTCATGTTTTTTCTAAATTCTAAAAGTGACAAAGTTTACAAAGATATAGAGTATGTTAGAAAACAGAGTATGTATTAATTAATAAAGGTGTATACACTTAGAAAAAAACGTTGGCTTTAAACTCACAATAATAAGCATTCATATTAATTATTCGAAATGAAACAGATTTTTAAAATTTATATTTTAATAGAAAACAAAAGTTTATTCATTTGAAAAGAAAATAAATAAATTAATAAAAAAATAAATTAATAAATAAAATAAATTCATTTCAATACATCACAAGTAATATTTTGCACATTTGTTGGTAAAAAAAGATAAAAAGAGTTTCTAAATATAACATTTTCAAATATTTTAATTTTTTTGATTTGCGTTCTTATTTTTAATGCACTTAGCATGAATACAACTTTTTTATATTATTTTTAAGGCGCTACGCAGCTCAGTTTCCACATCCTGAGAGCCGAGTGATCGACAGGCATCTGTTTAAAAAATATGTATATAAATTTTTACATGTTTTAAGACTTGGTTAAAACTTATATTTTCAAATTAGCACTTACCTGTTAAGGCGTCATAAAAAGCAGCAAAGTCTTTTAAATGCTTTTTACCATGAACACCATCCAAGTTTATGTCCATACACAAATTTGGTGACATAATTTCCGTAAGCTTTTTTGGCAAGCGGCCCTTTAATATTATTTCACTTCACTTCAAATAAAAACACTTCAAACCTTGCGAATTTATGTATTTTTTAATTTAGTGTATTTTTTTTTAATTATTTTACGCATACAATAAATTTTTAACCAAAAATATAAAGCGAAAAGATGACACGCGGTTTTGTTTATTAATCAAACGTCTAAGACGTTAGTTATCTATATCCAACGGCGTTAAGAATTGGAGTGTTTGTATACACTTTGGTTAATGTAAATTTTGCATTGCGTAGTAGTTAGCTTTAAGTTAGTCGATACAAGCAAACTTAAAGTTAATTTTTTTTTTGTAGTTAGCTACTCATTTGACGGCAGGGTTGCATCTTCCACGAAAATAATCATGTTTAATTGGCGCCAACGGCTTCGTTAAAATGTCAGCTATTATCTCCTCTGTAGGGCAATAGCTTATTGATATGATACCCTTCTTCACTAAATCTTTTGTCATTTTGTACCTCGTATCCATATGCTTTGTTCTACAGGAAAATGTATCGTCGTTTAAAAGTCGCAAACAGCTTTGGTTATCATTTAGGAGAGTTGTTGGTTCATTAATTGGTTGTTGCAAATCTTCCAGTAGTTGTCTGAGCCATTTTGCCTCTTTTGCAGATTCAGATAATGAAATATATTCCGCTTCACATGTTGAAGAAGCAACCAGTGTTTGCTTTTGAGAGGACCAAGAAACAGTACCACCATTGTAGAAAAATATTCGGCCACTATTAGATTTTCTTTCAATTCTCTCTTCAGCCCTGTTCGCGTCAGCATAACCAATTAGTTTTTGTTCATTATCTTTGTTATTTAATTCAATTTTAAATTTGCTGTTGATTTTAAATATTTTAAAACACGCTTACACTGTATCCAGTCTTCATTAGTGGGCCGCGATACCTTTTGCCCTAAAATACTTACAGCTGCTGAGATATCAGGTCTGGTGTTAACGGAAATATATAAAAGATGTCCAATCAATTTGCGGTACATAATATTATTTTCAAGTAAATTAGTATCTCCTCCTTTTCCGTAACATAAATCCGGATTTTGCATCTTGAAGCCCAAATTCAATAACTGTTTTATTTATATAATTCGAATGACAAATTTGAAAGTTCCCATCGAAATCTTTCGATATTTCAATTCCCAAATAATGTTTCAATTCGCCTAGATTTTCTATAGGGAAATTACTTAATAGTTTGGCTTCAACGTACCTTATGTGTTCCATTGTTGAACAAGCCAGAATGAGATCATCAACATAAACGATTATATAGCATATGTTCCCGTAAATATTACCATAATACAAACAGGGATCATTAAAACTCTGTTTGAATTCCATTCCGATTTAAAATTTTATGTGATGCATTATTCCAGGATCTTGCAGCCTGTTTTAAGCCATTTATGCTTCTCTTTAGTAGGCAAACCATTTCACTGTTTTCATCATTAAAACCTAGGGGCTGTTTCATATAAATTGTTTCGGACAATTTTCCATTTAAAAAGGCTGTTTTTACATCAATGTGATTCACGATCATATTTGTCTTTCCAGCAATTGATAATAAAATTCTGAATGTAGTGTGGGATACCACTGGGGCAAAAACCTCATCATAATCGATTCCATATTTCTGTGAAAAGCCCTGAGCAACTAGACGTGCTTTGAAACGATATATTTCACCATCGGAATTACGTTTTATTTTGTACACCCATTTACTTCCTATGGCTGTCTTTCCCTCGGGCAATTTGACGAGTTCCCAAGTCTGATTCCTTTTCATAGATTCCATTTCGTCTTGCATAGCAGCTAACCACTGAGCCTTTTCATCACAATTAATTGCTTCCGTATATGTTTTAGGTTCTTTGATTTCTTGTATTGACCATAATTTATCTATTAGTCTTCTAGGTTCTTTGCCTTTATTTGTACGGCTAGAAACTCTAACTGTTGGTGTATGTATTTCCAAATGTTTTTCAGAATCATCTTTATCAGTTTTTTCATTAAGTTCTGCCGTATCATTATTGATTGAATTTTGTTGTTGTTGTTCCGTATTCTCCTCCTCAATCAATAATGGATTGGTTTTATTCTGAATTTCTGATTTAATTTTCTCTTTCTCAATCAAATATGGATAATTTTGGCAGGCTTTAGGAAACTTAATAAAAATGTTTTCATCAGTATTATCTTTAATGTAATCTAAAAATCGAACGTCACGGCTTATGACTACTCTCTTCGTTATAGGATTGTAAAAACGAAAAGCTTTTGAATTATCATCATATCCCAAAAAAATCATTTTTAGTGCTTTATCATCTAATTTACGCCTTTTTTCAGATGGAACGTGTACAAAACATTCTGAACCAAAAACGTGAAAGAGGCTTAAATTCGGTTTTAAACCGTACCACAATTCGTATGGAGTTTTATTTGTAGATCTTGTAATAACTCTATTTTGAATATAATTCGCAGTCGATACAGCTTCTCCCCAAAATAAGTAAGGCAAATCAGCATCTATTAGTAAGCATCTGGCCATTTCAATTAGGCTTCTATTTTTTTCTTTCGGCCTTGCCATTTTGTTGAGGACTATAAGGGGCTGTTAATTGTATTTGAATACCTTCAGACTGCAAAAAACAAGTAAAATTTATTCCGGTATATTTCCCACCTCTATCAGAACGAATGACCTTGGGAGCTCTACCAAAATTTGTACGACAAAACATTATAAAATCTTTAAATACTTGTTCTACTTCTGATTTCTTTGATATTAATCGAATTATTGTAAAATTTGAATAATCATCTATAAAAGTCACTATATACCTTTTTCCAGATGGTGTAGTAGTTTGCATCGGTCCACAAACATCAGAGTGGATTAACTGTAATGGCTCCGTTGATTTGCTTACTGATCGTATTGGAAACGGCATTCTAGTCAGCTTCCCCTTCACACAAGTTTCACATATCTCCTTTATACCACATTCAACAATTTTAAAACCATCAGCTAAGTTTTCCGAAAACATCTTTCTTATGGCTTCAGGATCACGATGTCCCAGCTTTCGATGCCATACATGAATACAGTTATTATTATGTTGAATTAAAGCATTTATTTTATAATGTTGACGTAAAATATACATTTCTCCTTCGATATCAGCCATACCAATATTGTTACCATTCAAATTTATGCAGCACATATTTTTATTAAATGTTACATCAAAACCGAATCTCGTTAACTGTCTTATTGAAATTATATTTCCCACCAAACTAGGTACATATAAAACTTCCTTTGCGAAAAAGTTATGCTCCTTACCGTATTTATCATAAAACATCAGTTCGCCTGACCCAATGCCCTCAATAGCAACTTTTTCACCATTAGCCAATTCAATATGACTCTTGTAAGATTCATCAAATTTTTGAAAAAATTTGTAATCGTTGACAGCATGACGAGTAGCGCCTGAATCAACAAGCCAACAAGATAAATATTTATTCTTACCAAACTTGAAAAGAAAATCTGAATTAAATTTTTCCTCCACAGAATTGATTCTGCTGAAACTATTTTCTGGTCTTTGTTTCTGTTTCCAGTTTTTATATTTCATACAATTTTTCTTTAGATGACCGGGCTTCTTAGCAAACCCCACCAGGTTTAGCAGCAACTTTCAAAACAGCATCACCCATTGCGCCTCCATTAGCGTGCAAACGTCTTTCATATTCGGCGATAATTTTCTGCTGAACAAAAGCAAAATTAATTTCATCTTCTTTTCTGGATTCTAGAGATGTTATAAGAGTATCATAGCCCTCCGGCAAACTGTTCAGCAACATAGCAGCACTCCATTTATCAGATAAGGCTTCCTCACCAACATCACGCAATTTTGTAAATAGCTCGTTCATTTTATTAATATGGGCCACCGCATTGCCACCTTCTTCCAATTTTAACGAACAAATGTTCCTCATTAAATGCACTTTATTAGACAGAGTATTCTTTTCATGATAATTTTTCAAATTATCCCACATTTCTCTTGCCGTTTTGGAGTTTCTTATACGGCAAAGTTGGTCATCCATCACAAGCAATCCAATGGTTCCCCTGGCCTCATCATCTTTGGTGTCCCATTCATCAATCACTGCCTTGTTCTCCATCACATTATTTTTAAATTTAGGTTCAGGACGGCTACCTTCAATCACCAGCTTCCATAAATTTTGCTTTCTCAATAGTAGCTCCATTTTAAATTTCCAATTTACATAATTTTCATTGTTCAATTTATTAAATTTTGTTTTTGTGTCCGTCATCTTTATTTTATTTTAAAAATAAACTTTATGTTGGTTAAACAATTTATTTTTAACTTTATCTCCTTTATTTTCACTTGAATTTTCTGGAAACTTCATATGCATAGGCCCATAACCTATTGCAACTTTATTAAGAAAAAATGTGTCTTTACAATTCAAGTGACTTTATTGGAATAAGAATTTACTTCATGTTTTTTCTAAATTCTAAAAGTGACAAAGTTTACAAAGATATAGAGTATGTTAGAAAACAAAGTATGTATTAATTAATAAAGGTGTATACACTTAGAAAAACTATGGAATATATACATATATATACACTCGAAAGTGAATGTTATTACTACAACAGTATCTACGTATGCCATCACATCGTTAAATTGATATGTAATAAGTATAAAGTTGACTTAAATTTAAAAATGGTTAACTTAAGAATATAGTTTTTCTAAATATGAGAAACAAACATTGTCTAAATTAGATATTGAAGCATTTTGGTCCAAAATCTGCAAATTGAAAAATTTTACTAAGTTTGCCACATGCCAACGCTGTCGCTGAAAGAATTTTTTGCTGTTGTAACTGACTTACGTACGAAAAAAGGAACAAATTAAGCCATGAGTTATTAAATTCTATTTGCATTATAAGATGTCATTTACAAGCTGTGTTAATTTTAAATGCACATCGAGTCATTTAAAAAAAATGATTTATACAGAATTGTATAAGGGCAATTTCGTGTCAAGTGACCCAATTTTTAAAAACTGAAAAGTTAGAAAAACCATCATCTCCTGCAGAACTGTCATCATTTGCAGAATTGATTTTCTTCTCAACTGGAATAACCGGTAATGTGTCCAACTTTCCCATCATTTTCCTGCACGATCCACAAATTAGCAAACGTTTTGAAAGCGTTGGGAATTTTTTCAATAAGTTGTCGGAAATATTTCGCATATCTGTGCTTCTTTTTGTTTAAGGGATTACAACAAAAAGAAGTCAACATTTCCTTTTTGGAAACGGAAGCCATTGTGAAGATTAATTAGGTAAGTAATTAGTAAATAACGTAGGTCCAAACTTTAACACTGTTTATAAAAAACTAATTTCCGAATGTCCTTAGAATGCAAATAAATACTTTTTAAGATCATTTAGGTAGTACGTTTTTATGCCAAATATTGAAAAATCGTATTCTTGAGTTAAAAAATAATTTCTTTGATAGATGTCCCACTCGCATCCCATTAAGCGATTATAAAGGCCTTAAAGAAAATTGTATAAGCCCATTTTGAAAAAATATTAAAAAAAATAATAAAAAAAAATAATTAAAAAAAAATAAAAAAAAATATTTAAAAAAATAATTTTTGGAAAGATTGAAGAAATAGCTATCTAATATCTTTTCAAAAAATTTTGCTAGGACCAATGGGTGAAAAGTTACACAGATTTTAAAAAAACCCTGTATGACCAAAATGTCCAACTTTGACCCCCTCTACCTCTAACGGCAGTTCTTGACTGATAGAGCTGAATGCGTCTGGCCTACTATCCAATAGTACTAACCTAGGTGCAAATTTCATCCAAATAGGAAGGCATCGATTTTAAAAATTGGGTCATTTGACACGAAATTGCCCATAAATATTTTTTTTTCATTAATTTTGTAATATTTGTTATTTTTATGTTATTTTTGTATAATAAATATATCGAGCCATAACCGCAAAAAAAGCTCAAGCGACAAAAACGAAATTTTACAGGGGAAGGTTTTTATTATTTATTTCTTGTTCAAATCAAGTTAGAGCAACAAAATTTTGTATACACAGACACATTTTGTTCCAATGCATAAAATGAATGCAATTGCTTTCGCATACAAGCATAATAACAGCAATTTTTGGCGCTTAAGCTTTTTTTGCTGTCATTCTGATTAACTACTGGGAAAAAATTTTGTCGGTTAAGATAAAGATAAAATATTCTTATGACGGAGGATTTTTTTTCATTTACTAAACTATAATTTTTTAATATAATTCTTTTTAGGTGATTATTATAACATTTTATACATAAATCTATTTTTTTATATATAAAAGGCTTTTTATTTGTATTAGAAATTAAATATTTTTGTAATCAGTACAGTGAATGTCTAACAGTACGAATTATTATTGTAATATGGGAAATAGGTGTTGAAGGACTCCAATTTTTTCTTTGTTACGTATACATACATATATACATGTCGTTGCCTTAATATAGAAAGGCCCTAACTCGTGTTTTTAAGTAGAGATTTTTTGGGGCTTACAAAAAAAAAGAGTTAGAACTTTTCCTTTAAAGGTTACAATATATAAAATAAAACCATGCAGATAGTTCAAACTTTTTTTATTAATATCGAAAAATAAAATGTTTTATATATAATTATGAACACTGTACTTGGTTACAAGACGATAATAAAAACGTCATTGTAAAACTTAACATTTTCCAAAACAAAAAAAAAAACAATTATTTATTTTATATATCTAAAGGGAATATCTTCTTGATCGGTTATGGATATGGTATGATCATGTTGTACATTTAAAAATTCGTGGTGAAATTGTTGTCGCAGAGTGTTTTTAAATCTCTGTACTTTGTAGAGGAAATTTTCAATGGACTTTTATATAATTCTGCAGGTCCCTTGGCTAGTATTTCAGAGTGTCGTCTAAATCGTAAAATCGAATTTATACCAAAATATTTTATTTCAGAATTTTTAAAATAACCATATTTAAGACTTATGTTCGGGTTATCTTTTTCAAAGATAGCAGAACGTAAATTGTTCAACGAAATTTTCATTGTTCTTACACGGATTAGACAGAACACTTGTATTGCGAACCTTTACATTTTTCAGCCGTAATGGTAATTTTCGTTGCCTTTTAAATTCTCTCTGTCCCCCACAGGTTTCATCAGAAGATGTATCTGAATCGCTGTATGGAACGAGGTAGGGCTTATTAAATTTCTAGAAAAAATTGTTATTTAAAACAAAACTTTAAAAAAATTTTAACACTTTCTTATTCACCTCTGTCATAATTTATACATTTTTTTAGATATTTACATACGAATATTAAAATAATACTTCACACGTATTATATTATAATTTTTAAAAACAATATATTTTTCAAATTTTTCAAAAAATGAAGAAAATTTTATCTTAAGCGACAAGTCGCTGTCACAAAAAAGTAAACAAATTTTCAAAGTGCACTTAAGTTAAAATGTTTTTTGTTATAAATTCATAACGGTGCACAGTGTGACCCTGAAATTTTTATAGATGATGCAAATGAGGGTAATGAATTTATTTATTACAAAAAACGATATATGAAAAATATGTCGCTTAAGCTTTTTTTGCGGTTATGGCTCGATATGTACCTGAATTGAAAATGTATAAATTTAAATTTATATTTTTATATAATTTTGAAAAAAAAAAAACGGGAAAAGTGGCGTACGGAATTTTGTAGGAAAATTAAAAGTGGGTGTAGGGAAAAAAGGGATTATTTTTCGTCGAGTTCCTTGTTGACTCGTTCCACCAATGCGTAAGAGATTTGAAGTTCATTGGTGTAACTAGGGTTGGTATTTTCACGCAATTGCAACGAAACTTTATAATTTGGGATACACCCAATTCTCTTTTCAAAAATATAGGTAAATTCGGACATTGTCTTGAATTGGGTTTGACTCAGTAATAGAATTAGTAATAGTCATATTTGAATTCATTCGATCCAATTCATTAAGGTTAATACCTAGGCGACGCATCCCAATTCGGCATATTTGGGCTGTACAACCATCTGGCACAATATAAATGTCATCAAAAATCGAAATATTGTTGAATTTTGCGTGTACTTGTATTTTCTCATCTGCTGCAAGTGCCTCTTGCGTATAAGAATGGAAAATTATATTTGTAGGGGTTATTTCGTTAGATAACTTTAAGAATTTGAACAAGCTACGGAGCAAAAATTAATGCTCATAGCCAGAGTCTACTTCAAATTTGATAATTTTCCCCACGATTGATATGTTGGCATAATAGCGCTCAGAATTCCCATTTGAATAATCATTGCAATAAATGTAAACAATTTTGTAAATTCAAATTTCAGAACTATCGCTTCGCACTTGATTTGCTCATTTTCCGCGTTACTGTGTTTATTTTTAGGTCCGGTATTAGGATCATCTGCCAAAAGAGAAGCAATGCAGACTTTTGCTTTTTTCGCACATAAATTGCATTTTAGTTTTAAACTGAAGCGGCACTCCTTCGCAAAATGATAGTTTCGATCACATCGTAAACATAAACAAGCAATACCCAATGTCTTACAATTATTTTTTTGTTTTTGTTGCGATTGTTGAAATTTAGAACGACTGTTATCTGTTGGCAATCTTTCTTTTTGTTGAAAATTTTGTTTAGACTGGATAAATTTCGAATCTATTTCGCTGCCTCGAGTACCAGCGCATTTGAAACAATTTCATCAAATTTATATATCGTCGTTAATACCACGGATAAATTGTGACCTCACAAACACATCAGCAATTACACTTTTATGCGCGCACAGTTCTGTACAATAAACTCGATAATAAGTATCTCTACGAAGTGTTGCAACAAAATCTGCCACACAAAATCCTTCACTTTTATACCTCAACAAAAATGTATGTTATGCCAAATAATTTTCCAACATTTTCAACAAATCTTCGTACTGCAGCTCTGTTGCTATCCTTGATGCAGCTAATGCTGTCACCCTATCGAAATGCTTAACACCAATTGAATTTAAAAGCCGCTTCGTAAAATAAGTCCTATTACCATCAACGCCTTCCATGTCCACATAATTTTCGACCCGCTGTATATAATTTCGGTATATCTCCTTAGCCAGTTCAAAAGCTTCGAAATTAAGAACTAACACCGTGTTTAGAATATTGGTGTTACCTTGCACTGCACTTAAAGATGTACCAACAGACATCTTTAAAATTTTGTACAATAAGTCCTGTTGCACTTTCTTCAACAAGGAAAAGAAATATTGTTAATTATATATTGAAACGATTTTACGCACATCGCCAAACTGTTGTAAACTGTTGTGCTTTTAAGGACAAAAATATATGATCTTTGTAATTATTTTAAAAATATACAATATTTTATATTTTCAATTTTATAAAAGATTAATAAAAGTTATAATTAGTATTGAACGATTGAGTTGACAAAAGAAGAATGAAAAAATAATAATGAGAAATTCTAGGCATACTACGAATAGAAATTCTAGGCATACTTAGAATTATAACAATTATTATTGATGTATCTATAGGACATATATATGTATGTAGTTCGTTAAACAAACAAAGTGTTAATCATAATAAATATTATTGCTTTCCAGCACTAATTACAGTGAACTTAATGGTCTGCTATCCAATGTTATCTGGGAGTCCGCTAGCAATAACTATCATTATATTGTATCGAGTTTCAATGTCATTTTACACAATGCCATTAGTTTAACTAATAAATATAAAATCGGATAAACCGAGACTTAATAAACATTAAAAGTAAGAAAAATAAATATTATACGAAATATAAGAGAACTGGCTTATCTGTTGGCAATCTTAATTTGCTTTAGCAAGATCATCTTATCCTTATGCAACAAATTATTTATGTGGGATTTCCTTTGCGTTCATTAATGTTGATACTGTTCTTTTGCATTTAACATCACTAAATAGCTCGTTTAGTCCAGGTCCTGTTGGTATACCAATGTCTAACATGTCTCTTAAATCGTGTTATTTACCACTAGTTTGTCGATGAATCTTGTTCATTTTAATTACTTCGTGCAGACTTTTGCAGCTTTTATTAGTGGTGCAAATTCAATTTTTTAACAAAATTGTTATTTATATCACTTGTCCAAGTGTGGTTCTATTATATGGTGCAAAAACAATTTTTAATTTCTGTCTACGTGGTCTTGGTTGAAACTCCTATGTCTTAACGCTGTATCATAGTAGACTTGCTTTGATTAAACTGCCAACACTTAAAAGTCGTCGATCTGTGTTGGGTACACTATTTGTTCTGGGTTTAATACGAGGTGATGTTGATTCAGAGTTCCTGCCTATTCAACTGAAATCCAATATTCCTGTTACACCAACACGTAATTTTGAATTCTTATCATTAAAATATTATAGATTGGATTATGCTAATAATGAAACCTAGTAATAATTAAATGAATGCAACCTACTAATAGCCTTCTTTGAGAGAAATTAAGTATTGAAAGAAAACCTAACTCTTTATTTGAATTGTTAAGTAACTTTTTCTTTTTGCTGTATTTAAGTGAAACTCTGTGTTTTGTATATATTGACATGTATTTTTGTTACAGTTGACTACTAAATTGATGCATAGTTTTTATTTAAACATTTATTTTTTTTTTTTATAAGCAATTTATTTTCATTAAATAAAATTTTAATACATAATTAAATACTGTTAATAATTAACATATTGATATCTGAATAAAAATTTCATATAAATATTTAAAACAATCGACCTCTTCAAGATGTAGCTCACAACCGAATTCATTTGCCGTCACTTTTTTGCCACTGGTATGGTTGACGCATCCTTCACAGTTCTTGAATAAATCATCAGATTTAGTTGTACAACGAGCTAGTAAAAAGATTTTTTAAACACTGGTCCTTTTATACTATACTTCAATTTCTTGTTCCATTATATTTTTATTCTACGATTTTTTTTAAATTCCTATCTTAATTTATTAATGTTGTCTCTTTTTTATTCATTTTTTCCAAAGTTTAAAAATTTTTAACATTTTTAAAATTTGTCACAAGTGAAATATTTTCTTTTGAAAGATATTGTCACTGATGGTGTATGCAAGGACCGGTCATTTTACCGTCACTAATGATATATTGTTGGAAATGCAACTCTATAGCTGAAAAGAACTATAAAATGTTATATATGTATTAGTAAGACGCCTTTTGCACGTAAAAAATTACTTTGACAAATTTTGTTTTCTTTTATCGCGTCGTTCTGTTGTTTTTGACAGTTGTAACTTTATTTGGCATCGTGATTTAGGTTCAAACAAGGTTATTATATTATAAAATATTATATATTTATGTATTATTATTTTTTAATATATTAACCTTATTTAAATTATATTCTTTTTCGTTTTTATGAATTAAAAAATTAAATTATATTTTTTTATTTTTTCACTTTTTTTAATTAATTGTTTGGCACTAAAATTTTTCTTTTGCAAATGATTTTAAACACAAGATAAAGAAAATAATGTTATTTTAAATAGGGGAACTTTATATTAACACGTTGACTGCCAACTACGGGATAACTCGTAGGCTGCGTTCCCACTTTTTCTCCTAAAAAAAAACATAATTTTTGCTTTTTGATGATACCTACGATCTAAAAATAGAGTTTTTAGTAATATAATGTGAAAAACTCAAATTGTCATTTTTGGCCAGTTTTCTGAAAATTGTCGCGGCAGTCAACGTATTAACTTCACTATGCGAAACAAAAAATAAAAGATAATGTCAAATAAAATGTGAATCAAATACAACTATGTGTATATACGAATAAAGAACAAAGCAAGTTTGCGAGTAATTTAAACTCAGAAATCACCCCCGCTCGTTTTCCCCCTCTTTCCAACAAACTCAAGAGTTTTCAAACTAGTTTGAAAACTAATTTGAACGTCCAAAAGGCGTCTAAGTGAATCGTGTATGTGTTAGTTGCAATCATTCATTTCTTGTTTCTATTGTTTCTATTAACGTAAACAAATAAATAAAATATTTTTTCATTGGGTGAATTTCTATTTTAATTGTAATTTAATAAAAAAATTTCAAATAAAAAAATTTGTTAAACAGCAATAAAATTTGGTTTTGTGATATATAATATACTTTCTTATCAAAGCTCTAAGGGTTACATTGGTATGACTATTATTTTTCACACCACTGTATGTTCAAATATTATCGGGCCTTTTGTTAAGGGCTTCCTATCTTTTAATTTAAATAAGAGATATAATATATTCCATTATGCGTGGAATTTAACTTTGTTCAAATAAGCGTCACGGTTTTTCTGGCTGGATTTCATCTGAAATAACTATCAGGTTGAATCTGACCAATAGTATAGATTATATTGGCACAACAGGGATTTGAGGCTTATTCTTATTCTCTTGCGACTTAAGAAAATCCCACAAGAAAAAGTGAAAACACACTACCTTTGTGGCCAGTTCACAATACCTCCTTGTGAGGTGACATCCCTACAAATCGCTCGTACAGGATATATAATGTTACATGAGCTGTGTGACACGCAGCACCATTCTGTTGAAAGCACATGTTTCTGTTTCAGGTTATCCAATTCAACACAAAATAAGTTGAAAATCGTATATAGTGCTCGCTGTTAACAGTGATGTCCTGGTCAACGTTGTTCTGAAAGAAATATAGACCGATGACGCCTCCAAATTCGTCAATTTTGGCCCATTCATCGACAAATCGGCTTCATTGCTGTAGACAATTTTTCTATAAAAATTAGGGTCAGTTGGCAAGTGCTCCAGAATCCATTTATCTTCAGTTCCTGGGTCAGTTCGATTTTATACGGATGCAGACGTGTTCTTTCTAACGAGGGGAAATTGATTGCCTCAGATCCTCTTGCACACTCTTACGGACAGCGAAAGTATTATCGTTTTGTCGAAGTACGGGTGTTTGCCTTTTGTTTACTTAGCTTAATAATATATACTAGTAATATACTATACTAGTCCATTAATTTATTTAATACAGTTTTAACTAAGTCTACTTTCCCTGACCAATGGATACATTCGAAAATCCTTTCCATATCCAAACCTAAAATGAGTTCAGACCACCTGCTATTCTTACTTTCTTGAACAATGTTATGTAAAACCTAGTAAATAGGCAAATAAAAGCTTTTCTGGAAAGGAATAACTTCTTGTCTGATAGCTCTGGTAATTCTAAATTTTTAGTTCTTTGAGAACAAACCGAAGCTTTAGACAAGGTTGGTCATAAGATTTTACCCAAAAAGCTCTAAAACAATTTTTCAATTCATATTCTGCCTTATAGACCGATTTCAGCGAGTTCATCTAAAAATTAACATTTCGAATTCACTGAATGCTGGAGGGGCTGTTCCTCAGGTATGAATACCAGGACCTTTTTTGTTTTGTATAGATATGTATATACATATGTATGTATAAACGATGAGTCTAATATATTAGTGTGCCATACTATATGTAGGCTGATGATTTGATGTAAAAACATTAATTACAATACAATTACAAATTATATTTTAATTATATACGAGCTGAGTAACGTTGACCATATGATCGGCGTAGTGTCACAGACCAGAGTCTCTGGTGGGAATCGAACCCATGACCCTCACGCTAATAGTCTAGGACACTACCTACTAGACTAGTTGTGTTAAAAAAGGAGTGAGTTCTATAAATTATTTTCCCAGTGTACATACCAACATGCATTTTCTGTTTAAGTAGTATTTATAAACAGTAATTTAATTCGAATACTTTCATATTCCTTTTATTATTTATTTTTGTTTTATATATTTATTTGATTTACATACATTTATATAAATTACTTGCTGTACAGTGCGCGCGTTGCTGCGCCACCAACTAAAATAAATTTGAAAGAAAGACATTACACAAATATCCAATTAAATTTGAATCATTTTATTGATTTTGTTTCCCGTTGTCCAGATGATTCTGACGAACGGGCCTGAGTAACACGTATTCGATGAGTTCCTAATCTTACTTCTCGTGGTTCAAGTGATTCATGCGAACAGGTCTCAGCGGTTGGTACTCGAAAATTTTCCAGTCTCAATGCTCGTTGCTCGTCTGATTCTGAGGTTCGTAATGCTCTTTTCTTCCGTGCTTGAGGTGTAGATCGACCAATTGATTGTCGCTTTGGGGGTATGATTGCACGGGAACGACGTGAAAATGCATTTAAATTTATTAGAATCTCAGAATGTACCCAATTCAATTGAACCGAATATTCAGACATGGATAGAAATGTTAATATTGACGGTGGTCACCAATTCGTTGATGGAAATAAGAAGTGGCAAAAAGTAGCATTCCAGAATTGTTAAAATCGATGTTCAAAATTTTGTAGAAGAAATTTTAGCATATATTTTTGGGGTACGTAAACTTATACATACATATCTATGTATATTAAAAGAAGGAAAATCAAAACGATGTCTTATCTTTTCAAATATTTTGATATAATTTTAGATCGTAAATATTTATACTTGTATATATTTTTAAAAAATAAATGTCTTTAAATGTCTGAGATACAACAGCATTTTTAAAAATTTTCCAGAATTAAAAGGTTTCAAATTTGTGATTAACATTTTACGGAAATAAGTTATACCAAATGTTATTAAAATCATAAATGATGAATCCTAAAATGTCTGATATTTGTCCGATCAACACATAATCAAATGCACAATATTGCGATTCAATTAATTTTGAATAATTTTCAGCGGCGCCATCTATATGAAATTAATCGCACCAACTTAGAAACCTCCGTCGACTCATTCGCAACAACTTTGCTAAAGATCATAGCATGAGCAAATGCACAGTTTACGATTTGATTCATTTTGAGTAATTTTCAATGGCGCCACCTGTCGGAAATTGGTCATACCAACTTAGAAATCTTCGACGGCTCAAGCACATACATTAATTTTTATATACATATGTATGTATATAGATATTGTATAAGTGTGTATTTTGTTGGTCTCAATGGCATTCAACAAATATTTCAAATAAATATATCAAATATACTTACAAAGGAATAGATTGTAAATAAAGTGAAGTCGCCGTAGTTTAGTAGGTAGTGTGTTGGCTTATTATACGTAAAGCCAGGGTTCGAGCCCCAGGCCAGACATCAAAACAAAATACAAAAAGTATATCTTCGGCGACTTCCTCTCAGCAGATTTCTGGCAAAAACTCTGCGAGTAAATAAAATTGCCAGGAAAAAGTTTCTCAAAAATCTGTCGTTCGGAGTCGGCTTTAAACTGTAGGTTCCACCACTCATGTATAAAATTAACACACACAACATAAGTGGTGTGAGAAACTAGGTCGTAATCCTGACTGAAGGGTTGTAATGACCAATTATGTATGTAGTAATTTTGTAAACAATAATTATTTTTTAATGGTGCATTCATTACGTTAAAAATTGATTTTGTTGAAAAAGAAAATCTTACTCAAAGCAGCTTTTAAAAAACGTATGCTGTTGAAATAACCGATTTACATTTTTTATGGCCAAATTCCTCTTATGATTTAAAGAAAAAAGAAACTTATTTAAATATATTGGCAGACGCCTGTCGACAACAAAAAATAAAAAAGTTCCCGATTGTATTTCATTTTATCAAATTTCTAGAGGCAAAAAACCAAATTAAACTAATTTATAGAAATATTTCATATATTTGTAGCCAATTTCGAAATATTTTGAAAAGTTAACAATTCACTTGCAATCTCTTGTAATAGCCCATTTACACTACAGCGAAATCTAGTAGATTAGATTTCAAATCTTGCTCAAAATCTAGATCGTTTACACTGGATTTATTTGACAGTAGCAAGATTTCATTTTAATAACAAAAACAGCTGACTGAAATTTAAAATAAAATAATATTTTAGTTGAACCCTAATCAAGTCAGGAAAAATTTTTACAAATCCAGTCAAAATGTGTCTCAGAGGCAAATACAAAGAATTTACGTACGTATTAATTTTGTTAACTTATTTTTATTTTATTAAATTTTTTTCTTCTCAGTTACATAAATGAAATATTATTTACTTATTGTCGCATTTTAAACAAACTAGAACTTTTGAACAATGCTCGTTACAAATATTTTTGTGGTAAATACTGCAAGACTGCTTACACATTCTGCATATCTTCGGTGGGCACATATAACATCTACGTCGCATATCTGTCTGCCTTGGCTGGTTTGAGAATTTATCCTCGTGTTGTATGGACCGAACATTGGACAAATTATTTTTATTTAATTTTAGAAGACTACGGCAAATAATGGGTGCCAGAACTCTTTGTAACTCATTATACCTCATTATAACTCATTATTATATTAAATTTTGTTGTTCACCAATAATAGAAGTAATAGTTAGCGTTCCCATATATGCTTCATAGACACATTTTGACATGATTAAGAACATTTTTGATTGAAACAAAATAAAAAGAAATTAATTTATTACTTGAAATTTGTAAATTCTAAATAAAACAACTGAAAGTAGGAATTCAAGAAGCAGTAAGAACTAGAACCTATATTTAAGGAAGTTACAACATGACCAAGTGAAATATGTGTCGGAGAGGCACATGTTGACTTGATTAGGGTTAAATTGAAATTTCATTTTTTTCCTGCTCAGCGTTGTATTTTTAAGTACTATTTGGCAAAACACATAGTTGCATTTCTATTTTTTACTAGATTTTGAGTAGATTTTACCGAAATCTACTAATTAAGTAGATTTTGTTTTGTATGGGAAATCTAGTTAAAATCAACTAGATTTGGCTCGAAATCTCATAAGTACTAGATTTCGCTGTAGTGTAAATGGGCTATAAAAGTATTTTAAAAGGATTTACTACACACAAAATAAAATAATTTTAGCTACCAATACTCTTGCATAACAGAATATCATAAAACAATTAATTGAATTTTGCCAGAAACGCTTTCGAGTTCTGGCTGAAGGATCTAATTGTCCATCATCTGATATATGTATACCGAATTAATTTCGCAACTAGGAAAAATATTATAATGCGTGCTCAATCTAACGTAGATAATAACGGCCCACCTCAGGTGCCGTTCGAGCTGAAGTATTAAAAAGGTGTGGAAAAACAACATAACAGTACATGCTGTTATCTTATCAAATATTGAGTAAAAGTAGAGAATATTAATATAGTTAAGGTAAAAAACTTTTTTAAAAATAATAACGTTTGCAATCTAAGTTGTCACACAAAGCTTGTCTCGTGCGGTGTGGTCAAATTAAAAATTGTAAAATGATTTTTTTTTTTATTAATGATTTATTTACGTCTGATGTAAATTCATAATTTATTAAAATTGAAAACAGATTGAGCAAAAACGACCGTGCTGAAAATAATAAAATTGGAAAATAATACAGTGGAATTGGGATAAAAGCACATCGTTTTTTTTTTTGCAAATGAGTTTTTTTTATTCTCTAATAATATACAGAGAATTTGCTTGTAAAGGCAGAGAGAACTTCGTTTAACTGAAAATATTTTACATTTACCGGTGAAAAAAATGTTATAGCGCGGTCTCATTCTATTCCATAGTGTACATACACTTACTCAATAAAGTCTGCGTTCACAACACAAAAATTTCTGATTGACACAAAATAATGCAATAAATATGAGATTATAACTAATATTTTTTAACGTACTTATTGCTAACACCTTTATGTTAAAAAGTGGGAATTAAGTCCCAGATTTTTCAGTTTTCTTTATTGATACCGAGATTTGAGCCTGGCAACACTTGAGTATAGCAACCAAAAAGTCTGCGTTCACTTGTTTTGTTTTAACATTACCGTTAATTTTTGAAGATTTTTTTCTTGTTTTTGCTCATTTTTTCTTCTTTTGTGTTCCAATTGATCTTTTAATGAGCTGATTTGCACATTATTATTTAAAAATGAAAGCAATTTTAAAAAATGGATAACAAAGGCAAAGAAATTAGTGTTTCAGAGAGAAAAATAATTATTAAATTGTGGAAAGAAGGAAAAAGCTTCCGAAAAATTGGCAAAACTGTTGGGAGAACATATTCGTCTGTCCAGCGCGTAATAAACAATTTCAAAGAAAGAGGAGTTTTAACCTCAAAACCGCGGTCGGGTCGTCCAAAAATTTTAACAGCACGGGAAGAGCGCAAAATTATTAATATGGTGAAGGTAAATCCTCGAATTACATCTTCGAAAATTGTGGAAAATGTAAGCCAGTCATTCCAAAAGAATATTTGCGCTGAAACTGCGAGAAAAATTCTACGAAAAGCTGGCTATCATGGCAGAGTTGCAAGGCGTAAGCCATTCATATCTGCTGTTAACAGACGGAAGCGCATTGAATTTGCCCACAATTACATAGACAAGCAACCAGAGTTTTGGAGACAGGTTTTATTTTCAGACGAAAGTAAGTTCTGCACATTTGGAATAAAAGGTCGTCAAATGGTGTGGCGAAAACCAGGAACTGCGCTCGATAAACAAAATTTGGTTGGCACAGTAAAACACGGTGGTGGTGGAGTTATGGTATGGGGATGCATGGCGGCTTCGGGGGTAGGTCAAATTGAATTTATTGAGTCCACCATGAATAAATATGGATACCTAAACATATTAAAAAATAATCTAAAACAAAGTGCGGCAAAACTCAACCTACCATCTACATTTTGGTTCCAGCAAGATAACGACCCAAAGCACACTGCGAAGGTCGTTCAACTTTGGCTCCTGGATAATGCCCCAAGACAGCTCAAGACACCCCCCCCCCCCCCCCAATCTCCAGATCTCAATCCTATTGAGCATCTGTGGGATTTATTAGAAAAAAAATTCGCCAGCATGTAATTAAAAATAAAGATACCTTGCGAAATGTTATACGGGAATAGTGGGAGAAAATAAGTGCTGAGGAAACTGAAAAGTTGGTGAATTCCATGCCAAATAGATTAAATGAAGTAATAAAACAACGTGGATATCCAACGAAATATTAAATTTAAGATTTAAGTATATTAATTTCATTTTTTTATGTATTTTAACAGTGAACGCAGACTTTTTGGTGCCTATATTTTATTATTGTTTAACTTATGATACTTTAGTTTAAAAAGGAATTAATTTTTTTGTTTAAGTTTTTAAGTAATTTGTAGAAAATGATGTAAATAAAAGAATCTATAAAGAAATTTTTATTTAAATTTAATACTTAAAGTGGATTTTTATATATTTTCTAAAAATGCATTAGGTGAACGCAGACTTTATTGAGTAAGTGTATGTAAATGCATCCTTAAGAGTACCATTTTTAATTAGCACGACATTTAAATTTGTAAAATAAATTTGAATTAAAAAGTGGAATGATTATCAATTTCATTGTCAATATATTAAAAAAAATGAAATGATTTTGCACTTATCATAAGACGCTTAAGTGAAAATATCGTTTAATTGTAAAGAAAGTGCCGTTTTTTACATTTGAAGTTAACCCAACTCGACCGTTTAATTAATAAAGGAAAAGAAATAAGGAAAGAATGCGAACTGCTAGGCAAGAATGGAATACGCTGACCGAAGGTCAAAGAAAATCGTAGCGGAAAAAGCTCACAGAAATGAAAAATTGAAAATAAATACAAAACTCATGTGCAAGCTAACGAAAATTTATTTTTATTATTGTCCGGAGTCAACTTTGTGTGGAGTCACTCTTTAATAAAAATAACACACACAACGTAGGTGGCGTGAGGCTATGTTTTAATCCAGACTAAAAAGATTGTAATGGCCAATTACGTAACCAAATAAGTAAGAAAAGTGGGATATTGCTTTATTGCATATTGCTTTTATTTTGTTAGGTTAGGTCTATTTGGAGTTATTATATAAAAACAAATCAATTTATTAAATATTTCCGTAAATTAAAAATAAAAAAAATTAAAGATTATATATTCATATTATTCGAGAATATTCATATAATTTCGTAAAACAGAAAGCAACAGAAACAACATGAATTCAAAAAGATTTCCCGTAGGACATTAATTAAAATTGAATTTACAAAAATCTATCAATAATTTTGTAGGCGAAGTTAACAAGATTTTTAAGGGTCATCAAAGTGTGTCATTCTAAAATTAGTCAGATTTAAATATCTCCTCAGGTTCGCCTGTCTCGTTCGAATGCCTTGGCTTTTTGTAATCATTTTAAAAACAAACATTTTCACAAAGTCAAACTTAACATCAATTATGGGTATGATTGAGAGCTACAATTTTAGCTTATTGTCAAAAAGTCACTTCTTTTAGCTTAGTATGAGCACGAATGCCCCATTCGATGTGAAAGAAACCCTTATATTCATTAATTTTATTAAAAATAAAAAATATTAATAAAAATACACATGCTGATACGCAACGAATAAAAACATTTGAATTTGTAAACACAAAATTATTTTGAATTCAATAGCCTTTGTTAGCAACAATATTTAAACTCTATTACATTATAATGCAGGTAAACAAAGTGGGGCCATGCTCGGGCTCCAGATTAGTCAATAAAGAAATGAAATTAAAACAATTTAAGCTGGAGTTTTGCATTACATTTACATTAAATTATAGACATCCCTCTAGCCAATCGATACCGTTTACAAATAAAAAAAAAACCGTTTAAAGACCAAAAAACCCCTACTTGTACTCCTTCAAATCTATAAATTCCTCCAGAAATTGAGTATAAACCCATTGCTGCTTGTTTAACGGCAGACAACGACAATGACTTAAAAAATGATCCACTTTTTCTCCTGTCTCTTCACATCACCTACAGAAATCAGAGGTATACCCTGATTGTGTCTAAAGGGACCGTGTCCTGTTAAGACTCCTATAATAGGCTTTAAATCGTTCATACTCATGCTTTAGGATAGTTTTATATATGTATGTATATAGGATCAAGCTTTGACCATAAGGCTCGTGTACATTACAGTTCATTTTAAATCTCCACGCACGAGTGAGTCGAACCTTTCCAAAGGCGGTTTCACCTCCGTCTCTCCTGTCTTTACTTCCAAAACTGATCCTGATCTTGCCACTTCTCTGCCAGCAACGCTACAATGACCAGTTACCCAGCATAATTTAGTTCGACAATTTAACACTCCCAGGCTAGATGGAACTTTATATTTCATCTTAGGGGCTTGAGCAGGTATATTAAGAACTTCGCTAAGAGTTCTTATTCGAGCAGAACCAGGACTTTTCTATGGGTATACATCCTGATACTGTACAGATACGCACCAGGAGTTCAGAATTTATATGAATAATAACTGTGACAGTATTTCAAATTGTTTATTACAACGTTTTAGCAATATATTTAAGTTAGATTTATGTGTTTATTATATAATTATTATATGGCTAATATTAATGTTAAAATCAAGCAATTAATTGATGGTCTTAAATATCTTATTTAAATATGGTTTAAAATTTTTGTAACATTGTATGTATATATCGTATATATTGTACATATGTATGTACCGATGTTGATGACTTATTTTAGAAGTATGGAGGAAAATTGATGGAAAAAACTACTAAGAACTTAATCAGTAGTATGAAACATAGCATATTGAGTTTAATTTGAAATACATGTAAGCAAATTAACAAAAAAGTTTATTATGAAATTTATTTTTACTTGTTTAGACTGAAAATAAATAAATTTATCATGTAATTATGAAACGCTAAATAATGGATTATGTAATAAATATTACACATCAACAATAACAAAGTACATATATAAATACATATAGTATTTCCTAAAAGCACATGAGTAGATAAATAAATCTTCAAAAGGAACGTAATCGATTAAACTTATAGTTGAAGAGATATTTGGAAAATAGAAGTGACCTTATAAATGTGAGACGCACTGTATTAGACTGTATAAAAATCTTTCGCAGTTTTAGGGAATTATAAATAATAAATTCCCATTTCTGTAACGTCTAATCCTACTTGCAGTATACCCTGAAAACGATTTGATTGACACGTTATAAATATGTTTTTCATTCATACGATACATCCATATACATTTGTACATAACTAATAATTTATAATTAATTGCATACTTATTTACACATAGCCATAGATAAAAGAAAAAGAATATGTTGACAGCATATGGAGATGAACTCCTTAATCCCTATAAGAGCTGTGTTCGAGAATTGCTTAATTGCTTGGCATATTATGATAATGAGTATCAACGGAAAAATGTCGTGTTAAGAAACTTACAAACCGAATTAAAGCAGGAAGTCGATAATGTCATTTTTCAATGTTCTCAGATGCGAAAACTTGCATGCGCTTCGGAAGAAAGACTCGATGAATTTCAAAGGAACATTAAAAACATAGATACTATCAGAGAAAGTTTTAACAAACGCATTGAAGAGGTGGAAAAAAAGCGTCAAGAGATTCTAATTGAAGCTGGGAAATGTTTCGAACATTTTTGTAACGAGAAATTAGAATTAAAGAAGTTTCATGAGAGAAGTATTAATCACTTAAAAGCTTTTGCTGTACAGAGTAATAATCCTGTAACGGTGAAAAATTGCGAAAAGGATATAAACGAAATGTCTAAACGATTCGTGGAAGAAGTATCGTACATTAAGAAATGTGAGAGAGTTTTGCGTTCATTTCTTCAAGTACTGCATGATTGTAAAATGCCTTCGATATGCAACTGCAGCTGTCTTAACAACTACGACTTCTTACCAGGAAATAAGTCATTAAAAGTAATCGAACCAATTGTAAATGAAATAAAAGTGTCAATGGGTAACGCTTTAAGAAAAACATTTGCCCAGATTCATATTCATCAACCAAAAGATGTCAAATGTTTTGCCGCCCTTCACTTAATGTCACAAGAACATAATGAGGAGTTAATGTTAGAAAAACTTAAACTAATTGAGCTCGATAAACAATGATATTATTTTGAAAACCAAATTTTTTACTCGGTATTTCTAACCCTAGTATACTATACTTTAAAATTATATTTTGTTAATATTACTAAATTCCTTCATATCTGTATTTTATCTCCAGGCATATTTTTCACAAGCTTATATTTTTAAATTGTCCCCAAAATTTTTAACAAAATGAAAAAAAAAATTATTGTCATAAAATATTCCATTTATTAATTTCAATATTTTATGCTAAAATCTGTTCGTACTTTTGAAAATTTTTGCATGACTTTATTTATTTATGATCCGAAATTAAAAATTCTCATTTAAAACACAAGAAAACTAGTTTTCTATGAAATATGTTGTCTCTTAAAAATTTTAATTGCAAAAGTTGCATCGACTTGGAAATTATCTAAAAATTAAAATAATTAAAAATTAAATCCGTCATACTCGCCTGTTCTGAAATCGCGATAAAATCGAAATCTATAAAACAGGCATCAGCTGAGTAATGCCATTTAGGAATAGGGCCTTCAAGACAACATAAATGCCTTGGTTTTTTATACAAAAGCAGTAAGCACTGCGCGTATTAAACGTTTTACAAATGCTGCTCTTATGATTATAATGAAGAAACCACACATAATACGAAATAATCTTAAGGAGAGTGTTTGAGGTAAAAATAAACAAAAATGTTGGATCCAATGAAGTCGCCGTAGTCTAGTAGGTAGTGTGTTGGCTTATTAGACGTAAAGCCAGGGTTCGAAACCCCGGCCAGACATCAAAACAAAATACAAAAAGTATTTCTTCGGCGACTTCCTCTCAGCAGATTTCTGGCAAAAACTCTGAGAGTAAATAAAATTGTCATGAAAAGTTTCTCAAAAGTCTGTCGTTCGGAGTCGGCTTTAAACTGTAGGTCCCACCACTCATGTATAAAATTAACACACACAACATAAGTGGTATGAGAAACTAGGTCGTAATCCTGACCGAAGGGTTGTAATGACCAATGTATGTGTGTATGTATGTTGGATCCAATGCCGTAATTTTCGAAAGATTTAAAAAAGCCTGACTAATTTAAAATTTAAATAAATTTCCATTTGAACTAGATTACGAAAGAATAAATTCTACGTTACTGAATCAATCAGTTGCGTTATAAATTTTTCTCAGTATGTGCTCGAAACAAAATTAGTAAAAGATGATTACAGAGAACTATTAGATCTAACCCAAGTGCTTTTAAGATGGCAACCTAAGAAATAATTGTAACGCAGTAATGTTTTATACACCTGGTGCTGTCCACTATACGAGATGGATGGCGAAAGTCACCTATAATACGAAGATAATTCTCATCCGGAAAGAATTTATATTGATTAAACACTAAGAAAATGATTTGCGACTAGTATGTATCTTTACAGTTACTATATATTTGTGGCCCCAAGCAATAACACTCTAAGAAGACTTAAGTCAATTTGTGAAATCCCCATGTATGTGAAATCTACATTCTATAACAATGTTTTTAAAAAAGTTAGTAATAAAAACATGTTGACGAAAGACGTAATGAGTACCCCTTGCATTTATTTAAACAGTGATTTTTCTCGAAGACATCATTTGTGATTTAGGCTGTTATTGCTTGAGACTACCCATAATAGAAGCTGGATTTTCGTTTACTTCTGTGCCCTATACGATTCCATATTATTGTAACAAATTACAACAACAAATATACAATAATACAACAAAATCATTAATGGTACCTTAATTCTGAAAATGTTACTTTTAGGATACCATATTCCACAAAGGAAAATATAGTTGAAACCTAGAATTACAACAGTGACACAAAAGAAAATAGAAAAAGGCCAACACATAAAAAGTAATCATATATTTTTCAACAATAATAAGAAATTGTTGAATTTATTGAAATATTGAATTTATTTCCAAGGAAACAAAAATTTTATTTTTACAGGTTTCCAATAAGCCAAGGATTTCCAGAAGAATGCTGCAAGTTAGAATAAAATAAACGATTTCTTTAGAGCAAAGGGTATTGTTTGCCAACTAAATGGGATCAATGACGCAACAGGAGTTGTTAAACGAATGGCAGATTATAATTCGATTCTTACGAAAGGTGAACAGCAAAAAACAGGTATTCAGGTATTCCTAAAAAATGAATTGTTACACTTTAATTGCAGCAATTTAAACCTTTAATTTATCCAAATTATCTACATGTAAAATATATATTATCTAAACATACTTTTTATAAAATCATTTACGTTTATAAAATCTTAGATTATGATTGGTTTATTTATGTCTTTCTAATTTAACTGCTTAACGCTGAGAATTAGAAAAAAGTTGTTAAAGTGAAAAATGTTTAAAACTTTACTGCAAACATCTTCCTCTTACAACATTTTTTCATAAAATTAATACTTAGTTCAGCATAATTATATTATTTATGTACATAATAAAAATATATACAATAAAAGTGAATTTCAAAAAACAGTAGTTCATCAGTAGTTGTTATCTCAAATATTAAAGGGTTTAATAGCAAATGTTAAAATAATTAAAAGCACCTCACCCATTGCGGAAAAAACTAGCTCGGCGGTCATTGCCCGTACATATATGGGAGATTTCACTGTATTCTATAAATTTGAAGAATATTAGCGCTTACATAGTTTTTATTTTTACTATAATTTCTATAATTGTTTTATATATTTTCTAATAAATTAAATTATTTTATGTAAATAAGCTAATTGCACCAGGTATAATCATGGACGCATTTATAGTAAAACCACCGAGTCAGCCAAGCATTACGTTTTGTCATATTTTGTACTTCTGTTGCAATATCAAAGTTCTCTGGTTGTAGCTGTAAAATGTAAATATTAATCACTTATTCAAGTAAAACATTATTACATACAATTGGTTTGGGAAATATTCGTTTCATGCTAATCCTATGCAAGTGCTCCCGGTGTGTCTTTTCCAAAATTTCATATTCAGTGCCGCTTAAACAAGGTAAACATAAACCGCACTCCTGGCGATTGCAGAATTTATCACAGTCATATGCAGAACACTTGTTTAAATTGGTTGCCAAATTTTTCTCCGATGTTATCATCTCAGTAACTTCATCGTATCTTCAAAGAAAAATCAAACAAATGTTCAATAGCCGATTGATTGTTGTTTTTCTCACTACAACTAATTCCATTGGGATTTTATCTTTTCATTATTTTTTACATTTTTATTCTGTCTAAATATTGAGCCACACTTTCCCAATTTTTTGTATGAGTAAAATGATTAAATCAATTTTTAAATCATATAACAGCAGTTTATAAAATAAAATATTCCAACATTATTTGTACATTCCAGCGAAATTTTTTAAGCAAAAGTAATCCTGTTTCTCATACACTAAATAGAGTGTACATTTATACTATGCCTAATTCCCAATGGGAAAAGCAGCTCTAATGAGTGTTTCAACATGATGATGACCCAAAACACGCACTTTGCAGTGAACTAAAGCTGGTACCAAAAACGACATGATCTGGATGCTCAGCTTAAATTCTGTTGATAACCTATAGCAAATTGTAAAGATCAGTCTTCGGACAGAGATATGGATTAAAATTGCATGGACTTCAACCAGATTATATTAAAAAGTGTTTAGAATGTAAAGATGTAGCCATTATTTTATTACTGACTACAATTAATTTCAGCAAATTAACTAGAAATTTATGTAGACAATTATTTTATTCGTATTTCAGGCGAATTTAAACTTTTTTAACTTGAATGTAAATTATAAAATAATTTTTTAGATAATTTTGTTTTTATACTATTCGATTTAAGGCTGGGCACTTGAGAAGCTAAGTCACAACCCATTTTATATTACAAAGTAGCAATTTTTTAACTACAGCGGCCGAATGTTGTTGAGATTGAAACAAATTAATTTTATAAAATATTTAAATAACATGTTTTGGTCATATTTCCGTCTATAAAGACAAGATTGCCACCTCCATTCACGGCCACTGTGCCCCATACCATTGCCTCGACTTCGTCAATACGGACTTCATTCAACAATTACTTCTATTATTGAAAATTGTATTGGAAAAATTTGAAATTACTTTATACAGATGGTATTCTATTTTTGCTTAACAAACAACTTGCGATATATGTGATGATAGTTGAACTATAGATATGGAAAAAAAATAGTTGCAAATTAATAAATTTAAATCAAGTGAAAAAAAACTGACAGGGATTTTAGAATAGAATACGTAATAATCGAAAATGTAAAAAATATTGCATATCTGGGTTTCTTAATTAATAAGTGAGATTTTAACTAATAATTGGTAAGCTGTTATGTGAATCAAAAAAGGATAAAAACTAACACAAACAATTTTACTTTTAAAATGAAGATGAGTGTAGCACAGCATTTAACCGAACAACGGAAAAGCACAAGTGTATATAAGGACAGAAATAATAACACTGGCTCAATACTACATGTGTGAAATTTTATGTAAAATATATAAAACATTTAGTTTTTATTTACCTTTCGTTAAACACTATTCCATTATGTATTGGTGAACCAATGCCAACCATATTTAAAACACTATACAGAATTTGTTCATACAGCAGAGAGTTCGGTTTAAAATGTGCTGACGACAGATTTGGTGACATGTTTGCTTCCATCAAATGTACTTTTAGCTTGTCATCTATTATTAAATCAAATCGGATCAGATCAAAAAAATTACGCGTTTTATAAGATCGTAATATTCGCGCGATATCCTGTTCCTTTTCCAAAACAGTGGAACGTATTATATCGTCTACTTGTTGCCAAATTATTGAAGGATCTAAATTTTGATGTCGAACATATGCATCAAACGCACCTCCCATACTGCCCCCCAAACTACTGTAGAACTTTACTAGTGATGGGACTTGCCATGTTGGCAGATAGTCATCTCCAACGACATACTTATCTATATTGGAAGCATTAAATGGGTAATATTCAACAGGACAATAACGGAATAATACGTCACCACTATAAACATAAAGGCGTAGTGGATCTACTGAAGTAATCACAACATATACTCCAATGTCAAATTTGTAGCCATCCACCAGAAAAGGATTTTGTATAAATTCCTGAATAAAAGAGTTGTCTGAATACAAATTTATTTCCTCTGGAGCTCGAATGGCTATATGTCGGTGTTCATTATGTTTTTCTACGAACAAAGCGTGAGGATGATGTTCAACATAATCCAAAAATTCTTCTCGCTGAGAAGGCAAACGAAAAGCCCTCGGTAGAAATGGTAAAGCTGTTGTAGAAAGGTCCACCTTATTTGTAAGAAATCCACAGCCAGGAAAATGGTTTACTATTTGATTCTTGTCTAAACTTTTCATTCGCTGTGGCATATTTATAAAAGGATAATCATGTGCCCACAACAAATTCCAATTGTCTTCTAATGGCACTCGATGGTAACCCAAACGTTTTAAGACTGTCACCACATGTATTAAATGTTCCTCCGTCTTACTTTTACCATATATTGCGTACTTTGGTGCAGCGAAACCTGTCGCTGTTTGATTATTTTTCTCATCATATTGCCGAAACCAATTATAGTAGCTGCACGGTGTTGGTAATAAGTCCACTAAAATGGCAGTGGCTAACGTGGCCAAGAGAAAAATTATTACAGAATGTACAGGTATTGCAAGACAATTGCTTCTCTTTTCCTATAACGAAAAATAGTATTTTCTATTCATAACTGGTATCAAAAAATGAGGTCAAAGAAAATTTTACAGGTATTTGGTACAGCTGTCTATATACATTAAGAGAATTATTTTCTTACCAATTTAATAATACATTTCTTTTTATTTTCCTCTGCATCCATTTATTTGATTTTGTGTTGAAGAAAGATGCAAAAGAATAAATATACAAGTTACAATTGTTTAAATCCTATTTTAAATAAAATACAAAACTAAAACAAAACAACAAAAAATACTTTCACCGAAAAAACTGAGAATAGTCCGTTTTTAAACAGAGAAGCAACTATTCGTATTTAGTACATACAGACCAGTGTTGAAAAATTCAGTACGTTAATACTTTTTCAGTTCTTCCATTTCAAAAATACCGCTGTTCCCATGTGACACTCACAATTCCATTTAATTTTTATATATTTTATATCTTGCGCTTTTCAACTATTAATGCGAACGTACGTTCTGTTACGTGCCGCGGCCATTTGGTTACTTCTAGCATTGGTCTTTACGTTTCATCTGTTTTTGTTTTGTGTATGAGAAATAAGTATTAGTCATTCGTTTTTCTATGCCGTTTCGTACGTGTATTAAATTTATAAAACAGAAACGGCTTATTAGACGAAAAGCCAGGGTTCAAATCCCAGGCCAGACATCAAAACAAAAATACAAAAAGGATTTTTCGGCGACTTCCTCTCAGCAGATTACTGGAAAAAACTCTGAGGGCCATTATTACAACTTGTCGTTAAACTTGGGGTTAGTTAAAGGTATCTTTAGCTAAAGGGAACTGCAAAATAACCTTTAACTTATTTTCGTTATTACAACTTACACATAAAATTTTTCAAAAATAAGGCAGTGCAGGAGCAATGTCGATAAAACTGCTCAATTATACAAGTTTTTTTTAATGCAGTGGCAACCGCGGGCTTCATTTTTTTGTTGTATATGGTCATTTTGTTTAAATTTGAAGTTGCCATATTGAAAATAACATATAAAGTTCAAACATAAAGTGAACTTTAAATGTTAAAGGTAAGATGATCCTCCATTTAGCTTAACGCTCACTTCTATCTTATTGGGTACTCATAATAACGAAAAACAATTTATCTGGCTGTTAAAATCCTCCCTTTAGTTAACGGCAAGTTGTAATAATGGCCCTGAGAGTAAATAAAGTTGCAATCAATTCAAGTTAATTTAAGCCCACTTCACACGGTAATACTTTACGTACGTAAAGTCAAATGAAAAAGTAAAATGAAATTCCATCCGTATGCGTTTTTCATGATCGGTATAAGACAATAACAAAGTAAAATGAAAACAGCTGTTACACTTTTTTCTATGTGTTTACATAAAAATACATCCCTGATCTAATGCGACGACTTGCTTGTTTTTTGAATCATTTAAAAAAATGAAGAGAGCCATACGACTGTCAAATTTTTCATCCGTATTTCCTCTCAATGTGTCATGGTTTCATTACATAGTACGTTTAGACGATCACATCCGTACTCTTCTACACAAAATTTTGACAGATCATATTACTTGTGGGACCGTGTAAAGTAGGCTTTAGTAGTATTTAAAATACTTTTTTAACAACAAAATTTTACAAATATTAAATATTATATATATTATAACTATGAGTTTAACTATTAGTATTTTTAACAAAGTTTACAACATTTTTCCTAAAAATATTGATATTTCTCTCATTCTTTAAATAGTTTGGCATTTTGTTGTACAAATTCAGTCCCTTATAGAACAATGATTTCTGCACTGCACTTGTATCTGCTCGCTGTAGCCTAAAATCGTTCGCATTTCTCAGTTTGTACGGTTGCGCTTCTCCAAAATATTTTAATTGTTCAGTTAAGTACTCTCTTTTCATTTTTTGAATAAAATTCAGCGTGTTCAATTCTAATCTTTTACGCACATTAAGCCATCTCAGTGCATCTAACATCAAAGTAGGTGGTGTAAATCTGTTCGGTTGTAATATAGAACGCATCGCTTTATTCTGTAATTTCTGGAGTCTTGTTAATTGTTGCTCAGTACAGCGTGTATATAATATCGGTGATCCATATTCAAAATGCGGCTTCAGCATTGTATTATATATGTTAACCGATGTTAACATTGAGACCCTATTTCTCAGCCGTTTAAAGAAACCTATCTTTTTCCCTATTTTCCTACATATATACTCTAAATGTTCCTTTAGTTTCAATTCCCTATCAATTATGAAACCTAGATACTTAATACTGTCTACCTTTTCATTTCCACATTATTTATTCCAAATGACCTATTAGTGTGCATATTAATTTCCATCAACTTTTTTATTCTCATTCAATTTCAATTTGTTTATCCTCAACCATTTATTCACATTATCCATATCCTTTCCAATCCTTTCATAACATTCCTCACATGTTGTACACTCAGTAAAAATGAGAGTATCATTCGCATATAAAACTATCTCGCATTTCCCTATTGCATTCTCAATATCGTTTATGTATATTATGAACAATAAAGCCCCCAAGATCGAACCCTGTGGGACACCAAAATCATTCTCCATATTACTCGATTCAACACCATTTACCTTCGTTATCTGTCTACGTCTCGTGAGATATGATCTAAACCATTCCAATTCCTTATCCTTAATGCCAAAACATGAAAGTTTCCTAAGCAATGAAAAGTTTCTTGAAAAACAAAATATGTCGTTCGGAGTCGACTTTAAAACTGTAGGTCCCGCCACTCATGTATAAAATTAACACACACAACATAAGTTGTGTGAGGAACTAGGTCGTAATCCTGACTGAAGGGTTGTAATGACCAATTATGTATGTATGTGGGCTAAGGTACTATATTTTCAAGTAATTGGAGATATGAGTATTGTTCGGAGCAATCCAAGACCACAACCCCAATGTGAAAATGTTCACTCGAGTCAAGGTTACATTAAACTAACTTAACTGAACCGTGTAGAGGACCCAGTATTTCGCTGCCATTCTGAACAATGTATCATTGCCGCTTATCCAAAACTCAGAGGAAGATGTTTTGTACTTTTGTAATCATTTACCTCAGAGCACAAGCCTCAAGCTTTGGAAAGCAATCTATTCTATCATCCGACAACAAAGGCACTCAATCGATGTCTAGACAATTGTGTACTCCTTTGAAGGAAAGGAAGTGGCCGAATATGAGAACGTTCTTCTTCAGAGCACGTCACCGTCACTGTCGTTAACAACAACGAATTGTAATGAATTTTATTCAAGTTAACCTGCCATCATCGTTCGACTATCTTCAGACATAGAATAACTTATATACATCCAAAAACCTTTATTGTATAGAGACAAGGCTTTGTGGACTACCAGGGATGGACCAGATATTCCATTATGAATTAAATAGTTTTTAAAGACATCTGCTATATCGATACCGAAGACAGAAAGTGAGTATCCTGACCACAAGCAGGAAGGCGATATCCTGCGAAATGCCAACACATTTGGGCAAGTACGTACATCAAATAGTAACAGAAGTCACCGTAGTCTAGTAGGCAGTAGTATTACATTTGAAGCCACGGTTTAAATCCCAGTTCTGACCTCTCGAACGAAACGAAATATAAAAAAAATTTCTTCGACGACTTCCTCTCAACATATTTCTGGCAAAAACACTGAAAACGGTACTAACGGGTGTTCGGCCTTCATTGACATTGAGTTGCTTGCTGAATTCTTAATTTAAGCTACGAAAGAATCTTGTAGGAAAACTATTAGGAAAGGCCAACCAAGCCCAGCTATTGGAATGTTAAAATCCCATAAAATCACTTGGTTTACTGGAAATAATTTCAGATTAGAATCAGAGAATGTATTCATTGATAGATCCATATTACATGGCAAAGTCGAACGTGAAATATTTTCAAAATAACTGAATCTTAAATTCTCCTTGCACTACCCGATTACTGTAGTAATGTACAGGCTAAGGTAATGACTATAAAGATTTCCGCAGGGCTAATGTGGTATTAGAGAATATTAAATGGAGATATACGCATATTAACCGACAGTAAAGATTTTGACACATGGGACTGGTCACAGGGACATTGAAAGTAGCAACAAAGCCGACGAACTTGCAAAGACTGGTACAATAGTCTTCAATTGCAATCGTAGATGAAATTAGAACTCCTCTACAAAGAGACAAATAAATGGTTTCATACAATTTTCAAAAGAAAGATGAGATAATAGTTTGGATATGTGCAGAACATAAGTGTTGAACTCGACCAGAGTCCATTTTCCAAACCTCATAAATTACAACGACTTATACAGAAACTGTTACGATGAGGAGAAGAGGAGACTCTTGTTTGTCACAGTTAGACACTTAGAAACCTATGAAAACCACTAAGAATTTTTTGACAAAACGTATTTAGATTACGAGGATACTAGGCTTCAATTATGTCTGCGGACGCGATAAAATGGTCAATAGGTGGATTTAAATCGTTTAAATCTCCATCTCGAAATATATACAGTCCTCTTACAGAGTCTGAGACTGTATCACATCGATCTAGTCGGGGCGATGTTTATTCCCAGTATTCAGATAATTCAGGTAACGTCAGAATGGTGTAGAGCGGGATAGTCTTCATACCGAATGCTGAAAGAAACTACCATAAATACTTCCTGGACGGGAATATCCTATCCAGGGGACACCATGCATACAACAAGTAAAGATCTTTTGAAACTGTCATGCATGGCCTGGCGTGTAGGACAGCAAGATGGCACAAAAGGAATATACCCTGCTACATTCCTGTATATCGAAAGAGCATTTAACAATGTTGAACTAGGGAGTCGAACTCCATACGGTGGGGTACTCTCTTTTCTTACTGGAATGTGGGGCAAAGCCTATATATTTTCGAGCACATTCGTCGACACTATTAGAGATAGGATGCAACTTGCGCTGAGAAAAGTCAACTATCGGGCATTTGATCTCGGATTGGGTGTTAACCCTGGGAAAACGGAGGTAGTGCTCTTCACGAGAAGGTACAAGTCGCCACCTTTCCCTTTACTTAAACTGAAAGAGGCGGAACGAAAACGTAAAGATGAGGTGCACTTTTAAGGACTTATTCTGAATTGGAAGGTGTCTTGGAAATCGGACATCGTTAACAGATTAAAAGCTGGCTTCCATTAGGTCCAGGATCAATCACTAGATCTTCACAACACATTAACACATTTTCTGAATTCCATTGTGATGAAATCCATAACGGAAATATATAATGTCCGTATCATCCGTCAAATCTAATCAAGGCTGAATGATGGGCGTACAATAGGTTTGCTTAAACTCCAGATAGGCACACCCAGTACGGTTGCATTGCATTGTGCGTACGAGATGCAGTAGTCATGAATACCGAAGAATGCGGAAGAAGAGGAGACTGTTCTTCACCTACTGTGTCACTCTGTCAAAGGAGAAAAAGACACCTTGGTGCTTACTGTATAGACTGGCAGTCTAAGTCGCTTCATTAGACTCTCGGAATGGTTCCGGGAATAGGGGATTGTGAAAACAGATTTGGACAACCACTTCTACCTACCTATGTATCTAGCAAAAGATGATTTATTTCAGTATATTTTATAGATAGTATGTCATTTTTTAAAATTTTTTTCCTTTCCAAACTTCAAATTATATTCGAATTAAAAATTGTTTCATATACAACCAGACAGATTTATTTTTTTATTTGCTGCAATCTGAATATATAATAAAAACATGGCCAAAAGAGCGCGGGATTTAGAAGAGGTTAAGAAGAGGAAAATGGCACGACTGCGATTTGGAAATTTAATACGTAGCGTAGTTATAAATCGTATATGGCTGGTGGACGCTGGTGATCAAAAGTTCTCATTAAATGTAAAGAAAAATATTTCAATGCTCGTAAGAACGCAAATAAAAATTGGTCTTCTAACAATGGCTGTAAGTCGTAACACAAAGTATTTACTTACGTATGTATGGAGCATATACTATATTAATATACATATGTATCATATGCATGTACATAGTATATAAGATTAATATATTAGATAAGTATATCGATGACTTAATACAGAACGTTTTGCAATTTCGACTTTTTAGCACATGTATGTACATATGTATGTATGTATATATATAAATATATATATACTCGTATATATATTAAGCCATCGACACATACTTATAAGCACAAGTATATATACATATTTATGTATAGACATACATATATTTATTTACATATATTTAGGAAAAATCCTTAATAAGAACAAACAGTCAATTGAGAACGGTAGAAGATCGAAAGAAGTTGGTATCCTTAATGGCGGGTCTTAATTGTTTTAATAAAATACCTCCAGTAAGTAAACAAATTAAATTTTTATTTAAAACGAAGTTCAAATATGATTTTTTATTTTCTTTCTTTCAGAAAGTTCGAGCCCGATTGGCTAAATGTGTAAAATTCATGGTCATTGGTCCCGGAAGAACACTGATTAAAGAAGGTGATACGCCCATGATGGTATATTTTCTGCTTACAGGCGAAGTGGAAGCCAGCCAACGTGCCTATAACCATGTAAGTGAAGAAACAATTTTCCTTTCATTTGTCTATGAAACTGATATGGGTGATGAAAGTTAAACAAAGAACATATTCTAATTCAGATTCAGAATACTTGGGTCAGCAAAATAAAGGCAATCCATGGCCCTGGGGACTGCCTAGGCGATGTTGAAATGATTGAAAGATGTGTCAGAAGACATACTTACACTAGTACAAGTAAGTTTACATAATATGACAGTCTATTACATATAACAGTATCAACATAAGCTTTACCTTAAAATACATTAAACACTAATAGCCTGTTTCACTATGGGCCATTATTACAACTTAATAACGTTAAATTTGGGGTTAGTTAAAGGTATAGCAGGAGCAATGTTGATAAAACAGCTCAATTACACAAGTTTTTTTTAACGCAGTGGCAACCGCAGACTTCATTTTATTGTTGTATATGCTCATTTTGTTTAAATTTGAAGTTGCCATAATGAAAATAATATATAATATGGCAAGTTCAAACATAAAGTGACCTTTAAATGTTAAAGGTAGGATGATCCTCCCTTTAGCTTAACAATAACTTCTATCTTATTGGGTACTCATAATAATGAAAAACAATTTATCTGCCCGTTAAAATCCTCCCTTTAGTTAACGGCAAGTTGTAATAAAGGCCCTATGTCGATAGAAATACGAATCCGAATCGATTCGAAAGGTTTCGTTTGCTTGTACTTGTGTCAATTTTTACTATTTACGTAAAAAGATTGCGAAATGGGCAATTTGAGCCTTTTCTGACAATTTTTGTTTTAAGTACTGAAAAATCTATTTAATTGTTAATATGAAAAGCAGAAAATATCTAAAAACAAAAACGAAAAAAATTGACAAATTGAAAAATTTAAAATGAAAATTGAAATTTAAAATATTGGTACCAACGCGAATTTATATAAGGTGGTGTTATCAGCCCAGTTGAGTACTTTACACGAGATTGTCAAATGTTTTGTTTATGTACAGTGAGCAAAAAAAAAGTTACACTTACTACCTCGAAATAACTTTTGAACAAGAACTTATCTATAAAAGGAAATTTATTGTTCTTAAGAGTAAATAAAAGCTTAAAAACTATATTCTGATTATAAACATTTCTCTTTTGGTTACATATAAAGAAAATAATCGTCGAAACTAAGAAATTCCAACATTTCTAGGCAAAAAAGTGGTGATTTTTTGACTATGGCGACCGGATTTTCTAGAAAGTCGTCTTGAACAAAATCCAGTGGATTAATTTATTAGTTTTTTACAATAAGTGTACACTTTTTTTTGCTCACTGTATATACATTATTTTGTTTATTTACATATTTATTAAATATTTTATTAATCATTTGTTCCTCATTTTTAATGAGGTATTTTTTTCGTTTCTTGGTTAAATATTTCTTATTCGGTCGCCATAGTCAAAAAATCACCACTTTTTTGCCTAAAAATCTTGGAATTTCTTAGTTTCGATGATTATTTTCTTTATACGTAACCAATAGAGAAATGTTTACAATCAAAATTTAGTTTTTAAGCTATTATTTAGTCTTAAGGACAATAAATTTGCTTTTATAGATAAAAAAAGTATTTCCAAGTAGTAAGTGTAAAAGTTTTTTTTCTCACTGTACTTATTATGGAAATATTCCTTGCAGGCAATTTAGTAATGTTAAAAAATATCAATTTTAAAAAACTATGAATTTAAATATATAATTACATTATTTTTTATAACATTATTTGCTGAAGAAAAATCTATTAGTATATACAATTTATTAAATTCTTTACACATTCTCCTCATTGGATCAGCACCAGCGTAGTTGGATCTAAAAAATTGTATTGATAATGGGGAAAAATGACGTGACGGACGTTGAGGAACATTAAAAGTGATGTTATGGATTAAAAAACCGGAGCCTATATTTAACATAGTTCTGCGGCTTTTAAGTGTCGAAAGTTTAATTAATGCTAGTCTGGCAGAATAAGAAGATAAACTTGTGGGATTAAAATTCAGTCCTCGGAGACAAAACATCAGAAATTGCCTTTGTATAGATTCGATGACGTCGGAATATTTTTTATATAGAGGATCCCATATTATGGATCCATACTCGAGTATAGGCCTTACAAGAGATGTGTAGAGCGATTTAGTAACATAAGGATCGTTAAATTTTTATGCCCACCGTTTTATAAAACCAAGTACGCTTCTAGCTTTATTTACTGTCATATTTATGTGCGGAATAAAATTTAGTTTGGGATCAAGTAGAACTCCTAGATCCAGGAAGTTATCCACAAGCTCAAGCCCGTATCCATTGAAAGCATAGTTTGCAGGAATCGGATTCTTTCTTACAAATCTCATGTATTTATATTTTTTGTGATTAAGCTGCATTAGATTTAAATTACACCATAAATGAAACCAATTTAGGTCATTTTGAAGAAGTTTCTGATCGGAACTTTGGCGATAACTTAAGAAAATTTGTATGTCATCAACGTACATTAGGATATTGGAATAGTGAATCGTATCAGGTAAGTCGTTAATAAATAATGAAAACAGAAGCGGTCCAAGATGGCTACCCTGAGGTACCCCAGAAAGAACATCAACACTTCTGGAGCAGCAGTTTTTAAAAAGTGCGGTTTGTTTTCTGTTAGTTAAATACGAGTAAATCCATTTTAGACTAAGATCAGAAAACCCCATTAAATAAAGTTTATTCCTCAAAAGTACATGATTGACTTTATCGAAGACCTTGCTGAAATCCATGTAGATAACGTCTGTTTGTTGCTGATGAAAAAATCCTCGATAAACAACTGTTGAGAGATGAAGCAGGTTTGTTGTAGTAGAACACCTTTTTCTAAAACCATGCTGATAAGGAGATATCAAGTTAGAAACTTGATAACATAAATCATCAGTAACCAGTTTTTCAAACAGTTTTGGAATTATGCTCAGTTTTGCAATACCACGATAATTTGTAACATCGGATTTATTTCCCGATTTGAACAAAGGAATAATGAATGAATCCTTCCAAACATTGGGAAAATAACCACATATAATCGATTTATTAAATAAGTATGATAGTGGAACAGCTATAGCGTCGGCACAATTAATTAAGATGCTACTAGGAATGTTATCAGGACCAAAGTTATAAAGGGTCCGCCAAATAACTTTTTTTTTGTAAATGCTTTAAAAAAAAAACTTCTGAATATTTTCTCAAATTTCTTTTTTTATTTGAAATTACAATCCTTCCGGTTAATAATGGAAAATAATTTCATTCAAATGGCTGCCTCGGCTGGCCATGCAGTAGCCTACACGATCGGTCCAATTTTTAAGCACATTATCGATTGTGTGCAGCTGTATTTCACCAATGGCTACACGAATATTGTCCTCTAAAGCGTCAATTGTCTCTGGCTTGTAGGCGTAACACTTATCTTTGACGGTACCCCACAAATAATAGTCCAACGGTGTCAAATCGCAGCTCAGAGGTGGCCAAAGTACATCAGCTCTGCGGCTGATAATGCGATCTTCAAAAACAGGGCGCAAAAGATCGAGTGTAGCTTTGGCTGTGTGGCACGTAGCGCCGTCCTGTTGAAACCAAATGTTGCCAATATCCTCCTCTTCAATTTTTGTGAACAAAAATTCGTTCAATATGGCCCGATAACGATCGCCATTGACTGTAACGGCCACTCCTTGATCATTTTCGAAGAAAAATGGCCCAATTATGCCTCTGGGCCAAAATCCGCACCAAACTGTAACTCGTTTTGGGTGCGTCGGCTTTTCAATGTATGCGTGCGGGTTTTCTGTGCCCCAAATGCGACAATTTTGCTTGTTTACATACCCGCCAAGATCAAAATGAGCTTATCTGAAAAGATGATTTTTTTTTGCCAAAATCGGCATCTTCTGGTGTAGGCTACTGCATGACCAGCCGAGGCAGCCATGTAAATGAAATTATTTTCCATTATTAACTGGAAAGATTGTACTTTCAAATAAAAAAGAAATTTCAGAAAATATTCAGTAGTTTTTTTTAAAGCATTTTCAAAAAAAAAGTTATTTGGCGGACCGTTTAGGAGAACTTTAGTTTTCTTAATTCCATAGAAATAGTAGGAACGTTGATTAAAGATATTGACACTGTGGAATTTGTATTTATTTTAATTGGATAATCAATGGAATCATTAAACAAAACATTTGACAATCTCGCGTACTTAAAAAAGCTATCACCTGGGCTAACACCACCATTTATGAATTCGCCTTGACGATTTCAAAATAGAGAAACAGGCTTTTGTACGAAAACATTACGCTTTCATTCAACTTGTCGTTTGACTTACGTTTCGACTTAGCGTTCGAATGAAAAAAAAAACTAGAGAAACCCGAAACAGTTCTCGTTCGTCTAGAAAGGAGACTTTCAATGCAAGCGAAAATAGTACACAGCACGACGTATTATGGAGACTCAGCTTGAGATCATCTATGCTGTAAATTTCTCTACGTCCACTACTAGTCTGTTACTATGATCCACCAATGCGTTATGAGCATGGAAACAGAATTTATTTATTTCGGGGATGGGGAAAAGCTAACAGTATTTTTTTATTCAATGCTATCAGTTTGTTTACTAGATTTTATTCTGGTTATAGTATAAGTGGCAGGAAAAACCCCTGCGCGGATACGATGCACTGGCCAATCGACAACGAACGAATGTACTCAGTGTTAGGTAAACTAGGCGATATATTATTTTTAAATGATTTTATTGCTGTGCTAATTTCAATGATATTGTGGATCTGGATTTTGGCTAATGTGTGAATGCAAACGACTATTGCTAGTCGCATAGAACTCTTCTAAAACTTTCCGTTGTTGTTACTTCGATGTAATATGGCTTGAACTGTCGGAAAATTTCTTTACCTCTCTTAAGATGTCTCTTACATTTTTTATAAAGGGTGGGCGATTTAAAAATTTAAATTTAAAAATGCAATAAAACAAAAACGGTATGAAATTTTTCCAAATTAAATTTTTTGTTGTGAACAGAAAATAGTCTAACGGCGTCAAATCGCAGATTCTTGGCGGCCAATTGACATCATGTTGAAACCAAACATCGATTACATTAATACCATGAAGAGCGGGTACAAAAAATTCAGTTATCATGGTGCGATAGGTGTCTCCATTGACCGTAATGGTAGCGCTGTCCTCATTTTCAAAGAAATATGGGCCAACGATGCCTTCGATCCACAAGCCGCACCAGACTGTCCCTCCTAATGGATGCATTGGCTTCTGTAAGACCATATTTGTGTGTTATGAGCCCCAAATAAAGCAATTTTGCTTATTAACGTATCCACCAAGATGAAAATGAGCTTCATCCGAAAAGATGATCTGTTTTTGGCGAAATCGACATCATTGTGCAGTTTCTCGTTGACCCATATGCTTCAACTCTTGAACCAATTGAACTTTGTCAGACGTCATACCGCAAGATTCAATGTAAACTGGTGCGTGAAATGTTTAATTCTTGAGAGCTAAGAGTTAATGTTGATGGATTCTCAAGCACACTCTCAGCCACAGCTTCGATATTTTCGGGTGTACACACTGTACGCTCACGTCTTGGCGCATCAACAATGAACTTTATTTCAACACTTCACAACAGTACCAGTCTCCACATATGATGACTATTTTACGTTTTACGGCAGTTGTTGTGTTAATTATCTTTTTATTTCCTCCCAGTTACAATATTTTCTAGAAATATTTAAAAAAATATTTCCTTAATTGCCGTGTTATTGGAAGAACAGGCACACTCAACAGCAAATAGATGCTTGGAATTAATTTCTCTTCCAAAGTAATATAAATCACTTTTACTCACCTGTTTTAAGTCTAGAATTTTTTTAAATTCGTTTTTAAAAGAGAATTTGTTTTTGCATTTAAGATTCTTAGTATGTGTTTACTAAACCAAATCTAACTGTGGAGTAGTTTCAATTAAAGATTGATTAACATAATATATATCGATTGCTTAATATGAAAAAGGCCTAACTCGATTTTTGGTTACTTTACAGGAGAAGGAAAAAACTTATTAAAATTCGTAGAATTTTAGATACAACGAAAATTTTAATACAATTTTTAAGACGAAACAGCAACACATTTAATCTCTCATTTAAAAAATTGTTATTTTTTTGTGCATCTGACATTTATCTACCAGAATAAACAAAAAACCTTTTTTTGAAAATAATTGAGTTAGGCCTTTTTCATATTAAGCCATCGATATGTGTCTTACTATGTATGTACATATATGTTATTGTATTAAAGTAATTGCAATATATAATAACGTAGAGTGTTATCTTTTATTCGATTTACGTTTTTTTTATTGTATTTAAATATGTTTCTCTGATTCGTATTAAATTGAATTAAATAGTTATATTGACTCAGTTATATAAAATAAAAATAATAGTTATATTGACTTTAATGTAAGAAAATTCATTTTATGCCCACTATTACACATTTACAAACATTATATTTATGCGATTAAGTCACGACATCTTAAGAAACAAATTGAATTTGATATTAATGTCATATTATTGATTGATTTTCGTAGGAAAAGAGAAACATTTTCCTATTCCTGTAATTTTCTGATTTTCTTTGTATTTGCGACCATTAAGGTGTCACTCCCTTAACAGGTGAACCCTAATTTAAAAAAATTATTTCCCTTTTTATGCTTTTATTCAATCCTGAATATTGCATGACCTAACAAAAAAATATTCATATTTCTTTCCTTGCTTTTTAAATATTGTTTAGGATATGTGATAACTTTTCTTCCAAAGAACAACTCGATGGGTTTCCTAACTGTTTATTTCCGACAAGGTTGAAAGAAAACGTTTCACTTATCCATTTACAATACTTTTGTATGGTGGAGCCTTGAAAACTTTAATACCTCAACTGATCTTCGAGCATAAAAATAATTGATTCAAAATTTAATGCTTTTTTGTTATCTACGACAACCATTCTTGGAATGCCAAAATGAAACATAATTTTTCTTATTGGCTCTTTAATGTCGGCTATCGACCAAGATTTTATCACTGTTGCCTTTGCAAATGTTATGAGCTTATCTATTGCCGTTAGTTTTAAATGTTTTTCAGTGCACCAAATGTCCATGTAGAGTATTTCTGCCGCATATTGTAGAATTGGAGTATTTGAAATATATGATTTATTGGGATGCCTATCGTATTTTCCCTCTCTACATATTTTGCACTGTTTTATTATTTTGTTTAGTTTGTCGCTCATCCATGGAAAATAGTGTTTTTTTAAGAGTTGAAATTTATTTTCTTTTGCATTTCTGTGCGCTCTTTTATGAACCTTTAGAGATTCTTCCTCCTGTTTAGAGGTGTCACCCAAGTCTTCCACTTGAGTTTTTGTATGTCTTATTTTATATTTAGCGAAATGAAGTGGGTATATTGATTGTACTGATTTTTAAACACGTTAATTGGACATTCTACTGATGGAATTAGATTTTCAAAAGAGCTATCTTGACTGTGCACAGCAGCCTTTAAGGCACTGATATCGACAGCCTTATTTTAAGGGTTTCTTTTTCGTTAGCTGCATAATTCTCTTCAGTTTTATTCAGTGATCTAGGTATGAATGTTAGAGGCGTCTGTAGTAAATTCAAAGCTTTTGTTAAAATCTGGGTAGCTCAATATTACATCTCTTGATGCTAGAATATATTTTATTTCATTTAAAGCCGTTTTTGCTGATTCATCTAATTGTATTTTTTATCATTTTTTTCCTCACTGATTTTTGTACACGCGTCCATCTTTCTCTGTTAAAGATTTTGCTATCTTCCTCCATCCATTACAAAGCATCCAGAGAGACCGAGAAACGATCGTAAACTTTTTAATGTAGCTGGATAAGGAAAATTAACAATAGCTTCAAACTTTTTTGGGTTTGTTTGTATACCTTTGCGAGAATGGAGAAAACCGTGTAAAGTACGAACAATTTCTGTAATATCCTTGCAATGCTGATTCTCGTCCACGCTAAAAATGATTATGTCATCAATATAAACATAACACCTAACACCGATATGAGAATGTAAAATGTAATCCAGTGCACATTGCTGATGCATTCTTTAGTCCAAATGGTAATCGAGTAAACTCGTATTTACCTTTGTTTATTGAAAATGCTGTTTTTTCAATGTCTTTGAGTTTCAAAAGTATTTGGTGAAAACCGTTTTTCAAATCCTAAACTGTAAAATATTTACTTTTTACTAACTGAGTAAGTACTTTATTGATTTCTGGAAAGGAGTATTTATCTAGTAATAGTAATATCGTTTAATTTTCGGTAATCTATGAGGTCTCCGTAGTCTAGTAGGTAGTGTGTTGGCTTATTAGACGTGAGGCCACGGTTCAAACACCAGGTCAGACATTTCCAACAAAACGAAATATGGAAAAATATATTTTCAGCGACTTCCTTTCAGCAGGCTTCTGACAAAAACGATGAGAGTAAATAAAAGTGCCATGAATAGTTTCTCAAAAACAGTCGTTCGGGGTCGAACTTTAAACTGTAGATCCCGCCATTCATATATAAAAATGAACACACACAATATAAAAGGTGTGAGAAACTATGTCGTAATCCTGTCTAAAGGGTTGTAGTGACAAATTATGTATGTATGTAATCTATAACCATTCTAAATTTTTTCTGTCCACTTGCGTCCAGTTTTTTTTGGAAAAAATCCACGCAGGTGAATTGTATGGTGACTTCGATGGTCTAATAATACCATCTTCTAACAAAGTTTTCATCTGAGTCTCGATTTCTTTTTTAAGCTCGTAGGATAAGGATAAAGATAGGTTTCAGAATATATGGGATCTTCTGTTCTCTTATCTATTTCTCCTACAATTTTAGTAGTGTACGTGAGTTTTTCGTCCGAATTAAATTATTTTAAAACAGCATCTTTCAGCATATACTTTTGCAGTTGTGTCATGTGATCAATTCGAATTGTAGTCATATTAATATTGTCCACTAAAAATTTTTTAAGGAAAACTTTCTTTCCGTCTCATACCTGCATGTAGCTATATGTGGTATGAATAGCAACTTCAAGGTCCTTAAGAGTATCCGATAAACGATTAAAAATAAATTCAAATTTAATTCCGGTAATAAATAAAATTTTACTCGTACATCTGTTCGTCCAAATGGAAAGGTATTGTATGAAGTCGAATTTCTACTTTTCCTGCAATTGAATTTGCATAAAAAGTTTCTTTGTGTGGAATCGAATTGTTTACAAGATTTGGGCGTATATAATTTTTTTTTGAGCCTGTATCTATTAAAAATTGTAAAAATTTTCCACTGTACATCCTACACTTAAAATAGATGAGGGTGGACGAATTCGAATTAAAAAATGAATTGCATCGATACTGTCAAGATCGTAGTCCGTTTTGTCATTTCTATTTCCGTCTAAATAGTCATGTAAAGTTTCTTTCGAAGTTTCGTCCTTATTTATATGGTACCTGATTCAAGTATCTATTAATGTCATCCGTTCTGTCCTTTCCCATTTGAGATTTCAAATTAAAATTCCTGCTCTGGGTATTCCGAGCTTTTGGGTGTTGTGGCGGTGGCCGTTTTCCGAAAAGGTAATTATTTGCTGATCTGTTCTGTAGTTTATTTGTCTGATTCTTATGCTTTGGCCTACATTCATAGGCTCTGGCTTCGGCTGGGGTGGCGCTTAGTTATTTTGGTTGTTTTGATTATAATTTGGAATGGCACTTTGATTTCGGTAATTCCTTAAACCTTGAAAAGGTTGATCAAATCAAAATAATTTGGCTTTTTATTTGGTCGAGGTGGCGGTGGATATGAATTTCCTATTATGTGCATAATTAGTTCTAAAATTTTGATTGTCTAATTTAAGACACAACTGCAGTGCTTTGGGTAAGTCTGTTGGCTATTTCATAGCCAAAACTCTAGGTAGATCTCCCTTCAGTACTCTTATGTATGTACATAGTATGTACCAAGAGCCTTCTCTCCATAAGTTTGAGTTAAGAGGTGTAGTGACTCTTGCACTATCGACATAGCGGTAATTTTATTGAGTATGAGAAATAAATGATTGTATACTTTTTGGTATAATTCCTGAACTGTTTCAGTTCCTTGGACTAATGTTGTTAGTTGATACGCAAGGATATTGACATCTCTTTTGTCAGCATAATGTAGTGTTAGGCAGCGGGATATACTTTTCCAATTTAAGGGTGTATTATAGGATTCCAATATATCCATCCGCACTCCCAACAATCGTGTTTCTAAATATACTTAAAATTCCAAAATATTTGGGGGTTCCTTCTAAATTTTTATAAATATTAAGTATAGGCTCGACAGATTTACTCCAAGAACTATATACGCCTGGCTGGCCAGTGAACTATCTCAAACACCTAACCACGTCCGGTATTCTATCTAGGTCAGTCAACTGTGCCCTATGTTCGGGATCGATAATTTGGTCCTGGTCAAATTGATGGTGATTTTCCGGTACAGGAACAGAGGGTACTACCGGTGGTCTAATTAATTTATTGGCGTTTAACATTTTAAGTTTGATTATATGAATTATTATTTGTTTTTTAAGTATTATCAAGTGTAGTTTTACTCTATTTTAACTTTGTTATAAATATTTACTCTAAAAGAAATCTCTGAAAGAGGCTATATCGCGCAAGAAGAACCAGGCGTTCCAGGAACTACGCGATGACATAAACGTAAACCCTTATGGACTTGGATACAAAATTGTAATGGACAAACTGACCAGGAGGAAATTATGGACGAGCGAATGATGAGAAATATAGTGGATACACCATTTCCTACTTATGAATCGAGGATCGAACGTCGGCAGAATACACTCAGTATGGAATTCTTACCATTTACCGCTTCTCTTCGGTAAATTTAAAATAGCTGCAGCCGGACTAAAACCCGGTAAGGCACCGGGGAACGATGGCATCCCGCCTGAGGTAGTGCGCAACTCTAAGAGAATGTATTTTCCCCGAAATATGGAAGAAACACGGCTAGTCTTGATAAGTAAGGGAAAGGGCGATCCGGAAGACCCATCCGCGTACAGGCCATTGTGCATGCTGGATACGTCGAGAAAGCTGCTCGAGAGGCTTTTGAAGCCTCGGCTTGCGGCCGCCATTGAGAATAGTGGCGGACTGTCTGCTAGGCAATATGGTTTCGATCTGGTCGGTCTACAATTGGCGCCTTGAGAGAGGTGACTGAAGCGGCCATGGTCACACAGCGTGGAAATCACTTTTCGAGGCCTGTGCTACTGCTTGAGACTTTAGACGTTAAAAACGCGTTTAGATGGACTGATGTGTTAAATGCTTTGGAATACAATTTCTCGGTACCACACTACATCCTGGCCATGATAAGTAGTTATCTGAGTAGCAGACAGCTGGTGTGTAACACAAGCTCGGGACCAAGGGTGAAACAAATAACATCAGGAGTGGCACAAGGATCTATCCTCGGCCCCGACCTATGGAATGTTAGCTACGACGGAATTCTGAGAGAGGATATGCCGGAAGGAACTTTTTTGGTTGGATACGCGGACGATATTGCGGCTATTATCACGGCCAGGAATACGGAAGAGGCTCAGCAAAAACTGAGACGTCTTATGTTGAGAACAAAAACTTGGTTGGATTCCACGGTCTAGACTTGGCCATGCATAAACCGGAATTGCTGCTAATCACTGGTCGTCGTATCCTTTGCATGTGGACATGAGTATTGGAAACGAGGTAATTAGGACCAAGAGCTTGGTGAAATACCTGGGAATAAGGCTGGATCCCAGACTAACATTTTCGTATCCACGGCCTAGACCTGGCCATGCATAAAACGGAATTGCTGCTAATCACTGGTCGTCGTATTCCTTTGCATGTGGACATGAGTATTGGAAACGAGGTAATTAGGACCAAGAGCTTGGTGAAATACCTGGGAATAAGGCTGGATCCCAGACTAACATTTTCGTATCAGATTCATTACTCGGCTAACAAGGCCCAGAAGATCGTTGAACAGCTCAGCAGATTAATGTCGAATATTGGAGGCTCGCTACCGGCGAGATGGAGACTCCTGATGGCGGGTGGAAACAGCATTATGCTTTATGGGAGCGAAATTTGGGCCGAAACACTAGATGTTAAGAAGCGGACAAACTCACTTGTTGAGGTACAGAGAACGGCTGCATTGCGTGTCGCGTCGGCATATCGTACAGTGGCCGCTCCAGCCGCACTGACGATAGCGGGTATAATCCCTGTGGATCTGCTGGCAGCGGAGCGGATGGAGACTTATAAGGCGAAATCGGCTGGAAATCACATAACCGGTTATTTCAGGGAAAACACCATTTCAAAATGGCAACAACGATGGAACGAGGAAAATGGACGGCGAGATTTATTCCGGACATTAGGCCCTGGATTGGTCGGAAATTTGGAGAGGTTACACAGATCCTATCGGGTCACGGATATTTTAGAAAATATCTGCACAGAATGGACAAGACCGCCTGTTCTTACTGCCTTTACGAGGAAGGGGAGGTAATTGATGACGCAGAGCACACTGTTTTCGAGTGTGCACGCTGGCAGAGCTATCGCTCTCTACTGACGTCAACAGTTGGAACGATCACAGCCGCTAACATTGTCGGGGTCATGATTGCGAGTAGTGGAAATTAGATCTCGGTGGTGGAATTCCGTAGACGGAAAAAGAAAGATCTTGAGGCAGCAGAACAAATATGCATGTCGGCATAGGTGATACTGTCACACATGCCAAGCGAAACCGAAACGATGATTTCGATGAAAGGAATGGTGGAGACGCTTAGATGTCTCCTCAACTTTCGATACGCAATCCGGACGCGTATATAGACATGGAGAGGCCAAAGGGCACAAACAAGTCCAAAGGAGACGAGGGGAGGATTTAGTGGGTGAGGGCCCCACACAAGGAGGATGTGACGACTTCCTCTATGGTGCGGTTAGGTACATTGACACCTCCTCGGCGTGAAAAAAATAAAAATTTAATTATGCTTACTTAACATAGTATACCTCAGGCACAACCTCAGCAAAATTTTTATTAAAATATTATTACAACATTTAAACCAAATATTTGTTAACTTTATAAATATTTTTATTCTTAACTTGCATAAGACCGAAAAGAACATTGTTGTTGCAGATGTTGCGAGCTAGAGGATTTGTGTGGTATTAAAGGTAATTTTGAAATATTCACGATTTTAATTTGCCATGTTGTTACTAATGATTAACAAATGAAACAGAATTTTGTTTTTGTATTTTGTCAATCGACCAATATGTTCTAAGAAGAAACTAAGAAAGTGCATCATAACTGTCAAAATACTATGGACTTAAAAATTTAATTTATCAATATATCAATATATTTATAAAATTGTGATATGTGTAATATATATGTATGTATTTAATTTCCGCGTATGCCTTTGATTAGGCAGTATGACGAGGGTACAGTATGTAGAGGCGTGAATACCTGAACAACGAAATTTCTCTATTCTGTAAGTGTTGGGACGATTTCTAGGCAATATGCTATGAGAAAATGTGACGTTTTAATGATAGCTGCCGTCATGTATAATATATAATTCAGGTACCAAAAAATATATATGGTACCTTCCAGACGTTAAATTGTATTGAAAATATACAAAATAATCGGAAACCTGATATCCACTGTCTTAAAGTAATTACTGTATTGATTTTCTGTAACTGTAAATCTATAATATAATTATGCAATTACTAGGTGATGCAAATCTTCAAGGCAAATATTTATTTCTTGATAATTTTCATAAAAATTAAATTGTAAGTATCAATTCAGTAACGGCATATTAACACTAGCCACCAAACACTACACAGGTGGAATGTTTAGTGCCGGATAAATTACAATAATTAATTTTAAATGAGCTCCTTGACCTTAAATGTGTCTCAAAGGTCTGCATGATATCAACTTATTTCAAAAGCACTCTTTTGAGGAGTTCAGTACTTGGTTCTTCATATTTATGACATGCGGGCTATGGGAGGTGACAAAACTTCCCTTCCTCCCTGTCTGGTCATCAGATATATGTGTGGATTGGCTCTGTCATATTGAAACGCCGTTTCAAGGTATCAATTCTGGTCGCCTTAATTGAATTAATGGCTTTAATCTCATTAGCTGTCAATCAATAGAATCAATCTTTGACCAGCTCATAAAAATTTTTAATAAAACAATCCTCACTGTCACCCAGCATTCTTTTGTTGGTGTCTATCCGTCTGCGAAGCTTTATACTTCGTCCATGATCATAAAATGCTGTGTCATTTGCTTCGCGTTACAGCATATATCGATCTCGAAAGCAACATTTGTTAATATCACTTATAAATACTTACTTATAAATACATAGTATTACTTTGAAAATATGTAGAATAATCTGATCAAATATTGAGTACAAACAGATATTTTTTATACAATTCAAAAATAATAAGTTTCGTGAACTAGGTATACCAATACCTTGCTTTGCATTGTTTCGCTTTGCGTTTTTTTTTTTCTAAAAGAGGGCAAGACTTTTGTTTCTAATTGCGCCATGCCAAACTCGTGGATTCCCTTTCTAACTGAAAATAAACGCAATTTTAATACACTAATATACTAAGTGGAAATGGTGCTGCTGCTAGAGTTACCAAAAATATAAAAAAAAACTATCAGCTTGGAGACAAAATTAGATATTCTGCGAGAATTTGATAAGGCTGTGGAGATAGCAACGACTGTTGGTCTTGAATGTTGATAAAATAAGAGATTACTTATTTTACTAATGTTACATATTCTTAGTTCATTTATAAGTTTCATAAATAAATCTATATGCTCTTTATCAATCTGATTACTATGTTTTGTTAATAGTTCTTCCAATTCAGTTGATGTAACCATTTTTTCCTCTTCTTTAAAAAGTCAATAGTAGGTTGTGTTAGTGCGGGACGATGTACTCTGAACAAAGAGTAATAATTAACTAAACAAAGATTTCAGATGTGGTTAAGTTTTTTTTTGTCATTTATTATATAATTTCTTCGTTTGAATTTATTGAGAATTACAATTTATTGAAAACACAATTTTTACATTTAGTAAGATTATAAAAATTTATTATATTTTTAGCTTCATTTTCAGCTTGATATAGTCTATGTTTATAAAATATACAGGGGCAGGTGTCAGGACCACATGTGCTGTTTTCATTCGACCATTCGCAATCCTCGAAATGTTCACCATATATATTTCTTATTCTTTCCAGGTTGTCTACATACTCCAGTTGTGTTTGTATGTTGATGAGTTTAGTTTTATATACGTCAGAAATTATGTGTGAGAACGATTTTAAAAAGTTGTATATTTCCTTTAAAATCATTAAAGAATGACGTCTCTACTATAGTCCAGCTCCAAAAAACTATTAGATAACCTACCTAAGCGCTCATTAACAGATCTGAAATCATATAAATATTAAAGATTATTCACAAATTCTGCACATGAGCATACAATAGCAGTAGATTAATATACAATGATTTTAAAGGAAATCTACAACTTTTTAAAATCGTTCTCACACATAATTTCTGACATAGATAAAACTAAACATGAAAAGAATAAGAAATAGATATGGTGAACATTTCGAGGATTGCGAATGGTCGAATGAAAACAGCACATGTGGTCCTGACACCTGCCCCTGTATATTATATAAACATAGACTATATCAAGCTGAAAATGAAGCTAAAAATATAATAAATTTTTATAATCTTACTAAATGTAAAAATTGTGTTTTCAATAAATTGTAATTCTCAATAAAATCAAACGAAGAAATTATATAATAAATGACAAAAAAAAAAACTTAACCACATCTGAAATCTTTGTTTAGTTAATTATTACTCTTTGTTCAGAGTACATCGTCCCGCACTAACACAACCTACTATTGACTTTTTAAAGAAGAGGAAAAAATGGTTACATCAACTGAATTGGAAGAACTATTAACAAAACATAGTAATCAGATTGATAAAGAGCATATAAATTTATTTATTAAACTTATAAATGAACTAAGAATATGTAACATTAGTAAAATAAGTAATCCATTTATATGTGTTAATAATATTATACATAGATCTAACTGTGAAAAAATTTACTCAGAATCTTTTGACATTTGCAGATGTCAAACATTCTATACACAATATTTGTTAACACTTAATCTATTTAATCTGAATAAACGAATGTTTAACTGTTATTATATTCAATAGATTTATGTATTGTATTGTACAAAATAACAAAATCTGAAATAAAATATACATACCTAAGAAAAAAATCTAATAAAATAAAACCTAATTTGTTTTAATTAATCTCATTATTGTATAATTTTATTTATTTAAAACAGTAAAACTAAAAAAAATCTAAATCCTTAAAACAAATCTATTTATACTCTGGGATGTTGTAGATCAATCAGTAAATTCAATTATGTAAAAACAGATATTCTACTTATGCGTGAAAAAAAATACCCACAGGCATAACTATACTTTTTTCTCATCAATTTAAAAATCCTTATAACACAACAACAACAACACCACGTACAACTATATTTCTATTTCTTCACAATTATTATCTCAAAAGAACGTGCACACACCAGAGATCAGCAATGAATCGCTTTTTCGCCACTCATCAGCACCCATGCAATTTTGAGTATGAGTGAGTCAACAGTACTGAAATCCAACTACTCTGATTCATTCGTATTCACTACACCATTGATTTATAAGTATAAGTTGCAATGAGTATGAGTACAACGTTGACATCAAACTCATAACATTCGAACTATGTTTGATTCACACGCCTACTCATTCAGATTCATAAATTTAGAAAAATACTTATAATACTTATATTAAATCGAGTGATTCGAATCATTCATCAAAATTTACAGTCTTAGTTGTTGTTGCATTTACAAAGAGAGAAGAAAGACACATAAACAAAAAAGACAAAGACAGTAAGGAGAGCAAACACACAATCTTCATGTGAGTATTGTAGTGTTCATACGCGGATCATACTTATTTTGTGATTCGTGTATGCGATGAGTCGTGGAGAGTCCAAATCAATAACATCGTGCGTATTGTTAAGTACGAGTACCATGAGTATTTTAAACTTTGAGTATGAGTAGTATGAGTATGACATTAAAATAAATGTGAATGCGTATAAGTATCAGAAATTATAAGTATGATTCGAGTCTACTCATCGTTTTGAATACTCATTGCTGACCTCTGGCACACACTCATTCTGTCCGTCCAATCATTCGAAAAGCAATACAAATACAATGAACATGTACACTCATGTTTCTACTTAGGTATACGATGTTATTTATCGCAAAAAAAATTTACACAGGTGTTCATCTCTTTCTTATCACATTTAAAATTAAAGATCCTTCTAATTAAATATACAAAAAATAAAAAACACACAACAACTATATAGGTGTAGATCCCTTTTCTATTTTTTCAACATTGAGTATGATAATACGTGCCAAGAATTTATTATTAAAAAACGATCATACACATTACATGTTACACACACACTCATTCGGTCCGTCCAATCATTCGTACATAAATTTTCACATTACATGTTACAAACCTATCGACTAACCGACACTACCGACTGTAGCGTAGGCATGCTCCTAAATTTGTATGGAGCAACTGATCCCGAAACCCCATAAACATACTACTAAGCAATATTTAACGATAATGCTAATGGTAGTAATACAGACCAGAATCAAACATTTGAAGGTAGTCAGGGCTGGTTTGAGACATACAAAGTTCGAGCAAATCTGCACAGCATTGTTCTTAAAGGCGAAGCAGATAGCGCTGATATAACTGCTGCAGAACGCCAGCCGACAGAGGTAAAAGCCTTAATTCATGAAGGTGGCTATGATCCGAAACAAGTCTTTAATGTTGACAAAACTGGGTGATTTTGGAAATGTCTACTGCAAAGAACTTTTTCAAAACAGAAAAATCAGCGACAGGATTTGAAGCTAGCAAGGATAGACTGACAATTCTTCTTGGTAGTTATGCAAACGATGATTTCAAATTTATTTCCTTTCCCAGAGCTATGAACGGTTGTTCAAAGAATCTGCTTCCTCTCCACTGGCGAGAAAACAAATAAGGATGGATGACAACATCATTATATCAAAACTGGATTTTAACTTGTGCTGTTCCAGAAAATAAAACTTATTGCAATAAGGAAAACTAAAACTTCAAGTCTTTAACCCTAGTAGACAATCCTGCTGGTAACCCAATTTATGTTAATGAGTTGTCACAATTTGTATTTTTGCCGCCTAATACGGCCGATGGACCAGGGATTAATATCGACATTTACAAGTTATTACCTTCAACGAAAATTTAAACTTCTTTTAAGTGAGACTGATGGACAAGATAAGCCTACCCTGCTAGAGTTTTGGAAAAAGTTTAACATAATGAAAGCCATAGAAATTATTTCCGATTTGTGTTTGGCGCAAAATATGGCCTGAATGTGTTCACAGAATATGCGCTGCAGGAGTTGATGGTACACCAGCTGATTGGCATGAGGAGACTGACATATGTAAATGAGTTGCTAACCTCGCACAACCAAGAATTGTATAATGGAGAACTATTGCAACTGGAATTGCAATTGGCTAATGAAGAAGACAACAGTGACCGTTAAATAGAAATCTCCGAAGAACTAAATTTAACCTCAAAACAAATTTCCAAAGCGATGTGTTTGATTAACGAAACTTTGCGGATTTTTTAAAAAACGATCGTGACAGCGGAAGGAGTTTGAAAATATTCCAGGCGGTAGCTATGAATATCAATTGCTACAAGAAAATTTATATTACATTGAAAAAAAAAAATTTTGTTCAGCAAACATTGGACCAATTTTTTGTGAAAGAAAGCGGACTTACGCCAACAACCACTATGGACTCATCAGACAGTGATTAATTTTTATTTTTTATAAATTAACAGAATTTTTTATTTTTGTTTTAATTAAATTTTTTTGTTTGTTTTTTGTTTTCTATATGTACTTATGTATGTAATAAAATTTTATATTATTTTTGATTTTGAAATGTTTATTTTATTCAATTAGTATGTAGTTTTTACGCAACCCAGGAACCTATCTCTGATCTTTCCATGGTTTCCTATAGAGATTCATAATACACTTTGCGTCGTGTTTTGGAACGTAACGTAAGTGTACATGTATAAAGTCTGTCCCGTTAAATAAAAATCTTTCTAATCTTTTTTTCTTTTGTATGTAAGTGATTTCTTTGTAAAAATTCACACAGAAATATTTATTGTAATTATTTTAACCGTTGCGTTGGAATTGGTGGATAGAACCAAGGCGAATTCATTACAAATTTCACAATTTTTATAAAATTTTTTAACATTTTTCTTCCCATCGTCATTCTTTAATCAACATTTTTCTTCCCATCGTCATTCTTTAACAATTTTTATAAAAATTTTTAACATTTTTCTTCCCATCGTCATTCTTAAGTCAGCTGTTTTTGACAACATTACTATTTCTCAACAACAAAAAATCCCTGTTGTTTTTGTATTGTTGTACTTATTGTAATAATACTCTCACCTTATAATGAATTCGCCTTGGATAGAACAGTAGCAAAAGACAAGGTGTGTCATTTAGATAGTGTTTGATAGCCATTGATAGCAGACATCTGTGTTGTTTGAGTAAAAAATGAATCCAGCTACGTACCGCTCCCACATCCGACATATTATTTCTTAGTGTCAAGTGACTACTTGTTAGATAGAATCATCTCACCTACAACACCTATTTTATTGTTCTTTTTTAACGGATAAAAAACATTGGATAATGTGTATAAGGCACAAAGAAAAAAATTTTGTTGCATTAAAAAATACGAACTTGTCGTCGAACCTTCGTACATGAAAGTAAATATACCGTATATGAGCTTCTTTGGCGATTAAAAAAAAAATTAACTCAGCTTATATTGTACATGTAGCGTTCGCGTGCTTAAAATTAAATAAAAATTAAAATAATTTATATTTTTGATTCAGATACGTAAAAATACATATTAAGATATCCGAATGCATAACATTTTATATTTTAGTCGCTTTAAACTTGTCGGACTTGCCTCGTAAACGACTTCTGTTTTTATAGCAAGCGAATCCATTGGTTTTTCTTATTCATCTTCAAAACGAACAATTTTTCAAAATCAACCTTCACACCAACTATTGTGCTAATTAAAAATAATAAGATTCGCCTTTAGTTAAAATAAAATGATGTTTTGGCATATGTTTCTCTTTCACTTTGAAAGCGTACGAATGTCGCATTCGACATTGTAGAAGTGCCCTTATATAATATTTCAAAAAATAAGTGACGAACAAACCCGAATTGATCAGCGATTTTTCCAAGCATAAATGAATTTCTTTACATATTTACAGTTGAAGACCATATCATAACACTCATCATACTGATTACGTAGCGCTTTATAAAACGCATTTGCAGCCACAAATTTACCTGCTAGAAGTTTCGTCTTTTTATATTACAAATGATGTGTTGGTTATCGGCGCATAGAGCTTGGATTGCTTAAGCGAATTACAATCACAATTTTAATTTTCTTAATATTTAATTTAAATCGTTACAATAAAGCTTAATTTGTTAAAATGAAGTTATTCCTTTGGTTATTTCCTTTTTCGACAGCTGAATGTTATTAGTAAACTGATCGTTGACATAGTTTTCTTTTTGATTAACTAGTATCCAGTGATATTTTCGCCATATCTTTTCATATAATAGACATTGATGTCTCTTTACTCCATTGCATTACTATATAAAAAAAATCATAGTGAGTTACTTTGTTAAATAATTCGGTGGTAAATTACAGCATTGCAGTATTAAAGAGTAGATATGGATAATTGTGTGAGTACATATATAAAAGTTTACTCCTAAACTTAAGTTATTTTCATATCTTGTTTTTAGAATGGAAATACCGAATATGCAAACATTCGGCGTTATTGATGGCATACGGATCAATAATTCTGCTAGCACCGTTGACTTTCTCTCGTTGTAATGGCTTATCGGTTAAAAAATAGATGTAGACGACTTTCTTCTAATAGAAAATTGTGTATAAATTCTAAGTGTTGTAACAGCTCTGTTTTGCTATCGACAATTCCGTCCTGTAATTGCTTAAAGAAAATATAGGTGCGAGGTTTTATTAGTCTCTTGTAGAAACATTTGTTCGATGGCGGTGATCGGTAGGTGACCTGAAACATTGGAATACATGCATTACACCGTGTGATCTCTAGCGGTACGTTGGACTCCTGGACTCCGTTGAAAACCTGAAGATAGAATTAATCTCGTACACCTGGGTGGGAATGTTTTGAACTCCGCAATGTCCGGTTATTGGCCGTCATGAACCCCATCTGGCCGATCAACCTTCTTAAGCGATCTACGGTTAATAAAAGATGTCATTATGAATGTGTCAGATATCGTTGGGGTATCTCCTAATATCTTGCCTGATATGTCTGATGTGTGGCATGCCTTAGTTTACCCAAGCTTTGCTAAGCGTTACAGCAACGCCCATTCATTATAAAATCGGAAACTAATCGAACTATATATCATCAGATTTATAATCTAAAGCAGAATTTTTAATTTCACAAATTGAATTTAAGTCTTATATTGCAACCCAAAATGTTTATTTCTGTTTTACATATTCTATTTGGTATTTAATATTTGCTATGTACACTGACCCAAACAATTCTCCATACACCATGCTATTGAAAATATATTACAATATACTTCAGATTATACCAACTCGATTTCAGTCGACTAAAGTTTTTTCGAAGGACGAAGAGTCCATAAATAACAGAGATTACGAGAATTTTAAGGATGTATAACAAAAATAACATACATACATACGAGCCATAACCGCAAAAAAAGCTCAAGCGACAAAAACGAAATTTTACAGGGGAAGGTTTTTATTATTTATTTCTTGTTCAAATCAAGTTAGAGCAACAAAATATTGTATGCAGACACATTTTGTTCCAATGCATAAAATGAATGCAATTGCTTTCGCATATGAGCATAATAACAGCAATTTTTAGCGCTTAAGCTTTTTTTGCTGTCATTCTGATTAACTACTGGGAAAAAATTTTGTCGGTTAAGATAAAATATTCTTATGACGGAGGATTTTTTTTCATTTACTAAACTATAATTTTTTAATATAATTCTTTTTAGGTGATTATTATAACATTTTATACATAAATCTATTTTTTTTATATATAAAAGGCTTTTTATTTGTATTAGAAATTAAATATTTTTGTAATTAATACAGTGAATGTCTAACAGTAAGAATTATTATCGTAATATGGGAAATAGGTGTTAAAACACTCGAATTTCTTTTTTGTTACGTATACATACATATATACATGTCGTTGCCTTAATATAGAAAGGCCCTAACTCGTGTTTTTAAGTAGAGATTTTTTGGGGCTTACAAAAAAAAAAGAGTTAGGACTTTTCCTTTAAAGGTTACAATATATAAAATAAAACCATGCAGATAGTTTAATTCCAACTTTTTTTATTAACATCGAAAAATAAAAATGTTTTATATATCATTATGAACACTTTACGTGGTTACAAGAAGATAATAAAAACGTCATTGTAAAACTTAACATTTTCAAAAAAAAAAACAATTATTTATTTTATATATCTAAAGGGAATTGTCTTCTTGATCGGTTTCAGGCAGCAAGTCTTCTATGGTATGATCATGTTGTACATTTAAAAATTCGTGGTGAAATCTTTCAGGTATGATTTTGTTGTCGCAGAGTGTTTTTAAATCTCTGTACTTTGTAGAGGAAATTTTCAATGGACTTTTATATAATTCTGCAGGTCCCTTGGCTAGTATTTCAGAGTGTCGTCTAAATCGTAAAATCGAATTTATACCAAAATATTTTATTACAGAATTTTCAAAATAACCATATTTAAGACTTATGTTCGGGTTATCTTTTTCAAATATAGCAGAACGTAAATTGAAACGAAATTTTCATTGTTCTTACACGGATTAGACAGAACACTTGTATTGCGAACGTTTACATTTTTCAGCCGTAAAGGTAATTTTCGTTGCCTTTTAAATTCTCTCTGTCCCACACAGGTTTCTTCTTCACCAGAAGATGTATCTGAATCGCTGTATGGAACGAGGGAGCGCTTATTAAATTTCTAGAAAAAATTGTTATTTAACACAAAACATTAACAAATTTTTAACACTTTCTTATTCACCTCTGTCATAATTTATACATTTTTTAGATATTTACATACGAATATTAAAATAATACTTCACACGTATTATTATATTATAATTTTTAAAAACAATATATTCAAATATTTTATGAAGAAAATTTTATCTTAAGCGACAAGTCGCTGTCACAAAAAAGTAAACAAATTTTCAAAGTGCACTTAAGTTAAAATGTTTTTTGTTATAAATTCATAACGGTGTACAGTGTGACCCTGAAATTTTTATAGATGATGCAAATGAGGGTAATGAATTTATTTATTACAAAAAACGATATATGAAAAATATGTCACTTAAGCTTTTTTTGCGGTTATGGCTCGCATACATACATACATACATACAAACATACATACATACATCATTGGCCATTACAACCCTTCAGTCAGGATTACGGCCTAGATTCTCACAGCACTCATGTTGTTTGTGTTAATTTTATACATGAGTAAAGTCGACTCCGAACGACAGATTTTTGAGAAACTTTTCATGGCAATTTTATTTCCTCTCAGAGTTTTTGCCAGAAATCTGCTGAGACGAAGTCGCCGAAAAAATACATTTTGTAATTTGAACCCTGGCATTTCGTCTAATAAACCAACACACTACCTACTAGACCACGGCGACTTCATAACAAAAATAAACAGATAAAAAAACTAAAAATTCTCAAGAAATAGTTTCAAACAATTGTCCATACATACAGCTTAGACAGAGGAACGTAGCCCTCTCTAATACAAAATTTTATTGAAATTTGTGTTGTTCGTTTGATAGGACATAAAAATTATTATCAACTTGAGCACAATTAAGAAAAATTACAAAGAAATGTATTGACGTCAAAGATGGCAAACCTTTGCGTAGAATAGCTGAAAATATTTCGTGACCGACATCATCAACATTTAGCAGAAAGTAATACTGGAGTACTCGTTCACTTTTAATTTTGCCAGGAAGATGAAATTAAAATGAAACATGCTTCCTTAGAAAGGAAAATCAAATGAAAAGCTTGTTAAGGAAAACCAATTCTGTGTAACAAAAAATTTGAATTTATGAAAACAGAATTTTCTGGTTATGAACAAATAGGTATAAGGCATATTTTCCACATAAGAAGCCTTCTACTCAGACAAGGATATAAATTATAGGTTTACAGGATTATGCCACAAAATAAGTCTATTAGTCAGATAATGTCTGGTAAATAGTTATATTTACAGATAATATCATATTTAATTGTTTTGGATCAGATCTTAAAAGCAGGTGTCAAACATGAAGATGGTTTAGTGGTTGTGAAAAGTGTAATGGTCACTGTGAGTGCAGCAAATCTTATGTTTTGTGGTAATAGTAGTCGACAAATTTCATTATTTAAATATTTAAAAGAAAATTTTAATTTGACGGCTATAAATATAACACGATTTTCGATTCTTTCGCGATAATGATCCGAATCCCTCATCACAATATTGTGCAGAATGATTTCTTAACCCATTTACAGCCAAACAAAAACTATAAGTTAAATTTTTAAAATTTCAATAGGTAGTCATAAGTATTTACACAAAAGAGCATTTTTACGTTTTTCTTAAAAAAGGTCTTAGTATTTTTTACTGGAAGTAAATTTTGGAAAAAAAAATTTACTATTGCCTAGCCTGGAATATGCAGAAGCAAATAAAATAAAATTGGAAAAGATAACGGTTCTTAGTACTAAATAAAAAACATATAACCATATGCTTATAAGTTGTCAAAATTATTTACACACGTTTTATTCTTTTCAAAAGTATTTACACAAGACTTAAGTCCGGTCGTAATCTTTATTTTAATTGTTTTTTTTTATTTTTACATATGTAGTTTATTATTGGAGTATATTAAGAAGCCTATATTAAGAAAAACGTAAAAATGCTCTTTTGTGTAAATACTTATGACTACCTCTGTATATTTATTTTTAACATACATACAGAAACGCAAAAAAAACGTAAAAAAAATCAGGACGTTAGAGGGGTGTACCCAAATTGGTACAATGGCCACTTATGAGTAATATTTTGCAAAACAATTTTTTTCAACGCAGAGTGTTTTTTGCATTTTCTGCATCTTTAGCGACTTCTATTGTTGCAGATGACACAACGCACACGCTTAGGAAGCTTTTCTGGAAATGGTCTGCGCCATCTAGATGTAGACTCTCAGTATTTCATGACGAAGGCCGAGCAGAATATCTTTTGGACGACTGTTTTAGATAAAACCTAGCTATGGATCGATTAAATTGTAATTGATCCATAGCATTTTCTTCACAAAATTCATATAGGCGCCACGCATTTGATATAGCCATATCAACCATGTACGTAAATAAACACCACCACCATTTTTTGCTATGTATGCTTATTCGGTATAAAGATATAGATTTGTCCATTTCATCAACTCCGCCCATGCTTGCGTTGTAAGTTTGTAACAAGTGAAGTATTTGCATATTCAACATATGTATTTGACATATTTTGTGTAAAACAAAATAAAACAAATTTAGTTTATAATTTGTTTTTAGTATACTTGTGGCCATTGTACCCAAATTGGAACAGCATTATTATATGTTTTCTAAGATCTTATATATTTGTTGTATGAAACTAAAAATGCTTTTCAATGTTTCACTGTTTATTGAATTTTATATTATAATACAAATAACGACTATAAGCTTTAGGTAGAAAATATAACTATGATTACCATTGACCTACCTCTACCTGTGTATTGTTAATGAAGTTTAATAGATTATTACAACAATAACAATAAATGCAGTTAAATTGCTTCATTTAATATTTATTCAGAACACTTTACACTATTCAATAATGGAAAAATAAATAAACTAGACTAAACAGGTTTTTTATACAGCCTTAATAATTAAGTGTCCCCAAATTGGCACAGTGACCGTAAATGGGTTAATACACAAAAACTGGCCTCTTCTATCAAAATTCTTTAATGCCAAAGGGCATTAATCATGTTATTAGAAATAAATTTCGAATACAACAAAAATTAAATGTTTACTACTGTCATGAACATTTTGAATTGTTTTCTGAGTTTTTTATATAAAATACAAATGAAACACAAAAAATGTTTGTATCTAATTATTGGAAGCACAAATTGGACTTTTAAAACAATTTTATTTAATTCAAATCTGGTAGGTAGTTTTTAAAATATGTATTGTGAAAACAATCTCCGACTATCAGATGTACAGCCAATTGTTTGAGTCAGTGTATGTTATTATCCTATCATATTGTGGTAGGTTTTTTTTTTATTATATTACACTTTATAGAGTATAGACAACGTGTATTGTAATAATAAATTCATTAATTTTGGCATGAATTTACGCTATGCATAATTTAATTACCACTTGTAGCTAAGCCGTTATACGGACATAAAATTTCATCAAAATTCTATTATTTGTCTTCATTTCGTACCTTACCAAATGAATTGACGAGTCGTACACGCTGATTTGGTTTGCAAATTTTTTCTCTAACCAAATTCATTATTTTAACAATTGGATCAATAAGGAAAAATAAAAATGAAATTCTAAGTCTAATATTTCTTAGTCGTTATTGTAATACAGTGCCACAAACGTTTGATATAATTGTACTATACGAGAAGAGTTAAATCAATAATTTGGCATTTTTAACTTTTTTTTACAACTTACAGTCGATATTATAATCATGCGGTTTTTTTTTGTTTTTGTTATAAATGTTTGAAGATTGTGACTATTTTCTGCTGTAGAAATAACTAAATTTTAAAGTAATCTCTACAAAACGTTTGAATGTTTACAGTTACATAAGCCCTACCATGACTAGTCATTTGACTGTCATTTGTGATGTGTAAACACATCACTCGTTCCCATCAAGTTATTAAGGGCAATAGTAAACATTCGTGTACGTGTGATTTTGTTTCTCTTTCTAACGCATGAATTCTTTCGACTATAAAATATATACATAAACTGTTCACTCTACTGATGTTCTTAAATCATAGTTGATGTAAACTTTACTGAAAGTTGAATAGGAAATTGGTTACAGTTGACTAGTCAAACTTGATGCATATACCGGCCACGATTGACATGTATTTGGATCACAGCTGACTACCAAATTGATCCATAGTTTTTACTAAAAACTTAATTTTTTTATAAGAAATTTATTTTCATTAAATAAAATTCTAATACATAATTAAATATGTTAATAGCTAACTTTTTGATATTTGAATGAAAATTTCATATAAATATTGAAAACAGTCGACTTCATCAAGGGCTGGCTCACAACCGAATTCATTTGCCGTCACTTTTTTGCCACTGGTATGGTTGACGCACTCCTTCTTTATTTTATCCTTCACAGTTCTTGAATGTATCATCAGCTTTAGTTTTACAACGAACTAGTAAAAAGATTTATTAAACACTGGTCAAATGATTCACACAGAAAATGTACTTATATTTCCAAACACTTACTGGTATACTGCACTCGATTTCTTGCTTCATTATATCCTTTAACTTAAATTTTTTAAAATTTTTTTTTAATTTATTAATGTTATCTCTTGTTTATTCTAAAGTTTTAAAATTTTTAACACTTTTAAAACATTTTGTTACAACAAACGATTATGATACATTTTAAAATTTGTCTTAAATGATTTTTTTTTTTTGAGGATCTTGTCAAAAATATATTTGACGCCAACAAGTCTGATAATCAAAAGACCGGTCATTCTGCAGTCACTATTGACGTATCAAAATACCAGTCATTTTACCGTCACTAATGATGTGTTGTTGGAAATGCAACTCTACAGCTGAAAATTACTATAAAATGATATGTATGTATTTGTAAGTGAATCCTGTATGTGTTAGTTCCGGTCATTAATTTCTTGTAGGAAAGTGAGCCTACTCTGAATAAATTGTAATAAATCTGTATGAAAGTTTAATTTAACAGAAAATTTCAAAACTATCCAAAGGGTTCTGATAATAAAAATTGTGCTGTTAACCATGATATTCGAATTATTTTTATCTTAAAATTTAACACAAAATAAACCTATTAAGTTACCCGAAAGTTGATTTAAATATTTTGATGGGTATTTTTATCATATACAAATCATACACGCGTTAAACGTGTTATATACCAATGGTAATATCTGCCCTTCAGTCAGGATTTCGTTATAGTTTCTCACACCACTTATGTTGTGTGTATTGATCTTAAACATGAGTGATGGGACGTACAGTCGTAAATAATCGACTTCGAACGACAGATTTCTGAGAAACTTTTCATAACAATTTATTTACTCTTAGAGTTTTTGCTAGAAATTTGCTGAGAGGAAGCCTGATTGAACCATAACCTCACGTCTAATAAGCCAACGCACTGCCTACCAGACTACGGCAAGTTTTTGTAATTTTTAAAAACTGGATGATCACTTTTATCGATCTTTTAGTATAAATTTTTAAATTTCTTACATTTTGCTACTGTTTGTGGATTTTTGATTATTTTGCAATACAAACTACTGTTAGACAAAGTAAAAATATTTTTTTTTTTGACTAGAGAGAGAATAAATCTAGATTCTAGACATAACGCGGTATTGTAACTGTGTGTGTAAGTGCATTGCAGTATGCTTTATTGTTTGTATTGTTTGATGTTTTGAATGTAAAACAATTTATTCTCTTGGTTAAAACATAAATTTATATCGTGCCAGCCTCGACAATCGTTTAAATTGACTTTGTAAGTTGATGTACTTTTTATTGATGATTTTTGTTTTTGGTTTTTTTATTTTTGTCTTTGCTTTTTTTTCGGTTTTTGTAACTTTATGAATTACAATTTCAAATATTTAAAACGATTTGTTTTGCAGATGTAGTTGAACTGTTGGTAGTGTTTGAAGAGGATTTTGAAAAGATTTTACGTCCTGTTATGGAACAACAATGGATAGATAGGAGGAATGCAATCATGGCCTTAGATTATTTTAAATTATTTACTAACGATCAGGTACTAAGAATTTAAATATAAAAATTTCATATAATTTATGTTAATCGAATAAAATTTGAGATTACAAATGCCTGCAAATTGTGTGTGCTGCGTCAGTTCGAACCTCTTGAAACAATTTATTATGAGGACAAGGGCCAACTGAGTTACGTGCACTTTGTTATAAGTGGTGAATGTATGATTTTACAATGTCTACAAATGATGGTAAGAAATTTTTACTTTTTTTTATTTATTTACTTTTTTTTTGTATAATTCAGTTTGAAAACAATATTTGAATATAATCGTGTTTTGAAAATGTTTGCGGATCTAGGTTAGCCAAAGGAAAGGAGTTAAAAATTTCTATTTAACGAATATAACTAAAGAAGGTGCCAGTTCGATGTTTCAAAATCTAACAGATACGCAACTTTTGCAAATTTTAAAAACCGAAGACACTTCGACGAATAAAAATGTTTACGATATCGATCAGTTGATTGCGTCCGATGAAAACATTAGACAATCAACTAAAAAGTATGACGTAAGTATAACAATTTATGTATTGTTTAACTTAACATTTTATTATTATTAATATTGAATTTTTTTCGTTGATATTAGTAGTGGACACTAAAATCTTTATCCAAAGTGTAGTTGACATTGCCACTACAATAACCAAAATTTTGTTCCAACCAAGGTGACCACGTAAGATGTCGATAAGGGTGGATAGTGCGGTATTTTATTTGGTTTCGCTTAAGTATTCTTAAACAATTTATGCTTAAAACGCAAAATTTTTCCTTTTTAAAGCCACAGCTTTGTAAACATATTTGCTGGCATTAAATTTTACTGTTTTTCAAGTTTTCAAAAAATAAAAATGATGATAAAATTGACTTTCACTTACAGTATTGAACTGCCAAAATACATTCTTTCAAATTGTTTTGATAAAATAGGCAGCAAACTTTTTATATAATTTTAGTATAATTTCTAATATCCTTTTTGATACCGAAAATAATAATCATTGAAACTTAGATTATCATAAATTTTTATGGGTATACTATGAGAAACTGTATCAGTAGTATATTTCACTTATTGGCTATTTTGTAAATGTATGGGAGATTCGTACGCAGTAATTCTGCGTATCTTTTTCAGTTCTTTCCATGATCTGTCTTTTCAGTTGTCTCAATATACTGCAGATAGCTTTTGAGACTAAATCCTTTTTCTCATTTTTACGTAGCATTATATATATAATTTCCTTTGAGACTGGTGAAGTTGGACTCTTAAATGTCCATTTAATTCCTATCATTCCTTCGTTATTTTCCCCTTTCCTTGTATCAGTGACTGTATACGAGTATAACTGGTGTACGATTCATTACTTCTCTTTTCACCTTTGATTTTAATAATATATTCTCCGGCAGGTGTAAACTCTCGTTTGCTGTAAGATAAGTACTTCCAGACTATCGACAACTTATATGAAAAACACTCAATCATTCAAATTTTATAAATCTAGATCGTTCAAACGAAATCACATGAATTACCGAATAATATGTTTTCGCATATTATGGATAATGTCTTGAGATCAGCAGAATATTTTGATTCAAAGTCTGTAGGTTTGAAAAATTTATGAATATAAACTTTTAAAAATTAAAATAAACCAATAAAGTTCGCTTAAAGAGTTGCTGTGTGTTGCACGTTGATTTATGATGTCAGTCGTGTTAATTTCGTTCATTTAGTCTTCCAATTTTACGTAATTTGTTCGAATCTCCATAGAGTTTTCAAATGAGTCTGGAACTGCAGCTAAAGATTTCAACCACGTCGTTTTCTGTATTTTTCTTTAGTTTTCAATCAGAAAAGACGATTATTAATAGTACCAATCGATTATCTTAATTAGGAATAGAAGTCAAGTATTGTAAAATTTATGAAATGTATTGAATTAGTCCAGCGGAAACAATTCAATTCGAAGTCCGCCTTGGTATGTAAGAACGTCGTATTTATTGCAAACACTTTTTTATTATTTATTCATATGTATTTTAAGTACAGTAAGGCCCCTCTTAACGCTGCTCCGATTAACGCTGTTTCAGATTTACGCGGTTGCAAATGAAACGATCATGCACCAACAATAAGCGGTGCACTATATAGCAACGGTGTATACTATGTATCTTTTTCAACGCTCTTTTGTTAGTCTGTCCAGAACAAAGATTCCAACTGTATTTTCCATTTCGCAACCACAGTATGAACGCATCTTTCCTGCGTCACAGTTGATTTATTAGTTGTCATCAACGTTACTAGGTGTGTACATACATATGTATGTATGTACGTGTTAAGTTGCCTCGTTTAACGCTGTTTCGTTTAGCGCTAGAACTTATTGGAACGTATTCCCCTGTATTGTAGTAATTAATCAAGCATATGGAAAAAAAAATTTGTTTACAACTTGCAAAATTTTATTTGAATTGCAATAAAATTTCAGAACTTCTGTTTCCTCAATTAGATCATATATTTATATTTTAGAAATATTAAATACCTTTACTCCTACAGTTCCACAAAGGGCTGTAATAAAGTTCTGCCAATCAGATACACATATGTATGTATGTATTCAGATATATGTATGTATGTGTTATTATCGATATCCAAAAATGGTGTTGTTGTTCAATCGGAGAATCTTTGTTTTAGATATGTGTATTTATGTAGAGCCTAATAGATGATATACATAAGTTTAGAACAGGGGTTACCAAAAATTTTTCGGTTGTGTATTAGTGAGTAGTCGCCGTAGTCTAGTAGGTAGTGTGTTGGCTTATTAGATGTAAAGCCGGGGTTCAAACCTCAGGCCAGACATCAAACAAAATACAAAAAATATTTCTTCCGCGACTTTCTCAAAAGTTTCTCAAAAATCTGTCGTGCGGAGGCGACTTTAAACTGTAGGTCCCGCCACTCATGTTAAAATTAACACACACAACATAAGTGGTGTGAGAAACTAGGTGGTAATCCTGACTGAAGGATTGTAATGACCAATTATGTATGAATTAGTGAGTAAGAGAGAGAAAATAAGTTGTGAGAATTAATTTATTTACGGTCATAGAAAACTGTAATATACGTTGTCTGTAATATACGTTGTCTAGATTTTTATTTAATCAACATACATAAAGTTATACATCTATGACTTAATAATTAGGGTATGTTTTTTAGATATTTATTTCCTGGGATCTAATTCTGGTTCACAAATTTCCTCACCCACTAACAACCAACCTTTTAATTTTTCCAAATTATTACTTTATGTCCATAAAAAAGTTATTCTATTTCCTTATCATTTAAACTTTTTACTTGAATATTGAAACCATCAAAATGTCTTTTAAGAACATATAATACATTCAATATGAATACAAGTGTTTTTAAAATAAAACATTTTTTGAGCGTAAACCTGAAAAAAATATCGTAGCATCCGCTGACATGTGTGCTAGTCGCAGTCTGATCGACAACTAAATAAAAGAGCATAAGCAATATGTGTGAACTCTCTCTGGATAATTGTGCTATGAAATGGTAATCCCTTAGTTAGAAACAAAAGTGACAAAAAACCGATATGTCATCGTTGTAGGCCATACAATCAGCGTTGCCAGTAGGTTTTTTTAAACCTTTTATTTCTGAGAAAAAACCTTTTTTTTACAAAAAAAGAACTTGTTTCTAAAAAAGTATCAACATTTTTAAAGAAAACACCGGAGACCGGTGCCCTCTATTTGTGTTTCTTTGCTACTTTTGCCCGGGACTACACAATATTTTATTTAAAAATGTAAATATTTCGTGTTATTGTTGAATTTATTGAAATTTTGAATTTTTCGATAAAACTTGTTTTATTAGAAAACAACTTTAATGAAAACTTTATCGCATGTCAAAAAACTCGTAGAAAGGGAAACTTGGCAAATGGCAACACTGCATACAACCCCTATGTTGTATATCTAATCTCACTTGTTGCCTTTTGTCTAATATTGTCCAGTACGATATTACACCGTAACAGTGAAATAATTCATCCCTGTCGCACACTTGTAATTACGATTATGGCATCTCCTATTCCATTCAGGTAGTACGTGGCATGCGGAGTTATGATACTAAGACTGTTCCTCGTTTAGCCGAAGTATATGATCTGTTGATGATTTATTTACTTGTAAATCCTCTTATTCATTCTTCATTTCAATCGGTATTTCATTCGATATTCTTGAATGGAACCTTAAGAAACGTATTCATCTTTAGTTGGTACAACAAGATTATCTTTTTAAAAAAAGGTTACCCTTTTTTTATATCTTCCTTAAGGCAATTAGATAACTAGAACTCATTGATAAGTGCATGTCTGATAAATAAAAGTGCCAAAATTGGCTACACTTGAAATATTCCGATTTTTATGAAAGGTTATAACCCTACAAAAATTTACATGTAACATGTACATACATTAACATGCTGATGTGAAGTTGAGAGCATATTCGGAAATGTAAAGTCCGAATTGACAGTTGCCTATTAGTTGTTATAGCTTTTCACCCAGAGGTTGGTAATAGCTGTACCCATCTATGTACATATGTACATATGTAGTCCATAGTCCATAGTCCATGTGATACAGATGAGTTAAAATTATCCGAAGCAATTTGCGTATTAAGTCTTTAGAGCAAATGTCTATTATTCCTTGAAGTATTTTTTATTATTCAATCCTAAATGGTATCCTACAAATAAGAAGCCGCCGTAGCCTAGTAGGTAGTTGGTTGGCTTATTATACGTGAGGCCACGATTCAAACCTCAGGTCAGACATCAAAACGATAATATGATAAAAATATTTCTTCGGCGACTTCCTCTCAGCAGATTTCTGGCAAAAACTCTGAGAGTAAATAAAATTACCATGAAAAGTTTCTCAAAAATCTGTCGTTCGGAGTCGACTTTAAACTGTAGATCCCGCCACTCATGTATAAAATTAACACACACAACATGAGTGGTGTGAGAAGCTAGGCCGTAATCCTGACGGAATGGTTTTAATGGCCAATTATATACTCGTATGTATGTATGTATGTATGTATATGGTGTAAACAATAAGGTGTCATCATAATTGGAGACTGCTATGTGATATTACATGCTTGTATATACTAACGAATTGAGAAAATATAATCGAGTTCATTTTTGAAAGGCCATTCCGTATTTAAAGTAATTTGTTATTAGAAATGATTTACTAAAAAACGTTTATCAAATAGTTTACTTTCAATCGATATTCCAATGTACAAAAAACTAAATACATAACATTAGATTCGGAATCATCTTTTCGAAGACAAATATTCGATTGAACTTATTTCTAGTTCAGCTGAGGAAAATGTAACAGCAACAATAGAAGTAGTGTCTCGACTAATTTATTCCGATATGCTCTAATACTCTCAACATCTAAAGATACTTCAATCAGGCTATAATTTATTATTTAAATTTCAATAAATAAATAAATATTTGTAATCGTTTGAAATTATTGTGCATGTTGCAGGAGAATTGACATTTAAGTTCTCGTTTGCTCGATTAATGCAACTTCTGTAAAATTAGAAAAATTAATTGCAAATAGTTTTATTCTCTTCTTTTAAACATAACGGCATTATGCCGTTTACATACATAATTCATATTATACATACGAGTATTTCTGGATTTGACAAGCCTGTTCTAACATAATGTCTTTGATTTTAGACTAAAAATGTGGACATTAAAAAAATTGAAAAAAAATGTGGACTAATTCCCTCGAGCAGCAGTGAGTCAGAGGATTTTACGACTATTAGTGGTTCCGAACAAAGTCTTGCTTCAATAATGGAGGAAGAACATGAATTTGAAGTATCAGAAGAAGGAAGTTTCCAAGAACTTCAACAAGAGTTTAATGACAAAACCAATTTAGAAAATGATAATTTTGCTGGTAAAATTGGTAAGAATTTGAAAACCTTAGTTATTAAATATTTCTTTAAAAATAAAAAAAAATAGGTATAGAGCAACAGATAGTAAATCAAAATGAATCAAAACCAATTCCTAAGAGTCTCAAGAATGGAAAGACTTCAGAATCCGTCACCAATGAAGCTTTACAAGAAAACCGACCGTCGATGCAAAAGGAAAGGACATTGCAGACTTTACATCAATCACTAAGAGAATCTTTTCCGGGGCAGTCAAGTTATAGATCTTCAGCCCAGGTAATATATGTACATACATTCGTATTTATATACAAACTAAATTTCATAGATTCTTTATCACTACGGAGCACAAAAACTTTGAAAATATTTTTAGGTTTTCGGGAATTTATTTAACCATACATACATATATTATTATTAACTCAATGTCTCCGCCACAGAGTCACAAAAAAAAGTATATGAATTCAAAAAATTAAAATGTTAGAAATTTATTTAAAATGGTCCTTGGAGCACTTGAATTAAAATGCCGTTTAATTTTGATTGTCCTTGATTTGTTATTGTTGTTCTGTTCCCTCTTCATTAGTTTGTGATATGTACAGAAAGTCAAATCGTTCATTGCGAAAAATTCTACAATTGTTTTGCTATGAAACCATTTACATATTTTATTAAAACATATTCTTAAAAAAAGTCGAGAGTAAGTTAGATTCCTACTGTCCAAGAAAAATGAAACCAAATACTGTTTGATAATATGAAGGGGAGGGTGGAGAGGTAGGCCTGGTAGTCTAGTGGGTAGTGTGCTAGACTATTAACGTGAGAGTCGTGGGTTCGATTCCCACCAGAGACTCTGGTCTGTGACACTACACCGAGCATATGGTCAAGTTACTCCGCTCGTATATAATTAGAATATAATTTGTAATTGTATTGTAATTAATAAATAAATAAATAAATATGAAGGGGAAATTTACATTTTTCTGCATTATATTATATCGGGTGTCCATCTATCGGTTTAAATTTGAACCATCGGCTATTTCGAATCTGACAATACTTATGTCATTATATTCTACTATGAAACTATGTATGTAGATTTTTTATTCAACATATTCTACAAAAAAATAGAAGTCGAGACTAAGGCAGCTTGCACGAAAATGTTGTACCCGGTATACGCAAGCTTATTGCCATAGTTCGTGACACTGGTTTCATTGTTGATGCGTTAAGACGTGAGCGTGCTTGTACAGTGCCTACACCCGAAAATATATAAGCTGTGGCTGAGAGTGTGTGCATGAGAATCTATCAACATCAACTTTCTATCGTTTTCAAGAATTGAACATTTCACGTACCAATTTAAGGCGAATTTTGCGAAAAGATCTCGGTATGACGCCTTACAAATGGTTCAATTGGTTTAAGAGTTAAAGCCGAAACGCTTCGCTATATGGCCCACTCTTCATATACATGTACATATATATATTTGTGTTTTTTTTTTCGTTTTTTTTATTATTTCTGAGTACAGCGTTCATTGTTTAGAAGAGAATTCAAATAAAGGAGACTTTTTTATATCTGTTTCTTATTTTGATTTTTAATATACAGTGAACAACAAAAGTCTTAGTACTTCAAATATATTGACGAAAAAACAGTCCCCACAGGCTTAATACTCTTTCACAAAATTCACGATATGACTTCAAAAGAGAGTATTTAGGAGATCATTTGAAAGAACGGATACGTAATCGCTAAACCTCAAACAAAATTCAACCGAAATACTTGCTCATTGTGCCTCCAGAAAACAATAAACAAAACTTGTACATTCAATTCCAAATGGGTTAAATGGAGTGCTTGACCTTAAGAGATATTCTACTAAATACAAGCGATAAAATTTTCATATATTAGGCCATTGGATTTTAAATTTATTCAGGATTCTCCTTGGGGGTACATATGGAGCCATCTGAAACTTTTCCTTATTTTTCTCTTGTTTCATAAAAAAAACATTAAAAAATTGTTTGTTTTATAATAAAACAGAAATAAATTAATAAAATAAATATAAAAACCTTAAATTTGTATACAAACTGTTGGTTAAGATTCATGAAATTGTCAAAATATATTGGAGTACTAAGACTTTTGCTGTCCACTGTACATATAAAGTGCAAAAGATCTCATTAAGTGCTCATATTCTACATTTCCTTCCAACATAATTGAAATCAAAATCATAATTTTTAAAATTTCAGCCACCTGCTGGTAAGATTGAAAATCATTTCATTGATGTAGGATCTCTGACATTTGGCAGCATCTTTGGACTCGGCGAAAAATTAGAACATCGTGTAATAATGGCTCGTACCACAGTTCAGTGCCTGATGATACCCAGATTCTGGCTATTAGAAAAAGATCAAAATCCTGGTAATATTTGGCAAAGAAGGCGATTTTACTTAGAATCCACTATTCCATCGAGACAAACACTATTTAATGACTTTTTGAACACCCGTCAATGGCAGAAATTTAAAACTAATCTCATTCAGAGTCACTTAAATCCAGATTCAATATCGAATCCGACACATGTCCAGGATATACCAATTATATGTCGCATAGTTGAGGCCAGCGATGAATGACGTCCTATTTTGAATTTTATTTTTCTCTCACGTATTATTACCCATGTATATACATATATTTTTCCATAATAAATTTCGATTATTTTATACATACATACATACAAACATATGTTCTATATCACCGTAGTATTTATTAATACGAATATAAAATCAATTTTTGGCGTTTTGTTTAAGTTCATTGAACCTAAAAGTCCTTTAGTATGCGCTCAACAATGTTGCTGCTTTAAATATTGTACAAAATCATCAACAGGTACTATTTTCTAAATTTTACCATTTTCAGCTTTCTTTTCGAATTGATTTGTTATGACTTATTGTTGCCCTGGGAAACGTTTTTTTTCTTTGTTTTTTATACTTTTGCTTATGTTTTCAAGAAGAATTTTTTCACATTATTGATCCAACTCTCGTTGAATAAACTACAATTAAAAAGAAAATAAAAAAAATGTTTTCTATAACAAAACCCCGTGTTCCTGAAGGTCTTCGAGATCTTATGAAAGATCTTACCAGAGAGATACTAAAGGAAAAACCAACAGATATCTACAATTTTGCAGAATATTACTTTCTGTCTCGTTTGCCTGAGAAAGAACACTACAATGTTAAGAAGTTTGAAGATAATTCTGGAAAATATGATTTTTCCTACATAAAAAATTCTCAACGCTATCAAATTCCTGCAGCATTGGTTTACTCAATCATACCCGAAAGTCTTACAAATCTTATAAAAGATCTCATAAAGGCAATACTTAGAGAACAGCCTGAAAATTTATGCGATTTTGCTGTGGAATATTTTCGACATTTAAAGGCCACTATGAAAAGTGTGAATCCGACTGAAAATATAGCGAAAGAAATAAATTATTCTGCCTATGAAAATTATTTTAATAATAAGGAACGTTTTCTCTTAACACCCTATGTAAAGTGTAAATGTGGTAGGATTCTCGGCGAATCAGACGACAGCAACTATAATGACTTTCAAAACGACGTTAAAAAGGACAAAAAGAAAGGTCAAAGGATTTCTGAAAAAGATTTTACTTTTACAGAAAAGTACTTAAATTCCGTTATCTTAATTCAGCGATATTTTCGACGTTACCTAAAAACCAGAAATGCTAAAACAAATACAAACGAAAAGCTTAAATATACGGCTATAACGGAACAATTAAATCAAACATCTAACCAATCGGGAATAGTCATTCCTCAGTTGCACTTAAATCAAGTTGAAACGGAAAATGTTTCCGAAGACGCATCCTACACATCACAATCTACAGCTCTGCTTTCCGCATCGGAATCGGGTCGTGACAATTCTGACCTCAGCACAATCGAAAGTATTCCTACAAAGACTATTATTGAGCGTGAAGAAATTGAAAATAACGAAAAAAATTTTCCAACTGATCTAAAGCGGATTGTGAGTGTTGGCACCACCCATCAAAGCCGTAGCAACGAGACAACCGATAATGATAGTAAGTCAGCTTTAAATGATAAGAAATTGAATACTGGGGAAGGTAAGGATATTTTAAACTTAATTTTACTTGTTTCATATTTTCTTCTGTTGTTAAAGTCAATAAGTCTACATCCAAATTATTTGCATAAAGAGCCAATAAAAATGTTCGTTTTATTTCGTAATTTATTTACTCAAAAAATGCTCGTGCCTGATCAACATGAAGCGACGCTGATCCATGATGTCACAAATTTAAAGAATTGAGTGGAGTAAGAGCTTTATTATGGTTTGTTTTGTCATAATTGAAATTAATTCCACATGATGATCATACTAATTCATCATATTTGCATAACATACTATAAAAGTGTATACGTATACTACGAACTTTTTGTCGATAATACTGCCTTTTAACCCTGGACGGTTAGTCTTCATTTTTCTACATTAAGGTTACTCTGAATCGACGAACAATTTAACCCTGAATGGTTATTGTTCGTTGAATCGACGAAGATCATTTACTCTTTATCGTATAATTCTTTTATTTTTGACCAAATTTCGCTCTCTTTTTCAACAACGTTTGTTGATAATGAAAGTCTGCAGTGAGTAAATGTACGCTGGCAACCCATTTTTTAACTCTGGTTAGTCAAGCTTTCGTTATCAACTAATGTTGTTGAAAAAGAGAGCAAAATTTGGTCAAAAATAAAAGAGTTATATATCGTATTAATATTCCATAAAAACTGCTTGAGAATTACCGATAAAAATAAATGATTCGTTTTTTTTTCTTCAAATGTGCCCTTTATAAGCCTTTAATAATACTGTATTCGGAAACTAAATTATTGGCAGACATAAGAACCTAAAATTGTTAATACTGTGGGTAATAATCCTTTAAGTCTTTTTTGTCAGGTTTAGGTAACAAAAGTAAAAGTAGTGTTGTAATCACGGTAATAATATCCAAGTCGCAAAATAGGAAATAGTAAAAAAAGAATCCTATGTGTACAAAATAGCATGTGTAGCAAATCAGTTGGTTTTATACTTCAAACTTTATCCAAATCCATTCTAGAATTCTTTCAACCAGCTCACAGCCTCGACATATAAAACTGATGAATTTGGCAGTGTAGTCGCCTTTAGAAATTCAAGCTATTTTCAAAGACTAGCTTTAGCATTCCGCGCCTAACTTTTGGTTTATATGCCGACATGCCACTGGTGGTATAGGCGAAGCTCAATTCGATACTTAATTTTCAAATTTCAGAAATGCTAATTATACACCGCAGCATGACTCTTTTTATTCAGCTATAAAAGTGGATAAACTTCTATTCACGCAGGTACATATGCTTCCTTTTTCAGATAAAATAAAGTCATGGCTCCACAATCACATATAAAATATTTTATCCTTTTGTATGTATGTATGTCTTGAGCAAATAGAGTTGAAACTTAATCTATGTATATAAAATATCTCTATAATGTCTCCTTCAAGCCTATTACTCTGACAAATGCAGCACACTGTCGACAATGACACCAAGATGAAAGATCGCTATTGGTCTGGTCACTATTACATATATACAAACAGTGCATTATTCATGGATTATATCCCCAGGATTTTTCTGCAAATCTTCTGCATATCGTTACGGGATGTCTAACCGTGACTGAAATGGTCTCCATGTGAGCTTGATATTATTATATATCCAGTGATATTCCTAGATATTGTATCACAAGCTTCCAGAATTCGAATATTTTTCAACTTAAAAAATTTTCTCCTTGTAGAAGACACTACGGGGTCTTGTTCGGGTTTTATACATGCAGAATCGTCTTTAAAAATTTATCGAGTTCAACTCGTGTTGTACCTAATTTCTTCGGAATTGGATGGATTTTGCATGTAATCTAAAATAGCTGTTTCTGCGATTCTAATGATTTTTTAAAGTCTATTTGAGTTTGACTACACTTTTTGTGATGCAATGTCTCCAACTTACAATATTCGAACTTTTATGTTTGACGTTAGTCTTCCGTGTCAAAATTATCCGTTCTAAATGCCGTGACTGACTATACTACAAAGCTGTGCGATTTTTTAAAAAAAATCCGATGGATTTCTGTCCTTTAAGAACAATATGTGTGTTTTGGTGTGACATTGTCATACAAAACAAATGCAAAAACATATTTTTTAATGTAAATTGGCCCCATTTTCATTTACTACTAGCTGTACCCTGCGCGTATTGCTGTGCCACCAACTAAAATAAATTTGAAGGAAAGACATTACACGAATATCAAATTAATTAATTGAATCATTTTATGTATTTACTTTCCCGTTGTCCAATGATTCAGACAAACAGTCCTGAGTAGTACGTATTCGATCAGTTTCTAATCTCACTTCTCGTTGTTCATGCCAACGGGTCTCAGCGGAATTTACTCGAAGATTTTCCAGTCTCAATGCTAGTTGCCCGTCTGATTCTGAGACTCGTAATAATCTTTCCATCCGTGCCCGAGGTGTAGGTCGACCAATTGCTTACCACTTTTGAAGCATAATTGCACGGGAACGACGTGAAAAGTATGTTAAATTTATTAGAATCTCACAATGTACCCAATCCAATTGAACCCAACAGCATTTTTAAAAATTTTCCAAAATTAAAATGTTTCAAATTTTACGGGAATGAGTTATACTAAATGTTATTAAAATCATAAATGATAAATGCTAAAATGTCTGGTGTTTGCCCGGTCAACACATGATCAAATGCATAGTTTACGATTCAATTTATTTTGAATAATTCTTAGTGGCGCCATCTATCGGAAATTAATCGCACCAATTTAGAAACCTCCGTCGACTTATGTGCAACAACTTTGCTAAACATCATATCATGATCAAATGCACAGTTTACGATTTAATTCATTTTGAGTAATTTTCAGTGACGACACCTGTCTTAAATTGGTCATACCAAATTATAAACCTTCGTCGGCTCATGCGCAACTACTTTGTTAAAGTTCATAACATGATCAAATGTACAGTTTACGATTTATTTCATTTTTAGTAATTTTCAGTGGCGCCACCTTTCGGAAATTAGTCATACCAACTTAGAAACCTTCGTCGGCTTATGCGCAACAACTTTTCTAAAGATCATAACATGATCAAATACGGAGTTTACGATTTAAATAATTTTTAGTAATTTTAAGAGGCGCCACCTGTCGGAAATTGGTCATACCAACATAAAAACAAACATTCATTTTTATATACATATACATATAGATATATTACATCAAATTAATTTTTTTAACGTTGAGCAAAATTTTATTACTATTATTATATTATTATACGATAAACAAATACAATACAACAGAATACGATATACAAATGACTAGAAACTTTTTGTGAAGTTAGGTCGTAATCCTGACTAAAGGGGTTGTAATGACCAATTATGTTATGTATGCAGAAACTTTTTGTATAGCCGTTCCAAATAAAGCAACTATGATCACACAGAAAATATTATTTTATGAAATTTTTCAAAAAAGTTTCAAATCGGACGAACTTGTCAAAAAATCTTTCACACACTTAAACTTTTTAGTACCCATTATCCTACTTTTTGAATAGACATGTAATTTTTGACAGGTCGAACAACTAAATCTGATAGTCAGTCACGGCCTTAAACCGCACTAGTCATTGTTCATACGTTAAATTCAGTGATACGTATTCGTAATAAGCTTCGGTGTGGCTTTTATGCTGCACTTTTTGCCAGTTCATGAGAAAGTCCAATAAATTATGCTTTATTGGCACATTTCCAAGGCAAAAACAACCAGTTTCCACATTACCTAAGTGAAAATAAATGGCAGAGGTTCTGTAAGAGCAATAAGCAATCATTTTATGAACATTTTAATTACATTTGCTTGATAATTTCGATTAGCATTCAGAATTTTTTACCGCGATTATATTATTCAAAAATTATATTGTTTCACAAAACAGTGAACTTTTCTTACCGCCCATATAACAAATGACATCGTTAGTAATTCTAAATAATAAATAAATAAAAAAATAATGACATAATTTGTATTTTAAGTAAACAGAGACTTGGTTTAAAAACATGTCGTATTTGAAGAACAAAATGGATCAATTTCGTTTTCTTTTCGAAAACTCTGATCTGGATATTATATGTGTTCCTGAGACATGGTTTGAACCCATCGTTCTTAGTTCACTTTTTAAATTTAAGCATATTTAACATATTTCGGTGTGACAGAAGAAGCCATGCTGCTGGTGAAGCGATATACGTCAGAAATGGTATTGTTTGTGAAAAGTGTTACACCTGAGATCCAAAAATATAAATGGAATATATTTTCGTTCAGATTTCGCCTTTATATGACACAGTTTAATCCAATCGTTTAATTAGAACTGATATTTTCTTGGCTACTGTTTTAAGACATAGCCATTAAACGTGATGAAATTGTAATACATATGTGGATATTTCAATTCGAACATTTTTTGTGAATCTCATTTTGTAGATAGTATGAAAGCTATTGGTCTTGTTCCAATTAATACATCCATTACTACTCATTTTATTTCAACGAGTGACACTTTGACAGATATTATTTTCGTCAGTAATATAGGAAAAGTTTTACTTTATGACCAGCTTGCTGCTTTTCAAAACACGATCAGCATTTACCTTCTAAAATGTAAAATTTAATGGTTTTAAAAATATGAACTACGATATTCGTCATCTTGAAAAACAGAGAATTGATTGGAATTCGATTTACTTCATGCTGTCAGTTGAACATCAGTTGGACTTATTTGAAGATAATAATTTTGAAATGTGTATTCCAGTGAAATCTATCACAAATAAACACAAGTGTAAACCTTGTCGTCGCCGGGTAGTGTGTTGGCTTATTAGACGTAAGGCTACGGTTCAAAACCCAGGTCAGACATCAAAATGAAATATGAAAAATTTTTCTTAGGCGACTTCCTCTCTCAGCAGATTTCTGGCAAAAACTCTGAGAGCAAATAAAATTGCCATGAAAAATTTCTCAAAAATCTGTCGTTCGGAGTCGACTTTAAACTGTAGATCCCACCACTCATGCATAAAATTAACACACACAACATAAGTGGTGTGAGAAACTAGGTCGTAATCCTGACTGAAGGGCTGTAATGACCAATTATGTATGTATGTATGTATGTATTATAAACCTTAATATCTTCAACTTTAATTAGCGTTTTCGAAACATGGTTCCCCGTAGATGTTCAAGATTCAGTTTTTAATTTACATTGGTTTAAACTTTTTCCGGTCGGATAGGAGAATCTTAGTTAATGGTATTGAGACCAAGGCTAAAGAACCAATACTTCATCTCAATCGTGTCAATGTGTCAACTCCTGCGCACCATTCAACGTTCACTAACTTCATTGACCTTGTATTCGTAATTCACAGTGAAAGGATATTTGGTTATATAGCCAAATATCTGCTTCTTACTTCTCTAACCATGATCTCTTCCTGAAATACATGTAATATGTCTGTATTTTGTGCCGTATACAGATATATTACTTATCGTGATTTTAAGAGTATTGATTATACAACTCTAAATTATGAATTAGATATCATATGTTTGGAGCAGGTCTATGCACTGGGTAATGCAAATGACCAATTATCAATTATTATATTGATGTAGACGTGAATAAGCTTGCGTAGATCAGTTCGAAGTTTTGGAATGTATTTCAGCGGTAAGATCGAATGCAATTGGTTCTGATGATTTACATCATTTATTTTTAAAAGCTTTGACATCTGGACATTTGCCATATTATGCCCACTTACTCAACACAGTTCTGATTAAATTTACTTTTCCTGACGAATGGAAACTGGCTAAAATACTTCCCATTCCCAAAACTAAGAATGAGTTCAAGTAAATTGCAATCCTTCCTTTTTTGTCCAAGGTAATAGAAAACAATACAGCTAGACAAATCAATAATTCTCTGGAAAGTCAGTCAGGATTCATAAAAAGTAGGAGTTGCACTGCCGCTCTAATAAATATAGTAGAGGATCTTAGGTCGAATCTAGATGAAAATAGTGTAGTCTTTTTAGTTCTTCTTGATCACACCATGGCTATTGATCGTCGATTACAAAGTTCTATTGAAAAATCTCCAGAAACTGTTTTATTCTCTTTACTTTTCTAATGCTGTCGGTTATTTAGTTAATTCTTATGGCAATATTTCAGATCCGCTTAATATTAGTAGAGATATTCCCCAGGTTCCCTGGGGCCTCTGTTGTTTTATAAATGATCTACCAAATATTTTGGTTAACTGTAATGTTCATGTATATGTTGATGATGTGCAGCTTTACACTAGTATTCCTAAGGAGAATATTAATTTTTGATTAGATTTTATTAATAGTGATTTAGCGAAAATTGACAGCTGGACTTTAGCTAACGAGAGCTTTCGAGAACCAATAGATCATTTGTCATACCTGCGTTGAGCATCAAGGGAAATAAAATTGACTTTGTCAAGTCTGCGACCAATCTGGTCACTGTCTTTAATGGCAGATTATCGTGGTCCAAACATATAAGTGTCGTTGTTGGTAGAATTTGTAGTATGCTTCGAAACTTGTGGTCTGTCTTAGATTCAACTTCTTTTACCATTTTTAATTTTATATTATATTTTTATTCTTACTTTTTTAGACTGATTTATAAATGTAAATATTATTATTTTTCTATTTTTTATTATGTTTTATCTGTTAACTCTTTTATTTGTTTCTGTGTGTGTTGTTCGTTTTTTTTTTTAATTGCTTTATACTATTTTTTTATTTATTTATATTTAATTTTTATATTTATATTGATTTTTTATTTTAACTTAATATGTAATATTTAATTTTTTAAATATTTTATTGCTGATTCTATGTATAGAATCACAATGAATAGTAGTATCAATAAATAAATAAATAAAGTTAAGTAAATATTCAATAATAACTTGACTTGGACTGACCACATAAACTAAGCTTCAGAAAAACTATTTTCTACGCTAAGAAGGTGCGGCTATTACTCGCTAAATCATATTCAGTTCCAGTTCTCTTGTACGGATTTGAAGACTTGTCCTCCTGCGATTCTGCCGGCTTACGAAAATTGATGCGGCTTATAATGCCATAGTAAGATATATTTATGAGCTACCGAAGTATTACCGTGAGTCTAACTTTGTAATTAAACTTTATGGTGTAACATTAAATGACTTGCTTAAGGTTAGAGTATTTTTACATTTATGTACACAAAATCATATATACCCATGAACCAATGTATTCCTTTGAAAAATTGCTTTTTTTTCGGTCTCGGAGTCTTAATAACATCATCCATTTCAGACACCCAACTTTAATATCTGATTGCAATTTTTTAACCTCAGCTATTTGTTTTTCGAATTCATTACCTGTGGAGACAAAACTGCTAAGTAGTGCTCTACAGTTTAGTTTATGACTCTTTTTCAATATTATTCTTCATCTCAATATAATTAAACATACTGTTATTTAATTAATTGTTTCAGTATTATTGTTATATAATTACACGGTGCGACAGTCAAAATACACTCAGCTAATGACATAGTGTAGGTTGTGAGTTTTGTTGAATAGAACTCAAAAATATTTTTTTATATTTCTCGAACCCTCCAAACTTGTTTTATTTGACAAAAATATTATTTTTGATCTTTTCACACAAAATTATTGATTACTTAAATATTTTTTAACCTATTTTCAAAATCCAAAGTTTTTTGAAAAGAGGACAAATGAGCTTTTAAAATAGTATACATAAATATATGGTTCAAACTTACATGTTATGAGCTTTGATCCGGTAAACTTTGAAAATATGTTTTTCTTTTTCTCGTTTTTCAAGTTTAGCTATTCTTAATTGCAAAATTTAACTAAAAAAAAAATATAAAATAAGTGATGATATTTGATGGATCTTGATTATTTATCGGAAAATTTGCATTTTTACGTTTGAGCGACTACCAGAAGTCGACTAATATATGTGTTTTTTGCAAATATTATTATTTTTCCTTTGCGCAAACATTGTTCAACTTCTGGTGGTCGCTCAACCGTGAAATTGACACATTTTGCGATAAACAATCGAGATTCATCAAAAATTCTGAAAATTTTTGAACTAAAAGTTCATTTGAAAAAATATGTATACAAAAAATATAACTCGACTGTTAGACTCTTTAAATAATAACTGCGTTAATCGATTTGTTCAAACGAAGTGTCAATCTCTTTTCAAGATAATGCACTTTCAGAATGTCATCACTTATTTCATATTTTTTAATTAAAGTTTGTTACTATGAACTGACAAACTTGAAAAAATATGAAAAAAATTCACATTTATAAAGTTTACCTCATCAAAACCTATAGCATATTAAGTCAAATAATATACATATGTATATCGTTTTAAAGACCCATCACTCTCCTTTCTAATAAGGTTTAAATTTTGGACATCGGTTCAGAAATATTTGTGTAATCAATAAATTTGTGCGTAAAGTCAAAAAAACTGTTTTTGTCAAATAAAACAAGTTTGCAGGGTTCGAGAAAAATAAAAAAAAGTATTTTTACTCAACTAAATGAACACCTTAGACTAGGTAGTTACTCGGGTGTATTTAATTTTTTGTATTTTGTCGCATAGTGTTATTGTTATATAATTATTGTTATATTATTATTTAGTATTATTATTTTTATTATTATTTCTATTTTTATTGTTGTTATTATGATTTTAATTTTTATTACATTTATAAATTGTGTACATATTATAAGTTCTGTAATTTCTATAATTATAAGACTATGGGTCTTATTGTGTAGAACATCAAGTAAATAAATATATAAATAAATAAATAATAACTAATATGGTAAAAGGTCAAACAAGATTTATGTACATATGTATGTATGTACATGCCTATAATTCAAGGAGACTGAAATTTTTCTCTGATAATATTTACTATGATAGCTTCTTTTCGATTTTAACTTATAATAACATAAATTGTTAATACCCTTAAAGGCGACGCCCATAAACTGACTGGTGTTCAAAGTAATAATCCAAGAAATTTGAACATAATCCGTGAAATAAAACGAGAAAAATCTATCGAGGATAACAAAAAAGAACCTTCAGAAATAGAGCATTTTCGTAAGTACATACAATAAAAGTAAAGAAAAAAGTGCACGTTTTTATATATTTATTCCTAAATTTATATATTTTTCTCGACAGTTTCGAACAACGACATTAATGAATATGCTGTTAACTCCAGTGTAACTGATGGAAGTGGGAGTTTCTTTGAAGACCATAAAGAAATAAATTCAAAATTATTTGAAGCGAAACCGGTCGTCGCTACTAAAATCTATTCCAACGAAGGAGAAAATAACCAAAATGAGATTATCAACGCTTCTTTACAAACTAAAGAAAACCATTTAGAATCGATGCAGAAAGTTAGCATCGCTGAAAACATGAATGCTGACAACGAAAACATTAGAAAAACATCTGACAGACAGCAAGAAAATAGTTCAATTGAAACAAATGTCATCTTATCAGAGTCTGAAGCTGTTGAGATACAACATGAATCCAACAAACCTCAAATTCATACCAACAATTCAGATAAAAATTTCGAAATAAAACTCGAGAATAAAATATTTGCTAATGAGAACGTAAATGATAATGGCAGCTTAGAAAAGAATCTACAAAATTTACCGACAAATATTTCGTCAGATCATATTACTAATTCGGACGTTTCAACGGAAGAAGAAAAACTTTTGAAGAAATACTCAAAGGAGAAAAATTCAGAATGTATTAATAATGATTTAAATGATGTACATGTTGACGGAGGATACAGCGGTTTAAGTACTGAGAAAGACCTAAATTTCATGGTAAAAATGACAAAAAATAGTACATTGAATACAGATGGACCTAATAACAAAGACGACCCTGTTAATGAGCATAACCCAAATAATTTAAAGTCTGACAGAGAAAGTATTCAACACGTTCTTACATTACCAGTCAATGAACAAAATATTCAAATAGCAGATGTAACTACTGACAAAATTCCATGTGATGAAAGCAAAAATATTGTAGACTTCAATCCGAATCATGAAAAATCAGAATATATAGACACAAATAAAGAATCAGGAATATTAGGTGAAAATCAAAATAATTTATCCATGCTCCACGAACAAGATACAACTTCGCCAATAATAAATGACGAAGAAAATAACACAAATAATGATAATACTCGTGAAAAAAATTCGAATATATTAAATAAAGTAAAATTTAACGATAATTATTCCGATAAATATTCCGAGCTTTCATCTGATAGAGAAATTGAAATCAATACGATTTCAAAAGCACATAAATCTGAAATCAATTTTCCGAATGTGAACAAAAACGATAATGATTTGAATTCTTCTGAAATATTTCTTAAAGGTGATAATATAATCACAAACATTGAAAATGATTTAGACAATAGCACAGATTCAGAAAAACTCAAAGTGCTGGAAAATTTGAAAATGAAAGAAGAGACAGAAAACGGTTTTGCAAAACCTAAAACTGAAAAAACTCTCGAAAATTATAAATGTCAGGATGACAATGCCGTCGACGATACGGTTGCGAATGATATTTTAAATAAGAATGTTTCTACAATTTCACTAAAGAAAGTTAAAGAAGATCAAAATGATGCAAATAAATCAAAACAAAATCTAAATCAAAATATTGTAATGGAAAAAGAAGGAGGGGCAAGTGAAATAAATAAACACGATTTAAAGGAATCAATAAATGAAATGATAAATTATGAAAATATCAAAAATGACACCACAGACAACATAAAAAGGGAAATAAATTGTGGTAGAACTTCTGAAGTTCAAAACGTGAAGAATCTTGCGTCTACCGAAAAGTATGTTATGAATGATACAATTCCTCACGACAATGTTGCTGACGAACAAATTTATACGGCACTACAAATAAACTGTAAAGAAGACCAAAGCGATGAAAGTAAACCAGAACAAAGCATAAATCACATTATTGTAACGGAAGAAAGGAAATCAAATGAGGAAGAAAATCAAAGCGATGAAAACATATTGGATGAAAATCGTGACATGGAAAAAGAAGGAATGACAATTGAAATGATAAATTGTGAAAATACGACAAGCGATATCACTGACGACCAAATTATTACACCACAAACAAATCCAAGTAATGAAAATAATCCAGAACAACGCATACATTTAAATGAGAAAGAAAGTCAAAGTGATGAAAACAAGTCGGGACAAAATCAAGACATGGAAAAAGAAGGTTCAACAACTGAAAAGAAAATTTCTGAAAATATAAGAAGCGATGTCAGTGATAACTCGGAAACTGGACAAAAATTCAAACTCTATCTTGTTGAGTCTGCAGAAAGTGATACAATTTCAGACAATATTTTAGCTGGTGACCAATCAAATACGACATTACAAGCAGGACCAAGCGGAGGAAATAAAACAGAACAAAGCATAGATCAAAATATTGCAATGGAAGAAAGAAAATCAAACGAGAAAGAAAGTAAACGTAATCAAAACAAATCGAGTGAAAATCATGACATAGAAAAAGAAGGAACGACATCTAAAAAGATAGACTCTGAAAATCTAAGAAGCGGTGTCAGTGATAACTCGGAAACTGAACAAAAATTCAAACTTAATGTTGGTGATTCTATTGGAAATGATACAATTTCAGACAATATTATTCCTGATGACCAATCAAATAGGACATTACAAACAAGACCAAGCGAAGAAAGTAAACCAGAAGATATTGTAACGGAAGAAAGAAAATCAAATGAGGAAGAAAATCAAAGCGATGAAAAAAAGTTGGATGAAAATCGTGACATGGAAAAAGAAGGAATGACAATTGAAATGATAAATTGTGAAAATACGAAAAGCGATGTCACTGACGACCAAATTATTACACCACAAACAAATCCAAGTAATGAAAATAATCCAGAACAACGCATACATTTAAATGAGAAAGTAAGTCAAAGTGATGAAAACATGTCGGATCAAAATCAAGACATAGAAAAAGAAGGATCGATTGCTGAAAAGAAAAATTCTGAAAATATAAGAAGCGATGTCAGTGATAACTCGGAAACTGGACAAAAATTCAAAATTAATGTTGGTGATTCTAATGGAAATGACATTTTAAATGATACAATTTCGATTAATATTACTGCTGATGACCAAACTAGTACAAATCTAAGTAATGAAAATAATCCAGAACAACGCATACATTTAAATGAGAAAGTAAGTCAAAGTGATGAAAACAAGTTGGGACAAAATCAAGACATGGAAAAAGAAGGATCGACTGCTGAAAAGAAATATTGTGAAAATATAAGAAGCGATGTCAGTGATAACTCGGAAACTGGACAAAAATTCAAACTCTATGTTGTTGAGTCTGCAGAAAGTGATACAATTTCAGACAATATTTTAGCTGGTGACCAATCAAATACGCCATTACAAACAGAACCAGAACAAAGCATAGATCAAAATATTGAAATGGAAGAAAGAAAATCAAACGAGAAAGAAAGTAAAAGTGATGGAAACAAGTCGGAACAAAATCAAGACATAGAAAAAGAAGGTACAACAATTGACAATATAAGAACTGATGCCAGTTATAACTCGGAAACTGGACAAAAATTTAAACTCAATGTTGTTGACTCTGTAGAAAATGATACAAAATCTGGTAATATTATTCCTGATGACCAATCAAATACGATATTACAAGCAGGACCAAGCGGAGGAAATAAACCAGAACAAAGCATAGATCAAAATATTGCAATGGAAGAAAGAAAATCAAACGAGAAAGAAAGTAAACGTAATCAAAATAAATCGAGTCAAAATCATGACATAGAAAAAGAAGGAACGACATCTAAAAAGATAGACTCTGAAAATCTAAGAAGCGGTGTCAGTGATAACTCGGAAACTGAACAAAAATTCAAACTTAATGTTGGTGATTCTATTGGAAATGATACAATTTCAGACAATATTATTCCTGATGACCAATCAAATACGACATTACAAACAAGACCAAGCGAAGAAAGTAAACCAGAAGATATTGTAACGGAAGAAAGGAAATCAAATGAGGAAGAAAATCAAAGCGATGAAAAAAAGTTGGATGAAAATCATGACATGGAAAAAGAAGGAATGACAATTGAAATGATAAATTGTGAAAATACGAAAAGCGATGTCACTGACGACCAAATTATTACACCACAAACAAATCCAAGTAATGAAAATAATCCAGAACAACACATACATTTAAATGAGAAAGAAAGTCAAAGTGATGAAAACAAGTCGGGTCAAAATCAAGACATAGAAAAAGAAGGATCGACTGCTGAAACGAAAAATTCTGAAAATATAAGAAGCGATGTCAGTGATAACTCGGAAACTGGACAAAAATTTAAACTCAATGTTGTTGACTCTGTAGAAAATGATACAAAATCTGGTAATATTATTCCTGATGACCAATCAAATACGATATTACAAACAAAACCAAGCAAAGAAAATAAACCAGAACAAAGCATAGATCAAAATATTGAAATGGAAGAAAGAAAATCAAACGAGAAAGAAAGTAAACGTAATCAAAACAAATCGAGTCAAAATCATGACACGAAAAAAGAAGGTTCGACAATTGAAAAGATAGATTCTGAAAATCCAAGAAGCGGTGTCAGTGATAACTCGGAAACTGAACAAAAATTCAAACTCAATGTTGGTGATTCTATTGGAAATGCTACAATTTTAGACAATATTATTCCTGATGACCAATCAAATACGACATTACAAACAAGACCAAGCGAAGAAAGTAAACCAGAAGATATTGTAACGGAAGAAAGGAAATCAAATGAGGAAGAAAATCAAAGCGATGAAAAAAAATTGGATGAAAATCGTGACATGGAAAAAGAAGGAATGACAATTGAAATGATAAATTGTGAAAATACGACAAGCGATATCACTGACGACCAAATTATTACACCACAAACAAATCCAAGTAATGAAAATAATTCAGAACAACGCATACATCTAAATGAGAAAGAAAGTCAAAGTGATGAAAACAAGTCGGGTCAAAATCAAGACATGGAAAAAGAAGGTTCAACAACTGAAAAGAAAAATTCTGAAAATATAAGAAGCGATGTCAGTGATAACTCGGAAACTGGACAAAAATTTAAACTCAATGTTGTTGATTCTGTAGGAAATGGTACAATTTCAGACAATATTATTCCTGATGAGCAATCAAATACGACATTACAAACAAAACCAAGCAAAGAAAATAAACCAGAACAAAGCATAGATCAAAATATTGAAATGGAAGAAAGAAAATCAAACGAGAAAGAAAGTAAACGTAATCAAAACAAATCGAGTCAAAATCATGACACGAAAAAAGAAGGATCGACTGCTGAAAAGAAAAATTCTGAAAATATAAGAAGCGATGTCAGTGATAACTCAGAAACTGGACAAAAATGTAAACTCAATGTTGTTGATTCTATTGGAAATGACATTTTAAATGATACAATTTCGATTAATATTACTGCTGATGACCAAACTAGTACAAATCTAATTGATGAAAATAAACCAGAACAAAGCATAGATCAAAATGAGGAAGAAAGCCAAAACTATGAAAACAATTCGAACCAAAATCTAGACATAGAAAAAGAAGGAACGACATCTAAAAAGATAGATTCTGAAAATCTAAGAAGCGGTGTTAGTAATAACTCAGAAACTGGACAAAAATTCAAAATTAATGTTGGTGATTCTATTGGAAATGATACAATTTCAGACAATATTATTGCTGGTGACCAATCAAATACGACATTACAAACAAACCCAAGCGAAGAAAATAATCCACAACAAAGCATAGATCCAAATATTGACATGGAAAAAGCGAAGAAACTGAAGGAAAAACAAAACGATCCCAACGATACCACAACTGATGCCACTGATAACTTGAAAATTAAAATAAAGGCTGATGAAAACCGTGAGGATACAAATGATGTTGATTCTCCTGAAAATTACATTTTAAATAAAACAATTTTGGACAACATTTCGGCTGACGGACACACTACACCAATAGCACCAAATAATGACAGAAATCTAAATAATATCGACATGAATGAAGAAAATATAACAAGAATAAATCGAAATGATTCGAAGGAATCGGAAATTAAAAAGATAACTTCTGAAGATACCAGACCTGAATTCACTGATAACGTGAAAATTGAAAGAAGTTCCGGTGATAATTTATTAGAAGAAAACTTTGATAAAAACATTCACATGAATGAAACATTTACAACGGGAACAAATGATGAAAAGATAAATTTTGAAGATTTCAGGAGTGAAGCCACGGATAATTTGAAGCTTAAAAGAGATTCTGATATAACTAGTGATGAAAATACCGTTGAATCTGTTGGAAACAATGATTTGAAAAATACAATTTCAAATAAGACAATAGTAGAGAAAATTAATGGGACTCCAGAGAAAACGAACAAAAAAGAATTTGATAAAAGCACAGAACAACAAGAAAATATAGATCAAAATATTGAAATGAAAAGAGAGAAAAGAGAGACCACTCCAATAAACAGAACTGCTTCAAACGAATCAATAAATGAAAAGACAAATTCAGAAAATGACTGTATCGAAACCACTGATAACTTGAAATCTGAAATATGTACTGAAAATGTTAGTTTAAATAAAACACTTTCGGACACCATTATTACTGATAACCAAGTTAATACCACAATACAAAAAAGTAATAGAGAAGATCGAAATGATGAAAATATTGAATTAAAACAAAATCCAGTTCAAAGAGTTGACATCGAAGATAAGAAGAAAACTGAAATGACTCAAAATGGGACGAAAGTTGCAATAAATGGGGGAATACATTTTGAAGATACCATAGTTAATGCAACTGAGAACACTGATAATGAAATTAATTCTGATGAAAATCTTAAACATCATAATAAGAATGCTTCTGAATCCATTGAAAATGATATTTTAAATCAAACGACTTTAGGGAAGACTTTGTTAGGAAATAAACAAAAATTAGAACAAAATGAAGAAAATCTGGATCAAAATAAGATGAAAACCGGAACAAGTACTGATAGCACTCAGGAAATTCATCATGAAAATGTTTCAATTTCAGATAACATTACTGAGGGCGAACATATCAATGCGAAGTCTTATGAAGAAAAAAGCGACGTAAATCAAACAAACCGACTAGTTACAATAAGTAAAAATGAATCCAATATTCCAAATGATTACAGTACAACTCATAGTTTTAACAGTGCACAGAATAAATGTAACGAAACCAGAGAATTAAATGAAATCAACTGTTATAAATGCCGTGATGAACAAAAGGTCAGTGAAGCTGAAATTACAAGTACAAGTACTGATAGAGATCTTATTACTGATCTGAAAGAACAGCCATCTTCCAATTTAACGAATACAGAAAACGAAACTGAAAATGAATTCGATAAAAAGAAGAATATTTCCGATGAGACAAACATTGAATTACGTCAATTAGGACTAATCGCTAGTAGCGATAATAGGGATGGTGTGATGGCATCTGCATCAAATAAAACAGATGAAGGGAGTGAAAACATCAGTACTCTACATGAACACACAAGCTCAATCACCAAATATGTTGAATCGAATGACTCCAAAGAAAATGTTTCATATGTTTCAACTAAAGACAGCGGAGTAGGCGAATTAGACAAAGAAAATACTCGCGTACAGTCAAAAGTTAGTCAAGTAGACAGTGAACTTGAACACTTGTCCGCTTTAACCACGTCCAACCAAATAGAAAAGGAATGTAAGATAAATGATGATGGCTCAATAACAAATGAAAATACATCGGAAACAAATGAAAATGCTGCAACGACGCAACAATCACAAGAACTGATTCCCAAGGAATCACTTAACATATCAAACCATAATAGAGGCGATAATCCAGACTCCACAAATGTTACTAAGACTATGGAAAATTTGAAAACCACAGCCATTCCGACTAAGTTGATAATGAGAGAAGATGATTTATCAGCAGCGAGACATGTAGATGATTTAAACACGATCGATCAATTGGAACTTTCGAAAAATGAAATAAATCACTTAGAGATAGAAACTAAGAATTGCTCTAAAATTAATATTGAAAACAATATCAGCCATAACGAAGGTGTAAACAGCCAAGACAACAAACTAAAACATACTGAAATCAACAATAACGAAGGGAAGTCTAATGAAGACTCATCAAGTCATTTAAATGTAAAAGATAATAAAAACGATGAAGATATAACTAAAATAGAAAATATCACAGGTAACTTTATAATACAAAATCATATAAAGACATGAAGTATCGACAGTTTATTTTAAATACATACATACATATATCTTCTATAATAGAAAAGCGATTAGTCTCTGATGTTGAAAACGAGAAACAGAAAATTTTCTCACATCAAGAAAGCCATGAAGGTAAACTCTAAGCTACAAATAAAGACATTCATTGATACAGAAAACTGTGTAACTGTATATCGTTAATAAGTAAACATTTATTTTTTTTAGCTTCGTCTAATACACTTCCGGATGATGCTGATGGCATTGGAGACACAAGCGATCAAGTAAATTTCGGTAAGATTTTTATAGATTGATACCTTTTTAAGCTCGTATTCTTATTTGACTAGGCAACCACATTAAGCATTGGCAACAAAACACCGAAATCTATAATTGGCATTCAAAATTTTAATATTGATAGAATTAGATTTTATAACGAAGGTCTCCTTGGAAGTATTTCTGGTCAACGTTATGCCGAAACGCATTTACGTTCATTTTGGAAAGAATACTTAATGAATAACAGCAAACCATTTGGTCAATACGATAATGAAACTAACGGTATATACTCAAATCAACTTTTGGACTCTGAAAAATATGAGCCACAAAAATCTAAGAGCTCAACATATTTCGATAAAAACCAACATGATGAAAAACAAGAGAATACGAATGTTGAGCCAATTATAGTAAAAGAAACGAATAAAGATTCAGAGTCAATAACTGCGAATAAACAAAACTTAGCTCCCACACATATTATTAAAAAAGATGTAGAGCGCATACCTAGATATTTTTATGGTGCCCTAGAAGAGCTAGAAGATAACAAAACAGTTGCCTCAAAACCGAAAACTTATAAAGAACCGTTAGCATTTATAATTCCCATCGGTGATAACAACAAAGCGCGTACGGCAAAAACAGATGACGTCAAAAACTTGACAGCGACCAATTCAAATAACGAAACTCATGTAGAAGTTCTGCAAAAAGGCTTAAGCAATAATTTCACAAATTTAGATTTGACTTTCTGTGCGAAGACTGAGCCACTTCTAGAGGCTAAAACACCACCAAAGCAATTTGAAGATCTAAACCAATTTGAACACTGGATACATGATGTTGATTTAGACATCACTTATACTATTAATGAAATACTAAGTTTAAGATACGAAGACGATTTACGAAACAATTCAGATGAAAATGATGAAAATCTAAATGATAGTATAAGTGATTATTCCCTAACTCCCGAGTCTATGTTACAAACAATTATAGAACTAAGTGAATCGGAAACTCCCAGACCTTTGGAACAATTGCAGTCAAACAATGATAACAATATTGACTTAACAGCTGAATCAAACAAAGACAATTCTCTCATTTCAGACGAATTACTAGAAGATGAAAATGAAAAAAAATCGAATGGTCATACTCACACAACAGGTGGAATTTACGAATATTTAACAAATGAATTTGATAATGTAGCTCGTATAAACGATAATACTTTACATGATAATTCACACGTAATATCTCCTAATACTGATACGAGTACATTTGAAGAAGTCTCAAAAGAAATTTCAGCCAAAAAAATTCAAGCAGCTTATCACGATAGTAATGCTAATAGAATTTTTTTGATCGACTCTTCTAATAAAAAAGACGAAAAGATTGGGAGTAATAACGGTATCGGTAATACAGAAGCTTGTTCAGAAAATATTTCGAAAGAAGAAGATAAAACTATCGATTACCGTTATAAAAATGAACCCGATTTTGGTCCCTCAGTTGATTTACATTTAAAAGATGAAACATTACTGGATAATAAACAAATTGTACCAATAATCCCCATTCCTCCCAATAATGATTCACTTCTTGAAGATTCAAAAGAAATTGCGGCAAAAAAAATTCAAAGAGTCTATCGACAGCATCTCCAGAAAACTGAAAATAGGGACAATAAGAATGATTTCGAAACGGATGATACACTTAAGACCAATGATGTGAAATTAGTTAGTACTACAGTCGATTCGCTTAATACAAAATTTAATAGTACAGGCTCACCAGTTGAAGAAATAGAAATCGATAATGTAAAAAACGAATACAATATCGATAATAGCAACAAAACTTTTAAAGATGAGGAATGTTCGAAAGAAGAAATCAAAAAATTTGATGAATTTTCAAAAAACTCTATCAGTTCAGATGAAGAAGAATCGAAATCCGTAAGTTCGAATGCCTATTCCGAAATGAAAAATTTGAATAAAAGTACGGAAAATTGTAATGAGTGTAGTTCAGCTGTAACGAATAATTTAAAAGAGGGTTACAATAGTAACATTGAAGATAACAATAATCAGCCACTTTGTAAAGCTGAAAAACAGCTTGAACAACATAATTTTAATGATGTATCACCTAAAAGGGAAACCTCATCCTTTACAGGTAATTTGCAAAATGAACTAGACATTAGTGCTAACGACCGATTAAGCCGGAATGCTACCCTTTCTAATGATGATCCACTTGATGAAAATTTTAAAGAAATTGCGGCCAAAAAAATTCAAAGAGTCTATCGAAAACATCTCCAGAAAACTTCAAATAGGGACAATAAGGTTGATTTAGAAACGGATAATACAATTAAGGCTCATGATATGAAATTAGTTAGTACTACAGTCGATTCGTTCCATACAAAATTTAGTGAGATAGAGTCACCTAAAGGCCTAATAGAAATCGACAATATCGGTAACAGCGACAAAACTTTTAAAGATGAGAGAAATTCGAAAGAGCAAGACAAGAAATTTGGCGAATTTTCAAAAAATTCCAACAACTCTGATGATCAAGAATCGGAACCTGTTAATTCCAATTCCGAAATGAAAAATAAGAATAACAGTATCGAAAGTAGTTCTGAATGTTATTCAACTGTAATGAATAATTTAAAGATGTCCTGCAATAGTGACGACGAAAATAACAATAATCAGCCGCTCCATAAAGCTGATAAATATTATGAGCAGCACAATATTATTGAAAAATCATTTATAAGGGAAAACTCATCCATTACAGGAAATTTACAAAGTGAACCGAGTGTTACTGCTAACGATCGCTCAAATCAGAAACCGCCAAAATTTGAAGCTGCTAACGATAACAATATGCAGGTCACAGACACAGCAATGAATACAGATAAAGCAGCAAAAATAATAGAACTGTTCTTCAAAAAAAATATAAAACCAAAACATAAATCGAATACAAATACCGACATACAAAAAACCCATTGGTTTGTTGGTGACGAGCCGATAGTAGCAAACGAAGAGTCACCGCCATTGCATAAAACGAAATCAGAAATTTCTTTTGACGAGACCGAAGCTTACGTTGAACTAACCACCAATCTACCACAATATTTAGTTGATTCAAATAGTTCGGAAGACATTGATACAAACAGCTTTAGTAGAACCCCAACAGCACCAATAACTAATCAAAGTAGTGATAGTGATAGTTGTAGTAGTAGTAGTAGTAGTAGTGAAGATTCGTTGGTTGAAAAATGTATTAATCTCCCCAAAGGATCAGTTTTAACTGACGTCTCTCAACCTGCAGCGGCTACTGCTCCTTATATTGGAATACAATCAAGTGGTATGTATGTTTGTGTATTATTTTCATGATTAAATAATTCTATTTTTATTGTACTTATATTATCACCAGGTGCTAATGGACGTGCGGTAAATGAAAAACAAGAGCGTTATACAAATCTTATTGATCAGTTTATCACATCGGAGCGATTTTATTCGGGAATTGTAAATCGCAATTATTCATATTCAGATATAAAAGATATTCAATTTCCTTCTTCAAATATCACTGAAATAACAAAAATTCTTACGGAGTTTTTAGATTCTCGAAGTGAAAATTTAAAGTCGGATATACGCTATGAAATACTGGAAGAACCATGTATTAAAAAAACGGTTGAAGAAGAAATTTCAAGCTCTGGTACCTCATCATCGTCGTCAGACATCGATGATGCCGAAGACAGTTTAGGCACCAAAACAGTAAAATTACAAAAACCCGAAATGGCTATAATAAAAATGCAAAAGCGTCGCAATTCTACTTCTAAGATTTCTAACTTGGACAACTTAAAGGACTATAATTTTAATGAACCTTCGGTTATGCCCATTGAAAATCTTGACACAGATGAAGAGGGCATTGTGGTCGCTCGCCTGCAAAGGGACGAGACTCGCGAAAGCACTGGTCAAAGTGAGGGTGATGTTGTTATTGGAAGTACTGTAAAGGAGGAAGACTCAAATTTACACGAAAATTTTAATTTCGATTCCACATTTCCATCCAAGGGCTCGCTGAAACGTGTTTACACTATAGGGGGTGAAGTCGAAGACAAGTTTCTTTTAAAAAATGTAACAATTGACGAATCTATTAAATATATAGAACCTCCCGACTATGAACTCAATGATAGCAGTTTATGTTTAGATGATGAAACAACTGCAAACATACGGCACAAAATGATGGCTTATTCGCTGTCGGAAGCGGATTCAGATCTATTCGAGAGAACTGCAGATAATCACGACAGCAGTTCTTGGGAATTAAAAAACAAAAAATATGACGATTTTAATATAAGTACAGCGCTGATCGACAATGGTGATACTTCAACTGAAACAGAGTCTTCAACAGTGTCAGCTGTAACCAAAATACAAGCCGGAACACGAGGATCATTTAACTCAAGTAAAGTATCGATTGGAAATGCAGCAATCAGTGAATCTCTGGAGCACTTGGTAAAGGAGGCTGCTGCTAAAAGGATACAAAAGATGTACAGGCAGCATTACCGTCTAAAGACTGCAAATGCTAATAATATGGTTAAATCTTCTCCAGAGTGTACTAAGAGCATGGAAACCACTTTAGCTCAAAAAAGATCGATCATGTTACAGAGAGGCGATGCGCTTCGAAATGGTTCTTCTCCAGGAGAAGCAACCAGTAGCAGTAATAGCGGTGAAAATGAGAATGAGAAAATTATTTCAAAAATCGAAAAAACTTCTTGTATTAAGAGCAAAACCCTTCCAGAACAGAATACAACTTCAAGTTGTTCGTTGCCATCGTCAGGTGAGATATTAAAAATATTTTTAAAATAAAAATTTTATTTCATTTCGATGACACTAATTGTTCTAAACTCTCATATGATAGGCAAAACTAATATTTTACTTTAAACTTATACCAGAAACGAGTAACCTAGTCTAATTTTTGTAAATTTACCCAAATGAGTAGAAAAAAAAATAATTGTATGAACAATGATTGAAATCTTTTGTAATAGTTCGATTATTGTATTATTCGACGTATTTAGCATATCTTTAAACGCCAAAGAGGAAAAGGAAAGTATGTATATACATAAAAGAAGATAACGATGCAGACATATCAATCTCTTCACTTTCAGAATGTCATCACTTATTTCATATTTTTTAATCAAAGTTTGCTACTATGAACGAACAAACTTGAAAAAAGAAATGAAGAAAATTCGCATTTGTCAAGTTTACCTCATCAAAACCCATTGCATATTAAGTCAAATAATATATATGTATATGTACATCGTTTTAAAGGCCTATCTCTCTCCTTTCTAGTAAGGTTGACATTGGATTAGAAATGTTTGTGTATTCAATAAATTTGTGAGTAAAGTCCAAAAAAAAAAACAGTTTTTGTCAAATAAAACAAGTTTGGAGGGTTCAAGAAATATAAAAAAATATTTTTGACTTTTACTCAACAACACTCACAACCTATACTATGTCATCAGATGGGTGTATTTAATTTTTTTTATTTTGTCGCATAGTGTTATTTTACCTTTTAAAAACGTTTAAAATATGAGCTCGTATATTGCAAATAAAATAAAAATAAATTTGTGTTTAGTTTTCATTAAAATTCTTTATTATTCGCACAATTATGTGTGCCACTGTTCACAACTTGATGTAAACAACAACAATTGATTTTCTTTGTTATTCCTCTGTTTATACCCCTTGGACAATTACCATTACAATTACTAAACAATTATTCGACAGATCTTTGTAACGGAGATCTTCAAACCACGATTACTCTCTTCAAAAGCACAGCGTCTTCACACAAGACTGATGAACTTCACTGACTCAGTCGCCTGCTTTGCCCTGCCTTTTATGTGCCAAAGTAAACAGTCTGGTGAATGTTCTTGAAGGCGAACGTTCATAACTTCGCCTTCACGTAAACATCGTTGTTTACGTTTATTATTGTAGTGTTGTTGATATATTTTTGTTTACTTGTTTACCATTTTTTATGCTGGTGTTTGCTGTTAATATTAAACAGTACGATAATTGTTTTGTTTTTGTAGCTTTTGTTTATAGTTTTAATGTTAAAGGATGTAAAAGCAAAACACCAGTATCTAGATTTTTCATTTTCGTAGCAATATTTTATTTTTTGCGATTTTCTATTTTTGTCAGTTGAAATAATTTGAAATGAGAAGGGGTAAGAAACATATGTACAAATAAATGCCTACAATGATGAATTGCCATAAAAAATTTGTAAAAGTGGAAAACTTCGACAATTGTACATTGTAAATGGGCCGTTGCACTTTTCGAGTTTGAATTGTACCAATAAAGACGTTTTGGGTCTTTAGTCAGAGTTTTTCTCATGCTTGTTGCGCTGATCAGCAGATTTTCCATCGAACTACACAATTATAATATTTTATACGATAGACGGACCACTTAGTGGTAAGATCTCTATTGGATCAGAGGAGGCATGGTGTCGTAAAGGTATGGTGTTTGAGCCTATCTCGGTGTTTTGAAAATCTGTGAAATTATTCTACGGTTGATTTTCTTGTTATTGCCTTAGAATTTTCGATTGTTCCTTCTGTATAAGTTCTATCTATATCTGAACTACGTATAGTTTCAACCTTATTGGTGAACTATTTCTATATTTAGAATTTGAGTGGACAAAAATATATAACGACTACTTAGTCGACTTATGCATCTATTCCATACCATTGTACCTCTGTTTTCAACTTCATTAACGTTTTAATACTAAATTGAACAAAATAAACATCATATTTTTTTCTACACAGGGATCACATGCCAAAGTGCTTACCCGTAACCTAAAAATTAAAACAATCATTATATGATGTACGAAATATATGTCGATTAGATGAATTTTGCACAATATTTTGGGTACCCAAAACCTAACCGAAATTGTGGGTTGCAGAAAAAGGTTATATTCAAATGTCGTATAAACGATGATAGGATATTTTATAGAACAAATATATAGTCTGCAAATGTATGTATGTATATCGCATAGTATGGTGCGCTTAGCTTGTCAATAAGACAAACTATTAATTCCAAAACTTACTACCACATGTGCACAACATTAACTCGAAACGCCTTAAAGTTTATTTAAACCAGTGGCAACGACGGGCTTCTTTTTTATTGTATTTGCTCATTTTGTTTATATTTGAAGTTGCCATATTGAAAATAATATATAATATGGCAACTTCAAACATAAACTAAACTTTAAAAGTTACCAATAGGATCTTCCCTTTAGCTTAACGCTCACTTCTATCTTATCGTCCACTTATAATAAAGAAAAACAATTTATCTGCCCGTTAAAATCCTCCCTTTAGTTAACGGCAATAATGAACCTTAATGTATTAAAAAATAAATTCGAAATTAATCTTTTTGTGTCTTCAGTGCTGTTTTACGCAATTTTGCCACAATGACGACGTGTACTTGTTAAATTTTATTTAAATTAATATTTTTAAAGCATGTACGCCAAGTAGCACCAAATTAATACTTACATTTAAAGTACAGTGTCTAGAACATATACAGAAATCATGATCTTAAGCGTTAATGCAAAGAGAATTTATTTTTAGTTTTTTTATAATTCAATATAAAATTGTACATCTATGATTTTAGACATATGTATGTATGTCCAACCAATTTCAACTGTTTATTAATTATGTATTTACATACATACATCCATACATATGTACATATGTATGCATATACTTTCTTAAAATAATTTCAATTTTATTTTCCCAGGTTTTTCCACTCACAATCCATTTGACAACGCATTGTTTCTGACGCAAATATTTCTATGACATCAATCTGTTGTCTTGTTTTTTAATTATTTTCCCACTGTCACAACAACAAAATTAACAAACAGCACTTTTGTTTTCTATTTTAATTTTACTTATTATATGACAAACAAATAAAGAAATCAACAGAAATTGTTTACAAAAATTTTAAATGATGATCATTTTTAATTTATTTATTACACCTTCCGCTTGTCTAAATCACTTCCGGTAAATGTTAAAAAAAAAACAATGCCATTAAATTATTTGAAAAACATTTCTTTATTTCCTTTACTTATTACATACTGAAGAGATGGTGGTAACGTCTTAATTGTAATTGTATGTACACACACATTTATATCTACATACAGGCTTTATACGGAACTTTAACCCATTAAGGGCCATTATTACATTTTGCTGTTAACTAAAGGGAGGATTTTAAGCAATTCTTAGTCGGGCTGACCATATTTCATTAAATATGCCTTTTTTATGGAATATTATGGGAAACTCTACGAAGTTTATTAAGAACTGATTTTACATACGTACGTACATATGTATTTCCCACATAGCCCATGAACTCAACATTAGACTAAATGTACATTCTACCCCAATTTCTAAACCAACTTTAATCTCAAGGACAATTTTGCGATCCCTATATTTCTGGCACTGAAGCAAGTGCAAATGTTGCCTCATCAGAGATAGTCCTACAACCATAGCATACAGTTTGTATACTGACAATATTCCACCACGGTAAGATTTGTAATTTAAAGAATCTGACCAAATGAGTGCAACATGTAGTACAGTCTCCCTGATTAATGCCACCAGCATTTTTCTTCTGAGAAATTTTGAACCTCTCGTGTTATGTATTATTCCGGCAAGCCTTTAACATATTCCACTTGCCTTCTCTTCTACGTATTTGATTAAAAGACAGGCGACTTAAGAGCATCGTTATTCATCATAATATCACAATTTTTTATGCACATTTGTATTGTTATTTTTTCTCTTGGAATAGTCTTAGGGCCATTATTACAACTTGCCGTTAACTAAAGAGAGGATTTTAACGGGCAGATAAATTGTTTTTCGTTATTATGAGTACCCAATAAGATAGAAGTGATCGTTAAGCTAAAGGGAGGATCATCCTACCTTTAACATTTAATGGTCACTTTATGTTTGAACTTGCCATATTATATGTTATTTTCGTTATGGCAACTTCAGATTTAAACAAAATGAGCAAATACAACAAAAAAACAAAGCCCGCGGCTGCCACTGCGTTAAAAAAAACTTGTACAATTGAGCAGTTTTATCGACATTGCTCCGGCACTGCCATATTTTTGAAAAATTTTATCTGTAAGTTGTAATAACGAAAATAAGTTAAAGGTAACTTTACAGTTCCCTTTAGCTAAAGGTACCTTTAACTAACCCCAAGTTTAAGGACAAGTTGTAATAATTGCCCTTACATGGGTAAAAAAAATTTTATATTTAAATTTTTTATTTTAGTATTACATATAGTAAAACGTGGTAGTTTTAATACTTTGGTGGAAATTGTCATAAATACTCATTCTATTTGAAAGTGTATTATACAAAGATTTAAGGTAGTCCAAAAAATATCACTTCGTTTCATTAATAGAATTTTGTCATCAAGTTGCCTTCCTTACTTTTCTTGACATCTAATCCATGACGTTTTCAACAACATTTAGGTCGTATACAGTCCACACCATATTGCATTTTGTTGTCATTTTGTGACTGAAAACAGAATTCCATAACTCTGGCTGGTAAGTGCATAATATATGTAAGTCCAAACAGCTTGCTAAAATGCTGATTCCGGACTAAATTTGTAAGATTCCGCTCTTATTTTAGCGTCCACACAAACGAATTCTGATGTTCCGAAGTAAGACACAGAATCTCAGACCATTTCTCTTTCCATGTTCGCGGGAATGATGTTTTGTTAGAAGCAACGGTTAACTCGTTATATTATGAAAGTAATAATTTAAACCATTGAGTCCATTCGGATTAAAATTCTTTTCAATTTTACCGCTAAAATTATTTATTCTCCTATTGTTGCTTAGATAATGCAATCTTTTGCTTCGTACTGCAATGAATTTCAATCTTAAAGAAGTTTAAAAAATATCCTTTTTATCTTCATCTTGTACGTTTTGTTATAATTTCTAATGAAATGTACAGTTATACATATAATTTTTTTTTGTATTTTGTTTTGTCACTTATCGATTATCGTATAAAATATTATGCACCACTTGAATCGAACATTCTTAAAAACAAGAGCGTGCTTGAATGTTTTTGTTATTAAATGATTTTTATTTTATTTCTTTTGAAAATTGTATTTTAAATTTAATTATTTTAATAGTGTGTTGTGCCATCTTTATTGGTCAACATTTCTTTGATTCTGTTCGACATTTAATCTTACAATTTGGCTATGTAATCGAGTTGAGCTTCAAAATATCGCGGCGTATGGTTGTTAAACCTGCATTCACACCTGTTTTTTTTGCCTTATTTTCACCATTGAGTCGTGTGATTAGAAGCTTCTCCCAAGATAAATCGCTTGTCTGCATTAGATACCATACATATGTTCATGTTTTTTATTGGACAAAAATATGATGTTATTACCTTTCGACTTCTTTTAACATTTTTGCAACAGATAGGCCCATATCTTTGTAGGCTTTGATTTTGCTCTTTTCAACTTCCTAGAATGCTTTGCCTCGATTCATTATCATTAAATTTGTATAAAAATAGCTGTATTAATATACATACATAATTGGTTATTCAGTCAGGATTACGATCTAGTTTCTCACACCACTTATGTTGTGTGTGTTAATTTTATACATGAGTGGCGGGACCTACAGTTTAAAGACGACTTCGAATGACAGATTTTTGAGAAACTTTTCATGGCAATTTTATTTACTCTCAGAGATTTTGCCAGAAATCTGTTGAGAGGACGTCGCCGAAGAAATACTTTTTGTATTTGTATGTCTGGCCTGGGGTTTGAACCCTGGCTTTACGTCTAATAAGCTAACACACTACCTACTAGACTACGACGACTTCAATAACTGTATTAAGGCACTTGTTAACTGAAGTGATGATCCGTGTGCAAATACAGAGTGAAAACCTAAATTTTACTAAAATGCTCTATTCAAGTGGTGCATATTTTTTTGCAATAGTCGATAAGTAATAAAACAAAACACCAAAAAATTATATAACTTTTCTTTAGAAAAATTTTTTTTCTCGAAGAAGGGATAAAATATACATATGTATGTGTAACAAGCAGTAGAAGATAAAAGCATTGCCACATAATTAGTCTTTGAGATAAAAGTAGATTTTTTAAACTACAGGGGGTGTGCTATTTAAGTGACGTGCAGTGTACATGTATATATGATATACTGTATGCATGTACCAGTGTCTCGTTAATGACATTAGTTGAATTTTAAGTCTTAACTTAATCTCAAAATTAATATATGTACATATATTGCCTTGGAGTGTAGTGTTCCTTACATTATTACTAATTATTTTTTTTTTAATTTGATTTATTAATTATAATACAATTACAAATTACTATGTTTATCATGCCTGCACATATTCCCTGACAAACAATAGTCATTAAACCGCTCTAAGAAATTTTTTACTTGAAATGTCTTAAATTGATAGAGGCCAGTTTAGACGATATAACTTCGAGTAAGACATATCACGAAGGAAACAGAGTCAATATGAGAGCAGTCGAAATTGAGAGAACAAAAATTTGGTAGTCGTAAGGCTCTCATCGTTTTTTGAAATTTGTAAAAACCATCACGTTTCATTAGATTGGAGGTGAATTTTTATGTAAATTAAATTCACTTTACTTTTTTTGCTTTTTAACAATCGTATAAGCGTCATTTTCAAAATACAAATGGAGTTCTGTAAAGTCTTATCGCCAAAATTAGCCTTAAATAACATAATAATGATTTATTACATTACCTTTACTAGGCAATATAACATACGAACTAATGGAAAGGCTATTTATTTCATTAATACTTTAAGCCACCAGAGTACCTACATATCGAACGTTCCTTCATTGATTTCATTGAAACTATCTTATAGAGACTGGTACTAGCTTAGGCACCGTCTTATAGTCACTCGAATAACTATCTCACTATTTAGCTAAAGTTAACTATAATAAGTACAACAACAAAATTATAATCTCAATCATTCTAATGTTAGGTCTATTTGCTTATTGAACTTTTATTTACAACTATAAATCAACATTTCTGTTGTAATATGCCATGGAGATGATTTTTTCAGTTTTCTTTATTTTGGTTTATTACTTAGTACTTTGTATAGTCAGTCCCCTTTACAGTACTTACAGCCTCTATATTGCGCGACATACTGGCCACTAAACTTTTACAGCTTTTAGGTCAATAGCATTCCACGTTGTTCGCGCAATTATTCACAATTTTTACAAATTTTAAAAAATACAGACAACAACTTTTTTGAGAGTTTCCGAGAGGTCTTTGGTTCAGTTAAAATCGTGTGACTGGGGCGGCCGATCAGGAACTTCGATGCGGTTGCATTAGAGCTATTTTTTCTAAGTTGTTTGGTAAGCTTAGAGTCATCACCATGTTTGAAGACTATATATGCCCCTTGTAATTCTGCAGTGGCAGGTAAGGTTGCACTTAAATTTTACATAAGATTGAGCAGTTATCGTACCAACTATTCTGTGAACTATTGTAACTCCCTTAGCCATCACGCAACATCATACCATGACGAATTCATCGCAATAGTTTTCCCTGGCTTTCGTCAATAGCCATTAACATTTTGGTCTCAGTTGACAAACCATCCTTCTCTCAATCCAGTACGTGTACAAATGGTATAGTTGATGTGTTTTGGCGAGCTCTGACTTTTTAGTGTCAAAGTGGAAAAGCCAGCTTTATGTTTCAAGAGGAACATTGAATTTGAATTGCAACTTTTACTTTGACGTAAAAACTAAAAAATTTGATTAAGTTTTAATGCAAATGCTCGAATCCTATTCAACTTAAGAAGACGTTACAAATTAGTTTAAAAAAAAAATAAAACAAACAAAAAATAAACTTTCGAACACTTTTATTAAAAAAATTTATGAAAAACTTGTCCAAAAAGAACTGAATCAAAAAGATTCAGGCTGCAGTTTTGTTGATGTACCTATATTTGTTAGCACTAGGACTGGCACTATGGTCTTGGATTCGGAAGAAAGGTTAGGACTTTTAAATACATTAAATTCACGAATTATATTTAGACCATATTAGGCTTATGAATTCATTTATTTAATATATTTTGTCTAAACATAGATATATGATTTGTCTCATTAAAATTCAGATACTTACTTGATGGTGGTTAGCTATCTAGTGATATTATGTGAATTTACAATTGTATATGTATGTAGATACTATACTTATAAAGGGTTCGCCAAATAACTTTTTTTTTTTGGAAAATGCTTTAAAAAAAAACTACTGAATATTATCTCAAATTTCTTTTTTCATTTGAAAGTACAATCCTTCCGGTTAATAATGGAGAATAATTTCATTCAAATGGCTACCTCGGCTGGCCATGCAGTAGCCTATACCAGAAGGTGCCGATTTTAGCAAAAAAAAATCATCTTTTCAGATGAAGCTCATTTTGATCTTGGCGGGTATGTAAACAAGCAAAATTGTCGCATTTGGGGCACAGAAAACCCGCACGCATACAATGAATAGCCGACGCACCCAAAACGAGTACGGATTTTGGTCCTGAGGCATAATTGGGCCATTTTTCTTCGAAAATGAGCAAGGAGTGGCCGTTGCAGTCAATGGCAATCGTTATCGGGCCATATTGAACGAATTTTTGTTCACAAAAATTGAAGAGGTGGATATTGGCAACATTTGGTTTCAACAGGACGGCGCTACGTGCCACACAGCCGAAGCTACACTCGATCTTTTGCGCCCTGTTTTTGAAGATCGCATTATCAGCCGCAGAGCTGATGTCGTTTGGCCACCTCGGAGCTGCGATTTGACACCGTTGGACTCTTATTTGTGGGGTGCCGTCAAAGATAAGTGTTACGCCGACAAGCCAGATACAATTGACGCTTTAAAGGACAATATTCGTGAAACCATTGGTGAAATACAGCTGCACACAATCGGTAATGTGCTTAAAAATTGGACCGATCGTGTAGGCTACTGCATGGCCAGCTGAGGCAGCCATTTGAATGAAATTATTTTCCATTAGTAACTGGAAGGATTGTAATTTCAAATAAAAAAAGAAATTTGAGAAAATATTCAGTAGTTTTTTTTTAAAGCATTTTCAAAAAAAAAGGTTATTTGGCGGACCCTTTACATATGTACGTATGTATGTATGTAAGTTAATTGCCAAGAAACGTTTATGATTTCATTATCGACACAGACCATTAGTCTCGTACTTTACTTTTTTTTAGTTAATAAACAGTTATTATTAACAAAATATACTCAAATACCAATACATGTCATTCATACATTTATATGTACGCACTTACATACATACATATGTATACATATATATATAGGCATATCATTAGGGTTATAATCTCCAATACCAGCATAATTCAAAATAACTCGAGTTGCATTTTAATGCATTTTAAGAAAAATAAAGAAAAAGAAATAGATTCATACGTATTACATATGTATATATATGTATGTATATGTATATAAATCATTAAACTTTCGATTTTATTTTTATATAATTTAATTGTAATTTATTAAGACTGTTTATTATTATCACCCTATTATATATATACAGTGTACGCATAAGTATATATACATACATATGTTTTATTTTTTTTTTTTCACATTTCAGCCAAATCGGCTGCGGCAATCCGAGCCAAAAAGATTGAAGACAACAAACGGAGATGGATTGCAATGAGACAGAATTCTATGCCCGTTCAAATAGATTCGGAAGTATTGCGCGTCATACCCAAATACATACGCAAAAAAATCAAAAGTGCCGAAGGCGAGAAAAAAAAAGACAGAAGATGTATACTTATGGATTAATTTTAAACTAAAAAATCTAAAATAATATTTTATTTTAATATTGCTAAATCAAATTCTATTTAAATTTTATCACAATTCATATATATTTACTTTATATTTACATATGTATGTACAATTGTATATGTACATAAAACAGAGTAAGCACTTGCGCACTCTTTATCACATTGCTCGTTACGAAGTCTTTGCTTGCACACTTGAACAATTGTTTTGCACAATAGTGGTGGACTCTTTAAATCGATTTTTAGCACTCCATGGAAGTTATTGACGCATTCAAACAATTCAATTGTTTTTTTTTTTTTTTTGTTAAACATCGATAAAACATCGATGCTTTTCATTCGACTCATTGCAATTAAAAATCTATAAGTTTTATTATGTGCTTGAATGCTCTTTATTTAATGAATTCCAACTTAGAACTAACTTTTACAAATAATAGTTTTTTAATTGAAGCTTATTTTGTCGTTTGCCAAACTGCTTAATTTACATATTCATACGAATTGCAAAATTTATTTTATGTGCGCCTGTGCACCGTCAAATTGTCGTTGTTGTGAAATAATTTTTAAATTTATTTAAAAGGGATATCAAATTACCGTCTGGTTACAAAATTATTATATTTTATGGTGTTTTAAACATTAGGAATGTTAACTTACATACATACATACATACATAATTGGTCATTACAACCCTTCAGTCAGGATTATGCACCTAGTTTCTGACACCACTTATGTTGTGTGTGTTAATTCTATACATGAGTTTAAAGTCGACTCCGGACAACAGATTTTGTGAGAAACTTTCCATGACAATTTTATTTACTCTCAGAGTTTTTTCTAGAAATCTGCTGAGAGGAAGTTGCCGAAGAAATATTTTGGTTTTTGGTTTGGGTTTGAACCGTGGCCTCACGTTTAATAACCCTTACCCACTGCCTACTAGACTACGGCGACTACACGTTAATACAAATGCATATAATCGATCCATAAATGTTATAAAACTTTTTCTACACACATCAAACATACATATAACATTCATATATACAAACAGCTAAGGTGGAGTTGGTATAGTCATGGTATTGAAAGCTTGACCTATAACCCCACTGTAGACTCGGTTGGATTTAAGATCGTTGGCTTTATTTATTTTGCTATTGTTTATTTGTTAATGTTCCACACTTGGTAAATAAATTTGTATATATTATGCAACACACATTATACGCTAAAATACAATGGGAATACTAATATTCCAACAGGTTATAAGATGCAATGCGAAATATTGGTGTCGGAGCGATCATCAAAATTTTCATAGTGAAAGAATTTTATATCAGTCAAACTAAAATTACTCACGACGTCCGTTCTAAGTTAGGTTATAAAAATAATTAAAAAATTTAAATTTTTGCAAAAATTAAAATTAACATACTGACTGCAATAGTTCTGCTATCGACACTAGACATATTGAAAGAGCATTTAGGGCCATTATTACAACTTCCCGTTAACTAAAGAGAGGATTTTAACGGGCAGATAAATTGTTTTTCGTTATTATGAGTACCCAATAAGATAGAAGTGATCGTTAAGCTAAAGGGAGGATCATCCTACCTTTAACATTTAAAGGTCACTTTATGTTTGAACTTGCCATATTATATATTATTTTCATTATGGCAACTTCAAATTTAAACAAAATGAGAATATACAACAAAAAAACGAAGCCCGCGGTTGCCACTGCGTTAAAAAAAAACTTGTATAATTGAGCAGTTTTATCGACATTTCTCCGGCATTGCTATATTTTTGAAAAATTTTATCTGTAAGTTGTAATAACGGAAATAAGTTAAAGGTAACTTTACAGTTCCCTTTAGCTAAAGGTACCTTTAACTAACCCCAAGTTTAACGACAAGTTGTAATAATGGCCCTTAGTGGGCTATCATTTATTTTGGACAAATCACTTTCGATCATTACAAAGGAAATAACACCTTCAACCATTGTGTTGTTAAAGTCTTGTTCTTGTTCTTCTTCTTCTTCTAATTCTATTGGTGTATGTATAAATGTTATTTTTATTTCAATATTTTCTCCAAAATGTATTTAAAATTTTATATCTCTTTTATTGTAAAATTAACAGCAAAAAATATCAATAAAACTGATTTTAATTAAATTTTTGAAATTTGTGGCAATAAAAAGAAAATATTATTATTTTATTGTTACATTATTGACTTTGCTTAAATACATTACATAAAAGTAGTTGTGCAAGAAAAAAAAGAACAACCGAAAAAGTCAAAGGAAAATGCACATTTTATGCACAGTGCAGAAATAATGGTACAGAGCAAGTGCAAAAACAATTTACATCGTAATTTGTGCAAAATGGGTAAAACAGCAAAAAATGCACTGCGTTTTAACTTACTCTGATTTAAAATATATATGTACATACATATATAACACATGCTACTTCATATATACTACATACATACATATATAATAATTATCTGAATAATAAACGTTTAAAAGTATTTCCCAGAATTTTATTACAAAATACAACATATAATTGCATGTTTAAGGTATTTAGAAGAAATTATACTTTCTTTTGATTGATAATTAATCATTTGTATTCCGTTATTATATGTAACATTTTATTGCTTATTTTATCTTTAATTAATCGATATGTATTTATATGGTAGCATTTTATAATGCACGCGAGTCTATTTGTTTTTGTTTTTCAATAAAAATTGCGAAGGTTCTCATCGTTACGTTTGGTGTAAAATACATGTAAAAATATTTAAATATTTAGTAGAACTGTTTTATATTTGTATATTTGTTTTTATAAAAAATGTTTATGAATATAGAGAACAATAAAGTATACATATGTACTTATATACATGTATATACATACGTGTATAATAATAAGAGCACCAAGGTAACACTTATGGCCACTTTTTGAGTTTGAGATTAACAATTAAGTTAACTTTAATCTTCGTATTGAGTTTTTGAGTTCACTTAATCTTACGTTTAAGCTTAACGTTTAATCGCCAACGTTGGTGGCTTAAACTGAAGATTAACTGTCAAATGTAGTTGACAAAAAAAATCCTTTAAGTGAGATAAAACCGAATAAGGCAAATATTTAAGTGTAAACATATAAAAATAAATAAATAAAAATAAATATATAAAACCCAAATTGACAATAGACATTTTTAATTTATTTAATATTTTTCAAAAATTATTTTCTTACTTAAAGATCAATCGAATTCGGCCGCTTTTGTTCTATACAAGAGCAAATTATTGTGAAAAACGTTGCACATTTGCTTTTAAATGTGGCAGTTTTAGAGTGATTAAATACCCATTCAAAAAATACAAATTCAATTTACGTAAGATTAAATAAGATTTAATCTTGATCTCAAAAATTAAATCTTTAATTTAATCCTTGAATGGTGGTAGGTCAATAAGTCCCCAGTATTTGAATAAAATATAAAATAATTTTATTTTTCAATGCGTCTACTTTCAGCTCCGTTTACTTTGTTCAGCGTTTCTCCATGCTAGAAACAAACCAAGATATAATAATAAATAGATAGATATAATAATAATAAATAGATCTATTTGAGAAGTGATTCGTGGTTGCAGTTAATTCTCTATCCACTAAGCCTTTTATTCAGGTTCGGAAATAAGCAATAGTCACTAGGGATCAGGGAGCAATTCGTATCGTATGTGGTCTTTTTTTCAAATTCTCATCTTGTAGATTATAAGTTGGTTCAATAAGATATACTCTATTGATTTATTTATCATATTGAACATAACCGGTATGCATCCCAAAAGCCTTGGGCTTCAAACTATTGTTTTAATTATTGCTTAGTCCCTAATATAATGAATTAGTTTCACGTTTAGTACTATTACGAAAGGGATACTGATGCGAAGTTGTCGCACGATTGCGTTAATGATCGATTTCAAACAAACGCGGCAATTATCTTATGGAGCCATTATTATCTAATGAGCCATTTGGGATGCCTATGGCATCTACAGTACCTCGTAATTCAATTTTCGATCAATCAATACCATTTTGTTAACATTATATGACAAAATTTCATCCGAATTTCGTCCATTTAACCGTACAGAATTCCCATAGTATTTATCTACCTTAAGTATGATTTGAACCACAATAAATACTGCACATGAAATTTACTTTTTGCATTTTATGTATAAATCGTGAGATTAATTGGATAAATCGTTTATATATAATTGCAGATCACGATGCAGTCGTGCCAAGTTTAGTGACAAAGCATACTTACCATATATTTTTTCTTCTTTTCCCTATCATTTTTATTTGTTTTTTTTTTTCTTATAATTTAAAAATATTTCATTAATATTATATTAACAGCAATAATTTGTCTTGTTTTGTGTTAACTTATTAACACTATAAACAGAAATGCTTGTGTAAACATACCTTTCAACTTGTGTCTTTAATTCAAAGCACAATAATTGCATATTTATTATTGTTTTTTATTGTTAATGTATCCAATAACATCTCTGATACATAGTGGTAAGTATTAAATTGATGACAAATTTACATACATACATATACATACATATGTATACATAATTGGTCATTACAACCCTTCAGTCAGGATTGCGACCTAGCTTCTCACACCACTTATGTTGTGCGTGTTAGTTTTATACATGAGTGGTGGGTCCTACAGTTTATAGTCGACTCCGAACGACAAATTTTTTGAGAAACTTTTCATGGCAAATTTTTTACTCGCAGAGTTTTTGACAGAATCACCGAAGAAATATTTTTTTTAATTTTTTAATTTTGATGTCTGACCTGGGGTTTGAACCGTGGTCTTACGTCTAATAAGCCAACACACTACCTACTAGACTACGGCGACTACGATTTCACAAATTTGACTTCATCAAATAATATATTGACCTTTAAGAAAGGTCCCAAGATCTAATATCCAATAAATTAAGAAAAATAGTAACAAAAATTAATAAAAATGAAGTCGTAAAATTAAAATCTACTTTGTTTAATTGCGAGGGCTACACCAAAAGAAATTATTTATTGAATTTAGCTTCGTATTAGCGGTATTACGCTGACCTCTCAAATGACTCTGGCTTTTTGTTCAGCCATGTACATTAATCGTTTCGTTTAAACATAACCACACAAAATATAGAGATTTTTTATCCATCAATTTGCCTAAGTTCCTCATACAGAATTTAAGGGCACCCTAACAGGGTGCAACTTGAATATTGCAGGATTTGAAATGCTAGATCAAGCAAAAACATATGGTACAATAAATAATACCAATTCAAACTACAGTATTTCATTCATTCATATTCATATCAACATAATCATTAAAAAAAAATTTCGCTTCAAAAAGGCACCCCTACAAATTCCAATTATTAAGGTATAACCGCTGCCCAATGCAATATAATATACTATTAACGAAAAGAAAAAAAAGTTCATGTATTTGCATACATATTCGTATGTATGTTTGTACATTTAGATTCTAGAATATATTTTTAGTTATTTATTGAGATTTTTGTTAGTATGTTTGTGGGTTGGCTTATTATTTATGCCTGTACAAACGTATACAACGTATACAAACGTATACAAACAATGTATATACATATGTACACTTACAATATAGCATTTAAAATTTTTTCACAAATAAAATTTTATTTCATTATACTTAAATATAAACGATAGAACAAAAATAACACACAAAAACATATAAAAATAATGAATATAATAATAATAATAATGAACAAATGAATATAACAAAGAATATCTTAAAATTAGTTATACGTACACAAATACTTATTATTAATATTAAAATATTAATTAATGGGAAAATAAACTAGAAACTACGTAATTTAAATAAATTCACTATGCCTTCAATGTCCACATACATACATACATACATACATACATACATACATACGTATGCAGTTATACTAGAAGAGAATACATTGAGAATACATATGTATGTAAATATGTTCGCTTAGATAACAATTCTCAATCTAATGATCGCCGGCTGCTGTAGCGCATCTAGTATATGATGTGAACGTAAAAATAAAAATAAAATAAAACGACATCGTCTGTTGCACTTCAATTATTAGATCCGGATGTTGTTATATTGTATATTGTATTGTTGAATTTATTCGAGTATGTATATTGGTAATGCATTGCCATTGAATTGAGGAATAATTTTTGCAGGTAGAATGTCATAGATTATATACTATAAGATGGATACTGTAATTGAATGGATGAGATGGACTAAAGTATATAGCCATAGCTTTAGATGACTTTGCACTTTTATTACCATCATAATTGAGTTTGTAAAACTAACCTATGGGTTTATTTTGTTCTATTATGCATGTGAATATTAGCGGTAAAAATACATACACACACTTTTGGAAATTTAGTTTTGCTTTAGTTTTTGAGCTTCTTTACGTGCTTTGAAACCACGAAAACCAGCTTGTATTTTTGTGGCCGCGTCTGCTGCGGCTTTCTGCTTCTTTCGCACCAAGTAACCTCGAACTCCTGCCTGAATTTTTGTTGCACAACGATCTTCAACTGTTACGTCTTCCGATTCTTTACCACGATCTTCTCTCAATTGGCTTGATGAACCGTTACTGGTGGAATTCTGATTTTGTGACATACCGCTCTGTTGATGACGCTGTTGACGACGTAAAATCGAATTAAGACCTTGATAACTGTTCGATGTGTTTCGAGAATGTGATCGACCAATAAGTTGTTTGCGCACTCTATATCCACGAAAACCCGCTTGAATTTTGATAGCAGCACTCTCCTCCGATTGCAAGGACAGATCTGAATTCGGAGAGCTCGGATGTATGTGCATTTCTCTGGATACTACAACAGTTTGATTTAACTGAGGACGCGGTAGTATTCGCACAATATCGTTAGAATGCGTTATCTTTATTCAATTTTAATGTTCTTCTGTCGAAAAAATATTTCTTATACGAACAGTGCACACACAATATATTAATTTGTTCTTAAATCACATCCACGCAAATAAACTCTCAAGAATATTTTATTATTCAATATTCAACAACACATTACAATTGTAGATCGTTTGTAATTTGTTTGTAATTTTTTTGTTTTCTAATTTGTAATGTTTATTATTATTTATTTTCTCAAGTTAATCTATGCCGCTCCAAGTTGAGAATTAAACTGAAGTGCATTTCAATGGCATGCTGCGAAGTAGACTCAGTAGGCAAAAAACAAAAACAGACAAAAACCACACAGAAATACAAATGAACAAAAGATATTTATCCAATTTTGTATACAATATCTATCTATTATCTTTGAGAGAAGCGTTGGTCTATAAACATACATATGTACATACATCTACTCGTATTCACCTATTCTCTTATACATACATACGTACATATACATACATACAAAAGTTCATTAATACAATTTAGCGAGAGCACAAACAATTCACATCATATTCACTGTATTTATGAGTATGATTTTACAAAAGTCTAAAATGTATTTCATTCAATACACCGTAGTGAGTGTTCCATTTATTTGTAAGCAAATAAAATTACTCAGAATAGTTCGGAGCCAGTTAGTTGATCGACCTAATACTATAAAGATTTATAAATTAAAACTTAAATGTAAAATGATTATATTCCACATCAAAAGTTTCATGACATTGAAATCTATTCACATAGAAGCGAAAGCGATAAAAATAAAAAGAAAACTGGTTGCTATGATCAAACTACACTATTTTGTTTGTCACTTACACAGTGTAACTAACATAAACATAAATCAGAAAATTAAAACTTTTCAAATTTGGAATGAAAATTAAATGAAAATTCTATTTGTTTCGAAATAAAATAAAGGCAGAGGCAGATAAACGTATTGAATTTATCTGAAATTTTTTTAATTTTCTCAAATCTCAAATGTACAAAAATGCAAATTTACTCTATGATCTATTAAATAAAAATTATTGGTTGTATTTCATTCATTTTTTTTTTTTTATAAAATTAGAGAATTTATCTCAAGCTGGAGAAGGACACAATGGTCGAAATAAAAATTGTCAGATTTATTTGAATATATTTCCTTTGAGTTTGCATCAAACCCTGATATTAAAACTTAAATTATTTTAGAATTAATATTTACAAAAACTTTCGTGTTTTCTAAGAAAGATGACCTTCGTTTGAGAAAATAAATTAAAATTAAGTATTTGCTGTTCTAACATTTCTTCTGCTGCTGTCAACAGTTCCTTCCTAGCTTAGTAAAAATATAAGCGCAAGTAATGAAAATTGCTAATTCAAATATTTAATTGTGTTGCCATTGGAAGTTAGCTGGTGTCCGAAGTACCTAGATCTATTAAGACATGGCAAGAGGTGTCTCGTATCATTGGACCTTTTTTGGCACGTAGAGCACCGATTCTGTGTTTTGGATATTAACCTTTCAAGGCAGAAGTTAGGAACTGGATCTCGGTTCGGTTAGGGTGGACTACGTCTGTCTGCGTAGGAGTCTCTCACTATGTGCAATTTCGAGTGGGTGGACCACATACTGGTTCATTCCATATAAGAAAAATGCCCGGTCATTAATATATGGAATTATGTCTCTGATATTTTTGAGAGGGTTTATAATATCTTGCCTAAGTGTGCGGTTGGTAAACATATAAAGAACTGAAAGTTTGGTGAGGTAAGGGAGATTTGAAGATATTTTTAGAAGATTTTTAATTTTAAATGGATACAATATTTAAAACACATAAAAGTGAAATTTAGTACACCAAATACAGGTTCATACTCTACCGAATTTAGTGGATCGATTACGAAATAAATAAGATTTTTACTGAAGCATTATTTGTTTCATATTCAAATATAAAGTTTTAGAATTAATTTCTAAAAAATAAGATCGTAGCATTAATTTAATTAAGTAGTGAAATTACTTCTGACAGCTCAATAGGTTGAGTTGAGTATGGCTGCCATTCCACATCGCAGCCACTTATGACAAATAAAGGATTATCTGATGCTAGCGTTTCAGATTCGTTAAGCTCCAATAGCGGGAGTTCACATACATTAAAATAAAATAAAAACGAAAAAAAATGTATTTAAATGTTGAAGAACGTTGAAATTATTTTGTGAATGAACGCCCTCGGGTCTTAGAATAACGCTTCATAGCGACAGAATTCCCAGGAGCAATGGTAGTAGTCAAATAATTTGTTCTAAAAATAATGAATTTTTCTTTCTAAATTTAAAGATAATAAAATAAGTTTTCATAAAATGTGTAATTGAATGTAAATATATGAAGCAAAAGTTCGTGGTGCACGAATTAATAATTGTTTGATTAGTATTATAAAGTCATGCAGTTCTATAGAACAGCTTATTAGTAATTTCAGTAACAAACTATTTCGCAATTAGTCTAAAGATAAACGAAAACTAAAAAATCATATTAAACAAATTTTCAAAGTAGCTAAGATTATGCACGAATATTGAAGTGAACACCCATAATTTATAGGCCAATGGTATTTTATAACAATAAATATATATTAATTCTATACGAAAATATTATGTATATACATACATTCTCAGAAAAAAGTCTACATACACCGTTGTATGTAGACTTATTATTGCTGATTTTTTACTATTTTCTAATAATTTCTAGATTATATTTTTTATATTCGATTATGTCTTCCAGCATTCTTAATTGTGACTGCCTTTAAGAACGCTACACTTTTTTTAATTTGAAAAAATCGACGGGAAAAAGTCTACATACAGCGATGTATGTTTACTTTTTTCCTTGACTGTATGTACACATTACTTACACATTTATTGAGTACTGGGGCAGTGAGAGAAATACAATTGAATGGGAACTTAGCACTACAAAACACATCCTGTTTTTTTTTTAATTGTTTTGGTTTGTTTTTCATTTTCATTATTTAACAACAACTATAAGCAGATTTTTATTTTCAAACAGAATTTTTAATTGAATTCAATGTTCACTTTATTCTGTACTAACAATGATGTCATTGTGCAGTCGGCATCAGATGAAATCAATTTCACCAAGACACTGATTTTTGTTACACTGACAGACAAGTCCTTTTATAAAACTACAAAATAATTAAAAAGACTGATTGATATATTACAGATGTTAAATTTATACATACATATCATACATACATATTTTATGTATACATATTTTCCTCATGCTGATTTGGAATAAGTTTCAAATGACTAAATTGTAAGGGCGCAGTTTTCGTTGTAAGTAGGCGCCAAAATACTGCGGCCTTCTGTGATGTATTATTACCACATAGGGTACAAAACTGTGTTCTGATGATTCATCCTCATCTCTTTACCAGAGAATCTACAGTTTGGCTTCAAGCCGATCCTAATCCTGAACAAGTTTACTTTGAGTCTACCGTGCCCGGTCTACTGATCTCGGATTATCCCTGGATGCATGAAGAAAAGTCTCTACCTCTCTTTATATTTCTTTCATTGAATAATTCATTCCAAAGATCTTTTCCCACTCCCCAGAAATGTTCCGTCACTATTAGTGGTGCGGAAGCTTCCCCTCTCTCAAACTCATGCTAATTCCCTTTCTCCTACCTAGTTGATATAGCTTCCCCAGGCAGTCTCTCCTCTCTACGATTTATCCTCATAAGAGTAGAGTGCTCGGGTGGTATCCTGACTATAAAATAGTTTTGATAAATAAATCTAAATCTATCTACTTATAGTTATGAACGAAGTAGAAATTAGGTATAGGACTGGCCTCACAACACAACTCCGAAGCGCATCAGCTGTAATTGGTGAGGGAGCGCTCTCTAAGTCACCATATTTAATAACAAATATTTTTCCTATTGTTTGCTCTAACCTGAGGGTTTGCTTAATAGTACTGTAGTCCTTCCTGGAATTGATGATACGAGATAGACTTGCTCACATGTAAATGTTATATTGGTTTACTCACCGACAGTTTTCATCGAATACTATTATTTCCTTGAATATTATTATTTTGCTTACATTTTCGTAATTCGTATTTTAAATAGTAAAACATTAATAAATGTATGAACTCTTATCGTAATTGCTATTTGGTATGAAGACGATCAAGTCACGTTATTACGTTACAGCGTCATTTCTCGCCCAACCGTCAGACCGTAGATTTTCATAAAAGTGGATCAGATATACATAACAGGTTTTTAAATATTCATAGTCAAACGATACAATGAATAATTTAAATCTGGGGTAACATCAAGACCCTTCAAAGCAGTCCCCTATGAACCCCTGAGTTCTCTGAGCTTTATTGTACATTTTATAAGCCTGAATTTATATTAAAGTGCAGCTAATTATTACATTCCCTCATTCTCATATTTATGATAGATAATACTATATGAAAAGGAGTTGAAATCGTAACAACATTTAGTAGACAAGTGGTCCCAAGACAGCCAGTGCAACCTTAGCTTGAGCCAAGTTTCTAGACACATTTGAATCGCTTCAAATTCAATAAGATCTGCAATATTTTGTCAATCCTTTGACTAATATGTAACTTATTTACTAGAAAAGACTTACAAAGCCATTTCAAATATTGAGTCAAAAAGCACGTGACCTATAATTGTTTCCAGTTACTCTGCATATTCTGCCTTAACTAATCATATTAGCCATAATCTAATCATAAAGCTACAGTTTAAAGTCGACTCCGAACAACAGATTTTGTGAGAAACTTTTCATGACAATTTTATTTGCTCTCAGACATTTTAGAATATGATAACTGTCAGACTGTTGGCTCGGATTTTGTTACTACCTCACCCCAGCATAGGTATTTACTCGGTTAGTATTACGAGTCTGGATGGAGAAGTGCCAGTCTTACGTGTCCTGGAACGTTTACCGAGCGTTATTAAATTTTTTGAGAGACATGTGGCTTTAAAGCTTTTCACATTTATCTATTCTATGGAGATTTTTACCCCCGACAGATATAGCGTGTAACTTATAATAAATCTACTTGTGATCCTACACCTGGCAGTTACAGCATTATACTAGGGAGCCGAAAAAAATAATGCCACTGTGTTGGTGAAAAAAGTTGACTAAATTATAATTTATCTGACTTCACTTGCTTACAATCTTACAAATATTTTAAATAACTTTCATAAATAATAAATGGTATAGAACATGAAAAATTATAAATATTAGCACTTAGCCATTAATATTAACTTTAAATTAAAAGGGCTTTTTGCATATCATTTTTCATTTCTTTCTGTGCATATGAAAAAAAATAAGAGTGTTAAGTGTCGCCTAATTGAAAGAGCGTAAAAATACGTATGAATTCTCTCCGCACAATTGTGCTATGATGTGGGCTCCAAAGCAATAAATGATCGTTTATTTGATTCCGCAACAGTAATTTTCGGTGAACATGGTATCTGTCATTAAATAGAGCCCTTTTTAATGTATGAATATTACATCGTCCAAATGTCCGCCATAGTTTCTCTAGGTAGAACGCATCCGACATGTCCAATATTCCATGACTCGATTCATGAATAAAGCCGAATTTAACTGATAGCATATCTTATGTCGGTTTTGAAGACCACTGTAGTTTGTGGCAAATTCGAATTAGCTCGGTGGCGACTTCACATCAACTCCACCTGAGATGACTAAGCCCTCAAATAATTTGTAGGCCTTCACTACTTATCAATTGATATAAATGAAGACATATTATTTTTTTGGAATTCAGTGACTATCTTCCGAAAGTAATTTTCATTGCCCCATTAAATTTTTTATTGCATTCACTTAAAATAATCTCCGATGGCAAAATTTAATTTTTTTTATTAGAATATTCGAAATTCATTCCGAAGAGAAATCTGCTCCGTTTCATAAAAGTTATGTTCAAATAAGTATAATCTACTTTGCTTTGCAGCATCTTCATCTTTAGCCATTTTCAATGACTTTGGACTTTGCTCCGTTGTGCTCCTGTCAATTCATAGCCGAACTTTTAGTTTTTGTTAAAATTTTCAGTCTACTCTTTAGAGTTGTTGTACCAAGGAGCAAGGTTCATCAGTATTAGTTTAAATTTAATAATATTATTCAAATTTTAATTTACATTTGGTATAAGATTGGTTTCAAACTTTAATCATTTTTATTAAATTCCGGGTTTATAATGTTTTCATAATTACAATGGGTCCTATGTGACCTAAGTGTGTCCATTCAACTTCCTTTAATGGACAGCCACGTCTACTTAATGTTTTCAAACCTGGTACATTTGGATATTAGTCTCGTATTAATTATTTATTCTTATTCATTTTTATATTTTTTTTTTATTACTAAACAAGTTTAATTTAATAGTTTGTGTCTTGCAGCTATTACAATAAGCGGATAGGTCCCTTTGTTATAAAAATATTTTTTTATTTCTATAAATTATAAAAGTTTAAACTAAATTATAACAGTTTCTGTAACATATTCATTCACATTATAATTTTTCTATCTAAATTTGTATTGTGAGGAAATACTAACAAATTAAATTCGGCATTTGCAGCTAATAGGGGAAAACTAGTCGTTTTAACAATTATACCACAGTTGAAATCATCTAAATAGGTATGTATGTAAATATGTAAATACGTACTGGGAGAATTCATGCGTATATCAATGTTATCAATTAATGAATACTGATTTCATCAAAAATCACTTTGAAACTGCGAATGAAAGAACATTTACATATAATAATAAGAATTAATAAAAAAAAATGAATTTTGTTAAAAACGTTCGATTTTTAGTAATTTTCGATTTTTAAATAGGTATTCTCTACTATTTTGAATTTCTGCAGGTCATCATTAATAATACGTTAATACTGATCGAATATCTAGACATTATGAATTTTTATCTTCTACACTTCACTTCTTTGTATCCCACTTCAATGAATTTTCATTATAACATTTTCAATTCAATTGATTCATCTTTTTTGACGAATGACGTACAATAATCCAACATGCCGTCGACTATAATCGCTATGACGTCAAAGCTGAAACGACCACCACAAGAGATGAAATTTTTTTTATTTTTTGCTTTTATAAAGCAAAGATATATTCTCTACCATTAAATTCAAGTGAGTAAATATGTACATGCTTATGTGTATATTCATATATTCATATGTTTGAATGGACATATTCACGAGCAAATGTCGACGGAAAACTTTCATATACAGAGGAATACGCTCATACAGCAATTTATCTGTCTTTACACGAAAATGAAAATTTGTTGGAATTCAACAAGTGCATATACATATAGACATACATTAATATATATACATTCAAATTGTGTATAAAAATTTCAAATTGAAATTGCTCCATTATTTGTTTATTCTTAAAATACATATGTATGTACATATGTACATTACGAAAACCAAACGTCTACAAATAATTTAAAATAAAAGAAAAACAAAACTATATATGTATGTGTATATTATTAATACAGACGCGTAGAAATAAATATTATTGATGAAATTACGAAAGATGAACTTAAGTATTAAGTATTTACCAAAATGACCGCAAAAACATATAAATATGTGCATGCATATGTAATATATTCATAAAAAAACAAACCCTTAAGAGCTATGATCTACATCCGCGTATATATGTACATATACATATACATACATATGTACGTATGCAGGAACATTTTGGTTTATTAAACTTTCGTCATAAAGTTGCCGTAGTCTAGTAGGTAGCGTGTTGGCTAATTAATGTTAAATACTCACTAATGTTGATACGTTAGTTTTATTTACGCTTCTATGCGAACACTATGTCCATAAAAATAAAAACAATTATATATACATATGTACTTGCATATATCTATGTACAATGATAGTGAGCATTTTTGGTATTGTAAAAAAAAAAAAATATTTTTGAACAAATGAAAAAACTATCGGTCTTCTGCTTCTGTTCTGTTAACAAAAAAAATATAAATAAAACGATCAAATATTTCAGCTGATTGGTTTAGTAAGCAATTTGAAATTGAAATCATTCACAATGAACATTAAAGTGATTAACCCGACAACTGACAGTTTTTCTGAAAATGAGCATCAAGACTTTAGTCCCAGGATTCACACACAGTATTAGAAGTTGTAACGTATAAATCTCCAATTCGGATTAAAGAAGGCAGTATAAAAAATGAAAACCATACATTTAATTAAAGGGTACGATTATAATATAATATAAATATATAATATAAATAAAATATAATTTTTCGAAAAGTTTCTAAATTACGTGAGTGAAAAGTTCAAGGTCGTTATTAAGATAACCAGTGAACGTAGAAATTTAAGATAAAATTATGATAAAATTAAGTAAAGTGTAAGGATTGAAAAGTGCTCTATTTTGTCAAAAATATGCTGATGAAATCAAATTGGATGGGGACCCATCTAACGTCAATAAACTCTTTTAAAATAAATAGACTTTTCAATGTTTTAATGTACAAAGGCGTCGTGAAAAAGAGTAGAGTGAAGATTATCAGCGGACTACAAAAGTTTAACCAGGAAATTGTACTTAAAACCTAGCAAGTACATCGATTCCAGAAAAATAGAATTAATTTTAATAAGACATATTTTTGATATCAATTTACTACCAGAATATATAAATAATAATATTTTATTAATAATAGACATCATTCTATGTCACTAGCCGTCAGTCTGTTAAATGAAAATAATCATATCGTTAGTCTCATTCGCAAATGTGTTAAGTCCCTTTTTTTCAAATTTTACAGGAGACACAAAAAACATTGCGGCTTCTTCAGTTTTTAAAATTTTTAAACTTTTTAAACGCAATTATTTTTACAAAAAAGCTCTCTTTAAATGACCTAGATCAAAAATTAGGAATAATTAATAATTAATATTCGTGGAGTTAGCACGTGCTGTTAATATTTTTCGTAGTTTTGTGGACTTAGCGTTTTTGCAAACCACAAAATTACAACAACTTTAAACTACATACTGACATTTTTTTGTCGTATAATATGTATTTGGTATAGTGTTATCGTTTTGCATTAAAATCTCAATTTTGGATAAAAGTGGACTTAGCGTCTTTGCGAATTATACTAACGATATTAGATTAGGCATAGAGAACACCCTTGATTTAATAAAAACTGTATTGTCTCATGGAAAAATAAACTTGTGCTTACAAACATACACTAACTCAATAAAGTCTGCGTTCACCTAATGTATTTTTAGAAAATATATAAAAATCCACATTAAGTATTATATTTAATTCAAAATTTCTTCATAGATTTTTTATTTACACTTTCTACATTACATTTTCTAAAAATTACTTAAAAACATAAACCAAAAAATTAATTCATTTTTAAACTAATGTATCATAATTATCACAATAATAAAATATAGGTACCAAAAAGTCTGCCTTCAGTGTTAAAATAAATAAAGAAAAATTAGATGAATATGCTTAAATCTTAAATTAAATATTTTGTTGGATATCCACGTTGTTTTATGACTTCATTCAATCTATTTGGCATTAAATTCACTAACTTTTCTGTTTCCTCAGCACTTAATTTCACCCACTCTTCCCGTATAACATTTCGCAAAGTCTCTTTGCTTCTAATTACATGCTGGGAAATTTTTTTCTCTAATAAATCCCACAGATGCTCAATAGGATCGAGATCTAGAGATTGGGGGAGCGCCTTGAGCTGTCTTGGAGCATTATAGAGGAGCCAAAGTCGAACGACCTCCGCAGTGTGCTTTGGGTCGTTATCCTGAACCAAAACGTAGGTGATTGGTTGAGTTTTGCCGCACTTTCTTTTAAATTATTTCTTAATATGTTCAATTTATATTTTATTATTCTGATATTTATGATACTTTAGTTTAAAAATAAATTAATTTATTGGTTTATGTTTTTAAGTAATTTTTAGAAAATGGTTTTAATAAAAATTTATGAGAAATTTTGATTTAAATTTAATACTTAATGTGGATTTTTATATATTTTCTAAAAATACATTAGGTGAACGCAGACTTTATTGAGTAAGTGTATATACGTATGGATATACAGTGGCTTCCAGCTTATTTCAACCATAACCTTTAAAAAATTTAGGTCATAGAGTTTTGAAACGAAACAAGATATTTAAATAATCGAATATGAGTTTATAGAAAATATGCAAAAATTAAATTTTTACAGTTTCAGACTTTTTTATGGATTCCACTAACCATCTAGTGATTTTGGGAATTATTTTTGTGCATTTCTCTTTCATTTCCATTCCATTTAACACTGAATAAAACTTTTTTTTTCATTTTTGAACATGTTCTATAAACCCTTATACAATTCTTTTTAACGTCTGGCTTCGTTTGGAAATTGGAAAATAAGTTGGAAGCCACCATATATGTATTATATATAAAGTATTTTATAGAAGAGAGAGGTAGCTCCAATTTCTAATAAAAGCGCATTTTTAAGTTAAACATACAGTCACAATATTCTAAGAAATTGTATCAGTATGTTTATGTGTATGTCTATCCATATATTTTTTTCTAAATGAGATTAAAAAGCAGACAAAATTTAAGAAGAAATATGGACATAATTTTCATCGTGAAAAAAGTTTAACAGAGTATTTCGCTCTCCAAAGAAAAGGTACTTCCAGCAATAGTGGCAAAAAACAGCATGATGGCAAAGTGCGGAAATATGGTCGAGCGTGCGAATGCTAACCCATATTAAGGAAAAGATCGTGCATCACTATGGTTATATGCGACTAACCTTGAAAACTTTCTAGGCCATGGGAACAAAATTAGCGATGCCACAGCAAAAATTAAGGCTCAAGGCTCTATGAAAGTGGCCGCATCTAAATATCTGATCGGCACTAAAAAGTACGTTGAAGCACCTGCCCAGCATATTATGATAAACCATCGACGTACGATGGTGATTGTCATGAGAACAACGAAACGTATTAAAGGTAAATAAAGAGTCTACAGTTCGAAAATGAAGGATGTTGCGACAATAGTAAATACATTTGACAGATAATCTCTAGCACCTTAAAAGTTAAAGGCTTAGGGATTTGGTATATGCTTGCACAATGGCTTAGAGACAACGGTCACCTACGCAAGAGACTCACTGAAGGACTATATCCACGGCCCTAATTCAGAATCATGGGTATTAAGTGCGCAGGTAAATTCAATTTCAAATACCAGAGCAACGACAAATTGATTTACTATTTCCCATTTCAAAGTTTTCAAATCTAAATGAAGATAAATACGAAAAAAGGGTACGCTCTATGTTTTTTGCGTTCATCCACTTTCCAGGTGACTCCTCCGATATACTTCCGAGGGAGATACAAGAACTGATTGGGCACATAATTTTGAAAGAGATTGAGCGAAGGCTCAGTGTTAGGACTGACAAAGTGGTATTATTATTTTGAAGAAACCAAATAGGTCTTACACTGGAAATAGAAATTGAATACTTAAAATTTTTCTTGAGGTATGCTTTTCCAAATGCCTCAAAATGATGTCATTGAATCATCAACTTCAATACTTTCAAGTGTTGCAGGTGAACAGAAGACCTGGAGGCATTTCTACCAAATATTTTTCCGAAATAAGGTTAAATTCTTTCAGTCTTTAAAACACCTGTTCTCTTACAAAGAAATCCTGAGACATTTTTACGAACTATTGCGGCCTTATCTTGGAATTTATTCCATTTGTTAGGGAAGTGTTAATGTGGTCTTTTTGTGGAAAATGGAGAAAAGATCCAGTGCTCTTCCAAAATGTTACAGACCTATTAAGGGAAAAATGGTTATCTTTACAATAATCTCGGTTTGTATATAGAAATAGAAAATCCTACGTATATACAAAGCTATTAAGATGAATATGCAAACGCCGACTGAAAGATGGAATGGATCAATGAGAGATAAAAGAAAGACAGATCGGTTTGTCTTTGGGAATCTGTTTCGATACGAGCAATAGGTAGATGCGTTGTCTCCACTTTTATAACACAATAGGATATTCTGATTATCTTGCAGAGAATATTTGTATTTTGTATTTGTATTTATTAAATTTGAATTTCTGATACAACAAGGCATAATATCTTATAATTTAAAGTACCAGAATCTGGCAAGTCATATCGATACTCATAAAATTCAAGACGTATATATTATATATGTGTATAAAAAAGAAAGAAAGAAAAAAATAAATAAAAAACAGTAATATAATATAAAATTGAAATAAAATATTTACAACTGACATTTATAGCAGATTACGTTTGATAAAATTGATATAGTAAATGTTTAAACTTATTTGCATTGCTAATAAATTGCACGTTTGGAGAAAGTTGGTTCCAATGTCGGATGCTTAATATGAAAAATAGTCTCTCAGACGCTGTATACCGATGAGGAGTCAGCAAAATACCATTTCCTCTTAAAGACCTAATGAATCTTAAGCGTTTGCGAAGATATTTTGGATGCTCTGATGTAATAATTTTGTGATAAAAACCAAGTTTTTTAACTTCATATAGTTATTAAAGGAAACATTAAATATGCGGTTGGAGTAGTGAGAGACATGATCAAATCTCCTTAGGCAGAATATGTAACGTACAGTGTTGTTGAAAGTACTGTTGAGTTTCGCAGTGTCTTTTGAATTACAGATGAATACAGCAGAGTTGGTATTAAATAAGTTTTAGCCAGAATAGCCTTATTTTTGGTGGAGTGTAATACTGTGAAGCCCATAAGCACCTTAGCATATTATAAACTCTTCCACATGTTTGGTTTATGTGATCCGACCAGGTTAGCGTAGTGTTGAAAACCACGCCAATATTTCTGGCAGAATTAGCAATATCAATCTTGCTACCACGCAGGAAAACATCAATACTAGATTCAATCTTTGCTGATTTTTTTGCAAATTACAATACATTTTGACTTTTTAGGGTTAATCCTTAAACCATTTGCGGTCGCCCAAAGAGAAATATTATTAAAGTCAGTGTTGATCGAAGCTACAGAACTACAAGGTAGAGCTGAATATCATCAGCATACATTTGAATTCTAGAATGTTTGAGCTGTTTTGGTATATCGTTAGCATAAATGGAATACAGTAATGGTCCCAATATGGAGCCATGCGGAACACCTCTTGTCACGCGGAGAGGGTTAGAAAGTAGTCCTTTATTGGAGACGTATTGCCATCTGTCTGTTAAATATGTGGACATCAATTTAACGGCAGTAGTAGAGAACATTCTAGACAGTTTCAAGGACAGTATTGAAATGGTTCACCATTCATCAAAGGCCTTTGAATGGTCAAGCAAAACTAAGAATGTTATCTTCCCATTGTCTAAACTATTTCTTATGTCTCCGATTACATCGGTCAGGGCGGTTAAACAGCTATGTTGAGATCTAAAACCTGATTGACGGTCAGTCAATAAATTGTATTGATTTATAAATTCAACCATTTGTTTATAAATAAGCCGCTTAAAAACTTTAGAAATACATGGTAAAATTGATATTGGGCTATATTCATTGCCAGATTTTGAAGTAGGTATGATTTTGACATATTTCCATTCCGTTGGAAAAATACTGGCGGCAATAATTGTATTATACAAATACTTATTAGGGGGTATTATCCATGGTAGTATTATCTTTATGAACCTCGGATTAATATCATCCAAACCGACTGCATTTGATTTGACTTTGCAGAAACCTTCTGCTACATCAATAAGAAGCACTTCAAAGCACTTTAAATTAAATTTGGAACGGATGGTTCATTTGGTGGCATTTGAGCATAAAAACCAGGGTTTACTGTTGGCAAAGGAATATTGACGAATGATTCAATCAAACTTCGCTTCTTCGCCATGAAGTTAATTTATTGGGACATATTGTTCCCATACTTTAAAACTATACATTAGATTAGGTGTTTGGATTTTGTTTTCGAAAAATTGTCTTCTCCTTCATTATTTCTTTGGTATCATTTATCGTTTCATCATTCGATTTACTACACTGGTCAGGTGTCATATGCCAGATTTCATATATTACAATTGCTTTTGGCTAGACATGTTTTGTTACCAAATTCTGGGTATCCAAGAATTCTTCTTTTTAGATTTCCAAACAGAGAATATGTTCTGTTTGGCACCCAAGTCGAAGTCATATCTTTATCTTTGGTATTACTAGCAATCACTTTCAAGAGATAAAATGAATAACCTCGATTACAGAACCTGTGACTTCAGCGATTCATAATGTAAAGTCTGCGTTGTTTTGAGCAAATTAAACTTAGCCACTCTTTTTGTGGAAATAAAGTAATAACCATAGTTAGTGCCCACTTTATACGATTCATAACCAATAAAAATCAAACATTTTGACTATATGTCGGCGCTGAACATACATACATCTAAAATCGTGGAAGAATCTAAAGGAGATTTAGACACTGCTGCTCCCAGAGTGACGTACCAATGAGAGTTTTGAGTTACTCGTAAAATTTTAGATTGAATTTTTTGCAGTATTTCAATGTTTTAGGTCCTGATTGTTCTACACTGCTGTAGACTATACGTCCAAATCGGCTTTAAAATTCCTTTATATAATTTTGCGACGCAAATCGGGGCTCTAGTGTATAGCATTAGTACCATCTGTGATAATATTAATTTAATTTAAGCGCCGATCTTTCGAATTCTTCATCGCTTTTAGATTTTAAATTCCACCAACGGTGAATACTTGAGAAACTTCTTCATACAAAAATATTTATACAATACATACATATACATATGTACATACACTATAGACACATTAGGGCTGCATGCTTGAATCTATGATAGAAAACAATAGTTTGTATTTTGTAAGATAAATAAATAAATAGTGCAAGTGTAGTACATACACACAAATTACTAGTTTAAATTTATTATTTTCAATTGAAGTGTGGAAATACAAGAATTCTTTCGCAAGGTGTAAACTAAAATAAAATTCTTCATTGTGTTCGTACAAATTACATGTCTAAAATTCTGTAAAGGTTTTATTTTTCATAAAAAATAATGAGGTCATGGGAAAACATTATGAGAAACAAATGTAGATGGTCATTAGACGGTGGACAAATAATTTGTGAATTAGTTCATATATGATCTCGATAATAAACAAATATTTTAATTGAGAATATAAAATTAAATGAAGCTGAAATTAGCAAATTATACCTTTAATGCCAGAAATCTGCTGAGAGGAAGTCGCCGAAGAAATAATTTTTTCAAATTTCGTTTTGTTGAAGATGTCTGACCCGGGGTTTGAACCGAGCCCTCACTACTTACTATACTACGGCGACACTATTTTTTTTTTAATTATGGAATATTCAATTATCTACTGAGACCTGCAGTATACGCGGTTTTTAGACGAATATAACGACAATAGCACCGTTGGGCTAAATAACCAAATTACCTAAAAAGACGCACATAGAAGAAAAATTAGTTTAAATTGAATTGAAACTACATACATATATAATAATTATGAAAATCTTCATAATATATCCATAAGTCGACAATATAAAATATCTCATCGCGCCATGAGTTAAAGCACAATTTGAAAAATCTTCTGAGAAATATGAGCAATTCTTGATCAAGTTCCTATCTTACTCAAATCCTTAGGCCCTCAACTTTTAGTGCTATTGAAAGCACTAAAATTGGCATGAAAAATTTCACAACTGTAGGTCCCGCCACTTATTGATGAAATTAATGCACAGAACATGAGTGCTGCGAGAAGCTAGGTTGTAATCCTGACTGTAGGGTTGTAAAGACCAACTATATATACATACATATGTATTTTATTAAGTAATCTAAAAAATGTGAACATAACAATACTGTATGAATATTCCAGTATATAAAAACCTATGGATTTGACAGCATCTTTAGATAAAATTATTTGATCACTTTCAAATTTTTCCTGAAAATATTTGATTTCATTTAAATTGACTTTAATTACTGGTAGTCAAATGGTAGTGCATCTACATTTATATTTTCAGACAAATATCATAATATTGCAGTCAAATGCTTTTAACTAAATGGCAGAGATGATGTAACCTCGTATTCATCTTACCAATATGTGAAACCATTTACATATATTATCGAACAATATTTACAAGTTCTTGCTCATATAAACGAAATAAAATGAAATAAGATAAGAAGGAAGATGAAAAGTATAATAGTGAGTTAGCGTATTTAGTGGATAAAGAACTTGACTACAAATCTAAGCAACCAGACAAGATTTCAACATGATCCTTACATATGTTAAAAAGGAGGAAACAGTACAACTCAATTGACAGTATACGTCATCACAACACCAAACACAATAATCTAATATAACACCACATGTAATCAATTATTCTTAAATTAAAGTCATTATTCTTTACAACATATGAATCTCAAATTGTGTCAATATCCTCTTAGAACCTCATACCATATATGTATGTATGTCTTCAGTATTTTGACATGAACAATCTATAGATTTTCTTTCCCTAGGAAACAGATTCAAAGTAGGATTTCAAGAATATATCCACGATTCCTTGTTGTAAATTACTAAGAATCTGAATCATGTAGTAAGATGTGATTTCAAATGAAGGCTTTGGCCTTATTCTAGAGATTTTGCTTTGTTTTACTTTACAAATATGCAACTAGTTCATGTAATAAAAACTTTTGTTGTAATAGATTACGTCTTTTAACATTAACACTTTAACGTTAACACTTTCCTTTAGACTGTAATTGTCTAATTATTACTGTCATAACATTTTGGATATTGTCTGTGTCTGTTTTTAAATCTGGATAAGCTTATGGAAATTGCTTTAATTATTTATTTTTAATAAAAGTTAATTAATAATTTAGCGCATGAGTCACTTGTATATCTAATCAGGTTTTAACTTCAACTTGGATTTTGTTGTATTTTAATTCAACGGATATTCCATTAAAAATTGGGAATGCTTATTTACAGACCATTATACATAAGGTTATATGTAGTTTTATTTATTAATTTCCGTTTATTTTCTAATTCAATAGACTATGCGACTATGTGTGGCTAAAACCATAAGTACGTTGAAATGCAAGAAAGAGACTCTTTCTTAGAAATGAACCTACGACTGGGATCGTTCAGCTGATATTTTACTTCAGGATTTTTAATATTTATTTATGGCAACATTTTTATAAGAAGAAACCCGAAGCTCAAATTATACAATTTTATCAGAATAATTTAATTGTAAATAAAATATCCCAATACGAGTAGCTTATAGCTCTGTAAAAGACAAATAAATTGTTATCCAACTGTTTCAAATCCAGAAGAAATTTTGTTTTATTTAAATGCTAAGCTAAATAAACAGAGTATTAATATTGAGGTTCTAATACGAAAAATATAACCCGGCAAAAAACGATAAGAACCCACTACTCATCCATAAAATTCACACACAACATGGGTAATATAAGAGAAGTTAGGCCATTATCTTGACTAAAGGTATGTAATGGCCAATAAAGTAAATTAATATTCATACCTTAAAAAATTATCTCTCAATCTTCTGGTTGCAATGTAATACGTGTTAGAAAGTCTGTTATAAATACGGTTCTTAATCCATTACGACTGAAATGACCGTCTATGGTTCTTGACATTTGAACGATAAGATAATTTAAAGTCAAAAACATTTAAAGTCAAAAATTCCAGTATTGTTTACCAGTATTGTATGCTGTGTCATTTTCAACAAGGCACTAAGTACATATCAAGAAGGCATTCATTATTTATATATTTACATCTCATATTAAATAATACGACGTTTAATATATTTTTTTTTAATTTATAATCATACATCACCTGTTGTACTATTATGTATATTTACATGTACGTACATACATACAATGTAAATATGTCTGAAATCAGCTCAGAAAGTAAACAACTAGAAATCACTGCTAAACTCAAAAGTTATTTACAATAAAAAAAATAATTTTAAACATAATTTTTTAAATTGTTTTTTGGAGTTTTTTTTTGTGGTAAAAGAAATATTTTTAGTCCACATGCATGCATACCATACATACATACGTATGTATATTAACTTAAAATTTATAATCAAAATGCAATATAATGTAAAACGTGACAAATATATGTCATCATTTTTTCGTACTTAGTTGATATTTTAATTAATTTATGATTTTTTTTTGATTATAATGTTTGCCATTTATTTTTAAGCAGAAAAAAAATTTTTCTTTAAATTTACATCATTGCTAATAATCTAACGTATTCTAAATTCTTAGCGAAAGAAGCTTTCTCAAAAGTGAAAAGGTTTGTTATTTTATACACATTGACACCCTTAGACATCTAAATTTGGTTCTGAAAATTGTTTAATGTATTGAGATCACGTTTATGCAAACGAATTTTTTAGTAATAGTACGTACGTTCATCGAAAAAAACTAGACGCATTTGGGTCGAACATACACGAAAGCAGTAGTATTATACGCCACGTGTCATAACTATAGACGCACTGCTTTTTGTGTTATTTAGAGTTTACCGTATACTTGTATGCGATCTACTTTAGCACATATTTAGAAAGTAACAATTTTTAATTACATTATATTTTTATATTATTAACAAAATAACTATAAAAAGTATACATACGTACATATATATTAATGAAAATTAGATTAAGTTTTCATATACAACAGTACGGTAGAGAACTAGATTGTAGGGTCAGGGAATCAATTAATATACAATATTTCTGTGGCATTAAATAATATTAAGGTGTTTTTCTTAAATAAATTGTGTTTGGTAATTGTGTTTGTAAAATATAAATGCGTATAGTTTTATTAATAATTACATTTTATACATGAAATTTAGCTGAGTGATAGATCTTGAAGAAGATAATAGGAATATGGAATGGCTTAAGGCCATTATCATTTGTTGCCACAGATTTATACTTTTTGTTTAAGTTTTAAGTCAATGTATTATATAATTCTTTTTTAAATAAACATTAAAAATAAATTTATTGTGTTCTGTAACATTAATTAAAATAAGTTTTGAAAATTTTATATTTTCTAGAAAATGGTTTAAGTTACTGGAAATATGATTGAAAAATTAATCGATCAAATGAAGTTGTTGGCAATTTTGAAAAAATTCAAAGGAAATAAGAGAAAAGAACAGAATCAAAATAAACAATGTTGTCAGAGAGCGACAGACGAAAACTTGTCCATATTTCGAGCAATTGTACGAAGAGCAGAAAGATAATTTGAACATACAAATAGAGCGTTAAAAGAGCCGAATTTGTACAGTGTCGAATGAGTCCGTATCCCGGCAATCATATGACAATGCCAAAGTTATTTCCTCCTCGCAAGCTTGATCATCTGAAGTTTACAAAGAAAAATTTGCAAACAAAATGAAAAAAGTAAGTTTTATGGTTTTCTTCAGCTTTAACCATAGGATTTCTAATGAACTTCGCGGTGGTCTGACCAGACCATGGTACAACTTTTGATGGGATTTAGGCAAAAAGAATTGTGTAAAGCCATAACTTATGTCCAGAACAGCGTTTGGAATAGCTTTTCTGAGGATTGTATATATTTATATAATATGAAAGTGAACTAAAACCTTTAAATATACCTATGTATACGACTGCAAGCAAAAAAAGAACAAAATGAGCAAAAATTAATTTTACAAAAAAAATACAATAAGGTAATTTTTTGTTATTCCCCACTTGAAAAGTATCGCAAATGTCAGATTTTTCTTCTTTGCCATGTTGTGGGCATATAATAGGTTCATTGCACGTTTAACACAGGAAACGAGTTCTACGTTTAGTTTTTGATGTTTTGATTAATGGAAAATATTTTACAGCGACGGTGTGCTTGACTTGATATTTCCCTGTTGTCGGATGAAGCCTGTGCATCCATACTTTGAAGGAGAAAATGCGTCAGTACATAAGAGTAGACATACTCACGAACTGTTTTAAAAAAATATTATGACTGAAGGCTGGCCTGTGTTTTGCTCGAGGTCCTATCGAAAACATAAGGGAAAAGTTTTCTCGCCGTGCAAAGAAAATATGCCAATGTCAAGCAATGTTGAACATTATAGAAGTGATGCTTGATAAATGATGATCAATCATCGAACTATTGTGAATTAATTGATTATATAAAACTAATTTTGTAACAACTAGATACATACGTAGGAATTTGTCGATTCCTTTTATTTCTTATTAAATAAAACACTTTGAATATTAAATTAAATTAATTTTATTTAAAGTAAATGGCTTAGGCGGTAAAAAAATAGAAATATGTATTAAAAGAAACTAAAATAAATAGCCGCGTTTGTTCATCACGGTCAACACGACAAAACTAATATTTATGAACTTCCTTGTTCGAGCGTCACTATAAAACTCAAAACTACTTCACCCTGTCTGTCCGTTGTTCACTACGTAAATATATTAAAGCTCATTCTCTCCCATAGATAAATGAGTGTTCGTCCGTCTCTCTGTTTCTGTCTATTAACCCTTGTCTGTCAGTCTTGTCCTTAACTGTCCCAATCCTACACATATATATAAATAATAAAGAAAAACGGAAACATTAACAACAGCAACAGCATCCACGAATACTTCTAGCGATAGTTCAGAAAATGAAACAGCGTGGCAAACATTTCCATGCTCCAAAAAACGTTCCAACTTACCTCAAATACACCATAGCAAAAGAAGACAAGTCTACAATGATTACGAATCTGACAACTCCAGCAATAATAGATTTTCCGATCTCGATAATGATGATTTAGCAGAAGTTCACTTTGTATATTCCCAATGTGACAAACATAAGAGAAATTACTCAATATTTCGCCACAATTATATCCTCAAACCAATTTTCATATAAAGCGCTGAGAGATAGAGTTTCTTAAAGGGTTAACTTAAAGGAATAAGTTTTCGTACATTCCAGACAAAACAAGATAGAACATTCAGAGTTATTGTCAAAAATGTATACTACTCAACCGATATTAATCATATAAAATCTTTTATTGAACAAATTGGACATGGTGTCAGAAATATTTCTAACATTAAAAGTAATTTTACTAAATAACCACTATGTATGTTCTTTCTGGATCTTGAACCGAAAGAAAATAACAAGGAAATTTACAAATTACAATAGAATCACGTCGAAAAACTAAAGACCTCCTGCAATGCCACCGTTGTCAACAGTATGGCCATACCAGATCGTATTGTAATTACCTATATACATATGTATGTACATTTGGGTGACACCTAGCTATATGGAATATTTTTTTGTGGAAATTACTAGTCTCACCCCCCAGTTTAGAGAATATTGGCAAAAAAAAAAATGATATTGTCAAAGTTTCAGATCAATCGTTTGGGGTTAAGACGCCACTGACCTATTCACTTTACACGGTTTTCACGTAATTATTGAAAAATCTTCCGTAGGTTGAATAACTTGACCAAGAACCGTGTTTGATAATTTTTTTTCGTGTTTTATTGGTACATAAACCATAAAGAATTAAAGTTGGTGCGACATCTACCATATTATGATGAAATTTAGGAGAAACCATAAAATGTAAGTTTCATGACGTATTACTTCAGAAATATTAATTTTATTGAAAAATGTTGAAAGACGAAGATGTTTCCTATAAAGTTTCAAACATTTTCCTCTTTTTTCTTAATCCTATATTTAACAAAATAAAGGCAATAATTTAAAAAATCCCTAGATGTCCACGGTTTATTTTTATGCTAATTTCAGTACATGATAAGTAACTGAAAAGCTGTATATACATATTATCATTGCATATTATCTAAGACCTCAATAGATCTTGACGCTCAAAACTATATAATTAATAAAAATACTATTCGAGCAGCCCGAGAAAAAATACTACACAATCATATGTTAGAGCTGAAAAAAACTTCGACGTTTTTACCTTTAACGTTATGTGTTTACATTTGGGCCTTCAAGACAACATAAACGCTATTGTGTCTGATACCACAGCTGTAAACACTGGTTGTATAAATGGAACGTTTACTATCAGGGAAAATCTTTTACAAAAGCCGCTCTTATGGCTAACATGTGGACATCATATATATGAAATAATTTTGAGAAGCGTGTTTGAAGCAAAAATGAATAAAAACGACATAGAGAGTCTTCCTTTTCGAAAGAATTAAAAAAGCCTGGCTAAAAATGCATTTGATCTTGTTGATCATGAAATAAAGCTTAAGAAACTGGAATTTTACGGTGCTCGAGGACGGGAACTATTATTATTCCGAAATTATTTCATTAACAGGAAACAGTATGTACAAATTGGACACTGCAAAAGCGCTCTTGGGACTGTTGAATATGATGTACCACAGGGGAGTGGACTGGGTCCTTTATTGTTTTCAATTTATTTGAAGGACTTGGGAAATTTGTATATGTTCGCCGATGATATTTATTTGTTCTACCCATTTAAGCATGATCTTATTCTAAAAACACACATTGAGAGAGATGCGTCTCTATTATTTGAATTTACGCGTTTGAATGGTTTATTATTAAATTCTGATAAGACCAGCTTAATTCGTTTTCGACCACATGCAGTTAGTATGAATAATAACTTTTCTGTTCATGTCGATGGAACATCTATTAGCGAAACACACTCAGTTAAATATTTAGGAAATACGTTAGAGAGTAACTTATCCTGGGATCTTCACACCAATGAGGTGAAGAATAAGATAGCTCCTGCTATAGGTATATTGTATAAGTTTAACAATAAGCTGAGTGTGAAAGTTAAGCTAATGATTTATAATGGTTTGATAGTCATTGCACTTTTCCATTTAATTATGTTGCAATATTTTTTTTTTAATATTGCTCTTGAATATCAATTAACAACGTCAGTCCAAGGAACTGAAACAGTTCAAGAATTTTACCAAAAGGTATATAATCATTTATCCCTCATTCTTAAAAAAATTAGCGCTATGGATATAGGGCAAGAATCACTACACCTCTTAACACAAACTTACAGGAATAAAGCCCTGGATACTTTCATTAGAGGGTTAAAGGGAGATCTGCCTAGACTTTTGGCTATGAAAGAGCCAACAGACTTACCCAAAGCATTGCACTTGTGTCTCAAATTAGAAAATCAGAATTTCAGAACTAATTATGCTCATAATAGGAAATTCATATCCACTGCTTATCGCAACCAATCTACATTTTATCCTTAATTAGCACACATGTGCGGTGGACATCGACCAAATAAGAGGCCAAATTATTTTCAAAAACGAGATCAACCTTCTCATGATTAAAGCATTACCAAAATCAAGGTGCCATTCCAAAATATAATCAAAACTACCAAACTAACAATGCCCCACAAAGACCTTTCTTTCCAAAACCCCAGTCCAAGCCAGAACCTATGGACGTAGATCAAAGTATAAGGACTAGAACCATAAACTACATGAACAGACCAGCAAAGAATGATCTTTTCGGAAAACGTCCACCCTCCCATATTTTGAGTGTAGGATGGACAGTGGAAAAATTTTAAAATTTTTAATAGATACAGGCTCAAATAAGAATTATATACGACCAAATCTTGTAAAAAAAATCCTATTCCGAACAAAGAAACTTTTTATGCAAATTCAATTGCAGGAAAGGTAGAAATTCGATTTCATACCAACACCTTTCTATTTGGACGAACAGATGTACCAGTAAAATTTTATTTATTACCGGAATTAAAAACATTTCATGGCATTGCCGGAAACGATACTCTTAAAGACCTTGACGCTGTTATTCATACCAGACATAACTACGTGAAGTTAGGAGAAGGAAAGAAAGTTTTATTTAAAGATTTTTTAGCGGACAATATTAATATGACTACAATTCGAATTGATCACATAACGCAACTACAAAAGGACATGCTGAAAGAAGCTGTTCTAAAATACCCTAATCTTTTTTCAGCACCGGACGAAAAATTGACGTACACCAATAAAATTGTAGGAGAAATACGGACGAGAACAGAAGACCCCATATATTCTAAAACATATCCTTATCCAATGAGTTTAAAAAAAGAAATCGAGACTCAGGTAAAAACCCTGTTAGAAGATGGTATTATTAGGCCATCGAAATGCCCATACAATTCCCCTGTGTGGATTGTTCCCAAAAAATGGACGCAAGTGGACAGAAAAAGTTTAGAATGGTCATATATTACCTAAAGTTAAACGCTATTACTATCGCGGATAAGTATCCCTTACCAGAAGCTAATGAAGTACTTGCTCAGTTAGGAAGAAGCAAATATTTTACGGTTTTAGATTTAAAAAGTGGTTTTCACCAAATACCTTTGAAAACCAAAGACATAGAGAAAACTGCGTTTTCTATCAACAATGGTAAATACGAGTTCACTCGATTACCATTCGGACTAAAGAATGCACCAGCGAATTTCAACGTGCGCTGGATGACGTTTTACGTTCTCATATAGATGTTAGGTGTTATGTCTATATAGATGACATAATTATTTTTAGTCCAAACGAGAATCAGCATATCAGGGATATTACAGAAATATTTCATACTTTGCATGAAGCTAACATGAAAGTTCAGCTTGACAAGTGCTGATTATGCTAAAATAGCAAAACCCTTAACAAGCCTCTTAAGAGGGGAAGATGGGCGCGTGTCCAAAAACCAGTCAGGAAAAAATTAATACAATTAGCTGAATCAGCAAAAACTGCTTTTATGAGAATAAAAAATATCCTGGCTTCAAGAGATGTAATATTGACCTACCCAGATTTTAATAAAAGTTTTGAATTAACTACAGACGCTTCGAATTATGCGATAGGAGCTGTCCTTAGCCAAGATAAAAGACCGATCACATTCATATCTAGATCACTGAATAAAACTGAAGAAAATTATAAGCATTGGATACCCTAAGGAACTACTTATACGGTCGTGTTAAAGTACTTATTTATACAGACCATCAACCTCTCACATATGCCTTGAGCAATAGGAATAACAACGCTAAAATGAAACGTTGGAAGGCTATATTGGAGGAGTATAATTATGAACTCCACTATAAACCTGGAAGGAGTAACGTAGTAGCGGATGCTCTTTCAAGAAACCCACACAATAAGTCTGTCGATATCAACGCCTTAACGGCTACTGTACACAGTGATGATAGCTCTGGTGAAAATCTAATTCCATGAGTAGAATGTCCAATTAACGCGTTTAAAAACCAGATTTTTATTCTTGTAGGCGAAGTCAATGAATATCAATTTAGATTACCTTTTCCCACTTAGGTTAGGTTAGGTCGGAGTGGTAGCTCTGTTATCACAAAGCTCACTTGAGCACGCATAGCGGCCCGTTGTGATGCCACGGGTGAACGCAGTCCCTGTACTAACCAAGTTCCACCAAAATCAGGGAAAAGGAAGAAGTTGGTCAGCGCAAGGGCTGCACAACAAAAGCACGACTACCCCGCACTGGAAAACCAGCCAGAAAGTTTGATGAACGAAGCTATATCCTTGATGTCAATATATGATAGCTCCGTTAGGCTAACAAGGGATGGGGAGCCAAATAACCTATATCTAAACCTAGCAAGAGACGGGCACTGGCAAATAAAGTGAACAACAGTCTCCTCTTCCTCAGTGGACCTGCATCCACGGCAGAAGTCGTTGAAAGGGAGCCTCATTCTTTCCGTGTGTTTACCCATGACGCAATGACCTGTAAGCACGGCCACTGTAGTCGAGATGACATCACGACCAAGACCAAGTAATCGGTTGGTACGCCTTCTATCCATCTTGGGCCAGGTGAGTCTAGCGGTAGAGCAGGACTCCTCATTGACCCAGGACAGGTTGGCGTCCCGAAAGAGCCTCCGCGCAATGGTCAACTTGACCGAGGCAAGTGGCATACCCAATTCAACAGAAGAGGATTCCGGAAGGAGCGCACCAGCTCTGGCGAGCTCGTCGGCCCTACAGTTTCCCGGAATTTCACTGTGCCCGGGGACCTACACCAGAGAGACACTGGTGAAGCGCCCCGAGAGAAGGTCGAGACAGCGGCGACATTCTCTAACGATCCTAGAACTAATCACGAAACCCGATAGAGATCTTATCGCAGCCTGACTATCAGAAAAGATCGAGACGCGAGTGAAAGGAGCATCGTTGACGAAGATCCACTGAGCGGCCCGATAAATTGCCATCACCTCCGCCTGAAACACACTGCAGTAGTCTGGCAGACGGAGAGAAATATTTAGGTCCAGTTTCCCAGAGTAGACAGCGCTTCCAACCCCATTATCGAGTTTACAGCCGTCGGTATATATATCCAGGACTTCCGGGGGGACGACCGTATTAGGATTCCAGTCATCCCTACTTGGAATCAGAGAGTGGAAACATCTGTCAAGATAATATTCAGCAGCGAAATAGTCCATGTTCACAGGGGCCACTGGATCAACCTCCAGAATAGTGGAGTGACCAGAAGGTACAATGTGTCAACGAGAGAGAGCATTAAGTCTAGTCGCAGCAAACTTGGCCGCCTGCTTAGCGAGAAGCACAGTAGGAAGCCAGTTTAGCATTGCGAACAAGGCTTTCGTGGGGGTGGTGCGTAGAGCGCCAGTTATATAAATGGCGGCAGACCTTCTGACCTTGTCAAGAAGTTTGACGTTGTGTTGTTTGTCCAGAGTAGTCCACCAGAAAGCAACACCGTATAAGAGGTTGGGTTCGATGACCGTAGGATATGTCCAACGCATGATCCTTGAGCGATCCATCTGGTTCCGACCGCTCTACTGCAGCAGTAAGCAGCACATACCGCCTTGCGTGCCCTAGCAGCCAGATTCGCCCTACAGTTGAGTTTGGAATCGAGAATCAGGCCCAGATATTTAACCTCGGGACTCAACGTGAGGCTGGTATCGGTCTTAGAGGGGTTAATAGACAGTCCAAAATCCCTACACTAGTCCAGCACGATTGACAGCGCCAAATTCAACTTATCCGACAGTGTCTGCGGACAAATTTCCGACGCAGCAATGGCAATGTTGTCAGCGTAAGCTATGGCCTCATTGCCAGAGTGTTCCAGCCCCCTCAAGAGTGAGTTGACTGCAAGATTCCAGAGAAGTGACTGACAATTCGTGGCCCCCACTGTGGAGGTCACTATCCTCGACTTAAGGAGAAGCTCGATGAACCTGACCAGATTCTGTCCCAGGTTCAGAGAACCAAGAGCCTTAACTATGGCGTCCGGGTCGACGTTATTCAATGCACCTTCAATGTCCAGAAAAATGGCGAAAGTGTATTCCTTAACGTGCATGGACTTTTCTGCACGAGAGATAAGAGAGTGAAGTGCAGTCTCCACTGATTTACCTCTCGTATACGCAGGTTGGGAAGCGGATAGAAGCGCTGGATCAATCGAGGCCCTAAAATGAACATCAAGGACTCTTTCAAGCGTCTTCAGAAGAAAGGAATACAGACTTATGGGTCTATAATCATTCGCCCTAGTATGGGACGATTTCCCAGCCTTGGGAATGAAGATCATCCTAGATATTCTCCAGGTTCAAGGGATGTAAAGGAGCCTGAGACTAGCGTTATAGATGGCAAGCAACCAAGGGAGGATTATCTCTCCTCATGTTGAATGTCACCCGGGATAATACCATCCGGTCCTGGTGACTTCAATGGTTTGAAAGACCTAACAGCCCACTGCACTTGGCCAGGGGTAAGGGTCAGGGGGAATAGTTCCCGGACGGTGGCTCGTTAACCTGATAAAAGGCCTGGCCACCAAGTGCGTCACTTCCGGGAAAGTGAGTGTCAAGGAGAAGCTCAAGCGTCTCCAAACTAGACGTAGTCCACCATCCGTCAAGTCGTCGGATACAGTCAAGGGATTTGTGACTGGAACTTAGAATTTTACGGAGACGGCCCGTTTCGGCAGAGGATTCTACGCTCGTGCAGTAGATCCTTCACGAAGCCCTCTTCGCTCGCCTTACAGCGTATTTAAGTTCCCTCTTTTTGACCTTGTAGGTTAACCATTCACCTGTCGTCTTCGCCCTGTTAAAGAGCATGCCACAAGATCGGTGTAGATCATCGATCTCTTGGTTCCACCAGGGCGGTTTTCGCTTGCCCCTATGGGCAGCGGGTTTGACGGAGGATGTGGCTGCCGTCCTAAGCGCGGTTGACGGTGTGTCCGCCGACGAAACGGGTCGTTATAGTCGGGGGTAGAGGGAAGTCTGCTACGCAGTTTCTCTCTAAAAATGGTCCAATTCGTGTTCCTCCTATTGACCGGAGGGGTCATGAAAGGAGCAGACTCGTCCGTGTCAATAATGAAGGTACTGTATCTATGGTCCGAAAAGGAGCATTCATAAGATACAAACCAGTCCTTAAGGTTAGTAGAGAAATCGGAGCTGATCAGAGTGATGTCCAGCACCTCCCTTCTGTTCGAAGTGAGGAAGGTTGGTTCATCGCCCCGATTAGCTATAACTAGGTTATTGCTTATAATAAAATCAAAGAGGCACTCACCACGTTCCTTTGTACCGGAACTGCCCCAAGTGTGAATTGTGAAAATTTTTTGGTGCCTGAATGTTCTGTGTCGTCTCAAATAGATTTTCCAAAATATAGTTTGAGCGAGAAGATAAAAAATTGGTATATTGAGTTGTGGCCACTTCTTTTAAAAATAATTAATTTACAGGAGAAAGTTAAACCTTTCCCAATATGAATATATGTAGGCCTTACGAAACCAAGGTTAGAGGACATGTACTTGTCAATTAAGACAAGTACAGTACCCGGAGGTCGAATTGACCCATTGTACGAAACCAAAGTGTGTTAAAGATTTTTGTAAAGATTTTGTTGATGAAGTCCTTTTTCTTAATGGGAAATTTTTTTTAAATGACAAGAAAATTAAAATCTCGTTTCGTTGTTTGTCATGCGACACGCTATACGTAAGTATTTATTTTTATTGTGGAACTACTTCAAAGAATAAAATTGAATTTTTTGTTTATATTCAATAGATTCGACAAATGAAATCACTCCTTGCGGGTAATGCAGAACGAAACCTTCATGAAATATTTGGCGAAAATATTATCATGAATTTTAATGTTGATGGCTCTTTTGGCAAAAAGAGGTTGCGCGAATACTCAAATGTTTTTAAAGCCATAATAGGTAATAAATGCTTGTTTGTGTTCTCATAAATATGTGTAATATTTGTTTCGTTTTTTTAATATCCAGATGTAAAATCAACTTTCAGTGAAAATTCGGACAAAACACTTAGAGCAAAACCAAAAATAATGAAAATCGTGAAGACGACTCTCCCAAAGAGGATTAATAATTTTACTTAATTTTAATAAAACAAAAACGTAATTTTGATGTTCCTATTAAAGACGTGCAGTAGTACACCACAAAGTATTTGTAAAACAAATACATCATGGTAGATACCATGTACTACTTGTATAAATGAGAGAATGAGTGTAACTGATATTGTCTGCTTTTTCTTTTACTCATCTACTGTACCCACAAAAACAATAACAGTTCCTTATGGTTTTGCGTTGAGTATTGTAATGTATTTGTTTCATGCTCTCAAAAAACTGTTGTACTACAAATATGTTTGACTTACTTATTAAATATTTTTAAATATTTATGGTGACACAAATATACAATTAAACTTTGGTGCTGTAAGTAAATATTATTAACAACAAGGCGTGCGTCCAGTGAACAATTTACTGAATCCGCCTTATCTCCGGAACGCTTTCATCAATCTACCTCGGATAAAAGGCCACCAATAGACCGTCGCGAGGCCAACAATTGATGGAACAACCTTTCACCATCAACTGACCCGCCGACGCTTTAAGGAGGAAAAACACTTTCCCCTCAACCTAGGCCAGCCAAACTCAAATCACTATGTCTCCAGACCCTACCTATTCCATTCCTCCTTTTGCCCTAAAAAATTTTTTTAACCTATTTTTTATCAAAATTATTCATTTCTACCTTCACTGTACAGCAATCATCATATAAATTATACATACAAAATTTTATTCGCGTTGTACGATACATTACTTATTGTATTCAACCAGGGATGGGAAATTGATCTTAACAAATTGTACTAACTTTCACAAAAAATTGTACTTTTTTCAGCCCGATTGTACTAATTTCACTTTTTTTCTTTTTTAAACTTTTTTATTAAAAAATAAATAAATATATAAATGAGAATTCATTTTACATATATTTATGTACATATGTATATGCGTAAAAAAACATAAAAATTAAAAAAGGTACGTTGCAGTTTCGTTGTACTAAGCACTAAGTATATATTTATAATAGGTAAACTTAACAACTTACTTTAATACTTAACTGTAAAGGAACACAAGTTTATGAGATCTAAATTTTAAAATCACTATTTATGATATTTTTTTTTTGCTAGCAAACTATTTGTTATTTCAAAATTGTAGCAACACGAATTAAATCACTTCAATAAATCCCTTTTTTGGATTAAATTGAAGACAGTCGAAGCAAACAGTCTATTTCTCCCTTTGGTTTTTTGGTACGAAAATATCCTTTTTACATTTACAGATGAATGTGGAATGGAAAATATTCCTTTCATAACTCTTGAAATGACATTGAACATTAGTTCATTCAGTTCATTTTTTATTTTTGATACCTTCGACCAAAAAGGTACATATGTTCTTATATTTGAAAGCGCTTTAATAGTTTCTATAGTCAATATTTCAATATTCAATATTATTAATTTCATTGGGAAACATTTTGAATATAAGCGGTAAAATACTTGAAGTTTTACCTGAAACAACGTTTTCTGGTGTACATTTTTTAAACCGTAGTAACATTTGCTATTTCTTTAAGCTCCAAAATAATACTGAGATCAATCTTATTTATGGATATGTACATGTACATCAATTTCTGTTCCACAATATATCTCGCCAATAGGAATATGGTTTTCATTGATATTGATTTTTAATATATCATTTTCATCTAATGCATCTTTTTGTATATAATTGCGAGCTATTTGACTGAACAAAAATGTTAAGCGGTCTAAAAGTTAGCATCGAGTGGCAACATGAAAATGAAGCAAAAACAAAAAATTATACAGTGATGAGACAGAATATTTGAGTAATGTAATAAAATAGGGAAAAATTTGTAAATAGTGCTAAATAAGTCATTGAGGTGCTACGGTGTTTTTGACTTCCAAATAGTGCTAAAAAAAGTACAATTGTATCAACTTTTCCATCCCTGTATTCAACCATCAACTACAAGTATTTGCTTGTGAGAAATATAGGAAAACAAATATGTTACTCTCATTTTCTCTTAATCCATTCATACCCTAACTGCTACAAAAAAATAACCATACCAACTTGTATCTGCAACCAGCGTTGCCACAAAGAAAAATTTTTCCCTACCAATATTCTTTCCAAAACCTACCAGAATTATTCCAAACCTACCAAAATTTGAATTTAATAAATTATAAATTATTCAGTATGAAATTAACGTTTTATTGCTAAAATTAACAAAAGAATTTCATATATAGCACATTTAATGTGTTTAAAAAAAAACAAAACAAATCATTTAAAAAATATAAATATAAACGAACATAAATATAGTGTATAAAATTAAAACTAAAAATATAATAAATTCATCTTTAACATAAAATTAACATAAATAATAATAAATCACCATAATAAAATTCATTTAAGCCATTTTAAATGTGCTTACATTGTCCCAAAATGTATTTATCCTAAGTGTTATATCTAAGCATATATCGCTTAGGGCCATTATTACAACTTGCCGTTAACTAAAGAGAGGATTTTAACGGGCAGATAAATTGTTTTTCGTTATAATGAGTACCCAATAAGATAGAAGTGATCGTTAAGCTAAAGGGAGGATCATCCTTCCTTTAACATTTAAAAGTCACTTTATGTTTGAACTTGCCATGTTATATATTATTTTCATTATGGCAACTTCAAATTTAAAGAAAATGAAAATGAATGAAAAATTAAATTTAAAGATAATGAGAATAAAAAAACGAAGCCCGCGATTTCCACTGCGTTAAAAAAAACTTGTATTATTGAGCAGTTTTATCGACATTTCTCCGGCACTGCCATATTTTTGAAAAATTTTATCTGTAAGTTGTAATAACGAAAATAATTTAAAGTTAACTTTACAGTACCCTTTAGCTAAAGGTACCTTTAACTAAAGCCAAGTTTAACGGCAAATTGTAATAATGGCCCTTAGTGTTATATCTAAGGATATATCACTTAGTCGAAGTAAGTTCCATTGCATTACGATTTTATCTGGATCACAATGCACTAAATTCTTAAATTTCAGTATCAAAGGCAATATATTTATTTTTTCTTTGGAAAGAACATTTCTGGGTGTTATTATTTGTAGTAATTTTACATTTTCTCTTCCAAGGTTAGGTTAGGTTATAAGACGTGTACTTGTCAATTAAGACAAGTACAGTACCCGGAATTCGAACAACGTCCTAGTTTCTCACACCACTTATGTTGTGTGTGTTAATTATATACATGAGTGGTGGTACCTAAAGTTTAAAGTCGACTCCGAACGATAGATTTTCGAGAAACTTTTTTCCATGGCAATTTTATATACTCACAGAGTTTTTGCCAGAAATCTGCTGAGAGGAAGTTGCCGAAGAAATACTTTTTGTATTTTGTCTTGATGTCTGGCCTGAGACTCGAATACTGGCTTTTACATCTAATAAGCCAACACTCTATCTACTAGATTACGGCGACTTCATCTTATCTTCCAAATTCAAATCTTATTTTAATTTGGTTTAAATATTCTATATAAAATTGTAGAATGTTTGATTTAATTTCCACTATATCTTCCTGATCTAAATTATTTTCAGTTAACATTTGGTTATCTTCATTAGAATTAGTTGTTTCCAGTTTTGGAGTTTTTGAGATATATCTAAAAATACTACTCGTTTTAACCATTAAATAAACCAAAAAAAAAAACATTTAAATTGCCTGTCCATAACTTTTTTGTGGCTTTTTGCTTAAAAACTACAAGTAACAAAGTTTTTTTTTTTACATTTCTTTTTCGTTATTTTCACATTTCGTTGTTCCTTATGTAAACACAGATATGTTAAACATTAAGGTACGTTAAAACAGGGCTTCCAACTATTTTCTTACTTAAACATTTTATTTTCATTTTTAGACCCAAAAATAAATAATACTTCCAACTTTAAACCTTACAGATATTAATTGTATTTTCCTACCAAAAAATAAATGAAATTTGAACAAACCAACCAAACTACCAATCGTAGCATTTTTAAATAAAAACTACCAATTTTGGTCCAATTGGACCAAAACGGCAATGCTGTCTGCAACGCAGAACCATTTATCTATACACACTCAGTTCAGCAAAGACACAGAACATGTTCGAACAGTTGTAACTGTGCACATCTTTAGTTCCTATATAAACAAGAGAGACTGAATTAATAGTACCTTTTTAGTTTTTATATTTAAATTTAAAAAAAGACTGTAACAATGAACTCGTACCCTTTTATTTATTTTTTAATAAAATATCAAATATTTAGAAAAATTGAAATTTTATTGTCGACTTTTACCACAGAAAAGACTTTTTACCAAAAGTGTAGACTAGAACTGCTAAATTGTACTATTGCTTCACTGGTTCCAATGTCTACATATGGTCCCAAAAGAAGTACCTAGTCAATAGTACTATCGTCAGTAGTAGATTTTCAATGACACGCACATGTTAAATGTCTATAGTAAAAAGGATTGTTTGTCATATAATAAGTCAGTAGTACTGGTGACTATGTTAATAGTAAATCAGTACAGTTTTACTTTCCTGCAGGGTTTATTCAAAACGTTATAAAACGTATTTATGTATGTGTTTGTTTTATAATATACGTTGGTGTTCACAATTAGATTTAAAGTTCACAATTAAAGTTTTGTTACCAGAGAAATACTTATTTAATATGAATTCATTAAATGTTATTAATAAATCACTTTTCGCATACGCGTAGGCTAATTGGGATTTTGTTTGTAGTTGTTCGACGATCGATAATCAACTGATCAACAAAGATCCTAATAATTAAGTTGAAGGTGTTGATGAAACAGTGTTGATGAATGTGTGTATGTATGATGTTTGTTAGAGATGTTATTGTCATTATGTGTGTAAGGGATATTGGAAGGCAGGATTAGGGTTGAGTAAATTTGTTCACTCGTGTGAACATGGACATTTGGAGCACTGAAAAACATTTGACACTAACGGCAATAGATAAGCTTACAAAATTTGAACAGGCAACAGTGATTAAATTTTTTTATGCTCGAAGATCAGTTGAATATTAAAGTTTTCAAGACTCCGCCATACAAAAGTACTGTAAATGGGCAAATCGAACGTTTTCATTCAACCTTGTCGGAAATAATGCGCTGTCTTAAGACAGAAAACTTACATAGAAGCTTTGAAGAATTATTAGATAGAGCGGTATATGAATACAATTACACTATACATTCTACAACAGGTAGGAAACCCATTGAGATGTTCTTTGGAAGAAGAGTTAGCACAAGTCCTGAACAATATGAAAAAACAAGGAAAGAAAATATAGAAGCAGTTGTTAAAAAGCAAAAAAATGATAAGATTAAAAACCAGGTCAAAAAATTTACGTAAAAATTAACAAAAGATTGGGGTCGAAATTATCCTCCAGGTATAAAGAAGATATAGTGAAAGAGAATAAAAAGAGTACTGTACTTAGGGAATCTAATAGAACTGTGCATAAAGATCATATAAAAAATTGAATTGAAGTATTTTTGGTTACAGATTTTGGCTACCATTGCTGAAAGCAGAGGTACATATACTCAATTACACGGACTCATATCTAGTGACAATAGGTAACGGACACGGAAATATTCAGGATGGAACATTTAAGTTTATACATCCGATTAATATAAGTTCTTACGATGAGCTTTTACAAGAGACAAAAAATTACGTGGACAAATACATCCCTAAAACAAATCCTCCTTATACGATAATGTATCATGAACTAAGACAGACAATAGACTTACTAGAAACAATCAAAATACCAGTACGACAAACGAGATCGATCAATACCTTAGGAAAAATTTGGAAATTTATTGCAGGATCACCAGACCATGACGACGCAGAATTTATTTACAAAACTTTAGATGGAATAGCGGACAACAATAATAGACAAGTCATAATAAAAATTAATAATATTACAAAAGTTATAAATAATTTTTCAAATATAATAAAAATGGATAGTTCAGTTGTAAATGAAGGTATAGAAATAATTAGGAATAAAATAAGACTAACTAAAGAATCAATTGTGAATGTAAAGTATGCCATTCAATGGGCAAAGAATAATGTAATAAACTCATTTTTGTTAAATAAAAAAGAAATGGCACTGGCCATAAATTAGTTAGAAACTGAAATTCCTATAACTGATTCAATTTTGTATGAAAACATAATTGTAAAACCTGTAATAAAAAATGACTTTGTAATAAATTTAAATTTTAAAGAAATATTAACAAATAAAAATGAAATTTATGCAATTAAAAATAATTGTAAAAACTATAATAAAATTGAAATTTGTAAAAGAGACCATTTTATAAATTTAAGTAATGACAATTGTATTAAAAATATTTTATCTCAAAACAAACCCTCATGCACAACCAGCAATGTTCAGCACATTCCATGCATCGAAGAGATTTCAGATGGCATTATACTTTTGAATGATGTAAATGAAACAATTAGTACGGAAGTTATGAAATATGATCTGAAAGGTACATTTGTAATAAAATTTGAAAACAGTACGATTCGAATTGGTGAAAAATCTTATAAAAATCTTGAAGCAAGATTAAATCTATTACCATTGGAATCACAACAAGAACTACATTTCAATAATACAAAGGTGATACACAATCTTAAAAAGGAAACATGGATTAGGAATTTTGCTATATTTATAACCTTCCTAATCACTGTTATCTTAGCAGTTTGGTTATTAAAGAAGCCACGGAAAAGAGCGGTAACAACATTGGTTTTGCAGCCCACAAATGTTCCACAGAAAGAAGAAAGCAAAATCGAAACATCCATTACAAGGATACATGACTTACCTTATTTCTGAATCGATCGGGGACGATCGAATTTAAGGAGGGAGGAGTTAAGCATAAAAATATTCATTGCAATATAATTGGATCTAAAGTAAATGCACTTTTCCATTTAATTATGTTGCAATATTATTTTATAAAAATATTGCTGAGATTGTGTCTGGGATAAATTTAGTTAAGTAAACATAATTAATCATTATAATAAAAATTGTAATTTTGAAAGTTAGTTATTAAATAAACTCAATAAAGTAAAGATCACCTCAGACTAAGGTCTGAGGTTCTTTTTTAAAAATAAGAAATTAAATAAATTTCTTTAATTTATATATTGCCAACTTGCCTCAATAATGCCTTATTGACGCTGAGGCCTAAATTGAAATGAATATCTAATATTGTATAATTATTATAATAATAAAAAAAAAATTAAATTTAAACAAATTTCGATTTTGCTCAGCCTATGCTCGAAACAAAACTATGTATCAGGAGATGACTACACTTTTGTGTTTTTGGGCCAGTATCCTAAGAAACACAATTCTAAAGCAATAATGATTAATGCACCTGGTGCTGTTCACCATGCGAGATGGATGCCGAAAGCTATTTATAGCATAAAGATATTTTTTAATTCCGAGAAGAATTTAAATTGACAAAACAAGAAGAAAATTGTCTGCAACAAATATGTATCTTTATAATAACTATACGAGTATATGTATATAGAATTTATTTTCGTCTAGTTCTCCAATTATGGCGACCTATAATAATTACATGTTACTAGAGCAAATATACAATTTTAAAATCATTGACAAGGATATAGCGCAAGTTACTCTAAAAAAATTTCTAAATCATTTATGGTATCTTAATCCCGAAAGTGTAGAATATTCTTTGCCTATTAAATGTTATCAATGACGCAGCGGAAAGAGGTGTTAAGTTGACAGAGGATTACAATTCGATTCTTACGAAATATGAGCATCAGAAACAGTATATTTTACAAGCTGTAAAAGATTACAGACAAGGGTGTTCTGATTGCCTAAAAAGTGAATTATTTAAGACACTTTAAACATTTAATTTAATATAATTTTCTGCATGTATATATATAAATGAGGGCAAAACGAAGTATATGTTATCGACAAGTAGGGATATGCGGGGTATTGGATCTCGGATTACGGCCGATAACTATACTTTCGATATAGTCAAGGAAATCCGGGAGGAACCAGGCCAAAATCCATTATCTAAATATATTTTTAATTAAAATATAAAAATTTAAAAAAATATTTCAATGAGGTGTACGCTTATAAAATCATGAATTTATTTTCTCAACGTGTGGAATTAGAAAAATGTTGTCAAGGAAAAAAATGTTTAAAACTATACAGGAAACATCTTCCTCTTACAATATTTTTAAATAAAATTAATATTTTTGAAGTTATAAATCATGAAATTTGTATTTTAGGGTTTCCCCTAAATTTCATCGGTCTTAACTCCAACCGATTGATCTGAAACTTTGACAATATCAGATTTTTTGAGAAGCTTTTCATGGGAATTTTATTTACTATCAGAATTTTTGCCAGAAATCTGTTGAGAGTAAGTCACCCAAGAAATATTTCCATTTTGATGCCTGACCTGGAGTTTAAACCGTGGCCTTACGTCGACAAACTATATAAATGTGTAAAATGTGGAGAAAATCATATTACTGCCGAATGTAGAAAAAGAAAAACGTACCAGCAAACTGCCTTGAATTTCATTCTGAAAGTTAGAGGGGATGTATTGCTTACCAAGAATACAAAAGAAAAATTCAACACAAAAGATCTTCAATACGACAAGTAAGAACACAAACACGGTCTCATTCTGAAAACTTTCCTCAATTCAACAATTCACAAACAACTCCAAATTTCTCTTATGCGGACGCTCTCAAAGTAATTCAATTTTAAATAATAACAGTGCAAATTTACAAAAAATCGAATTCTTATTACCAAAGCTAAGTCTATAAGTCAGCTTGCTTAATATGATGTCTGTACTTTGTAACAAATTATATCAATACGAGTACATCTTCGATTGGCAACATGGAATGACAATGGCCTCTCAATTATTTCCGAGAGGTTGAAAGTTATCCATAGATATACAGCATAGATATCCTTTTAATTTCGGGGACACATTTCACTAATAAGAGGATACGATTTGATTAATGCAAACCACCCTAACGAAAAAGCTCACGGAGGATCAGTAATTTTAATTAAATCTAGTTCTAAGTATGAAATAGAAGAATAATACGTAAAGGAAAGCTTACAAACAGCTATCTTTAAAATTAAGTGCAATAACCAAACAGTCTACGTAAGTGCAATTTACATTCCACCTCGTTATAACGTCACGTGTGACGACTTCAACAATTTCTATCAAAAACTTGTCCCAAAGTTCATTGTGAGAGAGTATCTGAAGCAAAACACCCTTGTTGGGGTTACCGACTTATAAAATCAAAAGGGAGACCGATTTATAAAAGTAAGCCCTCTGATTCCAAAGATCAAGATTTATGATTTTGTTTTCTTTTTTATAAGTATCTGGTATACCTGCCAGTCAACTTGGTATTATGGACTATTACGAGCTAAGCTCAGACCATTCGCGAATTATATTGTCTTATATTACTTCGCCAATATTTATGCGTAAATAAAAATGAATATCAAACAAATCCGATATGAAATTATTTTCTTATTGGTTAGATAAGAATCTAAATTTAAACTTATTCACAACTAACTAATTTGGTACTTGATATTGCTGTGGTACATCATTCATACTTAGCACATGAAGCTGCATTTTTTCCGACTCCTATAAATAATTATTCTAATTTTCAAAATTTAATTCAAATTTCATTCGAGACTCGTAAGGTTATTCGAATTAAAAGAAGGCCCAGAAAAACTTGTTCATTTGAACAACATAAGAAACGAGTCCATTGGACAATTCTTCGATAATATAAAGACATCCAAAGACAACAACTACAATCTATGGAAAGCAACCAAGTATTAAAATGTCCATGAAATCCACCATTTAAAGACAATAATGGTACATGGTTCAACTCAGACACCAATAAAGCACAAGCATTTGCTTAGCATCTTTATACTACCTTTCAAATTCATCCAATTGACAATCCCATCGAAGACGAAGAAATGTTCCTGATCAGACGATCTTACCGATTAAACATTTTTCACCCTCTGAAGCTGAAACCAAAGAACAGAAATCCGAATCCCAAAATCTCCTGGATATGACAATATTAAGGTCACAGTTATTTAAAACTTTCTAAAGAAAGCCATCCTATTCCTAACATTGATTTTTAACTCAGTTTTACGATTAGGCCATTTTCCCATCCCAATGAAAATGCGCTGAGATTATAATGATAAAAAAGCCCAAAAAAAACAAGTTACTATGCACAATATATATAGCCGACATGCCAATAACGATAAATGTAAGTGCTTGTGCAAAATGAATTAAATTTATTGGAATTGTGGCTAATTAAATGGAGAATTAGAGTAAATGCAGAAAAAATCAGTAAACGTTAAAAAAGAAGATTGCCCCTTAGCTTACTAGTCAATAATATACAAATTCTAAAAAAGGATTGTGTTAAGTATCTGAAGTCGTTGGTTCAAACCCCAGGTCAGGCATCTCCAACTAAACGAAATATGACAAAATATTTCTTCGGCGACTTCGTCTCACCGGATTTTTGGCAAAAACTCTGAGAGTAAATAAAATTGCCTTGAAAAGTTTCTCAAAAACTTGTCGTTCAGAGTCGACTTTAAACTGTAGGTCCCACCACTAATGTATAAAAATTAACGCACACAACATAAGTGGTGTGATAAACTAGGTCGTAATAATGACTAGGATTGTTGTAATGACCAATTATGTATGTTATGCATGTTAAGTATCTTGTGATGCATTTGGATCATCGGCTACCATGGAAGCAACATAAAAAAACTAAACTTTAACATTTAAATATACAAACCCGAAAAATTTATTGGTTAATTGATTATAAATCTTAACTTAATATTGAAAACAAATTATAACTTTATAACTATTTTAAAAACTGTGTGGACTATTGGCATTCGACTATGGGGAACTGCACGTCATTCAAATATTGAAATAATCAAGGATACCAGTCCAAAACTCTTAGACTTATAGTCGAATCAGCATGGTACATTACGAAAAATGCAATCCATAACGACCGCAAAATTCAAAGCTTAATGAGATTATCAGACATTATAGCGGCAGGTATTAGACGCGATATCGACGCCTCCGTTATATAACATTCTAAGTCGAAAAAGTGTGTTTTGAGTTATGAGCTCTCAAAGTTTTCACGCGACATACGACCATATGTGTATTCTAAGGAGATTTTTCTCTATAACTTCGGAACGGATCGGCGCATCTTAACCAAATTTTGATGGTATTTAAGTTAGAGAAAGTAGAATTTAAAAATGCAAGAACATTAAAAATGTTCTAAGTACACTTAGAACGTTATAGAATGGAGGCGTCGATATAACATATCGCGTTATTAGATAAAACTGACGAAACTAAGAGACTGAATAGATATCATATCTTAGACCTTCCGTTTCGGAACTAGTGGCAGATTTTAGAAAACAGTTTACTAACGCTATATTTGTATTATTTAGGAATACATCTACAAATGTCATATGTAAATAACCATCAAATCTTATTGTATAAAAATACATAGATTGTAATTAGAATAAAGAAAAAAAATTGTATTTTCCTTACAAAATTTTGAATTGTTTAAGTTTCACATTTTAGAACTGAAAAATAAATTTTGTTACCTTTTTTAGTATTGAATATAAAACGAATAATTTACTATAATTGCGAATGTTTCAACTACCACTGTATATACTTTCATTTAGTAACCTTCCTACACTTAGCATACAGACCTAGTTATGATTTTGCCATAGAAATATGTATTTTTTTATAGGATCTCGTTGACTGAAACAGATAAATGTAAATTAAAATGACTCCAAGACAGTATGACTTGTTTAAACTTAGGCATACACATGTCCGCGCGACATTAGCAAAAAGCAGTAGAATAATTTACTAATTAAGAGGAGGCTGTTATCCACTTTCTTTATCAGTGCCCATCTCTTGCGAGATGCAGATATAGGTTAATTAGCTCTTCATTTCTTGTCTGTTTGAGTTATCATCTATTGATGTCAAGGATATAGCTTCGTTTATCAAACTTTCTGGGTGGCTTTCCAGCGCAGGGTGGTCGTGCTTTTGATTGCAGCTCAGCCCAACTTCTTCCTCTCCCCTGGTTTTGGTAGAACTTGGTCAGCCACTATGCGTGCTGAAGTGAGCTTTTTGATATCAGAGCTACCACTCCAACCTAAACCTAAACCTACTTGTTTATTTATTTATTAATATATTTATTTATTTATCTATTTATTTACTTACATATATGTTTATCTATTTATCTATTTATTTTTATTAAATTATTTATTAACTTTTTTTATTTATTTATTTATTTGTTTATTTATTTATTTATTTATTTATTAAAATATAATTACAAATTATATTTAATTATAACGATTTTAATTCTTACAAATTTGTGTATTTGTTGAATTTTCAATTTAATATTACACTACATTAGAAAATAGAAAAGAGCGCAATTTAATTCAACAATATGTATGGAATATACATAAGCTTTGTCCAGGATTTCGCTGAATTTTTTCCAGTCTCTGTTTTGACGGTTGACATGTCGACATTCTTATAGATATTCGAACGCGTTACAGAATATTTTGTTTTGAATTTTTTTCTATACATGAAAATGAATACGTCTCCATAATACCAATGTACAATATTACAGTAACAATTTCCATCCAGTCACAGACGTTAATTTCTACCAATTAGCCAATATGTTCCAAATAGATCCAATTACGCTAATTTTGCTACTCTATAAAATTTCCAAATCAAATGCTTATCAAAATGAATGCCAAGATATTTCATAGGCACTACGTGGTTATGTTGGATGTTAAGTGAACACATTTTTGATTTAACTCCTCTTCTCGGAAAGCTGAAGAAAGTCATCAGCAAAGTAGTATGAGTATGACAACTTCTTAACTCTGTCCTGTGGCACAAAAGTTATAATCAGCTGTGGAACACTCACCTTCATTAATAACAAACTTTAGATCGTTAATGTAACTTTTCAATAATTTCACAATGTTAATACTTAGGTACGTTTAGGTCGTAGAGTGCATGCTATGCTCATTTGACTAATTCTTAGGTTTGTTTCATAATACCGAGTTTTCAATCGAAACCAAATTAATTACACACACGATCATTCAATTATGAAATTTTAATATTATTCGTAATAAGTTTCTTGAGCTTGTAAGATTCCTGCGAAATTATAACTTATTAAACGCTTCCTTTTCAGAAACCAACCTTTAAACGCCTACAGAGTATAGGTAAACATTTGTAAGTCCATCCTTTGAATAGAAGAAAATTGAACACAGCGTAGATCTTTATCAAAGTTGGATATTGAAACATTAATATTCTCTGGTCCGCACATATTTTGAATGGTTTCTACAATAGAGTTTGTAGTCCTAGAAGTAGTAATTCGATAACTGTCAAGATTATCAATATGTACGTTAAGCGTTATAGTCGCCGCCTGTCAGGTACATGTTCTTAGAAACCAATTGGTTGCATGTAATCTTCATATAGATTACACAAACAGTGATGTTTGAGTTTAAGCTTTATCAGAACTGCTGACCACCCTCATGTCCTGCAGCGTAATGTCTTATAATTATATATCGTGTAGCCGCTTATTTTACACAGCCTTTTTGCAGTCAAATATGCTTTAGAAACAATTTCTTTGTCAGCAAAATAGTGTTCGATAGCATTAATTTCTGTTAAGGTGATGCCTTTTACGTTTTGAGGGCAAATTCTTAATCAATTTACAGAATACTTATCGTTGCTTGCAATAAAAGCGAACGGACATTTTACGATATTTCGCATCAAACTCGCATTCTTCTTCTTTTACGTTAATTTTGATTTCTCCAATGTTGCCTCCTTTTAATACAAGTTTATCCGAAATTAATTTTTTTAATAAACGTAATAGATTTTTTCTCCCTTAGAAATATTGAAGATGATTTACTCGGCTTGGTTGTTTTATTGATAGTTATGAATTGAAATGTTGAGAAGGCGCATCTTCAACTTTAGAAATTTTACTGAAAGAGATCATTTAATGCAACTTTAGTGAGCACCAACAATTCGAGCTTCATAATGTATTTGTCCACTTATCCTTGAACTTTGAGTTTCATTCCACTGCCATCACTTACGTACTACCCCCTTTGGGATTGTTGGTTATCTTTTGTATTTGTTGTTGCACGTGCAACGTTTAATGACTTGGAGGTTTTTATAAATTTGTGCTCTGTTCAACACAATTGTTCAAATTGGGCGCACAGACACTTATATTTAATTTTATTTAAGGTAGGTACTCGTATGTAAAACTATCTTCACAATAAAAATAGACAAACGTTGGTTAAGAATAACTCATTGTGATACCACAAAGGCCACTGCGTCTTGCATGAGTGCATGTATTTTACAAAAATAATACCAAAAACGATACTGAGCAAGTTTCTTTGGATTGTATAATTTTACTTTGACTTCGTCCAATGGAAATCCAAATGTAAAAAAATACGGCAAAAGTTTCGGTAATCATGCTACGTATTGCCAATTCATGCACTTTTCAACTTTCCGGATCACCACTGAGATAACCCGCTACCCATGTAATTAAATGTTTTATCACTTAATTATCATGTAGAGAAGTTCACAGCAGCCTGAAAGCATTCTTTCGATCAGTATGTTATATTTAATATATGCCTGTTGCCCTGGAGTTACCTTGCTCCTCAATAAATATAATTGAAGCCCGTTTGGCCGATACCTTCGCTTACAAAAAGCTGAAATAGTCAGTTAGCATTATCTGAGCCGTGTTATTTTTCAACTAAAATATTTACATAGACTTTATATGTTTCACAACTATTATTTTTTAATTTATGTATTTATTTTTTCTGACGATTTATTTTACGATTTCCATTAACGTCTGACGATTTTTTTCTAATATTTGACGATTTGATGCTTTATTTACTTGGCAGCTATGGTTGTAATGACCAATTACGTATGTATGTATGTATTCATAAAAAATATTTTTGGTTAACGGGCTTATCAAACGAATTCGCATACAAAATATTATTGGTCATACCTTTTATAATTTAATTTTACTTTGTTTTTAAAAAATGGATTGTTTTTTATTTTGTGATTGTTCGTTTCTCTTCAACAACATAAGTATTTTAAGCTGGTATTTTTTGTTGTATATTTGCTATATTTGCTGCTCACAAAAAGAGAAAATAGTCTAAGTTGGGCTGAAACAGCTTAGGTTGTTGTCTTGGATTTTTCTGTTCTGCCGTCAATATAATCGTCTTCATATAACATGTGTATTCTAAACTTGGCAGCTTTTTGTTATCTGTCGTCTGTCGTCTATGTGTTTACACCTTTACGTGGAGATGATGTGAACTGACAACCGAAATCATGCGATTGGACTTCGTTAGACTTTTTCATGTGGGATTTTCTTAAGTTTTTTTTTCTTAAGTATGCGAATAAGATACGAACCACAGTGGTTCTCAAGCCAACATAACCCTAGCTATAGGCCAAATTCAGGCTGATTTATGCCCCAGCGTGATAGAAAACTGGGCATACCGGATTTGCTCCACCCAGAAAGGCCTTGCCAAAATGAAGTTATATTCCACACATACATATATGACATCTATAAGTCTCTCAAAATAAAATAAAAATTCAATAGTTGAAGATATGAAGCGCTTAATGCAAAATGCAAAATATTGGAATATTCTAGAAATGGATCCATCGACATTACCCCACTCTGATAATGCTTTGCCATTTTAACTTGTGAATAATAAAACTTAAAGTATAAAAAAACAAAAATTAATTTATAAAACAAATTATGTAAAACATTATCGTAATGCATAGCAATAAATTCAAAATTGGATAATTTTGAATAAAATTCACAGCGTTCTTTAATTTTATTAGTCGAAACGATTACAAAAATACGTTAATGGAAATAACCATCACTAAACATTGGTTAACTGTTAAATAACGACTTATACGTAAAAATGTTGCTAAAAATGCATTAAAATAATATGTGATGGAACAGTAAATTTAAGTTTTAATTAACCACAGCTCACGGAACTCAAAGAGGATGACGTTGAGAAATAAAATGTATAATACTGTCTTTTATAAAAAAAATATATTTCTATTTTTTAATATTAAGAAAAATGTTTTCCATGCAATATTAATCGTAAAGCCTACTAAAGCCAAGTAATGATAAACTATATTTTTACATTCGAATATACATAATTATAAATATTTAGTGTATATCTCAATGTGAATTAGTCTACACGCACTAACCGTACATTTAAAACAAAACCAATTGCATCTGATTTGAAAGTTATAGTACTAAAATTAGGCTGACGTGAATTTAAAATAATTGATTATGAAAACAATTAAATTGAAAGCTTCCAACCAAAATCTCTAATTTAATAATTCCAAGCGAGATTAAAAAGCTTGCTTTCCGAGAAAACTATAGCGAGAGGGAGTGAGAGAAAGAAATGAGAAAATTGGATTTAAATAACACCAACAATGAAAAGTAAGCAAAAAACGATTAATAAAATAATTTAGTTTAGTAAGCATGAGTGTTAGTATTGAAAAAGTTTGCTTAGGAGAGATGTTCTATGATTTGTCTTGATATTTTATGTAAATACATTCGTACATACATCCAATATATGGGTCCATACGTATGTATGTATGTTGTATATATGACATTTGACTTCTTTCAGATTTTGCTTGTTGTTATGAACTCATCATAAATTTCTTTTTCAATTTGTATATAAATATGTATAATAAAATTTAATTCAGAATTAGGAGTAAGAAAATCAATAGTCTGTAAGTAATCATGGATTTGTATGGTAAAAATTTGGTTTTTGTTGCCGGCTTAGGCGGTATCGGTTTTGAGACGTGCAAAGTGTTGATGACCAAAAACTTGGCTGTAAGTAAATAATACACATCAAACATTAAAATAGCTTTTTAACGATAAAATTATAACATAGTACATGTTTATTTTGGATGTAATTGAAAATCCGAGTGCTATACAAATGTTGGAAGGACTTAATCCCAGAACAAAGGTGGTATACAAGAAGTTCGACATTGCAGATAAAGCGTGTATTCAAAATACTTTTGATGAAATTGTTGAAATTGTGCATTACATAGATGTTTTAATAAATGGAGCTGGTGTGATCCTGGATAGAAATGTTGAACTTGCAGTAAACATAAACTTGATCGGGCTCATAAATACCACTATGGAAGCACTTCCATATATGGATAAGACACAAAAAGGTCGCGGAGAGGTTCTAATGAACATTGCATCGGTAGTTGGATTAGAATCAAGTCCCGCCGTTGCTGTATATAGTGCTACTAAATTTGGTGTTATTGGATTTACACGCTCACTATCAGTAAATATTTGTATATATGTACATATATAGACCAGTTAAACCAATAATAATATTGTACAAAATAAATTTATTTAATTTTTTTAAAGGATCCCTTCTATTACAAACGTACTGGCGTTGCCATAACAGCAATTTGTCCTGGTGTAACTGAGAGTCCTATGAGCAAATATCCAAAAATTAGTGATACTTTTGACTTTTCCGCACCTCTTACAGAGAAATTCTTTCCTGCACAAAGCCAACCTGCCTCTGTATGTGCAGAACATCTGGTGCAAATAATAGAGATGGCTGAGAATGGAGCAGTGTGGATTAGTAATTTAGGAGAAAAAACCAGAGTAGAATTTAAAGTCCACTGGACTACGTAAATTTATTTATTGTAGTAATATATTATTTAACAATAATTATCCTTTAAATATTAATAGCAATAAAAATATTTAAAATAGCAGTGCTGTTAGCTAAAAAGATTCATTAATACCCAAATTTTCGTTATGTTTTCTTGTGTAAATTTCGTTTTCTTCCACATAGTTCCGTTTAGCAATAGTTTAAGTTGTTAATAAATTTATTTCGATGAAAAACAAATCGTATTCTTTTTACATTTAACATATTTAACATATTCATTATATTAGAAAATGTATGTATATACATACATATAGTACAATGTAAAAATACGTTGTCCTGTGCCATAAATATATAGTTTTTGAAAAATTTGTATTTTACAATTTATGCTCGCTATCCATAATCAACAAATATGTAAGACTCACCATCAATGTGAGCGTAAAATTATAAAATGATACATCGGATGCAATGTGTGTTTTCAACGCAATTGTTAAAAATGATTTTATTACAATCTCAAGAGATTTTATATTTATATAAAGAACTAATCGAAAAAGTGTTTCCATATAAACTACATGAATTCAAAAACGATACTTGGTTATATAAGAATGCTATGCTAGTTGGAAAACTATTAGAAACTCTTTGATTTTAATTCCATCATTTAATTTTAAATAGTCGGCTAATTAATCATATATATATATGTAAATCTATTGATACCGTTAAGATGTAATACATTATCTAATTGAATTTTTTAATTCCTTCAATTTACGTGATATAAATTCATTAAAATTATGCAATTAAGATGTTGTAAAAAGATTTTTTGACACCACATATCCAAATGGCTCCCACCGATTTTCTATTAAATTTCAACGATTACAGTTACCCGTTCGTTTAGCTTTTGCAATCGCTATTAATAAAGATCATGGCGGTCCATTATTTGTGAAAATGCCAATACTGAAAATGTCGCTGACCACATCACTGTAATAATTTTTTAATTTCTTGATGTTCTCACTTCAAAAAAATTATAATTATTCCGAAGATACAAACAATTCTCAATAAATTACAATTTCTTCATAAGTTACCTTCATCTGCTATTGGCGTAATATTTTCCTATTTAGCTGGCAAACATCATTTTGTTGAAGCAGGTAACGCTAAGTCAACATTTTGGCATCTAAGCCGAGGTGTTCCTCAGGACTCAATCTAGAACATTGCAATATAAGGATGTATCCCGAGTATATGCAGCTTTATACCGGCTGCCTTCCAAAATGTTAGTTGCTTTGTGTTTGAACAAAGTATCGTGTTTCATAATGCCGCTGTATAAAATATATACAATGTATTCCATTTCAAAACGTCGTCAATGTGTATTTTTACGCAGTCAAAAAGCAATCAGGCATCGGGTCTATAGTTGGTGCATTCTTTGGTTACTTTGCGTACCTACATAGTTTATATAAATTAAAGAAATTTATTTAATTTCTTATTTTTAAAAAAGAACCTCAGACCTTAGTCTGAGGTGATCTTTACTTTATTGAGTTTATTTAATAACTAACTTTAAAAATTACAATTTTTATTATAATGATTAATTATGCTTACTTAACTAAATTTATCCCAGACACAATCTCAGCAATTTTTTTATAAAATAATATTGCAACATAATTAAATGGAAAAGTGCAATAACTTTAGATCCAATTATATTGCAATGAATATTTTTATGCTTAACTCCTCCCTCCTTAAATTCGATCGTCCCCGATCGATTCAGAAATAAAGTAAGTCATGTATCCTTGTAATGGATGTTTCGATTTTGCTTTCTTCTATCTGTGGAACATTTGTGGGCTGCAAAACCAATGTTGTTGCCGCTCTTTTCCGTGACTTCTTTAATAACCAAACTGCTAAGATAACAGTGATTAGGAAGGTTATAAATATAGCAAAATTCCTAATCCATGTTTCCTTTTTAAGATTGTGTATCACCTTTGTATTATTGAAATGTAGTTCTTGTAGTGATTCCAATGATAATAGATTTAATCTTGCTTCAAGATTTTTATAAGATTTTTCACCAATTCGAATCGTATTGTTTTAAAATTTTATTACAAATGTACCTTTCAGATCATATTTCATAACCTACATACTAATTGTTTCATTTACATCATTCAAAAGTATAATGCCATCTGAAATCTCTTCGATGCGTGGGATGTGCTGAACATTGCTTGTTATGCATGAGGGTTTGTTTTGAGATAAAATATTTTTAATACAATTGTCATTACTTAAATTTATTAAATTATCTCTTTTACAATTTTCAATTTTATTATAGTTTTTAAATTATTTTTAATTGCATAAATTTCATTTTTATTTATTAATATTTCTTTAAAATTTAAATTTATTACAAAGTCATTTTTTATTACAGGCTTTACAATCATGTTTTCATACAAAATTGAATCAGTTATAAGAATTTTAATTACATATATAAGATTTGAAAAATTGCTAAAAACATTAACATTAGCTAGTTCTAAAGTCTCTTCTATATTGCTGAAGGGAATTTTTTCAGTTTCTAACTGATTTATGGCCAGTGCCATTTCTTTTTTATTTAACAAAAATGAGTTTATTACATTGTTCTTTGCCCATTGAATGGCAAACTTTACATTCACAATTGATTCTTTAGTTAGTCTTATTTTATTCCTAATTATTTCTATATCTTCATTTACAACTGAACTATCCTTTTTTATTATATTTGAAAAATTATTTATAACTTTTGTAATATTATTAATTTGGTTTGAAAAGTCCGAATTTATTATGACTTGTCTATTATTGTTGTTCGCCTTGTCATCGAAAGTTTTGTAAATAAATTCTGCGTCGTCATGGTCTGGTGATCCTGCAATAAATTTCCAAATTTTTCCTAAGGTATTGATCGATCTCGTTTGTCGTACTGGCATTTTGATTGTTTCTAGTAAGTCTATTGTCTGTCTTAGTTCATGATACATTGTCGGATAAGGAGGATTTGTTTTAGGGATGTATTTGTCCACATAATTTTTTGTCTCTTGTAAAAGCTCATCGTAAGAACTTATATTAATCGGATGTATAAACTTAAATGTTCCATCCTGAATATTTCCGTGTCCGTTACCTATTGTCACTAGATATGAGTCCGTGTAATTGAGTATATATACCTCTGCTTTCAGCAATGGTAGCCAAAATCTGTAACCAAAAATACTTCAATTAAATTTTTTATATGATCTTTATGCATAGTTCTATTAGATTCCATAAGTACAGTACTCTTTTTATTCTCTTTCACTATATCGTCTTTATACCTGGAGGATAATTTCGACCCCAATCTTTTGTTAATTTTTACGTAAATTTTTTGACCTGGTATATAATCTTATCATTTTTTTGCTTTTTAACAACTGCTTCTATATTTTCTTTCCTTGTTTTTTCATATTGTTCAGGACTTGTGCTAACTCTTCTTCCAAAGAACAATGGTTTTCCTACCTGTTGTAGAATGTATAGTGTAATTGTATTCATATACCGCTCTATCTAATAATTCTTCAAAGCTTCTATGTATTTTTTCTGTCTTAAGACAGCGCATTATTTCCGACAAGGTTGAATGAAAACGCTCGATTTGCCCATTTACAGTACTTTTGTATGGCGGAGTCTTGAAAACTTTAATATTCAACTGATCTTCGAGCATAAAAAGAATTGATTCAGAATTTAATGCCTTAAATCTTGAGAAGGTTGATGTCGTTTTTGAAAATAATTTGGCCTCTTATTTGGTCGGGGTGGCGGTGGAATGTGTGATAATTCCGGATAAAATGTAGATTAGTTGCGCGAACCAGTGGATATGAAATTCCTATTATGAGAATAATTAGTTCTGATTTTCTAATTTGAGGTGTAGCGATTTTTGCCCTATATCCATAGCGCTAATTTTATTAAGTATGAGGGATAAATGAATATATACCTTTTGGTAAAATTCTTGAACTGTTTCAGTTCCTTGACTAACATTGTTAATTGATATTCAAGAGTACTGACATCTCTTTTGTCAGAATAATGCAGAGTTATACAGCGGGATATACTTTCCCAATTTAAGGGTGTATTGTAGCGTCTGCACTGCCAACAATTTTGTTTCTAATTATGCTTAGGATTCCAAAATATTTTGGTGTTTCTATTAAATGTTTATAGATATTGAGAATACGCTCTACAGATTTCCTCCAAGAACTGTATTCGCCCGGTTGACCGGAGAACTCTCTCAAACACCTAACCACGTCCGGTACCCTGTCTAAATCACTCAACTATGCCCTATGTTCAGGATTGATAGTTTGATCCTGGTCAACTTGAAAATTATTATTATTTGGAACAAGCTGGTCTCGAATAGATTTAGTCACTATCCTACGTATTTCTGTCTCTAATTCCCTCATATTAAATGTAACCTGATTTTGTACGGCAGCGGAGGGTAGTACAGGTGGTCTAATTAAATTGTTGGGGTTTGACATTTTATGTTTATTTTCCTTGTTAACTGTCCTAATTCCTTACACTGTTATATATGTTTTTCTTAATAAATTAATTTTTTGAATATATATTTTTTTTTATTTCTTTTCAATATAAAAATTTTCAAAATATTTTTTAATTCATATCCATATAAATAAATTTTCAAAATTATTATTTTATTTTTTTCTACCGTTGGAGGGTTCCGTAGGAATCGCAACAGTTTTTCTTTTAGTTTTTAATAGATTTCTTATAAACGCTAATTTTTTACTGTTTTTTATTTTATTATTTATACTGTTGGAGGGTCCCGTAGGAATCGCAACAGTTTCCTTTTTTTATTTTACAAATTATTTTATTTTTATATCCTTTATACTTCCCTTGAGGTATATCTTTTAATTAATTTCTTCTTAAACATTAATTTCTTCTTAAAATTTTTCATAAATTGTTTGTAAGATTTATTTTTAAATTTCTTTTAATTAAAATTCAGCACTAGTTTTTATTTTGAATTTGTCTTAAAGATATTCTTTTTCTTTTTTGTATTAGATTCAAATTTTTTTGTAAGTAAATAATTAATAATAATTATGCAATTTTTCATTTAATTAAAATTTTTCTTAATTTAGCAATTTACCTATTTAATTTTCTTAATAATTGTTTCTAAATTACTTACATTAAAAGGTAAACTTTTTCCATCTTCTTTGTCCTCTTCTCTCCTAAGGATGCAGCGACTACTGGAAGTTTCCAGTTCCTGTTCGTCTTCCTTGAAAGTTACTAAGGGGCCCTTCGTTTCTGCTCCTTATTTTGTTTCACCCGTGTATTGTTTGTTTTTTTTTATTTTTCGAACTGAACCGTATTTTATACGTTCTAAAACTTTTCTTAACTTTTTTATTATTCGAAAAAAAATCGCTGGTCCCTGCTCGGGCGCCAATTAAAGAAATTTATTTAATTTCTTATTTTTAAAAAAGAACCTCAGACCTTAGTCTGAAATGGTCTTTTCTTTATTGAGTTTATTTAATAACTAACTTTAAAAATTAAAATTTTTATTTCAATGATTAATTATGCTTACTTAACTAAATTTATCCCAGACACAACCTCAGCAATATTTTTATAAAATAATATTGCAACATAATTAAATGGAAAAGTGCAATGACTTTTGATCCAATTATATTGCAATGAATATTTTTATGCTTAACTTATACAGTAGTAGAACTGCATACAAACTTTGTATTGATACATTTTGGAAGGTAGCCACCACTTGTAACATTACATCAGTGGACGGTTCTGTAAGAATTTTAAATAAGGAATTAAATCATATTTTCGAAATTTTATTGAGAACTCTTGGCTCAACCTCTGGCGCAGACATCTCTGGCATAATAAAATATGAAAAAATATTACTTTCGGCGATTTCCTCTCAGCAGTCTCCTGGCAAAAACTCTAAGAGTAAATAAAATTGCCACGAAAAGTTTTTTAAAAATCTGTAGGTTCTGCCACTTGTGGATAAAATTTACTTGCAGAATATGGGTGGCGTGAGGCTAGATCTTAATTCTGGCTTACAATTAAGTTAAGCAAGTAATGCATAAAGTAATATCAATTGTCCAACTAAATTTTTCTACTCTTAATAGAGGCAAAAGAATGCTTGTTTTTAGATATGGCTGTCAGCAATTCTTTGCACATGCACTAAGTCTCTGGAATGATATTTCACACAACTCTCAAGCTTTTAGTAGACTAGACCCAAGTCTACTAAACAAGTATACTAAACAAGACTTGAGTCTTCACAAGTCTACTGAACAAGACTTGAGTCTTGGGTATGGAACATCTAGAAGATTTCATTCTTACAGGAATCCGATAAAAAAAAACAAACCTGAGAAGATAGCTACATTTGAGGTCGTATATTTTTGATTAAAGTGGCACTAAACTAATTTTTAAAGTTGAGACATGAATTTAAATGGACTGGATTTCCGGCAGCTCGTCTCCACAAAATGCTACTCTTATCATTAGAAGTCATCCGTCAATTTCTCTACAACTAATTTTCAATATCTCTGCATGAAGTTTTCGATTTCACTAAAAGAAATTTTGCTTTTAGCTCTCTTACGTTATAAAGAAAGAAATTTTAAATTTCCTTTTAAAAAATTTTGGTATTGACACTCATATGAAATGGAGAGGTGAATGAGTAACTTCTTTACGATTGAAAGGATTATTTTATGTGCATAGATTGCTTTTAATTCAATTCAATTGTTTCATGTCGAATGAACAGCACCAACCTCTAGAGATCAGTTTAGTGCCACTTTTATCATAAATCTCCATAAAAAAAGTTATATTTCAGGAGAACAATGTAACAATTCGCAAGAATTCTTACTCAAAGAATCGGTTTATATTAAAAATTATTGATATAATGGTTTGGTCAGCATCTTCCTCAGATTTTAATCGATTGACAGATATACGAGAAATGCTATATAAGTGGGTTATCACCAAAAACCTCCAATTTGATGACATGCATTTACTAAAATATAAAATTTTAAATGATAATACTACTAAAAACTTAATCAGTAGTATGAAACATGGCATATTTAGTTTAATTTTAACTAAACGTAAGCAAATTAACAAACAAAATTTATTAGAATATTTATTTTCACTTCTTTATAAAGAAAATAAAGTGACCTTATAATTACGAAACACTGATAATACAATAATAAAATATACATACATATTTATATGTATATATATATAAAATATATATTTATAAATATATATTTTTTTTATTAGTACATGAAAAGATAAATAAATCTTCCAAAAGAACCTAATTGATGAAAGATTTTTAAAAGATATTTAAAAAATGGATTAAATAAATGTTTTTTGTTTGTCGCCATCATATTTACGTATTGAAAACTGTCCTTGATATATTAATGATTTTCAAGGCATAATTGGACAAAAGTTTTATAATGCCCTTTTTCTGTGCATGAAGTTAGTTACTCAAGCTTTTTGAGTTTGTCTCACACCAAGAACGCTTCTTTCGAATAATTTTTGTTCTAACAATAATTTTTTCTGGGTTAAACAAGAAAAGTAAAGAAATTTTTATGTGGCAAAAGCTCTAACTCCAAAATTAGCTACCACTCTCTTAACTTCGAGGATAGAAAATGGGCATAAATTAAATTAGAGACGATTACCGTAAATTGGTTAAACTATGCGTAGTGCTACTGAGAGGCGATACTGAGAAAAAATCAAAACAAAAGCTACCTGTAGCTATGTATCATTCCTTAAATATGATTGGGAAAAACAAAAAATGCTCTATAATATGTATGTTTGTTTATTCATTGTCACGTCGCACAATGGGCTTTTTGATGCCTAAAATGGGAATTAAATAGTGGGAGCTTTCCTGGTTGCTTTTTTTAAATTTTTTTGGTTTATTTCGCTTAAAGAAGATAAATCCATAATAATAAAAAAAATCGTGACCTGAAATGCATAAGGGCCTAACATCCAAAAAATTCAAAATTTAGTTTTTGATTGATTCTGATGTACTGCATCAAAATATATGTTCTGACAGAATTTTACAATCCTACTCTCAAAGATTATCTACCAACCAGATAAAATTAGAAATGTTAATACAAATTAGAATAAATCATTTTGAGTATCAAACAAGTTTTCATTTGATTTTGAAGTCTTTGTTTCGGGCTTCTTACGCTTCCTCAGTTAACTGCCATATTGGTATTAAAAAGTAGTTTATTACTTCTGGTCCGCGCCAGCAAAGATGAGGCATTTTCTTTCCTTTAATCTTTTGTCGTTTGGTTTTTGCTTCTATCACTGCAATCCTCGAAATCAACTTTCGATCTACCACGCTTAACACCAGATTGACGCGGGAAACCTATTGACGAATCTAACCAGTACTTGTTGTTCTGAAGAAAACGCTCAGAAACTCTATAATAAGCATTCCAGCTATTCTTCAATTGGGAAATAAAATTTTTCCATTAATATTTTTTTATTGCTTGGCAATAAACTTGTAAGAAATGCAATTTTTTCAGTAAAGATTTCAAATCCAGAATTAGCAATTATTTCATAAAGGTTTCTTCGAGAAATAAAAATTGTATTCACGTTTGTACCTATGATTGAATAAATATGGTCTTATAATTTTATACAAAAAATTTAATAGATAAAAATTATACAGGTGAAAAAATATATTTTCATTTTTTTTAATCAGGTGCAAGAAAGTGCAAAAAAATTATTTTCTATTATTTCACAAGGTGTCTTATGTGTAAGAAAAGAAAAATTTTTTTGCTTTACTTTGCTTAACTCACAACTATTTTTCCATATACACCTAATTCTGTTTTTACACGGTAGATTGGTTCCAGAAAAAACCGTGTAAAAAAAACCGTGTAAAAAAAGACACTAGTCGTATGCAAAAATAGGTGATTGGTTCCTAATCTCTAAAACCTATTAAAATTAGTGAAAAACAAGGATTTTTTAAGAAGTTTTGTATTTGACATTTTCTTTTAGGGATTCATAAAATATTTAACAAAATTAAAAACATAAATAACTTAATAAATATAAAATATTAACACATTTCAATTGCTCTGACCTTTGTGCTTGTATGCACAAAAAGGGAATTCCCCTAAATTCATGCCATTTACATTCGCTTTGACCAGTAAATTTGCTTGTACGCGCAAAAAGGGAATTCCCTTAAATTTATGATATGAACATACTTTGCAAAAATTAAATTTGACAAAAAAAATTGAGCACAAAAAATTTTAAATCGTGCTAAATGGAAAAGATTCGTTTAAAAAAAATTAAAAATATTTTATTTTCAAACCGTGTTATATCAAAACCGTGTAAAAAAAGACCGTGTAAAAACAGAATTGGGTGTATGCTACAAAATTTGCAAAATTTATAGACCTTCACAAAAACGAAGCAAATATAATCTCAATCGTCTGCTGTTGAAAGCTCCATATTTTTTTTTATATTTATTACTTAAAAACTTGCCGGGAACTAATTTTGAAAACACTGAAATTTTAGTTTTTTCATGAAAGATAAAAAAATATTAAAAAACTTCAAAAAGACGTAGTAATGTAACGGTACTTGCAAGAGACACATTTTTTTAAGAAAATGATGCAGAATTTTGTGCACTTTTAGCTCATGTAAAAAAATATTTGGTACTCAAGAATTTCATTTTTAATTAATTCCCATTTTAGGCATCAAAAACCCCAATGTGCGTCGTATGTTAAACCCTGGATATAATGCACGGTTACAGCCAAAGCACCTAACCAAGATTTGTACTCCTTGAAGACGTTAAAAGAGTACGAAAAAGTAGACACAATAATTTCTAAAATTTCGTTAAGCGAGTTTAGCCAATACTTGTGGTATTTGTGTGAAGACACAGTCATATTATCACTTTTTGAAGAAAACTAAACTAAAATCATTGCCAACTTAAATTTCTGTTCGCAATCTCAGAAACGTTATATTCTTTCGAAGGAAGAGCTAATCCAAAAGTTGTTCGGTAAGCAAGTTTTTGTGTTTTTTACATTTTGTGTTGTTCTTTTGTTAAATGATCTGATTTTTTTTTTTTTTTTTTTCAGATGAAACTCTGGATGATTTTGTATCGGAAAAGAGTAAAAAATTTCTATCCCGAATTCAGTTTTCGATGACAGTTTTCTTCGAGAAGGTGTATTTTCTTGGGCGCCATTTGAAGATTGTAAATGACTGTATCGAAAGAGCTCTCAAATTACCCTAATAAAAATATCGAATGCAATATAACTATCATGTGAAGTCGCCGTCGTCTAATAGGTAGTGTGTTGGCTTATTAGACGTGAGGCCTCGGTTCAAACCCCAGGGCAGACATCTCCAACTGAATGAAATACGAAAAAATATTTTTTCGGCAACTTCCTCTCAGCAGATTTCTGGCAAAAACTCTGAGAGTAAATAAAATTGCCATGAACAGTTTCTCAAAAAAAAACTGTCGTTCGGAGTCGACTTTAAACAAAAGCTTTAAGCATCACATAATAAATTTATAGTACATCTAAAAAAGAAACGCATTAAGGTGGATTCACCCAAAAATTTTGTTCCGAAACAATTTTATTTATATGTAGTTTGACGTTTCTCTTTTTGAGAGAGAGAGAGAGCGAAAGAGAGTAAGCTTACTTCGGAACATTTTCAGCACAAAATAATACAGAATTGAAACCTTTGACGTTTAAAAACGCTCTAAGCAGCACTTTAACCTACCTCGTAGAGGGAGAAACAAAATAATTTAATGTTTTGCGAATCAAATGTATTAGAAGCAACAGATATACAGAGTGAAAACTGGCGGTTAAAGTAGAAAAACTAAATGTAAATAAACATTTATTTTGTGTTAAAAAAGGGATAATTTTGAATATTTTTTAATTTCTTCAATGAAAAGTTTAAAGATTCTTAAATATTTAAATATTAATCGAAATGTGTGCGATTTTCGGTCACAATGAATATAGTTTCTTGTGCAAGAGATAATTAAGAAACTAAATATTACAAGATCAAAATAAGACGTACTGCTCATAAAAAATGTTTCTTCCTGAAAGTTGCCAATATTTTTTAATTTCTTGAAAGAAGAAGTAAAAAATTGTTATTGTTATTAGTTGTTTTTATTATTTATTAATAGTTTAAGACAAAAATTACATTTTTTATTAACTCTCGCCAATATAAAAAACCCACCCCGAAAACTAAAAAAACATAAATAAACAAAACAGAGTTACAATCAGAGAAGGACAGAAATACTTTTTGGTAATATTTGCTATCCCTTTCACGTTTGGCCTATGCGCTGTCAAATCGCGTTTCGTTACTGTTTATATTGTGACTCAAGCCAAGAAAACAAACGAATTGGAATCATCTGCTACTGTGCTGCCTAATTGTAAAACTAACACGCATCGTTTACAAGAATATTTCATATGGTATCCTCGTTTTTACAGAACAATTGTTCGAAGTGGGTGAATCGTTTCGGAACAAACTCTCAAAAAACTGAATTTGTTCCGGAACAAGTATTTTGTTCCGAAACAATGGGTGAATCCAGCTTTATAGAAAATAAATCATTGGAATGCAAGTACAGTTATCTAAGTGATGACAAAAACTCCAGTTATTCACGTATTAACAAAGATTCTATTAAAAATAATAATAATAATATTACAGTATTACTGACAAATTTTTTAACCGAAGCAGCAACAAATTTTTGTTTAGACCCATAACAACAATTTTTTTTATAATAACAGAAATTACAAAGAACTGATGCACAAAATTTGATCACAGATATAATATTAGCTCTTATTGTCATATTTATTACCAGTTTTAGTTATCATATCTCCAGTTAAGAAGCAAAATCTCATTTAAATGATTGTATGTACTACGTCTCTAATCCGTTTTAAGCGGGCAAAGGCGATTACTTAATGAATCAATGGTTAAAAAGGCATGATTTTTTGAAAGACTGAGTTGAATTTTCTATTGATGTTGTAATAATTATTATGTCATATTTTCAAGGAAGATCAATTTTGGATTACTATAAAAATAAAATGGAGTATGTCGTTCAGTTATTGTTGATATCAGTAAGTATGAGCTATTACTCTTGTTTATGTTGTAGTTTTAAAAATAATATTATAAGCAATATTAAAAACAATTCGGAAAGAATTTCCAACGCAAACTGTACAATAAATATTTTAATACAGTATGTAGTGAGGAAGCTAAAATAAACTGACGTTTGCCAAAAGAGGGCCTACTCATCAAAAACTTCAGTTGGTGAGCAGAAGAGAAGTTTAGAAGTTGTTACTTCTAATTAGATCCTCTTGAAGAAAATACTGAGGAAAGCATTGAAGCAATCCGTCTCATCAACTGCACTTGGAGAGAAGTTGAAAATCATTGAGGTCGCCGTCCCAAATATTGTATGCATCCCGCATGAAATGCTGTTTTATGTTTAAAAATATTTTAAATATTTTAGTTAGTCTTTGCATTAGGTTTCTTTTTTACGTAAGTATATGTAAGTATGTACTTAATGAAATATTTAAAATAATATTATATGAACACTGAAAAATATCATAGGCAATATTAACAAAAAAAATTAGTAAACCTTCAACGAAAAAAATATTCAAATCTATAGATTTTGTATTCAAGTCTATACAAGTTTTCTTCAGATTAAATTTCATTAAAATCTACGATTGTTCTTCAAGTTGACGAAATAAGTTTTATATTAAAAATTTATTTAAGTAGAACTTGTGGATTTGCATACAAGTTAGCTAAAAAGAATAAAAGTTTTGTTAATTTAACTAACTGTAAACAAAAATTATTTTTTATTCATATTGATTAATTAGTTTTTGTTAATTTAAATATAATTAAATTGAATTGTAGGAAATTTGTTAAATTATTATAGGAGTGTATCTAGGAATTATCTTTAACAATAGCCTTAACTGGTACAACCATGTAAATCTATTTATGGTAAAACGGTTGCCATGTCGCAAAATCGTTAATATTTATTCGTATGCTCCTCGCAAAAACATACCTCATCCCTACTTTACTGTACGGATGCGAACTATTTTCTAGTTGTCACTCAGTAAATAAGAACAAACTCAAAATCATTAGATATGTTTATGGTCGCCGTGGTGTAGTAGGTAGTGTGTTGGCTTACTATTCGTAAAGCCCGGGTTCGTATCCCAGGTCAGACATCAAAAATTAAATATGAAAAAAAAATTTCTTCGGCGACTTCCCCTCAGCAGATTTCTGGCAAAAACTCTGAGAGTAAAATAAAAATGCCATGAAAAAGTTTCTCAAAATTCTGTCGTTCGGAGTCGACGTTAAACTGTAGGTCCCGCCACTCACGTATAAAATTAACGCACACAACATGAGTGGTGTGAGAAGCTAGGCCGTAATCCTGACTGAAGGGTTGTAATGGCCAATTATGTATGTATGTATGTTTATGGTCGCACAAGGTACAGTAGAGTATCTGAATTCTCATATAAAATCTACAATACATCTTTTGAAAATCTGTTACAATGCCGTACTCCTGTATACCTACAAAAAATCATCTATATTAGGAAACCCCATTATTTGTCCTTAAAAATTAATAGCATTAGATACCGTAAACAAATATCTGAGAGACCCTTTTACACTAATGCAATTTGTCTCTGGAATGAACTCGCGAACAGCATACAGTTATTAAGCAATGCTAAGTACAATTATGTACAAATGTAATTAATTAATCATATTTGTTAATATAATTATAAATTTTCGTTTTTAATAATACAGTGTGCGAAATTAAAATAGTCGCATTTAATATTTCGATGTATTATTCAAATCAAAAGAAATTTATATTTTTTTTTCGCCTAATTAATAACATATTTCTAACTTAAATTAATATATATGTTTAAATTATAAAAACAACGATAAATTAAAATATAATAGGAAAATAGGACGCAATTAAAACAATATAAGAATTACAAATTCCATTAAGAGTAAAAAATAAATTAATAACTGATTAATATTTAGTAATACACCAAATATACGACTGGGCATTGATTCTACAAAATTTTTTAATATTCTAAGCTCAAGAATTGGGATTGAAGAATGCTTTTGAGACTTTCGAGACGTGGATGCTAGCGTTATCCTGCTGAAAAGTCATGTCTTTATCCAAATTATCTTCTAGATAATTTACTAAAACATCTTCCAACATTTCCACGTAGGTTTCGGAGTTCATTTTAGTAGAAATGAAATACAACTGAAGCTTCCCATAGTAACTGAAACCGCCCCATACCATTACAGTACCTCCGCCAAAGTTTCTGCTCATTCTGGGTGCGTTCGGTTTTTGCAAATCATGCCAATAATGACTGTGTCCATCCGGGCCATCCAAATTGAATTTTTTTTCGTCGGAGAAAATAATGTTTCTCCATTCCTCTATCCATGACATGGTATATTTGGCAAATTCCAATCACCGCGATTTATGACAGCATGATAACGGTGGGATTTTCGCTGATTTTTTCCATTTAATGTTACAGTCAGCTGATAAAATTTGTTGAACTCGACGTTTTCCTACAGGTAAGCCTAATTCAGGACAATTTGGGAAGAATAAAGCTTATTTTTAGTGGCCTCTTGTTTAAGTTGACCAATTTGGCGTTTGCTTAGTTTTGTGTTTCTCTTATTTCTCTTTGCTGATTTATTATTTTTTGTAGTTTTTTGCAAACACGTACGAACTAGATGCTCTGATCGTCCAATTCTTCTACCTATTTCCCTTTTTGAATAGCATTCTTCATTTAAAACTCTTATTAAAGATCGCTCCTCTTGTGTTACGTGTTTTCCTCTACCCATTGCGCCTAAAAATTCTCGATATGGACTGATGCTAATACTCAATGATGCAAACACGAAAAAGCACAAGTTTTTTTTTACAAAAAATCTGCATTTTGTAACTGTAAAAATTATATAATAGTACTTGCGCCTATTTAAATTTCGCTCTTTATTTGGTATATTTTTGAGTAAAAGTCCCATTATTATTATATCGAGAGGAAATTCCAACAACAATGTATACAAAAATATTTCCTAGTTACCAACTACTGAATATTGGGAAATATTGGTAAATTGTAAACAAGGTGAACCAACTACATAAAAGTATTATTAAATTTGATATTGCGACTATTAAAATTTCGTCCACTATATTTATTATGTTGAATTATTTTTAAGGTTTGTTATGCCTATATTCTTAGCAGTACTATTAAATAAAATAATATCTTGTTGTACTGTATTTACGCTTGAATAAATAAATAAATAAAATGAAGTAAATTCGTCAATTTAACTAGTTTGTTATAGCAAAATTTCACAAACATCATTTTTTAATTAAAGTTACTAAGAGGCCTGTAAAATTTAAGAAATTTCGTTCATTTCGTCATTTATTTTTGTGATTTTAAAAAAAAACAAAGTTGATGTTACAAAAATAAATGTCAACATTTTAGTTTCATATCTGTTACGAACTTGTTTGTGCATGTTAACAAATTGTGTTTTCAATTAAAAAAGTAATAATTTGAAGTGAGTTTTTTTCTTAATTTAAAATTTATAAATATGAAGTGTTATAGTATATGAAACATATTCCTCAAAAATTTGAACAATGTTGGAAGATCGCATAAAGGACAAAGCAAATAAAATTGTATTTAATACGTTGAAAGAAAGGACAAAATAAGTGTAAGTTTACATTTTATATGCATTAAATTTTATACTGTAGCTATGTACATACAGCTGTGTGAAATATAATAGTAGCGCTGCAACATCAATTTAACTTTTCGTTACTGCACTGTCGCACTGTTAAGAAATTAAGTATTATCTATGCATATGGCATCTCTAAACCTGCACCATAATGATCAGAAATATACTTGTCTCTTTCTAAGCATTTTTATAAGTTACAGTTATTTTTTGTAAACTACGCTAGTTTTTTTCTGTTCTGTTCTGTTTTCTGCGATAAGGCATTAACTTTTTGGCTATAAATTGAAACAAGTAGTGTTTTCATTCTATTTTTTAATAAAAATTAATATAAATAAATAAATATAATAAAAAATGGGTCGTGGAAAACACTGCTCTCCAGCCACCAGAAAATTAATAAAAATAACTTTTCTCAGAAGGAAAATCTTACAGATTTATTCAAAATATTGTAGGATGTTCTCCCACGGTTATTGCAAATTGCAAAAAATTTGAACAAAAGCCAGAAACTCGCGGACACAAAGTAAAAATTTCTCCTTACGACTCAAGAAGCATAAAACGCATGGTATCATCAGACCCATTTGTTACTTCAACAAAGATAAAACAGGACTTGGAGTTTGATATTCATACCTCAACTATTCGCCGGCATCTAATTAAAGGCAATTTATGTGGTAGAAGTCCAAGGAAAGTACCATTGCTGAATTCAAGACATGTCCACAACCGACTTAAACTTGCTAGACTTCACGTTGATTGGCCTCAGTCGAAATGGCGCAATATTCTCTGGACAGATGAATCCAAAGTTGTTCTTTTTGGTAATCCTGGCACCAGAACATATGTAAGAAGACCAAAGAACAAGGAATACGATCCTAAATTTGTCATAAGGACCGTTAAGCATGGTGGTGCAAAAATTAACGTTTGGGGTTGTTTTTCTTATAATGGTACAGGACCCATATTTTGGATTAAAGGCAACATGGATGCCTCAATGCATGTGGAAATTTTAAAAACTGTCATGCTACCTTTTGCAGAATATAATATGCCGCTTAAATGGATATTCCAACAGAAACGATCCCAAACATACCAGTAAAATGGCAAAAAATTGGTTTTCTGAAAATAAAATTGAGGTATTAGAAAGGCAGGCAGTCCCCAGACCTAAATCCCATTGAACATCTTTGGGGCGATGTAATAACAGGTGTTTTTAAAGATAAGCCGGCAAATTTAGAGCAGTTGTGGGCGTCTGTGAGGTCAGCTTGGGAAAGTATTCCTATCGAGGGGTGCAGATCTTTAGTTGATTCAATGCCTCGGCGTTGCGCAGTTGTAATAGCCAATAAGAGCTTTTCAACTAAATATTAAGGTGTATCTAACAAAATAAGATAAAAAAGTAATCACTTGTGACAACATTTTTTTTTTTTGCAGATACGTTTTCTAATGCTACTACTATTTTTTCTTTCGAAAATTAATATTTGTCTTGAAGTTTTTTTATTTTTCAAAATTTTAGACTGGTGGTAATAAAATGTAATAACAAACTTTTTTTAACTTGAATAAAAATTAATTTTTTTATTTAACTGAAATATCTTTAATATAGCGCTACTATTATATTTCACACAGCTATATATATTATATTTATATGTATTTTTATTTCTTCAGATGGTCAGTGTTTTGGTATTTTTATTTTTCTACTTCATAGCAATTTTGTATCATCAACAAAAACTTTTGATGTTATTGATGGGGAGAAGAATGAAGTCGCCGTGGTCTAGTAGGTAGTGTGTTGGCTTATTAGACGAAAAGCCAGGGTTCGAGCCCCAAACCAGATATCAAAATAAAATACAAAAAGTATTTCTTCGGCGACTTCCTCTCAGCAGATTTCTGGCAAAAACTCTGAGAGTAAATAAAATTGCCATGAAAAGCAATCAAAAATCTGTCGTTCGGAGTCGACTTTAAACTGTAGGTCCCGCCACTCACGTTTAAAATTAACACACACAACATAAATGGTGTGCGAAACTAGGTCGTAATCCTGACTGAAGGGTTGTAATGACCAATTATGTATGTATGATGGGGAGAAGATCTGCACAAGATATTCTAAATGGTATTTCCAAATAAGTTTTATAATAACCGTATGTATATTAAATCTTGACAAATTCAGGAGCAAAACACATCGTTAAATTATTTTGAATTGAAGAAAAGCCGAACATTGTAAGCAAATTACGAAAATTTTTGTTTTTCGAAATAATTCTTGTGGAAACAAATCTCAATTTAATAAAATGAAATATTGTTTAATAAATTTTCACTACCTGCATAGTAATGTTTTAAAAGTGTACTTACTTATCTCACCCTCTTATTTCCATATATTTTATTGTTAGTTTCAATTTACAAAATTTTGCCATTAGTCTTCAAACCCTAAATTTTTTTTTAGTTTTTACCGAAATTGAAGAGCCTCCAAGTACAATTTTTAACAAATTCATTTATTTATTGGATTGGATTACATGGACAAAAATTAAAATAAACTGTATTGAAGATTAAAATGCAACACAGTATTATCTTCAGTTCATCATATGCAAGATGTATCTTTATTTTAAGATATTTAATTCATTAGTTAATAAGCTTGCCAGAAAAGTTTGGGTTCAACCTTGGTTAAAGTAGATCTATCACTGATCCACATTGTTCCGTTTTGTGCCATTTCAATAATTTTCACCAAGTGTTCACCTGCCTTAGCTGCAGGTTGGCGTGGAGCAGAAAATACGTGATCTGTTAATGGTTTAGAATATTCAAAAGTGTCGCTTATGGTAGGATTTGCAGTCATTGGACTCTCTGTCAAGCCGGGACAAATTGCAGTTACAGCAACGCCAGTACGATTGAAGTAATAGGGATCCTAAAGTCAGATTGAAGATTGCATTTTCTTGTCATAAGTAATTAAAATAAACTAGATATAATATTTACCGATAACGAACGTGTAAATCCGACAACACCAAATTTAGAGGCGCTATATACAGCTATTGGGGGGCATGGTTCCAAGCCCAAGACTGAAGCAATGTTTAATAAGACACCACCTCTACCTTTTTGGGTTTTATCCATGTAAGGGAGTGCTTCCATTGTAGTGTTAATAAGGCCAATCAAATTTACATTGATCGTAAGTTCAATATTACGATCAGCTATGACACCAGCACCGTTTACCAAAACATCTATGTATTTAACCATAGCTACTACCTGACTAATTGTATTTTTAATTGATGTTTTATTGGTCACATCGAACTTCATATAAGCAACTTTTGTTTTTGGATTTATAGCTTGTAAAGTTTGGACAGCTTTTGGGTTCTCAACGACATCCAAAACCACCAAGTACTGTAAAAACCAGAAAAAGGTAAAACTGTAGTAGTCTGTATGCAATAAGTACCAAACTTATTAATACTCACAGCAACATTTCTGGTCATAAGTTGTTTACAGGCTTCGAAACCAATTCCACCCAAACCGGCAACAAAAACAACATTTTTTCCTGTAAGATCCATTATATTACCGTATATTTTCAGAAATTCACACACCGTCTAGATTAAATCAAATCTTAAATAATAATAACAAATTTGAATAGCATATCACTGCTTTTATAGGAAATCTTATACAATATTTGATACACGTCAGATTTGTTTATATTTGCAAAGCCTCTCTTCAAGTCAGATGTCATACAGATAACCAGACATACATACAGACATACTTACATATATACAACACACCCTGGTGGGACTGTTCACCACAAGTATTGCTGACAAAACACAGTAATATCTTGGCAAGTGGGATAGTTTATTTATTTCATTTTAATCCTATATAACGATTTAAGTCATATAAAATCTTTAATATTTATTTTAAAAGTCACTGTTGTTAATTAATTTTTTTATATATATGTACATATGTATGTGCCTTGAATGTTAAAGTATTAATTATATATACATACATAAATGTATATAAACTGTACATATTTAAATATAACAACCCATAATGTTTACGCCAACTACTTGAATACTGCTTTATGGAAATCATTCGAATAATTTATTAAATACACAATAACAATTGTACTACTCTGACATTGAATTAGAATATATGCTCATTAAGCTGTCACGTCCTAATTGCTTTAGAAAAGAGTTGATTTTAAAAGAAAACTGAAAGAAATAATATGTTATCCAGAAATGCCCAGAAAATCATGTAAGCAGGAGGTTTCTATTAAATAATACAATATTGTTATTATTTTTGTTAAAATTGTTTAGTATATACAGTCTAGAGATGGCATGAAACCTATCTGTTAGATTTAGATTCTTTCCTTCTACCATCACTGCTTTAGCTATTCAAAATATAAAATAAAACGAGTCACAATATTGAGCTTCATCCAACGATGTATACATGTAATTGATTTTATATACAAATTGTGAACTGTTGGATGCAGTGAAGAGTTTATAGCATTTAAAACATTTACTTTTAAAAAAATTTATGTTTGTATGTATGTATGTACTTATGTTATAATTCTTAGTGCGTGGATTTCGCAAATTATTTACCCTTCAAAATTTACCTATTTACCCATTTACTCAATATTATTAATTAAAGGCATGCAGACTGATTTTAATCTTTCTATTTAATAGTTGCAAATTTAGAGAAAAAAATGTCTTATAATTAACCTACAGGCGTCTGTTATTTTTAAAAGACGTTATTAATAATAATTGTTATTAAAAATAAATGGTTTAAGAGAACGTGACTCTCAGGTATTTTTTTTTCGACAGTTGAAGTGTTAAAGACCTAAATATTTGGCATTACGTATCGTCTAATAGCATGATCAATTGCGTACCACTTGTGGCTCACGCCGCCCAATCAGACAGTCTAGGGATCACCGGCGGTACGCGCCGCCCGATAAGGGAGCCTAGTGCGGTCACCGTGTTGTTTACAAAAGAAAAACTTTGCTGTGATAACAGGGCTAATTTTTTATAAACATTAAAAATTGCTTCATGCTCGTAGTAAGTGGATTAGTTATAATTGGAAACAATAAAGAATCGGAAATTTTTGTGTCACGTTTTCAATCAGTGAACTTATTTTTAAGTATGTGTTCACATTTAGAAACTTTTTTCAGAAGATGCGATTACAGTAGCCAAATATTATTCACAGAAATATAGACACATATTTTTTTATTTGTTTTAATTAAATTACTAAGCGGTTTCTTGCATGAGAATGAAAAAAGTTTAAATAGTGAGATGTTATGCTGAGCTGAATCAGCAGAAGTTTGTTTTTATCAAAATTATTTGTACATAATGAAGCGTAAACTGAACTTCTTGAATTCTGCCATAAATTAATAAAAGTACAAATAGAATAGAAATTATTTTTGTTTTTGATCAGTGGTTTTGTATTGGCATTGCGCTTAAGATCTTACAGGATCCGTAAATGCAAAAAGCGTAATACATGATTGAAGCCCTTTGCCTTTATTTAAATGTAAAATATTACTAAAATGTAAAATATTACAATGAACATCCTTATTCGACGAAGTACTTAGTATTTTTTAAGTTTATTTTCTTAAATTTACTACTGCCCTAGTAGTCAAGTGGGTAGAGTGCTAGGCTATTAGCGTAAAGGTTGTGAGTTTGATCCCCACCAAAGTATCTGATCTGTTACACTACACCAATTATAAGGTCGTAAATAATTAAATATAATTTGTAATTATATTGTAATTAAAAAATAAATAAAATAAATTAGAAGAAGTTTTAAGAAAATTTATTTTTTAGTGATTAAATGACTAACTCTAAATTCAGTTCTGTAATGAATATAACAAACAAAATCGATATCATTTTTAATGACAGTAACGATACTATGATTGTTATGGGCACTTTAATTTCAAAAAAATCTGTAAATGAGGAAGGAATCAAATAGCAGGTTAATACTTCTTATTAATTGAAATCTTTGATAACAGCTCAATCCTATCTATAGAAATGTTAGTCCATCTTTTTTCCTTATAAAGAACCCCGAACCTTCATTCTTCGTTTAAAACTCACCACGACTCCGGGAGAGAAGAGTCTGTTGAGAGAAGATATTCCAGTGAGTCGCACTGACAAATCACAAGAGGATTGGAAATTCATATTATTTTACTTCATCGACATCGATGGGACTTATAAAAACATTAAACCTCATTTAATCATAGGTTATGTTATCGCCCATGTAGGACCTTCCCTTAAATAACCACCTAACGGGATTGGATGACATGTTTTAGAGCATCGCCATACATAGCAACTTCATTCTTCATCAACGGAATGGATGGGAGGAATAACTAAACACTATAAAGGAAGGTGGCTTTTTGAGTGCTCCCCATCTGATGGTACCCGGTGTATCACAGAGTAGTATATTGAAACCCGTTTTATATTTTATATTAATTTCGAACGTGCTATTGACCAGTCATACTAATGCGAACACATGAATTCCTTAAAGTAGCATCTCAATACCTACAAGAACAAATTTTTCATCCAGAGAAGTTGTGAAATCTGTAGAGAATAAATGTGAATGAACAAAAAAGTGTGCTCGTAGCATTTACGCTACGAAGCAAAACATGTTCGAATAAATAACCAAATAGTGTCACAACACTTGCACATAAAATATTTTGGCATTAACCTCGATAGCCGCTTGGCATAGAAATTGCACGTAGAAGTTAAACCCATGCCAAAAGTTGGATTGCAAACTACTACTGTCCAATTCGCTCCTCAAAAGGATATAGAGAAAATTCAAGGACGCCAAAATAAAATATAGTGTATTATTATAGATGAACCTTGATGCTTGAAAAACTCGAATATGCGTAAGGACTTCAACGTTCCATCGGTCCAAGCAGAGATTAAAATATATTGTGAAAAATAGTTAAAAAGCTGTAACACCACCTAAAATCCAATTAGCCTAAAAAAAAGAGACACGACTGCTCTCATTCTGCATACAAAATTAGTAATTGTCTCCAAGTATAAACTACAACCATTGCTGAATTTATTCCTGGTGTTTGCCAGGCATAAATAATTTGCTTTTTTTATAGATAAGGTTTGATAACTTATGGTGTTTTTATTTCAGTGTAATTGAAGATTCAATTAATAAATAAACAAAAAAATATCATCGGTGCCCCGACTGTTCTGACTTAAAGTTAAGCTTGAATGTGTCCTACCAGCGCTACCCATATGGGTTAAAGAATGTGCCTATTTTATAATACGACGAATTTGCAACATTATAGCCACAAAATATTATCTCCACTCACCAGCGTTAGCATGGTGGTTGGTTACTTATTTCTAATACGAGATGACTAGGTTTTACAGAGCACGCTTCCAGCAAAAGCTCTAAAATCTTCATTATCCACAATATAATATCGATTGATTTAACAGACTCTTTTTTCTGGGTTCAATAGAACTCATATATTTCAGGCGTAACGATATGAATAACTCCAGTGGTTTTTTTAGAATCCATACTTGGATTGGGCAGTTTTAAATACTTTCTACATCATATGCTTACATCGTCATTTGGACTCAAAAGAGCATTTTGGGGCTCAACTAACCTATAGTTATATCGCAAGGTTCATGAAGAACAGAAATAGGAATACCTGTTTGATTTCGAATATTCGATAAGCAGGTTTTATGTGTGGTGAATGGGGGAGGTTGCAAGAAAAATGTTAATTTTGTATGTAATTGAAGGGACAGTGGTATCTACGCCAGTTCGAAAAGAAAGGGATTTATTTTCGATTGCCTTTTGAATTTTTTAAATTACAATTTTGAAAATTGATTTGTTGAAAAATTTGAATTTTAATTTTGAAAATTGATTTTTTGAATAATTAAAATTTTAATTATTTTTAAAGTGAAATCATTTAATAAATAATATTTCAGCGAATTAATATAATAAAATGACAATTTCAAAATGTTACATCATAAAATTTTTTCCAATATATGTAAGTATGTATTTATTTACAATCTGTTTATATAACAACATCTAAATTTTATTATTTAATTTAAGTTAGTTGTAATGAAAATGTAAATATTATGGATAAACAAATGAATTGGATTAAAATCCCTCCTTAATTTCTACCCATTCCTAATATATGTGTTTATTGTTTGCGACTTTTCTGTTTATTTATTTCTATCACCTTAATTTAACTTTATAAATACATACATACTTATGTGTTTATATATTTCCATATATACATACATATATAAATATAAATTTAGAATTTGAAATTAATTAAAAAACAAATCAATCAAAACAATTCTACTATAAGTAATTAAGAATATTAAGTGATTACAAAGATTTGCGATCAAAACCTTTTAATAGAATAAATAACACATGCACACGTACATGTACAATAAAAACTATTTAGAATACGTCATTGCCGAAGGAAAATATTGGGTGTAAAATAAAGATTCAACATGAGTGAATGATTCATCATTGCGAATCACTATTCGTTGAAATTAAGAAAGATTGTGACCAAAGAGAAATTAATTCTTATTACAAAACTATTATTATTGATTTAAAATGGTATGATTTGCGTTCTAGACCTGATGTAGTGCCTTTGACTTTCTTAACACATATTGAGTTCAAGGAAGTGATTAGTTCATCCTTCGTTCATCATTCATTGAATCTTTTAAACAAATAGTTTTTTTTTTGTTTTTGTGATACGGCTAATGGTCTGTTTCTGTTAATCGTATTCGTGTATTTTTTAAAATACACGTTTTGTGGAGTTTTTAAGGCTTTTTATAATTAAATAAAAATCAATTTTTTGCTTTTATGGTAACGTAGCTCAGGTAATGATGTATTCCATTAGGAAGCTGTTAAGGACATTCTTAACTCGAGTACATTCTTAGCTCGAGTGTATGGATGGATTTTATTATCAAGTCCAAGAACTGTTACTAGAAAAACACGGAAACCAATTTTCGTTATTTAATTTCATGGTAATTTTTCTCAGAAAGTAAGAGCTATTATATACATAAGTCTTCTAACGTTGATCAATGGATTATTGAAAAAAAAAAACGGCAAACAATACGACAGGCCTATAAGAGTGAATAAACCATTGGTGGTCATCATTCAGCATGCAAAGGCCTATAAATTTCATTGTTTTCTGAAGAAATAGTTTTCTATTATAAAAGCACACCCGCAGATGTTGAGCCAGCTGCACCAGTTAAAGTTTTATTATGTTTTTGGTATTTCAAAAAATAATTTAAGGGATTCTATGAATATGGTGTATTCTTTTAATAAACCAACTATTGTTGGCTTCAATTTGTTATCGATTTTCATCTGAAGTTTAAGAATTATTTATTTGTTTTCTTATTTTATTACATGTCGATATTTGTAAATCAAATGCTAATTGAAAAATATCTGTATTGTCTTAGTATTAACAGTTTTAGTACTTTTCGCAATTAAAGAGTAAAATGCGACTTCGTTAAAAATAGTTGCTTTCTTGGGAAAGGCAAATTGCCAGAAGCATGCAATTTTTAGCTAAGCTTGAACAGAAGTTTTGAGGTTTTGTTTAAGAGATCAGAATGTATATTGGGTTGTTGTGTTTGCTATTTGTAAGTGCAGGGACAGTCTTTGTACTTGTGTTTTTAGTAGTCTCCCATTATAAAATACAATCGAGTTTTCTTCAGTGCACCAAGTGTTCCTTTTTCCTTTCAAAAGAATGTAAATTAAAAAAAAAAATATTAAAACACAATAAAAACAATTGATAAACCGTTATATTTGCTTATAAGTACAACAAAAGCAGTGTTTGTATCAGTATGAAACAATAAAATTAAACAACCGTTCAGTTTTTAACTAAGTACCATTAAGTTTATCATTAAACATTTTCTTTTAATTTATTTAAAACCAACCCAAAAAGGAAACAAATTCACAACATATTATTTTAACTTATATTTGAATATATTACCGTTGCATAAAATTCAAGGATTTACTTATTTAGTATTATTATAAAGATTTCATTGAGATTATTATGTTGCTATTTTAAAATAAATTATTACACGCGTCAAGGAAATTCCCAAAAAAAAAACTGTTACTCTTAGAACTTATTATACGATATTCCGACAAAATTAATTTGCTTTAGATAGCAAAAGGTGGTAATCACTTTAAGTTGAATGCTTACGAACTAAGGGAGTTACTACCAATTTATTTGTCGTGCAACACAACGCCTCGTATTGCCGACTGGAGTTGATCTATTACTCCCTTCATAGGATGCAACTCCCTTTTTACTACACTTTATTATAGAAGTACATAGTTTCTGTTGCAATCCATGTATAGAAATTAAAAAGATAACAATTTAATAAACTGTTCTTTGTGAAATGTTTGTTTATAGGCGATCGAAATTGTACTTTGGCACTTTGGTCTTCCAAACATCAAAATATTTCACAACAAGATTATCGGAATAGTATCGACTGAACCAGTATTACAGGCAGTTAACTCTTTTAATTTTCCATTTTTTCCTAAATTCCATTTTCGCCTTTATGTAAAAAATCTATAAACGATGGTGTATTTTATTTTTGTTGGTAAAAATATTCTTAGTAGGCAGGTAGTTTGATTGGAAGAGCCCTTAGCCAAACGGACTGTCGCATGTCTTATCGAGATACACCTAAAACAGTACGTTGGTCTATTGTGAGCTTTCGAATTAAAGATATGAACCATATAAAATTTATAGGAAATCCGTAACTCTTCAAATACATATGTACGACAGTACAGTTGACATAAGTGTTTTTTCATTTTATTACATATTCTTATTCTCTTCTTCAAGATCTATCACTCAGCTAAATTTCATGTATAAAATGTCATTATTAATAAAACTATACGCATTTACTACTATCTATCGATTTTGAAAATAGACTAGAAAGAGACCATAATATATACAATAGTAGAACACTAAATAATAATAAATACATTGAGTGTATTAATGTTAACATTTGCAGCATAATATCAAATAAAACAGAGCTTCAACGACTTATTGAAGTAAGAAAATCTGGTATAGTACTTTGTACTGAAACTTGTGCAACAGATAATATTAAGGAAGCGGAAATACATATGGACACCTACAAAATTGTGATATGTGACTGTAATAGTAGATATAGTGGTGGTGTAATAATTTATATACATGAGACGCTAAATTTAAAGAAGTATATAAAAAAGTAATTCCTAGGAATTTATGGTGCTTATTTATAAAAACAAAAAAATTGACTAAGAATTGGAAATTTGGTGTAGTATATAGATCACCAAGTGGCAGTATTGTTGATTTTCTTGACAACTTAAGTCTAATTATTGATCAAACTTATAATTTACATGATCACAATATATTGGTTGGTGATTTTAATATTGACATTAATAAGAATGATATATACTCAAATAAATTGAACGAAATGTTATCTAATGCTGCAATGAAACAATGTGTAATGTTTGATACGCGAATAACGGAACATAGTTCTACTCGAATTGACCTTGTATATTCTAACGACAAAAACTTGAACTGTGATAAACTTGATGAATATCAGATAAGTGACCATGAAACCATTGCCCTTTATGTACCTGTTAACGACGCGTTGAATATGAGAGTGATTAAGAACTTAAATATATGGAATAACTGTAGCTGTGATATTTTAATGTATTATTTACGACAATTTAGCTTTAGTTTCTTAAATAACTGTGATATAGACAATAAGATAAAGTATTTCGATAATATAATAATGGAGATAATGTCTAGTATAATTACCATGCGAAGAGTGACAATAACATTAATAAATAAATGGTAGGATAGTGAACTTTCAAATATGAATAAAAGGAAGTATGATTTGTATAGAATATCATTACAAAGTGGTCACTGGCATGAATATAATATTATTAGGAAACAATATAAAAAATTGATAAAAATAAAGAAAATAAAGTACATGGAACATAAAATAAACATTAATGCAAATAATAGTAGAGAAATGTGGAAATATTTAAAAGAATTAACTAACTTAAAAGAACAGAAGGGAGAAATAAAAACAGTTAAAATAAATGGTATTGTTTATAATAATGACCAGGAAATCGCAGGGAATCTGAATATATTTTTTGTAAACAGTGTGAAAGAAATAAATGAATCAATTGAACAATATGAATATAGAGGATTGTACCCAGATATTAATAGTGGAATGGAACAGTTTAGATTTAAAATGGTTTCATCAAATGATGTATATGACATTTCAAGAAAATTAAAATATAAGATTGGTGGTAAAAGAAGTCGCCGTAGTCTAGTAGGTAGTGTATTGGCTTATTAGACGCAAAAGCCTGGGTTCGAGCCCCAGGCCAGGCATCAAAGACAAAATACAAAAAGTATTTTTTCGGCGACTTCCTCTCAGTAGATTTCTGGCAAAAACTCTGAGTAAATAAAAATTGCCATGAAAAGTTTCTCAATAAATAAAAATCTGTCGTTCGGAGTCGACTTTAAACTGTAGGTCCCACCACTCATGTATAAAATTAACATACACAACATAAGTGGTGTGAGAAACTAGGACGTTGTACAATGGGTCAATTCGACCTCCGGGTACTGTACTTGTCAAGTACACGTCCTCTAACCTAACCTAACCTTGGTGGTAAAAACCTTTTTCGGAAGGTGTACTGAAAGACTCTCTAAATTACACAGCCTATTTTTACGCGTGCATGATAAATGAAAGTTTTTCAAAGGGTGTGGAGCCCAGAAAATGGAAATTAACAACTATTGTTCCAGTATAAAAAGTTGCAAATACTATACTTGCAGAGGAACTTAGGCCTATTAATACCATTACTTGCGAATCGCTTGTTGAACTGATAGTAAAGAAACAGCTAACTAAACTCATAGAGGAGAATAATATATTAATAGAGGAACAGTCTGGTTTCAGAAGAAACCACTCATGTGAAACAGCGTTAAATCTGGTACTGTCGGAGTGGAAGAATAGTCTTAATGACAAGATGGATATAGTTGTAACCTTCCTTGATTTGAAGAGAGCATTTGAGACAGTGGATAGAAATATATTAATGGCAAAGTTGCGGAAGATGGGAATTAATGACACTTAGTGATAGACAGCATCAAGTGGTTGTATCTGATACGGTATCGACGAAAATTAATGTAAATATAGGTTTGCCGCAAGGAACAGTGTTGGCACCGCTGCTCTTTATCTTATATAAATGATATAAAGTCATGTTTGAATCATACGAAGATTAGATTATTTGCTGATAACGCATTACTGATGATTGCGGATAGGAATCTTGGGAATGTTATGAGAAAGATGCAGGAAGATATTGACAATTTATATATATGGTTATGCGGAAATAAATTAAAATTGAATATTAGTAAAACTAAATTTATGGTATTGACGAGGAATCTAGTAAATAGGGATGAATGTGTATTGAAAATAAAGAATGACGCTATTGATAGAGTAAATGTAATTAAATATTTGGGCTTAATGATTGATGAAAATTTAAGTTTTGATGATCATTTAAAGTATACTGCAAACAAAATAGCAAAGAAGATTGGCTAGATTAACTAAATTAGTAAATAAGAATTATAGGATTAAAGTTTATAACAGTATAATTTTACCACATTTTGCTTATTGCCCTTCAATACTATTTCTTTTAAACACAACTCAACTTCAAAAGTTGCAAAATAGGGCTATGCGTATTATTTTAAACAAGAATTATGAGACAAATATAAGAAGTAAGCTAAACGAGCTAAATTGGTTGAGTGTAAAACAAATTATTACTTTTCACACATTAAAATTTATTCATAACATAAGATTTGGAAAGTGTCCTGAATATTTAAATGAGAAATTACAGTGTAATCATGAAATTCATGATTATAATACTAGGAGAAAATATAATTATATATTACCATTCATGAGAACTACAAGTGATATGAATTGTTTAGAATATAAAGGAATTAAAAAGTATAATGAACTACCGAGTAACATAAAGGATTGTGAAAATATGATTTTATCTAAGAAACTCTTAATTGCATATTGTAAAAATAATTAATGTATTGTATATATATATATCTAGGTTTAAGAAAAAATCGTAAGAATAAATAAATTTTATTTAATATATTAATACTGTTTTATAATTGACATATATATATATTAAAGAGTTTAGAAACTTTGTTTCTTTTCTACTTAGTAGTTAAATTTGAATTTTGTGAGCTTTTTAAATAAAATTTTAATATACAAAAGGAAGGGAAAAATTTACAAAAACCTTTATGAAACAATAGTTAAAGTGTAAAAATTTATACTAGAGTATATTGGCTATAGTTTTACGGCTGGAGTTCATTTACATATATGTAGATATTGAGAAAATTGACATCTTCTGTTGAAATTTAGAGTTAATCTATTTATTTTATCCTGAACGAGTTCAATGCCAGATAATGTATGGAGTCGTTGTGTAGAATAATGCCAAGGAAGATTATATGACATCTTAAGGAGCTTGTTTTGGGCTATTTGAAGTTTTTTAAGATGACATTTAGCAGAAGTAGCCCAAACTGGGGCACAGTAAAATATTAAAGGGTGAAATATTATTTTTCCTGTTAATAAGTGGGTACATTATATAGATTAATTTGTTAATCTTATCTAATAAATATGGTATATGGTCGTTAAAGTTTAATTTTCGATCAAGTATTATTCCCAAGTATTTAACGTTGTTTTCCCAACTTATATCATAATCCATGAAACGAAGAGGGTTTTGCGGTAAGAAACATGACTTCTTTTTCCTGGTAAAATATATTGCCTTTGTTTTTTCCGGATTTATCATAATATTCCACTTATTGAAGTATAATTTTAAATTTTCCAGAGCCAATTTTAAATTGGCTATGATGTTTACTGCATATTCATCGGAGCTAAGTATAGCTGTGTCATTTGCAAAAATTGAGGTTACACAATGAGGAAAAATAGGAATGTCTGCTGTAAAAATATTATAAAGGACTGGAGAAAGGCAAGATCCTTGTGGACATCCTGCTGTTATGCTGATTTTTTGAGATGTCGTTGTAGATATATGTACAGAGGAATATCTGTTGTATAAAAAATTTTGAATAATTTTGATGAGCTCATCTGGAAAATTTAGTCTCTTCAACTTGTAAATGAGACCGTTGTGTCAGACAGAATCAAATGCTGATTTTATATCTAAGAGAACCTTACCCGTAGATTTAGCGTTTTGAAAGTTTTCCTTTACCAGTTTTCTTATTTTTATTAAAGGTTGTGAAGTGTTATGTTCTTTACGGAAACCGAACTGTTGCGGAGGGAGAATATTATGCACATCAATAAAATTGTTTAATTTTTCTTTTAGAATTTTTTCAAGAATTTTACTTGTGGATGGCAATAGACTAATGGGCCTATATGAATGAGGTGAATCAGGAGGTTTACCCGGCTTTATAATTGGTATTGTTTTAGATATTTTCCAGTATTTCGGGAAGTAACACAATTTAAGGCAACAATTAAACAGATTAGTGAGATATTTTATACCGTTATTTGAAAGCATTGATTATTTATTCTGTCAATTCCAGGCGACTTTTTATTTTTTAGTGTTTTAATAATTTGTTTTATTTGTGGACTATTAACATAGTAGTTGTCCCGTGGATTTACATTGCAACTTCGAATTTGGTTTGCTACATTATCAACTTCAAATATTGTGTTTGTATCACTTAACCGGGATGAAATGTTGTGATTTGACATAAAACATTTAGCTAACGTATTTGCTTTCTCTTGTTGCGTAAAGCTTGCTTGGCTATTATTTTTCAAAATAGGAATATTACTTGTTTTTCGTTTTAAAACTTTAGAAACCTTCCAAAACGGTGACGAAGACTTTTACAAAGTAGTTAGCATATTATTCCAATTTAAATTTCTAAACTTATTTGTTTCAATACAGATTTCTTTGTTTAGCCGTGTCATTTGCCGATGATCGTTTATATCTCTAAATCTTTTCCAATTTCGCCGATATATATTTCTAAATTGGATCATTATTTTTATGTTATTTGCTAAATTTTTAACAGCTAGCTTTATTCTACGCTTTGGTGTACTTTCATCAATTCCTTTTTTAACAGTATCGTTAAAAGTTTTTAACATTTCGTCAATTTGAATTGTATTTGTTATATCCTCCATATCAATAAGGCTGGATAGGTTTCTATTTATTGATGTTTGAAATCGATGCCAATTTGTTTTTTTAAAAACGTATTGTAAATTATTTACGACATTTGCTATAAGATTAACAGTAGTAGATATTGGAAGATGATCTGAACTGAGTTCATTTATAACTTTTACCGCTGCTAAGTTATGTGCCGTATTTGTTAAGAAAAAATCTAATGTTGATGGTTGCCTAGACGGATCAGATGGAATGTAGGTGTTTTCGTGGGGAAAAACTATTTGAGTTTGGTTTAGTTGTAATTGGTTAAAAAGAATGTTGCCCCAACAATTACTTCTTTGACATCCCCAATGATTATGTCTGGAATTAAAATCGCCTCCTAAAATGTATTTGTTGCTTATTGATGTTAGCTTTCGAATGTCTGATGTGAATGATTGTTTACGCAAGGAATCACTTCCTGCAGTTCCAACAGGAAAGTAGCATGAGAAGATGTCAATAAAATCGTTTTGAGTATATACTCTAATACCAATATTTCCAATTAAAGATGTATTTATAGTGTAAATAAATTCGTGTCGAATATTCTTTTTAATAAATATTGCTAAACCTCCTCCGCGACTTTCTTGACTATCACTTCTATAACAGTAAAAATGTTGGTGTTTAATTGAGGTTTTATCATTTAGCCAGGTTTCACAAACAAGGCAAATGTCGACATTAGTCTTATCCAGAAAGTGGAAAAATTCTTCTTTTTTATTTCGGATGCTACGTGCATTCCATTATATTATACGAATATTTGTATTCATGGGTACAAGAATTTATAAGCGAGGCTTGTTAATAAATAAATAAATTTATATTTTGCAAACACAATTACCAAACACATTTTATTTTAGACAAACCCCTTAATATCTCTAAACACGAAATTTCGACTTAAGCTATTATTATTTAATGTCACAGATATGTAAGTTAGTTTTACTCGTATGTAATCATTCAGCGATTTTCAAAAAACTATTTATAGTTCAAAGCGATTCATTCCATCACATATGTACGTATCTAATCATTTTAAAAATAAGACGAGCTTGTGGCTGTTTTATCTCTTTGGAATATCATTTAAAAATAATAATTCATAGCTTAGGTTTACTTTAACTACTATTTATTTGATATTTCGAAATCAAAAATTAAAAAAGATATTGTATAATTCAATTTCAAAAAAATAACATAAAAAAACTTAACATAAACGGTATAACATTTTACGCTGCATACGGTGTTGCAATTCTCCACGACGTATCATGGTATGAATTACTTTGAGAATTGAACGTTCCTCATATTTTTGCCGCAAGAAGTCCTACAAAAATTAAATACAATAAAAAATAAGTTTGTATTCATATTAATATATGTATACAATCGTAAATATGAATGTATACATGTATAAATCTATATAAATAGGCTTCAACTTACTTGTATCACATTTTGTTCGGATACTTGTGATCCAATAGCAAAACGTCTTTTTAACTGTTTTTCAATGCGGTTTAAAGTTTCTTGATCTTCTTCTGTAGTAAAACCTTCTGCTCCTGCCAGACTACCGCTCATAGCAGCATCTAATGTAGACACTTGAAACAGTCGCAATGCTTCATTGACGTGCTCATCATTAACAAATGGTAGAAGACGCATCTTTGCCAACGATTCTGAAATACGTATAATAGCTTCTAATTGACGGACTGTTATGGGTATGCTTAGTCGCCTATCAGCAGACTTTTCTTGTTGTCCAGCTCCACTACGCATTAGTACATAACGACTTTTCAATTTTTCACCAGCATCCTCACTTAAACGTGGTCCGCAATGTGTTCTGCAATAGTGAATATATTTCTTAAATACAGCCAAGGAAATTTCACCTTCAGCTTGTTCTAAAGGCGCTGACTTGTTAGACGATAAATGTACGTTTATAATATGCTTTGCAATTGTTATATCTCGTAATTCGTCGTGCACATCCTTCACGATGAAAATCATATCGAAACGTGATAAAATTGTTGGCATAAAATCAATATTTTCCTCTCCTTTTGTATCATCCCAACGTCCGAAAATTGAATTTGCCGCAGCCAAGACAGAACAACGGGAATTTAAGGTTGTTGTAATACCAGCTTTAGCAATTGAAATTGTCTGTTGCTCCATGGCTTCATGAATTGCTACACGATCATCTTCACGCATTTTATCAAACTCATCAATGCAGACAACACCACCATCAGCCAAAACCATGGCACCACCTTCCATTACAAAATTACGCTAATTTTAAAAAAGATTACGAGTTTAATTATTAAAATTAATATATTCTGTAGCAAGTTTATGAAATTTTATAGCCAAGGCAACATTTGAGAAAGTCTTATGAAACTATATGAAAAAATTATATTGATTACTGCAATTTGCCGCCCGTTTATATTAAGGTAATAACTATTTGCTAAAAGTCGCCATAGTCTAGTAGGTAGTGTGATGACGAAAGCTTGATATCAAACCTCAGCTCTGACATCTCGAAAAAAGAATTACGAAAAGAAGGCAAAAGTTTTGAGGTTAAATAATTGGCTTGAAAAAACTTTTCAAATCTATCAACAAAGTATATGCAACAAAGTACACATATGTATGTATTTTTATTACTACTATATACTACTTTAAATTGGCCAATTGCACGTTGGGAACTAAATATTGAGTTAGTTACGTTTTTCTCAAGGCATATTTTTACAAGGTGAACTTATTTCTACAACAATTAAAACCAACTAACATCACGAATACAATTTGTATTCATTTGATAAGGATTGGGTCAAAAAAATTTCTCCCAAACCTCCAAGGAATATTAAGCTTATAAACTTTTGATACTTGGAACCAAAAAAAATACTTAGTGCATTAAAAATACATTTGATCATACAAAACGATACTTATGACACGTATCAGTTCGGGGTACACGATAGAGCAGAACCTCCGAATGGCAAAAACTGTGATTGACGAAGGTGCCAAGCCCAGGAATTTGGATGAAAATTTGCTAAACATAAAGTAATGTTCGTTCGACAGATTAAGTTTTGTTTTTGTAAAGTAAACAATCTACAGTCAGTCGTAAGCTTCGGACATTAAACCAATAAAAATTAAGTTAATTGTGCTTATGTACGAAATTTCCAAGTAAATAGTCCATGAAAAAATTTCATGATAGAGTTTTGAGGTAAAACTTGATTATTTACGCGAATGTGCGGCATGTTTGTCGACTTTATATGATCGCACAGAGACCCTTCATAGGGATTCTTAATAACGACAAGCTTTAGACAATTATCTGTTCAGATTTCCAACTGCATGGTTATATTAAAAAGAAAATTTAGTATCAGCTTATGAACCAGACCTTGGTGGCATAATCCTGAATACTATATAAACGTCGATAAAACGGAAAGATCAATACTTCTTCTCTCCGATTGAGTTTCTAATGACCAGTATTAATATTTGCATATGTTCCACAGAGCTATGTTTCTTCCTGAATCCAAATTGATAGTCTAATATAGAAATGTGTTCGTATTTAATATTGTCATTTGTATAGATAGGAGCGCTTTTCAAATAGTTTTGACAATGTTGGTAATAAAACTACTTTCTTGTAAAACTTTGTTTGTCTTTTACTCTTGAAGACAAAATAAAATCGTAAAATCCGTTGAAAATAACCCTCATGGAAATACGAGACATCTCTATGAACATTCTTCTGTTGATTTTAACAACTCCAGAAGCTTTTTATGGATTGAGTTAAACAATAGTTCTTAGAATCTCTCACAATTTGAATCTTAGTGGAGCATTTGATATAGCAACCACAGGTGTCAGACATAAATTTGAGGTTGTAAGATGTCCTTTCTCAACATCATTGTTCGAAAGAATGTTCCTTGACAGCTTACTTCAGGAAGTGGATACAATACAATAGAAAACAGATATATTCATACAAAACCAAATTCTAATTTATCTTCCCGGAAAAGGATTTCTACTGGCGTTCCTCAGGGTAGCATCCTAGGGCCATTCTTTTTTTGTTGTTCACTGCAGATATGCCAACGAGCTCATTGATTAACATTTCAACGTTCGCGGAAGACACTGCATTCATATGCACCCATGAAAACCCTGTACTTGCTTCTGCACTACTCCAATCCCATGTTAATAAATTAGAGAAATGATTAGCTAAATGGAAAACTAAAGTTAATGCTAGCAAATATGTCCACATAACTTTCACGCTTAAAAGGAAAAATTGTCCTACATTGAGCATAAATGGTTTAAGAATACCGGAACAAAACCACATCAACTACCTCAGTATCACCTCGATCGTCGTCTCACTCAGATAAAACTAAAATCCGCCCAACTGCATTGCTTTATTGGACCACGGTCAACTCTGAATTTGAATCTTAAAGCGCTCTTGTATAAAGCAGTTATAAAGCCAATATGGGCATATGGTGAATCCAGTTATGGTGAACAGCCTCATCATCCAATGTAGAAAAATTCCAGAGAAGACAGTCTAAACTTTTAAGAATGATTACGTGTGCTCTATGGTACATCAGAAATTAACATCCATCACTATTAGGGAAGAAATCAAAAAAGTATCTTATTTAATAAAACTTTTTAGTCATTCAAATCACGCTGCAAGAAATCTGCTGCTTTTTGAGTCATAGTCGTCTTAAAAGATTGCAAATTATGGATTTAACATATTTTTTCCTAATATTCGCGAACACAAAACGTTGGTTATTGCATTGGCAATACCAATTATATTTATTTTACTTTTAAGATTTTAATACAAATTCTTAATTTCATCGGAAAGATCCAATATAATAAAATAAAATATAAAAAAAATTCTTGACCAATGAGTATTAAATGTTACAGAACTCTTAACATCATTTTTATCTGCGCCAGAATGAATAGTTTGACTCCGATTATTCTCAAATATTTTACAAGAAATGTCGAGTTCTTTGAGGTATTGTATGATTTCTTAAGATTGATTTAATGTTGCGGGTATCTGTTGCAACTCTCTTCATCAAGCTATCCTTTGTTAACCAATTAACTTTTTCACATCCAGAGAAAGTTTAAAGTCGCCCTTATAATTGGAGATTTATATTTATTAATATAATATAATAATATTTACCATGAGCACAATGATTTTTTTAATTTTTGCTAATCAATAGTTGATCTCATACTTGTCATAGTTGCTGCAATATCTGTATTAATCTAGATGTTAACAATGCGAGTGGTTCGAGGACAATTTAGTGAAACCTTGAAACCAGTCAATTTAAAGACAATATCATTTGGAATCCTCTGTCAATAGTTCAGTCATTTGGTTGATAACTTGAAAACAAAGCTATCCTGGATATTATATCACACAAATGTTGAGCATTTAGCGCAACAAGTCGGGAAGATCCATTTGATTTTGTAGTCACCGGTTTTTTGGTGAACATGTTCGTGTTTCCAAAGAATTTTCACTCAAGTTGCTTAACTAATTATTTTAGTCTTTATTTTATTACAATAAACCGACGTATTGATGTTATCTGATACTAGCATTATGTAAATTTGTTTCTCTGAGAAAAGTATATGATCTCATTTTCACGTTGTCGAATCAGATTTTAAAGCAGTGTTGTGATGGCTAACCGTCGCATGCAGTAAAGTAGGCAACATTCTGATGCATATTAATCATAAAACATTATCTGTATCAATTTGTCAATGGTAGCGTCAAGATCACTAAAATTATAACTGGAGGTTTGACTTTGTGATTCGTTTACTGACACATGTTTTTTTAGTTGGAACAGAATTAGACTTCACACAATGTTTTAGGTGATGTTTAAGGATAGTGGCAATAGTGGAAGGGGCCACTGGTGCTGCATTTATGGCAGTATTTTTAATCAGGAGCCGTTTAGCAAAGGACATCTCTCCTTATCTACAAACACAATGGATTGAGCGGGAAATTTGCAGTACGTTTTTGAAAGCCAATTTTTAGTTATGTGATACCTCTATGGGTAGTCGCCGTAGCCTAGTAGGTATTGTGTTGGCTTATTAGACGTAAAGCCAGAGTTCAAATCCCAGGCCAGACATCAAAACAAAATACAAAAAGTATTTCTTCGCCGACTTTCTCTCAGCAGATTTCTGGCAAAGAAAGTCTGAGAGTAAATAAAATTGTCATGAAAAGTTTCTCAAAAAATCTGTCGTTCGGAGTCGACTTTAAACTGTAGGTCCCACCACTCATGTATAAAATTAACACACACAACGTAAGTGGTGTGAGAAACTAGGTCGTAATCCTGACTGAAGGGTTGTCATGACAAATTATGTATGTATGTATGTATGATACCTCTATGGCAACTTTACGGTGTAATACATAGGTACCTTCATAATTCTCAAATTTTCAAAACAGATGTTGTGAAATCTAGTTTTGATTTCTTACACAGAAACGCTTTCAATTTTGATATGCGGGATAACAAGAGCAGCTTTTACCATTTTTTACGCTTACAACAATATCTTTAATAACGTTTCTTTTTCAGTTTTTAGGCCTTTTGTTTATAAGACAAGCAGCATAATGGATCGTTTTATCTACTAAAACGTACTATAAAATATTATGCTACCATATGCAGGTGAGGAAATGGTACTAAAGTAAACATATCAGCAGGATAATGACCTAAAACATACAGCTAAATGTGTGAAAAGAGTAGTTTGTGAGTAATAAGATAAATGTTATATAGTGGTTAGCACATTTCCTTAATCTCAATGCCATAGGAATCCCATAGGATATTAGAGATTGTCAAATATTAGCCGATTCCTCCAAAAATAAAGACGAACTTTTCCAACAGGAGGGTTCGGAAAATATAAAAAAAAAATTTGAGTTCTACTCAACAAAACTCACAACTTACACTATGTCATTACATAATACATAATTGGTCATTACAACGCTTTAGTCAGAATTACGACATAGCTTCTCACACCACTGATGTTGTGTGTGTTAATTTTATACATGTTTAAAGTCGATTCCGAACGACAGATATTGTTTGAGAAACTTTCCGTAGCAATTTTATTTACTCCCAGAGTTTTTGATAGAAATCTACTGAGAGGAAGTCGCCGAAGAAATATTTTTTCATATTTTCATTTTGATGTCTGACCTGGGTTTTGAACCGAGGCCTCACGTCTAATAAGCCAACACACTACCTACTAGACAACGGCGACTTCTGTCATTATCTGGGTGTATTTTGAATGTCGCACTGTGTTATTAGACACTGAATAATGAGTTATGTAACAAAACTTATAATAAAGTATGAAAATATAGACAAATAACTTTTCAGAAGGATCCTAAAGTAATATTTTAACCCTTTGCACCTGCGAGGCACCGTTCGAGTTGAAAAAATGAATACGAAGGCGAACGGCGGCTAAGGCGGGTAGTTACTATTTATGATGATATTGTATCTTAAATTGTGCACGAATTGTAAATTTTTTCCTAGATGTGAGGTTAGTCCGATATGCATGTATATCAGATAATGAACTTCAGTCTGAATACTATAGCTTTGCAAAGAAAATTTTATCCAAAATAAATCAATAAGCTAAATCAAACTTCTTTGGATATTCTGCTAATCGTTAACATTGACAATTAAAACTACTTTTTTTGCGTGTACATCTTTTTGAAATACTTTTAGAGGTGATTGTAAGTGAATTGTGAACATCAAAATATTTTACTGTTACTGTGATACATGTCCTGAAAAACCTAGGAGAGTGTTTTTTCAAGTACCACACTAAGGCAAATTATAAAATTTAAAGATAAAATACTATTTTTAGTATGTACATAAAAATGAAACATTTAAACAAACTAACTACCTAAATACACATATTAAAAAATAGTTCGTTTGAAAAGGTTAAGAAATATCTAATAAATTGATGTAACCTTTATGAGACGTATTGTATCGGACAGTAAGCGCCGTTTTCTGTAAAAGCGCCTCTTTATATGTCTAAAAACTTCACTAAGCTATCGATTATTTAAAATTTAATTTAATGGTACATTAATTACACAATTTGTATATCAAAAGAAGAAATTAAAAGATGTATGTAGTTCAAGTAATTCAATTTCTAGACTGTTAATTGTATAAAATACTAATGGCAAGAAACAAGTAATCGAATCAGTTTAAAAATTTGTTTTTAATAAATTGATGATACGCAAAAATCTTATTCAGTATGTTTTAGTTATGACCGATACTATACTATGATTGCAATATTATACATTGCGAATATTGTAACTATGGATGTAATCCAATTTATACAAATACATGTCTGAATCAAAACAAGCCAAGGATTTGTAGTTTCTATTCAACCATGTAAATGAATTTAATACAAAATTATTGTGTTTTACTTACCGTTGAGGGATCCTTCATTACTGAAGCTGTCAAACCCGCAGCACTTGAACCTTTACCAGAAGTGTAAACACCTATGGGTGCCACTTTCTCTACAAATTTCAACAGTTGAGACTTAGCAGTACCAGGATCTCCCAATAATAAAATGTTAATATCACCACGGCGGCAAAGACCATCAGGGAGTCGTTTGCGTGAACCTCCAAAAAGCAAACAAGTAATGGCTTTTTTTATATCTTCTGATCCAAAGATGCTTGGAGCCAAAGATTTTGCTAAACGTTGATATATATCTGAAGATGCTGCCATCCGCCGGAATGTTTCTTCTTCCTCGGCAGTGATATTACTGTAACGTGATATAGCACCAGAGCCCTCGGTATCGACAGTTATTCCGACAACACGCATATAAGGGGATCTTACGCCGACAACTGCCTTTTCACGACCATCTTGACGCGAAGGTTTGCCCACTTTACGAATGGAATAGATACCCTGTATAAGTACACGATTGCCGGGAACCACACGTTCACACAGCGAACGCTCACAAAACAATTGCAAGTGCCTTGGAATCTCTCCTTGAGGTACGAAGTCAGGCAATTCTTGAAGTTTTAATGTTTGAAAATCTACACACTTGCACTTATCGGGCATTATAAAAAATGGGTCAAGAGGACACTTTGGTCTTCCAGCTTGTTCCGTATTGCACTTACGAGGTAAAGCATATCCCTCGAGTCCAGGATTTACTTTTAAATTGGGAATTACTGTTTGACATGACCGACACATTATAGACATGCATGTGGCTTTTGCTTTAATACCAGAGGATGATATTATGATTCCAGCAATTTTTACCAATTTTGAAACGCAATCCGATTTTAATTCTCTTACATTTGTGGGATTAGCATTGGACATCAGCAATATTTGAATATCATGCATATGTTCTTCCGCTTCTGGCCTAGGAGCTGTAACTTCATCAGCTACCTCTCTCGCAGCTTCTTCAAATATCTGCAAATGTTCGGTAGGCTGTTTATTTAGCTTATCGGCCAATGCCTCATCAAAGCCAGCCAAATCTTCCATTTCCACTTCAAGGAAATAGCGTCCATTAAGGTAATTTCTTTTGAGAGTGTCCCTAAAGAAATAATAAAATTAATTTTGTTTTTACATGTACATACATAATATCTAACCGATATTTATAAAAGAAATTGTCCTCATTGAATGTTCTCAAAAATTCCTTGTATTTCTTTTTTACGGCCTGCATATTAATTTGATTTCCATCTTGTCCCTGTTGTCCATCACCAAGTAAATTATCCGAAAAAAATACACCAGCCTCATCAAAACCCTCCATTTTTTTTTTTTAAGATATGTTCTAAATCTTTAAATTTGAAAGTAATTTAATTGTTTCCAACAATTGACTCCAAAATATTAAATGTACAACGCGAAAATATTTATGCTTCCCTTTTGTTGATACAAACTGTTTTCCCGCCAAAACACACACTTGGTCAAAGCATACAACAGTGTTGTATCATTAGGTTACTGAATTTAATTTTACTAAAAAAATGTACTAGCAAGATATATTTAAATACGTGTTGTGTACAAGTAACCCGGTGATTTCATATTCAATATTTGCCTTTCAGCAAGACGAATTCATAGAAGGTGGGATTAGTATTACAATAAGTACAACAATACAAAAACAACATGGATTTTTTTTTGTTGAGATGTGATCATCTTGTCAAAAACAGCTGACTAAAGAATGACGATGGAAAGAAAAATGTGAATTTAAAAGAAAAAGAAGAAAAATATACAAACTTTTGACACTATAAGAAAAACCGAAACTGATTATCAAAACAAAATACACAAAAAACAAAAATTTTTTGACATTGTTATTTCCATCAGCTGGTAAAACACTCCCACCTTCTATGAATTCCCCTCGCCATTCAGTTTTTAACACACACACAATTTTAAAAATCGAAACGAAATTGATAACCAATTTTACTTTAAACGAGTGCTTCAATTGTCGTTGAAATTGTTTTCTGGAGGTTCTGCCGTTTTGTTGTATTCTTATTTCCTAGATGAATATATCTCGAAATCAATAATTACTACAAAATTGAATACAACATTGCGTGCAGCCTCTGTTACATCTATCAATTTCCTGATATTTCAACAAGTAGCATGTGTGAAAACATTGAAAACAAATATCGATCACGATTTATGAAACTGCATTGTAAAGCTTCCTCCCATATATGATTAAATCATTAGAAATTGTACCTTTGATTAGTATTATTCGCTATAGAATTAAAGACTCAATTTCAAGTTTCACTTAATTATGTTCAAAATTATACAATTTTGTAAGTCAAACTGACGACCGGTTGATACCAGAACAATTGTGCTGCCATAAAATGATAGTTTATAGACAAGTGAGGTGAAGAGAAAAGTTGTTTGGTGGCATAAAGTTTCAACTGGATACAGTCCCGCATTAGTAACTCATAAATAATACATACACATTTTTAAAAATCAAATGAATGCAATTTTATATTCATTCTATGTGAAAGAACAAAAATTGTGCGACTAAAAATTGTTCCCGTGTGAATAGGGTCACTCCTAACATAACTTAACATATGTAACTCATTTCATTGCCATAGTCGATTAAGCGTTCACCTACGCCAAGGTTAGGTTTAGTTAGAAGACGTGTACTTGTCAATAAAGACAAGGCTGGGCAGCCCAGCCCTTGGTAGAATGAGGTTGAGGACCCTTGGAAGGGCCTTCTTTGAAAGTTTGAATTTTGTGTCGAGAGCCGACATTAAGGCTCTCCACAGATTCATTAGTGGTTTAGGCTGGTTGAGAGGCGCTAGGGCTTCATTAGTGTAGTCGCGCCCTCCCCTTTTTGTTGTGTCTTATATGTGTAATTCTTCCCTCTATTATCCTTCCCTCTATAAGGACGTTGTGCAATGGGTCAATTCGACCTCCGGGTACTGTACTTGTCTTTATTGACAAGTACACAGAGGAGGTGTTCGATAGTCTCCAACTCCTCCTCATCGCAACATGCCCTGCAATAGTCCGGCTGGGATCTGTTCCAGATCCCCGTCAGCGACCTAATCTCGCAGTGCCCTGTGATAAAACCGACAACCAACCTTAAGCTGGCCTTATCCAAGCCCAGCAGCCAACCTGTTCTCCTATTGTCCACAGCAGGCCATAGACATCTAGAGACAAAACAATCCCATCCGTTCCCCCAACGCCTCTGCTCTTCCTCCCTGAGCCATCCATTGATGAAGCCATAGAGGTGACAGACCGGGGGGTCAGGACCAACTATCAAATCGCCCCCAGAAAGCGAACCTAACCTAGCGAGGACATCCGCCGTCTCATTGCCCAGTATTCCGCTATGACCCGGAACCCAGTACAGACGTATACGGTCTAGTCCAAAAGTTCTCAATGACTCCTTGCACTCGCGAACGATACGCCAATAAAGGAAATATTTTTAAAGAAAGAAGATTCATGCGTTTCTACCAACTGCTCAAATATAAGAGCTTTAAGTTTCAATTAGTCGCCACTTAACCATAACCATATACAGTGCCTCAAACGTATAATTGGACACTAGGTATGAGAAGGTATGTTTGGAAGTATGTTTGGTTCCAAGTGTAAAAACAGTGCCTTTTATTTGCCTGTCCAATTATGGGTTTGACATGAAATTCGTTAATATTGTTTTCCTTGTTTGTTTTAAAAGTATTTTTAAATAAAAGGCTTTTTAATTATCTATAAATCCGCATCAAAATTTTTTTGGAATATTTTCATTGAAGCGGTAAAATCGGCTTTGGAATAATCTCATACCTAGTGTCCAATTATACGTTTGAGACACTGTAAATTAGTAATAACCAATTGAATTTTGGGTTTGCGCCATAACCATAAACAGCTGATTACTGAATTGACAGAATTATTTTGCTTTTTTATTTTACGCTTAATTTGCAAATTAATATTGGCTGGTAGGTTTTTTATTTGTTTAGTTGCTTTAAATTAATATACATATTTTTGTAGTTAACAAATGAATGACGGAAAACTAATAGAGCTGGTAAGGAACTGACTTTATTTTTACGACAAAGCTCACAAAGAGTTCAAGGATCGCGAAAAAGAGACGGGCTTGGTTAGAAGTTGCGAGTACTTCGCTAGTAGATGGCAAGTAGAAAGTTCGTTAGTTGTGTTATTATTAATTAAGCGAATATTTATATTTTGAAGAACAAAAAATACATCAATGAAGCGATGGGTAAACTTAAGAGAGCTATTCTCGAAGAAAGTGGTACTGGTGGAGAGTGGTCGCTTTTGAAAAGCCAATAATTTTAAGAAAACAGAATAAAATTCTAGGCATTCTTATGTGTTCAAAAATTCTTCTTAGTCCATATCTTTTATTTTCAGGAGAATTTTTTGGTTATAACCATTTTGATACCAACCTCTGCTGATAGGTCGAACTTTTCGTCGCCTTTTACGTTTTAAAAATATTCTTTTAACGTGAAGTTAAACTATATTTAAAAATAAATGCTCGAAAATGTAAACAGCTGTTTGTGGTTATGGCAGGCCTAATTGTTGTTAGTAATAAAATTATGGTTATGGATTATGTTATAGCTACGGCTTTATGGCATAGTCACAACTACTTGAACCTTCAGAAAAGTTAATATTCACCTAATATTAACTTTGATATGAACTGCTTACTTTTCACTTTCCAATAAAGCTATTAAATACGCACACACACAGTCGAATTTGCTGTTCTATTCAAATTTAGGAATTTAAATATTATTTATATAATACTACAATATTCCCAAACTATTCTAATTATTCTCAAATTCTATATTTTATTCCACACTACATGATAGTAGAAAACAACATAGGGTCTTCACCTAATATTAACTTTGATATGATTTGAAAGAGAACACTGTCAGTGAAACAGAATCAAGATATATTAATACAGGTAATATCAGTATTATAAAAATGTAAAACAAAAACAATATATATATACGTACGTATACGTATGTATACATATATAGTTAGATTGTTAAAAAATTAAACTTTTATTTTAATATTTTTTATTTACTTTATATAATTTCATATAATTGTATTTTATATAAACTATTATTATAAAATTTGAAACAAATTATATAAATTATAAAACTTATTCGAAAAGTTATTAGAAGAAATTTTGTAATTCACATTAAGACAAATGTTCGTTTTATGAAAGCGACTTAACTTGTATGTATACACAAATGGAACGTATGTATGAAATTAAAGCCACCACTGAGAAGGTTAATATTTGAAGCATTTTTAAAGTTTGGCAACCCTTATTTTTTTGCAATTGACATGCGGTGTGCGACCAAAACCCGCTTTTAATAGGGAACACCGCGCTGTTGTATTGAACCGAACAAAAAAGAAATTTATTTTATTCAACGTAAAAATAAGTGGCATTTGTAGTACGCAATTATTTTATAAGCCAGCTGTCTACAGTTAAAGGAGTTATCTATTTTCTTTTTTTTACTTAAAATTACAAGGAAAAATGGTAAGTGTCCAGATTGCCACTAATATCAGCCTTATACCTACCACTTCTACTGTTCTATTAGTCTGAAGATATAATTATGCAGTCTACCAATAACGCCAACGATACAACAGCGAACAACGTGACAAAAAAGGCAATAACTGATGACGATGGAAAAGTAGTGGCAACGGCTGAAGAAATGACTTCTCGCGACTACTACTTTGATTCGTATGCCCACTTTGGCATACACGAAGAGATGCTGAAAGACGAAGTACGGACAATCACGTACCGTAATGCCATGTATCACAATAAGCATCTATTTCGTGGCAAGGTAAAATTATTTCGACCGTAGGTTCCGGTTTTCCTTTTTATTGATTGTAACGGTTAATAAATATTTAGGTTGTGCTGGATGTGGGTTGCGGAACAGGAATTTTATCAATGTTTGCAGCTAAAGCTGGAGCTGCTACAGTTATTGCAGTAGATTGCTCAAATATTGTTGAATACGCCCGCCAAGTAGTTATTGATAACAACTTGAACGATGTAATTAAAGTAGTAAAGGGAAAAATTGAGGATATCGAATTGCCCAATGGCATTGAAAAGGTGGATATAATCATCTCCGAGTGGATGGGGTAAGGATCATTAATTTTGTTTTTTTTAGGTACATGAAAGTATGTTATTTTTCTATTTAGGTATTGTTTGTTTTATGAATCTATGTTGGACACAGTATTGTTTGCACGCGATAAGTGGTTAAAACCAGATGGTATGATGTTCCCAGATCGCGGTACACTTTATATTACAGCCATTGAAGATCGCCAGTACAAGGATGAAAAAATTAATTGGTGGGATGATGTTTATGGTTTCGATATGAGCTGCATTCGCAAGGTTGCTGTCACTGAACCCTTAGTAGATGTAGTTGATCCAAAGCAGGTTGTTTCTACGTCCTATCTTATTAAGGAAGTTGATCTATATACAGTGAAAAAGGCTGACTTAGAATTTACGTCACCATTCAGTTTGATCATTAAACGTAATGATTTCGTACAGGCTCTTGTAACATACTTCAATATTGAATTCACCAAGTGTCATAAACGTCTTGGTTTCAGCACTTCGCCTGAAGCTACATATACACATTGGAAACAAACAGTTTTCTACTTGGATGAATATTTGACAGTAAAAAAGGGTGAGGAGATCAAAGGCACTTTTAAAATGAAACCCAACGAGCGGAACAATCGTGATCTCGACTTTAATATTGAGGTATATTTTAAGGGTGAACACTCGGAGGTGCACGAAAATAACATATATAGAATGCGTTGATATTAGAGATTGTAAATATACGCTTCATAAAATTAAGACTAAAGATTCATAGGTGTAAGTTGTTTTATTTGCTACTGAAATCCATAAATGTATACTTTTTGCTATTGTAAAGCATGGAACCTCCCCGAAACAAAACTTATATAGACTAAATAATTCCAAGGCCTCTATAATTGCAAACAATAGACAAGAATAAAAATTGATCCTATTCCTTATTTAGATTGTAAGAACTCCTCTATTTTAATTTCACATCAAACTTCTGGCTTGATTAAATGTATTGAATTTATTTTAATTGTATGAAATAGAATTAAATCGTCACCAATTTGTATTTTAAAAATCTTTTGTAATTTTTATAAAGTTTTGTGTTTTGTTTGTTTAATAAATTGCAAAGGGTCTAAAAACGCATTATCTTTAATTGAATGTTTGATCGATATTTTACAAAATCATTATGATCGTTTGAACAATTGTTATTAGTAATACATAATAAGCCATACATTAGGTAATCGTGACAATTCTATAGAGGTGTATATAGTTTTTGAGAAATCAGAATCAATAATGGCCCAATTATTAGTGGAATTTCAGACCTAATGCTTCCAATGCATGTTACAACTTAATCAAGTAACGTTGGAGGGCTGATTGGTCAGCGGTTAGTTGAAGATCAACAAATTTTGATTACGATGTTACAAAAACAATTTAAGTAAAATGTAAATAATCCATGTTGTACAACAAATCGCAACGTGTAGGATCCACATAGAGGTTAGTAGAACCTTACGCCTAAACGTTTGAAAATATTACTTTTAGTTGGTGCGCCAAAAATACGTAAAATTATTGAGTCGTTATTAATGATAATCGCATTCCAGATGCCAAAATTGCTATAAATAAAAATTAAAGATGGCGACTGAAGGACCTATGTAAATTAAAAAATTTCACTTTTAAAATTGTTTTTGTTTTTTGAAACATCAAATTTATGGCTACTAGCTGACATTGCAACAAATTTGTGGTCGCTAGCTGACATTGACACCAAAGTCCGTTTGTTATCCGTAATTGACCCATATTGCATATTATAATAATCGAGTAATTCAAATTTATTATCAGCAGAGTAAGAAGCTAGTATGAACTTTTTGTTTAATTTGCCGGTGTTAAGTTGTCCGGCCACACATCAAACAATGGATGCAACTCGCCTTTTTTGTTATTGTTATGGAAAAAAAAAATACTCACACGTATAAGCCGATGTGAGTTTGAAGAATATCAAAATACTTTTGATTTTTACTACCTACTCATCGACGCCTCCATTCTATAACGTTCTAAGTACACTTAGAATGTAATGTTCTTGCATTTTCAAATTTTTTTTAATGTTCTTGCATTTTTAAATTCTACGTTCTCTAACTTAAATACTGTCAAAATTTGGTTAATATGTCTCGATCCGTTCCGAAGTTATAGGGAAAAATCTACTTAGAATACACATATAGTCGTATGTCGCGTGAAAACTTTGAGAGCTCATAACTCAAAACACACTTTTTCGACATAGAATGTTATAGAACGGAGGCGTTGACATGTTTTTTTCTTCTTCACAACAACAATACAATGAAGATTGAAAGTTCAATTTTGATGTGTTGCTGTGCTAAACAAAACAAATATGTATGTATTACCAACACATGCTAATCTGATTAGTAAAATTTTATGTGTCGTCACGCGCCATTACAGACGGAAACTGACAGATAATATAAAAAAAACATCCAAGATATGTTTATACAGATAGTAGTGTTACAAAATTGAAATTTTGAAATCGTACTGAACTGTAACTGAAAGAGTACTCTTTTGCATCAAATGGAACGGAACATGATTCTCCTATACAATTCACCCATGTTGTCCGGACATAATTATTTGGTACTAAGAGTTTTCTGCAGCATGATTCGGCCTTTTTAAAAATTTATTAAAAATATCAAACCTTTCAGACGACACTTATAAAGCAAATTCAAACTTTGTTTAAAAAATATACCCTATCGGCAGTTCTGTTCAAGTTTGTTCCGACAAAATATATTTATTTATTTCTTTATTTAATATATTAATACTGTTTTACAATTGACATATATATATATTAAAGAGTTTAGAAACTTTGTTTCTTTTCTACTTAGTAGTTAAATTTGAATTTTGTGAGCTTTTTAAATAATATTTTAATATACAAAAGGAAGGGAAAAATTTACAAAAACCTTTATGAAACAATAATTAAAGTGTAAAAATTTATACTAGAGTAAATTGACTATAGTTTTACGGCTGGAGTTCATTTATATGCAGATATTGAGAAAATTGACATCTTCTGTTGAAATTTAGAGTTAATCTATTTATTTTATCCTGAACGAGTTCAGTGCCAGATAATGTGTGCAGTCGTTGTGTAGAATAATGCCAAGGAAGATTATATAACATCTTAAGGAGCTTGTTTTAGTCTATTTGAAGTTTTTTAAGATGACATTTAGCAGAAGTAGCCCAAACTGGGGCACAGTAAAATATTAAAGGGTGAAATACGGATTTTAGTATCAATTTCTTGTTATCAATATTAAGAAAACTTTTCCTGTTAATAAATGGGTACATTATATAGATTAATTTGTTAATCTTATCTAATAAATACGGTATATGGTCGTTAAAGTTTACTTTTCGATCAAGTATTATTCCCAAGTATTTAACGTTTTAGTCGCCGTGGTCTAGTAGGTAGTGTGTTGGCTTGTTAGACGAAAAGCCAGGGTTCGAGCCCCAGGCCAGACATCAAAATAAAATACGAAAAGTATTTCTTCGGCGACTTCCTCTCATCAGATTTCTGGCAAAACTCTGAGAGTAAATAAAATTGCCATGAAAAGTTTCTCAAAAATCTGTCGTTCGGAATCGACTTTAAACTGTAGGTCCCCGCCATTCATGTATAAAATTAACACACACAACATAAGTGGTGTGAGAAACTAGGTCGTAATCCTGACTGAAGGGTTGTAATGACCAATTATGTATGTATGTATTTAACGTTGTTTTCCCAACTTATATCAAAATTAAACCAAATCGAACTAAGAGTTGCTCGTAAAAAATATTTTACTTCTCTCAAGCAGAGAGCTGTCGAACTAGAAATAAAAAAATGTTGACCGAACAACATGAGAACATACTTAAAAATAGCACAACCAAACAATGCAGTTTTTTATTTGCCGTTTTATTTTATCTTTTGTAAATTGTGAAATAAACAGTTGAATTATCATCGCTTTCATTGTGTTTGCATTGCATACAGAGATGTGCAACCCTGTATAAAATAATCATCCATGTTAAGTCCATTAGGTAACCTGGAACATTGTTTTTCTCTTCGACCAAAAAAAAAATCATAGAGACAAGTTTTTTTTAATAAAATGAGGTTCACTCCAAGATTGCATGCCCAACATTTGGGCTGGATGTTTAAAAAACATTGGCAAATACAAGGCAAACGTACCCCCAACGATACAGGTGCCGCAAGTGAATTAGAAAAACTTGGAATTCATGTAAAAGACGCAGATGATGTTATAAAACCCAAATTGGAAAAACTACAGTAAGATGACAATTAATTAAAATCAAAGAGTATAAAATAATTGAAATTGTAGATTTGATATTGCTGCGAAGCAACCCCTTGTAATACTTGAAGATGAATCGCATCCACATTGGCACGAGAAAAGATGTCATATCTATGGAAATTCTAATGTGTTATTGGAAGGAGTAAAACAGGCGCAAGTGTTAACAAAAACGGTAGAAGTAAATGGATTTCCAAAGCTGATTCAAGATTCAATAACGAAATCGCAATTGCCAAATAGCGTTGACCGTCACATACAGCAATTAGTACTTTCATCACATGTATTGGATGCGGAGCAGGTCAAACTGCCCAAATCAAAACTGCCAGACAGACCTGCTTTTAACTTACCAAGAGATTATGGCATTTCTCATCAACGTAAAAAGTTCGTTTTATATAGTTTTTTTAATCTACAGTATTAATTAATATAAAACTATTTATAGCCGTCTATTGATAAATAAATTAATTGCTGAATGTGAAAAAATATCAGGAAGATCTGTCTCATCACGTCGTCGGGTACTGGATGAAGTCGATTTTAAAGTCACTATTTCGAAAGGCGACGACTTATTGCAATTCCAGGTATCTGCCGAAAAACTGATAACATCAGCTAAGCCTATCGAACAGATTAAAGTGAAATACGATGGAGAATTACCTGACCTATATCCCATCAAGTATACAATATCTTTACCTAGAAAAAATGTTTATACTACCGAAACATTTTATCGTAAGTTTTTAAATCTCAATATAATTGTGTTTATCAATTTTCACTGATATACGTGAGTAACTCTAAATTTAGCACTTAGTGAAAGGATTAACTGTTCCAACCCACACACGATAATAACATATTTTAACAAAGAATTTGTTGGTAATCTCCATGATGTCGGAGTCAGTACAACACAATTTCAAAGTCGGACAATGTTGAAAGCATTTACAGTGGCAGCTGCAAGAGCAAAACAATTATATGGCGTAAGTACATTTTAATAAAAGTTTAACAAAATTGAAATATTAATTTTTATCACAATTAAAAAAGTCAGCTGAAGAAAATTTGCCTAAACCTATAGTAGTTCAGAGCATACAAACTGATGGACGGAGTTTTCATTTTGGTATATTCCAATTAAATACACTAGCTTTAGGTGAAAATGGTGATTTAAAAAATTATTGGTTCCATGAATCTAACATTGATTTATTCCGAGAATGTGGATACAAAGCTGGTCGCCCATACTTGGAGGATTACAACAAAGACGTTATTCGCTGCATAAATGCATTTTACAACAACGCGTAGTCAGAGTCAATTAATTAACATATATATATAGAAGAATATGTTTTGTATTTGTCATTCGCTATACAAATATAAGAATTTTGTTGCATAATATAAACCAAATTATTTTTGAATTGTGTTTATTATTTAACAGAATTTACAAAGAGTAAGTCCAAGAGTAAATTTTAATTTTCACACTACATCGAGCTCTTGATTTTTATTCTAAAAATTATTCACTTCGAAATAATGTATGATTCTACAGTGGTGTGATATAATAATATAATAAGGACACAAATGTGATACTCAGAGATTTGAGTAGAGCATTGCGGTACAACAACACAATGGAATAAACAAGTTGATCGTTTTTTTTTCACACGTTTCAATTTTTCCTAGCGTCAACATTCGAAATGAGTTCGAAAAAGTTTGCATTAATGATTATATACATATTTTTAAAATACATACATAATTAGTCATTACAACCCTTCAGTCAGGATTACGACCTAGTTTCTCACACCACTTATGTTGTGTGTGTTAATTTTATACATGAGTGGTGGGACCTACAGTTTAAAGTCGACTCCGAACGACAGATTTTTGAGAAACTTTTCATGGCAATTTTATTTACTCAGAGTTTTTGCCAGAAATCTGCTGAGAGAAAGTCGCCGAAGAAATACTTTTTGTATTTTGTTTTGATGTCTGGCCTGCGGCTCGAATCTTGGCTTTACGTTTAATAAGCCAACACACTACCTACTAGATTACGGCGACTTCAAAATATAAATATATATTAAATAAAAAATCGCCCTCACATACCAATTTAGTTGTTCAATTTGATCGTCCGTCGAACGAAAAATTTATTGATTTTTCTTTCAACCATTGGCCAGGTCAACCCCAGGTTCGGACAAAAGGAAAACAAAAACATAATGGGATGTTGTGTGGAATGTTGTTGTTTGTTGTGTTTTGTTTGCTCGCTGCTTACTGGTTGGAAAGAAAAGGAAAAAAAATTTTTTTTTTTTGAAGTGGTGAATTTTGTAGTTGTGGTAAGTTTCTAGTGTGGTGAGTTCTTCCAAAATATGGTGAATTTATCCGGTTTGGCGAATAAAATCTAAACGCACCAAAGTACCGTTATACGAAATATGTACTGTATTACCATAAACACATGTACGGTATATCGTGATTTGGACGGTGCATGTATAGAATAAATAATTTTTACATATGTTAGTGGAGGCATTCACCGATATGTCTGGTTAGTGCATTAAAACAATGTTGCCATTGTGTCATTCTATTTAAAATTCTAAAAAATTAAAATTAAATGCATACAAAAAATAATTAAATGAATTTTTGAATAATTTCCTTTTTATGTTTTATTTCCAAAATGCTTTTGCAAATTGGAAATTCTTTGTCGAAATATTTATAAATTTTTGTGCATTGTTCGATCTAAATTTTGTAAAATTTGTATCGGATCTAAATTGAACATCAGGAAAAATTATTAAAGAATTCATTAATTCTTTCCTCTTTTTCAAAAGTTGGTTACAGATTTTTGGTTTCCTGGCAATATTTCAATTTCAAAACATTTCAGTACTTTTTTAATTATTACAGATTTTATGGTTTGCGCTTTTCAACTATGAATTGGGTTAGGCTAATGGTAAAGGTCTTTAGCCGCGGTTACCCAGATTAGATTACGAAAAGCAATGAGAATGCTGAATGAATCGTTGCGTCGACATTTTTGACTAAACCTTACGTTTCGAATTAACTGTTTTTGTTTTGTGTATGAGAAACATATAGTTAGTTTTTCTATTCCATTTCTTACGTAAGTAATTAAAAATATATTTTTTATCATAGTACCATTTGATGCAGTTATAGTTCAGTACTATTTCAAAATTACAATTTTGCAGCACTGATATGAAAGTTAATTTCTATCAACAGGGTGTTATCATTTCACGAAGATTTGTATGTTTGTAATGCAATTGTGGATTTTATCGATAACATCGTTTGGATACCATCATTCAAGGTGGATTTATTGTGTAGGGGGGCCGTGTGTGGATTTTCGACTTATCAAAATTTTCATGTTTTTTTTTGCACTTTGACGACCTTTAAAGGTGCACTCTGTGTTTTTAACGATAAAACCAATAAAATCCTCACTACACTTTACTGATTTTAAGACTTGATCGGATTGATTGATTTTATGCAACTTGATCAAGTTGTATAACAAATTGTAGTGTAGACCTGCTTTAATGCTTTTCATCTAACAGACGTTCAAATTGAACAACCACGCCGCCTCGTCAAAAACAAAAATTTAGTGAATGTGAAAAAGAATATATGTAATTAATTGAGACATACAAAAATAATTTTTCATACAAGAATAATTTGTAATCAAAGTTGGATAAAAATTGGCTGAAAAATCGAAACGTGTGAAAAAACGACTAACTTGTTCATTCAACTGTGTTGTATAATAAATCCCAACAATTACAAAAGGTAGCACAAAAATCGGGGTTTTCCGACTAGTCGCCTTTAAAAGAGAAACAGCGTTTACATAGACCATTTTTTTCTTTAAACATATTAACATCTGGTCAAAAAAGTAAAAATCGGTGGATGTATTAATATATATTGTATATAATTATATTGTGTCACCAACTGAAAGAATTTTTTGTATTTTGGAGTTGCCGAATCTTTTTTTAAAACAAAAAGAATTTTTAATAAATCAAATTTATTTAATTTAGTTTTTTACTTCCACTTTGTAAAATGAACATTTTTTTGGAAGTTTAAGAGTTAAATAATTCTGACGAGAGATTATTCTTCACCAAGTGTTGTTGTTAAACACGGCCACCTTTATAAATACACCTTGTCGATTTTGTTTTTGATTTTAAGCAGTAGGGCCAACATAAAAATACTTAGACATCAAATTTAAATTTGTTTGAAGCGTCTTTTTAAGCAAAATAAGTGAATTAGTTTTCCGTCGTGTTTTTAATTAAGAAATATTGCATAAATGGATAGCAGAAAACGCAGAAGTTCGGTGAGTGGTTTCGAGCAATCCACTAATTTCGCGAAAGTGTGGTTTGGAATGATACTAGAAATGAAAATTATATGATTGCTTTTTTAACATCAGAGGAGAACGTCAAGAGATCATTATTATAGTAATGAACTTCTTTCTTTGCATGCGAAGGGTAGCAGGATACTTCTTAGGTGTATGCATATGATTTCAGCCGTCAACTATTTGTTCAAGTCGCATTTATTTGGTTAATTTTCTTAATCGATCAATTAACAATAAAAAATTTGTATTAGATGTACTCGACATTTTATAAAACAAATTCTATTCGTATTATAACAAATGCAATATCCGCGCCAAGATTCTATATTGCATAGGTGAAATAATCACATTTTCTGGCCAAAACTATAACCACTGAATATGAATGAAAATCGGTATACGTCGGTTTTTAAGGCGGTTGACTTCGTACCTGAGGTAAAATTATTCAAATACAAAGTGGAGGATCAATATTCAATTTTAAAATTTCTTTTGATTTGAGTGGGAAAATTGTTAGTATAAAATGCCAAGTTTTTTGCCCAAAATCTCCAAACAAATAAAAAAAATAAGTAGAAACTATTTAGTTATTAATCAAATTGTTTAATTTTTTTTTAAACTATCAAGCACAGCACTTTTTTCCATATTTAATTTAAATTTATGTTTGCTTTTTACTATTTAAAGAAACTTATAAATTAGGCCAAATCCGGATTCAACTCTTTGTTCAAACACAATGATTTTGACTACCTGCAACGCAGTCGTGTTAATTTTATACAAAACCTACATTTGCGGTTATTAGCTATGATGTCTACTTTATCAACTGCCAACAAAAAAATGCATTCTTGAGAGTACGAAATATTAGAGACGTGTACTTGTCAATTAAGACAAGTACAGTACCCGGAGATCGAATTGACCCATTGTACAAACGAAATATTACTTTTTGCTACAAAAAAAAATTAGTCAAATTATCTATAGTGCATTGGACAGTTAAGCGGTTTCTTATAAGTACGTCTTATTAATATAAATAAGAAGCATAGTTTTCAGCCAGAAACCTCGTCAATTTCAAACGACCAAAGAGCCTACGGGTCAGACTATATACATATTTTATTAATCTAATATTGTCTTTGTTGACCTTCAGCTTTGTGTTTAATTTACAAACCTTTTTCTTTACTGGTCCCTTTTTAAAACTTGTGGAAAATTTCGCCTATCATCGTTTTAAATTATTTCGCTTTTGGGAAAAGCATTGAAATTAAGGTGATTTATTTGATGGTTTTTGGCAGTTTGTTTTCAAGTGTTGCTCTCCGTTACAAAATGATAATTACAAATAACCATAAACCAGCTATCAATTTCAAATTTCGGTGAAAAATTATTTACATCCACTATTTAAATTATGAATAACTTTAATTTGACTTTACTCCATATGTGTTTTGATTTTACTAAGTAAAGCTTTGTCATTTACCATTTTGTGACCATATTTACAATCTGTTTTATTGGAATCATGATACATAGGTATATAGGAAATATCTGCCATGCGCCGCTCATGTTTAATTAAAACTAAACACAGTAATTATATATGAAATATGATAAAATTTAAGTTTAAAATTCGGCTTATATAGGCGACCGAACAGAGGACCTTATACATTTTTGCAGGATTGTTAAAAATTTTAAAATTTTATGCTTTCATTATTTTTGGTGATTCGTTTTCCTTATCAAAGAATATACTTTTTAGATTTGCAGCGATATCTATTCTGAATGGTCTATGATGATGTCTAATGTAAATCTCTTTCCACTATAATTGCCTAGGAAAAGTTTAAAACAAGATTTTGCACTAAGAATCTCTGCCTTTTCAGTCGGCGTGGAAGATTCCCTCCTCTTAAATTAATTACATTAACATTAAATTTAAATTACATTAACATTGTCTATAAACTAACTTATTGTTTAAACACAGAAATTATTTTTAAATTTTTTTTAGCTGAGAAAGCCCATAGCATTTGACGTGGGTGCGACTGATGTCAAAACACAGTTCAAACGTCGAATTAGCTTCAGTGGAAAGCATTTGGTAAGGTAAGTTCAATTAATTCACAATTTAATTACTTTATAACTAATTAAGTTTATTTTTTTGCTTTACAGAGAGTTTCACGGTGAAGAAGAACCAAAAACATGGAATAATTCATATGAAATATCAGATCACTTAAATGTCGACGAAAGTACGTCAAATGTTCTTCCATCTACAAAATCAAAGAAAGTAAAAACACAAGAGAATAAGGAAAATGTAAAGTCAACAAATTCGAAAACGAGGGATGAATTGAAAAGTTGCACGTTAACGAAAAACCAAAGGGATATTTCTTCTACAAACAATACTTCAGTTTTCAGTACTTCGAAAGATATGATTAATGTTTCTTATCAAAATAGTAAACTATACCAAATTGAAAACAGTGTGGACATAACACTGCATGATAGGGAATTGAAGTTCCGCATTGAGAGGGTCAAAGATGAGCGCAGTGCAACAAATATATGCAGTTTCTCACTAGATGATAATGAAAAGGGAGGTCATTCTACAGTTTTCTGCGAAAGGACTGTAGATTTTATGCGAGATTTACAAAGCAATAATCCAAATATGAATGGATACGACAAAAATATAATACTTGAAGATATTAAGAATGCAGGAGTTTCTTCATGTGCTGATTATATGAATGAGGTATTTGAATATCATTTATTTAATATGAAAAAAACTATTTTTATAATAAAAAGAGATGTCGTATTAAGCCGTAGTAGTCGAGAGAGTAGTGTGTTTTCTTAGGGGCTTGCGAGTTCAACCCACCGCATTTCTGGCAAAGATGAAATAAATAAAAAATTATTCTTTTCCGACCACCCTTAACCAAGAAAAAGCTTTTTAAATCTGTAGTTTGGGTTCGATGTTGTGCTATAAATTCCGTTACTCATGGGAAAAATTAAAGCTCACAAGTGGTGTTAGAAGTCAGGTCGTAATTCTTATTGGTCTGTAGAAATGGCCAAGAAAGCAGGCCCCTATTCTAAAATAATTATGAAGTCATTCGCTAAATTAGAAATCACATTTATTACACATGAAAAATTTTAAAATGTTTTAGGTATTTGTTTATTTTAAACCTTATGTTTAAATTAAAAGTTTTGTATGATTTTAAAAATCAATTATAAATCAACGATTTGTCGCATAACTAAAATTGGAAAAATCCTAACACTACATAAGTGTGGCACACCTCGTGTAACAACTGTACAAGAAAAATTAAGTTTTTTTTACGAAATAGTAGCTGCTCCCAGAGATGCAAAAACAGAAATCTCCCTAGATGTTAGTCTATCCACTATAAAAAGAAGAGCCTGAGAATACCATCTTAGATGCACCAAAAACTTTGTGTCAGAATAAATCCATAGAGCTCGTCTGTATATTATTTGAATCCATATAAATTGGACTCCACAGAAATGGCAGTATGTGTTATTATCAGACGAGTCTAAATTTAATCTCCGAGGATCTGATAGAAGATTCTATGTTCGATGACCTCGAGTTGAAAAGTTGAATCAGAGGTATAAAATCGCCACAGTTATGGGTGGGAGAATATCATGATGTGTTGACGTTTCTCGGACATGGGATAGGTTTAATTCCCCGTATTACTAATGCAATGATACCACAATCTACGAGATCTCCTAACCTCATTTATGCTTCCGAACGCTGAATGGGAAAAGCTGTTTTCGTGGACATTCCTACACGATAATGACCACCGCAATCTCACGATCTCAATACGATTTAGAACACGTGAATGATTGCTAAATGTCGAATTGGAAAACCAGTGAAATTACTTTATTACATTACGATTATATTGAAAAGCTTACATTCCTCAATATATAAAAAATGTTCGGAGGTAATATTGTGTTTTTCAATTTATTAAAGAGTTGCAAATATTTTGAACACTTCAATTTTGACTTATTTTGTTAAAAATATTCTTTAAATTGATTTAATAAGAAAAAAAGCTACTTAAGGTGTATTGTTTAAAAAAAATCAATCTTTTATTAAAATGTGGTTTGACCAACACTGTTTATTAGATAATGCATACAAAGAGGAAAATTAATAGAATTTCTACGAAGTTAAATGGGTTTTAGGTTGGCCATACAAAATTATTTTTTCTATTTAATGCCCGAAGTTTGTTTATTTTTCTTGTTTAAACTAAAAGCAAATTAGAGTAATTACTATTTTCTTTTTTCCGATGTTAAAAGAGTATTAGCTAACTTCGGAGTTAGAGCTCATTGGGTTTCCTATATAAAAATTTGGTTTATTAAGGCTTAAACATCTTAAAATTTATTTTTCAAAAATGTTGAGACTTGTATTAGAAAAATTTTGATAATTAAGACTGTTACAGCCTGGCCCCTGATGTCGAACGTGTTTGTTTGAAACGACAAACAGCTGATTTGCAGCTCACTAATTGTTCTCAGTCGAGAGAAAATAAATGCGAACGATAACGTAACAAATTGCGGCTCTCTATTTCGATTTTTCTTTTTTTAATTCTAAATTGATTTACATATTGTTATATAATTAACTATTAAAATTGATTATAAAAAAGGAAGCATATTTTGTCCTATAAAACACCGGGAATAGGTTTCATATCTGATACTATTTGTTAACGTAGGTATTTCTTCAGGAGATGATTCAGGGGATTAGGTTTGATTGGGAGCTTCTTTAAGATAATATATATTTTTATTGTTGGCGCATCGAGATCTTCATATATTAAAGCTTCTATAACAAAAAAGTTTTGGTAATCATCTTGTTTTGGTAATTTAAAATTCTCTGTTAGTGAAGTAGAGGTAGTTCCTAAGAAACTGTATGCTGAAGTCCATGACGTTTCTCAACCTGTATGGGTGAACCTCCCCAACGTAACGTAGTTGTTCTGTTAGGTAATCTGGCGCATCGCCTTCATTTTCTTCAGTCTTTCTTTTACATTCAACCATTTCAGAGTATCTAGCATCCATTTTGTTGATGTCAATCTATTTACTTTATTGCAGGCATTGCGTATTTTCTAATTACTGTAGTCCTATTATTTGTTGATCTGAACAGCATAAATATAGTATTGTTGATCCAAATTCAAAATGTGGTTTAATTATTGTATTGTAAATATTTATTGATGTTATAATTGACATATTATTGCTTATGCGTTTGAAAAATTCGATTTTTTTCCCGATTTTCTTACAAATAAACTCAATATGTTCACTAAATTTTAATTCTTTATCTATTATTAAAACCTAAGTATTTTATCGAATTAACTTTTGCTATTATTACATTATTTATTTTAAATATTATATTATTGTCCATATTAATCTCTAACAATTTGGTTTCATTCTCATTTAGTTGATGTTGATGAACAATAACCATTTATTTATATTTTCCATATCCTTTGATAAATTTTCGTGAGATAGATTATCCGTTTTATCATCCGTAAAAATTAAGGTATCGTCCGCATATAATACTATCTCACACCTTTCCAAGACCTTCTCCATATCGTTAATGTAAATGATAAATAACAGCTCTCCTAATATTGGTCCCTGTGGTACTCCATACTTATTTTCAATTGGGTTAGATTCAGTGTTATTAATTCTTATAATTTGTTTACGGTTCGTCGACCCAAACCACATCAGCTCTTCATTCTCTATACCATACTTCAATAGTTTTTGCAGTAGGAAGTTCCTATCTATCGTTTCGAATGCTCGCCCAAATTCCAGAAAAATTTCCAGAATCTTATTATTTTCCGTATTCTTCCACCGACTTACGACATAATTGACAGCAATTTCACAGGAAAACTTCTTTCTGAAACCTGATTGATATTTTGACACTTGTTTTCCTCCATGTATTTTTCCAACTGCTGCTTAACCACAGTTTCTAAAACTTTTTCAAATGTCTTCAGTGAGTATATTAGACGAAATTCTTCACATTTATTAGTATTTTTAATTTTCTCAATAGGTGTTACCAATGACTCTTTCCAGTTATCAGGAAAAATTCCCGTTTTTAGCGATTTATTTATAATTTCAAGCAAGATGTTACCTACTAAATCCCAGTTATCATATCTTCAATAAGTTTGGTTTCTAAAATAAATCTGGTTAAAAGTTTTATATTATCTTCAGAAATACTTTTAAGAATATCTGATGGTATTGGCGATCCAAAAATGTTTTTCCTAAAGCTGTTATATGCAAAACATTCGTGCAGTATGTGCGAAACATTGAATGGTGTGTTACAAATAGAATACTCGTAACATATGGAGGCTTTTTTGTTCTAATAAGTGTCAGTGCGAGAATTTTCAGTACCCTATACGGAATGTAATTTTCCTTGACTAACGTTCATGGAAAAATTGTTTGTTTCCTATCGGATTCATTTTTTTATATCTGTGGGTATATTCTGCTCATTTTAAGGACCAGCAAGTTTTCTGATGTTGACATATAGGCTGACTTCAAAAATGATTGTGTTTGAACAATGTATAGTTTTTCATAAAGCCGCTATACATAATGTTTACAATGTATACTATTTCAAAACGTCGTCAATGTGTATTTTTAACGCATTCAAAAGCAATCAGGCATCGGATTTACAAAGTTGGAAGAAATCCACAAAATTTTTAATTTGGTTAAATTTTTGATACAAATGTCCCTCATAAGATTTATTATCGGAGGGCGAGTTGTTTAAGCACTTGATCGATGAAAAGCTGTCCGTGCAAATGGTATATTTTAGCTCTCTATTTGGCGCATATAGCTAGTGCTTTGGCTGTGAAGTTGGAGTAATAATTTTCAATGAGACCACAGTTAATTATATTGCCATTCGCATCTACGATTGCAAAAGGTGTAAATTCGGCAGTTTTTTGATTCATCAGTGAAAAGCAGTTCCAATTATTGGCTTTTAACTTGCCTATAATATTATAAAAATATTGTTTTTCGAGTTCTTTATTGAAGGATTGCTTGAAGACTATCTTTGGATTTGACATCAACTTGGCTGACTGTCGGCAATACATGTTAAATAAAATTCACCAAAGACACTAGCCAAATTTACGCAATTATTTTCTTATCAGCTAAAAAACTTTAAATTTAGTTAATTTAGAAATAATTTCTTTTTTTATATTTTGATCTAATATTTCCAATATAAATCTAAAAATGTCTGAAAATTGCTTCTCATTAATTTAATAACTTGTAGAGAAAACCCATTAGTGTGAGTCAATCATACGGATAACACTGGGTTTCAGTCTGCAATATAGGATAGATGTCGTGTTCTTATGCGCTATGTATGATGAGAGAAATATCTCGATATTTTACTTTTTTTCGGTTTTTTTTTTTGGTGAATTGGTCATAATGCTTCCGAGTGTTTTGAGGGTTAGTGGTAATTTCGAGGCTAATCTACACGATATGCGCATTCTGACTATCGGAATCTCATCTCGCCAGGTCTCTTTATAATTATTAGGATGTCGGAAATACAGTTAGGGACAAAATTGTTCACAAAAAGTAAGATGAAAGATATATCTAGAAAAAATTGTTGTACAAAGTTAGGTCTGACAACCCATTTTGTGTTATGTAGTCTGACACAATGTTGTTTATTGTATGACAAATTTTTTTTCTTCTTTCAAATAAGTCAATAGAAGGCTCTTTTGAATTAAAAATGGGTAATCTTTTTCAGAGGACATGCTACAAGTTTTAAAACCATGAAATGCCATGAAATTAAATCAAATACTTCTTATTGGGACAGAAAATGTTTAACTCATTATATCAGAGATTAGATGAAAGAAGAGGTAAAAATTAATTAATTTAAAGATCCAAAATTTTCTAAATGGGTAATAATATTATTCACAATGCATCAAACCATGCATATGCAGAAAATCTACGAATATCGTTTGAACAAATATGTAGAAATTGATATTCAAAATTCAAGTAATATGATACAGCCAATTCTAATATAAAAAAATAGTTTCAGGATACTTTTAATGAAGAAATCTAACTTGTAAAACAATCTCAAAGAGCTCATCGATTAAAAAGAAAAGTAAACGAAGCTAGTGGTAAAATGGCCGCAAATAGTGAAAATTGTTAAAATACAATTAATTGTTAAAAGACAATTAAGACGCGAATTGTCAAGAGGGCCAAATTGTCAAATTCTTGCTTTGGTTTGGCAAGAATTTGAACACCCTGCTAAATTATAGTGGTCAGATAATTTTGGTCTAAAAACAGTGAAATTTTTGCTTTAGTTTGTATTTTCAATAAATTTATCCAAATATATACAACTTATTTTATATAGAATTAAATATTATAAAATTACCTTTCAGAAAATGTAACTCAAGCCGTTGTCAATATTATTATCCAAAATATGGAACTTTAAATATTGGTGTATCAAACAAAAATGCGTGGCGTATGAATTAATAGTGGTTAGGGTAGTATGCTTGCTAAATAAATATTAAGATATTAAAAAAAGCTATTTACATAGCAAATAAGCATATTATGTAGATACATCATAATTTGGGATTCCCGGGAAAATTATTTATTTTGTCCGCTTTCCCGCGAATGGAAAAAGTCCGGGGAATAAAAACCCTAATTGTCATACTTAAGAATTGAACTCCGCTGACAAGACTTGTTAAATATTTGCTCGTTGGTAGGCGTAGGTAGGGAATATGTAATACTGAGTTGTACCTTTTACAGTACACTAATGTGTTTTAGGTATGCAGACATACTGTATGTATATATGTATATATTACAGGGGTAATTACTTTTAGGATGGGATACGTCCAAACAAGGTAATATTTCTGATTATGGTCAATATGGAGACCTCCAGAACGATCCTTGTCTTGCTGTATTTAAGTTGACACGCAGACTCCACGTGGCCTCTCCTGAATAGCATACTAGTTCCCGATAGTTTGTTAACTAATCGATAGAGTGCAGTGAAATCCCCTAGGCTTTAAATTTGGGTGCACAACCCTACGCACAGTAGGCCTTAGAACCAACGTAAAAATATTATTCAATGAGAGCTAAGAGACTGTACCAACATCCCCTAAAAAGTTGACAACCATGGCAAAAAGGCCTATAATTAAACCATAGGCGCTTGGAATGTCCGGACTATTCATAGGATAATCGATTCTGCCCAACTGCCGGATGCCTTCATGTAGGACTGCCATCCAAGAAATGCGATGGGTAGGACAAAAGTGTAAAAGGAAAACATCATGTGATATCTACTACAGCTCCCATGCGGAAAGTATGAATTTAGGGGCGTGTTTGTGGTTAGTAATAGATTTCCTTAACTTTTCCCCTGTGAAACAAAGATTAGCCACAACCCGCAAGAGAATAAAATTTTGCAACACTAGGTTAATTTACGCTGATGCCCCGACAAGAAAAGAACGAAGCTGATAAAGATGCCTTCTACGCTAAACCCGAGGACGCATACGATAATTGCCCGGCCCATGACACCATACTTATCCGGAGGAATTTTATTGCAAAGGTCATTGGAAGCGGAAGCGGATTGTACACCACCTCTATAAAGCATTTAAAGGTTCAATAACTTCCAAAACTTTTAGATAACGACGAGTAATATGAGACGCTTATATAATTGTGTCAGTCTAGAATGTCTCAATAGATTGTAGAATGGTGGATCAATTTCTTAATATATATTTGGCATTTCTTTTGTATATGTCACATATTCGTTAAAGTCTTGAATTATATCTAGGAAGAGTAGAGGAGAAATTAATCCTTAAATATTGCAATTATTTTGTTAAGGTCAAAACGCGAGTAGAGAAATCCATTTCAAGTTAATATTTTTAAATGTTTTAATTTACGTTTTAATAAAAATTAAAGTTATATAAACTGATATACGTAAATATGTTAGTTGTTGTTAGTTTCTTTAATTAATGTTAAGTTTATGCTTTCTATTTTAGAGTTCTTGCATGGATTTTACTTGTACCAGAGTTGATAATGCTAAAGAAGTTGTACCTATTCATGCGAATAATTCGCTAATAATGTCGCCCAAAACGAAATGCTCATCTGGAAACCAGAAAATGAATAATAAAAGAAAAACCACACGGCAAACTATCGTGATGCTAATTTCTCCCCACAAAGCCATACAATACGATAAAGAAAATATTAATCCCTCTGCTATACCAAATGTGAATGATACAATACTAAACGCAAATGGGACTATAAACAATATTTGCGAAATGGAGGTGGAGGACTCCCAGTTTTTTCATCAGTCGAATGTAAATGTCGAAAAGGAATCTAGGGAATTTGGGAATAAATTAAATTGTATTTCATTTTTACAAGATCCAGATTCAGATGCTCATATAAAAGAAGGAACGAATAAGCAAAAGCCAATAATAAATGCGAATGTAAAATATCGATCAACTATTAACTTTAATCAGCCTATTGAAATGTCGCCAAAAGGTTACGATTTCAATGAGAATAAAATAAAGTCTCGTACATCTATTCATAATTCCACTCAATCAATGAATTTATCACAAGAAAAAATAGTTGCGCATGAGGATATGTCGTCTGATAATTTAAAATCTAATCAAATAAATGTATTGTATGATAACGAATATGAAAATAGTGAAACAATCGTTAATCCTTTGCAAAATAGGAAATCACGACATACCAACAATTATAACCGGTCAATTATTGTTGAGGATTTACATGATGAAAATAAAAACGATGCCATATCCAAGCAGGAAGTTAGTTCTGCCGACAATTTAAAATCTAGCAAAACAATTGTGTTTAACGATTCTATAGTGGTGTCTTCCCCGATTAATGAATACAAAAATTGTGAAGGATTTGTTGATGCTTTAAAAAATACAAAAGCCCGACATACTGTTAATTTTAACCAGTCAATTGTTGCAGAGGCTCTTAGCCAAGAAAATAACAGAGGTGCTATTCCAAAGTCTAAATTTCGTTTTCCAAGCAACAACTATCAATCCATTGAAATTTTACCAATTAAGACAAGAACTGATTTTCCCAGACAAACGATAAAGTGTTATGAAGATATTCACTTATCTCCCCAAAAATCTTCGAAGGAATGCGTAACTGGCAACAAATTAATTACTTCAGAGAGTTCACTTAATAATGTCCAACAACCAAAGTTAGTAATACGGAAAATATATACGCCTCTGATAAATAGAAATACAAACCCGATCAATGTAGAGGAACATAAATTGGAGCGTTATAAAATGAAGCAAAAGGAAAATTCTATACACAATATTAGTATGAATGAAAAAGCTGATGCAGTAGAAACGTCCATTGTAAAAGAAAAATCTTTGAACTTTTCTATGAGTAGTGTTAAAAACATGTCTTTATCACCTGATTCATCATCTTTTTTGATTCCATCGGAGTTTAAGGGTTATAATCTTAAACAATTAAATGATGAAATAGAAAACGGAAAATTACACGTGTTTTCAAATGCTATTAAAACTCCAGGCTCAAATCGAAAGTTGCGAACACCCTCTCATTTTGGTTTGGAAAATATTCAATCTTTTCAAACATATACTCAACACAGAAGAACATTAGTTTTTCAAAATGAGGACATATTAGTAACATCTAACGATAGTCTAAACAAAGCCATTTTGAACGAAGAATCAAAAGAAAAGAAAAATAATGCGGTATGCCGTTATTCACAAGCAGACGACATAATGTTAGATAATACGAGCTTCCTAGCAAAAGCTAAACTAAGCGATGAGACCGTATCACGAAATAGTTCTAGAAAAGAAATGACACAATTGAATGAATTTTTGGATATTAGTAATGAATCTTTGGAAGAAGCTGCTATTGAATCAAATCTAGCAATTAAGAAGTAAGTATCTGCTCAATCTATGTATTTTAATCGAATTAATCATTACATTTAACCTAATTTTTTTAAAAATCCAATCAATTATATACTACACATTGTTAAGGCTGGAATTAAATAAAAAAATATCAGACCATAACTATGTGTGCACTTGAACTATAAAATAAGGGCCTCTCGAAAGTGTAAGATCCTATATTAATATGTATGTTGAATTTTAACTAACGGACAATTGATAGAATATAAAAGAAAAATATTTGGGTGGATATGGATTTAAGCATATTTTCTCTCTATACGGAACTCATAGATTATGTTAAATAAAAAGAACCCAAGCAAAGCACATGACGTCCAGTACAAGAATGCTTAACTTTATTAAAGAACGTCTGATCAAAGTACCGTGTGAACAATAACTTAAGCTATAAAAACTATATAATCATCAGTAAGTAACACATTGTGATGATATTAGTTAAAGTGTAAACAAATGTTTTTAACACACTTTGTAGAATACTTAATAGAACACTAGTAAATTTGATTTTTAAATATCTTTATTTATATTACAAAGTTGATTTGATCATGAAAATAATAATTGCAAATTACTTGTCGATTGAATCCCATTTTAAAATTATAAATTTTCCATTGTTCCAGAGGTTGTTATAAAATAACTTCTTTAAATTAAATGAACCAATTGATATTGAAAAACGAGATATTCCACCATAAATCGGCGTTTATAAAAAACGTAGACGCAATAAACCATCGTATTATGAAATCACTGTTAAAATGATCAGAAACTGCCCTGCGCTGAAATTTTTAACAATTTAGCAATATTGTATTGTTTTTTTTTTCAAATCAGAACCTGCGTTACTCCTGGTAAAATGTCGTCGCTCAATGTAAGATATATGTAATCGATTGAAAGATTAAAAAACTGCTGTATCTGCAGTCAAACTGTATAAAAGTGAGTCTATTTACACAAAAATCAATCAACTTCTTCACCCAGCCACAGAATCTACAGAATTTAGTGCTGCCTAGACTCTACTTTTAATCTGCTTTAAGGCAATAAAACTTTGTTCATTTATTGCATGAATGTTAATTGACTTATATTTTGTTTTATATACACGATGCTTTTAAGCCTGTTAGGAGACATTAAACCGTATGTAAACAAAACACGAATGCTTTTAGCTTTGCAAATAGTATGTATATCACGTCCTTTTGTTAAAAAAGAAAATATTCTTCCAGTCCAGTTGACGATATTTGAACTACTTTGATGTGTGTTTTACAGGGTTGTGAAATACATATATAGTATAGTATATCTGTTATATATGTTTGTCTGTTTTCGAATATCAAAGATTTAAGTTTGCCTCTCGGAATCTCACATTCAATCTTTTGATACAGATTTTTTTTTTTTGTTAACATTGTCTTATAATTGTGATTATTAAATTTATTTATAATTAATTTTCATTCCGTTTTATTATTCTTTCAGAAATACAGGAAATCAAGCTACCTGTTCTATGCTTCGAAATGATAAGCCAATATTTATACAAACAAAGGATTCTAATATCAATCAAGAAAATACTAGCACACATTTAAAATCCTATAAAAATAACTCCATTGATAAATCGGAGAAGGTGTATGATAATCTTATTCAAAGTAAAAGCGAAAATAAGGATAATAAAATGGTATCTGATGATTTGAATTGTCAAAATATTTTAGATTCATTACAAGAAAGTTTGAAAAATCCAAAACAGGCAACATACTATGACAATTGCAACATTAATGATGAAAAAATGGTTACAGTCAATGGTTACGATTCATCTGCAAACGTTGGAATGATTCAAGCTCCCAACCGAAGTATAGATGCGAACAACATTGAAAAATTAAAAGGCAATGAATCTCTTAAAAGCTTTGTTAACAACGATTCTGAAAGCGAGTCGTTATTAGATATATGCGAAAGTAACTTTATCGAACTTAGTGACGCTGACCTCAAACAAAAGAAAATACGAAGAAGAGAAAATGAGCCACGCGAACAAAAAATAGAGGGTAGAAAAAGCATTTACGTGGAAGAAAATATGAATTTGACACTAGACAATATTGAGACTGAAAAAGAGGATGATAAAAACAAAACAATAAAATGTGAAGGAGATTATATAAAAACGGAGCAAATAATTAGTCAAGGTGCTAATATTCAAAATTTGAAAAATACTATACAAATGCGAGATAGTATTTACACAACTGAGTGTATGGACTTTACCCTGAAAAACCGTGAAATTGATTTAATTATAGGTGAAATTCCCACTACAGAAGAAAATATTAGTGATGTTGGTTGTGACAATAGTAATTTGTCTAATGCTTGTATTGAATTTTCCTTTTCTAATAATAAAGGAAGAAGAAAATCTAAGCTATTTAAAGAAAATAATGACATGTCAATAGATCGCTCCATTAGCCAAGTTGATTATGTTCAATTTCCTGAACCTATTATGCAATTAAATGCTGCAAAAATATCATTGGAACGTAATATTACTACAACCTCAATGGCAAGCAAATTGCAAGGTATCTTAAATAAACAAAACAATTCTTTAGTAACACCAGTGAAAACCGGTACATTTAATCAATTGTGTTACATAACTCCTCGGCTATCATTAATTGAATTCACGGCTGCGGAGAAGAGGGCTAAAAAGGAAGAATTTTTACGAAACCAACAGCGTTTTAGTCCAACAGTTAGCGAAACTTCGAATAAACGCATGCCCGTCGATTTAACACCATTAATGTCAATTTCTAAAAAGAGGCAAACTTTAATTTTTGATGATTGTTTAATGGATGAGTCACAGGATAACGGTGGAGTTGATGCTATAAATGAGGAAAAAGAACAAAATCAGGAGACGTTATCACTTAGTGAGCATGAAGTGAAGGGTCATGTAATGGAAATATCTGGCATTTGTTCAAATGAATCGCTATTGCAAACACCACCGAAACAAAGACATTCACAAATTCCCATACCTGTGAGCAGCGAAAAAAAATCTCAATCAAATAGAAGCTCTGATAATTTTAAAGAAGCCGAAAAAGAATCTGATTTAGAAGGTGACAATTTTGCTGAAAGCATTCAATTAATGCGTAGAACAAAATCCTCAAAACAAATAGGTGACCAGTCCATTGAATGCGCGAAAAATATTGCCATACAGGCTTCTGTGTTTGAAGGCAATCCCATAACTATATCTGATGTTTCGATTTTTTTTGAAGCCCAAAGAAAAAGTCAATCGCTTGCTCCTCAAATAAAAGAGGGATTAACTGCTGAGGAACACAATACGAATGGCGTTAATGCAGTAGAAGCTGCGAAAAATGGTTTAGAGAATCGTTACATAAATCTTACTTTAGACGATATTGATAAAACACGTTTGAGTTTGGTACGAGCATCATATGAAGACGAAGATGACAACCAAAGCATTAGTAAATGTTTCGTTGTTAATGATCAAAACCCAATAAATCTAATAGATACCAGGCAAGATGTTGAAAAACATAGAAGTTTTCATAATAAACGTCGTAGTGTTTGTCGAAAATGTAAGCGTTGCGAGGAAACTTTTTTAAACGAATCTACTTCAAGTACATCAGATACTTTCGTGCTTCCAGAGTTGCCGCCTCTACCCGACTTAGAACTTGATCTTCTTAAGCATTTGAGAAAGCGACCCACTATTTCGGATGTTAACGTCTTGTGGCAGCGGTTAAGCTTAGACGGTAAAATAATGAACACTATCAATATTTCTGATAATAGCATTGTTATTTCTGATATGGAAGATGAAAAAGGACCGGTCACTAAATGTGAGCTAGTCATAGAAAAGTATAGGTATCTTGTAGTTTCGGAATTCAAATTTATGTTCAGAATATACTAATGCATATTAATTTTAGATTTAAAAGAGACCGCTTGAATAATCGACTATCAGAAAAATGTTTCACAAAACCTCCGTTTGTTGAACGATTAAATAATTTATTAAGGTAGAAGAAGAAAATCAACACATTTCATAACTATTCTATTAATTTAATTTTTTATTTTTTCAGAACTCCTTTAAGTAATTGGATTTTTGACTTTCAAAAGCAATATCGTGGTATATTATCATTTACCCATAGACATATGCTTACGTTTTTAGTATTATTGACGTTCGAAGAAGTTGATGCCCTGGGATGCGATATTAAATTGAAAGATGTAAAAGTAGACAAGGGGCATATGCCAGAAAGTACGTACAGTGAAAAATCGTTAAATATACCGTTATGGCGTAATAAATATTATCCTTTTAGATTGTTGGAAACCAATTGATTTCGTCTTAAATTTTCAATTTAAACTAAATTTTCCCCTCGATTTGAAATCCTTATGTGAATCCAATAGTGAAACAGGTATATTAAAAATGCTACAAACAATTGACCGGTTTTGTGTAGACACACTTAAAATGGGAATTTATTTGCAAAGAATATGCTTCACCAATCAAGCATTAATCTTAAGGTAAATTATATACTATCTATGCCGTACTTACAGAATAAGTATAATTTTCTAAATATTTTAGGGATGAAAATAGGACGTACGTGTGCAAAACAGTAAAAAAAATTATAAATAGGAATGATGCTCAATCTATCGATAAAACCATTATAAAGATAGAATTACTCAATCTTAAGAAATTAAGCTTTAAGGACATTTGTAGTCCAAAACTTCACAATTTTCGGGAAGAAATTCATTTGTTGCCAGTTGGATTGGAGTTTTTGAGTGCATTTCTGCCGAATCCTTTAAACTATTTAAAAAACCCGTGAGCATGTTATAAATTTTAAGTTTCTTCTTTATTTTTATATACACATTGATTATCTGTTATTGATTGTAATTTAAGTATTTTTTATCTATCAAATGCACACTATATTAGTTTCTCATTTACAAGAAATTGTGTAACCTTTTATATTTAAGTGTATGATATACTCTTTGAACTAATAATGTTTTATAAACTATAAAGCTTTGTGAATATAAGTATTTATTATAAATCTTGAAAATGGACAGTCTTAAGCTGTCGGAAAATAACGGTGAAAATCACCGATCATGTATTTAGCAATTAGCTTAAGGCTTAACTTGTTGATATTGTTCTTCATATCAGCGTCCTTAAAGAGCGTGAAGGTATAAAAGATATTTTTTTTAGAGAATAGACGCCATTTACTTGATGTTGATCGAGAGGACAATTTGAAAGATTATTGGACGAGTTAATGATTAAATTGTGTTAATTATTGCGGTCGGTGGCAACCAAATGTTTCTAGAAAAGCTAAGTAAGTTTTTCAATTGCAAAAGATGCAATATCAGCTTGTGAATGTGTTTTATCCATTTATAATATTTTGTTAATTTATCAAATGAATAATCGTATATCATACTTAATTTCACACTCTCAAAAAAATGTTGTTGTTGTAACAACTCCACTGTAATATGCGCAATTGGAAAAATGTGTTCAGTTGGTACAGTTTTCGCTGAGTTGGCAATCCCTGGCCGAATTGCATTCGGGTCGTTCCGGATCGTAGATCCGCTTGGCGCGGAAGCGGAAAAACGTTGGTACAGATAATTTCTCCGGTCTGTCGTTTTAGTGGTTTAGCAATCATTACACAATGTTTTAAGTACTATGCTCTCGGTTGCCAATTAATTAAATCTCGGTGTATTTTGTGACTCGCTCCGTTTTATTAGTTATCCTTCTTTTTTTGTGATCTGTTTCCAATGTATTTATAAAATTTCTTCAGTATGTAATAACGTTTTAGACATCTCATAATTAAAGATGTTATGTTGTTGTGCCATAATTTTTTAGTATTGCGATGTTTTTATCTCTTTAAGAACTATTTTCTGTGGTTTCGAGAATTTTTAACCAACAAAATTGTTTACTTTTGCTTATCATTTACTAGCTGTACCCTGCGCGTGTTGCTGCGCCACCATACATAATTGATCATTACAACCCTTCAGTCAGGATTACGACCTAGTTTCTCACACCACTTATGTTGTGTGTGTTAATTTTATACATGAGTGGCGGGACCTACAGTTTAAAGTCGATTCCGAACGACAGATTTTTGAGAAACTTTTCATGGCAATTTTATTTACCCTCAGAGTTTTTGCCAGAAATCTGCTGAGAGGAAGTCGCCGAAGAAATACTTTCTGTATTTTATTTTGATGTCTGGCCTGGGGCTCGAACCCTGGCTTTTCGTCTAATAAGCCAACACACCACCTACTAGACCACGGCTGCGCCACCAACTAAAATAAATTTGAAGGAAGGACATTACACAAATATCCAATTAATTTTGAATCATTTTTTTAATTTGGTTTCCGTTGTCCAGATGATTCAGACGAACAGGCCTGAGTAGTACGCATTCGATTAGTTTCTAATCTCACTTCTCGTTGTTCAAGTGAGGTGTAGGTCGACCAATTGCTTGCCGCGTTGGAGGCATGATTGCACGGGAATGACGTGAAAAATGTGTTAAATTTATTAGAATCTCACGCTGTACAATTCAATTGAAACCAACAGCATTTTTATAAATTTTCCAAAATTAAAATGTTTCAAATTTTACGTGAATGAGTTATACTAAATGTTATTAAAATCATAAATGATAAATGCTAAAATGACTGGTATTTGCCCGATCAACACATGATCATAGCATAGTTTACGATTCAATTCATTTTGAATAATTATAAGTGGCGCCGTCTATCGGAATTTAATCGCACAAACTTAGAAACCTCCGTAGATCTATACGCAACACCTTTGCTAAAGATCATATCATGATCAAATGCACACTTTATGATTTAATTAATTTTGAGTAATTTTCAGTGACGCCACCTGTCTTAAATTGGCCATACCAAATTATAAACCTTAGTCGGCTCATGCGCAATAACTTTGCTAAAGATCATAACATGATCAAATACACAGTTTACGATTTAAATCATTTTTAGTAATTTTCAGTGGCGCCACCTGTCGGAAATTGGTCATACCAACTTAGGAACCTTCCCCGGCTCATGCGCAACAACTTTGCTGAAGATCGTAGCATGATCAAATGCATATTTTACAATTCTATTAATTACATACAAACAAACATTCATTTATATATATATATAGAAGATAATAGTTTATAGTTTCTGTTATCGTTCAAAACTTTTCCACATGTCCTGAAGAATTTATTTATATAGAGCGGATGACTACTTGATAAGTTGATTATGATATCATTTATTAGAATCGAATTACCAACACTGTCTCAAATAACTGCCTGTACATCAAGTAGGTGAAGACAATTTTCAAAATATTTCAAAATTTACCTCTGAGATTTGAATAAAGTAAAATTGTTTTAAGAGCTGAATTTTTGCGTACAATAATTAGATACAATAATTTTGTTTATTTTTTATATAAAAAAAATTATATAAAAATTGTCCGTACAGCTGAGATAAGACAAATGTGTCCCTCTAAATCACATAACGATTTTATAAAATTTGATTTGTTTTCGCAAAATCTAAGAATTCTATGTTAATAGCCATTCGTTTCGATAGGGTAGTAAAAATAACATCATCATTCTCTTTCATTGAGCGTTTAAATAGTTTGACTTACGTTCAAAAATGAAAACGCAAACAAAAGGGAAGGGAAATGAAAAATGAAATTGGTCTCCTTGTAATGCTATAAACACATTAACCGCAACGCAGCAATATTGCGTTTGCAGCCAAAGGTACGCTGCATGCGCATTAAGTTATAAACCCATAGACGACACCCAGCACCTCGGCAAAAATACTGCTGTTTAAATTATTTGAAAGCAGAGCAGAAAAAAATAACTGCTCAATCGATGGCTTAATGTAGAGGTCTTAAATTCTTAATCTTCAATTTTCAGTACTTTGCAGGAGAAGGAAAAAACTTAATAAAATCTAAAACAAAAATGTTATAAAAAATTTTAAATGCAGTTTTTGTTAGAAATAATTGAGGAATTCAATCATAAAACAATTTTTTGAATTTCGGCTGATTTTAAGGAGTAATTTAACTTAGGGCTTTTTGGTATTCAAATTGTTGAAAATTAATATAGAGATAGGACTTTTTTATTGATTTAAAGTGAAAAGAAACAAAGAAAGTTTAATGCAAAATTGTAAATCTATGTAATAAACAAACATCAGATAATTGCATTACTGCGAGTTCTAATTAAAATTAATCTTTATGTGTCAAATTATGATAAAAATACAGGTAATTTTTCTTGGATTTCGTAAGTGGTCCCAGTTTTTTTAATTTTTTTTAAATATAGTATATTATACTGCTAAAACAATTCATGTTTAAATTAACAAAAAAAATAAATCAAAGACAATGTACTTTTAAATAAAATTATAATTTTTATAAGGCAAATTATCGTAGAAGTGGTGGCAATCTACTTTTTTAGATATTGATATTTTTTCTTCATAAATCCGTAAAGCTCTGTGGGAGCAGCTCATATTCGTCTGTTTTATTAATTTTAAAATAAATTAGTCCTGACGAATCATAACCCAAGGCTCGTAGCATATTTACTTTTGGATCAGTAATTTTCCTGCCTAAAAATTGGGATTAATATTGGTTATAAATATCTTTAGAATTTCTTTATTTAAGCAATATTTTTTACCTGGTCGAATGGACGAGTATACCTGAGAAATTCTTTTAAAATTCAAAAAATAATCATAACGTAATGGTGCGCATGTAAAGGTGCTGGTACTTTACGCGCTTCAGTTATAAATTGAACAAATTGAGACGGCAAGTTTATTTGCCTTTTTTAAATTTTTCTGCGAATCATGTTCGTAAATGAAACATTTTGTCATTTGTTTTATCGTCCAGTTCAAAAATCAAATTTATTAATAATTTTTCCATTTCTGCGGTCTTTGTTCATTCGTAAATGCAATCAAAAAGAAGCATCAGCAACATGTGATTAGGAGTGTGAGCGCAAAATAATCATATTATGCAGCGCAGTGATGCATTTACGAAGAGGCCGTATATTTGTTCCCTCGATATATCGGTTTCTTTTGAAAAAGCGAGCAAAGCATTAGACAAAATGACATTTCGACATTTCGATTTTGGTAAAAGCAACCATCCGATTAAATTATATGGAGGATTTTGGGCGATCGATCATGGAAATTTAACGTAACGGAAGTGTATACTATAGTTGAACTCTTCACTCGGTACAAAGAGTCAAAAATATTTATTCAACTTCATATGAGTTAGGACTTTTTCTTTCAAACCTTTTTGAAATGGGTTAGGTTTTTTTCTTTTAATTACTGTAAACCAAGTATTCGTCAACATAGGAACCTGAATTTTTCAGAGGATGTGTCTACTAGAATACGTAAAAACCCCAATTAAAAAAAAACGAGATACGACCTTTCTATATTAAGCCATGGACATCTATATATGTATGTATACAAAAACAGTTCATGTAGCTTTAAAATGTCAAAAATTCAAAAAAAAATTTTTTTTTTTATAATATGTAATCCAATTAATTTTTTTAGAAAGGTAGCTTCGCATCGCGGGAAATTATTCCTTTTACAATTCATTGTATTCATACAAAAATATTTGTGATATCACGTGGACAGCTTCGAGAAAAGAAACTCTAGGGGTTCTATTGAACACTTACTTTTACAATTGTGTGGATCCAGATAGCTATCCGTTGGGTGTAGCTGATCCCACATGTAATGCTGGCATGATGCCCGACTTGGAGGATATCATTACCAGGGATAGGGTCAAATGGGCTGGTCCGGATGGTATCTTTCCGGCTCTTCAGCATGCTGATGATATATTTTACGAATATCCTGGAAAAGACCCACGAGAAACAAGTCGACACACACCATCTTTTTGTCGACTATAAGGCTGCCTTTGATAGCCCCATAAGGGATCGTGTTTTTGCCGCAATGTCTGAGCTCGGTATACCTGCGAAGCTGATAAGGCTTTGCAGAATGACGTTGAGCAATTCCTGTAGCTCCGTCAAGGTAGGAATGGACCTCTCCGAGCCTTTTGATACCGTGCGAGGTTTCAGACAAGGCGACCCCTTATCATGCGACCTCTTCAACTTCGTCATGGAGAGTGTTATGCGAAAGGCAGGAGTGCATCGCAGTGGCACTATTTTTCAAAAAAGTGTCCAGTTGCTTGCGTACGCTGACGACATTGACATCATAGGGCGTACGAAGCGAGGTGTTACTGCTGCCTTTAGTGCTATTGAACGCGAATCTACCAAGATGGGTTTGGCAGTAAATGAGGGCAAAACAAAGTATATGTTATCGACGAGTCGAGACGCGCGGCGTATTGATTCTCAGATTACGGCCGATAACTATACTTTTGATACGGTCAAGGAATTCATCTATCTTGGCTCCGCCGTTACCACCAGAAATGATGTCAGTCTGGAGATCAAGCGCAGGATCACTCTTGCCAACAGGTGCTACTATGGTCTCAATAGGCAATTGAGTAGCAGAGACCTCTCTCGTACGACAAAACTAACACTCTACAAGACACTCATCCTACCCGTGCTTCTTTATGGCGCAGAGGCATGGACCCTATTAAGTACAGATGCAGCGGCCTTGAAAGTGTTCGAGAGAAAAGTACTGCGCAAGATCTTCGGTCCAGTGCGAGTTGGCGATGATTTCCGTATCCGATACAACAGTGAGCTGTATGAGCTCCTCAACGACATGGACGTTGTACAGCGTATTAATATCCAGCGGCTACGCTGGCTCGGCCATGTCGTTCGAATGGAGGAGGATGCGCCGGCAAGACGGGTATTTGATGCGGGAATCTGCGGAAGTCGGCGAAGAGGACGACCTTGCATCCGTTGGAAGGACCAAATCGAGGAAGCCCTGTCATCGATTAGTGCGACAAACTGGCGTAGGCGCGCACGAAGCAGAGGCGCCTGGAAGGATGTGTTGCGGCAGGCCGAAATCCGATAAACGGGTTGTTATGGCCAATTAAGTAAGTAAGTAATATCTTGTGGACGTGTATAACGACTGTCTCCGGTGGTGTAATATACCTGACGGTTGGAAAGATGTGCTTGTGGTGTTTATACCGAAAGCCGGTAAACCCAGTGGCATCAGCCCTAAGGATTATAGCCCGATATCGCTTTCATCCTTTCTTTTGAAAGCTTTGGAGAGACCTATCGATCTATATTTGAGGTCAAACATGGACCGGTCTCTGTTGAGTAGGTCGCAACATGCTTACATTAAGGGTAAGTCAGTTGAGAGCGCTCTTCATGATGTGACAGGTTTTGTTGAGGTGAATTTGGTTAGGGGTGAATACACACTTTGGCTTTCCTAGATATTGAGGTCTTCAATAATGTTACCACTTCTGACAGGAGATTGGTGTTTCTATCGATAAGCACGGATATATACAAAATGAGAATGGTGTACCTATCTTCTACCACATATATAGAAGAGCAAGTGACAAGACTTTCCTCTGCAAAGAGCTTACCGCGGAAAATCGCCGGTTTGACACAAATATTTATATGAAAGACACAGACATGTCAACTAGAATTAGAAATAAGTATTGGTGGCTTACCAAATAAATTTCTCTTCACATTTTACCCCCTTGACTGTAGCTTTAATCTTATCCTTAAAATACAGAAGTAACGTTTATATATATCATATATATATATCGTATATCATGTGTAAATGTATAGTACAGTAGGACCTTGATTATCCGTGATGGTCGGGACCGAAAGCATTCCGGATAATCGATTTTCCCGGTTAATTGAGTACCAATTTTGGCTAGTTTTTTAATAGATATTTTTATTAATTAATAAACGAATATGTACATTTTTATATAAAAACTCAATAATTCAAGGATTTTATATACATACATGTTTCAAAAATATAAAAAAACCGCACTTCTCAAATTTCTAAATTAAACTAAACAGGTTTACATGTGTGCTTCTGACTCTAATCACGGATAATAGAGGTAATCACGGTTAAACGATGCAGAAAAATTTAAGTCGATCCAAAGTAAAATTAAGTCGATGCAAAAAATTTTCTTTTTCCATCCCGGATAATCGAATCACGGATAATCAAGGTCCTACTGTATTATAATATAATTGAAATATATTCTAAACTGTAAATTAGTAAATAGTTAATGTACAGGAGATCCCCACCGGCGGACAGTGTTAACAGATGTATATATATTAAGATATCAACTATTTGTTTATTAGTAGTTTAAGTTTCTTAATTTTTTATTAAATAAACACAAAAAAAAAATTGGTGTTTCTATCTTTCTAATAACTTTATTAATGTTAATAAAAATATAATAAAAGTGTCTTAGCCTTAGTAATTGCGGCGCAATCAGTTACTAGTCGGAATGGTTTACCCAGTAAATAAATACGAAAACGTTCCAGCGTCTCTACCACGGCCAAGACCTCAAGTTCATAACTGTGATATTTTGCCTCGGTGTCAGAACAATGTCGGCTAAAATAAAATACTGGTTGCCATTTATCGTCCCCATAAGACTGTAAAAGAACGCCGGCCAGCCCAAGACTACTCGCATCCGTATGTACCTCGTGTTGAGCCGACACATCGAAGATAGCAAGTACAGGTTTCTTACAAAGAACTTATATCAATTTTCTAAATGATTGTTCCTGCGGTTCACCCCATTGAAATTTACCTTCGTTACTTTTCCGTAGTAGCATCGCAAGTGGTCCTGAGATTAAAGAGTAATTTTCAACGAATTTCCGAAAAAACCCTGTAAGGCCCAAAAATCTGCGGACCTCGGTAGTGCTCGTTGGTACCTTGAAGTTCTCAATGGCACTAATCTTTCCGCCTCCAGGCGTGATACCGGCCATATTCACAGTGTGACCCAAATACGAAATCTCCTCCGTGAGGAAATTACACTTATCCAAGCGTAAGGTGAGTCCACTTTCTTCCAAAATATTTAAAAATCGATTCAAAAGGTCGATACCTTCATCCACGGTTCTGCTGGGGATTATGACGTCGTCAAGATATGCTAACACTTCGCCTGGCTTCATAAATTCCAAAATACGGTTCATTAAGAGCTGAAAAACTGTCGGGGCATTGACGAGCCCAAATGGCATCCGGTTGTACTTGTAATCACCTTCGTAGGTGACGAATGCCGTAAACTTCTTAGACTGCTCTTCAATTTGAATTTGATGATAGCTCATACGTAAGTCAAGGGTGGTAAAATAACGATAACCGGACAGTTGAGCGAGAAGGTCTTCAATTACCGGCATAGGGTACGGTATCTTTACTGTAATCTTGTTTAATTGGCGATAGTCTATGCACAGCCGATGCTCGCCATTCTTTTTCTCAACAAGTACTATGCCTGAAGCATACGGAGAAGTTGATTTTCGAATAATTCCACTGTCGAGGAGCTCCCGTATGATATTTGATACTATAGGGCGTTTTGCAAATGGAATTCTATACGGCTTGGAATTCTATACGACTCGGATTTCCATTTTCACCAGACTACTCTTTCCCAGTTCATTTATGTTTTCCGCAAAACAAGCCCTATGATCGTTAAGCACAACCTTAGCATTTATGGCGTTTATATTCTGCACCCAGCAATCGCGTCCCTCAATGATCGTACGTTTGCCCTCTTGGCACAATAGGTTACGACCAATAAGTATATCCATAGGTATTAAGACATCATCGACAATAAATACCTCAGCCTCAAAAATAGAATTGTCAATTACTAAGGTCACGATCACCTTACCTGTAGAAACATATTCGCCTCCTGCAAACCCTTTTAAAACCATGTTGGATTTTATCATTTCACCCATTTGTTTTGCGAACGTTTCCCTTATAAGACTGCGATCGCTACCAGAATCTATAAATACTACGGTTTCAATGTCATTAAGTTTGACTGTTTTACATTGTTATCAGCGATTTTGTTTACCTCTCCACTTTGGGTTTGTTTTGATTTACAATCGGCTGTCTTATGCGATGTACGATTGCATCTACCACAGCGATCTTTCCTTTGTGGTTCGGGACACTTAGCGGAGTAGTGGCCATAATTGGAACAATTGTAGCATTTTATTTTATCCAACGGGTTGTTGCTTTCTTTTTTCTTCGCTCCGATGTTGTCTGTTGTGTTGCTGTAAATATTCCTTTTTTGTTTATTGTACATACTCGTTGTTGTTCTTATCTCGTTGTAGTTGCAGTAGCAATTTATATCGTTCAAGAGCTGGTTGCACGTTACATATTCGTTTGAAATTTTCTCTTTAAATCAGGGTCATTAATTCCTATGACAATGTGACGGGCAATAGCTGATTCCGTAAGATTACCTTTTTTCCCAACAGCATACATTCTACAATATTCCTGGGGAGACTCGTTCGATCGACGTATCATCGTAGACATCTTGACGTCAGCTTCATTTACGGTATGGGGAAAATCTAAAAGAAATTTATTTCGTGAAATGAGACCAAAACAAAAATACCTCCTGTAACGAATCGACCCAGTATTTCGCAGGGCCCTTCATTTGATGCTGGACGGCAAATATTACGGACTGATCATCCCATCCATATGCTGTCTTTAGAACATTCACACGTTTTACAAATTGTGATGAGTTTATGGATTCATCTGCTGAAGGATTGAAATCTGGAACTAGCGAAATTATCTCTTTTATTTGACCATAAGGGTTGGCTGTGTTATGGTATGGCTGAAAAGCATTTTGTGAAGGTAGAGATGACGGTTGCATAGCGTACACATAGGTAATACTGGCGGTGGCTGATCGTAGGTCGTTGAGGGTATGGTATGTGTTTATGTCTGACAGTCTAAACTTCCCATCCTTGCCGACTTAAACGGAATTGTTTGAACGATGGGAACAACCAATAGAGGGCGCTGTAATATTAATTTAAGCTTTTATAATGTAATGCAATTTTATCTAAGCTTTATGTTTTTAACATTACGTTGTAATTGTGTTTAACTTAGGCCTCTTGTTTGTATAAGCCTAACTTAAATTTTTTATTCTTTCTTGTAACATCCACAAGGATGCAACTACTTTGTTTGACAATTTTTAAGATCTGTGCAATAATTTTTTCTTGTCTTGTAAATTTAAATAGTGCAATTAATTATGAGTTTGTGAATAGTAAAAGAATTGAAATTAATTAAAATTATAAATAACTAAAGTAAAACAAAAAGAACTTGAACCAATAAATAAAAGGTTAAGGTTGTGGTATAAGCCGATGATGTGGTTATTCTGGTAGGTGGAAAATTTTTGTCGACGCTGGGGGAACTGATGAAGTCTGCTCTTGGAACTTTATCCTCTTGGGCTATGAACTGTGGTCTGGGTATAAATCCCAATAAGACAGACCTCGTTTTGTTCTCTCGTAAGTACAAAATTGAAACTTTCAGGTTGCCGAGGTTAGGTGGTAGGGAACTTCCGTTGTTTTCTGAGGTCCAGTACTTGGGTGTTGTCCTGGACAGCAAGCTGAACTGGAAAAGATACACGGAGGAAAGAATGAAGAATGGACTGAATGCTCTCTTCAGTGTAGGAACTCCATAGGTAAGAGCTGGGACCTTCCGCCTAGGGCCATTCGCTGGATATATCTGGCGATTGTTAGACCGGTTATTACTTATGGTTGCGTTGTTTGGCGGTGTGCCTTGAATAAGAGTTTTCAACGGAAAGTCTTAGATAAGGTTCAGCGGATTGCTTCCTTGAGTATCACTGGAGTGAGGAAGAGTTGTCCTCAGGCTGCTCTTAACACTATGCTCTGCCTGACCGCTTGATTTGTATTTCAAGCGGTGCGCAGCGCGAAGTGCCATACATCTGAGAGAATCGGGCTGCTGGAAACAGCGCTCGATGGAACACTCCAGAGTTCTGAACGTCGTCTTTCCAGATGGGAGGTATTGACTTTCGGAAAAAGCCACCGATTATATTGTGCCTGAGGCTGTGTTCCTGCCTGGTTAAAGGATACTTATACCGGATAGGGCACAATGGAATGGTGGGGTACTCCAGGAGCAGAGAGGTATACCCATCTTCACAGATGGGTCTAAGTTAGGTGGAGGTACAGGTGCTGGGGTATTCTGTAAGGAACTCGGTCTTGAACTTCACTTCAGGTTGAACTGATGACTGTAGCGTGTTTCAGACGGAGATGTTCGTAATATTGAAGGCTATTGAGGCCACAGCTGGTGGGCCCGCTTCGGATTCGAAATCTTACATGATCTTCGTTGACAGTCAGGCTGCTCTAAGGGCCATTAAGTCGGTCTGGTGCAAATCACGGCTCGTTCGCGAATGCAAGAAGTCGTTAAGGACGTTTGGATCAGACTGAATCCGTCTATGCCGGTTTCCGGGTCATAGCGGAATACTCGGTAATGAGACGGCGGATGCTCTTGCTAGGTAAGGTTCACTTTCTGAGGGCGATTTAATAGTTGGTCCTGATCCCCCAATCTGCCACTTCCCCGGCCTCATCAAGGGATTGGTCAGGGAGAAGAGCAGAGGCATTGGGGGAATGGATCGGGTTGTTATGTTTCTAGGTGTCTATGGTCTGCTATAGACACAGCTTGGTGCTGGGCTTGGATAAGGCCAGTTTAAGGTTAGTTATAGAGTTTATTACGTGGCACTGCGAGATTAGGTCGCTGACGCTGTTCCAGATCCCGGCCGGACTATTGCAGGGTATGTTGCGATGAGGATTAGTTGGAGACTGTCGAGAACCTCCTCTGCAACTGCCCAGCCCTTAGTAGGTTGAGGACCCTTGGCAGGGGATTCTTTGAGGGTTTGAATTCTGCGTCGAGAGCCGTCATCAAGGCTCTCCACAGATTCATTAGTAGCTGGAGCTGGTTAAGGAGTGCTAGGGCTTCATTAGTGTAGTCGCGCTCTCTCTTGTATTTTGTTTGGTCTGTGTAATTCCTCCGCTTCCCATTCTCCCTTTCCTACTTCCTCTCCTTTTTCCTATCCCCTCTATTATCCTTCCATCTTAAGGACGTTACGTACAATGGGTCAATTTGACCTCCGGGTACTGCACTTATCTCATTTGACAAGTACACGTCCTCTAACCTAACCTAAAAGTTAATAAACCTTTTATAATTCAATTTTTTTATGAATACAACCAAAAATGTATTTCTATTTTTTAGTTTTAGAATTGTTCTTTTCTCTTTAATAACAGAAGTATTTTAAGCTGTTACTTAATTATTACTGCATGTTGTATTGGCATCTCTAGTCGGCTTTTAGCTCTTTACTAAAATAGAAATTTGCCTAAGTTGGGCAGAAACAGCTTGTGCCAGTTAAGGGCTTGTTACTCAAACGTAGGGAACGTAAAAACGTATCGTAAGTTGCCGGAAGAACGTTTGTGTAGTTATAGAAACGTTTGAAACGGGACAGTTGTCAACGAAGAATGTAAATAAAAACAAAACAGGACACAAAGCAACACACCAACGAATACAACACAATGTAAAGAAACTGATATACATACATTTTCACGAAGCCAGCTGTTTAGAACAGTGACGAGTGTTTTTAAGATAAAGCAAAATTCAAAAAGTACCAATTGGGTATTTTTAATTGGAAAAAGTTATGTTTGCTTCTTAAATTTTATGTTATTACAAATATTTATTCTTGTAATATTATAAAATATTACATTGTTGGTTTAATCTGAGTCAATATTTATGGAATTTAGATATAGTACAGTCGAATATTGTTCTACCCAAATTGATTTTTTTGTTTTTTTTTATTAAATTGCAAAACAATACCTCTAGCTAGAATAGTAATAATAATAATAGTAATAATAATAATAAACTTTAATTCTTTATGAACATTAGAATCATAAGAATATGCATTTAAAAATTTAAAAGATAAAAAATTATGTATAAATAGGAAAGTACCAAAAAGGCATTTGCGTTGCATTGCCAATCTAAATACAAATTTTATATTTATTATGTTTCAAAATTTTTTTATACACATTACAATCAATCATAATATTTAAAGAAAAATCATTTTTTAAATTCAAATTTAAAAGCTTAATATATATTAAAGTACCAAAAAGGGGAATTCGTACCATTTTGTCACTCACATACATATATATTATTTATTGATTTTGTTAACATTTTTTGTGAGAACAATAGAAACATAACAATAGTATTTATTTCTTATAAAATATTTTTTTATTATTATTGTAGTCAATAATTAAAAATTTCAGTGTTACATGCAACAATTTAAAAGTTTTATATAAATAATCATGAAAGTACCAAAGAAGGCACTTGTGCCGCAATGCAACTCTGCATACAATAGCTCCATCACTCATGTTCAAATGCCACGTAAAAACGCGAGAGAACGTTTCGGTAAGCGTTTACATTGCTCTCCATATGCTAAAAAGATAACGTTCGCTATGGTACGTTACGTTAAAATAGAAAATTTAAATAATTTCTTTAATTGGCGCACTAGCAGGGACCCGCGATTTTTTGTCGGACAAAAACAATAAAAAAAATTTTATAACGTATAAAATACGGTTCAGTTCGGAAAATAGAAATCACGAGCAGAAACCAAGGGCCCCTTAGTAAGTTTTAAGGAAGGCAAACAGGAACTGGAAACATCCAGTAGAAGAGAAGAAGACGAAGAAGATGGATAACGTTTACCTTTTAATGTAGGTAATTTAGAAACAATTATTGAAGGAAATTAAATAAATAAATTACTAAATTGAAAAAAATTTTAATTGAATGGAAATTTGCATAATTCTTATTAATTATTTACTTACAAAAAGAAATTTAAATCTAAAACAAAAAAAAAAGAAAAAGAATATCTTTAAGCATAAGTTAAATTCAAAATAAAAACTAATGCTGAATTTTAATTAAAAGAAATTTAATAATAAATCTTACAAAAAAAATTTTAAGAAGAAATTAATGAAATTTTGAAATTAATTAATGAAATTACACCTTAATGAAAGGATAAAGGAAAGAAAAAAATAAAATATAATTTTTTAAAATAAAAAAAGGAAACTGTTGCGATCACCGTATAAGCACGGTTTGACGTTTGACAAACGCTCACAGCAGCAACATTCCCTACAAGAACAGTGACAGTCATTTGATTGGTCATTTGACTGTCACTACTGATGGAAATATCCATCATCGCGTAGAACAAAGTTTCTATCAGTTTCTTAAGGCAAATGGACAAAACTGATGGAAACATTTGTGTACATGTGATTTTTCATCTCCCTTGCACTTATGAATTCTATCGACTTTAAAACATATATCTGAGCTGCTCACTCTTTTGTTGTTTACCAAACAAGGATGATAGAAATGTAAGTCAGGGTTGATCAATCATACTTGATGTATATATCAATCACTGTTGACTAGTCATACTTGGTGAATATATCCGTCAAATCTGACCGGTGTAACTTTTATATAAAACTCGATTTTTATGTTATTTTTATTATAAAATGTATTTGTTTTTATTTTCATTTATTATATACACAGGTTTATTTTTTAAATATTTTTTTTGCTTCAGCCTGTGGTGGCTCCTTTCAACGGCTTTTCTGATACTTTTTTCAAAGTCTAAGGACCCTTGCAGATTGAAAACTTCTGAAATTTGTAGAAGATATATATATATATATATATATTTATACAGTACATATGCTGATACATAAATAATGTCTTTTTCATAATTTATATATAAAAGTATGGACATACCTCGTATAACTTTTTGAAATAGCGAAAGCTTAACAAGCGCTTGTTTCCCCCACCTTCCTTCCCAATTATATTTTTCCAGTAGGTCATCAGTTAACACTGCACGAATGACACTACTGACATCCTCAGATGTGCCTTTCAATTTATGAAAGTATGTAATCTGTAAAGAAATATCATTATTAAATATTTTAAAAAAGAAATAATTTGACTTTATTACCATTGCTTGGCAAAACTCTGGAGATTCTAACTTCTCCTCTACCTCTCCCACCGCTTCGATTGATTTCAGTGGAAGCATGCTGGCTACTTCGTCCTGCTTTTCGCCAGTCATGCGACACACTGAATTTTCGATCTTTTTAATGGATACCTTGCATTCCATCAACACCTTGGACTGAGCCAAGGCTTCGGGCTTTGACAAAATCTGTTAAAATGTTTGTTCTTGATTTCTTAATTTCCATCGTACGGATTTTAGTCGTTTGAATACACTACTAGCCTCTGTAGATTGGTCGTCTGTGCTAATTTCACCACCATATGACTCTCTTTCACTTGACAGGATCTTGGATGGCTTTTATGAGGTATTATTTAAATGTTTTAGGGAGTGTGTTCCATTTGCAAATAGTCGTTTGGAGCGTTCTGGTCCTCCGTGGAATTCGGCTAGACTGTCAAGGTTGAGGAACAGAAAATCAAGATTATTTAAGAAGTTTGTTAGATCAGGTACTGATATTGATTATGCTCTTTACTCTAGGGCGCGTGCGGATTATCGTAGAATGAATCATTACTGTTATGAGGAATATATGATTAGGGTCAGGTCGAACTTCGCTAGCGATCCTAAGTCGTTTTATGACTTCGTTCGAGCTAAACGTAAATCATCTTTGTTTCCCTCTGAGATGTTTTATGGGGACGTATCTTCCTCTAATTACCTTGATATTTCTAATATGTTTGCTGACTTTTTTCAGTCTACTTATAGGCAGTTGGACTCGGGACCTTATCTGAGTAGCGGCTTTTCGTATCCTTATTCAGTGGGAAGTGTCTCCATTTCTAATATATATTCATTTGATGAGGAATCTGTTCTTGAGTCTTTGTCTGGACTGAAACTTACATACTTGCCGGGCCCTGACGGTGTTCCGGCCTGTATTTTGAAAAAGTGCGCTGTTGTTTTGAGTGGTCCTTTGACCTTTATATTCAATGGGCTTCTGAGGGCTGGTCATTTTCCATCCATTTGGAAGAGTTCATTTATAATTCCTTTGCATAAGTCAGGTAATAAATCCAATGTCTCCAATTACAGGGGTATTGCCAAACTCAGTGCTATTCCCAAGTTAATGGAGAAACTGGTGACGGATTATCTCTCTTTTAATACGAGATCTTTAATATCCCCTTTCCAACATGGTTTTTTGAAAGGTAGGTCGACTGTCACTAATCTTCTTGAATTTACTACGCATGTTTTCAGGGGTTTTCTTGCCAGGGCTCGGACTGATGTAATTTATACTGATTTCAGTAAGGCTTTTGATAGGGTTGATCATAGAATTTTGCTTCTTAAACTTTCATTAATTGGTATTCCTGATATTATTCATCGTTGGCTAGACTCCTACCTCTCCCTTAGGACTCAGAGGGTAATGTTTAGGAATGTATTGTCTAAGACAGTATATGTTACTTCTGGTGTTCCGCAGGGTAGCCATTTGGGTCCTTTACTGTTCTTATTGTTTCTTAATGATCTTCCTTGTGCTATTCCTGATTGTAATATTCTGATGTATGCTGACGACGTCAAATTATTTTATACTTTTGATGATGATCATGGTCAGGCTGTTCTTCAGCGAAATATTGATTTGTTTGTAACTTGGTGTAGAATTAATTTAATGGATCTTAACTTGAAGAAATGTAAATGCATGGTATTCTCTCGCGGGGGCGTAATTTCGTCCACTTATGTGATTAATTCTTGCCCCTTGGAAACTGTGACTACATTTCTTGATTTGGGAGTATTATTGGATATGAAATTGTCTTTTATTGATCATATTAGTATGATGATTGGGAAGGCTCGGGCTGTTCTTGGTTTTGTGAAAAGATGGGCTAGGGAATTCATTGATCCTTATATAACGAGACTGCTATACATTTCACTTGTTAGACCTATTTTAGAGTATGCGTCTATTATTTGGAATCCATACTATCGTTGTCATAGTGATTCAATAGAGTCTGTGCAGAAGCAGTTTTTATTATTCTGTTTACGTGGCTTAGGATGGGATTATGCCAATGGGTTTCCGTCATATGAGGCTAGATTAGGTTTGATAAAACTTCCAACTTTGGAACGTAGAAGGACTGTTTTAGGGATTTGTTTTGTTTTTAATCTAATTAAAGGTGATATTGATTCTGAGTTTTTGCTTTATAACCTGAATTTCAGTATTCCAGCAAGATTTTTACGACACTATCGTCCTCTTTCTTTAGATTTTTATAGAACTAACTATGGATTTAATTTTCCTTTTCGTAGATTATGTAACGATTTTAACATATATTATGATTTTATTGATTTTAATAGTAGTGTTTGTAATATAAAACGTAGCTTATATGCTGACGTAAATTTGTAAATTATTATATAAAAATGTATTATCGTTCTTGTTATACGTAGTGCATGTTTATTGTAACTTTATTTCAGCTTGTGATTAATTTCTGTAGCTGTTTTATGTTCTCGTTGCCATACTTTTCCCTTACCCGCTATAGTCCGGACTGTAGTGTGTACGTGTCCCTACGTAATGGGGACGAGCCCTCCGCGGTCGGGTGAGGGTGGGTTAGTGTGAGGCCGGGGACGTTCGAAATAGTAATAAAAGAAGGCTAATAATACTTACGCTTGTCTCTAGTTTCTGCAATTTATTGGCAATCTCTTCTTGGTTGGAGACTATTGTGCACTGGCCATTACTCAATATGCTTTGGTTTGCATAATAGTTGTTTGCTTAAACGAAATAAGAAAATAATAATATTAGATTTCGGAACATGCATATCGATGGCTTAATATAAAAAAGGCCTAACTCAATTTTTTCAAAATAAGGTCTTTTGTTTATTCTGGTAGACAAATGTCAGATACACAAAAAAAAATTTTTTTTTAAATGAGAGATTAAATGTGTCACTGTTTCTTATTAAAATTGTATTAACATTTTTGTTGTATCTAAAATTTTTTTTATATTAAGCCATCGATATGTATATATAATAAGGAGAAAGAATTTTTTATTTAAAATAAATCATAATTGCATACTTACAGTTTCTTCAATCTTATCGAGGCGAGATGAAATATTTTTTAATATTTCCAAAATGTCTTAAATAAAAAAAGAAATATTAATTTAATCCAATGCTAATAAGAAAAATTAACTTTACCTTCATTTTTTGCGGCTGCTGTTGACGTTGATGGTAGGTCGTCAGTGCGATTTAAGGCATATGATGTCCTCGGTAGGATTGACTGGTTTGCTAAATAGTTAAATTTATTAAGAGTTACATATGTAAATATTTGTACATTGTTTTTTACTTACCAATCATTTCTTGGGTATATTCTTCCCCAACACCCTCAAATATATTTTGGGAATCCATGTAATTATAAAAAATGGGTACATTATTATTTAATAATGCCAGTGAATATGTGCCGAAAAAATTAGTGAGAAAATTCGTGAAAAAGGTGGTGAAGAAGGGGAATAAGAAGAAACTTACTATCGTAGGGTATGCAAAAATATTTAAAATCTATATCTTCCCTTTTAATTACAAAAGTTTCAGTACTTAAATTACTACCAACGACTATCCCTAGATCACTGAATGACTTAAACGGTTCATCGAAATAGTTCTCAGTCTTTAGGAAAACTTTGCATACAAATTCGTCTACATTTACAACATTAACTACTTGTCCTAATTCTTTGCTAAAACAAAAACTATATTTCTCCTTCTTATGGTTAATATTAAAACTTCCTAATTTTGAAACCAAGTTCGAATCCGAATTAAGTCCCTGCCTTTCTTCTAGCCTAAGGAATATCTGCTGCAAAATTCTGTTGGGTTTCTTAACAAGACCTTTAATATACTGCATGTAATTTTCGAATTTGTATGCTGAAAAAGAATCTAAGGGTCCGAATTGTTTAGCACAATCTGCTAAATGTAGTAAACCATGAATGTTGAAACTAACTAATTCATCACCATATAATCTACCGAAAAAATTTACGAAATCTTCTAATGCACTTTGGGAAATATCTGCCTCTCTAACATGCGACATTTTACTAGACAAAAGCCTTATAGCACAATCTAATAATAGAAAATGATAATATTGATCACTACTAACACAATCTTTCAAAATATAAATACCTGTGTATAGTAAAAACTGCCTAAATTTAGTGGATTTCCAATTACTAATTTCATCTAAACTCCTAGGTGTACGGCAAAATTCTGATGGAACATACTGACCTATAAAACCAATCTTCTCATTCATACCTGTTGCATTCCTCTTATTGACTAAAAGCTTTAGCAATTTCTTCGTGACTCCTAAATCTACTAAATGCATACCGTCTAACGGAAATTGAGAAACCATTTCAAAACCTGATTCTTCTAATATACTTCGTTTTTCCCTAAACTCTTCTGTATGGTGAAAAGGACTACATCTAAATTCAAATGTCATATCTGTTCTTGGAATGTCAACTTCTTTCGAAAAACAAACTCTTCTCTCCTTATATAACCCTTCCTGACAACATTTGGAGCAACCATTTTTGCTATTGTGGGACACTACACCTGTAACAAAAGCCCTAGCTGGAGAATCACAAATAAACAAGCGAACATCAAATCTAAACAACTTTTCGCTATGGCCTACCTTTAAACCTTGTTCTCTAAGCAACTTTACTTCTGTACAGAAATCTGTCATAAAGCTATCCAAATTCTGTGGCTTCTTAAAACCTGAAAAACAACCAATCATGAAAGGATTAACGCTATCAAAGCCTACAATTTTTCCTAAAATGGGCCACAAAACTCTATTTGAACTCTTGAAAAGTTTAAGACCGTTAACGCCTACATCAATCAAAATTTCATCTTTACCACATAAATATTCAAAAGAATCTGAAACAAAAAATTTCTGAATACCTAAATATAAAAATTCACCATTTTCTATTGTTGAAATTTGAATATTTTCCCTACTTGTACTAAAAAGAGATTTTGCCGACAATGGCAAATCTTCCACTCCTACCCTATTTAGCGTATGCAATAAATCCTCCACAGCAGCCTGAGAAATTTTATTCCTAACAGCCCACGATTTAATCTCCTCACACTTGCCTTTAATATCCGAATTTCCCTGAAAATTAGAATTGTTTTCTATAATTTCAGATGGCTCTGGCTCTGAATCTACGTTATCAATCCCTAAAAAATTCATCTCAGAATCTTCACTATCAATTCCTCCTACAATAGCGGATAAACTACAACCTGGCTCAGAATCTACGTTACCAATTTCTTCTACAATTGCGGATACACTACAACCTGGCTTAGAATCTAAACTATCTATTCCCACAAAATCATCGCAAACAATTCTTTCACTAATTTTCTTCACTTGTTCAATTTTTATTTTTTCACTTTTCATTGAGTTCTTTGCATTATTTTGAATAAAACTTTTATATTTTTTACATTGGACTCAAATGTCCTTTTTTCACTGCTAAGGCGTTTTTGCAATTGCCTTTTTTTCATATTTAAATTTGTTTAAAATAAAATAAATAATAAATAAAAAAAATTTATTTTATCTTTTTTTTAAAATTTTTTTAAGCGTGTTTTCTTTCTTATTTTTTTTCTTGTTTTTTAAGTTTTCTTGTTTTTAAGCTCTTATTGCTCTCCCAAATCTATTTCTTGTTTTTTTAATTTTTAAATTTAATTTTCCACTTTAATCGTGCAATTTAGTTGAATTTTTGTTTAGATTTAAAATTTTCACTTTCGTACGACGCTTTTGCAGAAATAATTATCAAAATGTAGTTGTTTCACTCTGCATATGCACTCTTTACCAGTTTACAAATTTTTCCAACAATGGCGACAACAGTAATTTATAACGGCATAAAATGCAACTCTCTACCACACAGTGACGGTCATTTTACCAGTCATTTGACTGTCATTATTGATGCAAACATTCATAACATTTTTTTTTTTCAAACAATTCTATAAAAAAATGCAAATGTGTTAGTAATAATAATTTTTCATGGGTTAGTTTCAGTCATTCATTTCTTGTAGGGTTACTAGCCAATTTAGAGGGAGAAAAAAATGTTCTAATGTTTTGCGAATCAAATGTGTTAGAAGCAACAGATATACAGAGTGAAAAGTGGCGGATAAAGCAGAAAAATTAAATGTAAATAAACATTTATTTTGTGTTAAAAAAGGGAAAATTTGGAATATTTTTGAATTTCTTTAATGAAAAGTTTAAAGATTCTTAAATATTTAAATATTAATCGAAATGTGTGTAGTGTAGTTTCTTGTGCATAAAGATAATTAAGAAGCTAAATATTACAAGATCAAAATAAGACGTCTGCTCACAAGAAATTTTTCTTGCTGAAAGTTGCTAATATTTTTTAATTTCTTGAAAGAAAAAGTTAAAAATTGTTATTGTTATTAGTTGTTTTTATTATTTATTAATAGTTTTAGACAAAAATTACATTTTTTATTAAAAAAAACATAAACAAAACAGAGTTACAATCAGAGAGGGACAGAAATAGTTTTTGGTAATATTTGCTGTGCCTTTCATAATTCGCTAGTAAACGTCAAAATTCCGTTTCTATACTGCTTTTACGGTGGTGCGATTCCTACGGGACCCTCCAACAATATAAATAATAAAACATTTATTTACATGTATAAAAAACAGCAAAAAAATAGTGTTTATTGAAATCTATTAAAAACAAAAAGAAAAAACTGTTGCGATTCCTACGGGATACTCGAAAATGAAAATTTGGCGGTATATGCTTTTATTTAAATGAACACGTCACTTGTTTATAATTTTTTTATAGTAATTTAAATTTTTATGTGTTTTTTCTTTTTGTTTATGTGAAACGGTAAGCATTATTTTATTTTGATAAAAAAAATTAAATAAATATCAACAAATATTTTAAAGAAATTGGAATGAAATCGAAAACAAACGAAAGAATCTCGTGACGGACAAACATGTAAGGAACAGATTGACGAATAATCGTATTGGCAAGAAAAGTCTTTTTCAAATTTTCAAAGGTTATTTCGGCTGATATTATTATTGAAATCCATCCAGCATCAGTTCGTGGTCATATTACTCTTCCAGAAAGTATTGCAAAAAAAAAATTACTGAAAAGAGATTACAGCTTGCTAAAGAACATTTACTTAGGTATATCATTAAAGTTTTAGCAGGTATATTTTATAATATCAATTTATTTCCTATTTACTTTCTTACTCCCATGATCCGCCATCGAAATTAGCTAACCCAAGTTTTTTGAGTTGGTCTAACACCAAGTGCGTTTCTGTTCTCGAAGTTAACTTACATACAGCCGAAGTCGCAATTATGATGTTTTTGTAGTATAGCAGAGAAGAAAATATTACAAATTGCAATTCTAAAGGCAATAATCATTTTAGCCACTAATTTTTGAAATATACATTAGTAAACTTTGGAAGCTTTAATTAGGTTCGTGAATTTGATATTTAGGAAATTTACCCTTTAATTCCCTTTTTTGTCCTCGAAGTTTGCTCAATTAGGCATTTCAAGTTTGTCTAATACCAAGTACGTTTCTGTCTTCGATGTTTGCTAATCCACAGCTATTTGAGTTTGTTTTAAATACAAAATGAATGATAAATTATTTTACTGTGGTCACAATTTTTATGAATATCTTGTTTAGGAAAGAAAAAAGATTTTAAATGATAAATTGATAAGGAAATATTCAGGTATATGATGGAAATCGTTTTCGATTTGAAATAGATTAAAAAACGTAAAAAGCTGTGATACAGGCATATATTTATTTTCTATTTCGTTTTTGTTTCAAATCGAATGCAGTTTCCTTTCCCATTTTTCAAATCGACAAGGCGGAGAAGAACGATTCAAAACTTTTTTACATTTGCGGAAATTTTATTTAAATAATTTGTGCAAAATGTAAGTAAAATTCGTAAAAATTAATATTAACACATATTTACTCACATACCTATTTGTGATTACGGGGTAAACACTCAAATATCGAACAAGAAGGAATGATTATTGATTTCATGGAAAAATACCCAGATTTGCCAGAGGATTCACCAAACGAGATCGAACCGAAGTTGATAATCTTTGGCAAACCCTTACAAATAATTTGAATAGTATTGGTCCACTAAAAAGGTAATTTTCACCAACCATTTTAGTACAGCTTTTAATTTTATTAAAATTATATGAATGGAGTGATACAAAAGCTCAAATTAAAAAAAAAATGGCGATAAACTAAAAAGAATCTTGTGCTACTGGAGATGTATCACGTATATATGTATATATGTATCTAGCAGAGACGAAGCCATCGTGATATCGTCGACGGTATCGAAAAAAGCGCTTTATTTGGGTTTCAAAGTGGTAATGAAAATGGCGACGAAATGACGATTGGATTCTTTAAATACACCTGATATAGAGCAGAAGAGCCAGGAATTGCAAGGACCTAACACAACCCAGCCAAGAAGAAGAAAATGTGATGAACAGGGCTTATAAGCAAACTTTAATAAAATTACAGTGTTATGTGCAAAAAAATTGTGAAATATTTAAAAATCTAGTAAAATTTATAAAACATTGGATAAAATGTCTGACCATATAAAACAACAAGCGGAAGCATTAACTAAGCAACGTATTGAAAACATCATAAAAAATTGAAAAACTAGCCTATGAAAAAACTTTCTAAAACAAAAACTTTTAGAAATACAAAAAGAAATAAAATCAATAAAACATTTTTTTTCTGCGAATATGTAAATCCAATTTTATCCAATATCCACAAAAACATTTCTTATTTATGCGCAAATAATCTATAAAACTGTATTTTACATAGTAATAAATTACAAATGCATCTTCATCTTCATATTCACCAAAGCCTATAATAGTTGCTCTTTTATACTTACACATTTTCTGGTAATTCTAATGGATTTGATGAGTCCTGCAATCTTCTTCGCTTAATATTCTCATTTTTACAATTAATGAGGATACTACAATAAATGCCATTACAACTTTTAATTCAAGTCATTATTACAACAGCAAAAATTAATATTTTTGTACTTTTAACTCATAAAATAATTAAAATTTTTATTTTATACATATTTTTTTTAATTAATTATTGAAGTTCATCATTGCAAAAAAATTTATAATTTAGAAAAGCTTTAAACTGGTTTGGGTTTAGAATATTTTAAGCGATTTTAGTTCTAAGTTGCTTCCGGGTTAAAGAAGAAAAATTTACCAAAATGTGTATGGCAAACCCAAAGAGTTAGAGCTCTAACTCCAAATTAAGCTAGCACTCCTTAATTCGAGGATATAAAGCAGGCAGAACTCTAACTTGGTTTTGGATTAAATAAATAAATTTTTGTATGATGCTCTATTCAGCCATTAGACACAAAGTCCAATAAACAATAAAATTTATTATAATCTGCTACCAATTATAGCGTAATTTTTAATTGTACACTAGAGTTTGAAAAAAAATAATAGGGATAGAGCAACCGAAAACAACTGAAAATAGCAACCAATTTTTCAAAAATTTAATTAGTTTAAAAATTATAGTGCAATAAAAATGTTACAAACATGTGTAAGATTAAAAAATTTTTTCTTTTAAAAAATAACAATTAGTAATCGTAGATATATTCTACAAAAAAAAAAAATTAAAATTCGCAGGTTCGCATTAAACAGCGAGAGCACACATCGATCAAAACTGATCAAACTCACATTTTTGTGATTATTTGTTTGAAAAATATCAGAATACTTTTCACACCTGTAATGCAGAAGCAGCATGTTCTCTATTTATTCACAACAACTATGTAATTAAGTTTAAACGTATAATTTTGTTACATATTACTGTGATGAGCAAAATAAATACATATTATTAATTCGTATGTACATACATATGTATATTTGTTGTGTTGCTGCTTAACTACTTGCTTCAGTTACTTAATTTAATTCAGCAAAATATAGACCCAAAAATTTTTTGTATTTCTGATGACACTTTAATTTTTCAAAGTTAGTATGTACCTGATCTTGAAAGCATGAATCTGAAGTAATTGCTTATTTCTTTTTCCCATATTTGGTAATATATTGGGTCTGAATATGTAATACTGAAAGATTTTCTAAATCTTTTTGCATATAAAGTATAATCAATTTTGACATAAATCGTAATATCGTTAGTATAATTCGCAAAGACGCTAAGTCCACTTCTTTCCAAAATTGAGATTTTAATGCAAAACGATAGCACTATACCAAATTCATATTTTACGACAAAAAAAAATGTCAGTATGTAGTTTAAAGTTGTTGTAATTTTGTGGTTTGCAAAAACGCTAAGTCCACAAAACTACGAAAAATATTAACAGCACGTGCTAACTCCACGAATATTAATTATTAATTATTCTTAATTGTTGATCTAGGTCATTTAAAGAGAGCTATTTAGTAAAAATAATTGCGTTTAAAAAGTTTACAAATTTTAAAAACTGAAGAAGCTGCAATGTTTTTTGTGTCTCCTGTAAAATTTGAAAAAAGGGACTTAACACATTTGCGAATGAGACTAACGATATGTTAGCGAGGTGTAATATATTCCTAGAAAATATAATAATAAAGATGACTTGATTCAAATTAATCCAAATTAAACAAAAAACGTTTCCCTTCTGTTTTCTTTTTGAAATTCGAGCTTTTAAAGAGTAAGAACATTATTATGTAAACTAAACTAAGTCTAAGAAAGTTAAACTCAACAATTTCATTCTGCAATATCAAGAAATAAATCACAATATAATTTAATTTTATTTTAACAATTTATTGTTTCTAAATTTATTTAAATTTTAATTATAGTTACTGTCAACTTGGTAACAATAGGTATGTTAATGGCAATCCTATATTAGGTTTAAAATGTTGTCTTTGGAGTGAGAAGATGTGAATATTTAAAACAATTTATTCCTTATAATAATTTATATCTTTTTTAATAGTAAATACAAGCACCTATACGATAGTTATATATGTAGGAGTGATTTACCAGATCTAATCTAATCTTTTATGTCGTTTAGTTTTTTTTTTTTTTCATTTTACTCTGCACTCAAAAGACACAGGTTAAAATATTGCCATATTTGAATACTTAAAAAATTTCTTTAGAAGTAATGAAATAGTGAACATAAATATGTATGTACTATATGATCCATTACGACTATTACTAGAATTGTGGCCGTTAATTCGCTTTCGTCGTATATTAATTTTATAAAAATAGAATTTCGCCAATACACAACTGGAGTTGCTTTTTCCGTTTTTCTTGGGTTAGGCTTTATCCATTTTTTCTTATATTCTAGCCAGTATAAAGTATACATGGGATTGTCTTTAAGTTTTAATGACAGAGACATATAGTAGTAAGAGACTAAGTTTAGGATTACGATGAGAAATAATTTTCGATTTTTATGATACAAATGCAAAATTATTATTATGAAGCATGTAGTATTCAGCAAATAAGATATTCTAGATAAATAAGAGTTTTCCGTAGTGTGAAGCTGTTTTCAATTGAAAACACATGATTTGATAGGCATGTGTTTATTTAAAATATTTGACTATTCATGGAGGAGAGAGAAGAGGGAACGAACAATTTATTTAGAATTATTCCTCTTCGGTTTCCTCTTCAGTAGTAGTACCGTCAGCAAGAACGGCATTCTCACCAATTATGTTTAACTCAATGGTTGGTTCTTGTTGCACTTCGGGAGTGGCAGGTTCTTCAACGACTGGTTCAATGGCAGTGGTTTCTTTTGGTTCAGGTTGTTGGATAGATTGTAACTCTTGTGCAGTTATTTCGGCTTCTTGTCGTGCAATTTCTGCCAATTCGGCAGCTTGTCTGGCTAATTCAGCTTCTTGTTCTTCAGCAGCCTGTTTTTCAATTTCGGCTAATCTATTAATTTCTTCTTCACGAATACGTTGCTCTTCGGCGAGACGAGCAACCTCTTCTGCTTGTCTAGCTTCTTCGGCTAATCTAGCTTCTTCGGCTAATCGAGCTTCTTCGGCTAATCGGGCTTCTTCGGCTAATCTAGCTTCTTCTGCTTTCTTTGCCTCTTCCGCTTGTTTTGCCGCCTCTTCTAGACGCTTCTTTTCCTCCTCAGCAGCCTTACGTTGTTGTTCCTCTTCGAGAGCCCTAAAACACCGAAATTAATAGCATAAAATTCAATATAAATGAAAAAAATCTCAAAAAATTAACGTACTTCTTCTCGGCTTCTTGAGCAGCTTTAAGTGCTTCCTCAGCTTGTCTTTCGATTTCTGCCAATCGCTTCAATTCTTCCTCCTCTTCTTGGCGCTTACGTTGTTCTTCAGCAAAACGAGCAGCTTCTTCTGCTTTTCGGGCAGCCTCTTCTTTGGCCTTACGCTCAGCAGATTCCTGGGCTTTACGTAGTGCCTCCTCTTCTAATGCTCTTAAAAAAAATAAAAATACAGCGTCGGTTAGAATTATAACTTTTTTTCTTTAATTTCACACGATTAATAATAATTAATTAATAATAACGGAATTATAACATATATTTTTTAATTCTTTTCTCATTAGTAATAAAATCTTATATATAAAAATGAATGTGTGTTTATTTGTTTGTGGGTTTGTTTGTTTGTTTGAAGTCTATAGACGGCTAAACGGTTGTACCGATTTTCTTGAAATTTTAATTTTTTTCCTGTATGTCTGGAAGGAACTATAGGCTACTTTTTATTTTAAAATTTCAAGTAGGCGAGGTGCCACGCCCACATAAGTATTTAATGTCGCAATCTCATAAACTGCAACAGCTAGAGCGCTTAAATTTTGTATGGACGACTTTGACGTATATATGAACAAAATGGGCGGATAGGCTATAGTGGACGTGTCACCTCCCATAGTCTATATATATAAAAATGAATGTTTGTTTGTATGTACCTTATATAATCGTAACTATGCCACTGAAAATTGTTTAAAATCAATTAAATCGTAAACTGTGCATTTGATCATGTTATGGTCTTTAGAAAAGTTGTTGCTCATGAGCCGGGGAAGGCTTCTAAGTTGGTATGACTACTTTCCGGCAGGTGGCGTCACTGAAAATTACTTAAAATGAATGACAAGCAATTGGTCGACCTACACCTCAAGCACGGAAGTAAAGAGAATTACGAGCCTCAGAATCAAACGAGCATTAGGAATGGAAAATCTTCGAGTATATGCCGCTGAGATCCGTTCGCTTGAACCACTTGAACAACGAGAAGTGAGATTAGAAACTGATCGAATGCGTACTACTCAGGCCCGTTCATCTGAATCATCAGGACAACGGGAAACAAAATCAATAAAATGATTCAAAATTAATTGGGCATTTGTGTAATGTCTTTCCTTCAAATTTATTTTAGTTGGTGACGCAGCAACACGCGCTGGTTACAGCTAGTAATAAAATGAAACAATCTCGATAATAATAAAGGGTCCGCCAAGTAACTTTTTTTTTGAAAATGCTTTAAAAAAAAACTACTGAATATTTTCTCAAATTTCTTTTTTTATTTGAAAGTATCAGTAAAAATGAATATTTATGTACTAATTTTAATTTAATTATTGAAATTCGTCATACACAAGTTTTAATTGTTTTGAAAGTAACTATAATTTAAAAAAAAAAACTATTAAAAATTTTTTGTTCTGACACCAATTTGTTTCTGGGTTAAACAAGAAAAATAAAATTATTTTTATATTGCAAACCGAATGAGTTACAACTCTAACTTCAGAGTTAGCTAACGCTCATTTAACTTCGAGGACAGGAATTGGGCATAAGTTAAATGGTTAGTCCTTAACGAAATATCTTTTTAATTTTTTTTTGTGTGCTAAACAACAAATTTATAATATTTGCGCCTTTAGTTTACTGTACAAGCATTTATTTTTCATTTTGTAATCGAATCAAATGCAAACAGCTGTTAATTACCTTCGGGGACAGAGATGTACTTGGTGTAAGGCAAACTCAAAAAGTTTGGGTTAGCTAACTTCTGCGACAAATATAGGGCATATGAATCCTAAGCCTTAGAATCTGATATTCAAACACATACTAATTACATGACTGCTTTCATGTTTAATAGTACCTCAACTCTATTAAAAATGGAAGCGTTGCTTGGGTGGGCTACATACAATATGATACAATATGAGCATTTTATTTTAGTAAGCATTCGCAAGTTCTACTTGAGTGTGTTTTGGTCTTGACATTAATATCTTGAAAATGCCAATTCAAGTATTCAAAATATATTCATAGTTTCTGAGTCTATAAAATCCTGTATTTTGATCAAGGTTTCTTTATATGTTAGGATATTGTTTCTTACATCTTAATGATGATACATTGTCAGGGCGACAAAAAAGATTTCTAGCAGCTTCAGTAGTAGCTTTGCCCCATTAACGTTTAACAAAATAATTCAATAAGTCCAATAAGTTATACGTTCTACTAAACCGTATGTTACAAGTTTCAGTGTTTGCTTATAAGTGCTTCATTTTAAAAATTCGATACAAAATTAATTAAAATTTTTTGAGTGACTTTTAATTGTCGTGATCTAAAATTTTTGATAACTTTTGCGTTAGATACCTTATCCCACATGTATTATTTGACAATAAAAAGTAAAACAAACAATCACAATGATCATAAATGCTGGCCTAAGTGGGACCTCTTCCTTTAAGGGGGCCCGCCACCTTACCTAATCTAAATTTGTATTAAAAATCTTGTAAAAAATATTTTTATTGATCAATTGATTATGTTAATCAATTCAATTATTTTCTATAAATATTTGACAATTGTATATATATTATATTTTTGAAAATCTTATTAAAAAATGGAAGTTCGAGTTATGAGACACGGAAAATTTAATACATATATTTTTACATACATATATTTTTAGATTCCGAGAAATGACTTTTGTTATTAATTTCACATCCCAAAATTCGACCCATTGAAGGAAATAAACTAATTGATGTTTCTTTTAACCGTGTTTGTAAAAATTTTTTTTTATATTTCATCTTTATTCAAATATTATATTCATTTGCATTAGACTGGTCGTAGCTTGTTTACAATTTCTCTATGTTTGCTTCTCCTTACTATATGCGGTGTTAAATATTTGAGTCTTGTTGCCATAAACTCGATCTTCGTTTTTAGCACAATCCGACGGTTCTTAATGTTGCCGAGTGGGTCTCAAAATCCTCGATACTGGAAAAAATACATTTAATTCTATTTTTGTTTGCTTTTGATAAATATTAAATACAAGAATACTCTATAATTATTGGATAAAATACAATTTTAATTATCTTAGAATTATTTCTGTAATGAAATTATTGTCAAAGGTTTCAGTTTGTTTTTGCACTAGAAAAATTGTCATTGCAAAGATGTACACTGTTTTAGTAAGAAAAATTTGTCTCCAAAACGTCTCGGATAAAGAATATGTCTTCGTATGATTTCATTTGGTAGTCAATTCAAAAAATTTAAGAATCTAGTTCGTATATGTTATTGAGTCTCACCCAATGGTGCAACGCTGTTAAAATTAAATTTTAAACGAAAATTTACTAACCTATACATATAGTATATATGGTATAAATAATTTCCTTTGGGTGGGAGGTTTCGAACTCTACCTGAAACTTTTTAGATATGTAGATTTTTGCTAATAAACTTCACCGATTATGTCGCTAAATCTCAAAGTTAATCGCTCATTTTTAGGATAATTCTACGACTATTAGTATAAGCAGTTACAGTTTATAATTACATATGTATGTTCTCATATACATATGTATGTATGCATGTTCTCATATATAGTACATATGTATGTATGTATGTATGTATGTAAGACAATAGTTAACGTTTCGCGCAAAACATGTTCAAATCTCTTTGAATATAACCGTCGTATTTTAAAGACATTTGTTTTTATGTGTTCATACGTTAGGTGAGGTGGCGAACCCTATCGAAGGAGGAGGTCCCACTCACGCCAACATTTAGGCTCATTTGGATACCGACATTTATTCTACCTGGTGGTCAACCATAATTACTTTTTCATAAGTATATAGTAAATGCAATTTGCTCAGTCATATTTTAAGGATGTATGTATTATATTTTAATGTTGGACTGCTTTCAATTTTTAGATTTTTATAAAAACTTCATTAAGTGTACCCTGGTAGTCTAGTGGTTATTAGCGTGAGGGTCGTGGGTAGATTCCCACCAGAGACTCTGGTCTGTGACACTACACCGAGCATATGGTCAAGTTACTCCCCTCGTATATAATTAGAATATAATTTGTATTGTATTTATTTGTAATGTAATTAATTAATAAATAAATAAAAACTTCATTAAATAAATCCAATTTTTCTTATATACACAGAAGCACATGAATTCGAACTGATTTCTGTGTGCGATGTTTTATTTTTTAACGTAAAATATGAGTGCCCTGGTAATCTATTGGGTAGTATACTAGTCTATTAGCGTGAGTTTTGTGGGTTCAATTCCCACTAGAGACTCTGGTCTGTTACACTAAACCGAGCATAAGGTCTACGTTATTCAGCTCGGAATCGTTATAATATAATGTATAATTTTATTCTAATTAACAAATAAATAAATAAACCTGAAATATAAAAAACTTAATTAATTAGCAATGGCATTACAAATGTATTAGATAGTAGTAGTAAATTGACTATCACCCAACGTCAATAATTTATTAAGAACATTTTGGTATGAAATAGTGTTGTTGTTTCATTGGACTTCTTAAGAACATGGGAAATGAAAAACTGATTTTAAAGAAAATCTGTTGGCTGTTCCTTGTTTTTAGCAAAAAATTTTAGAATATCTATCCGATAAGTAGAATTAAAAATTTAAGAAAATTTCACTAGGACGATGTAATATTCTCGAACTTGATTTTTAACGAGTAGTACAAATTTTGGTTCAGTTTTTAGTTTCGTACTTTTATAAATTTTGGTTCAGTGTTTATAAGTGAGACAAGAATCTAAAACAGTGACTGCAATTGATTTCATGTGACTTACTTTTGTTCACGGCGTTTGGCTTCATCGGCACGTTGGGCCTTTTTTTTCTCTAATTCAACGTGATCTAAATCTTCTTCATTCACCGTCATTAGACGTTCTTGGCGTAGGCGTTGTTTTTCTTTGGTTTCATCATCGATTGGATCTTCTAAAGGTCTAGGAGCAGAAAATTTCCTAGATGGACGATAAGGATCCAACTCAGGATCTAAAAAGTTAATTATTAATTTAAAAAATTATATTAAAATGATGCAATATTACATATTATGTATATACTCAGTTTTCATACAAATGTATTATGAAATAATAAAAAAGGCAAATTAAAGAATAATAAAAAATGATTGTTAATAGACTTATTTACTTAATAAGTTAAGATGATAATATGAGTTACAATATTACATGTACATATGTAACATATACATATGTGTTGTACATGTTATACTTACCCTTACCATAAGCAAACTTTTTATGCAAATTTGTTTAGATCCTGTTAATGACTATTTGCGATTACAAATCTAAACGACCGTCTTAAGCGTTGGATTTGCAAATAATATTTATAAATGTCAGACGATTGCAAAAATTTTTAAGCAAAAACTATTTAAAATGTAAAGAAAGAGTAAATTAAGCTTATTATTTATAGATATGTACATGGAAAACCCTTAATTATTTACATGATTAAAGACAACCTTTCAATATTTAATCTGGCTATCATAAATTGAGGGCTTCCTTTTTAAGGTTATAAATATAAATGATAATTAAGTCATACATACAAATTAACAAAATAAACTTTTAATTTTAAATAAATGTTTATTTGTTTATTGATTCGGTTTATACAATGAATTATAATTAAATATATATGTACATATATTAAATATTATAGGCAGGTGCATACAAATACAACATATTGCGGTTGCAAAGAAAAGTAACAATAAAGAAAAAAGCAAAACTAATCAAGGTGTTGTATAAGACTTGGTTTTATTTTGATTATGTTAATAAAATTGTTGATTTTATAAAAATTTTGTAATGTAGATTTCTTGTACGTAAATTAAAAAAAAAAAAAACAATTGACAATTTGAAAATCGGTATTTAAAATTGTATCGTCGTTGTGGCATCATCAGCACATCACTGTTCTTTAAATTAGTTCTAAATTTTTTTTTATTAATTTGTAAAGTTTAATAATATATAAATGGCAAATAGCTTGCCAGAACATTGACGTCATATCCAACTACAAATATTCAATAAAAGTATACAATAATCATATGCGATTTATTATGAAAAATGGCATTTAAAATCAAAAATTGTATAAAAACTAAAATATTTACATATGTATGTACATATATGTGGGTATATCAAGGCGAAATATTGTGCCAACACTTGTTTCCCATCAAAATGTTCATTTACCGATCCAATCTACAGCAGACAGATAGAAACGTTGTTTTATCGGTAGTCATGAAAGAGATACATATGTACATATGTATATAATAATTTAATAAAGTTTTCCACATGTTGACGGTCATTAGGTTTAATAAAATTTCGTTTGTCATATCCTCTCATCGTTGATTTATTATATGCCAATGCCTGCGGGTATTGAAACAGCGAGAAATATATGGGTCAAGGCCATTTTATATTTATATTCTATTTGCTTTTATAGTCTATTCATTGTAGTAAACTCAATGCTCATTTTGGGTAATAAAATTTAATTATTTTTGTTTTTTTTTCTTGTTTTCCTAATTCCAACAAGATGTGTATTCGTACCCCGCAGCAACCCCTCTAATTTAAAATGGCAATAAAACAACAATCGTAGATACAGATTTTCAATGTTTTATATTCTTCAACATTTAAGTTTCGTTCTTTAATTTTTTTTCATTCATTCATTTAATTTAAGTTTTTTGTTTCTCAATATTAACAATACAAAATTATATACAAATAAAAATAATTTCACAGAGATTTTCTTTGGCACAATATTATCATAAACTTTCTTACGTTGCTAAATCGATACTCGAAGGTCAAATTAATATTGAATTGATAATAAAATATGTATTACAGATTTTTTTGTAGTTGTAAGTTCATAAAAATCATACATAAACACAAAATTTCAAAAAAAAATTTTTTTTTTAGAAATTCTATTTTCCAATTAAAAAAAAAATTAAAGAAAAACATTTTTAGATATTTAAAAAAAAAATTGGATCCCGTGTGTGTTTGTATGTTTTCTTTATTCGTGGCCAGTACGGGATGTGTACAACGTACATACTCGATTATTATTTTTCATTACTTTTGGACGATTGGTTTATGCTTTTATGTATCAGCTACCAATTATAAATTGTACAGAAATTTAGTATTTTGTTCCGTTCTTTTTTTTTTTATTAAATTTAAAATATTTTTCCGCTAAATGGAATATATCGTCTGTCTGTGAGTGTGTGTGTATGTATGTATGTGTAGATGTTTGAAGGCTTTAAACTTTGTACGATCGATAAACACACATAATTATTATTATTATTATAATATGATATTAATAAATTTGATTAGTTTTCTTATTTTAAACATACACTTTTCTGAAATACATTCATTTAGGCCTCAACTTCCGCAGCGCATACTGCAAAGAATGATTGAATCATAAAAAGAGAAACAAACACAGAAATGTTAGCAAAATACGATCAAATGAAACGAAACTCAATTAAAACAAAATTATCACTAAAAATGATGTATGCTTGAGAAAAATTAGAGAAATTTAACAAAATAATTCACGAAATGTTAGTCACAAATGTCTAAATGATAATGAATTATAATTAATTATTTTTTTTGTTTCATACACTGACGGCTATAATGAATAATACTCTACTTTAAATACATTGAGCAAATGGCGACTGCGCAAAAGAGGATTTTTAATAGCCCATAAGATATGTATATTTTGCATTAAAAAAAAGTATCTATTGATTAATTTCATTGTATGTAATCACATTTGGTAATTTTTCTTGATAAAAATTCTTCTCAAATTTAACACTCTATTTGATAATTATCATTTGAGACTGTAGCATACTAAATTTCAAACCAACACATTGTTTTTATATTATTCTACAATAATATGCAAGTTTATTTTATTATGTAATACATCTTACTCCAGAAATAATACTTATTGGATATAATAAGAAAAATCTTTTCTTCATTCAAATCCTCGCGTTTTCTTAACATTCAAAACTTATAGCATTTGTTTTTTTTTTAGTGCAAAGACTACCTTGGATAATTATTTAAAATGAATAAAGTTAAAAAGTAAAAAGCTATAAAGTAAAAATGAATTACATTCTGCCATATTGGTTTGTCGAATTTGACTTGATTTTTATGGCATTTCCTATACACATTTTCTATAAAACTAATGTTTCCAATTGATTTCTCGTCAATGTATTTTTGAATTTGTATGTGAAAAAAATGAATACGGAATTTGTACATACATACATATACTATAGACTTAAGTATGAACGTTAAGGTATCTGTATTTTATATATGTAAATCAAATATTGAATTTACATAATCATATTTTTAAATTACAATAAGAGTTAAATAGTAAGACTATGTTATTTAATTAATATGTTAACGACAAATTATTTTAAAGAACATTGTGCGCGTGTTATCTTCAAAGGGTTTTCAGCCTTTTCATCAATAATATTTTTTGTTATAATTGTTATATTAAGTTAATTTGATTTTAAAAATTGTATACTCTATCGTTGAAATCATGTCATATATCAAAATTTTGGGAACTCTTGCTTTAATTGGGATTATATACATATATTTTTTAAGCTAAAATTTCGCTTCGAGATTCTTTAATTATTAAAAAATATGCCACGTTCATACTTTAAGAACATATGTATATATATATAGTATATGTAGTGTAGCCTTTGCCATAAAATTAACGTACGTTTCTTATTATTTATTATTCTAAGCTTTTTTTTGTTTAATAAAATACAATAATTCCCCAATAATATTGTTCACATTTTATAATACATTAAAGGGAAAAAATACTTTTCTTTAAAATTGTGGTTACGGGTTTTTGAAATTTTTTGTAGAATATAAATATCAAATTTAAATGTAAGAAAAATTTTATTAGTTAATGTTTAATTTCAGCAACGTACTATAATTTTATGCAAATAGACGGTTAGATATCATGTCATACATATGAAATGTTTCCAGATGTAATAAATATTAAAAGTGATAGAAGAGTTATATACAAATGAGAAAATAAACAATTACTTAAATCAGACCTGCAGAATCTTAATTATATTTTATAATTATTTTCCTTTCTTTTAATTATACACTATAATATTGTATAAAATCAAGAAAGGAAAATAAAATGCTAACAGTGATGTATTTATTGGCGAACAATTTTAATTATAATTAAGATTAAAAATTGTTTTTGCTAATAATACAATCGGATGTAATGATAAATTTATTCTTTTATATTAGCAATTCAATTTATTCATATAAGAAAGTGTATTTCTGTTTATTAAAAACAATATTTCCAATTCGCGTATTATAATATTGTGATGGAGAGATAAACTAATCTGTAGGGATTTCTGTTTTAACATACGAAATTAATACTTTTAAAACTTGTACCAATAATTTCAAATGCGGATATTGAAATGTAAAAAGTTACTCATTGAATATTGAACATTCAGGTGGTATAAGTTAAACATTATATTATGGCTGACTTCCAAAATGTTAGTTGATTTGTGTTTGGACAAAGCACAGTGTTTCAAAAAGCCGCTATACAAAATGTTTACAATGTATACTATTTCAAAACGTCATCAATGTGTATTTTTAACGCAGTCAAAAAGCAATCTGGCATCGGATTTATAGTTGATGCATTGTTTGGTAACTTTGCATGTCTACATAATTTATATATCGTAGTAGAACTGCATATAAACTTTGTATTGATACATTTTGAAAGTCAGCCTATAGCTAATACGTTTGTTGTAAGCGGTTTTCTTTTTCTCAAAAGTCCGTATGTACATATGTACATATGTATTTGTCCCTCTACAACCTTTTAATTGTTAATATTGTAAATTCGTCTTATGCCTTCAATTGCTAAAAATCTATACTAGATTTTATCTTTTGATATAAAATAAATAGTATTAACTTTTGATTTGACTACTCATTAGAAATGAAATTCTTTTTCTTAAAAATAAAATAATTTTTATTATTCTTTAAAAACTTTAATTTAATTACTATTTGTTATTCGTTTGTATTTGAATGGTTTTCAGCATTAAAAATAGAATTTGATATTAATTGTAATTGGGAATATATAGTTCAGTTTTACATCATGCAATTGAATAGAAATGTAATTTAGACTCCTCAGGTCTGGCTTAAAGATAATCGATTTTGTGTTCTTGTATTTTGTATCATTTAAATTTGAACACATTTTCACCACTTACCTGTGTCGACACTCTGCACCTTTTCTTCAACATTTTTCTCTTTCTTGACTGTGGGGTGTCTTAAGTACCATGACAAAAGATTTATATCAGTTCGTACTTTATCAGTATCATACAGAGGTCTTCTAATATTGTAAGCCTTATCGCCACATATCTTTACCGAAGCGAGATGACTTTTTCCTTTTATATTTCATATATCGTATTTAGTTATATTTATTTAAAAATAGAATATCATATGTATGTATGTATGTATATTCAAATATTGTTATATTTATAACAATCAGAATCAGAATTACATTATTATTTACATTTTGTGTGAGTAATATGTGAGTGTAAGTAAAATAAGTGGATTATTGTAAAGAAAACTGTGTCGTTGTAATTAATTGATTTGAAAGGAATAAAAGAGATTCTTAGCGAGTCCAATAAAAAGTTATTTAGACAATCTCAAGAAGACTTTTGATGAAACTAAAAATCTCATATACGTACCAACAAATTTGTGAGCTGGTTCTGGATACAGTGACATCCTGTGTACTTCTTTGGCAATATGGCGTACCGGATTTGTGATGCGAGAAACGTAAGCATCCAAGGCCAATTCTGAAGAAGGTCCATAACTGAAATAATAGGTATTCTAAAATTTTCCTTTGATTGGTTAATAGTGCAATGTTCTAACTTACCCAGTCACCGGGAATGGTGTCATGCTGCGGGCTCGGCGAACAACAGGTGTGTGCAAGTCGCGAATAAGGGACTGCGCTCTATTACGAATTCTACCGGTTTCCTCACGGAACGTCTATATGCATACATATATACAAAATTAATTTAATCATATTTAAATAAAACGAATGTGAAACAAAGAAGATTGAGATACGGAAAACGAGCAGAAATATAAAAGAATTTAAAAATAAAGAATTTTTCATCAACAACTCACAGCGTAGGGTTCAGTGCTGAGGTAATTAGTTAGAGCACGAGCACCATAACCGGGCAGAGTTCTCTTCAAATATGAGGGAGAAACACGTACTGGAGATGTAGTTACTCGGACAGGAGTCAATGAGCGAGAGTAGACACGAGTCACGGGCGACGAGTACAAATAACTTGGTGAAGTGTAAACATAAGTCGATGGTGTATAAGACGAAATATATCTTGGTGTATAGGTCGAAGAGTATGGTGTATAAGATGAATAATAGGTCGTTGGGAGATAGGATGATGTATATGTAGTCGGTGTAGTGTAAGTGTATGAGGAGATACGTTCAGGAGATGTTATAACACGAGTCGTAGTACGTGTCACACGAACAGGAGATGGTGAACGAATAACACGTGTTATCACACGGGCAGGGGAAGTAACGACTCGCACTGGCGATGAAATCACACGAGTACCACGAGTATAACTCGATGTTGAATAAATTGGATACGATGTTTTATATACCTATACGTTATACATACAATATATTGTGTAAAAGGAAATCGGTTATTAGGTTCAATTGTTAATACAAGTATATATTATATGAATTTTCTAATGAATGCCTACGTATGTATTATTGATTGATTTGGATGAAATGTGAATATAAAGTTTAGAGAAAAATATTAAAGAGTTGCTGAAAACGTTATATGTTTCTTTATAATGAATTTAACGTCTTAACCTGCTCGATTACAATTCATGAAGGCAGAATTATAAACAATACTTCCATTATACTATTCTGATATAAGTCGTCGTAGTCTAGTAGGTAGTATGATGGCTTATTAGACGTGAGGATCCAGTTCAAAGCCTAGGCCAGGCATTTCTAACAAAACGAAATATCAGAGAAAACTCTGAGGGTAAATAAAATTGCCATGAAAAGTTTCTCATAAATCTGGCAAAAACCACGAAATAGTGCTGATATCGCTACTAACATGCCAACGTTTAATACAAGGTTTACCGAATAGACTAGTGAAAGTAAAGGGTGTTTTTTTATAGAGGTATAGAACTTTAAGTTGGCATTACTTTTCAAGATGGCGACCGATTTAACAGCTTTCAAGTGATTTATTCTCAGTTTGGTTTGGCAATTTATCATGAATAGACTGACGCCTGAACAACGCTTGCAAATAGTGCAATTTTATTTCAAAAGTAGTGGTTCTGTGCGGAAAACGTGTCGCGCACTACGTCCATTTTATCGTCGACAAAATCGTCCATCAGAGCAGTTAATTCGATTAACCATGGAACGTTTTCGCACCACGTTTACTCTTATTGATAACTCGCATCCCCAGAGACGCTGTACGGTGCGTACAGAAGAAGCTATTGCTGCTGTAGAGCGTAGCATTGAGGAAGACCCGAATGAGTTCATCCGCCATCAAGCACAGGAATTGGATCTGTGTCCATCCACTTTATGGAAGATTTTGCGGAAGGATCTTGGTTTGCGGGCTTACAAAATCCAACTCGTGCAAGATTTGAAGCCAAACGATCATCAAGTAAGGCGTAGATTCGTCGAATGGGCCCAAAACGAGATTGCCGTTGTTCCCGATTTTCATAAGCGAATTTTGTTTAGCGATGAAGCGCACTTCTGGTTGAATGGCTACGTCAACAAACAAAACTGCCGCATTTGGAGTGAAGGTAATCCTCAAGTGTATGTGGAAACACCGTTACATCCAGAAAAACTGACTGTTTGGTGCGCTTTATGGGCTGGTGGAATCATTGGTCCGTACTTTTTCAAAAACGATGGTGACCAGAACGTTACAGTCAATGGTGATCGGTATAGAGCCATGATTACTAACTTTTTCATTCCTGAATTTAATAACCATGATGTCCATGTCACACAGCTCGTGCCACAATAGATTTATTGAAAGATACGTTTGGTGACCGCCTAATTTCACGTTTTGGACCTGTGAATTGGCCTCCAAGATCTTGTGATTTAACACCGCTAGACTACTTTCTGTGGGGCTATGTAAAGTCATTGGTCTATGCGGTAATGCCACAAACGCTTGACCATTTGGAAGACAACATTCGCCGTATTATTGCCGATATACGGCCACAAATGTTGGAAAAAGTCATCGAAAATTGGACGTCCAGATTGGACTAAATCCGCGCCAGCCGTGGCGGTCATATGCCAGAAATCATATTTAAAATGTAATGCCACAAGATTATCTTTCGGATAAATAAAATGCATGTCAATCGAATAATCCATCGTTGTTTTATTGCAACTTAAAGTTCTGTATCTCTATAAAAAACACCCTTTAGTAGCGAAAAAATTATTGCTCTTTGAATAATAGTTTCTTTTCTTTTTTTATAATCGTTAATCGCGAAACATATTTGTTAATTGTTCATGACCTGGTGGTCATTTTGAATATTATCTCTTACATTTTAATAGAAAAATGCACTCTAATAATCAAATTTAGATTATTGCGCAGTAAAAAAAGAAAAAATATTTATCCACACATGAAGACTCAGTAATGGACAATACAGAAGAGCCGAAAGAGCAGCCAAAATATCCGAATAAAGTAAGTTAGTTTGGAATCACTTAAAAACATGTGGATATAGTAAAACCCACGGAGTTGTATGTAGTGTATATAAACCAGCCTGGTTTTCATCGATGGGTTATGTTGGCTTTGGTTTGTGGCTTATTCACATACACCTGCGAATTAAGAAAACCCACAAGAAAAAGTTAAGACGCTCAATCACGGTAGATATTTCATATTACCTCCACGTGAGAGGACCTGACCAGAACACTTATTTTCATAAAATAATTTTGTTATTTGCATGTGTTGTTGAATGCTACATTCGTCATTTGGCAAAATCGACTAAATAAATGATAAGTAATTTGATAGATGAAGATTCAACAAAATGACCGTTATCAACTGTCAAAGTTCGGAAATCCCTTCCGGATGAAACCATATAAAAACAAATATGAGATCTAAATGTAGACATTTTAACAATTTAAATTATAATCGATATCGTACATTTATCAATTAAATTATTATTTAATATACGAAATTACTTTTAATGTAATCGATTTTTCAGCAAATAACTGAATTGATTTCTTGCTACCAGTTGTTTATAATTTTTCTGCAGCATTGAGCAGTCATTGTACCAACTATTTTGTAGACTATTCCTAGTCCTTTAGCCTCCCTGTAACCAAGCACAATCACGGATCTACTTTTTTAAGACCAACACTCAGGAGATGACTCTTACTCATGCAGTACATTGTGTTGAAATAACAGAAAGATAGTTATAGGAGAAAGAACGGAGGGTTAGAGTGCGACAAATTTTATATATGAAACATTTTTTTTTTTCAAATGGCCAGTGTAAAACTTTTGCTTTATAATAATTGTCACTTTCTTTTTTTATTGCGGTTAGTCATATACGTGTACATATATTGATTAATCTTAACAATCAGATAATCACAAAAGACGCAGGATCTCGGGTAGGAATCGAACCCACGGCTTCGTCACTTGAAGTTTAGCACACTACTTACTAGACCATTGGAGCACCCAATGTGCTGACGAACTTTACACTCGATCTCACATATTTTCCTTGAAAAGTTTTTCCCGGCTCAGTTCAATACTATTCCTTGCCATCGGATTCCAGAAAATTAATTTTGATTTCACCTGATTAAATAACCTTCTCTCGGCATCTGCTGTCCCTAATACATACTTTGTATAAATAGCATATCAGTGGAAACAATTGGGATGCGTGGTATTAAAATGTTTTCGCATTCAATTTTCCATTTAGAATTTTTATTTCAATTGCATAATTCATTAATTTTTTGAGATCTGGTTTTCAATTGTAATTATGTCCCATGCCCTTGGTGGAAATTTTGGTACATAATAACCTCTGCCAGACGAACTCCATCTTGACGGAACACAGACAGTACTTTATTGTAACACCTAATAGTTTTTTCTTAAATACCTCTCGTAGCCGAACAAAAATTTTAAAGAATTAATATATGATCCAAATATGTATTAATACGGAGGTTTTCTTTTTAATTTTAAATTACAATCCTTCTTCCTTTTTTTTCTTTTTTTGAATATCTGCTTTAAGTGTATTCACATTTATTACTGTATGTTATGTAGGTATGCGTAAGTATAGTGTAGGTAATATATGTAGGTATAAGTAAGATTCCAATTTTTTCCTGCCATAATTGACAACGAAGATGGCATTGCAATGTTTAACGGCGTTGCATATTTTTTAAACCACTTGGCAGATTTCAGTTCAGCATAAATTTATTATTAATGTACATAATGAAAATGCATATAACAAAAGTGAAATTAAAAAAAAAAAACATTAAAACTCCATCAGTAGTTGTTATTTCAAACTAACTTAAGCGGATACCTCCTTATAGCGGACAAACTTAGCTCGACGGTCGATGTTCGCCTATGGCACAAATTGTTTGTCATGACTTAGTCGATAAAGGAATTCAATGGACTGAGTATCGAACGCCGGCGACGTAGCAATATATGTTGAATCATCGATTTCTTGTAAAAAAGTAGAATTAGAATCTTTGCAGATTAATAATACAACAACAATGAATGATAACAAAGAATTAGAGTTCATCAGTACTTATCAGAAAATTGGCTGCCTAAATAGACGATGATCTTTTATATAAAGGTTTGGAAGATGATATAAGTCGTTAGTCTCATTTGCAAATGTGTTAAGTCCCTTTCTTCAAATTTTACAAGAGACACAAAAAACATTGCGGCTTCTTCAGTTTTTAAAATTTGTAAACTTTTTAAACGCAATTATTTTTACAAAATAGCTCTCTTTAAATGACCTACGTAGATCAAAAACTAATAATAATTAATAATTAATATTCGTGGAGTTAGCACGTGCTGTTAATATTTTTCGTAGTTTTGTGGACTTAGCGTTTTTGCAAACCACAAAATTACAACAACTTTAAACTACATACTGACATTTTTTTTGTCGTATAATATGTATTTGGTATAGTGTTATCGTTTTGCACTAAAATCTCAATTTTGGAAAAATGTGGACTTAGCGTCTTTGCGAATTATACTAACGAAGTGCCATTGTTTTTCGGTTAATAAATTGATAACTTCCTATGCGTCGCAATGCGAGCACTAATGCTTTAATTTGTTTTGTTAATAATCCCAATCGAATATTTTTATTTGACCAACTTTTTGCTCTGCTTAGGGGGTTTCAAACAAAAACTCAGGAACAAGCGATTAAGTAGAGACTTTAAAAGCATTGTTCTCTTAGATTGAAATGGAATTAACAACTATTAAGCTTTTTTAACACCTACTGTGGTCGAGCAGGTTACTTTTTATAGGGTAATAAGGAATATCTATTCAAAGAATATGTATCAACTAAAAACAAAAACATATAAAACAAAAACCAACGATTTACCAATGAGATTAAAGTCTCAATTAATGCATTTAACAGATGGAAAAGATTTCTACAACATTTTCAATGTCTGCAGGAGAGATATGAATCTGGAAATCCCAAGAGAAATTTAAGAGATATTCGGTTTTTAGTAATATTGTATCCAATGATATAAATCAACTTTGGCAACAGATGATACTGACATTTAGTATTACAATTCATCTGACGCCTTCAAATCGCATGGTTTAATAAAATTTTGAATTTAAAAACATTACATAAGAAGATGTTGTAAGAAGAATTCATAGCATTAAATACAGTTTCATCGGCAATGAAGAAATTAATCATAAAATTATTCAATTAAATAATTTTGCCATTTGTTCTTTATAACATTACGTATTCATTGTGGTAAGTGCGATAACTACACCGTCTATATTTTCTGACCGTGATAGTTTTCTGGATCATCGAGATTTTGATGAAGAAGTTATAAGAGCACCCTCTACAATTTCTAACGTGGTTACCACTGCAGTTACTGATTTTCTTCAAAGATGTGGCACTTATAAATTTATGGCCTCTATAGGAACATTAAACCTACCACAGTAAGGGTGACAATTTAAGTGTTAAACGAGTTCTAGTCATTTATGGGTCTCTTTGTTAGTAGTTTAAGTTTGATACCCGCAGACTCTAATTCTACTCCAAACATTTCTTATATTAAAAAAGCGTTTAACTTTGACATACATACATAATTGGTCATTACAACCCTTCAGTCAGGATTACGACCCAGTTTCTCACACCACTCATGTTGTGTGTGTTAATTTCATACAGTCAAAGAAAACTTTACTAATAATGTTACTTTTAACAACGCCATGTAAATATCGTTTGTGGTAAAACATGGTACAGTAATACTCGCACGTGTATCCGTTTCTAATTTTTCTATTCAATAAGTAAGATTATGATCATAAAATTAAACCGTCGTATCTAAATTCCCATACAAAATTTGGAACACATCTTTTTTTGTTAAAATGCCTAAATAAAATCATTTATATTAAACAATCTCATTATCTCTACAAAAGTTCTAGATCTCTAGATCTAATAGGATTCTGAAACTTAACAGCATTTGACACCGTACTTTGGTAGTTGATAACGGCTATCGTGTTGAGGCAACATCTGTCAATTGCCATTTATTCATCATCATGTTCAGCGGCAAGGCCCATTTATGCATTAATGGATACCTAAAAAATTGCCGAATTTGAGACAATACCAATCCGCATGAGATCCAATAGTGACCAATGAGATCCAATAGTGGAGCTGCATACTACATTGGCTATTATGCAAGAGCAATTTAAGGGCATGGTCATCTTACGTAGAGGTGAAGTTGACTGGCCACCGAGATCGTGTGATTTGACCCCAATAGAGTTTTACTTGTGTGGTTTTCTCAAGTCTCAGGTATATGCGTGTGAGCCACAAAACGCAACGGTTCTCTAAGTTCACATAATCAATGCCATCGGTCGAATTTAGTTTGGTTTATGTGCCCCACCCAGAGAAGCTGTGGCAGACATTTGGACGATATTATATTCCAGACATAATGGTATCTATAGGTTTCTCGAACGAATAAAAATTTCGGTGATATATCCCATGATCCTATTTTAATGTAATCCATCTCTGGAATGAACTAACGAACGACTCTCAGTTATTAAGCAATGATAAGCAATTCAAAATTGCATTCAAGTTTTTTTAACCAACAATAATGCAATTACACAATTATCTTTAAATTATTACTTTACTTGGTAATGCCAATATATTACCAGCATTGTTAACGCATTCGTTACCAAACCAAAGTTGGATAAGGTTATTCCTGTCGCCATGTCTCTTTTGAGCGTAAACAGACGTAAGCATATTAGCTGACAGTAATTCTGAGTCGTAGGAAGAATATATTTTAAGCGATAGTGGGGTGGAAACCGATAGAAAAAAATATTTATATTTGGGACCATAAATTTATAAGTTCCATAAATTGTACTTTATACTATTGGGTTGTTCGGAAACTAATTTCGTTTTTTCTTGACAGAGGATTTAATTGTATTTTTTTGCACCAAACTTCACACTTAAGCCGTATAATTTTTATATGCTTTGAGAGCTCTTATCTGCCTTACTGTATGGCTTGTGTGTTAAAAATTCCAGTTAATTCTACGAAGTAGGTTTTGGTAGTGCCCTTTTAAATATGGAGAGCGATAAGCAGCATTTTCGACATATCTTACTGTTTTCCTATAGAAAGGGTTAAAATGCTGTTCAAACCAGAAAGAAATTGGCCGATGTGTATGGAGAAGGTGTGTTGACAGTACGGCAGTGCCAGAACTGGTTCGCTAAATTTCGAATCGGCAATTTTATTGTCGAAGATACACCACGTTCGGGAAGGCCGGTTGAAGCTGATAAGGACGCGATAAAGGCATTAGTTGATGCGAACCAGCGAATAACAACACGTGAGATTGGATTGAGGTTAAATTTATGAAATTCAACAATCAACCTGGGATTATCCTCGAAGCTCCATGTATGGGTACCCCATGTTCTCACAGAAATCTGTGTCTCCGCATTGGCGATTCGCGTCTCAAACGTCACGAAAATGATCCGTTTTTGAAGCGCATCCTCTCTGGGGACTAAAAATAGGTTGTATATAACAACGTCAAACGCAGGAGGTTATGGAGCAAAAAAAATGAACCGGCTCAAACCTTTTCCAAATCCGATATTCACCAAAAAAAGCTGATGCTGTCTGTTTGGTGGGATTTTAAAGAAATCGTTTTTTTGAGCTTTTACCGGATAACACAACGATTAATTCGGAGGTCTACCGTCATTAGCTGGACAAACTGAATGATGCACTTCAACGGAAAAGGCCAGAACTAATCAACAGGAAAAGTGTAGTGTTTCACCAAGACAATGCGAGACCTTACACAAGTCTGGTCGCTCGGCAAAAGCTTTTACAGCTTGAATGGGATACAATGCCACACCCACCATACTCTTCAAACCTGGCACCATCGGATTATTATATGTTCCCATCACTCCAAAATTTTTTAGACGGCAAATCTTCACCTCAAATAAAGAGGTTAAAAACCACCTTGATCAGTTTTTTTGCCAGCAAAGACCAAACATTTTATGAGCGTGGAATTATGCTACTACCAGAAAGGTGGCAAAAGGTGTTTTTACCAGAACGGCCAATATATAATTTAATAAAGTATTTGTTTATATTATACGAAAACTGTGTTTCATTTTCACAAAAAAAAAAAAACGAAATTACTTTCCGAACAACCCAATATATTGAAAGCATCACGAGTATAGGCGTGCCGGCAATGTGTAACACCCTGCGAAATACAAATGTTTTATAAGATAATATTTTGTGTACAGTATGTCCGAACTGTCATTTATTATTTTAAATTATTAAAGAAACTGTTGACCATTGAATTTATAGTCTGTTTAATAACAGTGGTATTTGCCATATTTATGTAATTCGAAATGGTGCGGTACATAATCGCTCGGTACATAAGTACTCCTAATTATTAATCAATTTTAGTAATATTGCAATTTAAGAAGGAGAAGGAAACGACATCTCCAAACAATTTGAATATGGTTGAGTTAGTATCAAATATGTTAATGTTATGTTATGATTTTATTTTAAAAACAATGTAAATGACAACGATGCAATTAAATGATTAATTATGCGAATAATTAAATTAAATTGTAATATGTTGAAAATGGTGAAATAATTCGGTACTTACCCGAGAGACCTTGGTAACAGTTGGGTACTGAAAATTATAAAATTATAAAATCACCATTATATAAATATAATCTATAAATGCAGTTGTAAATGCCTGACTGTCGGAATAGAAAGACGCTGTTTGAAAATGACGTGCATTACGATAACTCTATGGATCAATTAAATCCAAATTGCTAAAAAATAAATTATATACTCGATCTGTTTGTTGTGTTGATTAATAAAACGCATCCAACTTTATTAACTGATTTCTTTTTTTTTTTTTTTTTTTACATATATCACATCTTTGTTAATCAATATTATCAATTGTGTGGTTATGTTAAAGTTTAATAACGTTAACTAAATTCCTAGCAATTTCAACGGTATTTTATTTAATACATTGTACAATAGAAATATACATAACTTTTGTTTTAATAAGTGTTAGTACAAAAGAAATAAATATACGTGATCACTACTAAGCCTAAGATTAATTAAAAAATTTGTGTAGAAATAGTAAATATGTATACTTGTATATATGGTATTAAAATTGATGTGGACCATTCATTAGTATATGGTATTATATATTATGGTGGCCAGACATTCGATATCGTTCCAATTGGGACGACATCAAACTTAGACGCGGTAAGAGAAATGACGATAGCGAGTACCACCAGGTAAATTGCCAGAAGTTGTGGATGAGTAGCTGTAACCACCAGGACCACCACCTGAGGTGCTAGTACGTTCAGTGCTGTAGTTGTAACCACCTGGACCACCGCGGGCTGTTGATTCGTATGAGGACTCATAAGAGGAACGTTCTGGCCTAGAGTAAGGATTGCTAGAATCGTAGCTGTTCTTCTCTACGGATGACTTGTACGAGTAGGAGTAGTCACTTGAACCACGAGAACGATGAGTACCAGGAGCTGAACTGCAAAGGTCCAATCGTGGAGTCTGCGAATTTTCAGTAAAATATATTTACAAATTTTGTTTCTCTTTTTTTTTTTTTTGTTCGTTTATTTATGTTTTTATTTATAGTTCATATATAAGTATGTATATCTATTTTAACTTTTTAGCAAGGTAACATTAAATATGTGCCGGCTTGCTGTGACTGCATCTAAAAAACTATTTTGTATAATTCATTTGGAAACTAATTGAAAAGCATATTAATGAAAGGAAATTGAAACATGTTTGAATCTACAGTATTAACTTTTCTCCTTCTTTTTTTTTTTTTTGTTCGATTCTATTCGAAAAATTTTGAAAAAGTGAAAGTAAGATAAGCAAAAATTAACGTTGGATGATAAGTGATTACAAGAAAAACAAAAAAAAAAAAAAAAAAAAAAATTAAATATAAATAATTGTTTTAATGACAATGGAGTACATACACAAAATATATACATACATACATACATACAAAACAATGCGATATAAAAGAATGTTTCTATATTTCATTTCATGTTATATATTCTGCATGTTTTTATGGTAAGAGCAAAAATATAACTCAAATATTAAAAAAAAAAAAAATCGTTGTGTATGTAGGTCAATCGTATATGAGATGCCAAAAATTAAATTAAATATGTTAGCAATTTTACTACAATTTTCGATTTTAGTAGACATATCTGGTAACCATGGCTCCCGACTTGGGATTTCGATATGTCTCCCGCCGTACTGGCAACGATTCCGAAGCAGCTCGGTGCAGACGTGGTAGAACTGCATCTAAACTGTCGCGTGATGTTCGACCCGCCGTATTACCACCAGCTTCTACGGTGTCAATGTGCTGACGCACCATTGTCAAAATACGTTCACGATTTTTATCACGAGCTGGCACGTACGGTTTAATCGGTTCGTTGAGCACTTTATAGCTTGGCTTAATAGCGGCTCTATTAATTGGATCTAAAATAGAACTTTTATACATTTCACGCTCTGGACGGCATCGGCCAAAAGCTGTAATTGGGTCCGATATCAGGGATGGTCTTGGAACAAACGGACACTTTTCCCAGTCAATTGGTGTTTTTGTTGGTCTCTGCAAAGTGCCCACATGGAAAATTTAAAAAGATCCAATCTTAATAATAATTTGGTATTTACTTGCACATTATAGTAGTGTAAGGATATTGCATTAGGCGCATTATTACATACATACATATTTACAAATACGCATTTATAGTTGGCCATGACATAAAATACATACATACAGATATGGAACAGCAATCGTTTATTTACAGCAATTTTTTGTGCTGATGCATACAGGATTTTGAAAAGTTTGTGCTCTTCGTAATGTGCAAATACATAAATAAGTATATACAATATTTTTATTTGTAATTAAATTTTAATTTAACAACATCTGTACAGTGTAAGTATAAATGTAAAGATTAATTCACCTGACAACTAAGCGCGCAGTGTGGTGGTAAGTATAGGGATGGTAAAGTAGAGTAGAGTGAGGTGAGTAGGTGGATAGTAGTAATAAGAAAAAGCCTATAATGTTGGAGTATGACATGCACATCCAGTAGTTTGATTATAACTGATTAGTATTTATTTTTAATGTTGCGTATGTATGTATGTGTATTATAACTACTCTTATCTAATAGAATTCCTAATATTTTCTTCTTCTTCAAATTTCGCTTTAGCAATTTAAAAATATTACAGTCCATATCGTTACGATATAAAATTGTTCATTTTTTATATATTCTTATAAGCAAAAAAATAAAAAGTAAAAAATAATAATAAAACTTATAAAAAATTGAATATCCATGTTGGTTAATGTTTTGGCTAAATAGTTTTCATAATTTTTTATAGTTTTTCTTATTTTATTTGACTGTATTTGTTTATTTGTTAAACGTTATAAATAAGTATTTTTCTTTTTTTGATGAAATTTTTGTTTGTTCAAAAACATCTTTAAATAGAAAAGACCTTGCTGAAAAATATATACATACATATATGTACATATGTATATATATGCATATACATTTCTTTGTATACGTTTTTTATGTATCTTAATATTTCTATAGTATTCGTATAGCGAACATTTCTCGTTCTGTTTTCTTGGATTTGCGATTCTCCATAAAATATTTATTTATAACGTTTTCAAAAATATGCGCGCGCATCTTACATTACAGAATAATAAATGAAATATTTACTTGAAATATTGAATGCTATTACCAAAAAAAAAAAAAAAAAACAGGAAGAGAAATAATAAACTTTCAAAAAATAATAAAAAAAAAGTATTTTTGAAATCATTGATTTTAATTGTACATTCATTTTAAATATATTTTCATTTTTAAAATACATTTTATACTGTATACATCTGTAAAATACATAGCGATTATAAACAATATAATATTTTTACAATATTTATAAAATATAAAAATATAACTTTTGTTCGTTTATTCTTAATTGAATGTATCGTCGTAGTGGATTGAATAAGTGAAATATTGAAATTTATTAAACTTAATACATTAATGCTGAGGATAGCAAATACATCAATATTTTCAATTAATTTTTCATTGTATACATATGTATGTATGTATATAGAAATTTCAAATCTGTTTACATTGTATGTACGTATGGAATGTTAAATGCTTAAAAATAATAAATTTAGCAGTTACATTAATATTAATTTTAATACATTTAATTTAAGAAATTCATTAACTTTTAATGTAATATTGTATATAAGTATCTAGATATGTGCATACGTACGCATTATATTGCGTAAGAAGGAAAAATCTTCGAAATTATATTTTGAATTATTTCAAACAAAATAAAAAATATATACGAACATATGTACATATACTACGTATTATATATGTATATATTATATATAATATACCACATTATAACTCATACTTTGGTAATTATTATTTGGCCTTGAAAAATGCCTCGACCTTAACGTAAATGAAATAAAAAATTTATTTTCAATTCAAACCATTAAAATGAATAATTTAACTAATGAAATTCGTATATAACGAACACAACCATATGTCTGTTCTTCCCCACAAATATACTAGCAGCAGAGGTACATTATAGTAGTATATTATTCTTCATTTAGAAATATAAAAAATTATTAGATCTGACACTAAACACTATACTCCTTGGAAATTATGGTGTTGCGAGTTATAATTTAATTCAATACATTCACCTGTGTAAGATGGCTATTGTTGTCAATTGGTGCTCAAAAATATCAAGAAAGTTTTAGACTCGATTGTTTAAATGCTGTCTCTATTAGTTCATGAATTTTCTGTTACATTAACCGATCTTTTTTTTTACTATTTGGAGGAAAAGTATAAGTTTAATATCTTTATATAAGTATTTCAAGCTTAGTCCCAATTCTTATTGAAGTTATTAAAAAAAAAACTTATTTTTAGTATTTATTTTCAGAATTTCACTAAACTCTTCCGTTTTTATGTATGGTATGGATGAAAAATATTTCAGCAAAGGTGTAGAAAAACATTCTATATACATATTTAAAAATAGGTTTATACTGCATAACTTGAAGCAGTATAAAGTATGGATTGTATTTAAAACTACACCAAATGTGTACCGCTTCTAAGTTATTTGATCACACTGATTAATTGTAATGTAATGCGATTACTAACATTGATTCTAATAATGCGTTTCTTAGTAGAAACTAAATAATAATAACTTATTTCTTAAATCTAGTATGTTATTACAACGAAGATTCGTTAATTATTTGCAAGCAATTATAATTTATGTAATTAAGTATATCAAATGTATATATGTAATATAAAAGTGTTTTGTCATTTATAAATATTAGCGATGCGTTCTTTCTTTTACAACACATTGATAGAAAATACATATTTATTGTGACTTTATGCACTGGTAACTACGGACATACGAGTATTTATATGAACTTATGATTATGCGGTATTCATATGAGTACCTTTTATATTGAAAAAAAAAAATATTAACAAAAATGTGTGTATATTGTACAAAAAATTTATTACAAATATCTGCACAAAAAGGCTTATAAAATATGATTCATAAAGAAATGCATTTTCAAACGTGTTTCAATTCCGACCAGGTTCACTTTTTCAAAAATATATCTATTTTAATTTGTATATTAGTTTATTTCATTTTGTTTTCTATTTAATAAAATTAAAAATGACTGGGATTTGGTTGTAATATTTTCTTTAAAAAATTAAATATATTTAGAAGGTAAAAAAATATTGTAATAAAATTAATTGTGTCTACAGCAAGTGGGACACACAAGCATTTAAAGGAAAACGAAAATAAAAATAAAAATCTCGAGAAAATATCTTCTACCTCTATTTAATAAAATTAAATAGAAGACTTTCTAAAAGAAAAACATAAGGGAAAACTTAATATACTGCATATGTTTTTGTTTTAATAAAAATTGTGTTTAAAATATTCACATACATAATACACGTTTTATTTGCTCAAACGCCTGTCTGCTGTAGTCGGTAGATTGGCGGAAACACCTTACGGCAAAAATATCTTTTTTCTGTAATTTTTTTTTGCACACGGTTCGGTTTTATATGTTTTAATTCTTTAGTATTATTCATCACACCGAAAATACAATTTCTTTTCAATGAATCTTTAATTTTTATTTTAAATATGATGATAAATTGAAAAGCAATTGCATATTTTTATAGATAGTAAGTTTTTTGATTTTATGTATATTTCAGTTTTAAACACAATTTCTATATAATTTTTGCTTTTCAATTAAATATTTGGACTGAATTAGGATTAATACCACACTACACTCTATATCAAGTTATTTTTATTTAAATTGTTCTATTCTATAAATACGAGTAAAAATTTCGTGGAACAGGTTTTTTACGAATCCTAGTTTTGCTTGCAAGGAAACTTTTGACGACTTAAATAAATGGAATGTTTTTAGCTTACCGAAACTGCGTACGAGGTAACAACTGGCCTGGAAGAGTAGGTTCTGCGGGTAGTAAATCCACTTTCGTAAACCATTTTCGTTCGATTTAATTTCAAATTGTATAAATTTCTTAAAATTTAATTTTAATTTCTTTTTAGATTATATTTTAAACTCTAGGTCCACTTTAAGATTGAAATTTATTATGTTTTGTTTAACTCGTTTCGTGTGTGCACTTTGCGCCCGTTCGAGATCTTCTAAATTGTCGGATGCTGGTGTAAGCTGTTTTTGATTTTCGAATTCTTTTTTTTTTAAATTTTTTTTTTTGTTGTTCTCTCGGTGCAAAATTATTTTTGGAATAACATCTAATACATGGGTAAGTACAAGTGATCTTCTTCGTCACCACTCCCCTCTCTCTCTCTGTCTCTCATTTTCCTGTTTTGAGTGGGTTCGATGACGTCATTACCTGAATCTCTTTTGTTAGGAGTGAAATTTTTTAAATTTTCTTTCCACCTTTCGTTGAGTTTATAATTTTCAAAATTCATTAAAATAATTCAAACATAAATTCACTTTGATAGGTATTTGCTCGAAAAGTATTACGAGCATACACAGATACATACGTATGTATGTATTTCCACATGCTTTCTCTCGCAAATTCCTAAATGATTTTCGATATTTCTCTGGGATGTCTAGAGTAATTTAAATATGTATTATTCTCATTTTTCAAGAAAAAAAAACAAGGAAAAAAGAAAAAATAATAAGAAAATGTTTATTTAAATTTGACAATATTAAAAACAATGCGTAGGATTCAGTTTTTGCTAATATTTTTTGTTTTCTGTTGTTTATATTTTTTATTTTGTTACACATACAAGCATACATGCACACATACAAGTGGTACATTCATATGTGAATTTTTTCGGAATAGCCTTCATGATGGTAAACATTAAAAAAATTCAGCCAAAATTAGCGTTACTGTGTTCTAATTAGCTTTCAATGTCAGATTTCATTTTGTAAATTTCATAAAGAATTTTGCTTTGTCTCGAATCACTTTCAATGATCTTGAACACTTCAAATGGTAAATATTAAACTGAAACACTTTGGATGAACTTAATAAAAGTAAATTCTGTATGTTACTTACGTTGTCTGAAATCAATTGCGTTGTTTAAATTGTTACAAATACAATACCGTAGATAAAATATTTGAATGATCAAAAAACAGTTGAGCAGGATAAAAACACCTGAAATGATTTCTAATGGAGAAGATTGCCAATTTTAATTGTTTTATATCATCAATTCGTTACATTTACAATGTTAATCAAGCGAGAAATCTTTACATTGAAGTCGAAGCCTTATCCTTGTTCAAATTGAATTATTATAAAAGTACTGTAGAAACGATGTGCCAAAACGATGTACATATATTTTAGCATATACTGTAAGCAAAAAAGAAGATATGGAAGTTAGTGGAGAAAATAAAGATTTTCTCTGGACTCTGTTTTACAATCTATTGTTTACTAAAAACATAATGATATGGCATTAAATCGGGTATGTACACGTTTTCATGGAATATTAACGAAGTTCAATATGAATGGTAAACATACGTCTAAAGTGGATACAGCAGCCAAGACAAACATTTTATCCTGTAACGCAAGGAGCAACTGACAATCCAAAGTATGCCTATAATATATAATTAAAAAATAATGGATAAATTTGGATCTAGGATTTAGGATCTAGGAAAGTTTTTTTTTTGGCAATGAATTCTGATATTTTGATGATACATAAACTTTTACCATTCTATAGAAATGTTTTGACCTGAGTCAGGTTCCTATCGCTCTTTAAAAGCTGCAATAGACTGGTCGATTTCTTTTAGATCGATAAATAGAAAAACATGCTAAGTTTCGGCTAATTGCACAATATTGGTATGTTACATACATACATACATAATTGGCCATTACAACCCTTCAGTCAGGATTACGGCCTAGCTTCTCACACCACTCATGTTGTGTGCGTTAATTTTATACGTGAGTGGCAGGACCTACAGTTTAACGTCGACTCCGAACGACAGAATTTTGAGAAACTTTTTCATGGCAGTTTATTTTACTCTCAGAGTTTTTGCCAGAAATCTGCTGAGAGGAAGTTGCCGAAGAAATATTTTTTTTTTTTCATATTTCATTTTTGATGTCTGACCTGGGATACGAACCCGGGTTTTTACGAATAGTAAGCCAACACACTACCTACTACACCACGGCGACTTCTTGGTATGTTAGCAATTTAGAAATTTATTATTGTATAACATTTTCTTTAATTGCGTTGTTTAGTCGAGCACTATATGCCTATAAGAATGGCAACCTTTAATTGGCAATTTATAGGAATATAATTTCCTTTAATCTTTCTACAAAACGTATTCTTACAAGCCTCAATTAGTCTCCGATTCTCACAAAGATAAACTTTCATGCGAAAAACTTATTGGCAATGGTAATTATGTTTTACCCCTACATATTTTGTAATTTTTTTCTCATTAGCAAAATTTGATTGCAAAATATTAAATATAGAAAATAATATTGTTGTTAAAGCTATGGATTTAGTTCACAGAATCAACCTTAAGGCACCTTTACACGACATGTTTTTGAATGTGTTTTTTATGTCAGAAATTCACATGTTTTTCTTTGTGTCTGTCAAAATTAGTCAATGTTTTATTATATATGTATAATTATATACGTCTAATTATATATGTAAAAATCACCAACTAATTTCGTTTGCAAAATGGCTTAAAGCTGCCGCGAATTTATTTGGTTGCGCCACTATAGTACTGATGACACAATAATTTAAATTTTTTTTTTAAATTACAAGTTAAGTTTAAAAGTGTGAACTTTATATTAAATAATTAATATATTACTTGTCTTATTGCTATTTATCCAGCATACATAATCCAACGCTGACGAATGTTTGTCCATGGCACAGACATTTGATAACATATACTCGTATTATGCATACGAAATTGAAGCACGCTTTAATTGAAACATTCTCAGTGTCAGATTTTTCTTGTGTTTTTTTTAACAAGCACTGTTTTAAAGGCCACACACGACATGTAGCTGTTTACTTATATCAAAGTTGACACTTTCACTGTAAAAAAAAAATGTCGTGTTAAAGTACTTTTAGTAGTTCGGTATGTAAATTACAGTTTGATATCAACTTTTATATTTTTTTTAGATAAGTATACCATAAATTTGGCGAAAAGAATTTTTTTAACATCGATAAACTAGGATTATTATCTTAACATTTAACATTTACAATTTACATAAATTTTAAAATCTTTGGGAAATTGAATATTGTTTATGAACATTGTTATTTTACGATTTTACTGTATTATTAGCAAAGTTCTAATCACACCCTAACAGCGTGAGCAAAGTCATATCTTAGAAAACGTTTCGTTATCTTAAATCTGTGGTCCCAAGCAATAACAGTTTAGGTCGAACATAATAATGAATTAAAAAGCGAATAAAATCGCTTTTTATAGGAATGTTATGAGACTTTATTACGACTTAGGTCAAAATTTTTTTTATTAATAACTTTTTAAAAAATATTGTTGGAGAAATGGGGATTTCATCTAGACATAAATATATCCATCTACATATATAACAGCTTAGGCTGTTATTACTTGGAACCACAAAAAAAAAAACAAAATATATTCAAAATAAAATGCTTATAAATTAGATTGTAATAAAAGAAATTAATCAATTAAAAGATTGTTCTCTTAATTTTTATAAAGATAAATGAAGAATTCAATGTCAAAGATTAATAAACTTTGTTTTAAGAAAACCTTGGACTGGTTGAACTGGACAACTGGTCTCATAGAAAATATCATTTTTTTATACAGAAAAATGTCACCTAATTTATTATCACCTAAAAAGAAACACATAAATACATAATACATAAGTATACGCTTATGAGGGCCACTGAACAAACTATAACAGCTATATTCGATCTAACTCAGTTCTATAGTGCAAAAAAAAAAAAATCTCTCTTAATGTGTGCCTTAAAAATGTGCGAGAAAAAATTTATAAATATTTACAAATCAGATATTTAAAATTTTATTAAACCGCTCCAGTCTAAAATTTCTAATAGAACAACATGTTTAGATACAGTTGGAACCACTAATTAGAGAGAAATATATAAGTTTTTAATCTTTGTAAACTTTAAGAGTTTTTGAACCGATTGACGCGAGCGTGAATCTAGAATAAGTGGAAAATACTTTAATTAACCGAGGTTCCATAGTTCAACGCTTTTTTAATATAAGAAATGTTTAGAGTAGAATTAAAGTCTGCTGGCATCAAACTTAAACCACCATCAAATAAACCCATAAATGACTAGAACTTGTTTAACACTTAAATTGTCAAGAGTGTGATCACCACTTATTGTGGTAAGCTTAATGTGCCTATAGAGGCCATAAACTTATAAGTACCACATCTTTGAAGAAAAGCACTAACTGCAATGGTAGCAACGTTAGAAATTGTAGAGGGTACTCTTATAACTCCTTCATCAAAATCTCCATGATCCAGAAAACTATCAGGTTTCATATTCAAGCTGGTATTTGTCTTATCTTTCCCCCAATGGTAATTATTCGCCGATATCTATGTCAGCCATGTACCAAAAACAGATGCTGTGAAGAATAAAAGTTTTGCAGTGGAACCGGTAACTGCAAAATAATTTTCAATGAACTGAAGTCTGAATCTGAGTTGAGGCTTCACTGGACTTATTTTATTACTTGTCTGCAATAGTTACGATCTTAAGCTTCTTAAATTCTTAAACATCCACAAAAATAAGAATGAGTGAATGAGTTAATTAACTTAAAAATGAAAAACTAAATAAAAGCCGTACTAAAGCATATATTTAGATGGTTTCATATATTCTTTACTTCGATAAAAATTTTTAACTGGCTGTTTACCTAGCAGTTCCGCCTCTCGACATATTGGATATTTATAATAAAATTTTTTAGCGAACGTATTTTTTCTGAAAAATATAGCCGTTCACAAAAAATCACGATTGAAATCTACATACAGGTAAAATTCTTAATTTTGGCATCATTAAATAAGTTATTATATTTATTTATTTATTAATTACAATACAATTAAAAATTATATTAGAATTATATATGAGCGGAGTAACTTGACCATATGCTCGGTGTAGTGTCACAGAGTCTCTGGTGGGAATCGAACACACGACAATCGCGCTAATAGTCTAGCACACTACCCACTAGACTACCAGAACACACATAAACTATTATATTAAGTCGAAATTGCAAAGGTAGTTAAAGCAAGTTGTAACACTGTGCAAAATAATGCCTTAGTTATAGAAAAAGACAAATATGATACAACATAATTGTAGAACATTGTCTCAACTGAACCAGAGTACTCGGATATTTCCAAATCGCTAGACGGGTAACAGTCGAAATAGAAATTGGAAAATACGTAGAGAAGTACTTAAGAAACATATATTTCATCTAAATACCCTGACTCGAATCTTTTTGGACTTCCCCTGTCACGTTCGTTTATAAAAGGGGGATACTACAGTTCCCGTTTACCGCATATGTACACGTATTTACATATGTTTGCTAATTCAATCAAACACGGAACCTAAATTTATTCCTGGCCCTGAAAATAATTTGAAAAGGAATACTTTCGATGATATAACATTATATCAACGTACTATATATATACTTATACATAATTTAATAAAATCTTTGCTATAGTTTTTATGGCGTAATTTGTTGAATCATTAACGAAATTTTTAAATAAAAAAAAAAAAGAATTATTTGCTACATGCTACTGTACAAGTTTTGTATGCAAATAACAAAAATAAATAAATAAAATGCGTTATGCTTTTTGATAAGTGCATTTTAATATTGTTGTATTCATATTAAAGAGGGAATCGTTAAGTTGTTTCTAATAATTTTTTTTTTGAATAATTAATGAAATCTTTAAATATCTTTGAAATAAATAACAGTTAATTTAGTAACAATAGCGAATTTTAAGTACATAAGAATTTTAAGTACATAAGAACAATGAATGTATCCAAGCTCTCATTTCTGCCAGCAATTAGGGTACGGTGCGCAACACGGTGTTTTGGGACAAGTATACGCACAAGGATTACAGGTTACAGCATTACATGGAACACATGGAGCACATGGATTACATTGATTAGAACAGATCAATTGGCTATCATATAAACAGAGAGAAAAATCCATCATAATAAAAATATCATTGGTAGAATTGAATATACTGACCACATTTCTTTTTGTTCCATAAGAGCGCGTAAATAATCACAGGCTTTAACTTCATCAGCACGGGAATGCTTCAACTTTCTAGTTTCTTCGATCAGTAAGCAGCCTTTTTTAGATTTACTTAAAGAGCCTCGAATGTTTTCCGAGGAATAACTACCTTTACCTTTTCCAAAACGGGACCCTTTACTTTTTGATCCTCTTTTACCCCAGCCGGTGCTATCATCATAATCTTCTTTAGAGGACTTCGACTTTCTTCCTCGACGCCCACCTTTTGATTTTGAACCATCTTTCTCTGCTGTTGATTTATCATCGAGATCATCGAATGCTCCATTTTTACCTCCTTTACCCTTCTTTCTATCACGTCCGGATTTTTTCTTAGATTCTTCATCATCAATATCATCCATTGTACCATCCTTCTTTCCTTTTCCTTTTCCTTTCTTTCTATCAGTTCCACCTTTTTTCTTAGATTCCTGGTCCTTATCCGTGTATTGGCTGTCATCTTGATCTCTCTTGCCCTTATGCTTTTTTCTTTTGCCATCAACATCATCAATTGTACCATCTCTCTTTCTATCACTTCCAGCTTTTTTCTTAGATTCCCGGTCTCTATCTGCATATGAGCTGTCACCCTTACCTCTGCCGCTCTTATCCTTCCTTCTTTTGTCATAATATTGGCTGTCGCCTTCTCCCATGCCTTCTCTCATGCCTTTTCCTTTACTTTTTCCATCTGAATCCTTCTTATCCCTATGGCGATTTCCGTTTTCGTCTCCATTAAAATCATCATAACTGTCACCTTTATAATACGTTAACAAAAGATATTTAAACATTGTAATCTACACCTTACTAACCTCGAGATCCGGGACGATGTACTCGTATGTTAACACTATTACCACCATCAAAAACTTTATACTTTTCGCGACATTGAGCTCTGTTGTAATCTTTGACAATTTTACGGCAAAGTTTCTTTAAAATTGTATAAGTATGTAGATTAATGAAATAACACTGACCACCGCATTCACAGGGATTACATTGCGGTTGGCATCTATGGTTTAAATACTCTGTACAACTAGACGCACTAAAAAACATAGTTAACATTATGAAAATATTCAATAATATATGTACATAACTGAGTTAGCATACCTTGATGCTGTTAAAAGATCGGCACAATGATTTAAACAATTTTCCATTTTTCCGAAATATTCATTTTAAATTAAAATAAACATTGACAAACAAAACAGGGTATTTCGGAAAAAAGAAATAGCAACAAAGCCTGAAACAAGATATCTTTATACAGGTAGTAACAGTATTACAATTATTATTATTATATGTATATAGTATATGTATATTATTTCGCTTTGATATTTTGTGCCAAAAACAACATTTATTTGTTGCTTTTTTTCAAGTCCAAAGTCTGTCAAATCATTTATAAGATTTAAGCAAAATTTAAGACATTTTCTGAGTAAAAATAGGAAAAAAAATATGTTTTAAGTCAGGATAAACAATCGAAATATGAACATCACGATAAACTAAGATTTTCAATATAAATTTCAATGTTAACACAAAAGTTATACAAAAAATATAAACAAAAAATAAAATTGACAATATTTAAAATTTCGTTCAGATTTAATGCAAAAACAAAAAAAAAACAAGTCAGCTGTGCTCACCTGGTACAAGTTCACCCAGAAAGTGAACATAAAGAAACTTTTCGACTTGCTTTTGACATATCAGAGACAATACAATAATAAAATGGAAACACTCAGCTGCGTCGTCAACACTACCTGTATAAATATATCTTGGCCTGGAACAGAGTAAAGTATTTGTAGTAGGGAAGCATAGTGCGAATCGAATAGTGAAACACTCTTATAATGTTGCCAAACAACTTTTCAAACACTTACAGATTAATGCAATAATATTATGTAAATTTTTTAACAAAATACATGTTAAATTGCATAATAAATGCATATTCAACTGTCCCCAGCAACATTATATTTTATGTTTCGCATATTTAATGTCGAATATATTGAAAATCATGACAACCCTGTTTACAATTAATATTTGTAGCGAGACAAATCTCAAAAATTCACAGCTTCTACTACAACAACGTATTCTGTTGACACCAATTTGAATTGCTTTTTTGCAGCGCTACTTATTACATTATATTACAGTTACTATTCTGTTCCCCACGTGAGTTTTAAATTCTTAAAATCTTAAATTAAGTATTCGTCATTGATTTATGCTGAGATGGGAGTAATAGTAGTAGTATCACTTCTTCTTAAATGAATGTGGAAGGTCGAAGTCCAAAATATTATGCTCTAGTAAATTTAGATGTATTTCGGGGTTGTTCAAGTTGCTTTTCTCAATATTTTCGAATTAGAGTTTTGACTACTGGAACCTCAAGATCATTAGGCACATTCGACTATTGTATCAAGGTGCTACTGTAATCACTCGTAGGATTTTCTTTTGGAGTCTTTGAATTATGTTTCACGTAACTGGATGTGTTAATAGCATATTGATTTTAAAAAGGAATGATACCATAGAAAATAACAGACTAGGCACACGCATGTGTTTCTAACAATAAGCCATTTCATTTGTGCTAACATTATCTGTATTCCTATTGATTTTATATGCATTTGTGAAGAACTACTTCGTTATTTATTCGAATTAGCCAAAATGTTTCTTTTCGAAATCTAAATAGAACATTAATACAATTTTATTCCCTTCATTTAAGGTTTAATACTAACATAACTGGAAGGTGTAATGCTATTGGAGCCGTAGTGCCTCGTAGGTGTATTCAGATAAATGCAGGGTCATCAGTAAAGCTAAACGTAAATGTGTTAATGTATTTACCTATTAGAATGCCCAAATTAAAAATTACAGTAGATATTACCTCTCTTTCTGAGACTTGTGTTAGTCTTATAATTGTTTCTCTATTTTTAATTTAGAAAATTAAAATTATATGCTTAATTTTCGCTGTGGCAAAAGATCCAACGTTGGGGTTGTTTTAAGAAATCGTATCAAATGTATAAAATGATACAATTCTGAGATAAATGAAATAAACGTATAAATTTTTATTAGGGATTAATCTTCCCATAACTATGAAGAAATAATAATGTTGGATGATTTCTTTTCGAAATTTTTTTATTAATTTCATTTCGTAAACGATATCAAGGCTTTTAATCTGTTTCCAGTAAATATCTCCATTCCTATTCTGTCCGACAGATATTATCTTCATCACAAACAAAGAAAAATTATTGCTTTATAACATGGATATGGAATCGGCATATATCGGCATCATCTCAATAAGTCCGTTGTCTGTTTCTGCTTCTCTATCATCAAATGCAGCTTGTTAGATTAAAAATAAGTTGGTTTTGGCAGTTAATTCTGATGATTGTACACATAACGTAATTATTCGTAGATCGCTTTAAGCCGTTCCACCGAGAAAGACTTCTTAAGTTTCACGTTTTGCTTGTGAGACTTGTGGGTTACTACATTCAAGCTAAATTTGGCAAAAATTTCATATTTTCGTAAAAAAATTCAAATTTACTATACAAATATGTAGTTTGTTTGTTTAAAAATATTCCTCTCTTTTCAGTTTTCGTGTCAATCCTAGGTTCTGGTCTGAAAATAGATAAAATTAGTGTTCTTCCGCAATGTGTACAGAGGATGTCAAGAAATTGATCATTGAATTGTTGTCAAATTGCTTATATCTACAGCAACTGATAGTGCAATCATCATTCGATAATAAAAAGTATTTTGTTTTAAATAGTGCATTAAAAATGAACTTATTAAAATTAAATTAATTAAAATTACACGTCTATCCATTACAATTACTATACATTGTCAATTACATTTGATTTATTCTATAAAAAAATGTATTCTTTTATATCATTACTGCGAACAGAATCCCAGTGTTGATGTTTATTTTCTTACTTGCTTGCACTTACTTTACTTATCTCTATCTTTTAAAAGTGAATCATATCCCTATCTTTTTTAGAACTAGTTCAAGACATTGCAATTCTTGAAAAGTTTAACAATTTTATTTAATACATCGATTATAAATGGATATCTAACAGAAAATTACAATTTTCCTTCTTAAATCAAATAAAAAAAATGGTATTGGATATTGTAGGTTTGTAGCAGAACTGAATATTTTGTCAAAGTTTTACTGACCAGTTATATCATCGGATCTCGAATGCAGCGGATTAGGTGCTATTAAGGAAACTGTAGATTTAGCCGTAATTTATTTTCTAGACAGTCATCAAAATAATTCTGGCAATGAATTTCTTGACCTTGGCATATTATTAAGTCAAAAATTTAATTTATACATTACGTCTCATAACACTATGCGACAAAATATAAAAAAATTAATACACCCGAGTAACTACCTAGTCTAAGTTGTTCAGTTAGTTTAGTAGAACTCAAAAATCCTTTTTTTATTTTTCTCGAACCCTCCAAACTTGTTTTATTTGACAAAAACGGTTTTTTGATCTTTTCACATAAAATTATTGATTAACCAAATATGTTTGAATCTATTTTAAAAATCCAAAGTGTTTTAGAGAGGGGAGAGGTTAGCCTTTCAAACGGTATATATCAACATTTTGTTCAAGCTTCTATGTTATGAGATTTGATGGGGTAAATTTGGAAAATATTATTTTTCTTATTTTTTCAAGTTTGGCCATTCCTAATGGGAAAATTTTATTAAAAACTATAAGACAAGTGGTGACATTTGTGAAATGCATTACTTGTGCAGAGGTTGACACATTGTTTTATAAAATCGGACAAAGCTTGCAGTAGTTATTATTTAAAGAGTATAACAGCTGAGTCATATTTTTTATATATGATAGCTTATCAACTGAAATTTAAGTTAAAAATTTTCAAAAGTTTTGATGGATCTTAAGTGTTTATTGAAAAATCTGTCCTTTTTCCGTTGGCCCAACCACCAGAAGTTGTCTAATGTTTGCGCAAAGCGAAATAATAATATTTGCGAAAAACGGAAATATTAGACTACTTTTAGTAGTCGTTCAAACGTGCAAAGAGCAAATTCTCAGGTAAACAATCAACATCCATCAAAAATTTTGAAAATAAAAAATGAAAGTTCATTTGATGAGACAGCATATATAAAAATTATGACTAAGCTGTTATACCCATTAAATAATAACTACGGTAATTTCTACTCAACCTAGTGAATAACTTTGGCTATGTAGTTACTCGGGTGTATTTTCACTGTCGCACCGTGTAATCAATAAAGTTAGAATTATACTTGGATCAGTGTGGCGTGATTAGCTAAATCTAGTTTATTTTTTTGCGATTTAGCTTCAAATATTTTCTTTTAGCTTTTAACCTTTTTTTTACCTTTTTTCATGGATTAACCTTTCTCTAGCTTTTCTGTCTTCGTTAAATGAATGTATGTTACAGTAAGTTAGCCTTTAAAATTAAAAGTCAGATTTTTTGCAGTCTTGTGTCTGTCGAATATTAATAAAAAAAAACCGATCCTGTCAAATTTTCAGATCAATCGGTTGGCGTAAAGACGTGCCGCAACCCGATCAAATATATAGGAAACCATAAAATTTAACCATCTAGTGTCATAATTTCAAAAGTTGTAAGAGGTAGATATTTGCTGACCCTGACAGCTTTCTTCTCATTCCCAACATTGAGAAACTCAATTAGAAAGAAATAAAAAATAACAGAAAATGTGGTCAAAATAATCAACAAAATTAGATGTGGATACAATTCGTTAACTCATCGTAAGTTTAAGAAATTCCTTGAAGAATGCGAAAATCAGTATGAAGATCTACTTATGTTTAGTGAGGTGAGATGTCTTTTTTTAAAAGGAAAATTAAGGACATTTCGATTGGTAAGTACGGGTTTGAAATAAAATTTACATACACTAACTTTTTTTCATTTCAGATAATTTTTACAAAAAATGGAAATCAATTTTTTTTGCCGTGTACGTATATGAAATAAATATATGAAGTATTTTTGTTTTTTTTTCTTTGTATGTATTAGTTTTCACAACAGAAAATATTTAATAAAAATATGTTTTTCTTTAAATTTATTGGTGTTTGCACTTCCATAAGGAACTTTTGGACACCCCTGCTCTATACCTTTTAACCCTTTGCACTCGGCACCGTTTCGGACGTTACCTACCAGCAACTCGACGTCACTTTTGAACGAAGACGTACACCCTGGAAATGTGGTATAATACGGTATAATTTTAGAACCAATTAAGGAATTGTAATGAAATTTGTTTTATATGACATTGAAGAACACATATTTAAAAACAAAAAAAAATACAAAGAAGCTGTTATAATCACTTAGCATTGTGACAGTTCTTTTATCCTTCCACGCAAGAAGTGTAATATTATTTTTTCTTTATGTCACTATCCTTTTTGACGAAAATTTTGATTTACGTAAAATTTTGGTTTTTTGCGTTACGGGTAAAAAAAAAATACTTTGGGAATAACTAACGGTAAATTACGAAAACACAACACTGACTTAGTACTGCAGAGATCTTTTCTATTCGACGCTTCAGTACGAACTGAGATCTTGTACATTTCTTTTCTCGGTGATCGGATTTCTTTATTACCGTAACAGAAAACTACAGGATAAAGATTTCTTAAAAAATTGCGGTAGAATACTTTCATTGTTTGTAGTCGCTAACAAACTATCATGTCCCCTCAGAGGGGACAACCGAGTGATATGCTAGACTTACGTTGTCCCCTCAGAGGGGACAGCCGAGTGCAAAGGGCTAAAAATAACAATTACAAAAACAAAAGAATTTTCAATAATAAGTACCAATAACAAAAAAAAAAAAAAGAAAAATATGTTGAATTATTCGAAGTAAAACTATGCGTAGCGGTGCATACTTCGATTAGATCTGTAGATCATTTAATAAAAGTGCAAAAAACTATTTTTAATGACACAGCAAATCAGCAGGTAGGAATATCTTTTGGCCGAACAAAATGTACAGCAATAATTAAATGTCTTTTGGGACCACATTTTAATCAAATTCAGTCATAGCCTCATTATTGATGAATCAACTGGTATTACCGTTGGAATTAACATAAAAATTTAATTTAACATTTGAAAGTCTCATACTTTATTTTAATAAAACATTTATGTGATGTTTTTGTAAGACAGGCTAATTCACTTGCTTGTCTGTTTATATGGGAAACACAAACAAAATTGAGCAAGTGAAATAGCCGGTTTTACAAAAACATCACATTAATATTGAGCAAATTATCATACATCCTGGTTTAATTTAAATAGTGTTCAACTAAAGATAATATTTTGCTGGAGAACAGAAAAATAGTTTAGCTTGTTTTTTTAGTCTAAAATTTATATTCTTAGCTATTTTTTAGTTTATTTTATAATGCGAAATTCGCTTGCTGTCATTTTAAAACATAGCCACACTGACTTTAATATATAAACGGATCGTCGAAAGAATTTAATGATCCGTATATTACGAAGTCACTATACGTCCCATTTGTACGTTCAAATTTTAAATATGGTTGAATAATATGTGACTCTTATCAAATTTATATCAATGCAGTTGAACCGATACAAAATAGAGATCAGCAATGAGTATTCAAAAAGATGAGTAGATTTGAATCATACCAAAGAAAATAAAGTATAAAGAATGTGCATTTTAACATATTTTGGAATATTTTTCAAAAATATTTCATGACGCGGGGGGAAAGATAGAAGGGAAGGTTACAGAAACTAAGAGCGTAACAATGCGTTGTTCTCATCATGCGTTGTTCTCATCGTGGGGTTTTGTTGTTTGACCACTTTTTTGTTTATTTTTCTGGTGCTAAAAACAGACGTCGGCGTTAGAAACGTAAAATCGTAACGTACGTAGCCTTAAAAACGTTTATGTAGTTATAGAAACGTTCAAAACGGGACATATGTCAACGAAGAATGTAAATAAAAACGAAACATAACACAAAGCAACACACAAACAAACACAACACAATGCATAGAAATAGGTATACAGACTCATCATCAGTGTTGCCGTTTTTTGTTCAATGTGTAGATTATTCCGGATTTGGTTATTATTTTTCTTATAAAAATATGTTTATGTTTGTTAAAATTAATTAATTATGAGACTATAATTTTGTTTTCTTATTTTCTGTTTCTTTTTTTCTCAATTATAATTTAAATTTGAAAAAAAAATAAAATAAAAAAACCGCAAATTTAATTTTGATCATATTTTTCCTTATTTGGTGATTTTTTCACAAATGTTGGTTACAATATTTTTTTTTTCGTAAAAAACGTGGGAGAATTCTGTTTAATACAGATCGTTCCGTTTTGCTAACGAGAGAGAACGTTTGGGTAAGCGTTTACATTGTCCTCCATATGCTAAAAAGAGAACGTTTTCTACGATACGTTACGTTACGTGTGGGTAACTCCAGCATCAGGGTAAGAACATCTTCGGCTTTTTACACACATAGGACACGAACATCAAGAATGTTCGTTAAAAAGAGCGTAAAATCTTCTCAGCTTTTAAAGAAGAACGTTCATGTCGCTTTTTTCAGACATTCCAAAGCATTTAAAAAAATTATACTATGAGACAAAATAAAAGAATGAAATACGCCGAGCTAATGACATTTTTAACACAAAATATTCTTCGAGTGTTATTCTGAAATAAAATTATAAAGCATCCGCTAAACATGTGTTTTTGTCGCAGTCTGATCGACAACTAAATCAAAAAACATAAGAATACATACACATGTACATACGTACGATGAGAGCAACACATTGTTACGCTCTTTGTTTGTGTTCATTTTCCTTCTGTCTTCCTCTACCCTCACCCAGAAATGATTTTAAACAAAATTTTACTTCTACATGATGCGTATTCTTTATATCCATATTCTTTGATCATACTCATAATTTCTGATACTTAAGCTGGATTCACCCATTGTTTCGGAACAAAAATTTTGTTCCGAAACAATTTTTTTTATATGTAGTTTGACGTTTCTCTTTTTGAGAGAGAGAGCGAAAGAGAGTAAGATTGCTTCGGAACAATTTCAGCTCGAATTGGTTTAATTTTAATTTTTGTTCTGAAACAATCGTACTGTGCTGCCAGATATTTTAATTTTTGAAGTAAAGTTGAACTGAGCTGCCACATCATATTATATGTATATTTGTATGTATGTATTGTATAATAAAATACAGAGCGGTTGTTTAATCATGTTTGTTTATATTGTTTGTTTAATTATAAAAAACAAATAACTGTTGAATATTACTAAAAAAACTAAATAATTAAGTCAAGAAAATAAACGAATTGCAGTCATGTGCTACTGTGCTGCCTAATTGTAAAACTAACAAGCATCGTTTACAAAAATAATTCATATGGTAGCCCTGTTTTTACAGAACAATTGTTCGAAGTGGGTGAATCGTTTCGGAACAAACTCTCAAAAAACTGAATTTGTTCCGGAACAAGAATTTTGTTCCGAAACAATGGGTGAATCCAGCTTTATACACATTCATACTTATTTTAATATCATACTCATACTATTCATATTCAAAGTTTGAAGTACTCAAAGTACTCATACTTAACAATACGCATGATGATGTTGAGTTCGACTCTCCTTTACTAAACATTTACAAGAATCACAAAATAAGTGTGATTCGCGTACGAACACTACAATACTCACTATAAGGTTATGGGTTTGCTTTGTTTGCTGTCTTGTTTTTTTGTAAATGCAACAACAACTAAGACTGGAAATTTTGATGAATGATTCGAAACATTTGAATCATTTATGAGTATTATAAGTATTTTTCTAAATTTATTAATCTGAATGAGTAGGCGTATGAATCAAACATATTTCGAATGTTATGAGTTTGATGTCAACGTTGTACTCATACGTATTGCAACCTGTACTTATAAATCAATGTTGTAGGGCGTACGAATGAATCAGGGTAGTGGCGTAATCATCGATTTACACCTACCTTGTCACATTAACTGATACGTAAAATTTATCATATTTTTAATAGCCTAAGGGATTCGAGATTCTGTTGTGTGCAGCTCTTGATCGATCTTTCAAATTAATTGCAGATATTCAGCCATTATCCCGTATTTACCACCAAAATGCAAAATTACCTCAGGTGACATTATCTAGACTTCAAAGATACAATTACAAAGTAGTTACAAAAAAGAGCGAGGAAAATATTAATGCCGATTGCTTGTCAAGAGCGCCTTTAATCACAGCTATTACTTGTAAAAATTAAATAAAAATTTTATGGACGAAGAGGTACATTCCATTCTACTTTATTACAAATAACTTCATTAAAATTAAATTACAAATTAATTCGAGACGCTACAAAAAGAGATGCATAACTTTCAAAAATCGTGAGCTAATTACGAAGTTCAAGCCTTGTCCCTTCGGAAAATACAATTGATTTGACACGAATGGTATAATCAAAATGAAGCATAGACAAGGATATCGAGATATCGCATGCTGCTTGTGCATCCGTTTCGAATAGTCCTTCAAAAGCTGTTTTACATCCGTGAGATGAACCACAACAAAATTGATAATGCATACATATTGATTATGCAGGCCCCTCAGGATTATCAATTCTTGGTAGTAGTAGATTATAAATTTAAATGGATAAAAGTGGGCGTATGCTCCTTTGCACCAACATCAGCTTCAATCTTCAAGAAAGATGTCATGGTATCTGATAATGATTATTTTGCTGCAACTCTTGTATTTTTCAAAAATTTATTGCTCCGGGTCATCCGGCAACAAATGGATTGGCCGAAAGGAATGTTCAGACTTTAGAAAACCGCCTAGCAGCGATATGACTTCCGTCATCCGAGCAGTATCTTGGAAGACAAATTAGAATCCGGCTAGATGCCTTAAAACCATTAAAAGTGCATAAAAATTCCGTTCCTGATAGGGAAGAAGCTTGGAACTATCACTAAAAAACTCGTTCGTGTTCACTATATTGTTCGTCTCGATGATGGGATTCGTTTTTAAATGCCATTTAAATCAAATTCGCACCACTAAAGTACAGGCACCTACCACAGCAATAATCCATCGAAATATCATTGACTCAGACTGTTATAGATCCGCCAATCCTACAGTATCAGGCTGTATGTAGTATCTTTAATTCCGGCACAGGAATAGTGTGATGAATCAGCAGTGTGTTCTGCTTCTACAACCGCAGAACTACCACGGCAGCAGGTACTGCCGTCAACTTTTCAAAATGCTGAAGCTCAATTCATAACAAGCCGACGTACATACATCTGTTCGACAACGTAAAGCATTGTTTTATCTTATATGATACATTACAATTGAGTGAGGGAGAATTGTTATAATCCTAAATAAGCTAAGAATTTTTCATTATTATTTTTGCATTCTTCGTTTGTCAACTCAATTGTTAAATATTAATTATAACTTTTATTACTTTTTTATAAAATTGAAAATATAAAATATAAGTTAAATGAAAAATTCAAAATTAATATAAATATAAAATTTAAATATAAAAAAAAATATAATATAAAGGAATATAAAAAACCAATAATACTATAGAAATAAATAAAGGAGTTGAAAGATAATAAATCATAAAAATATAAAACTCGTACTAATTAGAAAAATCAGCCTAAAAAAGTAGGAATAAAAATATAATACTCGTATAACCAATATAAATCTAAAAATAAAATCAAAAAATTTATAAATATAAAGTTAAAGGGAGCTAAATGTCGTAAAAAAAATGTAATTATGATAATAATTTAAATAACTCCTTTTTGAACGCATTTGCAATGCCTAGATTTTGAATGTAGTTTGATCGGAAATTCCAAAGCCTTGTGGTGTGTATAAAAAACTGTCGCTGAGACAGTAGAGCACTGAATCGTTGCTGAATAATCCTCATACCTCGGTTAGATCTAGCAAACTTAATTCGACAAAATAAATATTTCGACTGTTTCGAGTACATTATTTTATGAAACAGAATAGGCATTTTATTTTCAAAAGGTTATCAAATTTTATATTAAGTATCTGGTAAGCTAAATGAGAAATATGATCACGGCGCCCTTTAAGAAAGACATATCTAGCATATCTGTTGTTATAAGCTTAGTTTAGTTTTCGATTGCCATCACAATCGCAGTTTGCAAAGATTTCACACTCATATAAAAGTATTGCAATTAAATACGTTTTAGTAAGTTTCATACGAATGGCAAAAGGAGTTGAATCTATAACAGCCCATAAATTTCGTAGCATGCTGTATAATCTGCCAACAATGACACTTATATGGCTAGACCACAATAATTTGTCATTAAAGACAATACCCAGATTGGTTGCAGACTTGACAGAGTCAATTTTATTTCCTTTGATACTCAATTCAGGTGTGACAAATGATCTATTGGTTCTCGAAAGTATAATACATTTAGACTTAGAACAATTGATGCATAGTCCATTAGCTAAAGGCCCAGCTGTCAATCTTTATTAAATCACGATTAATGTAATCTAAACAAGAATTAATATTCTCCTTAGAAGTACTAGTGTAAAGCTGCACATCATCAGCATACATATGAACATTACAGTTAACCAAAACATCTGGTAGATCATTTATATATATATATACAAAACAGCAGCGGCTCACTGGGGAACACATCTACTAATATTAAGTGGATCTGAAATATTGCCATTAAAATGAACTTTTTGAAATCTGTATATTAAATAAGACTAAATTAGATAAAGTCGCCGTGGTCTAGTAGGTACTGTGTTGGCTTATAAGACGTGAGGCCTCGGTTCAAACCCCAAGCAAAATATTTCTTCGGCGACTTCCTTTCAGCAGTGATGACTGTATCTAAAGCCTTGGAGTGATCAAGCAGAACTAAAAACGCTACACTATTTTCATCTAGTTCCGACCTAAGATCCTCAACTACATTTATTAGAGCTGTATTACAACTCCTACCTTTCATGAATCCCGACTGACTAACTGTTAAGTAATTGTGACTCTCCAGATAATTATTGATTTGTCTGGCTATAATGTTTTCTATCACCTTGGATAAAAAAGGAAGGATAGCAATTGACCTGAAGTCATTGTTAGTTTTGGGGAATGGGAAGGATTTTACCTAGTTTCCAATGTTCAGTTTTATATTTAATTACTAAATTGCATCAGCTATTAAATTACATACGAAATTCTAGTTCAGACTTAGTGTCTTACAATAGTAATTAAAATATTTAAATTTACTATATAAGTTGTATTGAAGTCTATCTGTTATCTTTCGTCACATTTTTATATTTTAGTTTCGACTTCCACCTGTAGGCTTTGGTAGCTCTTGAGGGTGTATGTACTAGTATATAAGTGTGAAAGTGAAAATTGTTGTAAATTATGAAAACTAAATACAGTAAAAGAAAGAAAAAACACTTTTATTACGAAAGCAAAATTAAATCACATTTTTAACAACAAAATGAAATAATATACTCGTAGACGACTAACTACAATTTAATTTTATTTCCAAACACTTACTTATACGCTTATACTCACACATAAACGCTACATGAACAAAAGAGTCTTTGACCAAAACCACTATTTCGGATTGACAAAGCCAGTGTGGAAAGAATAATGAGATAAAAAAAGAGGTGAAATATTTTGTGAATTAATAGCTCATAGCTTGTTTTATAAAATCTACTATTACCAACAATTTTGTCAAAGACTTTACGGAAATATTCAATGAAGATGAGAGCAAATACTGCAAATTATTGGTATATTCTCATCAATTGCTATGGGTATGGTTGTAGACTGGTGATTTTGGTTATCTGCATGTAGCATGTACTAGTTTACTGTGATCTAAATCTCTCTGTGCTGACGAGGTTATTATATAACTTTTATTCGAAATGCAATCATCGAAATCAATCATTTTTGGAGGTAGAAAATTTTGTATTATAGCTAATGAATCCCCTTCAATAATTCATAATAAGTTAAATTATGACTCATATTTGAAAATTTCAGATATGTATTTCAAAATGAAAATACAGGATATGTTAATGTACGAGTATATGGTAATATTTCTATAGCATTATTCTCAAGAATTCTAGAAGTTAGAATTATATTTTAAGAACACAAACTTAAAAAGACGCGATGGTCTTAGCATACAACTCTGGGAGTAAATAAAATTGTAATGAAAATATTTCTCAAAAATCTGTCGTTCAGGGTCGATTTTAAACTGTCGGTTCCGCCAGTCATGGATAAAAACTACCATATGCAACACGATTGGTTGTAATGTGTAATATGTTGTAATCCTGACTAAAGGGTTGTAATCACCAATTAACTCAGTAAGTAAGAACTCAAATGTATAGTATCATACTTATATTCGCAAAGACTTTACACTTCACGTGTTTTTATGATTGACTAATGTCAAGTAATAGTATAAAGCAAAACACCCGCATAGGGAACATCGTATCTACATAAACTTTTAATTTTATAAAATTGTACATTTCTGCATATATACTTACAAAAAGCGAATTTACTCACATGGTTGGTTAATATGATTACTGTCGACATAACACAGACTGAAAAACTTTTTTTATCAGCCATTACTGAATCATCCAACCGCTTCTGGCTGCAAAAATAATTCCTCGGCTTTGCGTTGAATAGTTATTATTCATTTATGAAATACTATATGCGTATACGTATGTATGTATATGTACAAGGTAATAAAATCCATGTTGTATGAAATAATTGTTAACATACTTGAATTAAAGCTGCTATAGCTTACTAGAATTCATGAAGATAACATGTTTTATTTTAGAAAAACATAGATACTACAACCGATTCATAATTGAATTTTGAAATTATAGCGTAATTTTTGAGAAATAATTGCGTTAGTTAGAAAAAAAAAAAACAAATAATAATAATGGCATATTTAATGTTTATTTGTGCTATACATTGTACATTTCGTTACTTTTAAGGAACATAAGGCTATCGCAAGCATATCAACATCCTCATCATATTATTTTCTTTGCTTTGTTTCAGTTTCGTTAATTAAGTTTGTTCAGCTAGGCATGTCTACTAGATAGATTCTCGGGAAGGGGTTGAAGTCTTGGAATTTTATAAATTCCATAACCACGAGGATAATTTTTTCGGCTTTTCCTAGGATTGAGCAAGATTTATTCGTATCTTTATTTGAGGAATTTAATCACTACAACTCGGTCACCTGCTGTTATATACTTACTTATTTAATTGGTCATTACAACCCTTTCGCCAGGATTACAACCTAGCTCCTCACACTACGAATGTTATGTGTGTTAATTATATCAATGAGTGATGGTACAGCTTGACCGAACGACAGGCCTGAGAAACTTGCTATTATACAGTATATATAATATATGTATATACATATATTTATACATACAATTACAATATTAGTACAAGAAGCTGAATATTTGTAATACTTTAAGTACTTATATCAGTATTAAATCCTTAAGAGATGTCATTAGTTTGTATATACATTGTGGAGACGATATATATGTAGATTGTTTGGTAATTCATAAAGTTTGAACATTACTTTCAATTTTTGATAAATTAATAAAGAAACTGTTCCGGTCCATTAAATATTAATCCATTCGAGTATGTTAATATACGGAACATTCTTATTTTCCAATTCGTAAATTGTCTTATCCTTTAGTCTACTGTACAGTAAATTTTAGTCTACTATCATAACGCTGATTTTGTACATTATCGCTAAATTTTAATCACATTTTTTTATATTCTTAAATAATATTTTACAAGAAAATGTAATATATTCTGAATAAAAAATTAGTTAAGTTTCCTAATTGCAGGTTATGAGAAAAAAAAAATAAGAAAATTTACTTCATTTAGATAAATACAAACAAATAATTATTATTTGTACATATGTATTGGTCATTACAACCCTTCAGTTAGGATTACGACTTAGCTTCTCATATCACTTATGTTGTGTGCGTTAATTTTATAAATGAATGTTGGGACGTAGGGTTTAAAGTCGACTCCGAACGACATATTATTGTGAAATTTTTCATGGCAATTTTATTTATTCTCAGAGTTTTTGGTAGAAATCAGCTGAAAAGAAGTCGATGCAGAAATATTTTTTCAAATTTCGTTTTGTTGGAGATGTCTGACCTGGGGTTTGAATCTAGGCCTCATGTCTAGAAAGCCAATACACTACCTACTAGACTAATGTCTAGTACATTTACGGCCATTATTACAACTTGCCGTTAACTACAGGGAGGATTTTAAAGGGCAGATAAATTGTTTTTCATTATTATAGGTGGACGACATGGTAGCGTTAAGCTAAAGGGAGGATCATCCTACCTTTAACTTTTAAAGTTAAGTTTAGGTCTGAATTTGCCATATTATATATTATTTTCAATACGGCAACTTCAAATATAAACAAAGGGAGCAAATACAAAAAAAAAAAACGAAGCCATTCGTTGACACTGCGTTTTAATAACACTTGTTTAATTTGAGCAGTGTAATCGACATTGCTGCGCCACTGCCATATTTTTGAAAAAGTTGACTTTATTTCATCTGTAAGTTGTAATAACGAAAATAAGTTAAAGCTAACTTTAACATTTAACATTAACATTTAATATTTTTCAGATACATATGTACATATGTATTTTATTGTTGCGGCAGATTTGTATAATAAATTTTGCGTTTGATAGAGTGGGTTGGATTCTAAATTGTTGTAAGTATAGCTGCCAGATAAATAAAGCGCCAAATCGTCAAATATTAGAAAAAAAATCGCAAAAGACGTTCATGGAAATCGTAAAAAATCCTTAGAAAAAATAAATACATTTCTTTTTATTATTATTTATTTGCAATCTATTTTTCAATAATAAGCAAATTTGATAAATTGAAAAATAACATGTCCTATTGAAACCCTTTGGAAGCAATAATATAAATTATATATGTATAGTTATATTTAAAGGTAATACATATAATAAAATTAACAAAAAATATGAAAAATTAATTAAATTATTAATTAATTCTAATAAACTTATTAAATAAAAGGGAGATCTAAGATGTGATTTTTTTGAGTCTTCTGATTTCATCTAGTAGCGCAATTGCCAATACGTTTGTATGGTTACTGAGCCTAATATTTTTTGCTGAATAGGCTCTGATGGAAAATCAATCAAATTTTCATAGAATAAGGCCTATTTTTCAGCGATAAGGCCCATTTTTGGATGAATTAATACGTGAACATATAAAATTGTCGAAATTGAAATGATGCCAAACCACAGAAGATCCAAGAACTCCCATGCATTCCAAAAAAGTCACTGTTTGGGCTCCAGCGTCATCGTCATTTCTTTTGGCCTGAACTGAATGATCTGAATGCAAGCGTGCGGTCCTCAAAGCCATTAATGTAATTCAAATTGATTTATGGAAAAGTCGTGGCGAACATTTAAACGATGGTATCAATAGGTCTTTTACACGAATAAAAAATGTTGATTATATCTCAAGCCTCTGAAATACTAAGAAGTTGTATAATTTTTCCAATTGAAAGTAAGAAGCAGTCAAAATGGCTTCCTTGGCCAATCTAATGTTATGAAAAATTGTTTTTTCCAAAATTTCATACCATTTTTACAAAATAGGAGTACTCGTTTTATTGATAGATAACTCCATCCATTAATTGAAAGATATCGTTTATTGTTCTAAAATAACCATGCGATCTATAACGATCGTATTTTTGACATGTAAGTATTGATTATAAAAAATTTAATTAATCAGACGCTATTGATAAACATTAAAATAATTTAAAATTCGCACATACTTATGTATGTACTGAACTCTCCAAATGTGGGGAACCAATATTTTCTACCTGATAAAATAATTTTTTTAAAGTTAAGAAGTTGTTGTTAATGTTTGTGGCACTCTTTGCTATAAATGTATGTAAGCATTTGAACAATATGTATGTATGTTTGTATACACACATCGTTTTGGTAGAATAGATTTCCTGTTTAATAAAAATTACTTGAAGTATAAAACGAAACAATTATTGTAGTTACGATGTGAATCTTTTCAGCCAAGTGTTCATATTAAAAATGACAAAAATTTAAACGATATTACGAGACAGGCATCCACTTAAATTTGTACTTCTTGGTTCAGAGTATCTGCAAATTGTCTGTTACAATTATTGTCATTTAATATTATTTTAAAATTGTCTGAAACTTCCACGAGTGTTTCATTGTAAACGACGTCAATTTATATAAAAAGGTTTAACGGATGTCTTATTGTCATCAGTTTAGCGCCAGTTACAACAAGTGTTAGGACAAATAAAGATATACATAGATTTGTAAAATAAATTAAAATAAAATAAAATAAAAGTGCAAAAAAACTATTTAATTTTAAATAGAAAAAATGTTTTTTACCAATATTAAATCATTATCCTTTTACATTTTGTTGTTAAGTTATCTTTACAAAAGGGTAAACGCCGTTCCGAAGTACGAAACAAGTGGAAAGTGAGTGTAAATCAATTGATACTATTAAATGTAACCTGTGATTATACTGTTATTTTTGAGAAAACAAAGACTGTAAATATTATAATGATATAAAAAAGATAAGAAAATTAAATAATTCAAATAAATATAAATAAATGTTAGTCAGAGGCAATAACAGATCTAACATGGACAATGTCGCAGAGTAATAAATGATTCATAACAACAAATTAAATTCATAATTTCAATATTGTACATACAGACAACATCGAACATACGCGACTATGTACACATTTATACGTCAAATAAATGTTTCCAAATAAAAAAAGTATAAGCTATTAAGGTTATTGAATAGTTAGATAATTTTTTTCTTTAACCATTTACATACATACATACATATATGACTATTAGTAAAGGCCGTGACTGACTATCCTACAAATCTATCCGATTTTGGCAAAAAAAAATCTGTTCTACTGTAAGAAAATTGACACAAAATGTGTGTTTTGGTCCTACGCGGTGACAACTTTTTTGAACAGCTGTTCACAAAAAAAAAACTTTGATCGCAAGGCGAATTCACTTAACGTGGTGTTGTTAGCCCAGATGATAGCTTTTTTAAGTACGCGAGATTGTCAAATGTTTTGTTTACGTACAGTGAGCAAAAAAAAACTTGTACACTTACAACTTCGAAATACATTTTTGAACAAAAAATTATCTATGAAAGGAAATTTATTGTCCTTAAGACTAAAAAAGTTTAAAAACTATATTCTGATTATAAACATTTCTCTATTGGTTACGTATAAAGAAAATAATCGTCCAAACTAAGAAATTCCAACATTTTTGGGCAAAAAAAAAGTGATTCTTTGAATAAGGCGACCGGATTTTCTAGAAAGTCATCTTGAACAAAATCCAGTGGAATAATATATTTGTCAGTTTTTTTATAATAAGTGTACACATTTTTTTGCTCATTTTATTTTTATATTTATTTTATTATTTATTAATTACAATACAATTACCAATTATATTTTAATTATATACGAGCGCAGTAACTTGACCATATGCTCGGTGTAATGTCACAGACCAGATTATCTGGTGGGTATCGAACCCACGACCCTCACGCTAATAGTGTAGCGCACTATCCACTAGACTACCGGGGCACCTTTATCTATTTTTTATTTCCTTTTATATTTGTGTTCTACACATTTAATATTTTAATATTTAAATATTTTTAATGTACTGGCACAACTTTTATCGTAGAATCTGCTCATGTGGTTACCAGTATCCCCCTGAAGTGTGACTACCTTAGTAGTAGCGCAAATCCATTCGTATTTAAAAAAAAATTTAATTTTTTCAAAAACAATTAAAAAATTAGATATAATGACACAAAATAACAACTTTATGTCAATATATGGATTCGCCTTTGTCATTTCTGTAATACGGCGAATTTCATTTGACAATCTAGCTACATGTTATTTTTATTACAAAACACTGCGAATTGAGTTGTTGTAATTTTGCCATCACCTTATTGAGTTCACCCTGTTTGATCGCACAGAAAATATTATTTTATGAAATTTTTCAAAACATTATGAGCACTTACACACTTGTTGTACAGATATGTAATTTTTGCTGGTCGAACGACTAAATTTGATAGTCAGTCATAAGCTTAAATAAAACATTTAAATTACAAACTATTGGTAGAAAAATAAATCGATAAAAAGCGATAAATCGAATGTAAATTCGACTTCATGAATTTTGGTTCAATGTATTATTTCATTTTTATTTAAAACTCAAAAAAAAACTCGTCTCTCAGATGCTTCAAAAAAACTTACATTCACATACCTTTCGGGCTCAAGGTTCAGTATTGGCATTAAGTTAGTGTACAAACAGTATTTACTGCTCAGTTTGGAAAAAATTAAGAACTACGTAATTTTCTCATTACATGGCACTACCAAAGAATTAGATTGATCCATGATGAACTGGTAGAACTAGAGCTTCGACGGAATTAAAAATCTAATTGTATACCTTAACAGTAATATAAAATATGATAATCCTATTAACACTTTCGCCATAAAATTTATTTTAGTTTCAAAAACCTTTTTCCATTTTATCAAAACAGTAAATAGTAACGCTGGCTGACATACGCATATTATATCCTTATTACTTTTGTCACAATACATCTGTCTTCCCATCTTCCTATAATTTTTATTTTTTGACTTTGTTCCAGTTTCTTTAATGAACTTTGCTACTGCTGTAGCAGGTCCTACGGTGATAGCAAGTTCATTTGTCGGTGCCTCGATTAGTGTATAAGTGACGGACTTTATACTTTTTGTGAGTAGAGGTGGCGCTGTCTGACCTTTCAATGACATTTATTGTTAACGTTATTCTCTCTCTGGTGGGTGGAGGATAGCAAGGCTCCTAAATAGTTAATTTGTAGGTTTAGCACGAAGGGTTAATGTGGTATTTAAGTTGAGACTAAACTTTTCCAGTAATTTAGTAGACATTTTTGGATACAAAATCGTCCATTGGTTTATTACTGAGTGAAGTGACTTCGAAAATTCCTACCAGTCAATTACAGCCACGGAGTAGTATTTTGGAACCCTCCTGTATTTACTGTATACTTTAGACATATACATTTACATATACAGCTCTCTCTTCACAAATGACACTGCTTATATTAGCACAAGGATTTTTTATTTCCCGGACTTTCTCCATTCCCGGTATATCATGTATCCACATATCTGCTATGCAGATAACTTTTTTAGTTGTTTTGATAATATCTTAATAAGTAAAGTTACACATAGACATGTTGTTACACATGTATGTATATAGCACATAAGTTTAATGAAAAACAATGCAAATAAAAATTAACAGAAATAATTTAATATTTTTCTTTTTTCAAAAAGTTTTTATAAACAATTAAGGCATTTATTGTTTCATCCGATAATAGGTTTCTTAATTTGATTAGGACAAAAGTAGAGCGAATTGTCCAGAGGTCATTGTATAAATTTCATTCAATATTTGCGGGCATTTTATCATTAAATACATTCCTTTTTTTAATCAATGAAATTGTCTAACAATTTAAATTTCTTAATTTAAAGCATCTAAAGTTAACTTGAATATTAATTTAATTTTTCACATAATTGTTAAGTAAAAATTTCGTAAGTATTCATTGCATATGCTATAGAAGTGTATGTAGTTATGAATAATATTATTACCTGTTTAAAAAAATTTGGATCTTTAAAGTAATTACATTTTATTCTCTTATCAGATATAATGAGAGCAGCAAAAATGAGCATTTAATTTAATTTCATGACACAAGGCAATCACATTACCATCAGCAGTTAATAGATTTGTGCTTCGATTACTTAGGTCTCCACAGCCATTTGAGTTGGTTTTAAAACTTGTAGCTGTTACCCCTTTTTTATGTCAATAATTGCATTTTATAGACATAAAAGAAGAAACCTTTCAATCATAGTATTGATTTCAATCATCGATTGATTTCCCTCGAGTTGTAACGTCTAAATCAAAACATATTTGTTTTTTTTTTCTAATGTATTATTGTTAAATAAAACCCCAATTTAAAATTGTGTTAATGTTTCTTTGCAGAACCTATAATGATAAAAATGAATGGAGCCGCTCATTTTATAATGAAAATAAAACTCAAAGTTTGGAACAAGATGGTGGCACAACTAAAGATCGTTTGCAAAGATTAGGATATACAACTGGATATGGTACAATAAATGTGAGTACAAATACCAAAACTTTACAAATCTTTAGCTTAAAAACGATTAATTGAAACTTATTGAATTTATCATTAAATAGGGCTACCCCGCAGGTACGGGTATTTCAGCATATAATCCAATTAAATTAGATTTGGGTGGTGTAGTATTAGGAACTCTGGTTGGAATCGGTGCTATTATAATTATTCCCAAAATATTAAGTGCTTTCCATGGTGGATATGCTGGATATGGGCGAAGTAAGAAAAATAAATAATAATTCATTACATAGCCGCTCAACCACATCATAATTGCGATGGCAACTAATTAAACTTTTAAATACTGTGCTTGCATTCTAATAATATGTATTTATTTTTTTTTATTTTTTCTTAGGTGAAAATGAAAATGATTTACCTTCTTTGACAAATTTCATGAATAAACTCGATGATATATTGGGCCAAAATAATATAGACTCAACCAGTTGTATGCAACGGGCTATTTGCAGTTACGTTCGTTCTACTGAATACAACATGAAGATGGGAGCATCAGACCAAATGGATGAATTTATTCACCTGCTATCTGAGTATGTTTTGATTATACATTAAAAAAAGAAAAGAGAAGAATACAATTAATACCTTTATTAAATTTAATTTTCCACAACTTAATTTTATAAACTTTGGAAAATGTTTATAAAATGATGAAAATAGTTAAAAAAAAAAAAATAATAACAACAAGAAGAAAAAAGTGAAAAATAAAAATATTAAAATTTATTTTTAGATGATGCGCAATCTCTTTGAAATCTATTTTAGAAACAGCGCAATTATTTTTATCTTCATTAATTCAATGATTCACTATAATTGTTTATACTATTTATTTATAGATTCCCTATTAAAAACTATTAATTAACCGCGTGTCTTATTTTTAAAAAAGTTTTTATTTCATTGTATGTTTTTTTTTTTTGTTTTGTTTTGTTTATTTTAATTTTTTAGAAATTCTCTGGTCGATTACCTGTTGGATGGCACTGCTATTAAAGAGGCATTGACTCATGGTAAACAGATCAATTCAAAACCGTGTGACGAGGTCTATCTCAATTGTCCATTGGACAGTAAAAAAGTGACGAGTATGTTAATTAAGTTGCTTCCCAAAAAGCCATCTAAACCATCATCTGCATCCACATAAAACAATAACAATAAACAAAATATTCTCATATCTTATCCCAACATTGAATCCATATAACATTGTAGCTAAATTATTATAATGTATACACACATTCGAGTAGTCGAAAATTTGAAAGTGTTTGCATTGTTTTCTAGAAATAATACTTAAATACTTAAATATTTACCATAATTTTAATGTTTATTGAAATTTATAAAGGTTTTATAAATAAATTCAAAAGTTATTTTCTAAGAAAGAAGTTTTTTTATTAAATTAAATTTATTGAAAAAGCAGCCGATCCGTTCAAAACCTCATATTTTTTTATATTATCTAATTCACAGATAGTACCTATAAAGAACTCGATTCATAAATGACATTTAGTGGGATTAAGTAAAATATTGAGAAGTAAGATATATGTGTGTGTACTATAGCAAAGTAAAACCATACACGCCCTTTTTTTGAGTCTAAAAACATAATGCGTAGTTTGAATGTTTCGTCTTTGCAATGAATGGGTTAAGAGTAAGGAAAAAAAATGTATTAAACATTTCGACGCCTCCATTCTATAACGTTCTAAGTGTAGTTGAACGTTTTTAATGTTCTTGCATTTTTAATTCTACGTTCTCTAACTTAAATACTGTCAAAATTTGGTTAAGATGCGCTGATCCGTTCCCAAGTTATAGGGAAAAATCTTCTTAGAATACACATATAGTCGTATGTCGCGTGAAAAGTTTGAGAGCTCATAACTTAAAACACACTTTTTCAACTTAGAATGTTATAGAACGGGGCGTCGATTTTACAAATATGTGACATTAGAAACTAATTTCATTTGTTTTAACTTTTCTAATTTTTATTTAACCCTTCGTTGCATGTTTTTTTAATTTCGCTTGTGATAAATTTTTTTCGAATATCATAATCAGTAAACCTGTAAAAAAGTAAAATCGTTTCCATTTTAATTTTCTTTTAAAATTTTTGAAGGAGAATTTCAAGTTTTTATTATAAAAAAAGATCTTTGGAAAAGACTCGTCATTAAGATATCGTAGTGGTCGCAGTAACATTGGCATTTTCCGATGGGCATTTTAGAAAGAAACAGATCATTTTGAAGTCCTTCAAAATTTCTTGTTACATTATGTCGAAGTCGCCATAGTCTACTGTGGTGAATTATTAGACGCGAGGCCGTGCTTAAAATCTCAGCTCAGATATCCTAAATAAAATGAAATATGAAAAACTAAGAGTAAATAAAATAGCCATGAAAAGTTTCTCAAAAATCTTTCATCCGTTGTTGAATTCAAACAGCATGAGTGGTGTGAGAAGCTAAGTCATAATTCTAATTAATAACCAATTAAGTAAGCAATTATGTCGAATAAAAATATTGTTACGCTTTTAGATTTTGTGAAATGTTTATTGATCGTGGATTCGAAGTTTGCAATTGAAATAAAATAAAATTTAAATAATTTTAAATTTAGAAGAAATATGTAAATAACAATGCACTTTTATTGATCATTTTAACCAAAAATCAAAATTTTCGGTATTCAATATCACTGTGCTTAACATGCACTTTCTAATACAACTGTCGGTTTTAGACTCACGTTAACTTTTTTAACATAGCAAATATCGTCGCAAAGTCCAAATAGCTGGCCATTGAGCGAGTCTTACAGTCTTATTTTCCTCATCTCCTTTAAAGTCTTAGGTACTCCTTGTACCGGCTGTTGGCAGGTCTAGTTTTGCTAGTTTTCGTTTTAGCTGGTCCACCTTAGGGTTTAGAAATTTCATTTTATTATCCTATATTTATTTAAATAGCATTACTTATTTATTTGAATAAAAACGCACTTTAATTGATAATACCGCACTATCAATTTAATTCACGATCCTTTCTAACCACTATGCTCAATTAGGCTGTTTAAAGCCACTCTCGGGGAACATTGACTCCATTCATATTGTTTTTCGCTCTTTTTATACCCTTATTTATTCATATATCTGGTAAATTCACAATCCTCTTCAATCTTAGGGCCATTATTACAACTTGCCTTCAACTAAAGGCAGGATTTTAACGGGCAGATAATGTGTTTTTCATTATTATAAGTGAACGATATGGTAGAAGTGGGCGTTAAGCTTAAGGGAAGATCATCCTACCTGTAATTTTTAAAGTTAAGTTTATGTTTGAACTTGCCATATTAATGTATTATTTTCAATAAGGAAAGTTCAAATATAAACAAAATGAGCAAACATAACAAAAAAGGAGGCTGCGTTTTAAAGAAACTTGTTTAGTTTTTCAAAATTTATCGATATTGATCCGGCGCTGCCATATTTTTATCAGTATGCTGTAATAACGAAAAAAAGTTAAAGGTGACTTTTTAGTTACCTTTTTCTAAACCTAACTTTAACGGCAAGTTGTAATAATGGCCCTAAGTGTTGTATTTTTTGATTTCTTTGAAAAAACTAAAAATAAGGCTAAAAACTAAAAGAAATTAGTGGAAGCTAAATAACAAAAGAATAAGCAAAGATTAATTTACCGATGTAGCAATTTTTTGGTTCTTGCAACTAAACACACATTGATGCGATTCATGAGCGAAACCTATGCAATAATTGCCCAAAAAGTGGTCATGCACATGAAACTTGTGTTTCAGAGAAATGTAGAGAGTCTAATCCATGCACCAAACACTTCTTCATTATAATACTACTTACTTAACTGACCATTAACAACTTGATTGACGGATTTCGGCTTGCCTTAACACATCCTTCCAGGCACCTCTGCTTCTTGCGCGCCAATGCCAGTTGGTCACCCTAATCGATGACAGGGCTTCCTCGATCTGGTCCTTCCAACGCAAACAAGGTCGTCCTCTTTTCCGACTTCCGCAAATCTCCGCTTCAAATACCCGTCTCGCAGGAGCATCCTCCTCCATTCGAACGACATGGCCGAATCAGCGCATCCGCTGGATGTTAATACGCTGCACAACGTGCATGCCGTTGAAGAGCTCATACAGCTCACTGTTGGATCGGATGCACAAATTATTGCCAACTCGCACTGGACCGGAGATCTGACGTAGGACTTTTCTCTCGAATATTCTCAAGGCTGCTGCATCAGTGTTTAATTATGTCCATATCTCTGCGCCACAAAGAAGCACGGTGAGGATGAGCGTCTTGTAGAGTGTTAGTTTTGTCGTACGAGACAGGTTTCATAACTCAATTGCCTATTGAGACCATAGTAGCACCTGTTGGCAAGAGTGATTCTGCGCTTGATCTCCAGACTGACATCATTATTGGTGGTAACGGCATAGTCCAAATATGTAAATTCCTTGAATACATCGAAAGTACAGTTATCGGCCGTAATCTGAGATCCAATACGCCGCATATCCCTGCTTGTCGATAACATATACTTCGCTTTGCCCCATTTATTGCCAGACCCATCTTCTTAGACTCCGGTTCAATAGCACTAAAGGCAGCAGTAACATCTAGCTTGGTACGCCCTATGATGTCAATGTCGTCAGCGTACCCAAGCAACTCGAAGAATAGTGCCATTGCGATGCACTCCCGCTTTTCGCAGAACACTCTCCTTGACGAAGTTGAAGAGGTCGCACGATAAGGGGTCGCCTTGCCTGAAACCTCGGAGGGGTCCATTCTACATAGCTTTATCAACTTCGCAGGTATACCGAGCTCAGACATTGCAGCAAAAACTAGATCCCTTATGGAGCTATCAAAGGCTACCTTATTGTCGACAAAAAGATGGTGTGTGTCGACTTGTTTTTCATGGGTCTTCCCCATGGCTTGAGGATCTGATCGATGGTGAACTTGCCAGGTCTGAAGCTGCACTGATAAGATCCAACCAGTCGCTCACACAATATGCCCGTAAGAACCTTATATACGATAGGGAGAAGGCTTATACCCCTGTGGAATGCGCATGTCGTAGGGTCTCCCAATTTTTAGGACTGGACATATTGGAACATAGGTTCAATCGTTGGGCATACTTTCCTTTAGCCATATTTTGTAAATAAGCTGGTCTTCCGGTCTTAAACAATTCAGCGGGTTATTTATAACATTATTGCAAGCTGATGTTGCCTTTGAAACCATTATACGACAGTTTTGGAAATTTGAAAGTCATAGCACCCACATAAAGCACTTAAAGTTGAGGAAGAATCAAGTGAAGATCTTTACTTGGCATATACTGCTCGTTTTGATAAAGCAAAATCTGTTCTACATTTACCTTTAAAGCAATCTTCATCAGTCATAGACAAATCCCTCTCTATGGCGAGGAGATGGCATATTACAACTGAGCGGCGATTTATGACAAATCCGGAAATATACAATGAGTAAACAAAATTTATTGCAGAATATAAGAAGCCTGCCATACGACGAAATTTGAAACAGAAAGCGGCGATCTACCACCATGCCACTATTATTGTCGCACCACTGTTTAATTACACAGCCTCTAACATCTCGCTAAACGAGATTCATATTATTGGCCAAACCTGGTTGATTCAGTTGTGAACATTCGATGTGAACGGTTGTCTTTTTTCTTCAATACAGATTATTTTCAAGTGTTTACAGTGTTTTATATATAGAGTGCGTGTGAGTGATAATTAATTATTAATATTATTATTAATAATTGATTGAATTGATATTTGTGAAATTACAGTGAATTATGTTATAAGCGAATGGAAGGCCGTAGAAAAAGAAAATACAATGATGGCAATATTTCTTGATTTTAAAAGAGCTTTCGAGAATTAGAATGGTTCAAGTCATATCTACCGAACACAAACAACAAAATTAAATAATTTGTTTATTATTATATATATATTATATTGTTTATATTATATATAAATGACATGCCAAAAATATTGGAAAGATGCAAAGTTATATTATACGCTAAAGACACCCTTATAGTATATACAGTCGCAAAAAGTGATAAAGAATGTTAAGATAACATGAAATACAATGTTCAGAAAATAAATGAATGGCTTAAAATAAATAAATTAAAATTAGATGAGAACAAAACAAAAATAATGGAAATAAACATGAATTCTAACGAAGTATTTAAATAGAAAAGGTAGAGCATATAAAATACTTTGTAATTGTAATTGACAAAAAACTAAACTTAAATGAACACATCGATTGTACATGTATGAAAATTGGAAAGAATATTGGTTTCCTGAAGAGAATTAGAAAAATAATTTAAAAATCTACGGCAGTAAATATATATAACATAATAATAAAACCGCACTTCAAATACGGTTCCACTATATTGTATACATGCAGTACCGCAATTCAATTGACAAGAATGCAGAAACTTCAAAATAAAGCGATGAAGGTAATATTAAAATGCCATCGGTATACTCATATACATAAAAGCAATACTCTACGATTTAAAATATAGAAATATAAAACAAAGATTACAGTTTAATACCTTAATGTTTGTTAGAAAAATGAAGAAAGGTGACGCACCTAAATACCTATGCGAGCAGATTAAATACGTGGGAGAAAGTCAACCATATATGCTGAGGAATGCAGACGACTTTTGAATTCTAAGAGTGAAGTCAACCCAGATGCAGAAAACTTTGTTTTATAAAGGTTTACAGCTATACAATTTATTATCAACAAATATTAAAAATGAATTAAATGAAAATATTTTTAAACGAAAATGTATTAATTTCGTATAGTTTATTGATTTGTAATGGTTTTGTAAAATTTTGAAATATAAAGTATTTTTAATACTTATAAATAAAATAAAAAAAAAAAATTATCAACCCGGATAAGACTGAAAAATGTCTATTTATAAGACAGATAGTTCGTCGTCGCTTTCTTAACATGAAAATCAGGATATACAACCAGTTGAAGTTCCTTGGTGTTATCCTGGGTAGGAAACTGATGATATGACAGCAGAGGCTCACAGGAATGACACACTCACTCTACAGGACCGTAATTAGATCTATTTGAACTTATATTTCAGTATTCTAGTAGACATATATAGAAAGCAAATGTAACATTAGAATAATTCAAAGAGTTCAACGAATATGTTGTGTAGGGATAAATGCTGTTCATCCACAAGGGTATTGGTCACAATACTTTGGACACAATACTCTTCTAATGATATTGATACTGGTAATTTTCAATTCTCTTGTGTGAATCAGTCTGACGTCCTTTTATGTTTCAATTTAATCAGGTCGAATGCGGTACGCTGTGACAATATGCACCCGAGATTTATAAGAATATTGCTGCCTGTATTTCTGCCATATATAACACATTTATTCAATAGCATAATTACTACTAGTACCTTTCCATTACGGTGGAAATGTGCGAAAATATTGCCAATACCGAAGAATGATTCCGAATTCAGACCAATAGCTATTATGTGCTACTTATCCAAGGTTCTGGAGAGAATTCTTAACTCTCAAATGGCATCATATATTGATGATAATAAGTTGTTAACTGAGAAACAATCAGGTTTTCGCAAGAACCATAGCTGTGTTTCTGCGCTTTTGGATGTATCTGAAAATATACGACATGAACTGGATGAAGGTAAGTTAAATTTCTTGGTCCTCCTTGATCATTCAAAAGCTTTCGACACGGTTGATCACGGCATGCTTTCTATGAAGCTTGTGCACTTTTTTAACTTTTCGACACGGCTTTTATCATCATATCTTTCAAAGCGTTTACAATTTGTTCATTCGGTAAATGCCCAGTCTTCTGCCTTGAACTTATCTAGAGGCGTGCCTCAAGGTTCAATTCTTGGACCACTTCTTTTTGCAATGTATATCAACGATTTGCCAAGCCAACTTCAACACTGCAGAATTCATATGTACGCAGATGATGTACAGTTACATTTGAGTAGTTCTGTGTTATCTATTAGTGCGAATGTAAAAAGACTCAATGATGACTTGGATCGAATATATCATTGGGCCAAGGCAAATGGCCTTCGTTTAAACCCTCATAAGTCTAAGTGCATGGTTATTCGTAGGAGGACGCTTGATTCCAATATCGGTCTCGATATTTTGATGAACAGGGAGAAGATCAAGATTGTGGATGCTGCCAAAAACCTTGGGTAGACTTTTAATGACAATCATGTTAACACACTTGTGGGTCAAACTTATATGAAGTTGAGGTGTCTTTGGCCGACACAATACTTTACGCCTTTGAATATAAGACAGTTGATTGCAAAATGTTATCTTCTTCCTGGTTTAATGTACGGTTGTGAACTTTTTGCAAGTTGCGATTCCGTTAGCAAGGAGAAGCTCAACGTCTTATTCAATAATATTGTGAGATATGTCTATGGTTTAAGAAGATATGACCATGTGTCCCGTTTTTATGGTGTATCGTTTGACAATCTTTTGAGCATCCGTGTATTATTACTTCTGCATAAGATCATTTATTCAGACTCTCCAGGATATCTTAGAGATAAAATAAGATTTGCTAGATCACTTAGAGGTAAACGGATCATAATTCCCCTACATCGTTACCTTGTATCTGAATGGCATTTTTTATTCATGTGCACGGCTTTGGAATTGTCTTCCACATTCTCAGCAACTTAATAGCAACGCAATTAGTTTTAGGAAATTTTTATTTAATTTTTTTGCACCGTAGTAGATTACAATTTTTATAATTTATGCATGATTTATTACTATTGTTATTATTATTATTATTATTATTTTTTCTCTGTTACTTTATTCATTAGAAAAGTTTGATCTCCAAATGCTGTTTATGAACACTTCTTTCTTGTACTTTAAATATAAGATTAAATCTTGTTGTACAGGAATTGAATAAACAAATAAATAAATAAATAAATAAAATAAGAAATACTCTTTATCCAACCATTAGAGATACGGGTTCGATACGAGGCGACCCTCAGTTAGTCAGTATAATTAGGATTTTAAAACTAAATAAGGATACTCCGCTTTACATATATACCTGAACCGTATTGACATGGTGGAAAATGATGAATACAGGGCATGTGTCGTTGCCCAGCTTTAATAGGATCTTGATCTCAATATTTTGGGGATGACACTATACCAGACATAACTCATCCCAGAGAAATGGACTGGAAAAAGTTAAGGAAGTTTGTACAAGATACACACTTCCTAGAGAAAGTATTTCTAATAGTGAGAGCACATAAAGCCATGAGACCCTTGGTCGATCTCCTCTCCTTCAACCAATCTACCTAGGCGATATGTACAAACATATCTTGGCGGTCAGTGGATTGTTTTCTGGATCCTAACATTGTGAATGTCAATACTAAATGCGTGCGACTTGAAATGATCCAAAAACGAAGTCTTCCCCAAGATAACGCCACTGTATCAAATGTACTGTATTTTCACGGTTTCTTTTAAGTTTCCGATCAAACTATCGTAGGAGTGCCGCTATCTCATCGTTGTCATTTTCTCTTTTAAGGCCAAAATTAGTTCTAAACCCTTATCCTCGCAGTCCCAGAGACATTACGCGCAATGGTTCGCAACGTTTTCAGTGAAGAAACGTCCTATTAACGCGCTATCAGTAATTATTTCTAGTCCAGAAAATGTTGTCTTTATATCTGATTCGAGTTTCAATACTCTATCTGCAACGTCTTCAAGTTCCTGTGCAACACATGAAATCTTTTCAAATAAAGTTTAGATATTGTTCTTCAAAATAATAACTAGTTCTTGCTGTTTTCTCCACTGCATACACGCAAGCATTTAGAATACCGATGCCTATTTTTTTTACCACGAATGCCAATCCTATATAACCATATAGATTGATCCATTTCATCAACTTAGCTTAAGACCTTGACATAATTTTGAAATATTATTGAAATCTGTATATTATTTGGAAAAACCAAGCTTTATAAATCCTGTGGGCTCATAAGAATCATGATTAGTAGACATAGTAGAAATGCCGTTGTACTTGCAGGCGACAAATTATATCCCATTATTTTTATCAAACCTATAATTAAATTCTGTTCTTGGTTTCTTCATCATTTGGTATACATTTCTTACTCTCTTTTATTATTGCCGTAGAGCGGTGACCTAAATTACGTAAATCATTTTCAAATCACAAGTTGTAAGAAAGTTATAAAAATTGATTTTGTGCTTAACATTTTACAACTGAAATGGCTTAGCAACAGAGTTATATAATCTGCTGCAGTAAATATCAAGGTAGTAGCAGTATCCAATTAAACCCAATTTGTATAGCTAAGCCGAACTTGCTTGCCTTTAGTAAACATCAATTTACTTGTGATTGCGTGTATTTTTGTATTACGTTTTTAGCAATTGTAGCCAAATTAGCGCAATACTATTGTACGAGGTGTGATCAAAAAATAACCGTTATTTTCAAATTTCGTGAGTTACGTATGTTCGATTTTCGATTTGGCTCATGCCAAGCAATTTTTACGGATGTTTTAGGCATGAAACGTGCGGCAGCGAAGATTGTTCCAAAATTGCTAAATTTTGAGCAAAAACAACGTCGCATGGACATCGTTCAGGAGGTGTTGACGACGTTCAACGAAAAAGGTCATAACTGGTGACGAATCATTGGTGTATGGCTATGACATTGAAACCAAAGCCCAATCATTCCATTTTTTCGAATAGTACATAATCGAAGAGCACACCAAAACACGACTAACCTTTTTATCTGTCAAAAACAAACTGACAATCAAAAATGGCTGATATTGTCAACATACGAGTATATAACAGACATTTGTACCAACATAACAGAAAAAAAATGCGAAGCATACGTAACTCACGAAATTTATAAATAACGGTTATTTTTTGATCACACCTCGTATGTGTTAAAAATCGGTTATACATACATATAAGTATAAAATACCAAACAACAAAATCATTCTATGTGATTCGTTATGTATCGAATTTGACTTTAAGCTCTACACGGAAATTGTAATTATTCTTAATCAAAATCAACCTTCACATCTGTACTCCCCAGTCAAATTATTTAAATTATTCCGACACTGGAGATAAATCAAACTGATTCATTCTATATTTTTCATAAGTACAGGTCTGCCGAGTACAAATAATAATGCATAATTGATTTTTATAAATGTCAATACTTTTTCTGTACACCCTAAATAACTAAGTGTTCCCAAATTGGCAGGGTGGCCCTAAAAATTTCTTTTTCCGAATTAAAAATATATACATATAAATACGTGTACACTTACTTTATATGTTTTGTACCAGTTTTATTTAATTATTTAACAAAAGTAAAAAAATAAATTACAAAAATATATCACATTTGAAATAGTTTTATAGTTCTCACGCAACTAAAAAAAATAGAAAAAAGAGAACCCTGTATAACAACATTTTAAGAATTAATGGTTTTTGTTTACTTGTTCATAACATTATTCTAATATTTAAGTTTAAATTATTAGAAAACTTTATTCACAATTGCTTTTTGTTTCTTACTTATTAGTTTAATTTGTATCAGAAAAATAATAGACTATAAGTAATTATTAAATTTAAATATATGTATATTATATATAATTATTTAAAAATTAAATGCTGATGAATTATTTCCTTATTCATTATAAATCCTGGCAACGCTGTCCGCGCTATAAATAAATTACTTGAGAACTGCAGTTATACCTGTCGATAAGAGAGATACTTGTCGGTAATATAGTCTCCAAATTGTAAGCACTTTACAACACTGTTTGTTGTTTACATTTTTGTGTGTAGGAAATTATTTTACAAATATATTTTTATGAAATAAATGGAAAATATTGAGGAAAAGTTACAAAATTACCGTCTACGTAAAAGACGGCAAGAACGAATTCAGCAATTTAAAGAAACTATAAAGGGTTTCCTGATGTTGGGGGTAAATGATACGGGAAAATCCGAAATGTCGGACAACACATCTGTAACTATACACGTATGAATAACTGTTCTTCATTAATACTTTCTTTACTTCATTAATATTTCAAAGATATTGACGTATATATAAATATATTAATTTTCTTCAGGATTCAGAAAACGATGAGAATTGTTTTGAACAGAAGCATAGCGATAGTAATATTCCCGTCGGAAGTGACAGTGTTGGAACACTGTCGTCATCAGACGAAGAGACGAATCAACAAACCATCCCGGATGAAATGAACGAGGAAAGTAGAGTTTTTCAATATGCTCTGCGAGTTGTCTATGCCGCATTTTGGGTTACTCTGTATATAATTGCAATCGAACTTCAGTTTGGAATTGTGTTTTTAATGTTCTCTGCTCTTGTCGCCATTTATTTGAATACCCGCACTGGCCCAAAGAAACGTAATGAGATTAGTGCTTATAGTGTGTTCAATAAGAATTGTGAAAGTATTGACGGAACCTTAAAAGCAGAACAATTTGAAAGGGAAATTGGTATACGATAGAAGGCATTTGACGAGAAATGTGCGACTTATATCAAGTGCAATAATTAGTTTTAATATTTCATATTTCTTACGATGAATAAGATCTAAGGTAAAATAAATTTATTTTTATAAACTTAAAATAACATTACAAAAAGTTTTTAATATCACAATTAATGAATATAACCACAGCCTATTATTGTATGGAAAATTCATTCTATTGGTATTACATTTTTGCTTTTATTAGAATAGTAAAGTATTTTACATTGTATTACATTGTTCCGTTCCATTTTTCTTCCTTAACAAATCTTAATGCATACATTCAAAGAATTTAATATAAAATTCACGAGTTACTAAATACGCTCCAATGACAATGCCTTATTGGCAAATAGATCATCAAATAGTTCATCATATGGGGGCAAGAACATTTGGGATTAAAATATATTTCTAAAAAAATTTGTAATTGGGCAAATTCACGGTTTTGCCATTTATTAAATGAAGACGAAAATGTATGAATATGGACTGAAAATGATGTTTATGAGATATTATCTCGGAATTTATTATGATATGACTTTGCTGGATTAGGTTAGAAATTTCTAGTTAATCAGACGTTAAGATTTTATTCGACATAAGACAATGTGTTTATTGTGATTGTTTTTCTTTATGCAAATTATTTAAAACAACCAGATACAAATGATTATCGTTGAATCCATAACTTGATAATATAATTTCTATTTTCATTTTATATTGTGGTCAGTAAGGCCGGGTTCACCCACAAGTTTCTGAAACATTTTTGGTTCGGAGAAATTTCTTGTTTACTGAGAGTTTTCTGCAGCATGATTCACCCATTTCAGAAACTTTGTTCGTAAAAACAGTGCTGCCATATTTAATTGAAAAAGAAATAAATGCATATGTGCATAAAATTAAGAAAGTTAATAATATTTGTGTCAAAATAAAGAAATAAAAAATTAATATTTTTAACAAAAAATAAACAGTATTTGTGGTGAATTATTTGGTAAGAATAAAAACATCTTGTTCTGCGATGGGTATAAATCGTTTGCTACTTCTGTTCGCCATTGAACAGTCCCCAGTCATCACCGACTGCTGATATTTTTAAAGACACCAGGGACTGGTAATGTAAAGTTGCAGTTTGTAGACGAAGGAAATTGCCAATGCCGGGAAAGCTGTTAATAATATGTAATACAAGTTTAATTTTCAAATAAATTTGTATATGATACTTACTTATATATTTGATACTTACTTCTTTTATGTAAACATGTGACGAAAAAACTTTAAAACAAAATTTATTTTTAAAATATTTTTTATTATTCCAAAATACATGACTATTTAAAAATATTATGTATGTTTATTTATAATTTCTTATGTACAGTAGGAATAGTAGTTCTAGTAGTAAATAATAATTATGTTCACAGTACGACTGAGTATATAATTAACAAAAGAAAATGTATTTATTATACACATACATACACATACATATGTACATATATAAAGTAGTTACGAATTTTTTAATTATAAATTTTTTTAAAATTGCTTACATTTTTTATTATATTGACGTTACATTTTGACATTGAACTTGATATTAATTATTTCAAAAAACTCAACACATAATTATGCTAAGGTGAATTTAAAATGTGGTAATACTATTACAACAACTTCATTTACAATTTTTTTGTAACGAAAGCAACATGTATTGGTTTCATTTTTAGCTCTGCTGCCAACTTTAATGAATTTAAATTTTCTGTTTTGTCTAAAGTTGTATTAAAATTGCAAAAATAAATATTTACTAAATTAAGAAAATATATTTTTAAATATATAAAAGAAATGTTATAACAGAAACATGTGTCTAAATCCGAAAAAAATACGTACAATTACAACATAAACGTAAATAAAACATTTGACATCAAGTGCATTTGAATTCGACAAAAAAAAAAAAAAAAATAATCAGGAGGGCTCATAACACCACCTTGTATAAATTTGCGTTAATTTATTCCTTGATATAGTCAGTCAATTACTCTAACACTCCAGTTTCACATTTGATACTCTCATTCGATTTTTTCAGACACACTGCTTGTCAAAATTCACACATACTGTGCAGCCGAACAAAATGTTTTCTAAGCAGAATTGACCTCTTGACTGAACAAAATTTTTTATATATAGTTTGCCAAATCTGTTCTTGAAAGAAAATATTTGTTACAAACAGCTCTCAGTTCGATTTGGTTTAATTTTGTATAATCCTACTGTCAAAATTTAAAAAAGTCTATCAAACGCATATGAAATTTTTTAAGACTTTTAAGTGGCTATTTTCACTTTTTTGATTCTAAATGCTAGAATAAATATATAAGGAAACATACAAAATATATTTCATATCAGAGCTCAGTATGAGTATTCAAAAAGATGAGTAGAATCGAATCATACTCATAATTTCTGATACTTATACGCATTCATACTTATTTTAATATCATACTCATACTACTCATATTCAAAATTTGAAGTACTCAACATATTCATACTTAACAACACTTATGATGTTGTTGATTTCGACTCTCCATGTCTCAACATTTACAAGAATCACAAAATAAGTATGATTCTCGTACGAACACTAAAATACTCACTAAAAGGTTGTGTTTTTGCTCTGCTCTGAATGATTCAAGTCACTCGAATCTTTTATAAGTGTTATAAGTACTTTTGTAAATGAAAAAGTAGGCTTATGAATCAAACATATTTCGAATGGTATGAGTTTGATGTCAACGTTGTACTCATGCTCATTGCAACCTGTACTTATAAATCAACGTTGTAATGAGTACGAATGAATCAGAGTAGTTAAATCTCAATACTGTTGACTCACTTATATTTAAAACTTCATGAGTGCTTACGAGTAGCGAAAAACGATTCATTGTTGATCTCTGGTTCATATGTCCCTTGCAAACTAGTGTTGTTTACCACCATGTGTTGTAAACACCATTGTATCGTATACGATTATATTATACACATAAACGGCCGCCATTGCAATACATTAACAAACATTAACAGCTAAGTAAATTGCAATCAGTTTCGTTATGTGCTTGAAGAAATTTTTTTGACGAAACTTAACTTTTCGCTAGAAACTAGGTCGTAATCCTGACTGAAGGGTGGTAATGACCAATTATGTATGTATGTATGTAACTTTTCGCCCACATAACATGTTTTGATTTGGCAAACGGAATTGTTTGTATTCGCAGAGTTGAATGAAAATGGATTAGCAAATTATAGTTAGGCCTTAGGACTCATCTCACGTATCATTTATTTACGCTGTTTCAATACTTATAAAATGTTGTCAAACCAAAAACTTTTTTCTTATATTGACAACAGTAGAATGATTAGATCACGCAGAGAAACCAATATCTCGAATATGATAAAAAAAAAAAAACAATTTGCAATTTGTGTACAAAACAGATACTAGGTACGTATATGTATATGTATATGTATATAAAAAAGTAAATAAATAAATTCTAAATACTTGTATATTTTCTTTGCATTTCTTGTACTATTTTAGCGTTTTTTGTTTTTATATGTTTGTTACTTTTACCTCCTTATGGAAATTATTATTTATTTTTAAAATATATTTTATTACTTTATATTTTATATTTTGTATATTCATAATAAGAAAACATACATACATATGTACATACAAGTGCTAAGGAATGTACATGTTTGTCTTATGTGCACTTTTCATGCGGGTGCAATCTTTAATAATCCATACATGTACTCGCAACATGTGATATATAACTTATAAATATATACCTAAGTCCACCGTTTATCTAGACTAAGATTTAAATTTAATTAGTAACTAAGAGTTCTTTGCATATAGTTTTTTTTATTCTCAGATACACAAATACAAGAATAGAGAATATGTTAAATAAGGAATAAATCTGTACCCATCTTTTGCCTTTATAAATATATGTATGTCATATGAATGTAAATACATACATACATATATACATTTATGTATGGAGATAAATCATTTGTAGTTGATAAGTACATCTACGTTTTTATCTATGACGACCAGATGGTAGTGATGAGATGGAAACAAATACAAAATCGAATTCATATTAGCGATGGTTTTTCCCGACTTTCGTAGTTATAAGGTTTGAATAGTATAACATGATTGTAATATGTAGCATAGTTTGGAAACGAAAGCATTTCGTAATTTAAGATATATAGATGAAGTTCACATGTAGAACTCCTGTTCGGTGAGCAAGAATTCACGTGTGTAAGATGAATGCTAGCATTTCGGGATGAATGATTTTCGTGAAGGTAAGAGGCACAAAATGCTTAAAGCCATGACCATATGCCATATGGAATGTACTATGTGATAGTTTTGTTTGGTTTGCAAGAATGCATAACAAACCAGGCCCACCATCACTAAAACAGTGCCAAGTGGCATGTAAACTGTCAGATACTTACGAGCTGGAAACCATTTTCGCGATTTGTGGCAACGCATTCCCCAACTGGCGGATATAAGGCAAATGCCTGTGAGGGCTGGTGCTAAGAATACCCATAGACTTTGCTTATTAAGCTCTGTTCCAAACGCCAAAAGAATAGCTCCTAGCATGTGAAGTAAAGAGACGAATTGTTGGCGTACATGCGACATGGCTACCAATGTGACCCAAATGGCAAGTAGACCACAATAAAAGTCACAAAATTGAAGTACTCCAATTTTCACTAAACAAAAGCTATACTCATCCTCTCCGGAGTCGCAGGCGTGATAGAATACCGAAAAGAACATTGCGAAGAAATATATTACGGCTTCTGTATAGAACTGTCTGCGGCCGGCTACATAGATACTAGGGAGGAATAACAAATTGCTAAAGGTTAGTAAGAGAGATGCCGTCAAAATGGATATACTGGAGGGAACTTGGGAATCCTCGGTACAATCCCAGCCTCTATAGCCTTTCATACAAACACATGTAGAAAATACAAAGCCGCCTGACATATAGTGATAACAGCGACCATATCGACCACATCTTCCGACTACGCAAGGGCTGGATGAAATAGTAAAAACCACCGATGTGCTACAGTTATCGAGGGCAAAACGCTGCTCAGTAGCAAACTTATGGTGAACTTCAAATTTTCGCGTCATCTCTAGATGGTTCGAAGTACATTTTGAATCCATAAGGCACTCTTTAATCTTTAGCGTTTCAGTTTCGTTCATAGCATTCAGGCAGTTGGGATCATTAACACAGTTCCGATATTGGGGCAATTTCAAAGCACAGGCACATGGTATCTTCATGTATTCTAACATATGGATATATTTCCTTACAAACTCTTTCACGCTATCGATGATAGTGGCACGAGAAGCAGTCTCTGCTCCATGGCAATATAGACCCATAGTGATATACCATTGGCCGCTTTCGGGAAAAGGTACGTGTACCAAGCCGGTGCTAGTATTGTAATCGGTATTGTTCACAATGCTAGATGCAGGTAGTAGGCGACCCCCATAGCGGCACTTATCAGGCCAAACTGGTTCACCAGGCTCCCCTAGGTGCATACATACAATGATCGTGTGATTACTACGTAGCAATGTTTTGTCATCAGATTTTTCTCTGCTCATTTCCTTGTCATCTTTTCCATTGTTGGAGCCAACATTAGGAATACCAATAAGTTTTTCAGCTAAAATTCCGCTACGTTCGCTTGCAGAAGGCATAGAAGGCGTAGCCTTTATGGCCTCTTCAGTTGAAGCTTTATTGCCATGTTTCATTGACACAGCAAAAGATAGAGTACCTCCAATATCGTATACTTCACCAACGTCGAAGGCAAATCCAGCTGGCATTCCAGCAGTAAGGTTTAAAACTGTTGGCACAGTGCCATTTTCATCGGGCATCAAATCATAGTCATACATGAAGAATTCCCGATAAGTTTGTCGAAGAAGTGGATAAAATTCCATGCCCCTAAACTCTTTGGGCTTCCATATACTTGACTTTTTACGAGATTTGGTGGTGTTCAAGACATCATTGTTGGATTCTTCATTACCATCCTTATTTTTGTTATGATGAACTGCTTCAGTTGCTTCATCGAAATCTATTTGTAGTACATATGACAAGTTGTGTTGTGTAGTTGTTTCATAGTCGGCTTCCATTTTCTTGTGATGACGCAATTGTTGTTTTTGTACACTTTCCGGTTGCGATTGACCTGACATTTGGTTAACAAACTTGAGAAGTGCGTAATGCCAAGTCATTGGTTGCACATAAAACTCAATAGAGATTTCACCCGTTTGATTCGGCTTGATAATAGTACTATGCATGTAATTACTTTCATGTTCCTCTTCTGTCTCTTTCCCAATATTAGGGAATGCATTTGCTTGTATGTGAAAGCCGACATCGGGACATTGCAAACAAATTTCGCCGAATGTTATACGAGCTGTAGCCACTCCAATGTGTCTAGGCACAAAGAATTTGTAAATGATTTCACTGTTGTTTGTTAGAGTAGCAGTGCTGCCATTATCTTTGTTAATTTTACTGTATGATTTTGTAGTCGAAAATAATGTGTGTGCAGTAGTCGAATCCGGAAACGACGATTCAGTGTATGCAGTGGACGATTGTAGTATATGTGAGTCCATTTCATTTTCAATAGAAGTTAGTGTAGGTACTGCTGTGTGTGTTTCTATTGTTGCTTTATTTGTATCAACTTCAGACGGACTTGAATTGTTCGAATTTTTTACTTTGCTTAAATCATCATTCCATTCTTCTTGCACCAGTGGTAGCTCCTCTGGCTGGACATTCTTATTAGTTTGATTATTGTTCCCGGCCGCGCTAATATTTTTGTTTCCACTGTTACTGGTAAGAGTGCCATTATGAATTTGACCATTATTTATGATAGTCGGATAGAAACGTGACACCGACATTTCAGCCAACAACAACGTGTCACACGACGCAGCAAGACCTGCAATGAAGATGAATGTTTAGAGATCATAACTAAATGTGTGTGTAATTGATTTTAATTGCAATAAACTTGAAAACATTTCCAAAATGCTTAAACAACGGTTCTCAATTCACAGATGCTGATAAAATTTATTGTCGTAATGTTATACTTTATTTTTATACACACATGCATATGTACATAATATGTCCTACATAAGTATGTATGTACAGTGGCTCCATCGCATAATCGGACAAGCATTAGTCTGATATGTATGTGCTTAAAACTTAAAAAGAAAATATTAAATATATGTTTTTTTTGCTTTTATTTACACTCTACATTACAAATTTTTAGATTAATAAAAAAAATAACAAAATTTTTGATGATAAGGGTAATTTTAAAAAGAAAAAGAAAAATAACTCAATTTTTTGCTCTCAACACATAATCGGACAAAGAAGAGCACCATTGCTGAAAATGGCGAAAGAGAACAATTAATACTTTGTGGCATATCCTTTGTTCTCAAGAACAGCCTGTAAACGTTTAGGAATTGATTTTACCAAATTGTAGCATTCCTAAGGTTCTATGGAGTTCCACGCTTCCAGTAAATTGTTGTTGGTATACTCTTTTAGCAAATTCTTCCCAAAGATGTTCAATTACGTTGAGATCAGGCTCTGTGCAGAGGTTTCTATAAGTTTGGGGCAATTATGGACCAACCAAAGCTTTTCCACACCCGAAGTGTGATCGGGATCATTGTCCTGGTAAAAAGCAAAATCATTCGCAATGCCTAATTTCTCGGCACTTTGCTTTACATTTTCCTTCAAAATGTTGAGGTAGCCAAATTTGTTCATTTTACCATCATACACATACATAATTGGTCATTACAACCCTTCAGTCAGGATTACGACCTAGTTTTACCATCAATAAAGTGCAAAATGACCACCCCAGCACTCGACATGCAGCCTCAAACCATAACAGAGCCTCCTCCATGCTTAACAGTAGCTTTTGTATTTTGAGGATTAAATTCTGCATTTGGTTTACGCCATACAAACATCTTGCCATCTGATCCATGTAAATTGAATTTGCTCTCGTCAGTGAACAGAACCTTGGAGCGAACAAAAACTATCAGCAAAAATGTATTTTAAGATATCTTTACACCAAATTACCTTATTCCAAAAATCTTCTGTTTTAAGCAAATACTCTTTAGCAAATTTTATTCTCTTGTTTTTATTCTTAGGCCTAATAAATGGCTTTTTTCTGGCAACTCTACAATGGTAGTTATATTTGTGCAATGTATTACGAATAGTATTTAAGCAAACATCTTTTCCACTGCTGTTTTTTAAAGATATTTTTAGTCCTTAGGCATTGCGAATGATTTTGCTTCTTATCAGGACAATGATCCCAAGCACACTTCGGGTGTGGAAAAGCTTTGGTTGATTCATAATTGCCTCAAACTTATAGAAACCCCTTCACAGAGCCCAGATCTCAACGTAATTGAACATCTTTGGGAAGAATTAGCTAGAAGAGTATACCAACAACAATTTAAAACTTTGAATCAGCTTAAGGCGGTTTTACTGGATGCGTGGAGCTCCATAGAACCTTAGGAATGCTACAATTTGGTAAAATCAATTCCAAAACGTTTACAGACCGTTCTTGAGAACAAAGGATATGCCACAAACTATTAATTGTTCTCTTTCGTCATTTTTAGCAATGGTGCTCTTCTTTGTCCGATTATGCGTTGAGCGCAAAAAATTGAGTTAATTTTCTTTTCCTTTATAAAATTACCGTTATCATGAAAAATTTTGTTAGTTTTTTTTATTAATCTGAAAGGCTATAATGTAGAGTGTAAATAAAAGCAAAAAAAAAAACATATATTTAGACAAATTGAAACTTTTTTTTATTATCTGAGGAGATGAAAAGTAATTTAGGTGCACTGTGCACTGTACAAAAGCCGGGATATAAGAAACAGATTCTAAAAAAACTGAATCTCTGTTTTGGGCTGGTCATATCCAAATTAATACTTAAACCTGAATTGGGTTTATGAGACAAAAATAAAAATGACATGTGGGCAAAAATCAAAGAAGAATAGCATTTCATACTTCTGTAAGTATGAACGAGTATGTGCAAATGTTGTTGGAGGAATGTGATAAAGTAAATGTAAAAGTCATAAGAGTGAATGGGCTTCAACGAAACATAGTGTTTTTGTTATTTTTTCTTGTCCATTTTTTATTAAGTATTTTTCTGCTTACAAATTTTAGGAACACAGTTGTGTCGAAGTGTTTTAAGTTCATGCATTTACATTAATTTTATGAATTAATACATCGATAAACAATTTTCTGCAAATGCATTTAAGGCAATCAATCTTATTGTTTTTCCAACACTATGTTTATATTTTATGTGAAGATGTGATTTCCGTACCAAAGTCCTCACAGGCTTAATACTCTTCCACAAAGTCCCGATATGAGTCTCAGAGAGTGATTAGTGTGGATCATTTGGAAGAATGGTTGCGTATTCGCTAAATCTCAAACAAAAGTCAACTGAAAAACTTATTCATGAGTGAAAGCGGCAAATATTAACAGAAAACACAAAAAAAAACTGGTAAATTCAACGCCATATATGTAAGTTAAATGGAGTGTCTGACGTTAAAGGGATATCCTACCAAACTTTGGCTAAAACATTTTAATGCCTTTGGTCATTGAATTTTAAATTTACTCAGAATTCTTCTTAGGGATACCTACACTTTTGCAGTGCAAAAATTTGGAGTCACTAGGAAGTTTTCTTTATTATTCTTTTGGCTAGTGAAAAACTTTAAATATTTCTTTAGTTTTATCATAAAAGAGAAAGAAATTAACAAAATATATTTAAAAATCATCAATTAATTTTACGTCCACTATATATAGAGTCTTTTTAGCGCTTCTTATCTTTAAGCTAATTTAATTTAAACAAAAGGAACCTAGTGTTTACACATGCCACTGCCACTTCGAAAAACTCAGTACACTCACAAACTTTTACTAAACACTTACATATATTTTTCGTAATGTTCAGTTCTAGTAGCATCAGATTTTGCTTGCTATTGAAAATGTCAAGTTGTGTAAACACCACAGTAAATGGTAAGATCTTCGACTATTTCGAACAATATTTTTGTTGATAATACGAATACAACGCTGGCATGCTACTAATTGCATGTGTAAAGGCAGTGAAAGTGCGTTAGATATCATCAAAGTTTGTTATTCCATTGAAAAAATATATTGATTAATTCAGGTTGAATTTGATCGATGGCATGGGTTATGTTGGCTTTGAAGACAGTTGCGGTTTGAGGCGTGTTAGCGTACATCGGGGTCAAATGAAACGGTCTCAGTGGCCAGTATACATTACCTCCACGTGAGATAACCATGTTCTCAAATCGCTCGTATAGAATATATAATGTGCCATGTAGTGGGAGGCATATAGCGCTACCCTATTGAAACCACATGTCGTTTGTGTGCAGATTATTCGATTCTGGTCAAAAGAAGTTAGCTATTATCGACCGATAGCGTTCGCTCTTGACAGTAATGAACTGTCTAACATCGTTTTCATTCCGCCTTGCATCTTAGGTGAGATAATATCGATAATTTTGTTCGTTCACGTACCCATTCAATCAGAAATGGGCCTCATCGCTAAATATGATTTGTTGATCAAAATTTGGTTGAGCTCCAGGTCCAATCGGCGAACAAACTTCGTTAAATATGTTCGTCCAGGGTGTATTAGCGAAACAGACTCATTAAATGACAACTAATTTGACGGATGTAGACGTAACAAAATGACCGTTATCAACTGTCAAAGTTCGAAGTCCCTGTTCAACAAAGGATTTGATGAAATGTGTATATGCAAACAAAACAAAATTTATGTGAAGTTGCTAAAACAAAACTGAAGTATTTTTAAACGAATTTAAGTGTTCAGAGTTCGCTTTACCTTGTTGTTCAATGCGATCATTATTGGGATCCGTCCAGCTTACAAAAGCTACTGCAAACCAATTGCTAATTTGCGGACCTTCAACCGTTATACGTTGCTGCACTTCATCCGATTGAAACTGTAAATTGTATATTTTAAATCTAAAATGGTACATAAAAAAGCACAAAGATTTAAAATTGTACTCAGTATATAATAGATAAATTAAATTATAACAATACAAATATACAAACAAAAAAATTTAAATATTTAATTCTTTCAGTCCACAAATCGACTAATTCCACTTTAAGAAAAATTTTAAATTTAAATGTTAAAACACTTGGGACATTTTTATATATAAAGCCATTTTCATCCTACACTACACTAGCCGCTACACCACTTTGGAAGTAGGAAGTAGTAGTACCTCATACAATTTTAAAAGGAAAATGAAGAGGTTCATGTCAAACTTTCGATGGAATTAAAACGGCAGAAACTGAAAAGGAAACTCATTTGAAATGACTCCCAATAGGATGAATAAAATCGGCGAATATGTTCGTGTTTTTTCAAGTTTGAGAAAGATTTAGTCTTTCCTAAACCGACCACATCCGTTGTTTATTATAAACAAAATTTATACGTTAATAATTTTGATTGTCATGAACTCATGAAAAATATAAGCTACGCGTAATTTTATCATATTCATTAAACTACATGAGATATCATTGAAATTATTTATTTCAGTTTGTGTGGAATATATGGTAATATAGTTGAAATATTTGCCACGTGTTATGTGGCTTTCTTTCATACAACTGCGGCTAAAGAAAATCGGACTAGGTAAAGTTTAATGGGGTCAAATCGCACTCTCTTATTGGCCAGTTCGCATCACTTCCACGCCCCGATGACCATCTCTTCAAATCGTTCGCGGAGAATATCAAATGTGACATGAGATTTGTGTCACATGTCTGTCGTTAGTGTCCGGGGTATTCAATTCAAATACGAACCGATAACGCAATCAACCTAAAATCCACACCAAGCAGTGACTTTTCGGGATGCATGTGGATTGACATAGGCCCAAGCGCGACAATTTTACTTGTTGACGTTCTTTCAACCAGAAAAGGGCCTCATCGCTGAAGCCGATTTTTCGGTGAACATTAGGGTCATTATTGTATTACATACGAAAAATATTCAAAACTTTTTTCACCAGATGTTGCTACAATATAACCAAACATGTACAAAGAAAGTGTTATTCCAAGGCGAATTCATAGTAGGTGACTTTATCTCTACAACAAGTACAACACTGCAAAAACAACAGGTATTTTGTTTTTGTAAAATCTCTTTCGATTGTTAGAAACAGCTGACTGAAGAATGACGATGGGAAGAAAAATGTTAAAAGAAAAATATACAAACATCTGACACAATAAGAAAAAACGAAATTGATTATCAAAACAAAATACACAAAAAACAACAAAATGTTGACAATCGAAATGATATCAGCTGTTTAGATACTCCCACCTATTATATGAATTCGCCTTGTGTTATTCTATTTAATTTAAATGACCCACAAAGATTTTTATTTAACAATAGTAAATGTTACAGGGCTATCAGTAAATTGTCTTAAATACACTGAATAAAGCTAGAAAGAAACAAAGTGCATCTCAACAATTCAAATGTGGATATAATGGAAACTCAGATATTTATCATTGATATAAAGAAACCTATATCAGGTATAGGTTTGAAAAATATATTATTAATTACAACCTAAAGGCAGATCTGTGACTTATTCCTGTAATTTATTCCTCCTGTCAACCATGATTACTATAAAAACTTGACAAACTTAATCAAAATGATGAGTTCTCGCATTCACCAAATGATGTAGATATTAATTTTATATTACTGATGAAGTAATAACAACAAATATTCTATAACATAACATTTATTTTTGTGGAAATTCTCTAATAATTTGGTCAATTCACATGACTTTGTATCACTTTTTGTTTGTTTGTGAATGCTCAAAGCTATGCTGTATTGTATATTTCGTATTCCAAACGTCAAAAAACGATAAGAAGAAGAAGACCAGTATTCATAATTTGATTTTCAAACAACAAAATGAAAAATATTACGGAAAAAAGTAATTTAATTAATTATCTGTGCGAACAATTATAATTTTGATATGTTAATTGTTGACTCAATTATGTTTTGTATTTTTTTATTCTTCTTCTTGATTACTGGCATTTACATAAACTGATAGCATGAAACCAATACAACTTTTAAAAACATACGAAAAAAATGTGTATAAGTGTATCGGATTTTTATATGAAAATTATCAACAACAGGCATACACTGCTGTAATTCGTCCAACAATACGCTCAATACAACGATACAAAGGCTTGTGTGAATTGCCCAATTGTTTGTTTGTAATCAAATACTTAAAAATATATGTATTTACACGGACTTTAATTTAATTACTTTTTTTTAGTTACCAAACCTATACCAGTCACATAAAAATTGTAAAATATGCCATGCTTATATTTTAGATATTCGTTTTTATTAATTTTATATACAGTTGAATGGAAGCTATAATTGTTTTTATGCATTCTACAATACATGCAAATTTATACGATAAAACGAATTTCAAGAAAAAATTTAAAATTAAACATTTAACAATTAAATTTCATCGTCTCTCTTAACTTTTTTGTTTTATGGAGTAAGTCGATTTTTGCACTCAACGACTCATTTATGTATCGGCATCGATGTTTAAAACTTGTAAAACTGGCAAAAAGTGTAAGATAGCATCATCCTCTGCTTTATATACAACAATATATCGTATATAATTATATTTTGTTCGATGTTAATTAAAAACAGTTTAGAACATAGAATATCTCAAATACCAGCACAAATTGTCGGAAGCTATTCATCGGGTTGAGAAGGTTAAATGATTGGCCTATATGTAAAGCAACAGGCTATAGTTTCAAAAATGGTACCGGGAATGTGAAGAGCGTATATTGGAGAAATTTCTGTGGTCCTCTCTCTGACTAACGAGCAAAGAGATATGTTTAATATCACGGTTCTTTGAAGAGATGACGGAGATGATGATAATCGGAATGTCATGTCTACTAAATTCGAAACTACACTTAAAAGGTTGAGTTATTGGTGTGACCAATCCAGCCAAAACTGAACTTGTACGTTTCACCAGGAAATATAAAGTAGTACATTTTTTGCTACTCTGTTTAAATTGAGTAACCATAGTTGAAAATATTCGTCTTAATTACTAAAGAAAGCGAAGAAGAGTTATGATTCAAAAACAAAGCTTAACTGTTTAGAACTTTGAGTTGAGTTGAAGGTCTACCATAATTTATAGCATGTCCAACTAATGATTTATTAGTCTAATTTTTAAGATATTTCATTACTTTGGGCAAGATTAGAAGTACAGCAGTTGGCCTAAACTAGCTGTTGGCTTCGGGTATCTGAAAATTTTTATAATGTTTCCACCCATTAGGGAAAGTCGACTTGCGTAGAACTAAATTAAATGAGTGTAACAAAGCATTAGTCTAGGTGTTATAGCTTTTAAAACATAGTATCTAATACAATCAGAACCGATTCCATGTGATTTTACCGATGAAAATCTTTTCAAGGCTTCAAGCTGATTAACGAAAACTAAAAATATACTTCAGAGGAGTAAAACAAAGATCATCATATAGTCACATGAGCGTACGCAGGCAAACTAACATCATTAAACAAAAAATTGAATTTTTAAGTGTCATCATAGATATATATGTATATGTTTTGTTCAATTTTACATTCCTTTTTGTTGATATAAGGGCAAAATAAAAAAAAAGAATAAATCCGCTCTGTTCGGCTAGAAATAAAAAAAAATTATTTAGTTAGTTTCCTTTGCCTATAGAAATAGAGTTTCTCAATATCAGTTTTATAACAGTTTAAATCATCTTTAACTTCAACTTTTGGAAATAAGACCAATACTGAATAGCGTATCGACTTCGATGTATTTAGAAAAAAATTATTGCAAGTAATTGAGTCTGGCAGGCTTTTGATTATGCTTTAAATATGTTGAAAGAGACAGAACATGTTTTTATAGGCAAGCAGGAATATTAGGTATGATTAACATACTCGTACAATGCAAACGTGTGAGTAATTGAATATGTGAAGAATACGAGTATGTGTACATTTGAAAGCTGTAGGCATTTTAAGGAACAGCAACAGACTCAGATGTCTGTGTTTACAAGTTATTGGAGCACAAAAGAATGGATATAAAAGCAAAAAAGAAAAAAAAAGAAAATCAAGAGAAGGGCGAAAATAAAAGAACAAAAACAGTATCATTGATAGCGGAAACGGATGTCTTAAGGAAGTTTATAAACTGAAGTCAATCGTGCAACATCGTGTTTTTTTTGGCATTCAGTTTGGTGCGTATAATAGTAGATTCTATTCTGTCATATTGTAGATATCAAATCATAGAGTTTTTTGACGTTTCGGTGTCAATGTTTAGAAATCTGTTCATTGAATTAATGAGAGATATCACCAATCATCATTTTATTGTCAAAATAATCTCCTTTGAGCTCTGTACACTTTGACCGATATGTCATCAAAATAAATTTATTCATGAGACTATTTATTTATTTCTTTCCGCCGAGACATTTATTCAGATTTTAGAAAAGAAATAGGCACTCGGTCAAACAAAAAATATATGACGTAGCATATTCAAATTTTGACTGAAGTCAATGGGAGATTTTGGGGAAATGAATTGCCAATAAGATATATTTATATAAGGGTTTATAATTGAAAATACCTTTTTTATTTTTATATAAGCCAATTTTATTTTTATAACAAGAAGGTAAAAGAGAAGAATCATAGAAAAGAGTCTAAATCCGCACACAAAAAATGCAGATTCACAAATGCCATTAGTATACAGGAGTTTTTTTTCTTATTTTTGATTCCATTATCATGAGCTTGGTGTCAAGAGATAATTTTTTGTTAATTTTTCACAGTCGCAATCGCTTCGTGTATGGTGTTGCTATGGCTTTTCCTCCTAACTATTAAGGCTTTGTTAGCCAAGCGTAGAAGTCGTAAAAACGGAACGTACGTACGTTTGTGTACTTATAGAAACGATAAAAACGTGACATCTGTCAACGAAGAATGCAAATAAAAACGAAACAGAACAAAACACACACGAGCACAACACAATGCAAATGAAATTTATTACTTTCAGGACAGTGATGACTGTTGTAAGTTAAAGCAAAATTAAAAAATAGCTATTAGGCCTTAATAGGAAAAAGATATATTTGCTTCTTATATTTTATGTTATTATAAATATTTGTTTTTGTTTAATCTGACCCAAAATTTATGAAATTTACATATAAGTACACTGTCGAATATTGTTCTACTTTTTCAAAAATTTAAAAATTTTAAAGAATTAAAAGATTTATTTAGAAATTGGAAAGGGCAATTGTTCCAAATTGTCACTCAAAATACAAATAGTTTATTTATTTTGTTTTTGATTACACATTACAATCATAATAATTATGATTAAAGAAAAATGATTTTTTTAAGTACAAATTTAAAAGATTAATATATTTGAAAGTACGAAAAAGGGATTTCTTATCATTCGGCACTCAAAATACATACATATTATATATTTATTTTGTTTCAAATTTTTTTTTTGTGCACAATGGAATCATAATACATAAGTATTAATTTCTTAAAAAATAATTTTTTTAATATTATTTTATTCAAGGATTGAAGAAAAATCATTATACTCGTATACATGTACAATTCAAAAGTTTAACATAAATAAGCATGAAGGTACCAAAGAGGGCGTTTATGCCGCAATGCAACTCTACATACAATAGTCCCATCACTCGTGGTCAGATGTCACATACAAACGTTAAGGAATTCTGTTTTATACAGAGAGTTCCGTTCCGTCAACGAGACAGTACATTTCGGTAAGACGCCTCTTGCACGTTCAAAGTGCTTTGCAAAGTACTTTGAAAAGTCTTGAGTTTGTTGGAGAGAGGGGAAAAACGAGCGGGGGTAAGTTCACATTTTGCTGTACTCGAAAAGTTGCTTTGTTCTTTATTCGTCGTCTACCGATGGTTGAATATCAGAGTTTGGCAAAATTCTTTGCAAAGTACTTTGAAAAGTTTAAAAGAAAATGTGAAGAGTTTGTGAAAATTCTTGCAAAGTACTTTCAAAGTGCAAAAGGCGTTTAAGCATTTACATTTATGCTAAACACGAACGTATGTTACGTTACGAGGACGTTTGTGTAATCGAGCCTTTAGTCTCACTTGGCAACTTCATTAACCAAACTTTTAAGACTTCCTTTTAAGGCTGATCTTGTCTTGGAATTACTTATCGATGACTTAATGTACACAATTATATGATCCTAAAACCAGGTTATTGTTAAACATTATGGACATACCATTTCGGCAAATTGTAACCTTCAATTCGGCGTTAACTATCGGATTTTTCGGTCGGGTATACTACGAGGGAAAAACTGTTGTAGAACTTTTATTTCGTTTCGCATTTCTAGGGAATGCAAAAAACAATTTGTGTACATTTCGAAATTTAGCCCGATTGTCATATGTTTTCTCTTGCGTCCGCCCATGTAGTTTCACTCAGGCTTAGTATAAGGCCAAATTTAAAGAATTCTTGATGTTGATAGGCCGTGTTAAAAGGTTCGATAACAGTTCACATATCACAAGTTCAAATTCTCATCCAAGTTTAAAAACTCGTTAGTAATATTAACTATCGCTTTTCAACGGTATGCAGGGAGTACCACAGCCTGTGGGACCACAGCACTGAAATTTAATTCGCCTTGGAGTGTCTGACTAAAGCTTACTTTATGTTTTGCCTTACGCAACGCAATCATTATTTTGGAGATCTGTTCCGTTAATTTTTTTTTTTATATTTCATAAGTTCACGTCTTCAATTGAATGTTTGTACAAAGAGTGGTTAAACCAATTAGCCATATCAGGAAACATTTGTTTCGTTTTTGATAATTATAAATAATAATTTTATATAATAATTTTATATTAATTAAAAAGATAAAATTGGGACCAACCCTTGGCCCTTATTAATTTAAATAAAACAACCGATTAATTAGTATTTATTGTGTCGTCCTAAAGCAGGAAAAATTATATTTAATTTATTACAATCTATTTATGCTAAAATAATTGTAACTGAGCAATTAATTCAAATATAAATAAATTGAATTGCTGATAACGAAAGTTCATTTATTAACATATTCGTCGTAGGTACGCAGACAACAAATCGGTATGCAACGTCAGAATATCTGAATTCAAATTTAATGATCGTTGTGTCAGCATGTTGCGTAGAAGATATTTCACGCAATGTATGGAGCATGTTAACTGTTAATAAATATTTACGTTCCGAATATTTTTAACGCTATTAATTTTCATTTCTGAGCATCATATATTTGTAATCTTTTTCCATATTTTGTAACATGCTGATGCCAAACTTCAACGCCTGAAGGTAATCCAGGCTTAATTTTAACCCATTGTTCGTCACGTTTGATAAGATTGATAGTAATACTTGCATTTTTATTAGCTAGTTTAATCGAAAAAGTTTGATTTCTAATTTTTATCGTCTCATTAATAAGGTGTAATACAAACGTCACATTAATGTATCTAGTTTCCCTCTCGTTTGTAAGGAGCACATTGAAGTTTATGACAAAAATAGTCTTATCATTTATCAGTTCAGTTATTTCTGTATTATTCATAATAAGATTACAATACAATTTTTCACCTTTTAACAGCATTGCATCACAACTGTTTTTAGGTAGTTTTCTGAGCAATTTCGCATATTGTTGCATTACCTATAGTGAAACAATTTCCATACAATTCATCGTCATTTAACACAACATTTTTGAATTGGAGGCCGACTTACTTTCGATGGTAGATGAACCAGATTTCAGCAGTATTATCTGAAATTTTTGAAATGTTTTATTTGGTACCGATGCGTATAGGAGTATTAGTATACATATATTGAAGGTTTCGCATACGCAGCCGCTACAATTGAGTTTTTGAAAGGTACTGATTCCTCCTCGAAAATGAATCTATCTAACTCGAGTCTATGGAGTTAATTAGAAGTTACGATTCCATTTTTAGCCATTTGAGGTGCCCGCACTATTTCAGTAATTGGTTCCTTTTATACTACAAGTTTACTTGACGTAAGGCTCTCGCACGAGAGACCCCGTTGGATTGTAAAAGGTTAAATAATTATAAAACGGGCTGCGTGAGGTTTTCAGTATTGGTGTTTATCAGAAAGGTTGATGCATTCCAACGGTAAATGATATATCAGTAATGAAATTGTAAATTCTGTTATTGTTAAATTGGGAGGAGTGAAGTTTTCTTCATAGTTCTTGATATATCGTAGGTATGCGAATGAAGCACCATTTTCTATAAAAATAATACTCAAAATTATTTTAAAATAGATACGTTTATAAAAAAAAATATCTCAAGAAAGATGAACATAATTAGTGCAATAATAATTTAATTTAACTTATTATTTGCATTTTAATTCAATACAATTTTGTTAATAATTTATTCATAGTTTAACCTTGTCTTATATATATACAAGTTCACAAACCAGAAGGCTAAGGGCACCGTGCATAAGTACTTTTGTATGGGATTAGGATGTCACTGATTGCCATTACTTTTTAAGTGATACATACATAATTGGTCATTACAACCCTTTAGTCAAGACTACGACCTAGTTTCTTACACCACTTATGTTGTGTGCGTTAATTTTTATACATGAGTGGCAGGACATACAGTTTAAAGTCGACTCCGAAAGACAGATTTTTGAGAAACTTTTCATGGCAATTTTATTTACTCAGAGTTTTTGCCAGAAATCTCCTGAGAGGAAGTCGCCGAAGAACTATTTTTTCATATTTCGTTCAGTTGGAGATGCCTGACCTGGGGTTTGAACCGAGGCCTCACGTCTAATAAGCCAACACACTACCTACTAGACCACGGCGACTTAAGTAACAGTTCACAGAAAAATAAGAGCAAACAGAATGCTTGTTATTGCTATTGTGTTGTGAAATAATATTGTAACGAAAATGGAAACGGTGTACCATCGTTTAACATTAAAACGATAAACAAAAAGCTACACAAACAAATACAATGAACTTGTTACAAGTAAACCAACAACATAGTATTAAAGAAAAGGGGATAGACAAGTAAGCGAAATCAACAACAAGCAATGTGAACAGAATACACAAACAACAATGAAGTCGCGATAGAGTTCTCGAGAATGCGAGACCCCGAACGTTCGACTTCAAGAACCTTCATCAGACTGATAACGTGGGCATATAAAAATGCAAGACAATGCAGGCAACGAGTAGTAAGAATTCAGTCAGTCTTGTGTGAAGACGCTTTACTTGTGAAGAAAACAGTTTGGTTTGAAGATCGTCGTTGTAAAGATCTACCGAACATTTGTTAGTGTGTACGCGAATAGAAGTGTAAAGAAGAATAACGAATAAAGAAAATTTTTGTTGGATTCATCAAGTTCTAAACCAAGGCGAATCATATACGGTGGGACTAATATTACAATAAGTACAACAATACAAAAACAACAGGGAATTTTTTGTTGAAAAGTGATCATCTTGTCAAAAACAAGTTAAAGTTAAAAAATGTAAATGTTTTTAAAAGAAAAAGAACAAAATATACAAACTTCTCACACAATAAGAAAAAACGAAATTGATTATCAAAACAAAATACACAAAAAACAAAATTTTTTTGACATTGTTATTTCCATCAGCTGGTCAATCGCTCCCACCTTCTATGAATTCGCCTTGTTGTAAACGGTGGCACACAGAAGTAGTGCGAATAATAAAGGGTTTAATTGAAACTAAACACATATTTGTCTTTATTTTGTTTGCAATCAACGAATTCATATTTTAAACGTTTTTAAAAAAGTAAAAATGTAACAATATTTTTACATTGCCAAAGTCAGCAGATGCGACTATGTAAATATGTAGTAAGAAAAAAATGTTACCTCATGTCAAGCAGTTAAACTAAAACATGTTCAAACGAAAGAGTAAATAATATTTAACCAGAATCGGGCAACTGTACAAAAGTGCAGTATGGTTTTAGTTCCAAACTAATAAGTGTAAGTATTCAGAATCGCTATTCTAAAATTTTTCACAAAAGTTGCAAAACATATTGCAACTGATGAGGACCGTCACAGTCAAATGTCTGAAAATAGCCAAGTGATTAAATTCGTAATGATTTGTATTATAGAACTAACCAAAAACCATAAATATATCTAGATTATGATAATGATTATCGCAGATAGGCTAACAAACCTTGTAACCCCAACGAAAAGTTTTTGTGCATATCAATTGAGAAATAGTTAAAATTTTAAGTTATATACAATCCACTAAAATCTTTGGATCCTCCAGGAATGTGATTATTCCATTAGTTATTTAGTGACTACAGGCTTCTGGCTTCTCAGTCCACCGTCTTTGTAAAAAATGAAATCTCATACAAAAAATTAAAGTCATACATGTTTGAAATCGAAAATGTAGTATAAATATGTACATATTTTTATATAAATCGATATTTTAAAATATGTTCGTAGATTTGACAGCTTCAAATATGTATCTGTCCAGTTAACAACAAAGTACAACCAAATAAATTTTGAGTCTTACGGAAGTTTTTATGGATGTATAATAAAATATATACATACAGTGAACAAAAAACCTTGTACCACCTAAAAATAAATTTTTTAATAAAAAATTATGGATAAAAGAAAGTTCATTATTGTTATTAATATTGAATTCAGCTTGAAGTCTCTATTACTATTATAAATTAAAAATTATAATAATAATTACTATTATAAATTAAAAATTTTTTCTCTATGGCCATATGTAAAGAAAAAATTCGAATACGAATACCAATATTTCCATGCAAAAAAGAAACTTGTAAAGCAAAGAAATTGTTAACTTCAAAAACTTAAGGAATACATATGTATGTATATCACTTGAGTGTTTTGCATGACGATCTTAGCTTCCTTGAGGTTGAAGCGAAACTTTTTTGTATGACAAAACATTCCGATTATCATCATCTCCATTGCTTATGAGATTAGCCAAAATAGGTAGTATGAGTGGCTCATTTTATTAATATCCGACGCACTTTCTCTAACAGAACAGATCTTTTTGGCCAAATGGTTTTTGTAATTTGCCAAATTTCTCGAACAGTATGTCGATTATGATATGATACACTGGTTCATCAGGATAGAACCAACATATTTTAAAGTAAAAAAACTGTATAAATTGCAAATATAGATTGAATAAAAAAATTTTGTTTTGAAGAAAGATAGTTGATACTGTAAGTGATAATTTAAGCACAAAAAATTTTATAAAAATGAATTATAACGGTACTTTTTCACTTTCTTTGTAGTCAAGTATAAAATTTTTCATTTATTTTTTGGTTCAACAGAATAGAACCACGTGCATGTTTAACGTAAATCAGTAGGCTGTTGTAATAAAGCTTTATAAAAACCAAATAAAATTAAAATCACAGTTTGTGACTGCAGTTAGCTAAATCAATATGGGAAGAAAGAGTTCTTTAAATTCGTCGGAAATGGTAAAAATTGATGATTACCATTCTGAAAATTATTCTTATTGCGAAATCGGTAGCAAAATAGGCCGAAGTCATAATGTGGTAATGAATTATATAATTATATAATTATTATAGTGAAACATGTAATAAAAATTAAAAAGGAGGTACTTAGACAGCTCTAATACCACAGGACAAGCAAAAAATTCTTCGAATTGCCTCAAATTCAGCCCATTCTACCTCTAAAATTAAGCATTTAGCAGGAGTTAAAGCAAGTAAATCAACAGTTCGTCGCGCTATTTTAAACAGTGAACATTTACAAGTCCGAAAACTAAAGAAAAACCTCCATTAAATACAATCCGTCAACAACAGCGCCCTCAGTTTGCCAAAGATCATATGGCACGGAATGTTCAAAGACAATTAAGCGATAACGATTGGCGAAAAGTAATTTTTTTCTGATAAAAAATTTAATTTGGATGGCTGTAACTTTTATTTTCACGATATGCGTAAGTCCGAAAAATTTCTGACCCGCCATCGCAGCATAACGCTCCCAATGTAATTGAACATCACATGCCATATGATCTTTGGAACTCTTTCTTCACATATGGATTTAGATAACTGCAGCCACAAACTGTGATTTTAATTATATTTGGTTTTTATAAAGCTTTATTACAACAGCCTACTGATTTACGTTAAAAATGCACGTGGTTCTATTCTGTTGAACCAAAAAATAAATGAAAAATTTTATACTTGACTACAAAGAAAGTGAAAAAGTACCGTTATAATCCATTTTTATAAAATTTTTTGTGCTTAAATTATCACTTACAGTATCAACTATCTTTCTGCAAAACAAAATTTTTTTATTCAATCTATATTTGCAATTTATACAGTTTTTTTACTTTAAAATATGTTGGTTCTATCCTGATGAACCGCAGTGTATGAATCATAACTTTTGAAGTATGTTTTAACTTAATTATTTAACTTAATTAGTCTAATTCGTAAATGTGCTAAGTCCCTTTTTTCAAATTTTACAGGAGACACAAAAAACGTAATAGCTTTTTCAGTTTTTAAATTTTTTAAACTTTTTAAACGCAATTATTTTTACTAAATAGCTCTCTTTAAATGACCTAGATGAAAAACTAATAATAATTAATAAATAATATTAGTGGAGTTAGCACGTGCATTTAATTTTTTTTCGTAGTTTTGTGGACTTAGCGTTTTTGCAAACCACAAAAATTACAACAACTTTAAACTACATACTGACATTTTTTTTGTCGTAAAATATGTATTTTTTATAGTGTTACCGCTTTGCATTAAAATCTCAATTTTGGAAAAAAGTGGACTTAGAGTCTTTGCGAATTATACTAACGATATGTAATTGAGTCTGACGAACCTTTCATTAAATAAATGACACCTCGGATGAAAGACTGTCTGTTCTAAAATCACTGGCTTGATAACTCTATATTTATAATCATTTAGTAACAATAAATTTATTGAACCAAAACATTTTGCGGAATTGTAGGGCTCAAGGTTCGAGCAAAAGGTGCTATATATGTATGTACACACATATTTAAAGGTGTTTTTAATGTAATATTAATAATAATTTGCTTTTAGGAGATATTGTTTTATGTTTACTTTTAATAAAAAACAATTTACCTTTGGTCAGCGTTAAGAAAATTTCTGGGAAATGTTATATTTTCAGGACTTATCACAGGATAACTGCTCGCCTTTAAGTGCAACGTTACATCACGTGACTTGCATTTGCGTTCTGTATTTAATAAAAACATTAAATTGATTACTTAGTTGAAGAAGGATAGGAAATTATCTTCACAGATAGTACTTACGAAAGGCACTTTTAGATTCTTCAATGGCTTTAAATGTGAACACTGCTCGTCTTGTATCGGGTGGCATACGAAAATGTAGAATGGATACATCTTTGTAGGAGTTATATTTTAAAAGTGTATTTGATGGCAGTCGCACTACTAGTATTTGGTCCTTTGGTATTTTCAATTGATCCATTTTCTCCTGTGTCATCTCATTGATGAGATAATCATTTTGTATAGTTGACGACTGAGGCTGAATTTGCATGCTGGCCACACAGCTGATATCATGTTGATGCGTCATCATTAATATTGTGAATACTGCAATGGCAACCAAATCCTTTTCTGTCATGGCCATTATATTCACTGCTATTGGCGTTGCAGCGGTCGTTACGCTGTAATACGAATCGTGATGTGATTCGTAAAATTCGATGACGCAACGTTATCACAGTAAGTATATGAACTTGAATGTGTTTGTGTCAAAGCGTTAGCAATGTCTGTCAGAAACGTGAGTAAGATTGAGTCGGCAAATTATCTGGCGTAATGGTAGATGATGATTGGCTTAAGGCTAATTGCAGGACACATGAAATTGGAATGCCAGTTAATGACCACGATTTATCGCTTTATAAATTCTAAAATATACCGGTAAAATAAATATGGTTTAATTAAAAATATATTAATTAAAATTAAAAAAAAATATTTTTATTCCATAATTTATGAAATATTGGTTGTGTATTTTTTAATTACACATTTGCTGTGAATACATATGTATGTATGTATGTATGTATGTATGTATGTACGCATGTCGGTACATGTTTAAATCCTCAAAATTTATAATTCTATTATGATTTATTAAAATTTTCAAATACTGTGAATTGTGTTATATGTGTGTGTATAAGTACATGTATTCTCCTATTGCCAGGCTTTACTTTTTATAAATTTATTGAATAGAAATTATCATTATAGTTTAGAGAAATAATACCTGAAACTAGTTTATCGTTTAAAAACTTCATTTTTCAGTATACATACGTACATCATATAATGTTCTCATATGCTCGTGTATATATTTCAGAAAATCAATTTTAACATTTTCTAATTTTATTACTCATTATTATCTTTTTAGTTCATTAAAACTAAATTAAAAGTTTCAATAACGATAGGAATGAAGCATACGAACGTTGGAAAAGGTACAGAACTGCGGAACTTGAGGAAAAATTACAGAAGTAGAGTCAATTATGAAATAAAAGCTGCCAAGTGCAAAGTGCAACCGCCTTATCATCGCAGAGGAAATGGAGGGAAGTTAGAAATGTAGGTGTTTTGAATAAGGATAATATGACTGAAAGTGATGTAGATGTAAACCAATTGAATTTTGAATTCTCTCGTATCCCTATGCCTAAATCTGATATTGGTTACTACAACTCTACGGATTCAAGTATAGCTTCTGATCTGAATGACAATGGTTTTCAGTTTTCGAACATCAACCTTTTGGACTTGCATAAATCATTTCGGAACATTAAATCTAATGCAACTGGCTATGACGAAATACATCCGAAATTTCTAAAGATTATCCTTGAAGACATTGTTTAATATGTATGTATATATTCTATTTATTTAACAATATTCTGACAACGTCAGAATTTACTTCAATGTGAAAGCAAGCGAAAATTTTTCCCAAACCAAAACCTGATAAAAGTTTCAGGCCAATTGCGATACTTCCATACCTGTCAAGACTTGAACGTATAGTACATGATCAAATCAGAGATTACTTGTATTACTAACCAACAGACAATCTGGTTTCAGACCTAAACACAGCTGCGTTACGGCTTTAGTGGATGTTGTAGAGGAGTTAAGGTCAAAAATAGATCAAAACATGGTGTGTTTTCTGGTAATTCTAGATCATTCAAAAGCCTTCGATACTGTTGATCCTGATATTTTGTTGTCACAAGTTAAAAAATACCTTTAAATTTTCATCATCAGCAGTAAAGCTATTACGTATATCACTGTATAAGAGAAGTCAGTTCATCATGGCGATGTAACATCGTTTAGCAGCCCGATATGAAGAATTGTACCACAGGGTTCGATTATCAGCCCTCTGCTATACATAATGTACTTAAATGACCTGTCTTCTCGTATTACTAAAAAACCCAAAATATTCAAATGTATGCCGATAGTGTCCAACTCTACATTAACTGTTTTAAAACTGACATCGACAATTGTATATTGAAACAATTGTGTTTGTACGCGAATAAATCAAAGGCTATCATAACTGTCCTTTCGCCAAACCTACTACCACCATTAGCGTTGGTAACTCTCCCATAGAATTGGTACAATACAATAGTCAACTTTCCTGGACTAACCATGTGAGTTCAATTTGTCGGAAGATATACACTTGTGGACACACAATTAAGTCACCTATGCAAAATTTTTCATTTTTATAAAAATTAAAAAATTTAAGAAAAGTGCAAACAAAAACATCTTATATTTATTAATTTCATATGCTTAATAATTAATTAACAACAAAAACTTATATAGTTTTTCATTGTAAACAATGTTTTGGTACTTAGTTCATATCAGACTTAAAATTTAAGTGGACACATATTTAAGTCATTTGAAATAAAATATTGAAAATTCAATTTAATTGCTTTATTTTTCACCCAAACTATTTGGAGCCTTTAATATTTTGTGGGGAACCCTTTTTGGCGTATTATTTCAGTACATCTTTGTGGCATTGAGTTGATTAAGTTGCGTCACTGCTCAGGACTAATGTTATCCCATTCTGCCTGGAAAAGCTGCCAAAGTTGGTTTTGATGCTGGGTTTTTTGGCTGCAACTGCTCGTTTTACGATCCCCCAAATATTTTCAATAGGGTTCAGATCGGGACTTTGAGTTGGCCAATCAAGAACGCTTATTTTTTCCTCAGCAAACCAAGGTTTAACTACCCAAGATGTTTGCTTCGGGTCGTTATCATGCTGAAATATCCGCGCTAGTGGCAATTCGTCGTCATAATCTTTAGTCAAATTGTTCCGTAGGATATTCTTATACATTTCCCCTTCCTTTTGATAAATAACAAACAGCTGATAGAATTAAAATGATGTTAACTTTGTTAAAAACAACTTCAGCTTGTTTTAAGTATAAAACTGACTTGAGCGGAAAAAGTATGCTTTTTATCGTCTATAGTAGCTGAAAAGTAGACATTTTAGTTAATGGTACTTAAAGTATACTTTTTTGATGACTATGATTATGGCCCATAATGTTTAGTTTAATATTCAATAAATGTTGCAAAAATTAACACAAAAATTTAATAAAATATTTAGATTTGTTCTTTAGAAAGAAAATTAATAAATTGACCTCATAAATGTGAAACACCGAGTAATGGACTCTGCAAGACGATTACAGAACAATAATAATAATAATAATAAAGTTTATTAATATTGTATATTTTATTTTATTATTTTATATTTTTACCACAGCGTACATGAAAAGATAAATAAATCTCAATAGTACTCTAATCGATTAAAGTAATATTTTAAGAAATATCAAAAAATAGGAATGATGCGACGCAGTATATACATACATAAACATATACATACATATGTATATAATAGTAATTAACAAATTTACAAATAAATTTCTCTTCTCCCTTAGGTGCCCTGGCAGTCTAGTGGGTAGTGTACATGCGGGTTATGGATTCAATTTCCACCGACGTTTCTGATCTGTTATACTACACCAAGTTTAAGATCTAAGTTACCTAGCTCGTAATAGTTCTTTATACATAATTTGTAATTGTATTCTATATTTATGTATTCTAAATTTACTCAATAAATATTAAAATATTATTATTAGTAATAATTAAATTCTTAATTACTTATTAAATGTATTTAATATTATTAAAATTTGAACAAAAAAAATATATATAAGTTTCTCATTAAAATATCGTCTCATATACTACGTGCACACATTCATTTATATGTGAATACTCAAATAAGATTAATGGTGTATTAATTAATAGTATATGAAGTAGTGTATTTTATAATTGACAAATATTGTGCTGCACTCTAACACGTATGAAGGAATCTATTATTTCTTCATTTCACTCATAATGAGAAATAAAGTGAATGTCGTAGAAAAATAATAGTTCTATACGTAGTCAGTTATTTATTACTTAAAGTGTGAATATTTAAATTTGTCGAAATCTGTGGTGGAAGCAAAACAATTTTAAATTATTTGCAATTAATTCACAAATAATCGAAGAACAGAACAGAAAAAATGTGAATATTTTCTATTCACATTTTCCTTTACTGAGCTCAATGAATTCTATAAGAAAGGTTTAAAGAAACGTCGTCCACTCCATGATATTTATTCTACAGCCCAATAATATGTTATTGGTCTACTGTATTTATATGCCATACATAAATATGATTTAATTGTTCTTCAACATTAAATTGAAGAGCAACATTTTTATGTTTCATATTGTATTTCTACAAATAAAACAAAAACTTCCAAACTTTCTTTTCTGACCTCAATAAGAAAAATGTTTCCACATTTTTAATCACTGTAATTGGAATACTGTAGCTGTTTACATCACTTCAACAATTTTTATTTGAAATTTTCAAATTACTTTCTTGTCAAGGGCCAATAGGATATAATTTTGTTTTGTTGTTAATTTCACCTTTTACACAGAATGGACATTTATAAATCCGTTGCACAGTGGTAAAACAGCTTATTTCTGTTAATTCTTACAGTCCTAAAACTGTCCGTTATTTTGTTTTGTTTGTTTCTACGTTTTGTCATTATTTTTATTATACGAGTATATTGCAAAAACGTGCATTTGAATTCGAAACATTTTAATAATATTTGGTATTTAAGTAAGTGTTTTATTCCATTATATGTTGTGATATATTTTTGAAAATATTTGGTGATAAATGGCTATGGGTATTTGGTATACTAAAATATTCCAGATAAAAGACTTACAATGGACAGGAACACATAACGCGACATGTTACCACCAAAAATGTCAGCAGCAGTACAAAATTAAAAACTACATTTTATCGGATTTTGGTATTTTTAGTCCAGGACAATAACAAGTTATCAGAATTAGAAAAATTTACATGTGTGTATTACACAACGTAAATCGTTTGTATAAAAAAAAATTAATCGCCTCTAGCGTTTTCAAGAGAACATCGCAATAAACCGTCGGCATTTTGGAAAAACATACTTTGGAGCGACGATACGAAGTGTTGCCATACATTACATATGGCGTCCTCAAAACCTGGAGCATCACCCTTAAAACGCTCTACGTAGTTTAACCAGGACATATACTGCTGTTTTCCAAATACTGAGATATTCTAAATTTATGAACATGTAACTCCAAACAAAATATGCAAGCTTTCATAATATTACTAGGATTTTCTTATTCTGGTCATGAAAGCGGTAGCGCCAATTGCCAAGACAGCATTATACAAATTTTCAATATTGCCGGCTATATTTCCACTAGCTTCGTATAATTACATTTCTTTTTTAATCGATGTGCTCTTTGAAACTGTCTTACAAGTTAAATTTTTTTCATTTAAATTATTCTTAAAAGTTTTATTCTTTTTGCCATTAGAGTTGGCTATATCATCATTACTTGAATCTTGACTATGAATTTCATTTTCCACATATTTGTTAAAAAGACGGTGGTAAATATGAATTTGTTATAGAAGCGTAATTTGATGCGTAGTGAATAATTTTATTTTACCTGTTTTAAAAAATGTGGATCTTTGAAATAATTAATTTTTATCATTCTTTCATCTGTTATGTGATATAATGAGTTAAACAGTTTTTCTTCCAAAAAGATGCAATGGATATAATTACATGACACAAAAAAGTCACAATAGCAGGGCCTCCACCGTCAATTGAGTTGGTTTTAATACTTGTAGCATGTTTTCTGAAAAAGGAACACTTTCTTCTATCTAAATGTCAAAGTCAAATACATATGTAAGTCAATACGGGTCTTTTATTGACTTATTTAAAAGAAGAAACATTTCAATCATAGCTTAAATTTCAATCATCGATTGAAATCCACCGAGTTGTAACATTTAAATCAAGACATATTCGTTTTTTATGTTCTATTTTTTTATAAAATAAATCTGCTAAAGCTAAGTGTATGACACGATTTAGACAGAAAAAAATCGTTCGTAAATGTGGCAACTAAGTTCTTCTCCAATACCAAATTATACTCTTTTAAGCAAGTTTCTATTAGAAATCTTCAGCAGCTGCACTTTTAAGTGGTATATTTTTTTTTGTTACATGAGAAAAATCTAGGCTTTACCACATAAAAATTCCGGGAAACAGGGAATATATATATATATGTTCCTCTTACTCCTCTAGGGAGCATAGGGAATGAAATTAGTTAAATATTATTAAATTAGTTATATAAAAACCCATTATAGATAAATATTTTGTTATATGTACATACATATGTACATATGTATATCACATATCAAACGACGGAAGTCTTGAAAACAATGATTAATTCTATATTGTAATAAATAGTTTAGAAAAGCATGATGCTTTATACACATGCTTCGAAATTTAGCAAGTTCAAAAAGAAAGATTGCCGACGATTTCTAACACCGCGTAAACAGAGGCGACGAGCAATTCGAATGTGAAAGGAAATATTACCAAAAAGTATTTCTGTTCCTCTCAGATTGTTTGTCTGTTTTGTCTATTTATGCTATTTTAGTTTTCGGGGTGGGTTTTTTATATTGGCGCGAGTTAATATTTTGATCTTGTCATATTTAGCTTCTTAATTACCTTTTTTCTTACCACATACTATGTAAGCCTCTACAATAAAATCTTTAAGCCTTAAACTTTTATTTATTGTACATTTTTCAAAAGAAAATTAAAAATATACGTTTAATTGAAAGAAGTTTATCTAGAATTAGTGTGGGTTGAAATTTAGAAATAAACTAACATTTGAAACATTCTTGAAAAACAAAACAATTCACCTTTGAAAAAAAAATATTAAATGAAAGACAGAACCATCGTAATTGGGTAACTCATAACTTTTGACATATAGTATACCCAATATTTTAACAGCTCTTAGCTGGTTTGTTTTGCTTTTTCAGATTTTATTTTACATTCCTGCCTGTGTAAGGGGGCAAATTTAAATTACGTGAAAGTTTTTATTGTGTCAACCTCATACCTTGTTATTTTGCTACCAGTTGAAAGTATAAAAGTACAACGTATTAAGGATTCTATGTGATGTGGCCTTAACAAAATGTACTTTTTTTAGATTTTTTATTTAAAATTATTCGGTGATTTATTCATATGAAAACTACGAAGGCTTAATTAGGTTGTTTACAACAAACATCACTTGGCAAAAATCTTTCGTGTTATAATAATGACATTAGAAAAATAAAAGGAAATTAAAACATTGGATAATCAATAGTGCAACTTAATATTATACAGAATTGGCAGAAACTAAAGCAACTGACCTAATATTTTGACATTTGCATAGGAATCTGGCGCTAAACAAATCTGATAAATATAGCTACTTCAAATCTTTAAGGTCCTATTAATTAATTAGAAAAATTCTTATTGAAAAAATTCTATAAGTTTGAATAAAATAAATTAAAAAAAAAAATATTTATTTATTTATTTATTGAATACTAGCTGTACCCTGCACGTGTTGCTGCACCACCAACTAAAATAAATTTGAAAGAAAGACATTACACAAATATCAAATTAATTTTGAATCATTTTATTGATTTTGTTTCCCGTTGTCCAGATGATTCAAACGAACAGGATTGAGTAGTACGCATTCGATCAGTTTCTAATCTCACTTCTCGTGGTTCAAGTGATTCATGCCAACGGGCCTCAGCGGCATGTACTCGAAGAATTTCCAGTCCCAATGTTAGTTGTCCGTCTGATTCTGAGGCTCGTAATGGTGAAAAATGGAATGACGTGAAAAATGTGTTAAATTTATTAAAATCTCACAATATACCCAATCCAATTGAACCCAAATTTAAAAATATTCCAAAATTAAAATGTTTCAAATTTTACGGGAATGAGTTATACTAAATGTTAGTAAAATCATAAATGATAAATGCTAAAATGTCTGGTATTTGCCCGATCAACACATGATCAAATGTATAGTTTACGATTCAATTCATTTTGAATAATTCTTAGTGGCGCCATCTATCGGAAATTAATCGCACCAACTTAGAAACCTCCGTCGACTTATGCGCAACACCTTTGCTAAGGATCATAGCATGATCAAATGCACAGTTTACGATTTAATTCATTTTGAGTAATTTTCAGTGACGCCACCTGTCTTAAATTGGCGATACCAAATTATAAACCTTTCCCGGCTCATGCGCAACAACTTTACTAAAGTTCATTCCATGATCAAATACACAGTTTCCGATTTAAATCATTTTTAGTAATTTTCAGTGGCGCCACCTGTCGGAAATTGGTCATAACAACTTAGAAACCTTCCCCGGCTCATGCGCAACAACTTTGCTGAAGATCATAGCATGATCAAATGCATAGTTTACGATTCTATTAATTACATACAAACAAACATTCATTTTTATATATATTTTTATAGATAGATAGAGTAATCATAGCACAACAAGATATTAATCTTATAAATGAGAGTGCTATGGGAGTTCACCAAAAAAGTAATAAAAAATGGTTGATAAAATAAATAAGAAAATATAAGGAATAATGTAGAATTAAAAATGAATTAGAACATGTTATAATATCAGAAAATATAGCAATCGAAGAAAAATTTAGGATAAAAAAGAAAATATAGTTAAAAAATATAGTAGGAAAAATACAAATAACAGTATGTACCAATGTCAAGAAATATACACAAACAAAGAAAAATATATAAATAGAGAATCAATAAAAATTTAAAGACTAAATTAGGAAAATGAAAATTGAAAAAATCGCTAATTAAAATAAACTTAAATAAATTGTATAACTACTTCTTGAACATAATTGCATTGCCTATGTTCTGAATATAATTAGGTAAAGTATTCCAAAGACTGATGGTGTATATAAAAAACTGGCATTGTGACAGAAGAGTCCTATGTCTATGTTGGATAATTTTCATACCGCGGTTGGATCTAGCAAATGTAATTCTACTAAATAAGTATACTGGCTGCTTTAAAGTAATAATCTTATGGAGGAGAATAAGGCATTTAATATTTAAAAGACTATCAAAATTAACTCCAAATATCTGGTAAGAAAATTGAGATATATGGTCTCAACGCCCCTTAACAAATATCTGGCTATATTATTTTAAGCCAAGTTGAGTTTCCACTTATCACAGTTTGTGAAATTTTCAGATCCGTATAAGAGAACAGGAATCAAATAGGTTTTAGCCAGTTGCATACGTATGGCAAAGGGAGTCGAATCTATAACAGCCCATAAGTTTCTAAGCATACCGGTAAACTTTACCAACGATGACATTAATGTGGCTAGACCACGTTAGCCGACCATTAAAGATAATACCCAGATTGGATGCATATTCAACAAAATCAATTTTATTCCCCCTGATAATAATATCTGGCACAACAAGTGTTCTCCTAGTTCTGGAGAGTAGTAAACTTTTTGACTTAGAGGGATTCAAACAAAGTCCATTGGCCTTAGCCCAGTCGTCCATTCTCTGTAAATCACAGCTGATGGTGTCTATACATAGATGGATATCCTCAATACGTGTGCTCCTATAAAGCTGAACGTCATTAGCGTACATATGTATGTACACTACAATTATCCAAAATATCAGGTGGATCGTTAATGTATATACAGAACAAGAGAGGCCCCAATATTAAACTCGTTGTGATCTGTTCATAAGGTAAGAGCGTATAAGATTGCAAGCTGAATTAGAAAAATGAAAGAGAGTCTGTAGCTTCTTCAATAATATTTTGTGATCAACCGTGTCGAAAGCCTTGGTGTGATCCAAAAGAACTAAAAAGGCTATGTGATTTTCATCCAGTTTCAACCTAAAGGTCCTCATCTACATTGACTAAAGCAGTAGTGCAGCTCCTAGATTTCATAAATCCCGATTGTTTATCAGATATGAAATTGTTATTCACGAGATAATTGTTAATTTGTCTAGCTATTAGATTTTCCATTACTTTAGACAGATTTGTTTTATAATTTTATAAAAAATTTATAAGTTGACCCTCTTTAACGAACCAATGCGACATAAATTTAATCTAATTCTTTTAAAAACGCTTACATCAAGTGTAACTTATTTTGAAAGAATAATGTATCAAAAATTATTTTTGTACATACGGAAGTATACTGATATTTAACAATATTTTTATAATGTGTGACAGGAGTTTTAGTCTGTGGAATCTGTAATGACTTTACAGAAATTCTATTCCATCTTCATAAATGTCATTTGCTTATGACACTGACTCTAAACTCGTTGCATATCTAATAAGATTTGGAATAATGTGTTTCCTCAACCTCAAACAAAGGTTAACCGAAATAGTTGCTCATGACTGCATGGCGGCAAATATCAGCAGAAAACACTAAACAAAACTGGTACATTCACTGCCAAATAGAATAAATGGTGTGCTTGACCTTTAGGGATTACCTACTAAATATAAGGAATACCATTTTCATATATTAGTCCTTTGAATTTTAAATTTACTCTGAGTTCTTCTTAGAGGTACCTACACTTTTGCGGTGCTAAAATAAGGAGTCAGCAGAGACTTTTCCTTATTTTTCTCTTGTTTTGTGAAATACGAATACATTAAAAATTTTTTTTGCTATAATTTTTGTTATAATTTTTGTTTGTTTTATAATAAAACAGAAATAAATTAATATAAAAAGTATAAAAACTTTAATTATTTATACAAACTTTTTGCCAAAATTCATGAAACTGCTAAAATATATTGCCGTACTAAGACTTTAGCTATCCACTGTAAGTAAATATTTTATACGCATGTTGGAAAATTTTACTTCATTCAATCCAATACTAAGTTTGAAGTCGCCGTAGTCTAGTAGGTAGTGTGTTGGCTTATTAAACGCGAGGCCATGGTTCTAACCCCAGGTCAGACATCTCCAACAAAACGAAATATGAAAAACTGTTTCATCGGTAACTTCTTCTCAGCAGATTTCTGGCAGAAACTCTGACAGTAAATGAATATTGCCATGAAAAAGTTTCTCAAAAATCTGTCGTTCGGAATCGACTTTAAATTCTAGGTTCCGCCGTTCATGTATAAAATTAACACAATTGTGTTTGCAGGCAGAAAAATTAATTATTTTTCAATAATTCCTATATTGTGGAAACACGCGAAAATAAAATATCTAAACCTGATAAAAAACAACAGACCTAATATATCAATATTTCCATATTTAGCCAAGACAGATGTATTTTACTCATATTTCATTATGTTCGAGATGTCTGAGCCTTGTTTTTTAAAGTTCCATTTATTAAAATAACAATATTTTGTTTAAATAAAATTTTCATTTCATTTCAACTAAATAAACCAATTGGTAAAATTCGACCACATTACTTGAATGTACTGGTAGCATTGGTTAGTAGTTTATTTTGTAAAAGCAGAAAATGTTGTGATCTTCTCCTTCATGTGAAAAGTTGGCCAAGAAATTTTTTGTTGTTGTTTGGATTTTAATATAATAATGCCCTTCGTCTTATATAGTGTGAAAATAATAAATGACAGTTATGAGTAAGTAGATGGGCATGTGTGTGAAGATAAATTCGAATTTGAAAATCCAAGACGCAATCCATAAATTTTAGCAACGCCACATTTGGCGTTAACAGAGCAAAATTTGCTCTTAATAGAACAAAATTTGCCCTTAATAGAGCATTGTTAGTTGTTTAACAGCGTGCTCCTGAACAAGCCCACTTGTGTAGAAGCTAAAATTAGGACAAATACTAAGTCTATGAGTACCATATCATGTATACTGGGCATTATGGATGTGAACGTTTTTAAGAAAATGACAATGCGATCGCTATTTAACAGTTGAAATAAAGCCAATTCTCATCAAAACGGACAGTCAAGCAAATACAACCACCATAACTGGCATATAAAGTCACTTTTTTCAAGTGACTCTGGTGGGTGGATGTCGCCGTAATGAAAATTTGTATTTTATTGAACACACTACTTTTATGAAATAAACTCCCAAATTAACTCAGTTATGGCCTTTGGCAACCTTGGTTGCTAGCAGAGTTCTTTTACTTATTCCTACATTGAGAAAGAATTAAGGAATAAAATATTAAAAAACCAACGTAAGATTTCGTAAAAACAAACTGTTTTTGTTTTCTCCATTTTATTTTGCTTCTTAAGCTTCGAACACTTTAAGAGCTCAATTTTACACTGGAATTGGTTGGTTTAAAAAGTAAGGAATTCAAGTATAGATTATTTTATTTAACTCAAAATGTGTTGTTTTAGCAATAAAAAGAGTCAATCTAGTGTTATACCGCCAAATTTTGTCAATTTATTCAAGTAGAAGAAATGAATTGATTTATATTCATGGCAACTCAAGATACCACTGTATGGGTGGATAATGTTGTAGTAACTGTTTTTACGTTTATATACGTTTATACGTTGTTTTTCCATCACCCAGTATAACAAGTATATGGGTGGTGCAGACTTACATACATATGTGATCAATACCTATCAAAGAAATGGTGGTGGTCACTTTTTGTGTGGGCAATTGATATTTGCTGTATTCAGGGATGGTTGTTGCTTCGAAGGTTGATTGCTATGCTGCTGTTAAAATCTGCTAAAATATGTCCATCATCTTCTCGTCAAACAGATGTAATAAACAGCATCCGCTTAGACCAAAATGATCATATAATTTTAAAAGGAGAACCAAACTACAACAGATACAAACACTACAATTTGTGCACAACAATATTCATTACGTAAAAAAGTCTTTATTAGAATTTCACAATAAATAATTAATTATAAACATTCCTACTTTAAATAAATATTCTATATTATTATTATTATTATTATTATTTATTTTATATTTTACAAAAATATGAATAAATTCTTATTAAAACAAGAAGTGATGCCAACGGTTTATCTGACTACCCATTGGCATCTAAAGATGCCGGGTCAATACACACCCTTAACCCAATTTTCAAGTATACGAATTTCAAGTATAATATAAGTAAGTTTATATGGCTGGTAAGACTATATTGTACAAATTTCATTTACAAATTTAAAAGAAAGTTGTGGACATTAATGGGTTAAAATTTTAATATTTAAGAAATATTGTTTTGTGAAAAGTGTTATATAATTTTAATCGATTTTCGAAATAATATTAAAGACGTCTTTGAAACTAAGATATTATATAAAATATTTTAATTTACATTACGAATACTAAATAATTTGATGCCTAAATTATTTCATCATCCTAAATATCTCTCTTTCCAGAAAGATAGTACTTATAAAAATTATAAATTCGATTACGGTAAGGTTTACGCTTTAAACACTTTGCAAAATTGTTTCAATTGAGATTTTTCGAACAACGTCTCACATTCCACGTTCCAATTCGAATAATTTTTTGTGCCTATGGTCGACATCTTTAAATCGGTTAGTAATTCAACTTCTTACGGATTGGGTGGGTAATCGGCTTATTTTAAGATGAGTGACCGGTTGCTTACGCGAAAACGGCCCACCTTGTGGTAAGTTGCCGTACACATTTAGTCCGTGCTGATATAGGGATAGGCTAGTGGATGAGGTTAACAGTTAGATTGAATATTTAACATAATTATGGTCTTTTTCGTTGCCAATATCTGATTTTCATAAAAGTGTCGTATTTCAAATTTCACAGATTTTTAAGTGTAGAACGGCCAATAAGCTCATATGCCAACGCCGTGTGCATCGCACGAAACTACTCAACTGTTTTAAAAAAGTTCTTGGCTCTGTTCGTGTTCCGGTTTTTATAAATGAATGTGTATATGTAAATATGCATGTGTGTTTATTCAATACCATTATGGTGAAATTGCCTAATGTACAGAAAACTATGTAAAATACGACGGTGTACCATGTTGCAACACACGTATGTATACTTTTTAACGCTCAAGTGTAAACACAAACATACTAAACACTATTTTTATTACAAATGAATTATTCATAATGTAAACATACATACATATGTATATACCATACGAGTATATGCATGTACATAAATGCATTTATGCATTTGTATACTCTTTACATTTCCATTTAGATATTTACACATGCATATGTATGCACATGTGCGTACTTAGAGATTCAGGATTTAACAGTTGACTTAAACATCATGATTACATTTAAACATCATCTTTAATATTATAAAGGAATGGTAGTAAATATTGTACGATCGGTTTCACAGTTTTCAAAAAGTTTTCTATCTTTATCACAATTACCTAAGTTTTCATTTTATGTCGTTAATTTTCTGTCTGCCATATATGTATGTACGTTATAGCTAAAGGCCTTGCTATATAAACAGTCATTTAACGTATAGCGAATGCTATTGTATTTGAATATAAGCAGCTTTTAAAATAATAGAATACTTCTTGTAAATAAATAATTATAAAAATTTGGTTTAAAAACGTTCGGCTATCACTAAATAATACCGTCATGTTCCCGCTCGGGAAATAATTAAACAGCAAATTGATCGCTCTCTGATAGCTCTACTCATTGGGAGAAAACTTATAATTTAAAAAACTTTTTGTATTAGTATTACGGATGCCAAATGTGATTGATTTTTAAAAATCTCGTGATTCGAAATTTCGAAAACCGAAAATTGTATTTAATTTTAAAAACTTTATTTAAGAGTATTATATTACTACGGATGCCAAACGGGATTGATTTTTCGTGATAATTCGGAATCTAAAAATTCCAAAATATTAAAAATTTCATTTATTTATCACAATTACATGCGTATAAAATATAAAACAAAACAAAATACATACATATAACGAAGAAGCATAAATTAACAAAAATAATTCATCTGTGTCTATATGCATACTACTCGAAGTCGAATACATACATACATACATATCTTACTTGTACTTATTATTTTAAATAATTTTTTAAAAAAGATCAAAGCCTCTAAAATTTTATAGGAGAGCCTTAAACGGATTTTGTAGCCAACGTACGCTGCCGCTGAAAAATCAATCATTCGCAATTTACACTTGTGGGTAAAATGGCTTCAAGATTGCCATATGCAGGATGTAAATATTAACCTCTACCACCTCGTGATACAAACAAATCTATTTTTTTTAGAATGTTGAGTATCTAAACCAAATTATTATTTGATCTTTTAATTATTAAATTAAAAGATTTCATTAGACTTTTACATTCTTTGATGGCAGCGTTTAACTTTTTAACAATGCTTCAATTCGATTTTGGCTTACATCAATATTCACTTAATTATTGCAAGATACGCTTGAGAAACTACCTGAGTGTTACTTAAACTAAATAAAAAAAAACCAATGCCGTAAACTAATTTTTTTTCTATCCCGGGAGTTGCGATTTTTGGTCTTCGAAAATTAATATCGGGTTATTCGTTTATATGTCTCACGTTCTAATTGTGTCGGTTCGGCAAAGATGTCAGCCGTTAAATACCTTTCATCTGAGTTGTCATTTATTATTTATAAGGTAGGTTTGCCACTTATGAACATTGGTCGCTTAACAATCGGAGAACCCGGAAAAGTAGTTAAAACTTACTACAAAAATGGAGTTCAAACGTGACTATTTTTTGAGCATTATACGCAATTATTTTCGTTATAATCGACCTATTGTACAGGAATTTGAGAAAGACTGGAAATACAACAGATGTAGTCAAGTCTGTGCATTATCGCAACTTACGCGCTGCTGATAATGCCACTCCTAATAGAGAAAATGTCAATACAACGTCTTTCTCAGCAGTTGGTGTTACCCTACACCTCATTATGGTGTATGTTATGTTTGAATTTGCACCATATATTCATTTGCATACAGACCATATAAAGTACAGCTCACGTCGCAATTTATTTACTTATTTAATCGTAAATGCAATTCAACAAAATATGAATTTATTACATAATACTGATAAGGCAGTGCTATTGCAGCCTACCAGCTTACCAAAGAACACTCTTCATGACGAAGAAGTTGCATGATAAGGGATCGCCTTGCCTGTAACCTCGAACGGTATCAGAAGGTACGGACAGGTCCATTCTTACCTTGACGAAGCTGCAGGGGTTTCTCAACGTCAGTCTGCATAGCTTTATCAGCTTCACAGGTATACCTCAGACATTGCGGCAAAAGCACGATTGCTTATAGGGCTATCGAAGGCTGCCTTATAGTTGACATAAAAACGTTGTGTGTCAACTATAAATAAAAATACAATAAAGACTTGGTATATGGTGGACTTGCCGGGTCTGAAGCCGCAGTGATATGGTCTAAACAGTGTTTTGACGAATGGCTTCAGTCGTTTACACAATACGCCCTTAACAATCTTATATGCTATAGAGAGAAGGCTTATACCCCTGTAGTTGGTGCATATTGTGGGGTATTACTTTTTTAGGACAGGGCAGGACAGGACACCAGCCATATTTTGTAATTGAACTGGGGCATGCATTCTACCAGCTCATTACCTCCGGTAATAATGCAGTGGTATTCAGTATCCTTAAGCAGCAAAAACGCGACTTTGACCTTATCATGGCTAGGCGGCGGAATCTCTACGCCGTCATCATTGATTTGGTTAGGTGCAACATCATATCTAATGGCAGAATTGGTACCGTCTTCGCCTGGTAACAGACTAGAGAAGTGTTGTCTTCATAACCTTAGCATCTCTGGCGAATCTGTAACCAAGTCTCCGTTTTCATGCATACGTTATCATATTTTCAAATACTTATTATTATTAACTTAATTATGTAACTTGAATGATGAACTATGAAGAACAATATAAATTAACGTTGTTGTACAATCCAATCCAAACTATTTTTAAGTGCCTTTATTTTCAGTAATATAATCATGAGCTCTTTTAACAAGATGGAATATGGCTTGATCAAGATTTCCCATTGAATAGATTACGGTTGGACTATGAAACAATCTGTGGACAAAATCTTCTAATCGAATTTTAACGATAGTAATTGTATCTGCATTAAATCGTTCGTGTTCGCATTTTAAATGTAAACTGTTTTTCTTTATGTACATAGTTGGAAAACATTGAACATATGTCGGAAAAGAAATTGTGATGCTTTTTTCTTCAATTTGCTAAAAGACGAAATATATATTAAAATATTCGCCCATCATGCATACATACATATGTATATACAGACACACGTACACAAGTAAAAAAAGTTTCCCAACAAATTATTCGTATAGAAATCATAATTCTTATTTATGCTTTCTGACGGGCTTACTTTTTGGCAGTTATGTTGATACAAGCTGCGTCAGCAGATTTAAAAAGAAAAATTTCAGATGTACCTATAGAAACGGAAAGAATATTTAGTTAAACTTTAATGACTGCCAAATACATGTGCCTATATCACCAGGCAGGAAATGAAATGTAAAATGAACAGATAACAATAAATATTTGAAAATCGACTAAAGTTTCAATTACTTATACATAAAATATTTGATTTTTTTAGAGGGAAGGTCTTGAGCTTACGTGAATTGGAATTATTAGATTTTAAGGAAAAGGTGTTAAAACTCGATATTGTACTTTATTCACAGATATACATACATTAACGCATTTACTCCCAACTAAGAGTTATCTCGTAGTAGCAAACCTTACTCAACAGGCCAACTACGAGATAACTCGTAGCAAGAACTTTGCGATTATATTGAACATAATTTCGATATGGCTTATTGAATTAACTTTATATATTGACAATGACATTGAGTGAGACAGTGCCAAAGTGTTATTTTCAGAGCACTTGGGAAAAGTTTCGAGTTGTATCCGAGCGGAGGATTACACCTTCGAAAGATGAGTTCAATTCAACCCTGGTTAGAAAGTACAGAAGACGGAAAATAGCAATACTGTGTGAAAGACAGGCTGCCTTACGCACGCTTAACTCCTACGTGATTGACGCATATAGATATATGAGTGGAAAACTTAATCAAGTAGGCGTCTCTAGTCATATAAGATCAACTAACAAAGAATGCATGGCTTCTACGACGCTAATGAGGCTACAACCTTTGATGAGTATAGGCAGGCTGAAATTCTTTTTAACTCGAATGGATATTAGAGCATCGAGAAATAGCCTGAAGTTGGTAATTTGCCCGGTTGAGCCCAATACTCAGACCTTGTAATAAAACGAACGAATCACCTAACACATACTTGAATCCTATGCGACTTAAATACATTTCAGAAGGTAACACCGGGGTGGTATTCTTACTGACAATAAAATTGCTATCGTGGTTTTCAGGTTACTTCTGTGTTTCTTTATATATCGATTTGACGGCGTTGTGTATTGATGTATTATTCTTTTAACCTCACGTCTAATAAGCCAGCACACTATCTAGTAGCCTACGGTGACTACATCCAATGTTTTGTATTTTAATTCTAAATGCAATACAAATTCTGAAATTTAGTGCTTTGTTTCACACTCTATGTAACGAGGGTTTAATTTATACATCCTGTTCCTTATTTCTGTTTTCTTTGACATTTCAACCTTTACTTCTCCTTCACCCTAACTTTCCATCACGTTTGTCATACTTTACACTTGTATTGCTTTCATTGCCATTTACAGCAAATTTTTTAAATTTATTTATGCCTTCATGTCTTTATACATTCCAATTCTTTTTTAACTTCATAGTTTTGCAGACGTAAAAATGTTTGGGCATTTCATAATTTGGCTTTAAACGAGAGAATGACAGTTCCTGATTTATATTTAATATGGATTTAAAAATGCATTAATTATTACCATACCCATGGTAATGAATTAAAATTCAAAGTTTAAGCGCGCATTAACTTCAACATCGTAAGGACGTATCTCCCGTCCTTGGATATTCTTTACGTTGTAAAATTGTTTTGTAAAGAGTCACATTATCCCTGTGGGTATTTTGTAAACTCTTATCTTTATGGTCATGTATATATATATGGAATTGCCATTATAGTTAATAGGGAGGGCAGTAATAGTTTTCTCAATTGACTATTATTAATTAATAATTTTTATTATCAATTAATTATGTACATATGTACATCCTAATGATATCTATATATGTCTACGAAGTGATTTTTGTATGAGGAGTACCTCAATATCAATAATTTCTATAATTATATATTAAACCTCAATAATTAAAAAAAATTGTGTGTCAAATAATTCGACACAAGTTATGTTTCGATCCACTGGATTCAACTGATCAAAATAAAGTTTAAAAATCCGAATGTTTTCATGTGTCACATACTTAAATTCTAATTAAATTATTAGAGTGCTTTTGGGCAAAATGAAATGTTTAATTGCATAATAAATTTCAATAAATGACAACTCATATTACATTCTTGTTATTCATCGTTCATTATTGATCTTTTTATTTTAAGCCTTTAAGTCCTTAAATAAGTAATGCCATGAACATCAGTTTCATCATTTTCAAGTTGAGAGTGACAAGATCTCATTTTATATTAACAGAGTGTCTATTCTACTGAAACACATTCGATAAAGTTCTTGCTCTTCGTGTTCTATTTAAAATCGTAGCTAACATCTACAACTATACTTACAATAGTAATGATTGAAATAAAACCGTCAAGATACAAAAACATTCAAAATATAAAAAATACAGTGTGTGCCACAATACATGCACTTAGTATTTCTTAATCAGCTTATGAAAATCAAAATACTCGTAGAATGTTTAATTATTTTACTTTATTTTCTGAGATCCTTTGGTTCAAGGATTTTCGGATTTTTTTATGCAGGAAATGCGGGATTTTCTCATACAACAAAATATATACCGGGTAAAATAGCAGCTGCTGAACTAAGATTTCGAATGGAAACTCGCTTAAAAGAGTATAATTTGGTATTTGAAATGACCATAAGTCGCCACTATTACGGACAATAAAAATGTTATGAAGAAAGATAACTTGCTTGAACTTTTTTTCTGTCTAAATCATGTCATACACTTAGCCGTAATATGAGTATTTTATAAAAAGAACAAGAACACAACACAACAAACGAATTTAAAAAAAAAACTATTTAGATGTTACTCTGACTCGATGAAATTCAATCGTTGATACTATAATTGAAAGGTTTTTTCTTTTAAATAAATCAATAAAAAGGGCTCATTGACTTAACGTCGTTGGCTTTGGCATTTGAATAGAAGAAAATATTCTTTTTTCAGAAGATATGCTACAAGTTTTAAAACAAACTCAATTGGCGGTGGAATCGAAGCACAAATCTATTAACTGCTCAAGCTATTGTGACTGCTTTACATCAAGTGCATCCTTTTGGGAGAAAAACAGTTTAACTCATTATATCAGATAACTGATGGAAGAAGATATAAAAATTAATTATTTCAAAAATCCATATTTTTTAAAACAGTTAAAATAATATTATTCATAACGCATCGAATAACACTTCTATAACATAACGCTTTTTAACAAATATGTGGAAAATGAAATTCATAGTCAAGATTCAAGTAATGATGTTATAGCCAAGTCTAATGGCAAAAAAAATAAAACTTTTGAGGATACTTTAAATGAAAAAAAATTTAACTTGTAAGACAATCTCAAAGAGCTCATCGTTTATAAAAGAAATGTAATTCAACGAAGCTATTGGAAATATAGCCGGAAATATTGATAATTTGTACAATGCCGTCTTGACAATTTGCGCTACTCCTGTCGTAACCAGAATAAGAAACCTATTATCGGATGAAACTTAATTGTTTATAAAAACTTTTAAAAGAAAAAAAAATATCGAATTATTTCTGTTAATTTTTATTTTACATACATAACTTTACTGAATAATTATTAAGATTTTATTAAAAAACCTATCTGCATAGCAGATTAGCATATTATGTGTACAATACATCCCGGGAATTCTCGGGAAAACTATTTATTTTCCCTCTTTTCCAGGAAATAGAAAATCCTACCTACTATTGTTACGATCTTCGAGCCTATGCTATTACAGATACCACCACCACAGGAATGAGAGTAAGTGCATGTGTTAATTGGTTTAAACTTGAAGATACCTTAGTGCTCATTACACAGAAAATATACGGTTGAGGACATCAAATTTTAATGAAGACCACAAAAGGCTACACTTGGTCATTGTTACACTTCCATCAAACAGCACATGGTAAATGATAAAATATTTCTGTGAACGTTGGACTTGAATAACCGAACGGGAACTAAATAGTTTTGTTACTTCAAAGTCTACTTTGTGAATATCTTTCAGTGGTTGGATAATAAGTAATAGGAACTGCGATAGGTTTGTTAATTTATCTTATCCGTCTGAAATTAAATTTCCGTAATAAGGCCACTGATGTGTTATGTCTGCACCCTATATTCCACTAAAAGAGATTCAGAACTGTTCCAAAAGATTCAGAACTGTTACTCAAATCAATCTAAGGATAAAATCAAAACCTATTAATAAAATCAGAAACAAAAATGCTTATTAAGTTTCCGTTTCCCCTTTTTGTATCCTTGGAAATCCAAAAAACTATCTTCTGGAATACATTTTTTAGTTGCAGAAATGGGTCAATATAATGAAATGTGTTCACATAACTTCCACGCTGCGACCGGAAACCACGATCTAAAGGATTCCATATCTTCTGTTTGGTGGCATACAATGATGTAAAAGATTTGATGAGATTTTGTTAATTTTTGTTTTGTTATATTAAATAATAACTTATTATATTTAAATAAATTTATTCGAAATCGAAAAGTGTTTGTCTTTCTTAATAGGATGCACATATATCTTACTAACAAAAACTTTGTGTTTTGTTATGTCGCATACTGTATATACAACAAGATAACTGTTATAACAGTAATACTACTGAACACAATAAGCACAATAATAGAGAAAATATTAAAAATAAAAACAAAAACCAAGGACAACAATAGAAACGTCATTGTTTACAAGGACAAAAGAAAAACTCTTTGTCGTTTTATTTATTTTTTTTTCAATCATGGAAATTGTTTTACATTACAATAAAGTACGATAGAATGATATCCTCAACCTCAATATAAGCACATACAAAAATACATACACATACATATATACATGAATATGCATACATATGTATGTATGCACCATATGATAGACGAAAGAATGTGTTTCGTTATATCGTTTTCGACTACGAGCAGCACTACTACTCTACGTGAATAATGTCGAGTATGAGTAATTTGTACTTACTCGTACATATTTGCTGATATCCGAGTAATATTTGTATAAATAGAACGATAATTAATATTTTCATATAAATGTACACATACGAATACGCATGGTATGAGAATATAAATATTTTTATTTTCATATACTGAGCATTTGTACGACTACATCAGATTTATAGAAAGCTATAATTACGCTATGCGACAAAGTAAAAAAAAAAAAAAAATTAAATACACGCAGCTAATGACATAATGTAGGCTGTGAGTTTTGTAGATATTTTTTTGATATTTCTCGAACCCTCCAAATTTCTTTTATTTGACGAAAACTGTTTTTTTTTTTTACTTTATGCACAAATTTATTGATTACACGAATATTTCTGAATCGATGTCCAAAATTTAAACTTTCTTAGAAGGGAGAGAGATGAACCTTTAAAACGGTATACATCGATATATTATTCAACTTAGTATTCTATGAGGTTTGATGAGGTAAAGTTGGCAAATGCGCATTTTTTCATGTTTTTTCAAGTTTGTCCGTTCATAGTAGCAAACTTTAATTAAAAAGTATGAAATAAGTGATAATATTCCGAAAGTGCATTCTCTTGTGAAGAGATTGACACTTCGTTTGATGAAATCGAACAAAAATTACCGTAGTTATTATTTAAAGAGTAAAACAGTCATATTATATTTTTGCCAAGTTTACCAGATCAAAACTCATAAATGTAATTTAGAACCATATGTATGTATATGTATACCGTTTTAAATGCTTATCTCTCTACTTTTCAAACAACTTTGGATTTTAAAAATAGGTTGTAAAATAATTGGTGTAAATTTTGTCAAATAAAACAAGTTTGGAGGGTTCGAGAAATATAAAAAAATATATTTTTGAGTTCTTCTCAACAAAACTCACAACTTTTACTACGTTATTAGTTGAGAGTATTTTGACTGTCGTACCGTGTTATTAGTTCATGTTTTTATTTTTATAAAATTTTATTGATTGTATACTTTAACGGATCTTTCATTAAACGCTTCCTGTGTTTAAATTCATAGACACTCTCTATTGAGATATTATCGAAATTCCATATGTTGTGGAATATGATATTGTTAAAGTGTCTGCCATGGATTCACATAGTAGAGAGCATTCAAAATCTAATTTTCCACGACTCTGGCGCATAAATTAGGCAGAATTTGATCGATTGCTATGTTTGAATTTCGTCAAAAACAAAGGTGTTGGTTTATCATTTACAGAATAAATGAATTGGAATTTATTCACCGCATTGCGAACAGTTTTCTCGATTTGATGTTAAAGAAGTTTAAATTTATCTTTAGTTAAAATAAATTAGTATTATAAAACCTTTGAAGATAATATCTGTATATCGTTCGCAAAAAAGTAGGATTGATCAGTTCCTAAATAAAATTGAAGAATTCATGGATGCTCATGCACAAAATCCTCTCATAATGGTTGGGGATATGAATATTGACGCATTTCACAACCAGCAATATCCAGAATTGGAAAACTTATGCCTAAATTATGATTGTCACAGTTGTCATTCTTTGGTCACGAGACCCAGAAGTGGAACCTGCATAGATCATGTATTCAGTAATATTTATGGGAAAATATCAGTTGATTCAGTGATCATATACAAGTATATCCTAATGATAATTGTAATCAACTTAGAACACTATCCACAAGTTCTAATCGATTTTCTTTTAAAGCAGCCACTGTTGAAGATATGGAAATTATCATAAACAACATGGATACCAAGAAGTCTACTGGCTATGATAGAATTTCACCCAAATTAGTAGTTAAATGTAAGGATGTTATTTTACCAATGTTACTTAACATTTTTAATAAAATCATCGTTTCGGGTGTTTTCCCTGATTGTTTAAAGATCAATAAGATTATACCCATCCCTTCAAATGCTTCTACGGTGAACAAGTTTCGTCCAATCGCTCTCCTTTCGATTATTGACAAAATATTTGAAAAACTTATATACCAACAACTTTTTCTGTACATTGAAAATAATAATTACATTTACAAACAACAGTTTGGATTAAAAAAAGGTTGCGGAACAGATGAAGCAGTTGTGAATGTAGTCAATGATATATGTAACGGATTAGATACAGGTTTTAATGGTGTAGCAGGCCTATTCCTGGATTTTAGCAAAGCTTTTGATCTAGTTGATCATAATATTATGCTACAAAAACTGAAATATTATGGTGTGGATGAAAGAGGGCTCAACATGTTTGAGAGTTATTTCAAAAATCGGAAGCAGTATGTGGAAGTTAATCAGAGTAAGGGTGATATGACAAATGTTGAATGTGGTGTTCCACAAGGTAGCTGCCTAGGTCCCCTACTGTTCAAAATTTATATAAATGATATTAGTAATTTGGATCTAACTGGACGTTTGTATATGTTTGCTGACGATGTGTGCCTCTTTTATCCGTACAAATATGATTTATCGTTGAAAGCAAATATAGAACGGGATATATCTCTGATTTTTGAGTTTGCTCGCCTAAACAAATTAGTACTAAATGCAGATAAAACTAAACTAGTGAGATTTAGACCACATGCTGTTAATAATAATTTTAATATTTATGTTGATGGTAATATAAATATATATAAATATATAATAAATTATGAATCAGATTCTGTAAAGTATTTAGGAATAACGCTTCAAAGTAATCTTGGATGGGATTTGCACATACGCGAACTGAAATCAAAAATAGCTCCAGCTATTGGTATATTATATAAAATGAAATATAAACTTAATGAGGAAACTAAACTTCTGTTATACCATGCTCTAATTCAAAGCCACCTAAATTATATGGCTATAATTTATGGCTTCAAAAGCACTACAACGTTAAAAACTCTGCAATGCATGCAAAATAAATCGTTAAAAGCAGTATATAATTTGCCCATTCGATTCCAAACTTTATCCCTCTATCGTGACATTTGTAAAACAATTTTGCCTATTCGTGGGTTGTATAAGTACCAGGTCTTGATGTATATATTTAAATCATTGTACAACATTGGTTACCGTACGGTTCAATTTCATCAGAACCAAACAATTTTCAATACTCGGAATCAGCAAAACTTATGGACTTCAAGGTGCAGATTAGAGACTACTAAGCAACGTATTCAATACATGGGTGTTGCTGAATACAATAACCTTCCTGTAATTTTGAAAACATGTAACAGAATTTCCACCTTAAAGAACACTTAGCAGAAAATGTTGAAACACTCCTATTGTAAAACTTTGTAATCTAAAAATATTTTTTTTTTTATTTAAAAATTTTCATAATTTTAATAATAAATTGTACATGAAATTGTTTGCCAACTTGTCTCAATAATGCCTTAATGGCGCTGAGACCTTTAGAATTTCGATTTAAGTTGTACATGAAATGTTAATAATAAAAAATAAAAAAAAAAATTATACCAGCAGCTTTACGCCTTTTCCAGTTGTAATTCAGAAGACAACAATTCTAATTCGGATTATTATCTTTTAATTCAGAAAATATGCAGAAAGTGTCAATTTTAATTCAAAAATAAAACAGGTATTACACAGTATAATATCATTTTTACTTATATAACAACAAAAAATGCAGTACATAATAGTCTATAAAACAGATGCAAAAGAGAAGTTTATGTTTTATTTGTGACTCTTTTTAATAAACAATCTCATATTCCATCATTTCCCACCTTTGCAATAAAATAGTAACCCCTGCATTCGCTAACTGGGCAGTTAATAAACCTTTTCTGTGTTCCAACTGTGAACTCCTGCACCGGAAATTCCTCCAATTAAATGAATGTTAGGGTTTCTTATTGCTGGCTACAGTTCCCATTAATAATTTTTTGTTTAAGTCACCTACCTGGTACCTACATGGTACGCCGGTCGTGATTTGTTTATCCTTCTTACCGAAACGATTTATTAAATTTAAATTTTTTTTGATAAAAACTACTCAAAATTATCCCAACTTTAAAGATTTTTGACCCTTTTTTTTTGGTATTTTACTAGATTTTGGAAAAAAAATCATGCCATATTGTTCTTTTGTCTTTTCGTTCCTATTTGTTAGAGCAATAGAAATGTGATATTGAATAAAAGAAAGTTAATATATTTGACAATGTCATTAAATGAAATAAGTCGATATTTTTTATATTCATATAGAGTTTACCATATTTATTAGGCAGTCCAACAATGCAAGTAAAAAAATGGACAACGATTTTGCCCGGCGTACAGTGGTTTTTTGGTGACAAAAAAGCAATTTTTTGACAATGAATTTTGAAAAATATAATGATGTGTCTTATAGAGAAGAGTTTGACTAAAAGACTAAAATCCATATTGTTTTAGTTATCAAAAAGTAATCTTTGGTTTTAGAAAATATCTATTGAAGTCACTTAAATATTGTTAAACGAAAACTATCGACAATTTTCAGGTAACTCAGTCGCTTATGTATGTGTGAAAGATATATTTCTCTGATAACATTTTAGTGCTGTTTTAATTGAAATATAGCACCTTCTTATTAGTTAAAAAAAAGATATTTAGATTTCATTAGTAGATATTAGCGAATTAAAACGGCTTTAAAATATTCGTATTTGAGGTTTTCCATGGAAAAAATGGTAGCTCCGTCCGTATTCCTGCTTGTATTAAAATGCAGGTAAAAGTCTATTCCTTAAGTACAAACAAAAACTAATAAACAATTTTCACCATCGATGAACAACCTTTTAAATTTTCTGAAGAAGCTCACGAATGTTGCAGTACAGCAGTATGTTATATTTTTAAAGTCAAACATTAACAATTTTAAAGAAAAATGTTGAGAATGAGGCTTGTGAATTGTGCATTTCTTCATTACACGCTTGAATAAATTTAATGAAATGCATACTTCATATATCTTAGAATATAGTTTTAAAAACTGGTCTGTAATCGAAAAAGAATAAAGATTTTAAAACCAAGAAAACAAACATCGAATTCTGGCGGTATTCAAAGAGCAAATAATGTTGATTAGGATCTGACAAGGATCTGGGTCTTCGACGATTTGTCAAAAAATATAACTGGTACTCCATGTCTGTTGCTGCCCATAAAATACAAATACATGGAAAAGACATACAAATTGCTGCAGCAGTACTTTCTATTGGTATACTCTCCGATGAAGCAGAAGAAACAAGCAATAAATATTACAGGGAGTGTAGAATACTGTTTTTTAGAAAGTTTAACACAACTTTAACAAAAAATGATGTTTTGCATTGTTTGCCTGCATCATCTGATCCGTATATAGATCTGACCCGTATAAGACGTCAAGCTCATAAATAACTTTTAAAACTAATCCACACATTTTCTTTATAAACATGTGTATTTATTAGAGGTCTGCTTCTGTTAATGAAGACTATTTTTACCGCAGCGTCAATGGATATGCGGTGGACTTCGTATCAACTCATCTTCTTGGAAATTATATTGCCTGCCTAACATTCATAGTATTCATATCCAAACTTGACAAATGGCTTTTCGACAGATTAACCTAACATGCTTCTGGCTTAAAAACATAAAACGTATTCTCAATACCATGTTGAAGAGTAAAATATCTGATGAAAGGCTGAGATTTAGGCAGCACGTCTACATCAAAAGTACTACTGTTTTTGTATTATTGCATAGCTTTCGCAAGATCGACATAACTCGTCTCAGAGTTATGGGATGGAAGAAGTTAAGGAAGTTTATACAAGATACAGACTTCCTATAGAAAGTGAGATAATATCCATAATGATGAGTGCGTAATAAGCCATCATGATGATTTAGGCATTGACTCAATTCCTTAATTTATTCTGGAGAGCATATGTATCAAATTTGGGCGTATCCAATTTAGATGAAATTGAATTTTTTTTTCATAATTTAATCAGTACAAATTGTCAATGATCTAACAATAATCTTTCTATTTTTTTTGCAAAAAAAATTTATGAAATGGAATCACTGCGTCACATTTCAGTTTTACAATACATGTTTAATTGCCTACATAAACTTAAATAAAAATTATGTAATAAAAAACGCTTTTTTCAGAGCCCGTCAATGCAATGAGCTTCTAATCCTTTAGATTGAAACAAATGAAACACTTAAATAAATCACACCTCTAAATGTTGTTAATAGTAAACATTTATAAAACGTCGAGTTTATAGTAGATTTTCTTCAACAATAGAATACATTGTAGTACAACAAGAAATATTAAATGTTTTAAATTTAGAGTCATTGCTCACTCTTTAGTTGGTTAAATAGACCATATTCATTGGAGCAAATATTTATTGCATGTTGGTACTCGTATACAAAAAGGCTGTTGGTTGTGTATTCTTGTCCGTTTGAGAAAATTTTTATAAATATTTGATGAAAAAGGAATTTAAAATGAACACAAGTACATCGAGGCAATAGAAAGAAGTACATTTATAAAAAAATAATGAAATATGAAAATAATATGAAGAAGATATACATATATTTTAAATATTTAACATTTTGCAATAGTAAGCAAAAATTATAACTGTTTTGGCTTTAACTTCTTAGTGTAATTTTAATATGGAGTAAAAGTAACCAACAGTAATAAATAAGAACAATAATACTAATAATAATAATAATAATGATGATAATAATACTTTGCCAAAAACCCAAGCATACATATGTTCCAGAGATCAGCAATGAATTGTTTTTTTGCTACTCATGAAATTTCGAGTATGAGTGAGTTAAATTCAACTACTACTACAACGTTGATTGATAAGTACAGGTTGTATTGAGTATGAGTACAACGTTGACATCAAACTCATAACATTCGAAAAATGTTTGATTGCCTCATGGTGTGGGGATGTTTTTCCTCTTCAGGAGTAGGTAGACGCATTAAAATTGATTCCAAAATGACTGGAGAGCACTTTGTAAATATTTTGAAAGAAAATCTTTACAGCAGTGAGGAGGAAATGGGCTTGGGGAAGTTTATCTTTCAACAAGACAACGAACCCAAGCACACGAGTAAGGTCGCTAAAACATATTTTGAAGAAAATAATGTTGAAAAATTTGAATGGCCTGCTCAAAGCCCAGATTTAAACCTCATAGAGCATCTTTGGACTATCCCAGATGACAAAATCCCGATGGAGTCCAGAACAAATATTCAAACATTTTGGGAAAAAATGCAAAGTGAATGGAGGGCAATTCCTACAAGTACTTTGAAGAATCTTGCGCTAAGTATGCTGAAAAGACTAAGAGAAGTCATAATTAACATAGGGGGAGCAACTTCGTACTAAATTCTGATGTTATTTAACTATTTATAATATTTTCTAGTGAAGTGTTACTTTATTTTGTCACTTGAAATTCCTTGTGCCATATAGTTTCTATTATAAATATAAAATATAAAAAAAGAATTCAATGTTAAGATACTTATTAGATAAAATATTAACCGAATTAAAAATGAAACTATAATTTATAAACATTTGAAAGCAATAAACATATGCTTTAATCAAAAAACAAAAAATATTTAAAACCGCACTTTATTTTGTCCGACAGTGTATATTGAATTCTGTGCCCTCATTATACTATAACAAAATAATTATTTTATTACTGACTGGGAATTGGTACGCATATTTTTTTTTATTAACATTAGTATTTATTTCTACCCAAGAATTAAATTCGGCTTTTATAAGTTTTGCAATTTTATGAATAAAATATTCAAGTAAAGGAAAAATTAAGAAAAACAAACATTTTCTCTCCGATTAGAAGGGAAAATTGCAGAATATAGAATGAGGATTTTCATGATTCTGAAAACAAATAATATTACTAATCTTGAGAAAATTTAGAAATCTATTATGTACACATTATTGTACTTAGCAGATTATTTGTTCAGATTATTGCTAATAAATAAATAATTTCAATTTAAAATAAAAACGAAATAATTTTGTCCTGAATGCATTGTACTGCAGCCAGCCATTTATCCAATTTACCCTAAAAAAGATTTTTTATCCAATATTAACCCTTTGCACTCGGCTGTCCCCTCTGAGGGGACAACGTATGTCTAGCATATCACTCGGTTGCCCCCTCTGAGGGGACATGATAGTTTGTTAGCGATTACGGACAATGAAATTATTCCACCGCAATTTTTTAAGAAACACGTGTTCTCCTGTGTTTTTCTGTTAAAATGGCACAAAAAAAAATTGATCGAAATGTAATAGAATTAACAAGATGCATGATAAATAAATCGTCCGTTCTAAACGTTGAAAAGGAATGTGCGAAGTGTGTTCACGACGGACTCTTCACTTCTCTGATCCGTTGAGCAAATTGCAGATATAGTGGATTAGGCGTCCAAAGCTACAAGGGTGTGGCTCAATGAAGTGGGAAACTTGATACGATAATAAAGAAATCCGATAACCGAGAGAAGAAATATACAAGATCTCAGTTCGTACTGAAGCGTCGAATAGAAAAATTTTTTGATATTTTTTGTAAATATGTGTTCTTCAATGTTCACAAATTCATATAAAACAAATTTCATCACAATTCCTTACTTGGTTCTAAAAGTGTACTGTATAATATCACGTTTTAAGGATGTACGTTTTCGTTAAAAAGTGGAGTCGAGTTGCTGGTAGGTAAAGTCCGAAACGGTGCCGAGTGCAAAGTGTTAAAAAATACAGATTATTTTAGAACACTAGTTTTTAAATTGTTTTTGTTTGAATTTTGAACAAAAATTTGTTCAAGAAACATTCACGTTACGGTGAGATAATAAATAATCAATTATTGCCCAACACTCTCACGTGAAATATCTTTGCGTTCGCTAGTGCCTGTTAAAATCTGGGAAAAATTTTGTTTAACGTTCCCTTTTTCCGTACGAAAAATTTTAAAAGCAATGTAGTTAAGAGTTGACTTTATTTTTGGAAAGTTTGCAACATTGTTTAACTTGTATAAACACAAACGATGTTGATTATGTTCTTAACAAAAGCAAATACTTAAGAAAAAAAATAAATTTTTTAATTTTTTAGCAAAATTATAGGAAAAAAAAATTACTTCTTCTGCTGACTATAAAAATAAAACTTCACGAAATAATAATTTGATAAACAAAAATGTTCAGCTGTTTGTAAAAATTTCGTGCGAAAGGAGTCAGACTGATGTTATTCCGAATTGAATAAAATATTGCCACAAACTTTGTTGTAATTCCATGACATATTTATACATTCCTCATGATTTTCACAACAATGACAGAGTTACTATTTTTCAATATTTGTTCACAAAGATTTCATAATTCAGAATTCGACAGCATTTCACACGAAATTTTGAAAAGAATTATTAATTAATTATCGTATTCAGAAAATTATTTTAGATATTATTTTATTTATTACTTACGTTATTTGTATAGATTTTTACATTTTACCATAATTTTTTATAACAATTTATAATTAATTTTAGAATTTTATTTTTTCAATATTAATTTCTTTCTTGTGAACCGTTTAGACTTCTGGAAACTAGTTGAACTCTAAGAATTTGTTAATTTTATTTCGATTATTTGTAATTAAATGAAATTATCGATTACTGCAAAGATGGAAAGATTTTTACGGGGTTTTTCAATTTCGTTTTGCAATTTCTTTTTTTTTTTTCTTTAAATTATACGTGTTTTAGATTTACAGAAATATACGATATGTTTCATGTATTTACTATTGATATTTATTTTTTTTAACAATTATTTCAATTTCTGTTAACAATTGTGTAAATAACTTCCATTACCTCAATGAAATGAAGAAGCCAACGATAGAAATACAACTGTTTATTGTGAGTAAGTGAATTTGTTATGTTTCTTATAAAATACATACATTTTGTCTCAATGGAAAATAGTCTTATCAGTTTGTGCGACATTATCACCTCTATCTCGTCATAAGCGACGACTTAGGTAGGGTTATCAATAAGCAAAACAGTCGCACTCCAAATATAATTAGTTCGTACTTGTTACGTTTTGCAAATACAATAGAATAGCAACATCGAATTCAAATGTATTTATTCTATTCAATATATATATATATACAATACGTGTGTTCTTATGCTCCAATAAAAGTCGGCGAAAATTGTCAGATTCAAATAACATCACACTTATTTAATCCAGCTCTGCTGTGTTGCCATATGTTTCCATTTTGGGCATTGTTACGTTTGGCATTTAATATTTACCGTTTACCACAGTTACATCCGCTATGTGTTTTCGTATTTGATCGAAATGTCTCTTAAGAACTTTTCCATTAGCCAAAATATTATAATTCTCTCCTCGTCCAAAATTTCTATACCATCTTTGTTACATATTTCAAATTGTTTCGTGGTATGGCTCTGATCGAGTTCTTCGCGTTCTGTTTCTTGACAATTCTTTGGATGTAAATGACTTAATAATGTTTGATTTTTTGACTTCATGGTTAATGCTCGCAGATGCAACAATATTTGTACCACACATTTCTCCCGAATATCTTTCTTCAAATGATTTTTTTTATCGTTTGTACTATGATTTTGTCTTTGCCGTTTAAAGAGGGATGATATGGAGCTGTTGTAGTGTGCATGAGATAAATAGTTACGTCCCTTGTCGGATACGATTGTGTTGGGTATGTTCTATTATCGATCCAGTTGTTCTCGCTATACTGATATTGGCAGTTATTTTAATTTTCACCCATTTATTATGGCAATCAACCATTATGAAGAAACTTGTGCCCAAAAATGGAGTCGCATAATCTATATATTACCACGATTTTGAGGTCTTCGGCCAGGATGTTGGTGGCGGATAATTTTTGGTATTCCCACAACAGTTTTCACATTTTCTGGCTGTTGGCTCTACCTCCTCTTACATGACGGGCCACCAAAAAAGGCTGCTCGCTGTTGGTTTCATTGCTACCACACCTTAATGAACATTATGCAGCATTACCAACATTCTGGGTTGCAATTTTGACGGTATAAATATATTATTGCCTATTGGTTCCAACATTAGCGACCAGCGCAAAATTCTGGATGATATACGTGTGAAGATTGTCTTCTTTGTGTCAAATAATCCTAGTAAACCTTTATAATCCGTCATGCGCTAAGCATTGCAACAATAAATCAATGTCAACTTTTGGTGTTTCAATCTATTCTATCTGATTGAAGAATATTCTTAACCTGATCAGATGGTTCTTTCTCTATTCAAATTTGACATATTTTTAATCGATAAAGTGGCTCAAGTATTGTACCCTTGTTCTTGTACCTCGGTACCACTGGCGACAGTGCAATAGCTTTTATTTTCTCCTATGTAGGTGGTCGAACCACATGTATGTTTATAGTAAATCCCAAAAAGGTAACTTTTCTTACCGCAAATATCTAAATATTGTTTCTTGTATACACTTTAGTATGATTTTGTGCGGCGCCACATTCAGCCTCCACTATAGTGAAGACGACTGTTATACTATTTAAATTATAACTACGGTAATTTTTGTTCGATTTGATTAAACGAAGTGCCAATATCTTCAAAAGATAATGTACTTTCAGAATGTTATCACTTATTTCATACTTCTTAATTAAAGTTTGCTACTATGAACTGACAAAATTGAAAAATTATGAAAAAAATTCACATTTGTCAAGTTTATCTCATCAAACCTCATACCATATTAAGTCAAATAATATACATATGTACTATACATATATCGTTTTAAAAGCGCATCCCTCTCCTTTCTAATAAGGTTTAAATTTTGGACATGAGTTCATAAATATTTGTGTAATCAATAGATTTGTGCGTAAAGTCCAAAAAAAAACCAGTTTTTGTCAAATAAAACAAGTTTGGAGGGTTAGAGAAAAATAAAAAAAAAGTATTTTTGAGTTCTACTCAACTAACTGAACAACTTAGACTAGGTAGTTACTCGGGTGTATTTAAAATTCAGTATTTTGTCGCATAGTGTAATTGTTATAAAAGTATTGTTGTTGTTTAAAATTTCAAATATATGATTTTGAAATAAATATAATAAATAAATAAATATTATATAAAATAAATGTTGCCCAAATATCATTTAATTTTACGGAAAGACATGAATTTTCGAATCTAGAGAAGTCCAAGAGAAGCTTATAATCAAACTGTAATTCGCAATTCTGAAGATAGAAATCGATTGTTTTTAGTTAAAAGCGGGTTATCTTTCTTATTTAATTAGAAATTAATGTGGATGTAATAATTTAATATTAAAAAAACATGAAATAGTGACGGCATTATAATTTTAGCACTTATTATCGCCTACTTAAACTCAATTACTATTTTGAGCATTTCTATTAAACAAAAAGGTACTTTAGAGCCGTTTTCATCTACAATTATTGCATTCAACGTTGTTTTCGGTTTTTTTTTCTGTTTTTGTTTTTAAATTTATTTTTTTTTCTTTCACACAAAATCACTGGTTCACACAAATTCAAAACATTTACAGAATATTTGTGTTTAAGGTGCAGATGGCAGCAAGGAAAATACAAATTATACCAACAAAATAAATAAAAAATGTATGAAGGAAACGAGGAAATAAAAGGTACGTAGAAAAAAGAAAAACTAAATACTTCGAAAGTTCTTGAAAACTATTTTCAACTACAATCAACGAGGAAGAGGCGGTAGCGGCATTAATTCGACCACCATACACCAACGCAGCAAAAATTTATTTATTTCGCTACTAATAACTGAAATAACCACCCGGCGTATCAGTTATTACGATAAGCTGCAGGCTCCAACTAATATAACAAAAAGGTCGAATGAAAAAATAAATTCTTAGTCTATTCTGATTTACCCAGACGATGTTTTTTTTTTTTGCAATTTGAGCAAACAAAAAGGAAAAATTGTTCAACAGCGCTAATGAATTGGCGCAATGAGTTCGTTCTGTCATATAGACAAAAAGTAATGATGTATTCGACGGTATGTTATTTATGTCTTTACTATGTAGAGTGTTAACGAATTTCAGTAATGCGATGCTATATTTAAAAAAGTTGTGTTTTGATAAAAAATAATAAGTTTTTAGTATATATGTATAAACTTTAAATATGTTTTATTATATTAATTTTAATCTATTACTAAAGCATATATTATAGATTACTGTATTGAGAGAACAATTATTTTTAGTGTGATTTGCACAGTCAATTCGAAAATCTTTCCTTTAAATCGTAGGTTGCACCTTTAGAACTAAATTTGATGGTGATTATAGAAAATTATTTTTGAAATATAATTAACATTAACCCAAATAAAGAGACTTTTATTAAATGTATATTGATTGTATAAAGTCGCCGTAGTCTAGTAGATAGTGCGCTGGCTTATTAGGTCAGACATCAAAACGAAATATGAAAATATATTTCTTCGGCGACTTCGTCTCAGCTGATTTCTGGCAAAAACTCTGAGAGTGGATATAATTGCCATGAAAAGTTTCCCAAGAATCTATCTTTCGGAGTCGACTTTAAACTGTAGGCTCCGCCACTCATGTATAAAATTAACGCACACAACATAAGTAGTCGTAATCGTGACTGAAGGATTATAATGACCAATTATGTATGTATGTATGTACATTTATTGATTGATTGAAAAAAATTATATTTTTTTTACATTTTAGAGACTACTGCATTTGTTTCGGAAACCAATCAAACATTGTAAAAGAAATTTGTAGAAAGCAGAGTTAGTGTGTGTGTGTGTCTTATTGCTCAGCTTTCAAAATCTATAATTATAAGTTTTTGCCAGAAATCTACTACCTACTAGACTACGGCGACTTCAAAGTCGAGAATATGTGTCTTAAAAACAATAAAGCTGCAGGTCCTAACGGCCACACCGCTGAATTGTTTAAGACCGGTAGTAATGGGTTGGTAGGGTACATATATAGGAAATTGGACCTGATAAACATTTAGTTTCGGGAAGACAGATCCACATCATGCATTTTTACGAAGCGAATTTAGTGATTTAGTTATTACCTTCACCAGATCATGCGATTTGACCCCACTAGACATTCTTTTTAATTCTATGCGGAGTTTTTCGTTACAAGGAGAAATCAGCCAGTATTGCAATCCCGGAAGACAACATTAAAGCTGTTGATGAGATGTCGGCCGAAATGCTGGAAAGTTTCAAATCGCAACAAACTAGTCACACATTACCAAAGCATTTTAGGAGAAAGGTAACACAGCAGTTTTCCAATTTAACGGACATTCGATTTAGTGAACATCACATTTAACGAACACCAAAATTTTTTCTATTAAGTACCTTATATAACAAACAATCATTTTATTTTGTGCTCGGTACAACGAACAAATACAAAATTTAATAAAAAAAAATATAATTCCTACCGAAAAATTATTAACAATGTAAATAAAAATGTAATGTAAGTGATCTTCTTATCATGTTTTTGTTTGATATCAATTGAAGGTCAGTAGTGCGAAGTAATATGTGCTACAAATATCAAAATGGTTAAAAGAAATAAACTGGTCTTAAAAGATAAGGCTTAAATGATCGATGATCATCGAAATGGATTGCGTATTACAGATTTAGGCAAAAAATACGGACTGCATATACGACAATTCTAAAATAAAGCGAAAATTTTTTTTAGGGATGTTGAAAACAATTTTGGGTGTCGCAATAGAAAAACTATAAGGCAAGGTGACTTCCCAAGAATAGAGACCAAACTTTTTCAATGGTTCCTCATGCAATGCAATTGTTATATTCCTGTATCTGGAACAATTTTGCAATCAAATCCAAACAAATCTACAAGAAAATTAATAGAGGTGAGTTTAAAGCACTGAATTTTAATTAATTTTTCTTTTACTTATATTTGAATGAAGGATGTATGGACTTTCTTTGAATAAAATAGAGGAGGCTTATCTTTTTTAACTTAGCACTGGATATAACGAACATTTCGCTTTAACGAATAACCGGAACAACAACTAGGTTTTTTAAAACAGAAAGTTGTTGCATTAAAAACAAAAATCTATATGTAAGTGGTAATCTTAGTTTTGTTCCTGAAAATTTAGCAATTATTGAGAACCTATTTTATGAAAAAAAAACTCATAACAGCTGCAAAAAGTTCACATTTTTGCGATCTACGAATAACAAACTTTTAATAAAAACTAGAGCTGTAAATTAAATTAAATTATTATTGAGCAATCTGTAATTTTAATGTTTTGGAAGATACGTTATTTCAACTTCTGAAATAAATAAACAATAAACAAAAAAAATTTTTTTTAAATATAAACAAACATAACCTAAAAGAAGGATTTGTTTATATGTTCTGACCAAAATCAAATATAAACGACTAATTGTTCATTGTATATATTTGTAGTATAATTAAACAAAAAAAAAATTTCATACATACATACATACATAACTCTCATTGTATAACGTTTGCGTCATAACTTTAAAAACATAATTATTTACTTAAGTATTCATAGTTATGAATAGAAATTGTTGATACATACATACATACATACATATGTACATACATAGGTTCATATGTCATAAGGAGATTGAAAACTAAAAACAGCTCTATCGAATTTATTTTCGCAAAGTTGTTGCATTTGCTTAATAAATTAGCAGTTTTGGAAAGAAAAACGTGCATAAATTGTTCTTTTTTTTACTTAAATGATTGAATTTTGAACTGAGTTATTTACAAATAATTTTTTCAAGGTATTTTTACAAATATTTATAAATACTATTTTTTGGACTCTTCTACTTTTTTAAAAGTAAATTAGTAAAAAATCAATTAACAATTAATTACGCAAGCGTTGTTTTATATTTTTCTAATTTTTCGATTTTAAATCAATATTTCCACTTGTTTTAATTCACTATGTTTCACTTCATATGAAGTCGCAAACTGAACTAAAATTGGTACAAAAGAAAAAAAATTCCGTGGTGTTTCTCATATACGATGGTACGTACCAAAAGAGAGACGTTCTACCTCATTCACCCACGATTTTGTTGGGTGCTTATAAATGAAATTCATTGTTGTGCAGTAGCATATATATGACTATATGACTAATCCGATATATCGTTTCAATAACGCTTTTTAACACACACACATAAGTAGATTTATTTATACATTCTCGTAAATAAAACTTCATTATATGTACATATGTATGTAGTATATTTGTATGTTATATGTACGTACACAAAAGTGTAAACAAATAGCATTAATTAATATAAATTTGTATCTTGAATAAATTCAAATTTTTAGTATATTCTAAGTATTATTCCTAATGTGTTTAACATAAATCTTGACAAATCTGTTGTAAAAAACTTAAATCATAAAAATGTTTATTTTCTCTGGAGTTTTTTTAGTTATTCGTTAAATTTAATCGAATTTTATTTTGTATTGAGTTATATAATACAAATTTCTTTGGAACATACGTAACATAATTGGTCATTAGAACTCTTCAGTCATGATTACGACTTAGCTTCTCGCACCACATATGTTGTGTGTGTTAAATTTTTATATGAGAGATGAGACCTACAGTTTAAAATCGATTGCGAACGACAGATTTTTGAGAATCTTTTCATTGCAAATTTATTTACTCGCAAAGTTTTTGCCAAAAGACTGTTGATAGGAAGTCGCCGGAGAAATATTATTTTCATATTTCGTTCTGTTGAAGATGTCTGAAGGGGGTTTTGATCCATGGTTTCATGTCTAATTAGCAACCATTCTACCTCCGTACTTCTTTTGAACGTCGGCGACTTCTTTTGAACGTTTTACGACATAAAGAGTGTAAAGAAGATTTCAAAAATACTAACTTATTTCAAATAACGAAATAAGACCAGAATGTATCTTATTTCTCATACAATTTAGAAATTTAGAGCCCAAAAAATATTTTTCTATTCTACTATATATGAGGGATACAACTGTATTTTAGAAGAGTACAGAAATTTATTTAGAAATTTTAGAGTAATCAGCTATATTCAGCTATATTGTTAGTAAACAAAGCACACTACGCATGTAGGGTATTTAAATAGTTGATAATTCACCAAATAAATTATTTATAAATTTTTGATTTTTGTATATTGTTTAAATAAATTACGATTAAAGAGTTTTATTTAAAGAGACAAGAACCATAGTTTTTTTTTACTGTGTTATAGCATTTGAAATGAAATGTGATGCAAAATAATAATATTTTTAGTTAAATAATCATTAAAAAAAATATTTCCTTTAAAAGATAATAAAAGTGATCATAAACTTAATACAGTTTTTACGTTAATTATTCATTCTGTTATTTAAGTTTTTTCTTTGATCGATCTAATACAGAAATCTATAATTGAATACAATTTTGAAATATTGTAATAAACTTTTATCATTGGATTGTGGAAACACGACAGGCGTTTTAGAATCTTTTGAAAAAATCAAGTTAGACAGAAAAGCATGAAATGCGAAATGCGTGTTTTACACCTCCACCTTAAGCAGGAGTTAAAGGTAATTAAGGCAATTGTGCTGTTTGCACAAACAGTCATAGAAGGAAAAATGCCGATTTGTTATTAGTTAGTTAATGCTTTCAGCCCTTTTAGATTAGAATATCTCCAAAGTCATGACTAATTATAATGTTGGATTGGGATTCAGTACCCTAAAAACCTTTAGAAGTAGAGGGTTTATAGCTTTTGGGTTAAAAATCTATCGATCAACATATATACTCTTAAAATCAAGTAACGTTTTATTCGAGATTGGAAGAAAATTATAGAAAAAATTAATACTTGCTTAAGCTAAATTAGTTGATAAATAAATCCAACTAAATCCACTAAAACTTCAATTAATAGGGATGTCAGGCTGCATTTGCGTATTTGCATCACTGCTGTTAACTTATATGATATACTTGCACCTGCATTACAACAATACATACACGTGAAATATATCGAAAACAATTGTGAACGATTAAAGCAGTACATTGTCGCACAATACTATTCGAGTTTTAAGTACAAATAAAATAGTTTTATTTAATATGGTAGTAGCATACCATACAATATTTCTCTTTAAAATATTTTTACGTCTTCCATTTTTGTTTCATTCGATTGGATTTGTTGTTGTTTACAGTACCATTTGTTTAGTCATTGCTGTTGCTATGGTTGCTACTAACGTAGTGTTGTATAGAATCTGAAACAGGCGACTTTAATAAGTAGCGATTGCATTACCTAAAATGCAAAGAAATGGGTAAAAACCATTGACGTTTATGTCATTGATATACATACATACATACATACATACTTAGTATAAAATTTGGTGAATGTATAAACATAAAGTTTTGAAATTATTTTTTCTTCTTCAGTTAACGCACTTTATCTTACAGTGGTATTATGTGTTGGTGGCTAGGTGGCTAAACTGATGAGTGAGTGACTGACGGGTGAGTTGTAATTTTCTTCAATTGCATATTTTGTTTTTCGTTACCAATGAAACTGAAATAATAAAGATTTTACTATTGTCCATTATATTTGTTTTCGCCTTTTTCAGCATATTTAGGAGTCTTTTTGTTTTAATTTCATTTCCAATTGTTAAGCTAGAAAACTAAAGCAATGTTAACAATAAACATCACAACAAATATAAAGTAAATCAACACAGAAGGTAATATTGAAAGCAAAAGAATTTAAATAGAGCGAATAAAAGTCATTGACTTCAAGAGTTATTATTTGGACTTATAATTTTGTTTTTATTAAGGCAATTCTTAAGTACGTGGTGAGTTAACAAAATTAAAAAGTTTTGCTATAGAGCAACTCAAACTATCTTTTTGAATTTAGTCAAGAGGATAGAAGTCATAATTTTGTAGAAAATTGATTAATATTTGTTAGTCCATTTACTCACTAGGACCTGTTGGCATCTGCAAGAGTATATAGCGTTTAGTGTGTGCTTTTTAGTTTAGAAAAGGAAACAGGAGGTATCGTTAACAACTTATTCTCACTTATTTCAGGGCTCACCAAAAATGGACAGGTATCTATTGTAATAAAAATATAAGAGATTTTAAAAGATAATCACCTAAAAAAACTGGCACTTCAAAAGATTTTTATTAATTTAATCTTGTTTCTGTACAGTGCATACTAGAATGTCTGATTCAAAACAGGAACTTTAGTGAAGTCTGTTGTGATATACAGAGACAATATGATCGAGTAAAAGGAATGCGCTACATCAAAGCTTGTTTAGATTTTTTTTCAAATTCCATATAAACCGAAAAAAAACATTTGTTTAATGAAACTCAGATTTCTTAATTAATTAATATAATTTTTTGGAAAAAAACCATAATAATTAAAGGAGAGAATCAATTTAGCACTACATCAGGGATTACCATTTCATAGCACAATTGTACAGAAAGCATTCCTGTGCTTTTTGATTTAGTTGTCGATCAGACTGCGACAAGAATACATGTGTGGCGAATACTTTTTCATTTTATTTCAGAATGACACTCAAAAAATATCTTATGTTAGAAGATGCTTTTATAAAACATTTAAGGAATGTAGGGAATATGTTCTCAAAAGACATTTTGTGTGTTATCATATTCATATTAATAAATTTGTATGAAAAGATTAAAAACACCGCTTTTGTCAAATAAAACAAGTTTGGAGGGTTCAAGAAATATAAAAAAAATATTTTTGAGTTCTACTCAACAAAACTCACGAACTACATTATGTCATTAGTTAAACGTATTTCATATTTGTTATTTTGTCGCAAAGCATAATTTTTTTTAAATGCTTTGGAATACTCGCTTCTTTCTATTAATAAAAAATGGGTTTTTTATTTTTATTTATCTAAAAAACATGGTATAATTTTAAAGCCAAAGATGGATATCTTTATGTTCTTTTAATAAAAAATGGATCTTTTATTTTATTTTTATTTCTCTCTTACTCACTAATACACAACCAAAATATTTTTGGTAACCCCTAAACTCAAATCAACAGTCAAGTTAGTGTTCTATCCACAATGATTTCAATGGTTGAAGGAAGAACAACGAGTATAAATCAGGGGTTACCAAAAATTCTTGGTTGTGTATTAGTGAGTAAGAGAGAGAAAATAAGTTGAGAGAATTTATTTATTTACAGCCATAGAATAGTGTCAGTTATATACACTATTTTGATTTTCATTTCATGATCAAAATTAGAAAAAAAAATAAAAACCCATTTTTTACAAATAGAAAAAAAGAGAGCACTCCAAAACATTTAAAAAAATTTATACTTTGCGAAAAAATAAAAAATGAGATAATGTCTGATCGACAACTAAATCAAAAAGCACAAAAATGCGTGTGAGTTCTCTCTGCACAATTGTACTATGGAATGGTAATCCCTGTTTTAGTTTTTGTTAACAAACTTGATTAACTTTATTATTTATACGATATTCATTAGTTATTAATATTTAGAATTAAAACAACTAGTTCTTGTTTTTTATGAAATAACGTTAAAATTTGATATTAAACGATCAATGGTAATCAAATTCATTTGAATTTACTCCGAAAATTACTGATATAACATCGATATCGAGATTTCTTTTAAAATAATTTAAACATTTTGATTGAGGTTATAAGACGTCGTATATTAAAATTATTTTCTAAGTTTAGGAGTTTTTAGCAGAATTCAAATTGTTTTCATTTTGTTAAGCCTTTCTGCACGCTGGTCACTATGCTGAGAGAAATTCCAGTGAATCAAAAGAATTTCGATATCTCGACATCATAATCATTGAAAACAATGGCTCTACACATAATTTTTTACATTCATATTCTTAATATGTTTGGCTTATTTTATGAACATTAGATTTATTCCTTTCCGTTATGGGACACTCGCAACTTGTGGAAATTCTAATAGCCATCTCTTAGCATTGCGATTCAGTTTATAATGCGGTAAGTATGTACGATTTTAAGGAAATAACATTGGTAGCATACATAGTTAAGTTCCTTAAAAATACCGCTTTTGTTCCTCCACTTTGTGGGAGGAAATTGATTCTTATATACTTCACATATTTTTGTTTTTATTTATTTATTTATTAAAACATAACATATGGTTTAATAATAAATTTTTATATACATATTTAAACAAAACCCTATCAAATTTCGAAATCTTTTATTGAAGTGTGTCTGATCTGCTTTCGTAAACGTTTCTAAAGCCCCAGTTATGCTACCGGAACGTAATGTAACGGTAATGTCTACTGAACGTAAAAATGTAAGAGCAATTATAGAGAACGTAAAAACGTATCACATATTTTTAGGCAGGGTACCAAATCTTCACTCACTTATCACTCACGCTCATGAAAAAGAAAAAGAATTTTGTTTTGTTATCTTTCATTCGTGAACAGAAACAAACAAAAATAAAAGTTTGCTTTATTCATTCATGTATGATACTGTTATTAATGTTTTTATTTTCGTTCAAAATTGAGAGAATAAGAAAAACATTTTTTCATGCACATGCACATTTTTGAGAAATAACATTTTTGTAAAAATCTCACAAATGAACGAGCATATAAAGTTTTAATTTGCACTAGCATTCGAAAATGAAATGCAAAATTTTTTTTATAGTTCTGTTGATAAATAAATGTAAAATGTTGAGAGTGTTCACACATGAACATGCACATTTTTGAGAAATAAAATTTTTGTAAAAATCTCACAAATGAAAGAGCATATAAAGTTTTATTTTGCAATGTTGAGTGTTCGGGTTTTTGCATGCAAGAATAAAACAAAAATATGTGCACAGACGGGTAAAACAAAAATTTTGTTCATTTTTATGATGGGTTTTTTTTGTTTGTGTTTTCCATGCAAACAGGCAGGCAAGTAAAATAGCCTGTGTTACAGAAACATCACATAAATTGTATAAAGAAATGAGTCACATGTGACCCATGATCGTATTACAATACGCACATGTGTGTCATGAAAATTTTTCATTTTCATTCATTTTTGTAATGTGGCAAATAAAACAAACAACGTACGTATGAAAATAAGAAACAAACCACAAAAAGTCCGAACACATATGATAAAAAAAACAACAACATTAATGAGTATGTACTTTAATGAGAGCGATGAGAAGGCCTCTCATATTTGTACATTTCACATTTCTTACTTCTCACAATTCATATTCGCGAATATGTGCCAAAATAAAAAAATAAATGTTTTCATTTATGAATGCTTAAAATGAAAACAATTCTTAGTTACTCATTTGAAAAGTACACTCGTGTCTATTTATCATAAATGTTTAAATTTATGTGTTCATACATGAATTTTTCTGAACCCTGTTTTTAGGTAAACAAAACAATAAAAGAAATAAACAAAAAACAAATAAAGAAATAAAAATTCCAAAAACTAAAAGACAAAAATTCAGAAATGGATATAGAAGACAGGTTTTTGGGTTTGAGTTTTTATTTTATTATATTTATTGTTTTTTTAAACAAATTTAATATTAATTCCAAATTTCAAAATTCAGTTTTCACTCCTTTTTGTCACTTTCAATATTGCGTCTTTTGTTTTTCTTTAATTCAGTTGTTAGCCACTGTTATCATTACAGCGTTTTTGGATTCATTTCAACGATTTTATATTTATTTAAAGGTATTTATTAAAAGTTTCATGTACTGTTGCTGTAAGCCAAACAATTTTCATTTCACACAAACAAAAAGACAAAATTGAGTGCGACAAGCGCGTGAAATTGTTTATCCTACAGAAACAGGTCAGGTATTTCGGAAACCAAATTTGTACGAATGTAAAAACGTTTTTATCTTCTGTAGTAAAAGTAAAATTCAAACTGAAATGCTTTTCGAACGCTTTAGTTAAAAATCGATAACTATATTTTTCTAATTTAAAATAAAAACAAGCGCTACCTACACAATCTAATAGTAAAATAGTGTTTATTTTTATTTTAAATTATTAAAGTTAATAATGAAATAAATTATAATTTGGATTTTTAAAATATGGGAAGTTTTATTTAAAGAAAATTCCACATACAGACAATTCTAAATTCTATTTATAATTTCAATTTTCAGTTTTGGTGGTTTTTAATTTTGCCATGTTGTCAACACTGCTAAACAGATGTCGAATAAAAATGTAAGAAAATTCTATTTTTTACAGATTCTTACGTTACATTACATTTCTATACATTTCTTACTGTTGCGGTTACATTCCGTTACGGTAGCAAACTGGGGCTTAAGTTTCCTGGTAGGGAGAGACTTGGAGGCTATCTTGAAGATTTCTTGCTAATATTTCTGATCTATTTTGTTAACGATCTTTTTCTAAAATGTATGCTTACAACTGCTTTGCCATGCTTAAAACTTTTTCCATACTTTCTAGTGAGAAGTTTTTTTTTCTTTTGTATACTACATTAGAAAATTTCCCCATTTTATGAACCGCTTGGTAACAAAATCCCGTTATAAAAGTACCGTATAAAGTTGTAGGAGGGTTACCTGTACATGCAATAATAATAACTATAAATATAAGCATAAGTGCTGCCATAAATTTAATGTGGGGTGGATATAGAAACGATGCAGCTTTTTCAATGTCTTAGCCTCGCTTTATTATTATTATTCATCTAAAAAGAGGGATTTTAATGAACTTGAAGAAATTTGGGGGCCTAACACTTTTTTAAAGAGGAACACTTCGGGATATATTGATGAGTTTAGGAGAGACTTTGAGATTTCCTTTGGACCCAGGACGAAATACTCGGCGCCTATTGGTGATACCTTGTATAGACTACAATGATATCTTGTATAGATTGAGGGCAGTACAACACATTGTACAGCGGCAGTAGTATGGCACCTCTACACCACAATAATTGCAAGGCATGAAAGTAAATAACAACACTTTTGCTTTATTTTAAATAAAAATTTTAGTTGGTTTTCAGGGCTTCAGAGCAAAGAGTTTTACAAATAAATACACACACTGATTGAGTAAATAAAAATTAATTTTTTTAACTTAAAAAGAAAAAATTAGTATTAAGTTGGACCATGTTGTATATCAATTACAGCCTGTAGAACACGAGACGTTGTCATCATTAAATTAAGTGTAACATCGGTTGGTATTTTCTTTTGAGGTCAATCAGATCCATGAAGTTGCCGTAGTCTAGTAGGTAGTGTGTTGGCTTATTAGACGTAAAGCCAGGGTTCGATCCCCAGGTCAGACATCAAGACAAAATTCAAAAAGTATTTCTTCGGCGACTTACTCTCAGCAGATTTCTGGCAAAAACTCTGAGAGTAAATAAAAATTGCCATGAAAAAGTTTCTCAAAAATCTGTCGTCCGGAGTCGACTTTAAACTGTAGGTCCCACCACTCATGTATAAAATTAACACACACAACATAAGTGGTGTGAGAAACTAGGACGTTGTACAATGGGTCAATTCGACCTCCGGGTACAGTACTTGTCTTAATTGACAAGTACACGTCCTCTAACCTAACCTAACCTAGTATTTAGTTGAACCATCTTGTATATCAATTACAGCCTGTAGAACACGAGACGTTGTCATCATCAAATTAAGGGTAACATCGGTTGTATTTCCTTTTGAGGTCAATCAAATCCACTTCTTAGAAATTCACGACTTATTATATCGTATTTTCGAATTAATTTTTACAGCTATTTTGTTTTCAAGCTATGTTGCTGGTGTGTTCACACTTTATACTAATCTGCCGACGCAGGAAGTCAATAGCCTTAATTGTCACGATGACAACACAATGCCCGCTACAACAACAATTGAAGTTTTTAAACAAATCCAATTTAATCTAAAATAAAATAATTATTGCTGACACGACAATGGCTACTTTTGTCGATGACACGGCAATGAGGTGAAACACTAGTTACAGAATGCACTTATCTCGGTTTTAGAATGGACTAGAAAATGTTGCATAAAATTAAACAGTTCCAAATCAACATATGTTGACTTTACAAATAATTCAATTTCATTTCTTATTTATTTTATTTATTAATTACAATACAATTACAAATTATATTCTAATTATATACGAGCGGAGTAACTTGACCATATGCTCGGTGTAGTGTAACAGACCAGAGTCTCTGGTGGGAATCGAGCCCACGACCTTCACGCTAATAGTCTAGCATACTACCCACTAGACTACCAGGGCACCCAATTCAGTTTTAGGTTTCCCTATATTTATGGACAGTATACAGATACCGTATGGAAATACAGCAAAATATCTTGGTATGATATTGGATGCAAAGTTACGTTGGAACGAGCATTTTAAAATTAACAACTAAATGACAGAAGCTAAACTGGTTAATCGGTAGAAAATTCAAACTGTCTATTGAAAATAGATTGCTAATATATAATCGAATATTAAAATCTATATTGACTTAAGGAGCACAATTGTGGGGATGCACAAGCGAGAAAAGTGTAACTTATAATACAAAGTTTTCAACGTACTCAGATGTATCGTGATATGCACAAGTGATTTACATTGTGTAAATACAGTTAGAAAAGTGATCGCAAAAATTGTCAATAAATACAACACTCGACTTAGAGATCACATAAATCCGGAGACATCACCTGCTAATCCCGTTGGTTTGGAACACAAACTTAAAGGAAGGAAGTCATCCGATCTACTTAAAAACTTTATTTAATTAAATCGCTTGTTAGTTGTAATAACTAGTTGTACTAATTAATAAATGAAAATTTAAAAAATGGAATTTAAATTTAGTAACTGACGAGGTTTATTACGTTGTATTAGCGCTGTACTTAACAAATTTACCAATGTGCTTGGGGTCGTTATTTTTCCAAAAACTCGTTGATCGGTAAAGTCCAAGCTGTCGGCCGATGTATTCTGATTTTGTTCCAATATGCTCTTATATTGGTTGTGTCCATTTCGCCAAGTTTTCTTCGATAACATATCTTACATAAGGCGTACAGAGTCTCTTATTTTTTTCAGATAGTGACATATTTTCAATGATATCGACAGTTTTGTAAATTCCAATTATTGTTTAATTTTCAACATTTTAGATTTCTCCGTAAGGTTAGATTGCATTCTGAAGTTTGACCATGATATTTTTGACATTGGAAAATTTAAAGTTTTGAAGCATTCTAAACTCGTTTTATTTAGTTCCTCTAAATTTATTTCTATTTACAATTTTATTAATAAATTTCAATTGATGAAAGTTTTGTTATCTAAATTTATTCCGGATATTTATTTTTAAAATTTTAAATCTTATGCTGCACTTAGGGCCATTATTACAACTTGCCGTTAACTAAAGGGAGGATTTTAACGGGGAAATAAACTGTTTCTCATTATTATGAGTACCCGATAAGAAAGAAGTGAGCGTTAAGCTGAAGGGAAGATCATTCTAACTTTAACATTTAAAGTTAAGTTTATGTTTGAACTTGCCATATTATATATTATTTTCAATGTGGCAACTTCAAATGAGAACCACAAACAATTTTTAAAATTCAATCTTTATTTCTAGATTTAAATAACATTTTTTATAGTACTATAAAAGAAAAAAAAACAAACAAAATATTCTAAGTCGTGTTTTTTGAGGTGTACTAAGTTTAGTACAATGGGCGGTTACGTGTGGTTTTTTGCAAAACATCCTCTTTCCAAACAAAGTGTTTTCAGGCACTTACAACATGATGTTTTAACTCGATTTGAGCATATGACACCTCGAAGTTAATTTGGAATTTTTTGGAAATTTTTCTTCTCCTTCAATTCTGGAAGATGAGATTTGTTCGTGCTATATGTCTGCGAATAATTGATCCACACGATTATTAGGGTTTGCAATGCAATATAGTCTCCATGCATTTGAAACAGTCAAGTCCACTAAATAAGTAAACAAGACCCACCACCACTTTTTACCTTTTACAGTAATTCAGTACATTCCTATACACTGGTCCATTTGATCTACCCCTCCCATAGCTTCAGTATGTTTATGATCTGGAGGAGATGGAAAAAACGAATAAACGGCAGCACATTTTCTCCAACTTGGGGACTCAACATTAGCTTCAATTCTTCTTTTTTTCTGAACATTCCGTGAAGTAGATGACGCGATCGCTTGTAGGGGCTCATCGCGATCGCTACTCCACACATCTTCAACCGTAGGTCTGTAAGTAACCACCTCTATATTACCGGGCACATCTCGAGGTAGTATATTTTCATACAATTCATCGTCTCCACCTACCTCTTCGTCAGTGAGAACATCTAAATCGGGTGGCAGCATAACTACATCGTAAGTAATGTTATTTTCATTATCTTGGCTAATAATGTCACACATTGCCTCCTCCAACCCAAAATAGTTTTTGCTACGTCGGTTCGCAATTTTATATCTTTGCAAGTATTTTTTAATTAATAACAAGACGCTATTCAAAAAAAGCAATCAAAAAACCAAGAAAAACTTTTATTCTAAAGCACAATGCCGGAATGAAAACGTCTTCACTGTACTATTTTATCTTACCTTGAACGCCCAGTGTACTAAACTTAGTACAGCAACACTTAATATGCTATAGCTCAAAAAATTCTATACGAACTAAATCGTTTTATATTGCTTTTATTAGAATGTGATGTTATCCAGTAAATAAGCTGGTTTTAACGTTCTTCAAAGTTAACTGATGTAAAATAAGCTAAATAACCATTCACAATCCCACAAGAAATAAATCGCTAGCCAAAATGGGGATTCTCCTCATTGATATTTTTGAACTATGATTTACAACAGCTACGTGGATGCTGCATGTACTCTTATTGACTGGTAGCAAGCGTTGCCAGAATAAAAAATTAAATTTTGTAATATTTACTTCGACTTTAAGTTGTGTACTATATATAGTACAGCGGGCGGAAATGGGTTAATTGAGCAGTGTTATCGACATTGCTCCGGCACTGCCACATTTTTGAAAAAGTTAACTTTATTTCATCAGTAAGTTGTAATAACGAAAATAAGTTAAAGGTAACTTTACAGTTCCCTTTAGCTAAAGGTACCTTTAACTAAACCCAAGTTTAATAGCAAGTTGTAATAATGGCCCTTAAAGTGCTTTTATGGTTTAATAAAAAATATTTCTAATTATTTGAATAAAACGTCTGAATTTAATTTTAATAAAATTAAAAGTGCAAAATTTTTTTCATTGAGTTTGACAAACAAAATAATAGATCTATCAACCTAATGACATATTGCATATTTATTTACTAATTTCTGAATCTTATATTGGCTACAAACTATCAATGGAATAAAAAAGGAAAAAAAAACGAATAATACTAAATATTACAACATTGCATAAAGTGCACAGTAAAAATTAGTTAGAGACACTGCGTGCTTATTGTTAACGAGGAAAAAGATTATATTTCGCAATATGTTTCATATTTATTCAGCGTAAATTCGTAAAAATCTTTGCGGTAATGAATTTCCACAATTTATAATGGAAAAATGTTCGTAAACTGAAGTCGTCAAACATGACAACCCTGGTTTAGCTACCAGTCTTCCACTGGTGAGAATTAAATATCGAAAGAGAGAGAGAGAGAGAGAGGGAGAGAGAGAAAACCAAATGATAATTAACTGTTGTTTACGTTCGTGGCTTTAGTCTTTTGTTATTTCAGCCTGAACTAAGTTTAGTTTAATGTTGATCGCCAAACGGAACGCGGTGCGCTGGCATAAGAAAGTTTTTTATACTTACATACATATATTATTAAAATAAAACTATTAAAGAAGAAAAAAAAAAAGTAACAGAAGGAAAAATCTAATAATGTTTGCGTGAAAGTTTATTACGCAGCGGTTATTTCTTATGAGATCATTAAAAAAATTATTGTAAGGAAATTCATAATTGAATATATAAAATACAATCAAAATGATGACGGATGTAAAATAATCTTAAATAAATGTGTTTAGAAAAATACAACAACAATACTGATATTTTATTATCGAAAGTAATGTAACCCGGATCTTATTTTTGATGTGTTTTTACATTTTTTAACTTCTATACGTATATTTTCAATAAAATAAATGTGAAAAATATTTTAAATATTTGGCGTTTACAAATATTGCTTAATACTAAAATGCATTTAATGCAGAGTATTATTGTTTGTTAAAAAAATATATGTATATATATATATATATATATATATTTATATAGATATATATATATATATGAAGTGAAGTGAATTGAAGTATTTCTTGCGCCATTTGTTGGTATGGCAACCTGTTGATATTGTGTTATTTGAGTAAAAGAGAAATTGACTCTCTATTTATAGCACAAGTGTAAATGTTGTGAAAATAATATATTTATTAGCGTGTATATATATGTATGTATATGTATGTACATGCATATATTAGTATGGATATGTACGTGCGTTATACAACATAAGAAAACGAAATAAAGAAACTAAAAGATTCAACAAATAAAAATAGGGTTATTCCAGATGTGGATACGAAGATGATAAATACGAAAACAGAAAAATAAACAATGAACTCCTAGAAATAAAAAAAACATAAAACCTTTTATATTCAATTTTTTTCATTTATACCACTAGACACCTCCTACTTAGACCCCTCGTACTCCATCAGACACAAAGAGCACAAATATACTTTCACAAGTTGTGAATAGTCCGTCGTAGGTACATCACATTTTTATTTGGTTTGTTACATTATTTGCCGAATACAGAAATTAACGTAATTGGAATTTCTCTATATGTATTATCATTACTCATATTGGGGTAATGGTAAAAGTATTCTTACAAGATATTCTGCTTAAATTTATGTATCTCATGAAATGTGAGTGAAACAGAATTTATAATTTATAAAGAAAATTCTGACTGCAGTTTGACTTTTCACAACAGAAAAAAAAAATAATAACAATAATGAACAACTTTGTAAAACCACAAGAAAATAATTTCTTTCTATTGTTTCATCATAATATTATTATTTACGGCTTATATACACTTTCAAACATATAAACACTAATATATGTATATAAGTGTGCATACATAGTATATTTGCTATGATTATAATATTGGTATTACTAAATATGTACGTATATACTTGATTATATAAACACATATAAACACAATAGACGCAACCGAGCAAGCACAACAATATTGCAATTGCAGCATCAGTTAAGCTGCATGTGCATTAATTATAATAAAGACAACAATTATAACTAAAATAATAAGAATAGCGAATGAAAATATGTATGGATACGTACACGATATGTACACTATTTTTTTGGAGATTGCTGCGTTGCGTCTATTGTGTTTATAGCATATACATATGAATCGTAGCTGCAGTTTATCACCGACATACATAAGTTGCACTTTGCGCCATGGACAAGTAATAACGTTTTCAAAATATGTATGTTTTTATTTTTCTCTTCTTTGTTGTTTGTTCTCTGGAGAAATAATTGTAAATATTCCAAATAAAAATGTCAAGATGAGGATTGGAGACTTTTAGCTGGATTGAAATTCTATTTTCTTAAGTAATAAGTTTTATATTTTTTTAAATTGATATCAACCTATAATGGCCCTTAAAATATCATGCAACATAGTTTATGTAGATGTATGACAGAGATATGCAGAGACAGTACTGTGTGGAACAAAGGCATCATTTAATCTACCATACAAAACTGAATTATACGGCAACAAATTACAATACAGTTAATTGGTTAAGTGTAAGTCATTAGCCATTTTTATAAGGGAAATTTAGCATTGCTAAGGCCATACACAAATAGTTTGTGTAAGAATTCATGTTTTTGATAAAGCTTGTATTTGTTACATTGCCCGTCTAGATTTCTCTCATTAATGTTGTGTGTGTTAATTTTAGACTTGAGTGACGGGAGCTACAGTTTAACGTCGACTCCGAACGACAGATTTAGGAGAAACTTTTTCATGGCAGGTTTAGTTACTCTCAAAGTTTTTGCAAGAAATCTGCTGAGAGGAAGTCGCCGAAGAAATAATTTTTCATATTTCATTTTGATGTCTGATCTGGGATTTGAATCGTGGTTTTACATCTAATAAGCCAACACGCTACCCACGACTTCAACGCTAATTGTCTCTTCTATTAAAAACTGTAAATTATTTCAACAATTTGACAACCTCCATCAACTGCAAAACAGGTCTACAACATGACCTAGGGCCAAACATCGTTGAACTTTACTTTCGTTGCCTAAGACGTTTAGCAAGTTTGCGTCAATTTTTATCTTCTTTATAAACCTGTTACGGTTTATAATATTGCAGTTTATGCGATTGTTATTTGAATTCATTGATATATTTATCATTTACCACCTCGTATTGATTAATTGCTTTTTGCTTTGCTAATTCTAAAAGGTGAATATGAAAATATGTATGTAGCCTTCTTTTGAAATTAGTAAATCTGCAATAGTATTTTCAAACAATCTAATTACAACTATCAATTAGTTTTGCGATTGGAACTGTGACGTAAATGCCAATCATATCTACAACAAATCTACCAATTTTATATGCACTGTCTATTTATTGATTCATGTGTTCTTAAATTTTATTAAATATAATGGGAAAATAAATAAAATTATTATTATAGGAATAATAAGCATGAATATACATACAATACATATATAATAATGTACATACATACATATATACTACATACATATGTACGTATTTATATAAAAATTATTTTATTTATAATTCATTATTTTGTTATTGAATCAACAGAATTTAGAAAACACAATTGTAAAGATATTTGTTATTGTGATTTGAACACATAAAAAAATGAACAACCACAATACGAACCCTTCAAAAGAAGGGTCCCATCAGTTAGTGATAGAAGGGGTTGCAAAAGAACAACGTAGACGCAAATCTATTGTAAATAGTAGCTTAATACAGTCAACAAAATTCAACATATTTGTGACAGTTGTCGTGGTCGGAATAACTGTTATTTTTATCGAACCAGGTAAGTGTTAAAATGTTTTGTTTATAACCGGCTTCCACTCTTAACATATGTATATACAAACATTGTTTCTCATGTGTATGTGCATGTTTGTGCGCATATGTATAATAAACAAAAAATTGTATTTGCACACTGAATAGTTGGGAGTCGTTGTCTTTTATATTTGATTATATTCTTCCACACTAAATATATTCCGTAAAAATCAAATGACGAAAATTGTGAAAATTATTGTTACAATACATATACACATCTGATTCAAGATCGATTCTATAACAATTTTTTATCACAATCGAGTAGATTTAATGATTTATACTGAAAACATATTTTTTGTACTCAAAATACAACTCTATGCAAAGAAAAATGACATTTGATAAAAAAAAAAACAATAACAAAAACACAAATTCTCAATAATTACCAAAAAGTTTGCACAAGTTTAATTAAATAAATGGAGGAGACAAGTAATGACGAATAAATATCCTGTACTTTCATTATTGCTTGTTTCCAGGAACAACTTCTATAAATTGTTTTTATATTTACATATGTATGTATGTATATTAAAACAATAAAATTTATAAACGTTTTTATATATATCATTATATTATTTTATATATCTCATACCGCATTGGCTGTCGGTCGTCTTATTATGAGAGTTTGCTTTTTATTTACCTTCGCAAGTTCTAGAGGATTGTTGTGTATTTCGATTCGAAAGAAAATTCATTCGATTCTTACGCTGTAAAGCATAGTGTTTCACACATTTTTCCTTAGGATTGAAATACATAATATCCGTTCTGGGTGATTCGGCAGGAGTCTTATTGACAAGTGGAAGAGGCTCTATGTATACTGCAGAGTATATTTTTGTTTCATCATATGTATCAATCAAATGAACAGTATCATTTAAATACAACAAGCAATATCAACAAACATTTTGTTTCTTTCTGTATTTGTTTTTAGTCATAAGATATTTATACAAAATCCTCTAAGATATTCATTAACCACATCGGTAAAATAAATCTGTTTCAAATACCGAATTTCCGCATTCCTGTTAATAACTTGAAGCTTCTTTATGAATGTATATTGCTGTCAGCAATTTCATTCATTTCTTCTGCAACTGCATTTTTACCCAAGTCAAGAGCAAATCATTGATTCCAATGAACCATAACACATTTACTATACACTGCATACATGTATACTATGTTACATTCACACAATTGAGCTCTAATAGATCTAATTTGTTCTTAACATCTGGTGGTACAGAAGTAATTTATTTGGTATTAATCAGTGTTTAACAGCTGATCTGCAAATGTGTTTACTTCCTGTAGATTAGTTCTGGAGGGATATGATTAAAAAAAATGTCTGCTTTTATATTCTTTGATCTTTAATTAATTAATTTTGTTAAATTTTGTTTTGGGAGGAGAATATCCTTTTTTGAAGTTAGGCATATTTATTCTTCTCTTATTTTTATTATTTCACAATAAATGTATATAAAAATATATTCTAATAAAACCAAAAAAAAATATTAATCAGATTAAGGGCCATTATTACAACTTGCCGTTTAACTTGGGTTTAGTTAAAGATACCTCTAGCTAAAGGGAACTGTAAAGTTACCTTTAACTTATTTTCGTTATTACAACTTACAGATAAAGTTAACTTTTTCAAAAATATGGCAGTGGCGGAGCAATGTCGATAACACTGCTCAAATGAAACAAGTTTTATTTAAACGCAGTGGCATGGACGGGCTTCTTTTTTTTGTTGTATTTGCTTACTTTGTTTATATTTGAAGTTGCCATATTGAAAATAATGTATACATATATAAGACAAAATCAAACATAAACTTAACTTTAAAAGTTACCAGTAGGATGATCTTCCCTTTAGCTTAACGGTCATTTCTGCCTTATCGTCCACTTATAGTAATGGAAAACAATTTATTTGCCCGTTAAAATCCTCCTTTTAGTTAATGGCAATTTGTAATAATGGCCCTAAACGTCTCAACCGTCTTGAGCAAATTATTCGTACATCATTTCTCTCTTGAAAAACGCTCATGAAAAAGATAACCAGGTCCTACCTTCAGCATTTTGAGCATATTGCCAGACAAGAAATCATCATAGAAAACCGTTACAGCGTTGAAACTGTAAGAAAAGGAGATCTTCAACAAGATGTACAGCTCAACTTAGATGACTTCGAATGCTAGAACGGAATGAAGATAAAATAACAGATTAAATAACCGTTATTAATATTTATGTATGTACATATATGTGTGTATTATAATTTTAATTCTTAACCAAATTTTCTGCAAAATGATATGGAGTAAATCTTTAAGCCGAAAGTCCATACCATGCGTTTAATGCGTTACATGCGATTCTCCCGTTGAAAGCGTTATGCGTTATACGCGACTGGTTTTTTGTTTTGATCAGCTGTTGTGGTAAAATAATTTACAAACCAGAACAGTTTTGGGAAAAATGGAAAATGAAATTGTGATTTTGAAAGAATTTATGGCATTAATTACATGTTTATGAATTTACATACATATATGATATTTTTTGCTGCTAAGGCCTACGAAAAGCTTTAAAATAACAGAAGACGAGTGTTTGCAACTAATTTCTCCTCCATTGCTCTTGTTTACAAATTAATAAATACAAACGAGATGACACTCAGTACATAAAAAACAATCGAAAACTAGTATATAAATTTTGTTCGTGAAAGAAATGTGTTAAAAAATGCATTTTAATGTATTTTCCTCTTAAATTAGTAATAAACTTTATTATGAAATATGTTTTTATTAATATTTTTATAATGCAAATAAAAAAATGCGAAAATAATAATGCACTATTTATATTTATCAAAACATATTTATCGAAACCATTTACAATAGAATATAATTTGTCATCTCCAGTACTACAAAACAGCTAAAAAATTTTAGCAATGTAAAGTAAACCTACTTGATGCATTCTATGCGTCTATGCACGTTCTTCTGTAACTTGTCACAAACAACTATATTGATTCTACTTTTTCGGTATACGCATGTAACGGATTCTATGCGTTGTAACGCAAGGTCACATTAAACGCATGGTATGGACTTTCGGCTTTACATCCGTGCACCAAAAGGATGATTTTATTTACGAAATGCATCAAATTTCATGAAAGTATGGTAATATTGTTAAGAGATTCTAAATTTTTGAATATATTTCTCACGGCTGCATTTTTAAATGCTTTTCCACTGCCAATTGGTATAAATACTATTATGTTCGTACACTAATGCTGAAATATTTACACTCACTTCTAATTTCGTATACATACATATTATGTAATGGGTGATTTTTAAGAGCTATAGGAAAATTTTTCAAAAAAAAAAAAACACATAAAATTCAGAAAAACGCTTGAAATCTTTATTTGAATCGATAGTAATTTAATGTTTGAAGATTATTTCATGCAAATGTTGACCGCGACTGCGCCTCAAATGGTCCATCCTCTTAGTCCAATTTTGGCATACTCTTTCCAACATTTCGGCCGGTATCTCACGAATAAATGCTTCAATGTTGTCTTCCAATGCTTCAATTGAAGCGGGCTTGTCTGTATAGACATGAGCTTAAACATAGCCACACACAAAATAGTCTAAAGGCGTTAAATCGTACGAACTAGGCGGCCAGTTGACCGGTCCCGAACGTGAAATAAAATGTTCACCGAACTCGCCTCTCAATAAATCCATTGTTACGCGTGCTGTGTGGCATGTGGCACCGTCTTTTTGAAACCAAGCTCTTGCATTTTGGGCAAAAAAGTTGGATATCATCTCACGGTAGCGCTCACCATTCACAGTTACGTTACGATTCACAGCATCTTTGAAGAAGTACGGTCCAATGATGCCACCAGCCCATAAACCGCACCAAACTGTGACTTTTTCTGGATGCATTTGTAGCTTTTGCAATGCTTCTGGCTGATCTTCACTCCAAAATACAGGACAATACTACTTATTTACGTATCCATTGAGCCAAAAATGAGCTTCGTCGCTGAACACAATTTTTCGATAAAGAAGTGGATCTTCGGCCAACTTTCCAAGAGCCCATTCACCAAAAATTCTGCGTTGCGGTAGATCGTTCGGCTTCAATTCTTGCACCAGCTATATTTTGAAAGCCCTCACACCTTAATCCTTCCACAAAATTTTCCACGTTGTTGAGTAACAGAGGCCCAATTGCTGCGAACGGCGACGAATCGATAATTGATGGTCATCATTAACACTGGCCGATACAGCTGCGATATTTTCTTCAGTTCGCACTCTACATAAGCGTGTTGGTGGTTTAATGTCCAACAATGTAAATTTGGTGTGAAATTTAGTCACAATAGCCCGAATAGCCGCTTCAGTGGGTCGATTAAACTGACCATAAAATGGAAGAAGCGCGCGATGAACTTTCTTAACAGAGCACGCATTTTGATAATAAAATTCAATGACTTGCAAGCGTTGTTCGTTTGTAAGACGATTCAAGGTTAAATTATAGACCAAACTGAAGATGTTTGACAGTGAAACAAAACACGAAACGTGCGTGAGCTGTTTAAACCAGTGTTGCCAAAAAGATAATAGCTAAAAAATCACCCGTTATTTACTCTGATTATATCGATATGTTTTTTTGTTTATATGGTTTATGCAAAATTGGCGGCTATAACAGTAAAGTTATTAATTTAATGGAGGTTATTATCGAAATTAAATTTTATTAAGTAGAAATTACTATTTTTTCATTTGTGCAAAGCTCTGTGTTTAAAAAATAAATTTTGTTTTTCATTTATTCTCATGTGTGAATATAATTTTATTTTTTCGATAAAATTACATAATTGGTCATTACAACCCTTCAGTTAGGATTACGGCCTAGGTTCTAACACCATTTATGTTGTGTGTGTTAATTTTATACATGAGTGGCGCGACCAACAGTTTAAAGTCGATTCTGAACGACAGATATTTGAAATACTTTTCATGACAGTTTTATTTATTCTCGAAGTTTTTGCCAGAAATCTGCTGAGAGGATGTCACCGATGTTTTTTCACATTTCGTTTTGTTGGAGATGTCGGACCTAGTATTTGAATCGAGGCCTTACGTCTAATAAGCCATCACACTACCTATAAGACTACGGTGACTAAGAAACTTAGAGCAAATACTTACATTGAGATTGTTAATCAATCGCTCGGTGTCGATTTTAAAATGTAAGGCCCGCCAACTGCGCATAAAATTAATGTAGATGGTGTGAAAAACTAAGCCGTATTAGTGACTAAAGTGTTCAAAGCCTAATGTATGTACGTACATATGTATGTATGTAAATATGTATGTGCAAATATTTTTTTTTGTGGGATTTAGAAAAATCTCTCATTTTATATCTAAAACGTAGACGTTCACATTGAAATAAAGTTCCACTGAAAATGTCCACACTCACACGCTCATGTATGCATAAGGAGTAATGTTTTGTTAATAAATTAAAAGTTATACATACATATATAAAGAAGAAATCCTATTATTTGGAATGACCTAAAACCTTTGATGACCTTGACGATTTTGGGTAAAGTTGTGGCATTGTGGTTTTTTGAATCAAAGAAACTAAAAGTCAATGTCAACACGAACTAAATAAAAGATTAAATAAGTGCCTAAAAAGTTATTGCTGCTAAATCGACAGGAACATACACACTATTTAGTAAAAAAAATTAACTTGAAACACATTCCTCCACACGATATATAGAAAGGGATATTAAGAAAGAAAGGAAGAAAAATGAAATTTATTTAATTGAAAAAATTGAAATTAAAAAATTAAATAAATAAAAACGGTTTTACGTTATGTAACATTATTGTATACAAAAATATACAAATAATGTGTAAGGGTAGCGCTGGAGAAACATAGAATTAATATTTCTTTAGTTAAAACACAACTTCTGATTGTAAGAAAACATATATGAAAATGTGCAGAAGTTTGAAATGTGCCCGTATTTAACACGGGCAAGTAACAATTTAATCCTGTTAGCTGGCAAGTTATTCAGGATACAAACTAAAGGCAATAAATTTTCTCGATTGTAGTTATAATCTCTTTCAGAGTTAGACGTTGCCCCAGTCACAATGACACCATTTGTTCACGTTACACAGGCAGTTGCGTCCTGACTGACCTACTAAGTTTATATTTCCGTTTGGTGTGTATTTAAATTTGTGTAAAATAAGTACAAGACTCATTGGTAGTCAATAGCAGACTGAGTGTGTAGATGAATAATTTAAGCTTCATGTCGGTTCTATCGTTTTTTCTTCTTCTGATTCTTGTATTTTTTCAGTTTTATGTATGTATGTCTACCCATTATTGGCCGAAAGGGGCGAGAACATTGTACACTTCATTAATATGTAGACAAAAATAAATTCATGCAATGGAGCATTTACTTGCGTATATATGTATGTATGTGTATATATATATATATATGCATATGTAGGTATGTATGTATGTGCATATATGTATGTACTATGTGTATGCATATTTCTGTCACATATGATATTTTTATTGTCATTTTATAATCCGGAATATGGCAGTATTTAGAAATTAAAGTTCACTTATACTGTTGCTGTTTAAGAGAGTATCGTAGTGATTTTTGTCAGGGGATTTTTTCTATCTCTCACTCTCTTTCATATTCACCTGAGTTATATGGTGTTATATGCCCTATTCGTTACTGTTGTAAACGCTAAAAAAATTTAACTTAAAGCAAAAACAGGGAAATTGCAAATATCGCAGACTTCTTTGTAAGTATTCTTTGTGTTGTTTTGCTAGTTCTTAGTATAGAAATTATCGTAAATTGCCTCATTGGCATATAATATTTGTATAGTTACCTCATTATTTATTATTTAACCTTTCAGGGACTTTTCAATTCTTATTCAAATTCACAATCTTTTGAAACTTTGAATTAAACCGTAATTCCTCAGGTTGTCACTTTAACCACTGACCGACCACTTCAAAATATACTCGCTCAAGCTTATTAATTTTATAAATTATGTTAGCTTTTGACTTTTCATTTGTCCTCTAGTTAAGATATTTGAAAAATGTAACAACTTGAGCTCGTATTCCTGAAAATTTGTATAATTTTCTTCATAAATGTGCATATGCAAAATAAAATTTTATTGGCAATAAATAAAGCAATTTGTTAACAATTTCTTTTTAAGAATCCAATGATACTGTTCAGTTAAATAGTTCTTGACAAAGAAAAATCTGTAAGTTGCTTTAACAAAATGTTACATTTTGCATTAGAAAAAATCTACTAAAGTAATACAAATATTGTTAAAAGAAAACTGATTACAATTTTCATTCAACTCAGTACCAAATGATGATTCGACTGTTAACATATTAGTGATGTTTTTATTTAAGTACAGCAGTTATAAATAATTTGAAATTGCGTAATAATATGCAGCTTACCGTCTATTTTTTAAATTCAGCTAAAAACTTCATTGACTTTTACCGATCGCTGGACAGACTTATAAATATTCTGGAAAAGATCAGATGTCTACTAAAATCTGTTGCACACAACTGTGATTGACCGCAGATCGTGCTCAAATACGATACATTTCTATTTTTTGGATAAGATAACTTTAGATGCGTGATTTTTTCTCGTTTTGTTAGTATTGCTGTTGACCTTATCTTAAATCAAATAAAAACAGAGAATTTCAAACAGGACTTAAAAAATTAAAAAATATCATTATCTTGGCTTATGTATTATTTCTGATACATACGACTTTCATAGTGATCCTGGGGTGTGTATAATTTTTTTTTAGTTTTAGTCGTAAATAATACATTATCTACGGTATTTGAGAAGGAAATGAAAGTTGAGTGTTGGATGAACATGAAGAGGTTGAAGTTTCTGTTCCTGGTATTCCTGCTGCTGAAAACTCTGAAGGAGAAAAGAACAGAAGCCGTCCTTACAAATCGACCAAAGTATTGGCAACAACACACATGACAATTCTCTGTTTATCGCCCAAGATGGTATTATGTACTTGGAAAGGCGAACCGCAAGCCGTTTGGGCAGAGAAAGTATTATCAATTTATGCGTAGATTGGTCGCTGTTGTTTCTTGAAATGTCGTAGCGTCATTCTTACTGCTTTTCCCATATTTTTCACTTGTGACAGACAAATATTTGAAAAAAAGTGTTTCGCCGTATGTTTTACTTTATAGACTTTACAGAAGGATCATTCACTTTGATAGTGCGCTAATCGGAAGTGTTCAAAAATGTATGTCTCTTACGCTTTTTCGAAAAAACGTAAATAATTTTGTTTAATGACATGTTATTGGTATGACAAATTATATACAGAAATATTTATATTTTTTATATCGAATAGAAAACGTAAAAAGATTTATTTACCTTAAGTTTCTTTTATTTTTTGATCGACTAAATTTAGAGTAATTGATTTGTGTTCAAAAAATTTTATTCTAAATGTATTAATAACAGGACAGATAAAGTCGTGATAAATTATTGAAATTTTATGTAACTAGTGGCAAATATTCAATTATTTACATACAGTGGTGGACGTATAATTAGCACACCTATCTCTACGATTTTTTTCCAGTAACAAAAAATGATGAAATAATTTTTCACAATTTATTTAAGAACCGTTTAATATTGTATGTACTTATGTATAATTAAGCGATGTATAAAGTAAAGGGAACTTCAATAAAATAATTTAACAATAAATGATACTTATGAATTATAAGCAAAAAATTCCTTGGTTACGTAATAAGAAAACACCCTGTGTAAAGGTGGACAAAATCACCATTTGGGTTTAATTCTTTTCAATATTTGCGAAGGTACTCCTTCTCTTCAATAACCATACAAGTTTTCATGAGCGAATGGAATCAAATGAACCTACTCAATATGTTTGGTAACATGTAGATCCATCAAGGAATCATTCTGTATGATCGGACCCATACTTTGCTATATAGAAACTGGTCCATTTGTTATACAACTTCCTATGCTAATATGCCTTTAAAGTATAATGTGCTTTAAGACTTCCTACGATGGATGCCACACATTGTTCTTACAATTAGAGTTATTGATTTATTTTATTTATTTATTTATTACAAATACAATTGCAAATTATATTTAATTATATACGAGCTGTGTAACATCGACCATATGCTTGGTGTAGTGTCACAGACTAGAGTCTCTGGTGGGAATCGTACCCGCGACCCTCACGCTAATAGTCTAGCACAATAGCGTCTAGACTACCAGGGTACCATCAACCATACTTTACATTTCACAACACTTTTGTTCACAAATAGTAATGATCATAATGAGAATTGTATTTTATGTCAATAGTTTGAAATAATTGCAAAGTAGAAGACTAATCTACTATTGCCTCTGTTAAACAGTTAACAGTGCTCTGTTAATAGCAACGTTTACTCTGTTAGAGGCAAGAAGTGGCGCTGCTAAAAGTGTGGGTTTGTGCGCCGTGAGTCCTCAAAACATTACATTTCCAACTGCGTGTAAAGTAGCACAGCCACGATCAAACTAAACTGATCAATCTGCCATTTTTGTGATTGTATTGGTAAAACTGGACTCACACGTACAGAAAACTGTCCTCCCACGTAAAGGCTCAGAAGAGTTTGAAGAATATCAAAATAGTTTTGATTTTCACTACCTACTCCGCAGAAATTTGAAGCAAATTTGATGTGTGTGCGGGCAATTACTTCAAATTTCATTTTTCTGCAGATTTCGTAGGAGTAACATCACTCTTGTTTTGCGGGTGTTACGAAAGTGTGTAGCAAAAAAATGATAATAAAAATAAAAAAATATTAAAAAGGAGATGTTTTGTTATTTTTTATGTAGTTTTGTTTTTATTTATGAATTTTATGATATTGTTCCTTTATTTCTATGAACTTTGTTTTGTTTAATAAAAATTATTTTAATTATAAGCCGAAAAAATTAAGTCCATTAATAATTTGTTTTCATTGCTTTTATATTATACTTTAAAATCTTGTTTATTTCTCCACAAGTTTCTACAACAATGCGACCAATTGCTCGTTCCGAAATAGCGCTGACAAATTTTAAATATGAAAAGGAATTGTTTGTAGCAAGAAAACGCAATGTCGTAGATAAACGTTGAATCGGAGAGATGGCGTCACAAATTTGAGTATCTTGTTTTTGAATTTTCGGGCCAACCAAATTTAAAAGCTTCTCATACATATGTGCCTTCATCCATCCGTAAAAAGTTTCGAAAATCATTTGGAGAACTCAATTTGAGTTCATTGAGAAGATTTTCGTGCGTAAATTCATATCCTTTCTTCAGCCACTCTTTCATCCAAAGACGCTTCCCAGTTTCCTTTTTTGTTTTTTTTTTTAATTGCCTGTGCTAGGGCAATGGCTATGAAACAATCATCTGTCATATTAAAAGAAAAAAATTCGACATTAAAACAACAGAAGCAAAGTAATCTGCCAACCAAAAAACATATGTGCCTTCAGAAAACCTAAAAAAAAAATATTTTCAAAAAGAAAACCATAAAAGAATTTTTTCCGATGAAACCATATGATGTTTTCTTCTCCACGAGATTTTTAAAATGAAATTTGAAGGCTTAAATTTGATGTGTTGCTGTGCTAAGCCAAACAAATATTACCAACACATATGCAAAATTTGATCAGTTAAATTTGATCGTGGCCACGGTACTTAAGACCTTTTCGCTCTTCTTCTACATGGATTTTCATTTTATATTTATTTTGGCATATAAGGCATATGGTCGAAAATTTGTATAAAGGAAGATACAGACAATCTAGTACCTGTCAGATGCCTTAATATTTCACTAGAGCATTACGAAATGTTCCTAACCATGGATGCGAAAATATGAAAATCTGTTCACAGCCTTATTTTTAATTGAAGAGCATCTTATTGTATTTGTTTCAAATACTTACCCCTATTTCATCTCCAAATTTAGATATATTGGAAAATAATTCTGTCCTCTTTATCTGAAAAAATATAACCTGCTGACCAATATCCTAGCATTACAGCACTTTATTCTCATTAAGTCAACATTTTGTACTATTATATTGGAATATATGTATATACGTATACTTACATTTATTAGTAGTCTCACGTCTTCTAAGTCAATGTCTTAAAAATAATTCTTGTCAATTCTTCTATACAATTTTATTAAAATTTAAATTTATTAAATATTGTACAGTAGGACCTTGATTATCCGTGATTCGATTATCCGGGATGGAAAAAGAAAATTTTTTTGCATCGACTTAATTTTATTTTGGATCGACTTAAATTTTTCTGCATCGTTTAACCGTGATTACCTCCATTATCCGTGATTATAAGCAAAAAAATGTTTCTATTATTTTGGACAAACAAGCAAAAAAGGGGGATTCCCTCTTTAGTATACGATGAGTCATAAGCATACATGTAAACCTGTTTAGTTTAATTTAGAAATTTGAGAAGTGCGTTTTTTATATTTTTGAAACATGTATGTATGTATATAAAATCGTTGAATTATTTAGTTTTTATACAAATATGTACATATTCATTTATTAATTAATAAAAATACTTGTTAAAAAATGAGCCAAAATTGGTACTCAATTAACCGGGAAAATTGATTATCCGGAATGCTTCCGGTCCCGACCATCACGGATAATCAAGGTCCTACTGTATAATGAAAGAGCAAGAGAAGAAAAACTAAATTCAACTTACTGAACAGGTTCTTGACAATATTAAACAACATTATGTGTTATATCGTATTATTATTATTATATGGATTTTTAAATTGCAAAAATAAATTTGAATTCCTTTAAATATACATATGTACGCAACTTTAATGAAACTTTTAAATTAGCAAACAGAATGAGTGCTACCAAACTCTTTCCGTTAATGCTGCCTATTGTTTTTGACTGAATGCAGTTGAATGCGAAGCTTTTGTGTCAGAATGTTTTTGTCCATTCATAGTTCATGTATAAATGGTGAACCATCTTTTAAAAATTTCTGGCTTCCGTGTCGGCTATATACTAACGTACATATATACATATGTATGTATGTACATACAGACGGGCGGTTATTTTACTTGTTTTTGTTTTTTTTTTTGTTTTACTGCTGTTCTCTTATGTGTGTCTGTTTGTGTGTGTGTGTGTTAAAAATAGTATAATATTTTTGCAGTTTTGCAATGGCAGTAAAAAAACAATTGCTTAACTTTGCCATTATGCTGAAACAAAACCGTGGTTCTTTAGAGCAAATCCTCTGAACAACATCCATTGAGAAGTATGACACAACCGCTTTTTGGCATGAGATAATAAGGGTAAAAACCACGTCGCGACACAATGACTAGCGCCATCATGAGCCAAATTTTATTTTTTAATTTTTTTTCTCTTCTTGTTTTAATGTTTTAAGTTGGAAAAAACTACGTCAACTGCTATTTATATATTGCGAAATGGCAATAATGTTCAATAAAAATGAACGTGATGATAACTGCGGCTCAAGATGTAAATGACTTACATACATGTGTATACTTGAAGAAAAATATGACTTAAATTCTATAATTGGTTTTCTTTCAAATTCAGCTCAGTTTGAATTCATTTAAAACTAAAAAAGTATCAATATATTAGAAACATTTGTTGATTTTTGTTTTTAGTATCCAGGGCATGCGTGTCTGTTTGCGGATATTTTTTCTATTTCAGTCTTGGATGGGCGTTAAAATGCTTGATCAATCTATTAGCCTGTTTGTAATGTTTTTCTTTTTGAGGACAACTGTAATTGAATTGCTTTCACTAGTACTACTGGTTCATTCAAAGTGTGATTGAAAAATCGTTGACGTTTCTTATTCCTATTGATGCCATTATATGTGGAATATAACATCGTTGAAATGCCCTCTATAACTTCCATGGATGGAACGCATCCGAAATGTCCAATATTGCACAACTCGGCGCATAAATCAGTCTACATTCGGTAGCTGCGATTTGTGGCTTAGTCGAATACACATACGATTTAAGAGAACACCACCAGAAAAAGGTGGTCGCACAATTTCGATGGCCAGAATATATGTATAATGTGACATGTGTTATGTGATATGCAGCGCCATTGTATTGAAAACATATATTATTGTCAGATCATCCAATACAGGCCAAAAGACGTTAGCAATCATCAACCTAAAGTGAGCGCCGTTAACAGTAATGGTCTGGCCGACGTCGTTCTCAAAAAAAAAATATGAACCGTCTCCTTTTTCTGCCCAAAATCCACACCAAATCTCATGTGAATTCGTATCGTTCCAAATTTGACAATTTTGTGCTGAAGCAAATTTTTTTTTGGATAAAAATGAAGGTCATTTGTCAACTGTTTCAGAGCCTATTCAACGAACGTATATTGTTGTCAATGGTCGACCATGGTTATTTGGCAAAACAGACTTAATAAATGACAATAATTTAAAAGAAGTAACTTAATCAAGATGGACATTATCAATAATTTGTGTTCAGAAATGCCTGATGGAGGACCCTACTGCACCAGTACTAGTAACTGATTTCCATCTAGTACTAATACTAGTGAAAGCGGAAGTTAATCGAAGAAATTGATTTCCAATTGATTTGAAAAGAAATTACCATTGCAAAAAGCATCATAGATTTAATAAGCATATCAACACGGTTCGTAAGCTAACATTGAAATACTGGTACTGGTACATGCCTAAATTATTAAAAACAAAAATGAACAAATGCTTCAAATATATTGTTTTGTAAAATTTAAACAAAAAAAAAATAATTATTATCTCTGATGTCTCTGATACCTAAAGTAGAAAATAAGCTACAAATAATTTAAACATCAAATGAGTTTGTGATTAGCCGAACGATACTGATTTGAACATTATTACGAAAATTGAAATTGAAATACTACCTCCTCCACATATGTATTTCGGAATCGAATGTATTTGTACTCATTAAAAAGTCAACGTACTGTCAAACATTTGTCGATAATTAAACTTAAGTCTATGAATTGTTGTGTTGTCTATTGACCAACTTGAAGTTTCAATATTTAAAAGAAATTTTATGTAAAGGCGTAATATAAGCAATTACTTTTTACCTTGGTCTTGAACTACTCATTGAAATTGATTCCTTTGAATATGAGTAATTCTCACTCATAATAGAGTAATTTCGAATTCCATTTCGATTTTAGATTGTCAAATTTTTGATTTTTGTCCAATTAATATAAAAATTAGTCATGTGCATGGCACATGTGAGAGAATTTAACAAAATTACTTGCGAAAAATTTTAAAACGCGCATTTACAGAGATATTTACCACAGTGTTGCTTGTCCTATTATAATCAATTTAAAAAATGTGCAGGTAATATGCTATAGCATATGCAGGCAATCTGGTATAGTGTACTATATTACCAGCTCATAGATTTTTCATGGGTGCCCTGGTAGTCTAGTGGGTAGTGTGTTATACTATTAGCGTGAAGGTCGTGGGTTCGATTCCCCACCAGAGACTCTGGTCTGTTACACTACACCGATCATATGGTCAAAGTTACTCAGCTCGTATATAATTTGTAATTGTATTCTAATTAATAAATAAGTAAATAAACAAATACATTTTTTCATATTGAATTTGTGTTTGTGATTTTTATAGGGAAATATGAAATGTTAACCTGGGACCCGCGCTCAGCTGATTCATTTGCTGTATACCATAAAAGCTGTCCATGTGTTGAATACACGAACTTATATGTATATATTTAAAAAATTTAGTCCTTATCTTTATCTTTAACCTGAGAACCTTAATATATACACTTTGAAAACAAAAACTTATGTTTTACCACCAATCAAAAACAAGTCGATTAAACTCAAAATTGAATTTCTTCTGCTGACTTCAACAATGACTTGCAAAAATGAACTTGGTCTCTTACTCATTCGCTCATTCTTACCATTATTAAAAACCAATATCGCATTCGCCGCACTTTCTCCATTTATATTGATTTAAATATCAGATTCATGGTGCATTTTGCTAACATAGATGAAAACAGTGATTTAAACAATTTTAAGAATTACTTCTATACGGCCGTTGGCATATTATTTAAAAATAATTTTATTTTTAGCTTTAATACTCTTTATCTATCCACGAAGTAAGCTAACTCAAGCTTTTTAAGTTTGTCTAACACCAAGTGTGTTCTTGTCACCCAAGTTAACTGACTCACAGCTGTTTGAGTTTATTTTGATTACAAAATGAAAAATAAATTATTTTACAGTCAATTCAAAAATTTTATGAATTTCTTGTATAGCAAAGAAAAACAATTTTAAATGGTAATTACAGCTGCGATGATCTCCGCGCAACTGATGAAAGGAATAAACCTAAAATTGACAGATCACCGAAGGAATGCATTAACAGTGGTATTAATCACGTGGTAAACTAGTGCACTCCTTTTTTGAATGCACCGTAGCTGGTGACTGGTTCGACTCCTGGTCTAACCGGTAATTTAAAAACATTTGGCTCGTATTCATTATAGTAATTATTCGCAGATATTCGTGCCACCAGGAGTGTCAGATTTTTTTTTAAATTTATCTCCAAGATCTAAACGCAAAATCGCAAAAAAAAATAACGCTAAAGTAAAATATTATTTAATTTTTCAAATTGAAAACTCCCCAATAATAACTTATTTGAATTCTTTATTGTAATATACGTAGATATACATATGTATATTTACTTCATACATATGTATACATATACATAATTGGTCATTACAACCCTAAAGTCAGGATTACGATCAAACTTTTGACATACTTACGTTGTCGTCGAAGAAATATTTTTTCATATTTTGTTTTATTCTAGATATCTGATCTGGGGTTTGAACCGTGGCCACTAATTACCGGACTACGGTTACTTCATATTTATTAATTGTATTATAAAATATTTATTTCATATATTTATAAAATAAATTTATTTCGGTTTATATCTAATAATAGTCTATAATAATAATAAAAAAAATTAATTTTTTACATTTGTACTTTTAGCGCATTAGTTATTTATATTAAATTGATACCAAAATTATTGTTTTTTATCAAAAATTAATTCCATAAACCTATGGTAACATATTCATCATTCTCAGGAGTTTCATTTCACTGCTTTGTATGTCAGAATTAGGTGTATTAGAATTAAACCTTTTTAACATTTTATATGAATTTAAGCGAGTTTTGGTATAATTCATAATAGAAAATACGCTTTCTACGCGAGCGTTGATATTTGGTAAAATGAACATATTTAGAACGGTCCATGCTAAGTCTTTTAAGTGTGTGGTTAAAAATCTTAAAAATTTTTTGGAATTAAATCTTTAATGAATTCAGTCCAACTGATATGTGCTAATTTTGAACATTGCAATTTCTATTCTATAAAGTTAATGGCTTGTGTCAAAGCGTTTTCATATGTATCTTAACATTGAAAATTCATTATACACGTACTATGTACTTTAAAAAGATGTATATTTTCAGGTAACCGATTTGAAAAATTTTTTTAAGTACGTAACACAATTTTTTTTTTTAAATTTCATGACAACATCCACAGATTTCTATGGCAGAAACGAATCCGGTAATAGCTAAGTTTAATGAGCGTATTAAGTCTTCGATATATCCTTTATTAATTGCAAAATTTGAATGATTGAAAAGCATTTATTTTTCATTATAAAGAAGTTGAGCAGTCTTGTCGTTAAAGAGAAGTGAAGATTTAACTGCACCAACTACTCCGAAATACTTCTAATGGAGACCCGATAAGACGGCCAACGAGTCCCCGTTATTAGCACAAGTTTTCTAAAAATATTGGAACCAACTCCAATGTTAACCAAATTAAAACTCTTTTGTACAATAGAGACGAAGTGGATTATAGCTAAAATAATTGTAAGTTTCCTTAAGTAAATTCTATGGAAAAATTAAAAAAAACTAAAATTTTGTCCGAAATTTTTCAAAATTTTTGAATTTACAAAATTTTTTTTAAAATTTTTGATAACCTATTGAAAGCGCCTCTTAAAGACCTTTCATATGATACCAAATTTATATATAGTTCCTTTGGAAGAAATATGAAAAAAATCCAAAAAACCTCAAAAAAGGACCTTTTTATCCTTTGATACAGCTCACCAAATATTGACCCCAGGACGAAAAAATTGTGAAACGTAGTCTTAGAATGAATCAAACTTTCATTTTAGTTGGGAACATCTATACCTAATTTTTTCTCTATACAAACGGGGCCACCCTAATGTACGTACTCTAATCAGTGTGGAACAGAGGTGCAACAGACGGAATATATGCACTCTGAGTATTGAACTTCTATGAAGTTAACCCAAGATTGGTACGGAACTGTTGAACCTAGTACAGGGAAATATAGTCATCTTTTTATGGATTCTCGATTATGAAAGAACTCAGAACAATGGATAGGCAGATAACAAACAGACTGAAGACAGTAATCTATCTTCCAAGCGGCCAGTGTAGACTGAAAGAGCATTCGTACAGGATAGTATTCGCATTAATTCCAATATTCATATCATTACATACATACGTATCCATATGCCTACATATTTGCATCCATATGCCTACATGAACATTGATATGAATGTATGTATGTGAATTTCTTCTCCATCTTTTAAAATGCTAAGGCTGTCAATATTGATTTGTATAAAATCATTCTGATTTTTTCGCAATGCTTTTCGTTGTGTTGCGGTGTGAACTTGATATACTTTCACTTTCGTTATTTTCGGTATCTGCTGCAGTGGTAGCAATTATAACAACAGTATATGTATGTATACATAGATACATTTGTACATATTGTGTATGAATTTATATGTTATATTTTGTATACTTATACAAACATTTTTTGGTTTGTTTATGAATTTAATGTCGAATATTCACCGCAGGCTGATTTTTGTACGTGGCTTTCATTGTATATATCATTTGACATGCCAGTATGTATCTCTTTCTCGTTTTACTTCTCTTTTACAGTATAAAAAAAAAATAAAAATAAAAAAAATGAAGATATAGCACATTGAGAATAGTATGAGACAAAGAAAGAAGAGAAGAAGGAAAATTAATGATCAAGATCCAATTTCAATGTCAATTACTTTGTCGAATATAGATAGGTGAGTACAATACGATTTTTGTTTCATATTTTATTTATGAACAGATCGGTTATGAGCCAATCGACTTTACGGACGACGTAAATTTTACAAATAGAACTCAATGTATTTCTTGCATATAGAATGAAACTGTGAGTGGAAGATTCCTTGCGGAGTCGGCGAATATAGCACAAGCGATAACGATACCGGAACATTGCGTCGTATTCCAGGCGGAATTATCGACCCATAATGTTTACTGTAATGAGTATTAAAGCAAATAACTTCTGTGGAAGTACCGGGACACAGGAGTATACAGGAAAACTTCAGAGGAGATGAACAAAATTTGGAATACTCTTGTGAACCTGAAAACTTTGAATTTTGAGCAGGGATTACCATTTCATAACACAATTGTGCAGAGAGAATTCACACATTGCTTATGCTCTTTTATTTAGCCGTCGATCAGACTGCGTTGGTGGCTGCTATTATATTTTTTTTTCAGGGTTGCACTCAAAAAATATTTTATGTTAAAAATACTTGTATTAAAATCCAATGTATTATATATTCTTAAAATACATTTTGATTGTTTTAATAGCCAAGTAAACAATTTAGAAGTCGCCGTAGTCTAGTAGGTAGTGTGTTGGCTTATTAGACGTAAAGCCAGGGTTCGAGCCTCAGGCCAGACATAAAGACAAAATTCAAAAAGTATTTCTTCGGCGATTTCCTCTCAGCAGATTTCTGGCAAAAACTCTGAGAGTAAATAAAATTTGAAAAATGAAAAAGTTTCTCAAAAATCTGTCGTTCGGAGTCGACTTGGAACTGTCATGTATAAAATTAACACATACAACGTAAGTGACGTGAGAAACTAGGACGTTGTACAATGGGTCAGTTCGACCTCCGGGTACTGTACTTGTCTTTCTTGACAAGTACACGTCTTCTAACCTAACCTAACCTAACCTAAACAATTTAGATGTTATGAATAGGGAAATACTTTTTTTAGACGTAAAGTAATATTTTGGAAAAGTTTAAAGGTTGGCTATTAGTAGGAGAGGAAATTTATAGACCAAAATTAGATGCCAACAAATATCTAAAAAACTTTCCCTAATTATTAAGTCAAAGTAGTATAACTTTATGTATGTTGATGAAATGATAATCAAAATAGCGTATATTAATAACACTTTTCTATGACTGTAAACTCTCAACTTATTTTTGCTCTCTTACTCACTAAACACAACCAAAAAATTTTTGTTAATCCCTGATTTAGAGGGTAGTTCGATAGAGAGAGATGAGAGATTACATTGTCTTTTTTGTATGGCCAATCCAGAATAGATCGAAAAAGGAGAATAAAGCACCTGAGTAATATGTTTCTAACACAGCAAGAAGCGACGTTGCTTTTGGCGATTTTAATGTGATGGAAGTCGGTACCAATATAGGTATTCAATTAATCAAGCGATTAATTAAAATACCAGAGAATTTTAGAACTGTTGACTGGAATTGAATACAGTTTTACCTGTGCAATGGGTAGCGCTGATATGATTTTAGCGCTGAATGAACACCAGTGCGGGTAGTGGGAAATTGAAACCTATATTATTGACAAGAAGTGTGTAAATACATACAAATATTCATTTTCGCACAAATACATGTTTAACAACACAAAATAATACATGGGTATCAAAACAATATATGTATTAAAGAGTGTGTCATTCAACAGCGACATGTTGTGTATGTTTGGTGTTGTCTTTTATTGCAAAAGAAAGTGGGATGCCATTTACGCATAAATGCCAGTTGAACACATAAAAAGAAAAAACGAATGTACACGTATTATGTGATCAACAGGTTGAATACAGAAGAAGTATACATATTTATCCCCGTTGAAAAAATGGTTCGTCTACACTTTTTGGTTTTGTTTTTTTTAGTGTTACTGGTTTCTGGAGAATTTTTATTTTGTTCAGAACAACTTTATGAACCGCGTTTTTAATTTGTATGTAAGTTTTCAACTCCATGTTCACGCTCTTTGTTTCACCTAAACACAGAGCAAATGACATTAGTAGCATATATATTGATGACAAATATTAAATATTTTGGGCTTTTGACAATAAGTTAGATATTGTAAACTTGTCAATTTACCAAACGTTCAATGTTCAATTTGAAATAAAAATAAAATAAAATATTACAAAGGCAAATGTTTTATGTTTATAATGTTAAACTAACGGTCATTGCTTCTGCAGAGCTCAATGAACTATTTAACGATCGATAAATAAGAGAAGATAGAAAAACAATTTCACTTCCTACATGCTACAATTTATAAATACTGAATAACTGAATATAATCCCATCGAGAATGACCTTCACTTTTAAATTCAAAATATGTATGTATGTATGTCGCTTCATTTAAACGTATTTTTGTTTTCATCTTTTGTTGTTTAACTTTAAAGATACATTATGTACATACGTTCGAATTTAACGTCGGTATAGCTCAACATCATCTCATCTGAGGTAAGCTCTTGCTTGTATCCGGACAAGTAAATACATATGTATGTATTTTTGGACACATTGGTTACATTGCTGTATCAAACTTTTGTTTATTTACAATATACATACATACATACATACATATGTACATAAGCATATGGTATGATGAATCACACGTTCACCATGATAAAATTTCATCAGACTACGAAGCAGATGCAAATGAAAAAAATAAAAAAAATAGAAGCAAAACATGTTTGAATAGCTTTCGTACATCCAATTACATTAAACTGGTTGTGGATTGTATTTATACATTTGAAGACATTATTTTTGTTTGTTTTAGCTCTCTTGCCGAAAGAAATTGGAAACAAATACGAATTCTCAAATAATAATCAGCTGTTAAGTAACGAATATTTTATGGAAGAAAAAAATAATTGTACTTATTGAAAAGTTTTAAAAAAATTATACACAAATTCAAATTGTATTATTAAATTCAATTACATTAGGAGATGTCGTAATTCAAAAACAAATCGCTAGAGATATTTTGTTCAATATTTCTTAATATAAGTATGTGTGTATATACACCCATACCTCGCTTTACGTCGTTTCGTTTAGCGTTCTCTCGAAGTTGTGTCGCTGCTAAATTAGTACTAATTTACCCTGTGCGTCGTTATATTTTCGAAGTTGCATTGCTTTGTTTTCGAGTTTTTAATTTTTTTTTTAATTTTAAGAAATTTATTTTATTTATTTATTTTATTTATTTATTTGTTATTAGTCATAGCACAACAAGATAATAATCTTATAAATGAAAGTGCTACGGGAGTACATCAAAGAAAGAAAATAATAACAAATCATTGATTATATATGTAGTGAAATGTTTGAAATAATGTAGAAATAAAAATGAATAAGAACGTGTTAAAATCACGGGAAATAGCAATCGATACAAAAAAGGATAAAAAAATGAATATGTGTAAAAAATAAGTTAGGAAAACTACAAAGAACAATATATACAAATATAAAGAAATATACAAACAAAGTAAAAATATATTCATATACTAAGATACAATGAAATTTAAAGATATATTACTTAAAAAAATGAAAAATTAAAAACAATCATTAATAGAAATAGAGAGAAAAAAAACTCAAAAAAAACAAGATATGCTAAAAACTACTTGAACAGATTGTATAACTCCTTTTTGAACTTAACTGCATTGCCTATATTCTGAATATAATTAGGTAAAGTATTCCAAAGACTGATGGTGTATATAAAAAACTGGCGTTGTGACAAAAGAGTCATATGTCTGTGTTGGATAATTTTCATACCGCGGTTGGATCTAGCAAATGTACTTTTTTTTCTAAAAGATGGCTCGACTTTTGCTTCTAATTGCGCCATGCTTTTATTTTACTTTGAATTTGTTTTTTTGTTTTTTGTATGTATAAAATTTTATATTATTTTTGTTTTTTAAATGTTTACTTTGTTCGATTTTCTTTTTAAAAAGTAGTATTTTCGTAACCCTGGAACCCATCTTCGATCTTTTAATGGTTTGCTATAGAAAATCATAATTCACTTTGTGTCGTTTCAATTTTTTGTAACGTAACCACAACGCAAAGTGAGGTAAATACATTTAAGCATCTCTTACACAATATGTATTTTACATCTGATCTGTCCAATTTCAGTAATTTTGTACTTTTTTCATTTCAAAAATACCACAGTACCCCTGCGACGCTTTCAGTACTTTTTTATTATTACATATTTTATGTCTTGCGCTTTTCAACCATTAATGCATTAGCAACATGTTCAACGCAATGCTAAACGCAGAATTAGGCTTTAGCCCCGGTTAGCCAAACGTGCACGGAACGTGCGTTCGTTTTTAGAATACGAAAAGCAATGATAACGCTTGTCGAACCGTAATGTAATTTCTGTAAGCATTTGCAATGCTCTTCATATGCTAAAAATGAACGTATGTTACATTACGTTCCATCGGCGTTTAACGAAACGTGGTTTTTTAGGTTCGAATCAGCTGTTTTTGTATTAAATATAAATAAATAAATAAACCAGTAGGTAGTGTGCTGACTTACTATACGGGAGCTCACGATTCAATCTCCATGGCAGATATTTCCATCAAAACGAAAAAATATTTCTCCGGCGACTTCATTCTGGCAAAAATTCTGAGAGTAAATAAAATTGCCATGATAAAGTTTCTTAAAAATTTGTCGTTTGGAATCGACTTTAAACAGTAGGTTTACGTATAAAATTAACACACACACAATAAGTGGTGTGAGAAGTTATGTTATAATCCTGATTGAAGGGTTATGATGACCAATTATGTATGTTTACATGTATCTTTTACCATTTGATGCAAAAAAGTACTTTTTCAGTTATAGTTCAGTGACATTTCAAAATTTCAGTTTTGCAACACTGGTTCGTATAGTAGTACACAAATATTAAAAATGGAATTAGTCTTTACGATCTGCTACGTTAGTGTTCGCATCATATACGAAACGGAACAGAACAGGAAAGATAGTGACACGCATATTTTTAATAAACAACATAAACAGCTGATAAGTAACATCACAGAACGTAAAGACTAGTTATACCTTAACACATTGCGCATTCAATACTCAATCAAAGTTCCCACTTTTGTCTATGCATGCTTAGCAAGCAATAACATATGTAATAGGTATACGTACATACATATCCACTTTGAATTTAGTATTGTATTCACATAAATACTGTTAAATATAATGCATTATTACGGTGTTTATACATTTATTTATTATAACAGATTTTTTTCAAGTCAAATTATTTATTACAAATAAATATCCGTAACCCGTACACAATGCCTTAGAACAATGCATCTGTAGGAACAAAAAAAATTTTCAAAATTCAAATTATATTTATACCGATACTATGTATCTACGGTATCTGTATAGCTACAACTTTTATTAGTGGCTTGTCGCGAATATTTTATAGAAAAAAAAAATACGTGTTTTAACTTGGTTTCTTAATTTACATTATAAGAATTCCTGACTATTATTACGTTAATCATGATTACGGTGTAACTGCTTACACCAACAATGTGAGATGACTGAGAAGGGGCCGACAAGAGAAATATGTTTTTTATTTGTTCTTTTGAATATGTCTGAGCTGCGGTTTGATCTCTGAGCTATTGTTTTGTAAGTCATTGCACTGCTCTTAAGACTATAGTGACTAGTTTATTAACTTATAATAATCATAAACTATTATTGGCACGGAAGATTTCCTAGTTAAAGTGTACCAAAAATGTCTATCATAGTTTTCGAACTAAATAGGAAGTACCCAGTCCTATGCGCTCCTAGCGAAGAGAACGTCAGCAACGAACATTCAGAAGCAGATATGCATTCAGAAATCTGCGGTTCCCATAGCTGTCAGATTTGACAATTTATCGTCATTTTAACGATTTTGTGCTCCAAAAATATCGTATTGACGATATGACGATTTATACCCTTATTTTGACGAGTTTTAGAAATTCCAAATTTACATCATATTCTTTACTTTAGTATATTAAAAGCATCTTTAAGCTATGTATTTGCTTTGAAATTGTTACTTTCGCAAATTAAGGTTAGTAATAACGATGAGTAAAGTATTATATTTTTAAAATTATTTACGAACACCGGTGATGATACTACATAATATGCTAAATATTCTAAATAAAAGCGGCAATTAGTAAAGGAACTTAAAATGAAATGATAAGACATTTAAAGAAAAATGGTAAGATCTGAAAATATCTCCAAATACCCTAACATTACCCAGCATATTATAGCAATACCAAGAATTGTGAAATAAGTTTGGCACTTTTCGTATCTGAGCATAATTTACTATTTGCCATTACAGACCATTTTCAAAGATTCGAATGTAGTTCCTAATATTTCTCTAGGAAGCCCAAAGACAAGTGTTATTATTTTTTTTTCGTACGGCCAACACTCAGGGGATCGCCCCTACTCACGAAGTGCATTGTGTTGGAACTAGGAAAATATGTTATGGGAAGGAGGAAAGATTGAGTAGTGTTTGTGGGCACTAGATTTGAAACTCTTAATACCATAAGTGACACGAAAGTCTTTTGCAGTAAGGGAGTTCTACATACAAACAGTCCGACTAATGAACAACTTTTGTCTGTAAGGCATTTTGCGATCCATTGGTCAAACGACTACAAACGGAGGTGCTTGCCGAGAAACGCGAGTATTACATAATTATGGGGAGCAGGTCCCTTTATTTCGCTCGAACAAAATCCCTTGTAGTACAAGTAGAACAGTGAAACACAAGCCACATTGCAAAGATGCTCTAATTAATCAATGTAATTTGATACCCAGCCGTCTTTAATTAATTAATCCGCTCCTGTATACATACATATGTATGTATGTATAAATCAACTTTTATCTATGTATGTTCATTGGCAGTGGCTCCTATTAAAGAAAAATATTCGCCAGTTTGCGCTATCTTGTATTCGAAAGCCTTGAACGTTTTTTTAATTAATTTTTTTTTTTTGTTTGTTTGTTTATTATTTATAAAAATATTTTGACAGACATACAGAACATGACAGTCTTTCCTTGACGAATTTTAAGTTAGTGAAATAAATAGGAATTGTTTTTATTTTTGATGTCTTCTGTTGAAACTCGCAAACAATAAATGTACACCTGATGTTTATATGTTTTCGAGAGTGGGTGATAAACATGAGCCCTAAGAGCAATTAGCTATAATACCGATTTAATTGAAGGATTTTCAATTAATAATATTAGTTTTGATTAACTTGTTCATGCTTAGCAATATGTGATATATTGTGGGCATATCTAATCTCAATAATCAATTAGGCAATATATTACTATCATCAATGAATGAATGAACACAATTTATTTTTAATAACTTTTGTGACAACGTATCTTCGATAATAGTAGGATAAGAGATAGTGGAGAGTTGTTGGACTTAATAGGATTGAGGATCTAAATTACTTTACAACAATTTGAAAAATAACATGAGTTTAGTATTGACTGAAGTAATTTGATTTGATTATTAGAAAGATATTTGATATATGTACATGTTATTACATACATAATAGGTCATTACAATTCTTTAGTCAGGATTACGACCTAGTTTCTTTTATTATACATGAGTGGCGGGACCTTCAGTTTAAAGTCGACTACGAACGACAGATTTTTGAGAAACTTTTCATAGCAATTTTATTTACTCTCAGAGTTTTTGCCAGAAATCTGCTGAGAGGAAGTCTGTATTTTATTTTGTTGTCTGGCCTGGGGTACATGTACATGTTATTAGTTTTATTATTAACTGCCAATTAATTGACGTTTTAAGGATGTTTTTTAAATTTGGTTCGTAGTTTCAAAATTTCTTATGTTTACGGAATAAAAATTATTAATTTTCAATGTATCAATTGGTATCTTCCATTTTTCTATACGTATTGAGCACGCTGGTGTTCGGATCGATTTCATCTTGATACCTCTTGTAAAGGGTTTTGTCAGCAATGTATTCCAAGACGAAATCCTAAATTTAATATTTTCATCTTGTCTAAGTGGATTCGTTTCAGTTTTATTAAGAAAGTTTCATTGACGAATCCATTATTTTATGAAATAATTCCTGAACATAATCAAATTTTGTATTTGTATTGGGACTGACAGCATTATTCAAAAGGAGTTGCCGTATTCTAGTAGGGAGTGTGTTAATTTATTAGACGTGAGGCCTCGGCTCCAACAAAACAAAATACAAAAAAATATTCCTTCACTTCACTCTGGGAGTAAATAAAATTGCCATGAGAAGTTTCTCAAAAATTTATCGTTTGGAATCGATTTTAACCTGTATGTCACGCCACTCATGTATAAAATTAAAACAGACAGCCTAAGTGGTATGAGAATCTAGGTCGTAATCCTGACTGAAGAGTTGTAACGATTGTCTTGCCGGCATTGTAGCAAGATTACATATGTTAACGAAGCCCTTATTTCTAAATTTTTTGTTCCAGATTCGGATTCTGTTGAGTTAACAATAGATTTTAAATGCAAAATAAAATGTCTACTGGATGATACTCTACATATTGTTTCGAAAATCTTTCTGTGCAGAAGTAAACCTTTTTCTTATCTCAAAAAAGAAAAATAATTAATAAAAAGAGTAACAATAAAAAAAAAAATGAAATAATGGAAGACATTCTAATAATGATAGCGATGATGAAGAAGATTATTGAAATAAAGATAGCAAAGCATAGATTGACATTTCATTCAATAAATAAATAAAACATTAAGCTTGAAGATAGGCTCATATTTCGTAATGAATTATAATTTTTATTTGATTACAAACAATATCGTATAGAAATAAAACGTTTAGTACAATGAATATTAAAGAAGTCATTTAAATTTTATATTTTTTGCTCGCCGGTATTTGATGGTGCATATAATTAATTCACGCTGACGTTTAAATTATTCCAAAGTTTTTGCTACGAATACGTATAGTAGATGTGTCTTATGAAATATTCAATATGGCAGTGGGGTCTTTTTATTTGTTTTGAAATTCCTTTAAATATGTATGTTTTTGCATTAAAAACGATAACAATAGAAGTGCTTTTGCTTAAGAGTGGTTCTTATAATTTTATTTTTGTTTTTTCTTAAAAAATACCATAACTTTTCCCACATGAGTCGCCGTAGTCTAGTACGGCTTATTCATGTGCCATGCCATGGTTCAAGACCCAGTCCACAAATCTAAAACAAAACGAAAAAATATTTCTTCGGTGACTTCCTATCTGAGAGTAAATAAAATTGCCATGAAAAGTTTCTCAAAAATCTGTCCTTCGAAGCCGACTTTAAACTGTAGGTCTTGCCTCTTATGTATAAAGTTAACACACACACAACATAAGTAGTGTAAGAAGCGAGGCCGTATTCCTACCTGAATTGTAATGACTAATTATGTATGTAGGTATGTGTGTATGTATTTTAATCTTTTTAATTAATACTCGTCTAAAGCACAAAAAATTTTTCTTCAAATGAGTTTTTTCAATCTAATTTGTTGAATGTAACGTTTTTGTTTTTTATTCGATCTTTATTATATCAACCCATCGTTATATTGCGTTTTAGATATATTATAGTGTTATATGTTATAATTCGAAAAATTTTGCTGTATTATTTCTTAAAGATTGATAATTTCATTGCCTTTTATACAGGGTCTTTCAAGAGGATCTTCCGAACTTTAACAGTTGATAACGAATATCCTTTTTATATCTACATCTGTCAAGTTAGTTGCCAAATCACTATAGACGGACATAGACAGCGACATGTATTCTCTAAGTGGGATCTGTGGCAGTTGACAATCGACCATAATTTTCATTGAAAAATATCTCGCACTAACTTTGTTTTATTTTAAATTAAAGATAGACTATTATAACAAATTGAAGCTCTACACATTGTAATTTTCATCAAATTCCATTCCCATTTTGTCTGGGCTCACTCAAAACCTATGTATATCCAAAATTTCATTTTACCGTAGTATGTATTTTCTGTTCTAACTGGCACTATTTTTCAAAAATGTTTTATCAATTATAATAAAAAAAGGATAAAATAAATTGCATATGCTTTTATTTTCAAATAAATTACGAAAATTGGAGTTCCTTTAAATATTACACAGTGCCACAGTCAAAATACACCCAGCTAATAACATAGTGTAGGTTGTGAGTTTTGTTGAGTAGAATTCAAAAATATTTTTTTTACATTTCTCGAACCCACCAAATTTGTTTTATTTGACAAAAACGGTTTTTTGATCATTTCACACAAAATAATTGATTACAAAAATATTTTTTAACCTACTTTAAAAATCCAAAGTTTTTTGAAAAGGAGACAGATGAGCCTTTAAAATGGTATACATAAACATATGGTTCAAGCTTACATGTTCTGAGTTTTGATCGGGTAAACTTTGAAAATATGATTTTTTCTAAATTTTTTAAGTTCAGCTATTCTTAGACCCTACTATGCTACTATGAAGTGACAAACTTGAAAAAATATGAAAAACAATTGCATTTGTCAAATTTGCCTCATCAAACCCCCCATAGCTTATTATTATTTTATATATTATTATTATATATATATAGTATATATATATATTATATGTATATATACACTATCGGACAAAATAAAGTGTAAAAGTACTAACGTTCTTTTAATTTTTATTTGTAGCCACTTTAGTAAAAAGTAATGTTAATTTTTTTTAATTATGTACTCCATAAAAAAATAAAAGTATTAAACTTCATGTTCTTAAAAATAACCTACAATATTAGACTAACCTAATATTTCTCCATGACAAAATAAAGTGTAAAATTTAAATTATAAAGAAAATTAATATTTTGTTGTACCACCTTTATTTAAAATGACCTGCTTAAGACAATTGGGCGTACTTTGAGCCAATTTTTTAAAAATATTTTGCGAAATCGCTCGCCATTCAACTTGCATTTTTTCCCAAAATTCCTGAAGGTTTTTTCGCGATTCCATTGGAATTTTTTTATCCAAAATAGTCCAGAGATGCTCAATTGGATTCAAATCGGGGCTTTGAGGAGGCCAATCTAATTTCTCTGTTATTTTCATCAAAAAAATTTATTGCCACCCTGCTCGTATGCTTGGGGTCATTATCTTGTTGAAAGATAAATTCCCGCAAGCCCATTTCCTCTGCACTGCTATGAAGGTTTTCTCGCAAAATGTCAACATAATGTTGTCCGGTCATTTTAGAATCAATTTTAACCAGACGGCCCGCTCCAGCCGCAGAGAAACAACCCCAGACCATCAGGCTTCCTCCACCATGTTTTACAGTATGTATAACATTCTTAGATTTAAGCCTCTGTGATTGTTCGCACCAGACTCGTTTGCGGTGTTTCGCATTTTTTAACTCATATTTAGACTCGTCGGACCAAATAATACGATTCCAAAACGTTTCTGGCAAGTTTACATATTTTTTTGCGAAGTCCGGTCGTTTTTTAATATTTGCTGCACGAAGCAAGGGTTTCTTCTTCGCAAAACAGTTTTTTAGGCCACTTTGATATAATCTTCTTTGGATAGTACGAGTTGAAATGTCTAATTTTAGTTCTTCTTTTATTGTTCTAGCTGAAGTAAATGGATCTTTTTTGGCTAGAATGGCGATATGATGATCATCTCTTACTGAAGTCTTAGATTTTCTTCCACAAAGTCTTTTTAAACTTTCGTTTGAATTTCTCTTTTTAAAAAGTTCAAATATTTTTCTGGCTCCATTTATCGAAATATTATATTTTGTCGCCAAATCTTTATATTTCATACCGTTTTCACGGTCTTTCACCAATAAATCCTTGACATCTTTTGACAATGGCTTCATTTTGGCTTTCCTTAGTTTAAGTGATAAGGAAGCAATTGTTTTTATGTTTTTTGGAATTTCAATACATTTAAAATTAAATTTACGTTAAGTTTTTGTAAAAAATTTAAATGCAAATTTGTTTAAAATTCTCACTACAAAAAGTCCACTTTATTTTGACGCACTGAAAACTTGGTTCAAATAGATTCAATGTTGCTTGGAGCAGAAAATAAATGAATAATATGGAAATTTTTACTTCTAGATTAATAACCACATGTTTCTTTATAACGGGACATTAATTCTTTTTATTAATATTGCCATATGTGAAAATTTTTTACACATTTTTAAAGAATTTACTCTTTTACACTTTATTTTGTCCGATAGTGTATATTAAATGCCCATCCCTCTTCTTTCTAATAAGGCTAAAATTTTGGACATCGGTTCAGAAATCTCAACAAAACTCTGATCAAAATTGTATTATGCACTCTCTAAAGCTGTATATACATACATACATATGTATATTGATATATAATGTTTATTCATTTATTTTACATTTTCATTGTCGTAAGAAGTAATTCATTGTAAGCGTTTTTGAATATTTTGAACCATTTTCTTTCAATTCGTGTAATTGGAGTGATGCCTTTAAATTGAACTGAAGCGTTGTTTTATTCAGTATTTTGAGGGATGACCTTGTAAGACTACACTTTATAAATTTAGTGATAAATTTGTTATAAAAATTTAAAAATATAAATTCACTAAGTCCGCTCATCCATTCTAAAAGTGTTAAAAAAAATGTGTCATGGCCTGAAAGATGAATTGAATTGTATCGAAAAAAAAAGCATTGACCCTAGATCGATTTATCATAAAGTGCATCGATGTTTTCTGGCCCCATTAGCGCCGAATTCCCATTTGACCTGGAAGGATGACTCTATTTTGTCTATTTTTTTGATTCAACTTTCTATTCTAATCTCGATTCATAGGAGTTAAATGCTCGAATGGCATTCTGAGCACGAAACGCTTGAAACGAATTCTCGAGTCACCCCATTAACTCTGTATATTTCACTCTAGGACCCAATATCCCCGCTTCTGTTTTACAGAATAATCTCTCTCCTAAAAGAGTAGATATAGTAACTAAATTGTTCCTTTCACTCTTATGGCTCATTCTCTTTGCGAATTATTTCCGAAAGTCATGGAGTGTACTGGTTCTCTTTAGAGAATAGTTAGGGACAGAACTGTCAGTCATTTAATTTATCTTTATGAGCTTAAATCCAACAGAGCATCCTTTTCAACTTCACCTCATTTTTTTTGGGAATTTGTTAACAAAACGTTTTATGCGTTCATTATGTATGGCATATTGTATTTGTATTAAGATTCTAAGTTCGATACATCGTAGAAAAACATCGATGTTAATCAATAAAAATTCATCGAATTATTTTCGTTGTATCCGCTACATCGAGTGGTTTTAAAACATTGATATACATATGTATGTATGTCGTCGATAACCAGCGGAAACTGGGTCGTTTATCAAGAGTAAGTCTCCTGTGCGTTAACGTTCCAGTCGACCTCTTAAAACGAGGCTGTTTTTGAACAATGAATATTTTCAAGAAACAACTACAAAAATAATGTTAAAAAATTTAATTTCTTCAAAAACAGCGAATTTTTCATCACTGTAAACACACTGCACTCTCAGGCATCAGAACGCATACTTGGAGCAAGAGAAACAAATACGTATTATATGTAGCACAATAGACCTTTTACATAACAATACAATTTAAATTCAATTAATTTTTTTTTTGTTGTGGGTGAATTTTTCTGCGTGTTCAAGATTCCTCTCAGAATCTCAGTTGCATGACATTGACAGAGAAGGTGATCTATGGTTCATCATTTTATCTCTCCATTACACCTTCTGTGAAAGAACTTGTATGGTATTCCCAGTTTCTGCGTGTGTGTAGCTTACCCAGGGGTCAGTATCCGATTACATAGAGTCCCTATATAAGTGGGTTCATTAAGCTATCTTTACTTTGCAAATGAGTAAAGTTTGCCTAGGATAAGTTGTTTGACTCTTTGCAGAGGAATGCCAATCTCAAGTATGAATTAATTCCCATAATTGGTTGCATGGTACTTTGCAAGTGCGTTGACTTTGTTAACTTCAATATTTCCTCGTTCAGGAAACATATGATAGCAACCGCTAAATGCCTCGCCGTCTCTTTCTCAGATACCCGTCATTCTCGGCTTAATGTCCGATTTACTGACAGCGAATACGCATACATGTACCTCATATATGTATCGCATTCACACCGCGGCAATCTTTATAGTCATTATTTCAACCTGAATAGTGCCAAGTCGAAATCAAGGAAGCCAATAGACAATCTATACAACTGTTCCGAAAAGATTATATGTAGATTCTACTTTGCCGCGTGATGAATACTTAGAGGGTGTTCTTTCAGGGAGCAATTTTTATTTATTTATTGATTTAAAAACACAATTCGACTAAATTTCCTATTATCTATCGATCCAAATCTGCCCAAGCTTAGTAATTATGTTTTGAGTAAAATGTCATTTGCCTTGTTTTCTACTTCAGGATTACATCAGGATTATTTAAGCAAAACACAGTTCTTTCACTGGCCGGTGTGAGTCTAATCACACACATCGTATATCATTACTTTATACTTATGTATGTACACCAATTAGGCTTTCTTAATTTTCATAGCTGTTGTTTGTGTTGATGATTAGACAAAATGTATTTCACTTTTAAATTAATAAAACAATATATATTTTATAAAACCTTAATTAAAATTGGTTTTTATGATTTAAAAGATGATAGTATGTGCAGTTACTTATCAGAAAAATTTTTATTTTTCTAACTTTCTCATCAAATCTCTGTCACATTGATGCGCTTATTATTTTTCACATACTGTTGCTAGCACTCCATGTATAAAATAGAAAAAGAAAAAAAGCTCTAAAAATTTGTTCTTTTTACTTCCATCAGCTCCTTTTTGGAAGAATGCTTTCTTTACAATGCGCTTATTTCACCTTTTGCAGTGAATGTAAGCTTGGTTTTTATGTACGTTTATAAGGCAACAAAATAAATTACGAACAATATGAATGGACTTGCATAAATCAAAGATAGTCACTATAATGGATAGCAATGCTGGTGGACAACGAACGCCATGTTGAAGGTTGTAGGATAACAAATAGTCGGAATTAGAATTAACTAAACGTAACAACAGATATTGGTTTATTCCTCTAAAGAATAAAGGAAACATGTATAGTTTCTAGAGTTGTGTTCCATATTTTATTTTACTTTACGTTATTTATAATTTGTTGTTGTGTTTACATTGTTTAAAACAATTTTTATAATTTATGAGTTTGAGTTCATGTATAGAAAATTTGTAAAATGAAGAAGAAAATAGTAGAAAATGTACCATTTTATAGCAACAACATAAAGAAACTTGTGAAACAAAAAAGTTACATACATAAGAAAACTTAAAAGATTTCAATCGCAAGTACTTTAAAAACTGAACCATCGAAAGTCGTTCTTTTATTTATGAAGATTGCAGAGCGCATTGGTGAAGGCAACAGTTTACCGTCGTTGCCGCTGTTATTGTAGTTTATGATAGTTGTTTGGCTACTTCGTTTTTTTATTCGTTTATGGCTTGACTGCCTGGTTACCATTTGAAAGATATACTGAATGGAAAACCAAATTACCCTTATTCATATACCAAGTAATATAGTGAAGATTTTAAACGACCCTAATAAAAAAGTAATTCATTCATACTATACGTGCGTAAATCGATGAGAAATAAATCGTTAAATTTTTATAATTTTAAATTTGCTGTAAATAAATTTATTAGTTAAAAAGTGTTAATTCTTATTTTTCATTATTTATTTTTTAAATAATTTTGTCGTATTGTTCGGTGAAAATTTATAACATCTGAAATATACTCAAAGCATATTATTTCATAATTATCTTATAGACTTGTTTTGCTTCTCTGCCTGAGTAGTAACATACACCAAATACCACATACATACATACAATCTTTCTGAGTTGCCAAAATTTTTTATATTGAAATTAAGGAAAAGAATGCTCTTTTGACACAGATATGAAGCATTGTATTACAGGCTAGTTTTATATTGTAGTTTAATATTACAAAATGACAATATCCAAATGTATATATTGTGTATACATATGTATGTAAATATGAACATTTCTGTGCTTAAAGATCGCGGATTCTTTAAAGGGTTTATTGTGCAAACATTTGGTTCAAATTATTGGCCACCGTTAACTGCTGGTTCATTGATCAAACCTTGGAGAAGCTCTTTGATATATACGTTATGAGCACAGCATGGCTACCGGGAGATCGTGTAGATCGGTGGACACAGCACTACATATAGATAAAGCTTTTGGCTTTAAAGAATACGTATTTGTCTCCTTTCTAGGCATAAAAACTCTGGGGAACGATGGCTCGAGTGACATGATAAAAAGATGGCTTTAAAATATGTTATCATTTAGGAGCATCCTATCTTCATTGGAATTATCCTCCGTCAGAAAACGAGTAATTCGGAGCACACCTCTAGGTGGAGGGTTAATATCACCACTGCTGTGGAACCTAGTTATTAACCAAATCCGGATGCAAATGAAGATCGGAAGCTTCAAAATGACAGCATATGGGTGGTGATACTGGTCACGGGAAAGCATCTTTTAACGATCAGGAATCTTATGGAGTCGGCATTAGCAAAGTTACAAAGGTGATTTGAATGTGAACGCAGATAAAATGGAATGGCTCTGAGTCGAATCACTTAGGTATCATTGGATGGACTCCAAACTGTCCTGGAAGAGAAACGTGGAAGGAAAAATGGCACTGTGGGGGGCTATACGAAAGAGGAGCTACCTCTCAATACTGAACAGGGTATATAAGTTGGCATTCGTTGGTTGCCATCACTGGTGTTCTGAAGTCCACTCCGCAGGCTGTCCTCGAGTTTATCTTGTCTCTACAACCATTGGAATTGTTCCTCCAAAAAGTAGTTGCTAGAATTGCATTGAGGCTTATATGCAAATAAATCATAACAGAGACTATTTTCTGATGAACATACAAAACTCACACTCCCACAAGGGAAAGGGATCTGGTGTCTATTCCGATAAACTGGCTCGAAAGGGAGTGCATACGTCTGAGGAGGAGACCATAGATAGGACAACAACTTTTATGTGAGTGCCCTATACTTCAAAATAGACGTCATCGTTTTTTGGATTACAGAACGTTTGAACACCTTGGTATGTTGGCGAACGTTCCCCCAAGGGATTGGCCGGTTTTGTCCGGTCCTGGAGATGGTTCAAACACACCACTGACCGATTACGACAAGGGCGCTTACCTCACACTTGTTAACACAATGGACCATATAGGCCACCGAGCGCACTTGTCTGTGAGCAGCAAGCTACTTGCTAATCTAACCTAACCTTATGACCAAGAGCAAATTAAGCTAAATTTGAATATCCTATTCAGATGACGAAGAAGGCAAAAGTCGACTGATTTAACTGACAGCAAAGTAAAAACGATAAGGTTGGCAAAGTGATTACTGGAGTTTGCCTCCTCACAATGAAACAACTTAAATAAAAAAAAAAAAACAAAACAAACCAACGAATTGTTCTTAAAGTCTTCGACAAATTTTAAAAAATTTAAAATTGTGCAACTGTTTCCATTGCGTTGGCTAAGAAGTACCGAATTGAACACAATACATAAGAAAATATTTATTTAAACTTTGCTGTCAGTTGAAAATGCAATGAAAACAATTCATGACGTATTCTGTGCATTAAATAGAAGGAAGGAAAATGTTGCCAGTCAATCAGTGGGTGGTAATACGACAGTTACCTGTGAGTAGTCAAAGAGTTACACAAAGATATTGTACACTGACAATTGGATCTTTATATTTTAAGGATCGTACTCACCTAGGTCTCGTTTTATGCGGATTCAAATTTATGCGATTTTAAAATTAACGACTTTTTTTTAGAAATTTATTGAATTTTAAATAATTTTTTTTAAACCTGTTACTGTTGTTGAAATAAACCAGGTTTCCGTCACTGCTATTATCGTTATATGTAGTTAGTTTTATTTAGTGTTGTCAGTGTATGTTATTGTCAACAATATAAACTGAGAATTTCCCCTTTTATTTTATTATCGCATAAAATGAGACCTGAGTGTACTAAAGTTAATTGCACAGTGTTGACAATACAAGTGTGTTGTTACTTAATTAAATAAAGAATTCATGTTTTTTAACAAATAAAGAACAATGATAAATAATAAAAAAATCATTTTATTTAAATTTGCAATCACAGAATCCCCGATAAATAATTGAATAATTCAAATGTAATAATGTAACTGTATTATAACTATTACGCACTTTGTTGTAGAGTAAACAACAAAGTAGCAAATGTCTACAAATCATCTTTTATGCAAATAATTTTCTTGTAAACAGTACATAAATTTTTGTTATACTTAAGTTTGAAAATGTATTAAGAAAGAACAGTATGTTGCATTCGAATTTAAATCAGATTTTATTTTACTTTATTTTTTTAGCAAGAAGTCAAGAACATACACATTTAAATAGTCCTCCTGTTTTGATAGTGCCAGATCGCAATTGGAGATTATCGGAATTGGAACCTGTTGGACAAATAATTGCACGAATTCGTGCAGATGACTCAGAAAATGATGAACTGCTATTTGGTCTAGAACCGGCATATAAAGGAATCAATAATCCATTTCGTATAGATCCAGTTGGAGGCGTTGTTTATCTGAATGACAGTCTTAAAGGTCGAGTAAGTAAAAGATATATTTTTATAATTGAGAATACTGATAAAATTTGGAATATTCACATTCAGTTTTGAATTATGTGACTACTAAATGTGCCAACAAATATATGTGAACGTAAAAATCTAAATTAATACGGTGTTCAGATATGCAGCGATAAAGAAAATTAGAAAAGAAACTAAGTTTAGTTGTGGTTTAAGACATTTTTTTGTTTTTATTTTATTTCTACTATTATTGTCTAATACACTAAACTACTTCCTTGATTTAAAAAGCAGAGATTTTATAGTTTCGAAGCACTTGGAAAAAATTTCAAACCGTAAGCAAAATACACATAAATACCCACCTATTATTATTGTCATTAATATTTAGATTTTTTCCACAATGCCTAACTCTTTTTGTTTGGTTACTTTCCCCAGTCGTTGGTTAGAGCCATGTGAATTGAAGAAAGCTCTTTACAAGATACTTGTGATTGAGTTTGCAACGAACTAGGTCTCGCAACAGAGAAGTTCTTAAGAAGATGTTGAACATTTTACAGAAGGTTCATGGCTTGCGGTATAATTTCGTACTGCAACAGGTCGAGATGTAACATTTGCAGATATCTGAAGGAGCACTTTCTATGAATAATCCCTCCATATCCCTCCATTTTATCACATACACTTTTGGCGTGACTTCGACCTTTCTGATCCGCTTTTTAACTGTGTGTTTAGCTTAAGCTTAAGCTGAATTGGTCAAGCAGCACAGACCAATTCAGTTTGTCCTAACAGTTCTTGTCAGAAAGTTTCAGTTTTCTTTCCATTCAAATAATACGCCAATTTCAAATATATGAAAAATCTGTCGGAGAATAAAATGCAGTTGATATCAATTGTTCTACAAAGCTTTTCTACAGTTTCCGATCCTACTCCAAAATTCTTCATTACATCTGGGGATAGTGTGTTCTTCTAAACATATAAGATTGAAAATCTAAATGCAGTCCGTCTAGTACAGTCAGCACAAAGTTTTTTAGTTTTGGAGGGTTAAAATCTACTATACGGATATAGTTTCCTATCTGGAAAAGCCTATTTCGGGTCATCGTGTGTCTAAAAGACACAGATCTCGACTGCGATGTATGTGAGTTCCCTTGAAGGTATTTGCGGGTGCCAATACTCAAGTACACACCCGCAAACCGTAGCAAAAAAAAAAAGTTTCGTTTATATGTTGAATAAATATTACTCTAGTCTGCTGCGAGCTCCCAAAATTCCAGAAACAAATATTTGAAGAAGGAGTACAATAACTTGTGGAGGTTATTTCTATGCATTCTCATCATCCCTAGACCTATCTAAATCACTCTCAGTTCGCATATCTGCAATCTACTGATAATCCATATTCGGACTTAGAACAAAGAAAACTATTTTTTAATTCACATAATTTTACATAAAAATAATATTACGCCTTTTAAATCTTTATCAACTTATTAAAAAAGAAAAAAAAACTACAAAACATGTTTTTCCAATCTTAAGGTAAATTAAACAAAAAAAATTTAATTTTTTTAATTTTAAATAAATTTAAAAATAAAAGCGACTAAATGAAAAGTATGCCATCGGTTAGTGCTATTGAACCTAATTATTGAATAGAAATCAAAAAAATGTATTATATGACCCCAGGTTGACAATTCTTGTATGTATATGTGGCGTGGTTCTCAAGAGGTTAAAGAAAGTGGGTACACGCAATGTGATAAACCAGAGTAGGTGCACGTCCATGGACGTTCGGCAATTCTAATAATCTAAACTCACACATTATTTAACCAGCATGAAGCAATAAAATTGGCATTGTTAAAAATTCTTCAATGTCTTCAACAATTACTCAAATTTAAATTCCATAAAATTTTAGGACCAATATTACGGCCGTCACCCGGTAACGACAATTCTCATCATACCATTTGTGAATTACGGTTTATATAACCTACAGGTCTAGTGATATTAGACGCAATATCTACAAGAAGAAATGTGGACATCGTTTCCAGTTGACAAATCCAAAATTTCGGCCGTTAATTTACGGATTCTTATAACTTTCCAATATTAATATGAAAAAATAGCTTCGCTTTCTTTTCAAACTTTATCGAACGCTTAGGTAACATCGATCAAAAAAGGACTTCTCTTAAGGCCATTTTTTGGGTTTGAGATCAACGATATCTTCGTATTGAGTTTTTGAGTTGACTTACTTTTATTTGCTAATTTAAAAGTTCAACGTTGGTGGTTTAAACTTAATCAGGAACTGAAAAACGTTGCCACATTTTGCTTATAAACTTTACATAAGATTAAATTAAGTTGTAGATGATCTAATAAGAGAGTTTAAACTTGATATCAAAAATGGCCCTTAGAGTGCTCTCTTTAAAGTTGTACCAATATTTTGTTTTGCTAGTGACATACATATTTCTTTCTGAATCCAAATTGATGGTCCGGCAAGCACCTGTTCGGATTTAATATTGGTTTTGACACCGCTTTCGTTAAGGCATTTTCCAGGTTTTGGTATCATTTTAACTAGTGTAACCCTTTAATCTTCAGGGTAATATGTAGGTCTTTAAATAGCGGTAAAAATGGAAAACAGCCCTCACTAATAATAGTATATAATCATCTTAGGTGCTTGTAGCAGTGTTCACACAACTCGCACAGTAAATGTTATGTCTTGAATTTTTTTAAATAGCTGAACGTTTGGATCCTCGAGTCCAAGGTTTTAGCGTTTGTGCAGTGGATCTCTGATACCAGCATTATGTAAATTTCCAAAAGAAATATTGGATCTAATTACTATGCTACCTGATAGCATTTCCATCCCAGAAGTACATGCTTCGCTTGCTGTAATAAAGACGGCATTACAAGGATATTAGAGCAAGTGCTTTGGTTATATGGATCATAGAGTTTTTTGTTTTTGGCACCAACTTATCAAGTCGACTAAAATTTATTTATTTATATAAATTCAATACAATTACAAATTATATTTTAATTATATACGAGCTGAGTAACTTTGACCATATGCTCGGTGTAGTGCCACAGACCAGAGTCTCTGGTGGGAATCGAACCCACGACCCTCACAATAAATATAAACGATGCTTCATGTTGGTAGCATCAGCGTAAAATACCTGAATGCAATTGGGTGCGGTACGAGTAGGATTTTTAGAATTTTCGAAAAAGGGCATTTAATGCATTTTATTAATCAGTCTAGACGGGACCAATCCAAGTTTGTTGATCATAATGCGTTTAACGAAAGAATACACTGGACGTCCTCTAAAATTTACGTCATGATAACTACCAATGTTGCTCCTTCTTTTTAGATACTGCGGAAAGCTTACAGTAGATCTGGTGTAACCGTATTCACGACAGTTTAGATATTGGACGTGTTTAAACTTCAAGGGATATCTCATAGTGTAATATGTATCACACATGAGATATAGTATGCGTTTTACATTAAATTCAATGTCAGCGGACTTAAGTTATAATCTAAAAAAAATGTTGTGGAACACCAGTCGGCTTCTTACATAGAGATAGACATACCTAGTTTCTCACAAAGTTTAATGTCGACTCCAAACGACAAATTTTTCATTTTGTTCGAGATGTCTGAGTCAGCTCCGACGATTTTCCTTTCTTCTGCATTGTTAAATAATTATTTCCTAATTTTTTCTTATACTATTAGATTTGTATGTTTATTCTATTCTTAAAATTTTAGATAGAAAAGCTTTTATTGTTTAAAATATTCGATCAATTAAGAGAAAATAGGAGCACTCTTTCCAAAATGTTATTAACAAATTTATTTTTTATTTCCAGGGTGGCGAAAACTTTTTTATTTATGTTACTGTTACCGATGGACAATTGAAAGCTAAAAATGAAGTCTATGTTAATATTCTAAACGCTAAGGATGGAAACAGTAAGGGTCCACGACCGCCACCTTCTATTTCGAATGTTGTACACAATATATCACACTTTTTGCCATCTTTTGATCGCTTGCCAGGCGTTCAATCTATTCGAAATCAGCAGCCAAATAGAAGGCCGTCAAACATTTTACCACCTGGTTTTAATAATATTTACCCACCACCTGTGCTTAACTACAACCCCAATCAGCAATTGTCAATGTGGCCAACAAATAATGGTGACGAAAACAACGATTCACAGGATAATGATTATAGTGCAGAAACGACAACAGTATCACTGCCGCAGGCAACTTCTATGACCACAAGTCGCACAAAGTTAACACCCATCAGCCATCATGGCACAAACTTGTCACCTAAAGATCCCACAACTTTCTCATCTGACAGTGACAATCGAAGTGGCAGCGAAGGCAGTATTGGTATTGGTAAGGAAGCGAAGGTGGGAAGTGACTCATCACTGCCTGCGGTAAATAATACCGCAGTTTTATATGGATTCAGATCTCAAATGATTCCCCTTATATTGACTGTTTGTGGACTCTTTGTGATAGCTGTTGCCATCATTGGATTCCTTTATCATAAACGCTTGTGTGCTTTTGGTAAAACTTTAAAGAAAAAATCAAAAGAAGAGATGGCAAAAAAATCTAATCAAAGCAATTTGAGCAGCAGTAATTTAACAGATGATAGTCGGAATTCAATGGTAATGCAACATTGGAATGGTCCGGTAGCGCATGGCAATCGTTATGTACCATGGGAGAGAGATCAACAACAACAGCAACAATTGCATACGAATATGGGTCAGCAAATGACACAACAACTCAACGTAAGTATAATTATTACCTCTTATTTAAGTCATACATATATGTATGTAGCTTAGGTTACAATGTTAGATAACACAAAATATGATTGAACGGAAGAAAAAAAATTGAACGGAATTTGATTACCTAAATTATAATACAGACATCATTTTACTTTCAACTGTTCTTATGTAGTTTTGAATAGAAAAGTAGAAACAAAACAAAAAAATGTAAAAAAACAATTATCAATCAATAATTAAAATGTTTTCTTTGAGTATGTAATAGATCCAATCTTACTTCAACAATGACATTTAACACAATTTAACCCTTTCAGGGTCAAAAATAATTTAGGTCGAGCTAAAAACCTGAAAATTTTTATTTAGAGTAGTTTGAGTACGCTGAATCCGGGAAAAAATTTTTGTATTTGGTTGCTCCCAAGTGTGTTACAGAATGTCGAATATATTCGACATAGACCTTCAAAGACACCTATATTGAATAAAACATCTGCTTTTATGAGTATACTTTAATGGAATATCTGGTTCTGTTTCACTACTTGTCTCAGTATCTTGATGATCTTTAGAGATATCCTCGATATATTCAGTGTCATCAGTATTATCCTCTGAGACAGCTTGATATTCGCGTGGCTGAATATCCATTGATCGTATCTGCGGTACGTTAAATGTCACCTCATCATCGGCTCCAGTTGGCGCATCAAGATCTGAATCAGCTTCTAACAAGGTCATTATGTCATCAACAGTTACTTTTTCCATTTTCTATAAAAACAATTCCAACCCAAGAATTACTTAGTAATGTATAGTAATAGGAAAGAAACAACCTCTGAAGGTAAATGTCGAATATATTCGACATTCGAAAAACGATCGCCAAGAGCACCAGCATTATTTTTTAATACATATTGCTTTGAAAAACGTTTGTTCATACTTGTATCAATACTTACAATTTATTTCGATATAGTCCGATCTCTTGAAATATATTTTTTATACATAAAACAAGATTATTTTTATGTACGTAGTGATTACTCTTTTAAAACAGGATTTAAACAACACAACACAGATCAAATACCCTGATAAACAACAATTGTAAATACAATTAGTGTTTATCTTTTATTTAAAATAAAAGAATTAAAACTAACAGTATTTTATTATACAGTAAAATCGCATAGAAACAGAGTATGTTGTAATGTCGAATATATTCGACAAAACCACACAAAGGGTTAAATAAATTTTTTCTAAAAGACTGCAGATATTGCTAATACCAGACGGTAAAATTAAAATTGCGTTTAAGTAACAGCCTCTGCTATAAATATTTATTTGTAGTTTCTGACGATACCTTTTGTACCAACATTGACTGAAATAATGCATTGATTGAATTGTCACCGCCAGCATGCTGGCGCAATCATTTGATTGTGCCATGAAGCTCCCACATATATTACACAAGCATGATTGTACAATATTCATTTAGTTCCAAAAAATTTCCGAAACTAGTCGTTATGAATAATGAGTCAGTTTGTGCCGCAATAATTATTGCTATTATTAAAAAGAAACAAAAACATAATGGAAGAAAAAAGCGTATTTGGATAAAACAATGGCTAAAAGATAAGGAAAATTTAGGTGATGTTAAACTCCTTAAAGAATTGGAAACCAGCGCGGAAGATGACCTTTGTAATTTTTTAAGAATGGATAAAGAATGTTTCTATGAATTGTTAAGCAAAGTATCGCTAAATATAGCAAAGAAAAAAACACTACTGAGAGACCCAATTTAGCTGTTACTTTGAGGTTTTTAGCTAGCGGGAATAGTTATGAGGACTTAAAGTTCCTTACAGCCATTTCCCCACAAACAATTGGAAAAATTGTCATAGAAACATGTGAAGCTATAAATATTGTACTCAAAAATTGCATAAAGGTACGAAATAGTAAATAAAATTAAGGCTAGGCAAAACCTTTTTTGATATTAATATTTTCCAGCTTACAAAAAATACAAATGAATGGAAAGCCGAAGCTAACGCTTTTAATGAAATTCTTCCCAAATTTTTTATCTTTCAGATTCATTACCACACAATAATTATTTTTGGCACAATATTTACAACTTGAAAAATTATATTGTAAAAAGATTTTTTTTTTTGACAATACACTACACAAGCTTGCTTGCACAAACATAAAAATATCAAATTCATTTTGATATCACACAGTCGCACCACAAGCCCATATACGTTCAATCGGCTTGCACAATCACTTGATTGTGCCAGCAAACTTGTGTAGTGTATGGGCCCCTTTATCGTGGATTTGATGACTGAAAGTGAAAAGAAATTATTTACCTTTGATCGTTATTTCTTTCTTTATTTAAATACATAAATGGAAGCTCTATTTATTTATGTATTTATTATTTACAGGACAATAACATATTATCTTAATTATTTACTAGATGAGTAACTTTGACCTTATGCTCGGTGAAGTGTAATAGACCAAAGACTCTGGTGTGAATCGAATCCACAACTCAAACGGTAATAGTCTAGCACAATATCGGGGCACCCTTTTTAGAAGATTTAAGTCAATTGAAATGGTATAAAAATACTCTTTTTAAACTGTCGGATATGTCCTTATCTTCTCATTCTTCAAGAAAATTCGAATGCATTCAGACTATAATTATATCAGTAGTTAAAGGGATTTAACACATCAGTAATTCTACAGTCTAAAACAAAAGTTTCTATATTCTTGAATTATGGGTGAACATTAATAAATTCGTCATTCGGTCAGCGCAGATCCTTAATATACCATAATCGAATGTACAATATACTATGTTCTGTTGGCTCCTTTATTAGGAATAAGTTCTTACATGTGATTTCAATGAAATCGTTTAATATTTCTTGAGAGTTTCATTGAAGGCAAATAAGAAATTGTCTTTCAAAATATTGAAAGGCATGTCTTTTGAGTCACCTTTAAGTATAAAATAATTTTTATTTTCATAACGATGTGATGCGATATGACTTGAGTTAAATTTTAGCAATTTTGAAAGAAAATCAGCACATAACTTAAAACTTTTTTCTGTTTTATCCACCTTATACTACAACGGTAGTTTGGTTGAAGTTTTGTGTGTTTAACAACTATTTTGTCGCCACTTCGCCCACTTCAAGTGCTATGCCATAACACGCATACACACACAACAATACATAATTTTAACTCCTTGCATAGTGTATGTACTATGTACGCAAGCAGACACATACTCACAGACACAGAAGCAAATATTTTTAAAGCTTGTCAAAATATTTAGATTACTGTCAGCAGAGATATTTGCATTTTTGCTGAAGCAACAATGACAACAACAAATAAAAGCTAAAAAGTAAAGGAAAAATATCCGTAAGAAATGAAAAGAAAAAAATGAAGAAAAAAAATATGCTAAATAGGGAATGAATGTCCTTTACAAGTAGAACAGACACTCAGTATGAAAATGGCGTTGAAAATGTCAGAAAGTAATTTATTTTTGGGAAATATTTTTATTTTCTGAAAATGCATTATGATGAATTCGCACTCTTTAGATGATAACTTTTTTTTTTTAATTTAACAATTGGTTGCTCGGCTGTCTAACTATGGAAACCATATTCAGTGCTACATTAAGTGTGTATATTGATTTACCTGCCACAATTCTTGACCGCAACCGCATCTACGAGGATTTTCCCTCCCTTTCGTTTATTTATTCAATCTTCATTCGCATAAAACTGAAAATGAAATATTTATTGATTTTGTCTTAATCTTGCGATAAAAGGAATCCAACAGCCTGTTGTTGCCATTGTATCATTTATTGATTTGTTTTTATAAATTTCTTGTGCACGCCTGTATGTATGTATGTGTCTGTCACTCAATAAGTAGCAGTCAGACTCTTTAAGTGGCTTAGATTGTAATATATTAATATTGTGGTACATTGTCGTAAACACTCACATTCAGACACTTCCACAACGCCGAATTGAAGAGGGCCGTCAAATACTATGATTATCGATACCACGTGAGATTAATCAGCGAAAAGGCGTCTGTTACACGTGAACCGCTGATGAAGATGGCGCTAAATATTGGAGGACCAAATTCATTGAAGAGTAGGATAATATCGAGTGCCATAACGTCGGCAATGTTATGTGCTTGCCCAATATGGGCAGAACCACTCTCCGTGGTGACGACGAAGAAGAAACTATTCTCGAGAATGTAGGGGTTGAATTTAGTACGTAGGCACCAGCGATGGGGAATCGTGCACACTTATGATGGAAGTTCAGACCAAAAAAGAAAATTACACACCGTCTATTGTATGTAAACGCAAAAGGGAAAGGAAAAAGGAAGTGGAACATACATTTTTAACGTTTAGTGCTGCCAGAAAATGTTGCGTCCAGATCAACAGAATTCTTCCTAAATTTCTAAATGCAGGGGAGTCAATATAATGCTTTAACTTAGAATTTAATCAAAAACTACAATCCGTTAAAGATAAAAACCTTTTATATTGTGGGAATATCGATGAAGGAAGTCTGTGCTATCGCTTAAAATGGTTGAAATCGAAAATTAAAGAGATATATTTATTTATATATTGTATATGTATTTAATATCGAATGTCCGGAAGAATATAAAGAAAAATTTTAAACACCTAACACGTGCTCGCCCGAACTTGCTATATTATTTTTAATTGACCTCTTCATATGTATTTATAATCGTTGCAAATGATATATTTGCACTTTGTAGCGTACAATTTTTTAAATCTATAATTTGATTTTACTGGAATTAATAAAAATTGATGTTAGCAGAAGCCTATTGTCCTACATTCCTACATAAAAGTATGTACTATAGTTTACCATTTTGAAGTCGCCGTAGTCTAGTAAGTAGTGTGTTGGCTTATTGGACGTGAAGCCAGGGTTCGAGCCTCAGGCCAGACATCAAGACAAAATTCAAAAAGTATTTCTTCGGCGACTTCCTCTCAGCAAATTTCTGGCAAAAACTCTGAGAGTAAATAAAATTGCCTTGAAAAAGTTTCTCAAATATCTGTCGTTCGGAGTCGACTTTAAATTGTAGGTCCCACCACTCATATATGAAATTAACACACACAACATAAATGGTGTGAGAAACTAGGATGTTGTACAATGGGTCAGTTCGACATCCGGGTACTGTACTTGTCTTAATTGACAAGTACACGTCGTCTAACCTAACCTAACCTATAGTTTATCAAATACTATTTTAAAATTTCCTGAGCAATCAGAAACAAAGTATGAAAACTGATTTTGGATAATTCTTTACAAAAAATCAAATTGGGTTCAATGCAGATCCTTAGTACTAAGAAAAATCAGAGAAATTTTCATAAGGAACGTTTTCGTGATAAAATAGGAACTTATCTCGTCAAAAAAAGACGAACTGAAACAACACTTTTTGACGTCCCAACTAACTGTAGGAAATTTAAATTATTTTTAAATAGAATTTAATCATTAGGCGTTAGTCGAACGTTACAATCTGCCGAGGCGTAGTATACTACTTTAACTGTGTTTACATAGATGCGTCTTTCTATCTTAAGCAGTCATCATTTTATGGTTTTATAAAATAATCTTCGTTTTTACATGAAATGTTTTAGAATTTTTTTGTTAATTCTTTACCATTTCAACAATAGAATTTTAATATAAAAGAAGTTAGAAATTATAATGCCAAAATAATTTCGGCAACAGCAATCCATAGCATTTGCAGTTTATGTTTGTCAGAACCACTTCCATAATCATCATATTGATTATGAAAACTGTCAATAGTCATATCACAATTTCAAATGACAATAAAGTGTTGTAGTGGGTGAATACCAAACTGTGGAGTGCAAAGAGGAAACAGTATTGAAAATTTTGACATTCCGGATATTTGCTATGAAATTTAAATCTGTTGGCGTTATGACGGCGAGATTAGCTGTGGTGTTTTATTGTGTGCTTCATATTGATATAAAATCGGTGATGACGATTATGATGTTTGTTGGCTTTAGAAGTTGTTTTTATGCTTTTATTATCGATGATTAAAATAGTAGTTGGTGTTTTTTCTTATTATGATCACAGTTGGTTTATACTGATGGCAACGATGACAGTTTGAACTATTTGACTGACATCAAGTGCTTATGTCCTCAGTTATAGTTGCTTTGCCTATAATAAAACAGACGCATGAATGTGAATTAAATGAGAATCCCATTTATCGAACTGTCACGATAATAAATTGTGAATAATTTAGAAATTACTTCGAATTGAATTTGAAAGTATTGCCATATTTTCATAAGTTATTGTTTAAATAAAATTTATTCGTAACACACACACACATACATGCATGCATGTTTTTACACTAGACATAAAAGTCTGCGTAGATGAATTTAGCCTAATAACACTAACAAACAAAAATATTAAAACCTTATACGAGTATATATTTTTTTAAGTTTTTTCTTTATTGCACAGATTTAGTCTCTTTAAATAGTCGACTTTAAACTGTACGTCCCGCCACTCATGTATAAAACTAGCACACACAACATAAGTGGTGTGAGAAGCTAGGGTCTTTATTTTTTTGAGAATGACGTCAGTCAGGACATCATTAATAACGGCGAACACTGTAGGTCGATGGTTACCAACTATTTTGAACTGAATTGGGAAACCAACGATATATGGTTTTAACAGAGCACAGCTCATAATAAATTCGATATTATGCATAAGGAACTTTAGGACAAGGTTGCCTACGTGCAGGTGGCCACCGAAATCGTGCGATTTGACCTCTTCTTGTGGGGTTTTCTTTATGTCACAAGTGTACGCAAATAAGCCGCAAACCGTAAAGAGTCATGAAAATTTATCATTTCAAATGCGCTCTGTCCAGAGAAGCCGTAACGAACGTTTGAACATGTATGTTCCACACATAATGACCGTCAATTGGTCTTTAAGCGAATAAAAATGTTATGATGATATCTCACATATGCCTTGTCTTATTTACATTTAAAGATAGAAGCGCTTAAAAGAGTCCACATAGTACAATAGAAAGAGTGATTTTAATAAAAAATTAAATTAAGTAAGATCGTTCAATATTTTCCATAAATTTTGAGGACGCAGAGTTTTTACTTTTAGTGTGTATATACACACATACGTATATAAACATGAGATACAGTGTTCCAATCCTTTGTTAATTTAAATGAATTTAAATGAAAATTTGATCAGATTTTGTCATAAATCGTAATGCAATTAAAGTAGATTACATGAAGAACTATTTGGTCTTCTATCAAAAAATTCAGTTAAAAGCAGATAATTTAAAATTTTCTACAATCAAATCGATATTGTCAATAATAAATTGGTTTCGTTTGTTTTAAAAAAATTTTTTTAAATTATTTTTCGCTCCAGCAACTAAAAATTAAATAATGAATTGAAATAGAAATTTTAAATGATGTTTTGTGTATTAAGTTTTCATATTAAATTTTCTTAAATGTAACAATGAAACCTAAGTATGAATATAAATATTATTTAGTTTGTTTTTCTTTTACTTTCAACCTTTCTTTCACCGGAAATATTCCATTTGCCTTCCTTATCATCTCTTCCTACATCAAATTCACAAAGTCTGAAAAAGAGAAAATTTACTCTTCAGAGATCCTTTAGATAAACCGTCCGTCTTTAACTCCTTTCTAATCTTAAAGCAATGAAACAAAATTAAAAATGCACTGCCTAAGATTTCAACTGGACAAATTACTAATTATGACTCTTACACACAGTCTAAGTAGTATTTGCAACAATTTAAAATTATTTGCTATACCAAAAATATATACATATGTACATACATATGAATGCATGTATGTAATTTAAAAGCAATTTTCGAAAATGTGATAAAAGCAAATATGAAAACAAATTCGAGATTTCTATTATATGGTATATGGTATTACATTGTCGAAAATTGTTTTTAAATTAGATGGGAGAGTAAAAATAATTGCGGAAATACATGTAAATATTTATCATTTAATTACCAATATCATTAACACGTTTTTACATTTTCTATATCCTGTGCACAGGCTTCAATACAACAATCAATAACTTCTGTAAACGTCGGCATTGGCCTTAATCATCCTGCTTCATTGTCCGGTATTGTGGGTGGCCCACCTTCATCTGTTAGTAATGTAATTGGCAGTGTTGGCAGCAGTTACACGCAACATGAGAAATATGACGGATGGGAATTCCCGAGACATCGATTAAAATTTTTCAACATATTGGGTGAAGGTGCTTTTGGCCAAGTATGGCGTTGCGAGGCAACAGATATTGACGGTAAGTACATAAAATAATTGTACTTAGGTATTAATTATTTATTAGCTGCTTATCATTTAGGTGCTTTGAAATATTTTTTATATTAAATTAAATTCGATTTGTCAATTGTATTAAAATAGATATTTTTTTTTTTGAAAATATTCACTTCTTTGACAGTTATAAGCCAATAAAAAATAATTTTTAGATAAAAATTATTCTTAAATGCTTGTTCTTTTACATACGCGCTACATTGTTTCATAACGAATTTGTACTAAATGTATGCTGAAGAATACATATGTATACCCAGACCACGTTCATCTGGCACTGACCATATTCCACCACCGAGCATCACCAAACGATCTACAATTGTGTATTGAATTTCCAATAATTGCTCTTATTATATTCTCTATATCAAAGCGATACTTTATGAAAGGTTTTTGAGCAATTCGATTGCTGTAAATATTGGGTCACCCTTAGGATTAAGTATACCAGTTAGCACACGATGTTATTCTGCATATTAATACCAGGAAGGCTATGGTTCTGCGATTTAATACCAATAATTTTTTAAAATTGGCAACACGGAACTCAGAGCATAATATATATTACAGGCAATTCACGTGAAAGTATATCGAATCATATTAAAATGACAAATCATTTGGAAATCACTACTAATCCAACATAAAAAGTTTATAATCTACTTTACTGAAGGCTTATTAGACGCGAGCCCGTGATTCAAACCCCACTCTGGGAGTCAAATAAAATTGCCATAAAAGATCGGAGCCGACTTTAAAGTCGACCACTCTTATATAAAATTAACAAACAAGGTCATTTAAGAAGCTGTGTCGTAATTCTGACTAAAGACCAATTAAGTAAGTTTGTTAGAACTTCATTCATAACAAGTAGACGACAATTCCTAGATCATGAGTTATTATCGGTAAAAAAAAAAACTATTTTCTTGCGAAATTACAGCTTCGTAGTAATCGTCGTTATTTGTAAGGTCGGAATTACACATTTAGACTCGGTATACAGTTTAAATTGGTAAACAACCTAAGAGTTCTCATTTGGCCAAGAGTCTACAATTTATTTTTAATGTTCATTTGTTGTGTTATACTATTTTGAGATGCATGTGATTTCCTCGTTATGATTCGATTTAAGTTTGGACAGCATATCTGCTGCATAGATGCTGACTATGCCTCCGCTTATTGGTCGAGAAAACAGATAAAATGATGTCATGGCTGCACCAAGAAAGTGAAATATTTAAAGAAGGAAGGTTATTATTAGTATACAATTAAAAATTAAATAAAAAGGAAAAGCTAGTATCGTAATATTTATTTCTGACTTTGAGGCCGCATTCGGAATAAGGGGGAATACTGGTGACTTAACGAAACTGACAACTCATACGATTAATATTTTAATGAATTTAATTTCTAGTTATTTAATGGATACACATTCGCTTTATGCAAGTTTTATACACTTTTTTTCATTTCAAGCTACACACGATATACTCCAAACATATCCACAGATAGTTTTGTTGCGGTTGTCGTAGTTATACCCTCAGCAAGTAAAAGTAAATTTGTTACAACCTGCTAGGAAATCTTTAAAATATTTTAAAATGTTTCCAAATTAAGTTTTTTTCAAATTTTTTGTTATTTATCAAAATTTTTATAGACGAATTTTATTTATGGATTCATATGCAGAGTCTATATCAATGACAGATAATAATACTTTTACAATAACATGCACAAAAGACAAATAGAACTTTATTGTGAGAATTACACTGCTGTTCGATTTAATATCAAGTGCCTTTAAAAGACGACAACAGATCCTGAAACTATTTACAATCGGTAACGTATTCACACACAGGCATTTTTAATTTAATACGTTTCGAGGCAACACAAAAGCAACACTCACATACTTTTGTAGCCATTCATTGTCCTTCATTCCATAAAAATAGCTGACTTTTTACGATTTTCATATTTTCCATTCATGAAAATTTTTCCGTTTTTGTTTCATACTTCTTATTGTTCAAGTATTCGACAGAAACAATATTTGTTCATCTCTTTTTACATTTGGAAAGGCAGGTACAGGCATTCTGTGAACATTTTTGAATGCGCTTGGGGAACGTTTGCAAGGACATAAAACTCTACAACAACGTCTGGAATACAAACAAAATAAAACTTCTTAATAGAGAGAAACAAATCGCACATGTATGACTGAATTTGTTTCTGGGTGCATTAAATAGTTTTCGATTCGAATACAGCACACTTAAAATAAAACCAACTCGAAGGAATTGAATATTGGCGGGAATTCTCACTGATGACAAAGTAACATCTCCTTAAAACCTATAAGAGCAATAGGGCAGTAAAAGTGCTACGGTTGACGACAATTCAAATAGAATTCCTTTAACCAAAAACCATCTGTGCGTGCTTATGTATGATATCATATAAACCAAAAACTACCATTTACCATTGGATGTTAGAAACAAGAACTTTTCTCTTCTACTTAAAAAGCTCAGAATGGTCTCCTCGTGAATGCTAACAAAATATCGTTGCGTATATTTTGTTTTTTACGTGGAATAGGGTTCTCTTGCTGGAATAGTTGCCGTTTGTCACTGTCCTCAACTCCACTATTCGTTGTAGTGCTTTCTGGTCTTTCGCAATTTCTCCGTTGCACTGTTACATGCTGTTTGAATTTTGTTTATTCAGTGGTGAAATTGTTTTTGATTTGTTTGTTTTGTTTCACCCATGGCAACGGATTCAGCAGAATACAAAGAAAGCTATAGATGGAGAAAGAGATATAAAACCAAACAACAACAACATCAGTTATGTGAATCAGTTGCTGTTGTTTGAATAGGTGGTGGACTATAAAGTTACTTTTCACGCTGAGTCTTGAACCGTAGAATGACTGAATTTATCGTTCTATGAAGCAGGTAGCACTCAATAGAAAAATCTCTTATGCAAGTAGTTTTAATTTTTGTAACAAAAACAAAAAAAAAATTCAAATGTGATTAATGTGATACATTTTAGTTATATGTATGTACCTTTTATTTTTCTTTAACAAAAAAAAAATATTTTTTTATTCAATAGGAATCGAGGGCGTCACAACAGTGGCTGTTAAAACTATCAAAGAAAATGCAACGGAAGTTGAGAAAAAAGACTTGTTATCTGAGTTAGAGGTAAGTTTAGTTAGTGTTTTTAAGCTATTATAAATAAACAATCCTATATACTATAGGGAATGGTCGATCAAATGATGATATTTTCAATACAACATTTTAAATTCCTTCAATGCATTCAATCAATCAATATACTTTCTGTCTGTAAGATTTTGAATTTTTTCGTATTATATACTCTTAGATTAACTTATTTATTTCACCACACAAATTAATTTTTTTTAAAACCTCAAAAATACCAAAAGGAAACTTTCTCCAACCATATTTAAAAACTCCTTTACAACATGTGTTCGTTCATTGCGCAGACAAATACAAACAAACTAACAAATACTAGTAAATAAGACAAATATTCGATAAACAGATTTACAGAAACAAATATTTAGAAAATTACAACAAAAATGCAACAACAGCACAGAAAGATCGCGCAGTTACCAGACATAGAAATACAAGAAGAGAGTAGAACAATGCCGGCAAGTAGTCGTGATTAGTCAGTCAGTGTTGAGGCGAGACTGATAGTTGTATTAAAAACTGCGTGCTAAGCGCAGTGGTATTGAACGCCGAAGAGTTTATCTTTTCGTTAATGGATCGTGAATAGCATTGTCAGTTAAAGTGCGTTGTCATTTAAACAAATAAAGGCTTTATTAAAATAAAGAAACGAATAACGATCACAAATCAATAATATTTTTATTATTTTAATTGCAATCTTCGAAATCGCAATAAACGCCATTACTGAGCTTAATATTTCATATAAAGTTTCAATTAATAATTGCGCAATAAATACGCAAATTGTTATAATATTGAGTAAAACTTAAAATGCATACAATTAACCGAACACTTTCAACAACGACAAAGAAAATGGTAATGTTGTTGAAACAACCAGCTGCTTTATTTACCAGCTCTAAAATGAATATTGAATAAGCTGAACTGCGTATATTATTATTATGTCTGAACACTTAAAATATTGTATTCAATTAACCGAATATTGAGATCAATAAAAGTGCACATATGGACATAGTATTACAAAGTTTATGTTAGTAAATGTAACAACATAGTTATAATCATTTAAACTTGGACGGTTACTCTTCATTTTTGTACATTAAGGTTACTCTTCGTTGAATCGACGAACACTTTAACCATAATTGGTTACTGTTCGTCGAATCGACGAAGCTCATTTACTCTTTATCATATAATCATTTTATGTTTGACCAAATTTCGCTCTTTTTATCAACAATGTTGGTTGATAACGAACACTTGTAGTGAGTAATTCAGTATTTATTTATAAGTTGAAGAAAATTAATAAAAAATGAACACATTTCTTTTCTTTAAACGTAAAAAATATTTTATATTAAATAATTATTTAATATAATAAGAGTTGAAATCTACTTCAAATAAATATTTAGACCGACTGCGAGAAGTTGAAGGTAGATTCGTAGGAATTGGTAGCTATTTCGCTCTTCAAAACTAGTGATGTATTTTCTTTATCAGGCTTTATAAATAAAGATGAAAAGTAAGAAGATGAAAGAAAGAAACTTACTGTGAACGTGTGTTCACCAAGAATTTCAGTGATCTCACTAACGTAATTAACTTTTTTCTTGCAATGTTGAGGGAGATTGACTAGTATGTAATCTCCTACTCTAAGGTCAGTATTTTCTATTAATTTGTATTATGAAGCATCATTGCTTTCCGGGGAATTGTCATCATCAACAAATGATCCAACTGACTGATCAGTTTCTGTATATGACACATTGGTATCACTTCCTTCAGAAGACGAGATATTTTCCTGAACTAACAATTTTGTCATTTTAGTTTTCGAAACTTTCTTCTTCGAAGGCATTAGGTTTTTTTTTAACTTTTTTCAATAGCTTAGAATTAATTCCAGGTTATTTTTCTTCTAATTTTCTTTTCTCGATTGAACTGGTCAAAATTCGAGAATTCCCGGATTTTGTAGTTTTTGTAGAAGCATTTAAACGAGAAATAGGACGAATTTTTTCTGGTGTAAGGCTGGAAGATAATGAAGTTGTACGTGCACAAGAATTTTTGTTTTTGTATAAATTGTATTTTTGTTCAATTGTATTGAATACCGATTGTTCTTCTATGAGACTGGAAGATAACGGAGAAGGAGGTGCGCAAGAATTATCGGGTTCTATTACATTGACTTCTGGTTGTTCTTCTGGTGCAAATATCGCTTCATTAAAGTTTTGAGAATTAAGAGGATATATTCCGGTTGATAGAAATCCACTTATTATATTTTCAGACGAAAACGCTCGTTGTAAAGGCAATTCGACAACTAAGCAATTTCGTATATCGTTATCCCTTTTTCTGCGTTATTTGTAATAAAATCATTAAATGATGTTTGAAGAAACTTTTTAAATGGGCCGTAAACTGTAACATCAAGAAGAAGACGGTGCGATGTGTGTGGAGGAAACGACAAAAGATGTATGCCATTTTCCCTTGAAAAATTTATGGCTTCAATACTACAATAAGACGAATGGTTGTCTAAGAGTAGTAATATTGGTCGCTCTTTGCAACAATTTGTGTTTTCCTGAATGTGTTTTAGTACATTTATAAACAATTCAGACATCATCCAACCACTTTTACTTATCAGATCCTTTTAAAAACTGACTTTTATATCGTTGACGTGGAAAAAAGTAAACCGGAGGAAGCGGATTACCACTAGCGTTAAACATACCTACAAGCGTTACCAAACTGCGTCTTTCGGTTGACACTGCCTGTCCAACCTGTCGCTGTCCATTAACTGCAAATACGCATAGAGATCTCTTGTTTAGAATACAAACCTTGGGTGGATCAACCACGGTCGTAATGCCTGTCTCATCTAATTTCCGTCAGACCAAATTGGTAAGATACACATTTCTTTATGTATGCAACCAATTCAAGCTTTTCCATTTTGGTAAATACTTGCTTCGAAGTAAATTTAGACTGATAATTATCATTGCTAGAAGTCTGGTTAGAATTTAGATCCTCTAAAGGATCTATTGTTCAATACGCGATTCAATTGTTTGACGTTTAAGGCTATATTTTCTAGCGGAGGACGTTGGCGTTTCAAGGCCACACAAAACATCAGAAACAACTTTTTCCATCGCATTTTCGTCAATAGAAGCGCGTTGGGTCTTAGGCTTGTAATTTCGAACCATATTAAGGGATTTTTTAAAGACAAACCTAAAAATGATTATAGAAATTAATATAGCACTATATGGGGTACATTCAGCAGATTGCCGATTGTACCCCAATTTAAAACGCTGAATCTACCCCGAAAGCACTTTCTTTAGTTTTTCTATTTTTTTTTCTATTCATCTTCAAAAAACATTATGATTTTACTTATTTTTGTAGAAAATACTTATCAAATTGAATGAAATATTACAAAAACACCTGTAAAAATATTAAAACACGTGCAATATTAAATAAGCTTATTAGCTAGAGATGGCAAACTTTGCGGCAGTTATTTATTTTGATATTCGATACCTATGCATCAAAGCCAGTGATGTACAATGAGAGCTTCATATCGATAACGTCATTGCCGAAAGTACCCCAATGCCGAAGCTGCCCCAGTCTCCCCTATAGAAACGAAATTATTTAAAATACTAACATTCACAAAAGTGTACATCACAATACGATTGAATTAGAACGAAAGATATAGAAATCAATGCTATTATGTTAAATAAAATTTTAAACAGTATAATAAATCAATATATTACAAATGCATTTAAAACCTTGATAATAAGGACATCTACAAGGATAGTGGATTATTAAGGCCGTATCACTGGTCATGTAAAAATATTACAGACAATTGTTGTTATTTGTGTGGCATGATTTTTAAAGGAGACAAATAAAAAAATCAATTAACAGTCATATTTCCTTGTTCTTGTGCTGACTTTAGTGGGTTTTTTCTTTGTCCATAGCTGTTCTAAATCTCAGTAAACACAGATGACATGAAAGTTAAAGTTCGTATCGATACTAAAAAATGATGCTACAATGCTAAAGATTAACGGAAATTTAATTGCGAATATTGAATATATGCATACATAACATAACTGGCCATTACGATCCTTCAGTCAGGATTACGACCTAGCTTCTCACATATTGAATGTACATATATCTACCACATAAATCTATATACTTTCATGAAGATTAAAAAAATGTGTTGATAGTTCGTTAAATATCGGAGTAATAAATATCTGAAAACAGGCCAATTCACACGAAGATGTGTGTAAGTGTATCGGATTTTTATTTTAAAATTATCAACAACAAGCATACGCTGTTGTATATTCGTCCAACAATACATTCAATACAACGATACAAGGGCTTGTGTGAATTGCCCAATTATATGTTGTAAAAAAATGCCTTTTAATGTAATTCCATTAAGGCATTAAATACGATGTATAATATGTTTGTAGGGGGGATAAATAAGAAAAGTCATTACTAATTGTAAATTAAACAGATAACAGTAATATGCCACGAGAATTTTATGTACCATTAGTATTTGTGCGATGGTTTCTGAAAACTGCTTCTAAATATTTTTCATAAAGTATTTACTTATACAACCGGACAATACATACAATATGAAAATTTTTAATAATTAACAAGTAGTTTGCTACGCTATTAAATTGCTATAAAATATTAATTAAAAAGGATTGTTATGATCTAGTGGTAAAAAATTTTTAAATGACTTTATTTTCAAAATGTGGAAGCAACAGTGACGATGTTAGACAAGAAAATTATGATATAGTGTGCCCACATTGCACATTTATTTAATCATTTAATTCCATATACAAGAAATAATTATTTGGTATCAATATTATGAAGTCATAATCAATCTTGTTTATAAGAATGCGTATGAAATACAGTGATGTGAAAAATAATAACGGTGCCAATGTGACACATTGAGAAAGTAAGTAAAACGTGAAAATTGTCGATAAGTAACTGTACTTATTCTCAAATAATGCATCATAAAAACAAATTTCTTAACGGATTTATATATTCCAGAGTTTTTATTAAATTTAAATAGAAAAACATGCTGTGATATAAAGACAAGCACACTTCACTATCTTTTAAAAATAGCCATTAAATAATAGTAATATATACATACTTTTTTATAAATTTAAGTTCTACTCTTCCTCTAGAGTGATTATTATCTTATAGAGACTCCGGTATTGTTTGGTGTCTAAGCATGTGGTTGAAAAGATTTTGTTATACTGAATCCGGTGTATCACACCATGCCACACGAATTAATTCCCAGAATTTAACAAAAAAATTTTAGGGCAATAATCTCTGATTGTTGTCCTTACTATATTTCACAAACTCTTGATCGGATTTTAATCTGCAAAATGGGCAGCTGGAACACAGCGAAGTACCATATTTTCTTCGACATAACCTAGCGTGAGACGTCGAAGGATTACAACATAACCCGTTACTTTTTAAATGTCTTTTGCACGATATGTGACCTTACACCATAGTAGTAAACTTACCTCCAAACAAAAATATTACCACCGTTATGCTATACCTTGTCTGCTCAATTTCCTTCTACTTAAGAACTACTCATATTTTTATATTTCTCAAATACAGATTAAAATATAATACGTGACATGAGTTACTGTCTTCAAAATCCATACTAAAATTTTTTTTAATTGATATTATTTATATAGATTTTAGAAGGACGTCAGATAAAGTTGAAATGTTATCTTATAGATAGAAAACAATATGTATTCCTCAGAAACGATAAAATAAAATGATCTCCATCGTCGTATTTTTTGGTCGTATTATTGGTTAATGATGTATGGGTGTGTAAGTCAAAGAAGAAAATAAAAAAATAAAATAAAATGTACAGTAAATCAAATTCAAATTCATCAGAACAGGATCGTTTACATTTATGATGCCTTTATAGTTAGAGACCAACAACTTAAATCAAATCGAATCTTATTCGAAATATGTACTGTCTTTTAATTTCGAATTTACGGTCAATTTACGCACATGTATGTACATACTTACATAGACATATAAAACGTAAAACCTACCCTGTCTACATGCCTATGTTATTTATAGACGACTTTGATTATGTGACCCAAATCGATTGTAGAAAGGGATGAAATAGTGGTATAGGACCACTACATGACTTTTTCTATCCAACACTATTCCAGAATTTTGAAATTTTAAAATTAAAATTTTTATCTCCCAAAAAAATTATAAACAAATAATTATTTATTTATAAATTAATTATATTATAATTTATTATTAATATCAACTGCGTTATTTACTTAAAATAGGAACAGAACCAATGTCTAACAAATTATAATTCCAATAAAGAAAATTTTTTTCCTGATCATTGTCCCCAACCTAATGGTGATTTTCATGATCTATAAATGGTCTATAATGCATAAATTAATTCTCAGTGTCCAGAAAAAAATTTCATTTTATCATAAACAGCCTTGTTTGAATGTTGTGTGATTTCGGTACTTTATATACTGTCTGGACATTCATTGTTCGAATCAAAATCAAAACATGATTACCATAACAATCCAAAAACTGAAGCGTATTACGGAGAAGAATACCATTGAGTGGGTAAAACTTCGAACGTTGAACGAATAATTTATCAGATTTACTGATATGGTAATCTATCCTAACATGCAGTCGTTTAGACTGACAAATATCAGAATTTTGAATACCAATAGAATGCCAGATATGAGATATTGAATCTGTTTCACTCAAGTTGCTAAATGCAGACTGAAAATCTTTTGATTAATTTTATCGGCACCTTGATACCTATGTACATGTGCATGCATGTTTATAATTGCACATCTACGGACGACGAAATGAAATAAATGTAATTTTTTTTATATAAATCAACTGCAAGACTGGCAGGCACCAATGATGGCAAACATGTCGACATGGCACGCCTTACAATTTGAAAAATAAAAAATAAAAAACAATTTCGTTTGAAAACTCGTTAACGCTTTGAGAAGGAAGATAAAGTTTTACACAAATTACGACTAGATTTCCGAGGGAAAAAACTTTTTAACTTTGTTTCTAATAAATTATAACAGAAACAAATACACATACTCGTACACATCCATACACCAACACAAATCTATGTAATGAAACAAATATACATAGTATGTGTTTCTCAGGAATATCAACCCAGCTAGCATTTGGAAGATTGTTTTTTGAAAAATCGCCCTGCTGAGTCTTTTTAGAGTACTTTTGGTGATCAAAAACTTATTAGTCAGTTACACGATTAAAAAAGGACTCATAAAAGATTCGCGCCAATGAGTAAAATAAGTTCGATTTAAAATACAATAAAAAATTGTATAGCAATCGAAAATTAATCATCCAGATGTTTAATATGTGACTATTATTTACATTATTTATTATTATATTCTACTTATACTGTAGATTGAAAAACGATTAATCAAAAACACATCATGTAGGTGTTTGAAAAGTGATTATAAGTATGTATTTATGATCATATTTTGAACAGACGGATGATTAAACAATGCTTTTTTCACCCTCTCCATATAAATTTTCATTAATGTAAAAAGATGACTATGAAATGAAGTACAATTTGTTTTTAAATATAAATATAATATTCTTTCTTTGGTAGTCGCCAACTTCCTTTCAGTTTAGTTTCTCAAAAATCTGTCGTTCGGAGTCGACGTTAAACTGTAGGTCCCGCCACTCACGTATAAAATTAACGAAGACTGCATGTGTGGTGTGAGAAGCTAGGTCGTAATCGCAACTGAGGGGTTGTAATGGCCAATTATGTATGTCCGTATGTATGAAGCCCCAAGCTCTTATTAGCCTGGGGGCTAGGCTAAAGTGGGATTTTAACAATCTTTTCGTTGTATGCCTTTAAAGATGGCCAATGCATTTTCATTTTTTGCCACCTTGATTAGTCGTTGGGATCGGCTAAAAACACATTTTGAAATACGACTAATAAATGACTCAAATTGTAATCAGAAATGACGCAAAAAGGAGTCCAGGTTAATACAAACATGACTGATAAATGACAATAAAAGGACTCCTAAACATACTGATAAATTACTCATAAAAGACTCGCTTGCGATTAAACAATGACTGAAAGAGGACTCGAAAAAGAAGCATAAACGAAGTTAAATACGACTAATAAATGATCAGAAAGCGATTCAAAAATGATCACAAAACTATTCGAAAACGCATCGAAAATTACTCGAAATTAATATAGAAAATGACTCATAAATGATTTTTTGAGAAGAGTCGCCCGTAGTAACATTTTTCTCCCGACAAATGAGTCTTTTACGATCAGAAAATGAGCGCATATTCTTACTTTTCAATCGCGCAGAAGAGTCAAAAAAGACTCGAATTTTATTAAAATTTTTAAAAAATGCTGGCTGGGAATATGTACATACATACTATACATACAGACATACATACATACATGTATGTATATTTTTATGTGTCTGCTATTAGTTAAGAAAGTGATGATGATAATTTTTGTTTTGTGTTTGGGTTGTTAAAAAGTTCATAACCGTAGGAATATTTTTGATTGTTTTTACTGTTGTCTTGTTGCATTTCATTTCCTGTTCGACTTTTCCTTCTTATTGCTATGACGTAATATTCATACACACACGCAATATTACTTTCGTATAATTTTTTGTTATGTTATATACATATGTACATATACATATATAGTGTTTTAATTTATGTATAACCCTGTTAAGTGTTACAGATATACATACAGCTGCGTGCAACTAATTAAGGACACGAAGTTTACATGTGAGCTTGAAGCAAAAAATACAAATGGTTGTATGATATTGTCAAAATTTGTCCAAGTTTAGTTAATTAAACTGTTAGTCGTAGAAAATAACTACTTATTGTGTCAAATAAATTATTATTTTTAAAGCTGTGAGCTATTTTTTTAAAGAATATTGATTTCATCCGTGCATATAATTAAGGACACACCGTAAACTTTATGAAAAACATGTATTTATTAGAAAAAAAAATCAATATTTTGTTGCAAAACCATTGTTGTCGATAACAGCTTGACATTTCTGAGGCATCGAGGTAACAAGACTTTCATATACACTAGTTGGAATGGCCTCCCAAGCTTTCTCTGTTTCGGCGAAGAGATCATCAAAATTCCTTTTTTTTACTGAGCTTACTTTGGTTTTTACAACTTGCCATAAGCGGTGCAATATTTCAGAAAACATTCGACAGCTGAAAAGGTGCCTCGTAAACAAAGAAGCCGAATTACGACAGTTCGTGAAGATGCACTGATTGTCCGAGAGTCGAAAAAAAATCCGCATAAATTAGCAAATAAAATTCGGATAGCAGTCTTTGGTGAAAATGGAGCAAAACCATCTGTAGACACAGTAAAACGTCGATTGCGAGCAGCTGGGCTCTTTGGAAGACTTTCCCGAATGAAACCATTTTTGTCTGAGCGTAGGTTATATTATGCTTTGGGATGCTATGTCGTCACGCGGTGTTGGGCCGCTGCACAAAATTGACGGAAAAATTGGCAAGTTCCAATACGTAAGAATCCTAAGCGATGCAATGATGCCGTATGCTGACGAGAATATGCCAGTAACATGGACATTTCAACAAGATAATTACCCGAAGCATACGGCTCATCACATCAAACAATGGTTTTTAAACAATTCGGTCGCTGTACTTGATTGGCTTTCATGCAGTCCAGATCTCAACCCGATTGAGAATTTATGACAAGTTGTAAAAACCAAAGTAAGCTCAGTAAAAATAAGCAATTTTGATCATCTCTTCGTCGAAACAGAGAAAGCTTGGGAGGCCATTCCAACTAGTGTATATGAAAGTATTGTTACCTCGATGCCTCAGAAATGTCAAGCTGTTATCGACAACAATCGTTTTGCAACAAAATATTGATTTTTTCTAATAAATACATGTTTTTCATAAAGTTTACGGTGTGTCCTTAATTATATGCACGAATGAAATCAATATTCTTTAAAAAAATAGCGGACAGCTTTAAAAATAATAATTTATTTGACACAATAAGTAGTTATTTTCTACGACTAACAGTTTAATTAACTAAACTTGGACAAATTTTGACAATATCATACAACCATTTGTATTTTTTGCTTCAAGCTCAAATGTAATCTTCGTGTCCTTAATTAGTTGCACGCAGCTGTACATACGTAAATACACAGAGAAAAGGAAGAAAGTTTAACCCACATACATATGAGCATATTTTTGTTTATTTGTAACAATCTTCACATTTAAGTTCAAGTTAAGTAAACAGCCTTTTTGGTATGCGTATTCACATTATCCTGTATGGGAAATTTATCAGCCGGAGGCATCATTTTTTTTTTTGTTTTGTTTTTGTTTTTGAGAGTTGATACGAGTTTTAAAAAGAAAAACTTGCCTCATTTAAAGAGTAAAACTTTTGTCATCTTTTTTTGTTGTTATTGGTTTTGTTTATGCTTAAGTTCCTATTGTTTTGTTTTATTTTTATTCCTTCGCTCCTTCTACCAAAACTGGCTGCCAGAATTGACAACATTTTACAAAATAATGGTTGTTAGAGTTGGAAAATTAGATTTTCTTTCGCAGCAAGGCCCTTACACTTGCTTTAAATGAAGATACAGTCACTTAGGCAGTCATGTTTATGTAGACATGTGCACATAAATACGCAAATAAAAATAAAAAATAAAAAACCGTTAAATTTTCAGCCACAAATTAAATTTGCTCTCTACTTGTTATTGTTGTTTGCTTCAGAATACTTTTTTTTAGTTTGCTTTCTATTATTGTAATTTTTGTTGTTAAACATTCAGCTTTTGTTTTGTTATTGCCTGTTGGCAGTTGGTTCCTCTGCTTCAAATAATATAAAACGACAAGTTAGTTAGTACACGATCAAGAATGCTTCAACACCATAAAAAACTTATCCAAACTAAATTTAACATAAAAATCAAAGAACGGAAAGAAAAGTATGGATGGATCTCACCACATGTATTTCAAACTAACCGAACAACTAATCAAGTCAAATAAAGTTTTTAATTAGAAAACTCCACATTGACGCTCAATTCGTTAACGAGCATTATTTTCGCTTTTCTTTTATCTGAAATGATTATTTTACCTGTGCGTATTTATTTAAGCAAAAAAATTATACCTGAATAGTTTATTGTAATAGAAAAATATAAAAACATAAAAAAAAAAATTAAATAATTAAATAAAAAGTGGACAAAATCTTTCGGACAATATTCTTTCCAAGATGTTAATGACATTGATTGTTAATAGGCATAGTTTATACGCTCGTAATTTAGTTAGCTGTGTAGACGGTATGTGGTATGTATATCGTTGACTTTGATATTAGGACTCATACCGAAAGCCGGATGTCATGGCTCTCTTCATGACGATTAAGTGGCTAGTCAGAATCAGAATATGATATACATACATACATAGATGGATCTATTTGTATTTAAGTGGTTATGGTTAGGACTAAAGACTACTACAAATGGTGTACTTTATCGTCTTATGCCGGAGTTGAATGCGATAGCAAGATGGCCCTGACTTATTCGGCCTATTGTGAACCTCATAATTTTTTGTGTGCTAATGCCACTAATTTTGAGAAAAATATTGGAAACATGAATTTCGTTAAGAAATTGCGAATATCCATCAATTATGCCACGAATTGTAGCATCTGTAATGATTTTAATAATCTTTACCTTCATATAGATTTTAACAAAAATTGGGAATCTATTAAAAAAGCTATAATTTTACAATTAAACTCATTTAAATAATATTTTCAATGTTGTTTTCTTTTTTAATTTATTTTTTGTATTGAAATCATAATAATAATAATTTCGTATTGTAATATATAATGCAATAGTCTGTAAGGATTTTCCATAGACTTGAAATAAATAAATAAATTACTAGGTTATGTTAGGTCGGACTGGTAGCTCTGATATCAAAAAGCTCACTTGAGCACGAATAGCGACCCGTTGTGATGCCACGGGTGAATACAGTCTCTGTACTGACCAAGTTCCACCACAATCAGGGATGAAGAAGAAGTTGGTCAGCGCAAGGGCTGCACATCAAAAGCACGACTACCATACACTAGAGAACCAGCCAGAAAGTTTGATAAACGAAACTATATCCTTGACATCAATAGATGATAGCTCCATCTCTTAGTCAAAAATTCTCCTGATTTGGTCTCGAATGACAATTTCTTGTTTCCAGACCTAAATGAAAGGTTCGGCGGTAAAAGATTTATTTACTTAATATTTCTTCTCTTCTTGATGGATTTAAAAGACTAAACAAACCTTGTGCAAAGAAGTCCATGTTGACAAATGTCATGAATTATTATACAAAAGCTTTATTAAAAATAAAATATACTATTAATGAAATACTGACTATAGATGAATAATTTAGAAAAAAGAAGAAATTTTGAAAAGAAGTCGATCTGTGTGTGTCATGTAAATAAGATTTGTGTTTCAATTGTTCATAAGTACCTTTCGTTATCTTATATAAAATTATTGTGTATTATTGACATCATCAAAAAAACCATATAATATCATTCCAAACAAATTTCAAATAATTTTGCTATCCGAAATAAATTTATGTACTCTATTATATTATGTGCTATTATCTGTTATTAATGTTTGATTAAATTCTGAATAGTATTTCTACACTTTTTAACTAAAATAAGTTTTAAATATTCGTTTATTTGAAATCGATCGAAGGAATTTAGTTTATCTATGCTACCAATGTAATTGCAATTGCGATTATTTAAGTGATTTAATTAAATTAATATCAAAATACTCCCTCTCTCTCACTCACTCAGTGAGAGATAAGTGAATATTCTTATTTCAATTCTAGTCATTACGTCTGCACGATCCTTATTTATAAAAATCAATTTGTTCAACACTAGTGCACTTAACACCGGTGAGCCATCAACATATTAACAGAATCTATAAAAAAAAATTAATTAATTTAACTTAAAGTTTCCAATATTTAACTATTTTACATTCAGTATTTACGAGCAGTCGCCGTGGTCTAGTAGGTAGTGTGTTGGCTTATTAGACGAAAAGCCAGGGTTCGAGCCCCAGGCCAGACATCAAAATAAAATACAATTTCTTCGGCGACTTCCTCTCAGCAGATTTCTGGCAAAAACTCTGAGAGTAAATAAAATTGCCATGAAAAGTTTCTCAAAAATCTGTCGTTCGGAGTCGACTTTAAACTGTATGTCCCGCCACTCATGTATAAAATTAACACACACAACATAAATGGTGTGAGAAACTAGGTCGTAATCCTGACTGAAGGGTTGTAATAACCAATTATGTATGTATGTATGTATTTACGAGTATATATTTATTCATTTTATGTTTAATTTTTTTTATTTGATTTAAAATATTTATGAATACTTACATACATATGTATGCATTTGTAGTTGTAATCAATTAATTCCAGATATTTTAAATGAAAAAGATTGTGAATTTGTGTGATGTCTGCATTTTCTTTGGCGTTCATAATGCTTATGTTGAGAGCGCATGAGAGATATTAAGGACAGACTCCTTGGGAATAAAAAAAACTATCACAGTCATTGTACTATAAATGTAAAGTAATAAAGTTTTAGTTCTTTTTATCATTGATTTTGAACTTGTTCCAGGCCAAATGTGCACTTGCAATTATTTTCTGCTCAAACACCTTTAAATAATAGTCTGGTTTATAGGCAATACATATGAACATATGGGATATGCACATACAATCCGTAAATATTCCTTAAAACTTGTGCATCCGAGTTTAAAAAAGGGCACTTACATTTTCAAAAACAAGTTTTTGAACAAAGCTTTCTTTTCTGGGCATAAATTACAAATTTTTTTTAATAGGGGGTGAAATATATTACTTCTGCTTACAATTGTAGGGGGTTAAAATTTTTTAAATGTCTATCCTATAATAAGAAAGTATTTTTCAAGTTATAATTTATCCTTCACTGCATAATTCGTACGCAATAAGGAGACAATGCATTTGTTGATTTAGGCATTCCAATCTCTTTCTATAATATCGTAATTAAGCAATTCAGAACTTTGACTCATTTTTATTTTCTTTCACTTTTTATTATTAACTTACTTTCAAAAAGTTTAGCTAGAACCGTTATTACAAGAACGGATTTCAGTGGTGACGTATTTGTAATAAAGTCCTTTTCAATGCTTATAAGTAAACAAATTTTATACAAATTTATCTACAGATTACTTACTTACTTACTTAATTGGCCATAACAACCCGTTTAACGGATTTCGGCCTGCCGCAACACATCCTTCCAGGCGCCTCTGCTTCGTGCGCGCCTACGCCAGTTGGTCACACCAATCGATGACAGGGCTTCCTCGATTTGGTCCTTTCAACGGATGCAAGGTCGTCCTCTTCGCCGACTTCCGCAGATTCCCGCATCAAATACCCGTCTTGCCGGCGCATCCTCCTCCATTCGAACGACATGGCCGAGCTAGCGCAGCCGCTGGATATTAATACGCTGTACAACGTCCATGTCGTTGAGGAGCTCATACAGCTCACTGTTGTATCGGATACGGAAATCATCGCCAACTCGCACTGGACCGAAGATCTTGCGCAGTACTTTTCTCTCGAATACTCTCAAGGCCGCTGCATCTGTACTTAATAGGGTCCATGCCTCTGCGCCATAAAGAAGCACGGGTAGGATGAGTGTCTTGTAGAGTGTTAGTTTTGTCGTACGAGAGAGGTCTCTGCTACTCAATTGCCTATTGAGACCATAGTAGCACCTGTTGGCAAGAGTGATCCTGCGCTTGATCTCCAGACTGACATAATTTCTGGTGGTAACGGCAGAGCCAAGATAGATGAATTCCTTGACCGTATCAAAAGTATAGTTATCGGCCGTAATCTGAGAATCAATACGCCGCGCGTCTCGACTCGTCGATAACATATACTTTGTTTTGCCCTCATTTACTGCCAAACCCATCTTGGTAGACTCGCGTTCAATAGCACTAAAGGCAGCAGTAACATCTCGCTTCGTACGCCCTATGATGTCAATGTCGTCAGCGTACGCAAGCAACTGGACACTTTTTTGAAAAATAGTGCCACTGCGATGCACTCCTGCCTTTCGCAGAACACTCTCCATGACGAAGTTGAAGAGGTCGCATGATAAGGGGTCGCCTTGTCTGAAACCTCGCACGGTATCAAAAGGCTCGGAGAGGTCCATTCCTACCTTGACGGAGCTACAGGAATTGCTCAACGTCATTCTACAAAGCCTTATCAGCTTCGCAGGTATACCGAGCTCAGACATTGCGGCAAAAACACGATCCCTTATGGGGCTTTCAAAGGCAGCCTTATAGTCGACAAAAAGATGGTGTGTGTCGACTTGTTTCTCGTGGGTCTTTTCCAGGATTTGGCGTAGTGTGAAGATCTGGTCGATGGTGGACTTGCCAGGTCTGAAGCCGCACTGATAAGGTCCAATCAGTGTTTTGATGAGTGGCTTCAGTCGTTCACACAATACGCCTGTATCTACAGATTAAAGACTGAAAAAGAATAGTATTATACATGGAGAAATATTAAAATTATGTAAATAAAGTCGATTCAATATGTTGGGTGCCAGGCGTTTTTATAACGACATGCGCCCCAGACCACGCTAGCTGGTATCGTGGTTTAGCCATGTGAAATCCACTACATACTAGTATATACAATAGTATATTAAATATACTCGATGCAAGTGTTTAAATATATTACAGCTGTTGTTCTTACATTGTTTATCACCGGTATCTGATACGGTCTCCTAACCACCGATAATTGTCGTGGCAATGAACATGTTAATTTGGCTTTCACAAGACAATGCGGCAATAATATGAACTGATAACTAACTTAGTTCGAAAGTTACAAACGTTGGCTTGTCTTCTAGCATTTTTTTTAATATAGCATTGAATTTTTAATATTACAGTGTCTAATCCATACCACTCCGGTTATAAAGGATTAAGTGTGATGATATGTAGATAATGGGAATGATTTCTTTGTAAAGTCTAATAACCTGAGAGTTAACATTGCAATTAAGCGGGACTTTATTGATGGTAGTAAGATCGCCTCGTCTTTTACCAGGTTTTATAAAATTTAGTTTAGGCATGAGCCGCATCAAAATGGAATGTGAGAGGTGATAAATTCTCAATAAAGTGGTAAGCTGTAAAGCCAAAATGCCTTTTGTTAACTGCATATGTGCTTAAAAATAATCTAATAGTAAAAGATATAAAAAAAACACCGAAACACTTATTAGCATAGGATCGTATAGGAGAGAGAAAAAAAAGAAAAACCTCAGAGCTAATTGACAACCGATTATGAACAATAAGCAACAGATTTTCCTTAGAACCGCGTTCAAAGCAGCCTGAACGATTAATGGCTTTAGTTATCAATCTGATATCATCCAACGAAAGCTCCGCTGGACTATCGGGAAAAGGTTAGGCAAATGAGAGAAATCTATGTAAACTACAGACATACAATGGCAAATAAAATAAAGAATTCTCTCTTACTCCCTAAACAATCTTAGACGTTTGAATAAGTTGTCTGCAAGTATGCGAAGCCTACAGGGCTGCCTACTAATTACATAATAACCCTTGGCCAGAAATATATGGGTGAAGACGTTCTTATACGACAACAATGAATAGAAATAAAAAAGAATAATAACTCTGAAAATTAAAAAAATCTCAGTGTTATTGCCCTGACAGGCATACGGTTTGTACACCACGATACGTATTCTACGGGTTTTGATACTACAATAGTATATTTTTGTTTTTACAGCTGATCAGATTTAAAAAATGGAAATTGAAAAAATTTATTTTCGGTATCCAAATGTGCTTAATTAGGTTGAAGTATCCACTTGAAGCATCTATGTACATATCATAAAAGTTTGCTTTTTTAAAAGAGATTTATTTAGGTAGCAGTAGTATTATACTATTTTTATACTACGTTTATTTTCGTAGTATACGAAATAGCATTAGTTGTCATACTGTTCTCATGGTTTAATTGCAGTATAGGTTCTAGGATAGTATAGAAATACGACGTCTGTCAGGACTATTCGCATATGATGTCGTCGTAGTCCAGAAGGTAGTGTGTTGGCTTATTAGACGTGAGCCCACGATTCAAATCCTATGTCAGACGTTTTCTACAAAACGAAATATTTTAATCGACTTCATTTCAGCAGATTTCTGGCAAAAACTCTGAGAGTAAATAAAATTGCTATGAAAAATTTCTCAAAAATCTGACTGAAAGGATGTAACGAGCAATTATGCATATACATACATATGTATGAGGCGTACAATTGGCGTACATTTACGTACAAATGTTGTAAAACACAGAATATTATGTACAATGTGTGAATTGCTTGAATATTTGTACACACTTGGTGGAATGCTTATTGATTATTATTTCCATACAAAATTTATCGCTTAATTATTTATTTATTAATTACAATACAATTGCAAATTATATTTTAATTATATACGAGCTGAGTATCTTTGACCATATGCACGGTGTAGTGTCACAGACCAGCGTCTCTGGTGGGAATCGAACCCACGACCCTCACGTTAATAGTCTAACACACTACCCACTAGACTATCACGGCACCCTATCGCTTATTTAAATTATTGTATTTATTAATAAATAATTTAATTTCTATTTCATTCAATTCAGGTTATGAAGTCATTGGAGCCTCATGTGAATGTTGTACGATTTTTAGGATGCTGTACCGATAAGGACCCGATATTTGTTATTATTGAGTATGTAAATCGTGGCAAGCTGCAAACATATCTTCGTAGTTCAAGAGCCGAACGGTAAGTATTCTCTCAATGTAAAGTATAACTTCTGCTATAAGTTTATGGGATATATCAAAATAGTGTTTCCATCTATCCATCTTTTTCAATTGCAGAAAATCTCCCACCACGCAAAACAAATTAAACATGCTACGTAGCTAAAACTGTGAACATACAGGTATGTTCTGCAAATCACAAAATTTCAAATCACTTATGCTTTTGAAATCACAAATGGGATTTAAGGGTGTTCTGAAAACTACAAAACTTTTAACTTTTCGGTGTGATTTTACCCTTATGAAAATACAAGAAAAAAGCTGATTTTTTGTTTAGACAACTAAAAAGTAAATGCAAAATCACAAAACCAAATAACAAAATTTCTTGAAATGGGAAGTGTCCTTAAATTTTTCATAATTTTATACTTTTTTTTTAACTTTTTAACATTTTAAGTTATTCATTTAATTCATTTATTGTGAAGTTCAAAATAAAATGGTTGAAAAAATAAGCAAGTGATTCTAAATCGTCAGCCACTTAACTGACCGGTTTAAAATCAAAAAATTACAAAAGTTATGTGTCCAGAACACCTTTCTTTTGATTTCTAATCACTTTCACAAAAAGTGATTTTCAGAACATGCCTGATATGTTCAAGACGCGTATACCAACATAAAAAAGTTAAAAGCGGAACATACATACGTAGACTACGAAATTTAAAAATTCACCTTGTATATTAAACAGACCTGGTACATAACCCAAACTATTACGTTATGGTCATGGACGATTATCCAATTCTTTTAAAGGCTTCCTCCATATTGTTTTTGTCCCTCATTATAGTGACGCATTATTTTAGTTACATCGAAAAAAAAATGACTTTAACCCAGTATTTGTTGGATTTGGTAACATGCGTTATCGGCATATGCAATCTCTAAGAATAGTCGTCTCTTTTAAGTACGTGCTATAAACTACACTAATTTTTCTTGAAAAATACTTGTAAGACTTCTCGCAGTTATTCCAAGTGTTTCCGTCCATTCTTCGTCGTAAAAATCTTTTTGATATCTTACGAGGTCACCAAGTTTAGCATTTTAATGTTTGCCCCACTTTTGATTTCTAGAACAATTTAAAATATTGTGTACAGCTTGCGATGTTATTCACAACATATCGATATCTCGTATACGATTTTCCAATCGCATAGTTCAACATGATCATCCTCCACAATTAGGATTATCTTTTTTTCTTCGCATTTATCCGTTAAAAAGACAACATAGGCTAAATAGATATTAAATAGGCAGAAATAGGAAATGTTTGAGCAGCAGAAATTAAAATTTCCTATTTAAATATTTTTTTACTGACAACGCAGCTCTAAAGGTTTTGCTCTGTTATATATCTGTGGTCCCAGGCTACAAAAGTCTAAGTCGACGTATGTCAATTGGAATTATGAATGCTAACATATTCGAATAACGAAACTTTATATTTAAGTGAAATGCCATAATGAAGTCCCATTGCATTTACAATAAGCGCCTAAATATAACAAACGAAAGTTGCTCGTATAAGTATCTTTAATTGTGTAATAATTTTGTACATAAGAAATGATTTTTCTCAAAGGCATTATTTTCGACTGAGGCTATTATTTTTTATACTTTAGATATAGATACATATATGCATATATATATAGATAGTATTTAAACATTTTAAAGCATAAATTCACCTAAAGTTCGAAAGAATTAAGAATTTGTAATGGTTATTACTTCCAACATGTCCCACAGGCTTCTTGAACAAAGTTCCGATATGACTCAAAGAGACTATTTAGGACATCATTTGGAAGAGCGAATGCGAAGTCGCTAAACCTCAAACAAAACTTAACCGAAAAACTTGGTCAATGCACTCATGCGGCAAATATCACCAGAAACACTAAAAAAAAACTGGTACATTCAATGCCAAATAGATTAAATGGTATGCTTGACCTTTAGGGATGCCCTACTAAATATAAGGGATAACATTTTGATATATTAGGCCTTTGAATTTTAAATTTACTCTGAGTTCTTCTTGGGGGTACCTACACTTTTGCGGTGCAAAAATAAGGAGTCATCCGAAAATTTTTCTTGTTTTTCTCTTGTTTTGTACAAAACTTTAAAAATTGTTTTGTTTATAATAAAACAGAAATGAGTATAAAAACTTTAATTATTTATAGGAACCTTTGCTACAAATTCATACAATTGCTAAAATGTATTGGGGCACTAAGACTTTTGCTGCCCACTGTATATATATAATTACATATATAAAATTTTAAAATTTTATTTTTTCAAATAAATTTCCATAATAATTTTTTAAATTCTTTTTTCAGTCACTACGGTAATACTCATGGAAAATCCAATGTCTTAACGTCAGGTGATTTGACATCATTTATGTATCAGGTTGCCAAAGGAATGGATTATTTAACTTCAAGAGGAGTAAATATAATTATATTTTATTATTTTTGTTTTTAATTCTACTATTACTTCTGTTTAAATTGTATTTGTGGCAGATTTAAAACTTATAGAAATATCAGTAGTTTGAAGACATATGCAAACATACATACATATGTACATAAAGACAAACATCTGTCAATACTGAATTCAAAAACTGTGATGACTTTTAATTACTTGCTTAAAATTTTTATATTTGTATATTCATTCAATATTTACTTCTAAAATGTATAATGTATGTATGTATGTATAAAAAATGTGAAGAGTACAGCGACATTTAAAAGCCAATAACTAAAACAAACGCAATATTGACAGATGCTTACATAATTTTATTTTATTTTGGCTATAAAAATTGTGACAAGTGATGCTGGTATTCGAAGACCTGAAGAGCTAAAAGCGTCAAATTAATGCATAGAGTTTTTCGAAATTATGAAAGTAGAAAATAGATAATGTATGAATCATAAAAATGGTCGCAAGTCAATTTACAAGTTGAAGAAATTTTGTGCAATAATTATTATAATCGGAAATATAAAATAACATCGACAAAATTGTGTAAAAAATGCCGTAAAAGCATATCAAAATGTATCATTTTATGTAAAAAGTAATTTTTTGATTTTAAAATAAGAACAAGCTCAAACGCAGCGCAAAATTTATTCATATTGTTACGTTTTTACCTTTTTAAAAACGTTTAAATATGAGTTCGTAATTGCAAATAAAGTAAAAACAAATATGTGGTATTTTCTCTTAAACTCTCTTTATTATATACACTACTTTTGTGTACCACCGTATGGAACTTAACGATACAACAATAATAATCTGTTTATTCACTGTACTAGTTCACACAAGTATTCGCTAGATCTTTACAACCACGACTTATTTTGTTCACACGCAACTTCACACAAGGCTGACTAAATTAACTCTCCCTGCTGCTTGCTTTGTCCAGCCATTTTATAGTCCGCACACACGCGTATCAATCAGTACGATGAACGTTCTCGATGTGGAAGGTTCTCGCACGCGCCTTCTCGAGAACTCTATTCTTAGTACATTGTTGTTTGTGTACTTGCTTATGTTATGTACCAGTCCAGTGTTGCCACCAACAGCTTTATGAGTTACACACAATGGCATCGAAATTACACATATGAAAAAAAATTACACACAAAATTCTGTTTTTACAAATATTGCATACATATATTATTTAAACAAAAAAATTATATATTCATATACATACTTAAAATAATAATTTATGAATGCATAAGTATATGTATGTAGGTTAGGTTAGGTTAGAGGACGTGTACTTGTCAATTAAGACAAGTACAGTACCCGGAGGTCGAATTGACCCATTGTACAAGGTCTTAGTTTCTCACACCACTTATGTTGTGTGTGTTAATTTTATACATGAGTGGTGGGACCTACAGTTTAAAGTCGACTCCGAACGGCAGATTTTTGATAAACTTTTCATGGCAATTTTTATTTGTTCTCAGAGAGAAGTCGCCGAAGAAATATTTTTTGTATTTTGTCTTGATGTCTGGCCTGGTTCTCGAACCCTGGCTTTACGCCAAATAAGCCAACACACTACCTACCAGACTACGGCGACTTCAAAAAATGTATGAATGTATAAATAAAAATGTAAGGTAAAACTTAAATAGAAGTATTGTTTTCTTTTTCTAACAAAAGACATGTAAATGCATATGTGGGCTCTAGGAGTCAACTAAACTCCTAGAGTCTATAAAAAGGATTTGAAGAATGGGATACGTATGTTCTTCTGAAATATATATCCCCTAATAAAATGCGAAGGCTGAGGGTTTTGTTTCAACTTAGCCTTTATTGCCTTAGTGGAGTTTTCTTAACAACTGATGGTAATTATTTTCAACAGGTTTTACGTAAACAATACAAATATTGAATTTACCAATATACAATTCATAAAGTCGCCGTAGTCTAATAGGTAGTGTGTTGGGTTATCAGACGTAAGGCCACGGTTCAAACCCAAGGTCAGACATCAAAACGAAAATATAAAAAAATATTTCTTCAGCGACTTCTGGCAAAAACTCTGAGAGTAAATAAAATTGCAATGAAAAGTTTCTCAAAAATCTATCGTTCGGAGTCGATGTTAAACTGTAGATCCCGCCACTGATGTATAAAATTCACACACATAACTTGAGTGGCGTGAAAAGCTTGGCCGTAATCCTGACTGAAGGGTTGGTTGTAATGGCCAATTATATACATATGTTATGTTGTGTATAATTCATATATATTTATATATAATAAAAAAAAGTACATAATATTCGTATAACAGATTAAAAAAAAATAATTCATAATATGTTTGTATTACACTAAGAAAAAATGTTGAAAACAGTTCAATAGCATATATCAAACATTATCCTTACATGTATTTAAATTAGTAAGAGATATATGTAGGTGTTTATTTTTGCAAACTAGTGTTGGAAATTACAATAAATTTTCAAAACAAATTAGTGTTAACAAATTGACTGTTGAAAAAGAGCGATTAAAGAAAAAGTTGAACAAAAAATAAAATTACACACAAATTACACACGAAGCTAATTACACACACGCTACACACACAATGCAAAATTACACACAATATGTGTAATTACACACAAGGTGGCAACACTGTACCAGTCGCTACCAGGTTCGATACATATTTGTCGTAGCTGGTTTACTTCATTCCATGTTGTTGTTGCTACCTGGTTCGTTGTACACATGTGTGTGTGCAGCTTTAGATAATCAGCACGTTCATTGTATTCTTAGTGTTAGTGCGTATTTGTGTCGTGTGTATTGTGTTGGTGTAGCTGGTAGCTTTTGTTTATCGTTTTTATTGTTAAACGATATTAGGTCGTTTCGATTTATGTAACAATATAATAGTACATATCGGTACATATCTGTATGCACATGAAAGCTTCTGACGTTTTAACCAGGTTCATATTAAAAACTTATACATCTTAAGGATTAAAAAAACGCAATTCAGGAAAATTTTTAAACAACAGATGTATTTGGTTGGCAATTTTTTAATCAAATTTAACAAATTTAGGCATTAAAAATAAGACATTAAAACATTACATTATTCACTGCAGTGCTACCCTTGAATTATATATTTTTATTTCATGAATTTGAATTTAAAAACCAGTGATATTAATATATACGAATTTCGTGAATTTATTATTAATTAAAAGAACTTTAGAAACTTTATAAAAACTTTTAATGCTTTTAAAAAGCAGCTTTTTCAGATTAACTCCTTAAAACGATAGCAATAATACATAACAACTATGGCATAGTAAAGTTCTAACTTTATTACATCATCATATATGTACATCTAGAAATATGACTGCTACCGCAATTTTAACAGCTGTTTTTACCTATTTTAAATATAATTTATTTGTTTATACGTAACTTTTTTACTTTTTAAAATATAAAATTAATGATATTGTTACGTTTTTACCTTTTTAAAAACGTTTGAATATGAGTTCGTTAATTGCAAACAAAGTAAAAACAAATGTGTTTAATTTCAGTTAAACTCTCTTTATTCTTTACACTACTTTTGTGTGCCACCGTATACAACTTAACGATACAACAATAATTTGCTTGTACACTATTCTATTTCACACTTTTGTCCGCGTTAACACTAACAACTGTTCGTTAGATCTTCTCTGCTTACAACCTTTTTGCAAGCAATACTTGTACGTTCAAACCGCAACGCGTCTTTAACAAGGCTGACTGAATTATAACCAGCCTTTTATAGTCCGACACAACTAGTCTAACGGACATTCTTGAAGTGGAAGGTTCGTGATATCGCCTTCTCGAGAGCTCTATTGCGAATACATTTTTGTTTGTGTACCTTGCTTACGTTGTCCATCCCTTTATTTTCACATGTATGTTGTTGTTGGTACCAGACGCAACCAGGTTCTTTGTACATATGTGTGTGTGCAGCTTTAGATAATCAACACGTTCATTACTGTGAATTGTGTCGTGTGTATTGTGTTGGTGTAGCTGGTAGCTTTTGTTTATCGTTTTTATTGTTAAACGATATTAGGTCGTTTCGATTTATGTAACAATATTTAATATCACTGTGAATACGAATTACCACTGCATTTTAAGCTTATATGTTTTTATTTAAACATAAAACATACTTTTTTACATACTTATGTAGTTCGAAGATATAAATACTATAAATACAAATAAACCACAAGCAGCAATCTGAAGATGGTAAAATAAAATGTACTTCATTTACAAATCATAGATCTTAGTTCAGAACATTTAATTTTTTTCATTCAATTTTGAATTTAATTTTTTTTTTATTTCATTTAGGTTAGTGTTTTAGTATGTCTACAGCCTATTGTTCCTTGTAGACATAAAAAGAAATTTCAAGAAAGTCAGTTTCGCCATATCACAGTCCAAAACATACAAATACACGTTCAATTTTAAATATTTATAAGGAACATGTACAATTTTCGGACCTTGTCATTACTAACAATGACACAAATTGCAAATCCTAAAGAATTCCTCGTCTTAATCTCTAATAATTTTTTATTTTATTTTTTTTTGTATATCATAATTATAAAGTTTTCTAAACGATTTAATATTCGACAATAATTTCAGATAATCCACAGAGACTTAGCAGCCCGTAATATATTGATTGCCGATGATCACACTTGTAAAGTAGCAGATTTTGGATTTGCCCGTGATGTGATCACTTCAAAAGTTTATGAGCGTAAGAGCGAAGGAAAATTGCCTATAAGGTGAGTATTTTTGAAAATCGAAATCAACTGTAATATGATCAATTTATGGAATTTATTAAACACCTATTTCCAACAGATGGATGGCGATTGAATCACTGTACGATAATATATTTTCGGTTAAATCTGATATTTGGAGTTTTGGCATTCTTATGTGGGAGATTGTCACGCTTGGTTCAACTCCTTATCCTGGCATTTCAGCCTCTGAAGTTATGCGAAAGGTAAATTAAATAAAAAGGAAATCCTAACTTTACCAACAGATAATCGTTTGTAATTATTTTTAAGGTACGGGATGGTTATCGTCTAGAGAAGCCTGAACACTGCAGACGAGAGCTCTACAACATCATGTATTATTGTTGGTCACAAGATCCTAATGAAAGACCATCATTTGGCGAACTGATCAAGATGCTTGACAAACTGTTACACACAGAAATGGATTACATAGAATTGGAAAGATTTCCAGATCACAATTATTATAATATTGTTAGTTTAAGCGGTGAAAAAGTCTAATTATTTATTTTTAACAATTCATTACCCCAACCAAGTCAATTAATCCTAATATAGTATATACTATACCATATATTGCATATTGTATATATAATCAAGTTTCTCAGGACATATTCGGTTGATTCAACAAATTCACTGCCATCCGATCTTAAGTTTTAAAATCTTATGTAAAAAGATCATCTTATTTTATTTTAACATTGTTTTTCTGTTTTTACCATACGTAGTTAATTTCAGAATTTAAATACAATTGGAATTTTGTATACTTCAACAATAACAACAACAACAAATTATTTACTAAAAAATGTCTTTTTTTTTAAATAAAATCAAAGTTGCAATAAAGTTTTATAATTTAAACGGAAATATTAAATAATATGTACGTATTAAATGATGTTTACAAATTGTCTGTTTCAAAATGATAAAAGTAAATAATACTCGTAATAATTTTGCAGATGTACATTTATGTATGTATGTAATTACGATATTACCAAAATATTAGTTTTCATATTTTCATAATATAGTAATTAAGATTAAAAATCAATTGTTGTTAATTTTTATTGTTTTCCTTTGTATATATGTAGCTTGAAGATTTAATTATAAGAAATACTCTCTATTTATTTTACAAATATACATATGTACATACATTAAATTATACATACAATCAAATTAGTATTGTGATTAAAAAATTTTTATAAATTTAAATCTAAACGTGAGTTTCGGTGTTTTAATATAAAATAGTTAATAGACTCAAGTGCAATTCAACAAAACAAAGTTAAAAGACCGATTAATTAAAGCTTTCTAAACATTCATTATTGAAATATTAATACAGCAATCCGGAATTCCATTTTCAATTAAACGGTGGAGACACGCTAGCATTAGATTGAGAAAATAGTAATTTTATATACATAAGTATCAATCAGACTCGTTATTATAATGGATAAAGCTCCCCCAGAGATATTAAAGTCATCATCAACGCGAAACTATTTAAAACTATCTTTTGAGAAAGAATAGGACGTAAGCAGTAAGCTTACTTTCCGCTCCACCCAATAACAGTCCATAGAAAGTATTGTTTCTAGGCAACGACAATCGAAAAATTTTGTCGATTTAAGGCATAATTATTATTATTTTTTTTGCTGTTCAACCTTTATTTATTAATTGAATCTACCTTCATCGGCTTATGAACTAACAATAAGTACTAAAGTACACTTAAGTAAATCTAACCAGTGTTAAATAAATTAATTTAAAATAATGCTATGTTCCCCTAGACGGCATACATTTTTCTCGAAGGTATCCTTTTTTCTTAGCCGAGTATGTCCTCTATTATTTTCAATGCCACGCACTAGCGAGTTTGAATGAGAGCTGTGGGTTAACGTTAAGGTCCTTGTGTAAATTTGAATCTCTGGTATACAATGTGGCAAAAGTTTTCATGCGAAGAATTTATATTGCGTTCTTTGAATTTTATTGAAATTGGAACAAAGACAATACACCATAACTGAATTCCATAGCACCATATCGGTTTCAATACTTAGATCTGAATTTCTGCCAATTGATTTGCGTTGTTTTCAATTTTATTTGTACCAGTTTTGCGTCTATGTGGTAAATCCACGTTAAACGTCGAACAAGATGAAAACCTAAGTATTTCAAATGTGTATGATGCGGTATAATTTTATCATTAATTCGAATAACAGGACACGATTCTCTACGCAAAATATACGTTATGTGTGGGCGCTTTTGCTCATTTACTTTAATTTTCCACTTTTTGAACCATTTTTCCAATAGAAGCGCTGTAAATACTGCGTAGCAACCAAAGGACTTTCATGTACACTTAAAAAGGCAGTGTCGTCAGCAAATGTAGAAATATGAATATACGTACTTGTCGACATGTCAGAAGTGCAGATCAGATATAAAACATGACCCAAAATACTACCTTGGTTAACACCTACCTCAATTCTCTGGGGGGAACTCAAAAAATTTTGCTCCGTGATTATAAATTTTCTTTCATTTAAATAGCTTACTAATACCTCGTGTATCTTTGTTGAAAATTTTTTTCTTAATTTGTATATTAAGCCTTATACCACATTTTATGAAAGGCTTTTGAAATACTATAAAGGGAGCAGAACAATATTTTGTCTCTTCAGAGGTTTTTTCTATTATATTTACTAGTCTGTGAGTTTGTTGAATGGTGTTGTGTTCCTTCCGAAACCCATATTGATGGTCTGGAATACAATCGCTTGCATTTAATAAAGGTGTAACTTTCAATAATAATGCTTTTTCGAATAATACGTAGAAGACTTATTGGCCTATATGAGTCAATCTGGGTGTGATCCTTGAATGGCCAACTTCTGGTGGTCGATAAAACGTGAAATTGACACATTTTCCAATAAACAATCAAGATCCATCAAAAATTCTGAAAATTTTTGAACTAAAAGTTCATTTAAAAATATACTCGTATATATGAAAAATATAACTCGACTGTTTTACTCTCTAAATAATAACTACGATAATTTTTGTTCGATTTTCTTAAACGAAGTGACAATCTCTCCACAAGACGAAGATCTCTTTAAGAATATCATTACTTATATCACATTTTTTAATTAAAGTCTGCTACTATGAACGGATAAACTTGAAAAAATATGAAAAAAATCGCTTTTCTCAAGTTTACCTCATCAAACCTCATAGCATATTAAATGAAATAAGAAAAATATATGTACAAGTTAACAACGCTATGAATACCCATGTTATTTTGATGGTTGACATTAATGCCCATACTATTGATAATATGCTTGGTTGCATTTTTTTGCAAATTTATTTTGAATTTTATTTTGGTTTAGATTTCTTAATTTCATTTGGTCAATGCCTTGATTATTTGTGACAAATGCTTGATCAGCATTTAATTTATTGTATCATTTTGATTGGTTAATTAATGAAAAATTTTGTAAAGTTTTATATGTTTGTGACAAATGCTTGATCAGCATTTAATTTTATTGCATTATTTTGATTGGCTAATTAAGGTAAAATTTTGTAAAGTTTTTATATGATTAGTCAGCTATTATTTTATTATTGTAAACTTTAATTTTAAGTAAATTTATTCAATAAATCTTTCCATATCGAATCACCTAATTGAAGAGTTTCAGTTTGAAGGAGGTTCATAGAACCTAAGACCGAATTCACTCACAAAAAACTAACTGGCGCCCAATGAGTGTTGAATCCTAAAAATATAAAAAATTAAAAACTAATTTTTTTTCTAAAGAAAAAAACCAGCAAGTGCTGTATCCTCAAAAAAAAAAAAATAAAAAAATATTTTTTTTTTAAAAAAGCTACCAACGTGAAAAACCTAAGATAGAAATCGGAAAATCTGGCCAATCAAAAACCAAAAATAGAAAAAGGAAAAATCAACATAACAAAAAATCAACCCAACGAAAAATCAACCTAACGGAAAATCAACCCAACGGAAAATCAAGCTAACGGAAAATCAACCCAACGGAAAATCCACCAAAGGAAAAATCCAACCAAGGAAAACACCAAACAAGGAAAACACGTTATAAAAAAAAAAAAAATGAAAGCCGTTGTGGTACTGTAAGTCCTAAATGTTAATTTACTAAAATTTTAGAAAAGTTAGATAAGTTTCATTTATTCTCACAAGAAAGAGGAATAATAAAAAATTAGAGATTAAAAGTTTTACAAATAAAATAAATTTGACTAATGTTAAAAAAAGTAATGGAATTTAATTTGAATTAAATAAAGTAAAAAAAAAAGAAAGTCATATAAAATCGATTAAAGTAAATTCCAATTATTTTAAGAAGGAATGCAGAAACTTGATCATTTTAAAGACAAGTGAAAATATTTTATATCCTTTGGAAATTAATTGTGAAATTACGATCCTTAAAGAGAAAGACAAATTTGGAAAATATTTAATTAATAAATGTTTTTTTTTTTATTTTGATGAATATAAGCGAATTTAAAATTTTTTTCATAAATAAATAAGTTTAAACACTCAAAATAAAAAAAAAATAAGATAACCTATTTTAAATATTCTTATTAAAATTACTTATTTTTAATTTTTAAAAAAATTTGTACTTTGAATTAATTTAAGTACCTTTTCTGATAAGGAAACGAAATTCAATTGATTAATTAAAGAATAATAGAAAATATTGATAGTCCTTTTTCGAATAGGTAAAAGAAAAAATATCTATAAAAAATAATCGGAAGAGAGAAAGTAGAAGAAGGGGTGCGAAACTATCAGTTTTTAAGTGACAGGACAAGTTGATATTTTTTTTTTCTCGATTTACTTACTCTTAACGACATGAGCCTTACTAGGGATGAAGCATTAGGTCTGATCAGCGTTACCGTGGAAGCGCTGACAGAGGAATTAACGACGAAAATTGAAGCTTTGACACAGAAGTTAGAGAATCTTAATCCTAGGGTAGAGACCTTTGAACCTGTGTCAGTACCGGACAATAGTAGGGGGAGTTCGTTGGATCTGATTAAATCCTTACCGGAGTTTAAAGGAGAGATGCAGCACATTTTGCAATGAAGTACTATCCAGAAAACACGGAGAACTACTACATAGCAATAGGGGTCTTTCGAAACAAAATAACGGGAACGGCTAACGCCAAACTAGCGTCATTTAATACGGTTCTCAATTTTGAGGCCATTATCGCTAGACTGGACCAATGTCACGCGGACAAGAGGTCTCTACAGGCGCTAGAAAACGAGCTCAGTATATTAAGGCAATGAAGACTGACAATTTCAGAATTTTACGACTTAGTGGACGAGCATTTGACTCTAATTATTAATAAGAACAAAATGACTTACTCTGGTAACGACGAGGTGGCGACAGCACTTAACGAGCGTGCAAGGGACAACGCCTTGCGGGTCTTTATATCTGGGTTACGTCGCCCATTGAGCGACATTTTATTTTCTGCCAGGCCGGTGGATCTACCGATGGCTTTAGCTACCGCCCAGAAATTGGAGTCGGACCAGAAACGACAGCAATTCGCGAGAATTTTTGCAGCCGGAGACTCTGCAAAGTCGAACCAGTATCAGGCAAATAAAATCGGCGGCCTTCCAGTGACACACCCTTCATACAGACCTAAACGCGATTTTAGACCAAAAGATAGTGAGGGTACGAATCCAACACCAATGGATGTAGACCCTGAATTGTCAATATTTAGACGACCAACAGCAGCTAAACGACAACTATAACCAATGGGTCGTTCGACTGAATATGGCCAATGGCGTTCTCAACAACCGCGATCAACAACAAACCAATCCGGACAGCAACAGCACAGGGGCGATGTAATTAAACGCAGATATGAGAATTCTGGAATCTCTGCTCCTGCTCCTAAAACGCAGAGGGTAAATTACATTGAGCTGGGAAATTCCGGGGAACAAGAGGACATAGACTCTGTATTCGAATTTGAACAGGAGGATGAAGAGGAGGATATTGTCGAAGAGCATCTCAATTTTTTAGGGTAAAATCCGTCCTACCTTTTGTTATAAAAACAATTAAGGGTAGGAAACTAAAACTTTTAATTGACACAGGCACGACAAAAAATTTTATACAACTAATAGATTCATTAGTGGGTGTGACTTCACTACAGCAACCATTCAACGTAAGGTCGGTAAACGGGACAAATTTCATAGATAAAAAATGTAAAATGGTAATCTTCGGCTACGTAACCACGTTTTACATTTTACCACGACTTCAACAGTTTGACGGAATAATTGGTTGCGACTTTCTTAAGGAAATTTAAGCAACCATAGACTTAGCAAATAATGTACTAAAATTTAGAAAAGGGACTACACACTTGACATATGGGGGAGGATAAAATAAACTTTATGACTATAGACAAAACGGACGTACCATCGAATATTTTGGCGGATTTTGAGGAAGTTATGGCTGAAAACGCTAACGCATTCGCTAACCCAAACATGTCCGCACCATTTAACACGTCGGTAGAGGCGACTTTAGATACCTATACTGATGAGACAGTCTACAGTATATCATATCCGTACCCAGTATCAGTTGGAGATTTTGTGAACAGGGAAATTGAATCACTACTAAAGGATGGTATCATTAGAAAGCCATCTTCTCCTTATAACTCTCCAGTACATGTGGTAGGAAAAAAAGGCACTGACGAATTTGGAAACCCAAAACATAGAATGGTTATTGACTTTAGGAAATTAAACGAAAAACAATTGGTGATAGATACCCTATGCCGGACATTTCAGTAATTCTGTCGAACCTGGGAAAATCTAAATATTTTACCACTTTGGATTTGAAATCTGGATTTCACCAGATTCAATTGTCTGAGAGTGACAGAAAAAAGACCACCTTTGGATTAAATAACGGCAAATACGTAGATTAGATCGTGTAGATTGCCATTTGGCTTTAAGAACGCTCCGAGCATATTTCAAAGGGCCATAGATGACATTCTGCGTGAAGACATAGGGAAAAGACGCCAGGTTTATATGGACGATATTATTAACTACTCACCTGACGAACATAGCCATGTAAGGGACATTGAAACTATTTTACGGAAGCTTGAAGTTGCGGGAATGAAAGATTCACCTGAAAAATCAAAATTCTTTAATACAGACGTTCAGTTTCTTGGATTTGTTGTGACTAGAGAAGGTCCAGAAAAAGTAAAAGCCATAGTAGAGTTTAAAACACCACAAAACTTGAAATCCCTTAGATCATTTCTCGGCCTATCAGGGTACTATAGGAAATTTATTAAGGACTACGCGCGCATTGCTAAACCACTGACAAAATATTTAAGAGGGTAAAATGGCCATGCAGCAGCAAGTGCCTCAAGAAACGTCAAGATTACTTTGGATAACAAGGCACTAATTGCTTTTGACAAACTGAAACGAATATTAGCATCAGATGACGTATTACTGGTATATCCCGATTATAGAAAAACATTCGAACTAACAACCGACGCATCAGGGGTGGCACTTGGAGCAATATTGTCACAAAACGGCAAACCCATTACAATGATCTCGAAAACACTCTCAAGTGCCGAGGCTAATTATGCTACAAATGAAAGAGAAGTACTAGCAATTGTATGGGCCCTCAAAACCCTTAGGCATTACTTATATGGCATTACTGGAATTCACATTTTTACAGACCATCAACCACTACTCTTTGCTATGTCCGACAAAAATCCAAACGCTAAGTTAAAGAGATGGCGAGCGTTTATAGAGGAGTTTTCACCCAAATTCTTTTACAAGCCCGGAAAGGAAAATGTGGTTGCAGATGCCCTCTCACGACAATACATAAACCAAATGAACGAGGAAAGTGATCAGACTGTACATAGTGAGATATCGCTTTCAAATACGATTACATCTATTAAATTTCCAGTAAATCAGTTCAAGAATCAATTCATAATTTCAAAATCTGATATCTATTCAGCTAACAGGAAAATAGTGTTCAGACGGTTTATGCGTCATACAATAAATTATGATGGAGTGGATAAGCTTTTGGCATATTTAAAAGACAATGTGGATTCAACAGGCACGAATGCCTTGCGACTTGACAACATTAGCAGAATTTAAGGATGATCTTCTTCTATTGTTTCCATTTACAAAGTTCGTTCACACAGAAAAATTTTTCATGGACGTAATACGGGAGGACGATCAATGGGATATAGTGACCACTGAACACAACAGATCACATAGATCGCTTCAGGAGAACTTACTTTCCTGGTATAAAGAAGATGCTGAAATATGTAATAAGAAACTGTAAAATATGCAAGGAAAATAAATACCAACGAAAACCTCCTAATGTGGTAATTGCAGCAACCCCTATACCTTCCTATCCTGGGGAAGTGCTCCATGTGGACATTTTAATCACTAATAAACTTTATTTTCTTACATGCCTTGATAAATTTTCCAAATTTGCAATTGTTTTACCTATAAATTCTAGGTCTTCCATAGATATTAAGATAGGTTTGCTTCAGATTTTAAATAGGTTCAAGGGAGTTAAAACAATCGTTTCTGATAATGAAAGAGCGTTTTGTTCAGGTACACTTGGCATTTTTTTGAGGGACCACCACCAATGCATAGTAAAAGCAATGGTCAAGTGGAAAGATTCCACTCGACACTCATAGAAATTGCACGATGCATTATGGTCCAGCAAAATTTAGATCAAACTGTTGAATTGTTGTTACTCTCTACGCTCAAATATAACGATACAATCCACTCTGTTATGGGGAGAAAACCCGTGTATATAATTAACGATCTCGAGAAGAACGCCCTGGTGGATATAAAAGAAAAGCTTCAGATTGCACAGGACAAATCTTTGAATCGTAACAATAAGAATACCTCCTACAAGATATATCACCCAGGGGAAATTGTGTTTGTCAGACGGAACAGAAGGTTGGGGAATGAATTCAATAAGGTATTTGAACGGGAGGTAATAGAAAGCATCTAGGAACTACGGTTATGATAAAAGGGAAAAAGGTCCAGAAGGAAAATCTCAGATAAACAAAAGGCTTTCGAACCGATTCCTAACAGTTCTATTTTCTTTTTGTAGAATAGTTATTGTCTGCCTGTCATGGGTATCGGCAAAGATTATGGACTACTCGGGTGCACATTTTATTGCTGTAACAAAGGGTGACGTCGCTACATTTACTGACTACGACTACCTGGTACATAGGACGAACCTTTCAGAATATGAGTCAATAATACAGGAAACTGGCCATATTTTAAAGACGATGACAGACGCGAGAATGACTGCATTAATAAAGGAACAGATAAGAGAAATGGAAAGGTTATTGACAATTTTACAAACAAATAGAAGGCATGCCAGATCATTGGATTTTTTGGGATCCGCCCTAAAATTTATTGCGGGCACTCCGGACCATAGTGATTTAGAAGTTTTAACAGCGAATGAAAGAGAGAATAACAACAAACAAGCGATAATAAATTCCGTGTTACAGGAGAGAATTAATGACTTAACCGATAGGGTTAATAATATTATGGAAAGGAAAGGCAGTAATTCAATTCAAAAAGAAGAACTAATTCTTTTTGAACTCGTTATCGAAAGAAACGGAAATACTATATCCTTTCTAAACGGTTTCGCGCTCTCAATTGTTCTGGCCAAAGAGAATATTATAAACCCGGTAATTTTTGATAACATTGAAAACACAGATATACTTAAATCAGAAAAGGTACCCATTAGCATAAGCAACACTCTAAAATGTAGTAATATAAGAATTTTTCAAAATGATAACATAATAATTCAAATAATAAAATATCCAGTATTGACCACTCTTTGTAAGTTTTTAAACATTTATCCTGTAATTCAAAATAACTCCATATTAAAATTAGACATAAACTGAGCTTCCAAGTGTGACGAATGGGCTACTCCCGTAAAGGACTGCACAAGTATGGGCTCAACAAATATCTGTAGGGAGGCCAATAATACATGCCTGTCCTAACTGTTAAATAATAATACCGCATCCTGTATAACACAATCCGCTGATCATATCCCGCCTATTCAGAGAATCTCAGAAGAATCAATACTTTTGAATGACGTCTTTAACACTAGCATTTCCGAGGCATATACGAGTACAGTAAATGGCACTGTGCTGATAACGTTTTCAGAGAGTGTGTCTATCAATGGGACAAGTTATTACAACAAGGAGAAAAAACAGAGAGGATTGATTAAACCTCATTCACCAAAAATTTTGGATGTTTTGAAAAATAGCCACGAAACCAAAGTCACGCTACCATATCTACACAAAATATACCTGGAAAACTATAAATTGATATCCAACATACAAGAGAACATCCTTGCGCATAGGACAACTTTAATAGTAGTTGTAATATCTATGCCAATCCTATTGTGGCTGATATGCTATTTACGCGGGAACAAAACAAAAGATACTACCAATATAGAGGATATAATTAAGAATATAAGGTCGAAACAGGGACGCTCCGACACTTAAAAGGGGGAGGAGTTAACAACGCTAGGAATACCCATGTTATTTTGATGGTTGACATTAATGCCCATACTATTGATAATATGCTTGGTTGCATTTTTTTGCAAATTTATTTTGAATTTTATTTTGGATTAAATTTCTTAATTTCATTTGGCCAATGCCTTGATTATTTGTGACAAATGCTTGATCAGCATTTAATTTTATTGCATTATTTTGATTGGCTAATTAAGGTAAAATTTTGTAAAGTTTTTATATGATTAGTCAGCTATTATTTTATTATTGTAAGCTTTAATTTTAAGTAAATTTATTCAATAAATCATTCCATATCGAATCACCTAATTGAAGAGTTTCAGTTTGAAGGAGGTTCATAGAACCTAAGACCGAATTTACTCACAAAAAACTAACTTACATATATCGTTTTAAAGGCCCATCATTTTTTTTCTAATAAGTTTTAAATTTTGTACATTGATTCAGAAATGTTTGTGTAATCACTAAATTTGTGCGTAAAGTCCAGAAAAAACAGTTTTTGCCAAATAAAACAAGTTTGGAGGGTTCAAGAAATATAAGAAAAATATTTTGGAGTTCTACTCAACAAAATTCACAACTTAAGGTGCGAACAGAGTGAGCGCTGATGCCGAGCGGAGCCGAGCCGAGCTTATTGGCGCTTATTTTCATGCGAGAAGAAAATTTGTATATAACACAGTGAATGCGAGAATCAGCGCTGAAATTCTGTTTATTGTATGTGTTTTGCTTTTATGTCATTTAGTCTGATTTCTCTGATGAAGAGTATTTTGCTTCTCTTAGTGTGATTAATGCAATTATTAAAACAAAAGAATTTGGAAAACATCCAATTACACTAAAATGGAATGAATTTGGTGAATTTCATCATTTATATAATGATTTAAGAAAAAATCCAACAAAATTTCAACAATATAGCCGAATGAAAATTGAAACCTTTGATTACATTCTGGACAAGATAGGTGAGAAACTAAACAAAAACTAGACACATTTTATTACGGTGCCAGTAACTTCTTGCGAAAGATTGATAGTCATTGATTGATGATAGACTGAGGTAAAACAATTCTTTAATACTTTGTTTAATTTAATTTTATTTCATGTAATAATTTGTATTTATAAAAAACTATTTATGTATCGAGCCAGTATAATAAATTGACGTCTCCTTTGCTGTTTGCATTTGGTCTAATGATTGCTCATTTCCAATTTGTATGGAGGTAAATGATGAAGTGGTTCGTTCAATTTGTTTTTTGGTCCTATAAAGCAGGTCGGGAAAAATTTCGATCGATATCTTCTTTTTTATTTGAAACCATTAAAAAACGCGACTGCACACTAAAAAGTAAACATCAACAATGCAAAAAAGCGCGCAAAACGCTTTGAAATTGTTTTCTCACACTCATCGGCTTTGATGTCTGCTCTTGTCGGCGATCACTGTGTTATACACAAGCTTATTTGTATTGACTTGTATGTAATCAGTTTTATCGCACTGACAATCTTTATCGCACTGACAATCTCGACTCGGCTTTCAGCGCTCACTCTGTTCGCACCTTTACACTATGTCATTTGCTGGGTGTATTTCATTTTTTTTTATTTTGTTGCATAGTGTAATTATAGTAATATAATATATATATATAATTGTTACTTGAAGTAGAACTAAAATTAAAAAGAAATAACAAAAGGTAACTAATCCCAGAAAATAATTCACTTTTTATGAAAATGTTACTTAATTCCTATTTACTATTTTGTTTGCCGTCCTTTTGATTTTGTTATGGCTAGGCATTAAATCTACAAGTTTCAGAGTGTATTCTGTGGTACATTTATTAAATTTTTTTTCGGCAATACAAGCTTTAAGTCATCCTGACTTCTTTATCAAGGTATTCCCAAATTTACCTAATTGGGGTCAAGTCTAGCCATTGTGACTGATGGTCTAATGTTTTTATGGTACTATAAAACAACCTCTCCTTCACAATTCTGGAGGTGAATATCCAGATAGTCCTCTTTTTTAATTATTTATTCAATAAACGCTAGATTGCCATCTCCGGAAGCTGCCATGCATCACCAAAATAATTTTACCTTCTCCTGCAAATCTGTGATTACTTTACGATCGTCAATTAATGTTTGCTTTGCTTTTGTTATTTCGAACAATCCCATATAAAAACTGAGTCTTTTTTTGCAGATAAACTTACATAAATTTGTCCTTTATTGCTATATTTAATTTAAAAAGAATTTTAGTAGAAATACCCTCTTCTCAAAAATTCTAACATACTTGTCTTAAAAGTGATGCAAGTGTTTACTTTGAATTCACAATAAAAAAGCAGATATTTTAGAAAAATATGGACTATGAAGGATATCTATAAAGTACTACTTGTAAGAAAAATTAGTTTCGAGCCTAGTGATAGATAGAAAAATAAGAATTGAAAAAAGACTGCATTGCTGACACATCTTGAATATTTTCTATTACATATCCAGATAGTCTCTAAATATATATTTAGATTTTTATTGTGGCCCAGTTATACATTTCGTTTATTATGATAGAATTTTCCATTTTCGACTCATTTAAAAACAAGAAAAACAGTAAAATTAGGTTGCATTGTCCCCGACGGCACTTATGAGTGCCACTGGTACGATTCATTAACCTTGAATGATACGACAATTGCTAAAGATGTCGAGAAATTCTTTCGCTTGCAATAATGATTGTGTGATTCACCAAATACATTTTAAAGATTTGACGTTAAGAGGAAATTGGCTGAAATATTCCAGATACAAAGCGAAAGCTTTAAACATTTAAAGCTTTTGTAGCAGAATTAAAACACGCATATGGCGAACTTTATAAATTAAAAAAACAAACTTAAAATTAAAAGAAATAATAATACTTTAGTCAAAGTATAATTCACCAATAAGACGCTAAATTGATTTTTCCTTACTGAATTATCGCTTAAAATTCTTTTCTTTTTTTATAATTGTGACTCCACTGTAAAAACAGATGTGTTTTAGGCAAACTCAGCTTTTGAATATTTTGTTTATTCATTCAAATTTTTTTTATGTTTTCATAATTTTCAACCTCAAAATTTCTTTTTTATTTATTTACTAAATCTCGGTAAACCATAGTTAGGGCTTCTAAAAACTAAGTCATTCTACTAATTATTTTATGCCAAATACTCAAACGACATTTAAACCAACAACTTTACGATTTGTCGATAAAATAAACGACACCAAAATTTTTGTCCATAGTTTACGACAACAGCAGACATTGTCGACAGCGAATGTCGTCGTTACTGAATAGCAAAATCGACTATGTTGTCTTTTAACTGTCGCACAGAGGGGCATTTTGCCTGAAAACCTGGCCAAAATTAATAGAAGTGTTTTATGAGTTAATGGTTGGAATTTTTTGATAGTGTTAGTGATAATTAGGCCCAAGGATGAACCCAACTGACTTTGGTTCAAATCGGTCCGTGATTTCGCCTAGCCCCCATACAAATTCCCCTCGGAATTGTACTTATTTACACATAATTATGGTAGTTATGCAACAATCATGATGAAATTTAGCATGGGTCAGTACTGTGTACTAAGAAATCATGGTGTAAAATCGGATCACATTTGATCCTAGTCCCCATACAAAGTCCCCTTTAGAAATTCACGTTTGCGCTTATAAATGGCTTAAAAACATCGGTATCGTGAACTTCGGTATGAACGTGCATTTTGTCAATCTAAATCATATTACCAAATTTCGTTATGGTCGGTCCCCCTAGGTCCAAAACAGGGCCCCTTAAGAAAATATGTTTAGCAATTATAATTGACTTAAAAATTTTATTACCTCGATGAAATTCGACATGAACATGTTTAATATGAATGTGAATCATTTTACCTTATTTTATTATGATCGGATCATAAGTGCCCCTAGGTAACACATACGGTCCATTAAGAAAATCAAACATACATCTCATATTGTTATAATAGTCGTTATACATATGTAATTAAGTTTTTAAAGTTCTATGATAATTAATTTTTATTTTACATTATTTAATACTTAACTTAAGAAAATACTTAAAAAGTGAAACTAACTACAATCGTTAAAATCGTTATAATTTTCATCATCAATGTCAGGAAGGAGTAATTTAATAGTATCTGATGAAAATGCTTTTCTATTCCTTCGCGATTTTTGTATACTGCAGCTTATAAAATGTTCACTGCTTAAAAGTAACCTATTCAGGACATCTCGATTGGTGTCGCTTCTACTGAATTTCAATGCATAATTCGTACGATATAATCTGAAGTGCTTATTTCTGGCCTCAGAAGCCTCTTCTGACAATTGTAAAATTTTCAAAAGTAAAATTCTCAAAAAATTGCCAAAAATAATTGCGCAAATTTGTGCAAACTTTTTTTTTTTGTTTCTGAATGTAGAGAGTTCACATTTTCTTGTGGTATATAACATTAAACTACTAAAAACTACTTTCACCTTTAAAATCCTTATCTTTTTTTCAGGGAGGGTAAAAAAATGTGAAATTTTTATAATTTTTAAATTTTTAACGAATAATTTTAACATTAATATATGAGATATATATATATATATATATATAAAAAACTGAAAGTAGCAGTTGCTCATACCTTTCAAATAAAAAAATCAATATAAAACCTCTGTTCGTTTTGCCACAAAAAATGCCATATAAACCTATTAAAATTAAAAAAAAAAAAAACACGAAAACGGATTTAATTTTCTTCACTTTCCTTACTTTGACATCGTCTCAAATCTAGAAATCTCAACTTAAAGTCGTGAAAATGCACTATAAATGCAGAATTTTTTTGTCTATCGAACTGCATACTCAGTTTCTTAAATTTCTTTAAATTCATTTTTGCCTTTTTGGCCAGCGTTTCAGGGTAAATGCCACTTAGTGTGTCGATTGTCGTTAAAAAAATTTTGTGAACCGCGCTACAGGTATATTCTACGTATGTATGTATGTACATATATCTTTCCCTATCCATCGTAAATATGAAACTTATTTTTTGTGATTAAGGTATGCTTAAAATTTAAATTCTTAAAAAAAAATTGTAAAATTTTTTTATGATAAACTATCAGGGGCAATAAAGGGTTTAAGCGGATTGTTGAGAGTAATAAGAGGAAAATAATACGTATAAAAATTTTAAGAGATAAAAAAGGTTATGTTTGTAAATAAAATAGTTAGTTTTTAATTAAAAAATACAAAAGAGTGCGCGAGTGTTATTTGTAAATATTAAAAAGAAGAATTGGATGAGAGAAAATAAATCTCGTAATAATAAATGAAATGCATAGTAAAGAAAATACAATGGATCTGAGATTTAATAAATATTATTTAATCGCACACGTGTGCCCAACTTAAATAAATATGCTGATCAACGCTCAAACTTACCCAGATCCTTTTATATACAAAGATCGAAAAAAAGAAACTCCACATCTCGATCATAGATTTCAAATGCAGTGTATGTGAGAACTAAAACTGTAGGTATCTACTAAAATATATAGATAGAGATGATCAGAAGAAGAATTAGCAGTTGATTACGGCCAGATATAATACTGCACTAAAACGCGCACCGAGCCTAGAAACGTATTAAATGACTTCTGCTCCTAAAATGCCACGGAACAGGTCCGTAATTGTGGTCGTAATCATACCGCAAATTCCAGCGGATGTCCTTGAATGTAGTGCAGGAAATGTTGAAAATGCAGCCTACTTTGCTAAAAGCAACGATAGGCAGCCGATGATCCGTTTAAAAAAACTTCTTCTGGAACGCAAACGGCAACCACGAATATAAAAATAAGAATGTATATTTCCATGTTGAAAAACAAATTGATATAATATTCGTAACTGTAACATATTTAATATCAAGAAGTCTCTTTAAAATTTCGGATTGCATATTTATGATTGTAAGGATCCTCGGGATAGAGCATACGGAGGCTCTGCGATCCTTATAAAATTACTTAAAAGCATTACTTATTTGCATTGAAAACTTCTCATCTCTTAGGAGAGTCAAATATCATCAAAATAAGTCAAATATTGCAAGTTCTTCAAATTAGTAGAAGCACGTTTTGTGCACATTTTGGGATTCCGGCTTATAATACCTAAGGGTTGCGTGCCTTTTGATACAACAATGATGTGTTTAAACGTAGTTTTAAGTGGACAACCCACATATTGGCCGGCAGGCAGATAAAAGCTTCCAGATTTTACTGATTTGAGTGTGATCAAATGGATTTGACCCATACATTGATAAAAAAATAAAGAAAGCTTTGAAGAAAAAAAATATTGGTCTTCCCTTTTTATCGACTTTTGACAATCACTCGACGAAGTTTAGAAAGTGTTAGAAAGTGTCAAAAGTTGACTATGAGTGTTCCTCAGCCAATAGTAGCGGATATGCCTCAGGGTTATTTGGTTGGGGCTCCTTCTATATAACTAACTTTGCTGACAATAGTGCATTTATCAGAGCATATGAGAACCCCGATGAAATATTTCGACACCGGCAGTATTAAATTTTCCAATTAGAATAGTGCTTAAAACTATTAAGAATAAAAGTGACTGAAGTTATCTTCTCTGCGTTCATGTAACATTTACATAATGGAAGTAAACATGCTCACCAATTCGAACATATAACCAACGAAGTAATGGTTGCACAATCGCAAATAAAATATCTTAACGTACATTTTTAATTGATTGACTTCACTTGGGAATTCCATATTGGAGTAAAATTATCACAAATGATGTTGAAACTGTTTGAATATATTGATAAATATACTCGACTGTAAACTCCTAATGTACAATTCCCTTCTAAAACCAGGTGTTTATGGTATACAATTACGGGGAACTGCTGATCAGCTCCGAACATAGAAAAAATTCTTAAATGCAAATTTTTTACGGATGCATTTTCGTATATCAGAAACTGGAATATATATTAAGATCTTGACGTGTCATCATTTAAAACTGTGGCAGAAAAATATTCACGAAGGTACTTAAACTACTTCGTATTACATCCAAATTCACTATCTCGCAACATTGTAGACTTCTTCGGTCGAATATTTTTAAAAAATAGTGACTCTCGCTTTCACCTTCATATAAAATATATTTATGCTTACAAGTACAATCAAACAAGAAAGCTTAATGTATTCTGGCTACTGGTACCTTGGTTATGTTTCTGAACATAGAGGCAGCCTTAGATTATACAGAATTCGTGATCATAAGGGGCACACCAAAAATAATTGGTTGTATGGAATACAAGTGTGAAGAGAAAGGCAGGGAAAATCTTCCCACCAATGGAATATTTTGATAAGTGAAATGCTAGCGTAATTTTTAGGTTTTAAAAGTGCTTAATTTTTTTGCCATATTTACAATAAATGATGTACATATATCGCCAGCTTTTTGCAATGAAAATTTTTTTTAAAAAACGTTGCTAATATATTAATGAGTCGGTAAAGAATCATTGAATAAAATGAAATAGTACAAAATTATTATGTTTATTCAGAGAACCACCAAAACTTTTTGGTGTTGGGTTTTTGTAAATTTTAAATTTCGTATTGATATGCTAGTGCTAGTATTGAGATATGATTTTATATTGGCACGTCTATAGTCATGAAAAATGACCGGGATGCCATTTTTGTATTGCATAATTTTTTTTTTGCTATCAAGGTAAACAAAAGCTTCAGTTGGAACAAATTAATTGTTCAAGTAATATTCATTATTTGTGTAATAAGGAGTCATTATAAGGTTATTTTCTATACATACATTGGCTACATCTTAATATATTATTTTATTTTATTTCAAATTCTGTTTTCAGTTTCTCTTTATGATCGAGTTACATTTATCGAATGGAGGTCTAAACAGAATGGTTCCACATTTTTTGCATTGATTTTCAAGTTCCAATTAATTGTATGACTTTCAGCTAGATTGTACATGTTTTGGAGATTAAAATTTATTGCTAATGTCATTGGAACATTGGAAGTTAACACAAAAATTTATTGATTACTCATACATTTTCTAACCAATATTCAAAATTCTATTTTTTTTCAAGTGGAGGTGACCAAAATTAATTGCAAAATTTAATTAAAAAATGTTGAATAAGTTCTGATATTCTTAAAGTGAATTTTCTTGTGAAGAGATTAACTCTTTGTTTAATAAAATCAAACAAAAACCACACTTTGTGTAAATTTCAAAAATGAACGGAAGTATACTGTGCTTTTAATTACTCTGCATTAGTATTGAAAAATTCAGTACTTTAGTACTTTTCCATTTCAAAACTACCACAGTACCCCCGTGACGCTTACAGAACTTTTTTATTATTAAATACTTTATGTCTTGCGCTTTCCAACTATTAATGCATTAGCAACATATTCAACGTAACGCTAAAGGTAGAATTAGTCTTTATCCCCGGTTAGCTCAACGTCCATGCAAAGTATGTTCGTTTTTAGAATACGAAAAGCAATGAGAACGCTTGCTGAACCGTAGTGTAATTTCGGTAAGTATTTAATTTGATCAACATATGCTAAAATGAACGTACATTCCGTCGACAGTTGACCAAATGGGGCTTTTACGTTTCGAATCAACTGTTTTGGTTTTGTACATGAGAAACATGTATAAGAAACATGTATAAGTCGTTAGTTTTTCTATTCCATTCCGTACGTGTATTAAGTATAAATAAATATTTTTTTTATAAAAATACGATTTGGTGCAAAAAAGAACTCTTTCAGTTATAATTCAGTACCATTTAAAAATTTCTATTTTGCAATATATATACAATATAACAAAAAATAAAAATCTTTGGATTTTTAAAATATTTTTAAATATACATATTTAGTTAATCTATAATTTTGTGTGAAAACATAAAAAAACCGTTTTTGTGAAATAAAACGAATTTGGAGGGTTCGAGAAAAATAAAAAAAAAATATTTTTGAGTTCTACTCAGCATAGTGGAGAACTTAGGCTATGTAGTTACTCGGGTGTATTTTCACTGTCGCACCGTGTTATCTGTGCGAGCAATTGTAATTTTGAAATATTAATTGTTAACTCAAGTTACATAGAAAATATTTTGAATTTTTATTCTTTTTCTTGATTGCTATCATTTACATAAACTGACAGCACAAAACCAATATAACTTCCAAAAAAAATATGAAAAAAATGTGTATAAGTGTATCGGATATTTATATGAAAATTATCAACAACAAGCATACACTGCAATACAATGAATACAATGATACACGGGATTGTGTGAATTGCCCAAGTATAACAAAAAGTATATTTAATACAACATACACGTTATAAAGTCGCGTACATTGGGTAACTATATAAAAGATAAAGCCTGTTTAAACATCTTCAGGCACCTAAAGTAATTCAATATTTATCGGTTATTTTGTTTGGAATACAGATTACATTTTGGAAATTTCAGATTTAGACATTAATGCAGTAATCTCAATATAAACAAAAGTAAAACTTTTTAAACTGTTAAAAATCATTGCAGTAATGAATTCGTCATTCGTTCAGATGTAATGCATAAAAAAAATTGTTATTCCGAATGTTTTTGTTATGTTTGATTCTCTTACCAGCCAATGTTTTACTTTAACATAAAAAATTTGCTGATAATTTTATGATAAGATATTAGATTGTATCACGAAATATTTCGGCTGCCACAGAATACAAGATATCAGCAACTACCTACGGAACATATGTATGTACCTACGTATATGGTATATACGTATAGTATAACTCTGATCAATATTATCATACTAAGCAAAGTTTGTGTTTGGAGAGTATAGAGACAACGGAGTGGCGGAGACTAAATGAGAAATAGAATTTGGCCATAAGATTCGTCAAAAGGATGTACAAGTATTAGTGACAGTGGCTGAATTACAAAAATTTTAAATGATTTTAAGCCCATATAAATAATGACCTACCGTTGTTGATATTGTTATTGGCAACGTTTACCCTGAATAACACACATAGAGTGTATGAGATAGACAATTAAGGAACCAAATGCCAGGCATCAATACTCATCTATTTTACTACACTCTTACGATGCTACTACTCGTTCACCACACAGCCAAATAACATTATCAGCTGTTAATGCCACAACTTTCCACATACATAATGAACCTTGGCAGAGCCAATATTCACACTGCATTGCATCTCGTTGAATGTATTGCAACACAAACAAACTCAACTCACTCTATGATGGAGAGGAATGACTACTAAAATTCCATCGACAACATGTTACATTATCAGATGTAACACAAAGTACTAAGACACGTGGATTGCAACGATTGATGGCACAAGAACCTACAAGGAAAAGGAAAGCGAAAAAAAGAAGAATCTTCTGAAATTTCGATTTACATTCACAAGCATCGAAAATAAAAATTTATTCGAACATAAGACATGATACGTGTTATGCATTATTAAGCAATAAACATTAAAGGTATCGATTGTCGACAATCATTTCGAATTGACTGGAATATATCACATATACCATACTATGTAAATAGATGTATGAATTTATGTGTGTGTGTGTTTGTGTTTGTGTGTTAGTGAGTGAAAAAATAGGTACAAAGGATACATATACATGTATATGTATACTTGAACAAAAATTTAGAAGTAGATACTCCGTATGTTAAAGATGTCACGCTAATACTATATGTATTCGTATACCTACATAAGTATGTTCCATATTTTGCTCAAAATATACATGAGAGTGTATGCAGTAAATTCTAGTATTTTAGACTCAATAGACAATATAGAATTTAAACGATTTCAAGGCATTAAAAAATCGATGGTAATGCAGTACTACTACTATACATAATGTAAGATGTGCCTATCAAATTGGTAACTTAGCAGTACTCGTTAAATTAAATGTATTCAATTAAATTAAATTAAATTTACACATTTGAACAATTATAAAAAATTGTCTATAACATACAATTTGTTTGTAATATTGAAAATATTTAACGCATAATAATAAAAATTTAAAAAAAAATTGTAATTTTGCAAATGAATGTTTTGTTAACTGTTAATAAATAAAATACATTTTGAATAAGACTCGCGAAAATTTGGTTAAAAATTATACCAAGAATGAAACAACAATTTCTTATATTTGAAATGAGCTTCGTTAAACTAACAAGTCGCCTTAGTATAGTAGGTAGTGTGTTGGCTTATTAGACAATAACTTACAATTAGTTCAAGCCCCAGCTCAGACATTCCACACAAAAAGAAATAAAATAAAGATATTTCTATCGGCTATTTCCTCTCAGCGATATTCTGACAGTAAATAAAATTGCTTAAAACTGTCGTTCAGAGTCGATTTTAAGCTGTACGTGGCGTCACTCATCGATAAAAATAATACACTTATATTTAATGTTGTAATTCAGACTAATGAGTGTATTATCTTATTACATACATACATACATAATTGGTCATTACAACCCTTCAGTCAGGATTACAAGCTAGTTTCTCACACCACTTATGTTGTGTGTGTTAATTTTATACATGAGTGGTGGGACCTACAGTTTAAAGTCGACTCCGAACGACAGATTTTTCATAAACTTTTCATGGTAATTTTATTTACTCTCAGAATTTTTGCCAGAAATCTGCTGAGAAATACTTTTTGTAGTTTGTTTTGTGTCTGGCCTGGGGCTCGGACCCTGGCTTTACGTCTAATAAGCCAACACACTACCTACTAGACTACGGCGACTTCATTATGTTATTAGTTTAGTAAACTAAATACCTTTCATTTTCATCAATAACAGCTTTTCAAGGACGTTGTTACCATAAAACACAATAATTTTTCATTTGACAATTTTCGCTGTTTTGATTGAATTGCTTGCCTCAATCTCGTTAATTGTTGGCAGTATAATCAATCTTTTTACAAGGTTGCGGCAGCACATAATAAAAAATTCCTTTCTAGTCCTTTTAGACAAATAGTATAATTTTCTTAACATTAATTCTCGCACTCGTCTGCGAAGTTTTACCGTTCATTTTTATGTGTTAAGTTACGTGACTAGGAAACAGCGAGGCTGACTTCCAAAATGTTAGTTGCTTTGTGTTTGAACAAAGTATAGTGTTTCATAAAGTCGCTGTACAAAATGTTTTCAATGTATACTATTTCAAAACGCCGACAATGTATACTTTTAACGTAGTCAAAAAGCAATCAGGCATCGGATTTATAGTTGATGCATTATTTGGCAACTTTGCATATGTACAAAATTTATATACCGTAGTAATTAGAACTGTATACAAACTTTGTATTGATACATTTTGGAAGTCAGCCCGAGCTTCTGTACGTATCCAACTATTTTGAAATGTTTGATTACTTTTTGTGATGAATGTATAGCTCCTTAGAAACATAAGCGGTCTATCCAATTTTTTCATTGCTTCATTGGCAGTTTGATAATAAAAAAACTATTTACTGTCGTTTTTCCAGTTACAGCGTAAATTTTACAAAAAATTTTCAGTAGCCAGCGTATGTAGGCTAATATCTGTTCTTTAACAGATTACGACTAGAGCTAAAGCTTTCGAAATAAAAAATGAAAAAGAAACGCATTTTCAACTAACCAGTGCACTGGTGTTATGAAAGCGAGAAATTAATGAAATCGGGCATGAGAAAACACTAACATAGCCTTGGTTAAAGTAATTTTTTTTCGCTACTCCTCTAGCGTGCATATGGCTTCCACAAAGCATCTCCATCTGACACGATTCTCCGCTGATGTTTTTACGCCTTCCCATGCCAGGTCATTAAGCCTTAGTTTTTGTAGGACCGACCGTGCGTCTCCAAGTGTTTTTTGGTCTGCCACGGTTTCTAGAGCCCTGGGAATTCCACTCTTGCGCCATTCTTGTAATACTGTCGGGCTCCTTTCTCAATGTTTGGCCGATCCACCCCCAATTTTTCTTTTTAATCTGCTTCTGTATGGGTTCCTCCTCTGTAAGAGTACAGAGATCTGCGTTGCTGATGGTGTTGCGCGAGAATATTCTACATATGATTCTTAGAAATTTATTGATGAATACCTGAAGTTTTTGCGTGATGGTGTTAGATATAAGCCAAGTTTCGCTACTATATAGTAACGTTGACTTTATACAAGCGTTGAATGTTCTTAGCTTGGTAGGATAGATACATATATATGAGCTTCTCCATACGGAGTGCAGTCGCCCGAATGCTGCTCTCGCTCAATTAAGTCTGTTATCTACGTCTGATAACAGAAGCTATCGACGTACTCGACTATTTGGCCCTGTGGTGTGATGTTTGCTGTGCTAGAATTGTTATATTTCATGGCTTTGGTTTTCTTTCTAGGTGTTCGAGTTTATGTAATAATGGCCCTATTTGTCTGGTAAAGTTTCGTAACAGATTATTTGAAATGCGGCAAATAGTCAACGGCAGTTCGTAATCTTGTATGAGTGCGTTATCAAGACAAGTGCTTACAGGACAAAGGAATTAGAAACGATTTCTCAGTATCTCTATGAAACGTTGTATCTTTTGAAACCCTGTTGACAAATTGTCATACAAGTTATTTAAAGCAATTTAATTCCGAAAACAGTACTAAATTTTCTAGGAACTTTGTCGGTTAAAAGGCATTTGAAAAATTATTGTGTTAAATAATATAAGGATAACCTCAATCTATTACAACCCAAGTCGATTTACCAGCCTATAAGCCATACACGTGTAGCCTTTGGTTAAAGTTTTTGACAGCCATCATTTTTCGCCTGAGTTCAAAGAGGAACATAAATCGGAAAATTGTCAAATCATTTCACAACCTGCTTTGTAGCAACAACTTGTCTGTCCAACAACTTGTCCCAATTAGAAAGTGTGTGGTAGAGTAGTAACGCGAAAATAGCCACTTGTATTGAAATAATAGTCTAATACTACGTAGAAATTAACCTTTTGTTAAGTGAGTGAATCTTTCGGCAATCTCAAGCTTGTCGGCACCCTGTATTTTATTTATTTAATTGTTTTGGAAGCTTATGCTCGGGATAGTGCAATAGGCCAGAGTCACTGGTGGGAATCGAACTCAACTACTCGAACTACCCACTAGACTACTAGAGAACCCATAAGCACCATAGATGGGCATCCTTTCATTAATTTACAGACTTGTACAAAACGCCTGATACAAATCCACGGACTGTTGTAAGACACTAATTTAGCTTAAAATTGTGATCTTTTAACAATTTAAGCTAAATATAAATGAATATTTATTGAAAAACTAAATTAAACTAATCCACGTTAATATGTAACTTGGAACCATTAACTTACTTAATCTTAATCCTAGATTAAATATAGTAAGAGTTGATGATCCAACTACTTATAATAATAATATGATATGATAAATTTAGCGCTGAATTAGCATAAGCATATATAGTAGTACGTTAAAAACAAAATAAAACGTTATGCTGGTGTGAAATGAAACGTAAAAATAATGAAAATCGATATGTCAATGCAGAACTTAAAGAGAACTTTTCAATATTGATATTTAATTGAAATTAAATTGAAATTAGTCATCGCACTATTTTATCCCGTATACTATTTATTGAATATTCTTCCATGCTTCTATTAATAATATAAAATATACGGACAAAAGAGACTCCATGTAAGAAAAAAATGGAAATTTTTATAAGAACAATATTAGGCTTATGGCACATAATAATTCAGGACTCCAAGTCTTGATGAATAGGTTGTTTAATATTAATGAAATATATGATTAACATTTTTAAATATAAAAATACAGTCTTGATTTTATTTAAGGAAAGTGCACGTTTTATAGTATAATTTCCACCATTTAGACAAGTAACAGGATAAATAATAAGAATTTACTATTGGTTTGGTTTTATTTTAATCGTCTTTTGTTTTTGTTACGTAAATAAAAACCAATTTTTATTAAATATTATTACGTAAGTGTTTTTGCAGTCTTATTTTTGTTTCGTTTTTCTCTTCTTCAACTTTGATATTTTACACACAAAATAATTACATTAATAAAATATACAGTTGCGAACAGAAAAGTGCTACGCTTTAACATATGATATTAGGATACATCTGTTTTATAATAACGTTAAACGATTTGTCTCTGCTTTTATTTGTCCAGTCTTTCATTTTAGTGCATAGGAACTTAATTTCTGCATTTATTAAAAGTCATAGAACACATTCTATAAATATTTAATAAATTCATTTCTTATTTCTATAAAACTTTCACCTAGGATAAGCGCATTAAGAGCATTTTCATTTCATTTGAATTTCGGAATTTTGAATTTTGTTTATAAGTCTGCGATGTAAAATCAGTGACTATATTTTAAAGATATGGCACTGTATTGATCCTCGTCAAATGATTTTTTTTTTCAATCAGCCTTTGTCGGTAATCCATGGCCGTATTTTCATGGCGTATATCCTCTTTTTATTTTGATTGAATTACTTTTTATAAATTATCTTGGCGTCTACTAGTTCACCATTTAGAATGGCAAATTAATTTTATATCTACAACTTTAAGCAAATTAATATCCGCTGATAACAGCATTTTTAAATAACTTTCAGTGGTAGAGTAGTGATGTTCACTGTAACTATTAAATATTAATCTTCTTGTAACTAAAAGTAAAGCAAATTGAATTTAATTTATATGTATATACCCAGTTAAAGATCTGAACCGTTTTACATGCAGATGTATTCAAAATTCATTCAGTGTAGCGTTAAAAATTTTTTAAAGCTCGCTCTATATGTAGATAGGCTTGATTAAACTATAGCTTACAGACCATAAAATACGTACATACATACATTTAGAGAACAATCGTTGACTCTTCGAAAACTGTAACAAACAATAACACGCGTTGTTAAATTTAGTGTTAAATGAAATCGTTACAAGTCCGTCACTTTTATTATCTCATCTCAATTATCCACTTAAATTCATTTGTACCGGTCAATGTCGCTTATATTTTCCATGATAATAATTTTAACGAACTGCATGAACAAAACATACATAATAAAGTATATTATTTGATTGAATTCAAACGCGGTTTTAAGATTTTATACAAAAGAAATTATATCAAGTGTAGACACACATATACGTAATTCACGTCAATGTTTACATACTCGTACAATCTTAAGATTTTTAAACGTCTTCAAATTTCTTTTAATGAAAAGTTTCTAAAACAATATGACACTTCTGACGCTTCTCGAGTTTTCACAAAATGTGACATTAATTGAGGATAATTAAAAATTTGAGTGTTGAATGTAGTATACCTCTCATCACAAATTTGGACGGATACGAGTTATTTATCAAAACCAAAACACTATTCTGCAACACATGTATTTTTTATTTATACACTATACTCGTATAGTATTCGTGCACTCTATCAAGCACACATACAAACGCAAATTAAATATATTCTTTATACACACACATTCGCCTGTTAGCTTTTTTCTCTACTAAACCGTGTCAATGTAAATAAATTCATCTTGAATCGCCTTCAGCCTTCAACTTCTCTGGCAATTTCACAGCAATAAACTAAATTAATAAATATTGTATGTATTTATCATATTATTCTTCTTCTTTTATTTATTAAACACAATATTATTTAACTATTTATGGTATTCACTCTCACAATCAAACATTCCGATTCAACCATACGCTTACCCATTTAAAAATAAACCGTATTTTTTATTTAATTTTTTTTTCTTTTTTTTCTGAATATTTCTTGATTTTATTTACTTAATTTCCCCCCTATTTTTAAATATCGCACACACGCACACACGGCGACAACACGTTCATCGGCAGAGGAAGTTTAAATTCGACTGATAAACTTATACGTAGAAACGGATCTATGTGGTTCGTGCTCATCTTTGATGACGTTAACGAGAACCACATGTGGCCACTGTGTACTTGGAACAGTTGGAAAACGAACTCGACCCGACACGCGTCCTTAAACATAAGATTGTGGGAGTACTCTTGTGGAGGTAGAAGAGCATTGTGTGCAATGCATGTGGGTATGTGGAGACCTTTTTATATTGACAAAATATACTGTTGATTTTATTTATATACAAACCTGCACACAAACGCACGTGCTTATACATGTATAAGCACAAACTCTCGAGAGAGAACGGAAATATACTTTATATCCGTATTCAAAATTATGTTTCATGTTCATTCGTTTCTGTTTAGCAAAACTTTTTCTTGCTGCTTTTGTAATTTTCACTCTCTTTTTATATTGTTTACGCTCTCAAAAATTTGTTTTGACATTGAGGGATGATAGAATAGTTGCGACGAAGTGTTTACTGTGCAATACGGCTATGAAAAGTACCAATAATGCATGAATCATGTAAAAGCAATGTTTATTAATTAAGTACATATCATTATTTTTTCATTTAATTAACATTTGTCCAATTGGTAATTTCTATTAATGGGAGAATCAAATTAGGACGATGACCGAGCTACAAACCAATACACACCCTGTTTCGTTGCAAAAACTCATTTGGAGTTTAACTTCCATTATAAAATTATTTGAACGAACACAGGAAAAATGCAGTCAGTGGTTCGAGTGCATACTCGGATACCAACCTCGGAATGCGACTACGATAATACCGATCAAGTGGGTTTTCGGCACTGCTGCAAAATTGCATAATAATTTATTCTCTTTGCGTTGGCCAGACGACATATCGCGAAAGTTTTAAAAAATAAATCAAGCACAGATACGGTGCCTCACTATTTTATGACAATACTTTGTTAACACAGTACAGTTTATTATTCTTAGATTTTTTAGTTAATATTATAAAATGTAATTTCTATTTAAAGGAATATTCATTCAATCTGAAATGGTCAAGTTATAAAAGCGAAAAAACACGTAAATCAAAACTAGTTGACAACACTAAGGAAAGTGGAATAGAAACAGTTAAGAAATGAATTATTTCTGTATGTGTAGGTCTGTATTTATTATTGTATGTGGAACAGCTGTTTCGGCATTTTACCAGATTTGTTACAACCGTCAAGATAGCGTTAAAAAAGCTTTTAAAAAAAGCTTTTTAAATTTGGGAATTGATATGCGTACGAATACCGTAGGTTTGGACGGGTTTCCTAAATGAACTAAAATTTTCCAATGCTCAACTGTTTTAAACATTGATTCCTGACGAATTCTAGACAACAAAAAGGTTTCAGTGCATATAATCTATAGAGCCGTTCCTGAGAAATTAGATTCCTCTAAAGGTGGCCACAAAAGTATTGGGAAGGGAATAACTTAAAAACTAGGGCGCATATAGGCAAATTAATTATGAATCTGTAGACTCTCTAGATTATAAAAAGCTTTGCGTGCAAAAAATTGTTCTAGCCGTTTCCGAGAAAATAAGGTTCCTCAAAAACTGCTCACAAAAATCTGGGGAGGCTAATATCTTAAAAACTAGGACTTCTCGCGCATACATATGCAAATGAACTATGAATCTATAGACTCTCTAGATTATAAATAGATTCACGTGCAAAAAGTCGTTCGAGCAATTTTTGAGAAAATGAGCTTTCTCCAAAAGTGGCCACAAACATTTGGAGAAACGAAAAACTTAAAAGCTAGTGCTTCTCACGCAAATTGGTAAATGAACTATATTGCAATTAGAGGCCGTCCCTAGATCGATACTGTTGCTATTATAGATAAAATAAGTTGAAATAACGCGTGTTATTTTTCAGCAAACTCTCTTATGGAAGATTAGGAAAAAGGGATTGGAAACAAAAACTGCCAATTTTCCGGAAAGAATCACAATTGTAATTACTTGAAATTACTTGAAGTAATTACAATTATCTTTAATAGTTTTTAATATTGGTAAAAGAGAAGTCTTAGACATCTTCTGTTGTTACCGAATTATTTAAGAGTGTGTGCTTTTTTTGATATTTTAAATTCAATAGACATACATACGTATATTTTTTATATAACTTGAGTTATACGAGACGATATTGTTATTTTTAGATGAGAAATAACCGTTTTATCCTTTTTCAAAATTATCGGTAAATATTTATTTATTTATTTATTAATTACAATACAATTACAAATTATTCTAATTATATATGAGCTGAATAACTTTGACCATATGCTCGGTGTAGTGTCACAGAATCGAACCCACAACCTTCACGCTAATAGTCAAGCACACTACCCACTAGACTACCAGGGCACCCTTATCGGTAAATATAATTAAGATATATTTATTATTTGAAGTCGCCGTAGTTTAGTAGGTAGTGTTTTGGCTTATTAGACGTAAAGCCAGGGTACGAGCCCCAGGCCAGACATCAAAACAAAATACAAAAAGTATTTCTTCGGCGACTTTCAACCGATTTCTGGCAGAGCTCTGAGAGTAAATAAAATTGCCATGAAAAAGTTTCTCAAAAATCTATCGTTCGGAGTCGACTTTAAACTGTAGGTTCCACCACTCATGTATAAAATTAACACACACAACATAAGTGGTGTGAGAAACTAGGTCGTAATCCTGACTGAAGGGTTGTAATGGCCAATTATGTATGTATATTTATTACTTATAAAACTAATGTTGGTAGTTTAAAAAATGCAGTAAAAAAATAATAAAAGTTTAGTGGCCAAAGTGTTATTTGGATTGGAGGTGGCCTTGACGTTAGTCAATTTTAGCGTCAGGTGTTGCCGATAATATGGACACAATTTTTCTTTTTTGTAGTTTTGAATTTGCTGGACCCTTTAGATTCTCTTGTCGTGAATGCTTGATTTTAGGACTTCTCGGTTTCTTCCGCTGACCGGGCTTTTCGTGTATTAAGGTATGGCGAAATTTATCACATTTTCTGCATGTATCCATAGACGTGCAAGGTTATATTAGCTACTAGTTTCATCATTCATAAACGATAGGTAACATAGTTTTACGATTATTCGGTTGTTTATCCCTAAGACTGTGCCTGTGGCAGCAGAACGCAGAGATTATAAATCACCTCTCACTGCTACGAGATTTCCGACTTGCATGTTAGGGACTAACCTTCTCTTTGTTTCTGTAAGAATTTTAAGTAACCTTCTTTCTATCATATAAAAATGCAATACTCTCAACTTTTCCAATTTAATAATCAGAGAGATATCTTGATGCTTTTGTTATCGAAGAGAAAGCCATATCGAAGCAGTTAAATCTCCAAGGATCTCTGATAAAGTAGATATTGGGCGAGAGTTAAGGGTAACCTCAGTTCGGGCTAGGATTGTGGAGAACTTCTCAAAGTTAAATTTTTGGGCGCCAGCAATGCATTTCAAATGAAACTTGAAGCTTTTTACTGGAGCTTCCCATAAGCTCATGTGGGGAGCGTAGGGTGGTTAGCTCAGTCGTTCACAATATTATCCACGAACTTAGTGAATTCGCTTTTGAGAGTTCTGTTAGTACCTAAGAAGTTTATCCCATTATCAGTAAATACCCTTTGGGGAACCTTCGCCTTCTAATTAAGCGGGAAAATGCAAATGAAAGCACTTACGTAGATTTTTGTCATGGGAGACTTTCTCCGTGGGAATGCTTTTTTTTCGAATGGACCGGCGAAAACAGTACCTGTAATTTGCAAGGGAAGAGAAAATTACACCTTTCTGGAGATAAATAGTGATTAGTTGGTTACTTGGTTGATGATGCATGTTTTGCAATATCGCACAAACTTCTTCACTCGAGATTTGAGCCTGAGTTTACTAAGCGTTTGCATTCTTCGGGATAAAATGCTTTTTAAGCCGAATTGAGAAATTTAATTTCCACAGTTTTAATTTCGATATGGGTTAAATCGGATTCAGAATTGAAGGAAATGCTGGGTCTGATCCTCTACATGTTCCTGTTAATAAATTCGAAAGCATAACGTTGAACACGCAAAGCTATTGTAAGATGAGAATCTGGGACGAATATCTTCTATATTGATTTCTGCATACAATATGTGAGTTTTATTGGAGAATTCAACAGTTTTGAGTGGATTACGCTTTGATCATTCAGATTCGGATTTTGTAACCTTGATGGCCCAAACTACGAATGGGAATTGTTAGCCAGTTCGTGAGATTAATATCCATGAGTTCGACCATCAGCTGGGTTAAAGTGAAAGGGAACCTGTAGTAATATTGTCTTTGGAACAAGATGAAGAGTTTGGGAAACTCTATTTGCGCCTATGTTTATACAGCCAATCAAGGACAATTGTAGAGTCAGTCCATAGAAAAAATCTTTTTTATTGAACTAGCTTCGCTAGTAATACTGTTCCGTTCAGTTCTAAAAGTGGATGGCAGTATGTTTCCGATCGCTGACCTTTTGTATGTCCCCACTAAAAAAATACTAATAAATCTTCCAATTAGAAATGATGGTTATCAGGTCATATTGAACAGCAGGGCTAGTGTAAAGAGCACCGAATTTATCTTCTTTAGATTTGGGTTGAGTTCTGGGTATTTCCTCATCTTCGCAAATCATTTTCAGAAGATCGCTAAGGTCTGTAGTTTCTGAAACTATGATTGAGGCAAAGGATTATGTATTGCGAGCTTCTGTGGAACCATTTAGTACCCAACTGAAAATAGTAATTATATGTGGATATGTAGCTGCATATATTAATTTGTATGCCATCAACATTAAAAACTGCTCATAGTCATTGTCTAGTACGAGATTTATCTGAGAGACTTTGTTAAAAGTTTGATCAGCTTGATCCAATTCCATAAGTTTTTTTGATTTAAGAACATAAAAACTGAGAGCTGGGAGGGAATGGAAATCCATGTATTTGTCCTTCGGACAAACGAATTCACATTCTTTATTCTGGGATTGTTTCTGATCTCCAATACCAAGAATTTCAAAATTTAGAATTATGGTACGGAGGCAGAAGTTTCCTAATTTTCTCAGAAATGAATGTTCCTTGAGGACCAGGGTCAATAAGCGAATTAGCGCAGTTTTTAACCCGTATCCTGTACTTCAAAAATAAAACGCATATGACCTTAGTATGTCAAAATTTACATCGTCGTGATGTAACGTGCTAACCAAAAACACTGATCGATATTTTTTAGGTGCTTATCCCACTAAAGTTGCTATGTTCTCATTGTTGAAGACTAATTGAGCATAGTACAGTTTAAAGGGTTTGCTTTTTAATTGCAAAATTTTTTCTAGCAAAAAAGTTTTATTTTTTCGCTTTTAGCAAGTCAACACCCAGTTTATGGGAAGTAAAAAAATGATCACAAGTTACATTATGTCCTTTCAAATTTTTTATTAGGTCCAAGACAACGCCCCATCCTTGATCTTTCTCTGGCTTACAGTTTGTCTTTTCCAGTATACACCTGTAAGGACCTTGCATAATTTGTTTCTACATCACACAAAGCCCAAATTTTTATACCATATTTTCCTGGTCTTGATGGTATGTATTGCTTGAATGGGCATCTTCTACGATACGTTACGAGCTGCTCATCCACTGTCACACATTCGCCAGGAGTTAAATATATTTCGTAGATTCCTTTCCCAACGGTTCCAAAAATCTCTTATGGGAGGAAGTTTGTCACGGAATCATGTTTCGCTCCTGTCTGACTTTTTATCAAAACGTATCACTCGAGATATATTTTGAAATCGGCTCAAACTCATGGTAGATTTGAATAGTGATCTGGCTTTGCGGTCGTACCATAGAGATTCTAAAGTTTCACCATGAGATCTAAATACACCCGCCAACAACAGTAGCCCGAAATATGCTTCAATTGTTATATCGTCTACAGCAATCCAATTATTTCCAAATACAGATTGACCTAAATAAACCTATTGAAAAACTTTTACTCTTATAAATACATTACCACTTGTAGTCACCTTGTAAATTAGTCATATCAACAACTAATTTCATGTTATTACTGGGCATAAATAACAGACAAAAAGATTTTATACTATCAGCTCTTGAAATAACATAACGCGTTGGGACAGGAGTCAAATTATTATGTCCTGTTTAGAAAATCTTCCAATTTTGTTTATTGTTTATGTTTCTGACCATAAATATTTCCCATTTTTGAATGGATACATTAAAACTTCATCCGTAGTTTGATCAAGAATTTCAGAAATGTCCAAGCTAGCGCCTGATGAGGAGTTTGGGTTATAATCAGATCCAGGTTCTGAAACGATATCGTTTTCGTCTTCACTTGATGTGTCCTGGGGGCGTTCATCGCCTGAGTCCGATTGCATAAAAGAAGTTCTTATCTCTTCTGGTTTCATTGTTCCAAAATAAGTAAAGATTTTGTCACTTGTATTCAATTCAGAAACACATAAACGAATGAAATATTTACACTACCTATTCTCTTTTTTTTTGGTTTTGTTGCAGTTTGTAATACCGTTATAAAAACAATAAAAAAAAACACTCGTGTGTTATCAAATAGCTGCGCTTTTACTTATTTCTTTGATGATGTTGTCAAGGCACACTAAGCTCGTATCACATCCGTAAATTGATTTTGTTGCATTGGGCAATTTTGGCAATTTTGTCCCGAAAGTACCAATTGCGTAAGTTTTTTACATATGCTTTGTGAAACGATCTACAAAAGTATAATATTTGTACAAAAGTTTCAAAAAAATCTGCTGAGCATTTAAAGAATAAATGAGCAATAAAATGAGCAATTTTGGCCCATTAATATAGGATAAGGGTTCATAGAATATTCTCGCAGCTGAAGGAGTAATGCCCTGGTTACCCAAGCGTAAGAAACGTAAAATCGTAACGTACGTACCCTTAAAAACGTTTGTGTAGTTATCGAAACGTTAAAAACGGGACTTACACATGACAACGAAGAATGTAAATAAAAACGAAACAAAACACAAAGCAACACACCACAAAGCAAAGAAATTGGTATACAGACATTTGCACTCATCATCAGTGTTGCCGTCTTTTGTTTTTTTTTTATTCAATGTGTAGATTTGGTTACTATTTTTCTTATAAAAATAGCTTTTGTTTTGTTTGTTAAAAGACTATAATTTTATATTGTTATTTTTTGTTTCTTTTTTCCCAATTATAATTTAAATTTGACAAAAAAATAAAATAAAAAACTTTGAATTTAATTTTGGTCATATTTTCCTAATTTGGTGATTTTTTCACAAATGTTGGTTACAAAACGTAAAAACGTGGGAGAATTCTGTTTTATGCAGATCGTTCCGTTTTGCTAACGAGAGAGAAAGTTTCGGTAATAGTTTACATTGTTCTCCATATGCTAAAAGGAGAACGTTCGCTACGGTACGTTACGTTACGTGTGGGTGACTATAGCATTATACAGATCGTTCCGTTTTGCTAACGAGAGAGAACGTTTCAGTAAGCGTTTACATTGCTCTCCATATGCTAAAAAGAGAACGTTCGCTACTGTACGTTACGTTACGTGTGGGTAACTGCCGCATAACTGGCACGTGCTTAACCCGATGTGTGTAAATGGCTGTACAGCGTGACCCTCAAGTGAATTCGATTGAGCAACCTTTGGGAAATTTAAAGAACTAAGTCTTTTATCTGAGATTTTGAGGCAAGTGTTTTCATTAACATTGATTACGTTTCGAGCACCTTTTACCATATGTAATAGTGTATGGTGCGTTTTTAGCAATATAGGCAAGTGTGCTTAATCTTTCAATTTGTTTTAATATGGAAGAATCCTTATTAATTATTCAATAATTTTTTTTTGAAACTCTTTGTTATATTGTAAAATTTCGGAATTCGTGACAATATTTTAGAGAGTCATATTCATTCTATAATTAACACATTGGGCTCATATCCTCCTGTGACGTTTGTACATGTTTGTACCTTGGGCAAAGCTGTTTTCATGAGACTAAGTCCGCCTTTTGAGTTTCTAGTACTAGACGTTCAACAGCTTCATATCTACCATATTTTCATTAGTTAAGATTAATCATGTAATTATTGGAACCCATCTTCCTATTTCTACACCTAATAGTCTAACAGTCGCTAAAGAGCCATTAAATGAACTTTGTATTCTTCTAATGGATTTTCTATCTTCGGATTTTGTAGATGAAATGTCATATAAAATGCTTATTTGATTATCTACGAGATCTCGTTAATTCTCGTATCGAGTTTGGAGCGCCTTAATTGCTATGTCGAAATTATCGTGGGAAAGAATATATCTTTTTACAATTGCTCCAGCTTCACCACACCTCTACCCTTATTCTGGAGTGCATAATTTCCTTCAAATACGTCCGTATGCAAGGATGTATATTGATATGATTTACAGAGTTTATTGAAAGCCAGAATAGTTCGTAGCATACATTCGGGTGACTTTCATCAAAACTAAACTTTGAGAATAAGCGTCCATACACGCATTAAAATTCTATTTTGCTTCCTGCTTAAAATCTGTCTCGAAGCCATCGCGAGACAACATGACTTTTTTACAGCATGATTTGAATTCGATCCAACGAGCGTACAAGTCCTTGAATTTAACACTAAAAATTGAAAGAAAGAAAGTGTCTCCTTAGGCACTCTTGAGAACCTGATGGAGAAGTTTTACCACTAGATTTGGAACTCAGTTATGTATACAAAAGAGTTTATTTTGATTTTTCGTAATATTTCAAATAATTTGAAGTTTATAACATAAACTAAAAATTAAATGAAACTGTGTGTGACTATGAAAGTCACACTGATCCGCAATGGGTTAAATACTGCAAATGGGGGTTGAGTTACCAAATTTAAAGTTTAGTTTACAAAAGATTTATTTTGAAATAAATTGGTTTTCATGATTTATATATGTATGTTTAAATAAAGAAATCTAAGATATTATATTAGTATATGGAGAGAATAATATTTTATTTAGTATATGCAAGTAGATTGTAGCATTTGAAGAGCTGGCAAACAAGATCACACACACAAGTCCCTTTAACTGTTTTTCACAGAAAAAACAAATAATTGTATGTTCTTCCTTAATAGAGACTAGCTAGGATTTGGCTTTTTTTCACTGAAATATTTTATCAAGCCTTGAACTTAGGACTGCTTTTATTTTTCTTAATACTGGTTAGTTATTTTTTTTAAAGGGACATGTCTGGATTGGTATGAAAGGTTTGGTTATGATTGAAAATCTTATGGACATGTCCAGTTTTGAAATTACAAGAAAAATTACATTGTGTTTACCACATATTATTATTTGTAAAATGTAAAAATTGAAGACAAATATTGTAATATAATCTTATACAAATTCCTGTATGTCACATAACTCATTTGTGTTTGAGGTGGAAGCTGGATTTTGAGGATGTATTAAAGTGATCTTTTCTCAATCGGTATACATCTCTGATACTATCAATTTTTGTAGTAGTGATCTAGTGGTTTCAAATTATAAAAATTCCAGTCTTTACCCGTGATATGTACAATTCGCGATACGTTTCAGGTTGTAAGATGAATGACCTCTTTTTTAAATCTGACCCTTCTCTGCCGAAGACACTATCTACTGGTAGGAGACTATAACCCCGAATAGGGAACGTCAGAACGATTATAGCAACATTTGTTGTAGCATGATTGTGCAGCCAAAAAATCAACATAAGTACCACATGGGAATTCTTGTTTTGACCTCCGCAGCTATTTGCAAAAAGACGTCAAATTTCCACTCCAGTATAATCAACAGATGACAGAGATAATATGTAAATAGGCCACATTAGTAATTTAAAGTAATGATGAACACCATTGGATACCATAGCAGAAACAATAATTTGGCAAATCTCATTTGAAAAGTACAGCATTATATGAAAACAAGTCGTAGGATTAAGAATTCTATGAGATTTTTATAGTTTTGATTGGAAATAAACAAATTTTTAATATTATTGAATTGTTAGAAACAAATTTCTGATTTTATTGGAGAAATCAGTATGTTTTACTTTTTTAAGGGAGGATCGAATGGATTTTAAGAGACAATATTTCGTGGCTTCAGAGATTTGTACTTGGAGATCCCAAATATAATATAAAAACTTCATTTCGCCAGCTCCTCATGTATTTCCTTTTTTTATGAAATTTATTTCAAATTCCGATTTTTTATTTGATTTTGTTTTTTTCATTTACTTAACTTTACTTTTTAATTTTTTTTTTTACTTTTTACATAATTCCGACATAATTCCCAAGTCAGACATTTCCAACAAAAACGAAATAAACGAAAATATTTATTCGGCGACTATCTCTCAGCAGATTTCCGGCAAAAACTCTGAGAGTGCATAAAATTGCCATGAAAAGTTTCTCAATAATCTGTCGTTCGGAGTCGACGTTAAACTGTAGGTCTCGCCTTTCATGTATAAAATTAACGCACACAACATGAGTGGTGTGAAAAGCTAGGCCGTAATCCTGACTGAAGGGTTGTAATAGCCAATTATGTATGTATGTATGCATAAAATTGCTATGAAAAGTTTTCGAAAAATTATGTCTATGATAGAGTCTATCTTTCCGAATAGTTTAGATTTTTTGATAAAGTGATCTTAATATTGTTTACAGGAAAAGCTTTATATAATCTAGAGAGGGTATGAATTAATGTTTTTAAACTGAGGAACTGTGAGAAGTCATATCTCCCTTGCAATCAAAATGTTTATCTGGCTATTTATACAAAAATATGTTTTCACAAAGAGTTTTTGATGCAAACGTTATATAGAGAACAAAATTTGTTTGGAAAAAGAAAACTCATCCTCTTTTTATTGAAAACGGCTCGAACAACTTTTACCATGCTAAGCTTTTTATAGTGTAGAGTGTCTACAGATTCGTATTCCTTATACTTACGTATATGCACAAGAAATTCTAGTTTTTAAGATATTCGCTTCCAACGATTTGGTGGTCACTTTTGTAAGAACCATATTTTCTCGGGTACAGGTTGACTGACTTTTTGCACGCCAAGCATTTTATAATGTAGAGAATCTACGGAGTCTCCATTTACCTACATATATGCACAAGAATCCGAATAACTTAGCTTGCAACGATTTTGTTGGTCACTTTTGTAAGAACGACATTTTCTCGGAGACGGGGCGACCGACTTTTTGCACGCCAAGCTTTTTATAATGTAGAGAGTCTACAGAGTCTCCATTTACGATAATAGTTCGAACAATATGTAAGTGTACGATATCATTTTAAATGTCTATACCACGTCTTTCCAAAAAAGAAAAAAACATTACAATCGTCTGATTAATCAAAAGGAAATGTTCTTTATAGTTCAAAAGATTTGTTTTTTTTTCAATTAAAACAAATTCAAGAGGAAAAAAAAAATATTTTCGAGTTCTATACAACTAAATCTACAACTTACACCATGTCTCGTTAGTGTGGTTTATTTTCATTGTTGCATCGTGTAATTTGAATAAAAAAAATAAAATTGACAAAATTTTTTATTTTTTTTTTAATTTGCCTTACCTCTGTTTACAATGTATGTAGTGGCATGCAAGAAAGGAGTTGACAAACGGAAACATACATACGTTTAACATCTACAATAGCTTCAGGAATTTTGTTATAACAATTAGTTTTTGAGATCAATTAGAAAATAATTTCAAATTAATCTTTTATTTTTAAGTCATTTATTTCGGATTTTTTTATTTTCATTTTTCATAAAATTTTTTTTTTTCAATTTCAATATTTTTTTTTAAATTTAGGTTCAAAGGTTTCAAATACTATACTCATGGTATAAGAAATATATATATATATACCATGACTATACTTATTGCAAATTATTTCATTAATATGTCAAAAATCAAAGGATGAAGAAGACAAATAATATGATTAATCACAATAATAAAATAAATCATATTGTACTACTTTCAAATTATGATCTCGTTGTATATATTTCTGTGCCCTGGCTCAAAACCTCTAATTTGTTATCGAAAATTTCAATTTTAGAAGAATGAGAGAAATTAATGTTGTCGCCGTTGTCTACCAGGTAGTGTGTTGGTTTATTAGACGTAAGGCCACGGTTTAAGCCCCAGATATCTCCAACAAGTCTCAGGAGATTTCTGGCAAAAGCTCTGAGAGTTAATTAAATTTCCATGGAAAGTTTCTCAAAAATCTCTCGTTCGGAGTCGACTTTAAATTGTAGGTCTCGCCACTTACGTATAAAATTAACACACACATAACATGAGTGGTGTGAGAAGCTAGGCCGTAATCCTGACTGAAGTGTTGTAATGGCCAATTATGTATGTTTGACAACGACGCAGTTTATAATAATTTTTATTAAATTTATTTATTATTAAATTTTTTTTTGATTATAATTCTTATAAATTACATTCTAAAGATCTTAACACATTCGCATTGGGAAATGCGATTTCTTGTGTTTCAAAAACTTTCGTAAACATTGAGAAACGAGATCTTTCGGACAAAACGAAGTAATTAACCGAAAAATACATGTTTAAGTAAACACTTGAAAGTAGTATGTTTATTTACCTTCGGGATAGGGTTGCCAGCCTGGATGGACTTGGCTGGATTGTCCAGCTTTTTTGAAGCTTGTCCAGTTTCAAGCTAAAATTTAATAGAATAGCTAAATAGAAATTTTTTTAGTACACTGCAATAGCTTGGGCAATAATTTTCATGTTATCTTTGTCAAATCATTAGTTTATTACAAACGTGTTTTTTTACCAAAGTGCAAGCTACTATAAACAAAATCAAACTAGACTGAATTGTTATTTTTTATTGGTTTGTTTTTAGTATTTAATCTTAATTCTCACATACATACGCATATGTAAATATGTATGTGACGGACTGAACCGAAAAATTTAAGTTTAGTTAAATAAATTTTAAAGAATGCAATGAATTTATTTAATTGTAATATTTTTAAATAATAATACATATACTCATAATATACTCATAATACTCAGCCACAAAAGTATACATACGGATAACAAATTTCAGAAATTTTTTAACCAATCCGTTTTTTTTGAAAATATTTATAATTGTCTGACATCTTCCTTCGATTTTAAGACGGCCTTTTGCATTGGTTCAGAAATTTGTGAAATTTGTAAATCGGATGCATACCTTTGTGGGCCTGTGTAGGGCCACAATTCAGTTCAATTTTAGAAATTTTTTAACCAATGCAAAAGACCGTCTTAACATCAAGGAAACTATAAAGATTTTTAACGAAAACGGATTAGTTAAAAAATTTCTGAAATTTTTTAACCGTATGTATACTTTAGTAACTGTATGTATGTTGATAACAATGGATATTTTAATAAAAATTATTTAGACAAAACCAAAATTAACATTTTCTCCAGCCTTTTTTTGTTTTGTTCAGCTTTTTAAAACCCAATGTCCAGCTTTTTGCGAATCGCAATCTGGCAACCCTACTTCGGGACCGCTTATTCCATACACAATTTGGCTCATGCCTACGCTACAGTCGGTAGTGTCGGTTAGTCGATAGGTCTGTAACATATAATGTGAAAATGTATGTACGCTCTGAACCAATACGAATGATTGGATGGACAGAATGAGTGTGTGCACGTTCTTTTGAGATAATAATTGTTGAAGAAATAGAAATATAGTTGTACGTTGTTGTAGTGTTGTTGTTGTGTTAGAAGGATCTTTAATTTTAAATGTGATAAGAAAGGGATGTACACCTGTATGGTAATTTTTTATTTTTTTATGTTATAAGGATCTGTAATTTTAAACTGATAAGAAAGTCTTGTCACGTGTTGGTCATGATCAAATGTTGAAAAAATAGAAAAGGAATGAACCTGTGTAATTTTTTGTAATAATTTCGCTATTATAATGTCTGCTCGCTTTTTCCCTCTAAAAATTTGAATGAATAGCCTTTTGAGCTATTTTAACAGCATGATTTATATCAAGGGGTTTCTGTTCTTTCAATTGTTTTAAAGTTTTTCGCACAGTAGCTGTGAATAATTTATTATTACATTTATTCATTTTTCCTTTTCTCATTCTTTTTGAATTCTTTCTTTTCTTTCTTTTCTCTGCTCCTTCAAACCTAATCCAAATTTCACTTTAGTTTTCATAGCGTTTGTCACAAACCACGCGTTAGCACGTTCTTAGAGATCATTATCTTTAGCTTTTACTCTCTGCCAGGCTTTTTCAGCAAAAATTTTCTCTGCTCGATGTCTTATGTCTATATCTTTTGATTGTGAATATACAATATCAATGGTCTCTACAAGCTGCGTCTAATAAATGTATACCCTTGGGCAATTTCGTGTCAAGTGACCCAATTTTTAAAATCGATGTCTTCCGATTTCGATAAAATTAGCACCAAGGTTAGTACTATTGGATAGTAGGCCAGACACAAATTTTCAGCTCTATCAATCAAGAACTGCCTACTGTTCTAACTTTTCAGTAGAACCTATAAGACCTAATAATGCCAAAATCAACAAAAAGTTGTTACATAAGGACACATAGTCAATTTAAGGCAATCACGGTAATCGTGCAAATCTGCTGAGGAATCATCTGTCAAATACTTTCAACATGAGTTTAACATTTTCATTATAAATGCAAACGCATACTGTGTGAGTTTCGCTGATTGCTGTCAAAACGCAATGCTTTGGCCTCAGTTGGGTAAATTTTGTAAATCCAATTTTGACGTCCTCGTGTTCAGATTGAAATGTTGCATATAACTCATTCAGCTTACAGAGAACCATCCTCTTCTGCATTTGGACTTTCTGACCATCGATTCGAACAGACACCCAGTCTTTCATTCCTGTCATCATTCGACTCATATCATCTCGCTGATAAAATTGAGTTACTAGAGCTTCAGTTTCGCACGCTAAAGTTTTCTTCTCGTTTGGAAGTGTGTGAATCCCATGCGCAGCAACCAAGTTTTTATCAATTCTTGATTTTCGTTGAGACGTTCCAAACTCGGTCATTATTTTTGAACAACTCCATGACGATGGGGCAAGAGTAAGAAGTTGAATTCTTTCAAGTCTACTCTGTGACGTTTTGTACTTCTTTTTTATTTGTTCAAAAACGTCTACTGCATCCTTGTGATGTTGATTTTGGCACTCATTATTAGGTCTTATAGGTTCTACTGAAAAGTTAGAACAACCATCATCTCCTGCAGAACTGTCATCATTTTCAGAACTGATTTTGTTCTCATCTGGAATAACCGGTAATGTGTCCAACTTTCCCATCATTTTCCTTCACGATCCACATATTAGCAAACGTTTTGAAAGCGTTAGGAATTGTTTCTTGTTCTGTTTGTTTAAGGGATTACAACAAAAATAAGTCAACATTTTCTTTTTGGTAGCGGAAGCCATTGTGAAGATTAATTATGTATGTAATTAGTAAATAACGCACGTCCAAATTTTAACACTGTTTATAAATAACAAATTTCCGAATGTCCTTAGAATGCAAATAAATACTTTTTAAGATCATTTAGGTAGTACGTTTTTATGCCAAATATTAAAAAAATCTTATTCTTGAGTTAAAAAATAATTTTTTTGATAGATATCCCACTCGCATCCCATTAAGCGATTATAAAGGCCTTAAAGGAAATTGTATAAGCATTCTTTTGAGAAAAAAAAGAAAAAGGGCCTATTTTGAAAAAAAAATTTAAAAAAAAAATTTATTAAAAAATATAAATTTTTTTTTTTAATTCAAAAAATTATTTTTGGAACGACTGAAAAAATAGCTATCTAATATCCTTTGCAAAATTTTTGCTAGGACCAATAGATGAAAAGTTACACACATTTTAAAAAAACCGTGTATGATCAAAATGTCCAACTTTGACCCCCTCTAACTCCGGCAGTTCTTAACTGATAGAGCTGAAAGTTTGTGTCTGGCCTACTTTGGATTAGGTTTGAAGGAGCAGAGACATAAGAAAAGAAAGAATTCAAAAAGAATGAGAAAATGAAAAATGAATAAATGTAATAATAAATTATTCACAGCTACTGTGCGAAAAACTTTAAAACAATTGAAAGAACAGAAACCCCTTGATATAAATGATGCTGTTAAAATAGGTCAAAAGGCTATTCATTAAAATTTTTAGAGGGAAAAAGCGAGCAGACATTATAATAGCGAGAGTTATACCTGTACCGAAAATTGGAGGATTTCTTCCACTTATTCCTGTACTAACAGCATTGTCAGCGCTTGGTGGTTTAGCAAGTGGAGGATCCGCTATTGTCAAAGCAGTAAATGCTATCAAAAATGGAAAAGAACAATTGGCGGAAGCTAACCGTCATAATAGATATATGGAATCAATTGCAATGGGTAAAGGGTTATATCACAAACCATATAAAACTGGATATGGTCTCTACTATAGTCCAGCTCCAAAAAACTACTAGATAACCTACCCAATCGCCCGCTAACAGATTTAGATATAAGAAAATTTGGTAAACATCTCAAATACTTTAGAGGTGTTTTCATGCGTGATTCTTTACCAAAAAACCATTCAAACAAGAATGCGGCATTGTTAATTTAGATGATTCAAATGGTATGGGAACACATTGGGTAGCATATTATAAAAACCACAACTATAAAGAATACTTTGATAGCTTTGGAAACTTACAACCACCACTTGAGATTGCCAACTACTTAAAACTTCCTATTGAATATAATTATGAACGAAAACAAAAATTTAATACATTTAATTGTGGGCTCTTGTGTTTAAAATTTGCATTCAATAAATATAAATTGAAATGAAATAATTCAGAGTACATCGTCCCGCACTTACGCAACCTACTATTGACTTTTTAAAGAAGGGGAACAAAAATGGTAACATCAGCTGAATTGAAAGAACTATTAACAAAACATAATAATCAAATTGATAAACAACATGTTGATGTATTTTTAAGTCTTATCAATGAACTGAGAATATGTAACGTTAGTAAAATAAGTAATCCATTTTTATGTATTATTTGTATTGTTGTGAAAAAATTTTGACATTTGCAGATGCCAAACATTTTATGAAAAATATTTGTTAACACTTAAGCTATTTAATCTGTATAAACGAATGTTTAATTATTATTATATTCCATAGATATATTTATTATATTGTACAAAATAACAAAATCTGAAATAAAATATACATACATAAGAAAAAAAAATCTAATAAAATAAAAAACTAATTTGTTTTAATTAATCTTTTTATTATATATAATTTCATTTATTTAAAGCAGTAAAACTAAACAATTCTAAATCCTTAAACAGGACAATGTATACTCTGGGATGTAGATGAGAAAACGTTCTGTCCGTTCAATCAGTCGTTTGCAAAGTAATACAAATAAAATGAACATGTACAATCATGTTTCTATTTAGGTATACGATGTTAATATTTATTATCAAAAAAAAAAAAAAAAATTACACAGGTGTTCATTCCTTTTCTATTTCTTCAACATTTGATCATGACCAACACGTGACAAGACTTTCTTATCAGTTTAAAATTACAGATCCTTATAACATAAAAAAATAAAAAATTACCATACAGGTGTACATCCCTTTCTTATCACATTTAAAATTAAAGATCCTTCTAACACAACAACAACACTACAACAACGTACAACTATATTTCTATTTCTTCAACAATGATTATCTCAAAAGAACGTGCACACACTCATTCTGTCCATCCAATCATTCGTATTGGTTCAGAACGTACATACATTTTCACATTATATGTTACAAACCTATCGACTAACCGACACTACCGACTGTAGCGTAGGCATGAGCCAAATTTTGTATGGAATATGTGGTCCCGAAGGTACATAAACATACTACTCTTGAAAACATTTTTTAATCATATTGACTTGTAGATTGCATTTAGACTTAGTTTTTTATTAATATTTAACAAGGCAATTAATAGTAAAATTGAATTTTTAACCAGAGATTCCTCAATGAGTTCAAAGCGGCTAGTGAAAGTTGCGAAGGTTACGGCAACATGTTGAATAAGCTAAGATAGGCTTTTAAACAATATACTCTTTTTTGTCGAGTGCTATAGTAGATAGTTTGCATTTAATTGACCGTAAAATTTATAAAACGTGTCTACCGCAATATTTCAAAGCAAATTGTAAAGACAAGTGCGTAAAAATTATTTATCCACAAGAATTTTGCATTTTACGAAGCCAACGGTACCAAGCACACATGGGGTATTGTGAAACTTTATTTAATTCATAACCACTCCAAATTAATGACGATATCAGTACAGAGCACAATCTACAATGTCATGAAATGTCGTCAGAAAATACTAGCAAAGAATTCCGTGCAGCTATATTCAGATGAATCATGGACGATGTAAAGAAATTTAGGACATTTGTTTGAACGAATTCCAATAATAATGAATGTGGACACTATATAAAAAATATAAAAACAATACATGTCACATATTAAGGTCATTAAAGGAAAGCCGAGAAACATTTAATGTCCCAGCGAATTCTATAAAGCGGCATCGAACGAAAAGGGCTAAGAGGAAGAAGAGAAATTTCATGGCCAAAGGCTCGATTACTCAAACGTTCAGCTAACATAACGCACATTCGTTTTTACGCCCCGATTAGCGAAACGCCCAAATAACTTACGTTCGTTTTTAGCGTATGAAGAGCAATGTAAATGCTTACCGAAATGTACTGTCTCGTTGACAAAACGGAACGATCTGTATAAAACAGAATTCCTTAACGTTTTTACGTGACAGTTGAACATGAGTGATGGGACTATTGTATGAAGAGTCGCATTGCGGGACAAATGCCCTCTTTGGTACTTTCATGCTTATTTATATAAAATCATGATAATGTGTACAGTTATCTTCATACTTATGTAGATATGCAGATTTTGTGAAAATTTTGCACTTAGTATGTTAAATATAAGATTAAGGAAAAAGTTGTCAACGTAGAAAATGTTTAAAATTCTCACAACATTTTTTCATAAAATTAACACTTTTGAAATAATGACGCAAGATGGTTACATTTTATGGTTTCCTTTAAATTTTATCAGTCTTGCGGCACGTCTTAACTCCAACCGATTGATCTGAAAATTTCACAAAAAAATTTTGGGTCAATATTCACCTAGAAAAAAAGTAGACAAAAACAAAAAATCCCATATACCTAATGTGTAATAATAATAATAATTTTTCCTTAATTATTGAATAAAATAATAACAAAAAAATTAAACAGAATTAATAAATAATATACACTCAGGTCTCGTTTTATGCGATAGTTGCGTTCCAAAAAAAAATCGCATAAAACGACACTCTAGCTTCATATAAAAATTAATGAATCGTTCCAAAATCCTGAAAAACCGCATAAATTCAAATTTTAATTGAAAAATCAAAACAAAATCGCATAAAAAACAATTAAAACAAAAACTTAAAAAAAATAAACAAAAATAAAATATTAATTCATTATTTTCAGAAAAAACAAATGATCCAAAAAATAACAAATAAATAATAAACTGAAATCTATAATTATGAATGTACGATCAATCATTCTGCATCGTTTTGGAATTTGTTCGACGTCACTTTTATCATTACATACCTATCAGGTAGTGCATACATATGTAGGGGACTAGATCAACGAATTTTTAGAAAGTTTAATTGTTTCTTTTATCGCAGGAATTGTAGTCAGTTATTAAACTTTGTGATTTTGAGTTTTTAAGTTAACTATGCAACTCATGATATCCGGAAAACAGATCAGTCAATCTTCGTTGAATCTTCCGTGCTCTTTCGGTATCTGGGTCCATACTAAGGATAATATTTCGTAAATTATTAACTTTGTTGAAGATATCACCAATTTATTTTCAATTGAATTAAATCGTAACACTTTCATCGAAATTACTCTCTTCACTATCCTTGTAATATATACAAGTAAACTTTGGTACTGTAAGTAAATATTAATAACAACAACAAAGCGTGCGTCCAGTGAAAAATTTACTAAAACCGCAATTTGTCCGAAACGCTTTCATCAATCTTCCTCGGATAAACGGTCACCGATAGGCCGTCGTTGATGAAAGAACCTTTCACCATCAACAGACACTTTAAGGGGGAAAAACACTTTCCCCTCAACTTAGGCCCGAAAAATTCACATCACTATATCTCCAGGCCCTACATATTCTGCTCTCTCTTTTTCCCAAAAATTTTTTTACCCAATTTTTTAAAATTTTTTCTACCTTCACTATACAGAAATCATCCATCATATAAATTATACATACGAAATTTGATTTGCATAGTACAATAAGTATTGTTACAGTAATTATTGTATTCCGCCATCAACACAAGTATTTGCTTGTGAGATATGTAGGAAAATAAATATGTTGCGCTCATTTTCTCTTTATACATCCATACCCTAACTGCTACAAAAAATAACCATACCAACTTGTGACTGCAACACAGAACCACTTAAGGTTTGGTTACTCAAGCGTATGTTAGGATAGGTTAGAGGACATGTACTTGTCAATTAAGACAAGTAAAGTACCCGGAGGTCGAATTGACCCATTGTACAACGTCCTAGTTTCTCACACCACTTATGTCGTGTGTGTTAATTTTATACATGAGTGGCGGGACCTACAGTTTAAAGTCGACTCCGAACGACAGATTTTTTGAGAAAATTTTCATGGCAATTTTATTTACTCTCATAGTTTTTACCAGAAATCTGCTGAGAGGAAGTCGGCGCAGAAATACTTTTTGTATTTTGTCTTGATGTCTGGCCTGGGGCTCGAACCCTGGCTTTTACGTCTAATAAGCCAACACACTACCTACTAGAATACGTCGGCTACTCAAGCGTCTGAAACGTAAAATCGTACGTAGCCTTAAGCCCTAGTTATGCTACCGGAACGTAATGTAACGCAATGTAACAGTAATGTGCACGGAACGTAAAAATGTAAGAGCAATTATAGAACGTAAATCCGTAATCATATGTTTTTAGGTAAACAAAACAATACAACAAATAAACAAATACAAATAAAGAAATAAAAATTGCAAAAACTAAAAGACAAAATTCAGATATGAATACAGGAGTCATGTTTTTGAGTTTGAGTTTTTATTTTATTATTTTTATTATTGGTTTTTAAACAAACAATATTAATTTTAGATGTTAAAAACTTCGTTTTCACTCTTTTTTATCACTTTTAATAAAACGCCTGTTGTTAACCAGTGTTATCACTACTGAGATTTTAGGTTCATTTCAACGATTTTATATTTATTTAAAGGTACTTATTAAAGGTTTTTTTTTTGATGTCGCCGTAGTCTGGTAGGTAGTGTGTCGGCTTATTAGACGAAAAGCCAGTGTTCAAATCCCAGGCCAGACATCAAAACAAAATACAAAAAGTATTTTTTCGGCGACTTCCTCTCAGCAGATTTCTGGCAAAAACTCTGAGTAAATAAAATTGCCATGAAAAGTTTTTAAAAAATCAGTCGTTTGGAGCCGACTTTAAACTGTATGTCCCACTACTCATGTATAAAATTAATACCACAACATAAGTGGTGAAACTAGGTTGTAATCGTGACTGAAGGGTTGCAATGACCAAATTTGTTATTAATGTATTAAAAGTTTTATCCTAAAGAAACAGGTCAGGTATTTCGGAAACCAAATTTGTACGAACGTTAAAACGTTATCTTCCTTAAAGTTATCTTCTCTAATAAAAGTAAAGTGAACGCTTTAATTTTTTAAAAATCTATAACTATATTTTTCTAATTTAAAATAAAAATAAACACTACGTACATAATGTAATAGTAAAATAGTGTTTATTTTTATTTTAAATTATAAAAGTTAATAATGAAATCAATTGTAATTTGGATTTTTAAAATATGTGAAGTTTTATTTAAAGAGAATTCCACATACAGACAAACGTAACATACGTACAAAATGTAAATTCTGGTTATAATTTCAATTTTCAATTTTGGTGGTTTTTAATATTGACATGTTGTTACCACTGCTAAACAGATGCCACGTAAAAATGTAAGAAAATTCTATTTTTTACAGATTCTTACGTTCCGGTTACGTTACATTACATTTCTTTAAAGCCCCAGTTATGCTACCGTAACGGAATGTAACCGCAACAGTAAGAAACAGCTGATCGTTTTTGTTATGTATAAAGCAATACGAATGGTTATAGAAATGTAATGTAACGTAACCGGAACGTAAGAATCTGTAAAAAATAGAATTTTCTTACATTTTTACGTGACATCTGTTTAGCAGTGTTAACAACATGTCAATATTAAAAACCACCAAAACTGAAAATTGTAATCATAAACAGAATTTACATTTTGTACGTATGTTATGTTTGTCTGTATGTAAAATTCTCTTTAAATAAAACTTCAGATATTTTAAAAACCCAAATTATAATTTATTTCATTATTAACTTTCATAATTTAAAATAGAAAAAAACGCTATTTTATTATTACATTATGTAGATAGTGTTTATTTTCATTTTATATTAGAAAAATATAGTTATCGACTTTTAACTAATTAAAGCGTTCGAAAACCATTTCAGTTTGCATTTTACTTATACTAGAAAAGATAAAAACGTTTTTACATTCGTACAAATTTGGTTTCCGAAATACATGACCTGTTTCTGTAGGATAAACGATTTCACTTGCTTGTCTATTTATATGGAAAATACAACCAAAAGCACTCAATTTTTAGTTTTTGTTTCTGTGAAAGTAAAATTGTTTGGCTTACAGAAACAGTACATAAAACTTTTAATAAATACCTTTAAATAAATATAAAATCGTCGAAATGAATCCGAAAACCCTGTAGTGATAACACTGGTTAACAGCTGAATTAAATAAAAACAAAAGACGCCATATTGGAAGTGATAAAAGCAGTGAAAACAAAGTTTTTAAAATTTGGATTTAATATTAAATATGTTTAAAAACCAATAAATAAAAATTCAAATGCAAAAACATGTCTTCTATATCCATATCTGAATTTTTGTCGGTTAGTTTTTGCAATTTTTATTTCTTTATATGTTTTTGTTTATTCTTTTTATTGTTTTGTTTACCTAAAAGCATATCATTACGTTTTTATGTTCTATAATTGCTCTTACATTTTTACGTTCCGTGCACATTACTCTTACATTGCGTTACATTACGTTCCGGTAGCATAACTAGGGCTTAACCATTCGTATTGCTTTATACCAGTGGTGCTCAAACACATACTACCATAGTTTTGGTTGTGTTGGTAAAGCAGCGGAGAACAAAATTCAACTTAATTTTTGAGAATCGTACACTAGGAAAATAAAAAAAAAATAAAAAAATTGGTTTATTCTGTTGCGTGTATGTTATTACATAATGAACTTATGTATGTATGTATGTATGTATTGGTGAATATATTGATGTATGTGTGTATGTATGTATGTATTGATGAATATATTGATGTATGTATGTATGTATTGATGAATATATTGATGTATGCGTGTATGTATGTATGTATTGATGAATATATTGATGTATGTATGTATGTATTGATGAATATATTGATGTATGTGTGTATGTATGTATGTATTGATGAATATATTGATGTATGTATGTATGTATGTATTTTTGTATGTATTGATGAATACATTGATGTATGTGTGTATGTATGTATGTATTGATGATGATGCAATTATTTTAAAGTCCTATCATTCCCTTTAATGTTGTCGAAAAATCCATGACTAGCCCCGTAATGTCTTTTTATAAAAAAAAAGAATTACGATATAAAGTGCGATTACCATCCATATTCTCTATAAAAAAATCATATTCCCAATTTCCATCAAACATTTTGCTGCGTGTATTCGCAAAAAACAAAAAATCATTCAAAAAAGTTGTTTAGCGAGGTCTTGCTTCATCAAGAGCTAAACATCAACTGAATTGATTTTGTTCTCTGAGTTCAACACACAACACAAACAAAGGAACAAACACACGATCGTTATAAGAAATCGCACAAGTAAGCTTATAGTGTAGGTGTGTCAACACAGCGTCAGCAGAATTTTCTTTGCCTATCACATGTGATAGGAAATTTTGATTTTGAGCATCACTGCTTTATACATAACAAAAACGATCAGCTGTTTCTTACTGTTGCGGTTACATTACGTTCCGGTAGCATAACTAGGGCTTTAAAGCCCTATTTATGCTACCGGAACGTAATGTAACGCAATGTGCACGGAACGTAAAAATGTAAGAACAATTATAGAACGTAAAAACGTAATCATATCTTTTTAGGTAAACAAAACAATAAAAGAAATAAAAAACAAATAAAGAAATAAAAATTGGAAAAACTAGAAGACAAAAATTCAGATATGGATACAGAAGACATGTTTTTGGGTTTGAGTTTTTATTTTATTATATTTATTATTGTTTTTTTAAACAAACTTAATATTAATTTCAGATTTTAAAAATTTCGTTTTCACTCTTGTTATCACTTTTAATATGGCGCCTTTTGTTTTACTTTAATTCAGCTGTTAACCAATGTTATCACTACAGAATTTTTAGGTTCATTTTAACGATTTTATATTCATTTAAAGGTACTTATTAAAAGTTTTATGTACTGTTTCTGTAAATGTAAATTTCTGTAACAATTTCACTTTCACTCAAACAAAACACTCAATTTAGTTTGTGTTGAGGAAAACAAACACAAAATTGAGTGCTTTTGATTGTAGTTTCCATATAAATAGACAAGCAAGTGAAATCGTTTATTTTGCAGAAACAGTTCAGTTATTTCGGAAACCAAATTTGTACCAACGTTAAAATGTAGTTATAAAGTGAAATGTTTTTAGAACGCTTTAATTAGTTTAAAATCTATAACTATATTTATCTAATTTAAAATTAAAATAAACACTACCCTACAAGAAATGAATGACTGAAACTAACACATGAAAAATGATTATTACTAACACATTTGCATTTTTTTATAGAATTGTTTGGAAAAAAAATGTTATTAATGTTTGCATCAATAATGACAGTCAAATGACTGGTAAAATGACCGTCACTGTGTGGTAGAGAGTTGCATTTTATGCCGTTATAAATTACTGTTGTCGCTATTGTTGGAAAAATTTTTAAACTGGTAAAGAGTACATATGCAAGAGTGAAACAACTACATTTTGATAATTATTTCTGCAAAAGCGTCGTACAAAAGTGAAAATTTTAAATCTAAAAAAAATTCAACTAAAGTGCACGATTAAAGTGAAGAATTAAATTTAAAAATTAAAAAAACAAGAAATAGATTTGAGAAAGAAATAAAAGGCTTAAAAACATGGATTCACAAAATATATTTGAGGGTGTTGGGGAAGAATATACCCAAGAAATGATTGGTAAGTAAAAAACAATGTACAAATATTTACATATGTAAATCTTAATAAATTTAACTATTTAGCAAACCAGTCAATCCTACCGAGGACATCATATGCCTTAAATCGCACTGACGACCTACCATCAACGTCAACAGCAGCCGCAAAAAAATGAAGGTAAAGGGTCCTTAGACTTTGAAGAAAGTGTCAGAAAAGCCGTTGAAAGGAGCCACCACAGGCTGAAGCAAAAAAAAAAAATATTTAAAAAATAAAGCGTAGTATATATAATAAATTAAAATAAAAATAAATATAAATAAATAAATAAAATTTTATAATAAAAATAACATAAAAATCGAGTTTTATATAAAAGTTATACTGGTCAGATTTGACGGATATATTCATCAAGTATGACTAGTCAACAGTGATGGATATATACATCAAGTATGATTGATCAACCCTGACTTACATTTCTATCATCCTTGATTGGTAAACAACAAAAGAGTGAGCAGCTCAGATATATGTTTTAAAGTCGATAGAATTCATAAGTGCAAGGGAGATGAAAAATCATATGATCACAAATGTTTCCATCAGTTTTGTCCATTTGCCTTAAGAAACTGATAGAAACTTTGTTCTACGCGATGATGGATATTTCCATCAGTAGTGACAGTCAAATGACCAATCAAATGACTGTCACTGTTCTTGTAGGGTACCTACATAATGTAATATTAAAATAGTGTTTATTTTTATTTTAAATTATAAAAGTTAATAATGAAATAAATTAAAATTTGTTTTTTTTTTTAATATGTGAAGTTTTATTTAAAGAGAATTCCACATACAGACAAACATAACATAGGTACAAAATGTAAATTCTGTTTATAATTTAAATTTTCAGTTTTGGTGGTTTTTAATATTGACATGTTGTTAACACTGTTAAACAGATGTCACGTAAAACTGTAAGAAAATTCTATTTTTGCAGATTCTTACGTTCCGGTTATGTTACATTACATTTCTATAACCATTCGTATTGCTTTATAAATAACAAAAACGATCAGCTGTTTCTTACTGTTGCGGTTACATTCCGTTACGGCAGCATAACTGGGGCTTTAAGACCGTTTGTGTCACCGTATACGGTGGTTTGTGTAGTTATAGAAACGTTTAAAACGGGACATATGTCAACGAAGAATGTAAATAAAAACGAAACAGAACACAAAGCAACACACAACGAACACAACACAATGCAAAGAAATTGGTATACAGACATTTGCACGAAGTCAGCTGTTCAGAACAGTGATGAGTGTTGTTAAGATGAAGCAAAATTCAAAAAGTACCAATTGCGTACTTTGAATTGGAAGAAGTTATATTTGCTTCTTAAATTTTGTGTTATTACAAACATTTTTTTTTTTGTAATTTACATTGTTAGCTTAATCTGAGTCAATATTTATGGAATTTAGACATATCGAATTAGAACAGTTGAATTTTGTTCTATTCAAAGAATTTTTTGTTTTTTCCTATTAAATTGTAAAACAATATCTCTAGCTAGAATAGTAATAATAAAAAATACTCTTAAAATTCTTTATGAAGATTTAGGTATGAATAGGAAAGTACAAAAAGGGCATTTGCGTTGCATTGCCACTCAAAATACATATTATTTATTTATTTTGTTCAGGTTTTTTTATACACATTACAATCATAATAATAATTTAAAAAAAACATTTTTTATATACAAATTCAAAAGATTAATATTGTTACTCAAATCGAAACGACCTAATAACGTTTAACAACAAAAACGATAAACAAAAGCTACACGATACAAATATACACTAACATAATAATACAATGAACGTGTTGATTATCTAAAGCTGCACACGCACATATGTACAACGAACCTGGTTGCGCCTAGTACCAACAACAACATGTATGTCACAAAAAGGAATAGACAACATAATCAACGAACGTTGCTGGTTATAGGGAATAAATCTTTTCAAAATTTTGACCCAAAACGGAAAAAATGGGACAAAGGGAGAAAAAATGGGCAAAAATTAGTACTTTATGCATAAATGCTGTATTTTATCTGTTTTAAATATATTTTTTTACGATTTAGTTTAGTTAAGTTTCCCAAATAGCTATTGGAGGTGAAAAATTGCATTTTTTAAGAAACCGGTTTTGAAACCGATGAACCGGTTTTTTATTTATTGTTATTTTTAATGCAAAAATGACCCAAAAATAATTTTTTTAAATTTAAAGAAAAATTTATACAATAGGGTGTCCCATGGCCACCTTTTTTGTAGAAATACCTCCCAAACGATGCCTGTTAATGCGCTGATTACGAGAAAAAAATATTTTTTTTGTAATAGTATTATGGTATTACTAGCATTTGCTATGACCATTAATAAGTCTCAGGGTCAAACATTGAAGGTGGCTGGTTTAAATTTGGAGACACCATGTTTTTCTCAGGGTCAATTGTATGTAGCCTGCTCACAGGTACCAAGTGGGAAAAATTTATATATTTTTACCCCAACTGGTAAAACAGCTAATATTGCGTTTTATCAAAATAATAATACTATTTAATTCAATTGTAGAATAAGTTTATATTGCATTTATTTAATAGTTATATGTATACACTCAATATTCCTATAAGTATTAATAATAGAATAAGTTTTTTTTTTGTATTTTTAATATATATACTTAAGTTACTAATTTTTGTATTTTTTAAGCGTTAATAATAAAAAATTTGCAATTTCTTTAACAACAACTAATCACTGTTTTTTTAATATAAAAACATTTTTTATTTTTTAAATTAATCCAAACTACATAACACGCGCAACGCCGGGTACAATCTACTAGCGAATATATACAGTGAGCGCCATAAGTGAGTCAACACCCACTATAATTTTAAATTTTCTATTATGTTCTTAAGTATAAAAAAAGTTCTCTTATCATGAATTGTTTTTTGTTTTAACATTTTAAAGGTTTTTATTTTTGGAAATTTATTCGACTATTTACTTTTATTTACTATATTTACTTTTCTCGCCATCCTAAGAAAATGAATTATTTCAGTGGTGTTTACTCACTTTTGACGCTCACTGTATGTATATAATAATGAAATAAGTAATTTTTAAGTAAATAAATACTTATTGTTATAATTCTATTATGCACACAAACAAATTTAAACAAATTTGATTAATGATATATGTATATATATATATATATATATATATATATATATACAATATAAAAGTACAAAATATATATAAAAGTAAAAAAAGGGGAATTCTTAAGCTATGGTCAGACTGAGTAAATATTTGAAGTAAAACATCATTTTTTTTTCTTTGCTCTAGTGTGACCATTAAATTTTTTGGGGTGCAAACCGGATTTTGAGGAAACAAATTTGTTTGCTTGCAAACAAAAAAGTCTCTAATGTGACCATAGTGTGACCACCCGTGTCAAATATTTTCTCCTTTTTTTCGAGCAAATAAATATTTGATCTTGCAAAAATTTTGTAAGAGCAAACAGTGGCAAATAACAGCTGTTGCAAGCAGTGTTGTCCACTTTTAATAATAAATTATAAAATTTTTTCATAAAATCACCAAAACGGAAAGCTTTTAATAATAAATTTTATATGAAAAGTAGAACTTAAAAAAAATTAGTGTAAAGACTTTTCGACAGTTTTATGAAAAGTTTTGATCCATTAGTTCATTATGGACCAGGAACAAAAAAATATTATTTTTTGTCACATTTATTAAATGCAAGTTTGTACCAAATGAAAGATCATACATGTAATTTGCTACAGAAAGTTATATGGAACAAAAAATTGATTAACGTACTAATTTCCAAGAAAATTGCAATACTGTAAAAAAAAAATCAGGTAAAGATCATAATTTTTGTTTAATAGACGAATGGGTTCAAATTTTTAATACATCAATCAAAAGCTCTTTGAAAGAACTTTTCTTTGATATCCATCTCAGGGATGATTATATTTCAAAGTTTTATTAAAGCAGCAATTTAATATATGGACCTTAGAGACCAATATATCCAAAACCAGTCTTCGACGGCACAAAATTTGTATGTATATATACAGTATGGTATTAAGTTTTATATGTTATCTTTTAAACGCAAGTTAGTTGTCAACACTGATGTAGAAAAGAAAACAATTAAATAGCTGTGCGAATTTACTTTATTTTTTGGCAAAGAATATGGCGGCTGGTCCGCAACTTAACACAAATAATGTTCCATTTCGAATTTTTATTTGTTTATGTTATATTTTTCCCTTTATGTTTGTAGTTCTGATTAAACAAATTTGTTTATTTTTGTTTTTTAAGTTTCTGTTTTGTTTTTAATCATACATATGCATGTAACTTTTCGTTTGTTTCTCTTTTTCTGATGAAACAAAATTTTGTTTATGAGAAAAGAAAAATATTTACTTCGGTCTGACCGCAGGGAAAACATGTTTGCTCCAAACTGTATTTGTTGCTGTTTCGTTGTTATTTGGGAAAATAAATTTTGTCAAATACTTACCGTCAATGTGCAAACAAACTACAGAAAAATGTAATGCAAATACGAGTAAACATATTTGAAGCAAATATTTTTTTCAGTGTGACCCCAGCTTTACCATTTCATCACTTAAAATACATATATATTTCATATATATATATATATATATATATTATTACATATTATTACACGTTAACTGCAGCGGCAATTTTCAGAAAAGTGGCCAAAAATGACAATTTAATTTTTTCACATTATATTAATAAAAAGTCTATTTTTAGGTTATAGGTATCATCAAAAAGCAAAAATGATGTTTTTTTAGTAGAAAAAAGGGTTTAGTGAGTACGAGATAACTCGTAGTTGGCTCCCTACAAGAGAATTCAATCTACGAGTTATCTCGTAGTCGGCAGTCAACCTGTTAAACTTTAAAGTGCAAATCATCAAAAGTTTTCTTGAAACCGAAATTATTTTTGTTTATAAATACGGCTGTTATTTTTATATTAAATTAAATATTTTATATCTGGCACTTTATAAAAATAATAATTTCTCACAAACTTTTTTAACGCTTTCACAAAATATATGTACATATGCATATATAATGAAAAGAATAATTTTTATCTCGAAAACTACCAGCACCAAAGTAAACGGAATAACAACAATAATTGTTTTTAATTTTTTGGTAACAAATATTACATGTATTTTCTTTTGGACCCTTCGGAGAATATTAAAATCTATTTTTTATTTGTGTTCAATCTAAAAATGAAGGAGATATATTATATATGTATATAAATATATAATATATATATATAAATATATAATATATCTCCTTCATTATATAATATATTATATAATATATTTACCTTATTTAAATTATATTCTTTTTGATTATTCTGTCTTTTTCATTTTTTTTTATAAATTTTGAGGCAGTAATTTTGTTTTACTGCAATTGTTTTGACTCCAAACACGAAATAAACAAAAATTTATGTTATTTTAAATAACGGAACTTTATATCAACTTCACTATGAGAAATAAAAAATAAAAGAAAATGTCAAATCAAATACATCTATGTGTATATACGAACACAGGAAATTTCCGAGTACAGCAAAGTCGGAACTCACCCCCGCTCGTTTTTCCCCTCTTTCCTACAAACTCAAGAGTTTTCAAACTATTTTGCGAATTAGCTTGAACGTTTTTTATTTTAAATTTATAAAAGGCACGTAAATAACAGACGGCATGATCAAAAATAAACAAAAAAAAAATAAAAAAATTTTTATCTTGAAATCCCTAGAGAAAAATGTAAAGTTATTTAGGTAGTTATTCAGATACTCAATACTTTTTTTACTTAAAAAATATAGAGATCTCTTTCGTTTTAAACAACCTCTACGGTCAGAATAAATGCTGTAGAAGTTGCCGAGAACTATAAATACATAAGCGTCAACATTTTTCAGCGACATTTCGTTTCCATTACACTGTAAACATAAAACCTTAGCTTGTGCTATCGGATAAGATAGAATGTTATAGTCAAATGACACTTGCAGCAGAAAATTCGTGAGAGCAAACCATATTAAAATTTTTATGTGTAAGTCATCTGTCAATACCTATTCAGCCAGCAATCGTTGGCACTAATGTTAATGTTATTGAAAGAATTAAATCATCGGATTCCATTACTGAATCAATGTACATTAGGGTGGTCCACGCTTACATATAAAAAAAACTTTCAAGAAGTTACGCCACCCCCTAGTTTTGTTACACGTACCATTCTTATTATGTATTCTAAATTTCAGTAACATATATACAAGGGAGTGCCCATCGACCTTAAAATATTTGAATTTTATGAAAAAATTCTGATTAAGTAAAAGATGTAAAGAATGTATCAAAAATATTTTTTTTTATTCAGCAAAAGTATTAAAACACACACAAAATAATATAAACAAAGAAATACTTAAAAATAATATTAATTAATTTTTTTTTCAACTTAAAACTAAGTTTGTTAACATCGGTTTGGAAGTTTCAGAAGAAATGATCTTTCTGTTCTGTTCAACGACATGAAGCAAAAATTGTTTTTCCTCTTCATTGTTAGTGAGTATCGTATTGTAATCTTCAAATAGTTTTACACCTCTCTCTCCGCAGTGTCGTTAACCACACGCAAATTTCTTCTGCAACTTTTGCCTTGAAGGTAATCAACATTGTCATCCCAAACCACAGGAGGTAATTCCAAGAAAGAATCCTTGATATCTAGAAATGAAAGCGTTTTCAGCGTTCTTTGCGATGCAAAAACTTTTAATGTGGCTTCCGTGGATAATTTGACAGAGTCACCTCTTACTAAACGAAAACCGCCGTCAACATCCATTCTTTGAACAATGGCCACTTTCTCGTCATAAGACAACTTATCGGAAAACAAGGCAAATGCAACTAGCTCATCAGATAAGTACCACAAGTGGCGCTCTAAGACAATCCTTGCTGCTGCACTGATTTCCGGATCAATTACTTCGTATGCTTTTAACCTCTTCTTGCATCTGCTGCCAAAGGCGCTTCGATCCAAACCTAATTAACAAATCGTACAATTTGTTTTTCTTCTTTTTTGGTAGGCTTAAATGCTTGAGAATTTTTTCGAAAGAGAAAAATCTTCATAGCATATAGCAGTTTTGCCATCCATCTAGCAAGATGTATTGGTCCCGGAGTACGCCAACTAATCCTTGCAGGTGGTTTATTCAGAACAATCATTGTGAGCTCTATTAGCTCTTTGTAATCACCACGAACTTGTTTTTTTCTAGCTTTATCAGTCGTAAGACCCTCAAGAGTATTTTCGGCAAACTGTTTCTCGATAGTATTAAAGTCAAGACAATCGTAGTGATCTTTTGGTAATGTATCCCAAACATCGCTGAATCGTTTGAATAATGGAATCTTAGGAGAGTTTGATGGCCCAAAGCACAGTGTAAATATTTATGAAAGCATTATTTCAAACACGTGATGATGACGAGCAAGCCATAAAAGATCACGCCCTGAGAGTGCACGCTCCTTTTTTGGCACCTGTGTTAGAGGCAGTAGTATCAAAACTCATACCTCGGACATTCTTTGTGACATTCCACTGTTCCATTGTGTCAAAAACAGCATCAGACGTGTTTTTTCCCTGTTCCAGCAGTAAGTTCGCAACCATTACCGGAGACAAGAATGGGAAGACGTTCTACTTCCTTCTTACCTATTTTATCAGGCAGTATTTTCCCATCTCAATGTATGACAAGTGGATACTTTGGGTCGAATAGCCCTTTTATATTTGCATTGAATTCTGTCCTTGCTTTGTTTCTTGCACGTCGAATTGTGCTCCGAGAGATTGGGAGTGAAGCAGAATTACAACCAAGTGCAGCAGACAATGGAATAATCAGTCGCACTGATTCTCTGTCGGTTATTTTGTTACGATCCAGAGCGCTGGTAACATGTTGTGTAAATATTCCACTTGTCGATGGCACAACGACACTTTTACTTGTAGCGACCTGTGTCTTTTTTGGTAAAGTAAACACAAAATCATCTTGCTTACCCTTTATATTTGTACTTGCACTCGAACTGCTACTAAAGCTTAAATCAAGTTCTATTTCTTGACTTGACACTACTGAAATTAAAGCATTATGTTCAGTGGCATTTTTTTTTAATTCTTCAGCTCTATGTTTTCGTTTGAGAGAACGTTCTTTGGTTTTTTTCTAGTTTCTTGTCAATTGATGTCATGATCATCTTACGCTCACTTCTTTGATCCATGAGAAACTCTCTGTCTTCTGCAATTTTGATTAAATGCATAGCGTTTGCATGGGCGATATCGAAAAGTTTGTGAATCTCTTGTTTTATTTTTCGTTAAAAGCAGCCATTTCTTATGAATTTTTATAAGTTTTTCAACGCAGTGATTTTGTTGCCTGGTTGAAATACCAGATTTGCTCCACACTTCTATGACTTCTTGAATAAGCATATGCGCAGAATCTTTCACATTCTTTGATTCATTTAATGTGTAATGATAACGAAGTAGAACTTGTCGAAGAGTTGGAAGTTGGTTAAACCTCACCAATGACTCAAGATCCCGACATCGAAGAAGAAAATATCATATTTTTTTGAGTTGATGAACTCATTTTATTGCTCTGATTCACTGAATTTGACCTGTAATAAAAGAAGAATATCGAATAATTTTTGAAAATATGCTTTTACGTTAACCGCTAGATCAAATCGTGTAAAAAATTATTGAATAATGCATTGTCATTGTCTAGCTAGTCGGGAAGGTTGTGAAAATTCGATCAGAAGAATCAGGTAAAAGCATAAAAACAAAGAGATAAGGAGAGTTCAATAAAAGCATTTAAAAATAAAAATCAAAAATTTTTCTCAAAAATTTCAAAAACAGCACTCGATTGAGCACCCTCTTCCGGTAAAGTTAACCAACTAAAATTTTACAATGTTATTGCTAATGGATACGTGTTACAAATTTACGGGGTGGCCAATCTGAAAAACAAAAAAATTTTTGGACCACTCTAATGTACATACCTACTATACAACCACACCAGAGAAATCGCAACGTTCTGAACGAAAACGGCAAGTCTATGAAACTAACTAAATGAATAGAGACTGGTTTTTGTTGGTATCATCATAAATTTAAAGCTGATGCCACGCGATTTCAGTAACTGTACAACTTTTCTTCTCAGCCAATAATGGCAGCAACAATTTCAAAAGACAACACTAACACGAAATGTGTTGAGCAATCTCTCCAATTTCCGATCATTCGATCAATTTCAGGCCACAGACAAAAACTGCAACTGTTTTGGCAGCTACAGATTCGAGTGTAATCTCAGTTATAGCAGAAATGCCTCAAAACGACAGGTGTAAATTTATTGACGATAAAATAATTTAACGTAAGCTCAATTGCTTACCCTCAGAGCTGCCCTCAGGAGACAGAAAACCGTATGAGCTGTTTTACGAAACGCGTCTGGAAATACTTTAGATGAAACCTAAAAGTATAAAGCGTCTTCCTGAGATGGTGCAACTATGTTGTCTCGCATCGACTGGAGCTGTCGTAGAATTTTCAAAAGTAGGGGACACTATCGTGGCCACCTTGTCAGCCAGTCAGAGCTGCACATAACCTCACAAAACAATACGAGAAATTTGTGATTAGTAGATGTTTCCGCTTAATCACATGCACGCTCCCGTACACGAAATTTCCTACGAAGTAACTCAGCGGAAAATGCCGACTTACACGAACTTAGCATAAAAAATATGGCAGAAGCGCACAAAAGTGTAGAAGCCATTGTCGTCATAAACGTAGTTCCATCAGGTCGATAACAACTCACGCGTCTTAATAATCAGATTGAAGTCTGAAGCTCGGGGCAGAGGACAGCGGAAATCATGTCACAAAAAGCTTAATTTTCCGCCAACCTGTAATTGACTCAATAACAAAACCAAGATTTCTCATTGGCGCAGGAGCTGACGTGTCCGTCTTACTTCATACTTCAATATCCATCTATTTTGAGCCTCCTGCACCAAAATTATATACAGCAAATGACTTTTAATTTTTTTAAGCCTTGGTTTGAAACATAAGTTTGAGCGGTGCTTTTAGAGTCCTTTAGTTAGAACGGATTATTTGACGATTTATGTTGCGACCGTTTGATCGACCCTACCACTAGCAGCACCTCGCCTTCGACAACGTTTTGTCAGTTTTTGTCAGTTGGCAACGTTTTGTCAGTTTTTGTCATTAAAACATATAACATATAATATTTTACATGCTTTCGCCGAAATTTTTTAAATAAAACCTTATGGTACGACTACGGCCCACAGACGCGTCGCATCATACAAAATCAAAAACAGCTGTAAGTCCTTCGTTAAATTCAGCTTTACATGTTTTTGTACAAAACGATACAATACGTCCATCGATGACACATTCATATTGCAGTTCACACAGCGTTTGTCGAAAAACAACAAAATACTTCACCTTATCTATTGGTTACCGATACATTAATATCAATATCGACAGAATCAAGCCATCCTTTATCGAATATTCAGATGCAAAATACTTACCTCAAAAATGCCAATCACAAGTAAGTTCAAAAGTATTAGAATCGATGACCATCTGCCAGAAACCTCTCATCAATC